>CM057454.1:1038605000-1041105000 GCA_016271365.2 Neoceratodus forsteri
GGAACCCACTCGAGAGGGAGCAATCTTAGACGTGGCACTTTCAAATGGAGATGGCGAGAGGATCACAGATTTAGAAGTGGGTAGCCATCTGGGAACTAGTGACCATCGAACAGTATGGTTCATGATAAACACAGCAGTAGAGTGAAGCCGTACAAAGGCAAAGGTACTGGACTTCAGGAGGGCGGACTTTGTCAAAATGGGTGAGTGCCTAAGGAATACACTAGCAAATGGGCAGGAAGGAGGAGTGGAAGAACAATGGGGAATAATCAAAACTGCCATCACAGAGGCAACAAGCCTTTGTGTGAAGCAAATAAACGAAACAAAACGATATAAGAAACCACTATGGTTCTCAAAGGAGGTGGCAGGGAAGGTTAGTGAGAAAAAGAGAGCATTCAGGAAGTACAAGAAATCACAGAAGGAGCAGGACAGAGATTGTATCAAATAAAGCAAAAGGAAGCAGGAAAGGCAGTTAGAACAGCAAAGGCCCAAACCGAGGAAAAGATAGCCAACTCAGTTAAGAAGGGATAAAACATTTTATAGATACATCAGGAGCGAAGGAAGACCAAGGGAGGGATAGTGAGGCTTAATAAAGGGGGGGGGTGGGCAGAGGGTGACTGTGAAAAGGCAGAGATACTAAACAAATACTTTTGCTCAGTATTCACAAATGAAGAGGGGGAGGTACCTAAACCAAACAATAGAAACACGCTGGATATGGGGGTTGATACCAGCCCTTTCACAGAAGAAAGGGTTCTGAAAGAACTCTTAAAACTGAAGGTGGACAAAGCAATGGGGCCTGATGGGATTCATCCCAGAATTCTAAAAGAACTAAGGGTAGAACTAGTGACACCACTGACTACCCTCTTTAATAAATCATGGGAGGATGGGGTAGTACCTTATGACTGGAGGAGGGCAGATGTGATTCCACTTCACAAAAGTGGGAGCAGGACAGAAGCAGGAAACTACAGACCTATCAGTTTGACCTCAGTGGTAGGGAAAATGATGGAATCACTTTTGAAGGAAAGAATTGCTGAGTACCTAGAGGCCAGAGGAGCACAGGACCCAAGGCAGCATGGATTCACAGCGGGAAGGTCATGTCAGATGAATCTAATAGATTTCTTTGACTGGCTGACCAAAGTAGTAGATCAGGGAGGGGCTGTAGACATGGCCTACCTAGACTTTAGCAAGGCATTTGACACAGTTCCACACAAAAGATTAATATACAAGTTGGCCAGCCTGGGAGTGGGCTCCAAGATGGTAGCCTGGGTAAAAAATTGGCTGGAGAACAGGACACAGAGGGTAATAGTAAACGGAGTACACTCTGAAGAAAAGGGGGTTACTAGTGGGGTACTGCAGGGTTCAGTACTAGGACCGGTCCTCTTTAATGTCTTTACAAGCGACATTGCAGAGGGACTGGAAGGAAATGTATGTCTTTTTTGCAGACGACACAAAGATCTGCAACAGAGTTGATACACAAGGTGGGGTGGAAAGTATGAGAAGGGACTTGGCAAGGTTGGAGGAATGGTCAAATGTATGGCAGCTTAGATTCAGTGCTAAGAAGTGCAAGGTAATGCACCTGGGAAAGAGTACACAATGAGGGGTGAGATACTAACAACAACAAAAATAGAAAGGGACCTGGGGGTAGTTATATCAGATGACCCAAAGGTGAGCAAGCAATGTGAGAGGGCGGTAAGCAGGGCTGGTGGGATACTGGGATGCATAGGGAGAGGCATCACCAGTAGAAAACAGGAAGTTGTTATCCCTCTGTACAGACAGTTGGTGAGACCCCATCTGGAGTACTGTGTGCAGTTCTGGAGACCCAATCTCTGCAAAGACATAGACAGGATGGAGGCAGTCCAGAGGAGGGCAACTAAAATGGTGCAGGGTCTGCACCAGAAGACATAATCAAGAGAGACTTAAGGATCTTAATATGTATAGCCTTGGGGGGACAGGATTGAAACTTTCAAATACCTCAAGGGAATTAACAAAGTCCAAGAGGGTAGCATCTTTCAGAAAAAGAGGTGTGCAAGAACAAGGGGGCACAATCTGAAGCTAGAGGGGGACGGCTCAGAGGTGATGTGAGGAAGAATTTTTTCATGGAGAGGGTTGTGGATGCATGGAACAGCCTTCCTGAGGAGGTTGTGGAGTCAAAAACAGTGGTGGAATTCAAGAATGCATTGGACAGACATAAGGCAATTCTCGGGGGTGGAGGTTGGAAGAAGTAGGCTGTTGGTTAGCTAGGATCTGCAACTTATCCATTAGGTAGGGAAAAGGGCAGACTGGGTGGGCCAAGGGGTCTTTATCTGCCATCAAATTTTATGTTTCTATGTTTATCCACATCTCAGTGTCATGCTTGTATCCATTGTGCTCAATGGGTTGCTAGCTGCTTGCCACTATTGGTAAAGAGCTCATGTTTAACCATGTGGGGGTTACTGTCACATCTTTGTGAACCTCTATGCAAAAGTTAGCCAGACAACCAGAAAAGGGGCAATTTTCCCTATACTGTAAGAAAAGTACTCCTGTTGAAGCTTCTGATTATTTTGTGCAGATTCCACTACTTTATACAAATAACCCCTCTCCTTAAATCTGAGGGCTGTCTTCCTTGCTTCTTCCTCAAACACCTGGTCCGAAGTACAGTTACATCCAATTCGTAATCTGTTTAGGGGATACTATCCACTAAGGACTTAGGATGTGAGCTGTCTGCCCTCTAAACAGTATTCCCAGCTGTGGACTTTCTATATTGACAGTATCATATGTGTCTGGGGTGCGGGAGAGGAGTTGGCGACACAGTTTGTGGACTGGCTCAACATTAACACCTGGAATCTGAAGTGTATAAGCTGGATTGACAGCCGGTCTGTAGCTTTCTTAGATGTTACATTCAAAATAACAGATGATTTGAAACTGTGCTTTGTCTCTTTCATGAAGCCCACAGCTGGGAACAGTGTTTTGAGGGCAAGCATCTCCCAATATGCTATCTTATAATTTATTACTCCTCTAATAATTTTTCTTTCACTAGAAATGTTTTTTTAATTTTGTATAAAAAACTTCTGAACTGATTATTTTTATTGTTTATCATATATTGGCATTTGTTTGACGATTTTGTCACTAAAAATACCGGTTTGCTGCTGTCTATTTTCCTTGATTTCTGACAAGCTGGAGGCTGAAATCTTGTGGGCTGTTTGGAACCACCTGTTTACTGATTATGTTTGTGTGGATTGGGACTGGAAACCATCAGTAGCTTTATATATCCATGGTACTCCTGCTGTAGAGTTAATTTTGCTCTTTCAAGGACTTGGTTTTTGGATCTCTCCATCTGACATTTTTACTAAGTTTTGTTGGTATTCTGTGGTCTCTATTTTGCTGATCATCATCTGGCATTTGCTGAAGCTTGGATTCCTCTCTACAGCTGCTGTCATGTAACTGGAGATCCTAACTTTGGAAATCAATTTTTGTTTGCTTTCTACTTTGTTCAAACTTTAGATTACAGAGAAACATCCTATGTATCATGTACGGAATCTTATGACATTGGTCCATAGCAACCAGTTATTCACAATAAAACATGAGAAGTCAGAATTCAGAATCTTCTGGGAAGCTAAGTGTTGACATTTCATTATTATAAAGCAATCTTTATTTTTGTGTTATAGGAATCACTGTAAGATCTAGAGAATAGTGGATGGGCAACTATGCAGAACCAGTATGTTCTGCCACAGAGGGGTTCTGATTCCCTTTGACCTTAAGAGCAAAGCTTGAGAGGTCCGTGGGAATCACAACCCTGAGGTGGCAGAACTCACTGGTTCTGCACTGAATTGCCCATCCACAGTTTTTTTTTTTAAATAGTGTATGGTGCCCCTAAAAGTCATAAAAAATAAAAATAAAAAAAAGACAATCCTTTTTTAGTAGAAAGACATTTTTGCAGCTGCGTGTTATTCCGTGATATAAGGCTGGTTGCTATAGTCAGCGTGGTTGTTAAGGACCAGAGGTCCCTAAGTGTACAGCACAGGTTTCTATTGGCTGTTACTTGCATATGGGACAGATTTTCAGAAACAAAAAATATGGCTGCCATATTTTTCACTAAGCGAGAGAATTAGCAGTGAGGAATCATGTTTACTGCCGTAAGTAAATGAAAATATCTGATTGATCTTGCGTTTAAAAAAAAATATATAAATGTTAATATCTGGTTGATCCGGGTTGTGTGGGATTTGTTGGAGTCTCTGTCGGTTCAAGGATCCTGCTTTTGCCACCGCCTCCAGTTACTATTTGGTTGATCCTGCCATTTCTGTTGGTATGACTCGTGCACTGTTGAATCAGCTGCAATTATATTGTACCACAGATGGGCTGAACAGCGTTCTATGACCTTTGAACTGTGGTACAACACCATTTTAGCTGTAATGAAAATCAGGGTAGAACAATGTTCCACCATACACTATTTCACTTTTTAACTTTAATGCAGAAAAGAAAATAGTTGCAGAGTGACTTGATAAGCTTTGAAATCTGCTGAATTAAAGTACTGGAAAAGCGGATTACTCTGCAACCTGCATGGCCGCCACCTGTAGTGTGGTGGGAGTGGGAGATTTTACCCAGCATTTGGTAAACAGGATTTTAGTGAGAAAAGGCAGTGGGGTTAGAGCTGGCCAGAAGTCCATGAAGCCAGGGAGGCTGCTTCAGGTAAGGCAGTATTGCTTACTGTCTGAAATCAGTTCGATAGATTGTGTAAAACCAGTTTCCAGTCTGCGGATTTAACTTTAACTTTAATTAAGAGTACTAGAGTGCTAGAGGAAAACTGGTTAGTATCAGGAGCCTATGGGTTGTCGTCAGGATCAGTATAGTGACGAGGTTTCGTGAGGAACAATTCAGATGCAGGGACTGTGGGGCAGTCTTCTCCAGGGTTACTTTCTGGAGGAGGGGATCACTTACTTTTTTTGCAGTATATCTGCAGAGCTCCATGTTGAGCTGGTAGCAGAAACACAGAAATGGATGGCAGATAAGGACCACTAGGCCCACCTAGTCTGCCCATTTTCCCTACCTGCTGCTAAAACCACAGACCCTACTTGATCTCTGGCTTTATTCTCTTTCCTATCGCTAGGGTTCCCCTATGCTTATCCCATGCATTTTTGAATTCCCCTACCGAGTTAGCCCCCGCCACCTCCGCTGGGAGGCTGTTCCATGTGTCCACCACCCTTTCCGTGAAGAAACAGTTCCTCATGATACCGCTTAGTCTACCTCCTTCCAGCCTCATGTCATGTCCCCTTGTTCTGGAATATCTATTTTTCTGAAAGATGCAACCCTCCAGTACCTTATTTATGCCCTTGAGATATTTGAAAGTCTCTATTATATCCCCCCCTCTCTCTACTCTCCTTCAGGGTATACATACTGAGGTCCTCCAATCTCTCCTCATATGACTTTTGGTGCGGACCTGGCGCCATTTTTGTTGCCTTTCTCTGAACTGCCTCTGCCCTGTCTATGTCCTTACGGAGATGTGACCTGGACACAGTACTCCAGATGGGATGAGGTCTCACCAATGATTTGTACAGTGGCATCACCACCTCCTTTTTTCTGCTGGTGATACCACTCCCTATGCACCTCAGTACCCCACCGGCTCTCCCCACAGCTTTGGCACATCGTTTGGCCACGTTTAGGTCTTACATATGAATATACGAAGAAGCCAGCAATAGAAGGCCATATGGTCTATCAAGTCTGCTCGTATTGCAAGGTCCACAACTTGAGCTAATGACCCTGCCCTTCCTCCCCACGATCCTTGCATTCCCCATGCCTATTCCAGTCTCCCTTAAAACTGCCCACTGTCTTCAACGAGATGACCTCTTCCGGCAACGCATTCCAAGTGCCCACCACCCTCTCTGTGAAAAAGTGCTTCCTGACCTCCCTCCTAAACCTCCCACCTCCAGCTTAAGACTGTGCCCCCTCGTGTTAGGGTTGCCACTCAGCTTAAAGAGACTCTCCTTATTAACCTTATTTACCCTTTCAAGTACTTGCAGGTCCCAATCATGTCCCCTCTCTCTCTCCTGTCCTCCAAGGAGTACATATTCAGTGCCCTCAATCTCTCCTCGTATACCTTACCCTGCTGACCTGCTATCATCTTTGTAGCCCTTCTCTGGACCTTCTCCAGCAGGTTAATGTCCTTTTTGAGGTGTGGACGCCAGTACTGAACGCCATACTCTAGATGCGGCCTTACTAGTGACCTGTACAAGGGTAGTATAACCTCCTTTCTCCTACTAATGATCCAGCTAGATATGCATCCCAGCATCTTGTTTGCCTTTGCTGCTGCTTTCTTGCACTGAGTGGAGTGCTTCGGGTCACTAGAGATCATCACTCCCAGGTCCTTCTCCTCCTCTCATGCAGATACTTGAACTCCACCCAGGCAGTACTCTGTCCTGGGATTCTTGGCTTCAGTATCGTAAGTTTGCATTTCTTGGCATTTAAGACAAGCTGCCAGATCCTGGACCACCTCCCTAGCTTTTCCAGATCTTCCTGTAGGTCCTGTATCCCTTCAGCTGTGTCCACACTCCCACAGAGCTTGGTGTCATCCGCGAATAGGCACATGTTGCTCTTAATGCCATCTCTAGTATCACTGATGAAGACATTGAGCAACACCGGCCCCAGCACCGAGCCCTGTGGGACTCCACTGATTACCTCTTTGGTGCCAGATAACTCTCCCCCGACAACCACCCTCTGGGTTCTGTTGCTCAGCCAGTGTTCCAACCGTCTGGCCATCTTTTCCCCAACCCCGAGATACACCAACTTCCTGATCAACCTTTTGTGGGGCACAAAGTCAAAGGCCTTGCTGAAATCAAGATAGAGGATGTCTATCGCTTGGCCCCTGTCTACTGCCTTAGTGACACAGTCAAAGAAGCCAATCAGATTTGTTTGAGAAGATCTCCCCCCCGCCATAAATCCATGCTGCCTCTCATCCTGGAGACCATGCTCCTCTAGATATTCCACCAACCTTTCCTTTAGTATGGTCTCCATGAGCTTGCCCACAATGGAGGTCAGACTGACTGGTCTGTAATTCCCCAGGTCATCCTTGGGACTGCTTCTGCGGAGGGGCACTACATGTGCTGTTCTCCAGTCCTGCAGTACCACACCTGACTCTAGTGAACTATTAAATGGGTATGCCAATGGCCCTGCCCGTTCCTCAGCCAGTTCCTTTAGTACCCTTGGATGTGCTCTGTCCAGGCCTGGTGGTGTGTCCACCTTCAATGCCAGTAGCCCCTCCCTCCCTCACTCTATCATTACATCTGTGTTCCCCTCCCCCCCTCCCTCTTCCTCCTGAGGACACTGGTCCATCCTTCTCCTTGGCGAAGACAGAAACAGAAGTATTCATTTAGTATCTGCCTCCCCATTATCCTCCACCCACTCCACCCCTTTCTTAAGCCTAACAATCCCTTCCTTCCTGTCCCTTTTCTCACTTATATATTGAAAGAAAGCCTTCTCCCTCTTCTTAATTCCTTCAGCTATCTGCAGCTCCTTCTGTGCCTTTGCTCTCCGGACTTCCCTACTTGCCTCACTAGCCAACCTTAGCTAATTTTCCCTATCCACTTTTTTCTTGGTCTTCCTGAATTTTCTGTAGGCCAATCACTTTTCACTTATTGCCTGGGCAACCCCAGAGCTGAACCAGCTGGGCGGTTTGGCCCTTGTGTTTTTTCCCCCTGAGCCTAATGCACTCATCTGTGGCAACCAGTATTCCGTCCTTAAATATGGACCATGTTTGGTCCACCCCCATATCTACTCTGATGCCCACAAGATGGCTCCGTAACACTTCGCCCAAGTCCGTCCTTCTAAAATCCAAGATTTTGGTCTTAGTTGGGATGCTTTCCCTGCCCATATCCAACTGGAACCACACTGTGCAATGGTCACTTCCACCCATTGGCTCTGACCATTATTTCCTGTACATGCTCCCCATTTGTGAGCACCAGATCAAGAACTGACTCAGCTCTCGTTGGTTCAGTGACGCCCTGAGTCAGGAACACACTCTGCAGTCCTTCCAGGATCACCTGACTCCTAGCACAATGTTGTGGATGGTATGCTCCAGTCCACCTTGGGCAGGTTGACGTCCCCTACAATTACCACCTCTCCTTTCCCTGCAGCTTCCAATATTTGTGAGCTCAGTTCCCTGTCCCTCTCCTCATTCTGACTAGGTGGTCTGTAAACCACCCCCAACCTCACCCTTCTCCCTCTATCGCACCTTAACTGAATCCATAATGACTCCAACCTCCCCTTCCTCTGACTCCTCCCTTGTGCAAGTTATTCCCTCCCTGATATAAACTGCCACCCTCCCCCCTTCCTGACTACCCTGTCCCTCCTGTATACTTTATATCCAGGGATCCCGAGGTCCCAGTCATGGTGTGATGTTGCCCAAGTCTCGGTTACTGCAGCTATGTCCACCCTCCTGTCTGCTAATAGTGCCTGCAGGTTGTCCATCTTGTTTCTAAGACTCTGTACATTCAGAGACACTGCCCTCCACCTAGAATCTGACCTTCCATCTCTTCCCTCTATTCTTCTATTCACATTTATCCCCTCTGTGTGCACCCCTCCACGTACCCTTGTTATGTGTTCTCACCCCCTCAACCCTTTGCTAACTGTGTTCTTGCCCCTTCCAACTCCTTCCTCCAGATCTGTTCCATCACTGTGGGGGGGAGGTTCACTGACCTCCTCTTCACGGAGTCTATGGGCCTGCACACCTGCTGCCCCCTCTTCAGTAGTTTAAATTAAGTAAGGTGGTTATGTATTCCCCCAGTTTGTCCCCTCAAACCCTCCCTACTGGGGTGTAGTCTGTCTGGTGGAAAGAGTGCTTTGTTTGACCAGGTCTCATCCCAGTCCCCAGTACAGATGAACCTCCCTGCTCCATTTCCTTAGCCAGACATTAAAATCCTCTATTCTTCTATTCCTGGCTGTGCTGACCCTTTGTACTGGTATCACCTCTGAGAAGGCCAGTGATTTTCCTTCCTCCCTGCAGATCTTCCCTAACTCCCTGAACCTACTTTGCATTACCTCAACCTCCTCCCCAGCTAGGTCGTTGGTTCACAAATGTACAACTAAATTAGGTTTTCCTCCAACCTCCCTTACTATTTCCCTTATTCTTGGCCCCACCTTCCCTGCCGTCATCCCTGGCATACAAACCACCCTCCTGCTTGCATCTGGGTCCCCTTTCCTTCCCCAGTGATTACCCCTAATTATGAAGTCTCCTATGATTGCCACCCTTCCATCCCCTGCATCCGTGCTTCCCATCCTTCTTTTCCCGCCTTCGGTACTAGCTACTTCTTCACCTAACTGCTCCCTCTGCACCCTGATGAACTTATCTCCACATCCACAATTTATCCTCTTTAACTGTTGTTCCATATCCCAATCTGCCCCTCCCCTTGTGACTATCTGTATCTACTTTCAGTTTACCCTCCCTTCTTCTGTTTTGCATGCCTCCTCTTCCCTGTCCACCCTGATTAGTTCCCTCCCTTGTACTCCTACTCTCAATCATGGCTAAGCCTGACCTTCTACCTCACTTCCCGCTGCCCCGTCCCTCCTTCCAGACAGTGGTGCAAATCTATTAAATAAAGGCACCCCTTTAGAATTTCCCACCCCTGATGCTAATCTCACATTCCCACCTGTTCCCCTTACCACTTGCCATTCCTCCATCCTGGGCTCCCTATTTCTCTAAAAATTCAAAATGGTCACTCTGTCATTGGTCATACAGTACTTACCAAATATCAGAAAGCCCTATGGAAGTCTGTCCTGGCCATTGCCCACAGTGGGTCAGATTCTATGGTGCAGGAGCTGGTGGATATGACAACAATTGCCCTGGAAGCTACCAAATACCAATTCCACATGGCAGATGACAACAATGATGCTGCCTCTTGGGCGATGGCCCATGCCATCCCTCTGAGATACTTTGTCTGGCTTAGAACTACCAGTCTAACACATACACCCATATCAATGCCACAGATTTTCCCTGTGATCAAAACATGTTGTTTGATTAAGGACCGCTATAAGAAAAAGGTTGATGAGTGCAAGGCCTCCTGGCAGAGTCACTCGTCTAAACCTAAGCCTACCGCCCCGCAGAGAACCCATACCAGGGGCGACATGGGCGAAGTTTTTTCCCAGGCTCATAATCCTTATCCCCAATCTGACTTCAGTCAGTAATGGGGTTTCAGGAGGCAGAGGCAGAAGGGGCCAAAGGAGGGCCACCTCTACCCAGCCGTCTGCCTCGCAGTCTAAGTCTTGATGCGAGTGTCCAGGTCACCTCCACGCTTCCGGTGGAAAGAAGACTCTTCCACTATCTTCAGAACTGGTCCCTCATTATGTCAGACAAGTGGGTGCTGGAAATTGTGGAGAAGGGTTTGCCACTACAGTTCAAGCATATGCCAGACCTCAAGCGTACCCTGGTGTCAAGACCTCTGTCTCCAACACAGGTTCCACTGTTGGAACTGGAGGTACAAAACCTTCTCACTCTACAAGCAGTGGAGAGGGTCCCGGCCCACGAGAGGGGCAATTCTATTCTATTCTATTCTCCGGGGCAGCTGCACCTAGCCAGCTAACTGCTTCATCAGATATAATTACCCCCCGATCCCTTTCCTGTTTGGTGGCTGTTAGTATCCCTACCTCCCCTTCCCCGTATCACGTAAGCCTCCCCTGGGTTCCTCTGCTCCAAATGCACGAGTGTGCACTTCTTTGCACTGAATCTTAGTTGCAACATTCTTGACCATTCCTCTAGTTTACCTACTTCCCTCCTCATTTTCTCCACCCCTCCCGGAGTATCTACCCTGTTGCAGAACATAGTGTCATCTGCAAAGAGGCATACCTTTCCTTCCAGCCCCTTTGCAATATCACTTAAGAAGACATTAAATAGGACTGGCCCCAGAACTGATCCATGTGGCACCCTGTTGGTCATCCTCCTTTCCTCGGATTAAGCTCCATTTACCATCACCCTCTGTGTTCTATCCCTCAACCCAATTTCTAACCCAGTTTACCACCTTGGGATCCATTCTCAGGCTGCCTAGCTTGTTTACGAGCTTCTTATCGGGAACAGTGCCAAAGGCGTTGATGAAGTCCAGGTAGGTCACATCCTCCACTCCCCTTGATCCACTTCCCTGGTCACCCAGTCAAAAAACTCTATCATAGAAACATAGAATGTGTTGGCAGATGGGGTCCATGTGGACAACCTAGTCTGCTCATGTATACTACCCCCCCAAAATCAGGCTGCTGTGTTAAGTTTTCCACACTGTCTGCCCATATCAGCTTGAATTCTCTGACCGTCTTTGACCCCACTACCTGTGGGGGGAGGCCATTCCAAGGCTCTACCAACCTTTCTGAAAAGAAGAACTTTCTTGTGATGCACCTGAACCTGCCCCCCTTTAGGTGCATGTCATGACTTCTGGTCCGAGTGCAGTTGTGTACCTGAAGGAGATCCTATGCTCGTGCCTTGTTGATACCCTTCACGTATTTAAATGTCTCTGTCATGTTCCCACAGCCCTTCTTTGTTCTAGTGAGTACATGTTGAGCTGTTTTAGCCTTGCATCATATGGCTCATGATGCAGACCTTGCGCCATCTTTGGTGCCCTTTTTTGTATAGTCTCTAGTCCTTCTATGTTGTTCCTAAGATGAGGCCTCCAGAACAGGACACAGTACTCCAGGTGAGGCCTTGCCAGGGACCTGTACAGTGGCATAATCACCTCCCTTGTTCTACTGGTTATGCCCCTCTCTGTCCAACCCAAGATGATGCTGGCCTTTTGAACCACTTTTTCACACTGCTTGCCAACCTTCAGGTCTTCTGTGATAATCACCCCAAGACCACACTCGTGTTTTGCTACCGACAGCAGTACTCCATTTAGAAAGTAATTTCTCCCTGGGTTGCATCTTCCTAGGTGCATAACCTTACATTTTTTGCCATTGAACTTCAACTTCCAATTCTCTGACCATTCTTCCAATTTCCTAAGGTCTGACTCCATCTTTTGAGTCCCTTCAGCTGAGTCCACCCTATTGTAGAGCTCTGTGTCATCTGCAGATAGGCACACCTTCCCATTTAGGTCATCAGCTATGTCGCTGATGAATATATTGAAAAGTATTGGAACACCACTTGTAACCCTACCCTCCTCTGACAGTATGCCATTTATCAATACCTTTTAGGTTCACACTTGTTTGACATGACCTTCCCCCTGTGAATGCATGCTGCCTCAGATCCTGTACTCTGCTGGATTCAAGATGTTCCACAATCCTTTCTTTTATCAGCGATTCCATTATTTTCCCCCTACATGAAGGTCAGGCTGACTGGTCTATAGTTTCTAGCCTCCTTCCTGCTCCCACTTTTGTGTAGAGGGACTACATCTGCTCTCCTCCAGTCCTCTGGAACCATTCCCATTCCAAACGATTTACTGAACAGGGCTGCCAGTGATGCTGCCAGCACCTCCCTAAGCTCCTTTAATATTCTAGGATGCATCCTGTCTGGTCCCATTGCCTTGTTCATTTTCAGTTTTGAGAGTTCTTTTAGAACTCTCTCCACCGTAAATGGACTGGTGTCCACCTCCCTCTCCTTATTGCTCCTGTCACTTAATTGTGGTCCTTCACCTTCCCCCTATTCTGTGAATACTGAACTAAAATATTTGTTCAGGACTGTTTCTTTTTCCAAGTCCCCTTCTGCACACTCACCTTCTTCCCCCTTAAGCCTTTCAATCCCACCCCTTGTCTCTCTCTTTCACTAACGTACCTATAAAAATTATTGTCCCCTTTCTTTACTGCCCGGGCTATTTTTCCTCCATTTGCACCTTTGTGCTCCTGACTGCCTTCCCTGCCTCCCTCCCTCTGCCTATCCACTACCCTGTCCTCCTCCTCCTCTGTTTCCTTGTACTTCCTGAAAACCAACTTTTCGCTCTTACCTTTCCAGCCATTTCCTTTGAGAACCACAGTGGTTTTCTGTTTATCTTGCCTTTGTTTATTTGCCTAATGCAAAGGTTTGTTGCTTCCACTATGGATCCTCTTAGATGGGCCCATTGTTCTTCAACTCCCGCCACCTGGTCCTCCCTCCTTGCTAGGGGTTTTCTGAGACACATGCTCAACTTTGCAAAGTCTGTCCCCCTGAAGTCCAGGACCCGTGCTTTCGTGTGGCTTGACTCTGCCACTGTACTCATATTGAACCACACCGTGGCAGAGAGGGTAGAGACATCTCTCCTGCAGTACCTGCTTAGCTGGAGCCCACAGCCCATACCCCCACTCCTCTAAAGGCCCAGTGATCCAGGGGGTGGAGAATGGTAGGGAAGGGGAGAGGAAAGGGTGGCAGAGGAAACCACAAGGAAGTCAACCATCCCCACACCATCCCAATAGCAAATTGCTTTGCACCACTGGAGAAGACTCCGGTATCTGACTCCACCAGTGGGGGACTCTGGATCTATCGGGGGAAGTAGCAGTGATGATCTGGTAGCACTCAGTGGCGAGAGTAAGAAGGCAGCTAGTAGAGTCTCAGTGGTCAAGTATTATATGATTTCAGCAATCCGATATAAAAGGGAAGATTTGGGGGCTGAGGTTGCTGCTACACTTGCGTACCAATGATCTGGTGAATCAGGCTGTGGAGTAAATGAAGCTGAATTTGCTGAAGCTAGAGACAAACTGCGGACACAATCGGCCTCCCTGGCCTTTTCTGAGGTCCTCCATGTGTGGACTGGGTGGGTGAAAAATAGTGTAAAGATGGAAGAGACAGAGGAATTAAATGGGCAGTTAAAGGGATGGTGTCAGGAGAAAGGGTACCACTTTGTGGCTGATCATCTGCCTAGGCTCCCAGCAGTCCTCCGATTTAAATGACAGACTTATTTTCTACTAATAATCTTTCAGGCACCTTATGGTTTACCACTGTAGTCCGTCCTTTTTACCTCCACCCTTGTCATATATTTGCTTGCATGTGTGCATAATACACACACTTCCATCCAGTGTGTGTCTGCGAGTGTGGAGAGGGCATACTCACATGGGCATTCCAGCTATGTGTGCACATCTATTTTCATTTTCCTCTGTCTCTGTCTTCTTCCCCCACATTTAATCACCTTTTAGCCTTCTTGCTAGGCCCTGTTAATTAGTTCCCACTTGAGGACTCCTCAGCCTACTGTGCCTTTTCATTCCCATCATCACCTCTTTGTCTTCCAGATTCTGTTCTTATCTTGCCTGTTATCACTTTTTCTCCTCGAGCTTCCCCCATTTTCTTTCCCACATATACTGTATATCCCTTATTCTCCTTATCTCTCCACTTACTTTGCTTTTTTCTCTTTTAGATAATTCCTGAAGACCACCTATGGTCAAAACATCACTGTTAATTATATTTTCTATTTTCAGCGTGCAGTTAATATTACCAATTTGTGGGGGGCTGGGGGAACTTCTGGGACAGAAGGCTCTTCAAAAGTGACAGACTTCACCTGACAAGAGAGAGGATCAATGCACAAATGTTTGACAGCTACATTAGACAGTTACCATGGGAAAGGGAGTAAGGGATGGGAACCTAGGTAGTGCTCCCTCTATAGTGGGGACTGGTAACAGTAAGGTGAGTATAAATAAGATTGAGGTTCAAAAGAATAGTGGAACTGGCAAAGGGAGAAGGCTCTCAGGGTCTGAAAGCAATACGAAAAAGATGGTTAAAGCGAATGAAAAGGAATACAGGTGTGGGATCACAAAACAGCAAAAGAGGATCCAGAACTAGTTGGAAGGAGTCTGCCTTAATGCCAGGAGTCTAAGTAATAAAATAGTGAGCTCCAGGCATTGGTGGCGGACACTGAGGTGGACCTTGTAGCCATCATAAAAACTTGGGCCACAGAGAATAATGGCTGGGACTGGTCAGTCCCAGGTTACACAAATTTTAGACAGGATAGGCAAAGGGGAGGCCCAGCTCTGTATGTCAGGGAGGGTATAGAGGCTGTGGTGGATGGACATATCAGGGGAAGTAAAGGGGAAACAGTTGCTGTGCGATCACCTCACAATGCCATCAGATAGGAAAATAGGGACTGGGGTGATCTATAGACAACCAGGACAAGGGGAAGAGACAGGGAACTCGAGGAAAAGCTGGCAAGGGGAGTGAAGAAGGGACAGGTGGTGGGTGAGCTGAACCTGCCGGATATTGGCTGGGACAGTAGGCAAGGTGCACCAGAAGTCAGGCCCTGTTAGATACACTGCAGGACTGTCTGCTGGCGCATCAGGTTAAGGAACCCACTAGACAGATGGCCATTCTCGATTTGGTGCTCACCAACTCGGACACGGTGGGTGAAGTGACGGTAGGGGAGCCACTGGGGTCAAGCGATCATAACTCCATTTGGTTTGTTGTGACCTTTGGGACCAGAATGCCCCTATCAAAAGCTCAAGTCCTAGACTTCAGAAGAGTAGATGGTGACAGGGTGAGCCCTATCTAAGGCAGATACCCATCTGTAAGGTATCCAATCCCCCCATTCTTTTCATTCTTTATTTCTGTTAGACAGTGAGCGGCTGTCCAAAATGTTAATGATAAAGTACTGGCCGCTCACGCTGGGAGTAGGAATGAAATGCGTTTGCTGTGTGTTTGTCTGTTTTGGGTGTCACATTTAACGATTTGATGGAGGTGGAGGGAGAAAGATGTGAAGCGTTCCGGAGGTTGGCGGCAGATGGGAGAGGAGGGGCGCGCTCTCACTCCCCTTGCAAAACCCAGTGGAACCCTCATGGACTTACTATCTTATTAATACTATCTTTTGAGATGAAACAAAATAAAACATAAAACTCCCTTAACTAAGAAAAGACTTGAGTCTAGACTAGAAAAATAACATGTATGAACATGAATGCCTTTACTGTTTGATGGGGAACTCCTGAGAACAATAGGTTTATATTGGTTTTAGCAAAAAGGGGTGGATCACCTGATGTCATCCATAAAAGGTATAACAACCCACCACTAGGAGTAACAAAGATAGGGGAATCAGTTGAATACTGACTACCAAGTGAGGAGGACCTCAGAAGTGTGTGCTTGTTTCCACAGTGTTCTACTTGCAAAGGCTGAAGCTAAGCCTCATGAATTTTTGAAATTAGAAAGTTTGCTGGATACTGGACATTGAATAATCATTTGCTTTCTGTATGTTTATTTTTATTTTTTTTGTTTTCTGATTTGAATATAATAGAATACATGTTTTTATGCACCTGACTTCTGGTTTGTTGTGTTTGTTTTAACCCACACCTTCAGAGTGGTGCTGAAGTGTGATTTCGGGTACATCTAAACTGCCTGGGAGATGTTATCAGTGGGTATTGAACCAATACCCAGACAGATGCATAAAGATCAGGGTGCTAAGGCAAAAACATACCCATTGACTCGTGCCATGGGGAGAAAACTGGAGGGAAACCTGGACCCGGATTGGATCTAGGAGCCAGAAGAAAGGCGAAGGACAAGCTGGAGAGTGAGACAAAAGGACAGACAGAGGAGAGAGCCCCAGAGGATCCCAGCGACCTCCTATGATGGCTTTGTATGAAGCAGCTGGATATGGAGCGGGAACGAGTGGAGGATCGACGACAACAGGAAGAGGATCGACAACGGCAGGATGAGAAGTGGATGGATACCCTGCAAGCAATATAAGCCCTTAACCCAGGTCAGCCAGACTGAAATATACCCAGAGACATTAAATTGACTAAATTGACAGACGCTGATGACATCAAGGCCTATCTGATGACATTTGGGTGGAAGTTCCAACCCTTCCAGGGTTCTGGTGGGGTGATTGCCAACCAACAGTAAGGACTGCTGCCCTTTTGTGCAGGGGTGTGTGTGTGTGTGTGACAGGGTGAGTCCCATCTAAGGTATATACCCATGTGTAAGGTATCCAAACCCCCCTCCCATTCCTTTCACTCTTTATTTCTGTTAGAGAGCGGCTGTCCAAAATGTCACAGTTAAAGTACTCACTTTCACCCTCTCTCTGCAGCGATGGTGGGATGGCCTCTTGCGCTGGGAGTGGGAGTGGAATTCGTTTGCTATGTGCTTGTCTGTTTTGGGGTGTCACATTTAACAATCTGACGGCAGTGGAGGAAGGGAGATGTGATGCATGCCAGGGGTTGGCGGGAAGAGGGGGAAGAGGAGGGGCGCGCCCTTGTTCTCCCTTTCTCCTTGTAAAACACAGTTTTTAACTTGTCTGTAAAGCTGTAAACTCCAGGATCGGGCTACTCTTTAGACACACAGGAGATGCTTGACAACTGACGCTCTTTGCTTGGCCGTTAACTGTTCAGCCTTGGCTATAGCTGACTATGGCATCGTTATCTATGGCTCTGCGACTGATACTGCTTTAAGTAGACTAATGATCACACTTAAAGCCTGTTGCCTTGTGGTGGGTTGGCACAGGCTAACCCACACCTGCGACCTCTACAACCATGCAAACTGGTTAAACTTCCACAGTAGGCTTTTCTACCAGACCTGTCTGCCAGTGAAAAGGATTGGTCTCTCTCCTCCAGCCACCCGTCATCTTCTCACCCCCACCGCCAGGACAACCAGAAGCTCCTCCAAGGCCTCCTTCCTAGTCCCTTTTTGTAGGACCTCCCTGGGACAATGGGCTTTCATGTATAGAGCACCCATCTGGTTAAATGATCTGCCTTCAGAGATTCACTCTGTAAATAAGATTGAACCCTTTAAAACTAAAACTCAGGCAGCACCTCTTAGCTTCAAATAGGTGTGACTGCTCTTAGCCCTACCTTTCATCCATTCACCTTCTTTTCTGTTCAACATTTCCCTGAATTTTTAGCACCCCATGACAATGTCTCTCTGATGGCTCCTGTTTTTCCCCCCTCCCCTCTCTTTTTTCTATCTTCCCTCTTCCTTGTCCTCTTGACCTCCACATCTGTATCCCCTCCCAGTCCTGCCTCCCTAGTACCCACCCACCCCTCACCCCCGTTTTGGTATTTACCTATCTCAAGGTTAGACAATGTCCACTGGACTCTGCTTCCTTTTGTAATCGTCTCTGCCCATGTTCTCTAACCCCTTCTAGAACCTGCGACCTTGTCTCGCACATATCTACTTCCTGTTTTAACAATACAAATTACTCAATGCTTATTTGTTTTATTATTTACTGCTGTCATTGCCTGTTTATGCACTGCACTCATTTTTGTAGTTACGCCTGTACAATACTGACTATTGCATCTCTTATTCCAGCTGTGTCTACCAAGGTCTCATGTACTCCAACACTGTATGCTTGCTATGCTACTTCCCATATCAACTGTAATTTGTTATATCTGAACTGCTGAACTATTGTACTGAACTGTTGTCTTTTCTGTACTATTTGATGTGGAATCTTTGTAAAAGAGTCTCTGACTCAAAAGGTTGTAATTCTGAAATTTCAATTAGGGTTTAGGGTTCAACTCCCATTTGGCCAAACTATGCAAATCTATATATGGCCAAATGGGAGAATGATCCAATACGTGATGTCAATAATCCATTTCTCCACAAAATAGACTTGTGGAGACGTTTTATTGGCGACATACTGCTTATATGGAAAGGAATTGACTACAAGACTATCTGAGAGAGGCTATTCACAAGATTTGCTTAGTGAAACTAAAAAGACCGTGGATCATATTCCGAGAGAAAATCTGTTCCGATCAAAAGAAATAGATTGAAATGACAATATTAGAGATCCACAACTATCTTATGTTAGTACCTTTAATTCTCAATCTAAATCTATAGTCGGTATTATTAAAAAACATTGGCATATAGCTAAACAGGATCCAGGTCTGGTGAATTTAGTTGAAGATGGGCCAAACTTTGTATATCGCAAGGGCAATACTATCAAAGATAGGATAGTACATTCTTTACAACCTGTGCAGAATAATTCAAGAATGTGACTTCCGTAAAGGGGAAAACAGTTGCAATAAATGTGGCAATTGTAAATTTTGTCCTAAGGTAGTGACTGCAAAATCTGTTAAGAATCCATTTAATGGAAAATATGTTTCCATTAGTGGTTTTATTACATGTAGCACTATGGGCATAATAGATTTTGCTATCTGTAAATGTGGCTGTTTTTATATTGGAAAAACAAAAAGAGCATTCAAGATCAGAATAGGGGAACATGAGAGAGCCATCGTTCATGAAGATTTGACAAATGCATTGTCTATGCATGTGTTCAAAACTAGAAACAAAACTGAACATTCCTTTACCTATATAGGAATTGAAAAACCAGTGATGTCCAGAAGGTGGGGTGGTGATTACAACAACTTATTGCTTAATCAATCAATCAAAATCTTTATTTATTCAGGCGAACATCATTGAGCGTAGCTCATTTACAAGATGGACCTGAGTGGTCATACAAAGAAGGATACAAGTTTTGTACAAAGACATGAAAATAAAATAACATTAATACAATCAATTAGATGAGAGATATATACAAAATTTACAGATATACAAGGCACAGTAACAATAACTAAAACCTGTAAAATGAAGGGACATTCGATATAGGAGGCTAATATTCAGATAGTAGGGCTTCTGTAGGCTTTTATATCTGAAGTGGGATAACTGACAGGGTAGAAGAATGAAACTAACATAGTGGATTACAGAAGGGAGGTGGGGGTTGGGTGGGAGACTGAGGCCTTATGGAAGCAGTTGCACAGTTCTGGGAATAGGGTGGTGTATAATTTTTGAAGGATGATAAGGGTAAGAGGGTATTCAGATTCATAGATTTTTGGAGTGAGTTCCAGATAAATGCTAGAGAATAGCTGATAGCAGCCCTCCCAAACCCAGTGCAGGTATTGGGAATCTTTGTATAATGAGCTTATTGATCCTTAGGGTGTATGGCCTGGATGTGATTCGGGTGAAACAGTCTGAGATGTAGGAGGAGTTTGTCTGATAAAGCTTTATAGATCCAGATTGCAGCATTCTTTTTTTCTTCTGTGCTGTAGGGATGTCAATTGACTGTATTGTAAAGAGAGCAATGATGGGTGCTGGAGGAAGGTCTGTAATAAATCTAATGGCTCTATGATACAGGGTGTCCAGTTTATTTAAGAGGGGAGAGGAGCAGTGGCCGTGGAAATCAGCATAATCAATGAGGATAGGAATGATGCCTGGATTAATCTTTGTTTGGAGTCTCTGGTAAGGTAGTGTTTTATTCTGTAAAATAGGCCAAGTCTTTGCCTCAACTTTTTTAGGAGCTCTTCAACGTGGACAGAGTAGTCAAGCTTATTATCAATCCAGACTCCAAGATATTTGAATTTATCCACAAATTCCAGATTTTCTCCAAATAAGGTAGATAATTGTGGGGTGGTGAATGATGGGGTAGTGGAAGAGCAATTCTTGGTGGCAAAGAACATAGCTTTTGTTTTTTTGGCATTTAGAAGTAGTTTTTTTTCCAACATGTTGTGTTGTAGGATGGAGAATTCTGACTGTAACAGTTCACAGGCTTTTGATGGTGAGGATTACTGACATATAGTACAGTATCATCTGCAAAAAGTGAATGTTAGATTGAGAGAGGTTGGAGTCAATGTTATTGATATAAATGGCAAAGAGGATGGGGCCCAGGACAGAGCCTATTGGTTACCTCTTAGTAGTGGTTTAGAGGTAGATAGGTAACTTTCATTTTACCAGTTGTAACCTTCCAGAGAGATAGCACCTGAACCAATTGAGAGAGAGTGAATCAAGGCCTACGGAGCTAAGAGAGGAGATTAATGATTCATGATCCACTGTATCAAATGCTTTACTCAAATCCAGGAACACAGCACAGGTACTATTCTTTTTATCCAAGGCAGTCTGCCAATCGTTAGTGACTTTGGCTAGGGCAGAGATGGTGCTGTGCATTGATCTAAACCCAGATTGTGCTGGATTTAGGAGATTGTTGGTGTCAAGGTAGGCCCTTAACTGAGAGTTTACTAATTTTTCAAGCATCTTGGACAGTACCGTAAGATGGAAATGGGCCTGTAGTTGTTAAGGTCCATGGGATCACCTGATTTAAGTAGTGGAACTACTTGAGCTGTCTTCCATATAGAGGATGGAACCAGTGGCTGGGAAAGATTGAAGAGGTGAGTGAGGGGCAGCTAAGGCGTGCAGTGCTACTTTAAGAAAGTAGGGATCAGGAGTCTGCACCTGCACTCTTAGTTGTGTCTAAATTGGATAGGAGGTCATCTACTTCTTTTAAGGATATTGGTTCGAAGGAGAATGTGGAGGCAGCCTTTTGGCCCACAGTAGATTGAAGGTTTAATGATGATCTCAAGAGATTTGCAGGTGAAGAGTCAAAGGCTAGGCCAGCTGTAGTGAAATGGTCATTGAAGGCATTTAAGATTTCTTGCTTGTCAGTGATTTCTATGTCACTTAGGAGCAGTTTGGAGGGTAAGCAGGGTAGAATTTTGACCTAGGATTCCTTACGGTACCCCAGAACCTGGATGGGTTATTATAGGAGGCATCCAATTCAGCTCTACAGAAGGCAGCTTTGGCATATCTTATTTGTTTTGTGCATGAATTTCTTGCTTTTCTGAATTGAAGCCAGTCTCTAGGATCCTTTGTTTTCTTGCCTTTTCCAGAGTTTGTCTCTGGCTATCAAAGCTGATTTAAGGTCAGCAGTGAACCAACGACAAGATTTTACTTTGGTTCTGACACTGGTGAGTGGTGCATGTATATTGAGGGCACTTGTGATAATATCCCTTAAGATCTGAAGAGCTGTCTCAACTGAGGTTGTGAGGTAGAAATCTTGCCAGTGCGTTGTATGGCACAAATCATGGAGATATCCTGAGATGTTGAAATTCTTTTTTGACCTTCTTTGGAGAAATTTTGCAGGATTGGATGGCTTGAGTGTAGATCTTATGCCAGCTATGGGACAATGATCACTTATGTCACTGGATAGCACTCCAGCATGAGAATATAAGTGAGGCTTGTTTACCATCATGATATCCAGGAGTGAACTGTTGATAATATTTTTTAGGTTAATCCTTGTTGGATCTTTGATTAATTGAGTGAATCCATAGGTGTCACAGAAGGTTACTAGGGGGTGCAGATGCATTAGAGCTTAAGAGAGAACAATACTGGATTTTTTCCTTTAAAGCAATGGATGGCAAAGGACTGAATGGTCGAACTGAAGTCAGACCTTATTTAAGAAGATGAACAATGATGTTGTTGCATTACTGATTATAGTTTTTAATTCTGTTCTTTTTCTACGCAGATTTGTGCCAGCATCTTGTGCTGACTGAGTTTTACACAGAGTGCAATCTTTTCTTCCTTTTTTGAAATTGGCAGGCTTGATTTTTAATCATGAATATAAGTGCTGTAATGGTAATGATAATTGTTAGAATGCAGTCTTTCATCAGAATATTGTTATAACATGAAAAAACTGGAGATTAAAATTACACGATAAAAAGTAACAGAAAAATGAGGAGTACTATGTATATTACAAAATGTTTTTCTGATTCTTTCTATACTGGTCTGCACGCACATTTCTTTGCCATATGCAGCATGGTTGTTCAATATGTAAATAATGATGTATTATTGTAATAGTGTATAACTGTGGCAGTGTTGCTTTAAATTTTCTAGATTTAAGCTTATTGGGTTCTATCACCACTAAACCTTTGAGAAAGCTCTGATTGAGTGAAACGCGTCGGGTGACGTGGTGTCATAACAGGAAGCACTTGTTGTGTGTAGCTCACAGGTTGTTTGACTCCTCTTGGATTTTATCTGCTGTTTTTTTTTTTTTGTACCAGTAAAGGACATTGCGATATTTGCACAGCATAACTGAGAGTTGGTGAGTCTTTTTATGGGACACTATAAGAGATATAACAGATATTCTCTGTTTAGCCTTGGCAACGGTGCTGGTTTTTCCTATTCTGATTGCTATCTGTTTCAAACCTACAGCACGGCCAACCTAGGTGCGTCACAACTGTTGTTTGCAAATTAACCATATCCTTACCTCAGATGCTCTGGACAACAGGTTATTTGAAGCATTAATAGTTGTGCTTCACAAATCAGAAAGAGAGGGTGAAAAGGTCTCGAGTTACAGACCAATATCTCTCTTGAATTATGATATCAAAATTTTTGCCAAGTTGCTGGCAGATAGGGTAGGAGGGGTGTTACCATATCTCATAGGTCCAGAACAGGTGGGTTTCATGACCGGCCGATCCTCTATAGATCAACTGCGCAAGATAAGCCACTTTTTCTCCATTTAAAAAAACAAAAATAAGGCGCTGTGTCAGCATGTGGTCTAAAAGCAAAACAAAATGGTTATATTAAATGCCAACTGAAAATAGAGTTAAAAAAATCTACGTTTCAACCTTAGGTCTTCTTCAGGAAATATCTAAAAGAGGAAAAAAAAAAAAAAAAAAAAACAAAGTTGGTCTTTGTTACCATTTCCACGGACCCGGGCCTCCCAGCAGTGCTTTTGTCCCTGGACACTGAGAAAGCATTTGACCGGGTGGACTGGCAATTTCTGTTTAGGTCGTTGCACAGTTTTGGGTTTCCCCTACAGTTTATTCGTTGGGTTGGTGCTTTATATCATACCACGAGTGCGTGTATTTACTGTATCGGGGTATTCTCTTCCCTATTTCCGCTATATTGGGGCACTAGGCAAGGTTGCCCCCTATTGTCCTTGTTATTCAACCTCTATCTAGAACTCTTATTGCTTAAGTTAAGGGCGACCCAGAGATAAAGGGAATTAAGGTGGGTACTCATGAATTAAAATTGTCAACACATGCGGACGATATTCTGCTACATCTAACACACCTCGAGACGTCTGTACCAGCAGTACTAGCAACTATCAGGGAGTACATCACCCTTTCAAACTATAAGGTTAATTTAGAGAAAAACAACGGTTTTCCCCTTAAACTCAAGGGTGATCAAGGGTCCAATCACAGATTTGGGGTTAACCTGGGCACCAAAAAACATTAAATATCTAGGTATAAATTTGACAAAAAGTGACAAGAGCTTAAAATGACAAAACCTTGATGGCCTATGCCATGTTATACAACAGGATTTATCCCGGTGGAGGGCTTTACCTCTATCCCTCTGGGGCTGCATAAGCTTAATTAAAATGAATATACGTATGTGTATTTTTTATCCCATCAACCTGTTGAACCTCTGGCTCCCACTATTGTGGTTTAAGAAAATGCACATCATTATTTCTGACTTCATTTGGGTGAACAAACCCTCGAGAAGACCATACCACAAGTTGGCAGCCCCCAAAACTTGTGGTGGTCTCAGTCTACCTCATTTTGGTTTATATTACTGGGCTAGTCATGCCAGTAAATACCTAAAATGGCTAACACCGATAGAGGACTTGCATGTCCTGTCATACAAACCGATTTGGCTTACAACTGAAAAGGAGCTTATTGCTTCTGTAGGCCTGCTTCTAAAAGCTTTTATGCACATAAATCCCAGAGATCTCCCTAGTAGTTTACGCAACTCCCCAAAAGAGACTTTGGTCGGGGCCCAGTCTCAGTTATGCTCCTTCTTAGCGTACAAGAATAACAGAGACCCCAGTCAACCACTGCTAGGTAATCCTAAATTCAAAATGGGAAGAAAGCCCATCACAGTTTCCTGGTTGCCACAATTGGCCGCAGTAAACACAGGATACCTAATTAGGGAAGGGGTCTGTCTTGATTCTGAAGGAATTATTAGGTCCTACAATTTAGGGAGGAAGGACATTTTAAAGTTGTACAGCTTTGCCACTTGTTAGTTCAGAACTTGGAATATGCTACAGAAAATAGTGACAAGGGCAGATTCATGCAGTCACTCAGTGAGCTAGTGGCTTTGCTGCATGCTGTGTCTAAGATTTATTTTACTCTTTTTGACAAAGCATACCCTCCAATAGAGGGGGTCTCAGGCTATTGGGATTCAATATTGCTACATTCTAGATTTGACTGGAGTAAAATCTGGCAGAACTGTCACACTTACATAACTCAAGACAGGTTGCAACTTATGCAATTCCAGATCCTTAACAACATGTATTTTACTCCAGTGAAACTTTATAAAATAGGCAAAACCCTCTCCCCCACTTGCCTAAGATGTCTCCAGACAGAAGGTAACCTTCTGCATGTATTTCGGAAGTGCCCGAGGGTGGCCCCCTTATGGTCACCAATACGTCAGAGGGTCGATCCACTCCTAGGTATTAAAGGTTACTTTTCTCCAGAGGTTTGTTTGGTGGGGGACTATGATGGTATTGGGGTTCGAGAACGCAGATACTATATGGCCCTGATTTCTATGTCAGTCAAAAAATTGGTCCTCTCCCACTGGAAAGATACTCATGCTCTAAGCTACACTGAGTGGCTGCAGGAACTTCTCTTCAATCTAAATGCCAAGAGGCTCATTGCAAGTTTGCATCATCGCCTTACAAGATTTAACAGAATATGGGGCAAGCTGCAAGCTCTGCACTCTCTATAGTCTGGTTATCTTATTTCCGCTATACAGGGACAGGTGACTGTGTTAGTTCCCGCTCTGATGCCATGAAACATAGAAACACAGAACTTGAAGGCAGATAAGGACCGCTTGGCCCACCTAGTCTGCCCATTTTCCTACCTAACAGATAAGCTGCAGATCCTAGTTAACCAACAGCTTACTTCCTCTTACCCGCCCCCAGGACTGCCTTATGCTTGTCCCATGCATTCTTGAAGTCCCCACTGTTCTTGACTCCACGACCTCCTCAGGAGGCTGTTCCATGCATCCACAACCCTCTCAGTGAAAAAATACTTCCTCACATTACCCCTGAGCCGTCCCCTCTATCTTCATTGTGCCCCCCTCCTCTGGACAGCCTCCTCTGTCTATGTCTTTGCGGGAGATGGGGTCTCCAGAACTGCACACAGTACTCAGATGGGTCTCACCAACTGTCTGTACAGAGGATAACAACTTCCTGTTTTCTACTATTGATGCCTCTTCCTATGCATCCCAGTATCCCCCCAGCCTTCCTTACTGCCTTCTCACATTGCTTGCCCACCTTTAGGTCATCTGATATAATTACCCCCAGGTCCCTTTCTATTTTTACTGTTGTCAGTATCTCACCCCCCATTGTGTATGCTTCCCCTGGGTTTTTGTTTCCCGTGTACATTACCTTGCACATCTTTGCATGGAATCTGAGCTGCCATATATTTGACCATTCCTCCAACCTTGCCAAGTCCCTTCTCATCCTTTCCACTCCATCTTATGTATCAACCCTGTTGCAGATCTTTGTGTCATCTGCAAAGAGACATACTTTTCCCTCCAGTTCCTCTGCAATGTCACTTATAAAGACATTAAAAAGGACTGGTCCCAGTACTGAACCCTGCGGTACCCCGCTAGTAACCCTCCTTTCTTCACTGTGTACTCCATTTACTACTACCCTTTGTGTCCTGTTGCCTAGCCAATTTTTTATCCAGGCTACCACCTTGGGACCCATTCCAAGGCTGGCTATCTTGTGTATTAATCTTGTGTGTGTGACTGTATCAAATGCCTTGCTAAAATCTAGGTAGGCCATGTCCACAGCCCCTCCCTGGTCTACTACTTTGGTCACCCAGTCAAAGAAATCTATTAGATTCATCTGACACGACCTTCCCATCGTGAATCCATGCTGCCTTGGGTCCTGTGCCCACTGGCCTCTAGGTACTCAACAATTCTTTCCTTCAGAAGTGATTCCATCATTTTCCCTACCACTGAGATCAAACTAACTGGTCTGTAGTTTCCTGCCTCTGTCCTGCTCCCACTTTTGTGAAGAGGAATGCATCTGCCCTCCTCCAGTCCTCGAGTACCACCCCATCCTCCCATGATTTGTTAAAGAGAGTAGTCAGCGATGTCACTAGTTCTACCCTTAGTTCTTTTAGAATTCTTGGGTGAATCCCATCAGGCCCCATTGCTTTGTCCACCTGCAATTTTATTAGTTATTTCAGAACCCTTTCTTCTGTAAATGGACTGGTATCGACCCCCGTCTTCAGAGTGTTTCTCTTGTTTGGTTTAGGTAACTCCCCTCCTCTTCCTTTGTGAATACTGAGCAGAAATATTAGTTCAGTATCCTGCTTCTTCACTGTCCCCTTTACCTCACCTCCCTCCTTTACTAAGCTTCAGTATCCCTCCTTTGGTCTTTCTTGCTCCCTAATGTACCTATAAAGGTCTTATCTCCTTCTTAACAGAATTGGCTATCCTTTCCTCGGTTTGGGCCTTTGCTATTCTGACTGCCTTCCCAGCCTCTTTCTGCTAACTGATAAAGTTCTCTGTCCTGCTCCTTCTCGTTTCCTTATATTTCCTAAATGCTGTCCTTTCTCCTTAACCTTCCCTGCCACCTCTTTTGTGAACCATAGCTTTTTTCCTTCATTGTGTTTTATTGATTTGCTTTACACAAAGGCTTGTTGCCTCTGTGATGACTGTTTTGATCACTCCCCATTGTTCCTCCACCCCTCCTTCTTGCCTGTTTGCTAGTGCTTTTCTGAGGCACTCTCTCATTTTTCCAAAGTCAGCCCTCCTAAAGTCTAGTACTCTTGCTTTTGTATGGCTTGATTGTATGGCTGTGTTTATCGTGAACCACACTGTTTGGTGGTCGCTTGTTCCCAGATGGCTACCCACTTCTAAATCTGAGATTCTTTCTCCAACCCCATTTGAAATTACCAGGTCTAAGATTGCTCCCTCCCGAGTGGGTTCTGATACTAGCTGTCTGAGGCATGCCCTTGTAGGGCATCAAGAATGACCCTGCTCTTGGGACGTGCCTGCAAAGGTGCTCCAGTTAACATCTGGCATATTCAGGTCCCCATCAACAATATCTCCCTTTTTCTGCCATTCTAAGAAAGCCTTCTATCATTTCCTTGTCCATTCCTCCCCCTGAGATGGGGTCTGTATACAACCCCCATGCGATTGTGGTGCCATTTCCTGTCTCCAGGTGACCCAAAGTACCTCATCTGCTCCTGTTTACTCTTTAGTTCTGTTGCTTTGATCCCTTTCTTTACATAGCTACTCCTCCTCCTCTTTTACCCTTCCTGTCCCTCCTGTAGATTGTGTATCCTGGTATGTTGACATCCAAGTCATGGTTGTGGGGTGGGCTCGAGGGTGGGGAGGTGGATCAGTATGTTATTGTTAGTCTGTTATAGGTTATTGTTTGTTTGTTGCGGAAACTAATAAAATATGTTCAATTTAAAAAAAATTAGGGAAGCAAAGAGGACAGTCAGGGAGGCAAAGTCAGACATGGAGCTACGTACTATGGAGGCGGTCAAGGGTGGAGAAAAGCAATTCTTTAAGATATATTAAGTAAAAAAAGTAAGAAAGGAGGGGGTATTATTAGGCTATGGGGGTTACTAGAGGAAGATGAAGAAGAAGCAGCCATCCTTGATGATTCATCCTGCTCTGTCTTCACAAGCAAATGTAGCAGACCCCTGACTAAAAGTGGCATCAAGGCAGCTGTCAGTGGCACTCCTGAAATGAGGCAGTCAGTATTTACCAAATATGGGGTCCAGAGGAAGCGTGAGCCCTAAAAGTAGATAAAGCCTCAGGGCTGGACTGGGTGCACCCAAGGGTGCTCCAGGAATTGACTGTAGAACTGGCTGAACCCCTGGTAGTGCTATTCAATAGTTCAATTCAGATGAGTAGTTCTGAAAGACTGGAGGGTAGTGGTTGTAGTCTTGTTACACAAGGTGTGGGGACAAGGAGCAACCTGGGAATTACAAACTTGCCAGCCTTACCTGTGTAGTGGTTAAACTGATGGAGTCACTGATGAAAGAGGATCTTCTGGAGGCTAGAGAGGTGGTTAAAGGTTTGGTAGTTTAAATTAAATGCCAAAAAATGCAAGGTTATGCACCCAGGGGAAAAACTTAGGACAGAGTACTGGATGGGAGGGGTTAAACTGAGCACTGTGACAGAGGAATGGGACCTGGTAGTCATCATTAGTGACTCCCTCAAACAATAAAGCCAGTAACAAGGCCAATACTAAGGCTACTAGGATGCTGGGGTGTATTGGAAGGGTTACTGATAGCTGGAAAATGGAAGTACTGCTACCTCTCTGTAGGTCACTGGTGAGGCTGCACCTGGAATACTGTGCTCAGTTCTGGAGCCTTCACTTAAAGAAGGACAGGGACAGTCTGGAGACGGTGCAACCAACAGTTACCAAAATGATTTAGGGTCAACAAGGCAGGTCTTACGAAGATCGTCTGAAGGCACTGAACATGTACTCACTGGAGATGAGGCAAGAGAAGGGGGATATGATAGAAACCTTCAAATTCCTGAAGGAAACAAACAAACAAAGTGAACTGCAGGGAACTATTTAGCATGAGTACAGAGTCAAGAACCTGAGGTCATGAGTGGAAACTGAGGGAAGGTTTGAGAGGGATGTGATGAAATTATATTTTACAGAAAGGGTGGTGCAGCCATGGAACAGTCTGTCAGAGGAGATGGTGGCTGTCAAGGCCTTTAATCAGTTCAAGCATGGCTGGGTAAGAGTGAAAGGTTTTGTGGCTTCTCAGGTTGGTAGCAGTAGGAAGGGGCAGCAGGGGGGATAAAACCCTGCATGGACAATAGATACCAGGGCAGACTCAGTACTCCAGTCAGACTAGCTGGACCTGTGATCTTTTTCTGCTGTCAATGTCTATGTTTCTGTTTTAGGGAGCCTACTCTTATCTATCATTTGTAGTTAACAGTATGACCCTCCACTGGTGGCTGACCCAATTCAGCCTTATCAGTACTTATGGGTATCATGCTTGGCAAATCCAGTGACATTCTCCAAAAAAATTCAATTTTTTCTATTAAATAACTCCAAATCATCACAGTCCCAAATCTCCATTCCACAGAGCATTTCTGACAGAAGCTTGGCATTTGCTGCATGCATAGAAGCATCTATTGCATTGCCACAGTACCTATTATTAAATCATTCAAGTAAGCCTACTACTACTACATTTTCCAGATTTTTACCTGTAACCGAGAAATGCTCTGACTATTTTTTTAAGGTATGAGTGAATTTAAGACCAAGATAAGTGTAATATTTTTACATTTTCAATAATTTTATCGTAGTACATCTGCTCACAGAAAGATTGTTCAGTGAATCAAACTGAATTACGTTAGTTTTCATAAGATTTATGAACATACGAAAAATGCCAGCAGATACAGGCCTCAAGGTCCATCAAGTCTGCTCAATTGTGCAGCTAGCAGTGTGTTACTCTGCAGCTGTCCACACCTTTAAATGTGACACATCACAAAATTCTTTGAATAAATCTAATTGTGTCTGTAATCTCTTTTTCGTAAATGACAACAGTACATCATCACCCATGTATGCCAGAGCTGTTATATTAATATTGCTTATTTTTGAGGCAGGAGGTAGTATAGCATAGTAGTTAAGGGCAATGAGTTACAAACCTGGAGACCGTGGTTTGAATCCCATCAGATCCCATTTGTTACTGTGTGACCCTGAGCAAGTCACTTAACTTCTTTATGCTCCCAGGTCGCACCTGGAAACAAGATCCAGCTTAGTGTGCCTTTTGTGGTTGAACAATTTCCCCTTTCCCTTCTGCAGCATCACTGTGGTAGGTGGACAGAAATACTAAGTCATTTAAATAATGGGGCAAGCATAATCCCTTTATTAGTATAAAAAGCCTCAATCGAGGATCCCTCCCGTGAAAATATTATTTGTATCCAAATGTCTGTATACAACAGTTTATTACTCTTAATAAACCTGGATTGACTTTTAGTGCCTCTAATCTACTCACAAAATATTTCTCGATAAAGAGTTGAAAGCCAATGTTGAATCTATACACACTGCAAAGTTATTTCTGCTTATGAATCTTCACATATTTATGTAAGATGCACTTTAGAACAAAACAATGGCCACAGGTAGAATATCTTGCCCTAAAACCGGCTTGGAGCAGTGACAATATTCCCTTTACATTTAACTCATTCTGCAATCTTTCAAGAATAATGTTTGAAAAAAATTGTTGCCATTATGTCTATTAGACTAATCAGGGCATTAATGAAGATTCAGTCCTATTTCCCTTTTTAAAGAGGGGGACCGCTATGCTCCTTCTTCCAGAGACTGGTGTGGAAATTTTTTCTTATATAGGAATTAAACAAATTCACCAATAACTCTGCTCACTGATTACTTTTGACTTTTTATATGTCAGTAGAAATTTTATCTGGGCCTAGTGCTTCTTTTTTATAATTATCTATTGCAGTAATGACTTCTAATTCTGTAACTTCACTATTATATAACAGATAACTACAATCATCCGCCTCATTGTCAGTAAGAACAATGTTTAAAGTGAGATATCCAGGTATCTGTCATTCTGTAAGATTGAAGATCTCTAGAGAAAACATTGGTGCCCTTGACCACATATTTCCAAAATAAAACAGTATCATTTTCCGTTAATTGCGCTAAGCATTTTTTTCCAGTTTTTCATTTGGTAGGCCTTTTTGTTCCTTGAGTATCATTTTCTCTCTCTTTCTAGCTCTATTCGATTCTAAAATATTCAGCCATGGGGACAATTTTCTACAATTTATTTTCTTATCACCAACATTCCATTTTCTTTTCTCACTTTTACAATAGCTATAAAACCAGGAATTTGAATTTGTCATTCTTGTTTTGGTATACACCGTAGAATGTAATTTTACAAAAATATGAAACACTACTTGATACTTCCCATCAACATTTGTGAAAGAATAAAAGTCAAGTAAAAAGGTTTCATTGTCACATTTTTGTAAACAGTCTATAATCTTTCCCTTCAAATCACAATTCCACACCAGCTTCTTACTGACTGTGCTACATTTTGAAGCAAAATTACCCTCTTGTTTTTCAGAGCTATCTTTTATATGACACAACCTATACAGTACTAACAGAAATTAGGCTCTCGGGCTGAGCCAAGATCTCCATATCCTTCACTTGTGTCAGGCCACAGATTGAAGTTCTCCAACAAGAGTCAGCAACAGCTGCACAATTATGAGAGAAAAATGTGAAGTTCCCCTCACTATCCGAGGGGAACTTTGCATTTAAAACTGTCAATGATTTCAGTGAAGGACTCTCCCTGATAATTACATATTAAATCCTTACTGTAACTTTCTTCTTTCTTAGGTTGAAGATCAGGTACACATTTTTCTGGGTCTGACAAACTATTATAATTTCCAATATGGACACTAAAGTCCCCACATTAAGCAGACCCCCCAATCATAGTTTAGAAAGACTTTTTTCCATTAAACTGGACAATTCTCCTCCAATTTCTTTTCTAAAGTATGTAGAATGTGAGGGGAATATACTCATTCACAATTACTCAAAATCTGTCACCAATGAGCAACTTGCAGTACAGGATCTTTGAACCCATGTTGCCAACGTCCAAGATCTTAACTTTTATTATCTATCATAATCAAAATCAATAGTCCCCCAAACAGTATACCTTTAGTTTTCTCCCTTCTTGCCAGTAATGGATGTAACACATAACCATTTATGGGGGAAATGTGCAAGAAGGATAACCATGTTTCTTGAACACATATTACATTTGCTTTTGAATCTATTTTTACAAAGTCTTGATCTGGTAGTTTTATTAATAAAGAGATATTCAAAGAATACAGAACTCAGCTAGTACTCTCAATTACATTATTTAAAGTCACCCCCCACCCTTTTTGTAGACAGTCAAATCCATTTGGTACAGGAATTGCAAAATAATCCTGATTGTCTTTAGTCTCACCAGGGTGCACCCCAGGGCAAACAGAAACATTTTTTTTTTCCTTTTTGTTGTGTATTATTTATATTCCTCCATATTCCACAATAATAAAAGAAATGACTGCCCAATGTTGTCCCATTTTCAGCCTCCCTTAGGACAGTAACTGCTAGTCATCTATCTCTAAACAGAATATCTACTCACCCCGCTTTTAAGTAGGGACTTTCAACCCTTTTGCAAGCTAAGACCCACTTTCTCCCTAAATGTACTTTTAACAAATATTTTAAAATTGATACAATCTGCATTAACAATAACAATGACTACTTAGTCACAGCTCTTGTTTTAAAAATACCACAAAAAGATATAACAGCATTTCCTCTGAAGGTGGTTGTTCTATTACCGATTTCATCACCTTGCCCTGCTAATTTTTTTTAATCCTTTGTTCAGCTGTTTCCTGAGTTTGTACATTAGGAAATCTAGGGGCACCCTCAGGGGGCAAGAATGACTGTGCAATCCCCAGATGCCTGAAGACATCTTCTTTCCTTCAGAAATTTGCCATGAATATTTTAATTCCACGATCACAGGTCTCATGATTCTTTAGTACAGTACAACATTACCTCGTCCTTCAATGGCAGCTCTGTTTCAGTAATTAATAACATAAAAGCCTCAGCTTTATTATCCTTCCACCTTATACTCACCTGTTTAATAATTCAGCTTGAAATCTTCTAAAGAAGGAGAACTGATCTTTCTTATTTTGTTCCTTCTCCTGTTTATTTTCAGGAACTGGTCTTTCCACATTGCTACAATATCTAGATTTGATTATAACAAGTTTACTGCCTGGATAAGCTGATGGTCACTTATTTCTTGTGACATCCTGACCTCATTCTGACCTGCACCGGCCTCTGTATCAGAAATTATGAGTGGGCCTTTACTTTTACAATGCTGAAATCCCTGTGAGGGGGTGCAGATAATTTCCTTATTCTACTGTTTTTCAGCAAGAACCTGTATATCGGCTTCTTGCCTCTCGTTTCAATTCCTAATAATTATATCACTTGTAGTTTTACCAATTTTCCTTTTCCTCTTTTTCCTGTGTTTTATTTCCTTTGTTGCTATTATTCATTTGTGTGTGTACTTGGGAGAAGTCTGGGCGAACTTTAGTATTAACAATTTATTTTACTTTCTGGCAGATCTCCTGTACTGATTTCTGTTTATCTTCTTCTTCTTCTGTAATGGCTGTAAAAGTCATAAGAGCTTCTAGTCTTGCTACCTGCAGCCTAACCACTGTCATTTCCTCCTTAAACATAATAAGATGCTCTAATATTATCATATTAGCTGGTTGCTGCATAAATCCATCACTATCTATAGAGGCAGTATTAGTATCTATGAAAATATTGCTTTCCTTTCTACTAGGGGTTGTTTCTTTAATCACTAAAAGGTGAGAAATGACTATTGGTGAGTCACCCACAAAAACTGGATTGGATCTTTCTGAAAATGAGGAGTCAGTGTTTTCAACCCCTGTAACATATTGTGTAGTGATTTTAGAATGGTTGGAAGGATACAGTTATACTCCGTAGGGGACTATGGAGCTAAATGGTCAAACTGCCTAATAACAGATTCAAACTCGTCTTCACCAAGTTTACCATTTATTTCAGCAGCAGGCTCTTAAGGATTTTTTGAGGTTATTCCATTTTCTGTGGGACTTTCAAAGTACAAATTTTGAGATTTTGTGAGCAATGAGAACAACTGAGTTAACCAAGCTACTTTCTTTCGTCAGTGTGGGCAAGGGTTTTAAACTAGAACACCAAACTACTTATTAATTCATCTATAGAGTTATTTAGAATGTCATCTACTACAAAACTGTTTACATTTCCAGATTTCTTATTCAAAACGTCATCTGTAATTTTTAGTTGTTAAGGGTCTTTTTCTTTCCTGCTTTCTTTTGGGCTTTAAAACCATGTAACACTGTCTCAGAAGATTCAGAGAATTCATCTATTCCTTCTGTGCCTTCCTTCATTTGAGCTAATTTTGCAATCTTTCTTGAAACTACCATTTTACCTAACTCTCAAACAGCTCAAAAATACAGACTATAACAAGTATAGAAGGAAACTGTCCAACAATCTTCACCAAACTGAGCTCTTCTGAAATAAAAAAAAAAAGTGATTTTCCAGGGTAGCAATGTGCAAATCCTTATCAGAAAATATGCTGTAGTTGCAACATCCTGTTTATAAAGTTCATAAGGCTTTACAACTCTTTAGCAATTTAAATGTTCACAAGCTTATCTTGTCCCTGTGCAAAACTCCCCAGGCTCAAAACATACAGAACTACTATATAAACACAAACCGCTAATAAATAATAAACTTAAAAATAATTATCTTTAAAATGGGAGGTAAAAAAATCCCAACTTGCTGCATTATTGTATTCTTATTAAAAAAGCATCAGTTTTTTAGAAAGCACCAATACGCTGTAACTTCTAAAGCCCTGTAATCAGACTCAACAGCGCCTTTGTAACTAAAGTATTTCTCTTAAAAAGAAAGCACAGTTTTTCTTAAAACACAGCCAACCACTTCTAGGTGAAAGCTGATAAAAACAAAACAAATATTAGTACCCGTTACCCGCTTAGGGAAAAGTTTTTCTCTGCAATAGCCAGGCCCTCGTACAACTGCACAGCATGCTAACCACCCATCTGTTTTCTAGGTTAACACGTCACTTTATGACATTGCAAGGTCATGTGTCTTAACACATGAAACTTGAATCTTTGATTTATAGTTTGATATATATGTAACCCCTAAGTGGCGCTATCCCAAGGGCTATACTACCCCCTGCCTGCTTGGCTAGTAGCAGATTAAGGGACCTGAGTTCTGAAATGGGTACCTCCACCTGGAGATCAGGGTTGGTAGTGATCAAGCTAACTTGGGCACAGCCCTCCGGGACACTGTAACCCCCCCTCTTTCCTTACTAGTGGCCGGAACAATACACAATAATCACTTTCACAATACCCCTGATACACCACACAAGTGCCCACACTGTTTGCACTTACCACCAGGGCTTTCTTCTGGCTCGACCCTGGGGACCCCCTGTAAAACAAGGTTATACACAGAAAATGACAGTAGTACAGTACTCTTGCACAAACTGGAACCACAGTCAGGGTAAATGCAAAAAAAGAGACAGATCTGATTTATTTAAGGGACTTAAACAAGGGAGGGGCATAATCAGGTTAATTTGCTCAAAGGCTGTATCAATCAAACAGTTATGCATGCACTTCAGGGTCCATAAACAGTCACAGACTCTGGGTACCCAGATGAAGAATGGTGGGCTAGTCAGGAATGTTGCAGCTGGTTGGGGCCCTGTGATGGAAGAAAACAATATCATCACACATACTAATTGTAATCCAGAGCCGGAGGGCTCAGTTCGTGAAAAGAAAACAACAAGACAATCAGATGACACACTTTTAAATTAGGCTGTTGTTGCAGGGAGCTACCCTGATGATTACTCATGATACCAAAGACTGGACACAGGCTGGATGAAAATTGAGACTGCAGGTGGTTGATCTGGAGTGCCGGGAGAAGCAGAGCCCATGCGATTCGCCGAGGCACTGTTCCAGTTCAAGTGTGGAGCAGGGGTCTGATCCCCAGGCAGGTCTTTCGTTGATGGCTTTCTCTGTGCAGCGAGTAGCCTGGCTGGGCCAGTGTGACAAGGTCCAGGCCAAATGGAGACAAATTAAGATATAGTCCGTTTTGGGCTGGATACAGCTTCCGGCAAGCAGAACACAGTTCGCACAGTGGGGAAGCAAATCATGACCCACTAACAACTATCAGCACATTTACATGTAAGGAGATTCTACTGTACCAGGCAAACCACTCTCCAGTCACGATTGCAAAGTCTCAGCACAAATCGGGGATTCAAAAGCAGCTGGAAATCCTGACAGGCCAATCGCATTCAGCAAAATCTTTGGTCTTCTTCAGGTAGGAGCTTGGTAAAAAAAAACAAAAAAAAAAAAAAAAAAAAAAAAATCAGTGGCTTACTTTGTTCTCACAAACTTGGATTTAGTCCGAAATAATTCTCTTCTTTCCCTCTCGGGGCAGCAGGCAGACATGCAGGCCACAACTCAGGCCTTTCCACAGTTCTCTCGCGCAAAACTACTCAGACGGCTGCTTGACTGTCTCAAGCTATTGTATCTTCAGCTCCCAACTTAGATCTGACTCAACTACCAGCAAGCCTGGGAATTTCCCCAAGATCCAAAAGGTTCAGGTGGCTGATTCATCTGTCAGTCACACCAGGAGCTCCCCCTTCAGATGCAAAAAGGCGCCAAAAGCCCAAAACTACAATACCAACAGATTCTGACTCCAGACAGCTCCTGCAGTCCAGCTCCATTTTAGGTTCCACCAGAATTGATTGGTCCAATTTGCAGTCCAGGACTAAGATAGTGGAGATAAGCATAACAGTCCTTGCTGCAAAGAAGGCAGGTTAGACAAACTACATTATCATTATCACTCTAAAAGATTTTCAGCAAATAGTTACATCTTTCAACAGAGCTCCCTCTCTGATTACTTATGACTGCAATCCAGGCAACTCTTAAAGAGACAGTACACAGAGGCTATACAGGCACTCTCTGGCAATCACATTTAAACTGCTAAAACGCAGGACACCAGCCTGGCAGTGAGCATTTAGGCAAGCTCAAGGAAGACTTTTCAGGAACCCCATTTGTAGGGGGGGTTACATATAAACATAATTAAAATAGTATGCATTCAAATACAGAAGGAATTTTGATGCTATATGCTTTCGTACTATCAGCCTGGTGATCCAACCACTCAGTTTTGCAAACCCAGAAAAAACAAATCCTGCTTTGGGAATACTAGCTTAGTACATCCCAAATCTCCCTACTATTAAATAACAAGTGCAAAAAGTATACACAAATTTATTTCCCCATCAGTCCAAGTTTAAATACATGCTGTGCTGGGAACTACTCTCCCCACCGGGCCCAGCCAGCAACTGGCTGCGATATACACCGTTCTAAGTTCAATGTTCTGTTGCCTCTAACCTCACTGTCTCCACAGGGTGAATTTCTGGGATTCACTACTCCTCTTCCTGACCCTCCAACTGTCCGAGATCCAGGATCAGCCACTAGGCTCCAGGTTTAGAGCCAATAATCTCCAAGTATCTGAAAAGAAAAAAATATTTGTGGAGGATTTCAATAGTTTCCAAATCATTTCAGTAAAAAGGAGCCCACAGGCAAAGGTGGCATATCCATAAAAATATAAGCAAAATTACGGTAATAGTTCAGCCGAGTGCTACTCCATGACCCCTCTGCTAAGCGTCAGAGAGCCATATCTTTCCTTCTCCACTCCTTACTCCTGTGGTTATATCCTTGTAGTGTATTGTTCCCTCATTCATGCTGTTATTATCAATGTTTCCCAGCCAGAGTCGAAAGACAGGGCACAGAAAATAGTGTTCGACTTACATGACTGTCTTTGTGCCAGTGTCACAGAACACAAGTCATCTAAATTACATAGCGGCAATGTAGTGGAGCTCACATGATCTTGGCGTTTTTTTAATATCCTACAGTAAGCTTTAAGCACAAAGGGAAAATTCTCAGGCGGCAGAGAGAGGGCATTTATGAAAATATCTTTTAGTGATTGTTTTACCATTTGAGATTCAAAATCTGTTGTATGCAGTAGGCCAACAGTTCTAAGGTTCATGTACTGTAACTGGTCCTCCACAGATTCCAGTTTGCTGTGAATGACAATGCAGTCTATACTACTGCTAGTAGTAAGTGTGGACTGTGTTGAAACTTTATCTTCAATATCTGTTGCAAACAATTTCAGATCTTTTTTTATTCAGATTTGCTTGTTGAAAAAAAAAAAATTACTTTCTAGTCTGCCATGCCTATTCACAAGATTATCAAGTATGGTGTTGTTTTTCCTAAACAAATAGTTTTCAGATCATTGATATCCTCAGCCAAATCCAAAGCAGGAGAGATTTGATTGCAATCCACAAAGTTTGTTTCAGGTGGGCCAAGGGTGTTTCAGCAGTTGCTGAGACTGAAATCTCTTGAGATACTAAAGCAATCTCGAAGAGTGGTGCCCCCAGGCCAGAAACTGCACAAACCAGCAGCGGAACACAGAAGGGGAGTAAAGGAGTATTTTACTACCATTTTTGTATGATTTACTCCCACTTTCTAATTTTAGGAATTTGTTCCCTGCCCTGCACATTTACTGTACATGTTGGTACATTTGCTTACAATTGGCAGCACCACACAATACCCCCAGCTATGTATTCACACACTGACAGGTTGGGGACAAAAAAACAGCAACAGTATTAGTTGTGAACAATGCAGGAAACCATTTCAGGAAAGGCTCAGTGGCTGGCCAGAAGGGTAGTCGCAACGTGGAAGAAAATTATTTAAAAAAGGGAGCACAGCTTTATATGGCAGTAAGCAAGGAAATATGTTAAGACATCACAGCATATGAGAGAGACTCCATGACTGCAGGCACCTAGTGAGTTTGAGACTTGGTTTAGAGGTTGGGGGTTAGATAGCTCAATGGATGGTATTACTACCATTTAGGTGAAAATACTACCAGGTAGAAGAAACTTGCAGTAAATACTTTCTAGTACAAAATATGATCTGGACCACTGCAAGCCAGAAAAGGGTTTTTCAGCTAAATGGTCTGCTCTACTTCATCAGAGGGAGTCCTCCCCTTCCTCAACTGATTTTTCATACTTTTCTTCTGTTCATTTTACTAGGAGAAGCTCCTTTTTTCATCCACAGCACACAGGTAGTAGCTCTAGTTTTTGATTCAACAAGCAATGCACATATCAGGGCACTGCAATGTTATTAAACACACCCGCCAAAGTGGGAAGGTCAGTACCCCAAAAAAATCAAACAGCTTACCACTCTTCAGCTTCAAATAATATGCTTCTTTACTAAATTCCACCTCAGTGCAGCAGCACCAAAAATATTCAAGCAAAGCTGTCCCAATGGTGTGGAGGGCTGAAGTGCTGCAAAGTGCCTTACCTCCTGCCATGCTAGTGATTCAGCTTCGGGAACAGACTTGGGTCATCAGGGGTCAGTTGGGGAGGGAAAGGACTGAGCATCCGAGGGACTGCTCTCCTCTCCTAGGGGAGGAGAGGCTTGTTGTCTCAGCCTCAGCTGCCCCATGGGAGGAAGCTGCGGGGTTATGTAGGATGGGCACGCCTCCACATGCGAGTCCTATGCTCTGCAGGAGGGGCGGGACAAAAAAGTGGAAAATGGATGTCAGGGAGCTTCCTTAAGCCCGGCCCAGGTATCTCTGCGCCCATGCCGCTGGTCGGTTAGCGACAAGGTCTGTCTTGGACTTGTTACTGGGGGATGGGGGCCCTCCATCCTCTGCCCTGCCACAAAAGGGGGAACTTGTGAGGAGAATCATGACCAGGTGCCTACCAGAAGAGGTGGAGAGCCAGCCTGGATAGGTTGGGGACTGGACTGATGTAGCTGCCCACTGGACGTAGGAGGATAATACCTATATAAAAAAATATATACGAGCACAAAGATAGACTCAGTTTAGTTGTGTTTGCTAGCATGGACACAAATTTTTTTTTTTGTTATAAAACTTTTTAAAGGTATTTTCTCCCGAAGACTATTACACTTCTGGAGCTCAGTAATCACCACGTCCACCTATGTTTCGGACGTCACTATGACGTCTTCTTCAGAGTGACAGTCATGTGAATGGTACATGATATGGGGCGGAGGGCTCGAGAAAAGGATGAGAAGGGAACGGTCAGGACAGATCCTGTCAGGATGAGAAAGAAACGCAGAGATTAACACCACCAGTTGCAGTAGGTATCAACACTTGCACACTACAAGACAGAAACAGGGTGAAAGTATCTGACTTGGCTGCCACAATTCTAGGTGAGGAAGGCAGGAAAACTAAGCCACAGTCTACACCTACCGGGAGGGGGGGGTCTGAGAAGATCAGTTAAAAAGTCAAGGAGAATGAGGTTGACGAAGATGTTGTAGCAGACATCCCCTGGTAATCTTAATCCATAAAAAGCAAAAGCCAAAAAAAAGCAACCCTGACAACAATCATCTGGTTTCACTGGTCCGAAAAGTTCACAAAAATGTGAAAGGGGGCACTGACAGTGATGCAGTGCTCCCCCCCAGCACAGATGTAAAAAAACAAACAAAAAGCAGCCACAAGCCACACAACCTGAGATAAGTACTTTCAGAGACACAGAAGTCCCACTCCCACCACAGAAAGTTACTGCTGGTTATCAAATTATTTTGTAAGAGACTGTTATTGAACTGTGCAAGGAGAATTGGCAAAATGACAGGCACAGCAGGCATGGTAAAAGGGGATCACTGATTCTGAACTACAAAAAAATGAAAGTCATGTTGTTCAGTGGTGCTTGCAGCAAACACAGATCCAGTGCCCTAACCATCAGGAACTCCTCTGGCGTCCCACTTGAACAAATTCAACATTTCAAGTATCTAGGGGTAACCATGGATAACTCACTATCATATGCCCAGCATGTTGAGAATGTTGCCAGGTCTGCCAGTATCAATATAGGGTTACTCCATAGACGTAAACACAATCTAATGCCTGAAGCCCTTAGACTACAGTAGTTATCTATAGCTACATAGTATCCATTGTTGACTATGGTTTGGTTATTTATGGCTCAGCTTCCACCACTACCCTCTGCAGAATATCTGTGGTACTCAATAAAGCATGCTGAATTCTTACTGGAGCAGCACATCTTACCCACACATGTGAACTGTATGAGCAAACAGGTTGGCTTCAGCTAAATGGGAGGATTCGCCATCAAACCTGCCTGCTAACTAAAAAAGCACTTCTCAGGCTCCTGCTTTCTGATGTTACAAACTTACTCAACCCCTCTTGCAGCTCCCAGCACACATGTAGCTCAGTAAACCAACTCTTCTCTGTCCCAAGATGCCGGACTAAACAAGGACAATGATCGTTTGCATACAGAGCACCATTATGACTTAATCTGGTTCAAGGTCAGTTGGCATTCATCTGTATCCCCCTCCTCCGGGTCGTACCTGAAAATAGGCAGGATTTGTCTAGTGCACTTACCCGGTCAACAAAAACTAAAATAAAATAAATAAATGTGCTGCCCAGAGTTATCTCTTCCTTACTAAAATTGGGACCATTTAAAGGCACTCTTCATCAGCATCTTACAGCTAACAGTTCCTGTGACTGTTTCAACTGACATGGTACTACCTCAGCAGTACTGACACATCCTTGTGTGCCTACTTCTCCCTCTTTCTCTGCAAATGACCACTTTCATCCTAACCGCTCTGCCCTATTTCCTGCCTCCTTTCCTGATCCTTCTTTCACCTCACCCCTCTCGCTCTCCACCTTCTTTCCACTGTTTATCTTCACTTACCTGAACTTTTGTTCTCCCAAATCTACCTATATCTGTTTCGACAAAGCACCTTGAGCTGCCTCCTTTTATTATGTTATGTTTGATTTCCTACCAATTCATAGTTTTAATTTTAGTTGCAATGTTAATGTCATATTGTCATTTTAAATACTTTCTTGTCAAAATTTTATGTAATGCCATCCGCTGTATGTCCGTCACCCTTCCCACTGACGTGGAGCCTTTGTAAAAGAGCGGTTATGTGCTCAAAGGTATTGTAATCCGAGAATTAATAAAACAAAATAAATAAAATAAATACCATTTTGGTACTGGTGGGCAGGACACCCACCTTGACACATCAGTGCTGATCTGGGCAAAACTCCATAGCAGGGCTGATGATGCTCTGTGAGCACTTGCTACTCATCATTACACACACCAAGGAGAGCACAAGAGGAGGAGGATGGGACAGATGAACTTGATAATGGAGGCAACATTAGTGCTACTGGCACTTCAGAGAAATATAGGGGGAGAAAACAACTGCTTTTTGTCATCACAACAGGAGACGCCTTTAGCAGAGTGTAAACGGGACTTTCAAATCTTGATGCTCTGGGTTGCTTAATTGCTGTTATGTGTGCCTGTACACTCAGTAGAGCCAGTTATGGGACAGTACTGTGTACACTCTGCCATTTTACACTGGTGTGGGTAGTTAGGATATCCACACCAGTTTACATGTGTACGTGTAAACTGTGCAGGTATCAAATCAATCTAGTTCATCTCTCAGACTGAGAAGCTGAATCTATGTAGGTATTTTCAATTGTAATGTAAACTGTGCAGTTTCACATACCACAGCCAGAGGAGAACTTAGCACTACAGTGTACCAAGGGACTCCTTTCAAGATGTGTCCAAGAATGGAGGGTGCAGAGACTTGCAGCTGAGCACAGCAACACTGATTTCACACCACTTGGTGAGTGTAAAGACAGTATGTGGTCAGTAATGTGCTCTGACACAAGTCAATATGTGAAAGATGTCATCTGAAACCAAATCCTATAAAAAACATATACTGGCAGTTATGAATATTGCTGAGCTCTGGGCCAGCATGCTTACATGTCTAGTGCCCAGCAAGAATCAAAGGTAAAGAAAGGAACAGAACAAGCACATCTCTAAAATACGTACCGCCACTCAAATACAGACATATGCTGATTTTAACAGATTATTTCTTCAGCTTTATGTTTTTTGGTGGGTTAACGTTACAAAGAAGCGGTCCTTCCCCATCTACCCCTGGAACTGAGTAAAGCTCTTAATATTACTCATGGAACTGGGTTCTCTCCCACCACCAGTACTGGATGGAATCTAGGCAGAGTGTTTCTAGATAATGTATTAGCAAAAAACTACTGTCTTTGCTAAACCGGAACTGCACTATGCTTTACCTCAAAAATCTAAATGACAACATACGTGATAATAAATCTTACTCAAGAGACTCAAATAAGTAGTCACCTTACTGTTATCCCACCAATCCCCTACCGTTGACAGAGGTAATCCCAACAGATTCAGCTCTATATGCAATAAACAATGATTGACTAATCACCTGGAACCGCCATGGAAGAAACTCCAAGGAAGCTGCCAATGCTTTAAACAGCCCGATTCCAAACTTTGTCAGTAGTCCAACGTCAAATACATCCGTAAGGAAAACGGAACCCGAACAAAATAAAGCAGGGCACAGCTCATTAGTATATTTTTTTTTCCCGATGCATCTATCATATTTTAAACAGTAGTTATTACATAATAGATTACTTCTAGAATAAACAAAACTAGATCACTGAACAGAAAAATGCAACAAAATAATTACATGTTTCACAGTTATAGTTTACTGCTTCCAGTCGGGACAGTTTTGAAGAAACACCATAGTCGGCCCGTTCCATATTGTTTAGGGGGAAAAGTGCATAAACGTCTTCTTATAAACGACATTGTGGTCTATTTATAGACTTCAGCCCCTATGTATAGCAAGTGAACCTTAAAGTTGGAATTCAGAAGTAGAATGGTAGCCTCGTGTATCGTTTGCATGTGGGCTATTTTTTGTTTTATTTCCATTATTCCCCTCTTGTAGCGGGCAATACAGAGTTGCAACATGGCGGTAGTTTCGCATAGCTAGTGTGAAGTGCTGTTACGGTTGCTGGCTTGTGAGATCCCAGTTCTGTCATCGAATTTCACTGTACATTTACAAAACTTGCAGTTCAGCAGAAATGAGCAATATTTATATACACGAGCCCCCAACAAACGGCAAGGTAAGGGAGTGCTGTGTTTCTGTCAACATAAACGTGGGTTTAAAATATACTAGCCAGAGCCCGTGAAGCTTATGTTGGGTTGTGTGAGGAAAATACAGACTACCAAACTCGCTGACTATTTAGAAGAAAAGGTTTTGATATTCATTCCCGCTTGTTACCATTCAAAAATTAACTGAATCAAATGAATATTGCATTGACTGTATCTGTATGAGGTTTGTGGCCCTATCCCCTAGGTTTCATGTGCACCCCTTCACCACCCCGTCTCTCACGAGCTTCTAGTTGACAACCCCCTCCCTTTTCCCTTCCTTTATTGAGGTATATGGCTGCCTTGGGTCCAAGGCCAGACAATATTTTTGACATCTTCTTTGTCTCTACTTGCAGCTAATAGCAAACTCGTAGTTCTTGGTGACTTTATAAGCAGTGCGCAGTGCATGGTGTAAGCAATATGACACGAGGTGATGGTTGCGCTCCCACAACCACACACCTAAGGGGCGTAGTAAGGCACAAGGCTACAAGTGGATTGTCTTCATCCCTTGGAAGTGTGGTTGTAGCAACACAGCCCAAACCCAAAGTATCGTGTATGAATATTGTGCTAATGCAATAGGTTTCGTGCTAAGAATGTGAGAATTTTTTTTTTTTTTTTTACCTGATTTCATTTTGGTGCCTCCTCGGCTAGGGGGTGGTCCTATGGTTTCCCCCTATCCAGCTAGATCCCTTCAGCCCTCGCACTGGCTGCAGTCAGAGCTCTGACCCCCTCGCCCTCCCCAGGCCGCTTCACAGTGGGTATTTACCCCGCACACTGCGGATGACTTGGAGGCTGGACTTGGGGGGAGTTAACTGAAGTGCGTCCACTGTGGCACCTTCCAGGCCTGCCTTCACGTGCCCCAGAGGATTGTGGTCTTCGTAATACCCCACCCACGGAACAGGCGTGCAGTGACGTCAGGGATGCTGCCGCACATGCTTTGCACGTTGCACATCTAACGTGGCCCATGCTGACTCTACACCGTGAACCCTGGAGCCTGCATTAGCCCCTCACCACCACCAGGAGCCAATGCCTCAATGGTGGTCCCCTCCCACCTCCCGGAGGAGGAGGCAGTCCATGGGACATGATCCTCCCCCAGACGACCCTCAACGCAGTCGTTTCGACTCTGGTCGTCGATGTGGTAGAGGTAAGGTGCCAGCATCTCGGCCTTCTACTACACTGGGCCGGCAAGAATGTGAGAAAATAAAAAAAAACAAAAAAAAACTGAAAAGTGTTTAAAAATCAGTTACTACCTCCGCAGATGGGCTGTCACTACATGGTGCTGTCCTGAGTTGCATTGTGTGAGCTACTACAGTCTGTATGCTTTTTATGTGAACTGTCTCTTGAAGTCATCCCCCCAACCCCATTTTGTTCTATTTTTTTGTATAAATTTACATAGAAACATAGAGTTTGTGGGGAGATGAGGACTGCTTGGCCCATCTAGTCTGCCACTCTTTTCCTTGCCTATTTTGCCACCGCAGGCCCTACTTGGTTTCCAGACACCCCCAACCCCCACTTTGATGCCAGTTTTCCTTTATTCCTATCCCATGCATGCTTAAAGCCTGTCACAGTTTTTGCCCCACCACACCCACTGGAAGGTTGTTCCTCTCAGTGAAGAAATACTTCCTCACATCCCTCCTAAACTCTCCCACTACATTTATGTTGTGCCCCCTAGTTCTCGTACGCCTTCTTTTCTGGAAGTGACTCCCTTCCTGTATGCTGTTCACCTCCACGAGGTACTTAAAGGTCTCTGTCATGTCCTCCCTCCCCTCCTTTCTTCTATCCCTCAGTCTCTCCTCATGGGACAGTTGGTGCAGTCACTGCACTATTTTTGTTGTCCTTCTTTGGATGGTCTCTACCCTGTCTGTCCTTTCTAAGGTGCAGTCTCCAGAAATGGACACATTAATGAAGGTGTAGTCACATCAGTGACCAGTGAAGTGGCAACACCACCTCCCTTCTGCTGTTGATACCCCCCCCCACGATACCCCCAGCATCCCACTTACTTTCCGTGCTGCTTTATTGCACTGCTTTACCAGTTTGAGGTCATCTGTTATGATCACACTCCCGCCCCTTTCCTATCTGGTAACTGCCAGTACCACCACACCCTATTTTGCATTTTGTACTCTGCCTCTGGGTTTCTGTACCCAAGGTGCATGATTGTGCACTTTTTTGCATTGAAACCCAGCTGCCATACCACTGACCATTCCTCAAGATTTTTCAGGTCTCTCTCTTTATTCTCTTTAACCCCCACCGAATGTCTACCCTATTGCAGATCTTAGTGTTGTCTGTAAAGAAGCCTACCTTACTTTCCACTTCTGCAATGTCACTTATAAAGACACTGAAGAGGACTCTCTTATGGAGTGAGACTACGTTTGCCCTTCTCCAGCCTTCTGGGATCACCCTAGTATTTAGTGAATTATTGAAAAGGACTGCTATTTAAAAAAGAAACCTTGATATTGTTTTACTTTGTGGATCTGAATTGTAAATAATTGGATGGAGCTGTTTTAATTCAGTGACTGTGTGGACCAGCAACATGGTAGTGTGCAAAAAAGTGAAACTGTGAATAAGGATTGCAACATCTGGGAGCTGCACACTGATAGCTGTAGAAATTGAGCAACATTGGTACTGAAAATTCTTCATACCCATTGGTTGTGCTGTCTCAGTCCAGTGCGTAGGAATAAGTATCGGCCAATAGGATGCAGGATTTTTAGTTCCCATTTTATAAAGACAAAGTACTTTTTTATTCTGCTTATCATATGTTTCTAGATGTTCTTCCTGTTCTGTTTGTCCTATTTTGTTTTTTGTACAAGCTTATGAGTTTATGTAGAAATACATTTAAAAAAATGCACATTTTTTTGTCTCAGTAATGAGCTACCTGATGCAGATTGGAAATTGATGTTGTTGTGCATCACGTTGTGGGGGGCACACTGTGGTGAGTGCGATGCTTGTGCATAGTGGAAGTTGGCACCCTGCATTACTCTCTCAGTGACCATCCCGTGATCTACTGTGTACGTGTAGTTCAGTATCCCAAAGTCCCTCCTTAGGTCATTTAGCTTGAGTCTTATAGGCTGCTTGACTTGTCGGAGACGGTCTGACCTCTGCGCCACTGACTTGTCCTCTCATCTTGTGATATAGATGAAGCTCTTTAAATTTTCAAGTTATTTCTTCGCTGCCTGAGACAGCCTTCCTCCCCCCCGCCTGTGTTAAAGACTGTCACATCCCATTGGTCTCTACTGAGCTCATCACTTACCTCAGTGCTCATCACTCTGCTAGGTACAATCATTTAATTTGGTCACTGGTTCCCCAGTGGTCTTAGCAGTGGACAAGCAGCTCTGCAATTCCTGTGCAGGGTTTTAAATAATTGATTAGCAGTTTTTTTCTTGGGACAATACTAACTGTACAGAAAGTAATTATATAGGTTTTCTAGAAGTGTTATGTTAGTTAAAAACAGTGAGGCAAGTGCTATGCATTTTCACAATGTTTTAGAAGTTTTATGAGCGAAAACGCTAATCAATTTTTGGAGTTAAATAAAACCCTGCTGTGTTAACTGGAACAGAAACGAACCGGCACTTGGTTACAGCTTTAAATTATTTATTTGTTTTCACATAAAAATGCATAAAATCCATGCAAACACACAGAGCTCGCGACCAGATTTCACCACAAATGGCTTTCTCAAGGGATGCTGGTCTGTCAGAGGAGCAAAACTTTTAAACATACCCAGAACCAATCATAGTGACAACATCATTTAAAGTGACAAATGTGGGCGCTGCAAATATTGTCCAATTATTGAAAAAACAAGGACATTTGCAAGCTGCAGTGCAAGTAAGACGTTTGACGTATGCCAATTTATTTCATGTGATTCTATAAATGTGGTTTACCTTGCCACTTGCAGCTGTGGCAGCTTTTATATTGGTAAAACTACCAGACAACTTAAATCGAGAGTGGGAGAACATGCAAGGGCAATAAAAAATGGAGATTTAACCAATGCCCTAGCACTGCATGTTAAACAGGTCCAGACCAAAGTGCCCACAAATTTGTTTTCAGAGGTATTGATAAAATAAATCTGAATATTCAGAGGATATTGAGTCCCTGCTATTAGAAAAAGAGGCTATGTGGATCTTTCAGCTAGGAGGGTATTACCCACCTGACTTGAATGATAGGGTGGATATTATGCCCTTTATAAAGAAGAGAAGAAAGAAATTCAAATTTGGACCTTAGGGATATTGTATCCTGAGGAGTCAGTCAGGCTGTGTTACACTTTCTGAATCTCTGAATGTACGTTTGTAAAGACATGAATTTGATTGGATATAATAATTGTAGTAGAGCATGCTAAGCCAGATATATTATTTTCTGCCTTTTGATAGCATGTTTTCACATGATTTGTAGGAATAAAAAGCTATAGAATTTGAAAAGGAGAAATTAATGTAATATTACATAATAAATTGAGTATTCAAAAAAGAAGTGCACTTTATATCTATAAAGGTCATTTGGAACTTAGGGATTTTGTATCCTGAGGGGTCGGTTAGGCTTTGTTGCATTTTCTGTATTTCTGAATGTACATTTGGAAAGATATGAGTTCAATTGGATATGATAATTGCTAATATTGTTGTAGAAAATGATAAGCTGGATATACTGTCCTCTGTCTTTCGGTAGCATGGTTTTAATATGATTGGTAGGAATAGAATGCTTTAGAATGCTAAAGGGAGAATAGAATGTAACATTACCTAATGAGAAATTGTGTTCAAAATAGAAGTGCACTTTATACTTATAATGTTAATGATTCAGTTATTTAGAAACAGCATTTTGGCATAGCCACTGAGAGATTTGTTAACATGGATTAAGTAAGAACCTATCCAATTATTTGGATAAGTGATATTTTTACAAAAATGTGTTAGGATTGTAATGCACTTTAATATACATGGTTTTAAAAGTTTGATGTCACTTTAAATAATGCTGTCACTATGATTGGTTCTGGGTATGTTTAAAAGTTTTGCTCCTCCGACAGACCAGCATCCCTTGAGAAAGCCATTTGAGGCAAAACCTGATCGCGAGCTCTGTGTGTTTGCACGGGTTTTATGCATTTTTATGTGAAAACAAATAAGAAATTTAAAGCTGTAACCTGGTGCCAGTTCTTTTCTGTTCCAGTTGCATTGTTTGTATTGAACCAGGCACAGGTTTGTGTGAGGTTTAGGAGTGGAACTTTTTGAGTGTAATTCCTGTATCAAGGCTACCAGACTGATCGTCAGAATATTTTATTTATTTATTTTGTTAACCGGGTAAACATATGAGCCAAGGCCCTTTCTCTCTCCTGGGCTGGTCTCCAGGCTTCCTTACTCCTGGAGTAAGGAAGCCCGGAGACCAGCCGTCGGAGAAAGAAAATTTACAGGTACCCAAATTTCTGTTTTTCACATGTGACCCGAAACTATAAAATAGTCACAAGATGTTATACAAAAAGTTAACTTTTACATTCACGTAATACAGGAATACAAATACATGACATGTGAGACAAACAATATAATACAAATTATTTAAAATAGCAGTGACATTGCAAGCTACTCAATAAATGATGCTTCAGTTTCTTTTTGAATAAATTCAAATATGTTGCTTGAGCTTCCAGTTTAAAGAATAACATTAATGGCTGCTAAATTCTGGAAGTGTGACATAGACAGCCAGCTCTGAGTGCTCAAGTGCTGTATTCATTTTTTTACTACATATAAAATATGTGATGGGAAAACTCAGTTTGAGGAAACTACTGTCTTACTGGAACTGACACATCAAGATCCCCCAAGGATAAGTTCAAAGGACAGGAGGTATTTTAAACTGCAGAGATCTGGGATGCAATTACCTTGTCAATTTGCTTTCATCCCAGGAAATAAGATTAGCCATTCATAATGCCCTCAGGAGATACTTTGACTTGCATAGTTGCCAGGGAAGGACTTGTGGGGAAGGGTGTTGAAGAGAGGCCAGAATGGACATTGAAGAGGTTTGATGTCTGAGCCAGGGAGGACCCAGATGATTCTGAAAGGTCCAATATACATTTCCAGGGAACCCTTGAATTACATCAGAAAGACCTGAGGTGTAGATTCCAAGGTCCAGACGGGATTAAAGAGGCCAATATACTTTTGCTTTGAATACAGTGACTTAGATCAAAGAAACTTTTGAGATGTATGTGTAGCAGAACAAAAACCAGTTCTGACCAGTTAACCTGTGGAGAAGAAAGTCAGTGAGGTCATCTCATATGTTTTTTTTTAATATTTTATTTGGAGACCCTGTATTGTAAATATAGAGTTTGATACACCAAGGCGGAGTTAGTGACCTCATGAGAAGGCCGGCTCGGATGTGTGTTTAAGCGCTGAAAGAACCTGACAGAGACACACAAGAAAATATTTCTGACTGACACAAGAGAATATTATCTGACTGAGGGAGAATCATCACAGCACTGAAAGAGAGTAAGATTAGACCAGTCTAAATATATGTATTGTAGGAACTGTACTTTTTCCTGTTTATTTTAAGGCTGTATGTGTTGGGATATATATATTTGTTCTGTAATTATTGTTCTGTTTTTATATTTTTAAAGTAAAGATATATATTTTTTTTTACAAACGAAACGGCTGGAGTGCCTTGATAATTCTTTTTATTTTAAGTGGAGCTTTTAAAGGTTATAAGTACACTGTGTATGGGCTTATTGTATACCAAACTGGAAAATGGATAGAGTTCTGTAGAAGTCTTGCATAGAGTTCTAAGGGTTAATTTGAAAGACCTGGTTGGGTGCCCGTAGGCAAAGATATCTGGCCCCCCGAAGACAGAATTATCTGAGCCTGATAATTGGGTATGCTAACAAGAGGTTATCAGTTTGAATCCTTCAGAGCTTGAGACTAAGGTAACTTGAACCCACAAAACAGACAAGAGGGTTACCTTGTCTGTTCACTGTACACAAATCATACGCTCAGAGGTTGGCACTTTGGGAGTAGAGGGTTGACTGGCTGAGCGAGATTGTGACATTTTGTGCATTGCCTTTATGATCCATCTGACCCAGTCTCCCAGCCCTGTACTAAAATATGTTAGTTCCATTGTCTCCACTCTCGCTGAGGTTGCTGCCTCGTTTAACCACTTTTTCTCAGACTGTGCCCCTCTCTTCTCTCCGACGTCGCCTTTCAGCTTTCTTACCAGGCCTTGTTAATTTGTTCCCACTTTTTTTTTTTTAAATAGTAAACTTTACTGGTATTTTGACACAGGACAAGCGTACAGACATCAATACATAGCCATGTTATCAGTGAAGTAGGTATAAGGATAAAGAATACATGTAATACCATAACAAAGTACACTACTAAAAAACTAACACTGGAAACGAATAGCTAACATCTAGAAGACTAACTGAACAAACAAACTAAACAGACAAACATGCTCAGGAGACTGTCTTAGCCTTCCCCGTCAACATTCGGGAGGGAGGCCGCACTGTGTATATTTTGGTCAGCCACTTGCCACGTGCAGTGCAGTGATCAGATATAACAGCATTTGCTTGCTTGTGCACAGGGGAGATGTCATTGATATGGCACCTTAAGTACATTTGCCTAAACGTTTAGCATTAGGGCCGCTAAAGATCCCCACCTTTCCAAGTATAGGTGGGGGGGTGGTCTGATATAGTTGATCATTTTTTCTATTCGGAGTGCTTCTAGTAAGGAGTTCGGTTGTACCATTCTGTATAAGAGGGGACAGTGTCATCCATCCAGTGTTTGAGGATCAGTTTTTTGACCATGGCTGAGTTTAGAGCAATGTGATTCTCACCGACTCCCATGGACTGCCCCATGTCAAGACCCAGTAGACATATCCGAGGGGAAAAGGCATCCGTTAGTCCTAGCATGGAGTCCAGGCTTGCTTTGACCTCATCCTGTAAGGGTCTGGCCTTCAGGCAGTCCCATAGGATATGTTTGAGGGTTCCTACCTCCTACTTGCAGCGGGAGCAGAGATTTGTATCCAGCTTACCCATCTGGAAGAGTTTGACGGGGGTGTAGTATAGGTTGTGATTGATTTTGAATTGCATGAGTTTAAGGGTGTCGAATTTTAGCAGTTTATGTATCAGCTTCCAGAGGTCTGATGTTCCCTCTGTGCTCTCAAGATCTGGGAATTCACTTGCCCAGTAAGCGCAATGAGTGGTGGAAGGGGGTATAGTCAGGGATAGGAGGTGCTTGTAGAGGAGAGAGGTTGCGTGCCTTTGGTTAGCCAGTCTGCATAAATCGTCCCACTTCTGAAATGCCCCCATTTCCCGTGGCTTTGGGCCAAGGGTGGCGGCCAGCATATGGCTGAGTAGCATGAAAGGGAAAGCCTGGATCCTAGCCGGGGCTACTCGTTGGAATTGCTGGAATGTGACCAGAGAGTTGCCGTCCACCAGGGCCCACAGGAGGTGATGCAGTTTGCATACCCAGACCGATACCCCTATTGGTGATGTTTTAAGGGTTTATGTAGGAGTTTGTATGGTGTGCATGTCAGGGCTTATAGCTGGACTCCAGACCTTCGGCATAGGTCCAGCTCCATTATTTTACATTATGGTTGGTAGCCGGTCTGCTCCGTTTGGCCGCAGTGTGTCCTCCACCACAGGAACTGTGTGTCATGTGCCGCCAGATAGTGTAGCCAGAAGTCTGGGAGTTGGAGGCCACCCAACTTCTTTGGTGCTATGAGTTTGTTATATGCCCTCTTGGGTGTCTTATTGTTCCACAGGAAGGCGGACAGTGTGGATTTTAGTCCTGAGAAACAGGAGATAGGGAGTAGGCATCCTGACATGTTAATGGGGTATAGTATTCTGGGCAGGATGTTCATTTCTATAATGTTTATCCGAGCCCACAATGTAAGGGGGAGTGAGGCCCAATGGAGTAGATCTTGCTGTAGTTTGGTTTTGAGGGTGATTAGGTTTTGGGACTGGCATGTCTTACTATTTTGTGAGATCACTATTCCTAGATATTTGATGGAGGTTGGGCACCAAGCTTCTCCCCATGTGGATACGTGGGTCTGGAACGTGTGGTGGTTCAGGGGCATGATACCTGTTTTGGCGAGGTTGAGCTTGTAGCCAACCACCTGATCAAACTCTTGTAGTATGGTGAGGATGGGGGGGAGGGGGATTGAGTTCACTGGGTCTTCCAAGTGCAGGAGTACATCATCTGCGCATGTGGAGATTTTGTATCTTTGTGCCCCCATCTTGATTCCCAAGATGGCATTCTCTGCTAGGATTCTCCTTGTTAGGGGCTCAATATACAGGTTGAATAGATATGGGGATAGGGGGCAACCTTGCCTGCTGCCTGACTGCAGCTGGAATTGTGGGGAGTGAATTCCGTTGCAGAGGATTCTGTAGGTGGGTGCGGTGTAAGGAAGCCTAACCACTCTATGAAGTCCTGGATTAGCCCAAATTCTTTAGGGGGCTCAAACAAGAACACCCATGATACCCTGTCAGAGGCCTTTTTAGTGTCAAGGGAGATCAGGACTGCTGGGGTGTCCACGTCCCTGGAGGCTGCTAGTATGTGGGCTAGTTTCCACAAGTAGCCAGAAGCCAATCTACCTTGCATGAAACCCACTTGTTGTGGGCCTGTTAGAGAGCTGATCATTGCCCCTAGCTGTGTAGTCTATATTCTGGCCAGGATTTTCAAGTCCATGTTAAGTAGAGATATGGGTCTGTAGCTCCTCATGCTGGCCTTGACCTTGCCCGGCTTGGTTAAGGGTTATGTGTGCCTCTTGTAGGCTTGGGTCGAGGTGTCTCCCCTCCTTAGCCTCGTTAAATAGGTTCACCAGATGCTTCTACATTCCGGGACCCACAGCTTTATAGAAGTTGGTTAAAAAGCCGTCCGGGCCTGGGGCTTTGTCCACTTTCAGAGAAGAGATAGCCTTCGCTACCTCCCCCTCTTAGATCGGGGTACCCAGTTGCTCGCAGGTGGTTTGAGCCACTCTGGATAGCTTGACTTTTGCGAGGAATTGACGTATCCTCCCTGGGGAGAGATGGTACTCCCTCACGTACAAATCTGCATAAAAGTCACCGAAAGCTGCTGCAATTTCTTTTGGGTGAGAGATGATGTGACCCGTTTTGCTTCTGATCAGATTGATGGCTCCGTATTTCTTCTGCTGTTTGAGCCTAAGGGTCAGAAGTTTCACAGCCTTCTCACCCTGGTCCACATACCGGGTTTTCGTCCTAAAGATGGCGAATTCAGCCTGCTCCCTGAGAAGCTCTCCATACTTGGCTTGTGCTGCATTGGAGTTGGGTGAACCTTTAGTTTTTTTTTCTCTAGATCCCATAGTGTGTAGCAACTGTGCACTTTCGGCTTCTCTTTTCTTTTTCCTGGAAGAAGCTAGTCTTATGAGTTCTCCCGGAGTGTGCATTTAAATGCTTCCCAGAGGAGTGCTTGTTTTGGGACAGAACCCGCATTCTCCTCAAAGAAGCACTCAGTGGCATCTTTTATTAATTCGAGGGTATACTGATCCTTTAATAGGTTGTTGTTTAGACACCATAGCCTGCCCCTATTGTGGTGGTCCGAGGGCAGGAAGGATAGGGAGACTGGTGCATGGTGCGATATTACTATGGGGTTGATTTCACAAGTGGAGGTAGTTTTCAGGATTTCCTGGTTGGCCAGGAATAAATCTAATCTAGAGGAGGAGTTGTGAGGGGCTGACCAGAAGGTGTATTCCCTTGAACTGGGGTGTAGTATATGCCACACATCTACCAGACCTAGGGAGTCTTGGAGTTCTGTAAGCACTCTTTGGGAAGCTGACAGCCTGATTTTCTTTGGTTTGGATTTGTTCAGGCTATTATACTGGACCAGGTTCCAGTCCCCTGCCAGCATGATGGGTGTAGAGGGCATTGTGGACACCAGTTACAGTAGTTCAGTGAAGAAACCTGGTTCTTCCTTGTTTGTGCTATAGATGGACCCTAGAATAACCTTGTGTCTGTTCAGAGTCCTTCTAACCACTACGTCTCTACTCTGCAGGTCGGTGTGCTGTTCAGTGAGGAGGAAGGGGATATTCCTGTGGATCAGGATGATTACCCCTACTTTTTTGTTACTGGTTCTTGCAGCAGACACCTGCCCCACCCATTCCCTCCTCCAGAGTTGTGCATGGGTGTATGGGTTTCTTGTAAAAAGGCTATCTGGGTCACTAGAGATTTTAGATGCCTTGAAATCTGGTATCTCTTTTCTTTTGTTTGGGTCCTCTTTACATTCCAGGTGGTGCAATTGATTGTATTGGTCATCATTTTATGACCATTGTCCATGTGTGTTTGGTTAGCTTGTGGTATGTAATGCGTGGTGTCAGGGGGTATTGGAGTAGTGTCCTAAATTGTCTTCTCCTGTGTAGGTGTGGGGTCCCCTCCGTGGCATTGGTTATGGTCAGATGCTGAATATCTGTGTTTCCACTGTACATTATGAGGGTTTAAGATTACAGTATGAGCATACCACACTTTTTTTTTATTTTATTTTATTTTATTTATTGAAATGTTTCACCAGGAGGGCACACTGAACAACAAGTTGCTCGTTTCGTGGTGCTACCTGGCGGGGAAGGGGTTACATAGGGTTGTGAAGGATGATCAGTTACAATAGTATGTGGGTAGTACAAACAATACAACATTGTAAGATTATGCATCAGTTGGAACACAAGATATTGCACAAAAACAGTAGTGGAACATTGGGTAAATTACAATACATGTGCAAAATCGTACAAAAGAACATATAAACGTACAAAACAGTAATAATGCAACAGAACCATTATAGTGCATGAGTGTACCAGGAGCAGGCTCGAGGTAGTATGCAAGTGCTGTTGGAATAAAAAGGCTGGGGTAGGTTGTGCACATGGGTGACCCAGAAGGGCGGGTGGAGAAGAGAGAGGGGGAGGGGTAAGGGCAGCCATTTCTGATTTCCCCCTTCAGGATATTGAGAACCCTGCCGGGGGGGGGGGGGTTAGGGTAGGAAAGCAGAAACTGAGGAGAGGTATTAAAGAGGGCTAAAGCAGGAACAGCTGAGGGAGAGATAATGGTGTAGGGCAGAGGTAAGGGAGTAGTTGGAGGAGGAGTGTCGTATTTCAGATGGGGGAATTCCAGATTTTAGGGAAGTGATGGGCGAAACCATTCTGACTGATGAGGGTGGAGCGGTGAGGGACTGTCAAGATGCAGGCGTCATTAGATCTGAGAGAGTAGGTGGGGGGAGGTGGAGTAGAGAGAGAGGATGGGAGGGGGCTTTCACTACCTCTATGTAGTCACATAAAATACATAACATAATACTCATTAAACTAAATACACAGCACATTGAAATCCGCCATGGGTTGGGTTTGTTGGTCCCCACTTCCCACACCCACCGCTGGTGGAGGTACCACTGGTCCCGACAATCCTCATTTTCTGCTGGCCATACATGACTCCCATGATCGCAACTCCTCTCTGCTTATGGCCTGTGATCGTTGTGCTGTGTTTGAGATCATATAACTGATCAGTTCAGGTACTTATGGTGTCCCTCAGCCTTCTCCTCCATACTTCTTCTCTCCTCCCCCTACTTTATACATTATCTTCTTTGGATGTGGAGGTGTGTATGCGTCATGTTGCCTCGGAGCCCCACCACCACCCTCTTCTTGTGCCTCGTGGATGTCACTGCCTTCTGAGGAGTTCCCTGGCCCTTGCCCCCACCCTTTACTCTAGCCCCCCCAAACCGACTATGCCTCAATGACCTCCCCATAGGGGCTGTAGAAGCCGTATGGTGTCACCGTTTGAGGCCACAGTTCTGGTCTTCCCTCGGTGCTGTGCTTCTCAAACAATCCCCCCACTCCGTTTTGTTTCTTGGGTGGAATCCATTTGCGGGGCTATGTCCCCCTTTTAGGTTCTTCCACCTAGCCTATGGGGCTTATGCTCCTGTCCTGTGAAGTATATGGGTGAGAAGTGCACCCTGGGGCTGTTGGGAGTTCAGGTGGGTTCCTTCATGTATAGGGCCCTTCCTCTCCACCCCCATCATCGCTCGTTCCTCACCCCCCCAAGGGCTGCGGTCTGCCTTTCACTCGTTGGGGCTGTCCCCGCATGTTTGCAGCTGCGGGGGGTGTGTTGGACCCAGCAACTTTACACCTTCCTGAACTCCCTATGTGCCCCAGCATCTTCACTTGTGTTGTTCCCGAGAGTCCATCCTGCTTGTGCCCCTTTTTCTCTGCACCCTAGAGTTCGCCTGTACAGGTCTCCAGCATCCCCCCCATCAGGGTTGTGCTCACTTCCAACCCACGCATCCGACCGCCACTGAGGGACCTGGGTATGGTTGCCGGCTTGTGTTCCCGCAACCCCCACCCATTCCCCAAGATCCCTGGTGGCCAAGACAGAGTACTGTCCCATTACTTGGGATGGATGTTGAGGGCTGCGCAGAGTCTGTATATTTGTAGTGGGCCGGGTAGCACTGTAATGTCGGGGCCTCTGTGCACTTCCCAAGGCCCTGTGTAGGCTCGCTGGTAGCCCGAGTTTGCCACCACGGGTTGCCCCTCTTGTATTGTGGAGCAGTGAGGCTCTATAGGTAGGACCATATTTTTGCACAGTCCCATCTTTGCTGTGTCCATCCCGGTCTTCCCTACCATTAGCATTTTCCAAATTGCTAATGTACCCTCAACTGGAACCCTGGACCTTTCAGTGCTCTTTGCCCCCCAGTCTCCCCAAACACTCCCCAACTGCTCGACCTCTGTATACAGTCTCTCCTCCTCCTCCCCACCCCTCTGATGGCAGGTCTCACTGTGAGCCCTCCAGAACTTTCATTAATTTCAATAACCTCTGTGTGCTTTGTGTTTCAGAGTCCCTCCCCCCCCCACCATGAGCTTTACAGTACCTTTATTTATTTCAGTTGTCAACAGTGAACCATACAGTGTCTGTTCTTCTCCAGTCGGTCACTGGGCTTCCTGTGGAGTCGAGTACTGGGGCACATTAAAAGTAGGATTGCCTTTCAGTCCAGTCACCATGGAGGTTTGCAGCCCATAAGTTACTCAGTGTGAGACCGTGAAGTCTCTGGTTCGGAACCGTACTGTCCCTTCTGGGCTGGTGAGCATTTGGCTTGGTTTTAAGTGTTTTCAGATAGTGTCTGCAGTTCTTACTCACTCTGAGTGTTCCCTCAGGCCATGAAATATTCAGTGTGCTGGTCCTTACAAGTGTCCTGTGGCATTTCAGTTGGGCAGCTGGAGAAGGCGTTCATTGAGGCGATCTGTCCATGTTCTGTTTTGACTTGCTTGGATAGCCTGCTCCTCCAAAGAGGGGGGTGGTGAGTATATATGGGGTGGGGTGGCGAGTTGCGCTGGCTCGGTTTTAGGAAGAGGAGTTGGCCAGAGGCAGTTTAATTATAGGAGGGCGTTGGCTTGATTTATGAAGGTGGCCAGAGACAAAGACCCAATTACAGTCCGCGGGAAAAAAACAAAACTAGACCATGAAGAAGGGGCTCTCGTATCCATTGGTGCTAACTATCCTGTCTGCACCATTTTGGCTAGTATGGACATCAGGTTGCCACTTTAGTTCGATACACCTCCCCATCCCCAGCCCAGTCCCAGAGTCCCGTAGTCCTTTCCCAGAGTGTGGTCCCCTCGCCAGAGTTACTGGTGGTCCATGGAGATTGGTTGCATTACACCCTAGTTTGCAGGAAGAGGTACTATTTGACTGAGTGTGTTGTTCAGTGGGGGTCAGCATGGTAAATCATAAGGGTATACAGGTTGGAGGCACACTGAACGTACCTTTAGTTACTTTGACTTATTCAGCTGGTGTTCTGTTTGTTTCAGCTGTGATGGAAAGATTTATAGGAAGTATTTCAGGAGCTCCTTGCTGGCAACCTCTGCATTTGGGAATTCCTTAGGTCCAGCTATTGTGGTTATGATGAGTCTGGCAGGGTGCAGCATTCTGAACAGGACTTGGGCAGTGTGGAGGGCTTTCTTAATATCCATGTAGGCTCTCTGCCTGCAAGCGTGACATCGCTGTAAACATGGAAACACTGCCCATTTCATGACAGTACCCCTTTCAGCATGGCTTATGTTTGGGTATGGAGCTTATCCTGTAGCCTTGTGAGATGGGTGATAATTACCCTTGGGCACTGGTCTTGTTTGGCTGGAGTTCTGTCCAATCTATGAGTATATTCAGGGTAGATTCCACACCTGTAGCCAGAAGTTTCACTATCTCTTGGACAAGTTTCTGAATGAAAGCCAGTAAATTGGATCCTTCTGCCCTCTCTGGTATACCGACCAGCACTATGTTGTTGCGTCTTAGCTTACTCTCTTGGTCCTCCAGGCGGTCCTCTAATTTGTAATTTTTTCCGTATCTCTGCGTTTCTTTTGTCTTCGGTAGCCTGTTTGTCTTCTATGGAGCTGAGTCGCACTTCAGCATCTCCGACTCTGGTTGTCAGCGTTTCCACCGTTTGTTTTATGGTCCATTTAATATCTGTGGCCATGTCCCCCAGGGTTAGTTTTACAGATCCGTTTTGTTGACTATTAGTTCCAGCGGTGATAGGTCAGGCCCTGGTTCTTCTGGTTAGTCTTGCTTCGGACGCTTTGTAGTCTGGCCAGGAGACTGCGAGATGACACCACAGAACTATCCATTTGTCTTTGATCTTTGGTGTTCATCTTGTAGATTTCGTTTGGTGTGCAGTTCAGAAAATGAAATCTATCAAATGTAGGTTGTTATTAATAAATTAATTGGTTATATTAGCTTCATTTATTGCTGTGACCACGGAGCTCTGAGGAAAGCTGCTCTTCACGGTGAGCTCATCACATGACTGTGTTAATTAGTTCCCAGTTAAGGACTCCTCCACTCATTCACTCCTACTTTACCTTGTCATACCCATCATAACCTATTTCATTTTCCAGATTCTTTTTTTACCTTGCCTGTTATCATGTTTTCTCCTAAAGCCTCCCCTTCTTTCCTTCTATATGTGTATATGTATATATCCCTTATTTTTCTTATATTTAGAAAGCATTACCTTTGAGCTAGAAGCTCATTTACAAAGTTCCACTTCATACAAAGCATAATTCAGACAAGACAGTATATGACGAGTGATAGTTTACAATATATGATAACAAAAATAGATTAGTTATATACAATTTTTCACAGTCAGAAATTAATCTGTCAAAGTTGATCTTGTCATATTGCTGGGTGAGTAAAGGGGGAGGTAGAGGGGAGTGAGAGGAGGGGGGAGATGAGTAGGTAGAGTAGACAGGACAAGGGTGTTGATGGAAGGCTTGGGAGAAGGGATAGTTAGGGTTGGCAGTCACAGCTACAGTGAGTGGTAAGGTCTTGGCGGAGTTTTTTCTTGAACAGTCCGAGCTTGGGTTCAGACATTATGTCAGAGGGGAGGTCATTTAGCCAGTTGGGGGCTTAAAGACCGCTGTGCTTGAGATGTATGGCAGAAGGGGACTTGGCAAGGCTGCCTAGACATGCCATGCATCCTGTGGGGATTAGTGACTGGGTTGAGGAGGTTCTGGATAGCGGGGGGTTAAACCTAGGCAAATTTTCTTCCCAGAATGCAGACCTGGTATTTTATCCTGCCCTGCAGGTGCAGCCAGTTGGTCTGGATGTATAATTTGCAAGTAGGGTAAGTCAGTGTGCTCCAGTAATTAGCCTACACGACTTATTTAACGCAGTGCTGACTCTTTTAAGAGTTGTGTCAGAGGCAGCACCATACACCACCATTTTCCCATACCTCTCCACTAACAGCTTTTTTCTCTTTTAAAATAATTCCTAAAGAACATGTATGGTCAAACGTCATATTTTCAGCATGCATTTAATATTACCATTTTGTTTTGCTTTCAGACCACATACTAATGCAGCACCTTGTTTTTTGTTCTATCATAACTCTTATCTACTATGTGTATCTGTTGTTCTGATTTGCCTTCAATATTTATGATTATGCTCCTTTGATATACTGTATTGCTGTAGATGACTTCTGTTTTGTACTGTAATATTGCTATCACTGTTTAGTTTTTCCACCTCTTGATTTGTGTCCACTTCCCTCACCTGCATGGCACATCTGGAAATGAGCTGTTAGCAGCTCAGTATGCCTTCCTTGTGAAACTTTTGAAATAAATAACTAAACCCATTCAAAGGAACAGCCATAATGACCTTGACTCTTATGCACTTCTACTTCTCTGTCCCTGTTGCTGCCTCTGGCTCTTCCCTCCTTAATCTTGTCTTTCTCCTTGGCAGTGTTCCTGTGGCCTGGAAGAGTGCCACAGTCCTCTGACTTCACAAGGTGGTGATTCTACTCCGTGGAACTATCATGCCATCTCCATTCTTACCCTTCCGTGAAACTTCAGGAACAGTTAGTGCTTTTCCAACTAGTCTCCTTCCTCTGCCTTCCTCTAAGGCCCACTACACTTTCTTTTCTCTGTTATGGTTCAGTGGCTATCTTAAAGAGAATGGATCAGGGCCTCAACATCTCATCTATCTTTGTTGACCTCCCAAAGGCTTTTGACACGGTTCCCATCCTATACTGCTTGATAAAATTGCACAAGCTGGCTTAGTTAACCTTTCGGTCCAAGGGTTCAGCTTTTTCCTGTTTGATCAGTGCCAGTCAGCCCTCATTGGAGACTCCTCATTCCATCCTAATCAAGTCTGGTGCCCCCAGGATTCTTACTCTTGGTCCAGAGAAGTAGCAGGCTGACATACCTATGACAGATCTGGGTGCTTTAACAGGACAAACGAGCAGGAAAATGCACTCCTAATGTTGGAGGAGCTGGTCCATGGCAATACTTATTCGGTCACCATAGTTTGTACTCAAGGGAATAATAATAAAAGTGGGTACTGAAGTCCAATAATAAAATTACAAATATTAAAAATAATGACCTACCTGGCACTTCACTGCAAAGAACCTCTTCTTTGGGGGAGAGACAAAGTCATAACTTAAAAGAGCAGCCGCTCTAGTGTCTTGTGCAGAAATGGCGTGAGTCACCCTGCGGGAGTTCACCTGTGAGAGTCCACCTGGTAGGCCTTTATAATTTGGCATGGCCTTGGTGTATGATGTTAATGCACCATGACTATGCAGTTTAAGCTATTTTAACAGAATTTGAGGTACATCTCTTGGCATATTTCTCTTATTGGAACATGTAGTCTTGGTGTAAATTGTCTTTTGAAAACCTTTGACTATATAAAATATTGTAATTGGTAAATATTAGAAATCTTGTTTTCCCATTCCTGTTTAAAATAGAGAACATTTTATATAAATTGCTTATTATAGGAATGGGGTTAGGGTTTATGCTTAATTGTAATAATGTTATGATAAATGGTTTCATAAAGCAAGGTGATTTTGATGATTTGCCATGGTCTCCCAGCACCACTAGTACAGTGTTTCCTGAGAACTGGTCTTAAGGGGCATTTGTCTGTGTTGTGGATGCCAGAGGCACCCAGGGAGAAATTTTATTAAAAATTGAATTTATTCCAGGTATAAAGCACACCATATTGGTGCATATTTGTGGGGTGCTTTTTATTGGACATTCTTACCTCCTAGATTTAGAAGATATTATTTAAATGTGATGCTTTTTGGGGACATTAATCCAAACCCAGGACCAAACCATGCCATGTTAGGGAGTACTGTTTTTTTTAAGGTTGTGTCTTTTATGTAGGCAAGGAGTCTTGTTGCTAAACAGATCTCATAAAAGAATTTGTAGTTGAACAAAAAATGGATTTTACAGGGTTTTATTTAACTCTAAAAATTGATTAGTGTTTTGCTCATAAAAGTGTTAAAACATTTTGAAAATGCATAGCACTTGCCTCAATGTCTTTAACAAACATAAAACTTCTAGAAAACCTATATAAATACTGTCTGTACAGTTAGTACTGTTCCAAGAAAAAAACTGCTAATCAATTATTTAAAACCCTGATTTTATGATGTTTACAGAGTCATGATTGAAGGGTAATGTTTTGGATCATACTACATCTATACAAGATTATATAGAGAATAATGGCTGGAGATCAGGTGATAACCACACTGTAATCACCTCGAGTGGTTGCTAGGGCAACATGGTAAACCTCGAGAGCGCAGCTCGAGAGGTTTACTGTAGCCCTAGCAACCACGAGAGGTGATTTCAGTGTAGTTGTCACCTGATCCCCAGCCATCATCTTTTATAGTGTATGGTCAAAAAAACACTGTTTGCATTCTATGTGTGAGAATTATGGAACTCTGGTGCATTCTTTTTTCTTATGCCACTGTTTGGAAGTTCCGAAGTGTGGTTAACAACTTTTAAAATTCTAAACAGTGCATAACAAAGCTGTGTAACTGCTGATTATGGTGGTTAATAGGCACTTACCATACATTATAAACCTGTAATGCACCCTGGCATGGCTTGTTGCTTACATATAGTAAGCCCCTATTATTATTGGGTTGTTACAGACCACCAACGTGCCACCATTGGTTTGTGTATTAATGCACTTTGTCCATTTACTAACACCCATGTATTATTGTTGGTGGGAGATTTTAATATGGCTTGGGGGAATCAAGAGAAAAAAAGACATTTAAAAAAACTGTAGCTTTTAAGTTGGGATTGGAGCAATTGATGCATGTTAAACCTAGTAGTCCAGAAAGTTCTTCCTGTATTGACTTGGTCTTTACTAACTGTAGCTGTTTGTATAAGGATTCTGGGGGAGGCGGTTACACCTGGGTTATGCCCCTATCGTCCCACATGCACCCTCGACTGTATTCCTGGTCTATTGTACTGTAATACTGCTATTTTGCACTAACAATAGATATAGGCACCCATCATATAAGCATGAGTGCCAGGATGTGCTTTGCTGCTAATATATGCTAATGTTTATCATGCATGATTCATTATATCTCACTATAATACATTTATCTAGATTATGTTCGTCCTTCATATATATTGCATATATAATCTACCTAATCACTGATAAGATGACTCCGAGGGATCATCAGTGATTAGTGTATACTTATATTCTCATATAATTATATGTAGTGTGTGTTTTACACTCAGGCATATATGCCACATGTAATAGAGCCCTGTCAGCAGTTCTCTTTGTCTAAGCAACCTGACAGAAAGAAATTCTTTGTTATATCTTATATTATACATAAGCAAGAAATGCCATATGTAGTTTGAACCTGTCAGCATTTCTTTTGTCTAAGCTATAATGCTAATGGAAGCATATTCTGTCTCATATGATACTCATTAGTAATTCTGTCTCCTAAGTCATTCTCCAATGGAGAATGACTTAGGACCAATACATATTGTTTCTCATATCTGTAACAATGAGGTACTCTCTGTTGCTATGCTGTTATCTGTAGTATATAGTTGTCTGCAACCTACTGTAGCAGAGTTGGGAGAGAGAACTAGATCTTGGAGAACCTGAGATCCTACAATCCTAGAGATTATGTACATTCTTCAGGAGAAATGGTGAGAAACCCATCTCCCTTGTGATTTTCTTTGTCACATGATAAGTAGTATAATAAACTATATTAGTACTCCTTGCTTGTTTACGAATGTTTCTTGACAGACTCCAAGACACAAGAATCTGTATTATTATTATTTACCCTACACACCAAGAGTGTTTAGGAAACATAAATGGCAACTGCAAGTGGAGTCTGGATGTTTGCCAAGTTTTATTTTAATTTCCTCTGTAAATTAAAACACTGGACAAGAAATCTCCAGTGACAAGCAGCTGAAAGTGTCTTCTGTTTAACGTTTCGGTCAGTTGTGTGTTCCATAGTGCAGACGAAACAATCTCTTGGCAGTTATTCAATCTCTGTGTAATCGGTTGTTTTGTTTTTTTTTTTTTCCCTATTCTTTCTCTGCGGGAACACAGCTGTAAAGGGATCCGAACAGACAGACAGACTGCTTTCTTTGTGGATTCAAATCCTAATGGGTATTTACTCATCTGGGTGTCCACACACGCCAAATGTTGTTTGTGTTCTTTCATGAACTTTGCTTGCAAACAAAATTTTTGATCCACAGACAGCTAAGGGTTTCTTATCTTAAGACATGTCTATAAATATCAGTACTGAGTTGAGGCTGGATGCCTTAACATACCAAACTGCTTACGGTATTTGGTCTGATTTTTGCTGAGGTAGCAGAATCCAATGGTAGCCCTTTAGGGGATATCATTGCCTATTATGGGGAATTGAAAAATGGTATCAATGATCCTGAAGGATTATTAATTGCAACGTTGTTTAATTGTTTTGATGCTGTTCTAAATAAAATATCTGTTTTGGAATCTGAGTATATTGCTTACAAAATGGAGAATGCTGCTACCAAGCAGGAAATTGGTCTGAAACAGGCTTCTCATACAGAAAGGATAGAGGGACTGAAGTCTCAACTGCAGTCTCTCCGTCAGGAAAATGAGCCTCTCTTTAATGGGAGAAGCAGTAAGGACCTGCATGCTTTAAGAGATAACGCTGAAAAGGCAAAACTTGTTAGAAAAAAAGTTTTTCAAACGAATGGTGTTCTGGTTAGTAATACTGATTACTTATATTTTGAAAACAAGGAACTTAAGAGATGATAAGTCTGAAGTAATTACTGAAAAAGTTAACATGCTGGTATTTCAACACCAGACCTTGACTGAACAGTGTGATTCAGTATGTTTTCATTACAACAGACTTGAAATGAAACATAGACTTTGACGGCAGATAAGGACCGCTTGGCCCACCTAGTCTACCCATTTCCCTACCTACAGGATAAGCCGCAGATCCTAGGCAACCAAAAGCCTGTTTCTTCCTACTCCCCACTAGAATTGCCTTATGTCTGTCCCATGTATTCTTGAATTCTCCCACAGTTTTAGACCTGCAGCCTCCTCAGGAAGGCTGTTCCATGCATCCACTACCCTCTGTGAAAAATACTTCTTCACATTGCCCCTGAACCGCTGCCCCCTTTAAATTGTGTCCCCTTGTTCTTGCATATGTCTCTTTCTGAAAGATGCTACCCTCTAGGACTTTGTTGATTCCACTGAGGTACTTAAACATTTCTATCATGTCCCCCCCCTCCCTCCTTTCCACAAGGGTATACATATTAAGCTCTTTTAGTCTCTCCTCGTATGGCTTCTCTTGCAGACCCTGCACCATTCTAGTTGTCCTCCTCTGGACTGCCTCTATCCTGTCTATGTCCTTGCGGAGATGGGGTCTCCAGAACTGGATGCAGTACTCCAGATGGGGTCTCACCAACTGTCTGTACAGAGGGATAACAACTTCCTGTTTTCTGCTGGTGATGCCTCTCCCTATGCACCCCAGTATACCCCCAGCTCTCCCTACTGCCTTCTCACATTGCTTGCTAACCTTAAGGTCATCTGATATGATTACCCCCAGGTCCCTTTCCTTTTTTGTTACTACCCCCCCATTGTGTAATCTTCCCCACGGTTTTTGTTTCACAGGTGCATTATTTTGCACTTCTTGCATTGAATCTTAGCTGCCATACTTCCGACCATTCTCCAACCTTGCCAGGTCCCTTCATCCTTTCCACGCCTCCTTGTGTATCAACCCTGTTGCAGATCTTTTGTGTCATCTGCAAAGAGGCATACTTTTCCTTCCAGTCCCTCTGCAATGTCACTTATAAAGACATTAAAAAGGACTGGACCCAGTACTGAACCCTGCGGTACCCCACTAGTAACCCCCCTTTCTTCTGAGTGGACTCCATTTACAATTGACTTCTGTGTCCTGTTGTCCAGCCAATGTTTTACCCAGGTTACCACCCTGGAACCCACTCCCAGGCTGGTTAATTTGACTGTTAATCTTTTGTGTGGGACTGTGTCAAATGCCTTGCTAAAGTCTAGGTTGGCCATGTCCACAGCCCCTCCCTGGTCTACTACTTTGGTCACCCAGTCAAAGAAATCTATTAGATCTGTCTGACATGACCTTCCCGCTGTGAACCCATGCTGCCTTGGGTCCTCTGCCCCACTGGTCTCTAGGTACTCAACAGTTCTTTCCTTCAGAAGTGATTCCATCACTTTCCCTACCACAGAGGTCAAACTGACAGGTCAGTAGTTTCCTGCCTCTGTCTTGGTCCCACTTTTGTGAAGGGGAATCACATCTGCCTTCCTCCAGTCCTCGGGTACCACACCATCCTCCCATGATTTGTTAAAAAGGGTAGTCAGTGGTTTCACTAGTTCTCCCCTTAATTCTTTTAGAATTCTGGGGTGAATTCCATCAGGCCCCATTGCTTTGTCCACTTTCAGTTTTATGAGTTCTTTCAGAACCCTTTCTTCTGTGAAAGGACTGGGATCGAACTTCCACATCCAGAGTGCTTCTGTTAATTGGATTAGGCACCTCCCTCCTCTTTGTGAATACCGAGCAGAAATATTCGTTCAGTATCACTGCTTTTTCACTATCCCCTTCTGCCCACCCACCATTCATTCTATTCAGCCTCACTATCCCTCCCTTTGTCTTTCTACGTTCCCTGATATACCTATAAAAGGTTTTATCCCCCTTCTTAACTGAGTTGGCTATCCTTTCCTCAGATTGGGGCTTTGCTATTCTAACTTCCCTCCCTGCTTCCTTCTGTCTTAAGTGGTACAGCTTTTGTCCTGCTCCTTCTGTGTTTCCTTATACTTCTGGAATGCTATCTTTTCTCCTGACTTTCCAGCCACCTCTTTTGAGAACCATAGTGGCTTTTCTTTCATTTTGATTTGTTTATTTGCTTCACACAAAGGCTTGTTGCCTCTGTGATGGCAGTTTTGATGATTCCCCATTGTTGCTGCACCCTCCTTCTAGCCTATTTGCTAGTGCTTTTCTGAGGCACTCTCCCATCTTGCCAAAGTCAGCCCTCCTGACGTCCCGTACCCTCACTTTTGTATGGCTTGACTCTGTAGCTGAGTTTAACGTGAACCACACTGTTTGATGGTCACTTGTTCCCAGATGGCAACCCACTTCTAGGTCTGAGATCCTCTCACTGTCCCCATTTGAGAGTACAAGGTCTAAGATTGTTCCCTCACGAGTGGATTCCAAAACTAGCTGTCTGAGGCATGCCACCTGTAGGGCATTGAGAATGGCCCTGCTCTTGGATGTGACTGCAGAAAGTGTGCTCCAGTTAACATCTGGTATATTCAGGTCTCCCATCAACAGTATCTCCCCTTTTTCTGCCATCCTAAGAATGCCTTCTATAATATCCTTGTCCATTCCCTTCCCCTGACCACTGTATACAACCCCTGTGCGGATTGTGGTGCCACTTCCAGTCTTCAAGGTGACCCAAAGTGCCTCCTCTCCTCCCTGTTTACTCTTTTGTTCAGTTGCTTTTATCCCTTCCTTTACATAGAGAGCTACTCCTCCCCCCCCCTCTCTGTCTCTCCTGTAGGTTATGTACCCTGGTATGTTAACATCCCAGTCATGGTTCTTTGTGTACCATGTTTCTGTGACTGCTACGATATCCAGGCATCCCTTTTCCATCAAGGCCACCAGTTCAGGGATCTTGTTGCCCAGGCTACAGGCATTGGTACTCATTATCCTCCATTTCCTGATGGTCTTACTCCTTTTTGCCCCATCCCTGTCCTTCTTGCCTTTGTCACTTTCTCCATTTACCCCGCCCTTCTCCCTATCGACATCTCTATGTTGGTGTTTATTGCACTTACTACCGTGACTTGTTTGGGGGGGCTAGGATTTCCCTACTCCTTTCCAGTGCCTCCCCCCTTGGCTAGTTTAAATGTGTGCCAATGAAGCATTTAAACCTATCACCTAGGATCCTGGTTCCCCTCCAGGACACATGCAGCCCATCATGTCAGTATAGGCTTGCATCATTCCAGGTGGACCCCCAGTCCCCAATGAAGCCAAATCCCTGAGCTCTGCAGCAATTTTTCAACCAATGATTGAATCCCATGGTGTGGAGCACCCTAGCCTCTCGTACGTCATAGACAGGCAGCACCTCCGAGAAGGTTACCGTGCGTGCTACTTGTTTAAGGCCCCTCCCCAATTCCACAAATTCTTCCTGCACTGCTCTGATCCCTTTCTTAGCCAGGTCATTTGTCCCTAGATGAACAATGACATCCAGCTCCCTCACCTGTGCAGCTGCTCTGGCATTCCTGAGGATTCATTCCCTGTCCCTCCAAGCCATGGCGTCAGGCCGGCACCTCACCTCCCTCTCCCCTCCCTCCCCCAGTTCTACCTTCCTAACAATGGAGTCCCCCATCAGGAGTTGTTTCCATGCCACCCTCCTGTGGGTCTCCTTTGTGGAGGTTCCCAGCATCCTCCTTGGTCTCCACTGTGGGTGCCTCCATAGAGGAACTACACTTTGCCAGGATGGCATAGGAATTGTGGAGAGGTACAACTGGAGGGTTGCGCCTCTGTTCCACCACCCTCATCCTCCCTGAGCCCACTGTGGTCCAACCACTCCTCTTTCTTGGCAATCTCTGAGGCAATGGCAGTGGCCTTGGTGGTCCCTGGATGGAAGCGGAGGTCCCACAAATCCTGGCCAATTCAGCCTGGAGATGAGCAACCTCCCCCCTCAGCCCAGGGAGGTGCCTACAGATGGGACAACACCGCATCCTTCAGAACGTCTCCCGGAAGACTGCTGCTCCACAGCCACTGCACTGCACCACTCCCATCATGTCTTATTTTTGGCCCCTTCACTATTGTTTGGAATCCTTACTCTTTCCTCTGTTTTTTTTCTTTCTCCTTCTCTCTGTACTTACTTACTGCCTCTGTGTCCATTAAGCTCCTAATTGTCCTGTTCTGAGACAAGAAGATCTTATATTTCTCAGTAGACCCCTTACTTGCTTAGAGGCAGACCTCCAGCAGATAGAGGGGGCTGGAGAGCTACTCTTGCCCTTCTAGGATGGTGCATCTTTGGTGGCTCTGTGATCATTCATTTCCTGCTCCCAAACAGGAAGTTCCTGTTGTCAGTCAAATCCTGTGCCTATAAAAGTAGAACTAGCTTTGGGTGAAGGTTTTGAATCTAAACAATCTAAACTGTGACACAGCTTTTGTTGATAATAGGCATGTTTTACAAGATGAGAATGTCTTGCAATCTGAAAACAATGCACTGTTTTTATTTATTTATTAAACTCTAGGATTACAAGTACCTTTGAGCAGGATCTGCTCATTTACAAAGGTTCCACGTCAAAGGAAGGGGGGAAACATACAAACAGAGGTTGGAAATGGTATACAATCAAAACAATGGTAAACAATCAAAGCACAGGCATGGTTGACATAGTTTTACAGTTGTAACACATTAATAATAAAAGATGTTACTAGGAGCAACTTAATATTGGCAGCTAGATGAGGTGACAGAGAAAGGAATTAAGAGGAAGAAGGACTGTCAGCAGAGATAGTGAAGAAGGGGACAGAAAGAAGTAGGCCGGCTGAGAGGCCGTTGTCAAGGGGCGGTGGAGGCGGTCAAGGACAGGGGAATATGGGCAGTAGTCAAAGGGAGGGAGGGAGACTAGGAGGGGAATGTGGTAATAGGTTTGTGGGGAGGCATAGGGGAAGGGGAGGGACGGAGAGGGTAAATGGTAACAAAGGAGAGGCAGGAGTCATGGAGGGTAATGTTCAGGACGGAGGCGAGTTACAAGTTTTGAGCAATTAGGTGGTGGTTGGAGCAGGCCTTTAGGAGAAGCAATCATATTGAGTAGTAGAGGTGAGGTAATGTCGGAGATTCCGTTTAAAGGGTCCAAGCGTTGCAGAGGAAAGTGCTTCTTTGTTGAGGGAATTGAACCACTGTGGAGCCCTATGGGTGAAGAACCGCTGACCCATGGAGGTACGACATCTGGGAACCAGGAAAATTTGATATTGGGCACTACGTGTGTGCTGTTTACCACTGAAGGCAGCGAGGAGCTTATTAACACCAGGAGGCATGAGTCCAAGGAAGACCTTTTTGGTTAGCAGCCAGGTCTGGTATTGTATTCTGTTGAGGACTGGAAGCCAGTCAGTCTGTGCATAGAGGTCACAGGTATGTGTAAGTCGGGCAGCACTCATTAAGAGCCTGCAGGCTTTGTTGAGTGAGATTGAGATCCTGTGTAGGGCAGTTGTAGAAGCGGAGCCGTAGATGGCCAGACCGTAGTCAATAATAGAGGTGACAGAACTGTGGCTGGCCAGCCTAAGGGCATTCTCAAACATACAGTGCTTATGCAACAGACCAATCCGGATGTTGGCGGCCTTGGCAACATAGTCAGTATGCCTAGTGTAAGAGAGGGTACTATCCAGAGTGATACCAAGGTACTTGAATTCCGGGACATGTTCAAGCGAGTACCTGGTGTTCTTGATAGTGAAGGAAGAGATTTGTCCTTCTCCGTGGATTACAGAAGGTCATAACTCTGATCTTACTATAGTTCAGGACGAGCTTATGCGTTCCGGACCAGTTTTCAACCCATTAGAAGTCTAGCTGCAGTTGGGGTTCGAGGATTTTGGAGTCATGGTGGCTAGAGAACAGGACAGCGTCATCCATGTAAAGTAATATTTTATGCTGGCAGACACTAGGGAGACTGTTGAGGAATAGGGAGAAGAGTAGTGGGCCAAGAATTGACCCCTTGGGGACTCCAGAGAGGACTGGCTTTAGATCAGACGTAACACCTGAAATTCTGACACGTTGGACCCAATTCCCGAGGTAACTAGCAAGCCATGGTATGGCATCATTGGCGAGCCCGATGGAGGATAGTTGCCTGAGAAGTAGAGGGTGGTTAACTGTGTCGAAGGCCTTCGTCAGGTCTATGAATACTGCTCCCCCCACAGTTTCCTTTGTTGAGCGTAACGTGGATAGAACTTGTAAATTCCAGTAGGGCCGTGTTGGTGCTGTGCCCTTTTCTGAAGCCATGTTGTTCTGGGCATTGGACTTTGTACTTGTCCAGGAATTCAACTAATTGGTCTGAGCCTGTTCGTTCCAACGCCTTGGATAATGGGGAGAGGAGTGAGATGGGTCTGTAGTTGGTGTGAAGAGACCTGTCCCCATTTTTGTGCACAGTGTGACAGTTGCCTGTTTCCAGAGAGAGGGGAATTGGCCCAGTCTTAGAGGGAGGTTAAAGATTTTTGTCAGGGGTTCAAGAGTTTTGCCCAGAACTTGCGACAACAGTTTTAGGTCAAGGGAGTCTCCACTGTACCCAGACTTGCGGATGGCTTGCGGATATAATTATAGGCCACTTGTGGAGGAACCTCTTTGAAGAAGAATTGTGGAACTGTATGAACTTGTTGGGGGGTGACGGGGGTAAAGGAGGGAGAGTCGTCAAAGAAATCAGGAGGAAGGACACTATCTAGGTTAGAGAATGCATTATTAAAGGTATTGGTAATGGTGCCAAGATCGAGTGTTGGAGTGCCAAGAATATTGAGCATGGTGGGAGGTGCTTTAGGATCCTTGCCTGTCAGTTTTTTCAGGTTGTTCCAGAAGTTTTTCCCATCCCCCCCAGGAGTTGGTCATTGCCTCCTTGTAATATTTGCTTTAGCATTCCAGATCTGTTGAGTGCAGTCATTTCTGGCTGCTTTGTATTTTTGTATGTTACCTTGTATTGGAGTATCATGTGCACAGTGCCAGAGATGGTCCCTGTGCTTAAGTAGAGTTACAAGTTCTGTAGTAATCCAGGGGTTAGACCATCCTTTGATCTTCATCTTTTTCAGTGGCGCATAGATATCACAGGCAGTATTAAAGCGTTTGATGAATAGATCCAAGGCTTTGTTAGTGTCACTGACATGGGGTGCTGGCTGTTAAGGTATTCCATGATGTTGTTGAAGCTAGAGGCCTGGTCCTTTGGGGGTAGGTAAACTGAGATAACAGTGAATTCCTTTTTATGGGCTCCAATGAGGACTTTTATAGCAAGGACCTGAGAGGAGTTGCCTTGGTTAGGAGAAGGAATGACATGACCCAGGAAGGTATTCCTTAGATATATGGCACAGCCCCCACCACTTTTAGTGATCCTGTCTTGCCTGAATAAGGAGTAACCAGGAATTGAGACTGACGAGTCTGGGATCTTAGGGTTTAGCCATGTTTCAACAACAGAGAGTATATCAGGATTGTGCTGTTGGATCCATGTTTGGAGGTGATCAAGCTTGCCGAGGGTGCTGCAGGTGTTAATAGATGCCAAGGTACCGCCAAGGTAGGAGGCAGTATAGTGCAGTGGTCTAAGGCTCTGAGCTGCAAATTTGGTGACATCCAGCAGACCAGACCTGGGTTTGAATCCCACAGCTTCCACTTGCATGCTGCGTGACCCTGAGCAAGTCACTTAACCTCCTTGTGCTCCCAGGTCGCTCCTGTAAAAAAGCTTTCAGTTTAGTGTGCTATACCTGGTTAAACAACTAAATAAAATAAAAAAAAATAAAGGTGAGACCCCTCTTTTAAGTTAAATCTACGGGCTGTCCAGATGGTCCTGGATTAAGGTGTACGCTTCCTGAGAGCAGGAGCAGCATAAGCAGAAGTCGAGGAGAAAGGATTTGAGCATGTTGCACGTGTGTCTGTTTGTTTTGATCCTAGTCCTTTGTCACCACAGCGCTGACACTGCCTGGATATATCCAGAGGATGAGCAAAGTCTGGGGATCACTGGGAGGTTTAGCACCTGAAGTTTGAGAAGGTAGCAAAGTGCCAAATTAGAGCAGAGGGCCACGTTAATGGTACTATGTGTCCTGTGGCCATTCCAAGTGTGTAGTGCAGATCATAGAGTGGTAAAGTCTGCTAACTTCTATATCTGAGCTAGAATGTAGGAGTAAAAGTCAGATATGGTGAACTTGCGCCGTCAGTCAGAGGTATTGGCAGGGCATACTAACTTAATGCCCAAAGACCTTGCTTCTTCTCATGTTGAAGAGTTTGATTTTGAACACTCACAGTATGCTGTGGGGTGGACTAGAACAAAGGCTAGCCACTTGTTTTTCTGTGATTCACAAAATGGAGAATTGTTAGAGTCTCAAAATGGTGGACACACTTGTCATCAGGTTGCATCCCCATACCATCCCCAAAATGGCCGCTTATGGTCATGTGATGATGGTCATAACACAGTAACCCAAGATGCCCATGAGGTAATCCAAAATGGCCCACCACCACATCACAGAGGTTCGATCATGCAGTCACAGGGACCTGTGATTGCTGCCATAACCAAACAAAACATACCAGAGTTTTTTGGTATGATTAATAATGTTATCAGTAAGACTAGTGTTTCTGAGGGACAGAAGATTCTCATTCAAAAATGATGTTGACGTACTTTTGAATAAGGCTGATACGCAATCTGTCATGATGTCCGTGTCTGACTCTGCAGAAGAAGCAACTTCTGCTAACGTTTACTATACAGTGTCCTTGGATAAAGAACACATTGCAGTTAATTATATGAAATGTGATTCTTCTCTATGCAATTTAACATCAGCTTTCCCTGAGAAGACTGAACGTACTGCTTTTCCTATGCAGTGCATTAATACTAAGCTGTAACATTAAAACAATGTTGCTACATTCTGGTGGGGAAACCCACGTTACATTTGATGGGGAGGGAACAACCCTGTTTCTGAAGCCCCATGGCCGTGATATTTTCAACACCACAGGCCACGTTTGTTTTGGGGGGTTACAGGTTTGATTTCTGAACCTGGGCTGACAGCTGTTTCTGTACTATTTTCTCCACCCCTGATGGCTACTGAACCACAATCCATAGCTGGAGAACTATGTGAAAATTGCACATTACTTTCCTCCACTGTGCAGGCACCCCCAATAGTGCCAGCACATGATGCAGAACCCTCTCCACCAGTGACACGTGGATCATCCCATACAAGCCAGGAACAGTCTGAGTTATTCGCAGCACATGTAATAGCAGACACAAGTCAGAAACAGTCTGGGTTATTCCCAGTACAGACAACAGCAGGCACCTTTTTCAAGAAAGTACAAGGTATCCTAATATTGATATTATTGTCTTTTCTTTTAGAATCACTAATTATGGTCCCAGCATTGCTTAATCCTAACACAGCTTTAGGGTATATTGAAACTGCTACATCAGATAAAGCAGTCTCAGCAGTTGTAGCTCAAAAAAACAATGGACACATCAGACCCATTGCTTATGCATCCCAGATGCTTGCCCCAGTAGAACTGAAATACAACCTTTGTAAAAGGAATCTTTTGTACATACTGGGCAGTGAGATACTTTATGTACATCACTGGATATGCACCCATTGTGCTGCATTCCAATCATTTGCCAACTAGCTTTCTGTTGTCAGACAGAGAAAAGATGACTGCATGCAATGCCAGTCTTACACACTGGTCTCTCATTTTACAGGATCATGACATCACTGTCCTTCCTATCAAAACTCTATCCTTGTTGGCCTATGGCCTACAGTCTTCAGGAGAGACCCATGATTGTTCATTCCAACCCACTGACCTACCTGTCCCAGGTACCTTCCTGACAGAACCTCAGAAAGTGTTAAATAACACCACTGTGTGTCATGTTTTCACTGATGACTCACCCACACATACCAACGAAGGTCAGATAGCAGGGTTTGGAATTATTTTACATTCTGGTGATGACAGAGTGTGCATAGCTAGTAATTGCACCATTGTATATGTACGATTCACAGGCAGTGTTAAAACATGCCTGGCAAATAAAATGAAAAGCAGGGAGGTGAGGAGTCTTCTTATTACCACAGATATTTGTGGATGGTTTAGAGAGCTGATAAGTCCTTGAGATAAACGCAGCTTGTGTTAAGAGAGGAATAAAAAGATTTTTCCTTGCGTAAAATGATACCAGCACTCCATGAGAGGGTTAAGTTCTTCCCGCTTCAAGAAATGTTCTTGAGATAATTACAGAAATCACTGCAGATACTATGTTTTCATTATAGATTCTAATTGGGTCTGTTTCTCTCTAAACTGAATTTCTTTGGAAGAAAAACAAACTTCTGTTCCAGCACTCTGTAGTATCGCTAGAAATACAGTGACTTGTTTGTGTATGTCACCACACTAACCAGTATAAATACAAACTGTACATTCATAAAGGTTCGAGCATCTTGTAAAATTTGAACCTTATGCTCTAAAAAAGGACCCTCATTTGAGGGCAGTGTATAGGTTCCTTAATAAATGAACTGAGGAATAACTTCCAGAAATAGCTCTTATAGAAAGTGAAAATGACATTCACCTATCCAGTGATGGCCTATTCATTTGGCATCACTGCATAACACTCATGAAAAGTTATGGGTAATTCCTGAACATCTGTGAGTAGATTTTATCTACTGTACCAAGTACATGATACTCCGAGTGAACACCAGTGAGTCAGTAAAAACCCTAAACAGATTAACATCCTCTGGTGGCTACACATGAGAAATGATGTATAACACTACATTAGTAACTGTTTGATCTGTGCACAGAACAATCATATACCAGCTAGGAAAAATAAATTGTTATCCCAGAGGCAATCAGGTCCCTGGAACAACATCCAGATTGACTACATTGGCCTTATGCCAACCACTAAGAACAACTATTATTCACTGGTGATCACCAGCCTAAGAGAACAACACAGTCAAAGTGACTGCAAATGTCTTAGTAAACCAGCTATTTACCAGGTGGGCTTTACCCCTAAAGGTAAATTCTGATTACAGAGATCTGGCTTTGTAGCCCAAGTAATGCAGAAAATTCTGGATTTGTTATGGGTGAAACAAAGGTTTCATATCCCTTACCAACCACAGTCATCAGGACAGGTGGAATGTGCTAACAGGCAGATCAAAGTTATGTTATGATAAACTTGTTCAGAAACCCCAAAAGGACTGGGATTCATTATTGCCTTTACTCCTTATGGCAATAAGAGGGACACACTATGCAGGTACACAGCATACCCCATTTTTAAAATCATGTCCGGACGGTCCATGAAACTCCCAGAACATTTACTTCTGGACCTGTGTACTGCCACTGCTGATGGAACATCAGTAGATAAATGTGTTAAATATCTCAAACAAGACATCCAAAAGGTACACTTGTTTGCTTCACTATGTATGGGCAAGGCCCAACAACAGGCCCTATGCCATTGTAAACAAACTCAGTCCAGCAGTGTACCAAGTTAGACTGCCTCACTATAACAGTCATTGATAAATGGCTACATGCCAATCAAATGAACCTGTTTAAAGGAGATTAAATTACTTTTCCATACCCAATGGGTGGAATAGTACTAAACTATTTTTTTTTCTTTTCTCTTTCCTTTTAGGTTCCAGAAAGAGATGCTTGCTTTTATGCTTATTATTCTTTTTATAAGTATGGGTCTTCTTACAAGCCCAAACTGCTCATCATATTGCAGATAAGAACCAGTGACCTAATCCTAAACAGATTGTTGAGGCAGAGTACCTCACAAGCCCACATGATTTAATTGCATCCTGTGGAATTCACACTAAAGTCCTAAAAGACATGTTCATTGTCCAGAAGGGTAGTGAGGCCCTACTGAATGTTATGATCATTGCTTTGGATCAATTCTAGCAGCTAGACTTGATATGGACTCCTGTTTACATTTTATTGATAATCAGGAATTTTGCATCCAAATTTATATGGTAATAAAAGCCATTAGAGTAGACCTTAAGGTTTTACCCAATGATGCCCCATAATGTGTGACACCTAATACTGAGTGCCCAAATAGAGCCCTGGACCACCCAGTGGTCTACTAGCCACTTCTCAGCCAGGTACCCTAGTTAATAATGTGCAGCTCATGCACATTACAGTGATTTTAAGTCTCACCTTTAAACTTGAAATGATTTGTTACACGTTTCACAACAAACATTTCCAACATTTTATTAATAATGATGTGATTGGATACCCTGGCAGCATATCAGGTACTCAATAATGACCCCATACTCCTGTAATACTATAGGGACTCATGACACATGCACCACACGCACACACAGGATTTTCACATCCTGACCGCTAGTGGTACATCTTATGACTGTAAACCTACCCAAATGCACTAGGTGTTTTGTTTTGTTTTGGATTTTTTTTGTATTAAACAAAAAAAAAAACACAGGTTTAGACTCAACTATTTGGCTCTGACATATCTATCTGAAATAGGGCAGCTACTGTATATCCATTATTCATACAGTATGTTAAAGAGTCATGATAGTATGAAATATTATATCATACCCCCATTGCATGATATACATGGTTTTGCTCATAAAGAGTGTTTTACATTTACAGTGTTAAAGGTATTGTGAAGGGGTATGACCTGACAAATGTTCACGTTAATAAATTATTTTCTGCTCACATTAAGGAAGCAGATGAGCATCCCATAGCTAGGAAAGTCCTTTGCACTGCCTACAGCTATTATGTTCTTACAACCCTTTGGTTCTCTCTTCCGGGATCTGGAATTAGGACATGTTCTTGACCTCATACATGACAGACGTATAGCTTAGAGGCATTGCCACATTATGCACGTCTATTGCATGTGTTAACAAATGTTTATTTGAATCTAGCACCATTCCCTTGTCAGTGAAAGGAACCTTGGATATGTCACCACACACATACCAGTATTGCTCCATGTTTTGAAACGTATTCCTGCACAATCCAGGAAGCCATGTTTGTGACTCTCACAGTGTCATTGCTGCATCTTCATCCAGCAACATCCAACTCTGATTGTCTGGCAACCATCCATTCTATTGATCATCTTGATGGCAACGTTTATCGTGGAAAGCTTGAAACTACCTCCTTTCCTTGTTTACCATGAGCTCTTGGAATCGTGACTGACTCTGAACTTTGTTGTACCTGAAAGGAACACCACCTTTGTTGCAGATGTGACATCTTCCAACTTGTCTTACCAACTTGTGAATACAGGCCTAATAACTGAAAATTAGGCTTCCACTTGTAAACTTTCAATTAACTGTATTCAGTCCAGCCAATTAAGATTCTACAATCAAGCTCATTGTTATGCATACTATGAAGCAAGTCTGGGGTAGGGGCAATCCCCTAACTTCAGCAAGAATACTCTTTTTCATTTGATCTACAATCAAGAAATCCATTTTCTTTACTGTTTGTTTTCCAAGCCTGGCTAGCACCTCGTACAAACTGAGTACTGTTATAAACTGTTACACTTTGTGCAGCCATGTGATCATCTTACACTGATCACTGTTGCTATTCCATTGTAAAACTCAATGTGCAATCTAATGCACCCCCCCCCACTGAGGCCTCTGAAAATACTGCAGCCTCCTGAACATTTGGATCAACCTTTGGAAAATCTAAATGCATCAAATCTGTACCATGAATCTTCATTTAACACTTGAAGAAACCCTGGATTTATCCCTGGAACTGTTCGTAGTTTATGGCTTGTGGACATTGACATTTTGTGTCCTGTTCAACTTACCAACTGAAAAATGCCATCCTTCAAGGTGGTATATTCTGCTGATGTGGAACATTGTGTGGTGACCAACTATACATTCTTCTGATGTGGACTAAAAGTTATGCAAAGTGAACTTTTCTGAATTCTATTTTACTCCCTAAAAGGTAATAGGTTATATGATAATCACACCTGTTCCCATCCCGGAACCAGATATCATTAAGTCTAGTCTTAACTATTTTGATGCTCTATATCGATTTTAATTATTTTAATATCCATACAGGCAACTTAAGTTTGTCTCTTCAGTTTCTTCCCAGTAGGACAGATACACACTGATACACACATCAGTATTTACTGATTGTCTTGATATTGGAAAACCCCATTATGAAGTTTTATTCCAAATGTTTATAGTAATACAAGGTTTACTAACATTTACCCTTATAATTACATTTTGTTGTTTAAGGAAAACCCTGAAACACCTGTGTGACCAGTTAATATTCCTCTATCAGGCTCGTGCCTGGGCCTGTAGCGAATAATGGTGCCTAACCTCCATCTTTTGTTGTATTGCCACTTTTGCAATTAGGGCAACAAAGACGGATTGTTACACCTGGGTTATGCCCCCTATCGTCTCACGTACACCTCACACTATATTCCTGGTCTATTATACTGTGATGCTGCTGTTTTCACTAACATATAGATATAGGCACCCATCTTATATGCATGAGTGCCAGGAATGTGCTTTGCTGCTAATATATGCTAATGTCTATCATGCATGATTCATTATACCTCACTGTAATACATTTATTTAGATTATTTGGCTTTCATGTATATATTCCATATATAATCTACCTAATCACTGGTAAGATGACTCTGAGGGATCATCAGTGATTATTGTATACTTATATTCTCATATAATTGTATGTAGTGTGTGTTTTACACTCAGGCAGATATGCCACGTGTAATAGAGCCCTGTCAGCAGTTCTGTTTGCCTAAGCAAGCTGACAGAGAGAAATTCTTTGTTATGTCTTATATTATACCTAAGCAAGAAATGCCACATGTAGTTTGAACCTATCAGCATTTCTTTTGTCGAAGCTATAATGCTAATGGAAGCATATTCTGTCTCATATGATACTCATTAGTAATTCTGTCTCCTAAGTCATTTCATTATCCAATGGAGAATGACTTAGGACCAATTCATATTGTTTTTCATATCTGTAACTATGAGGTAATCTCTGTTGCTATGCTGTTATCTTTAGTATTTAGTTGTCTGCAACCTACTGTAGCTCCTCCAGCAGAGTGGGGAGAGAGAATTAGATCTTGGAGAGCCTGAGATCCGACAAGCCTGGAGATTATGTACATTCTTCAGGAGAAGTGGTGCGAAAACCCATCTCCCTTGTGATTTTCTTTGTCACATGCTTGGAGTAAGTAGTATAATAAACTTTATTAGTACTCCTTGCTTGTTTACGAATGTTTCTTGGCAGACTCTGGGACATAAGAATCTGTATTATTATTATTTACTCTACACACCAAGAGTGTTTAGGCAATGGGGGGGGGGTACTAATGGATTTTTCAAGTGTCCATAACTACACGTATTCTCTTAGAGGTGAAGCAAGGGATAACAACCAACAAAAATTGTTCAGCATAGATCCCCAAGGTCATTTTATTTTTAATTTTTTTTTTTTTTTACATTTAATGCAGATCTGGAGGTAGTTAAGTGGAATTGTTTGTCAGTTATAGCTCCAGTTTGGAAGAGGCGTGGACATTTTTTTTCCAGTGAACTAAAATTAGTCCTGGATAAACATGTTTCTTCCAAAGGCAAGGGAAGTAAAAAAGGAATTCAGCACTATGGTTTTCCCCATATTTGAGTAAATTAAAAAGGTAGAAAAGTATTGGGTGGAAAAAGGCTCAAAAATTAAAAAACTCAACAGGACTGGATGATGTATAGGTGTGCAAGAAACCTATATGTAAGAGAAGTAAGACTAGCTAAAACAAATTATATAAGACCTACAACTGCAGGGTTCATTTCAGATATTTGTCTGTGTGGGACATTGCGCCACTGAGTATTAAAGGTTAAGGGTCAAATAAAAAAACATATGGGCCATATTGTTCAGTCAAGTCAGATTCAAGAAACTAACACAGAATTATAAAATGTATCAGTTTTGCTACCAGTGGAAATCTGCTTTACATAAGCTATTGACTGAACCTGTAACACTTTTAGGGTCAGAACTGCAACCCATTTAGTTGTTGCTCCCTTTATAGCTGCAGGCATCCATTTTCTAAATCACAAGCACAGGAAACAGCATCACATCAGGGAAAACAGAGGGAAAATACAGTGCTGTCAGTAATTTATAATGAATAGTTTTGATCCTCTCAACTCTGTGACATTTGCAGTAAATTGTGCTGATGGCATTTTCAGGCATCAGCATCCCTGCCATCTTACAAATTTGTAAGCCACTGTTTCATGGAGCTACAGTATATTGCCCCTTCCAAAAAAAAAAAAAAAAAAAAAAAAAGGTGTGTGCTGCCAGTGCCAACAGTTTCTGTGCTTCCTAGTATGGGCTTATGTAAATGAAGAGTGGACTATGGTGTCTCTGAGTCTACAGAGGAGTGGAGTGTGGCCTGGCTTGGGTAAGAAAGATTCAGCTCCTCGACTTCCTTCTAACGTAAGGTGCAAGTGTTGTCTAGCCATCTTGATGCATGTATCCAGTGGGGCACCTGACAGTAGTGGGAGAAGTTAGTAAGTGCTGAACCCCTTGATTCTTCCTGAGCTGTAGCTTGTGATGAGCAGTCCTAGGATGTTTGCTGGTCCATAGGAATCTAGAGATGAATCCCATTTGTTAAAATCTTCTTGTACGGGGAGTAATAGGTATTGACTGAAAGAGAAAGAAATCTCGGTAGGAGATTCATTCAATAGATTTTGTCCTTTAAATTGAAGGTAAAGAGAGTGGAAGTCAGTGGTTTAGATCCTCTTGAATCTGTCATTTTAAAGGGTCATAATTTAATTTGTAAAGACGCAATCCTGTGGAATTAACACACCAAGGTAGTGGATAGTTGGTCTGTTCCATTTAAATGAGAATTGTTGTTTTAGGTCTTGTGGAGGACTGTATCATTATTAGGTTCATAGTCTGCCAGAAGCTCTAGCTCCTGTAAATCAGCAAACAGTGCCAGTAAGGAAGATTCTGGAGACATGAGGTAGAGCAAAAGGTCATCGGCGTAAAATGCCACCTTGTGTTCCATGCCTCCCACTGCGATTCTCTGAAAGTTGGGTTTTGTCTGTGAAGCTGTACTAGGGGTTCTGCATAGATTACGGATAGCAGGAGCAATAGTGGGCATCCCTGGTGGGTGCCACTGCCACTCATCATTTGGAACCTGTTAGACCTGACCAGGAAGAGATGGTATTACTACCTTGTGAGATACACTCACCTAGTTATTATTTTTTGTAATAGATGGATCCGATGCAAATTTCTGCTGCTCTGAGTTGTTTTAGACTTATCCTGTGAGAAGGGCTGTCGACAACTGCACTAAATACTCCACCGTCTGTGAATTGGTGTATAGAGTCTGGATCACTATGCAGAATGCATCTGGGAATTGAAAGTGGTTTAGCGTATGTTGTAAAAAGCTCCAGGAAACTCGATTAAATACTTTCTGGGCATCCATACTAAGGATAAGGATGGGCAGTTTATTTTTGGAGGCATGCTGTAGCAAGTACAGCATTCTTTTAATATTGTCTGATGTTTTTCTCTGGGGAAACAAAACCTGCCAGGTCCTTACTGATGAGGAAAGGTAATGATGTTCCACACTGATGGGTAGTATGCGAGCAAATAACTTATAGTCTTGAGGGCCGATATAGGACGATAGGATTTGCAATATAGGGGATCTTTTCTCAGTTTTAAAATTGCAGCGAGATTGGCTTATTGCCACCTCAGAGGAAGGGGAACCTCACCCTCCATGATTTCCTGGAAGGTTGACTTAAAAGTGGGCAACATCAAGACTTTAAAAGTTTTATAAAACTCAGATGGATATCCGTCTGGGCTTGGGCTTTTGTTTGTTTTTGGTTCGTGCTATAGCTTGAAGTGTTTCTATGGGATATGTAAGGGCTGCTTATTGCTACTCTGACATAGTGGGGAGATCAACTTTTTCAAAAGTAACTTGTTACCGATCTAAGTCCAGTTCAGGACCCAGAGTGTACAGCTGTTTATAGAATACTCTGACACTCTCTAAAATGTCGGTGGTGCGGTGATGATGCAGTTTTATTAACTGGGTGGAGAATTTAGTCATTGTGGCTAATTTTTGTCTCCTCAGTCGGTAGGCTAGAAGTTGGGATGGTTTGCACCTTCCTTCTTAGTACCGCTTGATGTACAGCAAAACTTGTTCTGTCTTAATGCAAAAGAGCCTTCAGTTCTGCTTTAATCCTTCGGATTTGCGACAATACATTGTGGTTTCCTTACATGTGCGGAAGTTGTAGAAACTCCAAGGTGTCATATAGTTGTGATTGTCATTGTTCCTGCAGTCTCTTCTGTTGTGTGGCATACTGGATAATTTCCCTCCACAAAACCGATTTTAATGTGTCCAAAATCAGAGTCATGGGCATATCTGGGGTTGTGTTTTCACGAAGAATTTGGGGGAAGTGGGTGGTGAAGAGTTCCTTAAATTTTGGGTCCCGTAATAGGGTGATGTTAAAATGCCATTGCCAAGGGGATTTTTCAGAGGTTAGATTAAATTCCACCGTGATGGGAGGGTGATCCGACAGTAGGAGCATGGATATTTCCATCTTATCCACCCATCCTACCTGTTCTGCGGTAATCAGGAAGTAATCAGTATCGGAATAATGAGAGTGTGCATCTGAATTGAATATGTAAGTATGAGTCTGAGGGTTAAACTGCTGACAGACAGATCAGTCAGCCCTAATTCCTTGATTAATTTCATCCGTGTCTCTGGTCTGTCGTGGATCTAGGAGGGCGAGAGTTCAAGCTGTCTTTGGTTGGGTCTAGCAAGAGATTAAAATTCCTGCCTATTAATATGGAGCCCTGCTTGTAACCTATTATTTTATCAAACAATTTTGGTGTGCTGAGGCATCTGAGCCCGGTAGAATGTAGATTACCCACTTCATTGCAGTCACTGATTTGTGCCCTTGAGTAGTACTAGTCTGCCCTCCTTTTCTATTTAGGAGTCCTCCAGTCTAAACAAGGAACATTTAGGTGGTAGGATCACCATGCCTCTCTTACACCCATGCTTATATTCTGAGGCAAGCACATGATCCATCCCAGATTTCATCAAGTTAGAGTGCTCCACTTGCGATAGGTGTGTCTACTGGAACAGGATGAGCTGAGACTTGTATTTCTTCAGGTTTGTTATAATTTGTGACCTCTTAACTGGGCAAATCAGTCCATTTACATTTTGTGAGACTACTGTACTTTAAAAGGTGTTGCAGATGGCATAATAATAGCAATATCAGCTGGGCCTGCAAGGTACCCCCCCCCCCCCAATTCAGCTGGGGTGGGAGGTCCCTTGGTCCACTGCCAGTAATTGATCTGTATTGCTGAACTGCCATGTAATCACCAGCATTTAGTACCTTCCAGCAGTTTAGTGCTCTGTATAACCCCCCCAAATATAAAATACAAACTATAATGCAGACCGGTCCAAAGCTCTGCAAACTGGATGCCCTTTGCAATGACCAGGGTAACCATGGAACTGTGTAACAAGCCTTGACTTCCAAGGGAGGGGTAGGTACTGAAACCCACCCTAGTGATGCTGAGGGAAGTGCTGATGGTAGTGGTCTTCTCTCCAGAGTGGAGGAAAATATCTACCAGCTCATGATGTGACCTCCGTGGGGGCGTACTGCTCCCCGATGTGTCGGTAACATAGAGTTAAACAGAATGGAAAGGACAAAGCAAACTGCATCACAGTGCAATTCACAACCCCCCATCCCCCCCAACATAAAATTATTTTGGTAACCGGGAAGGGCACACTGAACTGATGCTTGTTTCCAGGTGTGACCTGGGGAAACAGGGAAACAATACAGACTTGGGACACAAAAGCATAGCAGTACAACAGTGGAATACACATGTAGCAGTATAGGATATCTTGAAATGGCATAATAAGCAGTCTGTTTAAGTAGAAAATAAAAACCTTTTAAGGCCGGCATTATAATAAAACAGTTTGAGTCAGGGGAATATTATAGGCAGGGGTTAGGGGTGGCAGGAAGCAGAGGAGGAAACATAGAAACATAGATTTTGATGTTTTGAGCATTGGGTAACAGGAAGGAAATGAAGGAGGCGTTGATGGCAGAGAGTGAGGGAGACTGGCAAAGGTCTGAGGAGAGCTGATTCCAGAGGAAAGGGAGGTGGTAAGAGAAAGCAGACTGACTTGCCATTGATTGGGGATGGGGAAGGGAGAAACAGCGGGAGTCCCTGGAGCATAAGAAGTATGCTGGGGGCTTTACAGGTGATATGGGACGAGAGGTAAGAAGGGAGAGTCCCAAACCAATATTTGGCAATGAGGGAAAGGCAGTGGACCAATCTCTTGTGGGGTAGAGGCGTTAGGGAGAGAGAGGAGTAGAGAAGGTAGTAGTGAGTAATGGGAGGGGAAGGTAGCAGAGTGACACACTGAGTTTAGGAGAATGTCAAGTCTTTTTTTTTTATTCTGTTTCCACTCTGGGCCAGGGCTTCATTCCGGGGTACTTCTCTTGGCGGGGCCTCTACTCCCATGCCTGGACTCCACTTACCAGAATCCTCCCACCGATCACCGAGTAGGTCCAGTTCCCCTGCCCACCCAGTACCCCCAAGGAGGGTCCGCCCATGTATGCACTGACACTTGAGGTCCCTACCTGGGTGTTGGGGAGGGAGGAGGGAGTCTTCTGGTGTGCTGGGCCAGCGGTGGGATGTGGGCCTGCTCCTGGAAGTCCCCAATCATCTCCAAGGTGCCTGCAGAGGGTTTTTCGGCCTTTTACAGTAAAATCCCTCAGGAGTGTGGCATGCAATGATGCTAGCGCAAGGCGGTCCCTACAGGCGTCGCCGCACTCCACCCCCTTGCTTTAGCCAGCGTGCTTGTAGTACCCCCGATCTCCATCGGGGGCCACTAAGACGCCAAGCTTCCCTGGATTCCACCCTGGGAGAGGAGAGGAGAGCAGTCCTCTGGACGCTCTATCCTTTCCCTCCCCTGCCGACCCCCAGTGACCCAAGTCTGTATCCAAACCCAGGCGGGCGCGTGAGAGGGGTGTGTCGTCCAGTGCCTCAACTCTCAGCGCCACCGGGCTGGCTGAGAATGTCAAGTCTTGAAAGGGATATTGTGGGGGCAGTGCTGTAGACCACATCGGCATAGTCAGTAACTGGAAGTATCATTTTCATATCCAGTTCTTGATGGATAGGGAGAGGGAGGCTATCTCTGTGATGATAGAGAATGCCAAGTTTGGAACAGATGGCATCTGTGTGGGTGGAGAAATTGAGATGGCTGTCCAGCCAGACCCTTAGGTATTTGAAGGTGGTGACCTCTTTGAGGGGGGGAGCCGTGGAGCATAGAGAATGCTGGGGAGGTTTGGAGTCTAGCCAGCTTCTACTTAGAGCCAAAGGTCATTGTAACTGTTTTCTTTGTGTTTAACTTTAAATGGTTGTCTTGAAACCAGTTTTGAGCTTTGTTGACTTTATGCTGGGGGGGGGCTTGTACATCAACGGTGGAGGATCTCAATGTGTAGATAATGGTATTGTCCATGTACATGTGAATGTGGGAGATTCAGCAGACTGAACGGAGATCATTTATAAAAATAGAGAAAAGAATGGGGCCGAGGAGGGAACCTTAGAGGAACGCCTGCGGAGAGAGGATAGGGAGTTACCTACCTGGACAGACTGCAGATTGCTGTCTTTCATGTACTAGCTGACAGCAGGAGCTGCCGTCCCGACCAAGTGAAGCTTTTGTAGCAGGAGTGGGTTGGAAATGGAATCGAAGGCCTTTGTCCCCGATCTTTGCCATAGGCAGGGCACACACTTCAGGTTTCAGAGTTGTGAACAGAACACTTCCCCAAAGTTCACTGCTGCAGCAACGCACTAGCTGGCAGCAGGGCTAGTGTCTTAATTTATAATGTCCCCTCAGGTCCGATAGGCAAGGCACACAAGAGTTACAACTTCCCCAGTGCAACAGAGCAAGCAGGTGTATTTTTGTTTTTGTCCCCTTCATCTCTGCCAAAGTAGGGCACTGATACCATTTTTTTACTGCTTTGTTTCCTCTCCCCTGAGAACTCTGGAAAAACCAAGGCACAATTCTTATCATCACTGTTGCAAAAAAGGGCTGGATGGGCACAAAATAAAGCAGGCAGGGTGGGCATGACCACTCATTGTCCCCTTCATCTTTGCCAAAAGCAGGGTACATTTACTTAAATGTCACAGAAGTTTTTCTTTTGTTTCCTCCCCTTCATAGAACTCTCTGGAGTAAATTCTTAGTCTGTTCTGTTCCCAAAAATGTTCTGCTACTTGCAAGTCAATACAGTTTGTTTGCTTAATCCACCACCATCATCATTGCTGCAATAAGGGCTGACGATTTTATTAAAACTCGCATGACTGTTTAACCACTGTTGTGCCTTCTTCTCTGCCAAAAGCAGGGCACATTTAGTCACACCAGTTACTTTTCCCTTTTTGTTTCATGTACCCCTCAGAACTCTGGAAAAACCAGGGCACAATTCTTATTTGTTTTCTGTTCCCAAACAGTTTGCAAGAGCACAGTAAAGTTTGATATTTTTCCCCCATCAGATCAGTCACAGGCATTCGATTGGGCTGGGCACAAAATAAAGGCTGTTTACACCACTCTGTAATAGTTAGTTCACATTTACTTTCTGGTTGTTTCCTTTCCCTGATTCCTCTTCGTTTCACCCACAGTTCAGGCCCATCCCACGAGGTGCCACCTTGCCCTGACCGCCCCTCAAGTCATGCCACTGCCCTGCTATGTTCCCTCCTGTTGAGTTCACTCCTCCAGGCTTCCCAGACAATAAGTTGAAAAGTTTGTACTTGTTTTTTTTTTGTAGAGACTCCCCCAATTGTCTGCTCAGCTGTGCACTGTTCCTCCACAAGTTGCTCGGCCGAATCTGCGTCACGCTGCCTGCTCACCCCACCATGATGCTTCGGGTGGCTCTCCTTTGGCCCCAGTCCTCTCTTGCGCCATCTCGGCTTCCTTGGCTCTCCTGCTCCTCAGTGCGGCTCCTCCCTGCAAACACAGAAAAAAATTCATTACCGGATACCACCAATGAGTTAAAAAAAAAAAAAAAAAAAAAAGGAAACTGAAACTTACCTGGCTTAAATTTTGCTCTGGCTGGAGCTTCTGGTCCTGCTTGCTCTTCTCCTGGGGTCACACCGCAAGAGGACGCTGTAACATTTCTCCCACGCAGCGATCATGCGGGGGGGGATCAGCTAGCCAATCAGGAGGGTGCAGGGAAGAGGACAGAAAACAATGAGAACATTTTTTTTTTTTAAAGAAACATGGTCCAAAATGCCAAAAGGGTATTTTAAAGGACCCATAGCAGTTCAGAATGATTAGCAATGACTGCTAATCATTCCAAAAGTTGACTCGCTTTTCTCTTAGCAGGATTGAGACATTAGGCTTGATACTTCCTGAGGAGAAACTGTGGAAAACTAAAGCCAGCAGCTGGGGAGGCAGAGGAGGTAGGAGTGGGATGGTCGGGAAGAGCGCAGGTGGTGAAGAATATATTGAAAATCTTGGCAACAGAGGATGGGTCAGAGACAGGTGATCCATCTACTTTAAGGGCTGGAGGGGTAGGACGTGCAGGTGTGTCAATGAGAAAGTGGATAACGTTCCAGAAGATAGCAGATGTCTTGAGATTAGACTGTAGGTGGGACTTGAGGTGATCAGCTTTAGCTTGGTGGACAGCCGTAGTGCCTGCGTTTCTGAGGGATTTATATAATTGCAGGTTAAATGGGGATTGGGAGGATTAATATCATGCCCAGGCGCAGTCCTGCACTTTGCATAGGGTTATAAGGTCCGTCGTTATCCAGGGGTGATGGAAACGTTTGACTCTGGCTTTTTTTTTAGTGGGGCATGGATATTCTAAATGCGAATGAGGGTATTGGAGAAGTGGTTGAGGGCAGAATCGACATCTGAAGCCAAGAGTACTGGGAACCAGTCAGCACGAGATAGGTCCTGAAGAATGGCAGCAGTGTCTAGGGCGTAGAGTGGGTGAAACCAGTGACAGCAATGGGGGGGGGTTTAAAACATGGGTTGAATTGGACTAACTGGTATTAGAAATGTGGGTCTAAAGAGGAATCTACTGGGTCAAAACATAATCTGTAGCAGATTTTGAACAGTTCACATTCCATTTCTTTGGATACTGTTATAGAGTAGGTGCATCAATTTGGACCCACTGGCAAAGGAAAGAGAGGTCAGTTTTGGAAAGGATGCAACTTTTTCCCGTGTGGTGCATGTTAGCGCTGTCACTGGGTGAAACCAAATGAATTAAGGGGCAGAGTGGGGAGCATTCATCTTCCTTACACAGTAGGTTATGCAGTGTTCATTGAGGGCGTCAGGAAGGATGCCAGCAGCAGTGATGTGATGGGGGTGTGAAGAAAGCACCCAATCTAGAAGATGTGGTTAGGGGAGTGTGGGTTAAGGTGAGTTGGTTCAGAAACCAGTTGGGTAAGGTTTAAGGACTCGTCTTGAGGAAGGTGGGCTTTGAGGAGGGGAGAGCCAGTTCAGGTTGAAATCTCCAAGAAGGATGGCTCTCCATCAGCTGCGTGGGAGATGGTGGAGGAGATACAAGTGACTAGTGAGTCATGAACTGTTCTGGCGGGATGTAGAGTACTCCTAAATAGATTGCGAGAGGAGGGGAAGGGATAAGGGCAAGATGAGCCTCATGGGAAGGAGCAAGATTCACAGAGGGAGATGGAGTAGGGTATTAAGTCAAAAAATTATTTAGCTATTTGCATGCTAAAGTGCTAACCAGCTGTGAAAATGCTTAGCACTTCACATAGAATGGTTAGCAAAATTTAAAATATATATATACATATATATATATATATATATATATAGTTTTATGAATTTTGTCTTCTGTGCCATGGACTCAGTTAAAAATGGTTAGCAGTCTACTGCTACTCATTTCTGGAAATGGTTAGCATTGCTCCCTATTTTGCATAGCATTTTGCTATGCTATAACAGATATTAAAATTAAAGTCATGATGTTCAGCAGCACTCGCAGTAAACACAAATCTCAGCCCCTCACGATCAGAAACCGTTTGTGAGTACCACTCTAACAAATCCAACATTTTAAATACCTGGGAGTAACCCTGGACTGCTCACTTCCTATGCACAGCACATTGACAATGTCGCCTGGGCTGTCAACCTCAAGACTGGTTTACTCCACCATCATAAACGCTGTTTGACGCCCTCAGAATTGTAATTACCAGCTCAGTCTTACCCATTGTCGAATATGGCCTGGTAATCTCTGGTGTGCTGCTACTCCTTCCACTCTCTGTAGGATATGCATTGCATTAAATAAGGCATGCAGGCTTCTCACTGGTGCTGCACGCCTCACCCACACTTGCAACCTATATGCTCAAACTGGATGGCTTCAACTAAGCGGAAAGTTACAGTACCAGACATATTTGTTAGCTAAAAAAGCACTTCTTGGCCTCCTATCCCCTGGAACCATCAACCTCCTAAGCCTTCACTGCAGCCCCCAGTACACCCAAAGCTCAACCCACCAATCTCTGCATGTTCCTAGGTGCCGGACATTTCAAGGGCAGCACCCATTTGCATACAGAGCACCACTTAGTTTCAGTGCTTTTCCCAAAGAAATCTCGGACCTTACCAAAACTTGGCCATTTCAAGCAGATGCTCCATCAGTATCTTATGGCTAACAGCTCCTGTGACTGCTACACCTAATACCACCACCAGCTGTGTGTTTCAACCAACCCTTTTCCATCACCTTTTCACCCCTTAGCATTACCTTTCCTACCCTTACTCACCAGTCCACATTTTTGTACTCTGTTCTGACAAGGCTTGCTGGCTGCTTACCGCCTCACCTCTCTTTTCTGTACCTCCTTCACTCTGTTCAACTCCCATTCTAAAGTTTTAGTTTGAAATACAACAAATGCACTATTGCCATTGTTCAAACCATGTCTTCGTCTTACAGCTTTTGTATGTTTGTTCACCCTCCCCACTGATGTGGAACCTTTGTATATGAACGCCTTGTGCTCAAAGGTATTATAATCTGAAACTGAATAAATAAATAAAATAAAGATATTTAATACACTGTGGAGCATGAGAGAGATTGCCGGACATACAGGGTTACATCACCACCACATTTGCTGCGATCTTGGCAGTAGAGGTTGAAGTCTGGGATTGCAAGGAGGAGTCAGGAATCCTAGCAGACAACCAGGTTTCAGTGACAGTCACACAAGACACCTGGAGGGTGCTGTGTAATCCAAACCTTGAGAGTGTCCAACTTGGGGATAAGGCTCCTGGCACTCAGGTGAAAGAGACGAAGATCCTTGGGGATGACAGGAGGAGAATGGAGGGAGGGAGGGCCCGAGTTAGGTTCGACATCACCAGAGAGCGGCAGAGAGAAAATGATAAGCAGGCATAATTATAGTCTTTGCATTCATGCCTTGGAACGTCCCCTTGTGGGAGCAGAATGCCCACTGTGTAGTCCATTGTTAGAGTTTACTTAAGGACACCACCATTGCAGCTGCCCAGATCTGTGACAGTGGTAGAGGTGTGTGGAGACTGCTTTTTGGTCCATAAGGCAAAGAGAAAAGATTCCTTTCGTGAGTAGTCATACCTTGGATCCCGGGTCTCATATCACTAAAGAAGTACTGCAGGACTGCTGAAGGAACTAGTGAGTCTATCCCTGAGGCCTCGAAGAGTACAATATGAGCTATAGGTCTGGTATAGGGCTGCAGGCAGGAGACCAGTACCTCACCAGGCCCCCCTCACCACTGGAGAGCCAAACAAGCCTTTCCCCACAGCATCAATTTGCAACTACCAACTGCTTTATTTTTAATAAAGTAGCCATTTCTTGGAGCTTCCAGACCTCCTGCGACACTACCACTTCCGCAGCGAACATTGGGGATTGCATCCCCACAATCAATAGGCTACATTTATGGAGCAGCCATTTTGCTATCAGTTACTTGCGGCCATGGGTTGGGGCTCAGCAGTCAGCCCGCCGTCTCCTGCTCAGAGCCTCAGGTCGCAATTTGCTTTAGCTGCTATGGCAGACTGCTATTCTGCTCTTACATAACATGAAAAAGGAAAACATTCACCACAGGGCAGCAACAACATAGGTATGGTGGTCCTTGGAAGAGGGGCTGTCCCCCTGGATTCTCTGCGACAGGGTAGAATAAGACCCTGTCCCATTTATTAGGGAGAAAGTGTTTAAATGCAAGGATCAGTATTCTTTCCTTTTCTGTCTCTCCTGTCTGGTTGTGCAACCAAATTTTCCTGTGAGACTTCGGACTTGATCAGCCCGAACAGTCTCCCAATCCTTTGCCTCTCACTGTCTCTCTGTTTTCTCTTGCTATCTGTTTTTACTCCCTTGGATATCTATATCTGCTAATATAAAATTTATGAGAATCAGTGTATGGAAATGTAGCTGATATTGGGATCTCTCTTGTTTAGAAAATGTTTAGTGTTACTGTTGAAATGTATATATTTATAATTTGAGATAACTGTAAAAAGCTAGTGGTTACGTAGGTGCAAATGCCTGAGCCTTTTGCAGTTGCTGTAGGTACCTCAGGAAGTTCTTAGTGTTCTAGCAGCTCCTGAAATTTACAAAGAACAGGATGCTTGCCAAAGGATGGGGGTTGAAAAAAGACTTATAAAAACAGTTAAGCTGAGCTGCAAGGGAGATATTTTTTTTTTTAAGAGATTTTATTTTGCTTCTGTATATAGTTATTCTGAACAGGTTTATTTTATTTAATGTTACTGCAACTACAAATAAACAGTTTTGTGGAATTTTACAACTGCTCCTGGGTTTTATCTATGCTTCCTGACCTGTGCCTCGACGACACTGTCCAGCGGCTGTGAGGCAGCCCCAGCCTCCTGCCCTTTTTTCAAGACATAATAGTTTCACAGCTGACTCTCAGTGTTAGTCAGAGATACCTAAGTGACTAAAATGTTTTTTTCCATCACAATGTTTGTAACAGATTTTCTTATACAGCCCAATTACAGAAGCGGACAGTGATGAACCTAGGACGGGGATTGGCAAACAAGGTTTGAGACCCAGGGCTATATGGGTCCTTTCGATGTTGAGCTTGTAGTCCGTGTTAAGGTTCAATGCTGTATGCAAAAAGGCATCCAAGAATTCAGCTACATCCTGACCCTCTGTATTTTCAGGGAGCCCGTTCATTCTGATCTTTCTTCTTTCTATGGGCTTGATTTTCAGCGTCTTTCTGCCTTTCTCTTACCTGTGCCTGTGTAGTCAATCTTATGGCCACCTCCTTCAGTGCTGCAAGGTGGCTGTCCACTTTAGTCAGGTGAGAATCAGTGTTGTCTGCCCTTTCCGTTCAAGAACTGACAGCGCTTTTAATTTCTGTTGTTGAGCTATTCATGTCCACTGGTAACGCAAGCAGTTAATGCAGAATCCAGTCTAATTGCCCTTTGTTGCCACACTGCGACTATGGAGGTACCAAAGTGGCCTGGACATACTGACAGGCTGAAGTTGCCGCGAGGGTGGTTCTGCTGGAAGATCCGTCAGCATGTGTCACAATCTCTGGTTGTTTCTGCCATCCGATCTTTACCATTGGTGGAACCCTCCTTCTCAATGCTGCTGTGTTGTTTTTGTGGAAAAACAATCACTTATTTACAGGGTTTAAAATGGCGGGGAAGTGGAGCTTCGGGTGCAGTCTGCAACCTGCATCGTGACATCACTGGTAGTCAGAATTTAAAACAGTTGACTTTCGTCCAACCCCAAATCTGAAGTGAACACCGCAAATAAACTGCTGGTGCATGCTTTCAATGATATGGAAGAGGTGTCGCACCAGTGGTCTCTGCACCAGAAGGTGGTGTCCTCATTGTGGAGAACACCACCTGCAAATCTGTTTGCTTCCTGGGAGAACCACAAGGTGAGCAAGTTCTGTGCCCACCCCCCCAGCAGGGCACCCTGCTGGGTGACACATTCTATTGGTCCTGGACGCAGGGTATCCTGAATGCAGCCCTCTTGTCTTCTGTAGTCCACAAGTTGGTCCTCAAGGTGTGGAAGGATAAGGCATCCATGATGCTGGTTGCACCAGACTGGCCACACCATTTCTAGTACCAGGATCTTCTCAGTCTCAGCAGTGGACCATTCTGGCTGTTTCCACTCAGATCAGATGTGCTGACTAGACATTAAGTCATCCTGATGCAGCTTTTATGTCTTCGTTCTTCAGTCTTTCTTGCCTTATTTTATTTGGGAGGGGGGGTTGCCTTGCCTCTTCCTCCTGAGGAGTGCTAATTGCCTGCCTATGTTTGGATAGTGAACCGAGTACAGAAGGGAAGGGGAGCTGGAGGACTGCTTGGTTGGGTGGTACTGTAGGTGGAGTCAAGCTTGAAAACTGTTCCAGTGACTGACCATGCTCAGTAAAATACTGCCCAAGTCCTTTTATTTTTTATTTTACACTTTTGGCCATGAAACACACTGAGCTGAGGCTTGTTTCTGCAGAGTGACTTGCTCATGGCCATCCAGGATGTAAGTGGTGGCTGTGGATTCAAACCCAGTTCTCCAGGTTTGCAGCTCAGTGGCATTTGAGAGGGACTCAAGAGGGCATGGGACAGACATAAGGGTTGACCAGTGGGGGGAAGGGGAGGTTCCTTGACAAAGGTGACGAGTGGGGGGGGGTTAAGGTGCAGACTCGATGGGCCAGCAAGGTCCTTTTCTGCCGTCAGATTTCTATGAGTCTGTGATTCAGTGATTGGTCTTCAGCACTACATTGTACTGCCTCCCTGTGAATTGAATACTAGTTGTAGAAAGATGGTTACAAGTAAGTAGCCTCTGTTTTTGTTTCGTATATCGAATGTTAAAGTTTACTTTTTTTTTTTATTTACTCTTTACTTTAGGTCCTGCTGAAGACCACTGCAGGGGATATTGACATTGAACTGTGGTCTAAGGAGGCACCAAAAGCATGCAGAAACTTTATTCAGCTATGCATGGAAGGTAAGTAGTGAGTTTTCTATCCAGTAGGATTGTAACATAGTGTTCCAAAAAGGATTTGTTTCCTATAGAAGTTAGGCCATTATTTTCCGTACTGTCACAATGCATGTGGGACAAATTAACTTGAGTCTGTTTTTATAATTAAGATAGTGGGTTTACCCGGGGGGTTGGCTGCTGAGCAGCCTACATAGGAAGACACTTTTTCCGTGAGCTCCTGAGAGAGAAACTTATTTTAATTAATTTACATTTGAAACTACAGTTTTTCCAGAGGATTTGCACAAACTTTTGTTGTCTTGTTGGTTCCTTCTATAAATCAAAGAATACTGCAGCTACTAGCACAGACTTTTTTAAATCAAAGGGGTGGTAGCAGGGAGAGATGTTGCATCAGCAGGCCTCATCTTCCACCTCGCTAGACATTTCAAGTTGAGAAGTAACGTTGGTTACTGTTAATTCTACTTTGGGGCAATTGATTCACATGGTGCAAGACTTAGATCAGAAGTTTGATACTCTCTCACCGCGGGTGACAAACTTGGAATAAAGAATGAATGTTTGTGAGCAAATTTCAGTCTGTGCTGAAGCATCGGTGCTGAAAACTGTTGATGCTACCACAAAACTTGTGAAGGAAAACTCCTTGCTCTGACAGCGTCTCAAGACCTTGGAAAACCAGGCCCGAGAACGGAATGTTTGTGTGGTTGGCCTCCCGGAGGGGGCTGATGGGGAAGATCCTTGGGCTTCTCTCAATTACTCTTACAACAAGCCCTTGGGTTTACCGGAGGATGAAGGATTTTTTTTCCGTTGAAAAAGCGTATTGCATCTCCCTTCGCAGAGCCCCAACATCTTCTAATACCCCACGTACATTTTTAATTGTCCTCACCGGTTTGGCGGAAAGGGACAGGGCTCTGGCTCTCGCAAGGAGATGAAGAAGGCTATAAAATGGGGATGCCGATGTACAGATCTTCCCGGATTTATATTATAGTACAAAGCTCCAACGAAAAGCATTTGACAGCGCAAGAGGATGACTGCAAGCTCTGAAACTTCTACACCAACTCTCGTTACCGGCGAAACTCGGACTAGTTTGGAATGGTCAATCCTATCTTTTCATGGAGCCCAAAGAGGTGGACAAATCTGCTGATGGTGTGGGCAAAGACTCGTCTGATGAAGACTGACTTTCTCTATGTGCTTTGGGTGTATGAGTCAAGCCATTTAAGACCAAAGGGGTGTTTCTGGACATGATGTTTGCAAGTTGTATGACTCTTCTATTTACTTGATGGGGGTTTCTTTTTTTTTCCACTGTTAAAATTCTTACTAGCTGTATTTTATAATGTGCCCAATGCCTTTTCTAATCATGGCGGGTTTCCCACGTAAATGTGGCTTGTTATGACTCCACGGTATAGTTCCACATGCTGGGGGTCTTTGCTATATTACGAACAAATGGAAGTCCCCAACTCTGTGCTAGAAACAGAACTAGCAATGCACGCAGTTGAGGTGTGGTATCAAATTTGCTCTACATTTTACTATTACCATTAGTATCATGGTATCATTTTGTCTGCTTTGAATGCCTGGTGGAGGAATGACTTGATGCTGCTGACTTTTAATTAAGTGTGCTACAATTTCCTGCATTGAACTGCTGGAGTTTTAGTTAACTGTGGAGTCTAGCTCACTGTGCTCTGAACATTTTAATAAGCTGGCTGCTGTTTGTTTCAGGGGTTACTTATTTGGCTCTGCTGAAGTGCCGAAGTGTGTTCTAACCACTCGCTCTACTGCTGCTTAACATTTTGTCATTGCTGCCAAATCATCACGTCAGCTGTTGTTACTGTGAAGGGATCCCTGTCCAATCCATGTTCAGGCCATTAGCCACGCTTCCTCCCCCCGATTGGTGGTGGCAGCCTGTCAATTGGGGTTGAGGGTTTAAAATCTCTGATGCATCAAACGCGGCGGTGTTGTAGCGGCGGTCGTGCGGCTAAGTGCGTTAAGTGCAGAGGGGTCTGTGGGAGTGTGGCAGGCTCCCTCTATGCTCCTGGCACTTATAGAGCACTGGTTTCATCAGTCTGTACTGGTTGGACTAAATCTCCCGGGAACAATTTTGCAGACAAGCTGTTGCCACCTGAAGGGCTGAAGACAGGCTGCTAATATCTGTGGTCCACATAACCATAGCTATTTCTGTGTGCAACCCCCTTGTTCCCCGAGGTTACTAGAATCCCACTTAGAACCAGTGGCAGGCAGAGAAAGGCAGCTTGTGGGATACCAGTTAAATGGGTTTCACACTGTCTTACTGTGTTCTCAGTTGCAGCTGAGCTGGAGTGATGATGTCACCATAGAATTCTCGTAGCAGCATAAGCCACGATGGAATGCTAGCAGCAGGGTTAGCTGTAGAACGTTGGGGAATTCAAGTGAGTCTGTAGTGGGTTCTGAAGAGAGGAAGAAGTGTGCTGCAACTGGCAGCCCCTCAGAGCCTAGCTCTGATTTAGAGCAACATCAGTCCAGTGGGTTGTGTGTTCTCACCCTAGAGAGGAACACAGAAGAGAAAAGAGGAAGTGGTATAGACCGTTCCCAGTGTTGTTCCAGTGCCCCATCCCTGGAGGGATGGGGGGGTCCAGCAATTCAGGAGCAACCCTCTGGTCCTGCCTGGAAAGGGAAAAGCTGCCTGACAGAGAAGTTCATACTGAGAGTACCAGAAAATCCGAGTTTGTGGGTAAGGGCCCTGGGGCACCTGGATACCTTGGGTGAGTCTGCTCTGATATAGAGACAGTGTTCGTCAAGACAGAGATTAGTGTAAAAGTATCTGCCTACTGTGGGGTCAAGAGAAGACTTGCCAAGTACAGTACTTTTAATTTGTGTATGGCTTGGAAGCATCTGAAACAATGGGGGTCTAGGGTATGGACGTAGCCACTTACAGAACTTTTTTAAGTCAGGACACCGCCTGATTATAGTGTAGAATGTTAAATGTGCTAAGCATTTCTAGAGAGCATCTACAACTAGAGATTCGAAGAAAGGGTGTTGTAACTAAATGAATGGCCGAGTATGGATTTGGGAGCAAGAGGTGGGAGACCCCCAATCTGGAGTAACCAGGTTTACCTCTCCGGGTTCAGTTTGGGAACCTATGACTTTCTCCCAGGCACTTGGCCAGTGTCTGCAGAAAGCACCCAGATGTGGGATTGTGGAGTTTTTCCCTTTAGAGCTAGAAAGTGCTTGTGGGTGGTTTAGGGAGCCACCATCAACCTCCATGCCATATGGAAAAGTGTCCTAGCACTGGCCAGGGTGCCATGTCAAGGAATCCAAGAGAAGTGTACCAGTTCGGGCCGTGTGTGCCCAGAGTCGTTCAGAACCTGAGGGTTTCGTGTAGTGAGGAAGTGTGCTCTGTACCTCTGTAATCTGCATTGCCAGTGAGTGTAGCCCTGTGGGGGGCCATCTTTGCTTTGTTATTCTCTTTGTTTATGTGAATAAAAGCCACACTCTAGAATCCCAATTCCTGGTTTGAACATTTCAGTTATTGCTTCCAGAGTCTGGATTTACTTGGATGCCCCTGTCCAGAAGTACAAACCTAGCATAAAGCTGAGTGAATGTTTTCCCCCCCGAACCTAGGGGTTACATGTGCATTTGTCTGCTTTGTGTGTATGCCTGACAGAAGGAATGACTTGATGCTGCTGACTTTAAATTAAGTGTGCTACAGTTGCCCGCATTGAACTGCTGGAGTTTTATCGAACTGTGGCGTTCTAGCTGACTGTGCTCTGAACATTTTAATAAGCCGGCTGCTGTTTGTTTCAGGAGTTACTTGTTTGGTTCTGCTGAGTGTGCTTTAACCACTCACTCTACTGTGCTTAACATTTTGTCATTGCTGCTATATCATCACGTCAGCTATTGTTACTGTGAAGGGATCCCCATCCAGTCCACGTTCAGGCCATTAGCCATGCTTCCTCCTCCCTGATTGGTGGTGGCAGCCATCAGTTGGAGTGGAGGTTTAAATCTCTGACCACGCCAAATGCAGCGGCGTTTTAGCGGTGGTCGTGTGACTAAGTGCTTTAAGTGCAGGGGAGTCTGAGGAGGCCTGGAGTGGGAGTGGCTTGAACGAGCAAGTAGCTGTATTTAATATGGGGGCTGTAAAAGACATATGTGTGTGGGTATGTTTGTTAGGGGCAGCGTTGCTGCTTATTGATACCTTTTCCCTGGATAGAGATAATATGGAAGGTGCTGCTTATGAAACAAATGACTCTTTGTTTTCAAACGGTATGGTGGTTAACGATGTAGTAATTGATTCCTGGCAGTTGCTGTTCACTAAAACTGTGGAAATGAGATTTTGTGGATTCTGGGGATTTAAAGGTTCTATGCACCATGCACTGTCCTCAGTGCATAATCTGGACTATATTGTGCAGGTTGCTCATTTATTGCTGATTGCTGGTGATGTGAGTTGAACCCTGGACCAGGTGGTTCTAATTTAACTTCTTCTTTGCCTTCTTCTCCGTCTTTATTGTATGCTAGGCATGGGTTTAAAATAATAAATTTAAATGTTTGTAGCTTGATTCCTAAACTTGCAGAAATTGATCATTTGATTCATGTTTATAAGGCTGATGTTGTTGCTCTCTCTGAAACATGGCTAAAATCTGAGGAACCAAATAGTGTATGCAGTATTTTGGAGTATACATTTTTCAGGGTTGACAGAAAAGGTAAACAGAAGGGGGGTGGTGTTTGGTTTACGTTAAGGACACTTTGCAAGTTGATTTACTTATCTCTAGTGTTCAACATGATTGTGAAACTGACTGGCTGCTCCTGCAGCTTGCCCTAGGGGGTAAAAAAAAAAAACTTACTGTTGACTGTTTGTATAATCTTCCTCAGTGTGGCCAGGTTGGGCTGCAACAGTTTCTGGATTGTACTGTTACGTACCTCAAGCATGGTGATGCAGTCATTGTTGGTGGCATGAATTTAAATTGGTTAGCTAGGGATGCTTTACATCTTGAATCTTTTCTTCTTTCTTATTGGTTGACACAGTGCATTGGGGATCCAACTCGTTTGAACCCCACTACACCAAATCATTCTTTACTTGATTGGGTACTTACTAATAGAGTGTGTAAGGTGGTGGATTCTGGCGTCCTGGCAGATTCTGTTACTGACCATATACTGTGTGTTGAATTTTCAATATTTGAAACCTCCCCCGTGTTTGGTTCAAGCTAGAGCTTTTAAGGGGGTTAATTTTCCCCTTTTGTATTCTTATTTGGGAGCTATTGATTGATCTTTTCTGGAATGCATCCCTGATGTGGATGTTGCTTTAGATTATTTTTATAGTCAGCTTCTTCCTATTCAGGATACTCTCTTCCTTGCACACCCTTAAATGAAGAGGTTCCCCAACTGGGTGGTTTTCTCCCGGATTAAGAATTTGATTAAGGAACGTATATTGCTTGGTCCAAATTTAAGCAGTCCCTAGTGTCGCTTTAATGAATCTTTACCAGACTTAAAAATTTGCTATCATCAGAGGTGAGGAAAGCTAAAAATGTTTTTTTATAGGGAATGCTTTGAGGCAAGTTGGACAAACCCAAAGAGGTTTTGGGAAAATGTGAATTCACTCTTATCCCCTAGGTCAGAGGTGGATATTCAGAAAATAACTGTAGATAATGCTGAAGTTGCTGAGTCACCTGTCGTTGTTAATTTGTTAAATAGTAAATACACTGATCTGTCCAGCTACAGAAGTTTCTTTTCATTGTCAGCTGATGTTAACTCTAACTTGGATGACTTCATACCTGATAACTTCAGTAAATGAAAATCCAGAATTATCAGTGTGAAGTGTTGAGACTTTTGCAAGGTAATTTATGCACCTGTGGTGTAGTTTCTCTTTATGTATTACCCATGTTTTAGAAACATAGAAACATAGACTTTGACGGCAGATAAGGACCGCTTGGCCCACCTAGTCTGCCCATTTCCCTACCTACAGGATAAGCCGCAGATCCTAGTTAACCAACAGCCTATTTCTTCCTACCCCCCCCAAGAATTGCCTTATGTTTGTCCCATGCATTCTTGAATTCTCCCACAGTTTTAGACCCTACAACCTCCTCAGGAAGGCTGTTTCATGCATCCACTACCCTCTCTGTGAAAAAAATACTTCCTCAAATTGTCTCTGAACCGCCCCCCCCTCAATCTTTAAATTTTGTCCCCTTGTTCTTGCATGTCTCTTTTTCTGAAAGATGCTACCCTCTTGGACTTTGTTGATTCCACTGAGGTACTTAAAAGTTTCTATCATGTCCCCGCTCTCCCTCCTTTCCTCAAGGGTATACATATTAAGCTCCTTTAGTCTCTCCTCGTTTGGCTTCTCTTGCAGACCCTGCACCATTTTAGTTGCCCTCCTCTGGACTGCCTCTGTCCTGTCTATGTCCTTGCGGAGATGGGGGCTCCAGAACTGGATGCATTACTCCAGATGGAGTCTCACCAACTGTCCGTACAGAGAGTTTTGTCTCTGTTCTTAGTCTCTGTACCTTATATAACTCTCTCTTCTCCTCATTCAGTGTATGACGCGGAGCATTTGCAAATGAGTCCCTGACTGAAAGTGTTGTAATTCCTAAACTTATATAAAAAAAAATAAAATTCCTGACAGAGTTACTGATTGTGGGGGTGGGTTGGATGGTCGTTTTGTAAAACTGGCCATTCCTTTTATTGCTAAACCATTGTGTTATATTTTTAATTTATCCATTACAACTTGTGTATTTCCCTCTTTTTGGAAGACTGTAAAAGTGGTCCTGATCCCCCCAAAAAAGTAATGCTGTTTCAGTGGACAATTTTCAACCTATCACTATCTTAAACCCCTTAGTAAATTGCTTGAGACATTAGTGGCTTTGCAGATCAATGGGTTTTCTTGTGACTAGCAGACTGCTGACACCACAGCAACATGGATTTCCTAGGTTACATGGTGGGTACTGCCTTTGTTGGGTTCAGGGACACTGCCCTGCATGGCTTTGATAAAGGGTGCAGGACAGGGCGGCATTTGTGAACCTAACCAAGGCATTTGATCTGATTGATAATAACCTCATTTGTTTAAAGTTGTGCGATCTCGGTTTTCTGTGACCTCATGGGTTGGAGATTATTTAAGGAATATACATCAGTATGTTCAGGTGGGCTAGGTTGTCTCAAATGTACTCCCAATTTGTTGGGGGTACCTCAGGAGTCCATATTGGGCCCACTGTTCTCCATTTTTGTTAATCAGTTGCTCCAAGTTTGTAAATTAAGGGATTTATTAATGTATGCAGACGATTTGATAAGTTTGTGGTTGAAATTTCCTCTATCCTGGCCACTGATTTTGGAGAATTTGCTCCTGGTTGACCCTTAATTCAGTGGTGTTTAATTCCTCCAAAACCAAGACTATGTTATTTGGAATGCCTTCCATGCTTGTTGATAATTTGAAGTTGGATGTTTATGATTGTCAAGGTACCCTGCTTGAACAAGTTGTTCAATTTAAATATCTTGGAGTAGTTTTGGATCCCTGTTTAACCTTCTCCCCTCAGGTTCAGTTAACTGATAGGAAGATAAATCAAAGATTGGGTTTACTCTATATAATTAAATCTTATTTCCCTTTAGAGAGTAGGTCTGCAATCGCTGTTGGATCATTACTTCCACATTTTGATTATGCTTCCTGTATTTACTACAATATTGGGATAAAGGAATTGAAAGCTTTATCTGTTGCATACAATAACATCTGTCGATTTGCCCTTGGAGTCCCTTCTTGAATGCATCACTCGATCTATTCTCGGCTGGGGTGGTTGTCCCCAGCTGTAAGGTATAGAGTCCTCAGTGGAATGTCTTATGTTTAAATACTGCTTTATACCTCTCTTTTCCCCTTAACAACTTAGTTGTGAGAGGAGAACTTTGTCTGGATTCGATCAGCACATGGCCCACAATATGTAGTGCCACAGTGTGGATTGAAGGTTAGTTCTAGAGCATTCTCATTTGCTGCCCTGTGTATTGGAATGCTCTTTCCACTTAACGTTAGACAAGCTACGTCAGTCCCCCAATTTAAACTAAGGTTAAAGAATTATTTATTGCAAAAATCTATTTGTAACTGTTGTTCTTAAAATGTTTTGTACTTGTTTATTGTATGTTGTAATGTTGTTGTTGTTGCTCTGTTGTTTGTTCGGGTTGGGCTGAAAAGGGACCACTGGTCCAGTGTCCTAACCCGGTTAACAAAGAATAAAATAAAAAATTAAAACAAAAACATGCCTTAGAATTATTTGCATGTAGTTCTGATGTTTGTATTAAGGTCTGACACTGCTGATTCAAGTTTTTTTTTTTATTACAGCTGGGACAATCACTGTGTTATTTAGGTATCCTTTGTTATCTGGTCAGTGGGAATACTAGTTCCCTTAACACTTCCTTGGCTGTATGCAAATCTTGGATTCTCCTCTGTGTAATGAGATATACCTTTACATCCCCCTATGATGTAACTACCAGGGAGGTGTCTATATATCTCTTTTGTAAGCATGCAATTTTTGATAACTGGTATTGTGTTACTCTTCTATGTGAACTTTTTTGTAAGTTTGATTGCAAAAAGGATAAATAAAAAGTAAAAAAAAAAAAGATACTAGGTTTACACCATGAGTTGGGGGATGTGAAATAAAGATAGGGATCTAATATTCAGATCTCCTATGTACTTTAACCTATGAAGTATTTTCCTCCTTTAATTTTTTGACTTCTTCTGTACACTCAAACCTTACTCCATAGTGTTCATCAGTGCTTGTCTCCATTACTACAGTTCCATACTTCCTGACCATTTCTCCTTGAGTTATTATGTTTATTGCTTTCCTCAGTCATGTAGCCCTTATGCTGTCTCTGACACAGCTTCCCTTTTCCAGTCTCCGTGGCTTGGCTGTGTGGTGGGGCTCTTGGGTTGGTGCTGTCTCCCCCCCCCCCCCGGAAGGTCTACAGTATTTTGGAGGAAGACTTTTGTGTGTGGTTCAAGAGGGCCACTGCACACCAGTATCCTGATGGTAGGAGTAGGGTTTTCCATTGTCATCTCAGTTTGGCAGATTGATATACACATGCATGCATGTTTTTCTCTCTCCCATCCACCCCATGGCTTTCTGGTAGCCGCACTAAGGGTATATGTGTAAACAGTGCAGCCCTCATGTGAGAACTAGCTTTCTGTCCTGCCACCAAGTTCTCCACATGGTAGTACAAGCACTACTGTTGGGCCCCCTGCTGTATACTTCTCAACCGTTGTGCCACTTATATGTGGAACTTTATTCTCTGGAATATGGAGAAAAAGACAAAATGTGGAACTTAAGGAGCTGCTCTATGGCCTAAGGGAAGCGTGTCATGGCTCCATGCCTGGCTGCCTGAGTTCAGGAGTGAACTTTTGAGCCAGCAGTCAGATGCTTGGCTGGGATATTGCACTGCCCATGGCAGCATGTCCCAGCCTGGGAGGAGGAAGGGAGGGAGGGGTGGCATGCTCTGTTGTGGCAGTGGCTCCTGCTGGTGTGACAGGCTGCTTGTTTTCCCGGCAGGAGCACGATGCATGCAACTGAGACTTGACCCATCCCCCCGTCCAACGTGCTAGCAAGCTGTCTGGTTTTGTGGGAAGAAAGAGGTTAGAAATGGTGCTGACTGAGGCAGGGAGACGGCAGCCTCTTGTAGGCCATCCACCACCGACCAGGCACCCTCCTCTACCAGATCCGGACATCTGGAGGGGTACATCCCTGAAGTAACCCTCATGGAGGTGTAAGCCATGAGGGATGGAGGTAGTGGAAATACCTGGCGATGGTGGGTGATGGAAAGAAGGCAGACTAGTAAGGTGGATAAACACAATAATAATACTAACAAGTGAGACTTATCCTATGAACACATAAGCTCAAAGCAGTGAAAGTTGAGGCTTTCATGTTTTTATAGTTTGCTGTTCATTAAGCATTGTATTCATAGAAACAAAGACCATGATAGCAGAAAAAGACTAGCGGTCTGTCCAGTCTCCCCATTTTCCCTGGAAACTTTCCTGGAACCTTTTGTTCCTCCAGGGTACTAACACTCCCTATCCTATCCCCATTCTCCTTACTGGTCTTATTGCCTCGGGTGACCACTATTCCCTTCATTCTATCCTGTGCCTGCTTGAATTCCGTGTTTGCACCCCACCAACTCGGCTGACAGACTGTTCCAAGGTTCCACTACCCTTTCTGTAAAGAAGTACTTCCTTATGTCTCTCCTGAACCTCCCTCAGGTTATTTTTCACTCATGACCACGTGACCTTGAGTTGGTATTCAGGGTAAAGAATTCCCCTCAGTTTACCTTGTTAATTCCATTGATGAACTTGATGGTCTCTATCATATCTTCCCTCTCCCTTCTGGTTTCTAGTGAGTACATGTCTAGTGCCTTGAGGCACTCCTCACAGAATCTGCCCTGCTAGCCCTGAATCATTTTGTTACCTGTGCTGCATTGTGTACAACCTAAACATAGAAACATAGAATTTGACTGCAGATAAGGACCGCTTGGCCCACCTAGTCTGCCCATTTTCCTACCTAACAGATAAGCTGCAGATCCTAGTTAACCAACAGCTTAATTCCTCCTACCCCCCACTAGGACTGCCCTATGCCTGTCCCATGCATTCTTGAAGTCCCCCACTGTTCTTGACCCCACGACCTCTTCAGGGAGGCTGTTCCATGCATCCACAACCCTCTCAGTGAAAAAATACTTCCTCACATTACCTCTGAGCCATCCCCCTTCTATCTTCAAATTGTGCCCCCTTGTTCTTGCACATCTCTTTTTCTGGAAGATGCTACCCTCTTGGACTTTGTTAGTTCCCTTGAGGTACTTGAAAGTTTCTATCATGTCCCCTCTCCCTTCTTTCCTCAAGGGTATACATATTAAGCTCCTTTAGTCTTTCTTCATATGTCTTCTGGTGCAGACCCTGCACCATTTTGGTTGCCCTCCTCTGGACAGCCTCCACACTGTCTATGTCTTTGCGGAGATGGGGTCTCCAGAACTGCACACAGTACTCCAGATGGGGTCTCACCAACTGTCTGTACAGAGGGATAACAACTTCCTGTTTTCTACTATTGATGCCTCTTCCTATACATCCCTGTATCCCCCGCCTTCCTTACTGCCTTCTCACATTGCTTGCCCACCTTTAGGTCATCTGATATAATTACCCCAGGTCCCTTTCTATTTTTACTGTTGTCAGTATCTCACCCCCCATTGTGTACGCTTCCCAGGGTTTTGTTCCCCATGTGCATTACCTTGCACTTCTTTTGCATTGAATCTGAGCTGCCATACATTTGACCATTCCTCCAATCTTGCCAAGTCCCTTCTTATCCTTTCCACTCCATCTTTGTGTATCAGCCCTTTGCAGATCTTTGTGTCATCTGCAAAGAGACATACTTTTCCTTCCAGTTCCTCTGCAATGTCACTTATAAAAGACATTAAAAGGACCGTCCCAGTACTGAACCCTGCGGTACCCCGCTAGTAACCCTCCTTTCGTCACTGTGTACTCCATTTACTACTACCCTTTGAGTCCTGTTGTCTAGCCAATTTTTTATCCAGGCTACCACCTTGGGACCCACTCCAAGGCTGGCTATCTTGTGTATTAATCTTTTGTGTGGGACTGTATCAAATGCCTTGCTAAAACCTGTCCCTATCCTTTCGGATGCAGTACTCTAGTTGAGGCCTCACCAGGGATCTGTGTAGGGGAGGTATTACCTCTTTTCTTCTGCTATCAATACCCCTCCCGATACATCCCAGCACCTGTTAGCCTTACTATAGGCCTTGTTGCACCGGCTCATTTGTTTAAGGGAGTTACTGTTGATAACTCCCAGATCCCGCTCCTCTTCTGTAGTGCTAAGTCTCACCCCACCCATCCAGTACTCCGTCTTGGGGTTCCTTTTCCCTAGGTGCATTACCTTGCATTTTTTGGCACTGAATTTTAACTGCCAGACCTTGGACCACCCCACTAGTTTTTGTAGGTCCCTCTGCATGTCCCTTATTCCCTCATTCCCTCATCACTATCCACCCTCCCACAAAGTTTTGTGTCATCTGCGAAGAGACACAGCCTGCCCTGGATTTCCTCACCAATGTCACTAATGAATATGTTGAAGAGGACCAGACCCAGGACAGATCCCTGTGGGCCTCGCTCATAACCTCACTTTCTTCTGATTCAACCCCTTTGAACACTACCCTCTGCTACCTCCTTTCTAGCCAACTGCCACCCAGTTCTCTACGGTTTTAGGTGCACCTAGATCTTCCATCTTTTTGAGCAACCTTTTGGGTGGCACCAAATCAAAGCCTTGCGAAGTCAAAGTACAGCAGATCCACAGCATGGCCCTTGTCTACTTTCTTGGTAATCCAGTCAAAGAAAACAAGTTAGTCTGACAAGACCTTCCCACCACAAAACTGTGTTGTTTACTATCCTGGAGCCCGTTGCTCTCTAGGTAGTCCATGAGATCCTCTTTGTTTAATGATTCCATCAGCTTTTCCACGATGGAGGTCAGACTGACAGGCCTGTAGTGCTCTGGTTGCTCCCTGTCCACTCCCCCCCGCCATGAAGCAGTACAGTGTCTCCCATTCTCCAGTCCCTTGGAACTTCCCCGGACCTAAGTGAGCTGTTGAACAGCCCAGCCAGTGGTTCAGCCAGTTTTGCTGCTAATTCCCTAAATATCCTTGGATGCAACCCATCTGCCCCTGGGGCCATATCTATCTTAAGGGCTGCAAGCCCTTTCAGGACCCTCTCGCTAGAAAATATTGGCTGCCTCATTTCTGGGACTCTCTTAGCGGCTGCTTTGCTGCTGCTGTCTGGCATGGATCCACAGTCCTCCTTAGTGTATACTGAGCAAAGGTAGTCATTTAGGATGGCAGCCTTTTGCTCATCCTCTCTATCACTCTACCCCCTCAAGTAGCTGTGCGATGCCCCCCCTTTTTCTTTTTTTCACTTATGCATCTAAAAAACTGTTTTAAAACCCCAGGAATCCCTCACTATGCTTACTGTTGCAATCAGCCCGTAGGTCTGACCTGCTCCGGAGAGTGGAATTTTATGTCAGTTAGGGAACTGTGGAATGAAATTCAAATCTCTGCCACATGGTAACATTCTAACCTGCCCTCCGTCAGATTTATTTCTCCGCCTTGAGGAAGAAGTCACCCAAGAGCTCTCTTCGTCTTTGCTTCAGGTTTACATGGTTTTATTTTAATTATTTCTAAGTATTTTATTTTTTTCTTCATATCTCTGCTGGTTTAGTTACTTTAGCATAGTTTTTGCTTTCTTTGTTATTTGTTAGCATCTTTCTCCAGTTCCCCAGCGGTTTCCAGGAACCAGAGGAAAAAAACATTTTTGTTGCCTTTTTTCCCGTTTTTCAACCGCGAAAACTACTTGGTCATCTCACCTTTTTAATATTATATTTGGTATATTTCTGTAATTTGGAACTGTTTTTGCCTCGGTTCCCCGATCTTCAGGAACCAAGGCACGTTGTTGTTTTTGGTATCCTTATTTTAAAAAAAAAAGATAACAAAAGGCGTTTTATTAGTGGTTTGATATTATTTATTTTATTTATTTATTGAAATAGTTTCACCAGGAAAGGCACACTGAGCAACAACAATGTGGTCTGAGAAGGAAAGATGACAGTTGAGCCACACCCCAAGTAGCGGAATGAGGAGACATCTTGATTTTGACCATCCAGGGTGTGGAAATAGGAAAGGGATGAGTCTGGACAGGTGTTGTCATGTGCCAAAAGTCATTGTGACAGTTTTTTTTACATTTAGGGAGAGCTGGTGAGAGCTGAACCATTGCTGTACTTTGTTGAAGTCAGCTTGGAGGTTAGTTTGTACCACTTCAGGGTCGGAGCCTGAGGGGAAGAGTACAGTGTCATCTGCATACATATGGATTGAGGTAGTAGAACAGATGAGAGGTAAGTCGTTTAGGAATATAGAGAACAGTGTGGGTCCCAGAACCGACCCCTTGGGGACACCGGTAGTTAAGGGAAGGGGGGAGGAGATACCATTTGCGACTCTAGTGGACTGGGTTCTGCCAGAGAGTTAAGATTTGAACCAGTTGGTGGCAGCAACAGAGGCCTGATTCAGCGAGACAAGAGAGCAATATGGGGTGGGAGACGATGTCGAAGGCTTTCACAAGGTTGACGAAGACGGCTGAGGTGATCAGCCCACTGTCCACACCAGTCCATACCAGTCAGGATGAAGTCGGTAAGCCTTATCAGGGACGATGCAGTGGAGTGTCCCTTTCTGTAACCTGACTGGTAGGGTGTGAAGAAATTAGAGTCATTGAGGAAGGAAGGAAGGAAGTTGGGTGAGCACAAGGTGCTCTTGTAGTTTTGCTAGTACTGGGAGGAGGGAAATAGGGCAGTAGTTGGAGGGGGAGGTGGGGGTACCTCCTTTTGAGAGGGGGATGACAGTGGCATGCTTTCATGCTTGGGGGACAGCAGCGGTGGCAAAGGATTGGTTTAAGAGTTTGGCAAGTGGAGTTGCTATGGCAGTGGCAGAGAGGTAGCGGAGTTTAGGGTCCAAGCCATCTGGGGATTTGCCTTTTGAAGGGTTGAGAGAAAGTAGTGCATCTAGGGCATCCACTGCAGAGATGTCATTGAAGGAAAAGGAACGAGGCCTAGTCAGGCTCATTACATCTGTAGAGGGTGCGATAGGTGCAGGGTTTGCAGGGCAGAGAGGAGAGTGCAGCACAAGTGGAGAAATATATGTTGAACTTAGTAGCGACTGCTGTTGGCTCAGCAGAATGGAGTTGTTAATATTTAGAATTGGAGTGGGATTAGCAGCTGGTGGGTTAAGAAGGAGTGAATGACCTCCAGAATTTTGAGGGGTTATTTAGGTTGGATTGTAGGGAGCTGCTGAAGTACTCTGCTTTAGCTAGGTGAGTGGCTCTGGTACACTTGTTTGGAGCATGCGGTATGTGGAGAGATGTTGTGGGAGGCGTGAGTATTTATGTGTTTTCCAGGCTTTGTCATGGGCGGTTTGACATGCAATCAATTCTTGGGTGATCCACGGCAGGTTGTTGCATTGTACCCTTGTACGTTGCAACAGGGCATGTTTTTCCCAGATGCTGAGGAAAGTATCTTTAAAGTGGAGAAAGGCGTCGGCATCGTCTAACACCTGGGCAAGATTGAGGGATTTGAAGGAGCGTTGGATTAGAAATTTTGGTGGGAATTTTGAGCGGTGGATTTTGCGCACTAGGAAAGTAATGTGGTGGTCACTGAGGGAGTCGGAAAGAATACCGGCATTTATGACCTGGTGAAGGTGTGTGGTAAGAGCCCAATCAAGGAGTGAGTGGTTACCAGATTTTAGGTTAAGCTGGGTGGGCTCAGTAATGATTTAAGAGAGGTTTAGTACAGCAATTTCAGTCCTGGTTTTGTTGAGGGCAGGAGCTAGCCAGTTGTGGTTTAGATCGCCATAATATAAAGTTCCCCTGTCGGGGTTAGGAAGGAGATTTGCTTGAGGAGGTTGGTGACAGCAGAGAATGGTGTGCCAGATTGGCAGTATATTCCTGCAATGTAGATTGTTAGTGAGAAGGGGAGTGTCAGCTGGAATAAAATTAATTCATAGATTTTAGATTCAGACTTGGCTAGGTTAACCAAATAGTGCAAGTCTGAGTTGACGTAGATGGCAACTCCGCCGCCTCTTGTGGCTCTGTCCTGGCGGGCCAAAGTGTAGCAGTGGATGGTGACAGAGGAGTCGCTAATGTTTTTGTGAGCCAGATTGGACAAAGTGAGGATCTCGAGCATAGTGGGCAGCAAGTACCTGGAGGGAGTCAAGTTTATGGACTAGGCTTCTTATATTTAGGTGCAGGAGGCACAGGCCACATGGGAGAGGGTTTCCAGGAGAAGTGAGGAAGTGTCCGATGTAGGAGGGGGCTTGCAGTGATTGAGAGGGGGGTGGGTTTGGGGGCTGGGGTTTGGGTGGATATCACCTGCGGCAAGGAGCAGGAGCACAAGAGATAGGTAGTGGGCGAATAGCTGTATGTGACTGACGATGAGTGGACGTCTCTTAGTTAGAAGGCTTGGGTGATTATTTGGAGCTGGGCAAGGGGGGAGTAGTTGAAAAGTAAGCCAGGAGAGTGATGGGCATACCTCTCAACCTTTCTTTACCAAAATGTGTGACAAGATGTGTGACAAATGAGCAAAATGTGGGACATATCATCAAACATGGCACTGCAAGCTCAGAACACTATGGCCATCAGTGCACTAGTGTTCATAATGTTTGCTGATAATTAAACACAATAGATAATCATGAATTTCTCCTTTAAAACCTCTGTGAGAAATGTGGAATATCACTACCTTGATGTGGGACGAAGAATTTCTGAGGGTTAAAATGAGTGACGTACTTCGTAATGTGTGACAGTTGAGAGGTATGGTGATGGGATGAAGAGAAAAGGGCTGGGATGTGTGGCTGAGTGAATCCAGGCTTGGGTGAAAGGGAGAGTGGAAGCCCAGTGAGGTTTGGGCAGGAAAAGGGGGGGCATGGGAGAGGTGGGTAGCATGTTGAAGAGGAGGGGAGGGAGGGAGAAGAGAACATGGATGAGCAGTGGCAGGAAGCCTAGTAGTTGGGCCATGGCACGGATCTAGCTTTAGAAAGCCCCTAACTGTTGTGGCAATTTAGAGGGGACAGGCAAAGAGGGAACCAAACCGCAATCCTAGTTTTTTCAATGTTGGGAACCATTTTTCTAGGGGTCTTGTTGTGTTTGACCTGTGTGACAAGCCCAAAAAGAAAACAGGACCTACAGGTTTTAAAAATTGTATTACATTCTACATTCTCCTGGTTAAGCCGGACTGCAACAAGTTGTGTTTAAGGTGCTTGGGTCCTGAGCACCTTTTTTCAGATTGTCAGCTTTGCAGTAAGTTTTGCACTAAAAGTATTAAGAAAAGGGCCAGAAAATTAAAAATCATAATGGCTTCCCAGTCTGCACCTACACACTTATGAAGACCCTTCCTTCCAAAGTAAGCAGAAGGAAAGATCTGCTGAAGATGTCAGTGGGGTAGTGGGAGGGTTATGAGTGCAACTAGGGATAAGTAGTGCCAGGTCAAAAAAAGATCAATACAACCAGCAATAGAAACTGACACCTACTTAAAGGAACACTGATGTGTAGCTCCAGACAAATTTCACGGACTGATGTTGCTCCATATAAAAGTGTAAAGTACTTTATTTTGTGCAAATACTGGTGCAAACAAACATCAGAGCACTCGCATTTCATCAAGTGACAGCAGTATACCGGCAAAGTCCGTAATGTCTATGAAAAGTCCATATAGAATCAAATGAGCCAAGCAAGAAACAGCTGGAGCAAAACTTCTTGTAGTAGCATAAAGGAACAGAGGCACACCCTGTGACATTACCTAAGCTCTAGTGTTTGCACAGAATATTTTGCCCTTTTATGTGGAGCAACAGTAGTCCGTGAAACCCGTCTGGAGCTACACATCAGTGTCCCTTTAAGTAGGTGTTGGTTTCTACTGTTGGTTGTACTGTTAAAGATGTCCCAGAATCTAGGGTTCCTGAAAGAGGGAACCCTGATGTAAGCAAACATAAAAGGCTCACAGAGCAGGTTCCGGAAACAGTTCCTGCTAAGAAAAAAACAAGAAGAAAGACATGTTACTGCCCCTCCTCCAAAAGAAGGAAAGGAGCCATCAGTGAACGGAACTAAAATGCCCTCTATGGAGGACATAGCTAAGGCTTGGCAATTTTTCCAGGCCTTTCAAGCCATGTGGTCACTTATGGGCATGTCTGTTCCTCCAGTTCCAGTTCCTCCCCTGGTTCCAGAGGATCAAGGGGCGAGTTCTACTGTAATGAGGAGAAAGAGGAAGAGAACCCATAGGGCCTGATGGTTCTCCTACACAGGAGTTTGGTTCTTCCCTTGGGGCCAGGATGATTTTTCTCACATTATACATTGGTGAGGCAGATGGTGAACACCTCAACCTCTCCACCCCAGAGACTGTGGAGGATGAGGATGGGATGGAGTTCTTGGGCATGATGTATTTAACCCTAACTAAATGGTTGCTGCTTCGGTGCACAAGCCCTTGAAAAGGCAACTTGTAAATTGTTGGAGATTCCCACTCACCCTGGACATTGACAAAAGATTGAGAAGAGGTACCAGCTCAACAAGTAAGATGCTGAGTACCTCTATTCCCCTGACCATGAAGGAGTAGTGCAGGCTGCAGCGTGTGATAAGGCTAAGGATCCCTCTTTACTTGGCTCCAGAACTGAATAGTATGAGGAAGAAGGTTCATACTTCTGCCTCCCTGCTGCTGAGGCAGGGGGCTTATAGCTCATACTGCATTGCCAGAAAGCTCTCTAGAGTTCTATTCTGGCTTTGGTGACAAAGCTTCCAGGGTTCTGGCACAGGATTTAGCATCTACTGCAAAATCAATACTGGATGCAACTAAGCACCAGTTCCATATGGCAGTGGATACCAATGACACTGCCTCCAGTCTGATGGCCCATGCAATATTATTAAGAAAGCTTGCCTGGCACAGGACTACAAACCTGTCCCAAGACACCCAGATGAAGGTCATGGATTTCCCCTGTGAGGGTAACTCCTTATTTGGTGACAAGACTGAGACATAGATGAAACAGATGGTGGAGTACAAAGCTACCTAAAAAGCAACACTGAGAAGGAAAAGGCCTCCACTTCCTATAGGCCCCATAGAAGGGGAGGTTGGGGTAGGGGTTACTTTTCCTGCAGTTTCCTACCTTACGACTTCTCGCAGATGAGAAGTTTCTGCATGGGCAGGGGTAGAAGAGGCTCCAGACAGGCTGACCCAACCCCAGCACCTAAGGCTCAGCCCAAGCAGAACCTCTGACAAGTTGGTCCAGGTCACCCATCCATTTCCAGTGGTGGGAAGGTTGGTTCTCTTCCTCCAGGAGTGGAAAAACATCACCACAGATAAGTGGATCCTGGAAGTAGTGAGCCAGTGGCTCACACTGCAGTTCAAAAAATTCCCCGGGCTACAGGTTTGCAGAAATTTCACACCTCCGCTCCAACAGCAAAGATACTACTGGAGTAAGAAGTGAAAAAGTTGATGCAGGCAAAAATAGCAGGAAGAATCTCCCTTCTCAATGGGGAAAGGTTCCTTACTTAATGTACTCTCACCCACAAGAAAAATGGGGGCCCATTGTGGATCTCAGGTTTCTGAACAAACTCTTGAAAAAAGAAATGTTGAAGATGGCAACCCTGGACACAGTGTTACCATCCCTTGAGCAAGGGGACTGGTTGGGTTCTCTGGACCTGAAAGATGCCTATTTTCATATTCCAGTTAGACCCAGCCACAGGAAATATTTAAGGTTCAGTCTAGCAACTGGACACTGTAAGTTCTTAGCCCTCCCCTTCATTATCTCCTCAGCTCCCAGGGTGTTCACATAGTGCTTGGCCGTGGTGGCAGCACACCTCAGAAGACAGGGGGTGCAGGTTTTCCCCTGCCTGGACGACTGGCTGATCACAGGAAAGTCACACCAGCAGGCCAGGACCTTTCTCCTCTTGGCCCAGAGCACCCTGGAAGGTCTGGGGTTCCTCATAAATGCCCAGACATCCTAGATTGAGCCAGTTCAAGTGCTGGAGTTCATAGGAGCAGAGCTGGGTGCTGTCCAAGGGAGGGCCTTCCTGCTTCAGGACAGGGTGGAAAGTCTTATAAATCTGGCAAAGTCCTTTGTTCTTTGCCAGCCCAGGCGATCAAGACACTTCCTGCAGCTGTTGGGCCATATTGCCTCCTCCACAACTCTGGTGGCAGGAGCCTGATTTCAAATGAGAGACATCCAGTACCACTTAAGGGCCCACTGATCCCCAAAATGAGACCCCCCCCCCTCAAGGCTGGTACCTGTGACAAAGTCTCTCTTAAGAGCTTTGGACTGGTGGAAGGAAGAAGACAATCTCAGGGAGGAGTGCCCTTCCAGCAGAGTTTCCTCACTTATTTTAACAGACACCTCCAATACTGAATTCCCCATGAATTTATACATTGGGTTAAAGTTTTACTCCTCCCCATCAACCTGACTACTCTGTAAGGGGTCCTCTCTACCACCTTACTTTTGCATAAGGGCACCAGGCAGGGATGTCCCCTTTGCCTATTTATTCAACCATTTTTGGGGCCTCTCATTAAGAAGCTGAATCTTTTCCCCCAGATATCTGGCATTCCCATTGCTCAAACAAAAATATAAGTTATCAGCATATGCTGATGATATTATATTACATATTTCCCACGTATTACATCTCTGTCTGCTTGCCCTACAGATTATTTCACAATTTGATGCAATCTCTAATATAAACTAAATCTTGCTAAAACTGAGGTTTTGCCTCTCAATAATGCCACTTTTAAGGCGGATAGTACACATTTAGGGCTGACATGGAAAAGGGATAAGTTGAAATATTTGGGATTTTATCTTAGCACTTCTCCTCTTAAAATGCGCCAATATAATTTGGATTCATTAGTGACTCAAATTAAGGTAGACCTGGAACGCTGGATCTTGCTACCCCTTTTGTTGTGGGGTAGATTGAACATTATAAAAATGAACGTTTTACCCAAGTTATTATATTCTCTCCAGTTGTTTAATTTTCCCCTCCCTCATTCATGGTTTACCCAAATTCATAGAATTATTTCTTCTTTTTTGTAGCAGGGTAAGATGGAGCAGGGCACTAACACTCTAAGCAGGATGTGGGCTTACAGCCTCCTAATTTGTATCTATACTATTTGGCCATGCACCTTGCTAGACTTTCATTTGGATGGGGACGGGAGAAGCGTAATTCTCTTAAGGACTGTACTCTGCTGTGGGTTGATATGGAGCAGGCCTTGTGTTCCAGTAATGCCCTGGATATAAGATCTCTTCCATATCTTGCCGTGAAGAACCTCCCTCGACCCCTCAAGGATACTCCCTTAGCAGCCTCCCTTAAAACTCAATAACAGCTTTGTGCCCTGCTTAAGATTTGCTTCATTAAACCTCTGTTTGTAAACCTTAATTTTCGTATGGCCAACCAACCAGTTTCACAGAACTTCTGGCCTGGCATAGGGGTTAAAACCGTTAAGGACCTTACCTTCAATTATAAATTGCTCTCATTTAAGGAGGCCCATTAAAAATACCACTGGCCCTCCTCTGCATGTTTTTGGTACTTCCAGATGTCACATATGCTCACTCACTTTTTTGATACGGGACCCTGGTTCAACCCTTTTGGTGATTTGATTTTTCTCTTGTTACAATGTCTCCTATTATTATCGCTCACTACAGAAATGTTTGGTCTCTATGGAAGGGCCACGTTTTTATAGTTGGGATCAATCACTTCCAGGGTCCTCTTTACCTAGTAACTAAGCGACTATCTGGACACACCTCTATACTTTTATAAAATGGGATAGATACTGTTGTATGCAGTTTAGAATTATACATAATCTTTATTATACTTCAGTTAGATTGCATAAAATAGGTAAGCTCCTCATTGATACCTGCTCAACATGTGGAAAGGAATCGGGTACTTTATTGCACATACTCTGGCTCTGTGAGAGGGTAGTTCTCTTCTGGGAATCTATTCGTATACGTCTTGATCCCTTGTTAGGTCTCTCTGCTGCCCCGAGATATCTATCTTAGGTGGTTATTCTAATAACTTGTTGGGGAATCAGAGACCTCATATAGCTTTGATCTCAGTGTATGCAAAGAAGGTGATTCTTCGCCACTGGTTTGACTAGAGTATACCCCAATTCAGTGAGTGATACAGGGAAATTCTTTTTGCTTTACAAGCTGAGCATCATGTTGTCAGCATGACTGGCAAATTACAAAGGTTCACTCAGGTCTGGGAACTATTACAGGTTTTATTAATGATTTGATTATTGGCAATTATTGTTTTTCTATTTCTTTCTTTTCTTATCCTCCGGTGGAGATAGGAAGAGGAAAGGGGAGGTGGGGGGTGGTTACATTGGCATTATAAATTGTTTATCTCCTGCGTACATTTTCAATATTTACTTTTGTCAATGTTCTCTCAGGATCTGTACTTCTGGATCTGTTAACTGGCTGTTTTATTTGCAAATAAAGTTTATTAAATTTGAGGAACAACAGACACCTCCTGTTAGGCTGGAGAGCCCACCTTGGCGACCTGATAGTAAGTGGAGTGTTGCCCTGCAGGAATCTCATGAGCACATACACTTCCTAGAGCTCAGGGCAGTGTTCCTGACTCTGCAGTCTTTCACCCCCAGGTCAAGGGTCAGTCATTCCAGGCCAGGACAGATACCACCACCACCTCCATGTATTACATTAACAAACAGGGGGGCACAAGATCTTCAAAGCTGTATATAGAAGCAATGAAGAACTGGAACCTAGCTTATTCCTTGTAGGTGCAGTTCTCAGCAGTCCACCTGCCAGGGAATGACAACATCTTGGCAGATTCCCTCAGCAGGAGCAGCCAGGGACATCATGAATGGTCCCTGAACAAACAGGTGCTGGGCACAGTATTAAGAAGATGGGGCACACTGGATATATATCTGTTTGCTTCCAGGAGAATCAGCAGCTCCCTCTTTTTATTGCAGGCCTCAGCAGTGGGCTTGGTCCCAGTAGATGCTCTGACACTGGACTGTTCAGGAAGATTCTTTTACGCCTTCCCTCCCTCTCTTGCTGAGTGTGTCGATGAAGCTGAGGAGCCAGTCAGCCCCCATGATACTGGTGGTCCCAGATTGGACCAGCCAGGTCTTTCCTCCTCCTGGCCCTCTCCATCAAACAGCCCATCCGTCTTCTACTGAAGCACCTGCTGACCATGTCCCAGGGCAGAATCATATTCCCGAAACTCAGGTCGCTGCACTTCAAGGCATGGTTCTTAAAGAGCAAGAGAATATTCCGACTTTCACTTATCAGAGGAAGTCTTAAAAGTCCTTACGATCTCTAGGAAGTCAGCTACTAGGAAAACCTATGCTTCCAAATAGAAAAGATTCTCTCTGTGGTGTGCCCCTAAGCATCTAAATCCTCTACAGGTAGACCTGCCCACAGTTCTGGATTACTTGGTCTACATTCAGGCTGGGCCTCTGGCCTTCAACCCTTAAGGTACACCTTGCTGTTATATTTGCCTATGTCTCGGCAGGTAAGGAGAAGAAGGTGGCTTCACATTCCATTTTCAGGAAATTTTTAAAGGGCTCCCCACACCTGCATCTCCGGTTAGGGACCCAGTCCTCTTGGAATTTGAACTCAGCATAGCAAAGCTCATGGAACCCCTTGAGAGCCCATGGCTACTGCTGATTTCAAGTATGTCACCTGGAAGACAGCATTCAAACAACATGAAGTCTGGCTATATTATGACATATGCAGTATAACCCCAGGTTAGAACTGCTCCGGAGGTGAAAGAGTTAACTTCCATGCAGGGCATGGAATCTTGAGCGCGAGCTCGGTTGAACACTCTGTCTGTTGAAGCTCAAACTTAAACTGTCAGATTCTTTACTCCACCTCACTGAACAGTCGCTCCGGAGATTCCTCTTGCTGCTCGGTTTGTTTGTCGGTTTTAAAGTGTAATTCTCGGTTTATTTTACCGAAATTTAACTGCAATCATCGGTTCAAGCTCTGTCTGTGGTATTGTAAGTAATAGATAAGCTTACTTTTTTATTTTTCTTCTGTGTGGAACTTGTAAACGTCCTTTTCGGTTCAGTTTGAACCGATCAGAGGGGTTTAAAAATTACTTTCTAGCCCTTTAGAGTGCGGTTCCCGGTTCTTATCGGTTCTAAAAAAAACGGATTTTATTACGGTTTTTTCCACGACCCGTGACACCGTTGGGAACCGATAAGAGAGTCTTGCTTGGTGGATTGCCGTTAACGGGCAAGTTTTGGTTAGGCTGGCACAATGTCTGAGAAACCCAAAAGAAAAACTGGATCCACTGGGTTTCAGCACTGTGGCCTCTGTGGTGAAGCCTTTGCCAAGGCTGACCCACACACCATATGTGTATATTGTCTGGGGTTTGACCACCTCAATGCAGACTGCCAGATTTGTAAAAATTTTCCTGCTGCCACCGTGGAAAAAAGAGTTGGTAGGCTCAGGGAAAGGGAGGCCAAAAAGTCCGCTGACCCGGATGGCCAGCCCGGTTCGGTTCCAACCGAACCTGAGGGAGTGCCCTCTGACCAGGGCGATGCTTCCTCGGGCAAACGAAGAGCCAGCTCTGAGGAGCCGGTTCCAACTAAAAGGGCTAGAAGGTCAGCTAGTTTGGGGCCAAAAGTTCTTTCTCCAACTGCTGAGGAAATAGCCAAAGCTATTCAGATTGTCCAGTCTCTTTCCCCAGTCCCGTCCGAACTGGCACCATTGGGTAAGCGCCAGGTTCGAGTGGTTCCTCGTTCAAGATTATGATTTTGAAGATTTTTGAACCAGAGGAAGGGAGGAGGGTACGAGGAGAGTGAGTGTGATTTTGATAGTCTGGATGTGCCCATTGAACCGGACATCTCTCCAGACAGACCTTCAGGAGTATCTCCTCCCAGGCTATCTGAGTCCCCTCTCATTTTTTTTTTTTACAAGAAAGTTGCTGACACTCTGCAACTCCCTGTTGAGGAAGCTGTTGATGATCAAGAAGAGCCTGATTTTGTGGAAATGATGGATATTCCAGAGTCTAGGAGACTGTCTATTCCCTTGCATAAATCTTTTTAGGAAACAGACAGTAAAATTCTGAAAACTCCTCATTCTATCCTCCTGTGGATAAAAGGATGGACAAGAGGTATGCTTTATCAGGCTCTGATACGGAGTTTCTATCTCAGCAGTGCAGCCATGTGGGGTAATGCAGGCTGCAGCCTGTGACAAGGCTAATATTCCTCTAGTTTTCTCACCTCCTGAAAAGGATTCCAGGAGGATGGATGCCATGGCAAAAAGCAGTACATGGCAGAATCTTTGGGACTCAGACAGGCAAATTATATGGCTTACGCAGCTAGGTACCAGAAATCCAGGTGGGATACTGTCCTGGCCCTAGCAAAACAGGCCCCTGAACAGCTTGCCAGGGAGCTGGAGCAGGTGGCTGCGGATGGTATTGAGGCATCCAAGGTGCAATTTCATGCTGCTGTAGACTCTAATGATGTTTCATCTAGAGTTATGACAGACAGAGAATTACATGAAGAAAATGGATGAGTATAGGACCACCTATAGGAGTGCACAGGCAAAGAAGGCAAGTCACTCCTCAAAGGCAGCATGTCAGGGGCAGACCTTTTCATAGGCCATTTTACCAAGCCCAGGCCTCTCTTCTGCTTATGCCCAGAGGGGGTTCTTCAGAGGAAGGGGTAGAAGGGTTCTAGTAAGCCTGCTTCTACCCTCAACCCAAACCCCTGCAAAACAGGCTCCTGATGGGGTAGCCAGGGCCGATTCTCCACTACCGTGGGCAGGCTGGCTTACTTTGTCCAGGACTGGAAGTCTTTAACATCAGACAAGTGGGTCCTGGAGTTAGTAAGCCAGGTACTGGTTCTCAGCTTCAAAAAATTTCCGAAGATGAGAGCCAGATCTTTTCCACCTGCAAACCCATCAGAGGCACTTGCCCTGGAAGCAGAAGTTTCTGCCCTCCTGGCTCTCAGAGCTGTGGAAAGGGTTCTACCCATACACCAGGGCAAAGGGTTGTACTCCAGGTACTTCCTTACCCCAAAAAAGACATGAGAATGGCGGCCCATTCTGGATCTCAGGTATCTAAACAAGCACCTTTTAAAACCAAAGTTCAAAATGGTGACCCTGGGGATTATTTTACTCTCTAAGGCCAGGGGACTGGCTAGCCTCCCTGGACCTCAAGGATGCCTACTTCCATGTTCTCATCAGAAGCTCCCATCGAAAGTACCTCAGATTCGAACTGCCCTCAGGCCATTACCAGTTCAGAGCAATGCCTTGGCCTCTCCTCGGCTCCAAGGGTGTTCACAAAATGCCTGGCAGTAGCAGTTGTTCATTTAAGAAGGCAAAAGATTGCCATCTTTCCTTATCTGGACGACTGGCTCATTGTAGGCCAGTCTCCAGAACAGGTCAAACTTCATTTGCAAGTAACCCAGCAGCTGCTTTCATCTCTAGGTTTCCTTCTCAATCTTCCAAAGTCAGTTCTGGAGCCTGTCCGGCTTCTCACCTTCATAGGCACAGAACTGAACACAAAAGAAGCCAGAGCCTTCCTTCCTCTGGAGAGAGAAAGGACCCTGGTGTCTCTGGCCTCCTCTTTCACCCTGCAGGTCTCTCGACCAGCAAGGCATTTCCTACAGCTCCTGGGGCACATGGCTGCTTCTACAGCAGTAGTGCAGGGAGCGAGATTTCAGATGAGGGACATTCAGTTCCATTTGAGAGCCTTTTGGTCTCAAAGGACGGATCCCCTAACCAAATTGATTCTAGTGATTCGAACCCTGATCCAGGCCCTTCAGTGGTGGCAGGATCAGAACAATCTGAGACAGGGGGTTCCTTTCACCCCCCAGTCTCATTCCTTGACCCTTACTACAGATGCATCCCTCCTGGGGTGGGAGCTCACATGGGCGACCTTTCCACCCAAGGGCTGTGGTCCCCAGGAATCCTGCTCCACATCAATTTGCTGGAGCTCAGAGCAGTTTTCTAGCACTTCAGGTCTTCTCCACATCTGTCCAGAACAAGGTAGTTCAGGTCAGAACAGACAATACCACTACAATGTGGTACATCAACAAGCAAGGGGGCACTGGTCTACGGCCTTGTGCACCGAAGCAATGAAGTTGTGGTCTCTGGCTTACTCTCTGAACGCCTCCCATACGGCAGTTCACCTCCCAGGCAAGGACAATGTCCTAGCGGATGCTCTCAGCAGGATTTCCCAGGGCCATCACGAATGGGCACTGGATCCCCTGGTACTGGAGGTAATATTTGCCAGATGGGGCACTCCACAAATAGATCTCTTTGCAGCCCCAGACAATCACCAACTTCCCCTTTTTTGCTGCAGGCCCCCAGTGTTGGGCTCAGTCCCTATGCCTTCCTTCTCAGTTGGGAAGGAAGTTTTCTATGCTTCCCCTTCCTCTTCTTTTCAAAGTGCTAGTCAGAATCAGATCTCAATCCTGCAAGATGATCCTGATTGCTCCAGATTGGGCCAGGCAGCCCTGGTACCCACTTCTCATGTCCTTAGCAGTCCACCCTCCCCTATGCCTTCCCAGGAATCACAACCTGTTAACCTGTGCCCAGGGGAGAGTTTGGTATCCGAACCTCAAATCTCTCAATCTCAAGGCTTGGCTCTTGAAGAGTTAGTTTGCTGACCTACACCTTTCTCAAGGTGTATTGGATATCTTGAAGGCCTCTAGGAAGCCTTCCGCCAGGGCTACCTATAATTCAAAATGGAAAAGATTTTCCATATGGTGTGCTGGTAAACATATTTCCCCAGAGTCTGCTGGTGTGCCCACGATCCTGGATTATTTGGTGCATTTGAATTCCTTGGGGCTGAGACCAGCTACCCTAAAAGTGCACTTGGCAGCTGTGTCTGTCTTCTTGTCAGTAGGTAAGCCCTCTTCTTTATCAGCTCACCTTGTGTTCTCCAAGTTTTTTAAAGGGTTGCTTCACATCAATCCCCCGTTCAGGGATCCTGCCCCTGCTTGGGATCTTAATATTTGCATCGCTCAGCTTATGCAACCCCCTTTTGAGCCATTGTCTTCAGCAGAACTGAAGTACTTGACTTGGAAAACTGTGTTTCTGGTAGCCATCACCTCTGCCAGGTGCATAAGTGAGCTACAAGCCTTGTCAGTGGAGCCTGATTTCATCTCCTTTCATAGAGATAAGGTAGTCCTCAGGACTAACAGGAAGTTTTTGCCTAAGGTGGTTTCAGACTTTCACCTTAATCAATCCATGTCTCTCCCTGTGTACTTCACTGACCATTCCTCCTCTGGTGAGAGGAGACTGCACAGTTTAGATGTCAAAAGAGCCCTTAGTTACTATATAGAACATACCAAGGGTCACAGGTTTGAATCCCTCCAATTGTTCCTCACCTATGGTGAGGTTGGTAAAGGGAAACCTGCCACTAAAAGATCCATTGCCAGGTGGATTGTCTCTTGTATCCAATTCTGTTACGAAAAACTGGGTAAGGTTCCTCCCTCAGGCCTGAGGGCTCACTCTACCAGAGGTACAGCTGCATCTCTGGCTGCTGCCAGGGACATTCCTATCCTAGAGATATGTCAAGCAGCTACCTGGAAAACAGTTCACACTTTTACTAAGCATTACTCCTTGGATATCCAGGCTAGGAGTGATGCTCGATTCTTTAACCGTGCTTCAGAGCCTATTTCCCAAGTAGGTTCTGTCCCTCCTCCATGGAGGTACTGCTGTATAGTTTGGATATGTTATATAATATAGCAAGACTTCTATGTTGTTTGAAGAAAAATTACCACCTTAGTAATGTTGTTTCTTCTAATGGAGTCTTGCTATATTATGACCTCCCCAGCCTGCCCCTCTCAGAACCTCTGTTTTTGGATGTGGGTGGGCAGTGCAATGTTGGCACTTCTTTGATGCCACTTCATTTCACCCTTCTAGGGTGCTTAGGTGTTATGCTTAAGTTTCTTCTTGAATCCCCGACTTGAGTCTTTGTTTTTGGGATCACGATCAAAATGGTGTTTTTGTAGTTAGTAGCCAGTGGCTAGTGTAGGTTCTGGCTTCCACACAGAACCGTAGTGAGTTTTTGCTCATAAAGATCTGACAGTTTAAGTTTGAGCTTCAACAGACAGAGTGTTCAACCGAGTCGCACAAGATTCCATGCCCTGCATGGAAGTTAACACTTCACCTCCGGAGCAGTTCTAACTCTGGGGTTATACTGCATATGTCATAATATAGCAAGACTCCATTAGAAGAAACAACATTACTAAGGTGAGTAATTTTTTCTTCCTGGTTGCCATTACTTCTGCCAGAATGGTCTGCGAGCTGCAGGTCCTCTGCACAGACCCAAATTACATCATCTTCCACATCGACAAGGTAGTCCTAAGGATGAACAGGAAGTTTCTACCTAAGGTGGTGTCCGAGTTTCACCTGAACCAGTCCATCAACCTTCCAGTGTTCTTCACAGCAAAATCCAGTTCTGGTGAGCAGAGGCTCCACAACCTGGATGTTAAGAGGGCACTTACTATTCATTACAAAAAACTTAAACTAACTCTTTACAGCCAACTTCAACCCACTGATTTCGCAACTGCAACTGGACATAGAATGGTGGTAACTTTTAAATTTCCCTATGTATTCTAAAATTCAGTCAGTAACCATAAATATTTTACCAAAATGCCTCCCAATATTTATCCCAAAATCCCAATTTCAAATTTGGTGCGAATACAACCTAAATATATCTGGGATGCTAAGAAACCCAGAATTCTGAACACAGTTTTACAAATGCATAGGCTTGATGGAGGCTGCTCACTTCAGACCTGGAGGACTATTATTTGGCAGTACACCTCAGGTTGGCCCTCCTATAGTTAGTACCATCTTATCATGCCAACTGGAAACAAATAGAACTGGATGAGGAGGTAGGGGGCCCTCCCCTAGGTGCATGGGTAATGACCTCTTCAAGTAAATATAGTACAGAAAATTTAACCTTAACTATGACCCGGGATACCCTGAGGGTGGTCCACAGGGCCTGGAGGAAGTATAAATTAGAAACCTTATTGTGGCGCTTGCACTGGTTTGCTTGGGAGGACTCTTTCACCCCATCTAGAATGGACCATTTGTTCTGCAGGTGGGATGAACAGGGCCTGCGCTGCCCTGACCAACTAATGGCAGCAGGTATAGTTCACAATTTCAAAACAGTCCAGGATGCATTTAGATTATGCAGCTTGGACCACTATAGATTCCTGCAGCTCTGCACCCACATAGAGAGATCACGAAAAGCAGACATAAACCCCCTAGAGTGGCCCCTTAATAGAAACCTTCAAGAACATTTTAAATGGGGTCACAAGGCACAACCAAAAACAAGGAACCACTCTATCCTTGACTGGATCCTTGCCTCCAAACCCCAACATACAAGTGACTGGCGTGATGTCGTACGCCTTAGGCGATCACTCACCCACCTTCTGCATCTGGAAAAATCGGCCTCCCAGGATCCCGCCCAAGCTCATAGTGGCCAGGGATTTCTCTGGATTCTCAGTTGAGGCTTTCCAGAGCTCCTTAAGAAACACAGACTGGTCACCGTTAAGACTCCTAGGGAACACGGACGAGGCAGTACAATATTTCCAGTGCACATTCTCTGCGGTGGCCAACATACATGCCCCAGTTAGGACCAGACGAGCTAAGGGCCATTGCCACAAATGGATTTCACGCAAGCTGAAATCACTGATGATAGCTAGAGACAAGGCCTGGAAAAGGACAAGGAGATCCGCTATCTCTGCTGACTTTGCTGCCTATAGATCACTACAGAACCAGTGCCAAAGAAGCTCCAAAACTGCCAAAAGGGACTACATAAAATCCCTTCAGAGGCAAACACTATCTGACCCAAAGTCCTTCTGGACAAGTATCAACTCCATGATAAAAGGTACAAAAATGCCCCAGCAGGGTAACATAATCTGTAACGACACTATACTCACGGACGGAGAGGTGAGCGCAACAGTCTTCAATCGCTTCTTCACCGACCTGGGGGCGCTCAGACTCAACCCCACACGCAGCTCACAGAGCTCTTTGGCCACTGAATCCCAGGACCCTCTGATAGCCTATTTCCACCTGTGGACAGTGCTAACCAAAGATGTGATTCCTTTCTACAATCTGTAAAACCCAGCGGATCACAAGGACCTGACGGACTGGACCCTAGGCTGCTAAGGGTTGCTGCCCCAGCCGCTGCACTACCTGTAACTCTGTTAATAAACAGATCCCTGTAGGAAGGTACAGTCCCACTAACATGGAAACGGGACCATGTAGTCCCAATCCACAAGGGTGGAGCAAGGGAACCCATAGGCCACTATAGGCCCATCTCCATCCTATGTCACCTGGCTAAGATTCAGGAGCGGCTAGTTTACAGCCAACTCAGAGACTACCTGAAAGCCAACAGGCTACTGGCCCCCTCACAACACGGCTTTAGACCAAAGCGTGGGACCGACACCGCCCTCATCAAATTCACCTCTGATGTCCTGGCCGCATGGGACAAGGGTACCCCCACTGGGGCTGTGTTCATGGACTCCTCTAAGGCCTTCAACCTGGTGGATCACCCACTCCTACTAACCAAGCTTAGCCAATTGGGGCTGGATCAGCACTCCCTCAACTGGTTCCATAATTACCTCACTGACCGCACTCAACATGTCAAGTGGAAAGGGGTCACCTCCGAACCCCTACCTTTAACTGAGGGGGTCCCACAGGGATCAATCTTAGGCCCGCTTATGTTCTCCTTATTCACAAATGACCTCTATGGACACTGTGGGGGCAGCTCCATAGTACAGTATGCGGACGATGCAGTACTGTACAGAACGGGGGCTCGCCCATCCGACCTAGGACCCCGGCTCCAAGACGACTTCACCAAGGCAGAGACTTGGCTAATTGAGAACCACTTGGTCCTCAACCCCACCAAGACTAAGGCAATGCTGCTTGGGCCAAAATTCCTGGGTCTCTCCAGGGCCCATGTTCTGCCACTCACTACCATATCTGGCTCCAAAATAGAGGTAGTACAATCAGTCAAATACCTTGGCCTCACATTAGATCAGGGGCTCACACTGAAGCCCCATGTGGACGTAGTAACAAAAAACATCCACCAAAAACTGGGCCTCATCTATCGCCTAAGCCACAACATGATACCAGAGACTAGACTGACAATCTCACAAAGCATCCTTCTCCCAACCTTAACATACGCTGCCCCCATCATACTCGGCATTGCTAAAATGGACCACAGTAGATTAATGACCCTATACCACAAAATTGCTCGCTTTGCTTCCAAATCATACCCAAGGACCCACCGCTGTGATGCCCTCACAGCCCTCAACTGGCCATCCCTCTACAATAGGCTCCAGTACCCCCTATTAAGCTGGACCTACAAGCTCCTTGATGCCCAGCCTCCAGCAGGTCTGATCGGACTACTTGCCCCAAAGCGGACCAGACGACCACTCCACTCCTCGAACAAAAAACTCCTGGAAATTCCCCTGGCTTGCTTTATCGCTGGGAGTAAATCCTTGCTCATCTAGCCTCGAATCATGGAACAATCTCCCCAGCCATCTTCAGGAGGCACCCCACCTTAGCCATCTTTCAAAAGGATCATGCTCTCACCTCCTCAAACTTTGTCCCTGCACCAATGGCTAAGTCAACACACCTCGTGTCAATTTGTACTGGCTCTACACTGCTCCCCACAAGGGTTACTACTAATGACTGCAGAAGCTGGTACTCTACCCATATGGAACTTCCTGTATGCATTTAAAGCACTTATTCCCTCACCCCTATCTGCCGTCACTGCTGTACTATATTGTAAGGTATTTGCTGCCATCTTCCACAGAATCTGTATACTGTCCTTATAACCCAGATTATATGTACTACTCTGTCCTGTTGTACTCATCAGTGTAATACACTGCCTGTATTTGATGTACTGTACTGTACTGCGGTATTAGATGTACTACTGTATTAGACGTACTGCACTGTACTACTGTATTAACTAATATCATGTACCTCCTGCCCTCTTCCACAAAAACTGTAACATTGTATACTATACTGTCCTAGTAATCCTGTACAATCTGTCTGACACTGTATTACCTGCCTGTATGTTCAAAATGATATGTAACAAACTCCGGGTCGCCCCTGAAAAAGGCACCCTCGGGGCCCAGTGGGCTTACCCAGTTAACAAAATTTAATAAATAAATAAATGGACAGGTTCAGGGGGGACATATCTCGGTACTCTATGGGGTCCTAAGGAGCCTCTATAAATCCTGCCTGTCCTCTGTCAAGTTGAAATGGCAACAAGAAGGGACTTCACCTGACAGAAGATGAGTGGAGGATCTTCTACATGGCTACCAAAACACATCACCACGTAAGAATTTGCATGGAAGGTGAGGCTACATTATTTATACCCCTATACTGCAAAACAAAAGAGATCCCACCCTCACCAATATGTTGGAGAGAGTGGGGAGAACAGAATGCACACCACACGATATTTTTGGATGTACCTGAAACTTCGTCCATTTTGGCAGGAAGTAGAGGTGGCTACCCAGGATCTGTTCAACTTGATTCACCCTTAGGCTCCCCAACTTTGTCCTGAGTCTCTCCCTCTCCCCCAGGAGCTAAGTGGCACTGACATGCTCTATCTCTGGGGTATCTTAATAGCAGTCACCACAAAGCCATCGCCCGCGATTGGCTCAAACTGGATCTTCCCAAATGTCATCTATGGATGGAGATATAAGGAATAATGCCTGACAGGGTGAGTATTGGGACAACATCCCACTGGTGGTTAGCCCGAGGCCACCGACAGGGCGTCCAACACCCTAGAAGGGATGTTATCCCAGCATAACTCCCACCCTGGAGGGCATTATTCCTATTATACAATGGCTTGTTGTTTTATAATAAAAATAATTTTAAAGAATGTTTTTGTTAGTGTGTAAACATATTTTGTTTCTTAAGAGAAAGAGGAGATGATCATGGAGGTGATGGGGATCGAAATCATCCAAACAATCAGTAGGGATGTTATGCCAGGATAACATCCCTGCTGTGATAGCCAACTGACCAATCAGAAACCAGGATTCTTTCTTGCCATTGTATAATTCATGATATTTCGTTTATGGAGGAAATAACAAACAAGGTGAACCTTCGAACACATATATTTGTCCGTAGATGGGCAAGATGGCAACTGTGGAAGGATGCACCCCAGGAAGGAGAACAGGTTAACCAAGGGTTGGGGGGAACCAGGTCGAGTCCCCTGAATCAGACTAAAACATGGATCGTAGACCACCAAAGGTGAAATTTAACAGCTGCACCCATCAACTTGTACTGTAGTTTGATAGGCGGGTAATAAATATCAGCACAGTATAGGAATATCAGATACCTAAGGTGTACCTATATGGGGAAAATGGAAAATACACGAGCGACGTTATCATTTATTTCTATGTGTATATAATTGAATGGACTCCAGCAATGTATTGCTGTATTATTGCAACCTAATAATGAAGTTGTACTGCACACATGTTGTGTTAATAAAGTTGAATTAAAAAAAAAGAGAGCACTTATTCACTACCTGAATTGTACTAAGGAACTAAGATCTTCCCACTCACAGCTGTTCCTCACATGTGGTGAAGTGGGAAAGAGTAGACCAGCCTCCAAGTGATCTATTGCTCACTGGATAGTCTTCTCGCATATAGTTCTGTTACAGCAAAGCTGGAAAGCTGCCACCACAAGGCCTCAGGGCTCATTCCACCCATGGTACCTCTGCGGCAGCTGCAAGGGACGTCCCCTTGCTAGAACTTTGTAAAGCAGCTACCTGGAAAACAGTATGCACCTTTATAATGTTCTGTTGTAATGTTTATGGGTTCTATCCCCACATCAGGCACTTGGGTTAATATCCCAATATTGACACTGAAGTGCAGCATGAGGGGGGTGCTGCACTCCTGAGGCGCCGTCTTTCGGATGAGACGTTAAACCGAGGTCCCATCTGTCTTTTCTGGTGGTAGTTCAGGTGGATGTTAAAGATCCCATGGCACTTCTCGAAAAGAGCAGGGAATTTCCCGTGCCCTGGCCAAATTTCCTCCCATTCACTAAAATACCACCAACAGCTTAATCTGGTTCAAAGTCAGTTGGCATTCATCTGTATCCCCCTCCCCCGGGTCGTGCCTGAAAATAGGCAGGATTTGCCTAGTGCACTTACCCGGTCAACAAAAACTAAATAAATAAACCACTGTTGTCTGGATTTGCAGTCTAGAAGGTATGCCAGGTTTGGCACTGCTGTATTGCAGAATGGTTTCCCTAAATAGGCTTTACCCAGCCTTCCAAGGTATTGCTGTGTAGTCGGCAACATTAAGCATAATGAGCAGTTCCTGGGGTTTGAAGAAAAAAATGACCATAATAATATTGTTTCTTCCAAGGGGTCGCTCACTGTACTTAACGTTTCCACCCTACCTCCCCTTCCTGCACTTGGAAAAGGTTCTACAAGAATGAGTTCTTCTTCTCAATTTTGCTCAGTTATTGTTCTTGTTCTCAATTTTGCTTGAGCATTACTCCTTGCATTGCCTACAATCAGTTTTTGGCTGCTTGATACGCAACCTTAGTCTGCCATAGTTTGTCCTGTGGGACCAATCCTTTGGAGTTTTTCATTTTTCCATATATTTTTTCTATAGGGTTATTTTAGTGAGCTTAGTGGTCACTTCCCCCTGGCAGTGGAAATAAGTCTGATGTTGGAGGGCAGGTTAGAATGCCACCATGTGACAGAGATTTGAATTTAATTTCATAGTTCCCTAATTTACATAAAATACCACTCTCAGAACAGCTGGTCCCCTGTCTTCTCTGGACTTGCCTGGGGATTATGGAGGGGGAGGCAGCTCCACGGAGTTGGCAATACGCCACAATTACCAGTATACCAAAACCAGGCAAAGACCATACTTTTTGTTCCTCGTACTGTCCTATTTCAGTACTTAATATAGATTATAACATTTTTGCAGCCATCATGGCCAGACGCCTGGAGAGCCTGCTCCCTTCCCTGATTGACCTTGACCAGTGTGAGTTTGTACCAGCAAGACAAACACAGGATAACATTAAGCAGACTCCATCTCCTTCAGTGCGACGCCTGGTCGGAGACCCTTTTCTGCTGTTAAGTTTAGAAGCACAGAAGGCCTTCAGTCAGGTGGCGTGGCCCTTTCTAACGGCTGCTTTACAGAGGGTGGGTTTCTTGGATAAATTCATACAAATTATCCTGACTCTCTGTGATCATCCGGAGGCCTATATTAAAATCATTGGCTCAGTTTCTAACCCTATCCCTTGCTATGCAGTAATAGGCAGGAGTGCCCTCTGTCTCCTTGTTTTTCGTAATATATTTGTAACCTGTAGCACAAGCGATTAAGGCAGGAGGAATCTATCCAGGGAATTCAGGTGGGGGAGTCAACATAAATTAGTTGTTTATGCTGATGACCTGCTGGTCTATATATTACATCCACAGTGCTCCATTGAACCCCAGTGGCACTTACTTTCTAAATTGGTGATTTAGCAGGATACAAAGTTAATTTAACTAAGATGGAGGTCTGGAGATCCACTATGTCCCTCAGAGTCCACAAAGCGACAATTCTCATTTTGTTGGGACCTTCCAACATTGAAATATTTGGGGATACATCTTGCAAAGACCACACCCATCTTCATGATGTTAACTACATCCCCTTGCAATGCTGTCTCACTTCAGATCTGGAGATGGAAATCCATACCGCTCCCGCTGATTTAAAGGGTGGAGGGGTATGTAAGGACCCTTCTACCATGATTTTTATATCTGACCCAGACTCTTCCTATTCCATTGCTTGACAGTTTTTTCAGAGAAATAAATAAGAAAATATCAAGGTATATTGGAGACTCCCAGAGACCCAGATTTTTGTAGATACTATTACACAGCATAACTAAGGGTGGTGTTTTTCTGGTTACAAACCCAATACATTGCAAGTTGGAGGGAGCTAGAGGTAAGGGAGGAGGACCTAATTAACATGCATAGAATATTGTTGACGTTCCCTCATATCCCTATCAGGACCATTACTGAAAATCCATACACTGCTAATACTTTAAAATGTTGGAGAACATTATTAGAATCTAGGCATCTAACTAAGTTTAGATTTCTCTTGTATTCCATCCCCTGCCTTGGCCCTTTTTACCTGCCCAATTAAACCATGGCTTTCAAAGGTGGGAGAGAATGGGCCTGTACCCGGTTGGGCACTTCCTAAAAAATTGAAGGTTACTGAATTAATACAACAATATGGCATTCACCCTCAGGATCATTTCAGGTACTGTTGAGCCACAGACTTTATTAAAACCCTGCTCCCAGGGCTTTCAGCTGACACTCCCACCCCCTAGAGTGTTGATTTACTGAGATTCGCTTTGGAGGGCAGGGCACCCTTAACCTACATGATTTCGTAATTATACACTGCGGTGGCTTCTCTAAGGCAGGACTCCTTGCAAAAGGTGTGGTTGGCATGGGAAACTGATTTGAATATTCAATTGGAGGAACCTATCTGGGAAAAACATTTGAAATTTTTACATTCTGGCACTGTATCGTATGTGTGGAAGGAGTCCTCCTGGAAGGTCACACTCCGCTATTTTAAATCCCTGGTCATCCAAATGAAATATTTACAGGGGAGAGGGGCAGTATGTTAGTGGGGCTGCGGGCACTCCCCTGCCACCCATGGGCATATTTTTTGGACATGTGCAGTACTTAATTCCTTTATACAGGCCCTGCAAGGAGTGCTGTTAGATATTTTTGTAACCCCCTTACAGCTTCCCCTGATCTTTTTCTATTTACTAAGTACCCAGAGGGATACCGGGACACTTCCAGTAGGAAATTACTCACCACTTGCATCCTGATGGTGAAAAAGTTATAACCAGGAAGTGGCTCACATCAGAGGCCCCGACCATTGATCAGTGGCATGATCTCATGATCAGGGTGTACAAGATGGAAAGGCTCAGTGCTTTGATTAACAAATGCAGAGATCAATTTGAATTGGTATGGAGACCTTGGGTGCTATATGTTACACCACGTAGGTCAGATTTCATTCCATAGAGTTGTCCTGGGAGGGGTAGATAGTGTGCTTGGTGGTGTTTTGATTACAGAACTGAGGGCTTCTAATATTTTTGCTAATGTAGAATGTTGCTTTCCCAGTCCCAATCCTACAAGTTTCAATACTTGGGGTTGGATTCTGCATCTTAGCTCTGAGAGCTTCATATGTATGTATTTATACCCAATGTCCATGTACTGATTATAATTATACTGGCAGTCACTTAATTTGTTGTTTTTTTACAGACTGATGAAATGGCAAGCTTCTATGTTGTTTTATGCTGTTTTTGCTGTAGAATAATTATCTCTTTTAGAGTGGATTGTGGATGTAATCTATGTCATTATGTTATTTCCATGTACTGCTAATATAAAATTCACAAATAATAAGTTTTAAAAAATTCCACTCTCTGGGGCAGCTCAGACCTACAAGCTTATTGCAACAGCAAGCACAGTGAGGATCCCTTGGAAGAAACAGTATTACTATGGAAGTAATTTTTCTTCTCTGTTCTTGACCCCTCCACGATATGCAGCTCCCTGTCTGCTTTTGCCTCCCTGACAGCCCTCTTGGCTGCCTGTTTTTCTGTAGATAACCCTCCTTTCTGCCTCCCCTGTTTTTCCTTGTAATTACAGAATGCCTTGTTTTTGATCCTAACCGTTTCCCTGACCCTAGCTAAGAACTATAGAGTTCTCTTAAACTTGTTGTTTTTAAGATACTGTTCTTGTGCTTGCCTTTGATGCCTCGAGGATGGCTCCCTTTATTGACCCATCTCTCCTCTACCCCCCTTATGTTCTCCACCCCTACTAACTTATCTCTGACCAGTTCCCTTCAATCTATCGAAGACCACCCTTCTAAAGTCATGAATTTTGGTTCTTGATTGTGGATTGCTGGCCCCGAGGGCCAGTTCAAACAAAATGGAGTTGTGGTCGCTGTTCCTTAGCAGCTCCCTTACTCCCACAGCACCCACCATCTCTGAGTTGGTGAGCACCAGGTGGGTTCCTTAACAAGCTGCAGCAGTAGACAGTCTTGGAAGGCATCCAGTAATGTGTGACTGCTGTCACTGTTGGCCACTGGGACCTCCCAGTCGACATCAGGCAGGTTCAGGTCACCCACCACCACTACTTCCCCTTTGCTACCCCTCTTTATGTTCCTCAAGTTCTCTGTACTGTCTTCCTCTCTGAGGCCTAAAGATTACTCCAGAGTGCACTTTCCTGCCTGAGGCTGCCGTGAGTTGCACCCTTACTAACTCAGCCTCTCCACTGCTATTCCTAGTACTTCCATCTTCTGCCACTTCAATGCTCTTTTGACAAAGGGCAGCTTCTCCCTACCAGTTTTTTATCCTTCCTGAACATTGACTACCCAGGGAGGGAATGAGAATGAACCTGTAGTCCCTTTGACAGTGGCAAGAGTGTGTGCTCACTGCAAGCTATCATTGTGAGAGGTCCAACCTCAGGGTTTGTGTAATGTTTCTGGATCTTACTAGGATTCTAGGGTGTGTTTCATCTAGGGTTAGCTATTTCCTTCCAGGTGCTGGGGTATAAGGTAGCAGGAAAAATAGGGGATGGAGCAGAGTTGCTGGGCTTCTATTTCTCACCGTCCTGTGTCATCATGTTATTTTATCCATAAGTGTATGGGGCCAGTTGTGCTGCAGTGTAGTATCAATTGAAGTCAGGCATAGCCAACCCTCCTCTCTCCCATGGGAAAGATAGCAGTTGTTTGCTAATCCTGTCTGCTCTAGCCCACACAAAAGGCATCAAAAGTTTTTGGACCTTTCCACAAAAGGATTGAGGAATGTTGATGGTTATGGCTTGAAAAAGAAACAAAAAGCGGGGCATGATAGTCATTTTCAGCGTTGCAGTTCTTCCCCCAAGCAAGAGGGGCAACAATGCCCATCTTTTTATGTCTGCCCCAGGCCTTGCGTTAGGGTTGGAAATCAGGGGGTCAGTCTGACCCCCTGCTTTCAAAGTAGGGGGTCAGAAGCCAAAAGTTGAGGGTCAATGCACTGAAATTATAAATGTTCGTGAACACCAAAATAAATGGCTTTATTAATTTGGCTTGATTCTCACAACCTCCACTTATATACTCTATGCACTTCACGCAAGTCACTTAATCACCCAGTGCTCCCAGGTTGCCCCTGAAGACAGGCACATGTGCCTAGTGGGCCTTACCAGTTACCAAAGACAAAAAAAAAATCTAGAAAGAATATTAAAGTCAGTAGAGAGAGACAGTGTACCACTTTAGCCAGATTGTGCTGACTAATCAATCAGAGAAATGCAACGGTTACTCAGAAATTCAACATCCAGCCCCCAAGACTAAAGTCTGAGTTATACAGACTGTCTTTTCAAATCCTGAGTGCTTTGCCAAAAGCAAGCTGTTTTTAAGAGTCACTTTTCTCTGCCTCCTTGGTTTTTTTTTGTCAGCAAGTTACATCCAAAGTCAGAAATAATGTGTATAAAAAATGAAAATAAAAATCTGGTTTCTGATCCGTTTCACTGAGGCCCCTATTCCTCAGACTCTCCTACACTACAGTCATGCTGTTAGCCTTCGATCTGTCTCAAAAAGCTGTTGTCCAGAGTAATTCTTTTTATCAAAAAAACTCCGACAGAAGAAATAATATTTAGAATGAGTTCTTCTCAGGAGGAGAAAGTTTTAATGTTTTTAACGCGCCAAATAGTTCAACTGCCCTGCACTGCTAAAGGAGATCCTTCAATGGCTGAGTAGCTTAAAGTAACTGCGCAGTTAATGCATAGTCGTAGTTAACACGATCTGTGTACCACGGTGCATATGGAAGACTGAAAGAGGCACCACATGATGCAGACTTTCTGTTCATGAGCATGCATGTTGGGCAGACACTTACTGGAACCCCTGCCTTTCATATCCGAGTCATAGCACTTCACTGAATATGGCTAAATTATTGCATGCTGCTGTGTAATTAATGCCGCTACTAGAGCCTGCATAGTGCATCACTCATTCCCCCCCAACTCCAGCATTGCCACCCCTCCAGGTAGGTCTCATTACACTCAGTGCCTCCCAGTAAGAGAAAACATTTTAGCCCAAGTTCCGTCAATCTGTTACGGCAAGTTCAACTTAAGTCCTCCTAGTTGGGTCAGCACAGTAAGCAGCGTGAAGATCGGAGGATGCAGGCAGCTGATGTGCAGTCAGACACGGTAAAAGCTGCTCTGCTGGTCAGTGAAACAAGAAAAATCTGGGCTGGTTGATTTTAATGGCAAGTCGTTAAGCAGAAGACGCCGCACCTTCAGTGAACTGTCAAGAGAACAGCAAAAAAACACCAGCCCCTGATGCAGTACAAAACACAGAAGGGTTAATAATGAACCCATCTATGTTGTGTAATACATCAGGCGCTGGTGTGTTTTTGCTGTTCTCTTTACATTACACTGAAGGTGCGGCATTAGCAGCGCCATTGACGACTTGCCATTTAAATAAGCTAGCCTGGAATTTTTTCTGTAGTTACGGCATTGGGCAAGTAGAACACCTTTCTATGTCTGACTCAGCACAGCTTGCGGAACCCTCCTTCACGCTGCTCAACCTCTGCTCTCTGCATTGGCCATCCGATCCATCATGAGCCTTGCCGCGGTCCTGAGTAAATGAGGACCCCCCACCAAACACACACCAGCAGAACCCAACCCAAAAAGCACCCATTTAGTCTGTCTGTCTGTCTCTCTTTACCTTTGTGCACTCAGAAAATTAGTGGGCTGACAGTTGCTCTCTTCTTCGGTACTCCTCCTGCCAGACTCCCAAAACAGACTTAGCAGGTGCAGCATCACTGGACACCACCGACGACACCAAAGCATTTACCATCCAACAGAAGGCACATCGGGAGAGGAGGTATTGCAGAGGTCGAAATAAGGATTTAATGGCCAGGTGCCTGGAATAGCTCCTGGTATCGGCACTTTCTAGCCAACCAGGAGCTACTTTGGCAAAACTAGGAGCTGACTTTTAAATACTAACATACATAAGAAACTGCCAGCATAAAAGGCCATTTGGTCCGGCCGAGTTCTGCTAGATTTTGCAGCTAGCACCCTTACTCTGCAGCTGCATCTCCCCATGACCTCCCTTTTCCCCTATCCCAGCCCCTCTTGAAGCATCCCACTGTTTTATAGGCCACCACCTCTGCTGGTAGTGTGTTCCATTCTGTTACCACCCTTTCTATAATGAAATGCCCCCAGATTTCCCTCCTAAACCTTCCACTGTCCAATCTCAAATCATGACGATTGTCTCCCCCCATTCTCCCCTTGAACAGTCCCTTTGTGCCTGTCCTGTTTATTCCTCTCATGTACTTAAAGGTTCTCAGTCATATCCCCCTGCCCCTTCTCTCCTCCAGAGAATACATGTTCAACTTCCTCAGTCTAACCTCATATGGTAACTCCCGCAGACCCAGGATCATATGTTGTTTGGCACTGCACCCCCTTCTAGAAATCTAATGTTCCTCTTTAGATAAGGATGCCAAAACTGAATGCAGTACTCCAGGTGGGGTCTGACCACTGATCTGTGTTGGCAGAATCACCTTCTTCCCTTACAAAATGTGTGCATTGAGGCAGTGAGGTCTGTTAGGAGACTTGTGGGTATCTTAAGGTTAAGTCTGTGGGTTATAATGGTAACACTGGTCTGGGAATTTGGAGACCACAGGCTCAAACCCCACTGAAGCCAAATACAGACTGTGACTTTAAGTTTGGGCAAGCAATTTCCAATTGTTTAACCAGGAGAGACAGACTAAGCTGAAAGCTTGTTTACAGGTGTGACCTGGGAGCACAGTGAAGGGACTTGCTCAGGATCACACAATATGCAAGTGGGGGCTACGGGATTCAAACCCAGGGCTCCAGATTTGTAGCTCAGAGCCTTAAACCACTGTGTTATACTGCCTCAAACCTGCCTCCATTTAACTTCTCAGTGCTCCCGTCCACCAAGCTGCAGGAATTGAAAGAAGCAGGACCACACAAGAAACAAGATGTTGAATCCAGGCTGGGCTTTCCAGGATAAAAAAGGAAAATATAGAACTTTTTTTTAAGCTCTCTGACACAGTTGTGCTGTTTATCATAATTCTATTTTTCACAATAACCTGGCTGCCATGGGGAGGGTGTGTCTACCAGCTTATCTGTTTCCTCTACTGTACCAACGCTTCTGTGCATTTTATAGGGTTAGGGGTGTGTGTGTGTGTGTGTGTGTGTGTGTGTGTGTGTGTGTGTGTGTGTGTGTAATATATCCTTCCCTGCTGTAGTATGCAAGGATATTTGGCAGTGGTAAACACTTACACAATACCTGTAACCTGCCACATTATGATTTATTTCTCAGACTGTAAAAGTACATTACATTCTCAGGCTATTACACAAAGTGATACACAGCACACTCTGTACCTATACCAGCAAAACTGAAACTGTGGTAAGGACACAAGAGCCTGGTAGGGTACAGGTCCATTGAAGCCAGTGCTAGCCGCCCCGTATGCTACTTAGCTTAGACTGTTCATATTTGAACTGGCTTCCTCCCATGACATTTCCAAATTGCAGCTCATCACTATTTGACTACTTCCACATTCTCTATCCCCAGTTTTGTGTTCCACCTGTTTACATACTTTCCCAGTCCCTACCTCTTTTCACATGCACTCGCTCTAATCATTTCTTTCTTCTGGCTTTGCAAAGGAATTTCAGTTCTCCAGCACGTTTTGCATACTTCACTCCCCTTCAGTTTTCAGCTGGCTGACTCGTCCGTCCGTATCCAGTTTCAGCTATCCAGCAACATCGTTTGCATATATCACGCCCTTCCATTTTGTGCTCACTGACTAGTCTGCATGCAGTTTCAGCCCTGGGAATTTCAGCTTTCTGGAAACATATTTAAATATGTCGCGCCTTTCCTTTTCTGCTTGCGACTCTCCGCATCCGATTTCAGCACAATGTGCGTTTGCCCCTCCTGACACTGCAGACACACAAGGAGCTTTTGGAAGCACACTTAACATGCTGCCTCTTTCAACCCCTGTATTGTAATGATGAGAGCTGACTCGCGATCCCGAGCTCAGGCAGTGTAATTAAAAGGGTTAAGTGCTAGCTGTGCACTTTGTGTGGTGGCTTTTTGTATTGCAGCTCACAGGCAAGCAAAATAAATAGTTTTTTTCCCCTTCCAGCTGCGATTAAAAGCTAGGGAGTGCTGCGTCAATCAAGATGCACTGAATCCTAATCAGTGCGTCAAAAAGATAAAATTTCTCCGATGAGGACGTCACTAGTGCGTTAACGCGACCCCTGCTGCCCTAACTTCTCCAAAGAGCTTCTCGTAATTGAGGTTAAATAGTGAGGGTAGATTAGGAGTCATCTTTATGCCTTAATATTTTACTGTATTGTATTCTGCCCATTTGAAGGGGACGTTAGCCCAGAATTCCCTAGAGCATGAGCCACCCATTTTAATAGCTTCTGCTTTTTTCCAAGTTGATTTTATATCCTGAGACTTTACCTTAGAACTTCAGATCTTACTTCGAAAGGGCTCTTGCAGTAGGTAATTACATATAGGACTGACGTCGGCAGGCAGCAGGACCCCACGGAAAAATTTCTAGCCAGCAGTCCCCGGCGAGGGACTGCCCCCACGTCAGGTGACCGGCGTCAGGAGACGTCAGTATAAAGGGACGGTTCCTGACGCCCGCCTTCCAGTTCTTTCCCGCCGTTAGCTCGCGCAGCGCCTCGCGGAAAAGTTCTTCGCTTGTCAGCCTCCCTTCGTCTTTTTTACCGAGTATTTTCGCCTTTTTTCATCAATCGTCAGTACATCCGTCGGTGTATGTCGTCCCCTACACCCTGCGAGCACAAAAATAAGTGCGACTCGTGTGGCGCCCAACTCCCGCACAAGGACGGCCATTCCCTGTGCCTGTTCTGTCTAGGCCCCGATCACCCAGTCGAGAAGCGCCAGCACTGCCTCAGTTTTAATGCGGCTACCCAGAAAAGGCGGCAGCAATCCCTGGAAGCCCACGTTCTGAAGAAAAAGATGAGCTCTATGGAGAAGGAGCTCAAAAAACTGCGGCAGACGTCCACTTCCCTCAAAGGCCATCGGAGGAAGAAAGACAAGGAGAGGCACCGGGACAGGGCTTCTCCACCGCGACTCCTCAGGAGTCGCGCGCTCAGGTAACGCCCCTCCGGGGACCGCCTCGACGGCCGCCCAGAAGCTTGAGGTGGCGCCGGCCCGCCTGCCTGGCTTGCGCGCTGGCTCCTTCGGGCGCCCAGGCTATTGGAGGCCTCTGCCCCCAGTTCGTCCGTAGCTTCACGGCCTACTGTCGCAGGCGACTCCGGTAAGCCGGATGTCGGCTCCTCAGACGTCCGCACAGAGAAGGCTGGTAAGTCGCTCGACCCTTCGCGGTGGCGCGCGGCCCCTCTCCCGCCGGACCAGGCCACTCCTCCACCACGGTCTGCCTCCGGCGATGGGTCCCGTAAGTCGAATGCCAGCTCCTCCGGCTCCCGCCCGGATCTGCTGTAAAGCCGCACGTCAGTTCGTCCGACGTCCGGTTAGTGAAACAGCCGACTGGACTCCCCACGTCCGTCCGCCCTGCCTCTGCAGACTTCGCTGTCCTCCTGGGACCTGAGTCCCCCCAGCCCAATCCTGGGGATTTTTCCCCTACATCCCCGGGCGACACTGGGGTTCTTCCTCCGTCAGACCGTCCACCTGCGGGTCCACTGGATCTGACGTCGGTTCCCCGGACGCCGGCTCCGACGCTGGTACCTCCGACACTGGCCCCAACGTCGGTTTTACCGATTCCGGCAGACATCCCGCTCCCGGATGTCACCCCAACGCCGGGCCCTCCAACCTGGAACCGCCGGTGAGGCCGCGGCCAGGCCGCCTGCCCGCAGCTCCTCCAGCTCCCGGATACCCTCCATCCTATCTGACACCGTCGTATCTGGGACCACAGTATCCGGCACCACATTACCTGACGCTGGTCTTCCCGACACCGCAGTACCCGGCGCCACCATACCCGACGCCTGGTTTTCTGCCACCGGGTTTTTGATACTCTGTATGGATATAATCCATATCCTTATCCCCCTCCTCCTCCACCACTGCCCCTCAGCCGCGGTAGATTTGCAGGAGACTCTGGCCTCCTGGTGGGATGAGGCAAGGTTCAGCTCACCAGAGAGGTGGAGAGCTGCCTCACGACGATGGTGCGATCCTGGTTCCCTGTGCTCCACGGCGGCACACCCTCACCAACTCCGGACACCAGGGCTAATCCCTCTGGGTCCAGAGAGGCAGGACTGCTTCCTTGAGGGCTTCCCAAGGGTCCGTGCCTCCTCGGCTCGGAAAGAGAGTCTCTTTCCTCTTCTTCTCTCCTCTTCCCTCGGACTCTTCCGGCGGTTGTCTGAAGGGACGACGAGCCACGCCTCAGTCAAAGCCCAGGCCATGGACTCCTCCGAGTCACCTCCGGAAGATCCTTCCTTTACGGAGTTGCTACGCAAAATCAGGGAGGTTCATCAGTGGCAAGCTTTGGAACCAGACCTCAGCAGTTGAAACTTGCCGGCATCTGGATCTGCCCATGACAGCTCCCACCTTGGTGCCACCTTGGATAGAGCCTCATGCCGACCTTGTTACCACCATTTGGAAACAGCCGTCGGCTCTAGCCCCACTTCGCGGAAGTCAAACAGGCTATACCAGGCTCCCCGAGTGTTGACTTCTTAGATTCTCACTCGTGCTGACTCGGTAGTGATTAGCGCCCGCCACGGCCGGTCGGCCAACCCAAACACCTTAGCTCGCTGCCACCTGACAAAGAATCCCGCCGACTGGACCAGTATGGTAAGAAGATTTTGCTTCTTCCACGCTGGGGATCAGGGCCCTGAACTATGTCGGTGATGTGGGGATACCAGAAGGCTGTTCTTACTGGGTGGAAGCCTAATTGGACTCCTGCTGGACTCTCAGGTCAAGCAGGAGTTGGCTGATCTTGTCCGCTCTGCACGCTCGCCGCCGGCATACATGCTTCATACAACCCACGATGCAGTGGACACTGCTGGACCTGAGCTCAGCTTTTGCCGTAGGCTTTTTACGTCACGCCTTGGCTCCGTGTGTCAGGGTTGGTCCCGGAAGTGCAGTCTGCTATCCAGGAAGCGCCCTTCCGGGGGTCGGTGCTTTTCGGTGGGGATGTCAAGGACATCATCACCGATTTGCAGGAGAAGGGGATGGCACTAAAGTCCGTTGACTGCATGTACCATCCCCACCAGCCGCAGCACCGTCCCTTTCGCAGACGGAATCGGCCCAAGGCGAAACCCCAGGGAAAGCGGGCCACAAAACGTTGGGCCCCCACAGCTGCTAAGCCCCCGCCCAGAAAAGCAGCGGGTGCTTCAGCTGCTGCGCTGCCCCACACCACCTGACTCTTCTCTTCTCCTGCAGCCTCCGGACTCCCAGGAGGAACTAGTAGGAGGGAGGGAGGTTTTCCCTCCACTTCCCGGGCTGGAAGAGGATAACATCAGATTCTTGGGTGCTCCAGCTGATCGCAGAAGGACATTCAATAGAGTTTCTACAGAAACCGCCTCGCCACCCCCTCCAAAGTTGTCGTATTCATGGGAACATCTTCTCTTGGTCCAGGAAGAGATTTCTCTCTGTTACTGAAAGAAGCGATAAAACCCATCCCCCTTCATCTTCAAGGGATGGGTTACTATTCCCACTTCTTCCTGGTCCCAAGGAAGACAGGAGATCTAAGACCCATTCTAGATCTCAGTTCTCTGAATCTTTTTGTGGAATGCAAAAGGTTCAGAATGCTCTCTTTGCAGAGCCTTCTGCCCCTTCTCTGTTCGGGACAATGGTTGTGTGCTCTGGATGTGCAGGATGCTTACCTGCACATTTCCATTCACCCATCTCACCGCAGATATCTTCGTTTTGCTTTCACGGGGACCACTTCAGTTCAAGGCACTTCCATTTGGCCTATCCTCGGCTCCCTGAGTGTTACCAAATGCCTTCGTGGTGGTGGCGGCTACCTGCGTACTCGGGTGTGCAGGTTTTCCCATACTTGGACGATTGGCTCCTGGCGGCCTCATCCAGGAGGAACTCCTGCGCTGCTCGCTCTTACCCAGCAGGTTTTGCCTGCCTGGGTATTACCATCAACCGTTCCAAGTCTTACTTGATCCCGTCTCAGAGACTACAGTTTATAGGGCGATTCTGACACGACCATTGGCAGGGCCTTCCTGCCACCAGACCAGAGTCCACCCTCCAGACTCAGGTAAATCTGTTGTCCGACGCGATGGGTCAGTGCAAGATCAGTCCTTCGCCTTCTCAGGCTCATGGCGGCTGCTATCCCGACAGTCCCTCGCGCTCGGCTCCACATGAGAGTTTCTCAGTGGACACTCCGTTCCCAATGGGATCAGTTAGTGGACGACTTAGATCACCCAGTTCTAGTCTCCTCACCGATGTTTTGAGACTTGCAATGGTGGATAGTTTGAGAGAACCTGCTTTGAGGAGTTCCTTTCTTTCTCCCCCACCAGACTCTAACCACAGACGCCTCGGGCGAAGGTTGGGGAGCTCATCTCGGTCCCCATCGGACCCAGGGCTCTTGGTCCAAGCTCGAACAGAGACTCCACATCAGTGTACTCAAGCTTCGGGCAGTGTTGTACGCTCTCCAGACCCTTCACCCCTACATTCTTCTCGGCCACCTAGCCGTCCAGACGGACAATATGTACGTGGTTTGGTACATCAGCAAACAAGAGGGGACTTGGTCCTACCCTCTTTGCAGGGAAACAATGAGGGTTTGGGATTGGGCAACACAACACGACCTTCACCTCACGGCAATTCATGTTCCGGGAATTGACAACACCTTGGCAGACAAGCTAAGTCGCTCGTCTGCTCTGGCTCACGGGTGGGAACTGGACCAGGGGGTCCTAGAAGGTATCTTCCAACCCTGGGGAACACCACAGGTCAACCTATTCGCTTCTCCTGTAAACGCAAAGCTTCCCGACTACTGCTCGCTCATTCCAGAGCGAGGCGTTTTCTGGAGAGACGCTCTGTCTCTAGACTGGAAGGACAGATTCATCTGTGCCTTTCCCCCAATTCCTCTTATCCCACGAGTCTTGCAGAAACTAGTTTCAGAAGGAGCACGAATGAATCAAATTGCTCCTTTCTGGCCCAGGTAAGTTTGGTTCTGTCTTCTACAACAATACTCGGAGGATCATCCTCTTCCTCTTCCTCTATCACGAGGTTTGCTGACCCAGGATCAGGGGACTCTGGTGCATCCAGGTCTCAAGTCACTTCAGCTTCATGCATGGCTCCTGCAGACTTAGCTCAATCTCGCTTTGGGGTTTCTCCCCCAAGTGGCGGAGATTTTGGTGGAGGCTAGAAAACCCTCTACTAGATCTACTTATGCCATGAAGTGGAAAAGGTTCACTATCTGGGCTGCTTCAAAAGACGTGGAACCCTTTTCCTGTTCGGCTGGGCTACTGCTGGAGTACCTATGCCATCTCTTTGACCTGGGTCTTAGTCATTCTTCTCTGAAAGTCCACATGGCGGCCATCTCAGCCTATCATGTTCCCTTTGCAGACAAGACATTTGCTCAACTGGAGGTCTCTAAGACTTTCCTTAGAGGGGTCCTCCATCTGAGACCTCCTATATGTACTCCTACCCCACCTTGGGATTTGAACTTTGTTCTCGAGAAACTTACTCTGCCTCCTTTCGAACCGGCAGCTTCCACAGACTTGAAGTTCCTATCATGGAAGACTCTCTTTCTGGTGGCCATTACCTCTGCTCGGAGAATTTCCGAGCTGCAAGCCCTTATGTGTAAAATTCCATACTTGATTTTTCACAAGGAACGTGTGCTCTGCGCACTAACCCTAAGTTTCTCCCTTTAAGGTGGTCGTGAGTCTACTCTGAACTAGTCCATAGAGTTACCTACCTCTTTACGAGTACTCCAGTCCAGGGGAGTATTTACTCCATACTATGGATGTTCACCGGATTCTGAGATACTACACTAACAGGACGAAGGATCTCAGAAAGACAGATCAACTGTTTGTCTCTTTTGCACCCAAAAGAGAAGGCAATGCTGTTTCTAAGCAATGCCTTTCTAAATGGTTGACTCATTGCATCACTTTCTGTTACGACAAGTACAACAAGACCCTGCTGGGTCAAGTAAGAGGCCACTCCACCAGAGGAGTCGCTGCCTCAGCGGCTTGTTTTAAGAATGTGTCAGCGGCGGGCATCTGTGCTGCTGCCACCTAGACTTCCATCCATACCTTTACAAAACACTACAGTTTGGATATTGCCTCTCGCCCGTAGAGCAGGCTTCGGGCTAGCTGTCCTGCAAGGCCTCTTTTCTTAAGACTTGCACAGCTACAGTTTCTACTTGGAGTAGATTTCCCCCTCCCGTGTGCTTCTCCTTGTTCCAGACTGCTTGGGACTCAGTCCTATATGTAATTACCTACTGAAAGAGCCCTCTCGAAGTAAGATGGTACAGTTACATAAGAACTTACCGTAACAGTAGATCTTCGAGAGAGGCTGTTGCAGTAGGTAATACCTTCCCACCCTCCATCCCCCGAAGCTTTTTCAGCTCCTTTTCCATTGACGGAAATATCCGCTCCTCTCTCGTCCGGCCTCTTTTGGCCTGTGGCGGGAAAGAACTGAAAGGTGGGCGTCAGGGACCGTCCCTTTATACCGACGTCTCCTGATGCCAGTCACCTGACGTGGGGGCGGTCCCTTGCCAGGGACTGCTGGCTAGAAATTTTTCCGTGGGGTCCTGCCGGCTGCCGATGTCAATCCTATATGTAATTACCTACTGCAAGAGCCCTCTCTCGAAGATCTACTGTTACAGTAAGTTCTTTCGTAACTGTACTTTCTTCCATCAGCGAAGAAACAGATGTGTCAGTGGAGGTCATGATAAAGAAAATGGAGTCATCCACATACAGTGATATTCTATGGTTCCTGTCTCCCACGTTAAGTCAGTTTATTATTTTTGGTTTTCCTTACTGCTACCACCAGAGGTTTAGTACGTAGTGCGAGGAGCAGAGGGGAGAGAGGGCATCCCTGTCTCATGCCCCTAGTCTGGAAAAGTCAGTTTTCTAGTATACCATTTACCTTAAGTGTTGCCTGTGGAGAGGCATAAAGTGTTTTAGTGCTGTCACATAACCTCTTTCCCTCTTCCATTGTCTCCAGGGTTCTGTGCAAGAACCTCTCTAAGCAGTCAGATGCCTTTTCTGTATCCATAAAAATGGCTGGAGCTGGGTCTGGAAATTTAAGTTGCCAGGAGATTGTGTTTAGCAGGCACGTGATGTTGTCATGTATCAGCTTCCCATTTATGAAGCCGGTGTGATCCAGGTGGACTAGAGTCATCGAGTAGCCCTGGAGTCTGCTAGCTAAATTATTGTAATTTTGATCTATGTGCTGAAGGGAGAGTGGTCTGTAGGAGCGACACAGTGCGGGATACTCACCTGGTTTAGGGATTATGGAGATCTGGGTGTATTGCCCTGTCGGTGGGTCACCTTTCTCCCCCTGCATGTCCCTGAAAACCCTGCCCAAATGTGGCAGAAATTACTCTTTGAAGGTTTTGTAGAATTCTGAATCCAGACCGTCTGGGCCTGGTGACTTTCCTGCCTTTAACCCTCCCAGTGTGACCTGTATTTCTTCCATACTAATTGGTGTACCTAGGGTATCTTGTGCATCTTGCATTAGTTTTGTGACCTTTACTCTGTCAAAGAAGGCATCTAGGCCAGCCCACAGGTGCAGTGGTAGAACTACCGCATGTGACACTGATGACCAAGGTTCAGAAACGAGCCTGGGATATCCGAGAGTTGGCCAGGGGTGGGGTGAAGGGTTGATGCCACTGTTGCAAAACTGCCACCTGGGTGACCACAGGTGGCAGTGCAGTTAGGCAGGCACTGCAGGAGAGAGGACATTGGCTGGAGTGGACAAACTTGCTTGCGTACATCCACCTGAGCTCCCTTGTGTGCCAGTGCCTTGCGGGTATGGTCATGTGGGAAAAACTCTCTGAGCAGCAGGATTCCCTGGCACACTGGCTTTGACCCCAACTGTTGTCCGCCATGAAAAACTCCAGGAACCTCTGCCCTGTTGCTCTGGAGGAGGCGGAGGGTTGGTTCCAGCTCTGCTGGACCCCGCCAAAGGGGGTAAGCTTGTGGGATTGAAAGTCTCCATGGTTAAGTGGCAGAGATGTCGGAGGATGGGCTGGGTCTGGGGCTGGAAGGTCAAGCCAGAGGCAAAAGTGTAAACAAAAAAGGCATCGAGTTTTTCTTCATAGTTACTCACTGTTTCCTGCAAGCCACCCCTGAAAACAGGCACTTGTGCCTAGTGAGCCTTACTCGGTTACCAAAGAATAAAATAAAAATAAAAAGTACAGTTCTTTGTAAAACTCAGTAAACTGTTCAGCTATTCTATGGGAGTGAGATTCATATTGGGGATGTGGCATTCTTTCTAATGTGCCATACCATCCTGTTTGCAGCTTTGTTGTGTAACTGTAAAGCCAGAATCTTCTCTGCCTGATTACCCGCTTTATAGAACCTCTGGCGCAGTGGCTGCTCACACCAGGGCCCGCCAGGGCACGTGCCCCGGTATAAAAATGCTGTGCCCCAGTTGGTGCCCCATATGCTGCAGAGCTTCCCCCATAGCAACAATATATCAGTGCCCTGGCTGCAATCTGTTGTGCCCCAGCTGTGCCCTGGTAACCATTTGTGGCTAGAGCCGCTGCTGCTCTGGCGAGAATATCTGAAAGCTCCTTCAGTTTTACCGTCAAGCAGTTTATTAAGTTTCTGTCTCTAGTGTTTGTTTTATCTCTTCATTGAGAACAATCTTATGTTCAGCTTTGAGATCTGACAGCTTGGCCTCTAGCTCTGGTTGCTCTTTTTGCTGCTCTTTTTTTGAGGTGAGAGGCAAACCTAATGGTTCTCTCCATGACCACATTCTTAAAACCATCCCACCACATTGCAGCTGGAATATTCTGTGTTGGGTTGGTTGCTGTGTAGTCCCTTAAGCACTCCTCTACCATATACTTGTAATCAGTTTTGTTGAGAAGGGAGACGTTAAGCCTACAGGTGGGGTTTTTAATCTTTGGTGACAGGGATAAGTCATCACCTCTGTCAAGTAGTCAGAAAGGGTTCTAAGTTTGATCAACTTTGGTTTAGGGAGCATAACCACTCAGCTGAAATTAGACAAAAAAAATCTAGCCTGAAATATGCCTGGTGGGGTGAAGACCAACAAGTGTAGTCTCTCATTTTTGGGTATATTTACCGCCATGCTCTACCAGGCCCATCTCTTGCGCCAGTCTCCATAGGTAGTTGGCAGCCTGACTGCGTGATTCCATTCCCCTTCCTGACTTAAATAGGCTTGGGTCCAGGACTGTATTAAAGTCCCCCTACTAAGGTGATGTCTGCGGGGAATGCTGTTGAGCATGCTTGCCCACAAGATGCATTCGAGAGCTGCTCTGCATCTCAAGGAGCATTCAAACTTTAAAAGCATTCAGTAACTGATTTTTATCTTAACACTGATGACGGGTCTGTGTAGCCCACGGTCTGCTGCTCTGCTACGTATTGAATTTGGCTTTGGGGTGCTCTCAGAAGACAAGAGGGAGCAGTTCTAAAAATCAGCCTGCTGCAGAAGGGCAGGCTGCAACCAACGTGTAGTGCCACTGGCGGGATCTGATCCCCCTTGCAAAAACTTGCAAGTTTCTATGCATGCAATCAATTTGAAAGTGGAATCTGTTTTACAATGCTTCACCAAACAGGATGTTAAAAGCGGCATCGCCTCCAAAGCTGCAGCATCTGCCGAAACATTAACAGCTAATGCCCTCTCTATCACTGTGAAATAAGTTCAAGAGAACACGCAGCTCCGTTACTGATTAGAGGCCCTTGAAAATGCTAATTGGGTCTCAAATGTTCGTACTGTTGGACTTCCCGAAGGGTGTGAGGGAGATGACCTTTTTGTGCTTCCTACAGTCTTGGCTACCAGGAGCACTGCAACTTACACCGGATTCTGTCATCAGTGGTTTCTGTAAAGCCTATAGAATACCCTCCCCCCCATCAGTTGGCTGGACCTCAGAGAGACTTACCTCGGACAGTGTTGTTGGTGACCGCTGGCTTTGTGATTCGTGACCGCCTCTTGCAAGCTGCTCGATCTGCTGACTCCCTCACTTTTGAGGGAAGGACCATCTATTTATTCCCAGATCTATCCTATACTACCAGGGTTCGCAGAAAGCAGTTTGATGCAGTCCGGGCGTGGCTCTGAAGCTTTGGAGTCGCTCATTCTGTTGTAATGCCAGCTCACATGCATTCATTAAGGTGGGCACACCTTCCAATATTCAGATCCTGTGGAAGCGAGGGAAAAAGCAGACACCATTGCCCATGAATTATGCACCACTGGTCCACAGTCCAGTTTGGATTCAGAAGATGGCACATGAACTGGCAGTCACTAGCAAGTACTTTTACTTAACCAAGGGCCACTGTTAGAAGGGTGCTCAATCTGATTACATTCTTTTGCTTGTCATTTCTATTTTTCAGACTAAATTATTTGATTGTTCTCAGATTTATGTAGTCCCTGGCAGTTTCTTGGGGTGTTCTATTATATTACAGTTGTCTCTTGTATTTTAGATATATTGATTGACTGAGTTATTCCTGCTGTAGCTGCTAAGGGTCTCATGCTCTGGTTTTTATGATCCATTTTATGTTATAATATTGCTCCTTACTGGTGCGGGACATTTTTCACAAATACTACCCATGTTATGGACCACACATGACTGGACTTGGGGTCATATCAGCACTTTGTGTTGAATCTACTTGTGTTTGGAATTCTTCATATTTAGATGGACCGCCAAAAGTCTTGTGGAGTGCAGCCCAATGTATGACTCTAATTGGATTTGTGCACGTGTCTTGGATTTCCCCCATCTCCGTAAGAAAGACTGTATAGATTGTCTTATTCTTTTTTCATTGGACTTATTTGTACTCACTGTGATGCCTTACAGAAATTTATAGTTTGGAATTGCTTCTTTTTATACAAGCAATAAACAAAAAGTTTAAAAAGATGATGTCTGCTGGGTTAGGAGCTGCATTCAGTATAATCTTTTTGAGAAACTCTGCATTCTCTTTAATGTTATTAAGGGCATACATGTTTAGTAGTGTGCATGACATTGTTCTATATTTACCCTTTAGTTTGATGAATCTCTGTTCTGGGTCCTGAATGCAATTCCTCTATTCTAGTGGACAGTTGTTATGGATTAGGATAGCTGCCCCCTTCTATGTGGGTGGGGTGCTGCTGAAATGTGACATGGTAGACATTGCTCACCCAAGAATGCTTTCATTTGGTGCTCTCACCTTGCATCAAGTGAGTCTCCTGTAAGAAGGCCACTTCCATTCCCAGTTGATTGTGTTCATTTTGTACCCTGGTACTCTTTATAGGACTGGTTAGGCCTCTAGCATTGTACATAACTACCCTACCAGCTTCCATCATCCTGTGATGGTCTTGCTACCTTGTGTCCTCCCTCGTGCTCTGGACCCTTTACCCCTCCTAACTTCTACTTGGTGGAATACTACAGATAACCAGGATAACCGTGTCGACATCAACAGTGAAACCATGTGAAACCAATAGTAAACTGCACTGTATGGAAGGGTGCAATTCAAGTGGTTGCTGAAACATCCTGCCCAACTCCAGGCTAGAATTTGGCCAGCAGGGTGAGGCTTCCGCTAGGAAGTCTTCAAGATAAGTGCGCTTCATGAGCCCTCCCTTAACTTTAACCCTTCTGGCAGCTCTGTAAGATGCACCTTTATCCACTACACCAAAACAAGATCTGTTAATGCAATGCAGTTCAGATTTTAAGCTGTCAACCCCCGGATCGGTTCCGGAGATAGGTTAGTGTGCCACTCCAGATGTGCCTTACCCCAGAAATGGACCATTTCAGAAGTGCCTATTTCGTTTCTCCATTTCCTCCTGCTCCTGGTATTTGTTACATCTTTGTAGTAGCCATATTATTCCTGATTGAAGTGAGCGCCTTACCCAGTGGTAAAATATGCTTTTTACCCAGGTGTGCACAAGGGCATCCTGTGGGCAAGATTGCTGCCAGGGTGGCCTCTGTTACAGCTCCGGCCATCTATCGGGCCAACCGCCCCCCTCCCCCTTTCTGGCAAGATAGAGTCCCTTCACCATCAGCAGTTGCTTTAAATTTTTTGTTCACAGCCATGCAGTGGTACATGGGTGTGGCTGATAAAACAAGGGAGGCACACCGAGCTGTTAGTGCCTCATGGATGGAAGGTACAACCAGAAGTCCTGCTGCTGGTTTTTAGGCCCTCTTGGCTCTAAACCCTCACATGATTGGGAGCCCTGGTGATCTTGATTCCAGACTCCTTTATCTCTTTGCTCATGCCATTGCTCTCCCTGTCACCTACTTCCTCAACTTCCCCTTCTTCTCAGTCCTTATCTTCTGGAAGTTGGTTATTCCTCTTCTAAAGGGGTGACCTCTCTTCCCTGGTAACTTCACCACCTATCTCTCCTCCCCAATCTGGATAACTACAGGGCACCTGGTTCTGTCCCAGGTCTCTCCTTTTCTTGACTCAGCCTCCCACTTCTCTCCTTTCTGGTCTGGCTTTAGGAAGTCCAACCCCACCTCCACCTCTCTCCTCCAGATCACTGAGACTACCCTGTATGGCACTAATCAGGGCCTTGGCATCTCACCATCTTTGCTGACTTGGTCAAAGCATTCAACACCTTTGTCTGTCCCATTCTCCTGGAAAAACTTAAAGTAGCTATGCTCTGCATCCTCAGTTGAGTGGTACCGCCTCTACCTTGAGAAGGTTTGCAAGCTGTCCATATTGGAGACTTCCTCCCCATTTCCACTCTGCTTAGGCATCCCCACGTCCGTCCCATAGCACAATTCTTTTCTCCATTTTCCTAAACAACTCCCTACTTCCTGCTCCTCTGTGTCCATTCATATGTACTCATATAATACAGTACTCTTAACCTGTAGCTCCTCTGCCCCTGACCTCATATCCCAGCTCTAATTGACTTTAACAGTGTCTAGCACTGGTTCTGTGAAACCAGCTATCCCTTAATGCAAAGAAAATGGTCTGTATGACTTTTGGTACCAGGTTGAGGCTTGCTAGAGTCTCCCCTCTTCCCTCCTTTTGTACCCTTGATGTTGCAGCAATTGAAGATGTCCCTCCTTCAAGTACCTCGAGATCTGGCTGGACCATCATCTTGATTTCTCTGTTCATGTGAATACAATCCACGAAAAGCTCAACACCAGACTTGGTGTACTTTACTCTCTTCAGGGTTTTAAATAGCTGGTATAACATAGCAAAACAGGAGATTATGCTAACTGTTTCCAAAAATGCATAGCAGTAGACTGCTAACCATTTTTTCAGTGAGTCTATGGCACAGTAGACGGCATTAATAAAATTATATATTTTTTTAAGTTTTGCTAACCATTCTGTGCCAAGTGCTATGCATTTTTACAGCTGATTAGCACTTTCATGTGTAAAACTGCTAATCAGTTTTTCGGCTTATTTAATACCCTGCTCTTTGCCCCTTCTACCTCTTACTCTTTTTGCAATGCTTGCTGTCTCTCCCATATGAAGGCCACTGCTGGTCAAACTGCCTTCTTGTTCTACTTCTCAACTATGGGGCTCCCCCATTGGCTCTGCTACTTCCTCCATGCTCTGAAATCTCTCCTCAGTGATTTCTCTACTCACTCCTGCAGTTGCTCCTGATACTGGAGTGGGTGTCTGTCAGACTGCCTGTCTCCCCCCAGTCATCAGTCACTACCCCTGACCCTCATATTATTGCATTGTTACTCAATGCTGTTCTTTTCCTCTTCTTTCTGCAAGTATTATATTGAAGTTGTATTTCTGAGAAGCATTTTCCTGTAATTTGCTTATTTTATTACACTTATTTTTGTGTTGTTGTGTTATTTATGTACATTGTATTTTCACTGTTCCTTCCCTCCCCGACATTCTTTGAAACGAGCTGATACCAGCTCAGTGTGATTTTCCTTGCAAAATCTTAGAAATAAACGAATGAATGAATAAATAAAAGTATCAGGCTTGTGTAAAAGCTGGGCATGGTTCCAGGGTGCTTTGATTAATCCATAAGCTACTGTATTTACTTATTTTTATGTGATTCAGGATATGTGGCGGCAATATGTTATTTTGTGGAGTTTCAGTTATAAATATTATTATCATGGTTCTGCTGCACTGTAAGAAATATGAACTGAATATGAAGTGATCAGTTAGAGGTTGTGGAACTCTTATGCCACCAATATTATGTGCTGATGACTTAGCTCTGAGATGTGTCACTGTCCCTAGTATGAGTGTATATAACCCATGAGTTACGACTTCCCAGTGACAACATTGGAGCTAACAGAAAAAGAAAGTACGGTTAGCCTGACAACATTTCTTAATCTCGTAGCTCAACTTGGAAGTGTTTTAGTACTGAAAATAAGTTGTTGTTTTTTGTTTTTTTTTTTTTAATTTGTTGTTTATAGCTCCCCCCACTTCCCAGAACTCTGGGGTCTCCACCTCTTTGACTGTCCCCCACTGCCTGCTGATGTATATGCTCATTGTCGAGCTTTGGGGATTGTCGGTAGGAGACATGGGGGGGTACAGGACCTTGAGGGGAGGGAGCTGGGCAACTAGATTGGGGTTGTGGGGATAATGAGATGCCTTGGGGCGAAATGGAGACTGGAAAGGGGTCCTCCCTGTTTGGTCTCCATACCCAGAGGTTCCACTTTGTGTGGGCAGGTGGCTCGGTCAGCTTCGGAGTCTTATCCAACCCGGGCGGTGTTATGCAATGCCAGATCCATTAAAAACAAAAAATCCTGCTGAGACAGAGAGAGTGAGAAAGCAGCCACAGCGTCCTTGAATCACGGAGGTTATTTTCTAGACTACACTGAACTGAATTATTACTTTTTGGACCTGTGTATGTAGCTAGTATTGATTCTGTTTTTGGGGTTGGCTTGTCTTAGTTTTAACTTTAATTTCCCAGGGAGGAACTGTAGCCGGGAGATATTTGCAGTCATTTGTGACTAGACCTGTAACTTAACCTCTGTGAAATAGGTGTCTGAAAGGAAGGAAGGCACTCCCGGGATGGAGGGTCAGAGTTGTAGTTGATTGTTTTTGGACTGCATATGTTTACTCCCTCCCACCTTCCCCTCAGCCCACTCCCCCAAGTGCATAACTTCCTTTATAGCAGGGGTTCTGACATCACTTCCCCAAAGCTGCTAACAATATACACCTGTTCATATCCTTAAAGGCACAGCACACTGAATAGGGTAGAGACACTCACAGGTTTGCACACACTAAAACAAGAACAAAAACAACAAAGAAAAGCATCTGTAACAGGAAAGGACACAGACATGTGGGAGTGGTGCATTCACTGGCTGTGGAGCAGCAGTTTCCAGGAGACATTCTGGAGACTGCATTGCTGCCCTATTTGCAGCCTCCTCTCTGGTCTGCGGAGGAGGTTGTTCATCTCCATGCTGACCTGGCAAGGATTCGGGAAACCTGCTCCCCTACCCAGGGACCACCACTACCTCAGAGGTTGCCAAGAAAGAGGAGTGGTTGGACAACGGTGGGCTCAGGGAGGGTGACGGTGGTGGAACAGAAGCGCATCCCTCCTGTTGTTCCTCTCCACAATTCATTTGCCACTCGGGCGGAGCATGGTTCTTCTATGGAGGCACCCACAGTGGAGACCAAGGAGGATGCTGGGAACCTCCACAATGGAGACCCACAGGAGGGTGGCACAGGACCCCACAGGGGAAGGAAACAACTCCTGGTGGGGGACTCAGTTGTTGGGGGTAGAACTGGGGAGGGAGGGCAAAGGGAGGTAGGTGCCTGCCCGGCACCATGGCTTGGAGGGGCAGGAAATGAATCCTCAGAATCGTGGGAGCAGCTGCAAGGGGGAGGGAGCTGGATGTCATTATCCACCTAGGGATGAATGACCTGGCTGAAAATGGGATCAGAGCAGTGCAACAGCAGTTTGTGGAGTTGGGGAGGGGCCTTAGACAAGTAGCACACACAGTAAATTTCTCGGAAGTGCTACCTGTCTATGGCATGGATGAAGCTAGGGTACTCTGCACCATGGGATTTAATGACTGGTTGAAAAACTGGTGCAGAGCTCAAGGATTTGGCTTCATTTGGGGAATGGGGCTCCACCTGGATAGATGCAGGCCTATACAGGTGATGGTCTGCATCTATCCAGGAGGGGAACCAGGATCCTAGGTGATAGGTTTAAATGCTTCATTGGCAAGCATTTAAACTAGCTAAGAGGGAGGCACTGAAAAGGAGAAGGGAAATCTAGCCCCCAAAAATCAGGGTAGTTAGTGAGGTAAACACCAAGATAGAGCAGTTGATAGGAGAAGGGCAGGGTAAGTGGAGAAAAGACAAAGGCAGTACGGACAGGGATGGGGCAAAAAGAAATGAAGCCATAAAAAAATGTAGGGTAATAAGTACCAGTGCCCGTAGTCTAGGTAAAAAGCTCCCCGAAATGGTGGCCTTAATGGAAGAGGGACACCTGGATATCGTGGCAGTCACAGAAACTTGGTACACTGAGAACCATGACTGGGATGTCAACACACCAGGGTACACAATCTACTGGAGGGACAAGGAGGGAAGAAGAGGAGGAGTAGCTCTCTATGTAAAGGAATGATCCAAGCAACAGAACTAAAGGGTAAACAGGGAGGAGAGAAGGCACTGTGGGTCACTCTGGAGGCAGGAAATGACTCCACAATCTGCACAGTGATTGTATACAGACTCCCGTCTCAGAGGGAGGAAATAGACAAGGAAATGATAGAAGGCATCCTTGAGATGGCAGAGAAAGGGGAGATATTGCTGATGGGGGACCTGAATATGCCAGATGTTAAGTGGAGCACCTTTGCTGCAGCCACATCCAAGGACAGGGCCATTCTCCATGCCCTACAGGTGAGCATGGCTCAGACAGCTAGTTTTGGAACCCACTCGGGAGGGAGCAATCTTAGACCTGGTACTCTCAAATGGAGACAGAGAGAGGATCTCTGATCTTGAAATGGGTAGCCATCTGGGAACAAGCGACCACCAAACAGTGTGGTTCATTCACAATAAACTTAGCTGTAGAGTCAAGCCACACAAAAGGGAAGGTACTGGACTTCAGGAGGGCTGATTTTGTCAAAATGGGAGAGTGCCTCAGAAAAGCACTAGCAAACAGGCAAGAAGGTGGGGTGGAGCAACAATTGGGAAACATCAAAACCGCCATCACAGAGGCAACAAGCCTTTGTGTGAAGCAAATAAACAAATCAAAAGAAAAAAAAAACACTATGGTTCTCAAAAGAAGTGGCGGGAAGGTAAGGTAGAAAAAGATAGCATTCAGGAAGTATAAGGAAACACAGAAGGAGCAGGACAGAGAACTGTACCAGTTAAAGCAGAAGGAAGCAGGGAAGGCAGTAAGAATAGCAGAGGTCCAAACCCAGGAAAAGATGGCCAACTCGGTTAAGAAGGGGATAAAACCTTTAAAGGTACATTAGGGAGCAAAGAAAGACTAAGGCAGGGATACTGAGGCTGAATAAAGAGGAAGGTGGTTGGGCGAGAGGCGACAGTGAAAAAGCAGGGATACTGAGCAGATACTTCTGCTCAGTATTCACAGTGGAAAAGCAGGGAAGATACCTAATCCAGTCAATAGAAGCACTCTGGATAGGGGGGTTGATATTAGTCCTTTCACAGAAGAAAGAGTTCTGAAAGAACTCTTAAAACTGAAGATGGATAAAGCAATGGGGCCTGATGGGATTCACCCCAGAATTCTAAAAGAACTAAGGGAAGAACTAGTAACACCACTGACTACCCTTTTTAATAAATCATGGGAGGATGGTGTGGTACCTGAGGACTGGAAGAGGGCGGATGTGATTCCCCTTCACAAAAGTGGGAGCAAGACAGAGACAGGAAACTACAGACCTGTCAGTTTGACCTCAGTAGTAGGGGAAAATGATGGAATCACTTCTGGAGGAAAGAATTGTTGAGTACCTAGAGACCAGTGGGGCACAGGACCCAAGGCAGCCTGGATTCTCAGCAGGAAGGTTATGTCCAACGAATCTAATTGATTTGTTTGACTAGGTGACCAAAGTAGTAGACCAAGGAGAGGCTGTGGACATGGCCTACCTAGACTTTTAGCAAGGCATTTGACACAGTCCCGCACAAAGATTAAACAAATTAGCCAGCCTGGGAGTGGGTCCCAGGGTGGTAGCCTGGTAAAACACTGGCTGGACAACAGGACACAGCGGGTAATAGTAAATGGAGTCCACAGTGAAGAAAGGAGGGTTACTAGTGGGGTACCGCAGGGTTCAGTACTGGGGCTGGTCCTTTTTAATGTCTTTATAAGTGATATTGTAGTGGAACTGGAAGGGAAAGTATGTCTCTTTGCAGATGACACAAAGATCTGCAACAGGGTTGATACACAAGGTGGGGTGGAAAGGATGAAAAGGGACTTGTTAAGGTTGGAGGAATGGTCAGATGTATGGCAGCTTAGATTCAACACAAAGAAGTGCAATGTAATGCACCTGGGAAACAAAAAATCCAGGGGAAGAGTACACAGTGAGGGGTGAGATACTGACAGCGGCAAAAATGGAAAGGGACCTGGGGGTAGTCATATCAGATAACCTAAAGGTGGGTCAGCAGTGTGAGAAGGCAGTAAGGAGGGCTGGGGGGATACTGGGATACATGGGAGAGGCATCACCGTAGAAAACAGGAAGTTGTTGGCCCTCTGTACACACAGTTGGGAAGACCACATCTGGAGTGCTGTAGATAGTTCTGGAAACCCCATCTCAGAAGACACAGACAGGGTGGAGGCTGTGCAGAGGAGGGCAATCAAAATGGTGCAAGGTCTGCACAGGAAAACATATGAAGAAAGACTAAAGAAGCTTAAGATGTATAGCCTTGAAGAAAGGAGGGAGAGGGGGGACATGATAGAAACTTTCAAATACCTCAAGGAGTCAACAAAGTCCAAGAGGGTAGCATCTTTCAGAAAAGAGATGCAAGAACAAGGGGCACAATTTGAAGATAGGTAGGGATGGCTCAGAGGTAATGTGGAAGTATTTCTTCACAGAGAGGGTTGTAGATGCATGGAACAGCCTTCCTGAGGAGGTCGTAGAGTCAAAACAGTGGGGAAATTCAAGAATGCGGGACATATATAAGGCAATTCTAGTGGGGGGTAGGAGGAAGTAGGCTGTTGGTTAACAAGATCCGCAGCTTATCCATTAGGTAGGGAAATGGGTGGACTAGGTGGGCCAAGCTTCCTTATCTGCCATCAAATTCCATGTTCCTATGTCTGTAATTGCCGATCTTGTTGGTTCATTAGATCTAGCATGCACCACGAGACTTGGCTGGATGATAATGCTGCCCTATTTTGGAGTCAGCTGTGCCACCTGAGTTATCGGTGATACACTGCCTGAAGTTGTATCGTAGGGGTGGGGGGGTAGCCATCTGTTTCAGAATGGAATTGGGCCTGACAGATGTGCCGGTGGAGACCAGATCGTTTGAGTGTATCCTGGGCGCAGGTGTGGGGTGCAAAATTCTTCTGCGTCACTGTCCACCTGGGAACGGGCAGTAATTTTTAGCAGGAAGTCATGGACTTCATTGTCGATATGGTGTTGGGGTTCCCCAGAGTGATGGTGCTGGGTGACTTCAGTGCCTGGGTCGATGACGAACTCTCACCTTTTGGTCAGGACTTCCTCCAACTTATGATATAGTTGGGCTTCACACAGGTGGTTACATCTGCGACCTATAAATGAGGCCATTCCTTGTATCTGGTCTTCCTACTGCGAATGGAGACCTCCGATGTGGTGGTGGAACCTGTCATTTGGTCTGATCATTGCACTGTCTGCTTCAGTTTCTGGGCTCCCCCTTATAGGCCTGCCCCATAGAGTTGGTCTGGTACCACCCTTTGAGGAATGTGACCCCAGAAGGCCTAATGGCAGTACTAGATCTCTTGGGGCATCCGAATGCGAGCGGGGGTCCAGATTTGCTAGGACAAGCCTATAATAAGGCAGTGGTAGAGGCGCTGGACTCTGTCACTCCTGTAGATGTTTGCCCCCTCATCATTGGTCCCCGTGGTTTTATTTATTTATTCATGTATTTATTGATATAATCAGAATTACAACCCTTTGAGTCAAAGACTCATTTCCAAAACTCATCATCAAGTGAGGACAAAAATACATAGACAGGTACATGAATTAACAAGCAGGCACGTGGTTGCAGAGTTACAAGAGAGTACATAGCTACAGGGTTACATGGGATTCAAGGTATACTGGCAGGTCGGTTTAACAAGACTTAACACAGGTACATCATCATGTGGCAGTTTACAACACATAAGTACAGGCTAGGATTTTTATTGCATGGCTATGGACCAGGCTGTGGCAGAACTTTATGCCTGAGGATCAGATTGCTTTCACAAACTCTACCCTGTTAAATTCTCTACCTCATCCGGTTAGAGGGTGCCTGACTGTGGAGGCTTTAAAGCAGCTGTAAAAACTTATTTATTTTTGCTGGCCTTCTTAGTTGATTAATATTTGACTATTTTTTAAACTGAGTTTTATTGCTGAATTTTATTTGTTTTTAATCTTTGTAAAAGCGCGTTGATACTTGTTGAATGTGCTTACTATAAATAAAAATGTATTATTATTGTTGTAGCCTGCTGTCACCTTCTGGACCCAATTGAATGATCCTTCCAGCCCCGTCACCTGCCTTCTCCTGGACTTACCCCCTCCTCGGTTCTACCAGGGGTTGCCTTATCTGGTTGGGTCACAGGGGTGCCCTCCAGCCCCTGCGGAGAAAGAATTCAGGTAGAGGAGAGAGCCTAGGATGGTATTGCAGGGCCTGCAAGGAATCATTCTCATCCTTTGTTGGTCTGGGTTTTTCCACCTGTCTTCTTCCCCAACTCGCAGGATGTTGGTGGCCTAGGGTACACAGACATGTGCATGCAAGCGTGGTAGCACAGCAGCAGCAGCTGACATCCTTCCTCTTCCACATGGGCTGGCTACTCAAAATGAGGTATAGTCACTGTTGTGTCACAGAAGGGGTTTGATAAGATGGACCCCAAGTTCATCTTGCCACTCCAGTACTATTGTACATAAAAGCTGCTGTACTGTAATATTTACTAACTTATGAAAGGAAGGGAGAAAGAAAGAAAGAAAGGGAGGAAAGAATTAAAAAATAAACTTTTGGTTCATTTAGTGGTACCCACTGTCCCCCTCCCCACACCAACTCATTGGGCTTAACCACTAATTGTTTTTCCTCCAAGTACTTTTCTAGTCTTAATGTAAAGATGTGAATTGTTTCAGCTCACACTGCTTGATGTTTCTTTTAAAATGCCTGGTTACTGAGTAATATGTAATCTTAGCTTGTATTTTCTCTCTCCAGGTTACTATGACAACACCATTTTTCACAGAGTTGTCCCTGGCTTTATTGTTCAAGGAGGTGATCCAACTGGTACTGGATCAGGTGGAGAATCAATATATGGACGTCCGTTTAAGGTCTGGAATCATAAGGCATTAAATAGTCTACCTACTGTAGCTAGATACTGCTGGCTGATAAAATGAGTAGCGTATGTTCATACCACTGCTGAGACCACTCTTAAGCTTGTTCACTGGTGCATTCTTAGGGTATGAGAACCGCAAATCAAAGGTGAGCAGTTCTGATACCATGAAGAATGTGAGGCCACTTTGCAACTGTAACAGTGGTCTCCGCAGTGGTATTACTATATTATTGATCAAAGTGAAATAGCAATATGTTACATTTCGGGGCAACTGTGCATAAGACGCAGGGATAAGAGCATCTCTGATGCAGGAAAAGAAGTGATCTGATTGGTCAAGAGAGGGCTCCTCGATTCTATGGTAGAATTTTCACCAAACGCCTAATGTACCTCTGTTCAATTTAAATTGAATGTATTTTAAAAAATGACCTTTCATTGTTTATACTATATACCAGTATAGAGATAGCTGACATTTATAGCAATCCATTTTTTTTTGTAAATGCTGTATTTTGTGAAAATATTTATTAAGTGTTGACTAAGGTTATTGGGGCTTATGTTCTGGTTTGTTATTTCTTGTGCAGAATGTGTAATGTGTACAGAGCGTACATGAAGAAATATACACACCTAGATTCATAGGGGATATGCAATGGCCTGAGTAAAATTAGCAGGTTATTTTCAAGTGCGAGGAGAGGGGGTTAAGAATGTACCTCAACCACTGGCAAAGCCAAGAGCGACTTATAAAAGCCCTGCCCCCTGACAAGTCGAGGTAAACTGTGTATTTTTAGTACAGCCATTGTGTATTCAGTTCATAGAAAATCAGGTTAAAAGTTAAAGCTGATAAATCCTTTTGTTGTGTGAAAATTTAATTACTCCTCTTTGAGTTGAGCGACTGGCTTTTTAGCAGCTCGTCTTTTAGTCACCAGCATTATGAATGCTGTTCTGGTACTTAAGCTGAAGACGGTAATTATTACACATCTAATCTCTTGATAAACATTTATTGTGAGGTTCAATGTATGAAATGAAATGGTTACTCAACTTGTAGTAGTAGTAGCTTATTTCTGTTTGGCACCCTTCTCCGGAGGCTCAGGGCATCATTACAGTAAAGTGCATAGTAGAATAGATACATAGCATAAATCAACAGAAAACAATAAAATAAACGAGTCCAACACTGTAACTGTGTTTCATCTAGTAGTCGTCATCTTTATTTTTATTTTATTTATTTATTTAATTTACTAGGAAAGTAGACTGGATCTAAGACCCGTTTTCAGACACGCCTGGGGAACGGGGAGGACAATAGGAATACAATACCAATTTACAATATATAAAATCAAACATATAAAAACATTCTATTAAAAGTAAAAAAATACAATATATACAAATACAGCCTCAAAGTATACACACACAAACATACAGTCATTAGGTGTTGTCATAGCAGAAGCAAACTGACCGTGCTTGTAAATAGTTCCTTTGAGTTGATGAGCTGGTGCCCAGACATGTCATATTGGCTTACAAACTGTACAGCGTACACTTCCTCTACACCTTGCATGCAGTTTCTTCCAGCTGTCAGAGCTTTACTGATAAAGGGGAGTCTGTGGTGTCACAGGACAAGCCGACAGCCTTCACAGAGTACGTTGCCCAGCTCCTGGAGAAGGGAACCATAGCCCTTGTCCCAGACTCCACGGCAGGCCAGAATTTCACATCCAGGTACTTCCTGGTTCAAGCAGAGGTGGGGAGGGGCTGGTGCTCTACTGGATCTTCATGACGTAAATCAGCTTTTGAGGAAGGGCAACTTCAAGATGGTCACTCTGAACCACCATCCCTAGAGCAGGGAATGTGAGTCTGCTCACTCTACCTCCAGAATGTCGTCTTCCACACTCCAGTCCATTCCTCCCAGTGGCGGTACCTCTGGTTCCACACAGAGGGGGTTCTCTGTGAGTCCCAGGTCTTACCTTTTGGCTTCTTCTAGGCCCCCAGGGTCTTCACCAAGTGCATTGCAGTGGTGACTGCAGTCTTGAGGCACCGAGGGGTCAGAGTCTACCCCTGCCTGGATGACTGCCTGGTAGTCAAGTCAACCAAGGAGGCTGTGGAATTGTTCAGGGACCTGGCCATCCAGATCTGCCAAGACTTGGACTTTCAGGTCAACCTGGCCAAGTCTGAACTCACCTCCTTGCTGGTGATCCCCTTTATCAGGACAGAGCTAGACTCCTTTTAGGCCAAGGTTGACTTCCTTCGGACCTGACATTGGATCTTATCTTCTTTGCCGATCATTTCAGGTTGGGTGCTCGTGCCCTGCCTAGGACTTCCTGTGGCTGCTGGGGTACATGGCATCCTGCACCAGCATGGTCAGATGCGCCTCCTGCAGTGGGAGCTGGGCCACCAGTTATCCCAGAGCCTATGTCACTTTGACCGGCCGGTCACAGTGACCCAGCTGATGTGGGATACCATCCAGTGATGGCTCATCCTGGAACATCTGGCGGAAGGAGTTCCGGTTGCCCACCCAAAGCTGACCGTCACCATGACAACCGCTGCATCTCTGGTGGGACGGGGAGCACAACAGGGGGGACCACAGGGCCTGGACCCACCTGGAGTCCCGTCACCACATAAACTTGCTGGTGCTCTATGCCATGTGCCTCGCTCTGATGGAATTTGCTCAGTTTGATCAGGGTCAGGTCATGCAAGTCCAGACAGACAGTACCACAACCATGTACTACCTGAACAAGCAGGGTGGTCTGCACTCCCTTTGTCTGTGGCGGGAGGCTCTCCACAGTTGGGCCATCATGCGCAGCTTGGGTGCGGATCTCCTGGCTAGCCATGTTGCACGGCTATCCATGTTGCAGTATCCTCCACCCAGGTTGTGGACACCTCAGCTGGATGAGCCGCATGTTGCATGAGTGATTCCCTGCATCAGGAGGTGGTTAACCACCTGTTCTCCTGGTGGGGCATCCCCGGTTGACCTGTTTGCCTCTTGGGAGCATAAAACTGAGGCTATTCTTTGCCTCCCCCCACAGTGCAGGACACCGATGGAGGATGCCTTTGTGATGCCTTGGACCCCAGTTCTCCTTTTCACCTTTCTTCCCTTTCCTCTGATCCACAAAATGTTGGTTAAGGTGCAGTGACAAGGCACAGATAATTCTGGTAGCTGTGGACTGGCCACGTAGTTTTGGTGCCCAGATCTCCTCCGCCTCAGCAGCAGACCTCTGTGGTGGTTGCTGCTGCTCCTGGATCTGCTCTCTTGTCACAGGAGGGAGGTCGTGCTTCTGGACCTTCAATCCCTGCACCCGACAGTCTAACTAAGTGGCTAGAGTTCCAGACTTTGGGCCTCTTGGAAGACGCTCTCCACACTATGGAGACTTCCCAGAAAGAGTCACCCCATCAGTGCTGCATGTTCAAATGGAAACAATTTTCCATTTGGTGCCAGGGCAGGAGAGATAGACCTGCTGGCCTGCCCCTTGGCTAGCATTCTGATCGCCTGTTGTCCCTCTTCCAATCGGGACCGGCGGTAGTCACCTTAAGGTGCATCTGGTCTATCTCTGCATACCAGGCATGGGCTGGTATGTTGATAGTCGTGCAGGAGAATGTGGTTGGACATTTCTTCAAAGGCCTGACTACCTGTCCCTGTCTTTGCATGAAGCACCACCACCCTTAAGACATGTTGCTGGTGCTGGCAGTGCTCATGGGCTAGCCATTTGACCCAATACAAAGATGTCAGATGTCACCCTGTCGTGGAAGACCACCTTGGTGGCTATCACCTCTTCCAGAAGGATCAGCGAGCTCCAGTCACTCTCAGTGGAGTCTCCATATTTGGTGTTCCACAAGGACAAGGTTGTCCTCTGCCCCTACCCAAAGGTTGTGTCAGAGTTTCACTTTAGTCAGGTGTTTAACCACCTGGTGTATTTCACCAATCCCACTTTGGAGGCCGAGTATATGCTCCATATTTTGGACTGGAGACGAGTGCTCACGTACTACAAGGAGTGCACGGCTGGAGTTCAGGGAGAAGTTCACCAGCTGTTTGTAACATACGCTGAAGCCGCACCAGGCAGACTGGCAGCTAAGCAAACTATTGACAGGTGGATTGTCTCCTGCATTGACCTGTGCTATAAGTTGGCTGGTAAGGAGCTTCCCAAAGGGCTTAGAGCTCATTCCACTAGACATACCGCTGCCTCAATGGCTTCTTCCAGGGACATCCTTATCCAGGAGTTCTGCAGGGCTGCTACCTGGAAGTCAGCACACATCTGCATTTCATAATACCACATCGACCTTGTGTCATGCCATGATGCTGGTTTTGGAACCTCGGTTCTCTAATCCCTGTTTGCCAAGTAGGGGGAGTGCCTTGCCGCCTCCTCCTGGAGAACTACTAGAGTCTGCTAGAGTGTGGATAGCGCACCATTTCCACATCCAAAAAACACAGAAATTAGGGTTACTCATCTGTACCTGTAGTTCTAGGAGTGGTATGTGGTGCACATCTACACGACTCATCTGACCTCCCCTGGCAAGTGGCACATGGATCCTGGCTTCCAGCATGCAAGATCTGACATGGGGCAGACCAGAGGAGTATATCACCTGGTTGGGTAGGAGGAGCTTAGATTCGAGATATTCAAGCAGATTTAAAGGGAAAAGAAGACTGCCAGAATGTGGATGTTCAACATATACCACTCCTGGAATTACAGCTGACTGACCCTCACTGTTTTAAAGCCCACTCATCCCCTCTTAACTGGTATGTCAGACAGGAAGTGATGTTAGCTGGAGAGCTCAACTTCATTGTTGGCTGTTTCTTCAGCTGGCATCACTTTCTGGCTGAAAGCCCAATGCTGTGGAAATCAGAGGAGGTGGAGGAATTTTCTCTGTCTTTTTCCCCCTAGCCCTCACCCAGGAGAGACCTGGTGGAGGAAAGAAAATGACTGGGACACTAGGATAGATTAGGGTACGTACAAAGGTATCGACTTGACAGAAAGGGGGGTGAGGTGTCTCTCTTCATAAGGGAAAGTGTCACTGTGGAGTACAAGGAGGACATGGGAAGGGGGCAAACAATGCCAAAGAATCCATATGGGTTGTTGTAGGGTTAAATGGGGCAGAAAGCCACCCTGAAAGTGTGCTGCAGGCCCCTAGACAACTCAGTAGAGCATTATGCCCTGCTGGTCAGGAAAATGACGTGAGTAGCCAAATCAGATACAGTGGTGCTCCTTGGGGACTTCAGTTTCCCAGGCATAGACTGGCATTTTCAGAGGAATAATGGCAGGGCTGAGACAGAGTTCCTGTCCACCTTCAAGGATAACTTCCTAGCGCAGCATGTTCAACAGGAAAGGTAGGTTTGAGGACACCCTTGACGTTGTTCTTAGCAGTTGAGATGGGTCATCTCAAGTGTGAACAGCAAGAAACTGATGGGAAGCAATTACCACAATGGGATAACCTTCTCCCTTGTGACAGAGAAAAGAAACTGGGCCTCAGTCACCAGGACTCTGAACTTCAGAAAGGTGTACTTTGCAAAAATGAGGGCCTTGGTAGTGGTGGTGTTGCACATTTTATTTATTTATTTTTTGGAGCACTGCTCTACTCCTTTAAACTTTTGCCTGAAGCCATACCACCTTGGAGCTTGATTTACTTAAGATCTCAAAAGCTAAGCAGGGTTGGTCTTTTCTGTCAGATCGGAGGCCTCCAGCGAGCACCAGATTCTGCAAGACGTGGTGCTGGTAGCTCTGCAGGGTGCACTTCCCCCTTGTTACATTTAACCGTACCCGTCCCCCAGCATGGTGTTTGGTGGACACTGTGATGTTGTGACATGCAGTCTTTCAGATGAGGCATTAAACCAAGCCCCCACCTGTCTGCTATCTGTTCTAGGGATTGTTCAGGTGGATGTTGAAGATCCCATGGCAAGTCTCTAAAATAGAAAGGGAATTTTTATTAAAAGAAAGAAAATCATACATACAAATACAGAGTTACATCACTCAAATCATAGTGCAAAGAAATAAACAGTGGAAAGAAAAAGTGAAGAAATCATAAGCAATAAAAAAAGTGAAATATATAAACAGAAACATCAGCATCTTGTAAGGAAAATGAACATGTGCCATGCAGTTACAGTCTTTATCACTTTGTGTTTTAAACCATGTAAAACCTTTCCACATATTATACAAAGCAATTGACTGTGTAGTTCTGCATTCAGTATCGTACGCTTTCTTTACAGCAGGAATAATCATCATAATTACAGATTCTGGATTGTTATATTTTATTGCAACTGTGTAAACACATCGTGCTTGCCCCATATAAATGTATGAAATGCAGAGCATAAACCTTTTTCCAGGAACCTGAATATAATCCAAACACAAATCACGCGATCTACTTTTTTAAACAAAGGTTCCTGCCATTTGGTAGTGAGTTGGTCCAGAAACTCCTGCCATGGTGACACTCTAACAAGACATGAGGCTGGGAATCCTGGATGAAGGTACAGCTAGCTGTTGGGCAGTGCCTTTCCTCCAGTTTTTTTGTGTTTAAAAGAATCCTTTCCAGGCATTCTACCATGTAGTCCAAGCCAAAGTGTGTCCCACATTTGCAGAGGAATGCGTGTGTTTTGCAGGTGCTACAAGAACCGTGTCTGCAGGGCAATTCTTGAGCACAAGTGGGAGGGAATAAAAATAAGTAATTATGTGGGAGTACAGTTGTCTGATAGTATTAGACTTAACTGTATTTAAGGTGGGTTTCTATAACCTAATTTTACCTATAGCCAAGTTTATTCAGTCCCCACTGCTCATACCGGGTTGATCTGTGAAAACCTATTTTACACGGTATAGTGGGCAGACGATCTGACCAAAAACAAGTGAAAGTCCTACCTTATTAGTGTGTCAACTGTTTATGAATGGTTCCCGGGCATTTTTAACTTTAGCTAATGTCTTCCAGTTTGGCATAAGAATTTCTTTTTGATCTTTTTCATGAGAGAGTGTGAGCAGGGTAGCACAGATGTCGGACGGACATCACTAGAGCTTACCATGACTTCCTCATAGTATTCAACTGGGTCTGGTCTCCTCACCCAGCTCCTCTGATTGGTCCGTCCATATGGCATGCTGATGTCTACATCTGGTTCAGCTGTAACTGGACACTGACCTCTACTGACCTGATTAAATAGCACAGTAATTACAGTGCTTCACACATTTTTGACAGTGCTAATGACCTGACACTGCTGCTATAGAATGTTATATACGGCAGTTTTTTACCATATGTACCATACAGATGGCAAATAGAAAACACTTTTTGCCCACTAAAGCTGACTGCCCATTAAAACCGAGGACGGTATAAGTGGAGTTAGCTGTATATATGAAGGGATCACATGGCTGTGGTCTTTCATCCTGCTGACTCGTGATCCTGATTGCCATTCTGTTATCCATAGGGTAATCCAATGTACAGTCAAAGGGATCCATGATTTGTACACCTCCCTCAATGCCTATGATGTATTAAACTTATACTCTTTCATCTCTGACCTAGAGTCCCTCCTTCCTGACCGTAAACTACCACGTAACTGTGTTACAGCTGAGTAATGTTCCCTTCTAACAATGTGGCTTCATCCATAGCTATGCACACTGCAGAGACTACTAGCAGTGAACTGGGAGGAGGGACATGCTGCTGGTATTTGGGAAACAGGCTGTTCAGAACAGCAGCCACAAAGTCTGCATCCCTAAGCTCTGTCTGTTCCTCAACTAGCGGACTGAATGCCTAGTGCCAGATGAATGAACCTGGGCTCCAGGACCTAGATGTGCCAGGAGGATTACTTTTTGGATAACGTGCTGTGTACTGCCTCATGATACACATATGTTCAAACCACATGAAGTCTTGCTGTATTCTCACAATATGCAGTTAGCCCCAGCACTTGAACTGCCCTGGAGAGGAAAGAGTTAACTCTATGCAGCATCATAGAACGTTGAGCTCGAGCTCGGTTTTCAAACCTCTGTCTCTGGTACTTATCAGTGTACACGCCAGATTCTTTACTCTTCTAACCGTAGTCGCCTCCAAGATTTCTCCTCATTCGGTTTGGTAAAGTTTAAAAAGCATTTGGTTTTTCAACCGATTTATTATTTTTTCGGATTTCAGGTCTCTAGTGCTGTAGATAGGTAATGACTTATTTTTTTCTTCTTTCTGTGGAAATAGTTTTTCTCAGTTTCTGATCAGTTGGTCCAGTTGGGAACCAACCTTTTGTTTATTTGTGATTCCTGGGATTTTGTGGTGTTCGGTTCCTATTGGTTTAAAAAGAAAACTGACTTTTTCTGTTTTTTTCCACAGCCCATAGCATGGTTGGTAACCGATAGGGGATTATTACCTGGCTTGAAAGTTATTGAGGGTAATTGGTTGGTCTGGCCATGTCTGGGAAACCCAAGAAAAAAAAACGGTCCCACTGGGTTTCAACACTGTACTGAGTGTGGGGAGGCTTTTGTCAAGGCTGACCTCAACCTTATCTTTGTTTACTATCTGGGGTTTGACCACCTCAAAACAGATTGCCAGATCTGAAAAATTTTCCTAAAGCCACTCTGAAAAAAAAGTTGAGTAGGCTGAAGGAAAGAGGGCAGAAGTCCATGGATTCTTAGCCAGCCGGTCGATTTAAGCTGAACCTGAGGAGGTGCCCATTGACCTTGGCGATACTTCCGGACAAAAGGAGGTCTGAATCTGAGGGTTGTTTCTGGCAAAAAGAAAAGAAAGTCAGCTGGTTTGGATCCAGCACCGCATACTCCAACCGCTGATGAAATAGCCAAATGATTAGAGTAGTCCAGTTGCTTTGCCTGGTTTCATTCAAACTGGCACTTATCAGTTAGACCGGATCTGACTCCATTGGATTATGATCCGGATGCTTATTATGATGTGGAGTGGAGGAGACGAAGAGTATCCCAAGGATGATGATGATAATGATTTGAAGGTCTGGATGTGCCCATTGAACTGGTCGCCTCCCAGACAGACCTCTCTGATATCCCCCCAGGCTTTCTGAGTCCCTTCCCGCTCTTGTTCTACAAGAAGGTGGTTGAACCCTCCAGCTTCCAATGGTGGAAGCTGCTGAGGAGGAGGAGGAGGAGGAAGAACCTGATTTTTGTTGAGATGATGGACATCCCAGAGTCCAAAAGATTGCCCATCCCTCTTCATAAATCTTTGGGGAAACAGACAAAAAAGATATTGCAAACACCTAACTCCTTACCTCCTCTAGATAAGAGAATGGACAGGAGGTACATGTTATCAGGCTTAGGTACAGAGTTTTTATATAATCATTGCAGCCATGTTGAGGTAGTGCAGTCTGCAGCCTGCGACAGGGCAAATATTCCTTTGGCTTCACACCCCCCAGACAAAGACTCCAGGAAGGTGGATGCCATGGCCAAAAAACAGTATTTGGCATCCTCTTTGGGACTCAGGCAGGCTAACTACTGTTTATAGTCGCTCATAAGTCAGTTTTTTGAGAACTTTGTAAGAGCCCACAGTTAGGGGTACTGACTTATTGAGCGTAGTCATTGATGCTTACACTGAAAACCTGTGTCTCAAACTGCAAACTACTAATGCATGGAAGAATTTATCAGCACGAGTTTACTCTATTGCACCTGATTGTCAGCGGTGCTGTGTTAATGGTTTCAAAGCTTCATCGGTGCTACATTGTAGCTACATTGTTGTGCTAATTGGTTTCAAAGCTTCATCGGTGCTACATTGTAGCGTTAATTGGTTTCAAAGCTTCATTGGTGCTACATTGTTGCTTAATAATGGTGGCATGTTAGGTACTTAAGTACTTAGCTGAAGATCGCTGCTGTACATTGAAAAAAACACAATTGTGTCCCATGCTTTTTTAATGGCCTGTAACTCATTATTTGATTAATCCACTACAGCAGCTGTCTAATAAAATACCTTGCACTGCCTTGCTTCACCATCCACTCACCTCACACCACTTTCTATGGTAGATTGATGGCCTCCTTCAAAAGAAAACGCTGCTCCTACACTGCTGATTACAAGTTAAAAGTTGTTCAGTATGCAGAATCCAACAGCAATGCCGCCGGAGAGAGAGAATTTAATGTGAACGAGAAACTCATTCGAGATTGACGCATAAAAAAATTGGACCGTCTGTCCCTTGACAGAAATGTTAAAAGAATTAAGTTGTCCACGCCTCATCCATGGCAGCGATTGAGGCTGCTTAGTGATTGAGTTCTTGAGCTAAGGCAACAGGGTATATTGTAAACTGAATTTCAATCGGATTGCAGGTACATATTTCGCAAAGTACTTCCATTAGATTCAAAGCTTCGGCTAGGTGGTGTACCCGTTTTATGCGGCGGTACGGATAAACTTTAAGGCAGAGAACGCACATTGCCCAAAAGCTCCCTGAAGATGTAAATAGAAAGGTGAACAGTTTTCACAACTTTGTGTTAAACGAGAGTAAGCAATATAATTACCCTCTACTTTCTGTCGGCAACATGGATGAAACTGCAGTGAGTTTTGGTCTCCCCTCAAATAGAACTGTTCATATAAAGGGGGAAAAAACTGTCACTTTCCGGACCCCTGGAGCTGAGAAGTCTTACTTTACAGTGGTTTTCTGTTATCTTGCAGATGGGACTAAGCTAAAACCAATGGTCATATTTAAAAGAAAAACCCAACTGAAAGAAAAAATGCCACAGGGTGTTCTAGTAGAAGTAAATGAAAAGGGGTGGATGAATGAAGCATTAGTCAACAAATGGATCGATGAAATTTGGAGCAGACGCCCTGGTTCCCTCATAAACAAGTGAAGCCTTCTAGTGTGGGATATGTTTCGTGGACATCTTGTAGATTCTGTAAAACAGAATTTGAGAAACTGACAAACACACTCTGCAGTAATTCCAGGTGGTTGTACATCCTTACTACAGCCTCTAGATGTCAGTCTAAATAACCCATTTAAAGTGAACATGAGGGAATCCTGGCGGCAGTGGATGGTAACAGGTACAGATCACTTTTATTACTTCTCTGGGTTTTATTGTGATTTTAGTTAGCTCACCTTTACACTGACAAATTTGTTTGAGTTGCAGGTGACAAAGACCTGACTGCAGGAGGGAATCTAAAAAAGCCAAGCTACGGCAGGGTATGCGAGTGGGTACATGATACCTGGAATGCAATACCAGCTGAGGCCATGTGGAATTTCGAACAATCTTGATGGAACTGAAGACCATATCCTTTATGATGATTTGCTATGCTCTGATGCCACTCAACCAGATGAAAGAGAAGGGGACAACAATGCGGCAGAGCTCGCTGACATGTACGAGGACGTCCCCCTTGCTTCACAGCAGCTCCGTAGTCTGTTTGAATCAGATGATGAGGATGATACTGAATTTTGGGGTTTCAGTGATGGGGACTGATAGAAAGGACTGATACAGATGCTTCCCGACAAATTAGCTTTTTTTTTTTTTTACATAATTGGAATCAATAAAAACATGTTTTCCTTTTTAAAATTCTGTTGCCATCATTGACTCATTAAATTCTTTTCTCAAAATAAGTACAAAAAGTCATTCTGACTTATGAGCGGGTCAGTGCAGAGTGTGCTAATGCGCAAAGCTGAATAGCACCCCCCCAACTTATAAGCGAGTGTATATACGGTATATGGCCTACAGAGCCAGGTACCAGAAGTCCAGGTGGGATACGGTTCTGGAACTGGCTAAACAGACCCCCCCCCAGCTAGCCAAAGAACTGGAGGAGGTTGCTGCTGATGGAATTGAGGCATCCAAAATACAGTTCCACGCTGCTGTAGACTCCAATGATGTGGCATCAAGAGTCATGGCTACATCTGTGTCTCTCAGGAGACATGCTTGACTCAGATGTACTAGCCTTTCCCGGATACCCAGGCTAAGGCCATGGATTTCCCTGTAGTGGGTAACTCCCTATTTGGGGAACAGACAGAGGCTTACATGAAGAAAATGGATGAGTACAGGACCACCTACAGGAGTGCACAGGCCAAAGAAAGGCAAGCCACTCCTTAGAAGCAGCAGTCTAGGGGCAGGGGCAGGCCTTTCCACAGGCCTATTTACCAAGCCCAGCCTCCTTCTTCCCACGGAGGGGGTTCTTTCGAGGGAGAGGTAGGAGGGGGATGAGCAGGGCTGCATCCTCTTCCCAGTCCAAGGCTTTTGCCAAACAGACACCCTGATGAGTCAGCCTGGGTCGACTCCCCCATTCCAGTAGGAGGCAGACTGGCTTGCTACTTCTGGGCCTGGAAGTCTGTTACCTTAGACAAGTGGGTCCTGGAGATAGTAAGCCAGGGACTGACCCTCAGTTTCAAAAGGTTCCCAAAAATGAGGGTCGGGTCCTTTCCACCTGCAACCATCTCAGAAGCCATTGCTCTAGAGGCAGAGGTTTCTTCTCTACTGACTGTCAGAGCTGTAGAGAAAGTTCCTGCTCAGCACAGAGGCAAAGGTCTGTACCCATGATATTTCCTTACCCCGAAAAAGACAGGGGAGTGGCGACCCATCCTAGACTTAAGGTATTTGAACAAACCCATACAAAACCAAAATTCAAAATGGTGACTCTGGAAATAATTTTTTCCGTCTCTAAGGCCAGGGATTGTCTAGGATCCCTGGACCTCAAGGATGCCTGTTTCCATATTCCTATCAGGTGCTCCCACAGAAAGTACCTCAGGTTCGAGTTGCCTTCAGGTCATTATCACTTCAGGGCCATGCCCTTCGGCCTAACTTCAGCTCCAAGGGTGTTTACAAAGTGCCTTGCAGTAGTAGTTGCCTTCCTCAGAAGGCAGGGTATAGCCATCTTCCCCTACCTGGATGACTGGCTCATTGTAGGCCAGTCCTCTGACCAGGTCAAGTCAGCTCTACAAATCACTCAGAACTTGCTCAGTTCTCTGGTGTTTCTCCTCAGTCTTCCAAAGTCTGTTCTCGAACCAGTACAACTCCTTACTTTCATATGAATAGAGTTAGATACTGTTCAGGCAAGGCCTTCCTCCCTTTGCAAGGGTAAAGGCCCTTACAGAGCTTGCTTCCTCTTTTCGACCTCTGGTCTCTCGCCCAGCAAGACAGTTTCTTCAACTCCTGGGCCACATGGCAGCTTCCACTGCAATAGTACAAGGAGCCATGTTTCAGATGAGGGACATTCAGTTCCACCTAAGGTCCATTTGGTCTCAGAAAAAAGACTCTGTCACCAAATTGGTTCCAGTGACTCCGACTCTGGTCCAAACTCTCCAGTGGTGGCTGGATCAGAACAATCTCAGTCAAGGTGTCCCATTCCTCAGTCAAGTCCTCTCAGTGGTCCTAACCACAGATGCTTCTCTCCTAGGCTGGGGAGCCCATTTGGGAGCCCTCATGGCTCAGCTGGTTTGGTCTCCACAAGAGTCTCGCCTTCTTATCAATCCGTTGGAACTCAGGGCAGTATTCCTGGCTCTTTAGGCTTTCTTGGACTCAGTCAGAGGCAAGGTGGTGCAGGTCAGGACAGACACCACCACTATGTGGTACATCAGCAAGCAAGGAGCACTCTGTCCCACAGCCTTGTGCACAGAGGCCATGAAACTGTGGTCTCCTAGCTTATTCCTTCAAGCTTCCTTGACAGCAGTTCATCTCCCAGGGAAGGACAATGTACTGGCAGATGCTCTGAGCAAGAATCTCCCAGGGACATCAGGAATGGTCCCTGGATCCTCCAATCTTGAGCGTAATCTTCAACAGATGGGGCGCTTCAGAGATAGATCTCTTTGCAGCCCCAGACAATCACCATCTTCCTCTGTTCTGCTGCAGACCTCCAGTCCCAGGGACTGTTCCTCTGGATGCTCTCATATTGTATTGGAAGGGCAGGTTCCTCTATGCCTTCCCTCCCTTCCCTCTGTTGTTCAGAGTTCTAATCAAAATCAGATCTCAACCCTGTACAGAGTGATACTAGTGGCTCCAGATTGGGTCTGACAGCCTTGGTATCCTCTGCTGTTGTCTCTGGCAGTGTCTTCCCTGTCTCTTCCAAGAGACACAATCTCCTAACCTCCTCTCAGGAGAGAATTTGGTACCCCAATCTCCATTCTCTGAATCTCAAGGCTTGGCTCTTGAAGAGTTAGAATATGCAGGCCTGCAACTTTTCCAGGGAGTTCTGGATATTCTGAAGGTCTCCAGAAAAACTTCCACCAGAAAAACTTTCAAATGGAAAAGATTCAGCAGTTGGTGTTCTCAGAGGGGCATTCTGCCTGATACTGCAGGCATTGCTACAGCCTTAGATTATCTGGTTCACCTTAATGGCCTAGGCCTTAGGCCTGCAACTCTGAAGGTTCACCTAGCAGCTGTGTCTGCATTCCTTTCAGCAGGGAAGGGCTCTTCCCTGGCATCTCATCCTGTTTTCAGTAAGTTCTTCTAAGATCTGGTTCATATTAACCTCCTTTAGAGAGCCTACTCTGGCTTGGGATCTGAATGTCTGCATTGCTTAGCTTATGCAGCCACCCTTTGAACCTCTGGCTTCTGCCGAGCTTAAGTACTTTACCTGAAAACTATGTTCCTGGTAGCTATTACTTCGCCAGGCGGATTAATGAATTACAGGCCCTGTCAGTTGAACCTGACTTTATTTCCTTTCATAGGGATAAGGTGGTTCTGAGAACCAATAGGAGATTCTTACCAAAGTGGTGTCAGATTTTCATCTGAACCAGTCTATGTCTCTATCTGTGTCTTTCACTGACCACTCTTCTTCAGAGGAAAGAAATTACACAGTTTGGATGTTAAAGGGCACTAACTACTACATAGAGCATACTAAGGCACACAGAAATGACTGTCTTCAATTATTTCTCACTTATGGTGAAGTGGGGAAAGGTAAGCCTGCTACTAAAAGAACTATTGCCAGATGGATTGTCTCTTGTATACAGTTCTGCTATGACAAATTGGGCAAAGCATCCCCTTCAGGCCTGAGGTCTCACTCGACTAGGGGCACAGCTACTTCTCTGGCTGCTGCCAGAGATATACCCTTGCTGGAAATCCGTAAAGCAGCCACCTGGAAAACAGTCCATACATTCAACAAGCATTACTCTCTGGGCATCCAGGCTAGGAGTGATACTGGGTTTGGTACAGAATTACTGCAGGGCCTGTTCCCAAAGTAGGTTCTGCATTCCCTCCTCCAGGGGGAGCTGCTTGGTAGTCTGTATATTGTCAGAATACAGCAAGACTTCATGTTGTTTGAAGAAAAAATTACTCACCATAGTAATGTTGTTTCTTCTAATGGTGTCTTGTTGTATTCTGACCTCCCTCCCTGCCTCCCCTCTCAGAACCTAGTTTTTGGGGAGTGGCTGGCAGGTACAGTGTTGCACCTCATGGGGTGTACTTTGTACCCTCCCTCTTAAGGGCGGGATAGTTGTTTTATTGTTGTTGTTTTTATGTTTAACATTCATTGTCATCACCTTTTTATCTTGGGTTCTCGACTTGAGTCTTTTGGACCCAGGTTGTTGCCTTTTATCTATACCGTTAAACAATTTCCATCTTTAGTACTTAGTTAGTTTGCTCGTAAGACTCTGATGGTTACACTGATAAGTACCAGAGACAGAGGTTTTAAAACCGAGCTCGAGCTCAACATTCTATGCTGCGGCATAGAGTTAACTCTTTCCTCTCCGGGGCAGTTCAAGTGCTGGGGCTAGCTGCATATTGTCAGAATACAGCAAGACTCCATTAGAAGAGAAAACATTACTATGGTGAGTAATTGTTTCTTCCCCATCGGGTCAGAAATGTGTCTGTGGTCACATGAAGGGCATGATGAGGGACTTGGAAGAGCACCCCTACTGTGATGTTCTGTTCCACCTGCCATCAGGGTAGTGTATTCACCAACTGTGGGGTCACTGTTACCTTATGTTCTGTGGAGTAGCTCCTTTGAAACCACTGTTCTTGCGCTGCTGATATGGCTTCATGTGATGCTGAGCCCAAAGAACAACAGATTTTGTCAGTGCCATCAGATGCAAGCGAGCATAAAAATGCGGGCAGTGAGGTCCTGCCTCCCATTGGAAGGCCTAAGAGAACATGGAGGGTGACCAGCAAGAAATCAGCTCTGCTGACTTTTGGGTTGCTTGCAGGGAGCTTTGCCTTGTTCCTTGCCCTTGCTGGGGCTGCCAAAGTAAGGTTTGTGTGAGGATGTCTGGGACCTTTGGAAATGGTGGTGGGGAGGGCTACAAAAAGAGTCTTTCACTCTCAGTTGGGAAGGAGGTCCTCTTAGAAGATCCAGTCTGCAACTTGATAGTCTCCAGGCCTTCATTGCCTTTTGTAGAAGGACTCTACCTGTAGACTGAACAGGTAGAACTTTCAAATGGGAGGTCTAACACCTTTCTTTTGCAGCTCTTGATAAAGGTTGGTGCCTAAACCATGTATGTTTCTTAGAGATCAAAAAATAATCATGCCCCTGTTGGCATTGTCATTGTTGTCCTCCCCCCTTTTTAGCTGCTGCTTGGAGGCATCCATACCATTCTGGACAGTAGGTAGAAAGCTATCCTTGGGGAAGTTATGCATAACAGGCATAAGAGTCAGCTGTTCCGGTGGTGCTGAAGGTTGAGATGCTGGACGCCACACCTCATGCCACACCAACGACCCGGGTTCAGGAATGGACTCAGGTTGTCGGGGGTTGGCAGGGAAGGTAGGGGATAGAGCGTCTGAGTACAGCTCTTCCACTCCTCCCACCGGGTGGTTCCCCTGGGGTAAGCCTCACTCCTTGCGGTCCCTGGTGGAGACCAGGGACCCTGCAGGTAGCGAGGCTCGATGCAGTGTTGGGGTGGGCGGCGGCAGATGGCTGCAGTGGGTGTACTGCCATCATTGCATGTCTGCACTCTGGGGGCAACATAAGGAGAAAACTTTGGTGGCCTAGTGGAGGCGAAGGGGCCCAGAGAACTGCCCACATCCCAATGCTGGACCTGCCTTCCTGGTCTCCAGCTCTACTGGTTTCCGCGGCTGTCCCTCTAATTCCAGACAGGCTGCCAAGGGTGGGTGGGCCTTCCCCCAGGAGGGGTGATCTGGGGGGCTGGACAAGCCGTGGGGCTGAGTGGAGTCAGCCCAGGGGAGACCAGCGGAGGAAGTTTCAGTCAGGGAGTATAGGCACTAAATATCAAAAGAGGTGGCCACTTGTCCTGCAACTGGTGCCACTACAAAAAACGAATATCAACAACCACAAAGTAGGGCTGCCCAGTTAAAGCAAGTGTAAAGAAGACTTATTCTTTTTAGGTCTAAAGCATTTTATTCCATAAAACGCTACAGATACAATCATTAAACAGCAAGCACCCTTGTGCACTTGCAGACTGATGTTTCATGTTACTACGACGCTTTGTCAATGCCTTTGGCGCATTGACAAAGCGTCCATAATGACGTGAAGCGTCGTCTGTGAGTGCACGAGGTGCTGCTGTTCGTGTTTGTATCTGTAGCAGTTTTTGGAATAAAATGCTTTTAGACCAAAAAGATATAGGTCTTCTTTTCGCACTTGCTTTAACTGGGTAGCCCTAGCTTTGAGGTTGTTAGGAAGATAGGCAGCAGTCGAGCAGTACCCTGGAGATGCCTTGGGTCCCAGTGAGTAGAAAATAGAATAAATTTTTTTTTTTTTAAAACAGACATAAGAGTCAAAACAGCCAAACATTAAGTATGTTATTACTTGGTAGCACACCCTAAATCAATAGTTTGCTGAACTCCTGGATGATTTGAGAATACACCATTCCCCAGGTACTTCATATTGTAGCTCTACTTGTTAGGAGGTTTCGGTTGGCTGAGATGGTGGACTTGGACATCATAGCTGCAGGTAGCTGGCTTTCAGGTGCACACTAGATCTGGAGGTACTTGAGACCTTCCTTAGGAACAACATACTGCTTGTCTACCCTTTAATACACGATTGGAGCCCATGAGGGTTGCAGCAGTGCATTCCCTTCATGTGTACATTTTTCTCACCCACAGTTGCAGTGCTTCAGTTCTTATAGGCCCAATCCATAACAGGCTGCTGTTCAGCAGCACATAGTCTTTCCATCTCATGAGGCAAAGAAGCACCTGAAATTCCAAATTACTTTGTAAATTCATTTAGAAACTGGAATGAAATGTGAAAACAATAGGTTTTCTATCACCTGGAAAGTCTTTTGTGTTCTTTGAAATGTAGTCATTGTGCGGATTTGTTGATTCTTGATGCATCATCCTAAGTTATGAGGAAAAGGAAGCGTTTGACAGTTGTCTAAATTTTAAACTCACTGCCCATACGCTCTTGTCAATGGAATACGGCACAAAGACTGCCTGACACCAGAGGCTCTGAATCTGGCTGTCACCTCTTCTGTCTCTCTCTCATTGACTATGGGCTCCTATCTACTCTGCTGCGACAACACCACCCTAAACAAAATTCATAGCCATTAATAAAGTGTGCAGCTCCTCCTAGACGCAGACAAATGCTCCATTACTTGCAATCTCTCACGCCTACAAAACATCTTCACCCTTGAGGAAAGACTACAATATCAATCCTGTCTCCTAACAAAAGAAATCCACCTAGGGTTAACTCCGTTGGGGGTCTCAGCCTCACTACTCTCATGTTCCCGCATTGAGACCACTCATTCTGCCAACAAGCATCTGTGGACCATGCCCAGGGTCAGAACCTCCCTTGCTCAGAGATCATTCCCCTATAGAGCTCCTGCCTGGTACAGTGAGCTCCCCCCAGCCATAACCTCCATTCCCAATCTAGGACACTTCAAGGCCATCCTAAAAACACATTCTCTCCTTGCGCCAATGCCAGTGCAGCTGCTAATCCTCCTAAATGACCTGCACAGAGCTGCACTATGGCGCCCCATTGACATTGCCACCAGTTGTATAGAACTAACTATATAGGACATCTCTGCTGCTGATCTCTGTCTCTGCTACATGACCATGCCCTAGAGGCTGCACCTACACTGTAACTATACCTCCTGTACTAATACCAATACCCTAGCTACTAAATGTATAGGTCAACAGCCACCCAGGCTACTATATGTAAATACTTCCTTAAAACTTGTTGTTTCACTATTGTACAGATCACTGTTACTACTATATGACAATGCCCCAGAGGCTGCACTTGTATTATAATTGTTCCACTGTAATAATATCAATACCCTAGCTACTACATGTATAGATTTTCAGCCACCCTGGCTATTATATGTAATTACTTGAAATGTGATGTCCCACTAATGTACTATCTCTGAATGTATGACTATGCTGACGCGGAGCCTTTGTAAATGAGTCTGTGACTCAAAGGGTTGTAATTCCTATAATTGACTAAATAAATAAATAAAATAAATAAAATATGTTGTTAACATAACAATATTACTGAAAATTATCTTTAATGCATTTGAGCAATGAAGCCTTACATGGAGGGCATCATCATAGAATATTGATAGATCTGGCCAAAATAAGCTATAATAATGCTTGAAGTGGAGAGTCTTTTTATTTTTATGAACCAGAGAAGATGAACTTTTAAACATACAGTATTTAAATACTATAGATAATTGGACTGCTGATATCAGAAAATAATTTTGTCCATCTGGTCTGTTCAGTGCTAAATTTCTGCCTTGTCTGACAAGCTCTGGGACTGAATTTCAGCACGCTCGTGTTGCCTTTGTTGCTGACAACCCCTCTGTACCTGTCCCATTTGTTTTGCAACTTGAAAACCAGTCCACATTCACAATCTCCTCACGGTAACCTGTTTCATCAGTCCACCACCCTCTTAAGTAAAGAAGTACTTTCTCACAGCCTTTTTAACCTGCCCCCGATGAGTCTTAAGTTGTGACCCTAGTATTTGCATGGTCTTGCATTCTGAACAACTCACTCAAACTTAAAGTGTGATGTGAAGGATTCTGATTATCATGGAATACTATCATGTTTGTAGCCAATAAGATTGTGAGTTTACAGTTCATAGGCTTATAATCGGAGTGCTTTATTTTGGTCCAGTTAGTACTACATTTATATTTGAAGGAGAGAATGTAGCAGTGTTAGTCCTTAGAAAACTGGATTCCTTGAAGACTGATACCACTTGCTGCATCAGTATCAGTATAGATAGTGTACTTGGAGAATGCACAAGGTTTTGGGCAACAAAGATCACATCTGATGAAGGGACCTATGTGAACTCGAAAGCCTGCGTACTATAGCTTCTGCAGTGTGTACAGTATCTGTGTAGGTCCTATAAAGGGTCATATGTGGAATGCTGATAGAAAATCAACAAATTGTCCTTGAAGCTTACTCAGGCAGAGCTCATGAACAGGTGTCTTTTGTTTGTTTTTCTTTGTAGGATGAGTTCCATTCTCGCTTGCGTTTCAATCGAAGAGGACTTGTTGCTATGGCAAATGCTGGACCCCATGATAATGGCAGCCAGTTTTTTTTTACACTGGGACGTGCTGACGAACTTAATAACAAGCACACAGTCTTTGGAAAGGTTAGTTGCTGGTTCATACAGAAACACACATGCATGGGTGGCTTTTACAGTGGCAATTTCCTGCAGATGTCAGTCTGATTTCATAATAAAATGTTGATCTTTTCCCATAACACTGGAATATATTTACGGGGTGGGGGCATTTTAATTAGGTTATAGTCATGCTAGTTAATGGATCTGGTGAATGATGGCAAATGATGGGCTATTGAGGTAATGATGCGTTTTGTGCATAATGAAAAGTGATGCCATGGGGTCATGTTTATGTAGTTATAAATAGTCCTCGAAGAGTTGCTTTATGAAGGGTTGTAAAATACCAAACTTGGAACCGTTTCAGAAGTCTGTCAGCATTCATGGCTTGTAGTTACTTAAATCTCCAATTTCTGTTGCAGTAGTGCCATACTATTTAAAGGGGAAGTAAAGTTTGCTGGACCTCTTAAAGTATGAAAGCACATCAAAGTTCTTTCAAAGAGGTATTGTGCTTACCTGTGTAGCTCTATGCAGTCCAGAAACATTCATATGTAACTTGTCCATGAAGTAAAACAAGGCTGCTGCCCTGTAATGGTAACTTGATGCAGGAAGTAATGAAATGGGAGGGCTAGCATAGCAACAGAAACAAAGAATTTGCTGGCAGATGAAGACTACCTGGCCCACCTAGTCTCCCCATTTTTCTTGTCTGTAGTATCACCACAGATCCTACCTGATCTCCAGCCCATTCACCCCCCCTCCTTCCCTTTCCCTAAGATTTCCTTATGCCTGTCCCAAGCATTCTTGAACCCCACCATTTTCACCCCCATAACCTGCACTGGAAGACTGTTCCAGGATGCCACCACTCTTTCTGTGAAGAAGTACTTCCTTACATCTCTCCTGAATCTACCCCCCTCCAGCTTTGTATCATGCCCCCTTGTCCTTGAGCACTTTTTTTTTTCCTGAAAATTGCCTCCCTTTGCACTCTGCTATCCCACTAACCCTCCCAACTGCCTTGTCGCACTGCTTGGCCACCTTTAGGTTATCCGATATGATCACTCCCCAGGTCTCTTTCCTGCTTGGGGGTTGTCAGTACTCTTTCTCCCATTGTGTACTCTTCCCCTGGGTTACTGTGCCCCAAGTACATTATTTTGCACTTTTTCATGTTGAATCCCAGCTGTCATACCCTTGACCACTCCTTGAGTTTTCTCAGGTGTCTGCTCATCCTTTTCACACCCACTGGAGTGTCAACCCTATTGCATATTTTGGTGTCATGTGCAAAGTGGAGACCTTCCCTTCTAGCTCCTCTGCAATGTCACTTATAAAGACATTAGAGACCGGTGCCAGCTCAGATCCCTATGGCATCCTGCTGGTTACCCTTCCTCTGAGTGAGCTCTGTTTACTGCAACCATCTGTCACCTGACCAATTTCTTATCCAGTTACCACCTTTGGATCCACTCCTAAGCTACCCAGCTTGCTTACTAGCCTCCTATGTGGAATGGTGTCAAAAGCCTTACAGAAATTGGGTCTAGCAATATAGCCTAGAGGTTAGAGTAACAAGCTGTGAATGAACTTGGTTCATCATATCCAGCAGACCAGGGTTTGATTCCCACAACCTCCACTTGCATACTGTGGGACTCTGAGCAAGTCACTTAATCACCTAGTGCTCCTGGGTCACCCCTGAAAACAGGCACTTGTGCCTAGTGGGCCTTACCTGGTTATCAAAGAATTAAAAAACAAACAAAAAACAAATTCTAGCTAGGCCATATCCACTACTTCACCCTGATCTAATTCCTTGCTCACTCAAAGAAATATATCAGATTCGTTTGATGCCTTCTACACCGTGAAACAATTCTGCATCTGGTGTGCTGTAACACACTGGATTCAAGATATTCCACAATCCTTTCCTTCAGCAGCGACGCCCATTAGCGACTTCCATTAACTTTCCTACCACGGAAGTCGGGCTGACTGGCCTACAATTGCCAGCCTCTTCCCTTCTACCACTTTTGTGAAGTGGGACTACATCTGCCTTCCTGCAGTCCTCCAGAATCACTCATGTTTCCAATGAGCTGTTAAATAGGACTGTCAGAGGTGCAGCCGGTACCTCCCTGAGCTCCCTCCACACCCTTGGATGCACCCCATCTGACCCCATTGCTTTGTCCATTGTCAGATTAGCAAGTCCTATCAGGACACTGTCCCCTGAAAATGGATTAGTGTCCATCTCCATCTTTCCAATGTTCCGTTTATTTTTTTGTGACCCCCTTCCCTTCTCTTTCCTCTGTGAACACTGAACCAAAGTCTTTTTGTTCAGGATGTCTGCCTTTTTCTGGTCCCCCTCTGCACAGTTCCCTCCTTCCCACCCCTGATCTTCCTCCTTTCACTTACACACCTGAAAGAATTACCGGCTGGGTTATTCTCTTCAGTTTATGCTTTGTGCTTCCCACTGTTTTCCTGATACCGCTCCCTAGTCTCTGAAAGCTACCTTTTTTTATAACGTTTTCCGTACCCTCTTTCGAGAATAATAGCAGTCTCTTTTTTTCTCTCTGCTTTTGCTCACTTGCTTAACACAGAGGTTTGTTGCCTTCCATGTGACCTTTTTAGCTTTGCCCACTGTTCCTCCACCGCTCCAGGCTATCTGCCCCCTGCCAGGTCATCCCTGAGGCATTCGCCATCTTTTAAAATTTGCCCTCCTGAAGTCGCTGACCCTTGCCCTTGTGTGGTTCAGTTCTGCCGCTGTCCTTATACTGAACCACACTGTACAGTGATCGCTGTTCCCAGGTGGCCTCCCCGTTGACGCTTGCAACACTGCCCCTGTTACTGGGTACCAAGTCCAGTATTGCCCCATCGCCAGTGGGTTCACTGACTAGTTGCCTGAGGACCCCAGCAGGGAGTCCAGGATGTCCTGCTACAAGTGAAGCTGCAGCTGGGAGGTTCCAATCTATACCCGGCAGTTTAAAGTTCCCCACCAGCAGCACTTCCACCTTTTCTGCCATCTTGCGGTAGTTTCCACCAGTACTTTAATTCCTACCCTGTGCTGGAGGTCTGTAGATCATGCCAGTGTGAATAGAAGTGCGTTCCCCATCTCTAGGGTGACGCACAGTACCCTTGCTCCCCTGTATACCCTGTATCGCCATTGCTTTTATGCCTTCCCTCACATGAAGCACCATACTCCGTCCTTTCCTCCTTACCCTATCCATCCTGAACAGAGTATATCCTGGTATGGACGTGTCCCAGTCATAGTTTTCAGTGCACCATGACGCAGTAATTGTCACAGTACCCAGGTAAGCCTTTGCCGTTGTGGCCTCTAGGTCTGGACTATTATTTCCTAGACTTCTAGCATTCTCAAACATGGCCTTTCACATTTTGCTACCACTCTGTTTGTTACCCTCTTTTTTTTTTGCATATAAGAACTTTATTGAAATTCAACATACACATACAGAAACACAACCAGAAAAACATCTGCAAACAGCAGTACTACTGTAAACCATATATACATTGCAGAAGGTAATCGGCATTAATTATCTCTGACACCCATGCGGGTGACAATTATAATGCAACACCAGCCAGTTAAGAGCCACAAGACAAGAAAAACTCCATGAGGGCCAATAGTCAATCTGACAGAAACTTGAAATTCACAAAGAACAATCAGAAAACATATGGGACTTACAAAAGTCTTTCAGGAGACTGCAACACTTCTGAACCACAGGAAACATTCAGATCTATAAGGAAAGCCCTAAAGACAGCATACAAACTATAAAGGTCACCCCATCAAGAAGATCACAATGTACCTTGATTTAATCCTACAAAAGCAAGCCAAGGTCTCCACGCTGAGTGAAAAACCACAGATTTCTACTTCCTCCAATATAGCACCTGCTGAAAGGATGCAGCTTTGGACAGCGCTTTCTGCCAATTTACAAAATCAGGAATAAACGTAGATTTCTATTTCTGAATCAGCAGTCTCTTTGCTTCTAAGGCAGCAAAATAGAACAGCAGTTTATGCTTCAGAACAGCTTATGAGATCAGACTTGAATCTCCAGAAATCCAAAAACCTGGGAATTGGGGAAGAGGCATATGAAGAATAGCCTCCAAATGTCGGAAAATCCTTTCCCACCAGTCTTCTAGGTTTGGACAGCCCCACAAGAGATGCAAAAGAGTCACCGGTTCTTTAGAACACCTCCAACATATATTAGAGGCACTCAAGGCCATTGAGACCAACCGTTCCGAGGTCCAGTACCATCGACCGAGAATCTTCTTTTGTATCAATTGTAAATGTGGATCGGAAGAGGACCTTTGCACCTCCACCCAACATTGGTTCCAAGTATCGTATGGAAATCTGTAGTTCCTCCAACCATTTGACTTTAAAGTGTTCCCAATTAGGTAAATGTGAATCCCAAATACATTTATAAATAACACTTATCTGAGCTCTAGTTAGTTTAACCTATTGGGTAAGGTGTGTCCCCAGATCTGTTGGGATTAAGTAAAAGTTTGATTTAAGCCATGGCTTAATTCGTTTCTTAATTGTAAGTACTGCCAAAAATCCTGAGAAGGTATGAAAAAGGTGCACTGCAACTGATTAAAACTACAAAATATCCCAGTATGCTGATCAATAAGATCTCCCACCTTTTGAATTCCTTTAGACAGCTATGATTAAGTACTGCGTGCAGCTCTGGAGACCCCATCTCCGCAAGGACATAGATAGAGTGGAGGCAGTCCAGAGGAGGGCAAATAAAATGGTTCAGGGACTGCACCAGAAGCCATACAAAGTGAGACTAAAAGAGCTTAATATGTATACCCTTGAGGAAAGGAGGAAAGGGGGGACATGATAGAAACTTTCAAGTACCTCAAAGGAATCAACAAAGTCCAAGAGGGTAGCATCTCTCAGAAAAAGAGATGTGCAAGAACAAGAGGGCACAATTTGAAGATAGAGGGGGGGACGGCTCAGGGGCAACATGAGGAAGTATTTTTTCATGAAGTGGGTGGTGGACGCATGGAACAGCCTTCCTGAGGAGGTCGTGGGATCAAAAACAGTGGGGGAATTCAAGAATGCATGGGACAGACATAAGGCAATTATGGTAGGGAGTAGGAGAAGTAGTCTGGTTAACTAAGATCTGCAGCTTATCTAGTAAGTAGGGAATTGGGTAGACTGGGAGGCCAAGCAGTCCTTATCTGCTGTCAAAAGTCTATGTTCTAGGATCGTGGATATGTTGTGCATCCATACTATTTGGCATGTCCCTTTCCCTTTTAAGATCAGCTGGAAGTCTTCAAGCTTGCTTCTCCCACCCACCCGGGTGGTATATACCTCGGCTGTGCCCCATGATGCCAGATCTTTCTTTCCGCTGGAAGATATAGGTTGCCTCCCTCGTGCTCAAGCATTTCATAGGCCCTGGCTTTCAAAACCTCGATTTTACCAAAACTAAAACTTATTCGAGTTAGCGAACGCGCTTTTGTGTCCTCGATCATGGAAGAGAAATCTTCTCCAGGATTTCACCAGTGTCCTTGCGGCCAGAAGATGTCATGCACCGATCCACATCTCATGTGTGTCTACTGCCTGAGTGTCGTGACACCTCGATCTTGCAGGTTTTACTGGCGCCTTCCGTATAGCGTCCTGGAAGACGCGTGGCGCCATTTGAAGTTGTGGGAGACTGGAGAAAAGGAACCCTCTGGTAAAGTCTAAGGAGGCTTGGTGGGCAGTTTCCACGGCCGCGGGCTCCGCAGAGCAGCTGGAACGCATGAAGGCGTTCGAAGAAGAAGCCGCCAGCACTTCAGCTAATCGAAGCTTTTTCATTCCCCTCAACCTGGGCTCCACCTTTACAGGTTCTTTTAAGGAGTTGTTCCAGTCTCTCCTCACCCGGGATGAGATGCCTGCGGGCTCGCACTACTCCCGGTCTCAGAAGATGGAAAAAGAATCTGGCCTGTCTTCATTTCGACGAAGGCGCTCTTTGGACCAAGAAAGGTCTCAATCTCAGGAGCATGCGGTCTCGACCTTGGTCGAGATCGCTTTCTTAACCTCAGGTTTCACGGACTTTCTGTCTGGCCAGACGACCAAGGAGGTCTCTGATGAGGTCGAGATCATTCTCAACCCAATCGACCCTCTGTTGCCGGCTGTGGCCGACGACTCCTTGGAGAGGACTCCGGTCCTTGTGTTCCCCAATGAGGAGACCCTGCCCGCTGGTGTCCCCATCGAGGTCCCGGTTCTGGACCCCCGGGTTTCACCGATCTCTCCGGTGTATCCCGAACGACCGAGTTGGCCTGCTCGATCTCGGTTGAGGTCCAGAACCCCCTCGGCTGAAAGGTTAAGGAGCAGCCATAAGCTCTCCAAGAAGAGTAGAAGCCACAGGTCATTCTCGTCCTCCTCAGATGAGGAGAGGCTCCGATGGAAACTCTGTCAGCCCTACGAGGACCTTATGTGGCAACAGCTGATTCAAACAACATGAAGCCTGCCCCTCTCAGAACCTTTGCTTTTGGGATGTGGGTGGGCAGTACAGTGTTGGCACTTAGTAGATGCCCACCTTGTTTTTTCACCCCTCCTTTTTGGGGTGATTGGGTGTTGTGTTTTTCATTTTTTGGATCCCCTGACTTGAGTCTTTGTTTTGGGACCAAAAAATGTGTTCTTATATTTAGTAGCCAGTTGGCTAGTGTAGGTTTACAGCTTCCACACAGAACCTTAGTGAGTTTTGCTCGTAAAGATCTGACAGTTTGAGTTTGAAGAACAACAGACAGAGTTTTCAACTGAGCTCGTGCTCAAAGTTCCATGCCTGGCATGGAAAGTTAACTCTTTCACCTCCGGAGCAGTTCGAAGGTTGGGACTCACTGCATATGTCATAATATAGCAAGACTCCATTAGAAGAAACAACATTACTAAGGTGAGTAATTTTTTCTTCTGACCTGGCAGAAGCTGGCTCCGCCGCCTACCCTGGCCATTACTTGGCTGTTCCTCCTAGGCCAAAAGCCAACCCCTCAGAACCAAAACCCTTGGTTCCCCGCACAAGGGCTGGCCCATCCTCTGGTTCGGTCTCCCCACTGACAGTGGTGGAGCTGCCGCCTAAGCAGCCTGTGGGAGGGGCTCCTTCAAAAGAGGACCGAACAGTTTCCGGACTTCCCCAATGTCTGTCGGTCACGGTCATCCCGGACCTTCCACGATGGGTCGAGGGTGATTTGGGCAGCAAACCGCTGTATCCCGACTCCACTCACATCCAGGGGATGATGAGTTGTCCATTGGCACAGGGATGGAGCCCTTCCTCCTTCCAGGGATCCTCTGTTTCATCTCTGATTCTCACAGGGATGCCCCTGAGCCCAGCCAGAAAAGGCAGAGTACCCTCACTGATATCCTGAGAGAGGAGCACCCGGTGGAGCCTTTTCCTGTGGCTGAGGCCATTGTTGGCCCAGCACTCGAACTATGGCAGTGTCCTGCCTCATGTCCAGCACCGTCTGCCCACATGGCCCGCAAGTATGCGGTGCCCATGGGGTCCCTTGCGGGGTTCACAGAGCACCCTTCGGCCAAGAGCCTGGTGAACGCCTCTGTTTTCAGGCGTACTGGCAGTTCTGCCAACACTGACCGTCCCCCCGATAAGGAGTCTAAACTTTTGGACCATTCGGCATGGAAAGTCTATGCGGCTTCCTCCTTGGGCCTTCGTCAGGCCAGTTCGGCCGTCATCATGGCACACTTCTGTCATGCCCTTCTTGGATCATTAGATGAAGTCCTCCTACATCTCCCCACAGACATGCAAACCATGGTTAAGCAAGCCCGGGACCAGGGCCTTGCTGTTGCCAAACAGCAGCTCCAGACAGCCCTGGACATTGGGGATTCTTATGCCTGCTCGATGGCAGCTGCAGTGGCCTCTTGCTGCAGGGCTTGGCTGAGGTTATCCTCCTTCCCAGCGGATACTCGGCATAAGTTAGCTGAAGTGCCTTTCCTCGGAACTGACTTGTTCGGCCCAGGAGTGGTGGGTCACCTACAGTGCAATGAACAGTCCAATGCCACCTTGGATGCCACTTCTGCCAGGAGTTCTTCTGGCAAGAACCAGCAGAAGAAAAAGAAGAAGCCGTTTCAACACTCTTCCCCTGCGGTCCAGCAGTCCTCCTACCAAGGAGGTCATCAGCATCAGCAGCGGGCTCAAGCTTGGTGCCCATGGCCTAAGCCCGGACCCCAACAGGCCTGCAAAGGGGGCCAAGGCTCAGGTCCTGGAGCCAACTCCTCCTCTAAGCCTGCTCAGTGACGGGATTCGGGCTGCCACCCCTATCTCCATTATGCCAACTCTGGGTCCTCCCGTGGGGGGCCGGCTCTTTCACTTCCTTTCCACCTGGTCCGCTATCACTATGGACAGGTGGGTTCTCGAAGTGGTCGGTCAGGGACTGCCTCTGGTATTCAAGCAGTACCCTCCCAGCTGAGCCCACACCCTTTGGGAAGAATGGACTTCCACATGCACCCAGTCAGTTCTTCGAGATGACATTGCTCAGCTCCTCCTCAAGGAGGCAGTAACTATTGTGACGGATCCATCTGCAGACCCAGGCTTTGTCTCTAGGTACTTCGCGGTGCCCAAGCAGACGGGGGGCTGATGCCCCATTCTAGATCTCCACGACCTGAATCAGTTTCTCAGGTCACCCACCTTTCGGATGGCCACTCTGTCCCAGATCATACCATCTTTGAAGCGAAACATGTGGTTCTGTTCACTGGATCTGCAGGACGTGTTCTTTCACGCCCCAATCTGCCCATCCCATTAGCTGTTTCTCAATTCAGGGTTGAAGAGACCCTGTCACGAGTTCTGAGCCATGCCGTTCGCCTGTCATCGCCCACGGGTCTTCACCAAATGCATTGCAGTGGTGGTGGCGGCCCATCACCGGCATTGGGGTTATAATTTACCCCTACCTCGGCGATTGGCTTCTGTGCAGGTTCCACCCAACAGGAGGTGGAGAGGTCCAGGATCTGGCCTCCAAACGTGCTCCCAACTCAGCCTCCTGATCAACGAGGCCAAGTTGGAACTCGTGCCCTCTCAGGTGATGGGCTTCATTGGGGCAGAGCTCGACTCTTGTCAAGCCAGAGCTTGGCTCCCGTGGACAGGCGGTGGTTCTTTTCGCCTTTGCTCAATCATTTCTGGTTGGGCACTTGCCTCTGCCTGGGACTTTCTGCGCCTTCTGGGTTACATGGTGGCGTGCACCTCAGTGGTCCATTGGGCCTGGCTTGCATGCGCCCTCCAATGGGAGCTGGCCGCCCAGTGGACTCCAGCGCCACGGTCAGTTCGACCAGCTAATCACTGTAACCCAGAAGATGTGGGACACTCTCCAATGGTGGACCACCCCAGACCAATTGCAGGAAGGGATCCTGTTTGTTCGCCCAGCCGACGTGTCATCCTTATGACCGATGCCTCTTTCCATGGGCTGGGAGCCCACATGGGGACGACAGAGCCCATGGGTTTTGGACCATGAGGAGTCCCAATGCCACATCAACCTGTTGGAGCTCAGAGCAGTCAGACTGGCATTGTCAGCTTTCACTCCTCAGCTCCAGGGTCAAGTGGTTCAAGTCCTGACGGACAATACCACGACCATGTACTACCTCAACAAACAGGGCGACTCGCACTCCCATCTGCTGTGCAAGGAGGCGCTCCTCATCTGGACCCTCGTAAACTGGTTGTAGGCGGATCTCCTAGCCATTCATGTGGCAGATGCCCTCAGCCATATAGGCCAGACATCCCACGAGTAGTCTCTCCATCCAGAGGTAGCTTACAGTCTATTCTCCTGTTGGGGCAAACTGATGGTGGACCTGTTTGCCTCCAGGGAAAACACCAAGCTGAGGCTGTATCATGCCTGCCTCCTCAGCAGGGCTCACTGCAGGGGGATGCCTTCTCGAGGCCATGGACCGCAGGCCTCATCTACGCCTTCTCTCCATTTCCCTTGATCCACAAGGTGTTACTCAAGGTGAGGAGGGACAAGGTGAAGGTGATGCTGGTAACCCCAGACTGGCAGCGCCAGTTCTGGTATCCAGATCTCCTCAGGCTCAGCTGCAGGCCCCCGGAGCGGCTTTGTACATGCCCGGACCTGATATCTCTGAACCAGGGAAGGTCTTCCATCCGACTTCAATCCCTGCACCTCACAGCCTGGTACCTGAGTGGCTAGAGTTCCATGCTTTGGGTCTTTCCAAGATGTCTACACTGTGGGTGGAGGCATCTCGAAAGAATCGACCAGGAAATGTTATGCCTTCAAATGGAAAAGGTTTTCCATTTGGTGTCAGAATAAGGGTCTGGACCTCTTGTCCTGTTCTGTAGCTAACATTCTTGACTACCTTTGGTCTCTTTCTAAAGGGGCCTGCGGTCTTCGACCCTTAGGGTGCACCTGGCAGCCATTTCTGCTTACAGTGCGGGCGGTCAGCCGACACTGGCGCAGGAGACAGTGGTCAGGTGCTTTTCAAAGGCCTAGATCACATATCCTCCGGTTCGTGAACCTCCACCTCCGTGGATCTACTGCTGGCACTGGCAAAGCTCATGGGCAAGCCATTCAAACCAATGCACAAGTGTGAGTTGTCACACTTGTCATGGAAGATAGCCTTCCTGGTAGCTATCCGTCTGCCAGAAGGATGGGGAGCTCAGGCGCTATTGGTGGACTCCCTTATCTGGTCTTCCACAGGGACAAAGTTGTCCTGTGCCCCGACCCGAAATTCCTTCCGAAGGTGGTGTCAGAGTTTCACCTTAACCAGGTGTCGACTCTGCTGGTATACTACCCTAATTACACCTCAGAGGCCGAGTACAGGCTCCATACTTTGGACCTGACACGTACTCTCTCCTATTATAAGGACAGGACGGCGGAAATTTGCGGAGAGGTTCGCTAGCTGTTTGTCACCTACGCCGAAGCCGCTGCTGGCAGACCTGCAGCCAAACGGACCATAGCAAGATAGATTACATCATGCATAGGTCTTTGCTATGAGTTGGCGGGCAAGGAGCCCCCCAGAGGGATAAGAGCTCTTTCTAACCGCCATACTGCTGCATTGGTGGCCGCTTCCAGGGACATCCCTGTCCAGGAAATCTGTCGGGCTGCTACCTGGAAGTCAGCAAACACCTTCATTACCCACTACCACATCGCCCTTGAGTCACACCGGGATGCTGGTTTTGGGGACTCGGTTCTCCAATCTCTGTTCCCTAAGTAGGGGTGTGCGTCTTGTCTCCCTCCTCCTGGAGAACTGCTAGGAGTCTGCCAAACAGTGTAGATGAACAACATGTCCACGATCCTAGAAAAACAGGTTACTCACCTGTAACAGTAGTTCTAGGAGTGGTATATGTTGTTCATCCACATGGACCCACCCCTCCTCCCCAGCTGCGGATGCACACAACCTGGCTTCCAGTGGGCTAAGATCTGGTGTCATGGGGTGGAGCCAAGGTATATACCACTCGGGTGGGTGGGAGGAGCCAGCTTGACAATTTCCGGCAGATCTTAAAGGGGAAAGGGACATGCCAAACAGTGTGGATGAACAACATATACCACTCCTAGAACTACTGTTACAGGTGAGTAACCTGTTTTTTCTTGACTTCCAATGGATCTGAGTAACACCTATCTGCAGACAGGGATTATGCCAAAGAGGTTCAAAGGGACCGAGAAAATGAGAGTTTCATTTAAATAATCTCATCATCATTTTCTAGTTATCATAAGTAAAAAGGATGGGGAAGGTGTGTGTATTAATGGTAGACTATGGGCATTGAAACATGATAGGAAGAGGTGTGTCACCCACCAAAGCTTGTTCAATATCCACCAATAAAGGGACATTTTGGGGTGGGGCGGAGAGCCACAACAGTGCATGCTTTAACCCCAAACTCGCTTGGTATGCCCAAGATCAAGGTATCTTCCACCCCCATCCACTCCAGGTGCCCGTAAAATTCTCCTTGCTAATCTTGGGGGTCGTGTTATCCCCAAATAAAATTTGACAGCATTCTGTCCATCTTGTCCCACAGCCCAGGAGATACGGTATAGGTAGGTTGCTCACACAGTAAAATAGTTTAGGACTGCCATTAATTTAATGGTTGCCACCCTACCTGAGAGAGAGTGAGATATAACTTAGATCCCCTATTGAAGTCTATGGTTAAAGTGTCCAAAACTTCCATAATATTTTCAGTCCCCATTGTCTGAACATCTCTAGAAATGAGCATGCCCAGATATCTAATCCCACCCGGTGACCATTTCAAAGAGGGTGTACAGAAAGAAGCCCAGCTAGGATCCTCATGACATAAGGGCATAAGTTCAGTTTTATTCCAGTTAACTTTAAGACTAGAAATGGCACTGAAAGAGCCTAGAACAGCCCATGTACTGGGAAGGGAAGTTTCTACTTTTGACAGTAACACCAGTAAATCATCTGCATAAAGTAACACAGAAAAAGGCTGGGACTCCATTCTGATACCCTGAATATTGGGATGCTGTCGAATGGCTGCACTGAGGGGTTCCATCGTTGATAGGAAGAATGAGCTTGACGGACATCCCTGCCTGGTGCCGTGATATAGACTAAAGGAATTGGATAGAACACCATATGCAATAACTCTAGCTTTGGGGGAAGCATACAGACACTGGACCCAAGCCTGAAAACCAGGACCAATACCCACAGATGAAAGGGTGTAAATTAAATAACTTCAGTCAGTCAAAAACCTTTTCGGCACCAGTTGCAATAATAGCCACAGAGTCTGGACCGCTAGAGGCAATCTGAATAAGATTAATCACCGCCTGGAGGTTAACACTGCCTTGCCTACCCTTCATGAAACCAGCCTGGGATTTATGTATCAAAAAGGGAAGAACTGTTTCCAAACCAGGGGTGCAGCCAGGGATTTCAGATCTGCACACCAAGTGGACTCACTCTACCCCACCCCCCGGGGTGTAGCCAGGCAATATACAAATGTACACCAGGGCTGTGTTTGTTGCCTCATTTGGCACAAATGCAGCTTCTGTATCTCATGCCATGCCATGCATGGGTAAATATAAATACCATGCATTGTTCCCTAAGACACCCACATACCAGCCCAGAGCCTGTAAAGTTGTATTGTCCTTGGGATGCAAAGACAGTATTAGTGACCAGTCCTTCTAGTTTCGACTCCTATGAATAAAATTACAGAAAGGTTCAGTATTTTCTTTTAGTTTTTATGGAAAAAGGAAGCAATTCAGAGCCTATTTGCTACCCCCCTTAAATAAAATTGAGCACCATGGAGTGCTTGGAGTATGCCTGCCTACGCCCATGTTCCAAACGCATTGCAATAATTTTTGCTAGAATTTTATAGTCAGCATTAAGTAAAGATATAGGCCTGTAACTTGTACACACTGTCGGATCCTTGTTGGGCTTGGGCAGGACAGTGATAGTTGCTTCCTGCATAGATGGGGAACCGAACCACCCTCCATAATATATCTGAAAAGTTCCAAAAGATGAGGGGCTAAATGTTCTTGAGAAACTTGATAAAAATCTGTCTCAACCCATCCAGGCCTGGGGCCTTTCTGGCTGCCAAGTGGTTAATAGCTAATGTTATCTCCGCTTAAAGAAATCTCTGCATCCAGCGCTTTAGCAGTCTCTGGTGGTACTGATGGTAATTGCAAATGTGCAAAAAGGCTTCAAAGTCCATCTGAGAAGGGAGACTGTAGAGCGCATACAGGGCCTGATAATATTCTTTAAATAAATTAGAAATTTCTTTCTTTTTTTTTTTTTTTTTTATTGAGTTCTAGGATTACAATACCTCTGAGCCAGGGCTCTTTTACAAAGGTTCTGCGTCATTAGGTACAGATTAGACAAAAGCGTTACTGGTAACACAATTAATTGTTGTACATACATATAGTGTAGGCGAGGACATAAATTGAGGCAAGCGCTCAAGAAAGGGATGAGGTGAGTTGAGAAAGAAGAGAGGACGGAAGGAGAAGAGAAAGGGGGTTGGGGGACAGCAAGGGAGGGGGAGGCAGAGGGAGGAAGGGGAGGGGTGGTGGTGGAGGGAGGGAAGCAGCCTGGAGAGCTTTGTCAGAGCAACAAAAAGTAAAGTGCAGACATTGGGCATGGTTGGTGTCACAAAATGCTAGACGACAGAGGCTCTTGCGGGTTGTTGGCAGAGCAGCGGAGCCACGGAGTGGTGAACTGGTTCAGTAGACCGGGGGGGGGGCGTCCAGTGATGCGTTAGAGGCTAGCTATTACAGTCACAGGTGCTGGAGGCAAAGAGAGAGTGGTGGAGCCTAGTTTTGAAGGTACCAAGAGTGGGGACGGCGGTGATATCACTAGAGAGTCCATTTAGCCATTAGGCAGCCCGGTAGGCAAAAGCTCTTTTGACCTTGGGTTGTGCGGCAGTAGGGAATTTTGGAACTGCTGCTGTTTAGTTCCTCAGGTGCTCTGACTGCTTATCTTAGGTTGTAGGAGGGTGGCTACACCGGGTGGGGCGAGGCCCTTCTGAATATTCATAGCCATAATGCAGGTTTGATATTTAATACGCGTGTCAAGTTGCAGCCACTTGGTTTAGGAGTAGAGGTCGCAGTTGTGTGTAAAACGTTGAGCGCCGGTAATTAGCTGACAGGCCTTGTTGAGGGAGGTTGTTACCCATTTGAGCGCTGTAACCGAGGCAGAGCTGTAGATGATAAGGTCATAGTCAATGGTGGCAATGATGGTGCTGTGGACGGCAGCAGCCAGGGCTGCAGTGAGAAGGTGTCTCCTGAGGCGTAACAGCAGGGCTAATCTGGAGTTTGCAGCTCTGGCAACATTGTCGATGTGGTCAGTGTAGGAGAGGTACGGGTCAAGGGTGATCCCAAGGTATTTAAAAGTTTGGATTTGTTCTAGCATACTGCCTTGGCTGGTCGATATGGAGAGGTGATGGAGTTTGTTTGTTATGGCGCTGCTGAAAATCATGGTCTTAGTCTTTTTTCCGGTTGAGGATCAGTTTGTGTTGAGTGAACCAGTTCTCAGTGGTGTAGAAGCAATGTTGGAAGTTGCTTTGCAGCCGGTTTGGGTCCTGGTGTGAGGCTAGAATTACCGCATCATCGGCATACAGTACGATCTGTTGGGAGCATGAGGTAGGTAGTGTATTTAGGAACAGACTGAAGAGGAGTGGTCCCAGGATGGATCCCTGTGGGACACTGGAGCATACAGGTTTGGCATCAGAACACATTCGCAATTTTACACATTGTGTCCTGTTAGCAAGGTAGCTATTGAACCAAGGGATAGTATTAGAGATCCCAGCTTGAAGCTGGGCAAGAAGAAAGCGGTGGTGGACAGTATCAAAAGCCTTGGTTAGGTCTATAAAAATCGCCCCAGTGAGGTGATCTTTATCCAGGGAGCTGTGGATGGACCCAGTGACTTCAAGTATTGCGAAGGCTGTGCTATAGCCTTTCCGGAAACCATGTTGTTGCCTGCAGAGGATGTTGTGCATGTCCAGGTATTCGGTAAGTTGATCCGAGACAATGCGTTCAAGGGCCTTTGAGAGGGGTGGCAAGATTGAGATCGGACGGTAGTTCCCATGGTCAGCCTTGTCACCACTTTTGTGGATTGGGGTGACAGTGGCTGACTTCCATATTTCTGGGAATTGGTTGAGTGAGAGGGAGAGGTTGAAAATTTTGGTAAGGGGTCCTAGCACCTCTTCAAGGGTGAGGGCCAGGAGCTTTAGGTCAAGTGTGTCTTTGGTGGCTCTGGACTTGCTGATGGCTTTGGTGATGTACTTACGAACATCGTTCTTATGGACTGCTCTAAAGTAGAAGGGAGGGTGATTGGCGAGAGTTGAGGAGTTGGGGGTTCGGGCGTCGTCATCGTTAAAGAAGTTGGGGGAAGGACACTGCTAAGATCAGTGAGCGTGTTGTTGAATGTATCAGCAATGGTTTTAGGGTTGAGTGTGGTATTCCATTCACCTTTAGCATGGCTAGGCAGACGTAGGTTTCTTCCCAGAGATTTCATTTAGGTTGTTCCAGAAGTCCTCCCATTACTCCTGGATTTGGTGAGTACCTTCTTATAGTAGTCAGACTTCTGGGACGGATGGTTTTCGTTACAGTCATTGTGTGCATGTTTATAATTTTGGATGTCTCCTTGTTTCCGGTGGATCTTGCCAGTTCCCAGAGGCAGTCCCTGGGCTTTAGCTTTTTTAGGAGGTCCCCGGTTATCCATGGGTTGCAGAGGGTTTTAATTTTGTGCTTCTTCAGGGGTGCAAATAGGTTACAGGCTTGATTGAAGATGTGGATGAAGTGGTCTAGGGCCAGGTTTGTATTGGATGCCTGGAAGATAGGAGTCCAGTCTTGTTGGAGAAGGTGGGCCTTGAAGTGGGTTAATTGGCCACGGGGGGAGGACTCTGCTGTAGATGATCCTGGGGGGGGGGGTTGTGGAATTTGTTTGACCAGGTACAGCTGATGGGAGAGTGATCACTGAGTGAATCAGGAAGGATGGCAGAGTTTGAGATCCTTGAGGGGTGGCTAGTAAGAATCCAGTTGAGCAGGGTGCTGGTCCCTGTTTTATAGTTCATTCTAGTTGGGGAGTCCAGCATCTGCAGTAGGTTGGCCGATATGATAGAGTCCTTGAAAGTGTCTGCCTCAGCCGAGAGCCAGTTGATATTGAAGTCACCCAGTAGGATGGTTTCAGTGTCAGGGGGTTGTGATCTGACAAGGTCCAGGACGGCGTTTATGCCTGAGACCTGCTCCTTTGGAGGAATATAAACCGTAATAACTGTGAGTGCCTTGTTATGGGCTCCAAGTAGGATCCTGGCAGGGAGGATCTGTGTGGGACAGGTCACATTGGCTGGTTCAGATCGGTGGCCCAGAATAGTGTCTTTCACGTACATGGCACAACCTCCCCCTCTTTTAGACTTGCGATCGAGTCTAAAAATATTGTATCCTGGGATAGCAATTGCTTGGTCGGGAACCAGAGTGGTAAGCCAGGTTTCAGTAATTGCCAATATGTCTGGATTATGTTGGCTAGAAAAGGCTTGCAGGGAGTCGATCTTGTGGAGTAGGCTGCAGATATTTAGGCACATGATAGAAAGAGTGCCAGGCTAACTGTGTTTGGGCGGGACTTTGCTGGCGTGCAGAGCCAGGGTTCGGTGGACATTTCTGATATCAGTAGGCTCACCCGTAGGATGAGTGTCTACTACCAAGAAATCCTGACCTGCCTTTAAATATGGGATTTGTGTTGCCATAGCTTTCTCTTTAACTGATGGGCCAACAGTTTTCCCACCTTCTCCACTGATTCCCAGTATGATTGTTGCATAAAAAATAACACCCATGAGGCCGATTGCTGATAAATTGAATTTAACCTAAACTCAAGCTCTAGAAGAGTCTGTGAATGATCTTGGCCATAGCCTTGCAGGGGCTGTTGATACACAGAATATTCCGGGGCCTTAATACCCACTGTTAAATCAGAAATCTCTTGCCTTCAAATTTTATTTTCTTTGGCAGCATAGGCAATTACCCAGCCTCAAATAAAAGCCTTGAAAGCATCCCACAGGGTAAAAGGGGAGATGTTGGGGTCTTGATTAACTTGAAAATAAAAAAACAGTTTTCTCCTTTAACTAATTTTGATAAGCCTCAGAACATAGGAGAGCCAGAACCTCCATCTAGGGGATTTGGAGATACTTCCTTCTGGAACCCAAACAAGACAACCAGGGGCATGATCCGAAGTAATAATTGGAAAAATTTCCACACTTAAAACCCCAGACAGGAAAGTAGAGCTACCCCCAAAAAGTCTAATCTGCTACAAGTACAGAACTTGTTGGACTGAAAAGTAAACCCTTGGCCTGCTGGATGGGACAGCCTCTAAAAATCTAACAAATTTAGTTTGGTACAAACTTGAAGTAACAAAGCCCTTGAGTGTTGGTGAGAAGGGTTCCCCTTTGCAACTGGAGCCCTGTCAACCATAGGGTCCAATACAAAATTGAAATCTCCCCCATTAAGACTTTCAACTGAGGTTGATATCCATCCATTATTTGCTGGGAAATGTAACCAAATTAAGAGCATAGATATTGATCAATAAATATCTACCCCATAAAAGCACACTCCTCCCCTCCCTGTCTGCCAGCATTCGCTCAACCTTCATGGGACATCTTTTTTTAATGAGAATCAAGACTCCCCACTTTTTAAGTGAAAATGTACTAGAAAACTCCTGACATACCCACCCTCTAACCAGTTTCAAAGTGCCAGCCTTCAGAAGATGAGTTTTTCACAATGTATAGACTTTAAATAAGACACTTTCATTGCTTTATAGGGTGATTCATTCCCCGAACATTCCAACTTCTCAAGTCCGCCATCTCAGAAAATCACGAAAATATTTAACCATAGAAAGATATAAGCATGCTCCTAAAAGACCGGAGGATAACCCCCTGAGAGTATGATGGTGCCACGTTTACAGCCTTATTAAAACAGAAAAGCCTATTTAAGATCAACACCTCCAGATTATAACTTAACTTATTTCTAATGGGCCCTATAATTGGAGAAGTGAAAAATGACTAACAGCAAATAAGAATATAACAGACCCTGAAAAAAACTAATAAAACTAAATAACACAATAGTACTACATTTCCCACTGGTATAACTACATGCAAAATAGCAACCACCCCACCAAGTTTTAAACCCCTCAAAAAACAAAAAATATTAAATGTCTCACCACTCAAGGAACAAGGTGAAAACCAGTATACTAACCTATATAATACTAAAACCACCTGAAAATATTAACCATATGGCTTGGAGAGGGATGTAAGGCAGACGGCATTACTTTGTCCAAGCCCTCCCAACAGGCATAACTATGGGCATGTTAGCCCAGTCCTGCACCTCCCTGCTGCAGGTCATCCGATCACCCCGACCTCAGAGCCTGAAATCGAAAAAGAAATGCTCATTAATTGAAGAAAAACTGCCACCTAGGGAAAAAAGAGGATTTAAACATACCCAACTAGGCATAAAAGTTATAGTTCAAAAAACCTCAACATCCCCCACATACAGAACAATTGTGCAATATAAGCTAAACAACCAAGTAAGAGGAGATGGGGTCTCTCACACATTTTAAATCATCAAAGGCAGCAAAGAATAATACCAGTAAAATGTAAGTCCACCCTGACTTGGAGTTGGCCTACACCTTGAAAAGTTCAAATATCCTGCCTATTTTAAATAAAGGAGCCCACTGTTTTGGGCTGAGCCCTGCCACTTAATAATCCATTCCAAAAATACCTAACAGAGCTCACATTTTCCTCTTCTTATAAGGGTGGGGGCTGACCAAACGAGCAGACACGAAAGACCGTTAGGCCTATTCTGCTGGCATTTTAGTATGTTAGTCTTGACCAGCGTTGCCTGGGCTTCTCTGCTTACCCATTTACTGATGAGCTACCAGCAGTAGAGCAGTCCCCTGTAGAAGAAATTGTAGTAGAACTCACTACTGTCGTCACCTGACCAACTTCACCAGATGTTCCAGCTTCAAGAAGAGATGAGCTCTGCGTCACCTGGTCCAAAGGAATGGATGTCACCAATTCATCTTCTAGATAGTTTGCCCATTCTGTGCCATGCTCCGTAGAATCTTCCAATACTGATGTTGGGGATAGCCACGGATGTTTTGGTACAGGATCCACTGACCAACACTGTGATACCGGGGAGCCTGCCGCAGCAGGGGAAGGTGGATTAAGCAATGCAGGATCACTTTCTTTGGTATGTCGCTGAGGAGACCTAGAAGGATCACCTCAAGAGAGCTCTTTCTACCTCTTGGATTTAGAAACAGAAGGGTCATCGCTCAGAGTGGGGATAGAAACAGGGTGGGATGATGCTGCCTTCTATATAGAACTTGGCCCAAGCAGCAACAGAGGCACTCACCATTATCATCTTGCATGGCAATATTCTGAAGACCAACTCCTCGCAGGGTTTTTGGCGTAGCCTCTGCTCGAGCCTCAGGTTTAGAGGTTCTACCAGATTCAGCAAGAAAACGCTAGGCTTCCTGAGGGGTGGCAAAGGGATCCAGTGACTGTCCCACAAAACAGAGTAGCAGGATATTTTAAGGAATACTGCAGCTTCCGAAGGGCCAGCTCTTTTCATATTGGCACAAATGCCTTGCGTCGGGCTGCCACATTTTTAGAAAAATCCTGAGAGATATGGAGGGAATGTCTATTCCTTTTGAGAGGCCCTTTTTCTCTAGCCAGCCTCAAGATTTGCTCTTTCACAGAGAACCTTAGAAAGTAGGCTAAGAGCTGGCCTGGTGGTGCTGAGGTTGAGGTGCTGGATACCACACCTCACGCCACGCTGCGACCTGGGTTTGGGAATGGATTTGGGTCACTTAGGGGTCAGTCGGGGGAGGAATGTATTGAGCGTCTGGAGGACTGCTCTCCTTCCTCAGAGAGGGGGTTGGCGCTGTGTGTGCAGTTGACTGGCACTCAGCGGTGGCTGGGTACGTCAAGCAGATGCAAGCGCAAGGGGTTGCGATGATTGCCTCCGCAGAGGTGGAAGCAGCCACCCTACTTGATATGGGAGAAAATGGAGGAAACACTGGATCTGGCAGGGCCCATGATGGCCCCTGACGATCCAGCTGCCCCCGCCACCCGATTCTAGATTGTTGTGTTCCGGGAAGGGGGGCTAGGAACTCTTGCCCTGGCCCTCGCCTGTGGAGGAAAGCCACGGGGAATTTGGGGAGGGGAGCGGGTGGGAGCAGCCAGTGGGCCGATAATGATTCCCCAAGGAGGGTCAGCCTTCTGGTCTGCGGAGGTACAGAATCATGTCCTATTCAAAAAAAAAAAAAACTTAGGCTAAGATGGGACGGGGTCATACCCCTTGAAGGGTGGGGGTCCAACGACCCATGGGCCCACTCTGTCTTCAATGGTTAATCCCAGTAAAAGTCAAGGTCCTGAGGCAAAATCTGTTGTGAAAATTCAATCAGATTTGGGCCCTCAGGGACACCTATAATGCGTAAATTATTACGCCAACCCCTGTTTTCTAAATCTTCTATTTATTCCCACGCTTATTGTAGCTGATGTTCCAATTTAGTGAGCTGATCGGCGCAGTGGGCACTTTCAGATTCCACCTGCAACATAAAAAGTTCCTTATGAGCGATCCGTTGCTCTGCAGCTTCAATCCTCTTGTCCAGCTGCGCAGCTTTAGTTTTAATGTTAGGGATATCCATTGTCAGCACCTGTAACATCACACGATGTCCAAATGTCTTCCAGACCCTCTGCAACATGGGTTTCAGATGTCTGTATGTTCATGGATTACTACAGTCCTTTTACAGGGAATGACATAGTCCATGATAATTATAATTTTCAACTAAGCCAGCAGCAAAACGCCAATGTTTTAGCAGCACCAGACATCTAGTGTTAGAGGCACAATCTTATAGAAAGCACACTTCAAAGTCTGGTTGAAAAGCAACAGATTTAGTAACAGGCTTGAGGGCAAAGTCTTAAGGCAGCCATCACCTACTCTGCACGCATATGCACCCCTGTTACCCTCTTTCTTTCCTTTTTTCCCCCTCTCCTTCCATCTCTCTCTTTTTAGTGCTTCCGTTCCCACCCCCCTTCATTTCTACTGCCATGCTTCCTTTACTGATTTCCACCCGGGGAGGGGGGGGATTCATAGAAACAAAGAAACATGGAAATTGACAGCAGATAAGGACTGCTTGGCCCACCACTCTGCCCATTTTCCCTATCTACTGTAATACCATAGACCCTACTTGATCTCTGGGTTATCCCCCCTTTCCTAACCACTAAGATTCCTTTATGCCTATCCCATGCATTTTTGAATTCTTTAGCATTTTTTGGCCCCACCACCTCCTCTGGTGGGCTGTTCCATGCATCCACCACCCTTTCATTGAAGAAATACTTTCTCACGTTTCCCCTGAGTCAGTTCCCCTCCAACTTCATAGTATGACCCCTTGTTCTTGAAGACACTACCTATCATACAGGTCTCAGTGTGTAAGGATAAGAGGGGTAACCTCAGAACCAAGAAATATTACTCTGGTCACATTTTTGTCTGACCTGCTCCTAATGGAACTGTATGTGGGCTATTCAACAACCTCTTTGAAGAACAATGGAAACATACAGACAAAAAGATTTCACTTCCTGCGTATGCGCAGACACTGTTCATCACCTTCAGGAATTTTAACACATTCTGTGTCTCTGGACCGCAGCAGTTCACAGTTTCTTCTGGCTTTGACTTACCATCAGGAATCGGCATTTTCATTTGAAATCAACTTTAAATATCCAATCACAGCCATCTAAGTAGGCCTCGCTGATCCTTACCTCTCGTCTTACTTTTTCGCTGATCACCTCAGTGCCTAGCTCTACCAATAATGTTTTCACTTATGATCATGCTGCTCATGTTTTTTTCTGGCTGTGCTGATTTCTCCAAATAGCACTGATTCTATGAGTTCCCAAGACCTACTGCTGATCACCTTGATGAATACCCCGTTACACGCTTGGAATGGCTACATGCAGTCATAATATGAACTGCTTCAAGCTCCATTACCAAATCCTACAATGCACAAGATTGGTCCTACATCCGAGCACAACGTTACCCACTCACTACTGCTCCTTGCTCTTATTATCGAGTGTCCGGTCAGTCCAGACTGGAGCTAGTGAAGAGTGCAGAGGGAGAAAGGTACGGTTGCTGCACAGCAGATGTGTGAAGGAGCTACTAATACGTCTAATACTGCTTCTCCTGCCTATGTCTGGAAACATATACCCTAACCCTGGTTCACCCTTCTCCAGACCTAGTGGCACAAGCAGATCGGGGGCTCTCTCATTAGCATGCATTAAAATTTGCAGCCTGCTCAAAAATCTTGATTCCCTTACTGACTGGACCATCCAGCACAGTCCAGACGTCCTTGCAGTGATTGAGACGTGGCTGTCACCAGCGATCCCTGATGCCGATGTTGCAATTCCAGGATATACTGTTTTCAGGCAGGATAGACCATCTAAAAAAGGGGGAGGCTGTGCCCTATACCTGAAAGACTCTTTGCAGGGGCATGCTCTGCCATTGGCCAACTTTGGTGATGACCCAGGTCCTAGCTATCAAGACTCTGCTTGAGCCCACAATAAGGCCCTAACAATAGCATCAGTTTATATTCCACCAAAATCGACATCATCTAGCCTGGACCCACTCTAACTTGTGTCAGTGGCTTAAACCACAATGCTGAAGTTATAATGCTTGGGGATTTCAGTGTGAACTGCCTTTTCCCCCAGTGCGAACAATTACAAGGATGCCTTATCTGCTGCAAATTTCACCCAGCTCATAACCTCACCTACAAGGGTCAACTACAGAACTGGGACAAGCACCCTATTGGACTCGTTGCTCACAAACCGACTAGACCACATCTCTCATACGGAAGTCCTTCCCGATTCTATAAGAGACCACTCCCCGGTCATGTGTTATGGTCAAATAAATTCAATAAACCCCCAGCAAAAACTGTCAATAATAGGATTCTCACCAGAGGGCACCTAGACCCATTATAATTGCTTCTACGACAACAGAACTGGTCCCTAATTGATACTGCAGTGACCTAAACGATGCACTTGAATACTTCATCTCCCAGTTCAATGCAGTGTGTGATGTCCATCCTTCTTTCAAGAAGTGAAAAATTAAGGGCCTTGACAACCCTTGGGTTACAAGTGACCTACTGGAAAAAATGAAATCAGGGGACCATCTCTGGGACCGGGCAGGAGCTACTGGCAGACCAGCTGACATACAGGCCTATAAAACAGCCAGGAACACCTGTACCAAAGCCATTTGCTTGGATAAAGCCAACTATTATAGGAGTGCCCTGTCCAACACATGGAAGGATGGAAGGAAATTCTGGAGCGACATATCAGAAGTCATGGGGAAAGGTTCCAAAGAGGCACCCACCATGCTGAACGTAGATGGTTCCATCATTATTGACCCTACCTCAATTGCCAATACTTTTAATCTGGCATTCACTGAGCTTAGTCATGTGCTGCCCACTAATTTATTTGATCCAAACTCCTCCCCGGCACCCCATGGTAAACCAGTTAAGAAGCTGGAGCATCCACGTTTCTATTTCAAGGCAATCTCCGAATGCGAAGCCAAAAAATACCTACTAAAGGTACTTGGAAAAAACAGAACTAGTGGTGACTCTCTTGACTTGAAGCTCACAACCCTCACCCTTGACGCTGTCTTGACCCCTCTAACCAAGATTACCAACCGTTCCCTCATGTTGTCCCAGTTCCCTCTCAAGTGGAAGTCCACCCTGGTGACCCCAGTCCACAAGAATGGTGACAGAGCACAACACGGTAACTACAGGCCTATCTCCATCCTCCCTCCCTCATCCAAAGCATTAGAGAAAATTGTTGCAGATCAGCTGGTAGACTACTTGAAAAATACAACCTGCAGTGCCCGCAGCAGCATGGCTTTCCGAAAGATCACAGTACCACCGCTGCACTCATTGAATTTATGGGCTACATTCATCAGGCACTTTATCAAGGTCAGCTTGTCAGCACCACCTTCATCGACCTGTCAAAGACTTTCACAGGTCAACCATCTACTACTAATCGAACAGTTTGCTGATCTAGGGCTGTCCCTTGACACCCTAAGGTGATTTCATAGCTATCTCTCTGACTGCACTGAACAGGTTAAGATTGGTAATGCCCTCTCCTCCAAACAGCCTGTTGGTCAGGTGTCCCCAAGGGTCAATTTTGGGGCCCTTGCTATTCAGCATCTTTCTGAACAAACTCCCTGCCCTCTGTCATGAACATATCCTCCTGTATGCAGATGATGCGGTAATTTTCTGAAAGAACTCCGATCCCTCTATCTTGGAGGGCCACCTTCAGGAAAGTTTCACGGATGTAGAGGCATGGTTTGTCACGCAGAAACTAGTGCTCAACTACAAGAAAATGAAGATTATGCTTTCCCATAGTACACATAATAAACATAAACGTGAACAACTGACAGTCAGAAATAGCGCCGGTGTCACCTTAGACCAGACACATTCTTTCAAGTACCTTGGAGTGACCATGGACAGTACTCTGTCTTTCTCCAGTCATATTGATATGATCACCAAATCCGTGAATATCTGCATCGGACTTCTGTACAGACATAAGCACTGCCTAACTCCCGAAGCACTTAAGCTTGCAGTACAAAGTGCAATTGTATCAATCATTGACTACGTGCTTGTTATCTACGGAGTTGCCTCTGTGTCTGCCTTATGGCATGTCGCCATTGCTCTGAACAAGTCCTATAGATTACTGACTGTTGCTGTCCCCTGCACACACACCTGCGACCTCTATAAGCAGGCTAACTGGCTTCATCTTCTGGGAAGAATCACTTACCCAACCTGCCTGGTAGAAAAAAAGGCATCCCTCTGTCTTATGCCCCCTGGGGTACAGAATCTCCCTAGACCAACCAACAGCACTCGTCACACCAGAAGCTCTGATACGCCATTCTACTTGTCCCCCTCTGTCACACCTCTCAGGGCCAGTGGTCATTTGTAGGCAGAGCCCCTAAGTTATTCAACTTGCTGGGCAGTGAAGTCACCAATTCAGCCACTCTAGCCCTGTTCAAATGTAATCTTCGTCATACCCTTGTGACTCTGGCCTCATGTGACTGCTTCACTTAATTACCCCGAGCCGACACCCCTGTCTCCCTTCATCTATATTATCTCTGTTTCTGTGCCTCTATCCACGTCCCATAGTCCCCCTACACCTTTTTTCTCTTTTTTTCACCTCCCCCTTTCCCCTCAATTGCTCTATCCCTCCACTAGCTCTCCAACTCTTCTGCCCCCCCCCTTCCTACTCCCCTGTCCACTAGCCCAGGTCCTGAATGTCTTCTGACCTCCCATCCCCCTTACACCCTAAATTACCTCTCTACACTTATGCACCCTCTCTCATATGCCTATATCAGTTTGTATCTTCAATCCCTGCTACTTTTGAAACTCTTCTACTCTGATGACAAGGCTTAATTTTGCTGCATTATAATTCTCTGTATAATTGTGTCCGTGTTCTCCACTGTTTGTAAAGATATTCCCTGTTTTTCCATTGTATCTAACCTAGCTTCTATGTCTAGCCATACTGTTTCTTGTGTGAAGTATCCTGGACTGTGTAAACCAATTCCAATGTTTTTTTATTTTTTTTATGAACATTTGACATTGGGACCTTTGTAAAAGAGCCTATGGCTCAAAGGTGTTAATTCTGAATTCCCAATAAATAAATAAATGGGGTCCTCAGGGTCTATTCTGGGTCCCTTACTTTCAGTTTTATTTATTAACCCACTCACGTGCCTGCCCAGTAAAGATGCTGCTCTAAGCTGATGATGCAGTAATCTCTGTTCCAGGAAACCACCCAACAGAAATAACCACATCTCTTCAAGACAATTTTTCCCAAGCTTGAGTCCTGGTTGTCTCTTCACTGTCTCCTCCTAAACTACAAAAAAAGTAAAACAATGTACTTTGTTATTCAGCACACTAAAAAGAATGCTGATCCCCTGACCATTCAAAGCCACAAAGAAGACACTGTTAAACAGGTCTCTACCTTCAAATATCTTGGCATCCACCTATATGACACCCTCTCCTTTACCTCCCATATTGACCACGTTCTAAAACCAGCGAGTAGTAAACTTGGGATCCTTTACTGTCACAGAAAAGCTATGACCCTGGAGACCCTCAGCTTTGTCACTCATAGCTCTATACTGTCAATAACAGACTATGGTCTAGTCGTATATAGTGCTGCCACTGAAACTGCACTAAATTGGTCAAATTACTCCTTAACAAGGCTTGTCGCCTAGTACTAGGAGCTAGTCACCTTATCCACACTTGCAGCCTATATTCCTCCACTGGTTTGCTCCCTCTACAGCTAAGGACTTGGTATCAAGCTTGCTTAATTGGTAAAAAAGCCCTACTAGGACTAGTACCTGTCTCTACAGCAACCTTATTCCAGCAAAACTCAGCCTCTAAAACTACCAGAAGATCAGTTAAGGGTGTACTACATGTCCCTTTTAAATGAACCTCCTTCACCCAGCGGTTACTTGCATATCATGGGCCACTGTGGATGAATGGCCTACTCCCTCCCTCTTCCAATATGAAAAACTCGGCCCTTTTAAAAAGGAACTTTGTATCCACTTGACTGACACTAGTCACTGTGACTGCAGCCCATAAATGCGGATGATTCCATCCTTGTTCCTGGTCTCCTACACTTGTCTCCCCCTTCTCTCTGTACACCCCCTACCCCCTAGTCATTCTTTGTCCCCCTCCTTTGACATTGCCATGTCTTGGCTGATACCACCCAACTTCCTGCACTTGAGTATTCAAGGCTCACCTCATGTCTCCCCCTTCTCCCTCCCACCTTACCCCCTCACCCAATCTCACCCTTCCTTGATAATGCCTTATCTGGCTGCTGCCTTCCTTCTTGCACTAGTAATGGATCCAGCTGAAAAAGTTTATATCTGTACATATGTATATCTGATTAAAATGTTTGATTATTTTTGCATATCTGTTTGGAACCTAAATCCCTTCCGAGTTATTGTAACTGCCTCCCTGTAAAAGTCATTTACTGTATGTTTTGTTTTTGTTGTGTTTTGCGTTTATTTGACTTGGAGCCTTTGTAAAAGGGCCTTCTGGTTCAAAGGTTGTAATTCCAAAACTGAAATAAATAAATAAAACATCTTTTTCTCAAAAAATTGCTTCCCTCCTGTAGCTTATTTATACCCTTGAGATATTTGAAAGTCTCTATCATATCCCCTCCTTCCTTTCTTCCAGGGCGTGCATATTGGAGGTCCATTAGACTCTCCCATAGGGCTCCTGGTGCAGACCCTGCACCATTTTAGTCCCTCCTCTGGAAGATTCCATTCCTTAATTCTCCTGCTTTCTGCTGCAGGGGTCAGTTAAGCTACTCCTGATTTCTTCGCCACCTCCTTGGTTGGTTTAGATGTGCATCAAGTAACATCTAAACTGTCCACTGAGTACTGCAGTTTCCCTTCCGTATGGATGCAGGCCATCATCCTGTAAAGGCCCTTATCTCTCCAGATGGCTCCCCAGTCCCTAATGTAGCTGAACCTCTCCTCTCTGCACCATTCCTTCAACCATGAGTCAAAGATCTTGGTGTGAAGATCTCTCTCCTCCCTGTTGTCGTAGACAGACAGCACCTCAGTGAAAGCCACTGAGTGTGCTACCTTTCTAAGACCCCTCCCCAGCTCGTTAAACTCCCCCTGCACTATCCCAGCCCCATTCCTCACCAGGTGATCAGTCCCCAGGTGGACAATGACATCCAGCTGTGCCTCCTGTCCTGCTGCCCTAGCAAGCCTCTGGATCTGCTTCCCACCCCTCCAGGCTATGGCGCCATGTAGGCACCTAACCTCCTTCTCCCTTCCCTACCTATTCCCAGATCTATCACCCGCACAGTCGAGTTCCCCCATCTAGAAGTTGCTTCCTCCTCCTCCTCCTCTGGGGTTCTCTTCTTCCCCTCCCTGGGTGTCTACATTGGAGAACCCCCACATTCTCCCAGCCACTGGTGCCTCCTCCTGGCAGTCCTGCCTCACCCAGGCTAGCGTGGGAATTTGTAGTGGTACTGGTTGAGGAATGTGCCTCTGACCTATCTTCTCAACCCTTCCAGAGCTTGCCGTAGTCCAGCCATTCCTCCTCCCTGGTATTCTCTGGGGTCATGGAGTCAGACTTGGTGGCCCCTGGGAGGGGAGAGGTCCATCCACCAATTTCATACCCAGTTTACCACCTTTGGATCCACCCCCAAACTGCCCAATTTCCTAATCAACCTTCTGTGTAGTACAGTGTTGAAGGCCGTGCTGAAGTCTAAGTAGATCCAAAATCCAAAAACGCACTCCTGTATTATCCTAGCGAGGTGCAATGAGGGTGGCTACCCCATATAACTGGACTGTGTGAAGTCTAAGTAGGCTATGTCCACTGCCCCACCCTGATCTGTTTCTAAGGATAACTAGGAATGGAGAAGGAGAAAAGGCTAATGCCCATACAAAGCTCCTGTCATTTACCCGTAATAGCATAGAGCATTGTTTGAAAGCATAAGTGTCTAATCTGATTTGAAAGGAAATTTTCGATTCACTGATGACCACATTTGTTGGTAATGAATTCCATGGTTTGACTATCCTTTGTGAAAAAAAGTTTGCCCGCTTTGTTGAAAAAAAGCTGTTTCGTCCCAGTTGCAAAGGGTGCCCTCTGGCATTGATATTTATTTATTTTGAAATCTAGCCCCATCTCGAACATAAGGTTACCCAGTCAAAGAACTCTATCAGGTTTGTCTGACATGATGCCCTCCCCATGAATCCATGCTGCCTCAGGTCTTGTAACCCCCTTGAGTTAAGATACTCCATAATCCTTTCCTTCAAAAGTGGCTCAATGAGCTTCCCCACCACTGATGTCCAACTGACTGACCTATAGTTACCAGCATCCTCCCTGCTACCACTTTTATGAAGTAGTACTACCATCTGCCCTCCTCCAGTCCTCTGGAACCACTCCTGTTTCCACTGAGTTGTTGAATAGGGTTATCAGAGTACAGCCAGTACCTCAATGAGTTCCCACAACACCCTTGGTGTACCCGTCTGGCACCATAGGTTTGTCTACTTTCAGATTTGCAAGGCCTTTCAATACTCTCTCCTCTGTAAATGGACTTGTATCTACCTCCCTTCCTCCCTTCAATGTTCCTGTTGCCTTTATGTGGTCCTCCCCCTTCCACCATGAAGGCAGAACAAATACCTGTTTAGGATGTCTGTTTTTCCTGATCCTCCTCTACTATCCCCCCTTCCCTTTTTAACCCTACAGTCCCTCCTCTTGTTTTACCTTTCCTCAGTTTATGATCTTTGTGTTCCTCACTGCTTTCCTTTCCTTCTGCCTTTCCTGCACTTCTCTATCCCCTTCCCTTTGGATCTGTTTTTACCTTTTGAATGCTGCCCTTTAAGCCTCAACCTTTTCAGCCACTTCCCTTGAGAACCATAGTGGTCTCACTTTTGTGCAGAGGTTTGTTTTTCCACATGGATAAGGTAGTCCTTAGGACTAGCAAGAAGTTCCTAACTAAGCTGATGTTGGAATTTCGCCTGAAGCAGTCACTTACCCTTCCTGTGCTCTACCCTAAGCATTCCTGTCCAGGTGAGCAGAATCTGCACTATCTAGATGTAAAGTGTGCACTTGACCACTACCTGGGTCAGACAAGTAATGTCAGGTCCCAGGGTACACAGCTTTTTGTTATCTTGGTGAGGTAGGGAAAAGTTAAGCAGCATCCAATAGGGTTGTCTCATTGGATAGTCCCTTCCATACAGTTCTGTTATGAAAAAATGGAAAAATACTTCCCTGAGGCCTAAGGGCACACTCCACAAGGGGTATGTCAGCCTCTGTGACATCCACAAGGGGCATCCCACTACTGAACATTGGTAAAGCACCTACCTGGAAAACAGTGCACACTTTCATAAAGCACTATTGCCTGGACACATGGTCCAGGAAGGATGCCAGCTTTGGAACTGCTATCTTGCAGAACCTTTTTTTCCAAAGTAGGTCCTGGACCTAGCCTCCCAAGGTACTGCTAAAAAGTCTGCTTGTTGTAAAGCATTAGTGAGGGATTCCTGGTATTAAAAGAAAAAAATACTCACTGCAGTAATGAGGATTCCTGGTATTAAACGAAGAAAATACCGCAGAAATGCTGATCTTACTTCGAGAGGGCTCTTCTAGTAGGTACTAACCATTAGGACTAAAGGCGCTAGGACCACATGGAAAACTTTAGCTAGCAGTGTCTGGCGGGGGACCGCCCACCCCACTTCACATGACTGATGTCAGCGTGGCGCTATATAGTGAGTGGTCCCCACACCCACCCTCCAGTTCTTTCCCTCCGTCGACCTGCGCATGTCGGAACTTGCAGAGAACGTTGCTTCTGTTGACCACCATTTTGGATGAGTATTTCTACTCATTTATTTCTTTATTTCTTAGAGCATTAGTTTATACGCCTTGTGTATGTTGTCTCCTATGCCTTCCGATTTGCATAAAAACAAGTGTGACTCCTTTGGATCACAGTTGCCTCACAAAGACAGCCATTCCCTCTGCCTCTTCTCACTGGGCCCAGAGCAAAAGACCAAGGACTGTGAGGCCTGCCAGAGCTTCAACCAGGCCACACGGAAATGCCGTAAGCAGGCCCTGGAAGCTCATATTCTGAAGCAGAAAATGGCCTGTATGGAGAAAGAGCTTCAGAAACTCAGGAGCTCATCCTATTCATTGGAGGACCATCGCAAGAAGAAGGACAGGGAGACATCTGGACCAGGATGGGTTTCCCATCACGGGTCCCTCCTGGAGCCGTGGACATGGAGAACCCCTGGGAGTTCCCCTCTGGCCAAGACTGCCTCTGCTGCCGTGGAACAGCCGTTGGCACCGCCAGAGCTGGTTTAGTTTCCAATGGGAGTTTCCTGGAAACTGGACACACCCGCTAGCCTGAGACCATGCAAGGCTATGAGGTTTTACAGCAAGTGGCAAGACCTGTAAGTCGATCGTCGCCCCTCCCCTGATGACCACATTGCGTGGCTGATAAGTCGCATGTTGGACCCTCCAGCGTGCACCCAGCCTGGATCCTTCAGCCAGGCCCGACCAGCGGGCCTGGCGTCAAGAAGTCGGACCAGCTGCCGCCTTTGCGCAGCCTTCCTAGAGGTCCCTCCTTGGGATTCTCTCTTCCACCTCTTGAGGTGGTCCTCTAGCTTTCCTGTGCACGGGATCTGGAGGGTGAGGCGACCTGTTCGGCACCATCCCTGCCAATGCCAGATTACCCTACACCTGATGCCTTGGGCCCATCGCCTACTCCTGATGTCCCCAGGGTCCTTCGGGTCCCTGTGGGCCGCATGAACCCTGCTGCCCGGCCAGTCTGGCCTTGGACCTCTCTTTGGGTCCTCCAGATATTCTTTATCAGGCCCTTTGGGTCCATTGGCCCTGCAGTCGGACCCACGACCGGCCCCACTGGCATCGCCATCGGGCCCTCAGCCAGGTCCAGCAGTCTCTCCGTCAGGGCCTTCGCTGAGCCCCTTGGGTCCTCTGCCGAGCTACCTGATGCCCGGCTACCCAGTGCCACACTACCCTTCAGGGTATCCGTCGCCAGAATTCCCGGCTCCTAGTTATCTGATGCCCGGGTATCCAACGCCGAGTTATCCTCACTATCGGATGCCGGGCTATCCCCAGTCAGGATACCCAACACCTCACCACCAGTTGCAGGGTTATCTGATGCCCAGGTATGGACAGGTTTCCATCAACCTCTACCTCCACCTCCCAAACCTCAGGTGGACCTGCAGGTGATACTGCGATCTTGGTGGGAGGAAGCCAAGTCCCAGCTTACATCTGAGCTGGAAAAACGTCAGCCTGTGGTGACCCCCACGTCGATCGTCACAGAGCTGATGCACAGATTCCTACCATCGACAGACTCTCAACCATTGACATCAAGAAGATCTCGGGGAAACCCTGCCTCAACCAGAGCAACCCAGAGAGCTCTCGAGACCCGAGGACATACCACTTCCTAGACACAGTACACTGACCGAAAGCCTGACGTCGGAATCTGACTCTGACTTGGCTCATTCAGGATCGGATTATGAATCCCCTATTTCAGAGGAACCGAAACTGAAGGACTCTCCCAAGTCTCCTGAGGATCCTTCCATATGGAACTCCTCGGAAGATTCAAGCAGCTTATGATTGGAGATCAGAGGAACAAGATCCTCATCGCCAGAGGCTTGTGGTGCATCTGGAACTATCGGACCAGTCCCTGACTCTTATTCCTCCATGGATAGGCCCTCATGAAGATTTGGCCACCACAATATGGAAGCAGCCTGCCTCTCTGGTCCCTGCAGCCAGAAAATCTGACAGGCTGTACCAGACACCAGAGAGTAAGGATCATCTCAGCACCCATCCTAAGGCAGATTCAGTAGTAATCGGCACCGCCCATGACCGTTCGGCCAAACCGAAACACCTCAGCACTTCACCTCCTGATAAGGAGTCGAAGGTGTTAAATCAATTTGGGAAGATAATTTATTTCTCTTCTACTTTAGCCATTAGAGCACTTAACTGTATTGCTCATATGGTAGTCTACCAGAAATCCATTCTGGGACAACTAGAGTCCAAACTGGAGAAACTGCCAGACTCTGAGCTGAAGGAGGACATGGCCAGTATGGTTAGATCGGCTAGATCTGCCCAGCGTCACCCTGAGGGCTACCTATGACATGGTAGGTGCTTTCGATAGAAGTACAGCAACTATCATAAGCTTAAGAAGGTTCCACCATGCGCACGTGACATGAATTGTGTTGACCATCAGCACAGTGACAGCACAGTGGTGACAGTTGGCATTGTGCTGTCAGGAGACACAAATTGTTTTTGCGGGGGCTTCGCTCTCCACTTCTCATGTAGGGCTCTGCCCCCACCCCCTGCATTACAGATTATTGGCTCTGAGTCAGAGTTGATTCAGTGAGGGGCCAATATCCCCAGAGACGGCAGTGTCGAATACTGCAGACCATTACAGTGAACTGCCGATTTTGTTGCTGTAATAGTCTTCGTTGTATTCCCATCACTGTGCTGACTTGATACCGCTTATGGAGACACTCATGGCTGAGGATCTCTGGCTTGGCACCAGAGGTCCAAGTAGCCATTCAGGATGCCCCCTTCTGGGGCCCTGTCTTGTTTGGCGGAGATGTCAAGGACATCATTACCGACCTACAAGACAAGGGCAAAGTGATATGCTGTGTCCAATTTATGTACAAGCCCTCTCACAAGTCTAAGCAGCCATTTTGTCAATAGCAATAGTGACAACAAAGGCAACAGCAGCCCCGATGTCAGGACAAACGTCGGGCTCTATCGGCAGATATGGCTCCCCCGGCCAAGTCTCACAGAGCCTCGGGAACCGCACCCACCACCCTCTCCTCCACCTCCTGACTCATGCTGGCCCTCCCACCCCTGAAGCAAGATCAGAAGAAACCAGTAGGAGGCAGGTTTGCAAACCATCTACTAGGCTGGGAGGCAGTCATAGCAGACTCGTGGGTGCTTCAGCTCGTAGCCCAAGGGCACACAATCGAGTTTTTTAGAGAGACCACCAGAAAATCCTCCAGGTCCCTCTTATTACCCACTGGGATACATCTGCTTGGTCAGAGAGGAAATTGAGTCTCTGCTGCAGAAAGCAGCAATAGAACCCGTCCCTCAGAATCAGACGGGCAGGGGATACTATTACCACTTCTTCCTAGTCCCCAAAAAGATGGGCAATCTCAGCAGTCTGAATCTCTTTATAGAGAACAAAAGGTTCCGTATGCTATCCCTCCCAGGTCTTCTTCCTTGCTACATCAGGGACATTGGCTCTGTGCTCTGGATATGCAGGATGCATACCTGCATATCCCCAATTTTCTGTCTCACCGCTGCTTCATCAGAGTCTCTTTTCAGGAGAACATTTCCAGTTCAGAGCTCTCCTTGGCCTTTTTTTGGCACCCAGGGTGTTTAAGAAGTGCTAGTAGGTGTAGCCGTGTGCCGTTCAGGCAGAGCATCCATGTATACCCCTACCTCGATGGACCGGCTTCTTTGGGCGCTGAGCTTGCACAGCCTGCTAACATCCCTATCCACTACCCTGGACCTTTTCCAGCAGGTGAGCATTACAGTAAGTCTTCCCAAGTCCCACCTTATCCCATCACAGTGCCTGCAATTCATTGGGGCGGTGTTGGATACTGTCCAGGAGAGCCTCCTCCTGCCAGACAGAGTGGAGACTCTACAAAGACAAACACACCTGGTAGCTTCCCAGAGGCGGACCTCTGCAAGGTCGGGTTCCGCGCCTGCTGGGTTTCATGGCAGCAGCCATCCCTGACTGTACATCTGGCTAGACTCCATATGCAGGTCACGCAGTGACTCTCAGACTACAGTGGGATCAGGGATCAGATGATCTGGATCACATGATCGTAGTCTCCAATCTGATGACTCGATACCTACTATTGTGGCAGAACCTGGACAACCTCTGTGGAGGTGTTTCTTTCCAGCCCTCTCTTCCCACTCAGACCCTAACGACGGTTGCTTCAGGTCTAGGCTGGGGAGCCCACAAGACTCGGAACCTGGTCAGAGTAAACTTCCTCCCATATCAACGTATTGGAGATGAGAGCTGTGGTCTATGCCCTTCAGGCCTTCCAGCACCTCATCAAACAGGGAATGCTCCTGGTCCAGATGGACAACATGTGTGTCATCTGGTACCCGAACAAACAAGGAGGCACATGCTTGTATCCACTATGTCGCAGTGATGCATGTATGGTCCTTGGCAGTCCAACACAACCTTCACCTCATGGAAGTGCATGTCCCCAGTGTTCAGAACATCTTAGCAGACAGCCTTAGTTTCAGTCAAGCCAGAGCCCATGAGTGGGAACTGAGACAATCAGTGGTAGATGAAATATTTGCTCATTAGGGTCAACCAGATCTCGATCTGTTCGCAACCCCATCCAACGCAAAACTACCAGTCTTTTGCTCGCTCGCTCCAGGGCATGGTGTTTTCTGGTGAGACCCGCTCTCTCTATGCTAGACAGGGAAGTTCTTGTACGCCTTCCCTCCCTTTCAGTTATTACAGAGGGTGCTACTGAATCTGCAGGCGGAGGGAGCACACATGATCCTGATTGCTCCCTTCTGGCCTCGACAGATTTGTTTCTCTCTGCTTCAACAACCGACAGTGGAATCCCTGGTTCCCCTGCCCATCTGCTAAGATCTTCTGGCTCAGGAACAGAGCACCCTGTCCCATCCAGGGCTCCAGTTCCTTCACCTACATCGTGGCACCTACTGACATAGCTGCTGCTTGCTTTGGAGTGTCTGCTAGAGTGGCAGAAGTACTAGTGGAGTCAGAAAGCCATCCACTAGATCCACTTATTTTATTTTTTTTTAAATTTAAATTTATTGAGTTTAAAAAACAAAACAACAACACAATACAAAGCACATCAAGGAAGTACAAGAAAAAAATTGGAATGAGCAGTACAACCAAAGAACTCCCCTCCCCTCAACATATCCAAACCCCCATACAAAAGAAGTAACACAAAATCCCAACCCCAAACCCGATCCCACCCACAATCCCACCAACCCACCCTACCACAAATACAAGAAACAATGTACAATGCAGACATTCACCCCCAACAAACTACTCCTCCCCTCCCCGGTGCACCAACAAACACCAAACAATGTCTGGATAAAGCAACATATCACCATCATTTCAAATCTTGACATTTGTATAAAAGCAAGACACTCCTAATAACCAGGATTAACATAATTCTTAAACTAAAAGGCAGACATGAGAGTCGGGTCTAGAATTATGTAAGTTAAGTCAAACACAGGGCTTGGAATTTACTCCATCTCCTCTGAAAAAGGTCCAAACGACATTTAAGACTAGCAATCAACCTTTCAGATTGGAGATATGAAGCCAGTTCAGTCAACCAATCAGTAAAATGACAAGGCCAGTTGGTCAGTCCAGTGTCTTAAAACCAGTTTTTTAACAGCCATAGACACCAAAGCCATATAGTATCTACGTTCAGCACTATCTATACGGGAGAAATCACCTAGAATACATATCTCATCAGAGAAAAAAACGGACAGACCCAGAAGAGGATCAAGATAATCTCGGACCAGAGACCACAAGGGGGCAACTTTAGGACAATCCCAAAACATATGGATTAAGTTACCATCCCCTTGCAAACACCTGAAACACTTTGAATGAGAGACCCTCTTAAGCTGAAAGAGTTTAACCGGCGTATAATAGAGGTTATTAACAATGTAATATTGCGTTAACCGTAACCTATCCTGAGTATGATATCTATAAAGATCTTTCCAAATACCAGACCAATCCAGGGAAATATCAGGTAGAAGGTGTGCCCACACACCCGAGCCTTCAACCGTATCCAGCAAGTTATAATTCAGAAGGAAAGAATATATCAGAGAAATAGAATGGTATTGGGAGGCAAGATTGATAATTCCAGAAAAGAAAGGATAAACGGCCGAATCCTTAAAGGTGGTACCAAATCTCCGGCCGATCAGATGTCTCAATTGATATACCTAGGAGATATTTTTAAAGTATATCAAATTTCTCCAGAATATCGCTGGAAGAAAGAAGTAGGTCCCTGCTAAAGAAATGCTCAAGTCTGGCCTCTCTGATTTACGGTAGCCAATCAGAGTAATCCATAAGTACCCAACTTAACATTGGGATTCTGAACAACCCGGTTGTCCCAGGTCTGAAATAAGCGGAGACAGGAAAAACTTTAAACATTACAAGCTGACTTAGAGCAGCCATCATCACACTGTCCGACACCCAATATGAAAGTACCTTTGGGGATAAATAAAGTAGAAACAAACCTATCTGGTTTAATGTCAGAGAGAGAGAGCACGTTCAAGTTGAAGCCAAATTGGACAGGATGAGTCTGATTCAGTAGAGAACCATCTTCCCAATTTGAGAAGTAGGCAACCCAATGGTACAACAGGAGATTAGGTAATCTAAGACCCCTTTCTCCTAGAAGTGATAATTTAGCATAGGAGCCTAACCCTTTCCCTGAAAGCGAAATTAGAAAAAGCACATGAAACTGCTGAATATAAGAGATAGGAAGCCAAAGGTTAACCAAGTTCAATGGATAGAAAATCAGGAGAACATTCATTTTAAGAATATTTATTCTACCCCAAAGTGAGATGGAAGTGCTGACCAACGCTGTAAATCCTGAGAAACCAAGTCCTTGACTCTGTCCAAGTTTAACTTTCTCAAAGAGAAGGATCAGTAGAAAAATAAATCCTAAATATTTGATAGACCTAGGGCCCATTTCATCCGAAAGAAGAAAATTCGGACTTTTAGTATATACATTAAGAGGAAGATTCAGATTTGGAAATATTCAACCTATAACGAGAGAATGTGCGAACCTCTCAACAATACCAATCACACTTCAAAGACTACGGCGGATCTGCTAAATGTAAAGAATATCATCTGCGTAAGCAGAAAGAACCAGTTCCTTTGATGTAACCTAAGACCCTTAACCTGGGAAGAAGCCTTAAGCCTAATAAGTAGAGGTTCCAAATACAAATTAAATAATAAAGGAGAAAGGGACATCCTGCCTGGTGCCGTATATAAGCGAAAAGGGAGGAGAACACCCCATTACAATAAATTCTACATGAAGGCTACTATAAAACACCGAATCCTATTTAAAAAGCAGGCGGAAAACCCATTCTCTCCATAACTTTGCAGAGAAAAGACCAGTCCACACAGTCAAAGGCCTTTTCAGCATCAAGGGAGACCAAAGCAGCGGATAGAAACGGATTGGGCATATTGAGAGATATGCGACAGAGTCCTCAAATGATCGACGCCCGATCTGCCAGAGGACAAAAACCGACCTGCTCAGGGCTCAACAGACCAGACCAAACCCTCCTGATTCTTTCAGCAAGTATTTTAGCAAGAATTTTCATATCATAGTTTTGAAGAGAGATTGGTCTGTAATGGCTGGATCCGTGAGAATCTTATCAGGTTTGGGATTAAAACAATTATAACCCGAACAATGAGGGATCCACATCCGGAGCTACGATAGGTGCTCATATAATTTAAGAAGAGAAGTATCAAATCCTTATGAGCCTTATAAAAAGTGCTTGAGGAGAGCCATCAGGGCCGGTGTTGATCGGGGCCGAGGAAGCAATTGATCTCTCAATCTCCTCCGGCCAGATTGGAGCCAACAAAATAGCCTGCTGGGCCTCTGATAAGCAAGGGATATCGATCTCCCTCAAATATTCGTTTAGATCTGAAAAGGAGTGCGATATAGGAGATTTACTGTAAGGTCAGATAATACTCCTTAAAAATATGGGCAATTCCTCTGGGTGAAGTGACAACCATACCGGATGAGGAAGTAAGAGGAATAATCTGGAGCTTTCCAATGCCCGTGGGCGCAAGGCGATTTTACGGACTTCTCCCCTTGATCAGAATATTTGGCTTGAGTTTTAACAAACAATACTCCATTTCTCCTTCAAAGATCAAGTATTCATTCTTAACTGATAAGAGCTCTTTAAGATCAGTTAAAGAAGAAGTTGAGAATATTTAGACTCAAATCCTGATTTACCCATCAAAGATAAGGAGTTTGCCAGCCTTTTTTCTTTCTAAGGGAAGCCATTTTAATAAGCTCGCCCCTGAGATAACATTTCAAGGCAGACCAGACCATATCCAGTCTCGGAGTAGAATTAAGATTATCTACCAGAAAGAAGGAAATCAGGGAACTAATATCAGACACATTTTGAGGATCCTTCAACAATAGAGTATTCAGCCGCCAAACTGAATCTCGGGAGAAATCCGGGGCTAAGGAGAGCTTGATCCAGACGACAGCATGGTCCGATAAAATAATTGGGTCAATACCAGATAAACAGAGACTCGGAAGAAAAGTACTAACTAATACCATATCCAACCTAGATTTAGTACCATGCAACTGAGAAAGGAAGGAAAAGGCTCGAAGAAGGATTGGCATGTCTCCAGGGGTCACATAGGCCCAGCAGCGATCTCAATTCGAAAAGGCTCTATGAGCCAGGAAGGGGCGCCTATCCTGAGGTCTCTATCTAGAATGGGTGAGCAGGAATATTCCAGTCCCACCCAATATAAACTGAGCAGGAAGAAAGTTAGCCAATTTATCAGCAGGGACATGAAAAAATCCGGTGCAGCCCCCCACCGGGCCATATATAGATCCCAGAACAACGTTGTCCCCATTAAAGAGCCTTAACCAACAAAACCTCCCTCTGGGTCTGACACAGTCATCTCTTTGGTAAATAAGACATGTTTCTTGACTAGAACTGCCACCCCTTTACTAAAACAAGAATTACCCGCAAGATAGGACTGAGAAAAGCCAGAACGAGATAATAGTTTGGTGTCACCATGGCTGAGATGAGTTTCCTGCAAAAAAAGAATATCAATTTGCAGTAGTGAACAATGTTTAAACATCTGCAAGCGTTTGACCCGATCCCTAAGTCCGCGTACATTCCAAGAGGCTATTTTGAGAGTATTCATAGCCATTTTAGATACAGTATACAAAATTCAAATATCCAGACACAATCAGGATTACAGGAAAGAAAAAGGTGCACCCTAAAAGGAAAGACTGGGAATATCATATAGTACCCAAACAAACCAAGCTTTGGTCCCAACAGGGAGAACCCCCCCATTTTAATCCCCCGGAAACAGCACATTAAACTAAATTGGGAGATTAAGCTGGCCCCTCTATAGATCCCCAGCCCACCATTATTTATAGCAAAGCAAACCCCAATCCAAAACAATCCCAAACAAGAATTACAGAAGACATGTTCCCTCCCATAACAGCACACCCTACTAAATCAAATGTCATATAAAATACCGAGGAGAGCATTCATCAGGCCCACCCCCACCATTAAAACCCGACCTCCCATAATAGGCGAGACCATACAAAACATAAGAAATCACATTCGTCGGTCCCAACCCCCCACCCACCCAACAAAGACCAAAATCCACAAAGCCCAGAACAAACCAGTCGGTAACAGGAAGACCTCCCTCCCCTCCTGAGTCCAGAAACCCAACATAGTCTCCGAAGAATCAAATCAATCCCCCACCCACAAACATCCAATACCCCAAACAAACCAAAAATAGCTATATACAACAAGCGGCTGACATGAAAAACCTATAAAACAAGCTAAGGCCTAAGGGCTCCGAACCTCCGACCCCCACTGCGAACCTCCGATTCCCCAGCATAGAGTCACAGTACCAGTATGCGAAATAGTTCCGCAAAACCGAATGACAACAAGCATCCACCATCCAAACATAGCACACCCCAACAATCCCAATACCAGGAGAGGTTAGCCGACCCCCAACATGTGGCTCAAGATTCCACATCCAGCGAGCAGACACTCTTAGACCGAGCCCCCCGCCCACCCCGGGCACTGATAACCGATGAGATAAGCAGGCAAGGGGAAGAGACATTAAAAGGAAACCAGACAGGAAGGGGGGTACAAAGGTATGACAAATCCTTCCCACAATAAAACCCCATCCAACCATATCTCTCCCTTTCCCGCCCCACAAACCATGAACAAGGCCTAAAAAATCAGGAACAAAGGAGCAAAGCCTAGGACATCTCCCCAAAATTGGAGGCATCAACCCATGAAGCTGATAGAACAAGAGGCACAGCGCAAAACGCAATCCCAAAGAAGAACAAATCTGTACTTTCAAGGCTTGACATTACCATGCAATACCACTACTCCCACAGCTCGCCACAGAAACATACCTTCAGAGAGGGACGGAGTACAGCCTTTGGGCAAATCCAGAAACAATTAAAAATAAGGGACAGCCAAGAGGCACTCATCCAGGCCCCAATATAGCCAAACAGTCCCCGCGTCTACCCCAGAAAAATACATTTTAAAATAACCAACTTACCCATTATCCAGGCAACCACAAAAGAAAATCATAAAATCCAAAAGGATCAATGAGGTACTGGACCCCAGAAACATCAACCCAAAACCACTGTTTCCAGAGGGACCGGTAAGATAGAACAAACCAACGGTCCGTCCAGCAGGAAGTCACCCCGAGACAGTAACCATAAAAGAAAAGGTTCCGTCATGGGAAAGCCTGAGTGGAACAGCGAAGGGCTCCCAGCCATCTAAGAAAACCACTCATCACAACCAACCAGACCGAACAACCCAAAGAGGAGAGACAGAGAAGCAAGAAAGTAGAGAGACCAAGAGAAAGACCTGAGGCAGGAATAGACCGGAGAGAAGGTAAGACTGAGAGACACCCCAAACAGCCAACACAGTAAAACCGTGAACATTTATCATAGCAAGCCAAAATATACATATTTAAAGCAAAGGGATCATAACCCCACAGGATCGTCACATTCCTGCATTAAAATAAAAACAGGAGTTCTTTCAATCAGATCGACTTGAACAGATCCGGTAATTTAGTAGCCAGTTCCTTGGGGGCGCTTGGGAATTAAAGCTGGTAGCCATGCCTCCAACAGTGACCTTGAGAACCGCGGATAAATCATCCTAAAGGGATGGAGCAGCTATTAGCTTCTGCAATCGGGATAGGTAAGCTGCCCTCTTTTCCGGGTTTCTTTAGGTAGATCCCGTAATCCAATTCTGGATGTGCCCCAAAGGACCTCTTAAGTTCGGCATGATTTCGGTGATAAACGTGTTGTCTTTCCAAATAACTTAGGAACTTAACGATAATGGGACGTGGGGGGGATCCAGACGGGGGCCTAGGTCTCAGGGAGCGATGGGCCCGTTCTATGTGATAAGAGGAGCTGATAGGAGATGGGCCCACAGACCTTGTTCAGGAACCTCTGCAAAAAGGCCATCAAGTCTGGGCCCTCTTCCATCTCGGGTAGGCCCAGAATTATTAAATTGTTCCAGCGATTACGCCCTTCTAAGTCTTCAGTTTTAGCTTGCAATTTTTTAATCTGGTGTTTAAGCTCAATGACTTCACTTTCGGTTTTCGTCCTCCACTGCTCCGATGGAAAACTCTAGCCTCCATATCAGAAACTCTAGTAGAGACAGAGGAGATGTAGCACGAGGGACTTAAGCTCACCAGTCAGTTCTTTCAGAATATCTTTCAAAGGAGTGAGCTCTTGGAGGAACCTATCCTCCGTTAAGGGAATGGCCTGTTGCACTCTGTCCCACTTCACTCAGATTTGTAGTGCCCTGGTTGCGTTGTTTCTTTGCAGCCTTCTCCGGGGATGCAGGAGGTGTGTGCTTGACTGAGGCCTGCTTCCCATCCACCTCCATCCCGATATTATAAACAATTATTTTGTCCACAAAACTCGTTTTGCGATAGCAGGCAACTTAATCAGACGTCTCCTGAACAAAATTCCTGTTTAAATGCCAAGATGATTCAAAAAACAGCCAGGAAAGGTGGCTAGAGGGGAGAGCTCAGAAATCCAGCTGCTGTCTAGCTAGATGCCATCACGTGACTCCTCTAGATCCACTTATGCTATGAAATGGAAGAGGCTTTCCATCTGGGCCACGTCTAAGGGTTGGGACCCTTTCTCATTCTCCGTTCTGCAGGTCCTAGAGTATCTACTGCACCTCTCTGCCCTCGAACTTAGTTACTCGACTCTGAAGGTCCATTTGTCTGCCATTTCTGTCTACTACATCCCAGTGGAAGTCAAAACCTTGGCTCAGTTGGAGGTATCCAAAACATTCCTAAAAGGGATCTTTCATCTGAAACCCCCAGTCAGACACCCTGCTCCTCCCTGGGACCTGAACTACATACTGGAAAAGCTCACTCTGTCTCCCTTTGAACCAGCTGTGAGTTGTGACATGCACTGTCTTTCATGGAAAGCGCTCTTTTTAGTTGCCATTACTTATGCTAGGAGGATTTCCTAGCTCCAGGCCCTGATGTGTAAGGAGCCTTATTTGATTTTTCACAGAGACTGTGTGGCTCTGCGTACAAATCCTAAGTTCTTACCTAAGGTGGTTTCTGAGTTCAACTTAAATCAGACCATTCATTTGCCAGTGTACTACCTGAGCATTCCAATTGGAAACAATTCTACATACGCTTGATGTACATAGAATTCTGTATTATTACACTAACAGGACAAAGTCAGCCCGAAAAAGTGATCAGTTATTTGTTTTCTTTGCACCCAAAAGAGAGGTCGCTGCTGTTTCAAAACAGTGTTTGTCCAAATGGTTGGTACACTGCATTATTTTTATTTCTTATCAATGCAGTGTCAGTGGCTCAGCAGGTTGCACACTCACCTCTGAGGCCGGAAGATCAGAAGGCTGTGGGTTCTGTTCCCACACCAGGCACTTGGGTTAAATCCCAATACTGACACTGTTGTACAGCATGAGGGGGGTGCTGCACTCCTGAGGTGCCGTAATGTATTTACTCTCTGTTTCAAGCGATGCTTTGACTGCATCCTCAGGATCATGGGAGCTTTGACTCCAATTACAACTTCCTGCTGCCAGCTTTTGGAAGACAGAAATCTTGCTTTTAGAGCAGAAAGCAGCTGACTAAAAAAGCTACAGTTTTTTCTTACTAATTGCCCTCCATCCCACTTCTCCACCCTAAGCCAGTTCTACTTTTATAGCCACTTGATTTGACTTGACAACAGGAACTTCCTGTTTGGCAGTGGGAAGGGAAGGATCATAGAGAAACATTAGTTTTGTCAACCCTGAAGGAAAATAGTAGCTCTTTCTCCCCCCAGCTGCTGGAGGTCTGACTATGAGCAAGGAAGAAGGAGACTGCTGAAGAATACCGAAGTTGCTGTCCTAGAACAGGAAGGGTGAGAGTAAGCATACAGAGCAACATGGGGGGGGGACACAAAATAAGACATGATGGGAGTGGTGCAGTGCAATGGCTGTGGGGCGGCAGTGTTCCGGGAGACATTCTGGAGGCTGCGATGCTGCCCTATTTGCAGGCACCTCTCTGGTCTGAGGGAGGAGGTTGCCTGTCTCCAGGCTGACCTGGCGAGGATTGTGAACCTCCTCTCTCCCAGCCAGGGACCACTAGGGCCATTGGCGCTGCCTCAGAGGTTGCCAAGAAGAGGCGGCTGGACCACATGGTGGGCTCAGGCAGGGAGAGGGTGGTGGAACAGAGGTGCATCCTCCAGCTGTACCTCTCCACAATTCATACGCTGTTCTGGCGGATAGTGGTTCCTCTATGGAGGCACCTGCATTGGAGACCAAGGAGGATGCTGGGAACCTCCACAAAGGAGACCCTCAGGAGGGTGGCACGGGATCCCACAGGGAAAGGAAACAACTCCTGGTAGGGGACTCAATCATTAGGTGGGTAGAGGTAGGGGAGGAAGGGGAGAGGGAGGTAAAGTGCCTGCCTGGCGCCATGGCTTAGAAGGACAGTAAGCAAACCTCAGGATCGTGGGAGCAGCTGCACGAGGGAGGGAGCTGGATGTCATTGTCCACCTAGGGACACATGACCTGGCTGAGAAAGGGATAGAACAGTGCAGGAAGAGTTTGTGGAGTTAGGGAGGGTCTTAGACAAGTAGTACGCATAGAACCTTCTTGGAGTTGCTGCCTGTCTATGGCAAGGGTGATGCTAGGTGCTCCACACCATGGAATTCAATGAATGGTTGAAAAACTGTTGTGGAGCTCAGGGTTTGGCTTCATTGGGATCTGGGGTCCACCTGGAGTGATGCAGGTCTATACTGGCATGATGGTCTACATAAGAACATCTGAAATTTGCCAGCAGATAAAGGTCTAGAGTCTATCAGGTCTGCTCGAATGTGCAGCTAGCACCCCTTATTCTGCAGCTGCCCTCCCTTACACTTCCCTCTTCCTCCTTGTCCTGTCCCATCCTCGTTTGAAGCAGTCCACTGTTCTACTGCATACCACTTCTGCAGGTAATCGCATTCCACCCAGCCACCACCCTCTCTGTAAAAAGTGTCTCCTCATCTCCTCCTGAACCTTCCTCGCTCCAGTCTCATATCATGGCCCCTGGTGGCCCTCCCCTCCCTTACTTTGAACAGCCCCTCTGTACCTGTCTTGTTTATTCCTTTCATGTATTTAAAGGTTTCAATCATGTCACCCTGTCTCTCCTCTCCTCCAGTGAGTACATGTTCAACTCCTTCAACCTCCTCTCGTATGATAAGTCCCCCAGACCCTTGATCATCTTTGTCGCCCTGCGCTGCACCCCCTCCAGTAACTTAATGTCCCTCTTCAGATATCGGACGCCAGTACTGCACGCAGTACTCCAGGTGTGGTCTAACTAATGACCTATACAGTGGCAGAATCACCTCCTCCCTCCTCGAGGATATACCCCTTGCAATACAACCCAGCATTTTGTTGGCCTTTGCAGCTGCCTTCCTACACTGTGCCGAGTTGTTCATTGACCCTGTAATAAGCACACCCAGATCCTTCTCCTCCTCTGTCTGGGCTAGCTGCACTCCCCCTAGCTGGTAAGTCCTCCTTGGGTTCTTCATCCCAAAATGCAGCACCTTGCACTTTTTGGCATTAAAGCCCAGTTGCCAGGTGTCTGACCAGGTTTCAAGCTTTGCCAGATCATCCTGCAACCCCTGCCATCCTCCTAGGTCATCCACCACCGTGCCAACCTTGATATCATCAGCAAACAGACTGATCTTGCTCTTGATGTCCCATGATATGTCTGCAATGAATATCCCAAACAACAGTGGTCCCAACACCGAGCCCTGTGGGACACCGCTCGTCACTGCCCTTGGGTGTGAGAGCTCCCCACCCACCATCACCCTCTGTTGCCTTCCTGCAGCCAGTTTCCTACCCATCTCACCAGCTTGCACCCGCCCCTGTGCCTACTAACTTCCTTCCCAGCCTTCCATGGCACCGAGTCAGATGCCTTACTGAAGTCAGATACAGGACATCCACTGCATGGCCCCTGTCCAGTTGCCTAGTTACCCAGTTATAGAACTCGACCAGGTTGGTTTGGGGATGCTACATATGAAGCCCTGCTGTCTGCTGTCCTGTAGTCCTTTGGCCTCTGGGAGGGCCACCAACCTCTCCTTCAGGATAGTCTCCATTAGCTTACCCACGATAGATGTGGGAGGCTCACTGGTCTGTAGTTTCCCGGTTCATCCTTGGGGCCACTGTTGTGGAGGGCACCACATGAGCCATCCTCCAGTCCTGAGGTACACACCCCGAATGTAGTGAGGCATTAAATAGGTCTGCCAAAGGTCCTGCAAGGACCTCTGCCAGCTCCTTCAGTACCCTGGGGTGGATGCCATCTGGGCCTGGTGCCTTGTCCACCCTCAGTGCCTTCAACCCCTCTAGAACTCTGCCCTCCATGATTTCCCCATCTGTCACCACTCCCCGCGTCTGCCATTTCTCCCACCTTGGGTGTCACCCCCTCCTTCTCTTTAGTAAATACTGAGCAGAGTACTCATTTAGTGTCTTCGCCTTATACGTACCCTCTTCCACCCAACCCCCCTCCTTCCTAATCCTTACTATGTGGTCCTTACAGCTCCTTTTCTCCCTGATGTACTTAAAGTCCTTCTCCCCTTCTTAATGCCTTGTGCCAGCCTGAGTTCCGTAGATGCTTTGGCTCCCTTACTGCCCTTGTCACCTCCTTCGATTCTGTCAAGTACTCCTCTCTGTCCTCCCCCCTCCCTGTTTTCTTGTACTTTCTAAAGGCAGCTCTTTTCCTCCTTACCTTTTCCATGACTTCCTTGCTCAACCAGCTCGGTTTCTTAGCCCTAGCCTTCTTGCTCTGGACTTTGCAGCAGGTTTTGGTTGCCTCCACTATCCCCAGCTTTATGAGCTCCCATCTCTGGTTAGTATCCATACTAGATTGAATTCTGGCCAGGTACCCTTTTACCACTTCCCCCATCCTCCCAAAGTCGGCCCTCCTGAAGTCCAGCACTCTTGTGCCAGATTCCACTCCTTCCTTGCCCATATCCAATGTGAGTCATACTTATTGGTGGTTACTCCCTGACAGCGGTTCCTCCACTGTAAGTTTTCTCACAAAGTCCCCATTTGCCAGCACAAGGTCAAGGGTATTCCCTAACCTGGTTGGTTCACTGACCATTTGCAGCAGGAAGCTGTCCTGGAAGGCATCCAGCAGTACCTGCTCCCTTCTGTTCCTGGTTGTTGGGTGCTCAGTCCACTCCTGGCATGTTGAAGTCCCCCACAATCACCACACTACCCTTCTCGCAGGTCCTCCTGATCTGTCCCACTAGTTCCCTGTCTAACTCCTCCATCTGAGATGGTGGCCTGTACACCACTCCCATTCTAAGAATCCTGTTCTTGGAATCCTGGATTTGTACCCAAAGTGACTCTGTACTACCCTCCTCCCCTTTCTCCCTTACACACTTCAGTTTTTCCTTCACATATAGTGCCAACCCCCCCTCCTTTCCCAATCACCCTGTCCCTACGAAATAACCTGTACCCTGGTACAGACAGGTCCCAGTCATTATATTGGGTGGCCCATGTTTCCGTGATGGCTGCAATGTCCACCTCTCCCTCTGCCATGAGAACCTGTAACTCTGCAGTTTTCCTCCCAAGGCTCCTAGCATTAAGGGTAACCACCTTCCACCTCCCCCCCTCCCATCTTGCCCTCCTTTCCTAGCATCACCAATAGTACTTGCCATTTGTCCTTGTCACTGTTATGGGGTAAGCTCATATGATTTCCAACCTGTGGTCTCTGCATATCTCTTCTCCAACTGCCACCCCACTCCTAGTTTAAATTCTAACTTCCTCATATATTCTTCCATCCTCTGTTTCAACACTTTCTTTCCCTCCTCACTCAAGTGTAGTCTGTCCTTGGCATAGAGACTACTGTCCTCCCAGGTCCTCCTCACCCCCAACAGCCCATACTTTTAGCACAACACCAGGTTCTTAGCCATCCGTTAAATTCCTCTATTCTCAGCTTTCTTGTTGTGCTTGCCTTTGGCACCGAAGAAGTATCTCGGAAAAAGTTACTGATCTTCCTGCCCCCTCACATAATTGTACTAGTTCCTCAAACCTCCTCTGGACTATATCTACTGTCTTGTCAGCCAGGTCGTTTGTCCCAAGATGTATAATTAAATGAGGCTTGTCCCTACCCCTTCTAGCATATTTCAGAACAGACTGTCCCACCCTTTCCGCTGTCATTCCTGGCATGGCCTCCACCCAAATCGCGACTATCCTCTCCCCTTGCTACCCACTAACTCCTCTTAGTATTGAGTCCCCAGCACTAAGATTCCCACCTCTTACTCCCTGCTTGCTTCCATTCATCTCCTCCCTCATTTCCAGCTCTCTTCTTCCTCCTGCACATTATTTCCCCCTTTTACTCCTGTTGCAGTTCTCCCAGCAGAACTTCCCCCCGCGCCAGTTTGGTCCAGGCATTTATCAGTTACTCCTCTAATTTCATCATTTCCCTCCTCCACTTTCTTCCTCTCTAGCATTGCAGAGCTGTTTTCTGAAGACCCTTCTCAAATGCCCGCTCCCTCTCTCTTCATAGTAACCTGTTCTCTCCTTTCCACTCCACGACTTTTGCCACTTCTTCGCCTCCCCTCACAAGTCCCTATCGCCTCCTTCCGTTTGACTTTTGTCTCCTGACCTGGTTTCCCCGGCAATCGTTCTTCCTGGCCTCGGCCCCTTTGTCTCTGCTTCCCTTCTTCTGACCCTGTCCTCACCACTGTTGGCTTAAATCGCCCTCCCTCATCTCCCCTTCTTCCTCCCTCAGTATTGGCTAAACCCACCCCAGTCTGCCTTGCCTGTCTTAGTTCCCTCCAGACCCTCAATCTCCTTTCTAAGTTTTTCTATGTGGTTTTGCACTAAACATCCTCCACCTCCAGGCAATGTTTAGAAGATTGGTGCACATGATTGTTGCAGCCCTACCACCCTACCCATTGCTGTCGTTGCCCACCACGGCCCCCCTCCTTCCAGATGCAGGATGCCAAACACTCCCCAAGTCTCCCCTCTCCCCCTCTATCAGTGCAAAACATTTTCTTTATTTCCCTTACCTCCTTTGTTGCACGTTTAGATATATTGAGCAACTGCTTTTTATATTCCTATCCTTCTATCCACACTCAAAAATAGACTTTAAGTAGCCATTGCACAACCTTCTTCAAACTCCTCTCCTCCTTTTCCCAATGCAATATCAATGTGAAGAAGTAATAATGAAAGCTCCTAGATTTGCATTTACTTCCCTTCCACTGAGAGAGCAGTCACCTCTTCACTTGCTGCTGTTTCTTTCCTGGATGTCTGCTTCTGCTATGACAGGTGCATATCCTTTGCCTGTTTGAGGAAGTGATGTCAGAACCCCTAGCATAAAGGAAATAATGGACCAGGGATGGGTGGGGTGAGGTGTTTGGGTGGGTGGGAGCAGCACAAGTCTTCCAGAAACAATCAGGTAGCTGAGGCCTCTAGTCAGACCCTTAGCACCCTTCCCTCACTGTGCACTCAACGTTTGCAGCTAGTGAAGCGAGCAACAATGAATCAATTCTACTCAAAGCCCCCAAAATAGGTTTGCTACCCAAAGAAACAGGACACCAATTCAAACAGCTTCACCAACAATACATCAAAATAGGCTTGGAATTAGAAGATATAGGTCTCCAATTCAAAGAAACAGACCCAGTTAAATTACACCAATTATGTTTAAAACAGAAGAAATAGGCCTCTACAAATGCAGCCTGCCACACAGTGAACCAAACAAATGAGCCCACTTATAGCTACCAAAACAGGTTTCAAAATTCCAGCAGCCCCAAACAATACCCTGCTAGCCCCTTAGTAGTAAGAAAGAAAAGAAACATTTTACCAAGTAGAATCCATGAAAAACAATGTAAAACAAGAAGCTACTGTACTGTAGATCTGATCCTGTCCCCCTTCTAGTTCCTTCTGATCTTAGGTGATAGGTTTAAATGCTTCATTGGTAAGCATTTAAACTAGCCAAGGGGGGAGGCTCTGAAAGGAGCAGGGAAATCCCAGCCTCCCCCCACAAAACACAGTAATCAGTGAGGTAAACACCAAGGTAGAGAAGTCTTTAGGGAGCAGGACAGAGGTAAATGCAAAAAAAGGCAAAGGCAGTAAGGACAGAGATGGGGCTAAAAGGGGTAAAGCCATAAAAAAATGGAGGGTGATGAGTACCACTGCTCGTAGTCTGTGTAACAAGCTCCCTGAACTAGTGGCCTTGATGGAAGAGGGATGCCTGGCTATTGTGGTAGTCACAGAAACATGGTACACAGAGAACCATGACTGGGATGTCAACATACCAGGATACACAATGTACGGGAGGGACAGGAAAGGTAAAAGAGGAGGAGGAGTAGCTCTCTGTGTAAGGGAAGGGATCAAAGCAACAGAACTAAAGAGTAAACGGGGAGTAGATGAGGCACTCTGGGTCACCCTGGAGACAGGAAATGGCACCACAATCCCATGGGGTTGTATACAGATCCCCATCTTAGGGGAGGGAATGGACAAGGAAATGATAGAAGGCACCCTTAGAATGGCAGAAAAAGGGGAGATACTGTTGATGGGGGACCTGCATATGCCAGATGTTAACTGGAGCACCTTTGCTGCAGACACATCCAAGAGCAGGGTCATTCTTGATGCCCTACAAGGAGCATGCCTCAGACAGCTAGTATTGGAACCCACTCGGGAGGGAGGGAGCAATCCTAGACCTGGTACTCTCAAATGGGGACAGAGACAGAATCTTGGATTTAGAAGTGGGTAGCCATCTGGGAACAAGCGACCACCAAACAGTGTGGTTCACGATAAACCCAGCCATAGATTCAAGCCATACAAAGGCAAGAGTACTGGACTTTAGGAGGGCTGACTTTGGGGAAAATGTGAGTGTGCCTCAGAAACACACTAGCAAACATCCAAGAAGGAGGGATGGAGAACAATGGGGAGTAATCAAAACAGCCATCACAGAGGCAACAAGCCTGTGTGTAAAGCAAATCAGCAGAACACAACAAAGGAAAAAATCTATGGTTCTCAAAAGAGGTGGCAGGGAAGCTTAAGGAGAAAGGGATAGCATTCAGGAAATATAAGGAAACAGAAGAAGCAGGACAGAGAACTTTATCAGTTAAAGCAGAAAGAGGCAGGGAAGGCAGTCAGAATAGCAAAGGTCCAAACCGAGGAAAGGATAGCCAACTCTGTTAAGAAGGAGGTTAAGACCCTTTATAGGTACATTAGGGCGTGAAAAAAGACCAAGGGAGGAATACTGAGGCTTAATAAAGGGGAAGGAATGTGGGCAGAGGGTGACAATGAAAAAGCAGGAATACTGAACGAATATTTCTGCTCAGTATTCACAAAGGAAGAGGAGGGAGAGGTATCTAAACCAAACAAGAGAAACACTCTGGATAGGGGGTCGATACCAGTCCATACACGAGAAGAAAGGGTTCTGAAAGAACTAGTAAAACTGAAAGTGGACAAAGTAGTGGGGCCTAATGGGATTCACCCACGAATTCTAAAAGAACTAAGGGTAGAACTAGTGACACCACTGACTACTCTCTTTAACAAATCATGGGAGGATGGGGTGGTACCTGAGGACTGGAGGAAGGCGGATGTGATTCCTCTTCACAAAAATGGGAGCAAAGCAGAGGCAGGAAACTACAGACCAGTTAGTTTGACCTCAGTGGTAGAGAAAATGATGGAATCACTTCTGAAGGAAAAAATTGTTGAGTACGTAGAGGCCAGTGGGGTACAGGACCCAAGGCAGCATGGATTCACAGAGGGAAGGTCATGTCAGATGAATCTAATAGATTTCTTTGACTGGGTGACCAAAGTAGTAGACCAGGGAGGGGCTGTGGAAATGGCCTACTTAGATTTTAGCAAGGCATTTGATACAGTCCCACACAAAATATTAATATACAAGTTAGCCAGCCTTGGAGAGAGTCCCAAGGTGGTAGCCTGGATAAAGAATTGGCTGGACAACAGGACGCAAAGGGTAATAGTAAACGGAGTCCACAGTGAAGAAAGGAGGGTTACTAGCGGGGTACTGCAGGGTTCATTACTGGGACCGGTCCTTTTTAATGTCGTTATAAGTATCATTACAGAGGAACTGGAAGGAAAAGTATGTCTCTTTGCAGATGACACAGAGATCTGCAACAGGGTTGATATACAAGGTGGAGTGGAAAGAATGAGAAGGGACTTGGCAAGGTTGGAGGAATAGTCAAATGTATTGCCTCTTAGATTCAACGCAAAGAAGTGCAAGGTAATGCACCTGGGGAAATAAAAACCCAGGGAAAGAGTACACAATGGGGGTGAGATACTGACAACAACAAAAATGGAAAGGGACCTGGGGGTAATTATATCAAATGACCTAAAGGTGGGCAAGCAATGTGAGAAGGCTGTAAGGAGGGCTGGGGGGATACTGGGATGCATAGGGAGAGGCATTAACAGAAGAAAACAGGAAGTCGTTATCCCTCTGTACAGACAGTTGGTGACACCCCGTCTGGAGTAGTGTGTACAGTTCTGGAGACCCCATCTCTGCAAAGACATGGACAGGATGGAGGCTGTCCAGAGAAGGGCAGCCAAAATGGTGCAGGGTCTGCACCAGAAGACATACAAAGAGAGACTAAAGGTGCTTAATTCGTATACCCTTGAGGAAAGAAGGGGGGGGGACATGATAGAAATTTTCAAGTACCTCAAGGGAATCAACAAAGTCCAAGAGGGTAGTATCTATCAGAAAAAGAGATGTGCAAGCACAAGGGGGCACAATTTGCAGATAGAGTGGGGATGGCTCAGAGGTAATGTGAGGAAGTATTTTTTTCACGGAGAGGGTTGTGGATGCATGGAACAGCCTTCCTGAGGAGGTCATGGAGTCAAGAACAGTGGGGGAATTCTGGAATGCATGGGGCAGACATAAGGCAGTTCTAGTGGGGGCTAGGAGGAAGTAGGCTGTTGGTTAACTAGGATCTGCAGCTTATCCATCAGGTAGGGAAATGGGCAGACTAGGTGGGCCAAGCGGTCCTTATCTGCCATCAGATTATATGTTTCTATGTGGCTCTGCCTTTGGGCTCTGAGCTGTATAGAATTGTATAATGCAGTGTTCATAGCCTTGGTGACTCTGTATATATTTTGTTCCTGTTCTAACTGTGTTTACTGACTGCTTGTGTTATGTTCATCTGGTTCTAGCTGATTCTCTGTAATGCCCAACTTGTATCATGTTGTCCCTTGTATGAACTTGTATTTCATTGTACTCTCCCGGGTTGTACCTGAAAATAGGCAAATGTCTTGTCTAGTGTACTAACCTGGTCAACAAAAGCTAAATAAATAAATAACAAACCACTTCTGGGGGGATGTCAAAGGGCATTCAATCAGAAGCATGGCTGCCTCTACTTCTTGCTTCAGGAACGTCTCTGCCGCTGATATCTGTGCAGCTGCCACTTGGAGTTCTGTCTGTATCTTCAGTAAGCATTACAGCCTGGACATTATCTGTAGGCGCAGGGTGGGCTTTGGCCTAGCCATCCTTCAGGGACTATTCTCCTAGATCCCTGACTACTGCACACCTTTTTCTGCCTCCCATGTTTCTGACTTATCTGAATTTAACTGCTTGGGATTCAGTCCTAATGGTTAGTACCTATAGCAAGAGCCTTCTCGAAGTAAGATAGTACAGTTATGTAAGAACTTACCGTAAAAGTATATCTTTGAGAGAGGCTCTTGCAGTAGGTACTGCTTTCCCTCCCTCTTTCCCCCTGTGTTTCTTCTGCTACTTCTCCTTATATAGCTTTGATAGCGCCAGGAGCCCACTCTTCTCTCCTGTTGTGCTTTTCAGACAACATGAAGTCTTGCTGTATTCTAACTATTGCAGTTAGCCCCAGCCTTTAAACTGCCCCGGAGAACAAAGGGTTAACTTTCTATGCAGAGCATAGAATGCTGAGCTTGAGCTTGGTTGAGGTCTCTGTCTGGAGCCCTTTGAAATCCAACCGTCAGATTCTTACAAGCAAAAACTCACTAACTATCCTACGTGGAAATTGTAAAATTTTAACTAGGCAACTAGCAACATAAAGTTTTGGATTCCCAAAGGAAGACTCAAGTCAGGAACCCCAAAACCAAAACCCAGCCCAAATAATAATAATAATAAAACAAACACCCAAGCAAAAAGAAGAGGGTGTAAAAGGAGCACCCCTGATGTTCAACACTGCACCTGCCCACCCACTTCCCAAAAGCAGGTTTTGAGAGGGGAGGCAGGGAGGAAGGTCAGTATACAGCAAGACTCCATTAGAAGAAACATAATTACTAAGGTGAGTATTTCTTTCTTCAAACAACATGAAGTCTTGCTGTATTCTGACTAGTGTAGACTACCAAGCAGTACCTCCATGGAGGAGGGACATAACCTACTTTGGGAATAGGCTCTGAAGTACTGCTGTGCCAAACCGCGCATCACTCCTAGCCTGGATATCCAGAGAGTAATGCTTGGTAAAGGTATGGACTGTTTTCCAGGTGGCTGCTGGGAAGTAGCTGTACCTGCTGTACCTCTGGTGGAGTGAGCCCTCAGGCCTGAGGGTGGAATGTTTCCTAGTTTCTCATAGCAGAATTGTATACAAGACACAATCCACCTGGCAATAGTTCTCTTGGTGGCAGGTTTGCCCTTTCCCACTTCTCCGTAAGTGAGAAACAACTGGAGGGAATCAAACCTGTGACCCTTGGTACGCTCTATATAGTAGCTAAGGACCCTTTTAACATCTAAACTGTGTAGCCTCCACTCTCCTGAAGAAGAATGATCAGTGAAAAAAAACAGGTCTTTCCTGGTAAAACTTTTGAAATAAATCAGTCAATTAAACAATGTGTACTTCTTTGTGGATCACGTTTTGTGAGTACTGTTGATGAATGCAATAACATATAAATTACCAAAAAACAAACATTGTGAATGTCTCTAGACTGCTGCCAGCTACAGGGGAGCATACAACTTCATTCGAAAAAGTTGTTCATGGGCTTCCAGACTTGGAGACCTGCACATTTTACCTTATTTTTTAAATGTTTTCAAAATAGCAACTGAATGTCTTTCTGTAATGCCTTTGATAGCAAATTCTTAGTTTGAGTTGTAAGTAATTTGGAAGGGCAGAATGCCCAGAGCACTTCCTGTATGTACTATTATTATAGGAATTACTTTAGATTATATATTTTTATAAATCATATAGAATCTTGCAGACCAGAAGGCAGCATTGCGATAGGCCAGTTATTACATAGAATATCATTTCAGAGGTAATGATTGCTGATATAAACGAACAAAAAAAAATATTAGATTAGTAATGACATCCATTCCAGTTTTCCAATGTTTATTTAATGACCAGCCAATCTAATTGCCCTAAGCCATGCCCTGGGCTCTCAACATCAGCTGGTCATTAGTTTTTTGCTGCTGGCAATTGCCCCCCACCCCTCCATCCCCGCTAAGAGCCATATTGTGCTACAGGAGTAAAGCCCTTGTATGAAAATGTTGTGAATGGCAGCTGAGTGTTATTTCTAATCATATTTCTTTACGGAGAACTGCTTTTGATGCTAATGTCACTTAATAGCAGCAGTTCCATTAGTGACTGGAAAAATGCTTTGTGTGGCTGGGTTACTTAGAAGAAGCAGTGGTGTACAGGTCCTCTTTTTATCTTTAGGCTAACAAAGTGCTAATGTGTGCATTTAAAAATGGTATTTGAAAGGGTCACCACAAAGGTATTAGCAGGCTTGAGCACTAAAGGAAATGCATGAAGTTTTTTGTGAGAGACTGGGATGTGTACTGCATGGATGGCAGATGGTTCGTTTTACATGTAAACCATCTACAAAATGTGTCGTTATCGGGGCATGAATGAGGATACTCAAAATGTGTATGTATATGTATGGGGTGGGGTCCTAGGTAGCTTGCTAGGTGGCTTTCATTGAGGTGCTGCCTGTCTACAGTAGGGGACAGGAGGGGGATATCTGCACCAGGAACTTCAACTCATGGTTGAAGGAGTGTTGCAGAGAGGAAGGGTTCAGCTACATTGGGGACTGGGGACACACCTGGAAGGATAAGGACCTTTATAGGTGTGATGGCCTGCATCCATCCAAGAGGGGAACTGGAGTCCTCAGTTGATGGTTTAAATTGTATTTTTGTTTTAGTTATTAGAAAAGTCGGATTTACAACCTTTGAGTCATAGACTCATTTACAAAGGCACCTTGTCACCGGGGGAGGGGGGGTAGATAGAGCTACATAGTGTGGTTACAACAGTGAGAACAGTACAGGTGGAGAACATTTAAACATAGAGCACACATAGGTTGCATAATGATGTTACTTATAATAGGTTACAGTCAAATACAAGGTACCCAGGGGTTACATTGGAGGTACAGCCCTGGACATACCTAGATAATACCTAGAGAGGGTGGAGGAAGGGATGGGGAGTGGGGTGGGAGGGAGGGAGGGGAGGATAGGCTGTCCAGAGGGCGTTGTCAAGTCAGGGAGGCCTCACAGGAGGATCCCACAGTGGGATTAATTAGGTGCATCTACAGCAACGAGCGTCGAAGAGCTGGTTCCGGAGGGCGATTTTGAAGGGACCAATTTTGGCAATGTCTGTGATGCAGGGTGGGAGGGATTTGAACCAAGCAGGGGCTCGGTAATGGAAGGACCACTGGGCTAGCGAGGTCTTGGTTCTGGGCACCAGAAAGATGGTCTTGGCAGAGCTATGGGTGGCAACAGACAAGAATGCACTCCGTAGGGAAGCAGAGACCTCCGGGGGGAGAGCCTTAGAAGAGATATTTTGGCGAGTAGGCAGGTCTGGTAGCGCAGACGCTCCTCAAAGGTGAGCAGGTTGGCGGGGGAGTAGAGCAGGCAAGTGCGAGTGCGGCTAGGGGTTCTGGTCAGGAGCCTGCAGGCCTTATTGATTGAGAGCTGGATTTTAGGCAAGGTGGTTTTTGTCCGTCGCAGTGTAAATGGGCAAGCCATAGTCCACTAGCGACAGGATGGAAGAGGTGATGGCCAGCCGGAGGGCAACTTGGGGAGGCAATCTCTATGACGGTATAGTAGGCCTATCCGAGAATTTATAGCAGAGCATAGGGCATTGATGTGGGTGTGGAAGGTGAGAGCCAAGTCGAAAGTGATGCCTAGATATTTGTAAGAGGTCACTTGCTCCAGTGGGTGCAGAGTGCTGGGGAAAATGAAGAGGGGTGCATTCTTGGTCTTGTTTTGGTGGTGGGAGAAGAGCATTGACTTAGTCTTCTTTAGGTTAATGACAAGTCTGTGGTCAAGGAACCACTTTTCAGCTTGCTGGTAGGTGTGCTGGAGGGATACCTGGAGAGAAGAGGGATTGGGGTGGGATGCAAAGAGAACTGCATCATCGGCATAGAGGAGCATTTGTCCTGTGCAGGAGCTGGGGAGAGTGTTGAGGTAGAGGCTGAAAAGTACAGGGCCCAGAATGGAACCCTGGGGTACCCCGGAACGAATGGGCCTGGTATTGGACAGGGAGCTGTCTATCTTCACACGCTGGGATCTTGCAGAGAGGTAGCTGGAGAACCAGGCAAGGGGACCAGCGGAAAAGCTGAGTTAGTAGAGGGAGTCGAGCAGGAGGGGGTGACAAACAGCATCATAAGCCTTGGAGAGGTCTCTGAACACTGTGCCAGCAAGGTTGCCGGAGTCAAGAGCAGAGTGCAGGTATTGAGAGAACTCCAGGAGAGCAGTAGTGGTACTGTGTCCTGGGCACATTATGTCATATTTGGTCAGGTATTCAGAGAGTTGAATAGACAGTGTTTTTTCCTAGGGCTTTAGAGAGCGAGGGGAGGATAGAGATCTGCCGGTAGTTGTTAGGTGCGGACTGATCTCCACTCTTATGTATAGGGGCGATTTCAGCTGATTTCCAAGCACTGGGAAACTGACCGAGGCATAGAGACCGGTTTAGTAGGTCTGTAGGAGGGACTAGGACGACATCCAAGACCAGGTGGAGGATCCTGGAATCTAAGGGGTTACAACTGGGTTGTTGCTACCAAGGGCTTTTAGCAGGTGTGGCCTGGCTACATGGGGGGATATAGTGTGCAGGTAGAAAGGAGGACGATCCAAGGCAGGGGGGATAGAGACAGGGATTGGGTCAAAAAAGTTGTTTGGGAGGACAGAGCTTAGATCAGAGAAGGTAGTATTGAGGCAATCAGCTATGCGAGTTGGGTCTGTAGTCACAGTGCCGTCGATGGAGAGCTGGAATGGTGGGGGGAGCGTGTCTTCCCATTAAGCTCTTTCATGCTGTCCCAGAAAGTCCGGGCGGAACCCCAGGTGGATGCGAGGGTGGTCTGATAGTGATCTGCCTTGGCCTGTCTAATGGCCCAGGTGAACTGATTACGTGCCACGCTGTAGGCTTGTCTATCAGCCAACTTGCCTGATTCGATAGCGATATGCCAGAGATTATCCCTATGCTTAAGTTTTTGGATAAGGGATGTTGGAGATCCATGTGGCATTTTGTTGTTTAGTACAGATTCTAGTGTGGGAGGAGCAAAAAGGTCCCAGGCCTTGCTGAAGGCATTGGTGAAGAGGTGTAGGGCAGAGTCAGTAATGGGCGTGACGGATGGGGGACCAGTCCAGCTGTGCAAGATGCAATTTTAGCTTTCTGAGATCCCCGGTGCGTAGGCGCTGGCGCAAGGTAGCCTGGGACACAGGTTTCGGTATGGAGGATGACCAGAGATAGAGGACAGGTGAGTGATCACTAAATGAGTCAGGGAGGACGTTGTTATCCTGGATTTTATGAGGGCAGTTCGATAGTATTACTTCTAGGAGGGTGCTGGAGCCACTTGTCCGTTTGAGTCTAGTGGGATGGGTGACTAACTGGGACATGTCCAGGGCAGCGGAGTCGTCTCTGGGATGGGAGGCAGTTGGTACCAAGCCAATTGACGTTAAGGTCACCTAGGATGAGTTGCTCAGCTTTGTGTGGTAGGGAGGTGAGGAAGTCGATGAGAGACTGGACTGCTGGGTTCTGGTTCCTCAGTGGTATGTATTAGACCGTGTGGAAAAGTGGGCCCCTGGCTGGGTCAGAGGTAATTTTTAGAGTGAGGGCTTGAGTGCCATAGTCAAGCTTGGGGGCAGGGAGCACATGGTTTATAAGGGTGTCCCGCATGTAGATTGCACACCCACCACTGCGTTTACCAACTAATTCTTCCCTGAACAGGGTATATCAAGGGAGGGAAATAATGGAGTCAGGGGTTGTTTTGGAGAGCCAGGTCTCTACTAGCACAATAATATTGGGTTGGTGTTGTACATCCCAGCACAGGAGTGCGGCGGATTTCTTTAGAAGGCTGCATATGTTCAGTGATGCAACGCAGAGACCGGCTCCAGAGTGGGGTATGGGAGGGCTAGTTGGCATAGGTCCAGGGTTTGGGTGTATATTCCCAGAGAGCAGTAAGAGCAGAGTGATTAATCTAATTAGGGGACGGTGGCGACAGGGACCCTTAGTGTGGTGCTGATGTGAGGTCTTGATAGTAGGGGTGCAGGGGATGGGTAAGGCACAGAGGGTAGGTATGGCAAGAAAGAGGTGGATCCAGGATGGGCCCCAGAGGGCAGAGGGAGTGGGGGTGTTGGTAGGTGGTGGATGGAGAGGAGTTGGGGAGGTGTCCAAGGTGGGAGGGGACTGAGCTGTTTGGGGGTGTCTTAGGGGAGAAATGCTCGGGGTGGAGGGCAGGGGCACAGGATGGGGTGGGGGTCTGAGCCAGAAGGGTAAACATGAGAAGGCCTAGTAGAAGAGCGATGGTGCCCATTGTTATGTAGTAGGTAGCTGGAGGTAAAACTGAGCCAGCAATGGTGTGCCAGCTGTGAAATTAGCCGAAGCACAGGGCAATTTTGGTAAACCGCCTGGAAAGAGTCACTGTAATATTGCTTTACTATGTGGGGGTGGCAGTGACACTAGTACTAATTTAGTGATATCGTTGAAAATTCAGCTAAGCCAAAGGTGCCAGCTACTGGGATGGTTTGGCTGTGACTAGGTATGTCACCATAGGCATAGATGTTACTTTGATGAACATTGAAACTAGCCAAGGGGGGTGATTAAAGGAATCTGGGAGTCAGAAACTGCCCCCTTCCCCCCCCCACAGGCTGAAGTACAGAGTAAGGAGAACCTGAGGGGAGACAAATTCAGTGGGGTGCAAATTAATAAAGGAAGCAGGGTGGTACAGATAAAGGGAGAAAGGAACATAAGCATTACAAAGAGAGGTGGAAAGGATGGAGGGCAAAAAAGAAAAAAAAGGGGACATCATGCAGAGTGGAAACAAAATCTGGAAGATCCCCGAGGGTGCAAATTATTAAAAGAAGCAGGGTGGTAGAGATAAAGGGGGGAAGGAACAGGAGCATTAAAAAGAGGTGAGAAGGAGGGAGGGCTGAAAGGAAAAAAAGGGGGGGGGGCAACAAGCAGAGTGGAAACAAATCTGGAAGGCCATGTGTGAGAATGCTACAAGTCTAGGAAATAAGATTCTGGATCTAGAGGCCATCATGGCAGAGGCCAACCTGGATATCGTGGCCATTACCGAGTCATGGTGCACTGAAAACCATGACTGGGATATGGCCATACCAGACTATACTGTGTTCAGGAATGACCGGGTGTGAAGGAAAGTGCTCTATGATGCTGGTTCGACAACAAGTTGTCGGCTGCCATCACAACAATGGTTATATCCCAGCTGCAACATGGTTGACATAAATCTGACTATCTGACTGGAGACCCGATCTGTGTTTTCATCTCGGGGATCGGGGGGTGCAGGACTTGGGAGATAGAGTGCGGGGTCTCGGGCGGACTATTACAGCGAAAACGTCGATGTTGTTGGCATCTATGTTTTCACTGTAATAGTGTCGCCGTACAAGGGGCATACCGAAGGAAAGGAGGAGGTGTGGTGCTTTACGTGAGGGAAAGCATTAAAGCAGTGGAGGTACGAGGAATACAGAGGGAGGAAGAGATATTGTGGGTCATCGCAGAGGTGGGAAATGGAGCCACTATTCACACTGGAACAGAGTATGAAATTCGCAAAAAAAGTATGTGCTCACTTGGGCATGTAAGAAGCAAAAATACATGCCTAAGAAATTATTTACATGCCCCCCCTTGTTTATTTGCATAATTTCAGTTTCTGTCCTTAAAAGGACAATCAATAGCCCCTAAGCCGTGAAAAGGCTTTTATTTTTTTTTTTATTTAATTTCCTTCCCCTCCTCCCCCTCTGGTGTAACCAGTCCACTTGTTTTGTACTGTACACCACCAGTATGTAGTAAGTTCTCATTGCCAGCAGCAGTTTTTTTAGCACCTGCCTATGTAATTAGCCCTTAAAAGAGCTTTGATTGTAGTGTTGTTACTTGTTATACTTTCTAGAGTCCCTCCTCAACCTCCCCTCACATAAAGTATGTTATATTTTTTCTGAACCTGCTGACTGTCTCTGCCTCTGTCCTTCCCCTCCTATCCCAGTGTATTTTCTTATCAGCCTTTTAACGAATTAGTTGCTCCGTTGAGTGAGCCCCTCAGCATCCCCTTCTATTGATGCCTGTAGCACTATGCTGATGCTCATTCAACCCACTATTACAGGCTCTACACACCCACACAAATAACAGCTCTTTTAAAAGAGCTTTTGATTTTAAACTGAATTTTTAAGTCTCCACAACTTAATCACTCTAATCAGTGCTTGCTAAATGAACAAAGTGAGCGTGCCACTCTGACACAACCTCTCTCAAAGCAGTGATCAGCGAGAGTGGCACGCTTCACAGGGACCACGAGTTAGCATCAGAGGATTGGGACGGGAGAAGTAATGTCAGACACTTACCATTAGTGTTATTGTGTCTCCATCTACTGTAAACTGACTCCTCCCATCTTTTTACAGGCTGGTAAGACTTTCCATCAGAGAAGGGCACTGTCAGACTCACTCAGCCTGTGTGTCTTGTCATCCACCCAACTACCTGTCACCTGACTGCTCCACTTGCTGAGAGCTGTGTCCTGTGACCGCTGCTGTCAGAGCTCCTCCGGCACCCTTCCCACCACCAATGCAAATGTTGCCTGCACACAAAGAAAAAAAAAGTGTGGAAAGGAAAAAAAAAAAAGGAACTGCTCACAAATACCTTAGGTGCCCCACTTGGCAGGCACCAAATAGCAGTAGGTGTCCTGAGACAAAAGTGCCTGCCCTGGGGCACTTAAGGTACAGGAATTTTGTACCCTGTACTGGAGTGGTCTGCAGACTTTCAGCACAGGAGGAGGAATTAAATAAGGTACTGGTGGAAGCCACTGGCAAGATGGCAGAAAAGGGAGAGGTGCTGCTGGTGGGGGACTTCAACCTGCCAGATGTAGATTGGAGCCTCCCAGCAGCGGCTTCAGCTAGAAGCAGGGACATCCTGCACTCTGTGCAGGGGGGCTTTCCTCAGGTAACTAGTCAGTGAACCCACTTGTGATAGGGTAGTACTGAACCTGGTACTCACTAACAGGGACGGTGTTGCAGAGGTCAAGGTGGGAGGTCACTTGGGGACCAGTGATCACTGTACGGTGTCATTCAGTACAAGGATGACTATGTAATCGAACCACATGAGGGTGAGGGACCTGGACTTCCAGAGGGCGGATTTTATAAAGATGGGTGAATGCTTTAGGGATGGCCTGGGTGGGGTGGAGGAACAGTGGACGAAGATAAAAAGGAGCATAGAAAAGGCAACAAACCTCTTCGTCAGACAAGTGAGCAAAAGCAAGAGGAAAAAGAGACTATTATGGTTCTTGAAAGAAGTGGCTGAAAAGATGAAGGCTTAAATGGTAGCATTCAGAAAGTATAATGAGACTCAGAGGGAGGAGGATAGGGAGGCGTATCAAGGGAAACAGAAGGAAGCATGGAAAGCAGAAGGAGCACAAAGGCGCAAACAAAAGGGAGTATAGCCCCAGAGGTAATGAACGGGGACAGGACATTTACAGGTATGTACTGTAAGTGAAAAGAGGATGACCAGGGGTGGGATTGTGAGGTTAAAAAGGAAAGGGGGGGACTGTGCAGAGGGGGACCAGAAAAGGCAGACATCCTGAACAAATACTTTTGTTCAGTATTTACAGAGCAAGGAGAAGGGGAGGGGCCACAAAAAAGTAACAGAAGCTTTGGAGGAAGGGAGGTGGACACTGGTCCTTTTTTTGGAGGCGAGAATTCTGAAGAGACTTGCTAATCTGAAAGTGGACAAGGCAATTGGGCTGGAAGGGGTACATCCAAGGGCATTGAGGGAGCTCAGGAAAATACTGGCTGCACTTCTGACTGTTCTGTTTAACAGCTTACCGGAAACTGGAGTGGTTCCGGAGGACTGGAGGAATGGGAATGTAAGGTTAAAAAGGATGAGAGGCCTGGGGGTGGGGCTAGGGTACTTTGCAGAGGGGGACCAGAAGAAGGCAGACATCCTGAGCAAATGTTTCTGTTCATTGTGCACAGAGGAAGGGGAGAGGCCACAAAAACATAACAGGAGCTTTGGAGGGGGACACTAGTCTTTTTTTGGAGAAGAGAATCCTGAAGGGATTCACTAATCTGAAAGAGGACAAAGCAATGGGACCAGAGCAGGTGAATCCAAGGGTATTGAGAGAGCTCAGGGAGGTACTGGCTGCACCTCTGACAGTCCTTTTTAACAGTTCACGGGAAACATGAGTGGTTCTGGGAGACAGGATGCGAGCACGTGTAGTCCCACTTCACAAAAGTGATAGCAGGGAGGAGGCTGGCAATTATAGGCCAGTCATCCTAACATCGGTGGTTGGAAAGTTAATGAAATCACTGCTGAAGTAAAGGATTGTGGAATATCTTGAATCTAGTGGGTTACAACGCCTGATGCAGCAAGGTTTCATAGGGGGGAGGCCATGTCAAACGAATCTGATGGATTTCTTTGGGTGAGCAAGGAATTAGATCAGGATGAAGCGGTGGATGTGGCCTACCTAGATTTCAGTAAGGCTTTCAACACCTTTCCACTAATTGCAAGCTAGGTAGCTTAGGAGTAGGTCCAAAGGTGGTAAACTGAATAAGAAATTGGTTAGGTAATACGTGACAGAAGGTGGTGATAAATGGAGTTCACTCCAAGGAAGGGAGGGTGACCAGCGGGGTGCCTCAGGGATCAGTGCTGGGTCTGGTCCTCTTTAATGTGTTTATAAGTGACATTGACGAGGAGCTGGAAGGGAAGTTCTGCCTCTTTGCAGATGACACCAAAATCTGCAATAGAGTGGACACTCCAAGAAGCAGTGGAAAGGATGAGCAGAGTCCTAACAAAACTTGAGGAGTGGTCAAGGGCATGGCAGCTGGGTTTCAGTGTGTAAAAGTGCAAATTATACAATGGCAACTAAAATACCCTACTCTCATTGGTCAGCTGGCACTATCACCCTGTTGTAAAATTCAGCATCACCAACAGGAACAAGTGCCAGCCAGCCGCATCTCACTAACTGCAAAAAAAAAAAATTAGTAAAAATTAGTCCGAGCCGCCATCTTATTTTCCTCGGTAGACGTTGCTACTCTCCGCTCTGTCTCCAGTCTCTCTCTTCACTGCTGTACCACTTTGTCTTACTCCCTAATTCGTAAAAAAAAATAAAAACACAAATTTTGCCACAAAAAGAACCTTTACATTTCCCTGCACACCGTTCTGCCTGCATACCTTGAACCGAAACACAAACCATGATCTGTGATGCAGCGCACCGATGAAGACACCCTGCTCTCTTCCTGTTTCTACCGAACACCTGCTGGCAACACGTTAGCAAACCGTAAAGAAAAAACCCATGAAGCCTAAAACCTTGCCTTCTCTATCAATCACCAACAATGGACATTTAATTTTAGCACTGCTCTCTCTCCCTTCAGTCGGGCAATAGAAATGTTTTAAATGAACAAACGTTCACAGCCTCTCTTGCTTTGTGAGCTCCACCCATCTAACCTCTTGTTTGCTGTCCATTACACTCTTATCTTTCTCTTTCACTCTCTTCAGTAAAAAAAACAAACAATCACAGCATATTACTGGCTCAGGCTGCTCCATTCATCCATAGGGACGTATGTTTTGTTCTTGCCATCCTACCGTCTTGTACAGATTCGGCTTACTGACATGAGATGCTCAGAGAAAGCAGATAGAAACACTTTTAACGCACTCGGAAAAAGAAGAAATTTGAAGATTATATTATAACATTACAACACAGAATGGAACTAAATCAACTTTTTGTCATTGCATGATGTTTTAATGATACATGCTTTGTAATAAGACCATGGCTCCACCAACCTACACTTTTTTAAACAAAATACACTGCACTATTTTTTGTAGCATAAGAACAAATTCAATACAAAGGACAAAAATAATTATTTTTCTATTCATTTTTTTAAACAAAAAATTAAGGGACACATTGTATAATTGCAATAAACCACTCCAGGTTGTTGGTGATGCTGGTTTTACCCACGCCTGGCAAGGTTTAGTCACTCGTCCTGCAGCCTCCTGACCAGACCACGCCAGGCGTGGGTAAAACCAGCATCACCAACACCCTGTCGTGGTTTATTGCTTAAATAATGCACTTAGGGCACAGAAGCCCAGGGGCGGAGTACAAAATGGGTGGAGTGGTAATGACAACCACCAAGCAGAAAGGAGACCTGGGGTAATCATATCGGATGACCGAAAGGTGGCCAGGCAGTGCAACACGGCACTCAGGAGGAGGAGTGAGATACTGGGGTGCATAGAGAGGGTTATGACCAACAAAATGAGGGAGGTGGTGTTGGTTCTGTATAGATCACTGGAAAGACTCCACCTGGAGTACTTTGTCCAGTTCCGGAGACTGGAGACTACATCTCTGGAAGGATATAGATAGAGTGGATGTGGTCCAGAGAAGGACAACTAAAATGCTGCAGGGTCTGCATCAAAAGCCCTATGAAGGGAGACTAAAGAACCTCTGTATGTGCACCCTGAAACAGAGGGGAGAGGGGTGGATATGATAGAGACATTTAAATACCTCATGGGGGTCAATAAGGTACAAGAGGGAAGTATTTTTCAGAAGAAGAGATGCTCAAGAACAAGGGGACATGCTATGAAGCTGCAGAGGGGAGGTAGATTCAGGAGAGATATGAAGAAGTACTTCTTCGCAGAAAGAGTGGTGGGTGCCTGGAACAGCCTTGCAGCGGAGGAGGTGGTGGGGCGAAAACAGTAGTGGGATTCCAGAGTGCATGGGATATGCACAAGGGAATCATAGTGGAAAGGAAGTGGGGGGGGGGGAGAGAAAGAGCTGTAGGTTGGCCGTAGTCTGTGGTAATAGTGTGGATAGGGAGAAATGGATGGACTAGATGGGCGAAGCTGTCCTTATCTGTCATCAGATTTTATGTTTCCATGTACATCCAGCTCATGTTTGTTTATTTATTTATTTGAATTTTGGTAACCGGGTAAGCCCACTGAGACACAATGTCCATTTTTAAGGGGTGACCCGTGGGTGGGTACAATAGGAGGTACAAAATATGATAACAAGATTTACAAAAATGTATAGAGTCACGTAGTCAGTACTTACAAATATATAAACAAAAATAAGCATACGCAGGACAATTATGCGTCAGACAAAAAGATGATTACAATTGGTAATGGAGTGTATACAAGGCACAAAGGCAGTAGATCCAAAAGTGCATTGACATATGCAAGAAATTGTAAAAATTACAATTTACTCAACAGTAACTTGAGGAGGTTAAATAAAGAAAGAAAAAGTTAAATATACACATCAGGTACAGGTGCAATTCAGGGAGGAGATTGGAATTTCAGAAAGTGCTTAAATTGAGTTACAGAAATGCAGGTTAGAACCACAGGTGGTAGGGAGTTCCAGAGAGAAGGTCCTGAGAAGAAGAAGGCTTTCTGACCTAGTACTAGGCGGGGTTTAGGTATAGCTAGCAGAGGAAGGTTGGCAGACCTTCGGGACCTTGCCGCCGTTTTGCATTGTATCAGGTTTTCAAGACAGGGAGGAGTGGATAAGTAGATTAATTTAAGGATAAGGCACAGTGTGGGGTATTGCAGCCTAGCTTCGAAGGACAGTCAACCAAGAGAGGCAAGGACAGAGCAGTGGTGCACCCTAGAGTTTGTAACAAGAGCGAAATGGCCAATCCTATGGTGAACTTGTTTTAGCCGGGCAAGAATGGAGACCTGGGCGAAGTGTAGAATAGGAACTTCATAAGAGATAAGGGGTAGTAGGGAGCAAGCCGCTATGGTCAGGCGAGAGGATGGAGTTAGGTGGGGATGGAGGCGATACAGGAGGCCTGATTTCTGGTTAAGGGTCGTGATGACATTGGTAACATGGGCATCAAAGGTGAAGTTAGAATCTAAGGTGATTCCTAGATATTTAAATGATTGCATCAGTTCAAGATGGTTACCATGTGAGGAGTTAATCACAAGGGGGCAGGGGGGGGTGGACAGGTAAGCTTAGGGGTGCAGTAATAGAAGAACATGGACTTAGTCTCCTGAGTGTTGAGTACAAGGAGATTGTCGAACCAAGTTTCAAGTCACCTGAAATCCTGCTGTAGCTGGTGGTTCAGCCATATAGGGTCAGAGGAGGACCTGTATAGAATAGCATCATCTGCATACAGCTGAACAGATTAAGAGGGCCGAGGATGGACCCCTGAGGAACGCCATCTATTATATCCCTGAAAGGGGACAAATGTCCAGCCCATTTCACACATTGAGAGCGATTGGTGAGGTAACTGGAGACCCAGTTTAAGGATAAAGAGTCTAGGCCTAAGAGTAGCAGTTTTCGGAGTAGTAGATTATGATCGACAAGGTCAAAGGTCTTGGTTAGATTAACAAATATTGCACCAGTGACTAAGCCTTTGTCCACAGAACTAATGATGTCATGTCTGCATATAGCCACATGCAGTTGGGGGAGGGGGAACCATTGGACAAATTTCATAGATCTCTGCATGCAAGTCCAGTTGTCTAGTAGTGTCTAGTAGTATAAAACTAGCCTCTATTATGTAATCCATTACTCATTCACCAAGTAATTTCTGAAATATTACTTTTAGAAAGAGCCTTTCATGTATGCTGGTTTTAATCCTTATTTTCACCGGCAGAAATTGTAACTGTAAATGATGATCTTACCAGAATCCGTCATCATCATTCCTCACAAAATAGGTCTAGCCAGAGGTGCAGGACTCTCGTGGAAGCATTAGGCTTTATGACTTTTGGAGTGGGAGAGCCGACGTCGGGAACAGCGCCACCCATGAGGCAGACGTACTATGTGGCACTCGTGGACTAGCCAGTAACCGATGCTGACTCCCCCACCTCCTCCTCAGTTCTGTTTTTCCCGCCATCATGGCAACATCTCTTCGTAGGAGCAGCGAGAGATGACTATGTCAGCTCTCTTCATTATTTTGCTCAATGCTGTACGATTTTTTGACACCTTTTATTAGTTCAGTGCCTTTTTCTTTCTTTCAGTGCGGTGTTGAGTGCTTTTCTCCTTTTTAACGTTTCGTTCTGTCAGTCAGCCATGTCCAGTTCGGGGCCTAAGAAATCCGGTAAGACCAAGGTGTGGCAGGACCCTCACAGGAGCGTTCAGCTTTAAGGCTTTTGGAGTGGGGGAGCCAACATCGGGGACGGCACCGCCCATGAGACAGACATACTATCCTGTACCTTGTGGCAAGCCCATGACCATATCGGACTGTTATGACTGCTGTTTGACCATCCTGGGTCCATACCATAATATGGATGCATGTGATGCCTACTTTTCATTAGATCTCCACACCCTTCAAATCTGCGCATGGAAGTTGGAGAAGGACCTTCCCAAATTTTGGAGGACAGTGTCGCACCCCGAAAGCCAGAGTCAGGTCCTTGGGCTCTCCCCCTGTGCCCCCTCTCCAGTACTATATGTACCCAGGGAGAGCAGGCCTCTTCTGTTACCTGTGTCACTGAGACAGGAGGCCTGTGTGAGGGGTCTGTGGGACTGTCAGCCTTTTCCAGGAGGGCAGTTGTGCACGCCTCGCAGTCTGGTGTCTCCTTAGAAGCCTGGACGACCTCAGAAGTGATGTTTTAGCTGTATGCTGGGCCCACACTGGTGGAACCCTCAGCAGTCTGCTGACCTGGTGCTGTTCAGCGCCTAACACCATCCTCTGTGTTAGTGAATGAAGCAATGCCGGCTGCGTCCCCTTCCAACACCACTTGTGATGCCAGGAGAGGAAGGGTCCAGGGGATTGCTCATTTGGAGATCTCCTTGATGTCACTCTCTAACTCTGAGGATGATGATCGGGATGATCCTGATGGGCTCTCTGGCTCTGGTGAGCCCCCGGACTCTTCCAAAACCAGCCCAAGGCCTTCTTGTGTTGTGGAGCCTGGGAGTCCTCTTCTCAGCGCTGATTGCAGTGCCACCTCCTCGGTGTCCTTCAGTGCCACTCGCAGTGCCAAGGATGCTTCTGGTGTCAACACAGATGCTAGTGGGAATGGCGGTACACATTCTGGTGCCAGGGTGGGAGATGGCGCCATCTGTGGTACTGAGCTTGTTCCTGCTTTACAGTCGGGGGGGCAGTGTCAGAGTGGGTCTGGTGCTGTTCATAGTGCTGTGTCTCCCTCACCCTCTCTCAGGTCCTGCTTCTGCTACGAGGCCTCTTCCGAGGGGCAGGTCCTGTTCTGGGGGGGCGGTGGTTAGGAGATCAGAGTTGGCATTGCGACCCATCCCTAGAGAAGCTGGAAGCTCAGGAAGGAATCGTGCTGATTCTGGGCTCTCCCTCCCCCCATCCAGAGGGGCCTGTAGTTGGTGGGGACAGGAGCTGCCCAATGGGCCTAGCATGGCTCCGATTTCCTCATGTGGGGTTTTCCTCACAAGGATACGACCCGGTCACCCCTCTGTGTTTGGGTGTTCTTTGGTCGGTGGGCTGTGCAGCTCCCTTCTTTTGGGAAGGGTACTCTACTCACATCTGCTGTCCTAGCAGAGCACCTGTGTTGGTCTACCAGGATCCTCCTCCTCTTTGTCCTCTGCCCCCCCCTTCCAGGTTTCTCTGACCCAAAGGGGCCCATAACCTGGCAGATTTCAGGGCTACAGCAGCTGCATTCCCCAGATACTTGAGGTCCAATGATGAGGTCATTTGTAGACCTGAAACCCCTGTACCACCACCCATTGAATCCAGCTCCTCTGCATCTTCACCCTCCTCCTCAGAGGGAGAAGACTCTGTCCATCCATTTCACCTCTGATGCAGATCTAACAAGCTATCAGTGCTTCCTTTTGGAGATGTTGGAAGAGCTGCACATCTCCTTGTTCCGTGGACGCATTCCTGCACATGTGATGTTGTCTTTCTAGGAGAATACTGTGCTGACTCTCTTGTCATACCTCCCTGGCCCCGGCCCTTTGTGGAGGCTTCATACAGTGTCTGACAAGATCCCTCTACCCCTGCTCCAGACCCAAGGGACTGCCAGCGCAGGTGCTATGCACCTGATGGGTCTCCCGGTGCCTTGTCTCACCCGCACATCGGGAGTAGAGCTCCTGGACACCCCTTTGGGGCATCATCGTCCATGGCAAAACTGTGCTTCCCCCCCCTGGAGTCTTGACTCTGCCAGATTTGACTGCTGGGGTAGAAGGGTATTCTCAGTGGAGCACCTTCTTGTGTGCATTGCGGTGCACCAGGCACACCAGGCTGCCTGTGCTAGGCACCTGTGGTCAGTGCTGGGACAGCTCCTGGCATCGAAGCTTGATTGTGAAACAACACGGCAAACCATTAGCCTTTCCACTTGTGGTCTGGAGCTGGTGAGACACTAAGCTAGCGCATCTTATAAAGCCAGGGAGGTAGCCTCTAGACTGGTGGGAAGTGCGCTGTGCATCAGGTGGACTGCGTGACTTTGCCTCTCCAGGTTATCACCCTTGGCCAAGCATAGAGTGATTGCCTTACCATGCCATAGGCCCAGTTTTCTCCCCATAGGGTCAGGCATGAGTTACAGGGGTGATTTTCTTCTCCCAGGGCTCTGGAGTCTCTGCCTGCCCCTGACCAGTCTTGACAGACCCGTAAGGGGCCTCTGCCTCATGTGCCTTCCCCTATAAGAGGCTGAGGGAACTTCTTTTCTCTCGGGATTTGTTTGCCTTCACCACTGAAAGTGGTGACTTGGTACTCTGACCCGTACTGTGCTGAATGGTGAAGACTGATTCTGGTAAGAGATGAAAATTACGTACTCATCTTAATTCTTAATCTTCCCAGATATCATCACCATTCATCACAGCTTCCGCTCTCCTTTCTCGCAGGACTAGACTTCTAGGCAGTGCCTCCTCCCTTTTCTGAACTATTCCCTCTTAAAAAAAAGAAAGAAAAAAAGAGGGAAAAAATGGGAATAGTTGTTTGGCAAACCCTGATGTGCATACCCTTTTCTTATCATCTATCTCTTTTTCCTAGGGAGTGGTAGTGGATAAATATGTGCAGCGAATGCAGTGCCTGCTCCTCTAAATTCCTGGGTCCTTTCCCTCGCTTGTTCAAGGTGGGTGAAGTGTAGTAACAGTCAATCAAGCAAACAAGAGTCCAGTCAGACATATTTTACCTTCCTCTTACACCTGTTCCTTTATAGAGAACCTCCCTCTTTTTCCTTCAGACAGAGCGGGAGAGATCGAGAGATAACTACTTCTCCGTAATCGGGAGTCTTTTCTCTCCCAGAGGGACTGTCTTCTCCTTGATTCCTTACCTTCCTTTTCTATCAGGAGAAGGGCTTACTCATCATCCTTGTCAGTATTCCCATCTCTGCTAATACGGTATAATTTCACACTATTTGATTCTTTGGTTTCTCCATTTACAGAAAAAAAAAACAGGAAAGCTTTTGTAGGGGCAGAATTTTTCTCCTTCCCTTTTTCTCAGTAGCTCTTCCACCTTTCCAACCACAGGAGTACACTCTCTCCTCTCCATTCCTTAGTTTAAGACCACAGCTAGCCAACTGGTAAGTTGGTTAATCCATTGCTTTTTCTTCAACCCTAGTTTAGTTCACTTCACCTTCCTTAAACAACTTGGCTACATCAGGCAGAAGTCGCATACCTATGGGACAGCAGGGAGAGTCCTCTAGTACTCAGGCATGTGGCAGAAGTACTCCTTAATTCCTACTGCTGGGCTAGTTTGTGTCATTCCGCAGGTATTCTTGCAAGGCCTAACTTGTTGACCTCCCAGAACAGCACCTCTTTGAGTTCACCTCCGGGGGGGGGTCTGGGGACCTCGCATTCCTTCCTTCCTTCCTTCCTTCCTTCTTACACCCTTTCCCTGGGCCTGCCCAGTTCTGGTCACACTTGGCCAACCCAAGTCCCTCATCCACCCCTAGAATTAATTCCTCTCAGTTTGTATATTTCCATTTTTTTATTTTTTATTTCCTATATCCTTTATTTCTGTCCTTTGGGCTCCCGTTCCCCACCCTTCCTGTCAGTGTCAGTGGCTCAGTAGGTAGCACACTCACCTCTGAGGCCGGAGGTCAGAGGGCTGTGGGTTCAGTTCCACATCTGGCACTTGGGTTAATATCCCAGTACTGACACTGTAGTGCAGCATGAGAGGTGCTGCACTTCTGAGGTGCCGCTTCGGATGAGAGACGTTAAACCGAGGTCCCATCTGCCTGGATTGGTGGTAGTTCAGGTGGATGTTAAAGATCCCATGGCACTTATCGAAAAGAGTAGGGGAAATTTTTATTTAGAAAAACAAAATCCAATCAATACAAAACAGTGTTACCTCACACAAAAGAAAGCATAAATTATAACAAAAGCAAATAATTATTACAGTCATACATATCTAATCAATCTGTCTAATACAGAAAATAGAAGTCAATGCTAATCTCAACAGAAAATAACCCCCAAAGAAAAGGATTTAGGGGAAAAAATCTTTTCCAAAACTTAAAAGTGGAAAAAAAACATACTTAATAGTGTCACTGCACAATAAAACATAAACAAATAATAAAAGCAAATAGAAAAAGGCATTTCATCATACCTGTGATACCAAAATTCATTCTTAGAATCCCGAAATGAAAAAGTTTAAGCTCCCCCCCTTAAAGAGTATGGAGAAAAACATTTTTTTAATTGATATTTTCAAAACTCATAACACAAGAAAAAAAGGAAAAACCAAAATGAAAAGATCTAACACCTTCAGTAATTAGGTCATACACATATTCCAAAAAGAATAATAGAAATAAAAACTGAAAAAAAGTATTTCAACCTACCCAATTCACATGTTTCCAAAGTGTAGTACCTATGTTAATCCCCAGAGTGTTAAATTCATAAGCATATAATGCATCCAGTTCATCTTGTATATGAAAGAAGATTTCTTGCAAAGATAAAATCTTATTCTGTAGGATTCTTAGACAACGTGCTTGCCAAATATGCCATTTAAGGCAAGCCAGTATAACATACACCATACTTTTACTCCATTTACACCATACCCGTAGAATTTGGCCTAGTATCAAAATATCATATGTAATAGGCCCAAAAAGCGGTTCACCCCACCAATGTGCCAGAGCAGACCAAAAGAATTTGGTGTGTAAGCAGTCAAAATATAAGTGTTGTATCGTCTCCAGCTGTCCCTGACAAGAAAAATTCTGGATAAACCCTATCACACATCTGTTTATGCTTTTGGTTGGCTTTCACATTCAGTTTCTGATGAGCACACAACCATACCACATCCTGCATCTTTTCTGGTATTCTGGGTTCAAATATACAGGCTAGCAAAAAAGATGTATTTATACCAGCAGAAACAGAAAAATGGGGTTCCTCAAAATAACATGTAGAAACAATGTAATTATAAAAGGACCTCCGCTCATGCGTCACAAACCAACTTAATTCTATTTTCCATAATGGAATATATTTAAGTGTATATTGCACATATAAAGGAAGCTGTTTATCTACAGGGTGCCATTTCCTCGACCCCAAGCTGTTAAAGGGTCTCCCCACAGGTTCATGCACATATTACCTATATCAGTTTGTTCAAACAAAAGAGGCCGAATAGAGGAATAGAAAAAGTTCGAAAAAGTGCACAATTGTATCATACCCAAGCCTCCTTCTTTCTAGGGTCTGTGGTGTGTGCTCTCTTCACTGGATTCAGCGACTACCCCACAATAGCTGAAAAAAAAAGACCCATAATTTTAGAATGCATGTCAAAAGGCAAAGGAAAAATACGAGACAGGAATAGAAAAAGAGGGGCCATGTAGGATTTTAACAGAAAAACACGTTTTTTCCTTGTCATTTTCCATGATTGCCATTTTTTAACTTTGGAAAGTGCTGTATCATAAATTCCATCCCAATTGCTATGTACTGAATCATGAGAACCAAAAAAAACCCCAAGAAGTTTCACTTTTGTAGTGATTTCCGGTATATCAAAAATTTGAACACGAGGGGCATGACCTAAAGGCATCAAACAGCATTTAGACGTATTAATTTTAAGACCAGTACCCAATTGTACTGAAGGTAAAAATTCAAAATATGTTTCCCAGAATCTACATCCATAACAGAGCAGATACAATCATCTGCATATGCTAAAATTTTAGAAAAACAAAAACTCTCAGAGGAAACAATAGCATGAACCTGGGTATCCCTATCAATATATCGTAGTAAGGGGTCTAAACCAAAAACAAATAAAAGCGGACTTAACGGGCAGCCTTGCCGAACTCCTATCTGATAAGGGACCGAGACGCCCAAATGTCCATTAGCCAAGGGAGTTACCATTGCTGATCTATAAAGGGTTTTAAGTAAATTCAAAAAAGAAGATGGTATGCCATAATATGCCAAAATGTCCCAAAGATAATCATATCGTAATGCATCAAAAGCTTTTTTTAAATCTAAAGCTAGAAGATAACCAGTTAGTTTTTGCTGTAAACCTTGCTCTATTAATTCCCTAATAAAAATTAAATTTTGGGAAATATTCCTACCAGAAACTGCACGTTTGTGTAGAAATCAGCAATTTATGCGGAATAGCTGAGAGTCGGTAGTTTAAGATGGTAGCTAAAATTTTATAAGCAGTGGTTAATAGACTTAAAGGTCTCCAATTCTGCAATTCTGTAGGGTCTCCTTTTTTATAAACAAAAAAACGTATCCCATTCCCCATACTAGTGGTAACTCTTTGTTCTTCCCATATGGCTTGGAAAACAACCAACAGCCATGGTGCAAGAGTATCTACATACTTTTTATAAAATTTATTTGGCAAGCCATCCACACCAGGCTTTGTATGTGTTGATAAGTGACCAATTGCTTGTTTAAGTTCATCTAGAGAAAAAGGGGACACTAAATCAGCGATTTCCAATTCAGAAAGTGACGGAATTTCTAGGGTTTGAAAGAAAGAAACAAGGGATACAAAAACAGGTTTAGAAAAAGTCTCCGTAACATACTCTTGCACTATGTTTCGGATGTTTCGAGTATCATCTACCAAGGATCCATCAGAAGCTTTTAAAGTGGTCATACATAAGGTGGTAAATCCTGACCAGAAATATCGAAAGGTTCACCTTCTCTCGAGTACCTGTAATCAAATATTTCTGTTGAAACCGATATCTTTTTTCTCTTGCGTGGAGAAAAGCTATCATTTGTCCTTGAGAACCAGAAACTCCTGTCTCTGAGCACCCGTAGAGACACTGCCTGTGATAAGAAGGCCATATACCTTGCTCTATACCCCAGATATTTGAGATAAGAATCTCAAGCTTTATGTCATGAAAAATGTAAAAAGAAATTTTAAGTCCTGTTTCGTGTCTTCCCACCAGTCTAGAGGACTATCATAGAAAACAAATATCAGACCTTAAAGAAAAAGAAATTTAGCTACGCAGCAAGAGTTCGTCCTGTAAAAGGGACGTATTTAATTTCAAAATCCACGGCCTAAAATAAGTTTTGGTAAGTTCCCAGAGTTAGTTTTACAATTAAATGATCAGATGTTTCTAAGGGCAAAGTCGAAACAGAGCTACAGGAAAGCCTCTGAGATAAAAACCAAAAATCTATCCTAGTAGAGATAGATCCTTTATGGAAAGTGTGCTCTGGCTTTTGGTGCAGTGAGTCGTAGGAGTCCACCAAATTATTTGTTCTCGACATGCAACAAAGCATTCGTGTCACAGAACAATTTTTCAAACAACATGAAGTCTTGCTATATTATGACAATAGCAGTTAGCCACAGCACTTGAACTGCCCCGGAGAGGAAAGAGTTAACTCCATACAGGATGGAGTTCTGAGCGCGAGCGCTCCTCTTAGAAGCTCTATCTGGCTAGTTTCAAATAGAAACTGTCAGATTCTTTACTCCGCCTCACTGAACAGTCGCTCCGGAGAGCTCTCCTTCAGCTCGGTTCATTTCTCGGTTAAAATCAATATTTCTCGGTTAAAATTAACCGGAAAAGTGTTTATTTTACCGCATTTCGGTTCAAAGCTCTATCTGGTAACCGTAAGTATAGGTCTTTAGTCTGTGTGGAAATTGTTATTTATCGGTTCGGTTCTGAACCGATCAGTTTTACTAAAATACTTTTAAAGCATTGTATGTGAATTTAGAGTGCGGTTCCAGTTCTTATCGGTTCTAAAAACGGACTTTTAATTTTGGTTTTCAAATACCGTGACACGGTTAGGAACCGATAAGGGTGTCTTGCCTGGCACTGCCATTAAAAGGGCAAGTTTTGGTTAGGCTGGCATTATGTCTGAGAAACCCAAAGAAAACCTGGCCCACTGGGTTTCAACACTGTGATGCTTGTGGGAAGCCTTTGCCAAGGCTGGACCCACACACCACATGTGTTTATTGCCTGGGGTTTGACCACCTCCAGTCAGACTGCCAGATTTACCAGAATTCCCTGCAGCCACCCCTGGAAAATAGATTGGGCAGGCTCAGGAACAAGAAACCAAAAGTCCGCTGACCTGGATGGCCAGCCGGTCAGTACCAACTGGACCAGAGGAGTGCCCTCTGACCAGGGCGAGACTTCCTCGGGCAAAAAGAAAAGCTGGTTCTGTGGAACCAGCCCCAGTAAAAATCTAGGAAATCAGTAGGTCTGGAGTCCAAAATTGCCTCTCCAACTGCTGCAGAGATAGCAAAAGCCATACAAATTGTCCAGTCACTGTCTCAGGGACCGTCCGAACCACCATCAGTTGGCAAAAGGTTGGTTCGTCCGGTCCCAGTGGTTCAAGAGTATGATGTTGAGGAATTTTATGAACCACGGAGGGAGGAGGATTATGAACAGTATGTATGTGGCTGGGAGGGTCTGGATGCCCATTGAACCGGACATCTCCAGACAGACCATTAGAATCTCCCCTATGCTGTCTGAGTCCCCATCTCATTTTATTTTTATAAGAAAGTTGCTGAAACCCTCCAGCTTCCCTTAGAAGAGGCTGTGGATGAGCAAGAGGAGCCTGATTATGTTGAAATGATGGATATTCCAGAGTCTAGGAGATTGTCTATTCCTTTGCATAAGTCATTTAGGAAGCAAACAATGAAAATTTTAAAAAATTCAAATTCTGTTCCTCCTGTTGATAAAAAGATGGACAGGAGGTATATTCTATCAGGCCCTGATACAGACTTCCTTTCTGAGCAGTGTGGTCATGTAGGAGTGGTACAGGCTGCAGCCTGTGACAAGGCTAACATTCCCCTGGCTTCACATCTTCCTGATAAAGATTCTAGGAAGATTGATGCCATGGCAAAAAAGCAGTAGTTGGCAGCCTCTTTGAGACTCAGGCAGGCAAATTATATGAGCAATGTGGCTAGATATCAGAAATCTAGATGGGATACAGTTATGCAGTTAGCCAAGCAGGCCCATGGCCAGCTTGCTAGTGGTGGAACAGGTGGCTGCTGATGGCATTGAAGCCTCTAAAGTTCAATTTCATGCTGCTGTTGATGTTAATGATGTTTCCTCTAGGGTCATGGCCACTTCTGTAGCTTTCCGTAGGTTGGCATGGCTCAGGTGCGCTAATCTGTCACAGGACACCAGTCTAAGGCTATGGATTTTCCTGTGGTAGGAAATTCTCTGTTTGGGGAGCAGACAGAGAACTATATGAAAAGATGGATGAATATAGAACTACCTACAAAAGTGCCCAGGCCAAGGAGGCAAGCCACTCCCCAGAGGCATACACCAGAGGTAGGGCAGGCCTTTCCACAGGCCTTTTATCAATCCCAAGCCTCCTCTGCTTTTGCTCAGAGGGTTTTTCAGAGGCAGAGGCAGGCCAGGCGCAGGTAAGCCGTCCCCACCCCTCAGCCTAAGGCATCTGCCAAGCAGGCACCCTGATGGGGTGCCCAGGGCAGATCTCCTGTACCAGTAGGGGCAGGTTGGCTTACTTCAGTCGAACTGGGTGTCCCTAACCCGGACAAATGGGTCTTGGAAGTAGTAAGCCAGGGTCTGGTTCTCAGCTTCAAACAGTTTCAAAGATGAGGCCAGACACTTTCCTACAAGCCCCTAGAGACCCTTGCTTTGGAAGCAGAGGTCTCTGCCCTGTTAAGTTGCAAAGCAGTGGAAAGGGTTCCTCCTTTACACCAGGGCAGGGGTCTGTACTTCAGATACTTTCTTACCCCAAAAAAGACAGGAGAATGGCGGCCCATCCTAGATTTAAGATATCTGAACAAACACCTTTTGAAACCAAAGTTCAAAATGTTAACTCTAGCGTATTATTTGCCCTCACTGGAGCCAGGGACTGGCTAGCCTCCCTGGACCTCAAGGATGCTTATTTTCATGTCCTAATCAGGCCTTCTCACGAAAGTACCTCAGGTTCGAACTGCCCTCAGGCCACTACCAGTTCAGGGCAATGCCCCTCGGTCTTACCTCTGCTCCAAGGGTATTCACGAAATGTCTAGCAGTGGCTCATTTAAGAAGGCAAGGGGTTGCTGTTTTTCCTTACCTGGATGACTGGCTCATTGTAGGACAGTCTCCAGAACAGGTGAAATCCCACTTGCAAGTCACCCAGCAGCTTCTTACCTCCCTGGGATTCCTGCTAAATCTACCAAAGTCAGTTCTAGAACCAGTTCAGGTACTTACTTTCATAGGTGCGGAATTGGACACAAAGCTGGCCAGGGCCTTTCTCCCCTTGGAAAGGGTAGAGAAGTTGATTGCCCTGGCCTCCTCTTTCACCCTGCAGGTCTCTCGACCAGCAAGACACTTTTTGCAGCTCCTGGGGCATATGGCGGCCTCCACAGCTGTAGTGCAAGGAGCAAGATTTCAAATGAGAGACATTCAGTTTAATTTGAGGGCCTTTTGGTCCCAAAGGAGGGACCCCCTTACCAAACTGGTTCCAGTGACCCGAACCCTGATCCTAGCTCTTCAGTGGTGGCAAGATCAGAGCAATTTAAGACCGGGGGTCCCCTTCATTCCTATCTCCCACTCCCTCACCCTCACTACGGATGCCTCCCTCCTGGGGTGGGGAGCACACCTGGGCGACCTTTCCACACAGGGAGTGTGGTCCCCCCAGGAATCTCTGCTCCACATCAACTTGCTGGAATTCAGAGCTGTCTTTTAGCTCTTCAAGTTTTTTCTGCATCTGTCCAGAACAAAGTAGTCCAGGTCAGAACAGACAATACCACAACAATGTGGTACATCAACAAGCAAGGGGGCACTCAGTCATCGGCCTTGTGCACCGAGGCAATGAAGTTGTGGTCTCTGGCTTACTCCCTGAACACTTCTCTAATAGCAGTTCATCTGCCAGGGAAGGACAATGTCCTAGCGGATGCCTTCAGCAGGATTTCTCAGGGCCATCACGAATGGTCCCTGAATCCTCGAGTGCTGGGGACAGTTTTTGCCAGATGGGACACCCCTCAGATAGACCTCTTTGCAGCCCCAGACAACCACCAACTTCCACTGTTCTGTTGCAGGCCCCCAGTGATGGGCTCAGTCCCCCTGGATGCCCTTCTTTTGGATTGGGAAGGGAAGTTTCTGTATGCTTCCCCCCCCCCCTTCTTTTCAAGGTGTTAGTAAAAATCAGATCCCAGCATTGCAAGGTGATTCTGATTGCACCAGACTAGGCCAGGCAACCTTGGTACCCACTCCTGCTATCACTAACAGTCCACCTTCCCTGTGCCTTCCCAGGATTAACAATCTGCTGACCTGTGCCCAGGGGAGAGTATGGTATCCAACCTCAAATCCCTCAACCTCAAAGCCTGGCTCTTGAGGGAGTTAGAATTGCTGATTTACACCTTTCTCAAGGTGTCCTTGATATTTTAAAGGCCTCTGGGAGCCTTCCACTAGAGCCACTTATAATTCAAGTGGAAAGGTTTTCCATCTGGTGTTCTGGGAAGCATATTGCCCCAGAATCTGCTGATTACCCATTTTGTTGGACTACATGGTCCATCTTAATTCTCTGGGCCTCAGACCAGCTACCTTAAGAGTTCATTTGGCAGCTGTCTCTGCTTTTATTTCAGCAGGAAAGCCTTCCTCCCTTTCCTCTCACTCTGTGTTTTCCAAGTTTTTTAAGGGGTTACACCATACCAACCCTCCTTTTCGGGACCCAGCCCCTGCCTGGGACCTCAATGTTTGCATTGCTCAGTTAATGCTACCCCCTTTTGATCCTCCTCCTCTTTGTCCTCTGCCCCCCCCTTCCAGGTTTCTCTGACCCAAAGGGGCCCATAACCTGGCAGATTTCAGGGCTACAGCAGCTGCATTCCCCAGATACTTGAGGTCCAATGATGAGGTCATTTGTAGACCTGAAACCCCTGTACCACCACCCATTGAATCCAGCTGCTCTGCATCTTCACCCTCCTCCTCAGAGGGAGAAGACTCTGTCCATCCATTTCACCTCTGATGCAGATCTAACAAGCTATCAGTGCTTCCTTTTGGAGATGTTGGAAGAGCTGCACATCTCCTTGTTCCGTGGACGCATTCCTGCACATGTGATGTTGTCTTTCCTAGGGGAATACTGTGCTGACTCTCTTGTCATACCTCCCTGGCCCCGGCCCTTTGTGGAGGCTTCATACAGTGTCTGACAAGATCCCTCTACCCCTGCTCCAGACCCAAGGGACTGCCAGCGCAGGTGCTATGCACCTGATGGGTCTCCGTAGTCGGGAGTCTTTTCTCTCCCAGAGGGACTGTCTTCTCCTTGATTCCTTACCTTCCTTTTCTATCAGGAGAAGGGCTTACTCATCATCCTTGTCAGTATTCCCATCTCTGCTAATACGGTATAATTTCACACTATTTGATTCTTTGGTTTCTCCATTTACAGAAAAAAAAAACAGGAAAGCTTTTGTAGGGGCAGAATTTTTCTCCTCCCCTTTTTCTCAGTAGCTCTTCCACCTTTCCAACCACAGGAGTACACTCTCTCCTCTCCATTCCTTAGTTTAAGACCACAGCTAGCCAACTGGTAAGTTGGTTAATCCATTACTTTTTCTTCAACCCTAGTTTAGTTCACTTCACCTTCCTTAAACAACTTGGCTACATCAGGCAGAAGTCGCATACCTATGGGACAGCAGGAGAGTCCTCTAGTACTCGGGCATGTGGCAAGTACTCCTTAATTCCTACTGCTGGGCTGGTTGTGTCATTCATGAGTATTCTTGCAAGGCCTAACTTGTTGACCTCCCAGAACAGCACCTCTTTGGGTTCACCTCCGGGGGTCTGGGGACCTCGCATTCCTTCCTTCCTTCCTTCCTTCCTTCCTTCCTTCCTTCCTTCTTACACCCTTTCCCTGGGCCTGCCCAGTTCTGGTCACACTTGGCCAACCCAAGTCCCTCATCCACCCCTAGAATTAATTCCTCTCAGTTTGTATATTTCCATTTTTTTATTTTTTATTTCCTATATCCTTTATTTCTGTCCTTTGGGCTCCCATGCCCCACCCTTCCCTGTCAGTGTCAGTGGCTCAGTAGGTAGCACACTCACCTCTGAGGCCGGGAGGTCAGAGGGCTGTGGGTTCAGTTCCCACATCTGGCACTTGGGTTAATATCCCAGTACTGACACTGTAGTGCAGCATGAGAGGGGTGCTGCACTTCTGAGGTGCCGTCTTTCGGATGAGACGTTAAACCGAGGTCCCATCTGCCTGGATTGGTGGTAGTTCAGGTGGATGTTAAAGATCCCATGGCACTTATCGAAAAGAGTAGGGGAAATTTTTATTTAGAAAAACAAAATCCAATCAATACAAAACAGTGTTACCTCACACAAAAGAAAGCATAAATTATAACAAAAGCAAATAATTATTACAGTCATACATATCTAATCAATCTGTCTAATACAGAAAATAGAAGTCAATGCTAATCTCAACAGAAAATAAACCCCCCAAAGAAAAGGATTTAGGGGAAAAAATCTTTTCCAAAACTTAAAAGTGGAAAAAAAACATACTTAATAGTGTCACTGCACAATAAAACATAAACAAATAATAAAAGCAAATAGAAAAAGGCATTTCATCATACCTGTGATACCAAAATTCATTCTTAGAATCCCGAAATGAAAAAGTTTAAGCTCCCCCCTTAAAGAGTATGGAGAAAAACATTTTTTTTAATTGATATTTTCAAAACTCATGACACAAGAAAAAAAGGAAAAACCAAAATGAAAAGATCTAACACCTTCAGTAGTTAGGTCATACACATATTCCAAAAAGAAAAATAGAAATAAAAACTGAAAAAAAGTATTTCAACCTACCCAATTCACATGTTTCCAAAGTGTAGTACCTATGTTAATCCCCAGAGTGTTAAATTCATAAGCATATAATGCATCCAGTTCATCTTGTATATGAAAGAAGATTTCTTGCAAAGATAAAATCTTATTCTGTAGGATTCTTAGACAACGTGCTTGCCAAATATGCCATTTAAGGCAAGCCAGTATAACATACACCATACTTTTACTCCATTTACACCATACCCGTAGAATTTGGCCTAGTATCAAAATATCATATGTAATAGGCCCAAAAAGCGGTTCACCCCACCAATGTGCCAGAGCAGACCAAAAGAATTTGGTGTGTAAGCAGTCAAAATATAAGTGTTGTATCGTCTCCAGCTGTCCCTGACAAGAAAAATTCTGGATAAACCCTATCACACATCTGTTTATGCTTTTGGTTGGCTTTCACATTCAGTTTCTGATGAGCACACAACCATACCACATCCTGCATCTTTTCTGGTATTCTGGGTTCAAATATACAGGCTAGCAAAAAAGATGTATTTATACCAGCAGAAACAGAAAAATGGGGTTCCTCAAAATAACATGTAGAAACAATGTAATTATAAAAGGACCTCCGCTCATGCGTCACAAACCAACTTAATTCTATTTTCCATAATGGAATATATTTAAGTGTATATTGCACATATAAAGGAAGCTGTTTATCTACAGGGTGCCATTTCCCTCGACCCCAAGCTGTTAAAAAAGGGTCTCCCCACAGGTTCATGCACATATTACCTATATCAGTTTGTTCAAACAAAAGAGGCCGAATAGAGGAATAGAAAAAAGTTCCGAAAAAGTGCACAATAGGGTGTATCATACCCAAGCCTCCTTCTTTCTAGGGTCTGTAGGTGTGTGCTCTCTTCACTGGATTCAAGCGACTACCCCACAATAGCTGAAAAAAAAAGACCCATAATTTTAGAATGCATGTCAAAAGGCAAAGGAAAAATACGAGACAGGAATAGAAAAAGAGGGGCCATGTAGGATTTTAACAGAAAAACACGTTTTTTCCTTGTCATTTTCCATGATTGCCATTTTTTAACTTTGGAAAGTGCTGTATCATAAATTCCATCCCAATTGCTATGTACTGAATCATGAGAACCAAAAAAAACCCCAAGAAGTTTCACTTTTGTAGTGATTTCCGGTATATCAAAAATTTGAACACGAGGGGCATGACCTAAAGGCATCAAACAGCATTTAGACGTATTAATTTTAAGACCAGTACCCAATTGTACTGAAGGTAAAAAATTCAAAATATGTTTCCCAGAATCTACATCCGCAACAGAGCAGATACAATCATCTGCATATGCTAAAATTTTAGAAAAACAAAAACTCTCAGAGGAAACAATAGCATGAACCTGGGTATCCCTATCAATATATCGTAGTAAGGGGTCTAAACCAAAAACAAATAAAAGCGGACTTAACGGGCAGCCTGCGAACTCCTATCTGATAAGGACCAGACTTCAAATGTCCATTAGCCAAGGAGTTACCATTGCTGATCTATAAAGGGTTTTAAGTAAATTCAAAAAGAAGATGGTATGCCATAATATGCCAAAATGTCCCAAAGATAATCATATCGTAATGCATCAAAAGCTTTTTAAATCTAAAGCTAGAAGATAACCAGTTAGTTTTTGCTGTAAACCTTGCTCTATTAATTCCTAATAAAAATTAAATTTTGGGAAATATTCCTACCAGAAACTGCCGTTTGTGTAGAAATCAGCAATTTATCGGAATAGCTGAAGTCGGTAGTTTAAGATGGTAGCTAAAATTTTATAAGCAGTGGTTAATAGACTTAAAGGTCTCAATTCTGCAATTCTGTAGGGTCTCCTTTTTATAAACAAAAAAGCGTATCCCATTCCCCATACTAGTGGTAACTCTTTGTTCTTCCCATATGGCTTGGAAAACAACCAACAGCCATGGTGCAAGAGTATCTACATACTTTTTATAAAATTTATTTGGCAAACCATCCACACCAGGCTTTGTATGTGTTGATAAGTGACCAATTGCTTGTTTAAGTTCATCTAGAGAAAAAGGGGACACTAAATCAGCGATTTCCAATTCAGAAAGTGACGGAATTTCTAGGGTTTGAAAGAAAGAAACAAGGGATACAAAAACAGGTTTAGAAAAAGTCTCCGTAACATACTCTTGCACTATGTTTCGGATGTTTCGAGTATCATCTACCAAGGATCCATCAGAAGCTTTTAAAGTGGTCATACATAAAGGTGGTAAATCCTGACCAGAAATATCGAAAGGGTTCACCTTCTCTCGAGTACCTGTAATCAAATATTTCTGTTGAAACCGATATCTTTTTTCTCTTGCGTGGAGAAAAGCTATCATTTTGTCCTTGAGAACCAGAAACTCCTGTCTCTGAGCACCCGTAGAGGACACTGCCTGTGATAAGAAGGCCATATACCTTGCTCTATACCCCAGATATTTGAGATAAGAATCTCAAGCTTTATGTCGCGAAAAATGTAAAAAAAGAAATTTTAAGTCCTGTTTCGTGTCTTCCCACCAGTCTAGAGGACTATCATATAGAAAACAAATATCAGACCTTAAAGAAAAAAAGAAATTTAGCTACGCAGCAAGAGTTACGTCCTGTAAAAGGGACGTATTTAATTTCCAAAATCCACGGCCTAAAATAAGTTTTTGGTAAGTTCCCAGAGTTAGTTTTACAATTAAATGATCAGATGTTTCTAAGGGCAAAGTCGAAACAGAGCTACAGGAAAGCCTCTGAGATAAAAACCAAAAATCTATCCTAGTAGAGATAGATCCTTTATGGAAAGTGTGCTCTGGCTTTTGGTGCAGTGAGTCGTAGGAGTCCACCAAATTATTTGTTCTCGACATGCAACAAAGCATTCGTGTCACAGAACAATTTTTCAAACAACATGAAGTCTTGCTATATTATGACAATAGCAGTTAGCCACAGCACTTGAACTGCCCCGGAGAGGAAAGAGTTAACTCCATACAGGATGGAGTTCTGGTGTCAGCGCTCCTCTTAAACTCTATCTGGCTAGTTTCAAATAGAAACTGTCAGATTCTTTACTCCGCCTCACTGAACAGTCGCTCCGGAGAGCTCTCCTTCAGCTCGGTTCATTTCTCGGTTAAAATCAGTATTTCTCGGTTAAAATTAACCGGGAAAAGTGTTTTATTTTACCGCATTTCGGTTCAAAGCTCTATCTGGTAACCGTAAGTATAGGTCTTTAGTCTGTGTGGAAATTGTTATTTATCGGTTCGGTTCTGAACCGATCGGTTTACTTTTAAAATACTTTTAAAGCATTGTATGTGAATTTAGAGTGCGGTTCCCGGTTCTTATCGGTTCTAAAAAAACCGGACTTTTAATTTTGGTTTTTCAAATACCCGTGACACGGTTAGGAACCGATAAGGGTGTCTTGCCTGGCACTGCCATTAAAAGGGCAAGTTTTTGGTTAGGCTGGCATTATGTCTGAGAAACCCAAAAGAAAAACCTGGCCCACTGGGTTTCAACACTGTGATGCTTGTGGGGAAGCCTTTGCCAAGGCTGACCCACACACCACATGTGTTTATTGTCTGGGGTTTGACCACCTCCAGTCAGACTGCCAGATTTGCAAGAATTTCCCTGCAGCCACCCTGGAAAATAGATTGGGCAGGCTCAGGGAACAAGAGCCAAAAGTCCGCTGACCTGGATGGCCAGCCCGGTCCAGTACCAACTGGACCAGAGGGAGTGCCCTCTGACCAGGGCGAGACTTCCTCGGGCAAAAGAAAAGCTGGTTCTGTGGAACCAGCCCCAGTAAAAAAATCTAGGAAATCAGTAGGTCTGGAGTCCAAAATTGCCTCTCCAACTGCTGCAGAGATAGCAAAAGCCATACAAATTGTCCAGTCACTGTCTCAGGGACCGTCCGAACCACCATCAGTTGGCAAAAGGTTGGTTCGTCCGGTCCCAGTGGTTCAAGAGTATGATGTTGAGGAATTTTATGAACCACGGAGGGGAGGAGGATTATGAACAGTATGTATGTGGCTGGGAGGGTCTGGATGTGCCCATTGAACGGACATCTCCAGACAGACCATTAGAATCTCCCCTATGCTGTCTGAGTCCCCATCTCATTTTATTTTATAAGAAAGTTGCTGAAACCTCCAGCTTCCCTTAGAAGAGGCTGTGGATGAGCAAGGGAGCCTGATTATGTTGAAATGATGGATATTCCAGAGTCTAGAGATTGTCTATTCCTTTGCATAAGTCATTTAGGAAGCAAACAATGAAAATTTTAAAAAATCCAAATTCTGTTCCTCCTGTTGATAAAAAGATGGACAGGAGGTATATTCTATCAGGCCCTGATACAGACTTCCTTTCTGAGCAGTGTGGTCATGTAGGAGTGGTACAGGCTGCAGCCTGTGACAAGGCTAACATTCCCCTGGCTTCACATCTTCCTGATAAAGATTCTAGGAAGATTGATGCCATGGCAAAAAAGCAGTATTGGCAGCCTCTTTTGAGACTCAGGCAGGCAAATTATATGAACTGTGTGTCAGATATCAGAAATCTAGATGGGATACAGTTATGCAGTTAGCCAAGCAGGCCATGGCCAGCTTGCTAATGAATTGGAACAGGTGGCTGCTGATGGCATTGAAGCCTCTAAAGTTCAATTTCATGCTGCTGTTGATGTTAATGATGTTTCCTCTAGGGTCATGGCCACTTCTGTAGCTTTCCGTAGGTTGGCATGGCTCAGGTGCGCTAATCTGTCACAGGACACTCAGTCTAAGGCTATGGATTTTCCTGTGGTAGGAAATTCTCTGTTTGGGGAGCAGACAGAGAACTATATGAAAAAGATGGATGAATATAGAACTACCTACAAAAGTGCCCAGGCCAAGGAGCGGCAAGCCACTCCCCAGAGGCATACACCCAGAGGTAGGGGCAGGCCTTTCCACAGGCCTTTTTATCAATCCCAAGCCTCCTCTGCTTTTGCTCAGAGGGTTTTTTTCAGAGGCAGAGGCAGACGAGGCGCAGGTAAGCCGTCCCCCACCCCTCAGCCTAAGGCATCTGCCAAGCAGGCACCCTGATGGGGTGCCCAGGGCCGATTCTCCTGTACCAGTAGGGGGCAGGTTGGCTTACTTCAGTCGGAACTGGGTGTCCCTAACTTCGGACAAATGGGTCTTGGAAGTAGTAAGCCAGGGTCTGGTTCTCAGCTTCAAACAGTTTCAAAGATGAGGGCCAGACACTTTCTCCACAAGCCCCTAGAGACCCTTGCTTTGGAAGCAGAGGTCTCTGCCCTGTTAAATTGCAAAGCAGTGGAAAGGGTTCCTCCTTTACACCAGGGCAGGGGTCTGTACTCCAGATACTTTCTTACCCCAAAAAAGACAGGAGAATGGCGGCCCATCCTAGATTTAAGATATCTGAACAAACACCTTTTGAAACCAAAGTTCAAAATGTTAACTCTGGCAATGATATTGCCCTCACTGAGGCCAGGGGACTGGCTAGCCTCCCTGGACCTCAAGGATGCTTATTTTCATGTCCTAATCAGGCCTTCTCACCGAAAGTACCTCAGGTTCGAACTGCCCTCAGGCCACTACCAGTTCAGGGCAATGCCCTTCGGTCTTACCTCTGCTCCAAGGGTATTCACGAAATGTCTAGCAGTGGCTCATTTAAGAAGGCAAGGGGTTGCTGTTTTTCCTTACCTGGATGACTGGCTCATTGTAGGACAGTCTCCAGAACAGGTGAAATCCCACTTGCAAGTCACCCAGCAGCTTCTTACCTCCCTGGGATTCCTGCTAAATCTACCAAAGTCAGTTCTAGAACCAGTTCAGGTACTTACTTTCATAGGTGCGGAATTGGACACAAAGCTGGCCAGGGCCTTCCTCCCCTTGGAAAGGGTAGAGAAGTTGATTGCCCTGGCCTCCTCTTTCACCCTGCAGGTCTCTCGACCAGCAAGACACTTTTTGCAGCTCCTGGGGCATATGGCGGCCTCCACAGCTGTAGTGCAAGGAGCAAGATTTCAAATGAGAGACATTCAGTTTAATTTGAGGGCCTTTTGGTCCCAAAGGAGGGAACCCCTTACCAAACTGGTTCCAGTGACCCGAACCCTGATCCTAGCTCTTCAGTGGTGGCAAGATCAGAGCAATTTAAGACCGGGGGTCCCCTTCATTCCTATCTCCCACTCCCTCACCCTCACTACGGATGCCTCCCTCCTGGGGTGGGGAGCACACCTGGGCGACCTTTCCACACAGGGAGTGTGGTCCCCCCAGGAATCTCTGCTCCACATCAACTTGCTGGAATTCAGAGCTGTCTTTTTAGCTCTTCAAGTTTTTTCTGCATCTGTCCAGAACAAAGTAGTCCAGGTCAGAACAGACAATACCACAACAATGTGGTACATCAACAAGCAAGGGGGCACTCAGTCATCGGCCTTGTGCACCGAGGCAATGAAGTTGTGGTCTCTGGCTTACTCCCTGAACACTTCTCTAATAGCAGTTCATCTGCCAGGGAAGGACAATGTCCTAGCGGATGCCTTCAGCAGGATTTCTCAGGGCCATCACGAATGGTCCCTGAATCCTCGAGTGCTGGGGACAGTTTTGCCAGATGGGACACCCTCAGATAGACCTCTTTGCAGCCCCAGACAACCACCAACTTCCACTGTTCTGTTGCAGGCCCCAGTGATGGGCTCAGTCCCCCTGGATGCCCTTCTTTTGGATTGGGAAGGGAAGTTTCTGTATCCTTCCCCCTTCTTTTCAAGGTGTTAGTAAAAATCAGATCCCAGCATTGCAAGGTGATTCTGATTGCACCAGACTGGGCCAGGCAACCTTGGTACCCACTCCTGCTATCACTAACAGTCCACCTTCCCCTGTGCCTTCCCAGGATTAACAATCTGCTGACCTGTGCCCAGGGGAGAGTATGGTATCCGAACCTCAAATCCCTCAACCTCAAAGCCTGGCTCTTGAGGAGTTAGAATTTGCTGATTTACACCTTTCTCAAGGTGTCCTTGATATTTTAAAGGCCTCTGGGGCCTTCACTAGAGCCACTTATAATTCCAAGTGGAAAGGTTTTCCATCTGGTGTTCTGGGAAGCATATTGCCCCAGAATCTGCTGATTACCCATTTTGTTGGACTACATGGTCCATCTTAATTCTCTGGGCCTCAGACCAGCTACCTTAAGAGTTCATTTGGCAGCTGTCTCTGCTTTTATTTCAGCAGGAAAGCCTTCCTCCTTTCCTCCCACTCTGTGTTTTCCAAGTTTTTAGGGGTTACACCATACCAACCCTCTTCGGGACCCAGCCCCTGCCTGGGACCTCAATGTTTGCATTGCTCAGTTAATGCTACCCCTTGAACCTCTGTCTTCGCAGACCTTAAGTTCTTAACTTGGAAAAACTGTGTTTTTAGTGGCCATCACTTCTGCTAGACGACAAGTGAGTACAAGCCCTTTCAGTAGAAAATGATTTTATTTCTTTTCACAGGGATAAGGTAGTCCTCAGGACTAACAGAAGTTTTTGCCTAAAGTGGTTTAGGATATCCATCTTAACAATCCATCTCCTTCCAGTATTTTTCACTGAGCATTCTTCCTCTGGCGAAAGGAGATTGCACAGCTTGGATGTTAAGAGTGTCGCTTGAGTTACTATTTGAACGCCAATTCAAGGGCTCACAGGTTCGAATCCCACCAACTCTTTCTCACCTGGTGAGAGGTTGGCAAGGAAAACCTGCCACTAAGAGGACAATTGCCAGGTGGATTGTCTCTTGTATCCAATTTTGCTACCAAAAACTGGGTAGAGAACCCCCCTCAGGTTTGAGGGCACATTCTACCAGCTGCTGCTAGAGATATTCCTATTTTGGAAATCTGTCAAGCTGCAACCTGGAAAACAGTTCACACTTTCACCAAGCATTACTCCCTGGATGTCCAGGCCAGGAGAGATGCTCGGTTTGGCACAGCCGTGCTTCAGAGCCTATTCCCTAAGTAGGTTCTGTCCCTCCTCCATGGAGGTACTGCTGTGTAGTCTGCTATTGTCATAATATAGCAAGACTTCATGTTGTTTGAAGAAAAAATTACTCACCTTAGTAATGTTGTTTCTTCTAATGGAGTCTTGCTATATTATGACCACCTCAACCTGCCCCTCTCAGAACTTCTACTTGGGTAGGGTGTGGGCAAATTAGTGCATGCACTGTGTCATGCCATTATAGGTGTTTCCCCCCTTTTTCTTTTAGGATTTGGGGAAATTAGGTTTTATTGTTATTGGTTTGTGTGTTCTGGCCCCCCTCCTGGACTTGAGTCTTTTGGGGAAGGGGTCTAGTAGTGCTTGTCAGGGGTGATTTTGGTTGTTGTTGTTGTTATTGTTGTAGTTGTTGTTACTAATAGGTAGCCATTGGGCTAGTGTAGGTTACTTTTTCCACACAGACTCTTAGTGAGTGTTTGGCTCCGTAAAGATCTGACGGTTTCTATTTGAAACTAGCCAGATAGGGCTTCTAAGAGGAGCCCTCGCGCTCAGAACTCCATCCTGTATGGAGTTAACTCTTTCCTCTCCGGGGCAGTTCAAGTGCTGTGGCTAACTGCTATTGTCATAATATAGCAAGACTCCATTAGAAGAAACAACATTACTAAGGTGAGTAATTTTTTCCTTTGTCTTACGCCCCCAATCCTATCTGTTAAACCACAGTTAAAGTCACCCCCCCAAACAACCAACTTTGAGGTGTGTAAATATGGGAAAATTTGATAAAGCCGCTCTATCGGCTTTGGACTGGGGAGCATAAATATTTGAAAGACGGTAGATGCAATGAGAAACAACAATATCCATTAGCATGACTCTACCAGGTACTATGTCTAAAAGTTGTAATACTTTAATAGAGATGCTGGAAAAAAATAATATCCCTAAGCCATCACACACTGCTTCCCCAGGTGACCAGAAAGAAACACCCCAGCGCCAATCCTGACTTGCTTCTTTAATTCCTGCCAGGGAATTCAACCTGGTATCTTGTAAAAAAATAATAGAACCAGGATGAGTACTGAGACTGGCAAAAGTAATGCGTCTCTGTAATGGAGACTTTATGCTGTTAACATTGACAGTAAGAAAATAAATATCAATTGCCAGGAAAGATTAGGAGAGAAAAAAACCCCAGAAACAAAGAAAGAAGAAATCACTTCCATTTTTTCCGCTTTTTTTGTTTTGGGCTTATCCTTAACCTCAGGATCCTGGACATGATCAGGGAGTGAGGAGGCAACGGAGGATAAATCAGAGTCTACCTCTTCTTCATCGCCTTCAGGATCTTGTAAAGGGGCCAAAGGGTTCGTTATGGAAGTGCAATCTGTTTCAGAAAAATAAGGTGGGACCCCTGAACTCATTCTGGAAGCTTTTGATCTGGTGACACGTTGAAAGGGGGCATCAGACATTACCCCTGGAGGAGGCATGCAAAAGGAATCCTGTGTAGTTATGGACACATTTGCTAAAATAGGATCAGAAACTATAACTACCAAATTAGGCTTTACAACAGTTTCCGCCAAGGACATAGGGTCTGAGACCAAAGCTTCAATTATTCCTAAATCAGAAGAAGATGGAGGGGCCGGAGCACTCGTATCTCATTTCATCTGAAACGGATTTGAGAAACCTCTCTCAGCAAGACTAGGAGCAGGGTTAGGGGCTGCATTTGGGGCCTCAGAGTGTTCTAACAAATCCTGCAGCCTTTGACGTTCCTTTTGTGCATTTGCTACAAAAACGTCTTGTTCAGCCCTAAGGGCAACATCTGCTTGATTATGTGAAGCCCAAGAACATGAACGAAAAGTGTGTCCCCTTTCCTCACACAAATTACATTTCATGGGGTTTCTACAGTGTGCACCTATATGCCCCAAATCCCCACATAATCCACATTTTTGCTGATCACAGACATTGCTCAGATGACCTAAAGCCCCACACTTATAACAGGCTCTTGGTTGCCCTGGATAAAAAAGAACCCCTCTATCTCGCCCTAGAAAAAAAAACAATTCGGCAAATGTTTAGTTAAGCCATTTTCGAGACGTACGTCAATTAGATATTTCCAACCCCCTGTCCAGAGGTGTTCATCATCAAGAATGGGTTCCGGGGGACTTTTAACTGAACAATGTTGCTGCAACCAGTAGGTGATGTCAGCTACATTTACCCCTTCGTTACGGAATAGAATAGTAATCTTTTTTGAAACTGGTTTAGTCAAAGGGATAGCCAGGTAAGGTTTCCACAAAGGTGTGTGTTTCAGAGTTTGATATTGCTTCCAAAATCTGTCCAAACCTGACGGATGTTTAAAGCTAATATCATAAACTGAATCTCCCAGGCATATGAATCAGTGCATAAATCTCATAGGTGTAAAACCTCATACTGTTTTTCAATAAGTCACGACCAATAAAAGGTCTATTTGGGACCTCAGCCTGTGACCCCCAAAATTTCAAACATGCAGCATTTCGTCTTGCAGCAGGCTCATTACCCAGTCCAGAAGTAGCAGGAAAGAGGCGTTCAGCAGTTTTACCCTGCCATATAGGAGGACCCTTATCTTGACCAGGCTCAGGTGTTGGCACTGGCAATTGGGATACAATACTGTCAGGGGAGATTTCATGGGGGGGGTCAGGAGGTTGTCGTAATTCACCCTCCTCCAGATTCCTAATGTTTTCCATCATATCAGGGCTAGAACCAATTGGAAAAGGGGCTGATAAAATTAAAGAGATTTGACCTAAAGGAATACTTGAAACCATAGAATCAGAGGAAGGCAAAAAAGCCTCTGAGGTCTTTACATTTGCATCCCAGGATTTACCATCCTGAGATCTGACCCATCCTGCAGCCTCCAGGGCTGTGGCCACCCATGTAGAAGAAACAGGAGCTGCTACAGGTCCCGTAGGAAATAGATTTGAATTTGTGGGGGTTCTGAGCCAGGCGTGGGGAAAGTCGTGTTTGAGACAGAAGATACAATTATAGAGTCTTCATCACAACCCTTAGAATTTTGAGATCCCAAAGCTATGGGAAAAACTTCAAAAGAAGGGCTTTCAGGCAGTTCTGAGTTTCCTGCAGTGGCTGCTGCAGAAGACTGAAAAGTCGTATCTGATTGAAAAAAATCATAGGCAGCTGAAGAAGACTCACCCATCGCCTGTGGAGGTTGAGAACCAGAAAAACAGGCTGCCGTAGTAATTCCGCCATCGGGAGCTCTGAAAACATTTAAACCAAATTCGGGTTCCATCGTGAGCTCTACCCGCGCAACTTCCGGTTCCTGGCTATGCGCAACAGACAAAACCGATTGGTGCTGCAGCAATTCCTTCATTAAGGCGTTCTGCTTCGACAAAAACTGTTGTTCATTTTCCGAAAGTTGTTTCGGAATTTCCTCCTCTTCTTGTAGTGCACTGCTACCAGAATCGCAACCGACTTCCGAATTCAGCAAAGAAACCACTGCCATCGCAGCACCTCCGTCCGAGGTAGGTTCCATCTCGAGCATACAGTTCAGCTGGAAGCTGAAGAGGAGAGCAGCTCCTCAGCTGTCCGCACGTCCTTCTCTGTTGGTGTCCGCAAGCACACTGAGGAGTTTCTCACCAGCAGCGCCCTCCACAGTAGGGGAATTTTTTAATAATTGCATCATTAAACAAAAGAAAGCATAAACAGTGTTTAAATCGTACAAATTAATACATAAATCATATAAAACAAAAACAGATAAATATTTATAGTCAAAAATCCAAACAGAAAAATAGTGCAAGGAACAACTCTTTCCCCTCACTTAAAGAAGTAGGAGAGATAATTAATTGCTAAATTGATAATTATCTCATACAAATCGTAAAATAATCAACAGAAATAAATGATTCAAATTTTCCAAACCCCACCTAACTTAAGTGTTAACTATAATATATCCCTATTTACCAGCAGATTGGTATAATAAGGAGGCTATAACTATCCAGTGTCCAACCACTGCATTGCTTTCCATTTCTTACTGAAAATTTGTGCTGACAATGTATGAATATCTTTTTTCCATAATTCCAGTATCCATTCATGTATTCTCCAGAACAATTGTTCGGGAGAAATAAATAGTGATCTTAAAGACCAGATACACCTGACTTGCCAGATTTGATATTTTATACCTCCTAAAACCAATCGTACAGTATCTGAATTAAATGAAGCCCAATCCTGAGACAAAATTCCAAAAAACAAACTTTGTACATCTATTGTTGGAAAATTAATCTGGGCCCATTTACCATACAGAATTGACCAAAATTGTAAAATATATGGACATTCAAAATATAAATGAGACATTGTTTCTATACAATTCATACATGTTGTGCTTCTTGGACAGTATCTCTCTTCCTTACCCTTATGCTTCAAATTACCCTTAACATTTAACCTACCATGAGCTATAAGCCAAGTAATGTCCCACATATAATTTGGAATGCTAGAAGAAGTGAGCATCGAATAAATTTGAAGCAAATCCTTCCCTGATTTATCACCAAACACAGAGTTTTCTAAAAAATATTGTTCTAATAAAAGATTGTACATGTTTTTCCTTGAATTTTGAGTAATCGATGTATATGACATTTTCCACATTTTTATTTTACTAAAACAAGAATGAAAATACTCCGGTAAGTTATGAATAGGTTTTTGTTTAGGGATAACCCCCTCTTTAAACCAATAATCTAACCACTGTGAAATATGATCCGATACCCAGAAAGTCCATATTTTAGATTTTTTCAGTAATATCAGAGAGATATTACTATACAGAAAAGGACAAAAAAATAATAAAATAGGATTAATCATATTAATTCCTCCTTTTTGTACTGGTTGGTATAATATGCTCCTTTTTATGGGGTTCAGTCGGCTACCCCATATTGCCTGAAAGAAAACACTATACAGTGCTGTTTCTCTTGAGATGGACAATGCATAAACTGCACTCAGATGTAAAAAAAACCCAATAAGAAATGTTCTAACCATATAAATCCTTTTCTTTTTTGACATGTTCTACCTATTCCAGGATGACACTTTCCATTTAGCAGTTTGAATGAGTTTATCCCAATTATATGTTGCTGTGTCCATCCCACAAGAAAAATAAATTCCTAAAATTTTACAAACCTGAGATGATACAGGAATTCCCATGATTGCAGTATGTGTAGAATTATATGTACCAAAGAAACAACACTTACTTTTGGACAAATTAAAGGTAGCTCCAGTTCCCTCATATAGGCTACAGTCTTAGCTTCTGTAGCAGCACAAGAAGGAACATCTGCTAAAAAGAAACATAAATCGTCAGCATAAGCTATTACTTTGATTTCTATATCCTCTGACCCTAAAGAAAGACCTCTAATATCATCTGTATGATAAATAACTGAAATTAAAGGTTCCAAAGAAAGAATATGTAAAATCGGGCTTAATGGACACCCCTGTCTTACTCCTTTCACGCAGTTCTGTTTAGAACAGCAACCAACCATTTACATATGGTATTACTGTTGCCTGTAAATAATATTGTTTTAACCAATCAACAAAGATAGGGGGAAAACCCATTTTGTCCATACAATTCCATAAATAAAGGTGAGATACATTGTCAAATGCCTTTGCCTGATCTAAGGTGACACAAATTCCTGCTATTTCTTCAAGAGTACCCCTTTCCAAGAGCTCCCTGATAAGCAGTAGAGCATCTGTAATGCGATGCCCTGGTACCGAGCAAAACTGTGCAGGATGAATAATATCTTCTAATAAACATGAAATTCGGAAACTTAAAATTTTAGTGATTATCTTACAGTCAGAATTTAAAAGTGTAATTGGGCACCAATTGTGTAAATTTTCCCTATCTCCCGTTTTATAAAGAAAAATCAGAAGCCCTTCATTCATACTATATGGAAAAACACCTAGTGATAAGCAACTATTAAACATAGTAACTAGCTGATGATCCAGAACCGTACTAATGATACCATAAATTTCATTTGGAAGGCCATCTTTCCCAGGGGCTTTTCCCTTCCTAAGACTGCTAATTACTGTATGCAATTCAAATAATGAAATAGGGGCTAATACTGATACTAAAAATTGATCTGGTATTTTTGTTAACATACTAAATGCTAACCATTCATTTACCTTCTTCTGCGTAATAGTGTTATCTTCTTGAAATAGGGAGTGAACATGAGCATCTAGTATTTGAAAAAGAGCCTGCCGAGTAGTAGATCGATTACCCTCTGAATCTGTCAAACTACTAATATCTTTTTTTTTCCGTTGTGCCACATTATTTTCAAAAGGATTAGTACACGCTGAAGAACCCTGGGTACCATATTTTTGTTCTCTTTCTAATTGCTGACATTTTGAATTTTGTAACTGCGCCAGTTGAATCTTAATACTATTAATATCCCGGGCATCTACTGCAATTCCCATATTTATTTGGGAATAAAAAAATGTTAAATTATTCTGAAGATGTTGTTTATGAAATTTTCGTGAAGCACCTAATAATTTTCTTATATGTGTAAAATAATCCTTAAAGTCATTTTTAGAATCTTCCCACCATTCCTGGTGATTCTCATATAAAAAAAACACAGATTTACGCGCTTTCAGGATATCCATAAATCCCTCCATGACTTCTGGAATATCTAATAGAGATAAATTTAATCTCCAATACCCCGGCCCTTTAGAAGTATGTCCATAATTGGAAAGTGAGAAACTTAGAATACCATGATCTGACGTGGCTACTAACTTAACTTGTGGAGCAAAAAAATTGAAGGGACGAAGATATAAACCAATAATCTATTCAAGATTTTCTATTACCTTGTAAATAAGTAAAAGAGTGAATGTTTTCAAAGACATCACGTAATCCTGATACTTTTAATAATTCAGCCAAACAATGAGTGTCACAATAAACTTTAGAAGTAACCGATTTATTAATTCGTGAAATATTAAAATCTTCACCAAATAGAATATTCCTGCTAGTAAATAAATGTGGTTGTATTAAATGTAATAACTGAATTCGGTCCCATTTATTTTGGGGAGCATATATATTTATTAATCTAAATGGAACAGCATCTATAAATACATCCAACAATAAAACCCTACCAGGGGCAATATCAACCACATCCGTAAGTTTAACTTTCTGGGAAGTAAAACAAATTCCAACTCCTGAACATAATTCACCCCCCCCCCGACCAATAACAAGGACCCCAACCCCATAAATTAGTTGCAGTGGCAAAATCCTGAAGTGTATATAATCTAGTATCCTGAAAAAAAATAACACCATGTTTTAAATCTGAAAATATTTCAAAAGTAGCCCTTCTTTTATATGGAGATCTAATACTATTAGTATTAAGACTAGCAAAGGAGATGTCATATCCCATGTTTATAGTTTGAAAAGTGATTTAAGTGTTAGAGTGTAATTTTCTGTTACTTTTACGTAAACCTACCCTATTCACTTTTTTTTGTTTTACCTTTTGCCCCCACCCTTGGATCCGTAATGATTTCTTGGTCTGAACTAACCTCCACTTGAGATGGAATCTGAGAAGCTGTATCAGAATCTTGTTCCTCTGGGCCTACAGAAGCCAAGACCTCATATTTATTTGACACCAACACAGGTTCTGGAGACTGGGCCCAATCCATTACTGGGGTTTGCATAACTTCCTTCCTAACCGGGAGAATGGAGGCATCCTTTTCAACCGGTTCCACAGAATTGGAAGGTAGTACTTTTGAAGTTTTTGAAATACCACATGAGTTTATATCAAGTGTATGTGATTAAATACTTTGGTCCTGGTTTTCAATCAAAATATTTGTTTGAGGTGGAGATTGTCTAAGAGGATAAGAATGAACTTCTGGAGGTTTTGTAGCTAAAGCTGCTGAATACGATTTTGGGCCCAAAGAAGAACTTGACCTATTACCATCTAAAAGATTTCTGGCTGCCTTAAAGATAATCAAATCCTGCATAGCATAATCCGATTCCTCTGTGTTATGAGCTGCCCATGGACGATCTGAAAATAAATGCCCCAATTCATCACAAAAATGACATTTTACAGAATTGTCACACTGATAACCAGAATGCCCTATTTCCCCACATTGAAAACACTGAAGTTTTTCACAAGAGGTACTAATGTGTCTTGGAGATCCACACTTATAACATTTCCGTGGCTGACCAGGATAAAATAGAAAACCCTTGTCCCACCCAATGAAAAAACAGGAAGATGAACATAGTCATTCTGAATGCTACAAAGTTTAATTTTAATTCTGCAGCCCCTGTTCCAAAACCCTTCCCCATCCAAAATCGGATCTGGTGTACCCTGTACCTCACATCTTTTATCAAGCCAATAAAGAATATCAACCAGATTTACCCCATCATTTCGAAACAAAACCGTTACTACTCTAAAGGATTGTTTTGTCAACGGAGTTACCTGAAAATGTGACCAAAAAGGATTAGTTTTAAGAGAGGCATACTTTAACCAAAAAGTTTCTAAAATAGCTGGAGTTCTAAAACTTATATCAAAGAACTGCTCTCCAGGGGCATGTATAAGTGCATAGATGTCAAGCAGTGAAGCCAGGGATTGTTTAATTAATACTTTGCCCACATAAATCTGTCTGGAAGTTCCTCCATTCCTCCTAGGTATCGTAGAGTATAGCATTTCTACGTTTGGCCTGTTCCAAAGGTTTTACAAATAACTCTGCATAGTTTGATTTAGGTAATTCAGTTGAAAAACCCGTTGAAGCTTCAGGGGCCTCTGTACCTGGAGTTGTAGTATTTGTAACAGAATGTGCAGATAAAACAGTACCTGTTTCAATATTTGATGATTCAGTAGGAACAATAGGTATCGGTGTTGCTAGTTCTAAAAAATCCACCATCTCTTCTGTTTGCTGGGTTGAATGCGCTAGGATATCGTTCGGTTTAGTTGAATCTGTTACCCATGTTCTGTCCTCTAGTTGTTTCCACCCTGCTGTGGAAAGCACTTTTTCCGGTTACCAGGGTTCTTCCAGTAGTTGTGCTGTGGATTCTCTCGCTGGCGTAGTATCTGATGTGAATTTCGGCGCAGGGTCCAATACGTCATCACTAGTTCCAGGGCCCAGTTAAAAAGTTCTGTGAACAGCTTCTGGAGATACACCTAGTAGCCTTTTTCTTTTCCAGTAATTTAGCCCGTGCTGAGGTAAGAGCTATTTCTGTTTGTAGTAATTGGGCTTTCAAAAATTCCTGTTGCTTTGCCTTTGCACTGACTGCACCATCTTCTATACCTTCCATCACTCCTTCCGAATCTGCAAGAACACCTGAAAGATTTTGTTCCAATTCTGAGTTCTGCTGCTGTACATTCTGTGCGGTAACAACCTCCGCCATACCAGCTTGCAGCAGACGTCCGTCCTCCTCCACTGCCGATAGCATACTGTCTTCCTCCATTGTGACAGCGTTCAGGATAGCGCCCCCTCACAGAGTAGGGGAATTTCCCTGGTGTCCTGGCCAAATTTCCCTCATTCACTCAAAATACCGCCAACAGCTTAATCTGGTTCAAGGTCAGTTGGCATTCATCTGTATCCCCCTCCCCCGGGTCGTGCTTGAAAATAAGCAGGATTTGTCTAGTGCACTTACCCGGTCAACAAAAAATAAATAAATAAAAAACAATCTAACAATTTGTTTGTGCTTGCCTGGCAGGCAAAACTGAGGAGGAGGGGGAGTTGGTTTCTGGCCAGTCCATGAGTGCCACGTAATATGTCCACCTCATGGGTGGCACCGTCCCCGACATCGGCTCCCCCACTCCAAAAGTCTTAAAGCTGAATGCTCCAGCGAGGGTCCTGCGCCACCGGCTAGACCCATACTGTGATGAATGGTGAAGATTTGTGGGAAGATCAAGAATTACGGTAAGTACATAATTTTCATTTTTACCCTGTTAGCTGCAGCTCTACAACAGGGCATGTGTCCTGGTAAAATCAAGCTGTACCCCAGTTGGTACCCTATGTGGTGCAGACCTACTTGTACAGAAACAGTATATAGATCCTATTTTGAGAGGGTTCCTTCAGTAGGTCATTACATATAGGACTAGTGCCACCTGGCGTCTGGGCTGCACGGGGAACCGCCCATCTGATGTCATGTGATGGGCATCAGCGTGGCCGTATATAGTGGGTGGTCCCCATGCCCACCCTCCAGTTCTTTCCTGCCATTGCCTCATGTCAGTCGCACTGCAGACTTCCATTAGTGATCGTCGTATATAGTTCTTGCGTTGAATTCTTCCCTCACTATTTTTCCATATTTCTTCAAAATTCTTGCTTATGTCTTCACCTAAGAAGTGCTCGTCCTGCGGCACACAAATACCCCACAAGGACGGCCATCTTAAGTGTGTGATCTGCCTGGTCCCAGACCACCGTGTCTTGTCCTGCCCGGAGTGCCAGCCTTTCAACCAGGCCACCAGAAAGCGGAGACAGCAGGCTTTGGAGGCCCACCTTTTAAAAGTCCGTCTTGCTTCGTTAGAAAAACAAATGGACCGGATCTGCCAGTCCTCTTCAGAGAAATCTTCTCCCTCAAAGAAAGAGCACTGCAAGGAGAAATCTTGGGAGAGGGAGCGTTCTGGGGAGGCCCAGCCAGAGGCTTCTTGGCCCTCTACGAGCAAGGCTGCTTCTCAACCGCCGCATAAAGTGAAGCTTTCTGACGGTAAGTTGGACAAAACTTCTGCGGGTAAGTCGTCTGCCGGCTCCTCTGATGGCCGCACCGCTACTGGTGCTAAGTCGACCCCCGGCTCCTCCGGGAACTGCCCGGCCACTGGTAAGTCGGCTCCCCAGACTTCGGGGACCCGCCCGGCTACAGCCGATAAGTCGACCGGGAGCTTCTCCCTCACCTGCCTGGCTCCGTCTGGTAAGATGCCCGTCTCCGACAGCCACTCAGGCATGGTCCTCCTGTCGGGGCCTAATGGTGCCTCTCCCAATGTCCGGACGAATCAGGGGGAGAGTGCCCCTCTTCTCCCCCGCCAGTACCCCCCCCTTCTCAGGCAGGTTCTTCAAGCGAGGACAGTGCGGAGCCCCTTGACGTTGAAGACCATTCCTCAGGGTCAGTTCTGCACTCCCCTGACGGGGTCACTGGGAAGAAGGCCCCATCTCAGCCGTCAGACCTAATGGTGGAGGCCCCATCTCTCCTATTGGGTGGTATCCCTTCAGATCTGGAGACTGTCCTGGTCCTGATCCCCCCGTCGGATTCAGCAAACCCTCACCCGACGCCGGAACCTCCGACGACATCTTCAGAGTCCAGGCCCAGTCCTCTGCCCCAGCCTTCAGCTCTGGTGCCAGACACGGTCCCTTTGTCGGGTCCCCATCGTCCGGTCCCGATGCCGGATCCTTTTCCGGCACCAGATTGGGTGTGCCGGTCTCAACGTTGATACCTCAGATGTTGGCTAGTCCGACACCGGATCCACCACCGATTTCTAGGACGGCAGGTCTGACGTGGGTTCCCCCTCCGTCAGACCCCCTGATGTTGGGGATTTATTCTAGACCCTGAACTGTTCCTCATTACCCCAGGGGTATCTTGGGGACCACTACCCGGCTGGTCCTCCTCCTGATTGGAGTACTTCAGGACAATACTACCCTGGGTACAATCCCTACCAGGGCTACCATTTCCAGGGTTACCAGGGTATCACTACCCACCTCCCCTGGTAATCCCCCCTCCGCCTCCCCCCCCCAGCCTCAACCTCCTCCCCCTCCACCGACTACGGCTACACCGGACTTCAAGACCTTAATTCAGTCTTGGTGGCAGGAGGCATGCTCGGAGTTGGTCTCAGATCTGGAAAGCAGGTTGCCATACCTGCGCTCTTCCAGATCTCCGTCCCTGAGGAGATCTTCTCCTTCATCCATGGTCCACGTCTCGGGGACGGTCTGTAAAACTGTTGTTCTCCCAGACCTTCCAGACGAGGAGGCGGATGACGCCGACGATGATGAGGATGCCAACAAGTTGGCGGAGGAGCCCTCTGACGAACCCGAGGTTCCAAAGGGCAAGGCTTCCACCAAGTCCCACCCTGGAGAACCCTGCCTTTTTGGACCTCTTGAGGTGCATGAAAGACTTTTTTGAAGAGGTTTGCCAAACACCTTGACTTAGATTCTCTGTCCCTGGTACCGATTCCTCCTTGGATTGTACCTCACCTCTACGGTCTTGCAGATGTCTCATTTCCTCCCGGCTGTCCCCAAGAGGGCAGACAGAGTGTACCGGGCACCTAAGGAAGCTCCTTTTCTTAAAGCGCATCCAAAGGCAGACTCCATCATTATTTTGGCTGCTCACGATCGCTCATCTGCACCCAAGCACATGAGCACCTCTCCTCCAGACAAGGAGTCGCGGTAGATGGACCAGTTCGGTAGAACAGTTTATGCTTCGGCCACATGCGCACTCCAGTCCCTAAATTATGTGGCCCATATGGTGTCACACCAGAAAGATGCCTTGACCAGGCTGGAGGCCCAAGTACAGGCTATTGACCCCTCGAGCCTCAAGGAGGAGCTCGCCAAGGATCTTCGCTACTCACGTGTTTCCTGTAGGCATGCTCTGCCGGCTACATATGACTCCGTCGACTTGTAGCCCGTGCCTCGATGATGGCTGTCGCCTTAAGACGGCATGCCTGGCTTTGCATTTCTGGCCTCGCCAACGAGGTACAGTCTGCGATTCATGATGCCCCCTTTCGAGGCTCGGTGCTTTTTGGTGGCGATACCAAAGACATCATCACTGATCTCCAGGATAGAGGCCTCGCCCTGAGATCAGTGTGGTCCATGTAGCGATTGGGAACTCAACAGCAGCAGCAGCAGTCCTTTTGGAAAAGGAGCTGGAGGCAGAGGAAGCAGGCTCCGGCTCGATGCCAGGGGAAACGCAAGGCCACAGGTTCCGCCACTCCTCCTACCTCTAAAAACCAGAGATGCTCAGGAGGCCTTCCTCCTGAATGCCCTGTCACCTCCTGACTCCCTCTCCTCGCCACCTCCTCAGCCTCACGGCGAGGAGCCGATAGGGGGGAGGTTCACCTGCCATGTGCAGGACTGGCAGGACATAACCTCAGATGCATGGGTCCTGCAACTGGTGTCTGTCGGACACACCATAGATTTTCTGGAGATCCCACCAGACTCTCCGCCAAAAAGGTCTTCCTACTCTCAGAATCAGGCTCTTCTTGTTCGAGAAGAAATTCAAAGCCTCTTGCTCAAGTTAGCAATTAAGCACATTCCCCTCTTGCAAAGGGGAAGGGGGTTTTACTCACACTTTTTCCTGGTTCCAAAAAAGATGGGAGACTTGAGACCCATCCTCGACTTGAGCAGTCTCAATCTGTCTGTCGAATACAAAAAGTTCTGAATGCTGACACTCCAGAGCCTTCTCCCACTTATTCTGGAGAATCACTGGCTGTGCACTCTGGACATGCAGGATGCTTACCTGCACATCCTGATCATCCCCACCACCGCCGATTCCTGCGGTTCTTATTTCAGGGGAGCACTTCCAGTTTCAGGCCCTCCCCTTTGGTCTATCTTCAGCACCTCAGATGTTTACGAAGTGCCTGGCAGTGGTGGTGGCTTTTTTGCGCTGCCAGGGTATTGCAGTTTTCCCTTACCTGGATGATTGGCTGATCTTGGCCCCATCCAGGGATTACTTACTGGAGGCTCTGTCCTTAACTCTGGACCTTTTTGGCAAACTGGGAATTACTGTCAGTATTCCCAAATCATCTATGATACCGTCCCAGAGACTTCAATTCATTGGGGTGGTTCTGGATTCGGTCCAATGCAGAGCCTTCCTTCCTCCAGACTGGGAGGAGGCACTGGTCCTTCAGGCTTCCTTAGTGGCTTGATCCAGGACCATTCTGGCCCCGGAGGTCCTTCAACTTCTCAGCCTGATGGCAGCCTCCATCACCACCGTTCCCTTTGTGAGGCTACACATGAGAATTACTCAGTGGTCCTTGCGGGTGCAGTGGGATCAACTCCTGGACCATCTGGTCCTGGTGTTGTCAGCAGTCCAGAAAGAATTGCTGTGGTGGAGGGATCCCTTCAACCTTTCCTTGGGTCTTCCTTTCAGGAGCTTGGCTCCCTCGGCATCCCTCACTATGGATGCATCAAACATGGGATAAGGAGTACATCTAGGGGAGCACCAAGCACAAGGACTGTGGTCCAGCTTGGAAGCTTCGTTATATATCAGTGTCCTGGAGATGAGGACGGTCTTGTATGCCTTACAGGCCTTTCAGACACTCCTTTCCAAGGGATCCCTGCTTGTTCAGACTGACAATATGTTGGTAGTTTGGTACCTCAGCAAACAAGGAGGAACTTGCTCATACCCACTTTGCAGGGAGACGATGCGAGTGTGGAACTGGGCGGTCCAGCACAATCTGGCCCTAGTGGCTGTGCATGTTCCAGGCTTTCAAAATATCCTGCCGGACAGTCTCAGTAGGTCTCGGACCCTAAATCATGAATGGGAACTAAATCAGGAAGTGGCAGCGTCTCTTTTCCTAAAGTAGGGTCATCCAGAACTTGACCTCTTTGCCTCCCACTCCAATGCAAAACTTCCCAGTTTCTGAAAGGGATCCTCCATCAGAACCCCCCATGCAAAACTTCCCAGTTTTTGCTCGTTTGTTCCAGGGCATGGTGCTTTCTGGCACGACGTGCTGTCTCTCTCTTAGACAGGGAAATTTGTGTACACCTTCCCTCCGTTTCCCATTCTCCAGAGGGTTTTCCTCAAGTTTCAGGCAGAGAAGGCGAGGATGATCCTCATCTCCCCTCTCTGGCTGAGACAAATTTGGTTCCCGTTGCTACAACAGCTAACGAGAGAACCTCTGGTTCCACTTCCAGTGACTCATGACCTCTTGACCTAGGATTGAGGTCGTCTTGTTCATCTGAGGCTCAGGACACTGCATCTTCATGCATGGCTCCTGCAGACATAGTGGTTTCCCGCTTCGGGGTTTCCTCTCGAGTCGCTCAAGTCCTAGTAGAGGCTTGAAAACCCTCTACTTGTACTTATGCCATGAAGTGGAAACATTTTTCCATTTGGGCAACTTCCAAGAATTGGAACCCATTTTCTTGTTCTGCCCTGCAAGTTATAGAATATCTCCTCCATCTTTCAGACTTGGGTCTGTCGTATTCTTCCTTGAAGGTCCACCTTTCGGCAATTTCGGAGTACCATGAGCTGGTGGATGGTAAAACCGTGGCTCAGTTGGAAGTCTCTAAAACCTTTCTGAAAGGGATCCTCCATCTGAACCCCCCCAACCCCATCCGCAGCCCTATACCCCTTTGGGATTTGAACTTTGTGTTGGAGAAACTTACTCTCCCCCCTTTTGAACCAGCGATGAGCTGCAATTTATGCTTCCTTTCTTGGAAGACGTTATTTTTGGTTGTTGTTACTTCAGCTTGAAGGATTTCGGAGCTTCAGGCTCTAGTATGTAAAGAGCCTTATGTTATTTTCTACAGGGACCAGGCGGTCCTCAGGACAAATCCTAAATTTTTACCCAAGCTGGTGTCAGAAGCCGCACTGAACCAATCAGTGGAGCTTCCAGTTTTCTTTCCGTCCCCTACGAATAGAGGTGAGGCACTCCTGCACATCATGGACGTCCTTCGGATCCTTCGGTGTTACATGCACCGAACAAAAGATACCCATAGCTGTGATCAGCTCTTTGTTTCCTTTGCCCCCAGGTCGGCGGGCAAAACTGTTTCTAAGCAGTGCCTTTCCAATTCGTAAGGTAACTGTATTTGCTACTGTTACCAAAAGTATGATAAACCTCTGCTGGGTCCTTTTAGAGGTCATTCTACTTGGGGCATGGCTGCTTCTGCTGCCTTTTTGCAGAACGTTTCCACGGCTGATATTTGTGCCGCAGCAACTTGGAGTTCTGTCCATACCTTTATGAAACACTACAGTCTGAACATTGCTTCTAGGCGGAGGGCAGGTTTCGGCCTAGCTGTCTTGCAGGGCCTTCTGTCCTAGGCTGGGTCCATTCCTGTTCCCAGTTTTGCTGGAGTTTGTTTTCCTTCTCCTCCCTTGTTTCTCTCGGTCTCTCTTATGAGGGACTGCTTGGGATTCAGTCCTATATGTAATGACCTACTGAACTAACCCTCTCGAAGTATGATAGTACAGTTACGTAGGAACTTACTGTAACAGTAGATCTTCGAGAGAGGTTCCTTCAGTAGGTCATATGTTTCCCTTCCTCCTTCCCCCTTTTATTTTATACACAGGGACTCCAAATCCTGTTTGTTTATTTTTATTTATTTTATTTATTTAAGTCTAGGATTACAAAGTACCTTTGAGCCAAGGCTCTTTTACAAAGGTCCCATGTCAGTAAGAACAGACAATACAGGATATGAAGTTACAGAATAAAACAATAATGACACTGATGGTTACAACAAATTGGTTATGGGTACAAGTACATGACACACTAGGAGGTGTATTAAAACATGGGAGATGGGAGAAGAGAGGATGGGGATGGGACAGAGTGTAGCAGTCTAGATGGCCTTGTCAAGACAGAGCAGTGGTGAGTGCATATGTTGGGCATGGGGAAAAAAGTAAAGAAGTGCTAGGAGTGGGGTAAACATGGGCAGCAGAGGGTAAGGGCAGCAGCGAAAAAGAGAATTGCTCAGCTAGGGTTTATTCCTGCTGTCAGGCCTCTTCCAGGCTCCGGCGGGAGAACTGGAGGGCGAGCGTGAGGACCACCCACTATATACGGCCACGCTGATGTCGGTCATGTGACGTCAGATGGGCGGTCCCCCATCAGGTATTGCTAGAAAAGTCTGCTGTGTGGCCCAAACGCCAGGTGGCGCTAGTCCTATATGTAATGACCTACTGAAGGAACCTCTCACGAAGATCTACTCTTATAGTAAGTTCCTATGTAACTGTACTTTCCCCTGACTGCCAGCTCTTGTGTCCCACCCATGCCTTTTTAACCAGTAGAGACTGGAGCTGCCACTGAGCCCTGTTAACGATATTTGCAGATATGTGGCACTGGAATATACCACGTATGGAACCCTGTGACCAGCAACAGACAGTTTATAAATTATTATTGCACTATTACTTTTTCTCAAGTCTGCATGAGTTCCAAGCATATTCTTTTAGTTCTAATGTATGTTTTTATTTCACATATTGTGCATATTGTATAATCATTATTGTGGGCTAGGTAGAAAGAATGCTGGCTTCTGATTGGCCAAGAGGTACTTTCAGCTGTGCCATTATCCCAGAACAATGGCCCAGCTGATAATAGCTCAACAAAAATATGTTTAAAAAATACATCCAGTGTACTAAAATAATGCAACCCCGGTCATGCCTTATTGCTTAATTATCACTTCAAGACTCTGTTCACAGTGCCGCTTTGTTTTACCTTATGCCACAAATCACTTGTGATAAATTCACTCACAGGATTTATTTATTTTTATCAAGAGTGATGCTGATGATTTATTTTATCGGAGTCTCATTCACATCAGTGCAGCAGCATAGGTGAATTGGAGATTTAATCCACTCCATTTTACAATATAAATTGATTATGTTGAAGGAATAATATTGTCTGTTAACCAATAATGGTGTTGCTTACTGTTAATAGTTATTATACTCACAGCCACTACCCTGAGGAAGAGATTGATTCCAGATCTCAAAACATTGGTTTGGATTTTTGTGGCACAAGTGAAAATAAAGTGGCACTGTGAACAGAGGCTTGAAGTGGTCCAGTTCATTTGGTGATTTTTCTGAACTATTCATTTCAGAACACTGAACCTTGGTTGAGTAGTTGTGAAAGGATTTAAGAAGACACAGGGATTGTTTTTTTAGTTATAACCATTTTTACTGTCAGCTGAATTTTGTTGGCTTGATCATAATTTTATATTGGACAATTTACAAGACTAAATATTTTTTTTAGGTTGCAGGTGATACTATATACAATATGCTCCGGCTGGCTGAAGTAGAAATCGATAAAGATGAGAGACCACTTAATCCACATAGGATTCGATATACTGAGGTAAGTATGGGTACTCAGAAACATAGACTTTGACGGCAGATAAGGACCGCTTGGCCCACCTAGTCTGCCCATTTCCCTTCCTACAGGATAAGCTGTAGATCCTAGTTAACCAACAGCCTATTTCTTCTTACCCCCCACAAGAATTGCCTTATGTTTGTCCTATGTATTCTTGAATTCTTCCAGAGTTTTAGACCCCACAACCTCCTCAGGAAGGCTGTTCCATGCGTCCACCACCCTCTCTGTGAAAAAATACTTCTTTACATTGCCCCTGAACCGCCCCCCCCCCATCTTTAAATTGTGTCCCCTTGTTCTTGCACTTCTCTTTTTCTGAGAGATGCTACCCTCTTGGACTTTGTTGATTCCTTTGAGGTACTTGGAAGTTTCTATCATATCCCCCCTTTTCCCTCCTTTCCTCAAGGGTATACATATTAAGCTCTTTTAGTCTCACTTTGTAAGGCTTCTGGTGCAGTTCCTGAACCATTTTAGTTGCCCTCCTCTGGACAGCCTCCACTCTATCTATGTCCTTGCGGAGATGGGGTCTCCAGAGCTGCACGCAAGATGCTGCCCTCTTGGACTTTGTTGATTCCACTGAGGTACTTAAAAGTTTCTAACATGCCCCTTCCCTTTCCTCAAGGGTATACATATTAAGCTCCTTTAGTCTCTCCTCGTATGGCTTCTCCTTTCTTTTGAGAGTCTGTTTGTTTTTGTAACAGGCGGTCCTGATGACTGGGTGGTAGTGCCCTGTGCCAACATACTGGTCCCTAGGATCGGGAGTGAGCCTGGTCCCTTACATGCTGGATGGCATGGGGAGAGCAGTGCAGCTGAAAATCATGCTTCCTGTTTTGGGGTAGGTAGCACCATCATGCTGCTCACCCAGCGCCCCACTGTGATGAGCCAAGGATGAGTCATGGTAACAGATACCCCGGCTGATCTGCAAAAGTCAAGACTGAAGTTGAATGCACCTACAGGAGCAGACAGAATGTTGGAGTGTTCCGGCAGCACAGAACACTGGGAACATGATCATTTTGAATGAGTCAATACGTCAGCTTAACTGTACCACTTGAAGGGGTTGGCAGTATAGGAGAGTGTTCTGTAGAATCTACATAGACTTTGTCACTTTTATTTTTTCCTCTGGATAGTGTAAATCTGGGGCAGATTGGGGCTACCTGGTGTCAGGAATACCCTGACAGTTAGTAAAATGTGTGTTTTAAGCTTTGGCTTTGATTGGCTATCCTGCTAGCAAACTCTCATGGCAGCCTGGCAAAGCCTGCATAGGACCACTTGCCATATGTTAGGGTATGTTTATGACAGGGAGATCCTGCCACTCTTGAGGACCGACCTTTTCTTAAATCTGTTGCAACAGTTCTTATATTTCTTGACCTAATTTATCCTTTACAATTTCTAGTCCATAAGGTTGGCCACCTATGGGCACCCCCTCCCCTTTCTTGACTATGCTGCTATAGTGTCCTCTTTAATTTTTGCCTCTCAGGCCCTCGTACAGGGATGTTATTGTGGTGACCTCAGAGCTGATGTAAAACAACAGGCTGTGTTCCTCATTGTTGGATTTAGTATGCAGTAGCACTGTGTCATAAAATACCTTGATGTATATACCTTATGTGTATGAAACTTGTAAATACTGAAAATATCACGGCACTACAACGTGTTTTAGGTTGCTAAAAATTGGGGACCTGTGAAAACTGCTCTTACTGTGTAGCCTGTTTTTAGTGTATAACTTAAATTGTGCTTCTTATCTTTCTTTTAACTCTGCCTTTTGCTATCACTATCAGACTCCCTCCTTAGAGCTGTCGCCACCCCCTCCCCCCACTCTAATTCCACCTAATCCACTTCCCCGGGCAAAAGCGTCGCCGTTTACAATTGACATTGCTGTCTGGACTCCCTCCCTTACTAACCCCCGCCCTAGCTGTTTCTTCTCTTCTATTGTGTGTACTGCTCTCTCACGCCCCCAATTTAATTTCTTTATTCCCTTTGTCCTTTCTGACCATATACTGAACCCCTGACTTGTGTCTTTCAGCTCTTGGAGCCCTTGATCGGGCTGATGCCACCTCGCCTCTGCGGCCGCGGCTGGAGAAGCCAGCCGGCCGTGCACCTTCTATCTGACCGCATCTGAGCCCTAGAAATCGGGTAAGCCCACAGACTGCTTCGGGGAGTAACTTTGGAGACTGTTGGCTGAAGTCTGCTCCAGAACTCTGCCGATTGGCTGCTGCCGTACAGCTTTTGCCGTGATTGGCCGCCTGGGGATTCTGCTCTCCGTGGCTTTTTCCTCTCGCTCTTCTGCCAGCACTGTGTGTGTTTTTTGTCCCACACCACTCGCCCCGACCCTGGCCTCTATTAAATGCTCTTTCATCAAGAGCTGGGCCAAACCCTCAATCTTCTATTGGTCGATGCTCGCTAGCCCCACCTAACTGCTAATTTTTTCTCTCCTAGCCAGTCCTGCCTTCTTAAATTAACTCCTTTCACCTTGGTTCTGGCTCCCTTACCACTACTACCTTGTAAGTGGATACAATATCCTAACAGTGCCACATGAGGAGTCCTTCCTGCTTATATGCTGCATTCTGTCAACCTATGTAGCATACCATATCCCAGTTGCCCATCTGCACCAAGGCCAGTACACCTTATTAGTTGGTTACTCAACTCTGCTTTCACAGAACAACACATGGCACCACACTGCGGGGATGACCACTCCACTGTCTCGCCTATCCCTTCACCAAGCATTACACTGTGAATATATCAGAGCGCCCCTGAATCTGACGGTTAAAACACTAATATATGCGCTCTTTATAACTAATTATCCTAGTGGCCATGCTTTAACCACCACAGAAACTCCCCATACCAAGCAGAGTAATAAGTGTTTATTCACTAGGTTAACCCATTACCTCAAGAAACTTCTACTGCTCCTCCTACTTTGTTCTGGAAATGTTGAGCTAAACCCAGGCCCAGCTGCTTCTCTGAACACTCCTGAGGATCTCCCTCAATACAGGGGCATCAGCTTCCTTCTCGCGAATGTCCGTAGCTTGCTTAAGAAGCTTGACCAGATTCAAATTTGGATTCTACATGCACTCCCAGACTTCTTTATGATTTTGGAATCCTGGCTTACGTCCACAACCCCAGACAAAACTGTCAACATACCAGGCTACAACACCTTCCGTTGTGATAGACCATCGGGGGGGGGGGGGGTGTCGTAATCTATGCTAAGAACAATTTCTGTGTCACAGTCATAGATTGCACCTCCAAGGCTAAAGAATTTGAATGCCTGGCCTTAAAACTAACACTCTCCAATGATAAGGCACTCCTTATTGCTGCATGCTGTCGACCGCCTTCTGGTGGCACAGCCCTCCTACCACACCTCCAAAGCTTGACTGACACGGCAAACACTGAGTGCATTCTCTTGGGGGATTTCAATTTAAATTGGAACAACGAAAGCTCCAAGAAGCTTAAAGACCTCTGTGATATATGTGGGCTGGCACAAATAACCCCTGCACCCACCAGACATAATAGAAATAACCCTGATCGAAGCACCCTTTTGGACCTCATGTTAGTTAACAAACCACACAATATTACGCACACCAGGGTGTTTTTCAATGACATAAGTGATCATTGCGCCATTGCCTGCATTAAACACTCTCCTCCAATAAAGTCAGTTCCTAAAATTAAACTGAAAATATGCTTGAAAAGATTCTGTCAGAACAGCTTCCTGCACGACCTGGGCAGCATTACATGGCAGGACTTTTACCTAGCCCCATCCCTTCACAAGGCTTTTAACATCTTTCATAAACTCCTAAAGGATCTAATGGACAAACACACACCCCCAAGGCTCATCAAGTCTAAGAAAAGACCACCTGTCTGGTGCACTCCGTTACTGAAGAAAGCCCTCAAGGATAGAGACGACCTGTGGAAAAGAGCTAGGAAATCTCAGTCTGAAGCCGACCGGCTTGCTTTTCGTGCCTCCAGGAATCCCTGCACTAAACTAATTAGATCTGAAAAAGCAAGCTACTTCCAAACAGCCCTGAAAGATAATAAAAACAACTCTGCCAAGTTCTGGAGCCTCCTCAAAGAGGTCGAAGGACATACCACTGATGCCTCCCTCCCTCCCTACCAAAATAGTGTCTGGTGCCTCTACCCTTACTGGCAAAGCTGATATACTAGAACAACTTAATGAACATTTTGCTACTGCGGGGCTGGCCTTTGATACCTCCCCAATCCATTAGCTCAGTCCACACGGGAGTGTCACTGTCGACTCTAGCTCCAATGCTAACACTAACCAATGTTATTCCTCCGCCTTCAGCTTCCGACCTGTTACCTTCAAGCAAGAAGAGAGCCTCTTATTGGCATTGAATATAAAAAAAGAGTGCTGGTGCTGACAATATCGAACCCTTCTTCCTAAACATTGGCTACTACTACCTAACCGCCCCCATTACCCATTTATTCAACTCTTCCCTGATGCAAGGCAGTTTACCCAATTCATGGAAAACTGCACACATCATCCCTTTGTTCAAGTCTGGGGACCCAAGCGACATGAACAACTATTGACCAATCTCACTACTTTCTACTCTCTCAAATTACTTGAAAAAAATTGTTAACATCCAAGTCAGGGAGCTCCTGGACTCGCAGAATCTCCTAAAGGCCACTCAATTAGGTTTTAGAGCTAAGCACAGCACAGTCTCTGCCCTTGCTAAAGTAGCCACAGACTGGCAAATGGCCTTGGACTCTAAGAAATATGTGTTTGCTCTCTTCCTTGACCTCAGTAAGGCCTTCGACACTGTGGACCATAACATTATGCTTAATGCTCTGAGTAACATCGGTTTCGACAGTTCTGCCATTAAATGGTTCACCAGCTACCTTACTAACAGATTTCAGCAAGTCAAAGCCTCAGGAGATTTGTCTCCCCTAAAACCACTACTACGAGGTGTCCCTGAAGGCTCCATTTTGGGCCCAGTTCTATTTGCAATCTATATCAACAATCTTGACTCACATCTGCGCACAGCAATGTGCAACTATTTGCAGACAATACTGTCCTCTACACCTTAAACTCCTCTCTGGCTTGGCCTATGAGGACTTACAGCAAGTCTTTACTTCCCTCCAGCATAATCTAATTAAACATAAGCTCCTACTCAATGCCAAAATGACCAAAGCCATGATTCGTTCGGCAAAGGCAGCCCCTGGTCCATTTTGTAACCACAAGATCCTAACTCTACTGGGCGAACCCCTCGAAACTGTGGATAACTTTAAATACCTTGGGTTCTGGCTGGATAACAGGCTTAACTTTCTATGCCACCTGAATGAGGTCACCGGGAAACTAAGACAACGCTTAGGCATATTCTACCGCATTAAACACCTCCTCACCAAAGAAGCCAGAAAGAGGCTAGTGCAATCCACATTCATGCCACTTCTGGATTATCCCAACTTCCTTTACAATAACTGTCCTTCCTCAGCGCTCAGTAAACTTGACACTCTTTACCACAGGACTTTGAGGTTCATCCTTAACTTACCTTCTTGCACCCACCATTGCCTGCTATACCGTGAGCTGGGATGGTCCTCCCTTCCTATAAGGAGGAAAAGAAATGTTCTCCTCTGGTTCTGTAGAGTACTGTCTGATAAGCTTCCTGTGTACGTCTCGAGCTTCTTCGAGCCTGCCAAGGGGTCTTATGGCTAGAGACGCTTCTCTATACTCTGCTTTCAGATACCTAGAGTAAAAGCATCCCATGGTTTGGCTGCAATTAAATTCTCCTTCCCTTCCCTTTGGAATACCTTGCAAAGTTCTCTAAAACTCTCAATCCTGCCTGGTCCATTTACCTTCAAAGCACTAATAACTGAATATCTGAAAGAAAACTGCAGCTGCTTTAGGTGACCAAGCTCCCTTAATCTCTGATACTTCTTGCGAATACTCTGGCACTTAGTTACCTCAGCTCCCCGATAAAGTACCAACACTTGTTCCTTCCTTCTCTGTCTCTACCCCCAAGTTCTACAATTGAATAAACACCACCTACATACAGAAGGCGTATATACGGGCTTTCTAAACCAGTAAGTGCAGAGGAAGTAATCTTTTTACCTCTTCTGCTTCCTCTTTAGTACTGACTTACCTGCATTTAACTGTGCAGTTCTGTAATTTTGTGGCCGGATTATTCTTGCACATGTACAATGGCTTTTGTGCATCCTCCCTTCCCTCCCCTCTCTATTTTCGTCTCTCTCCCTCTCTCTCGCTCCTTCTCTGTTTTGGCCTAATTTATCACATACATGTATAATGGTTTTTGTGTCTGTTCTAACTGCTTGTAATATTAATATCTAGTATATTATGGCTTGACTGATCTTTCACATGTCCCTTTGAGTTTTTGTCTGTCCATGCCTGTAACCTATTTGATGTCCAGGATCACCTTGAAAATTAGCTTGCTCAATGGTGCCTATGCCTGGTTAAATAAAGTTTGATTGATTGACTAGGTGTTTTTGATAACGGTAAAAAGTTACTAGGGGACTGTATTACAAAAATTATGTTGCCGGGGTAGAGATATCAGAAAACCCCCAGTGTGTTATTTAAATGCATGTAAATTACAGATTGTTTGAGAGGCCCTTTGGTACCATGCATTTCTGCTTTAAGCTGAACCAGCCAAAAAATGTCATGGTGATTTGCATACATATCCCATGATGCTTTGCACTATGGGGGTATGTGTGATGTTGTTTTTCTTTGAAACTTGGCTTTATTGCGTATGCCCTTAGGGATAACCCTTGATTCAGTGCTTCTGCAGTGAGATTCTTTCTTGTTTTGGGGTTTTTTCTTGTTTTGAGCTTCCCTTCACCCAAATACACAAGACCAACATAGGGAATGAAACAATTTTCACTAAAGAGATAGCTCAGTAAATCAGTGGGTGCTGACCAAGCACAGAAGAAGGACATGCATAGTCTGTTGCTGCAAACTGATGTATTGAAGAAGGGATATGCCATTGCTTAAGGTTATCCCCTGTGTTTTAAATAAACATCACACAGAGATTGTGTGTTGAACCTGAAGTTCTGTGTCTGGTCCATCTGTTATCCCACAACCCCTCCACAGTGTTGTTAACGTGTTGGTTTGCTGAAGTTCTCCATTTGGCACCTCAGTTAAGTGAGGGATTTTTTATTGTACGTTTGTTTAGTTAGTGGCTTACGGTTTTTTACTCTTGTGTGACCCTTGTCAGAATTTGTCTTTGTTCCCTTCAGGCAGATTGACAGTGCACACGTTTGTTTTTCTGGACTCTGTGGAGGAGTGCTGCACGTTTTTGTGCTCTAATTGTTTGTAGTCATCAGGGCTGTTACTGTCGGCAGTTGGCACAGGGCTAGTGCTCCCTACTAAACGCTGTATGTGGAGGCATGCGCGCAGGCACTCTGCAGATGTCACACATGAGTGAGCCGGGTACAGCAGTGCAGAGCCCGCTCCAGTCATGGGCAGTGGAGCTGGATTCAATCTGAGGCACTTTTAAGTGCAGCATCTCGGTACTCAACGTAAATGCATCCCCCCCATTTCAGGAGTGGTGAAATACAAAGTAGTCCATTTTCTCTTGGGGGTAGCTGTTACTGCAAGGCAATCTTGGTAAGCAGTGCCCACGATTTAGAAGCACAGTACCCTGCCCAGAGCATAAGCAGTACATTTTGAGCGGAAGAAAATGTGTTTTGGTAGTTAGGGACAGGGAGTGTATACAGCCGTGCAGGGTTTATAATTCAAAATCATGGCTTATTGCAAACCTGTGTTTTTTTAAAAATATAAGACCTGCTGCAGGACTATGAAACGCTCACTAATGGGATCATTCTGTCCTTTTTGCGTAACAAAATCTAACATTTTTATTTCGGTTCCCCACCAACCAGAACTGCGGTTTGGGTGGGATGCAACAGTTGTACCAACTGGCAGCAGTAAGGCTGAGTTGCACAAGTCATTTTTTTCTTCTTAAATGTTACATGCTAATGATCTGCATGTAATATCTGCAAAAACACCCACACTAATAGTGGACTCCTCAGGCCAAGAGGTCCCCCACAGACACGTCCAGGTGCACCAGAGCATCAGTACCAGCAGGAACATCTGCCAGAACTAGACACATAGTGGATTCCCTGCAGGGGGAGGGCCTCAAACAACTGGTACAACAACCCACAAAAGACAGGGCTATCCTAGATCTAGTACTGACTAACAGGGAAAGGATCACAGATCTCCAGGTAGAAGGGTACCTGGAGGCCAGTGACCATCACATGGTATGGTTTAGTTTGGCCACTAGAACTAAATCATCCCATTCCAAGGCAAAAGTATGGGACTTCAGAGGAGCTGACTTTGATAAGATGGCCAACAGAGTTAAGCTAGCCCTGGCAAAAAAAAATACAGGTGAGGGGGTACAGGCAAAGTGGGCAAGCATTAAGGATGCAGTACTTGAAACAATATCCCATTGTGTTAGGGAGAAAAGGAAGTGCCAAAGAAGAAGGAAACCACTTTGGTTCTCAAAAACAGTAGCAGAAAAGGTCAGAGCCAAAAGGCTGGCCTTCAGGAAATGTAAGGAAACGCAGCGGGGTGAAGATAGGGAGGCATACCAAACTTCCCTAAGGGAAGCAGGGAAGGCAGTAAGGCAGGGAAAGGCCCAAACCGAGGAAACACTAGCACGAACAGTAAAAGAAGGTGACAAGACTTTCTATGGATACATTAGTGAAAGGAGAAAGTCCAGAGGGGTATTGCTAAGATCAGAGGAGATAAGGGTGTGTGTGAGGAGGAGGAGGACAATGTAAAAGCATCTGTCCTAAATAGATACTTCTTTTCAGTATTTACTGAAGAGAAGGTAGGGCAGGGCCCACAGCTCAGTACCATGGATACAGGGGGGAGGGAGGTGTGCACTAGTCCCTTCACAAAAGAAGGGGTCCTACAAGAGCTCGATAAGCTCAGGGTGGACAAGGCAATGCGACCTGATGGCATACATCCCAGGGTACTAAAGGAGCTAAGGGTGGAACTAGCAGAGCCATTATCAGAACTGTTTAGTGAGTCTCTGAGCACAGGAGAGGTCCCAGAAGACTGGAGAAGGGCTCATGTGATCCCGCTCCACAAGAGTGGTAGCAGGGAGGAGGCAGGGAACTACAGACCAGTCAGTCTTACCTCAGTAGTGGGCAAGATTATGGAGGCAGTCCTTAAGGAAAGGATAGTGCAACACCTGGAATCCATAGGAGCACAGGATCCAAGACAGCATGGGTTTACAGCAGGAAGGTCCTGTCAAACTAATCTCGTAGATTTCTTTGACTGGGTAACCAGAGTGGTGGACCACAGGGAAGCAGTTGATGTCGCCTACCTTGACTTCAGCAAAACTTTCGATACTGTTCCACATAGACGATTGATTAATAAGCTGGGTAGGCTCAGGGTGGGTCAGAAGTTGGTCAACTGGATGGAAAACTGGTTGACAGGCAGAAAACAGAGAGTGGTGGTAGACAGTATACAGTCAGAAGAGAGGCAAGTCACAAGTGGGGTACCTCAGGGATCAGTCCTGGGGCCAGTCCTCTTCAGTATCTTCATCAGTGACATTGCAGATGGACTGGCGGGTAAGGTTTGTCTGTTTGCAGATGATACCAAGATCTGCAACAGAGTGGATGATCCAGACGGGGTGGGCAGAATGAGAAGAGATCTGGATAAACTGGCAAAATGGTCAGAAGAGTGGCAACTTGGGTTTAACACAAAGAAGTGAAAGATCATTCACATAGGGAAGAGAAACCCTGAAGCCAGCTGTAGGCTGGGAGGGGAGTTGCTGGCAGTCACAAGAGAAGAAAGAGACTTGGGCATCATCATCACAGATGAGCTGAAATCATGCAAGCAAACCACTAAAGCTTTAGATAAGGCTAGAGGGATGTTGGGGTGTATTAGTAGGAGTATCACAAGTCATAAGAGGGAGGTAATAATACCTCTTTACAAGACACAGGTTAGGCCCCATCTGGAGTACTGCATGCAGTACTGGAAGCCACACCTTCACAAGGACATTAACTAAATTGAGGCAATACAGAGAAGGGCAACCAAAATGGTGCAGGGACTGCATCAGAAAAAATATGAGGACAGTTTAACGGAGCTCAATATGTATACCCTTGAGCAAAGGAGGGAAAGAGGTGATATGATCAAAACATTCAAACACCTTAAGGACATTAACAAGGTGAAAGAGTCTAACATGTTTCAATGTAAGAAAAATAGCAGGACAAGAAGACACAGCATGAGATTAGAGGGAGGCCGATTAAGGGGTAATGTGAGGAAGTTCTTTTTCACAGAAAGGGTGGTGGATGCATAAACAAGCCTACCTCAGGAAGTGGTGGATATGAATACAGTGCAGGGCTTCAAACAGGCATGGGATAGGCATAAAGGAGCAATACAGATGAGTATGACTAGATAGGCCATTGACAGAGCAAAGGCTGATGTCCAGGAGGGGAACCAGGATCCTAGGTGATAGGTTTAAATGCTTCATTGGCAAGCATTTAAACTAGCCAAGGGGGGAGGCACTGGAAAGGAGCAGGGAACTCCTAGCCCCCAAAAAAATCACGTAGAAGTGCGTAGACACCAACATAGAGGTGTCGATAGGGAGAAGGGCAGGGGTAAATGGAGAAAGTGACAAAGGCAAGAAGGACAGGGATGGGGCAAAAAGGGGTAAGGCCATCAGGAAATGGAGGGTAATGAGTAGCAATGCCCATAGTCTGGGCAACAAGCTCCCTGAGCTGGTGGCCTTGATGGAAGAGGGATGCCTGGATATCGTAGCAGTCACAGAAACATGGTACACAGAGAACCATGACTGGAATATTAACATACCAGGGTACATAACCTACAGGAGAGAGAGGCAGGGGAGAAGAGGGGGAGCAGTAGCTCTCTATTTAAAGGAAGGGATAAAAGCAACTGAACAAAAGAGTAAACAGGAGGAGAGGAGGCACTGTGGGTCACCTTGGAGACTGGAAAGAGCACCAAAATCCCCAGGGGTTGTGTACAGACCCCCATGTCAGGGGGAGGGAATGGACAAGGATATGATAGAAGGCATTCTTAGAATGGCAGAGAAAGGGGAGATACTGTTGATGGGAGACCTGAATATGCCAGATGTTAACTGGAGCACATTTGCTGCAGCCACATCCAAGAGCAGGGCCATTCTTGATGCCCTACAGGTGGCAGGCCTCAGACAGCTAGTTTTGGAACCCACTCGTGAGGGAGCAATCTTAGATCTCGTACTGTCAAACGGTGGCAGTGATAGGATCTCAGATCTAGAAGTAGGTTGCCATCTGGGAACAAGTGACCATCAAACAGTGTGGTTCATGTTAAACGCAGCTACAGAGTCAAGCCATACAAAAGTGAGGGTACTGGACTTTAGGAGGGCTGACTTTGGCAAGATGGGCGAGTGCCTCAGAAAAGCACTAGCAAACAGGCTAGAAGGAGGTGTGGAGCAACAATGGGGAATCATCAGAACTGCCATCACAGAGGCAACAAGCCTTTGTGTGAAGCAAATAAACGAATCAAAATGAAAGAAAAAGCCACTGTGGTTCTCAAAAGAAGTGGCTGTGAAAGTCAGGAAGAAAAAGATAGCATTCCAGAGTATAAGGGAACACAGAAGGAGCAGGACAGAGAGCTGTACCAGTTAAGGCAGAAGGAAGCAGGAGGAAGTCAGAATAGCAAAGGCCCAAACTGAGGAAAAGATAGCCAACTCGGTTAAGAAGGGGGATAAAACCTTTTATAGGTACATCAGCGAGCGTAGAAAGACAAAAGGAGGGATAGTGAGGCTGAATAGATTGAACGGTGGGTGGGCAGAGGGGGACAGTGAAAAAGCAGGGATACTGAATCAATATTTCTGCTCAGTATTCACAAAAGAGGAGGGGGAAGTGCCTAATCCAATTAACAGAAGCATTCTTGATAGGGGGGTTGATCTCAGTCCTTTCACAGAAGAAAGGGTTCTGCAAGAACTCCTAAAACTGAAGGTGGACAAAGCAATGGGGCCTGATGGAATTCACCCCAGAATTCTAAAAGAATTAAGGGGGGAACTAGTGAAACCACTGTCTACTCTTTTTAATAAATCATGGGAGGATGATGTGGTACCCGATGACTGGAGGAAGGCGGATGTGATTCCCCTTCACAAAAGTGGGACGAAGGCAGAGGCAGGAAACTACAGACCTGTCAGTCTGACCTCTGTGGTAGGGAAAGTGATGGAGTCACTTCTGAAGGAAAGAATAGTTGAGTACCTAGAGGCCAGTGGGGCACAGGACCCAAGGCAGCATGGGTTCACAGCGGGAAGGTCATGTCAGACAAATCTAATAGATTTCTTTGACTGGGTGACCAAAGTAGTAGACCAGGGAGGGGCTGTGGACATGGCCTACCTAGACTTTAGCAAGGCATTTGACACAGTCCCATACAAAAGATTAATAGTCAGATTAACCAGCCTGGGTAAAACATTGGCTGGACAACAGGACACAGAAGGTAATTATAAATGGAGTCCACTCTGAAGAAAGAGGGGTTACTAGTGGGGTACCGCAGGGTTCAGTATTGGGTCCAGTCCTTTTTAGTGTCTTCATGAGTGACATTGCAGAGGGACTGGAAGGAAAAGTATGCCTCTTTGCAGATGACACAAAGATCTGCAACAGGGTTGATACACAAGAGGCGTGGAAAGGATGAGAAGGGACTTGGCAAGGTTGGAGGAATGGTCAGAAGTATGGCAGCTAGGATTCAATGCAAAGAAGTGCAAAATAATGCACCTGGGAAACAAGAACCCTGGGGAAGAATACACAGTTGGGGGGGGTAGTAACAACAAAAAAGGAAAGGGACCTGGGGGTAATCATATCAGATGACCTTAAGGTTAGCAAGCAATGTGAGAAGGCAGTAGGGAGGGCTGGGGGTATACTGGGATGCATAGGGAGAGGCATCAGCAGCAGAAAACAGGAAGTTGTTATCCCTTTGTACAGACAGTTGGTGAGACCCCATCTGGAGTACTGTGTCCAGTTCTGGAGACACCATCTCCGCAAGGACATAAACAGGATAGAGGCAGTCCAGAGGAGGGCAACTAAAATGGTGCAGGGTCTGCAAGAGAAGCCGTATGAGGAGAGACTAAAGGAGCTTAATATGTATACTCTTGAGAAAGAAGGAGAGGGGGACATGATTGAAACTTTAAGTACCTCAGTGGAATCAGCAAAGTCCAAGAGGGTAGCATCTTTCAGAAAAAGAGACGTGCAAGAACAAGGGGACACAATTTGAAGATAGAGGGGGGTTCAGGGGCAATGTGAGGAAGTATTATTTCACAGAGAGGGTAGTGGATGCATGGAACAGCCTTCCTGAGGAGGTTGTGGGGTCTAAAACTGTGGGAGAATTCAAGAATGCATGGGACAGACATAAGGCAATTCTTGTGGGGGGTAAGAAGAAATAGGCTGTTGGTTAACTAGGATCTGAGGCCTATCCTGTAGGTAGGGAAATGGGCAGACTAGATGGGCCAAGCAGTCCTTATCTGCCGTCAAAGTCTATGTTTCTGTGATGACACAGTCATAAGGTAGAAAAAGAAAAGGGCAGACTGGATGGGCCTTGCCATCCTTATCTGCCGTCAACTTCTGTGTTTCTATGACCCTTCTCTCCCAGATTTGCAGGCATCCCTCAATCTTGATGATCTTGGAGACCCAGGTAAAGACAAGGTGGGGGGGTAATGGTGAAGACTCCAGTCTGGCAGAACCTGTCCTTTTGAATAAAGGGGAATAGCCCTCCTAGGAGGGGAGAACATGGACGGAAGCTGAGAAGAATATTCCAGTCCCCCTATTTGACACAAACATGTTGTCTAATTTAATCACTGAAATATGCGGGACATTGCAGCCAAAGGAGGTCTAGGACATAGAACCCTATTTTGTCTGCATCAGGTGCAGCTGCCACATGTTTCCTGAGCTTCAACACTATGATCAAGGCCACTGATTTACAGTGATTAAAACAATGAAATTCCATTTTCAAGCCTTCAGATTCCAGAATTGTACCAGTGATTGTTACTCTAATTTCCGGATTTTACCAGGATTCTGCTATCATTCTTTTAGTATGTTCATAAATAATCAGAATAAAAGAAGGCTTAATATACTGTATATAGCATTAAATAAAGCAAACTGAAAATAGTACAGGAAGGAATTATAAGAAAAATCCAAGTTTTTTTAGATTTACTGATCTGATACAAAATGCCAGATTCCATGAAATCTTTGTTTTTACCAGTGTTCAGGCAGCTCTGATTCCGGTATTTTACCGGGTTTTCCGGTTAAAAATGAAAATCGGTTGCCTTGACTATGATCAACTAATCAAGCAAGAAACAGCAGAGGCAGACAAAAAAAGATGGCTCCCTAGGCCTAAGATAAAGTGTTATCTCTTTCAGGAGGAGAGCTCCAAGAAATTAGGTACCCACTGTGGCAAACAAGACAGTATGTAACATCATGAAAAACATGACTATTCCCATGAAAGGATATGCAGATGTCTCAGATTCACATGACAAGAGGGAAGACTCATCCTGTACATGGGGTTTTGCATCTAATTAAACTAACCTGAGAATGATGTACGTGTGGTTCATAATTTCCAGAGTCTTATGCTCTTGGGTGTGGGCTTGGCAGGGGTCCTGCCAGTGGATTCTCTAGGGGCCACTTTTCTGCAACTCATCTCTGTGGCTTCCTCCTTTTTAAAAGATGTAGTAGTAGACAGCTTACACATATTGACTCGCTCAGCTTGCTCTGTAGTGGTAGCCATGCGAGTGGTATGGCTCCACAAGTGATCTGGGGACCAGGCGTCTAAGGCAAAATTGTATGATATGCCTTTCTCCACCAATTTGCTGTGTGGCCCAGAACTGGATGGGATCCTGAGAGACATCCAGAATAAGAAGGAACAGCTGTCGGTATCCAGACAATAGCAGAAGTCAAATCAAGCTTTGGGTGGAGCCGCCACCACCACATCTGAGGCTGGTTGCTCTGACCAAGGAGGCCTATATACCATTGGCTTTACCAGGCTGGTTGCCGGTGCAGATCACCCTGGGGAGGATACCTGGGTGGTCCATAGTGAGAAGCAGTCGAGGGCTGTTTTCAAGGTGTCCTCGGATGGCTTTGACCATAAGTTCATGGCCTCCTCTGGGAATCTTCTCCTTGACCTGGGATTGGTCGAAGAGTTTTCCACCGAGCAAGGCCCGATGTCTTTCAGGGTGCTTCTCCGAGGTATTTCTGAGTTCATGTAAGTCCCGTTGGAGCCAGATCAGAAAAGGGCCAGGTATCTTTTTACTGACATTCTTGATCAGGATGAATCCCCACAGGTTGTTTTTCCTGTGGCTGAGGCCATTTTGGGACTGGCCCTGGAACTTTGGCAGCATCCTGCTTGGCACCCTCAACCTTTATGATCAGCAAGTATGTGGTCCCAATAGGGGTCCCTTTTGCAGGTGCTGGATGGTCACTCTGAACTAGGTCATGCCATCGATGGAGCAAAACCTGTGTTTTTTCCCCCCGGGACTTCCAGGATGCATTCTTCCACATGTCTGTCAGTCTCACCACTGGTACCTCACATTCTGAGTGGAAGGGGTTCTGTACCAGATCCAGGTCATGCCCTACAGCCTCTCCTCAGTGCCCAGGGTCTTCACTAAATGCATAGTAGTGGTGGCAGCATACCTGAGGTGCCTAGGTGTCAACAAGTATCCCTGCCTGGACGACTGGCTGCTAGCTGGTTTGTCCAGAGGCCCAGAGGTCTGGCTATCCAGACCTTCTGAGACTTGGGCCTTCTGGTCAACCTGGAGAAGTCCAAACTGATACCCACACAGGTGACCACTGGATCGTACTTCCTTTGCCTGATCGTTTCAGGTTGAGCGCTTGCGCCCTGCCTGGGAGTTCCTGAGGCTGCTGGCGTACATGGCATCCTGCAGCAGCGTGGTCCATTGGGGATGTTGGCGAATGTGCCACCTCTAGTGGGAGTTGAACGGTCAGTGGTCGCAGTGCCTAGGCCATTTGGACCAGCTTGTCACAGTGACCAGTCAATGTGGGATGCCATCTGTTGGTGGTTGATCCCTGAACACCTAGAGGAAGGAATCCCATTTGTCCACCCAGAATTGACTGTCATGCCCACAATGGACGTGTCTCTGGTGGAGTGGAGAGCGCATCTGAGAGACAACAGAGCCGTAGATTCTGGCCACCCTGGGAGACCCGTCAGTACATAAACCCACTGGAGCTCTGCGTAGTGCTGTTTGTACTGATGGAATTTGCTTCTCTGGTCAGGGGTCAGTTAGTGCAAGTCCAGATAGACAACACCAGGCCATGTTCTACCTGAACAGGCAGGGTGGAACTCACTCCCTTCCCTTGTGTCAGGAGGCACTTCACGCCTGGACCCTCCTGCACAGCCTGGGTGCCGGTCTCTGGGTGGTCCATGTGGCAGGAAAGAACCATCAGCTGGCACTCTCAGTTGAGTATGAGAGACATCATACAAGTGATCCCTGAATAAGGAGGTGGTGAGCTACCTGTTCTTCCTCTGGGGTACTCCTCTGGTTGACCTGTTTATCTTCTGGGAGAACAGAAAACTGAGGCTGTTTTGTGTCCCCCTCTCCACAGTCCGGGACACTGTTGGTGGTGCCTTTGCGAGGCCCTGGACCCCAGGCCTTGCGTACGCCTTCCCCTTGATCCACAAGGTAGTAGTTCCACTGCCCGTGTCTTCTTAGTAGCAGACCTAGTCCATGGCTGCTTCCTCTCCACCCAGATCTGCAGACCAGACAGCAGGGGAAGGTCCTGCGCCCAGGCCTGCAGTCTCTGCATCTCACTGTCTGGTTCCTGAGTGACAGGAGTTGCAGGCCTTGGGTTTTTTGGATGAAGTGCTCCACACTGTGGGGACCTCCCAGAAGGAGTCAGCTCACCAATGTTATGCCTTTAATGAAAGGTGGTCTCCATTTGGTGCCAGGGCAAGGAGATTGATCCCCTTGTCTATTTCGTGGTGAGCATTATAGACTACTTCTGGTCCCTCTCTCGGCTGGTACTGTGAGTGATGACCCTTAAGATGCATCTGGCAACCATTTCTGCTTACCGGGCACAGGCTGGTAAGCATAAATTGGTGCAGGAGAAGGTGGCTGGGTGCTTTTTGCAGGGTCTGGACCACTTGCAGCCACCATGAAACTTAGTGCTGGTGTTGGCTAGGCTCATGGGAAAACCTTTAGAGCCTATGCACAGGTGTGAGATGTCACACCTGTTGTGGAAGACTGTCTTCCTGGTGGCCTTTACATCAACCAGGAGAATTTTGGAGCTCCAAGCACTCTCGGTGGAGTGTCCGTACCTGGTATCCCACAGGGAGTCATCCTTCGCCCCAACCTGAAGTTTCTCCCGAAGGTTGTATCAGAGTTTCACCTTAACAGGGTGATTAACTTACCAGTATATTTTACTAACCCAACTTCGGAGGCCAGCCGCGGAGTCCATACCCTGGACCTGTGGAGGGCGCTTTCATATTATGTAGACTGTACGGGTGAAGTTCAGAGAGGGGCTTGCCAGCTGTTTGTTACTTACACTGAAGCCGTGACTGGCAGACTGACAGCAAAGTGGACGACTGGCAGGTTGGATCACATCCTGCATCAACCACTGCTATAGGTTGGCTGGTAGGGAGCTTCTTGCAGGGCTTAGAGCTCATTCCAAGAGAGATACTGCTGCCCTGGTGGCTGCTTCCAGGGTTGTTCTTATACAGGAAATCTGCAGGGCTGCTACTTGGAAGTCAGCGCACACCTTCATTTCCCACTGCTGCATCCACTTTGAGTCATGCCTCGATGCTGGTTTTGAGACCTCGGTTGTCCAGTCTGTGTACGCCAAGTAGGGGGTGTGCGTCTTTCCCCCTCCACCCTGAGGAATGCTAGGAGCCTGCAGGAGTGTGGATAAGTAACTAAATCCACATCCCTAGAAAAATAGGTTACTCACCTGTAACGGTAGTTCTAGGGACATGGATATGTTGTTCATCCACACTTATTGGCAGGTTCCTTGCCACTTTAAATCTTGCGGAAAGGTCTTCAAGCTGGCTCCTCCCACCCACCTGGGTGGTAAAACTCTCGGCTCCGCCCCATGATGCCAGATTTTCCTTACCGCTTGGAAGCTCAGGTTCCCTCCTTAGCGCTCTGCGTTTTCGACTGGTTCCTGGAAATTTCGGTCTTCGAAATCAAGTGGAAGTTTTCTGAAACTTCGATCCTTTCTTCTTCGCTACGGCGATGGCTCCTTCTTTTTCCAGCCCCGAGAGGCGCCCGGTCAATTCCTCCAGGAGAGACCTGCACTCCACGTGCGTTTACTGCCTTGACCTGGATCATGATCCTCAGCTCTGCGAGTTTTGTTGTGCTCTTTCGACCAGCTCTCTGGAGGACCGTGCGGCCTGTTCGGGGCTCGGGTGCCCGGTAATTTTTCCCGCTCCGGAAGATTCCTCGGATCGTTGGGCAGCGTCCGCATCAGCTGTTTCTGAGCAGCTCGATCTTCTTCCCTCCGGGGAAGGGGTGGCTTCCCCTCCCTCTTCCTCGGTCGCGCCGCTTATCCCGCTCTCCTTGGGCCCTCCTCATGCAGCTTCGTTCAAGGAGCTTCGCCAGTCCCTTTCCTTGAAGGGAGAGGGACCTTTGGGACCTGCCTCTCGGCCCAAGTCTAAGGAGCCGCAGGCTAAGTCACTTCGTCGGCTCCGGAGGGAGCGGGAGAGTTCCCCCTTCCCTGCTGGCCGACGCTCGACTTCGATTGAGGATGCAGCTTCGGCCACTGGCCTCACGGTGTCCCCGTCAGGTCAGCCGGCCAGGACCCCCGTCGACGTGGCCGAGCCTCTTGACCCATCATCTGGGCTGTCTTCTGCTAGTGCTGCCATCCCTTCGCTGGTTTTCCTGGCGGAGGCTGAGGTTCTGCTGGTACCTTCGGGTCGGCAGTCCTCGGCCATTTCTTCCGAGCCGAAGGAGGAGCGGGCACGCTCTGCTCCTTTCCAGGCCTGCCCTCGGTTCCCCCGAGGATTCGGGTCTCGGTCCTCCTCTCGGTCTAGCTGCTCACGCCGACCTCGGCGTTCTCGATCGGGGCACCGAGTCAAGTGGCATTGCCATTCTTCCTCGTCCCCCTCCTCGGATGAGGAGTGGCTGCGATGCCGTTGGCGTCGATGTTACGAGGAGTTTATGTGGCAGCAGCTGTTGTTGTCCGGGAATCAATCGACCCAATTCATTCTCCGGCTAGTAAACAGCCGCCGCCAGGTCGGCCGACGCAGCCGCTCGACGCAGTCGAGGTGCCCTCTCCAGGGCCGGTTGCTCGTCCGATCCCTGCTGCCCCACCGTCCTCGGTGGAACCCAGGCCGGGCCATGACCTGTCCCGCAGGTTATTTGTTCCCCTCACTCCCGCCCGCCCTCGGCGGACGAACAGTGACTCAGGCCTGTGGCAGCTTTTTGCAGACCCCTCGGAGCTCAAAATCGATTCCGCTATGTTTCCTAGCAGGAAGGACTCATGGTCTTCCCCGGAACATTATGTGGACGACAGCCCATCATCCTTTATGGATCTGCTCCAGCTCATCTCGGAATTCACCGGGATGCAGCTCGAGCCCGTTTTCAAACGGGCCCCTTACCCCCTTATGGAGATTCTCTGACCGAGGGGCTGTCCTGGAGGCCTTCCCGTGGCTGAGGCAATCGGGGCCCAGCCTTGAGCTCTGGCGGTGGCCTACTCCTGCTCCTGCACCGGCCAGGGTGGCCAGGAAGTACCCTGTCCCTGTCGGTTCTTCTGCCCGGTTTCTGAACACCCTCGGCTGAAGGGTAGTTACTGACAATGTTTTCCAATGTTTTGGAAACGCTAGGGATGGATAGGCCCTGATGAGGAGTCCAAAAGGGATGGACTATGTCAAGCGCAGAAGGTTTACGCTATGCCCTCCCAGGCTCCGCCAGGCCAGCTCGGCGGCACTGATGGCACACTTCTCCCACGCCCTTTGGGCTCCCTGGACGAGGTCCTCCCTCATCTCCCGGCCGACCTGGGACCCGCGGTCGGCGGGTGCGGAGACCAAGGTAGGGCGGTGATAAACAGCAGCTCCAGACGGCTCTGGATCTGGGAGACTTCTGTGCCAGATCGGTGGTGGCCACAGTGGCCATAAGCTGCAGGGCGTGGCTGAGGTTATCCTCTTTCTCTTTGGAAACCCAGCACGAGTTGGCGGACATTCCCTTCTTGGGGACTGACCTTTTCGGCCCTGGAGTGGAGGGACACCTCCAGGGGCCCGAGAAGTCCGATGCCACTCCGGACTCGGTCACTCCCGCCCGGAGGGACAAGGGCAGCCGATAGCCTTTGCATAAGCCCCTTTGCCCCCCGGCCCCTGCGGCTCGACCGGTCCAGCACGAGGGCCAACAGGCATGCGCTGGATGGCCTGTCGCCAGACCAGCGTCTTCCTCCAAAAGGAAGCAGGGAGGTAGGGATCCGAGAGCCCCCTTGGCCTCTTCCTCCGCCAAGCCTGCTCAGTGACGGGCTAAGGGGCGCTGTCCCCGGCCCCGTCACCCCTGCCTGGGTTTCCCCATGGGGGGACAGCTCCACACCTCTTCCTCTTGGGTGGTGCTTAGGGTAGGTCCTGTCGTGGGTTGCGAGCAGGTTTTCCCGTTTTTGAGCCGTTGCCCCACGGGGATCTTGGGTCCACAGCTTCTTCGTCGGCCCGCTGAGCCGACTTGCCTGGCCCTCTAATTAGAGGTGATCAGGAAGGTGGTGGACCCTCCTTCTGACCCTGGGTTTGTGTCCAGGTATTCCTGGTCTCAAACAGACGGGGGGCTTGCGCCCCATCCTTTTGCACGCCTGGATGGTCTCTCTGCCAGATATCCCATCCTCAGAACGAGGCGTCCGGCTTCTTCCTGGGTCTCCAGGATGTACTTACTCCTCGTCCCGTCCGTTTCTTGGGAGACTTCTCCCTTTCCTAAGCAGCAGATCTCCTACGAGTTCCTGGCAGGCCCTTCGTTCTCTGCTCAGCAGTTTCTGCGGCATTGAGGGGTCTGGGCGTAACCCCACCCGGATGGTGGCCTGATTACGACCCTTCCAGGCTCAGACTGGTCTCTCTTTACTGGAGCCACGTTGGAACTCATGTCTTAGCGGGTGATGCTTCTTCGGGACTAGGCTCGACTCTTGAGTCTGAGCTCAGCTCCTGGCGGACAGGGCTGAGGTTCTTCCTCCCTTACCTAGTCAGGTCTGACTGGGCAATTGCGCCCTGCTGGGACCTCCTGCACCTCCTGGGCCTCATAGCGGCCGGCTCCAGCGTGGTCTGTTTGACCCACTGGTTCATGCGTTCCCCTAGTGGGGACGGGCCAGCCAGCAGTCACAGTGCTGCGTTCCTCGGACCAGTTCGTGACTACAGCCCAGGAGTTAGGGGAACGCTCCCCCTCGGACCATTCCAGCTCCTGCAGGAGAACATCCTGTTTGTCCTCCCTGAGTCGACGGTCTTCTCCGACCGATGCTTCTCGGATGGGTGGGGGTGCCCATCTAGGGGAATACAGAGTGCTTTGCCTCTGGTCCTCTTGGGAGTCCCAATGTCCTTCCTACCCGCTCGAGCTCCAGGCGGTCTGCTTAGCTTGCACCGCTTGCTTCGTTTGTGCGGGGTCTAGTGGTTTAAGTCCAAGCGGACAACACCACAACCATGTGCTACCTACCCCGCCAGGTTTGGTCGAATCCCTTGCCTCGGTGTAAGGAGGTTCTCCGCATTGGGTTTTTTCGCGAAGTCGGAGGCGGTTTCCCAGCCATTTGATGGCAGGAGCCTCCAACTCCCTGGCTGATGCCTAAGTTGCACATAGGCTGCGCCTCCAGTGGTCTCCCCGCCGGAGGTAGCACAGGATCTTCTCCTCCTCCTCCAGGGAGAATACGAGGCCGAGACTGTTTCTATGCCCCCTCAGCAAGGTTTGCTGTAGGGGATGCCGTCGAGGCCGCAGACCCCGGGCCCTTCCACGCCTCTTCCCCATTTCCCTTGACCTACGGGCAAGGCGAGGAGGGACTAGGCGCAGGCGATGCTGGTAGCCCCAGACTGGATTCCAGCTCTGGTATCCAGCTCTCCTCAGTCTCAGCCCCAGGCTCCCGAGGCGGCTTCCAGTCCGCCCGGTCCTGATTTCTGTTTTCAGGGGAAGGTTTTCCATCTGGACCTTCAATCCCTGCACCTGAAGGCCTGGTCCCTGTGCAGCTAGGGGCCAGGCCTTGGGTCCTCCGGCAAGGTCCTCGACATTTCGAGGCGTCCTGGTAGAGGTCGGCCAAACATGCTCGCCTTCTCCATTTGATGACGGGATAGGGCCTGGCCCCTCTCCTGTCCCCGTACGAGCATTCCGGACCATCTGCGGTCCGTTCTTTGAACTAGGGCTTCGTCCGACGACCCTCCGGGTGCTTCTGTTGATCACCCCTGTCTTCCGGGCGCGGGCTGGAAGGCAGTTGGTGGCGCAGATAAGGTGGTCTTGCCCTTCTCTAGGCCTCGATCACACCTCCACTTTGGGGGGAGAGTATCCCCATTTCTGTGGGACCTGCGCTGGTATGGGCTTAGCTCACGGGCAAGCCGTTCGAATTGCACAGGTGCGCAGTTTCCCTCACCTGTTGTGGAAGAACACCTTCTGGGGCTACTCTGCTATCCAGAAGGAGGAGAGTTCCAGGCGCCTTTGAATCTCCTATCTGGTCTTCCACAGGGACAAGGTTGTCCTCGCCCCACCTGAAGTTCATTCAAGGCGGCAGTGGAGTCTTCCCTAACCGGTATTGTCCTCGCGGGTTCATCCCCTTTCACACCTCGGAGGCAGCATATAGGTTCCATGGGACCCTATTTAACACTCGCCTATCCAGGGAGCGTAAGGCTGAAGTTCGGGATAGGTTCGCCAGCTGTTTGTCATCTATGCTGGAGCCGCACCTGGCAGACCTGCAGCCAAGCGGACGACGAGCGGGTGGGTCATCTCCTGCATAGGTCTCCACTATAGATGGGCGGGCATGGAGCCTCCCAGAAGGATAAGTGCTCATTTTACCTGCCCTTCCGCTGCATCGGTGGCTGCTTCCGAGGATACTCCGGTCCAGGATATCCGCAGGGCTTCTGCCCGGAAGCAGGCTTACCATTTCCCCTTCCACATCGACCTTGGGTCACGCCGGGATGCTGGTCGGGGCCTCGGTTCTCCAGTCTTTCTACCTAAGTAGGGGGTCTGTGCCTTGCCTCCCTCCTCCCGGAGAACTGCTAGGAGTCTGCCAATAAGTGTGGATGAACAACATATCCATGTCCCTAGAAATACAGGTTACTCACCTGTAACAGGAGTTCTAGGAATGGTATATGTTGTTCATCCACACGACCCACCCAGCCTACCTGGCTTCGACGCACAACCTGGCTTCCAGCGGGCTAGATCTGGCGTCATGGGGCGGAGCCGAGAGTTTTACCACCAGGGTGGGTGGGAGGAGCCAGCTTGAAGACCTTCCGGCAAGATTTAAAGCGGCAAGGAACCTGCCAATAAGTGTGGATGAACAACATATACCATTCCTAGAACTCCTGTTACAGGTGAGTAACCTGTATTTCTAAGAGTGGTATATAGTTCATATCCATACCACCCACCCAGCCTCACCTGGCAAGTGGCACACAGATTCCTGCTTCCAGTGTGCAAAATCTGACGTCATGGGGCAGAGCTGGGGGATATACCGCTTGGATGGTAGGAAGAGCTTAGCTTAAAGATGTCTGGCAAATCAGACTGTTCCAGTAGAACTGCCAGAGTGAACTATATACCACTCCTAGAACTACGGTTACAGGTTAGTAACCTATTTTTTCACCCCATGAGATGGACAGGGGTTCTACTCAATATACTTTGTAGTCCCTGTCTGTACTTAAAACACTTGAACAAGTTTGTCATGCAGACTGCATTCAAGATGGGAGTCCTTGCAGTCCCACATCAGGGCAGTTCATCTGGGGAACTACCTGCAATCCATTGACCTTAAGAATGCTTCTCTTCACAACCTGCTTTACAAATCTAACCAGAAATACCTGGGATTTGCCCTTCAGGGTTGGCACTGCCAGTACTGAGCACTTCCCTTTGGGCTGGCCTTGACCTTAAAGGTGTTCTCGAAAATCATCATAGTGCTGGTGGCACTCCTTAGACAGGAGGGTCATCATGTATACTCTTGACTGTGCAGTCTTCTATTTCGAGCACCCATTGCACAGATGGCAACATGGTCAGTTTCGGGAACTATGGAGGTCCTGGAGACACTTGGCTGGATAATGAACAGGGGAAAAAAAAGCTCCCTGATACCATCTCAGAGACTGAAATATCTGGGTGCAGTTTTCAGACAGCCATACGGAAAATTTTTCTCATCACAGATGGGAAGGAGAATTTGATCAGGGGGTTTTGATCATCAAAATCTTAGACAGATGTGTCTGTGGGTGAAGCTTCATATGAAGCCACTTCGAAACAGGTTGCTTTCAATATGGTCTCTGGCATCAGAAGACGAGCAGGTTCTGATTTGGCTAGCTGGGCATATACAGCAATTTCTGTCATGGTGGGAGACCCTGGGAACCTTCTAGCTATTTGTCAGGAAAGTATCCTCATCACCAGTGGCAGCCTGTGAAGATGGGAGCGATACTGAATCAGATCCCAGTTCAGAGAATCTGGAGTCCACAGGAAAAATGTCTGCAGATAAATTTTCTAGAAATGCAGGCACTATTCTTAGAGCTGGTGCACTTTCAAGACCTGTCTGGATCCCCAGGCTGTGAAGGTGTGCTCAGATAGCGCAGTGACTGTTGTGTACTTAAACAGTCAAGGAGGCACAAGAAGAGAAAGCATGCTAATGGAAGCGAACAAGGTGCTTCAGTGGGACGAAAGGAACCTGTTAACGCTAACCACCAGTCACCTATCAGAAAGGCTAAACGTACGGGCAGATTGGTTAAGCTGTGAGAATCTGTATCCAGGAGAGTGGTCTCTAATCCCTGAGGTGTTTGACTTACTGCACAGGAGGTTAGGGCAGCCTCAGATGGACTTGTTTGTGTCAAAGGAGAAAGCCCTGGTTCTGAGATACTTCGGCCAGTTTTGGTGTCCATGGGTAGAATAGGTGGATGCCCTGTCCCACCAGTGGGACTTCAACAGTGCATACCTGTTTGTACCACTTTCATTACTCCCTAGGGTACAGTAAAAGGTTCAACATTTACGAGGAAGCTTCGTTCTGAAAGCTTCAGTGTGGCCAAAAAGACCCTGGTTCTAGGAACTAATGAACCTGGTAGTTCAGGAGATGTTCCGCCAGGTGTGTCAAGGGGATCAGCTAGAACAGTGTCCAGTTCTCCATCTGAATCCAGAAGCAGTGCAGTTGGCAGCAGGGCTCCTCAGGGAAGGTCTCCACTTGTGCACTTATGACAGGGTGTGGAATATTTTTTCAGAATGGGCCACAGGCTGTAGGGTCAAACTTAGCATATCTTTTTTTTGGCAATCTAGAGTTGACAAAGGTCTTGCCTTAAGATGTCCACTCTTGGAGCTGTCCTGAGGCTGGTATTATGTGTCTTCAGGGACCAACAGAGATTATAAATCTTCTTATGACAGTTAGTTGGTCTCAGCTGTCTTTTCGATTTCTGGCTCCTCCTTGAGATCTGAATCTGGTGCTGCAAGCCTTATGTAAGCAACCATTTGAGCCATTATCATTGGTTCCCCTTGACATCCTTTCCTGTATGTTTTTTTCCTGATTGCGATTTGTTCAGTCAAAAGGGTTGGTGAGTTACAAGCCCTTTCTCATAAGTGGCCATTGGCTTTACCTTACCCCTTACCGTGCAATAGGATGAGATGATTTTTTCAGACAGTGCCTTCTTTTGTCCCCAAGGTTCCTCCTGCCTTTCATGTGATTAAGGAAGTGGGGCTACACTCTTTCTGTATGAAACCTGCGAGTCCACAGAAGATAGAATTTTATAAACATTAGTTGCTCAGGGCAGTTAAGAAATATTTGAAAAGAACTGAGGAGTGTAGGTGGTCAGAATGTTTTTTTTTTGTCCTCTTTGGGCAGCAGAGAAGGGTCAGAAGGCTTCCAAAAATACCATAGCTAGGTTGGTTAAAGCCCGCATCGTGAAAGCATATGTGTCAGAAAAGTAAATATCTCCAGCTCTGATAAGGGCTCTCTCCACTAGAGCATTTGCGGTATCCTGGACAGAAAGGGCAGAGTCCTTTTTTCTCAGAGCTTTGCAAAGTGGCAGTGCTATCCTCCATACACACCTCTAAGAAGCATCGTAGGCTTGATGTCCAGAGCTCCATCGATGTGTTTTTTGGGGTTAGAGTTTTGCAAGCAGTGGTTAGATGAATCCAGAAGTTACCCATAGGGTTTATATATGCAGCAGTATTCTCCCCTGCCCTATTCAGGATGGGTGCTGCTTATAAGAGCCTGTGTGTATAAATTCTCTTTCTCAGTTGACAACAAGGAGCAATACAGAATGGGGAAATACCATCATTCTTACCACTGCTTTTTTTTCTGATAGCCCCAACGTTGTCAGTGGGGTCACTCCCTAGAGCCATCAGCTCCTCTAAAGAATGTTGTCCAATACAGCATACACATAGCAACATTTTGTTCTTTCAGTTTTCATGTTTTCTGGATTCACAAACAGTGACTGTGCCTCACATTAAGTGGGAGATGTTTTTCTGAAATATATAGCTGTTGTTCAGCAGCATGTCCTGTTAGTATTCTGGGAACTTATGTGGGTTCACCTCATTCTACTCTCTGGGGTTAAGTGCTAGTGAGTAGGTCCTGTAATGAAATGTTCTATATGGTGTTTCCTTAGAAGAGTTCCTTAGTGGGTCTGCTGTAGAGAAATGAAATTTGGACACTCCACAAGGTGAAGTCTTCCTCTGGGAAAAGGTGTGAAAGGGATCACCTGGGTTCATAAACATCACTGATATGATGTTTTGGTACTGCGTGGCAAGTATGGTGCAGTGGTTTAAGGCTCTGAGCTGCAAACCTGGAGACCTGGGTTTGAATCCCACAGCCCCCACTTGCATACTGTGTGACCCTGAGCAAGTCACTTGACTTCCTTGTGCTCCCAGGTCACACCTGTAAACAAGCTTTCAGCTTAGTGTGTCTCTCCTGGTTAAATAAATAAAAAAAAATAAATAAATAAAAAGTATGTGGACAGCTTAACTGACTTGCAGTGTTTATGATTTCTGGGTTCTGTGCTGCTGGAACAGTTCAAGATTTTGACTGTACAACTAACCTCTCCTAGGGGTGCACAATACCCATATGTAAGAGATTATTTTTCCCCATTGACAGCTTTGGAGCTAACAGAATAAGAAATTACACTAAATATGAATGGAATTTCCCTTTTTGATCTGACACAAAGATGTGTATGGTTAAAATCTATCAAACTTCATTGCATGGGGATAACTTAAGAGAGCAGCACAACCACCCAGATAGCAGAGAATAGAAGCTGACAGTTTGATCTTTACCTCAAGAAATGTTAAAGAGCAGCTGACACCATCTGGCCAAAAGTGCTACATTGCAGAATTAGAATAAGCATATCCCCAGTAAATCTCATACCAAAAAGTAGATTTCTATGTTACTTCATTTTAAAGTTATTAGCCATTTTGTAACCGTGATTTCACTACCTGTTCAAAAAAGCCTGTTTCAGTGAAGAGCTGCTGCTGATGTCATCTAGGAACCCTCACAGTCAAGTATTCCCTGTCAGCAAGCTTTTAGAACCTGTTTCTCTAAAGTTGTAAAGATCATGTGCAATGGTTTTCACAAGTAAAACAGGCAGCACGAGCCAGTAAACATTGCTTTAAAAGCTTTGGGCAGGATTCACAAAAGGGATGCGCTGGCACATCCACGACTTGCGCCTTAGTGCGATTCTGGAAGGAGGTCGATGCGCCAACGCATCACAGATGTGCTGCATACCACCCATAATGATATGCGGCGCATCTGGAGGGGCTGTGAAGGGGCTGTGCCCATGCATATGGAGTACAGCCCCATTCACAGCCCAATTTGGAGGCGCATCCCCAGGGCAAGTCCAGGGATGTGCCTCCCAAAGTTAAGTCTACTTCAGGTAGACTTAAGTTGGTGGCCACCCACAGGCAGGCTGCCATACTACAGACAGCAGCATGGCAGCCTGCACACCCTGGTAGTCCAACCCCCCAACCCACCCGTAGCTCAGAACCCCTCACAAGTCACCTGGTATGGTCCTTGGTGGCATAGTGGTTCCTCCTCACCGCCCATAGCTCTAAACCCTCGTAAATGCCACCCTTCATTTCCCTGGTGGTATAGTGGCTCCCCCCTCCCTTGTTGACCAGTGGGCTTGCAGCGTGTACTGTATGCTATCATTCACAACTTTGTGACTCACCGTCCTGGGGCTGGTATTATTGACAAATGTTTTGCCTTAAGAGGACCATTGGTTGACAAGGTCTACCAACGCGCTTCCAGTTGTACAGTATGCTGTCATTCGTGGACAGCACAGTCGGCAGGCAGCCGTGGCAGTGTGCAGGTGGGTTGTGCTGCCCACTGTACTGCTACTGCTGCTGCGGGACATGGGAGTGGGGTGGGTCTGTGGGGGACCAGTGGACCACCAGGGTGCTTTGAAGGGGCAGCATTCTCAATGCAGTCGAGGCGGGGATGGTGGGGGGTTCTACTGTATCATCAGGGACATGAATGGTGGCATTTATGGGGGTTTTGAGCTATGGGCGGGGGGGGACCACTTTGCCACCAGGTCGGGATATTGGGCTATGGCCGTACTGACAGCCCTGCAGGGCACCTGGCACAATCTGCCAGGTGCATCCTTGCAGAGCGCATGCAGATGGGGCCATAATGGCATGCAAATGGCCCTACTGAGCCTTGCATGCCTAATAGCACCATTTGCATTTTCGTGGCTGTGAATGGCGATTTTGGGCACAGTGCATCATGCGATGCGCTGCCCCATTGGATTCCCAGCCCGACGGGGGGGTTGCACTGGTAGAGCCAGGGCTGGGCTCAACTGTGATATTCACAGAGGGGATGTGCCGGGGGCATCCCCTAGTGCGTGTTCTGTGAATATCACTGTTGGCGCTCTGCGCATTCCATTTACGCCAGGGCATCAGAGATGCACTAAGTGCAAGTCCTTTGTGAATCATGCCCTTTGTGTGTTTCATGTTTTGTAGCATAGCTGACAATATTTTGTCAGGGTGCCTTTTTGTTGTGGTCCTTTTTTCCTGGGTTGCTGGATGCTGGTCATAGCAAACTTTTGTGAGGTTTGCAGTCTGAATAAATTTCTGATGTGGTGAAAGACTGAGATCATTCACACCTATCATTCAACTGAGGTGATTTCTAAGAATGGCACTTTAAAACAATTATTACATCTCCTTGTCAGTGTGGGTGGGGCAGACTCATATATGTTCTACTCTAAATTAAAATTATCATTTTACCAGAGCTAACACTTCCACCCCTAGTAGGAATTAACACACATAAGGCTCCTATTAAAACATTGTAAAGCAGATACTGACAAAAAGCAGTGAAGTTACCAGCATAACAGTACTAGCAGCAATACAACTTCCTAACAGGCACAGTAGAATAGCACTCCAAATGACTTCAGCAGCCTGGAGGCATGCTGACTCAGCATTCAGCAGCCCTGGAGAAATGGACCACACCAAACAGCATTAAATAATACAGTTTTGTCAACTTTGTTACAAAACACGAAACATATATAGTTTTTATAGCAATGTTTTTGAATGGTGCGACCTGGTTTACTTTTAACAACTGTTTCACATGGGCTTTAACACGTTGGAGAAACAGGTCCTATAAGCTTGCTGACAGGGAATACTAGACTGTGAGGTTCCTAGATGACATCAGCAGCAGCTGTTCACTGACACCTGCTTTTATTGCACAGGTAGTGCAATCAGGGTTACCAAATGGCTAATAACTTTAAAATGTAGTAACGTAAAAATCTAGTTTTTGGTATGAGATGTACTGGGGGTATGCTTATTCAGATTGTGCAATGTTGCACTGTTGGCATCAGCAGCTCTTTAAAGGAATACAACACAAAACAACACGACAAAAGGTTTTGCAACAAGAGATGTAATACACAGACCACCTTCCTCCAGGAGTCTTTGTGTCATGAGATGCCAGCCTTATGAGAGGGGATAGTTAGAGATGGCTGTCAGTACAGGAAGTAGCAACAAAAGAAGAGAAGTAACAATGCTTATCCACAAGAACGTAAAGTTTCTAGTTAAGTCTCAGTGGGCCCACCCTGAGGGGAAAATGCTAATAGTTGGAGAGCCCCTCAGATGGCACAGGCTTGTGCTAACTAATCTCTGTGGCCCCAATACAGACACTACAAATTTGTTTGTTCCAGTACAGAAACGGTTAATGGCTTTCCCAGATTACCAGATGATACTGGGGTGGGGGGGCTTCAGTACTGTTCTTAACCTCGTAATGGACAACGTCTGCCTCACTGAATCCTTACCCAAAGCCCAAGGATAATCAAGGGACTTTTTCAGGATCTTGGTATGGTTAATGTCTGGCAACTTCTGAACCCCTCAAGAAATAGATTATGTAGCCGGCCCGGTGGCACTGAGGTTGGAGCTGGGCATACAACATGCCATGCCGGCTACCGAGTTCGGGAGCAAACTCGGGCACGGGGGTCAACAAGGGAGGGACTGGATAGGCGCCTGCTGGGCTGCTCTCCTACCCTGGAGGGAGGGCATTGGGGTGCCTGGCGCTCTGGTGGAGGTGGGGGCACACATAGAAGTCGCAGGCGGCACATAATACCATGCCCAGCGCAGGCAGGGTTGCCGTGAGCCATGCGTTGGGGGGTGGGGTGCACACAGAAGGAGGGAAGGACAGAACAAGGGAAAACCCGGCTCGCTGGGATAGGCGACGGCACCTATCCTCATGCCCAGGCGCGGGTTCGTCTCGGTTGGCCTCACCACTCCTCCACCCGGGCCCCACCTGCATGCCAGAGTCTGCCTTGTTAAGAGAGCCCAAGATAAGGAGTCGGACTACCCTCCCTGGGCGGGTCAAACCAGGGGTGCTGGCTGTGGGGGGGGGGGTTGAGAGAGAAGGCATAGACCTCAGAGAACCTCAGGTGGGCAGGCACAGGGATATGGTTGCCTGACAGAGTTCCCACGAGCCGTGACCAGAGGGAAAAAGCATAAAAAAAAAAAAAAGCTTATGGGTCCGGTACTCAGAATCGCAGTACAGCCTGTTGTGTGGCACTTGTGATAGTGCATGGATGACTCGGAGTGATATTCAGCTGGTTAGTGCTCGCTGATGGAGTGACGCTAACTAACTAAATATGGGGCTATGTCAGTGCACTGCTAACTGGATCTGCTCCGCGCCGACATGGACCAAGGCTGCATCTAGCCCATAGGAGATAGCACTGCCTGAAATAGGATATCACCAGATCTACTGTGGACCATATTCAGCCTGAACATGCAGATGAGCTAATTGGGTGTGCAAGGCTCTAAGGGGCCACACGCATTCCTATTGTGGGCTCATTTGTTTGTGTGCAGAGGATCCTTAGTACTGCTGCAGGGCAGCAGTGTATGTGCACTGGTAGTCTAGCGGTCCACCCCAAGCCCTGATCGAATGCACAAGTCCACGAAAACAAATGCGTAGATTTAATATCAGCGCCAGACAAGGTACTGGCACAGAACTCAGAAATTTCAAATTTCGTGACAGTAATGACAGTGCTGCAATTTGGGGTGTCGATTACTATTCAATTTCCATGGGGGAAGGAAGTCGCTATAATATCCCTACACTTTAATATCCATGTCACTGTCTTCAGCCCCGCTATTTTTATGGTGCGCATTTCACTGCATTGAGATTCCGATGAGGTACTGGCGGTATACCCCCAATCACTTATCCTGCTTTCTGAAAGTAAATCCCTGATAGTCTATTGGTCTCCCAACCCTGATCACCCATATTGCCTTCTGAAAGTAAGTTCTTGGTAGGCCGGGTGGGTGTTTAGGGCAGGGGTGGACTGCTGACTACCAGGGATTTACTTTCAGAAGGCAGGATGGGTGATCGGGGGTGTTAGGAGTGGGGAGGGGGGACCGCTAGACTACCAGGGATTTACTTTAAGAAAGCAGGATGGGTGATTAGGGGTGGGGGACCTGCTGGACTACCAGGGATTTACATTCAGAATGCAGGATGGACAATCACAGGGGGGTGGAATCACTGTACTACCAGGGATTTACTTTCAGAAGTCAGGCTATGGTATTGGGGGTGGGGAGACCGCTAGGCCACCAGGGAGCTGTCATTACTGCTATATAACTGCTTAAATTCATGACCATTATATTTAGAGCTCTGAGCACACCAACTTATTTTCAGTGATGGAACATTAGTACTGCTATTGTGTAGTGATTCACCTAATATTCAGCGTCATTTTGTTTTTGTGCTAATATGAAACCTGTGAAAATAAAGTCAGTGAATTTATACAGTATGTAGGATGGTTGTTCAAGGGCTGCAGGGGATGCTTGACAGAGGGGCAAGGTGGGCAGCTGCAGTACGGCCGTCCTGTCTTTGGGAGTGGGGATGTGGGCTTAGCATGAAGATAAGGTGTTTTTGGTGGCAGCAAATGGCTCCACTCCTGGGGCTGCTTAGTACTGCCACAAATCTTTGAATATACTGCTGCACCAGTATGCATGAGGGACCCCTCATTGGCATAGGCACTGGGGTATTGGTGGCACATTGGCACTGCCGGGTTTGGGCAGCGCTTTGGGGCCTCTGAATATGACGCTATGCAGAGCATCAGTGCAAATCTAGGTTAACGCCGGAGCTAAGCATGTTCTTGCCAGTGCTACCCTTTGAATATAAGGGCCTATACCTTTAGAACCTAATGCTACAAATCATCATCATCATCATCAAGAACTGATCATTGGATGGTACCCATGGACCTAGTCCCAGGCCCCTAAGGAGTAAATATCCTCCCCGTGTCAGTCTCTGTCCTCTCTCCCGTCCAAATGGACCATGAGGTGAAGGATAACCAACCCAAAACACCTAAATGGTGATTTATCAACTTTATCTTACAAGAGAAAACCTATACTGAGGAAATTGGAGTTCAACTAGAAGAGCTCTTGAGGAATAATAATTGTGACAGGGTGGAATAGGACCCTGTCCCAGTTGTTATGGAAAGAGTTTAAATGCTAGGATCTGTTCTATTCTATTCCTTTCCTGTCTCTTTTCTGTCTAGCTGTGCAATCAAAATTTTCCTGTGAGACCTAGGATTTGATCGCCCCAACAGTCTTGCAGTTCTCTGCTTCTCACTGTCTCCCAGTCTTCCCTTGCATATCTAGTGATATAAAAATATATGCAAATTATGTGGAACTGTAACTGATATTGGGATCCCTTTGTTTAGAAAATATATAGTGTTAATTTTTGAAATGTATAGGATGGTGGTTTGAGATGATTGCAAAAAGCTATTGGAAACTCAAGAGGTTACCTGAGTGCAATGTTTTAAGCCTTTTGCAGAAGAGCTGTGGAAAGGGAGGGGGGCTCAGCTCAGGCACACTGTGTTCCTGCCTTGCACCTGGCTGAAACATACAAGAACCAGGATGCTTATTAAAACGGGTGTTGGAAGGACTTGTAAAAGAACTGAACTGCAGTTGCTAGAAAGAGGGAATAAAAAGGACACAGAGAGTGAAGGAAAACTTTGATGGATGTTCTCTATTTTATTTTGCCTTTCTAAATAGTTATACTGAACAAGTTTATTTTTTATGTTACTGCTAGTGTAAATAAATATTTTTGGTGAATTCTGCAACTGCTCCTGGTTTTCCTATGCTTCCTGACCTGTGCCTTGATGACAGAGTATGGTGTTAGCTTAAGTGGGATTTACACTGTGCATACTCTAAGCCATGAGTTTTGGTGCGTGGGTACTGGAGCTAGTACCAGGGAAGCATATAGAAAGATATGGATTCTGCAGCAGCAAGTCCAGGAGTGGTTACCAGGAGAATGGCAGCCAAACTAGTAGAGACAGAAGTCCAAACTGAGATTGAACAGCCGACATAAGTTATGGAAAAAGTACAGGCAGTGACAGAACCTGAAAGCCTGATGGACTTTTTAAAATGGTGGGCTATACAACAAAAGAGACGTAGAAGCAGCGAGTAAAAGAGATTCAACATTTAGAAGCACAGAGGAGAGAAGAGATGCAGCGACAGGAGCAGCTGATGAGAGAAGAGATGCAGCGACAGGAGCAGCGATGACTAGATGCCTTGCAAGCTATCAAAGGCAGAGGATCTGGCATACATCCAGACGAGCAACAAAACACAAGCAACTTAAAAGCCATTAAACTTACAGAGTTGTGTCCCTCGGATGACAACTTTTGAAAGCATTGCCACAGCCTGCCAATGGCCAAAGCAGCAGTGGACAATAAGACCTGTACCCTACCTGACAGTGAAAGCCCAACTTGCCTACAGCAATGTGGACACTGCACAGTCAGGAAACTATGACCTGGTGAAAAGCGAAATCCTGAAAAGGTATGACATCTCCGGAGAGACCAACAGGCAGAGATTTCGATCTCTGAGGTACAGCTTGGTCAACAATCCTCGAGAAGCCTTCACCCGACTCGGAGAACTCCTGAAAAAAATGGCTCCAAGCAGAGGGCAAAACAGTCCCACAGATCATCGACACATTTGCCATGGAGCAATTTATCAACATCCTGCCTATAGATGTGCAGCTCTGGGTAAAGGAACACCAACCAGGGAGTGGGGAAAAGGCTGTTTCTTTGGCCGAGGACTACCAAATGGCCAGACAGACCTCACAGCAGTGAGTTAATAGCCAAGTAAGACACTCTTTTTCCCATTTCAACTCCAAGTATGATCAGAACTCTGGTAGGGGTAACAAATCTGAGCCCAAAAACGTTATCTGTTATAACTATAATAAGCCAGGCTATATTGCAAGAAATTGCTGTAAGAAGAGTGGCACTGGAGCAGATGTGTCCTTGGCAAATTGGGGCAAGTACTTAACAGATGTGAAGGTGGGGGATAAGACTGTAAAGGGACTCATTGATTTGGGAAGCAGACAGACCCTAGTGCATGTTGAGGTGCTGGGAGAAAACTGTGCAAAAGGACCAGGTACTGGTGTCCTCTGCATCCACGGTGACACTCGATACTGACCCACCACCCAAGTGACTCTGACCATTAAGGGTGTGTCGCACTGAATGAAAGTGGCGGTAGTACCTAAGTTACCTATACCCGTTATTATTGGAAATTACTTTCCAGGATTTACTGAATTAATCAAGGAGGGAGTAAATCCTGATGTTTCAGCAGCTGTGGTGACAAGAGCTCAGGCAAACAAAATCCTCAGACGCCGGGGACACTTTTCCTTTCAGTAATTTTGATTCAAACTTGTTTGAGCATAGCTCCAAGATCTGGAAAGCCAGGAAAGAAAGACGATGCCTGAAGAAACTGTGGCAGCAAATGACTGATGGACATAAAGGGTTAAAATATGAAAATGCTGAAACTAAATTGATAACTGATTGTGATTTTTCTTTCAGAACAAGCTAGCGATGTTTCTCTCCAGGGTTATTTTAAGCAGCTGGAGGTGAAACCAAAACAGGGTGGACCAATGTTTAAAAAATGTAATGGGTTGCTATACAGAGTTGGGTTAAACCTCAGACACAGGAATAGACAGAATAATTGGTTATACCACAGAAGTATATAACAGAGTTGTTACAGATGGCACATGATAGTCCTATGGCTGGTCACTCAGGGAAGGATCACACCCTTGCCAGATTGCTGTGTAGATTTTACTAGCCTGGAATTCATGAAGATGTTGCTACCTATTGTAATTCCTGTGCTGAATGTCAGAAAGCATCCCCAGTCATTAGAAAAGACAAGGTGCCCCTGGTGCCCCTACCCTTGATAGATGTGCCTTTTGAGAGAATTGCAATGGATGTGGTTGGTCCTTTAGACAAAAGTGAAAAGGATAGTAGATTTATCCTGGTAGTATGTGACTACGCTACTCGATAGCCTGAAGCAGTTCCAATGCGTACTGTAACAGCTTCAAAAGTGGCAGCGTAACTTGAAAAATTTTCAGCAGAGTGGGTATAATTAAAGAAATTATTACTGATTAGGGTAGTAATTTTGGTGCTGCATTACTTAAGGAGCTGTACACACTACTAGGTATCACTGCCATAAGAACCTCCCCCTATCACCCTCAGACAGATGGTCTTGTTGAGCGTTTTAACCAAAACCTAAAATGCATGTTAAAAAAGTTTGTAAAAGGGGAAGGGAAAGACTAGACCCAATACTTGCCTTACCTACTTTTTACTTACAGAGAAGAGCCACAGGCATCAACAGTGTTTTCACCATTTGAAATGCTATATGGTAGGCAGCCAAGAGGGCCACTGAATGTGATAAAAGAAACTTGGGAAGACAACCCCACTCAGAAACAATCTATAGCATCTTATATGTGTGCCCTAAGAAAGAAGCTGGCAAAATATGTTGAAATTGCCCATAGTAATCAGGAAGAGGCCCAAAACCAGCAGAAGGTATATTATGACCATGGGGTAAAAGAAAACATTTTTGAGCCAGGTGAAAAGGTTTTGCTACTGTTACCCACAACAGAAAATAAACAGTCAATGAAGTGGAAAGGGCCTTATAGAGTGCTTAGATGTACTGGCACAGTTAACTATGAGATTGAGACCCCTGACAGGAAAAATCCTACTAAGATATACCATGCTAACCTCCTGAAGAAATGGGTTGAAAAAATGCCAAAAGCTGCTTTGCTAGTTTTACCAGAAACTGATATGGAAGATATTGGTGTAGCTTATAATAGACTGGAGCAAACTGTAAATGCTGATGCTGTAAAGGTGAATGTTTCCTTAACCTCAGAACAAACTGCAGACATTCATAATGTGCTAAAGACATTTAACAGTACTTTTACCACAATACCAGGCAGAGCAAAAGGGACTGGGCACATAATAGTACCAAGGAATGCTTGTCCTATTAGGCAAACGACATACAGGTTACCAGAGTAGTTAAGAGCTGATGTGGTTAAGGAAACAAAAATGAAAGAATTGGGTATCATCGAGTACTCGAGGAGTGCTTAGTCATCTCCTATGGTAATTATAAACAAAAAAGAAGGGCGTGTTAGAATCTGCCTTGATTTCAGGAAACTTAATCAAGTGTCAGAATTTGACAGTTATCCTATGCCCAGAATAGATGATTTGGTGGACAGGCTGGGGAGTGCAAAGTACATCAGCACCCTCAATCTCACCAAGGGTTACTGGCAAATACTTTTAGCTAAAGAATCCGAGACAAAACTGCATTTGCCACCCCTATAGGATTCTATCAGTTCACCACCATGCCATTTGATTTACATGGTGCGCCAGCTACATTCCAACGGTACATGGATGTCATTTTATCCCCTCACACTGGTTATTGTGCTGTGTACCTGGATGATGTCCTGGTGTACAGTCCAGACTGGAAAAGCCACCTGGAACACCTATGAGCAGTTATCCAAGCTATCAAAAATGCAGGTCTGACTATTAATCCGACCAAATGTGCATTCGGCATGCAGGAAACCAGATTTCTAGGGACATGGATATGTTGTTCATCCACACTCATTGGCAGGTATCCTTGCCGCTTTAAATCTTGCCGGAAGGTCTTCCAGCTTGCTCCTCCCACCCACCCGGGTGGTATAACTCTCGGCTCCGCCCCATGACGTCAGATCTTCCTTACCGCTTCGAAGCTCAGGTTTCCTCCTTAACGCTTCCGCGCTTGAGACTGGTTCCTATTTCTCCATTTTGGATTTAAAATAAATTTGCAAAAAGACTTGGTCTTCATCCTCACGTGCTGCGATGGACAAATCGACCTCGGATTTTCGGAGATGCCCATGCGGGCAGAAGATGTCTCGGACGGATCCACACTCCACGTGTGTCTACTGCTTAGGCCTTGAGCACCACCCGCAGGCTTCCGACCTGTGCTCATCTTTTTCGCCTACGCCCCTCAAGACCGTGATGTCTCATTGCAACTGGGCCGCCCCGAGAAGCGCTTCTCTGTGAAGTCCAAGGAGGCCCGGTTATGTGTGTCCGCGGCGGCGGCTCGGGCGGATCAGCTCGAGCGGATGGTCGCCTCAAGAGGAGGCGCGGGCCGATCTTCCTCGGCCGCTGCATTTATCCCGCCTCCCTGGGCTCTTCTTACACGGCTTTTAAGGAGCTTTGTCTGTCCCTTTCCACTAAAGGAGAAGGACTTACGCTCATGGGACCTTATTCTCGGTCCAAAAGAGGGACAGGTGTAAGTCCCTCCGCCGACGCCTCTTGGGAGCGGAAAGGTCCTTCTCGCGCCGCCGACCGCCGCTTCGGGTTGGCTCTGCGCCGCTTCGCCACTGGCCTCACGGTGTCTCGCCAGGTCAGTTGACTGAGACTCCATCGGCGAAGTCGAGATTTTTCTCGACCCATTGACGGCTGTCGCCTTTAGCAGCCGAGATTCTCTCTCGGTTCCCCCGGAGGAGTTGAGGATCCTGGCTCCGCCTGTGCCCGGTTCGGAGCCCTCGGATGGACCATCCGAGCGATGAGTGCCGGTTCCGCCGACACCCTCCCCGCACCGACTCGAAATTCCGGACTCGTCTCGGGTTCGGACCTCTTCGCGGTCCAGCCGATCCCACCGTCATAGGCGTCTCGGCCCGGCATCACGTAAGCGGCGGTCACGCTGCCCCGCCCCTCCTCCTCGGATGAGGGGAGGCTTCGGGCAAATTACGCCGACGGGCACGAGGACCTTATGTTGCAACAGCTCCTCCTGGCCGAATAAGCCGACCCGCCGCCTTTCCCCGCCATTAAGCATACCGAACGTGTCGGCACAACCCCCGACTTATCCGAGGAGTTTACACCAGGCCGTTGTTCGCCAAACCAGCTGCCTCCACCCCATTCCTGTGGAACCTCCGCCTCCACAGCCACCACTGGGGCTCTGACCAAGGATTCTTGGGTCAAGGGTCTACCCCATCGTTGTCAGTTACCCTCACTCCTGACCGACCTCGCGGTGAAGGTGGCTCAGGCCAGAGGCAGCTTTTCGAGGACCTTCCAGTCCGAAGATGATTCCTCCTTTTCTCCAAGCGACTGGACTTGGAGTCTTCAGGAGGTCAGTCAATGGACGATAGCCCGCTGCCTTTCCTAGGACTGCTTCGCTCATCTCGAGTCCACCGATGGAGCTCGAACCGCTTCCAAATGGGCCAGGTATCCCTCACGGAGATTCTGGACCGAGGGATTCTCCGCGGAGGTCTTCGGTGGCCGAGGCCATAGTGGGTCCGGCACTGGAGCTTTGGCAGCGCCTCTGCTTCCTGCCCCGCTCGGCCAGGATGGCCAGAAGTATGCGTCCCTACCGGTTCCTTGTCCGGTTTTGAACACCCTCTGCTGAGGGGTTGGTTACCGACAGCTTTTCGCGCCCGCAACGCCAGGGATGTGGACAAACCTCCTGACAAGGAGTCCCAAGAAATTGGACTATGTCGGGCGAAGAGTCACGCTCGTCCTCTCGGCTCTTCGCCAGGCCAGTTCGGTCCTTCCTCATGGCACATTTTTCTCATGCCCTGTTGGGCTCCTGGATGAGGTCATCCTCATCTTCCGCCGATCTGCAGATACGGTTAGCAGGTGCGGGACCAGGGCAGGGCAGTGGCCAAACAGCAGCTCCAGACTGCTTTGGATATAGGGACTCATGTGCCAGATCGGGGCGGCCGCAGTGGCTATGATGTCGGCGGGCTTGGCTGAGGATATCCACCTTTACTGGATACCCAGCACAAGTTGGCGGATGTTCCTTTTGGGACTGACCTCTTCGCCCTGGGGTGGAAGGTCGCCGCAGAGGATCGAGAAGTCCAATGCCACCTTGACTCGGTCTCTTCCGCTCAGAAGGACAAAGGTCGCAAACCACAGCCTAAGCCCTTTCATTCTTCTGCCCCTCGGCGCGCTCTGCCCAGCAACGCTAGCCAGCAGGCCCGGCCTTGGCATCCCAAACCCAAGCCGGCTCTCTAACAGGAGGCAAGGAGGAAGGGCCCAGGAGGTCCCTCGGCCGGTCCCTCCTCCAAGCCTGCCCAGTGACGGGCTGAGGGTGTCGTCCCCATTCCCGCCACCCACTCCTGGGTCCCCCTGCGGGGGGGACGGCTCCGCACTTCCGTTCAGCCTGGTCCGCTGTTACCACGGACAGGTGGGTCTTGGAGGTGGTGGGAGAGGCCTGCCTCTGGAATTCGGAGCAGGCACCACCCTTCAGGAGCCGCCGCCTCGGGGCTTCGGGATCCCCAGCCTCACTGGTGGCTTGGCTTGCCGACATCGCCTTCTCCTCCAGAAGGAGGTGGTAAGAAAGGTGGTGGACCCTCCTTCAGACCCAGGGTTTGTGTCCAGGTACTTCCTGGTTCGAACGGACGGGGGCTGGCGCCCATTCTCGACCTACACGACCTAAACAAGTTCCTAAGGTCTCGAACCTTCAGGATGGTCACTCTGGCTCAGATAATACCATCCTTGGAAGCGGGCGTGTGGTTCTGCTCTCTGGACTTGCAGGACGCTGCTTTTCACGCCCCTATCCGGTCCGCTCCTCACCAGATTCCTTTCGCCTCGAGCGAAGGATCCCTCTTCGAGTTCCAAGCCATGCCCTTCGGCTTGTCTCCAGCTCCCAGGGTCTCACCAAATGCATGGCAGTGGTGACAGCATCTTCTCATGCTCGAGGGGTCCAGGTACCCTCACCTGGACGACTGGCTGATAGCTGCCCTCCAGGAAGGAGGCGGAGTGGTCCAGAGATCTGGCCTCCAGGTCTCTGCTCAACTGGGCCTCCTTATCAAGGAGGCCAAGTCGGAACTCGAGCCAAGCAGGTGATTCTATTCATCGGCGCAGCCTCGACTCTCTTCGAGCCAGAGCGCGGCTCCCGGCGGACAGGGCCGAGGTTCTTTCCTCCTTTGCCCGATCATTTCTGGTTGGGCAATTGCGCCCTGCCCGGGACTTCCTGCGCCTCCTGGGTCTCATGGCGGCCTGCACCAGCGTGGTCCGTTGGGCCCACTGGAACATGCGTCCCCTTCAGTGGGGACTGGCCAGCCAGTGGTCACAACGCTGCGATCCCTTGGACCAGCTTGTGTCGGTGACACAGGGGATGTGGAACGCTCTCCAGTGGTGGACCGTTCCAGATCATTTGCAGGAGGGCATCCCGTTCGTCCGCCCCGAGCCGACGGTCTCTCTATCGACCGATGCCTCTCTGATGGGTTGGGGTGCCCATCTGGGGGAACACCGGGCTCATGGCCTCTGGTCCCCGCGGGAGTCCCGATGCCACATCAACCTGCTGGAGCTCCGGCGGTCCGCCTAGCTCTACCGCCTTTGTTCGCTCTCCGGGGTCAAGTGGTCCGAGTCCAGACGGACAATACCACGACCATGTACTATATCTAAAACCGCTAGGGGGACGCGCCCATGCTTCTATGCAAGGAAGCTCCGCATTTGGTCACTGTGGCGAGCCTGGAGGCGGATCTCCTAGCCATTCATGTGGCAGGAGCCTCCCAACACCCTGGCCGATGCCCTGAGCCGGATAGGGGCTGCATCCCACGAGTGGTCTCCTGCCGGAGGTAGTACAGCATCTGTTCTCCCTTTGGGGCACACCTCAGGTGGACCTGTTTGCCTCCAGGGAGAACGCTGGCTGAGTCTGTTCCATGCCCCCCCTCAGCAGGGCTCGCTGCAGGGGGATGCCTTCTCGAGGCAATGGACCCCGGGCCTCTTTTACGCCTTTCTCCCATTTCCCTTGATCCACAAGGTGCTTCTCAAGGCGAGGAGGGACAAGGCGCAGGTGATTCTGATAGCCCCAGACTGGCCTCGCCAGTTCTGGTACCCAGATCTCCTCAGTCTCAGCTCCAGGACTCCGCGGCAGCTTCCAGCTCGCCCGGACCTGCTCTCAGTCAATCAGGGGAAGGTGTTCCATCCGGACCTTCAATCCCTGCACCTGACGGCCTGGTTCCTGAGCGGCCAGAGTTCCAGGCCTTGGGTCTTTCCGACGAGGTCCTCAATGTAGTTGAGGCGTCCTGTATGAGTCGACCAGAAAATGCTATGCCTTCAAATGGAAAAGGTTTTCCATTTGTGTCAGGCAAGGGCTTGACCCTTCCTCCTGTTCCTTGGCAAGCATCTTGGACTATTTATGGTCCCTTTCTAGTCAAGGGCTTAGGTCGGCGACCTAAGGGGCACCGCAGCCATCTCTGCTTACAGGCGCGGGCGGGGAAGCAGTCGGTGGCCACAGGAGGCGGGTTGTCTGGCCTTTCAAGGCCTTGATCACATTTCCTCCAGTGGGAACCCCACCTCCGTGATCTACTGCTGGTACTGGCAAAGCTGATGGGCAAGCCATTCGAACCTATGCACAGGTGTGCTCTCTCACCTGTCGTGGAAGACCGCTTTCTTGGTGGCTATCACGTCAGCCAGAAGGATGGGAGAGCTCCAGGCGCTTTCCATCGAGTCTCCTTACCTGGTCTTCCACAGGGACAAGGTTGTCCTGCGCCCCCAACCGAAATTCCTTCCGAAGGTGGTGTCGGAGTTTCACCTTAACCAGGTGTTGACTCTGCCGGTGTTCTACCCCAATCACACCTTGGAGGCGAATATAGGCTCATACTCTAGACCCTAGAAGGCGCTCGCTTATTATAAGGAGGCGCCACAGGCTGAAATTGGGAGAGGTTAGCCAGCTGTTTGTCACCTACGCTGAAGCCGCGATCTGGCAGACCTGCAGCCAAGCGGACGACAAGCAGGTGGGTAACCTCCTGCATAGATCTCTCTATAAGTTGGCGGGCATGGAGCCTCCCAGAGGGATAAGAGCTCATTCTACCCGCCATACTGCTGCATGGTGGCTGCTTCCAGGGACGCCCCTATCCAGGAAATCTGCAGGGCTGCTACCTGGAAGTCAGCAAACACCTTCATTACCCACTACCACATCGACCTTGAGTCACGCCGGGATGCTGGTTTTGGGGCCTCGGTTCTCCAGTCTCTCTTTCCCAAGTAAGTATTGGGGTGTGCGTCTTGCCTCCCTCCTCCCGGAGAACTGCTAGAGTCTGCCAGTGAGTGTGGATGAACAACATATCCATGTCCCTAGAAATACAGGTTACTCACCTGTAACAGGAGTTCTAGAATGGTATATGTTGTTCATCCACACACTCCACCCAACCTCCCCGGCTCGACGCACAACCTGAGCTTCCAGCGGGCCAGATCTGGCGTCATGGGGCGGAGCCGAGAGTTATACCACCCGGGTGGGTGGGAGGAGCAAGCTTGAAGACCTTCCGGCAAGATTTAAAGCGGCAAGGATACCTGCCAATGAGTGTGGATGAACAACATATACCATTCCTAGAACTCCTGTTACAGGTGAGTAACCTGTATATTTGGGCTATGTGTTGGGAAATGGAGAAGTTAAGCCAGAAATTTCTAAAATAGAAGCTGTAGCTAACTGCCCTGTACCTAAAACAAAGAAGCATGTCAGGTCATGTTTAGGGCTGGCTGATTATTATCGGAGATTTGTTCCCAACTTTGCTGAGTTAGCTACTCCCCTCACTGAACTCAAGAAAAAACTGTACCCAAATAATGTGAACTGGACCGCAGAGTGTGATGAAGCATTAAGGCTGCATTATGTTTAGCCCCTGTTTTAGGAAGCCCAGACTTTGAGAAACCATTTTTGCTACAAACAGATGCATCTGAGGTAGGCCTAGGTGCAGTACTGAGTCAAAATATAGATGGGAGGTAACAACCTATTCTGTGCATAAGCAGAAAGTTGCATGACAGAGAGAAAAGGTACTCCACCATTGAAAAGGAATGTTTAGCAGCAAACTGGGCTGTGGAGTCCCATAAGTTTTATTTGCTAGGAACTGACTTTGTACTTATAACAGATCACAATCCTCTCTGTTGGCTTAACCAAATGAAAGATAAAAATTCCAGAATCACAAGGTGGTACCTGGCACTACAGCCATTTAATTTCACGGTGATACACAAATCTGGTAAAGAGAATAGCAATGCTGATTTTCTGTTAAGATATGGATCAGGAATTGAGGGTTCTGAAGGTTGAAAAACAAATGTATGAGTTTGAACTTTACTGTTTACTTTACTGTTATAAAAAAATGGATAATGCACATGTGCTTAATTTCTGAAAGTTAGAAGCTAATATTAGTAGAGAATTAACAGAAAGTTTTTGAAACCTGTTCAATAAAACAGGTTCCCTCGTAAGGAGGGAGGTGTATGTGACAGGGTGGAAAGGACCCTGTCCCAGTTGTTATGGAAAGAGTTTAAATGCAAGGATCTGTTCTATTCTATTTCTTTCCTGTCTCTCTTTTCTGTCTGGTTGTGCAATCAAAATTGCCCTGTGAGACCTAGGATTTGAACACCCCAACAGTCTCGCAATTCTCTGCCTCTCACTGTGTCCCAGTCTTCCCTTGCTGTCCGTCTTTTTCTCCCTTGCATATTTGCTGATCTAAGAATATGTGGTAATCTAGCTGATACTGGGATTCCTTTGTTTAGAAAATATACAATGTTAATTTTTGAAATGTATATAATGGTGGTGTGAGATGATTGCAAAAAGCTATTGGAAACACGAGAGGTTACCTGAGTGCAAATTTTTAAGCCTTTTGCAGAAGAGCTGTGGAAAAGGGGGCCTCAGCTCATGCACACTGTGTTTCTGCCTTGCACCTGCCTGAAACATACAAGAACAGGATGCTTGTTAAGAGTGGGGGTTGGAAGGACATATAAGAGAGCTGAGCTGCAATTGCTAGAAAGAGAAAAAAAAATGGACACAGAGATTGAAGGAAAATTCTGATGGTTGTTCTCTATTTTGTTTTGCCTTTATAAATAGTTATACTAAACAAGTTTATTTTTTTACAGTATGTTAGTGCTAGTGTAAATAAATATTTTTTGTGAATTCTACAACTGCTCCTGTTTTTTTTCTATGCTTCCTGAGCTGTGCCTCGACGACAATAATCCAGATGACTTCTCGGGAGCCACAATGTGGGAAGATATTTAAGTGCTCACTGAGAAGCTGAATAATCTCTATGTGTTCAAAACGCAAAAGAGGTAACATTCAGAAGACAAATCAGCTGCTCCAAAAAGTAGAAGAAGGGGAGAAAAAAACGAGCACAGACAACTCTTAGGCCACTTGGAAGTCATGGGGGATGCATACAGAGACTACGGTGAAAACCTTCAAGAATCAATAGAATTTACCTGGAGGAAAGCATTTACATACTTAATTAGGTTTTTGTGCATCTCTCCAAACCATATGCATGCTTTCAAGCCTCATTCCCAGAGCAAGGCACCGTGGGTATGCAAATCCTTGTGCAAGTCAGGCTGACAAGGCATTGCCAGAATAGACATCACCTTTTATACAGGCTTATACATGTGATCCAGTAGTAGCAGAGAATGACTAAATACAGACAATTGTTTTGTCCTTTTTGGGACTCCCCATTGTACTGTTGTCATAATTGTTGTCAGTGGCTCAGTAGGTAGCACACTCGCCCCTGAGGCCAGGAGGTCAGAGGGCTGTGGGTTCAGTTCCCACATCTGGCACTTGGGTTAACATCCCAGTACTGACACTGTAGTGCAGCATGAGAGGGGTGCTGCACTTCTGAGGTGCCTTCTTTCGGATGAGACATTAAACCGAGGTCCCATCTGCCTGGATTGATGGTAGTTCAGGTGGGATGTTAAAGATCCCATGGCACTTCTCGAAAAGAGTAGGGAAATTTCCCCGGTGTCCTGGCCAAATTTCCCTCATTCACTAAAAATACCGCCAACAGCTTAATCTGGTTCAAGGTCAGTTGACATTCATCTGTATCGCCCTCCCCCGGGTCGTGCCTGAACATAGGTAGGATTTGTCTAGTGCACTTACCTGGTCAACAAAAACGAAATTAAATTAAATTAAAATAGTCTCAGAACAGTTGTTTAAAAAATGCCGTACACTGAAATGCTTGAAAAACAGAAATAACACGTAGCTTACAAACAGATAAGTGATCTCAGATATTTATTTTTATTTTATCAAAATGTTTCACCAGGAAGGCACGCTGAGCAACAAGTTGCTCATCTCCTGGTGTGATCTGGGGGGGAAGCGAACATGAGGATGGTATACAGAGATTTGATTCACAGTATAGATATGCAATTTGATTACATTCAGTAAAGTAAGTAGGCTATACAGAAGTAATGAGAAGAGGGAATGCTAACAGGTATGAACTAGGAGGGATAATATGCTAACAGCTTTGAGCTAAATAAATATAGCATGAATAAACATTTGGCAAACACTTGATGGACATAGTTTTGAAGTTAGAAAAAAAGCTGAAAGAGAGCTAGGAGTATTGAGCTAAGGCAAGATTGCGAGGAGAGAGAGAGAGTAAAATAATGCAATGGTGTAACAAAGTGCAAGATAGACAGTAAGTGCGTTAGAGAATAGGGGGTTAGCTAATTTACTAGGGCTAGGTGAGGTGGGGAAAAAGTGAGGCAGGGTGAGTTGGGGGCATAGATGTGTATAGGCAGAGAGCAAGGGGGGGGAATTTGGAGGTGGGAAAATCGAGGGGAGGAGAAGAGAGGGTCAACCATGACCTGACCCCTCCAGTATGCTGGGGACCCTGCCTGGACATGGCAGTGGTCAAACACATTTGGGAGAGAAGCAGGTTGGAGGCAGTAAGAGTTCGAGCACATCAGGAAGGAGGAGAGGGGGAGAGAGAAGGGACTACCATGGCTTGGCCCCTCCAGTAAGCTGAAAGGCCCTGCCTTCACAAGGCAGAGATAGAGCGCGCGACAGGAGGGAAGGAGATTGGTGACAGGAGAGGTAGAGCATGACAGGAGGGAAGTAGGCAGCGATGGGGAATAGACTTCAGAAGAGAGGGAGGTGAAAGAGAAGAGGGCCAACACCCAGCCCTGTCAGGACACAGAGAGTAATGGGGGGGTTGAGGTTATTAGGAGTAGGGTGAGAGGAGACAAGCAATGATGATAGCTTAGGATGAAGTAGGAAATCATAGAGGAGGAGAAGGGAAAGATTGTAAGGGGGGAAAAATAGGGGTGAGGGAGGAGGAAGTGAAGGGGGTTTTGAGGGAGGAGTTAGGGAGAGTCATATCAGGAACAGCTAGGTGCAATAAAGTTTTTGAGGGCAGAGCTGATGGAATAGTCAGAGAATGCGTGATGGATTTGAGGGGGCAGGGAGTTCCACATTTTTGGGAGGCAGTGGGAGTAACCAGACTGACTGATGCAGGTGGCTCGGCGGGGGAACACGAGAGTTTGAGAGTCAGTTTATCTTAGGGAATGTGAGGGAGGTGGGGAGTTAAGAAAGAGGAGGAGAGGTAGGAAGGGAGTTCTCCCAGTTAGTGCTTGGAGGTGAATTTTGCACAATGGGAGAGTCGTCTGTTTGTGAGGGAAGGATAGAGTATGATAGAGATCCAAGTGGTGGGAGCGGGGAGGAGCATTAAAGGCAAAGTGGCAGAAGGAGTTGAAGAGGGTATCCATTCTGGCCAGGGAGAACTTGGGAGCAACACTGTAGACTATGTCACAGTAATCAAAAATGGGCAAGATCATCTTTTGAACTAGTTCACGCCTAGCCGTAGGAGGGATGCTGCTGCGGTTCCTGAACAAGGCACCAAGCTTGGGGCGCAGTTTTTTTCTGAATTGCTTTAATATGTCCAGAGAAGCTTAGGTGTTGGTCCAGCCAAACACCTAAGTATCTGAAGGAGGATGTGTCCTCGAGAAGAGTCCCATCGAGGGTGTGGAAGGAGGGCAGGGAAGGAAGCTTATAGAGTCTCTGCCTTCTGCCAAAGGTCTTGGAGACCATCTTCTTGGCGTTGAGAAAAAGTTGATGGTTAGAAAACCAGAGCTGAACTTTGTTGAAGTCATGCTGTAAGTTGGAAGTAACCTCGGCAGGGCTTGAGCCAGATGTATACAGAACCGTATCATCGGCGTACACTTGTACAGCAGAGGAGGGTGAGCAGATGGATGGGAGGTTGTTTAGGAAGATGGAGAATAATAAGGGCCCTAACACTGCGCCCTGTGGGACACCAGTTTTAATCGAGAGGGGATGTGGCATCAGAGATCTTGTTTGATTGTGTTCTACCAGTGAGGTAGGCCTTAAACCAGTTTGTGGTTGAGGGGGATAGACCAGCTGTTGAGAGGGAGCCTAGGAGAAGGGAGTGGGAAACAGTGTTGAAGGCCTTAGCCAGGTGAACAGATATGACTGAGGTGATTTGGCCATTGTCCGTCCCTGTAAAGGTGGTCAGTGAGCCAAAGTAGGGAGGTGGCAGTGGAGTGATTTTTTTTCCTGAAACCAGATTGGAAAGGTGTGAAGTAGGAGGTGTCGGTTAGATATGAGGTAAGCTGGGAGAGGACTAGATGTTCTTGAAGTTTAGCTAGGGTAGGAAGGAGTGAGATAGGGCGGTGGTTTCCAGGGGAGGAAGGGTCATCACCTTTGGGAAGTGGGAGGACTACAGCATGTTTCCAAGGGGATGGAACTAAGACTGTTGAGACTGAGAGGTTTAGTATAATGGAGAGGGGGTAGGCAATAGCCAGTGCAGATAAGAGAGAGAAGTTTAGGGTCTAGGCCATCTAGGGAAGGGCCCTTTGAAGGGTTGATAGCAAGGAGTGCTTTTAGGGTGTAATTTGGGGAGACTGAAGTGAAAGAGAAAAGGGGATGGGAGGGGTAAGGGGGCCATTTCGGGGTGAAGAGGAGGGAGGGTAGATAGGGATGGATTTCAGTAACTCAGAGGCACATGAGGTAATGTAGGCGTTAAATTTGGCGGCTATGGCACTTGGGTTATCCACAAGGGTATCATTTATCTTTAGTACAGGTGGGGGAGGACGGGACAGCGGGCTAATGAGGGGTGTGGACCACCTTCCAGAACTTAGAAGGGGAATTTATGTTTGTAAGGAAGACAGCTTTGAAATATTCTAATTTGGCTAGCTTTGTAGCCTGTTTTCAGACATTTTGGAGTGTGCCATATGACATGAGATCACTAGGAATCTGGGTAGCTTTATGGCGTTTTCCAAGCATGATCTCTAGCTCTGAGACAGGCCTGAAGTTTTGGGGTTATCTGAGGTAGGTGATTTCCCTTAATAGTGGATTGTTTGAGAGGGGCAAAAGCATTCCAATTTGAAAGGAATATGTCTTTAAAGTTAACAAGGGCCCTATCAACCAATTGGATGGTAGTTAGAGGGGACCAGTTGGTGAGGGCTAGGCTGCGTAGGAGAGGTTCTAATTCTAGGGATTGATAAGAATGTATTTGTAGGGTTTTATGCGGGAATTTGAGTCTGTGAACTTTCCTGACTACGAATACTGGATTGTGGTCGCTGAGCCCGTCTGAAAGGGTGCCAGAGGTGTTAACTCTGTGGGGGGTGGGAGGTAAGAGCCCAGTTGAGAAGGGAGTGGTTTTGTGTCTTATGGTTGGGGCGGATGGGGTTAGCTGTGTAAGGTTGAGGGCACCAATTGCATTTTTTGTGTTAGTAGGTGGAGGAGACAGCCGATTTAAATTGAAGTCATCTAGGATGTGTAACATCCCAGAGTGAAGTGCTGTACTAGTAGACCAGAAAGACCAGAATTTTTTTAGAAATATGGAATTTTGTTGGTAGAAAAGTAAATAAGTAAAAGTAAGTAAAGGCTTTATTTGTATTGTGGCACCCAATCCTGGAAGCTCTGGGTGCCATTACAGATGAAAGCAGGGTTCTGGAAGCATAGACAATAACATTATTATTAGAACAAAATCTATATAAAATCACATCATATTAAATAGTATTATAAAATGCTTTATTAAAAAGATAGGTCTTGAGGCCCCCCTTAAAAACCTCCACCATTGGGGCCTCCCTCAAAAATTTTGGCAGCGAATTCCAGAGGGCCAGCCACCTTGAAGGAGCAATCCCTCGAGTTTTTCAGCCTGGCCCTCGGAATCTTTAGGAGGCTCTCAGTGGAGGAGCGTACCTGGATGGCTGGAGTAAGGAGGTCAGACAGGTAACCAGGGCCCAGGCCATATAGAGCCTTATAGGTGAGCAAGCCCACCTTGAAGATGATCCTCCCCCTGACTGGCAGCCAGTGCAGATTTCACAGGACAGAGGTCTCATGGCAGGAATTTGGTAGGCTTGCCAACAGCCTTGCTGCCGTGTTCTGCACTAGCTGCAGTCAGCGGAGGGCCCCTCTATTGACCCCGAAGTAAAGAGCATTTCAGTAATGCTTCCAGTCACAAGGACTCTGTTATAAGCCCTGGAATGGTGGAAAGACAAGTGCAACCTCAGGGAAGGAATCCCCTTCCAACAGAAGGAGCCCTCCAGAGTCCTTACTACAGACACCTCCCTCCTATGGTGGGGAGCACACCTGGCAGACCAGTCCATAAGCAGTGTGTTGTCTCCCAGGGAGTCCCAAGTGTCACATAATCGTTCCTGAGCTCAGAGCTGTGTTCCTGACTATCAAAGCCTTTGTCCCCCAGCTAAAAAGCCAATCTGTCCAAATCAGGACAGACAACACCACTGCTATGTTCTACATCAGAAAGCAAGGGGGCACAATATCCTCAAAGCTCTGCACAGAGGCCATGAAGATCTGGTCACTGGCCTACTCCCTGGAAATGCAATTTAGTGTCATTCACCTGCCAGGCAAGGACAATGTGCACCCCCTGACAAAGGCTTGTGCCGAAACGCTCAGATCTGGGTCTTGAGCACCCTGGTCGAAATAAATGTGCATTTGCTGATACTTGTTGTCTGAAACTATTTTTTGCCTGAGTGCTATGTGTGTGTGGATATTCATTGATTTTGGGGTGGCAATCCTTCACTCAGCACCAGCCTGTTTGCTTGACTCGCAGCTGCTGTACTTTGGAACTTTAAGGACAGTGTGCTAGCAGACACACTAAGCCAATCAGTCAGAGCCACCATGAGTGGACCCCAAAGAAACAAGTGCTGGCTGCAGTCTTCAGGAGGTAGAGCACTCCAGAGATGGATCTTTTTGCCTCTAAACACAGCCACCAGATTCCCCTGTACTGTTGCAGGCCTCCAGCACTGGGCATAGTGCCAGTGGATGCCCTGTCCCTGGACTGGACAGGGCGGTTCCTGTACACCTTCCTTCCGTTTCTCTTCATCCACAGGGTGATCTTCAAGCTCAGAAGCCAGCCAACAACAATGATGCTGGTGGTTCTGGACTGGGCAAGGCAGTCACGGTACTCCCTGCTTCTCGCCCTGTCCGCCAAATGACCCATTCGCTTGCCCTCGACCCACAGTCTCCTGACTCTACCTCAGTCAGGGATAATATACCCCAGCTAGAATCTCTTCACCTCAGAGCTTGGTACTTGAAGAGCTAGAGTACCCAGACTCTCAGTATTTAGAGAAAGTCCTGAGAATCCTTCGACTACCCAAGAAACCAAGTACCAAAAAACCTGAGTTTCCAAACGGAAGAGGTTCTCTTTCTAGTGTAAAGACTGGCAGATTGACCCAATGCAAGCTAGTTTGTCCACTATGCTGGACTATTTGGTACACGTAAAAGCATCAGGCCTCAAGAGACTCATCCCTGTGGGTCCACCTGGCAGCCATTTCAGCCTACATTTCAGCAGGCAAGGAGAAATCTGTAATTTCCCACTCCATTTTCAAGAAATTATTTAAAGACCTGCTGCACCTTCAACCCTCATTTAGGGAACCTGTTCCCCCCCTAGGACTTGAAACTCTGTATAGCCAAAGTTAATGGAGTCTCCATTTGAGCCCATGTCTACTGCAGACCTAAAGTACAGTATGTCACCTGGAAAACTGTATTCCTAGTGGCAGTCGCTTTAGCAGGAAGGATTTCGGAGCTTCAGGCTCTATGTACTGAACCAAACTACATTATTTCTCACAGGATAGAGTAGTTCTCAGGACCAACAGGAAATTTGTTCCCAAAGTTGTGTCTGAATTTCACCGGAACCAATCTGCAACTCTCCCTGTCTTTTTTTTTTGTTTGTTTTTTGATCACTATTTATTCCTCCTCCCTAGCCTGCCACCTCCGACCCTTCAGGGGGGACAACTGGACATCCCACTGCCCGGAACCCTACCCAAGCAGACCCACTTGGGCCCCATGGGCAGATTACACCAGGCGGGGCGAGCGAGGGCTCAGACCGTTACCCACATTTCGTCGGTCTGAAGGGTCTGCTGGTGAGCACAGGTAAAATGGTGAGCACGGCCATGGTCCTCCCATCTTCCGGCTGAGGCAGGCTTGTTTCCGATTTTCTCCCTCCCAAGCAGCAAGTAACCTCCCCGGCGTCATGGCCGTGCGCGCGGCGTCCATGCTGCTCAATGGCCGCCCATCCATCCCCAAATGGAGCTTGCAGTTCCTCGAGCCTCCGCTCGGGGTCATGCAAGTGTCGGGCATCGGCTGAATCCCTCCCCGGAGAAGGCGAGCTGTCGTTGGATGCTCCAGCCTATCTCCCCCCCGGCTGACCCACCGACGACTCCCTGTCTTTTTTACAGGCAGATCCTCTTTTGGCAAGTGCAGGCTTCACAGCCTGGATGTAAAAAGGGCACTGACCTACTGCCTAGAGCATACTAAGCAGCTCAGATCCTCGCACACCCAGCTGTTCTCACCTATGGCGAGGTTGGTTAAGGCAGGCCAGCCTCTAAGAGGACTGTTTCTCATGGGATAGTCTCTTGCATCCAGTTCTGCTACAGCAAGGCTGGCAGACAGCCACATCAAGGCCTCAGGGTCGACTCCATTAGGGGCACTGCAGCCTCAGTGGCAGCAACAAGAGATATACCCTTGCTCGACATTGGTGTTTGTTATAACGGTTAAGACCATTGAGCAAAGCTCATTTACAGTGGCGACCTTAGCATTACAGAGCATTCATATAGACAAAAATTATATAAATTATAGAAACATAGTACAATTATTTAAAACGTAACAACATAAAAACTGTTAGAAACAGTTGCAGACCCTAGGAAGGAAAGTAATATGTCTTTTCAGTGCTCACACAGAAGGCGCTTTGTTACATTTATGTCTGAACTCATTTGGAAGATTATTCCAATTCTTTGGAATCATTTGGCTAAAGAAGTTATCTGATTGTGTCGTTTTTGTATTGGGTACAAGCATCTCCTTAAAGGGACACTGTCAAACTTTTTTGCATCATATTATTTCAAGGTAAAATCCCAAATTTTATTACAGTTTATCTTCTCTAAAATTCATTAATGTTGCTGGTTGTTTAATCTGCTTCCTTGCTTATTAGAACTGAAATGCATGGAAATGTATAGTTATACACAGCTTTGTTTTGCTCCAAATTGTTTACCTAAGCTTACTGCATACTTCCTGAACATTAGAAACACTTTCAAACCATACAGCCACTTGTGATACAATAGTCCCATTTACTCCCCGCTGCACAATGGGTAGCTAGATAGTGTTGGGGGTGTTCCTGAGTCCAGGAAAGATGCAGTTGTAGTTAGTCAAGAAATGTAAACAAACATGGTTTGGTGTGGTAGCACCAGTCTGGTTAACTCTCTGTTTTTACTTTTTAAAAGGAAAAAGGTTTCTGACTCAAACAACCAGCTACATCAGCAGGCTATATAGAATGAGAACCATCATAAAATATGTTTTTTAGACTAGGGACACTTTGAGGCCAAATGGAGTTGATAGTGTCCCTTTAAGATCACTATTTCTCAGAGATACTTCTAATTCACAGAATTTTAGTCTGTCCCTTAAAAACTCTGGGGCTATGCCCAAACCACACTTACAGGAAAGAATACTTTTGTGGATATCTGTCGTGTCAGATAGCAATAGCCAGCCCAACCTCTGGTATAATTTATAGTGATGGACTTGTTTTGGACAGTTTAATAGCCTAGCCAATCCATTATATAAAATGTCCAACCTGTATAATGTATCAGAAGTTGAATTACATACCAGATATCCCCATAATTAATGAGGGGGAAGACCTGCATCTGAACGATTAGTTTTATTGTATCTGCCTCCATGCTGTACCTATGTCGACAGAGAAAACCTACCCACTGCAAAGCAGCTACTTGGAAGACTACACACTTCCACAAAGCACTACTGCTTGGATGTACAGTCCAGATCAGAAGCCATATTCGGCACTGCAGTCCTGCAGAAACTTTTCCCAAAGTAGGTTCTGTTCCCTCCTCCCAACTACACTGTTTTGTAATCTGCATAAGTCAAGCATACTGAGGAATTCCAGGGGTGAGAAGATAAAATTACTTACCATAGTAACCTTGCTTCTTCCAGGGATCCCTCAACATGCATGATCTCCCACCCATCTTCTCCTCCCATAACCTTGCTGAAAATAGTTCTGCAGTCCATGCTACGGGCCAAATTTCTTATTTGAGAGCCTTAACATGTGTAATGCTCCACAGTGAAGCATGGTGTATATAGTTCGCAATTAAGTAATTTCTTTTGGCATTTGTTATTTTTCTTGTTTTTCTATAGTTCTAGGTCAGACTTGGGGATTGAGGACTTTTGCCCCTCAAGCTACAAAATGAATCTAACAGCAGCACCTAGAGGCAGCACTAGCCACAATCTGATAGGCTAATTCCTTTCCATGATTAGCATCAACTCCACCTCCAGGGCAGCTGAACCCAGCTGACAATACTGCATAAGTCGAGCATAAGTCAAGCATACTGAGGGATCCCCTGGAAGAAACAATATTACTATGGTAAGTAGTTTTTTTTTCTTAACCTAGTAGTGTATACTTTGTTTTTTATTCTTATGTCACACATGCATAATAGAACACTTTCTAGGGACATGGATATGTTGTTCATCCACACTGTCCGGCAGGTTCCTTGCTGCTTTAAATCTTGCCGGAAGGTCTTCAAGCTGGCTCCTCCCACCCACCCAGGTGGTAAAACTCTCGGCTCCGCCCCATGACGCCAGATCTTCCTTACCGCTTGGAAGCTCAGGTTCCCTCCTTAACGCTCTGCGTGTAGACTGGATCCTAATTCTCCGGTTACGCGAAACTTATTTAAAATTTTCAAGACTTCGGTCGTTTTCCTCGCTGGCTGCGATGGACAACTCCACCTCCGATTTCGCAGTGCCCTTGTGGGCAGAAGATGTCCAGGACGGACCCAACTCCACGCAGGCCACTGCTCCTCGGCCTAAAACACGCACCCGCAGGTCTGCGAGTCATGCCGCTCTTTTCGGCCAATGTCCTGGAGGACTGCGCTGCCCGGTTACAGCTTGGGTGCCCCGAGAAGTGCTACCCGCCGGTTAAGTCGAAGGAGGCCCGTTGGGCGCTTACCGTGGCGGCTGGCTCGGCTGAGCAACTCGAGCAGATGATCGCCCTCAAGGAGGAGGCGGCTCAGGCCGCATCATCCTCTTCCTCGGTCGCGGCATTTATCCCGCTCTCACTGGGCACCTCGTATTCGCTTCTTTCAAGGAGCTTTGCCAGTCCCTTTCCATGAACGGAGAGGGGCCATCGGGACATTCCTCTCGGTCCAAAAAGAAGGACACGAAAGGTAAGTCCCATCGTCGGCGTTCATGGGAGCGGGAGAGGTCCCCTTCCCCGGACAGTTGACTTCGGTCGAGGTTGCGGCTAAGGCTGCTGGCTCCATGGCGTCCCTGTCAGGCCAGCCGGCCGAGACTCCCATTGACGCGGTCGAGATTTTTCTTGACCCGTCGGACGGGCTGTCGACTGGTGAGGCCGACAACCCTTCTTCACCGGTTCCCCTGGTGGAGACCGAGGACCTGCCTGCGCCCCTGGTGCCGCAGTCCCTGGTTAAGGCTTCCGAGCCGAGGGAAGAGCGGGCGTCCCCCGCCCCTTCCCAGACCCATCCTCAGAAACGCTGAGGATCTCGGTTTCAGTCTCTGACATCGTCTCGGTCCAGCTGATCCCGCCGACATCGGCGGTCTCAGTCTCAGCACCGAGGTAAGCTGCGCTGCCGCTGCCCCCCGCCTCTCCTCCTCAGAGAGGAGAGTCAAGCATATTGCGCCTCACGCCACGAGGACCTGATGTGGCAGCAGTTACTTCTGTCTGGGAACAAGCCGCCGACGCCGTTGCCTTCCCCGGCCATCAAGTGGCTGTCACCCGAGCGGCTGAAACAACCCCTCGCTGTAGCCGAGGTGCCCAAGCCTGGGCTAGTTGTTTGGCCGAAACCAGCTGCCCCACCGATTGTGGTGGAACCTCCGCCTCCTCAACCGAAATTGGGGGCGCTGACCAAGGACTCTCGGTCAGGTCAGGGCCTGCCCAACAGGTTGTCGGTCACCGTCACTCCCGACCGTCCTCGGCAAGTGGAGGGTGGCTCAGGCCCCAGGCAGCTCTTCGAGGAGTCCGACGGCGACTCCTCCCTGTTCTCCAGGCCCATTGACCTGGAGTCCTCCGGGGACCAGTCGTTGGACGAAAGCCCATCATCCTTCATGGGTTTGCTTCAGCTCATCTCGGAGTCCACCGGGATGCAGCTCGAGCCCGTATCCAAGCGGGCCAAGTATCCCCAGCGGAGATACTGGACCGAGGGATTCACCCACGGAGGCTCTTCCGGTGGCTGAAGCCATTGTTGGCCCAGCCTTGGAGCTCTGGCAGCGCCTGCTTCCTGTTCTGCGCCGGCCAGGATGGCCAGGAAGTGTATGTCCCTCACCGCTCTTGCCCGTTTTTGAACACCCCTCTGCTGAGGGGTTGGTCACCGACAGCGTTTTTAGGCTCGGGAATGCTAGGGACATGGACAAGCCCGACAAGGAGTCCAAAAAGCTGGACTCACGCTGGGTGCAAGGTGTACGCTGCATCCTCCCTTGGCCTCCGCCAGGCCAGCTCGGCCGTGGTTGATGGCAGACTTCTCCCACGCCCTCATGGGCTCCCTGGATGAGGTGATCCCTCATCTCCCAGCCGACCTGCAGACCACGGTCTGGCAGGTGCAGGACCAGGGTAGGGCAGTGGCTAAGCAGCAGCTCCAAATGGCTCTGGATGTTGGAGACTCTTGTGCCAGATTGGTTGCGGCCGCTGTGGCCATGTGCCGCAGAGCATGGCTGAGGATATCCACCTTTACGGCAGATACCCAGCACAAACTGGTGGATGTCCCCTTCTTGGGGACCGACCTCTTGGGCCCTGGAGTGGAAGGTCACCTCCAGCGGATCGAAAAGTCCAATGCCACTCTGGACTCGGTCACCTCCGCCCAGAAGGACAAAGGCTGCCGACAGCAGCAGCACAAGTCCTTTTGTCCTTCTGCGCCTGCTGCACGTCTGGCCCAACAGCACCAGCACCAGGGCCAGCAGGCTTGCGCTTGGCATCCCAAACCCAAGCCCGCGGCTTCCTCCACCAGTAAGCAGAGAGGTAAGGCCCAGGAGGTCCCTCGGCCGGTCCCTCCTCTAAGCCTGCCCAGTGACAGGTTGAGGTGTTGCCCCAGCCCACTCTCTCCCCTGTCTTCTGGGGGATGGTTCCGCCACTTCCTTTCCGCCTGGTCCGCTTCACCACGGACCGTTGGGTGTTGGAGGGTAGGAAAGGGCCTGCCCCTGGAGTTCGAGCAGGCCCTGCCTTCCGAGCCTGCCGCCTCGGGGGCTATGGGGTCCAGGCCTCTGTCAGCTCACTGGCTGATATTGCCCTGCCCCTCAAAAGAGATGATCAGGAAGGTGGCGGATCCTCCTCCAGACCCAGGGTTTGTGTCCGGTACTTCCTGTTCCCAAAACGGATGGGGGGCTGGCGCCCCATTCTCGACTTGCACAACCTGAACAGGTTCCTAAGGTCTCGGACCTTCAGGATGGTCACTCTGGCTCAGATAATCCCATCCTTGGAATGAGGCATGTGGTTCTTTTCTCTGGACCTTCAGGATGCGTTCTTTCACGTCCCAATCTGTCCATCCCACCAGAGGTTCCTCCGCTTCAGAGTGGAGGGATCCCTTTATGAGTTCCGGGCCATGCCCTTCGGCCTTTCCCTAGCTCCCAGAGTTTTCACCAAATGCATGGCAGTGGTGACAGCATTCCTGTGGCACCGAAGGGTCCGGGTGCACCCCTACCTGGATGACTGGCTGATTGCAGCCCCCTCCAGAGCGGAGGTGGAGCAGTCCAGAGATCTGGCCTCCAGGTTTGCTCTCAGGTTGGCCTCCTCATCAATGAGGCCAAGTCGGAACTCATGCCAGAGCAGGTGATACAATTCATCGGGGCAGAGCTCAACTCTCTACGTGCCAGAGCACGGCTCCCGGCGGACAGGGCCGAGGTTCTTTCCTCCTTTGCCCAGTCATTTCAGGTTGGGCAATTGCGCCCTGCCTGGGACTTCCTGCGCCTCCTGGGCCTCATGGCGGCCTGCACCAGCGTGGTCCATTGGGCCCGCTGGTACATGCGTCCCCTTCAATGGGGGCGGGCCAGCCAATGGTCACAGCACTTCGATCCGCTGGATCAGCTAGTGACAGTGACCCAGGGGATGTGGAACGCTCTCCAGTGGTGGACCGTTCCAGCACATCTCCAGGAGGGCATCCCGTTTGTCACCCCGAGCCAACGGTCTCGCTATCGACCGATGCCTCTCTGATGGGTTGGGGTGCCCATCTGGGGGAGCACAGAGCGCACGGCCTCTGGTCCCCTCAGGAGTCCCGATGCCATATCAACCTGCTGGAGCTTCAAGTGGTTCGTCAAGCCCTCACCGCCTTCGCTCCATTTCTACGGGGTCAATTGGTTCAGGTCCAGACGGACAATACCACGACCGTGTACTACCTAAACCGCCAGGGCGGGACACGTCCATGCCTCTGTGCAGGGAAGCTCTCCACATTTGGTCACTCATGCGCAGCCTGGAGGCAGATCTCCTCGCCATTCATGTGGCAGGGGCCTCCAACACCCTGGCCAATGCCCTAAGCCGGATAGGGGCTGCGTCTCACGAGTGGTCGCTCCTGCCGGAGGTTGTACAAGATCTCTTCTCCCACTGGGGCACGCCTCAGGTGGACCTGTTTGCCTCCAGGGAGAATGCGAAGCTGAGACTGTTTCATGCCCACCCCCCTCAGCAGGGCTCGCTGCAGGGGGATGCCTTCTCGAGGCTGTGGACCCCAGGCCTCTTCTACACCTTTCCCCCATTTCCCTTGATCCACAAAGTGCTTCTCAAGGCGAGGAGGGACAAGGCGCGGGCGATTCTGGTAGCCCCAGACTGGCCCCGCCAGTTCTGGTATCCAGATCTCCTCAGTCTCAGCTCCAGGCTCCCGAGGTGGCTTCCAGCCCGCCCGGGCCTGATCTCAGTCAATCAAGGGAAGGTATTCCATCTGGACCTTCAATCCCTCACCTGATGGCCTGGTTCCTGAGCGGCTAGAGTTCCAGGCCTTGGGTCTTTCTGACGAGGTCCTCAATGTCATTGAGGCGTCCCGTAAGGAGTCGACCAGAAAATGCTACACCTTCAAATGGAAGAGATTCTCCATTTGGTGTCAGGGCAAGGGCCTGGACCCTTCCTCCTGTTCCTTGGCAAGCATTCTGGACTACCTGTGATCCCTTTCTCAGCTAGGGCTTCGGTCGATGACCCTTAAGGTGCACCTGGCAGCCATCTCTGCTTACCGGGCGCGGGCCGGGAAGCAGTCGGCGCAGGAGAAGGTGGTCGGGCGCTTTTTCAAAGGCCTTGATCACATATTCCCTCCGGTGCGAGAACCTCCACCTCCGTGGGATCTACTGCTGGTATTGGCTAAGCTCATGGGCAAGCCATTCAAACCGATGCACAGGTGTGACATCTCTCACCTGTCATGGAAGACTGCCTTCTTGGTGGCTATTACGTCAGCCAGAAGGATGGGAGAGCTCCAGGCGCTTTCCATCGAGTTTCCCTTATCTGGTCTTCCACAGGGACAAGGTTGTCCTGCGCCCCCACCCGAAATTCCTTCCGAAGGTGGTGTCAGAGTTTCACCTTAACCAGGTGTTGACTCTGCCGGTGTTCTACCCCAATCACCTCGGAGGGCGAATATAGGCCTGCATTGGACCCTAGAAGAGCCGCTATTACAAGGAGCGGATGGCTGAAGTTCGGGAGAGGTTCACCAGCCTTGTCACCTACGCTGAAGCTGCACCTGGCAGACCTGCAGCCAAGCGGACGATAGGCAGGTGGGTCACCTCCTGCATAGATCTCTGCTATAGGTTGGCGGGCATGGAGCCTCCCAGAGGGATAAGAGCTCATTTTCCCTGCCATACCGCTGCATCAGTGGCTGCTTCCAGGGATGTCCCTGTCCAGGAAATCTGCAGGGCTGCTACCTGGAAGTCAGCAAACACCTTCATCACCCACTACCACATCGACCTTGAGTCACGCCGGGATGCTGGTTTTGGGGCCTCGGTTCTCCAGTCTTTATTTCCCAAGTAGGGGGTGTGCGCCTTGCCTCCCTCCTCCTGGAGAACTGCTAGGAGTCTACAGACAGTGTGGATGAACAACATATCCATGTCCCTAGAAATACAGGTTACTCACCTGTAACAGGAGTTCTAGGAATGGTATATGTTGTTCATCCACACGACCCACCCGACCTCCCCGGCTTCGACGCGACAACCTGGCTTCCAGCGGCTAGATCTGGCGTCATGGGGTGGAGCCAAGAGTTTTACCACCCAGGTGGGTGGGAGGAGCCAGCTTGAAGACCTTCTGGCAAGATTTAAAGCGGCAAGGAACCTGCCAGACAGTGTGGATGAACAACATATACCATTCCTAGAACTCCTGTTACAGGTGAGTAACCTGTATTTCCTACATTAAAACTGAGTTTGTGTGTAATTGCCCAATTTTCCAGTTTGTTTACCATTCTGAATTTGTTTATAGCCTCATCTGTATCCATCACAGACCCCACCTTAGTGTCGTCAGCAAACTTCAATAACCACAGTCCTTCACAGTGTATTGATGTCACATAAATTTTGAAGAGTGGGACCCAGTACCGATCCCTGTGGCACTCCACTCATCACATTACCCCAATCTAATGTGTGCCCTTTTCTGATTACTCTTTACCTTCTGTTTTCTAACCACGATCCAACCCAGCTCACTATTCTGCTATTCCTCTCCCTATGCTTCCCAGCATCCCACTGGCCCTACCAAGTGCTTTGCCACAGTGCCGTGCCACTTTGACGTCATCAGATATAATCATCCCAAGGTGTCTTTCCTGCTTACTGAGTGTCAGTACCCCCCCCCCCCAAATCCTATACTCAGCTCCTGGGTTCCTTTGCTCTAAGTGCATGATTTTTCACCTTGTCATTGAATGCCAATTGCCATGCTCTTGACCACTCCCAGAGTTTCCCAAGGTACTTATGCAGTCTCTCCGCTCCCTCCTAAGTGTCCACCCTATTACACATTTTGGTGTCATCTGTAAAAAAGGATACCTTTTACAGATGACACCAAGGCATCTGGGGCATAAAAACCCGAGAACAGCTTACATCCTAGGAGGGGAGGAAATAAAAAAAACAGAGCAGGAGAGGGATCTGGAGATTATAATATCAAGCAACCTTAAGGTGCGTAGCTAGTGCAGCAAGGCAGTGGGGAAGGCAACTAGAACGTTGGCATGCATTGGGAAGGGCATAACTAGCAGAAGGAGGAAGGTGCTGATGCTGCTTTACAAGGCCATGGTGAGGTTGCACCTGGAGTTAGGGGTCCAGTTCTGGAGACTGCATCTACAAAAGGATATAGGTGGGATAGAGAGAGAGAGTCCAGAGAAGTGCAACCAAGATGGTGCACGGTATGCAGGGGGAGTCATATGAGCAGAGGGAATTAGATCTGTACGCTTTGGAGACTAGAGGGGAGAGGGGGGACATGATTGAAACTTTTGTATGTGAAGGGGATCAGTAAAGTGAAGGAGGGGGATAAAACTAGGGGGCATAGACTGAGATTAGAGGGAGGAAGATATGGAGGTAATGTGAGGGGGCAGTTCTTCACGGAGAGGGTTGTGGAAGCCTGGAAAGACTACTGGAGCAGCTGGTGGAGGCTGAAATGGTAGAGGGATTCAAGAGGGCATGGGACAGGCATGTGGAGCTGGGAGTAGTGGGGAAGGGCCAGTGGAAAAGGAGAAGTGGGGGGGGTGCAGACTCGATGGGCCATTGAGTCCTTTTCTGCCATCATGATTCTGTGATTCTTTCCTTCTAGTTCTTCTGCAGTGTCACTTAAGAAGACATTGAACAGGGCCTGTCCCACTACTGAGCTCTGCACCCCCCTGGTCACACTCTCCTCAATACAGTCAGTGCCATTAGCCACCACCCTCTATCTCCTATCCAGTAACCGGTGTCTTACCCAGTTCACCACTTTGGGTCCCATCCCTAGGCTGCTGAATTTCTTTATTAGTCTCCTGTGTGGCAGAGTGCCGAAGACCTTGCTGTAGTCCAGATAGGCCATGTCCACTGCCTCCTCTGACTTATTTCCTGGTCACCCAATCATGGAAATCAATTAGATTTGTCTGGCATGCCCCCTAATCCATGCTGCCATTTGTCTTGTATCTCATTGTATTCAAGATACTCTAGCAATTTTTCCTTTAACAGAGTTTTCTTTAATTTCCCAACCACTGATGTGAGACTGACTGGGCTATAGTTGCTAGCCTCCTCCTTGCTGCTGCAGTTATTCAGAGAGACAACATCTGCTCTCCTCCAGTCCTCCAGAACCACACGTGTTTCCAGTGAGCTGTTGAATAAGGCCATCAATGAGTCGGCTGCTACCTCCCTGAGTTCCTTTAGTATCCTTAGGTATATTCCATCTGGTCCCATGGCGTTGTCCATTTTCAGAGCTGCAAGTACCAAGGCCCGCCCATTGGCGCAGTGGTAGTGCTACCACTTGTGATGTCAATGACCCACGTTTGGGAGTGATTCTGGGTCATCCAGGGCTGGTCGGAGTAGAGAGGGAGGGTCCCACTTGCTGTCGCCATACTGTCTCCTGGATGCAGGGGACAGTAGGGAGAGGCATGATCAGAGGATGAAGGATCCGTGCTGGCTGTGGACCACATCACACTTGGGTGTGTATGTCCTTGCAGCCCTTGTATGCATGGTTCCTGTGTAGTTGGGAGAAAAACGGAGAAAATCAGTGCCCTGTGCCCAAGGACGAAGGGCTTCTGGCATCACTGCATGCACCTTCCTGGCCGTGCAGAGGTTGCCTCCTGATGAGAAAAAAAGACATTCAGGGATAAATCCTCTCCACCCCATCCCTGCCCTCCACCCCAGTCTCCTTCACCCCATGCAAGTTGAGGCTGTGTGGAGGATGGCACCTCAAAAGTGAGCCCAGGTAGGATGGTCAGTGGTTTGCCTTGGGGGACTGGAGGGAGTTTGGGGGCAGAGTAAGAAGGGAACAGAAACAGAAATTACAAAAAAAAAGCTGCAACTACCTTCAGAACTCTTTCCTTTGAAAGTGAACTTGTGTCCACTTCCCCTTCCCTTGTTCCTGCTACTTCCTTGTGGCCCGTCCCTCCCTCCACTGTGAAGACTGAGCAGAAGTAGTCTGCTTTTTCTTATGCCTCTTCTGTGCAGTCTCCCCCACCTCCTTCTTTATCCTTACTATCCCTCCCCTAGCTTTCCTGTTCTCACTTAATGTACCTGAAGAAAATCTTATCCCATTTAGCTGTCCCATCGGCTATCCTTTTATCTGTCTGCACCTTTGCTTTCCTCTCTGCCTTTCATGTTTCCCTCTGTTTTACTTGATATACCTTCCTGTATTCCTCCCTCTGCATTTTCTTATACCTCCTGAATGTCCCCCTTTTTTTCCTCACCATCTTGGCCACTTCCCTAGAGCGCCATAGTCCTCTCCTTACCTTCTAATTTTACTCAGTTCCTTCACACAGAGATTGGTTGCATTTATTATGCACTCCCTTATTTTACCTCATTCTGCCTCTACCCCTCCCTGGCAATCCTTCCATGTGAAGCAGTTTCTGAGGAGGTCTCCCATTTCTTTAAAATCCACCCTCCTGATGTCAAGGCCCTTGTCCTTGTGTGGTTAGCCTCTGTTCCCATCTTAATGTTATACCATATTGTATGATGATCACTGGTATTTAAGAGACTGCCCACTGTGACATTTAGAATGCCATCCCAGTTTGTAAGAATCAGGTCCCACACTTCCCTATCTTTAGTGGGTTCCTTGAGTAGCTGCCTAAGAACGGGCCCTTGTAAGGAGTCAAGGATTGCCCTGCTCCTTGCTGAAGCTGCAGTTGAAAGGCTCCAGTCCACAGATTAAAGTCCCCAACTAGCAGCACTTACCTCTTGCTTGCCATTCTGATGTTTGTTTCCTCAAGTGCCTTAGCCACTCCTCTTCCTGTGCTTGAGGTTTCTATGCCAGCCCTGTATGGATAGTGACCCCAATACCTGTCTTCAGGATGACCAACAGCGCCTCCAGTCATAGAAACATAGACTTTGATGGCAGATAAGGACCGCTTGGCCAACCTAGTCTGCCCATTTCCCTACCTACTGGATAAGCTGCAGATCCTAGTTAACCAACAGCCTCTTTCTTCCTGTCCCCTACATGAACTGTCTTATGTCTGTCCCATACATTCTTGAATTCTCCCACCGTTTTAGACCCCACAACCTCCTTAGGAAGGCGGTTGCATGCGTCCACCACCCTCTCTGTGAAAAAATACTTCCTCACACTGCCCCTGAGCCGTCCCCCCCTCTACCTTCAAATTGTTTCCCCTTGTTCTTGCACATCTCTTTTTCTGAAAGATGCTACCCTCTTGGACTTTGTTGACCATCCAGTCTGCCCAAATACCACCCCCTGTCCTTTTATCTTGCCCCCTCTCTTCCATGACATTTTTTGCCTTTATTCAGCCCCATGTAGTTGTCCCAAGCCCTCTTGAATTTGCTCAATAACTTTATTCCCGCCACCCATTCTGGCAGCCTGTTCCAAGGACCCACCACTCTCTCAGTGAAGAACTTCTCCCTCGCATTTCCTCCAGATCTGCTCCCTCCAGCTTGAATTCGTGTCCCCTTGTTGATTTGTTTCCCCTCATCCTTAATATGCTACCAGTCCTTCTTTTACTCCGGGTGCTCCTGTACTTCTGTGGCCTTGATTCTCTCCCTCACACATAGTACAACCCCTCCTTCCTACCCTGTCTCTCCTGAACAGAGTAGTTTAGTATGGCCATGTCCCAATTGTGGCTGTCAGTGCGCATGACTCTGTTATGACCACCAAATCCAGGCTTGCCTTCACCTTGATGGCCTCCAGGTCCAGAATTTCCCTGACTCCTTGCATGGGCACACGTGACTCTCCATACCTTACTTTCTCCCTGCTTCCTTCCCTGCTCCCCCTATTCAGCTTGTGCTGTTCCGTGAAGCTCCCCCACATCTCCCTCATCCCTTGTTACCTTCTCCATTACGTCCTTTATTCCTTTTTTTATGCTTTCCTGATTTGTTCCTTCCGCATCCTGTGGCTTGTCCCCGCCCCTGTCTTCTTGCACCCCTGCCCTGGGAAAGCTTACTAATAATTTTTTTTCTGGTACTTTTTTTTTTTCTGAGAGGTGTTATAATTTAAGATTACCTCCTTCAGCTACATCTTTGTGTGGGGTATTAACCCGTGGTTCGACTGCCTCCCACCCAAGCTCGCACGACCCTTAATTTATAGCCGATTTCCTGTCACGTGACTTCCTGTACAAGATTATTTTGCTTATAACCTGCAACCACCAGAGGGAGTTCCCACTGCTGCACTCTTTTCCCTTCTATTCCCACTTAATCTCTGCTATTTCCTAGGCACTCTTGCCCTCTCTGCTCCTCCACTACTCTATCATAGGCACTCCTGCCTTCCCATCTACTTCACAGCTGTGTACCCTGCCTGCACCCCCCCTCCACATTCTCTAGCCTCTTGTCCCTATTCCAGCCTCAGCCTGTCCCGCTCCCCCCCCCGCCTCTGGCAGTACCTAGTGCAGCCACTAGGAGTCACTGTTTCCACCCCCTCAAAGGACCATCCGCCTGTCCTTTCTAGTCCATTTTGCATGCTCATCCACCTCTCCCCCAGGCCCGTAACCCCCCCCCCAGGGGATTTGAACCCTGTACTTCTGGCACCAAAGGCGGCGACGCTACCACTGCACCATAGCAGTAGCCACACTTATCAAGGTACCTTCACCCCCTTACACTTTCCAGACATCACGCGGCCATGGACGTACTGACTCTTGTGCTTAATCTTCTAACAATTATCTTACTCTTTCAGCCCTTACCCTACCCATTCAGACATGCTCCCACCCTGTACCTCCCACCCCCAACTTCCCTCACATGCTGGACCACCAACTCACCCCAGCACCCCCCGCCAAACCCTTTCCCCACCCCCATCCCCTGGTCAAACTGGGCTCACGCCATTCTGGCCATTGCTGCCCTTACCTCTCTACCCATCCCCTGTACCCACACCTCCAGAACCCCACTCCAGTTGCTGTGCAGCAGCTCTAATCGTCGCAGCATGCTGCTCAGACTAATCACCCTTCTTCTTCTGCTGTCCGGGAATGTGCACCCCAGCCTCAGCCCTGGGCCATCTACCCCACCCACACACCCTGCTGGGTGTGGCCTACGCATTGCCTCATTGAACATCTGCAGTCTGCCAAAAAAAATGGCTTCACTCCAGTGCTGGGTCGTACAACACAGGCCAGACATCCTTGCCATAGTGGAGACCTGGCTCTCTACATCAACCCGACTCAGCTGTCTCCATACCTGTTTTCACCATTTTCAGGGATGATAGAGTTGGCAAACGTGGGGGAGGATGTGCAGTATACCTTCGTGACCCCCTCCTTTGCCATGCTCTCCCTGCCCCTAAGCTCAGTCATGGTGCCCAAGCCATCACAATAAAAATCTCCCCTGACCCGGGCAGAGGCCCTCTCTACCTCACTACTGCATACATACCCCCACAGAACCAAGCACCAGCAGCCCACTTCCTTACTGACTATCTAGCCACCCTGCCCCACAAAACCGAGCAGATTGTCCTAGGGGGCCTCAATGTAAACTGGCTAAGCTTCACCACCACACATATAAAGGACTCCTTTACTGCCCTTGGCTTAACCCAATTAGTCACACTTCCTACCAGATTTAATCAGTCAAGTGGCACCAGCACCCTCCTTGACTTGTTTCTCTCCAATCGCCACCACAAAATCAAGGACATGAATATCTTAGTCAATGCACTCAGCGACCACTCCCCTATCCTTTGTCACTGGTCCTCTCCCATGCAGAAGCCTTCATCCCAAAACACCCCTTGCCGCCGCTTTCACCCAGGAGGCCTCAGTAACCTGAGGCAACACCTAGCCCAACTGGACTGGTCCCCAATCTCACTCGCAACCGATATCGACACCGCACTAGCCTACCTCACCAGTGCATTCTGCAGGGCCTGTGACCTCTTTGCCCCTTTTCCAACACACCCTGCAAAAGACAGAATGTCCCATGGATCTGCTCCCCCCCCCATTCAACAACTGAAGCAGAGGGATGATCTATTGCATATTGCAGTCTAATCGGGTAGGCCTGCAGACAGACTGGCCTATAACGCCACCTGCAACTGATGCACCTGGGCCACACGGCAAGCTAAGGCCAAACACTATCAAACTACTCTGGCCTCCACCTGGGGCTCCACACGCACTTTCTGGAACAATATAAAGGAACTCAATGGAAATTCCCGCTCCTCCCCCATCATCCCAGATAGCGGTCGATGGCACTATCACCACTGACACCCAACAGATTGCTGACTATCTCAACAAGGCTTTCTCAGACCTCAGCTCAGTCCTTCCTGTCCACTTATTTGATCCTATCACCACCCCAAGCCCCCTGTCCTGAAACACCCCATTTCTCCTCCATCGTATGTAGCCGAAGCCAAACCCACGATGCTAAAGCCCTCTCCAGCCACAACCCCAAGTGCGACCCGAGTGACTCTAGGATTCTCCGGCTAACCCTAAATGTCATGCCTACCCCCCTCACTGACCTGCTAAACCGGTCCCTATGTCTGGGCCAATTTCCGAGTGCCTGGAAATCAGCCGAAATAACTCCAATCCACAAGAATGGAGATCGCACAGCACCTAATAACTACAGGCCGATCTCCATCCTTCCCCCACTCTCTAAAGCCCTGGAAAAATAGTCTCTTCCCAACTCATGGAATACCTTACCAAATACAACATACTTTGTCTAGACTAGAGCAACACTGCTTCCACCCTGGACATAGCACCATATCGGCACTCCTGGAGTTTTCTCACCACATACACTCTGCACTTGACTCTGGCGACATTGCAGGGGCAGTGTTCATTGACCTGTCCAAGGCCTTTGACACTGTGTGCCACCCCCTCCTGCTCAACTCCCTCCAACAACTGGGTTTCTCGTCTGGCTCCCTTGCATGGTTTTCCAGTTACCTCCATAGCAGATCCCAGTGGGTTAAGATAAACAGTACACTATCTACCACTTTACCTGTCCGCTCCGGTGTCCCCCAAAGATCCATTCTGGGTCCTACTCTCTTCAGTCTCTTTCTTAACACCCTCCCTAGCTCCTGCTCAGGCAGAATGCTCCTATATGCCGACGCGGTTCTCGTCGCCTCCCATCACAACCCTGTCTCCCCCCAGGACTCCCTACAGCTCGTCTTCAGTCAAGCCGAAAAATGGTTCCTCAACCACTGTCTGGTCCTGAACCTCAAAAAGACAAAGTCTGTGCTCTTCACCCACCACCAGACCAGGGCCAGTAATGCCCCCTCCTCATCCTCCCCAGCATCCTCCACCCCATTGAACAGGTTACAGCATACAAATACCTGGGCATTACCTTCGACTCAGCACTCACTTTCCACGCTCATCTTAAAACCCTGTCCATTGCAGTGAACACCCGGATTGGATTCCTCTACCGCCACAGAGACTGTCTTCCTCTGAATGCACTCCGGCTGGCTATCACCTCCTCCATCCTGTCCCTGGTGGACTACGGGCTTCCCATGTATGCTGCGGCTGACTCCACCGCCCTCTCTAAAGTCCAGACCTCAATAAACAAGGCGTGCAGGCTCCTGACTGGTGCCCAAGGCAGAACCCACACATGCCAGCTCTACTCCTCCTCTAACCTACTCACCTTCAATGAACGCCTGCGCTACCACACCTATATATTGGCCAAAAAAAAACACTACTTGGGCTGTCCCCCCTGGGGTTGCTACATCCCTTAAACTAGCCCCCAAGATGGTCGCCACCCGGAATGCAGCCAAGGCCACCTTCCAGGTTCCTAGAACCAGGACCTCTGTTGCCCAAAGGTCCTTCCACCACAGGGCCCCCTCCTAGTACAACACCCTCCCTCCGCATATCACAAGCATCCCCAAAATCGGCCCGTTTAAAATTGCCCTATGCAGCCACCTCACCAGTACTCGAAACTGTAACTGCTCTTGAGGGCCCCAAAGCCTAAACTCATCTTTCCCATCCCTTCTGGTACTCTGCAATGGACAAAGTCCTCTGGACTGCCTCCTCATTCCCCCCCCCAGCAACCCGGGTCCCCCCAGGCACTTGCTCCCTATACCCTCTAGAGCATGCCTCTTTATTTAATACAATTGTTAGATCGAACTTTGTAGACAATAGCAAGCCTCAGCAAATCCTGTGTAACATTGGAATTGCCTTTATGTTCTATTGACTGTATCACACCTGTATCTAGAGCAGGCCTCTTTATTTAATACAATTGTTTGATCGAGCTTTGTAGACAATTGCAAGCCTCAGCACTCCTATGTAACACTGGAATTGCTTTGTATGTTCAATTGATTGTATCACGCCTGTATCGTCCACCAATGTTGTACACGCTGTGTATTTGTTGTCTACCCTCCCTGTGATGAAGTGCCTTTGTAAATGAGTCCTTGACTCCAAAGGTTGTAAATCCGATATATGAAATAAATAAATAAATAAGAGTCTGCTTTGTTGTTAAGTTCAGTCAGTGTTTGACAACTGCATAATGCTGATATTTGCATCTTATAAATTAGAAAAGAATAGAGAGATCAAAACATTTTCTTACAATTTATTTGCCCAGCATAGTCCAACATAGATGTAACTAATTCTTCTCCATTAATATTTCTTGCATTTTGTTTTGTTTTTTAGGTTTTATATAATGCATTTGATGACATCATTCCAAGAGTAAGCAAAAGGCATAAAAGGGATAAAAAGGAGGAAGAAATAAAGAAGTTCCAGTCCAAAGGCACAAAGTAACTTCATTTTTACGTTGTTCATTTATGCAGCCGCACTTTTGCATTGAAAATGCAAAATGTTATAAGATTGATTGGTCCTTTCTGGAGTGCATTCCTGATGTTGATATGGCATTGGATTATTTTTATAGTCGGTCACTGCCAATTCAGGATATTCTGTTCCCTTTTCATTCTTTCCGGTGCCAAGGTTCTTCCACCTGGTGGTTTTCCCCAGTTGTCAAGAAATTGATAAAGGATCGAAATGTAGCTATAACAGAGTCATGCACACTGACAGCCACACCAAGATAGAGACATCGATAGGGAGAAGGGCGGGGTAAATGGAGATAACGACAAAGGCAGTAAGGACAGGGATGGGGCAAAAAGGGGGTAAGGCAATCAAGAAATGGAGGGTAATGAGTACCAGTGCCTGTAGTCTGGGCAACAAGCTCCCTGAACTGGTGGCCTTGATGGAAGAGGGATGCCTGGATATCGTGGCAGTCACAGAAACATGGTACACAGAGAACCATGACTGGGATGTTAACATACCAGGGTACACAACCTACAGGAGAGACAGGGAGGGTAGAAGAGGGGGAGGAGTAGCTCTCTATGTAAGGGAAGGGATAAAAGCAACGGAACAAAAGAGTAAACAGGGAGGAGAGGAGGCACGCTGGGTCACCTTAGAGACTGGAAAATGGCACCACAGTCCGCACAGGGGTTGTATACAGACCCCCTGTGGAGGGGTTATGGGATAACAGATGGACCAGACACCAAACTTCAGGTTCAGCACACAATCTCTGTGATGTTTATTCAAAATACAAGAAATAACCTTTTGCAATGGCATATTTTTTCTTCAGTACATCAGTTTGCAGCAACAGAGTATGAATGTCCTTTCCCTGCACTTAGCCAGCACCTACTGACACTGACCTCTGATCCCATCCATTAGATAAGATGTACCCATAACCCTTATGCAAGCCCTCATTTGCTTATGTAGTGGGGGACCAAAAAGAAAACAAGCTATACACAAAGAACCTCAATGCATCACTGAAAGAACGGTTTCCCCAAAGGGCATTGGTAACAAATGAAGTTTCAAAGACACACATCATCATACATACTTCCATAATGCAGTGCATCATGGGATATATGCAAATCACCATGGCATTTCTGGCTTGTTAAGTTTACAGCAATTTACATGCATTTAAAATATCACAACTAGCTTAATTTCTATAATAGTCACGTAGTACTTTTTAGCATTATCAAAAACATCAAGAGCCATGGAATTTGAAACATTACAGGTTTCATAAACATAAGGTATATACATTAAGATATTTTATAACATAGTGCTGTTGCATACTAAATCCAATAACGATAAACACAACCTGTTTTACATATTCTTGGAGATCACAATAATCTCCCTATACGAGGACTTGAGAGGGAAAAGGAAAATTAAAGAGGATACTATAGCATAGTCAAGAGAGGGAGAAGGGGTGCCCACAGGTGGCCAACCTTATGGACTAGAAATAGTAAAGGATAGATGAGGCTTAGAAATAGAACTGTTGCAACAGATTTAAGAAAAGGTCAGTCCTCAAGAGTGGCAGGAGCTCCAAGTCACACCCCCATCTTGGGGAGGAAATGGACAAGGATATGATAGAAGGCATCCTTAGGATGGCAGAGAAATTGGAGATATTGTTGATGGGGGACCTGAATATGCCAGATGTTAACTGGAGCACCTTTGCTGCCGCCACATCCAAGAGCGGGGCCATTCTTGATGCCCTACAGAGAGTATGCCTCAGACAGCTAGTGTTGGAACCCACTCGGGAGGGAGCAGTCTTAGACCTCATACTCTCAAATGGGGACAGTGAGAGTATCTCAGATCTAGAAGTGGGTAGCCATCTGGGAACAAGTGACCACCACAGTGTGGTTCACGATAAACTCAGCTGCAGAGTCAAGCCATTCAAAAGTGAGGGTACTGGACTTCAGTAGGGCTGACTTTGTCAAAGTGGGAGAGTGCCTCAGTAAAGCATTAGCAAACAGGCAAGAAGGAGGGGCGGAGCAAAAATGGGGAAACATCAAAACTGCTATCACAGAGGCAACACGCCTTTGTGTAAAGCAAATAAACAAATCAAAAAGAAAGAAAAAAACACTATGGTTCTCAAAAGAAGTGGCAGGGAAGGTAAGGGAGAAGAAGATAGCATTCAGGAAGTATAAGGAATCACAGAAGGAGCAGGACAGAGAACTGTACCAGTTAAGGCAGAAGGAAGCAGGGAAGGCAGTCACAATAGCAAAGGCCCAAACTGAGGAAAAGATAGTCAACTCAGTTAAGAAGGGGGCTAAAACCTTTTATAGGTACATTAGGAAGCATAGAAAAACAAAGGGAGGGACAGTGAAACTGAATAGAATGGACACAGGGTGGGCAGAGAGGGACAGTGAAAAAGCAGGGATACTGAACAAATACTTCTGCTCAGTATTCACAAAAGAGGAGGAGGGGCGGTACCTTATCCAGTTAACAGAAGCACTCTGGATAGGGGGGTCGATCGCAGTCCTTTCACAGAAGAAAGGTTTCTGAAAGAACTAAAACTGAAGGTGGCCAAATAATGGGGCCTGACGGGATTCACCCCAGAAGTCTAAAAGAATTAAGAGGAGAACTAGTGACACCACTGACTACCCTTTTTAACAAATCATGGGAGGATGATGTGGTACCTGAGGACTGGAGGAGGGCGGATGTGATTCCCCTTCACAAAAGTGGGAGCAAGACAGAGGCAGGAAACTACAGACCTGTCAGTTTGACCTCAGTGGTAGGGAAAATGATGGAATCACTTCTGAAGGAAAGAATTGTTGAGTTCCTAGAGGCCAGTGGGGCACAGGACCCAAGGCAGCATGGATTCACAGAAGGAAGCTAATGTCAGATGAATCTAATCTATTTCTTTGACTGGGTGACAAAGTAGTAGACCAGGGAGGGTCTGTGGACATGGCCTACCTAGACTTTAGCAAGGCATTTGACACAGTCCCACACAAAAGATTAATAAACAAATTAGCCAGGCTGGGAGTGGGCCCCAGGGTGGTAGCCTGGGTACAACATTGGCTGGACAATAGGACACAGAAGGTAATAGTAAACGGAGTCCACTCTGAAGAAAGGGGGTTACTGGTGGGGTACCGCAGGGTTCAGTACTGGGTCTAGTCCTTTTTAATGTCTTTATAAGTGACATTGCACAGGGACTAGAAGGAAAAGTATGCCTCTTTGCAAATGACACATAGATCTGCAACAGGGTTGATACACATGGGGGAGTGGAAAGGATGAGAAGGGACTTGGCAAGGTTGGAGGAATGGTCAGAAGTATGGCAGTTTGGATTCAGTACAAAGAAGTGCAACTAATGCACCTGGGAAACAAAACCCAGGGAAGAGTACACTGGGGGTAGTAACAACAACAAAAATGGAAAAGGACCTGGGGATAGTCATATCAGATGACCATAAGGTTAGCAAGCAATGTGAGAAGGCAGTAGGGCGGGCTGGGGGGATACTGGGATGTATAGGGAGAGGCGTCACCAGCAGAAAACAGGAAGTTGTTATCCCTCTGTACAGACAGTTTGTGGACCCCACCTGGAGTACTGCGTCCAGTTCTGGAGACCCCATCTCCGCAAGGACATAGACAGGATGGAGGTGGTCCAGAGGAGGGCAACTAAAATGGTGCATGGTCTGCAAGAGAAGCTGTATGAGGAGAGACTAAAGGAGCTTAATATGTATACCCTTGAGGAAAGGGGGGGGGGCATGTTTGAAAATTTTAAGTACCTCAGTGGAATCAACAAAGTCCAAGAGGGTAGCATCTTTCAGTAAAAGAGATGTGCAAGAACAAGGGGACACAATTTGAAGATGGGGGGCAGCTCAGGGGCAATGTGAGGAAGTATTTTTTCACAGAGTGGGTGGTGGACGCATGGAACCGCCTTCCTGAGGAGGTTGTGGGGTCTAAAACTGTGGGAGACTTCAAGAATGCATGGGACAGACATAAGGCAATTTCTTGTGGGGGGTAAGAAGAAATAGGCTGTTGGTTAACTAGGATCTGCAGCTTATCCAGTAGGTAGGGAAATGGGCAGACTAGGTGGACCAAGCAGTCCTTATCTGCCATCATGGTCTATGTTTCTATGTTTAGCCTGGTCAAAATTTAACAGACTCCCCAGTATATCTGCAATGAACCTTTGTCATAGACTCAGGAGTTTAGTGTCGTTGGAGGGAAGGGAAGCAAAAAAAGACTACTATAGGGAACATCTCTAATCTAGTTGGGCTAACCCTAAACGATTTTGGAATAATATTAATTCACTTTTGTCTCAAAAACCTTAATTAGATATGCAGAAGGTAACTGTGGACAATGCTGATATTGTTGATTTACCCCAAACTGTTAAATAACAAATTTTCTGATTTGTCCAGCTGCAGAAGTACCTTTCCACAACCCAAAGTTCGTAATTCTGAGTAATTTGATCTACCTTTAAATCGACCCAGGTTTATATTTAGTGAAACTGTTCAAGCTGAGGTCTTGACACTTTTGCAGGCCATTCCTGATGGGGCTAGTGACTGCGGGGGAGGGTTGGATGGCCGTGTTTCAGAACTGTCAATCCCATTTATTATTGATCCTCTTTGTTACTTATTTAACCTCTCCTTGGTTACTTGTGCATTTCCTGCTGAATGGAAGAAAGCTAGGGTAATCCCTATCCCAAAGAAAACTAATGCAATTTCTTTGGATGAATTTAGGCCTATTTCAATTCTGAATCCCCTTGGCAAAATACTTGAAAAGTTAGTGGCTATGCAAATAAATGAGTATTTAGATGCTTATGAATTGATGGCTACACAACAGCATGGCTTTTGTAAGTACCATGGGACGGGACCTGCCTTTGTCGGGTTCACTGACGCCGTCCTCTGTGGTTTCGTAGAAAGGTAGGATGATGGGGGCAGTGTTCGTGGACCTGATCAAGGGTTTTGATTTAATTGACCATGATCTGACTTGTTTCAATCTATTTGAAATTGTTTTTTCTGAAGCTTTTGTTTCCTGGGTTCACAGTTATTTGTGAGATAGAAGTCAATATGTCCAGGTTGGATCTGTTGCCTCGGATGTGTCCTCAATTTGTTGTGGTGTTCCACATGGGTCCATCTTGGGCCCTTTTGTTTTCTTTTTTGTTAACCATTTGCCCCAGGTTTGTAAATATAGCAGTACTTATTTGTATGCGGATGATCTAATTATTTTCACTCAATCAAGGTCAGTATCTGAGTTATCAACTGTTTTGAATAATGATTTTGGGGCTGTTTGTTCCTGGTCATCTTGTAATGCTGTGATTGTAAACTCGGGCGGGGGGGGGACTAAGGTTATGTTGTCTGGCAGATTATGCTTGAGGACAATCCGAGGCTTGTTATATTGGACCAACAAGGCCTTCTACGTAAGCAGGTCACCCAGTTTAGATATTCAGGTGTGTTCCTGGATTCTTGTTTATCTGTTTCTCTTCAGGTACAATTTGTTACCAAAACAATCAATAAGAAAATAGGGTTATTGTACAAATTCATGTCCTATTTCACACTTGACACCAGGAGAGCTATTGCCCTTGGGTCACTTCTTCCCCATTTCGACTATGTATCTAGTCTCTATTTTAATATTCGGCGGAAGGAAATGCATGCCATGCCTTGTCTGTTACCTATAATAATATTTGTAGGTTCATATTGGCTGTACCACGTCGGACACACCATTGTCAATATACTCTAAATTGGGTTGACTTTCCCCTGATCATAGGATTGAATATTATGTGGGATGTGCAGTGTTTAAAAGTCTCCACTTTGGAGCGTCCTTTCCCTTGTTAGACTTAGTTTCCCGCAGAAATGTGTTGCCTAGCATGAGGTCTGTGAATGGTCCTTTATTTAGTGTTCCCTGTCATAGATTAAAGATCGGGTCACAAGCTTTTTCTGTGGCTGCCCCAATTTATTGGAATGCCCTTCCAGTTGATATTAAACTCGTCTCTTCTGTACCTAGCTTCAAACTGAAGTTAAATCAGTATTTAATGTCTCTGTCAGTTTGCGATTGTTATTTGTAATTATGTTCTACTGTAATATGTTGTTTGTTTTGTACTTCTGCACAGTTCAGGTTGGACCTGAAAAGGGACCAATGGTCCAGTGCCCTTACCCGGTTAACAAAGAATAAAATAAAAAAAAAAAATAAATAATGTAGTACATGGCATTTACATGCTTAATACAATATTTTTTAGGATCTGCTTTATGCTTCTTACCTTGACCTCCAAGGGACCTCCTTTCACTGACTTCTGGGTACCTGACAATCCAGGAAGCAGAATGCCTTCTGACCTCTACTCCATCCGCACAAATTCCAGGCTGCTGCCACAGCTCTGGGAATACCCTTCTCCCATTTATCATCCCTCCTAGGGGCGGCGCTCTGTCATCACCTCGTTGGGTGTTTCCACCCATCCATCCAGTGGCCATGGCACGCCAGAAGTACAACGGCATTTTAGTGTGTGTGTGTGTGTTGGGGGGGGGGGGATAGCACCTGAACTGGCTTTGAAGGGGGCCAGGTGCTGCTCATCCTCCCTAGCCAGGGGCGGCACTGTCATTTTCCTATTTCTGTCCCACCCCACAAGAATGTGTGTATGATGGCTCTAGTTGCTGCATGACGATGTACCAGCATTTGCGTATTTTTTTATTTTTGTTTTGCATTATGTATGTCTCCTCTCAGAATGTGAACCCATGGTCATTGCTGCATTGCTACCTGTGGTTACACAAGTGGCAGTAGAGCAGCTGGAGGTGAGTCTCATCCTTTCTTCCTGAAGAAGATCATCTTCTAGGATACTCTGTCCTCCTTCCTCAGCCAGCCCCCTATGCCCCGAGTCTGTTCCTGAACTGTGGGACTGATATCGCAATGGTAACCCTACTGTTAGGCCAGTGGGTTGGCCTGCTTGATAGGCTATTAATGGGAAAGTTTGTAAAGCATTCAGAATTGCCTACCAGTAAGGATTTTGCTTCATCTCACATGCCTGTGTGCCTATCTGTTGTAAGTCAGATTTAGATGTATAACACAGTAACAGTATTGGAGCACAATGAGACCAATGGTCCATCAGATATATCTGTTTACTCTCTTAGCAGTAATGTCCAGTTATAACCTTACTCTCTTGTACTCATATAGTTTCAGTTTGAATCCGGCTGCTGTTCCTACTTCTATTGCCTCATTAGGCAGTCTCTTCAATGTTCATATAGCCCTATAGGTAACAAGAACTGGCCAGAGCCGATAGGGCTGTAGCCAAGGAATTTGGGGTAAAAATATTGAAAATTACCTAAGTTAAGAGCCTGTGTTAGCAAATTGTAATGTAGGGTCATAAAGTTGTTGTTTTTAATGTTTTTACACCAAATTTTCAACAGTCTTGTTATGGCCCTGCCGCATGAAGAATGGCAGAGAAAATATTCAACTCCTGGCCTAAAGGCGATTTTGCACAGGGACTGCAAAATCAACTTTCTGGATGCAAAAAACACATCATGAGCAGGAGTAGAAAAATGACAGCTGTCACATTCATGAGGTGCTGTAAAGAAATGGTTATGTTACTAAAACATTGGATCGTAAACGCTGTTGAGCTACCAAAAACTTGCTGGGATTGTTTTAATTTATTGTGTCATCATTGTATTAATTTTGTACTACTTGTATGTTTGTAAACAGTATTTTAAAATGTGAAACTGCTTTTTGCACCTTGGGACCCCATTGTAAATGAGCCTTGGCTTAACTGGACTATCATTTTCTTAAAGCAGCAGTACTACGAAAAAAAAACCTGTGCTTTTTTGACAGTTTATTCCCTGTGCCCTGCTAATCATATACCTGGTACTCTTTCTCGCCAGCATTGTACTGTCGCCAAGTAATTTGCTCAGTTATTCTCTGCTTTTGTTTACATTTCTTCCACTAAGCATGTTGCATTGGAACCCTCTCTGCCGCGAACTGCACATCTATATGACTTGCAGGGACACCGGGAATGGTCAGCAGAGGGTCCCTCTGCTGTTGTCAAAAGATGTGATGCGACCTGAAGAAAAAGCGCAGCTGAAAATTAGTCAGCCGCCATATTTGTTGTAGCACTGCAACACTTCAAATAAATTGCAAATATCTAAAAAACTAAAGACGACTGGAGAAAAACATTAACAGGTATGGAAAGTGGAACTTTGGCCGCGTGCTTACAGCTGAAAAACAGAATTTTGATAGCTCACTTCCTGATTTCGTAGCACTGCTGCTTTAAATTACAGAATAAACTATTTTACTATACTACAACTACTATTACATGTTGAAAATTTGGGGTAAAAATATTGAATATTACCAAACTTATGAGTCTGCATTTGCAAAATTCAACATAGCTTAATAACTTTTTAAAAAATATTTTTACACCAAATCTATAACTTAGCCTTCTTATGATCATGCCTCATGAACAAGGGCAGAGAAAATGTTCAACTCCTGTCCGAAATATGATTTTGTGCAGGGACCACGAAATCACCTTTCAGCATGTAAAAAAAACATTTTGGCCAGGATTTGAAAAATGACAGCTGTCACATTCATGAGGTGCTGTAAAGATATGGCTATGTTGTAAATTTGGGGGTAAAATATCAAAGATTACCAAAGTTACAAGCCTGCGTGTGCAAAATTCAGTGTAGGCTCATAACTCTGTTGCTATTTTTAATATTTTTACACCAGATTTTTAACAGGGCCTTCTTATGATCCCATCTCATGAACAAGGGCAGAGAAAATTTTCAACTCCTGTCCGAAAGGTGATTTCTCACAGAGACTACAAAATCACCTTTTTGGATAGATTTGCCTAATGGCAGTGCAGTTGTTTATGAGGTGGGGTCCCAAAAAAGGAATGTTGAAAATTTGGGCCAAAAATATGCTGAAGTCCTAAGCTATGCCGCTAAATTCAAAATAAGATTGAAATACATTGAACCACATACCTGTTTCTTCAGTTCACGGTCCGGCTTTGAAGAGTGAAGATGTGTTTGCAATCCAGAGAGGATTATGGTGTTGGACCCCGTTGGGTAAGTAGGGGCTAGGGGGAGGGGTGCGGGGTGGTGGGTGCTGAGTGGGAGGGTCAGGTGGGGAGACAGTAACGGCCGCAAAAGACATTGAGGGACAGTTTTCTTTTTATAGGGTTCAGGGGAAATAAAAGACTGAGGAGTCCTGATCATGACACTGGGGGACTGGGCACCCCCAGTGTCACTGTTATGTTTCTGGGAATGGGGGTGGGGTAATTGGTACTGAGAGGGAGAGTCGGATGGGGTGGAGACGACCAAGGAATCCTGATCGCAACACTGGGGGATTGGTGCACCCCCAGTTTCACTTTTATGTTTCTTTGGTGGGAGGGTGCTGAGAGGGATGGTCGAATGGGGGAAGATGACTGAGGAGTTCTGATCGTGACACTGGGGGATTGGGCACCCCCAGAGTAACTGTTATGTTTCTTGGGTGGGGGGGGTACTGAGAGGGAGGGTCAGGTGAGGGTGAGAGAAAATATATACAATAAAAAGAAAAAGGAGGTCACGGCAGAACACGGCACAGTCAATGTCCAAGATGGCCGCCAAACTACTGCTATGCGCAAGTAGTCACACATGCACAATACAGTTTGGCGGCCATCTTGGACACAGCAGACTGTGCTATGTACCGCCGTGACCTCTGAAAAATAGAGCTATAGAGCTGTGCTACTGTTAATGAAGAGAGCGCAGTGCTTCACAGATGCGGAGGCGACTGTGAGGCAACTCTACAGTGTTGTTCTGTCAGAAAAGTCTCCCTTTTTCGATTGCAGGAGGTCTGCAGGGCCCCACCCACTGCAGCCCTAAAAACTAACATCCTTTTGTATCCTTCTCCTTTTAGTTTGAGCCCTATCCCCTTTGTTTTTGTTTTCTAAAATCTGCCTGTATGTTCCTTCTCTGTATATTGGAGTATCTCAAACACTTCTGTCTTGTCTCTCTTTAGCCTTCTCTTCTCTTTTTTTTTTTTTTTTTTGTTATATCACATTTTTATGGTCGGTCTTGGTAGTGGTAGTACTGACCATCCATGCTCCATTCCTCACCCCCACACACACACACAGCTTGTCGAGGATCATGCTGCATGCGTGGAGGCTTAAGTTTTTTTGTGTGTTTTCCTCCTGTTGCTTGTTGGTCCCCGAAACCTCAACCCTGATGAGGATGCTGGCACAAAAGAAGAGAGTCCAGGCTGTAGACGTGCTGGTGCACATCTCAGTCAAGCGCCTAATGGCATCTTTCCCACACCATGGGTCCCATGCTGCCACCTGTGCATCCACAGGCAGTGGAGAAGTTTTACAGCCCTCCCCCTTCGGAGGAGGAGAGCAACTTGTGGTATGCTCAAACCTCCTCCTGCCCCGTGGCTAGACCCCGACGAACCAGGTTCATTCCTGTACCTGGGTCACCAGCATAGCAGGCGGTAGTCTGCACTGCCCCTCAGGCCGCCCAGCCTTCTCTTTTCCCAACTGTTTCAAGCTTTACTTCCCCTTTCCCTGTACTCTTTACCTATTCCATATTTTAGTTGGGGTGCGATCCTATACCTGCCGTTAGCCCCTTCCTCAGTCATCCATATAATCCTTTCTGTCAGTACTTCTGCCTCATTTTAGGGAAATGTAGGGAAGAAAATGAGATTTTGGGATACTGTAGGGCCCTTGTTCATTTGGAAGGGTGGTAACTGTTCAGCAAAGCAGGGGGAATTACACAGGCACAGAATAATACCATTTTGCCAGAAAGATGGGAGGCTTCATGTCCCGCTGGGTTGGAAATTATGAGAAAGGAATCCCTGCAGAACAGACAGTGACACTTCAGAATTAGCAGGTAAGAAGTTGGGGAGTGTGAATCTGAGAAAAACCCAGGGTCTGAATGGTATCCGCCTTAGGGCAATAGTGCAGTTAAAAGGGTTTCTGGCTGGGTCCCTCACTGATATCTTTCAGGGTGACTCTTTACAGACAGGGATAGTGCCAGAGGACTGAAAAGTAGCTTGCAACAACTCCATGTTCAAGAAGTGGACAAGGTCCGACCCAGGTAACTACAGACTGTTAAGCCTTACCTCCGTGCTTGGGTAAGTGTTTGAGTCAGTCATAAAATATGTAGTTCAGCACATGGAAGAGACTGGGCTTTTCTGTAACACACAACATAGATTTATAAAAGGTGGATCTTGCAAAACCAACCTGATGGCTGGCATTCTTCCAAGAAGTAATTAGGTAGGGGCTAGGAGCTGGATGATGGATGTAGTCTATCTGGACTGCATCAAGGCCTTGGCACGGTACTGTATGGAAAAAGTTTTCCGGATGTGGATAGCCAATTTTGTTGCCAGGCAAAAAGCAAAGAGTGGTGAAGAATGGTCACCTTCAGAGTCTGGGATGTGCTTGGTGGAAGTACTTCAGGAGTCGGTGCTTGGTTCATTTTTATTGAATAGGGTTCCCCCTGACCCTCACCTACTCTAATTACTACCCTCACTTGCACTGCCCCCACCTATCCTCTTCCCCTCTCATCCCGCTATCCCCCACCCCTCTTCCCCCATTTCTCCTCCTCCTTCTCTTCCCTTATGGCCTTCTGTCTGTTTCATTCTGTATTTAGCAACCTAGTAACAGTTAGACTCAGGCGTATATTGTACAATGCCTCTGCTGTATGTAAGATGTACCTCTGATCACTGTTTGTGTCATTTTCACTTTATTTTATCTATAGTAATCTCCTGAATCTTTCTCTCCCTTCTGTTTACAGATAAATGTATTTAGGCCCGGTGACACTTGCAATGTAGCTATTGTAAATGTTAACCTATGTTATCATTCTGACGTGGAACCTGTGTAAAGAGCATCTGCTCAAAGGTCTTGAATCCAAGATGTTAACATATAAAGAAATAAAACATATTAATTAATGACCTGGGGGGGGGCCGGGCAGCAGGCTGCTGAAGTTTGCTGATGATCCTTAATTGGCAAGAATAGTGAATACAGCGTGCCGGCCTAGTGGAGGAGTGGTTGTGCTTCGCACCCCCCCCCCCCAATGCTGGTGACCTGGGTTTGGGAACAGACAGGGTCGCCTGGTTAGCCAGCATGGTAAGGGTGGCTCAAACGCCCAGTGGCAGCTCTCCTTCCTCAGGGAGGGGGGACACCAGTTCCTGCTGCAGAGAATGCCACCTGGTGGAGGCGGGTGGCAGCACAGTGGAACAGCATGCTGAGGGAAGGGCTGGAGCATGACATGTTGGCGCACTCATCCCTGCACTTCAGCTCGGGGAGAAAACTTGGAGGAAAAAGGGCCAAGCTGTTACATGTTGACCCCTCCCCAAGGCTCTTGCATGACCAACGCAGCTGGCCACCCACTAGTTAAAGAGCTAGTGTAGCCAAAACAGGCAGACTGGAATATACAAATTTTAAGTAGTAGTCAGTTGTAACTTTTTATTTCTGAAGTATTTTTCCTTTTCCTGCTGCTCATCAGAAAGTGTACTGTGTGATAATATTGTGCTGGATATGTGGAACAGCTCTTATCCTGGCAGCTGACATATCTATCTCTGTCCCCCCACTAAATCATCAGTATTGTGATCTCACTGACAGTGACATTACAGATGACCTAGAAAGTCACTAGAGAGAGGCAGTTTCTAAGCAGCATTGATGTCACAGTTAGCAAGATCACAATGCTGCTGATGTTGTTGTTTGGGGATATAGAGATAGATATATCAGCTGCAGGCACTAATACTGTCCCACATCTGCCTGCACGTCAGGTAAACAGTATTCTAATTATCCAAAAGGAAAGAAAAGGTACCTCAGAAATAAAAGGTAATGGTTGACTTGCTTTTAAAACTAATATTAGTTTTAGGCAGTACACTGGCTCTTCAAGGGCTCTATGCAAGTGGTGAGTAACTGGTAAATCCACAAGGCTGGTGACAGGGATGCGGGGGGTGCCGTCGGGCAAACCTGGAGTCAGGAATATAAAAAAAAAATACTGATTACATAAAAAAAAAAAAAAAAAAGAGTGGACATAGCAAGAGGGTTTACACTATTGGGAAACCTGTCCTGCACACATTGGGAACGTGGACTAAGACATGGGGCTTAGATTTAATGTGGGGAAGTGCATGATACTACATGACCTGGAATTTGGTTCGAACATCCCATGTGTTGTATACCGCACAGCTGTAGAAAAGGATCTGCTGGTAATTGTGGAGTGTAAATAACCTGGCAGGCTGAGTGCAGCCGCTGTTAAGACAGCAAATTTAATTTTTTGATTCATTAGGAGGGGGTGTTCTGAATACTAAGAGGAGTAGACCGATGGAATTTACACAGATGTTTAAGTTAATGGGAACAAGCAGAACATTATGATGTCCATTCAGACCATAGGGTGGGCGGGATAAGGAAAACGTCAGAAAGCATTATGTTATGCAGACAATGGTTAGCATGTGGAATAGCCTGTCTGGTGTGGCTGTGAAAGCTGGCGCTGTTTAGGTTTTCAAAGAAGGATGAGACAGACTGCTAAGGGAGGATGGCATTTAAGGTTACACAGCATGGGCAGGGTTAACATTACAGCTGTTTGGATAAGTGACCATATTCAAACTGGCTATCATCACCGCTGTGTGGCAGGAGTATTGAACAAGATGGCCCCAAGGTTTCTTCTGTCATCACAGTACAATATGTGTGCTTAGCTTGAATGCAGCCCATCTTGTTTATATAGGCTACTCTTGCTCCAAAGGATGCCTAAGTCTCCCTCTTACATCAGCCCCTAAGCCAAGCATTGAGGCCCCTCATCCCAGACTGTCTCTTCAGCCATTCCCATGGTACTAGTAGGATCATTACAATACTACAGCACAATAGTATAACAGGCTGGAGTGTGCCTTCGATCAGGCCACAGTATGGCATTGTGCCATACCTCTCAACTGTCTGCCTCATAATTGAGGGCAAATCCTATTGAAATCAAGGACAAAGGGCAACAATCAGGGGCACATCTTAAAGACTGGTGGTGTCCACTCAGGAAAGTAGTAGCATAAGAGGTTTAATCTAAAACACACTTCTAGGATCGTGGATATGTTGTTCTATCCACACTATTTGGCATGTCCTTTCCCCTTTAAGAATCTTGCCAGAAGGTCTTTAAGCTGGCTCCTCCCACCCACCCAGGTGGTAAGCTGGCTCCTCCCACCCACCCAGGTGGTATATGCCTCGGCTCCACCCCTTGACTCCAGATCTTCCTTTCCGCTGGAAGTTTCAGGTTCCCTCCTTACCGCTCACACGTTATTGTAGGCCCTGGCACTTAAATCCATGGGTTTACCTAAACTTCGACTCATTAGAGTTTCTGCTAATCACTTTGCGATATCGACTGCTATGAAGGATAAATCCTCACCTGGTTTCCGCCGCTGCCCGTGCGGGCAAAAGATGGCTCGCACTGACCCGCATGCGTCGTGCGTGTACTGCTTGGGTGTCAGCAATAACACCCAGGACTGCAACGTGTCGCGTTTTCCACCCGAACGTCTTAGACGATCGTGTCGCACAACTTCAACTGGGCAGACCGGAGAAACGGAATCCGCCGGTCAAATCCAAAGAATCCCATTGGGCGGTCTCCACGGCTGTGGGGTCCGCTGAACAGCTTGAAATGATCAAGACTTTCGAGGAAGAGGCAGCTCATGCCATAGATCGGTCCTCGATGTCCTTCTTCATCCTGCTCAATTTGGGCTCCACCTTCTGTGGTTCCTGTCGGGAGTTGTGCCAATCCCTTCCCACCAAGGGTGAGGGGCCCTCAGGCACACATGTCTCTCGGTCCTGTGAAAAGGACAAGGAGCTGAGGGAAACTTCGTCTTGCCGCCGACTTTCTTGGGATCGTGAGAGATCTTGGTCCCAGGAATCTCCTGTCTTAACTTTTGGTTGAGGTTGCGGCCTCAGCCGCTGGCTTCACTGTACTCCCGTCAGGCCAGCCAGCTTAGATGCAGGACGATGATTCGGTTCAGATCATTCTCGACCCAGTCGACCCATTGTCACTCAATAAGGCCAACAACTCCTTATTCAAGACTCTGGTTCTGTCTGTCACCGAGGAGGAGACCTAGCCTGCCGGGAATCCCCTTGTGACTCCGGTCCCTGACCAAGAAGAGCCGCAGTTCTCCCCGGCTCCTGAATGACCCCGATTGGTTTCCCCGATGATCCAAATCGAGGTCTTTGACCCTCTAATCGATAGGTCAAGAAGGCGACAAGTGTTTTAAAAAGTGGCACCGCTCCCAATCTTCCTCATCCTCCTTGGATGAGGAGAGGCTTCGATGGAAACTCTGTTGACGCTATGAGGACTTAATGTGGCAGCAGCTGATTCTGTCCTTTCAGAAGTCGGCTCTGGCTTCTACCCTGGCCATTACTTGGCTGTCGCCCCCGAGGCCGATGCCAACTCCCCTGGAGCTAGTCTGCACCATTCCTCCACCTTCAGAGCTGGTCAAGACCATTCTGGTTTGGCCAAAATTGACCTCTTCACCAATCTTGGTGGAGCCACCACCCAAACAGCCCCATTCGGGGGTTTCTGCTAAGGAGTCTCGGCCTGTTCTGGGCCTTCCACGTAGGTTTTCCATCACCCTCACTCCCAAATGTTCTAGGCGGGTGGAGGGAGACTCCGGTGACCAGCCGATATATCCGGACTCTGACCTGTATTCTCGTCCCCTGGATGAGGAATCTGTCTGTAGTCCTCGACGGAGGAAGGTCCCTCTTCCTTCATTGGCATCCTCCATCTCATCTCCGAATCTACGGGGATGCCCCTAGAACGCATTCAGAAATGGGCCGAGTATTTTCTCACTGACATTCTCAAATGAGGGGTTCCCCGATGGAGACCTTCCCAGTGGCTGAGGCCATTGTTGGTCTGGCCTTGGACCTGTGGCAGCACCCTGCCTCCTGCCCTGCACCTTCGGCCCGTATGGCCCGCAAATATGCTGTGCCTATCTAGTGCCTTTCGGATTCACAGAACACCCCTCTGCTGAGGGATTGGTGACTGAATCTGTGTTCAGGTGCTTGGGTAATTCAGAGATACCGAAAGACCCCCAGATAAAGAGTCAAAAAAACTGGACCATTCTGCCTGGAAAGTCTATGCAGCCTCTTTGCTGGGTCTTTGTCAGGCAAGCTCGGCCGTCATCATGGCGCACTCCTCCCATGCCCTTCTGGGCTTTCTTGATGAGGTTCTGCCTCATCTCCCCGCAGACCTCCAGACCACGGTCAAGCAGGTCTGTGACCAGGGTCAGGCTGTTGTGAAGCAGCAACTCCAGACGGCTGTGGACCTTGGGGACTCCCGTTCAGTGGTGGCCCGGTTGCCATGTGCCACGGGGCTTGGTTGAGGGTCTCCACCTTCACGGGGACACCCAGCACAAGCTAACGGATGTCCCTTTCCTGTGTACCGACTTTTTCTGCCCAAGTGTGGATGGTCGTCTCGGCATCGAGAAGTCCAATGCCACCTTGGACTCTGTGACCTCTGCGCAGAAGGAATCCCAGAATTCCAAAAAGCAGAAGAAGAAGCCTTTTTGGCACTCTGCCCCTGCAGCCAAGCAGCCCCATTTCCAATTTCCAGTCGGGGCAGCAACAGCAGGCACAATCTTGGCACCCTCGGCCCAAGTCTGGGCCTCCGGTGGCCCGTAGACCTGGAGGACAGGGTTCAGGTGATCCCCAAACTGGAATCTCTTCCTCGAAGTCTGCCCAGTGATGGGATGGGGTGGCCACCTAATATCTGCCACGCAAGCTCTGGGTCATCCCATAGGGGTCCAGTTCCGCCACTTCCTTTCCGCCTGATCCGCTGTTACCATGGACAGGTGGGTTCTAGAAGTGGTCGGCCAGGGACTACTTCTGGAATTCGAGCAGTACTCACCAAGCCGAGCCCGTGCTCCATGGGAGGAATTGGTGTCCATACACACTCAGTTGGCTCTTCGAGACGACATCGCCCAATTCCTCCGCAGGGAGGTGGTGACCAGAGTCGCGCCCCCCCCCCATCAACCCAGGGTTAATTTCCAGGTCGGGGGGCTGCCTCTCCATTCTAGATCTGTACGACTTGAACCAATTCCTCAGGTCTCACACATTCAGGATGGTAACTCTGTCCCAGATCATACCCTCCCTCGAGCAGGATATGTGGTTTCGCTCTCTGGATCTCCAGGATGCGTTCTTTGACGTCCCGATCCATCCGTCTGACCAAAGGTTCCTTTGTTTTCGAGCGGAGGGAGCCCTCTTCCGAGTTCCGAGCCATGCTGTTCAGCCTGTCATCGGCCCCCCAGGTTTTCATCAAATGCATTGCAGTTGTGGCAGCCCATCTTCGGCATTGAGGGGGTCAGGGTGTACCCCTATCTCTATGACTGGCTCTTAATTGGTTCCTCCAAACAGGAGGTGGAGAGGTCCAAGGATCTGGCCCTCCAAACCTGCATCGATCGTGATCTCCTGGTCAACAAGGCCAAGTCGGAACTTGTACCTTCGCTGGTAATAATGCTTCATCAGGCAGAGCTCAACTCCCAACGGACAGGGCGGAGGTTCTCTCCTTTGCCCAATCATTTCTAGTTGGGTACTTGCACCCTGCCCGGGACTTTCTGCATCTTCTGGGGTATATGGCGGCCTGCACCATCGTGGTCCGATGGGTCTGGTGGCATATGCGCCTCCTTCAGTGGGAGCTGGCCACCCAGTGGTCCCAGCATTTGGGTCAATTTGGCCATTTGGTAACAGTGACCCAGAAGATGTGGGACGCTTTTCAGTGGTGGACCGTCCTAGCACATTTGCTGGAAGGGATTCCGTTTGTCTGTCCTGAGCCAATGGTCATTCTCATGACCGATTCTCTCATGGGCTCGGATGCCCACATGGGGAATCACAGAGCCCACGGGTTCTGGTCCCCTGAGGAATCCCAATGTCATATCAACCTGCTGGAGCTCAGAGCAGTCAGACTGACACTGTCAGCATTCACTCCGCTCTCCGGGGTCAAGTGGTGCGAGTCTAGACAGACAATACCACGACCATGTACTCTTAAAAAGCAGGGCGGCATGCACTCCTGGCCTCTGTGCAGGGAAGTGCTCCACATCTGGACCCTCGTGAGCTGACTGGAGGCAGATCTCCTCACCATCCATGTGGCAGGAGCCTCAAACCAATTGGTGGACGCCCTCAGCCATGTTGGCGAGATGTCCCATGAGTGGTCTCTCCATCCAGAGGTAGTACACAGCCTGTTCTCCCACTGGAGCGAACCTCAGGTGGATCTGTTGCCTCAGGAGGAAGCAGCTGAGGCTGTTTCATGCCCGGCCCTCAGCAGGGCTCGCTGCAGGGGATAAGCCGAGGCCGTGGACCCCAGGCTCTTCTATGCCTCCTTCCTCTGTTCACAAGGTGATCCTCAAGGTCAGGAGAGACAAGGCACAGGTGATCCTGGTAGCCCCAGACTGGCCTCGCCAGTTCTGGTATCCAGATCTCCTCAGTCTCGGCTCCAGGCCTCCGAAGCATCTTCCAGCACACCCGGACCTGACGTCAGTCAATCAGGGGAATGTATTCCATCCGGACCTTCAGTCCCTGCAGCTGACAGCCTGGTTCCTGAGCGGCTAGAGTTCAGGCGTTGGGTCTCTCTTGAGGATGTACTCACAGCTGTGGAAGCATCCAGAAAGGAGTCAACCAGGAGGTGCTGTGCCTTCAAGTGGAAAAGGTTTTCCATTTGGTGTCAGGGCAAGAGTTTGGTCCCTTCGTCTTGTCCGGTGGCCAGTATCCTCGACTACCTTTGGTCCTTGTCCAAAAGGGGTCTTCGATCCATGACCCTTAAGGTGCACCTGGCAACCATCTCTGCTTACCGGGCATGGGCCGGTCAGCAGACGGTGGCACAGGAGAAGGTTGTCTGGCATTTCTTTAAAGGCCTCAACCATATTTCACCTCCGGTTCGTGAACGACCACCACCATGGGATCTACTGCTGGTACTGGCAAAGCTCATGGGCAAGCCATTTGAACCTATGCACAGGTGTGAGATGTCACATTTGTCATGGAAGACCACCTTCTTGGTGGCTAGCATGTCAGCCAGAAGGACTGGGGAACTACAGGTGCTCTCTGTTGAGTCTCCCTATCTGGTCTTCCACAGGGACAAGGTTGTCCTGCACCCCCACCCGAAGTTCCTTCCGAAAGTGGTGTTGGAGTTTCACCTTAACCAGATGTTGACTCTGCTGGTGTTCTACCCCAACCACACCTCTGAGGCCAAGTACAGGCTCCATACCCTGGACCTGAGACGAATGCTCTCTTAGTATAAAGAACGGACGGCTGAAGTTCAGGGAGAGGTTTGCAAGCTGTTTGTCACCTACGATGAAGCCGCACCTGACAGACCTGCAGCCAACTAGACAGTTGGCAGATGAACTACATCATGCATTAATCTCTGCTATAGGTTGGCAGGCAAGGAGCCTCCCGTGGGGATAATAGCTCACTTCACCTGCCATACTACTGTGTCGGTGGCTGCTTCCAGGGACATCCTTGTCCACGAAGCCTGCAGGGCTGCTACCTGGAAGTCAGCCAACACCTTCATTACTCACTACCACATTGACCTAGAGTCACACCAGGATGCTGGTTTTGGGGCCTCAGTTCTCCAGTCTCTGTTCCCCAAGTAAGTATCGAGGGGGTGTGTGCCTTGCCTCCCTCCTTCCAGAGAACTTCTTGGAGTCTACCAAACAGTGTGGATAGAACAACATATCCACGATCCTTGAAAAACAGGTTACTTACCTGTAACAGTAGTTCTAGGAGTGGTATATCTTGTTCATCCACACGAACCCACCCGACCTCCCTGGCTTCGACGCACAACCTAAGCTTCCACTGGCATCACGGGGCGGAGCCGAGGCATATATCACCCGGGTGGGTGGGAGGAGCCAGCTTAAAGACCTTCCAGCAAGATTCTTAAAGGGAAAGGACATGCCTAACAGTGTGGATGAACCACATATACCACTCCTAGAACTACTGTTACAGGTGAATAACCTGTTTTTCATGAAGAACAAGAAGCCCATAACTAATGATCTTATTATGAGAGGGCTCTTGCAGTAGGTACTAACCGATAGGACTAAGCAGACAGGTGCTAGGACCACACGGAAACCTTTAGCTAGCAGTGTCTGGCGAGGGACTGCCCACCCGACGTCACATAACCAACATCAGCCTGGCGCTATATAGTGAGCGGTTCCCATGCCTGCCCTCCAGTTCTTTCCTGCCGTCGACCTGCGCACGTCGGACCTCGCAGAGAATGTTGCTTCTGTCATTGCCATTTTGGATGAGTATTTCTACTTGTTTGTTCTCATTTATTTATTTTTCTCATAAAGTATTATTGTTATTTCGCATCATATGCATGTCATCTCTGACACCTCCAGATACGCATAAAAACAAGAGCGACTCCTGTGGAACTCAGCGCCCTCGCAAAGACGGCCATTCCATCTGCCTCTTCTGCCTGGGCCCAGAGCAGAAGACCGAGGACTGTGAGTCCATTTACTAAAAGTAAAAATGGCACCATGGAGATGGAACTGAAGAAACTCAGGAGCTTGTCCTCTTCCCTAGAGGGCCATCGCAAGAAGAAGCGGGACAAGGAGAGACATCGGGACCAGGAACGGTCTCCATCACATTTGCGGCCCCCTCCTGGAGCCGCAGACACAGAGGGGAAGGGGTGTCCCTCCAGCCAAGGCCGCCTCTGCCACCGCAGAGCAGCCGTTGGCCCCCCGCAGGGACCAATTTCGGTTTTGATAGGAGTCTCCGGGGTAAAGGGGACAGCTACTACCCTTAGACTCCTCAAGATTACAGGGTATACTGCAAGCAGTATGGCCAGTAAGTCGATCATCAGCTCCTCTGACGATCGCGCGACCAATAAGGCTGCCAATGATGAGAAGTACTGTAGAGCAATATACCGCTATACCCGACAAGCGTGTACTTGGAACCTATGAGCAGTAACCCTCAAGTAAGTATAGGGACTTCTGCTAGCTTGCATTGTGTGCCTGCCATGGATATTGTGCATCTCTGTTCATGCATTGTACAGTGTGTGCTGCCATTTCAATAACCTTGTTTTGGAAATCTATTCCCGTGTGCTTTGTAGCTATTATGTACCATAGCTGTTGTGCTGTGTCCCTGTTATTGCAGATACTATTTGTCCGACGTTATTGTGACTCGCGCTATTATTGTTTAGCTCTTTCAACTGGGAACCCAACAGACTCCTTATAAACACCAAAAAAACACAAACTATGCTTTTTGGTTCTGCTCCCAGAATCGAGGCCTATCCCTCTGCCCTTACCGTCTATTGTTCTGATGGCTGCCCCCTAGTTAAGTCACTTCCTTCAAAGACCTTGGAGTCACTTTAGACCCTGCCCTTGACTTTAACTTGCACCTGTCTACAACATGCAAGACAGTTAATATGAAGCTAGGTCTCATTTATAAAATCAGGCATGCTCTAACCCATACCTCTCAACTGTCCCTGATTTTCAGGGATGTCCCTGATTTTGCCTCAAAATTTTACTCTGTCCCTCCTAAAAATTATGTTTCAGTGACCAAACAGTGGGGGTCATAAGCACAAAATAAAGTAAAACGTTCAAACTATGGATATGTTCTTCCTTAGAAAATGCATTTTACACTAAGCCCCTTATTCTACCAGCTTCCTGAGTGGATATCACCAGTTTTGAAGATGTGTCCCTGATTTTGGTCCTTTATCCCTGATTTTTTTAAGACTTGTCTCTGATTTATGAGGCAGGAGGTTGAAAGGTATGCTCTAACCTCAGCTGCTAGGTTGGCCATAGCCCAGGGAGTCTTATGACCTAGTCTCTCCCATGGGCTGGTACCCTACCTGGAGGCAAACAAAGGGGTCTTAAATGTATGTAACATTTGCTACTACTACACTTGTCATTTTGTACTTTCTGTGCCCAGGCTGACTTAGCACTGTGCCCTGTTCTCGGGTCTGGGTTGGCTCTCTTGGTCATCTTACTGCCTTTCCACTGCTGGTTGTACCATTGATTTTATTATAAGAACAGGCACACTTGCCACCCTAGCCGACATGCTAAAGAGACCTACACAAACTTACCCCTTACGGTCTAAAGACAGGTCACTTCTGGTTGTCCCAAAATGTACTTTCAAGATTGGTGAACAAGCCTTCTCAGCATTTGCCCCCAGGCTCTGGAACTCTTTTCTTCAGTCCCTAAGGTGCTGTCAGACTCACCTAGCTTTTAAAAATGAACTTCACAAATTTCTCGTATTTAATGATAAATGCTTACAGTATGTAAATTATCCCTTTTGTTGTAGTTATCTCACGCTTAATCTATTAACTGCCTGACAGTTTTGCACTCCTGAAATTGAACTTCTTCTCTCATTCCACTGAACTGAATACAACCATGTAACTCCTCTACTTGCCTGTACTATGGTGATGTTATGTGTTTTTCCTAAAGTATTTATTATTGTCTTTGTAACTTGCTGTCTTTTTATTGTCTGTACCTCTCTCAGGTAGTGCCTGAAAATAGGCAATGATCTTATCTGTGTCAGTCTTCACCATTCATCACTGGTGGGTTCTGGCCAGAGGATCAAGACCCCACGGGAGCTTTTTTTTTGGTTTGTTTGTTTTTTGTGAGGGGAGGAGCCGACATTGTGGCGGCGCTGCCCTTGAGGCCGATGCACTGCGTGGTGCTCGCAGGTTGGCCAGTAACTGACGCCAACTCCTCCTCCATCCCAGTTCTGCTTCTTCCACTGTCGGGAGAACACGACCTCGTGTGTGGAGCGACAAAATTATCTGCGTCATCGGCCTAGTCCATCGTACCTCGTCCTAGTTCTGTTCAGCTGCGTTTCTCGGTGCCGTCGATTGGTAAGTCCTTTCCTTTTTATTTTTCATCAACGCCGAGTACTGTTTTTGGTTATTGTTTTTTCCGTCCGGTCATGTCTCATTCTGGGGACAAGAAGAAGGCTTCCAAGGCGGGCCGGCCCCCTATGTGGCGGTGTCCCTGCAGCCGGCTTTACTCCGTCTTGGACCAGTATGACCGGTGCTTGACCTGCTTGTGCCAAAATCATGATATGGACTGTTGCAATGCCTGTTCCTCCATGGATCGTCGAGTTCAGGAAATCTGCGCATTTAAAGTCGAGCGTACGCCGCCAAGTGCAGATTTCTTGACCCTTCCTCCGGGTCCCCTCCCGATTCTATATGGACCGTGGAGGAGGGGGCTTCTGCCCTTACAAACCTCACCTCGGCAGAAGCCCCTTTTACGATGCAGCAGACCCGGTCTCATTCCTCTGGAAGTCGGGCTGGAGGCACCGTCCTGGCAATCACTTCTTCCAGCGTTGTGGCCTGGGCCTTCCAAGCCTGGCCCGGTGGTTTCCTCAGCGCCGCCTGTCGGGGCTGCCTCGGATCCCGGTGCAGCTTGCAGCGCCAGAGATCAGGGCGGTGACAAGGACAGTACGGAGTCAGTTCGTGGTGCCTTCTCGGATCTCGGTGTCATGCATGGTGCCGGGGATCGTGGCGGTGCCATTGGCAGTGCAGGGCCGCCTCGTGGTGCCACTTGCAGTGCCAGGAGCGGAGAAGTACATGAGGTAGTCTGGGTCCGTGCCTCTTCTGGGGAGGATGATGATTCGGAGGTGGACCCAGACTGGCTTCCAGATTCTTCGGAGTCCTTGGACTCCTCTTTGCCCAGCACATCTGCTCCGGTTCAACCCCGTCCTTTGGATCTGGCAGTTTCTACTGGTGTTGGTGCCGCTTGTGGCGCTGACCAATCTTTCGGTGCCAGAGTTGGCACCGGACGATCTTCTGGAACCAGTGGTACTCCTAATTTTGAAGGAGGTGAAACCCCTGCTATGGGTGCCCAGGCTGGGTCCACTGCTGGGCCTGCTAGGGTGTCGGGAGCAGGGGATGGTACTCTCTCATCTGCCATCTCTCAGGAGTCGGTGGGTGGGATTGAGCTACCTAAGATGACACTGAGGAAGAGGTCCCTCTCTGAGTCTGAGGGGTTGAGGGGACAGTGTCAGGCAGCGTCCCTCCCTTGTAGCCCGCAAGGATTCAGGTAGGAGTCGGAGCACTGGTCCTCTCTTCTCCCCTGAGGTCTCCCCAGGAGGAATCACATCTTTAGAGGCTAGGGGACGCCCTTCTGGATTCATGCGGCCCCAGTCACCTAGCAGGGGGGATTCCCTTTTAGGGCTCGGTCCTGACCGTTCTAGTCCAGTTGAACAGCCACTGACTGCATCGAGCGACAGATCCTCCTGAGCTGTAGGGTCGCCTGTTCAGTCTCCCAGCCCTGGCAGAGGTCGCCCTCTTCCTCAGTGGTGTTTGGCCCCTCTACCTCTGCCAACTCTTCTCTCTCTCCCAGGCCACTCTGGTCCTACAGGTCCGCTGACCTGGGAACAGTTCAGAGCTAAGGCTGCCCTATTCCCTGCCTATTTTAGGTCCTTGGCCGAAGATGTGTTTCACCATTCTCCTGGGCAGCCGGTGCCTGACTCCCCGGACTCATCGGCTTCCTTGTCTTCCTCACTTGAGGGAGAGGATCCCTCCATCCACCTCTCCCCAGCTGCTGACCAATCCAGTTATCAGCGCTTCCTTTCGGGGTTAGTCGACAAGCTTCACATTACTAGACTCACAAGTTGCAATCCTGAGTGGGCAGCGCACACCTTTTTTGGTGAGTTCAGTGCGGCCAACCTGGCGGTTCCCGCCTGGCCTTCCCCGTTTAGGGAGGCATTGTACCATGCTTGGAGGCATCCTTCAGCCCCGTCTTCAGCCCTGATGGACTGCCGGTGTAGATATTGCGCACCCCTAGGGTCTCCAGGAGCTCTATCTCACCCCTGTTTAGGCATGATGATCTTGGATACTCCTTCCGGGCGTAGACGCCTGAGATGTGACTGGCCCCCGGATACAGACTCTGCAGAGTTTGACTTTTGGAAAAGGAGAGTGTTTTCCTCGGCATGTCTCTCTCTCTATCTCTATCAGCGCATCAGGCCCCTCATGCTGCCTATAACAGGCACTTATGGTCATTACTAGGGCAAATCCTGGTATCTTTGCCTGATTTGGAGGCAACCAGACAAGCCATTGCCCTCTCCGCACATGACCTGGAACTTGCGAGGCACCAAGCAAGGGCATCGTATGAGTCAAATGAGGTGGCATCCAGGCTGGTAGGGACAGTGATCTGCATAAAGTGGACAGCATGGCTTTGTCTATCCGAGTTATCTCCCATGGCCCGGTCGAAGGGTGATTGCCTCCTCCTTCTGGGGAACCCAACTTTTTCCCACAGGGTGATGAAGGAACTTCAGGGGTGACTTACTTGTCCCAGCCAGAGGGGTACCCTGCCTCATCCAGACCAGTCCCAGGTGTAATTAGCCCTGGAAGCATTTCCCTCCTCCGGTATCTCCCCCACAGGAGACTGAGAGACTTCCATCCCTCAGGGAGGTACCAGATCCCCTTCAGGGGGCTTGATAATCACCCACCAGTGATGAATGTTGAAGATTGACACAGATGAGATATGAAAATGATGTACCTACTGTAATTCTTGATCTTTCTGTGTATTTTCACCATTCATCACTGCTTCCCACCCTCCTTCCCCTCTAGGGCCTCAGTCTCTGGGCAGTTCCTTCTCCCTGCTTGTTTTTCCCCAGTATAGTCCTTCTGGGCTAATCCTTCTGGTACCTTTGACCCTCTGCTTCTCCTTCAGGTAACAGAGGTTCTCCACTGGGGGAGAACAAGGTGGGATGATTGTCCCTTCCAGTAGGGCTCACCCGGGTTTTTCTTTCATTCCTGCTGGGATCACTCCCTTTCTTGGTTTAAAGACTCCATTGCTCAGATGTCAACTCTTGTTGCCCGGTAAGGTCCTTAGTTACATGTTCCTAGAAGACCCAGGTGACTCTTCAATTTCTCCTGTGGCATGGTAGCTCCTTCTTTTTCCGTCTGGTAGCAACTAGCTCCGTCCCTCCCGACTTGCTCAGAGGTTTGGGGGCCCCCCCCCGTCCTAGACCCCTAGGTTACTTTTCTGTCCTCTCAGTCGGCTTTATTCCTCCTTCTGTTTATATCCTTTCCTTTTCCTATCTCTCGGGCTCCCTTTCCCTGCCCTTCTTTTTCCCTTTACTAATGCTGATCTCCGGTGTGCAGAACTGGGATGGAGGACGAGTCAGCGTTGGCTACTGGCCAACTCCCGTGCGCCACGCAGTGCATCAGCCTTGAGGGCGGTGCCGCCACGACATCAGCTCCTCCTCTCACAAAAAAAAACAAAAACAAAAAACAAAGCTCCCACGATGTTTTGATCCTCCGGCCAGAACCCACCAGTGATGAATGGTGAAGATATACAGAAAGATCAAGAATTACAGTAGGCACGTCATTTTCATTTTTTTGTGTAGTGCACCTACCTGGTCAACAAAAACTAAATAAAATAAATTAGCAGATTTTATAAAATGTTGCAGTTTCTTCTTGAGCCCAGCTGCTCTAGTCCGGGTTCAGGAGGTGAAAGGTGTTGAAATAGGGAAATGGGAATAGAAACATAGACTTTGACCGCAGATAAGGACCGCTTGGCCCACCTAGTCTGCCCATTTCCCTACCTAGAGGATAAGCTGCAGATCCTATTTAACCAACAGCCTATTTCTTCCTATCCCCCCACAAAAATTGCCTTATGTCTGCCCCATGCATTCTTAAATTCTCCCACAGTTTTAGACCCCACAACCTCCTCAGGAAGGTTGTTCCATGTATCCACCACCCTCTCTGTGAAAAAATATTTCCTCACATTGCCCCTGAGCCGTCCCCCCTCTATCTTCAAATTGTGTCCCCTTGTTCTTGCACATATCTTTTTCTGAAAGATGCTACCCTCTTGCATTTGTTGATTCCACTGAGGTACTTAAATATTTCTATCATGTTCCCCCTCTCCCTCCTTTCCTCAAGGGTATACATATTAAGCTCCTTTAGTCTGTCCTCGTATGGCTTCTCTTGCAGACCCTGCACCATTTTAGTTGCCCTCCTCTGAACTGCCTCCATCCTGTCTGTCATTGCGGAGATGGGGTCTCCAGAACTGGACGCAGTACTCCAGATGGGGTCTCACCAACTGTCTGTACAGGGGGATAACAACTTCCTCTTTTCTGCCGGTGATGTCTCTCCCTATACATCCCAGTATCCCCCCAGCCCGCCCTACTGCCTTCTCACATTGCTTGCCAACCCTAAGGTCATCTGATATGATTACCCCCAGGTCCCTTTTCATTTTCGTTGTTGTTACTACCTCCACCCCTACATTGTGTAATCTTTCCCTGGGTTTTTGTTTCCCAGGTGCATTATTTTGCACTTATTTGCATTGAATCCAAGCTCCCATACTTCTGACCATTCCTCCAACCTTGCCAAGTCCCTTCTCATCCTTTCCACGCCTTCTTGTGTATCAACCCTGTTGCAGATCTTTGTGTCATCTGCAAAGAGGCATATTTTCCTTCCAGTCCCTCTGCAGTGTCACTTATAAAGACATTAAAAAGGACTGGACCCAGTACTGAACCCTGTGGTACCCCACTAATAACCCCTCTTTCTTCAGAGTGGACTCCATTTACAATTACTTTCTGTGTCCTGTTGTCCAGCCAATGTTTTACCCAGGCTACCACCCTGGGACCCACTCCCAGGCTAGTTAATTTGACTATTAATCTTTTGTGTGGGACTGTGTCAAATGCCTTGCTAATGCTTAACCTCGATTTATGCAAATGATACACTTATCCCCTTATAAGACCCTACTAGCTCATAGCCAAATATGTTAGACATTCTAAGAGAATTTGGGGAAATCTTAGTATAAAAGTTAAATAAAGAGAAATCCAATGTTTTCCCTTTAACAGTATATGCAAAAAGGAGGCTATCCAAGGGACTGATCTTGCTTGGGCAAAAGAAAGTATTGATTACTTAGGGGTAAATAAAAATTATAAAACGCTATACCACAGGTATCTAGTTTAAGCCAATCATAACACAGGAAAACTGGCAATCTTACTTCGAGAGGGTTCTTGCAGTAGGTAATAACATATTGGACTAAGCCGCCAGGTGGTAGGACCATCCGGAAAAACTTTAGCTAGCAGTGTCTGGCAGGGGACTGCCCACCTGAAAACGTGTCTGACATCAGCATGGCGCTATATAGTGAGCGGTCCCCACGCCCGTCCTCCAGTTCTTTCCCGCCATTGACTTGCGCACATTGGACCTCGCAGAGAACATTGCTTCTGTCAATGCCATTTTGGATGAGTCTTTCTACTCGTTTGTTCTAGTTTATTTCTTTTTCTCATAAAGTATTAGAGTTATTTCGCATCGTGCATGTCATCTCTGATGCCTCACGATTCGCATAAAAACAAGTGCGACTCCTGTGGAACTCCGCTCCCTCACAGAGACGGCCATTCCCTTTGCCTCTTCTGCCTGGGCCCAGAGAACAAGACCATGGACTATGAGGCCTGCCAGAAATTTAACCAGACCACACAGAAATGCCATCAGCAGTCCTTGGAAGCCCACTTATTAAAATTAAAAATGGCATCCATGGAGAAGGAGCTGAAGAAACTCAGGAGCTCGTCCTCTTCTCCAGAGGGCCATTGCAAAAAGAAGCTGGACAAGGAGAGACATAGGGACTAGGAACAGTCTCCAACTCATCTGCAGCCTGCTCCTGGTGCCGTGGACATGGAGGGGCCTCCCCTAGGGGAAGGGTGTTCCCCAGCGAAGGCCACCTCTGCTGCTGTGGAGTAGCCATTGGCCCCTCCCCCCGCCATGACCAAGTTCGGTTCTGATGGGAGTCTCCTGGGTAAAGGAAACACCTACTACCCTTAGGACCTTCAAAACTACAGGGTCTGCAGCAAGTAGTATGGTTGGTAAGTCAATCGGCGTCTCAGTCGCACGACTGCTCCTCCGGCATGCTCCCGGCCTGGATCCTTCAGCAGGCCCCAGCAACAGGCTTGACGTCGGGGATCCACATCAGCTGCCACCTGAGCTGCAGCTGATCCGGGAGGGTCCCTCCCCTTGGATTCTCCCCCATCACCTCTTGAGGTGGTCCTTCTGGTTTCCCCAGTACTGTGGGATCCAGGGTAGGGAGAGTGACTGCCATCAGACACCATCCCGCTGCTGACGCTGGATCGCCCTATGCCTGACTTACCGCTAGGCCAGACAAAACAGATCTCGGTCCCTCAGGGTCCTTCGAGTCCCTCTGGGCCACTATCAGGCCTGAGACCGGCCCCTCCTATAGGACCTCCAGACAAGACCTCTGGACCCACCGTCGGGCCCATCACGTGGCCCCTCGGGTCCTCCAGGCCCATCGGACCCTCCATCAAGGCCTTTGCTGGGTCCCTCAGGTGCTCATCCGAGCTATCTGACGCCCAGCTACCTGGCGCCACACTACCCTGCGGGGTATCCAATGCCGAGTTACCTGATGCTGGGGTACTCGATGCTGGGGTTTCCTCAGTACCCATCTCCAGGCTATCCCCCGATGGGATTCGTACCACCTTACTATCAGGTGCCAGGCTATCTGATGCCAGGGTATGGGCATCAGCCTCCACCACTTCCACCTCCACCCCAGTCTCAGGTGGACCTGCAAGCAGTGCTTCGTTTGTGGTGGGATGAAGCAAAATCTCGGCTCACGTCAGAGCTTGAGAAACGTCAGCCTCCGGTTACCCTGACGCCGGTCACCAGAGAACTGACACACAGTCATCATCCGTCGACAGATTCCAGGCCTTCGACATCAGGTAGGTCTATCAAGCTTTAACCTCAAACAGAGCAGCCCATGGAAATCTCGAGACCTGTGGACCTCTTGAGACATGTGGACGTGTCTCTTCTCGGGCTCGGCACTCCCAATGAGAGCCCGATGTCAGAATCTGAACCTGATTCAGCCCATTCGGGATTGGATTATGAGTCCCCTTCCCTGGATGAGCCGAAACCGAGGGACTCGCCAAAGTTCCCCCGGACCCTTCCTTTATGAAACTCCTCAGGAAGATCCAGGCAGCCTATGACTGGTGCACAGAAGAACAAGATCCCCAACGTCAGAGGCTCGCGGATATCTGGAGCTATCAGATCAATCTCCGACTCTCATCCTACCATGGATAGGCCCGCACGAGGGTTTGGCCTTCACGATGTGGAAACAACCTGCTTCCCTGGCACCAGTGGCAAGGAAGGCAGACAGGATGTGCCAGACACCAGAAGGTAAGGATCACATTAATGTCCACCCTAAGGCCGATTCAGTGGTCGTTAGTGCTGCCCACTACCATTCGTCCAAACCAAAACACCTCAGTACTACTTCTCCAGACAAGGAGTCGGAGGTGCTGGATCAGTTGGGAAAAATGTTTTATTCTTCTTCTTCCACCCTAGCCACTAGAGCACTGAATTAAATTGCTCATATCGTAGTCTACCAGAAATCCATTCTGGGGCGATGCCAATGGCCTGGGAAGTTGGAAGGCCAGCTGGGGGGAGGAGGCTTGAGCATCAAGGGGACTGTTCGACTTCTTGAGAGGATGAGGCTTGGAGCTTGGCTGACCTCAGGTGAAGGCCTGAGGTACAGCAGGCGTTCGGCTGTAAGACAGGGAACAACATGGTGGATGTCAGCGGTCATGCCTTGACGTCAGGGCGCATGTCACGCCCAGGAAATGGCAAAGTTGGCTCCCTGTGCTCAGGGAAATTGAGCACCTGACGCAGATCTCCAGCTCCCCTGCCTGTCCCGGTCTGGTGCCCTGACAAAACTCAGGAACTCTGGGTATACGGGCCCCACCTCATCCCCGCCTGGGGGCAAGCCATGGCTACATGGAGGGACTACCGTGGGCTCCAGATAGGTAGAAGCAAGGGGGACAGATGTCATAAGTGACTCCTGAGGATATGGAGCACATCGGGCAAGGGAGAGCATAAACAGAAAGTTGGAGGGGGGGGTGGAATTCATTCTGGGCCAACTAGAATCAAAACTGGAGAAACTTCCTGGCTACGAGATTAAGGAAGACATGGCTGGTATGTGATCTAGCAGACACACTCTGAGGGCAAACTTACGACGCGGTGGATGCCTCTGCAAGGGGGACGACTGCATCCGTCAGCTTACCTAAGCACTCGTGGCTGAGAATCTCTGGTCTGGCACCTAAGGTCCAATCAGCCATCCGGGATGCCCCTTTTCCGGGCCCTGTCCTTTTTGGAGGGGACGTCAAAGATATTATTACGGACCTACAGAACCAGGCAAAGCCTTGTGTTATGTCCAGTTTATGTACAATCCCTCTCAGAAGCCTAAGCAGCCCTTTCATCAGCAACCACAATGACAGCAAAGGCAACAGCAGAACCAACATCAGAACAAACGTTGGGCTCCCTCAGCAGGCACGGCTCCTCTGGCTAAATCCCATAGAGACTTGGAGCCTTATGAATGGATTAACTAGTAGTAATTTTAGTAATTGGTGTGTCTGCACAGGTTTAAATCACATCATGGTGAATTAATTATTTAAATGTAAAGTGATGTGTGTTACTCCACCTCCCTGATGAAGAGGGTCTATACCCTTGAAGCTCCGGGGAACAAGTCTGTCGTTCTTGATATTCTGAAAGACGCCATAAAAATAAAGTTATTATTATTATTAATAAATCTCTGCCTGGCATCTTCTGTGTTTATTGCTGCTTTTTTCATATATTTCTCTGCTAAAGTGCCAATTTCTTAGCAGCAGATCCGAAGGAAGTGGCTGGGTACGCTTATCTTTTTGTATTACATCTGGTGTGAGTGCTGCATGTGTGGTTGGCATGGGCGAGGTGGTGGCGGCCCATAATATGACTGTATCCGAAGCGCTCTGTGTCATTGCACTGGTTCGTATATGACCCTGATTTCTTGCTTGAGGCCACCATGGTTTAATGGGGCTCTCAAGGAGATCGAGATCAAGGTTTAAAAGTTAGAGCATTGCTGGCAGAGGACCCGGTCCAAGGAGGACAAACCGGCCTTGAGAACTCACTATCATGAGTATCAAGGGGCAATCGACTGTAAGAATGCAGAGTTCCTGTCCAGGGAGATTGCCGCAGGAAGAACAGACTGGCTCAACTTTTTCAGACTGTAAACAGACTACTTCACCCAGTCTGTCTTTAGCCAAACAGGGCATTTTCAGTTGCACTGTGCGAAGAGTTTGCTCAGTTCTTCTCTGACAGGGTGTCCTCTATCTGGTCCAGTATCTCCCCAGTGGGGCAAGATCAGCTCCACGATAGGGAGTCTGGTAGGAGCATGGACACTCCTGTAGTGTGGGAAGAATTTTGGCCAGTGGAGGTGGCTGAGGTCTTGAGGTGATCTTGAAGCTGTGGCCCACCTTTTGTGAGCTGGACCTTGCCCCGATGCGTCTCCTAGTGGGATGTGCCGGGATCGTTGGTCCAGTGTTTGCCAGGATAACCCAGTGTTTGCTTTCACAGGGGATTTTCTCTGATGCCTTAAAGGAAGCTTTGGTGAGGCCCCTCTTTAAGAAACCAGCGCTCGACCCTAATGTTCTGACGAATTATTATTATTAATTATTAATAATGGTCTGCAGCTGCCCCCTTGCAGTGGAACAAACTACCGGCTGAACTCCGTTCCATTGACACACACTCTCCAGTTTCAAGTCCCACCTTAAAGTCTGGTTCCTGGAAAACTCATCCCGCCGATGCTCCCAGGGGTCTCGCACCAACCCACACTAGTCAACTCCCCAGCCCAGGGGTTACCCACCTGCCCACTCTAGTCAACTCTCTTGCCTACAACTGTTATATTGCATTTTTCACAGTAATATTTGACTTCCTTGCCTGTACATATTGTAAATACATTTTTTTTACTGAGTATTTTTATTTATTTTATTTGTTTATATATCGGTTTACAACCTTTGAGCCAGAGGCTCGTTTCCAAAGGTACCTCGTCACAAAGAGGACACATATAGTACAACATTTAGTTACACATTGCAGTTAGAGCTTTTACATTATTGCTGTTACCGTCTTGGTAGATATATGCAGTTATATCTTTGTTACAATATGAGTGTTACAGGTTTGGTATTCACAAGCTAGTACAGTAGTTGGGAACAGATTGAGAGATAAAGCATACATTGGTAGTACAGACAGGTAGTCTAGAACGGAGACAGCAAGAAGTGAATAATACAGGTGGTAAGGGCACAGTTGGTGATAAGTTTGGGTGTGGAGCCACTCAGAGAGTGTTGTCAGTTAGTTTGTTGAAGAGCCACTCAGGGGTTTGTAGGGCATGGTGGTACTAAGATCACCTACGATTCAGCTGTACGCATGTTAAATAGCTGACTCTGAGTGCGGTTTAGGCGGGCGATTGTAGGTGTATCGGTGATGGAGGAGGGAAGAGTATTAAACCAGGAGGGAGCTCTGTATCAGAAGGATCTTTGACTGTGTGTGGTCCTGGACCTAGGGACTAGCAGGGTAGTCTTAGAGGCGGTAGGAGTTTGGACTAAGGGCTGTGTAAGATGGATAGAGTCTGTCAGTCCGGGCGGGGAGATTCCAAGGAGTATTTTTTTCACTAAGAGGTATTCTGTGTATTACTTGCTCACTGGACAATGCAGTCTCACGTTGTACACTGTGCCAATGATTTGTTTGTTTGTACCAAGTCTTCTCATGCCTGATATTGAAACCTTGTATTCATTGTTCTCAAATGGACCTATGCATCAAACCTGTATATTGTGTCTACTATTGTTGCTTGTATCAAATCTGTTTCATGTGTAGTACTGTTACCTTGTACTCCACTGTCACCCTGCGCCATGTGTTATGGCCCGGGTCGTGCCTGAAAACGGTCCCTGGGATCAGTGCACTGACCCGGTTATCAAAGTCATAAATAAAATAAATAAAAAAAAATTATCACCCTATTTCCAGCCTCCCATTCTTAGGGAAGGTGGTGGAGAAAGTGGTAGCACTGCGGCTCGAAGGCACACCTTGCGGCCTTTAACATCTATGAGCAATTCCAGTCTGGACTTAGTACAAGGCATAGCACCAAGACAGCATTGGTTAGGGTGCAAAATGGCCTCTTGAGAGCTAGGGATAAAGGAGACCAGTCAGTTCTTGTTCTCCTCGATCTCTCTTCAGCATTTGACACCATGGAACACACTGTGCTTTTGGATCACCTTAGAGAGTATTGTGGACTCGCCGGTATGGTCATCAGTTGGTTTGAGTGCTGTCTTTTGAGTAGAAAGCAATGGTAAAGATGGGGAATTTCTCCTCTCCGAAGCTCCTACCCTGTGGGTTCCTCAAGGCTCGATCCTATCGCTGATGTTGTTCACAGTGTACATGCTGCCCCAGAAAGAGCTAATCAGATGTTGTAGTCTGGGCTTTCACTGTTATGCAGATGATACCCAGGTGTATATGCCCTTTGCCTCTGGAACAAATGACGCTGTTGAAGTGCTAAATAATTGCCTGACCGAGATACAGGACTGGATGTCCTCTAACTGACTGAGGCTGAACCCAGGCAAGATGGAGGTGCTGCTGATTGAACCTGGTTGCAGGCTTGAAGGGAATGCCTTTGGTGTGGCAACAGGACTTGTTGTGGGTTAAGCTGGAAAGGAAAATGGGGCCAGCCATCTGCACAGGTGTGGTCTATAGACCACCAGCCCAGGAGGAAGAAACAGATAGGGAGCTGATGCTAGCCATCCAGAGGATGGCAGACAAGGGTGAGGTAGTACTGGTTGGAGACTTCAGTATTCCAGACGTGGACTGGAGCATCCCAGCAGCAGCATCAACTAGGAGCAGATTTATCCTGGACTCCTTTCAGGTGCCTTCCTCAAGCAACTGGTCATGGAACCAACTCGGCAGAAGACGTACTGGACCTTGTGCTCACAAGCCACGGACAGTGTGATGGGGGTAAGTGGGGAGGCACCTGGGGAACAGTGACCACCAGTCACTGTGGTTTGAAATCACAGAAAAGAGCAGAACCAAACCACACAAAAACACGTGATCCTGGATTTTAGGGGCAAACTTTGAGAAAATGGGAGATACTTGAAAGAGGCATTAAGGGAATGGGGCAGGAATCAGGGGTTGAGGAACAGTGGGAAGTATTTAAAATGGGGATTACAAGAGCAACAGAATTATGTATTAAGCAGGTTAGCAGAGGAAAAGAAGAGGAGACCATTATGGTTTCCAAGAGGTAAGCAAAGTGAAAGCCAAAAGATTGCATTCAGGCAATACAAAAGACACAGGCAGAAGGGATAGGGAGAAGTACCAGGAGAAGCAAGGGAGGCAGGGAGGTCAGTAAGGAAGCCAAAGCTCAGACAGAAGAACACATTGCAAAATCAGTGGGTAGAGGGGACAAAACCTTTTACAGGTACATAAGTGAAAAAAGAAAGGCAAAGGGAGGGATAGTGAGACTGAAGGGGGAGGATGGGGGCTGTGTGGAGGATGACAACAGTAAAGCTGACATATTTAACAGGTATTTCTGCTCAGTCTTTACTGAGGAAGAGGAAGTAATGGGTCTGAATGGAGTACAAGGGGTGAGAATGGTGCAGAAATGGACACAAGTCCTTTACGAAAGGGTCCTGAAGGAACTGGAAGTAATAGAGTTGATAAAGCAATGGGGCCAGATGGGATTGCACCCCAGGGTCCTTAAAGAACTAAGAGGTGGTGGCTGAACTCTTGCTATCCTGTTTAGCCGATCACTAGAAACAGGGAGGTACCCAAAGACTGGAGGATAGCAGATGTAGTCCCCTTATACAAAAGTGGGAACAAAGAGGAAGCGGGAACTACAGACCAGTCAGCCTCCACCTCGGTAGTGGGAAGATCATGGAAGCACTACTGAAGGAGAGATTGGTGGAACATCTGGTTGTCAATGGACTACAGGACCCAAGGCAGCATGGTTTCACCAGGGGAAGGTCATGTCAGACCAACCTCATTGAATTTTGACTGGGTGACTAGGGAGGTGGATCGGGAGGGCAGTGGACATGGCCTATCTGGACTTCAGCAAGGCCTTTGACACTGTGCCACATAGAAAACTATTGCACAAACTGGGAATATGGGTGTGGGCAGGACAGTAGTGCGTGGGTAGGTAACTGGCTGGGCAGCAGGACACAGAGGGTGGTGGTAAATGGCTGTCACTCCACAGAGGAAAAGTGACCAGTGGGGTACCACAGGGATCAGTGCTGGGACGGTACTATTCAATATCTTCATCAGTGACATTGCGCGGACCTAGAAGGCAGAATTTCACTGTTAGCTGATGACACAAAGCTCTGTAACAGAGTAGACACACCAGAGGGTGTAGACAGAATGAGAAGGGACCTGCAGAAACTTGAAGAATGGTCAGGGTTTGGCAGTTGAAATTCAATGCAAGGAAGTGCAAGATAATGCATTTGGGACACAAAAACCCTGGCACAATATATCAGTTGGGGGTGAGGATATAGCATGCACCAAGCAGGAAAGGGATCTTGGAGTTATCATCTCCTGATGACCTCAAGGCAGAAACAGTGTGACAAGGCAGCAGGTAAAGCAAATAGGATGCTGGGATGCATAGGCAGGGGCATCACCAGCAGGAAAAGGGAGGTCATAATTCCACTATACAAGACACTAGTGAGGCCGCACCTGGAGTACACTGTGCAGTTCTGGAGACCTTACCTATATAAGGACATAGACAGGATAGAGAAGGTTCAGAGGAGGGCAACAAAGATGGTGCATGGATTGCATCACAAGTCCTATGAGGACAGGTTGAAGGCACTGAACATGTACTCCCTGGAGGAGAGGAGGGAGAGAGGGGATATGATAGAGACATACAAGTATCTTACAGGGAGGAACAGGGTGCAGGAATGCACTATTTTTAAGCGAAAAAGATGTTCCAGGACTGAGGGCATGGGATGAAGTTGGAGGAGGGCGATTCAGAGGAAGCGTGAGGAAGAATTTCTTCACAGAGCGGGTGGTGGACAAGTGGAACACCCTGCCAGAGGAAGTGGTGGGGGCTGAAACAATCACGGGATTTAAGAATGCATGGGATAGACATAAAGGAATTCTGGAGGTCAGGGGTAAGGGGCAACAGACTTCCTGGAAAACATAAACTGAACTTACAAACTTAAATGGGCAGACTGGGTGGGCCATAGGCCCTTATCTGCCGACACTGTCTATGTATCTATGTATCTATGTCCTGGGATCTATCCTGTTGATGGCATCCTCTAGGGTGAGAAATCTGGGTGTCATCCATGATGGCAGGCTGACACTTGATGCTCAGGTGTCATCTGTTGTCCAAAGTGGTTTTTACCTCTTATGGAATGTCACCTGGATTAAACCCCTAGTTCCATCCGAAGACCTGCCCTCACTGGTGCATGCCTTTGCGACATTGAGGTTGGACAACTGTGATGCTCTTTACTTGGGGGTCAGTGGAGGAAACCTCCGCTGACTGCAGCTAGTGCAGAACACAATGGCCAGATTACTGACGGGCCTACCTAGGACTTGTCATGTGAACCCGGTCCTGCCAGATCTGCATTGACTGCCTGTCAGGTGGAGGATCATCTTCAAGGTGGGCTTGCTCACCTATGAGGCCCTATACGGCTTGGGCCCTAGCTATCTGATTGACCTCTCTACACCTACCATCCCGGTCTGCCCCCTTTGCTCCTCTACTGAGGGCCTCCTGGTGGTTCCCAGGGCCAGGCTGAAAACCTCAGGTGACTGCTCGCTCAAGGTGGCTGGCCCGGTCTTCTGGAACTCACTCCTCTGATCTCTGAGGGAGGCTTTGTCAGTGGAGGCATTTAAAAGGGGTCTTAAAACCTACCCTTTTAAAGAGGTATTCCCAGACTAAACGTAGCTGATTTTAAATGGTTTATTTATTATTGTATTTATACTGTAAATGCTTATTCATTGTAGAATTTTAGACTTTTGTTTATATAATCCTTGTGCAGTTTTGTTTGTTGATGTTGTCTGCCCTGCTTGTTTGACCTTGTAAGGCACCCAGAGCCTCTGGGATTGGGGCGCCATATAAATAAAGTTTACATACCTACCTACCTACCTACCTTTCCCAGGATTGCACCAAGGATATAGGTCCTTTCAGCTAATTGTTTCCTTTGTTCCCAAATTATTGGGGAAGCTGATTTCCAAACAGTTTATTTCCAGATTTTCCAGATGGATCTTCTTCTGCGCTGGATTCTCTTACCGAAAGTTTGGCAAGGAACTTGCAGCTAGGGTCGCTAGGATGCTACCAGGGACATGGGGGATGGGTGCTTTGGTGGCTTGTTTCTTTTCTATTATTTGTTTAGCCATTTTTCCCCATTTTTGCCCATCCTCGCATCCTTGGCGTGAGCACATGCGTGTGGAGGCACGTGCGCTTCACACACTGTGGAATGCCCCACCCTACCGGTCACCCATTACCTACCTGTGCCACCACTGGACCTCCATCTGGAGGCAGCTGGACTGCAGGAGGGCGACCCCCCCTCCCCGGGAGAAGAGAGCCACCATTAGGCAGTTGGATCCGTCCCCCCATTCCAGCTCCCCGACTACCAGAGTCCATTCCCAAATTTGGGTCGCTGGCATAATGCGGAGGTGTGGTGTCCAGCGCCTCAACCCTCTGCACCACCGGGCCTCGGGTGGCTTGTTTCTGGTTGGTGTCTGAAGCTGAGATGTAAAATACTGTTACCTGGAGTGAAATCCATACTTTACTAAGAATTATAGTCAGGATATGATCCCTTGTAGGAGTGCTAGGTTTAGTTTGGCTGTGTTGCATGGCCATCTAACCTAGGGGGGCTTACTCATACCACCCATTTTGTTTAGTGCTGCTTTTTCTTTTGTGCCTAGTCCTCAGGAGCTTAGCTTCTGCTCCCCTTGTCATCCGTTCATCCCCCAGGACTTACTTTGGTGGTGTTCCTCCTAGGCTTGCCCCTATGGGTGGGGGTCGCCGAGTAGGCACACCCCTGACAGAGCCTGAACTAGGTTCCTGGTAGGGGCCCTCTCCTGGTGGTTCTTCCTTGCTTACACCTTCCTGGGCAGGGCCATGGTTTCGGGCCTTTCCTGATGAAGGACTGAACTCTGTCATCAGCCAAGTATCGGCGGTGCGCGCAGCAGGACTGGAAGAGCAGGGCATCATTAATGGGGCTGGCATTTTTGCTGCTTTTCTTCCCTGGGAGGCATGGCATGGAATGACGTGGTGTGCCAAAGTGCTGACGTCCAGCATGTCAGTTCACCCATGTCAGTACAACATTAAAAGTGACTATCGCCATTAGAGCGCAAGCATTTGCCGATAACGGAAACCACGACAGGTAACTTGTTCGCCCGACAGTATATGTGAACTGTAGACATACGACAGGAAATGCAGGAAAACAAGAGAAACTCTGTTCCACTCACCCCAAAATATACCACCCAACAAGGCACATACTATCTGTGTCTTGCGGAGGGTAGCACCCCCCAACCCCCTATAATTATTATTATTTATTTTATTTTTTTTCCCCAACTATTTTTTCCTCTAGTCACGGCTCATGGAACCTTATTTTGGGCATCCTGTCTGTTTCCTGCCCGCCTGTGGCCCCTCGGGTCTGTACCTCCTCTCTCCCCCCCTGCAGCCAGCACCCCTGGTTTAACCCGCCCGGGGTGGGTCACCCCGTCTCTTGGGTGCTCTTCCATGTCAGACTCCGGCTGCAGGTAAGGGCCTGGGTGGAGGACCTGGAAGGCCAGTCGGAGTGAGCCCAGCGGTGGGCATGGGGGACAGGTGCATTCGCCTGTCCCATGAGCTGGTGGTTTCCCTGTTCTGTACTCTCCCCCATGCGTGGTGCACCCTCAGCGCTCTGGTGCACAGCAACCCTGCCAGCATTGGCCATGTTAATTACATGCTGCCCGGCTTGCTGCAGTGCCCCCGGTCTCCACCAGGGGCCACTGGCATGCTGGGTCGTCCCCACCCTGCTTCCCCGGGAGGAGAGCACCACAAGGGCACTCATCCTCAGTCCTCCCCTGCCGAGCCCCGGTGCCCTGAGTTTGCTCCCGAACCCAGGTTGCCGGCTTAGCGCGAGGTGTGGCATCCAGCACCTCAACCCTCAGCACCACCGGGACGGCTGGTCATAGCATGGTTAAGTGGCTGTGATAATTTGAACACCATGGGCATCAAATTTCCCCATGGGCTGTCCGCATACTCCACAGACATTGTTATAGCCTACAGAAAGTAACAAGCACAATGGTCACCACAACACAGTAGGAACAAACGGCACACCTACCGACAGTAAACTCTGCAGAAACTAGCTGACCACATGACTGAGTACACTCCCAAACCACACCAGTTACCTCAGTTACATCAACCCATAGCAACTGCGGTACCATTTATTTATTTATTTAAGTTTTGGTAACCGGGTAGGCCCACTGGAACCTTGTGGTCCCTTTTTCAGGGGCGACCTGGGATTAGCTACATGTACCTAGAGGGAGAGAAAAAACAATTCTTTGAATATGTACAGTACAGCAAGGCTTACATAGAGTGAATGAACATAAACGCACAAACAGCAGACTTCAATTACAGTGCAGACACACAACTGCTAGCACTACACCACTCGGGAGCACCCTAATTACACCACGCTATAATATCCCAGACACAGCCAAATGCCCAAAACACTAAATGGAAAAAAGTACAGGTCACAACAATGCCATTCAGCAGCACACTGTTGCTATCATGACTCCGACAAGATTCATTTGCCCTCCTATCGGTATACCAAGCACGCCTTCCCAGTGTCTCAGCTCCGGCAGCAGCTGATCATCACCCGGCCTCTGCCAAGGGTCAGTCATGCATGGGACGCTAACCCTGCCCACCCCCGAGGTGAACAGCCCATGGGATGCTCAGTCCTCCTCCCCCTGGCTGACCCTCCCAACTTCTCGGGTCCGTTTCTAAGCCCGGGGTTTTGGCATTGCAAGCAGAAGCCCTTCTGCTGTGCTGGGAGGACAGCTGTTTAGTGCTGCTTTGTGTTTGCCTAGTATTTCTGACTCCATGGAGCAGATATCCTTAAACAAGATATTTGTGCTTCAAGTAATAGTAGATCTTCGAGAGAAGTTCCTCCACAGAACCACACAACACTCTCTTGCCATCCCCCTATGTGCAGAGGAAGAGAGCTGCTGTTTATGTCCAGGAATACTGCATGCTAGCTTGTGTGTTTCTGCTTCTGCCGTGCCTCTCAAGTTCTGATTGACCTTGGGAGGATGCTTGGCACATCATGGTATGAGGGTTTGTCTGGTTCGTTTATTTATCTTCAGCAGGTACTGAAGTGGATGGGGCCCGTGTACATATTTTGTAGGTGGGACAAAGTACAACATTATCCACATGGCAATGTGTGTGATCCCAGCTGTAAAAGTCTTCCACAGGGTCCAGAGGTAAATGGCTTACAAACAATCCAATGTTTGTGATTGTAGAGAAGAATCTCTTAAAGATGCACTGTTAAGGGCTGGCCCGATGGCACTGGAGGTTGAGGAACTGGACACCATGCCTCTGGCCTCGCCAGCGACCCAGGTTCAGGAATTAGCCTGGACCATTGGGGGTAGCTGGGGCGAGAAAGGATTGAGCATCCGGAGGACTGCTTTCCTCTTTTATTGAGGGAGGATGCGTCATCCGCCTGTTGGCGCCCTCTGGTAGGGGCTTGGGGGTGTACGGGCTGGGTGGGCAAGCGGCTGGCGATCGCGTTATCATGCCCCCATATCGGTATCGTGCATCGGGAGGAGGGTCCATAAAAATCCAAAATAACAGATGGGGGCTTCATGAAGCCTCGCCTGTCCTGCTGCTGCCTCCCCGGATTTGGATTGAGCTCCGAGGAGGGAGGAAGCTCCCTTACCCGCCCTGCCACAATGGGGGTCTTGGGGTTGGTTGGCTGCAGTCGGGATCATGGGCGGGCAACTTGAGGCTGAGTTCCTGCCACCGGTGCACAGGAGCAAAAAATGTAAATAAAAAAAAAAAGATGTATTGTTACTGGTAAATATCACAACATTCTTTGTCCTTGATTCATACCAAAATATATTTTATCTTTTTCTAGGAATTTCAGTTTACTTTCTTTTGGAGAAGAAGCAGAGGAGGAGGAAGAGGAAGTCAACCGAGTCAGTCAGGTACAGTAAGAACTAAAATAAAATGCTATTAATTTAATGAATGCATGGTAACTTACTGTCTTAGGGCCCAATTCAGGCCTGTCTCCCACCTTTGCACTGCCTGACAGATTCATGGTCCCCGACATCCCAGCCATGTGTGCAGTGAGAAGTGCGGAGGGGCCAAAGGAGAGTCAGGAGCAGAGCTGTGCTGGACAGTTCGCATCTGCTGGGATGCTTGTGCTGGCTCTGCACAGAACATGGGATTGTCAGATACGGCAGTCCTCAAAGCTGTATCAATACGTGTAGTTTCATAACAAAAAAAAAATTGATGGTCCATATTATTCCATGCCAGCGTGGAGGTCTGGGGGCTGTATGTAGTGGGATCTCTTCGGATAATTTGAGAGAGCTCAGTCCAGTTACACAGAGGGTGAACATTAGAGATGGACAGATACTGAAGAACATCCGGTTATTGGTTCCGGATATTTTTTAGATGCAATCCGACCAGATCAGATTATAAGTTGGGTCGGATACCTCCATTTTGTCAATCAGCAGAGCAAGCAATTTAAAGATTCATGGACTGCCTGTAGGAACAGGGGGACCAATTACATTTATAGCCACAGAAATAACAGCAATTACAAGGTACAACTCTGTGCAGAGTAGGACATTTTTCCTGTGTTCACCTTTGCCAGAGTGGGGAAGGAGTCGGTTTGCGTAAGTCCTGAGATTTGACAGAGAATTGGGGACATTTCTGCTGATAACCGTATGAACTTTAAAAACTAAGTGTTCAAACAACATGAAGTCTTGCTGTATTCTGACTATATGCAGTTAGCCCCAACACTTGAACTGCTCCAGAGAGTAAAGGATTAACTCTATGCCAAGGCATAGAATGTTGAGCTCGACCTCTGTTTTCAAACCTCTGTCCCTGGTACTCCTCAGTGTAACTGTCAGATTCTTTACTCTGCCTAACTGTGAAGTCGCTCCGGAGATCCCTCCTTCGCTACAGTTCAGTTAAAGTAAAAATTGGTCGGTTTGCAACTGTTTTTCTTCTTTTATTTTGGTATTCAAGTCTCTGTCTGTATAGCAAGTGTATCTAGTTGGTAGGTAGAGTTTTATTAATAGAAGTTGTTTTTTGTTTGGTTTTCTCCCGGTCGGTCCGGTTGGGAACCGAAACAAATTCCATTTGGTTTAGTTCTTGTAATTTGTTCATTTACTGTTGTGGTATCTGGTACTTATACATTCCTAAAAAAATGACAGCTTTTTTCCTTTTTTTTTAACCAACCCATGACACGGTTGGAACCGATAGGTGTGTAGTTGCCTGGCTTAGTCGTTGTTAAGGGTAACTTTTTTGAATCTGGCATGTCTGAGAAACCCAAAAAGAAAACTGGTCCCACTGGGTTTCAGCACTGCACCGAGTGTGGGGAGGTCTTAGTTAAGGCTGATCCCCACCTCATCCGTGTTTATTGTCTGGGGTTTGACCACCTCAAAGGAGACTGCCAAATATGTAAAACTTTCCTAAAGCCACTTTGGAAAAACGTTTAAGTAGGCTGAAGGAAAGGGAGGCTGAGAAGTCCGCTGATCCGGATGGCCAGCCCAGTTTGGTCCCGTACTAACCTGAGGGAGTGCCCACTGACCTGGGAGATACCTCCTCAGGCAAAAGGAAAGCCGACTCTGCGGCGTTGGTTCCGTCTAAAAGAAAACGCAAGTCAGCCGGTTCGGATTCTGGTTCCCATGTTTCGACCGCTGAAGAAATTGCGAAAGCGATTACTATTGTTCAGTCGCTTTGCCCAGTTCCAACTGAACAGACACCGACTCAAAGACCATCGGTTCGGTCGGAAATAGTTGCTTCTGAAATTGAACCTAAAGCATTATATTAGGGTGATTGGGAAGGAGAAGAAGAGGAAGATGAAGGCCTAGATGAGCCAGTAAAGCCTGACATCTCCCCAGACAGGCCTTCCAATGTGTCTCCTCCCAGACTTTCTGAGCCCCCTTCCATTTCTTGTTCTACAAGAAAGTGGCTGATACTCTTCAGCTTCCATTGGAAGAGGTAGAACAGGATCAGGAGGAACCTGACTTTGTTGAAATGATGGATATCCCAGAGTCAGAGTGTCTATCCCTTTGCATAAGTCCCTTGGGAAACATACACAGACATTTCTGCAGTTTCCAACATCTGTACCTCCTGTGGATAAAAGGATGGACAGGAGGTATACCTTGTCAGGTCCTGGGACGTAATTCCTTACAAATCATTGCAGCCAAGTTGGGGTAGTGCAAGCTGCAGCCTGTGACAAGGCTAACATTCCCCTGGCATCTCACCCCCCAGATAAGGATTCCAGGAAAGTGTATGCCATGGCTAAAAAACAATACTTAGCGTCCTCTTTGGGACTCAGGCAAGCTAGTTACATGGCATATACAGCCAGATACCAGAAATCTATGTGGGATATGGTTCTGGAGCTGGCTAAGAATGCCCCTCCCCAGCTGGCCAAGGAGCTGTAACAGGTGGCTATTGATGGTGTTGAGGCATCCAAAGTGCAATTCTAGGAACTTGGATATGTTGTTCAATCCACGCTTATTGGCAGGTTGCTTGCCGCTTTAATTGTTGCAGGAAGGTCTTCAAGCTGGCTCCTCCCACCCACCTGGGTGGTAAAACTCTCGGCTCCGCCCCATAACGCCAGATCTTCCTTACCGCTTGGAAGCTCAGGTTCCCTCCTTTGCGCTCTGCGTTTTAGGCCTGGATCCAAACTCCTTGGTTATTCCGAAACTTATTTTAAAATTTACAAGGCTTCAGTCTGTATCTTCCCTCACAGCTGCGATGGACAAATCGACTCTCGGATTTTGTCGGTGCCCCTGTGGGCAGAAGATGTCCTGGAGCCACGTGCGATTATTGCCTTGGACCCGGCCATGACTCACAGGCTTGTGAGTTGTGCACATCCTTTTCGGCTTCGGTCTTGGAGGACCGCGCTGCCCGGTTACTGTTGGGGCGACCCGAAAAACGTTATCCTCCGGTTAAGTCTAAGGAGGCCCTTTGAGCAGTGTCTGCGGCTGCGGGCTCGGCAGAACAATTGGAGCAGATGATCGCCCTCGAGGAGGAGGCGGCCCAGGCCGCATCTTCATCATCCTCGGTCGCGGCATTTATCCCGCTCTCCTTGGAATCCTCCTTCACAGCTTCTTTCGAAGAGCTTTGCCAGTCCCTCTCCACCAAGGGAGAAGGCCCTTCGGGACATTCCTCTCGGTCCAAAAAGAAGGATCTAAGGTAGTCCCACGTCAGCGTTCAGTGAGAGCGGGAGAGGTCCCCTTCCCCGAATAGTTGACACTTGACTTCAGTCGAGGTTGCGACTAAGGCCGCTGGCTTTACGGTATTCCCGTCAGGTCAGTCGACCGAGACACCCATTGACACAGTCGAGATTTTTCTCGATCCGTCGGACGGACTGTCGACTGGAGAAGCCGACAACCCTTCTTCGCTGATTCCCCCAGTGGAAACCGAGGATTTGCCTGTGCCTCCTGTGCCGGAGTTCCCGGTTAAGGTCCCTGAACCGAGGGAGGAGTGGGTTTCCCCCACCCCTTCTCAGATTTACCCTGGGAAACACCGAAGGTTTCGGTCTCGGACCTCTTCCTGGTCCAGCCGATCCCGCCGACTTCAGCGGTCTTGGCACCGTGGAAAGCGGCGGTGCCGCTCATCCTCATCTTCGTCCTCTTCGGAGGATAGGCTCCAGCGCAAATTGCGTCGGCGCTATAAGGAGCTAATGTGGCAGCAGCTCCTTTTGACCGGGAATAGGCCGACTTCGTCGTCTTCCCTGGCCATTAAGTGGCTGTCACTAGAGTGGCTGAAACAACCCCTCATAGTGGTCGAGGAGCCGAAGCCGGCACTGGTTGTTCAGCCGAAACCGGCTGCGCCACCCATTGTGGTGGAAGCCCCGCTTCCACAACCTAAATTTGGGGCCCTGACCAAGGATTCTCGGTCGGGTCAGGGCTTGCCCCATCGGAAGTCTGTCACCCTCGCTCCCGATCGACCTCAGCAGGTGTTCGCAGACTCCTCTCAGTCTGATGATGACTCCTCCTTGTTCTCCAGGCCGCTTGACTTGGAGTCCACTGGGGGTCAGTTGGTGGACGAGAGCCCATCCTTGTTTTTGAGAATGCTTCAGCTCATCTCAGAGTCCACTGGGATGAAGCTCGAACCAGTCTCAAAACTGGCCAAGTATCCCCTCACGGAGATACTTGACTGAGGGGATTCTCCCACGGAGGCCTTCCTGGTGGCCGAAGCCGTTGTTGGCCCGGCCCTGGAGCTGTGGCAGCAGCCAGCTTCTTGTCCAGCACCTTCGGCCAGGATGGCTCGGAAGTATGCTGTCCCCAACGGTTCACTCTCTGGTTTCTTGGAGCACCCCACTGCGGAGGTGCTTGTGGCTGATAGCGTTTTCCAGCGTTCCGGGAACTCTCGGGATGTGGACAAGCCTCCCGACAAGGAGTCCAAGAAGTTGGACTACTCCAGGCAGAAAGTTTACGCTGCTTCATCCCTAGGCCTTCATTAGGCCAGCTTGGCCATCCTGATGGCACACTTTTCACACGCCCTTTTGGGCTACCTGGATGAGGTGATTCCTCATCTCCTGGCTGACCTCCAAACTATGGTCAAGCAGGTGCGGGGTCAGGGAAAAGCGGTGGCCAAACAGCAGCTCCAGACCTCCCGGGACATCGCTGATTCATGTGCCTGGTCAGTAGCGGCCGCAGTGGCCATGTGCTGCAGAGCTTGGCTGCGGATCTCCACTTTCACGGCAGATACCCAGCACAAGCTGGCAGACGTTCCCTTCCTGGGTACTGACTTGTTCGGTCCTGGGGTTGAGGGGCATCTTCAGTGGATCGAGAAGTCCAGTGCCACCTTGGACTCTGTCACGTCTGCCCAGAAGGACAAAGGCCGCCAACAGCAGTGTAAGCTCTTTCGTCCTTCAGCCCCTGCGGCATGTCCAGCCCAGCAACACCAGCATCAGGGCCAGCAGGCTTGCACTTGGCACCCCAAAGCCAAGCCTGCCGCTTCCTCCAACAGGAAGCCGGGAGGGAAAGGTCCAAGAGGCTCCTTGGCTGGTCCTTCCTCCGAGACTGCCCAGTGATGGGTTGAGGGGTGTCGCCCCCAACCTCGTCCCTCCTCCCTGGGTTCCCCCCGTGGGAGGACTGCTCCAACACTTCATTTCCACCTGGTCCGATACTACCAAGGACCGCTGGATGTTGGAAGTGGTAGGAAAGGGTCTGCCACTGGAATTCGAGCAGTCCCCTCCCTATCGAGCCGTTGCCCCATGGGGGGGCTGCGGGTTCTGCAGCCTCTCTGTCAGCTCGTCGAGCTGACATTGCCCTGCTCCTCCAGAAGGAGGTGATCAGGGAGGTGGCGGATCCTCCTTCAGACCCAGGGTTTGTGTCCAGGTACTTCCTGGTCCCAAAACAGACAGGGGGGCTGGCGCCCCATTCTAGACCTCCACGACCTGAACAAGTTCCTAAGGTCTCGAACCTTCAGGATGGTCACTCTGGCTCAGATCATCCCATCCTTGGAACGAGGCATGTGGTTCTGTTCTCTGGACCTTCAGGACGCGTTCTTTCACGTCCCAATCTGTCCATCCCACCAGCGATTCCTCTGCTTCAGATTGGAGGGATCCCTTTAAGAGTTCCGGGCCATGCCATTCGGCCTCTATCTCCAGCTCCCAGGGTCTTCACCAAATACATGGCAGTGGTGACATCATTCCTGCGGCGCTGAAGGGTCCGGGTGTACCCTTACCTGGACGACTGGCTGATTGCAGCCTCCTCCAAGTCTGAGGTGGAGCGGCCCAGGGATCTGGCCCTCCAGGTCTGCTCTCAGATTGGCCTCCTCATCAGCGAGGCCAAATCGGAACTCATGCCAATGCAGGTGATTCAGTTCATCGGGGCAGAGCTCAACTCTCTTCGAGCCAGAGCACGGCTCCTGGCGAACTGGGCCGTGGTTCTTTCCTCCTTTGCCCAATCATTTTGGGTTAGGCAGTTGCGCCCTGCCCGGAACTTCCTGCGCCTCCTGGGCCTCATGGTGGCCTGCACCAGCGTGGTCCGTTGGGCCTCTGGCACATGCGTCCCCTGCAGTGGGGACTGGCCCGCCAATGGTCACAGCGCTCCAGTCCTCTGGAGCAGCCAGTGATAGTGACCCCGGAGATGGGGAATGCTCTCCAGTGGTGGATCGTTCCCACATATCTGCAGGAGGGTATCCCGTTTGTCCGCCCAGAGCCGACGGTCACTCTAACGACCGACGCCTCTCTGATGGGTTGGGGTGCCCATCTGGGGGAGCTCAGAGCGCACGGCCTCTGGTTCCCTCAGGAGTCTCGATGCCACATCAACCTGCTGGAGCTTCGGGTGGTCCGACTAGCCCTCACCACCTTCACTCCGTTTGTACGGGGTCAAGTGGTCTAGGTTCAGACGGACAACACCACGACCATGTACTACCTAAACTGCCAGGGCGGGACATGCTCCTTGCCTCTGTGCAAGGAAGCTCTCCGCACTTGGTCTCTCATGGGCAGTCTGGAAGCGGATCTCCTAGCCATTCATGTGGGGGGAGCCTCCAACACTCTGGCCGATGCCCTAAGCCGGATAGGTGCTGCATCTCACGAGTGGTCTCTCCTGCTGGAGGTAGTACACGATCTGTTCTCCCACTGGGGCACACCTCAGGTGGATCTGTTTGCCTCCAGGGAGAATGCGAAGCTGAGGCTGTTTCATGCCCGCTCCCCTCAGCAGGGCTCACTGTAGGGGGATGCCTTCTAGAGGCCAGGGACCCTGGACCTCTTCTACGCCTTTCCCCCATTTCCCTTGATCCACAAGGTGCTTCTCAAGGCAAGGAGGGACAAGGTGCAGGTGATTCTGGTAGCCCCAGACTGGCCCCGTCAGTTCTGGTATCCAGATCTCCTCAGCCTCAGCTCCAGGCTCCCGAGGCGGCTTCCAGCCCACCCGGACCTAATCTCAGTCAACCAGGGGAAGGTATTCCACCCGGACCTTCAATCCCTGCCCCTGATGGCCTGGTTCCTGAGCGGCTAGAGTTCCAGGGCTTGGGTCTTTCTGATGAGGTCCTCAGCGTTGTTGAGGCATCCTGTAAGGAGTCAACCAGAAAATGCTATGCCTTCAAATGGAAGAGATTCTCCATTTGGTGTCAGGGTAAAGGGTTGGACCCTTCCTCCTGTTCCTTGGCCAGCATTTTGGACTACCTGTGGTCCCTTTCTCAGCTAGCGCTTCGGTCGACAACTCTTAAAGTGCACCTGGCAGCCATCTCTGCTTACCAGGCGCGGGCCGGAAAGCAGTCAGTGGCGCAGGAGAAGGTGGTCGGGTGCTTTTTCCAAGGCCTTGATCACATATCCCCTTCGGTGCGAGAACCTCCACCTCCGTGGGATCTACTGCTGGTATTGGCTAAGCTCATGGGCAAGCCATTCGAACCGATGCACAGGTGTGACATCTCTCACCTGTCGTGGAAGACCGCCTTCTTGGAGGCCATCATGTCAGCCAGAAGGATGGGAGAGCTCCAGGCGTTTTCTATCGAGTCTCCTTATCTGGTCTTCCACAGAGACACGGTTGTCCTACGCCCCCACCCGAAATTCCTTCTGAAGGTGGTGTCGGAGTTTCACCTTAACCAGGTGTTGACTCTGCCGGTGTTCTACCCCAATCACACCTCGGAGGCTGAATATGGGCTCCATACTCTGGACCCTAGAAGAGCGCTCTCTTATTATAAGGAGCGGATGGCTGAAGTTCGGGGAGAGGTTAACCAGCTGTTTGTCACCTACACTGAAGCCGCACCTGGCAGACCTGCAGCCAAGCGGACGATAGGCAGGTGGGTCACCTCCTGCATAGATCTCTGCTGTAGGTTGGAGGGCATGGAGCCTCCCAAAGGGATAAGAGCTCATTCTACCGCCATACCGCTGCTTCGGTGGCTGCTTCCAAGGACGTCCCTATCCAGGAAATCTGCAGGGCTGCTACCTGGAAGTCAGCACACACACCTTCATTACCCACTACCACATCGAACTTGAGTCACACCGGGATGCTGGTTTTGGGACCTTGGTTCTCCAGTCCTTATTCCCTAAGTAGGGGGTCCGCGCCTTGCCTCTCTGCTCCTGGAGAACTGCTAGGAGTCTGCCAATAAGTGTGGATTGAACAACATATCCACGTCCCTAGAAATACAGGTTACTCACCTGTAACAGGAGTTCTAGGAGTGGTATATGTTGTTCATCCACACAACCCACCCAACCTCCCCGGCTTCGACGCGCAACCTGACTTTAGTGGGCTAGATCTGGCTTCACGGGGCGGAGCCGAGAGTTTTACCACCTGGGTGGGTGGGAGGAGCCAGCTTGAAGACCTTCCGGCAACATTTAAAGCGGCAAGGAACCTGCCAATAAGTGTGGATGAAAAACATATACCACTCCTAGAACTCCTGCTACAGGTGAGTAACCTGTATTTCCATGCTACTGTGGACTCGAATGATGTGCACTCCAGGGTCACGGCTACATCTGTCTCCATGAGGAGATTTGCTTGGCTCAGATGTACCAATTTGTCATACGATACCCAGACTAAGGCCATGGATTTTCCTGTTGCTGGTAACACTCTGTTGGGGGAACAAACAGAGGCTTACATGAAGAAGATGGTCAAATACAGGACCACCTACAGGAGTGCTGCAGCCAAAGAGAAGCAGGCCACTCCTCAGAAGCAGCAATTTAGGGCTGGCAGGGGCAGGCCTTTTCACAGGCCTTTTTACCAAACCCAGGCCTCCTCTTCTTTCCAGCAGAGGGGGTTCTTTAGGGGAAGAGGCAGATGAGGGATGACCAGGACCCCATCATCCACTTAGTTTAAGCCCCCTGCCAAGCAGGCACCCTGAGGTGTCAGTCAGGGTCACCTCCCCAGTTCCAGTAGAGGGCAGGCTGGCTCACTATTTCCAGGCCTGGAAGTCTATTACGTCAGACAAATGGGTCCTGGAAGTAGTGAGCCAGGGACTTGCTCTCAGTTTCAATAGGTTCCCAAAAATGAGAGCAAAGTCTTTCAGTCCTCCCTCTCCCTTGGAGACAAAGGCCTTAGAGGCAGAAGTCTCCTCTGTACTGCTTCTTCAAGCAGTAGAAAAAGTACCTCTTTGTCACAAGGGAAAATGACTGTATTCCAGATACTTCCTTACCCCAAAAAAGACAGGGGAGTGGCGACCCATCCTAGATCTAAGATACCTGAACAAATATATACTAAAGCCAAAGTTCAAAATGTTGACTCTGGGAATAATTCTTCTCTCTCTGAGACCAGGAGACTGGCTAGCCTCTCTGGATCTCAAGGATGCCTACTTCCACATACCTATCAGACATTCCCACAGAAAGTACCTCAGGTTCGAGTTGCTCTCCGGTCATTACCAGTTCAGAGCAATGCCTTTTGGTCTAACATCTGCTCCAAGGGTGTTCACCAAGTGTCTAGTAGTAGTAGTGGCCTTTCTCAGGAGACAGGGTATCCTGCTGTTTCCATATCTGGAGGACTGGGTCAGTCCTCAGCCCAAATCATGTTAGCTCTAGAGTCACTCAAAAGCTTCTAGACTCCTTAGGATTCGTTCTGAACCTAGAAAAGTCTGTTCTGGAACCAGCTCAGCTTCTTACTTTTATAGGGGTGGAACTAGACAGTGTCCAGGCAAGGGCATTTCTCCCTCTTTCAGGGGTACAGTCCCTTATCACTCTGGCTTCCTCTTTTCATCCTCTAGTGTCTCGGCCAGCCAGACACGTCCTTCAGTTGCTAGGTCACATGGCAGTTTCCACTGCTGTGGTGCAAGGGGCAAGATGTCAAATGAGAGATATTCAGTTTCATCTAAGATCTTACTGGTCTCAGAAAAAAGACCCTCTCTCCAAATTGGTTCCAGTGTCTCAAACCCTGATTCAGGCTCTCCAGTGGTGGCTGGAGGAGGACAATCTGAGACAACGTGCCCTCTTCCTCAGTCAGGCTCCTTCAGTGGTTCTCACCACAGATGCCTCTCTACTGGGATGGGGAGCCCATCTGGACCAGCTTACTGCTCAGGGAACCTGGTCTCATCAGGAGTCTGTTCTGCACATAAATCTTCTCGAACTCAGAGCTGTCTTTCTAGCACTTCAGACATTCTCGAACACTATTCAGGGGAAAGTGGTGCAGATCTGGCAGACAATACCACAACCATGTGGTACATCAACAAGCAGGGAGGCACTCTGTCCTTGGCCTTGTGCACAGAAGCAATGAAAATCTGGTCTCTAGCTTATTCCCTTCAGGTTTCCCTGATAGCTGTGCATCTCCCAGGGTAGGACAACATACTAGCAGATGCTCCCAGCAGGATTTCTCACAGTCATTACGAATGGGCCCTGAATCTCCTGATTCTTCAGGTCATTTTTGAGAGGAGGGGCACTCCGGAGATATATCTCTGTGCAGCCCCAGACAATCACCCACTTCCTCTGTTTTGTTGCAGACCCCCTCTTCTGGGATCTGTCCCCAGGGATGCTCCACTGTTGAATTGGACAAGCAGGTTTCTGTATGCTTTTCCTCCTTTCCCTCTGATATTCAGAGTCCTGATCAAGATCAGATCTCAGCCTTGCAAAGTGATTCTGGTGGCTCCAGACTGGGCCAGACAGCCATGGTACCCCCTATTATTGGCCACATCAGTGACAGTACCACTGTGTCTTCAAAGACAGTACAGTCTTCTCACCTGTTAACAGGGGAGTATACTGTATCCCAACCTTCAGACCCTCAGACTCAAAGCCTGGCTCTGGATGAGTTAGAATATGCAAGCCTGCAACTTTCCCAATCAGTCTTGGACATTCTTAAGGTTAGTAGAAAACCTTCTACTAGAAAAACTTAGATTTCCAAATGGAAGAGATTTGGTTTTTGGTGTTCTCAGAGACATATTTAGCCAGATTCAGCTGATATTGCTACTACTTTGGATTATTTAGTGCATCTTAATAGTTTAGGCCTCAGGCCTACTACTCTCAACTATTTCTGCTTTCCTTTCAGCTGGGAAGGGCTCTTCCCTAGCCTCTCATCCAGTTTTCAAGAAATTCTTCAAAGGTCTGGGTCATATTAGTCCTCCTTTTAGGGAAGCTAATCCTGTTTGGGACCTGAATATCTGTATTGCACAGCGTATGCAGCCCCCTTTCAAACTATTATCTTCAGCTGAGCTGAAGTACTTGACTTGGAAAACTGTATTCCTGGTAGCCATTACTTCTGCCAGGAGAATCGGTGAATTATAGGCCTTATCAGTGGAACCTGATTTCATTTCATTTCGAAGGGATAAGGTGGTCCTTCCAACCAACAGAAAGTTCCTTACCAAGGTGGTGGCAGACTTTCATTTGAATCAGTCTGTCATTGCCTGTATTTTTCACTGACCATTCTTCCTCTAGGGAGAGAACACTACACAGTCTTGTAAAGAGGGCCCTTAGTTATTATATAGAACACACTAAGGCCCATAGATACGACTGTTCAAAGCTGTTTGTCACTTATGGAGAAGTGGGAAAAGGTAAACCTGCTACTAAGAGAACTATTGGCAGGTGGATTGTCTCCTGTATCCAGTTCTGCTATTTAAAGTTGGGGAAAGAGCCACCCTCAGGCCTGAGGGCTTACTCCACCAGAGGTACAGCTGCTTGAGTCGCAGCAGCTAGAGACATACCCTTAGTGGAAATATGTAAAGCAGCCACCTGGAAAACTGTTCACTCATTTGTCAAGCATTACTCTCTTGATGTCCAGTCAAGAAGTGATGCTAGGTTTGGCACAGCAGTGCTTCAGATCTTGTTCCCAAAATAGGTTCTGTAATGCCCTCCTCCAAGGGGGTACTGCTTGGTAGTCTGCATATAGTCAGAATACAGCAAGACTTCATGCTGTTTGAAGAAACAATTACTCACCATAGTAATGTTGTTTCTTCTAATGGAGTCTTGCTGTATTCTTACCTCCTTCCCTGCCTCCCTCCTGGAACCTAGTTGTTTTGGGATGTGGTTTGGCAGGTGCAGTGCTGCACCCCAGAGGTGTACCTTGGTTACCTTTTCTTTAGCTTGAGGTCTTTATGGTTATTATTTATGAAGGTATTTTTTTTTGTTTCACTACCTACATGGATTCATTTTGGGGTTCTCGACTTGAGTCTTTTTGACCCTAAAAATATGTTTATTGCCCTTTGACAAAAAATTAAAAAAAAACAATTTCTATATTATTAGTTATCATAGTGCTCATAAAAATCTGATGGTTACACTGAGGAGTACCAGGGACAGAGGTTTGAAGACCGAGCTCGAGCTCAATGATCTATGCCTTGGCATAGAGTTAACCCTTTACTCGCCAGAGCAGTTCAAGTGCTGGGGCTAACTGCATATAGTCAGAATACAGCAAGACTCCATTAGAAGAAACAACATTACTATGGTGAGTAATTTTTTCTTGCAGCTGCTGTCGCTTTTTCTTTTGAGAAAGTCTTAAACTCTTTACACCGCAGTTGCGAACATCCTGTACTTGCGACTCAGCATCCTATTGCCCGGTTCTCTTCATTGCGAGTTGTTTATTCATTTACAAAGATGAGAGAGACAGACCATCATAAATGGTGGTGTGTGGGCAGGCTGGAGTGAAATCTGTAAATGTGCTGCATAAATCCCCTGGCTCCTGAGATCCATCTGTGCAGTAGCTTTACTGGAAGGGTCAGAGATGGCATGTTTGCTATTTTATCTATAAACACCACACTGTGGATGCTCTCACTTTGGCTTCTTTAACAAACTGATTGCGAGCACATTAACACGCACTGTTAGCGGCTCGTTATAAACATAGCACCGCCTGCAGCAATGAAGCAGCCACAGCAATTTGACCCACTCACAGCTATGAAATTCGACCTGACTGGTTAAAGCTAACCTTTTAATATACCAGTCGGGTTGTGAAGTTGGGTCAGATATCCACCCATCCCTAGTGAACATTTAATGATCTTATTTCAAGAGGGTTCCTGCAGTAGGTCTTCACATATAGGACTGCACCCCCTGGTGTCAGGACTGCACAGCAAACTTCTAACTAGCACTGTATAGCGGGGGACCGCCCCCGGTGTCACATGATGGGTTGTCGGTGTGACTATATATAGGGGGTGGTCCCTGCGCCTGCCCTCCAGTTCTTTCCCGTCATCGGCCTGAATTCGTTGGATCTTGCGGTGAACTCGGCTTCAGTCGACCACCATTTTATGTGAGTATTTTCAATTTTTTTCTGTCAATTTCCTTAAATTTTGTTGCATGTCTTTGCGCAAAATTAAAAAGAAGTGATCACAGTGCGGCGCTCAAATCCCGCACGGGGACCATCCCTCCCATTGTGTCCTCTGTCTGGGCCCCAAACACCAGGTGGCTGATTGTGATGTCTGTCAGTTGTTTAACCAGGCCATGTACTCCCGACACCAGAAGGCCCTGGATGCCCATCTCCTAAAACAACACCTTGCATTGATGGAAAAGGAGCTTCAGGAGCTGCGGGAACATTCCTCTTCACCCACCCCCTGAGAAAAAGAAGAAGCATCAGGAACAGGACCGGTCTCCCTCTACGCAGCATCGCCAGACAGCCGACGCCACTTTGAGTGGGGCCTCCACATCTGTGAGTACTCCTCCTCCTCCTCCTCCTAGGTCTCCATCCACCCCGGCAGATCTGACGCCTTCCCCACTCCTGCTTTGGTCAGTGGGCAGCAAGGGGATTCCTCTCCAGAGGACTTACTTTCGGGGCCTGTTGGCAGCTCAGCCAGTAAGTCTCCCTCCGGCTCTGCCACCGGGTGCACGGCCTTGGTCGATAAGCTGGACTCCAGCTCCTTGACTGTTGTCCGCCCGACCATGACTGATACGTCGGACGTCAGCTCCTCCGACGCCCGCCCGAAGCCGATCATGCTCAGCTGAAGCTGTCCTGTCGAATCCTCCCTTGGTTCCTGACGTCGCGTAGAGCAAGCTTCCAGGCTCCCCTGTGTCCCGCGATGGTTCTCCTTCCCAGGCTTCAGTGACCCAGACCAACCGCTCATTTTCCCCAGACCTCCGGGACTCGAGTTCTGCTGTCAGAGAGACCCCTCCTGTGTCGGGTCTACTAACCGAGATTTCTGCTTCCCCAGCAGACCTGTTGATGGGGGGTATCGATTCCCTTGCCTCCCTCACCCTTCTCGGATCAGACGTTGGGCGTCATTCGACTCCCGACACCGGGCCAATCTCCGGTTCTTATCTGCACTGATTTGGGGATGGACCTGGAGTTTTATGCTCTGATGCCGGAGTCCCTTCCTGGCCTGTCAGGGATCTCTACAGAGACCCCAGGCCAGCCGATGGATCCGCATACTCCCTGTGATCCCTCGGCACTGCCACCTTCGGGCCTTCAGCCCCTCTGCCGTTGGACCCCTCGGGGCAACTACCCTGGTTACCTGCTGCCACAGTTCTCGTACTACCTGATGTCAGGAGGGCTGTTGCTGGGCTACCCATCGCAGGTGCCAACGCCAGGGTACCCGATGCCAGGCCACATGTACCAGTGGTACAGTCCTTACCCCTATTGGTATCAGACTCCTGACTACCCCACTTACTCTACCACAGGGTACCCAGTCTACCAGCCTCCACTGCCTCCACCTTCTCCTCAGCCAGAACCTCAAGGGACTATTTCTGTCTGGTGGAAGGATGCCAAGTCCCAACCCCTGCAGGAGCTTGAACAACCCCATCTGGTCGTGGCTGCCACCCCATCCCACAGGGCAGTGACAAGGAGCCCGTCCTCAATCAACCACCGGTCATCAGACAACGACTCGGGCAGATGCCCAACCAGGGTCTTTTCTGGAGCTAAGGCAGCGGAGGCGGTACCAGACGTGACCTCCCTACCAAGCAGACTGGAGTCTTCCGACTCTGCCTCAGTCGGTCATTCGGAGCCTCATTCCCCTGTAGAGCGACAACTGAAGGAGTCTCCTAAGTCTCCGCCGGAGGGCCTGTCATTTGTGGCGCTCCTCAGGTCCATCCAGCAGGCCTGTGGTTGGGCATCTCAGGAGATGGACTTCAAAAGGAAGAGGCTCGCAGAACATCTCGACCTACCTAATGTGTACCCCCTCCCTATCCCTACATGAACGGGGCCTCACGAGGACTTAGCGTCAACAATATAGCAACAACCATCTTCCATTCCTGCAGTTTCGAAGAAAGCCAACAGCACTTATCACCCCCTGGAAGGGGCATGCCATTTAACTAGTCAACCTAAGGCCGACTCTATAGTTATTACTGAGGCCCATGATAGGTCGGCCCAGCCAGAGCACCTGAGTGCCTCCCCACCAGATAAAGAGTCCAAACAGATGGACCAGTATGGCTGCAAGGTATACGCTTCCTCCACCTACGCCATTCGGTCTCTAAATTATGTGGCCCACATGGTGTCCTTCCCTAGAGCAAAGGAGGGAGAGAGGTGATATGAGCGAAACATTCAAACACCTTAAGGGCATTAACAAGGTGAGAGTCTGACATGTTTCAATATAAGAAAAATAGCAGGGCAAGAGGACACAGCATGAGATTAGAGAGAGGCCGATTAAGGGGTAATGTGAGGAAGTTCTTCTTCACAGAAATGATGGTGGATGCATGGAATTGCCTACCTCAGGAAGTGGATACAAATACAGTGCAGGGCTTCAAACAGGCATGGGATAGGCATAAGGGAGCAATACAGATAAGAATGAATAGATAGGCCATAGACAGAGCAAAGGTCGATTGCACATTTATAAGATAGAAAAAGAAATGGGCAGACTGGATGGGCCTTGCGGTCCTTATCTGCCATCAACTTCTATGTTCCTTCCAGAAGTCTGCTTTATCCGACTTGGAAAAGGATCTACAGGCTATTTCGGATGAGGATCTCAGAAATAAGCTTCTTGAAAAAGTATGACTCGGCAAGTCTTTGTGCCGTCATGCAGGCCACCTACGATTCAGTTGATGTGGTGGCCCAGTGCACTGCTACGGGTGTTTGTTTGAGGCATCTAGCTCGGCTCTGGATTGCAGGACTGGTGCAAGGACTGGTTCAAAGCATTCTTCTGGACACACCCTTCAGGGGTTCCATCCTTTTCGCAGGCAATGCTAAGAATATTATTACGGAGCTACAGGAGAGCGGCAGGTCACTTAATGATGTCTGCTCCATGTATCGTTTGGGCCAAACACCCAAGCAGCCTTTTCGTCATCCCCAGAAGAGGTGGAATAGGCAGAACCAGGGCAGACGACAGAGCAAGCACCGTGCCACCGTTTCTGGCACCCAGAGTCCCCAGGCAAAAGCCCAAAAAGCAGCTGGAAGCAGCAAGGCAACTCTTCCCTCCACGTCCTGACTCGAGGGGACCCCTTCCGCCTCCTCCTGTTTTTCAAGAGGAACCCATGGGGGGGGACGGTTCGCTCTCCACCTGGAAGGGTGGAAGGCGATAACCACAAATGCTTGGGTACTCCAGCTCATTGCAAGAGGACACTCAGTTGAGTTCCTGGACAGACCCCCTGACAATCCGCTAGGCAGGTCTCACTACGCATCAGGCCATCAAGGCCTCATTCAGCAGGAAATCCAAACTCTGTTAGAAAAATCAGCTATAGAGCGGGTTCCTGCAGGGCAGGTAGGAAGGGGATATCACTCTCACTTCTTCCTAGTGCACAAAAAGATGGGAGATCTGAGACCCATTCTAGATCTCAGCCTGCTTAATCTCTTTGAGGAGTACAAGAGGTTCCACATGCTAACTCTCCAGGGACTTTTACCCCTGCTGCAACAGAACCAATGGCTGTGCTCGCTGGACATGCAGGATGCTTACCTGCACATCCCTATCCTCCAGGCCCACTGCTGTTTCCTGAGATTCTCCTTCCAGGAGAGCCATTATCACTTCAAAGCCCTTCCTTTTGGCCTCTCCTCAGCATCTCGGGTGTTTACCAAGTACCTGGCGGTGGCAGCTGTGGCATTGCGCTGCAAGGGGATTTATGTTTTCCCCTTACCTGGACAACTGGCTGTTGTCAGCTTTGTCTCAGGACAGTCTGATGGATTCTCTTTCCACCACCCAGGACCTCTTTTCCAGGCTTGGCATCACTGTGAATTATCACAAGTCTCAACTCTCACCCTCTCAGTGCCTTCAATTCATTGGAGCAGTCCTGGATACGGTCCAGGGCAGAGCCTTTCTACCTACAGACAGGGTGGAAACTCTGATTCAACAGGCTGCATTACTGTCCAACTCTCATTGGACCACAGCACGATCCGTCCTCTGACTGTTGGGTCTCATGGCGGCTGCCATCCCCACAGTTCCTTTGGCCAGACTGCACATGAGGGTGACCCAGTGGACCCTCAGGGTCCAGTGGGACCAGCAGTTGGGCCGACATAGACTCCAGGGTCTTAGTCTCCAGCAGCTTGAAGAGGGATCGTCTTTGCTGGCAAGATCTATCCAGTCTCTCCCTGGGGATCCCCTTTCATCCCTCGTCCCTTTCCATGACCCTCATGATGGATGCCTCGGGTCAAAGCTGGGGAGCCCACCTGGGAGACCATCGAACTCAGGGGAGATGGTCTCCGCAAGAGGAGCATGTACATATAAATATTGTGGAGATGAGAACAGTACTGTATGCTCGCCAAGCTTTCCAGTCCATCTTGCATTCGGGAACACTCCTAATCCAGACCAACAACATGGGCATGGTCTGGTACATCAACAAACAGGGAGTCACCCGATCGTACCCTCTCTCTGCAGGGAAGCAATGCGGGTTTGGTACTGGGCAGTCCAGCACGGCCTGTCTCTGACAGCAGTCCATGTCCCAGGCATTCACAGTGTCCTAGTGGACAGTCTCAGTCACACTGTCGCACGGGCTCATGAGTGGGAGCCAAAGCAGGAAGTAGTGGAAGATCTCTTTGATCAGTGGGGTCGGCCAGAGGCAGACCTCTTCACCTCCCCATCCAACGCAAAACTACCGAGCTTTTGCTTGCTCGTTCCTGAGCGTGGTGTTTTTTGACGAGATGCGTTGTCTCTATTCTGGACAGGGAGATCTCTGTATGCATTCCCTCCCTTTCCAGTCATTCAGAAGGTTCTGCTGAAGCTTCAAGCATAGGGGGCTCACATGATTCTTATAGCCCTCTCTTTGGCTTCGGCAGATTTGGTTCCTTCTACTGCAACAGCTGACATTGGAACCCCCGGTACCACTTCCTCTCTCTCACGACATTCTGTCTCAGGAGCAGGGCAGCCTGGTGCATCCGAGCCTCAAGTCTCTCCACTTGCATGAGTGGCACCTTTGGACATAGCTATCTCTTGTTTTGGTGTCTCTTTCTGAGTTGCCCAGGTTCTAGTGGAGGCGAGGAAGCCCTTAGCTAGATCCACATATGCTATCAAGTGGAAGAGATTCTCTATCTGGGCCACAGCCAAGGGCCTGGACACATTCTGTTGCTCAGCCCCTCAGGTTCTTGAGTACCTCTTGCACCTGTCTGATTCGGGCCTCAGTTATTCCACTCTGAAGGTCCACCTCTCCGCGGTTGCCGTATACCACCTTCCGGTGGGGGGCAAAACCCTTGCTCAGTTGGAGGTCTCCAAAACCTTTCTTAAGGGGATCCTCCACCTTAAGCCTCTGGTCCATAAACCTGTTCCCCACTGGGATTTAAATTTTATTTTAGAGAAACTTACTTTGCCCCTTTTGAGCCGGCAGCAAGTTGTGACATGCGCTATTTATCTTGGAAAGCATTCTTTTTAGTCGCTATCGCTTCAGCTTAAAGGATTTCAGAGCTTCAGGCCCTTGTTTGTAAGGAGCCTTATTTGATTTTCCAAAGAGACTGGGTGGCTCTGTGGTCTAACGCATTCTTTCTTCTGAAAGTAGTCTCGGAATTTACTTTGAACCATAATGTTCAATTGCGGTTTATTACCCAGAGTATTCCAACGGGGGATACCTCTTGCACACGTTGGATGTGCACAGGATTCTGAGATACATATCTCTAGGACCAAGGAGGTGCAAAAATCTGACCAGTTGTTTGTGGCTTTCGCACCCAGATGTCAGGGTATGGCCATTTCAAAAAAGGGTTTGTCTAAATGGTTGGCTAAGTGCATCTCGTACATCTACCAGAAGTATGAGAAGCCCCTTCCGGGGGAAGTGAAAGGCCACTCGACATGTGATATGGCTGCCTTGACGGCCTTCCTGTGGAATGTGTCCATGGTGGATATTTGTGCTGCGGCCACTTGGTCTTCCATCCATACTTTCACCAAGCATTACAGTCTGGACATCACCTCTCGACGTAGGGCTGATTTTGGCCTCACTGTCCTGCAAGGCCTCCTGTCATAATCAGCTTTCTAGTTGGCAGACGTTTCCTCCTCCCAGAACTTAGTCTCCGACTTCCTTTTCTTGACTGCTTGATACTCAGTCCTATATGTGAAGACCTACTGCAGGAACCCTCTTGAAGTAAGATATTACGGTTACGTAAGAACTTACCGTAACAGTAGATCATCAAGACAGCTAGTGTTGGAACCCACTCGGGAGGGAGCAATCTTAGACCTGGTACTCTCAAATGGGGAAGGAGAAAGGATCTCAGATTTAGAAGTGGGTAGCCATCTGGGAACAAGTGACCACCAAACAGTGTGGTTCACAATAAACACAGCCATAGAGTCAAGCCATACAAAAACAAGAGTATTGGACTTTAGGAAGGCTGACTTTGGGAAAATGAGAGAGTGCCTCAGAAAAGCACTAGCAAATGGGCAAGAAGGAGGGATGGAGGAACAACGGGGAATAATCAAAACAACCATTGCAGAAGCAACAAGCCTTTGTGTGAAGCAAATCAATAAAACAAAACGAAGGAAAAAACCACTATGGTTCTCTAAAGAGGTGGCAGGGACGGTTAAGGAGAAAAGGATAGCATTCAGGAAATATAAGGAAACACAGAAGGAGCAGGACAGAGAACTTTATCAGTTAAAGCAGAAAGAGGCAGGGAAGGCAGTCAGAATAGCAAAGGCACAAACTGAGGAAAAGATAGCCAACTCTGTTAAGAAGGAGGATAAAACTTTTATAGGTACATTAGGGAGCGAAGAAAGACCAAGGGAGGGATACAGAGACTTAATAAAGGGGAGGGAATGTGGGCAGAGGGTGACAGTGAAAAAGCAGGGATACTGAATGAATATTTCTGCTCAATATTCACAACAGATGAGGAGGGGGAGGTGCCTAAACCAAACAAGGGAGAAACTCTGAATAGGGGGGTCGATACCAGTTCATTCACAGAAGAAAAGGTTTTGAAAGAACTCTTGAAACTGAGGGTGGACAAAGCAATGGGGCCTGATGGGATTCACCCAAGAATACTAAAAGTACTAAGGGTAGAACTAGTAACACCACTGACTACTCTCTTTAACAAATCATGGGAGGATGGAGTGGTACCTGAGGACTGGAGGAGGGCAAATGTGATTCCACTTCACAAAAGCGGGAGCAGGGCAGAGGCAGGAAACTACAGACCAGTTAGTTTGACTTCAGTGGTAGGGAAAATGATGGAATCACTTCTGAAGGAAAGAATTGTTGAGTACCTAGAGGCCAGTGGGGCACAGGACCCAAGGCAGCATGGTTTCACAGCAGAAAGGTCATGTCAGATGAACCTAATAGATTTCTTTGACTGGGTGACCAAAGTAGTAGACCAGGGAGGGGCTGTGGATATGGCCTACCTAGATTTTAGCAAGGCATTCACACAAGTCTCACACAAAAGATTAATATACAAGTTAGCCAGCCTTGGAGTGGGTCCCAAGGTGGTAGCCTGGATAAAAAACTGGCTGGACAACAGGATGCAAAAGGTAATAGTAAACAGAGTCCACAGTGAAGAAAGGAGGGTAACTGGTGGGGTACCGCAGGGTTCGGTACTGGGACCGGTCCTCTTTAAGATCTTTATAAGTGACATTGGAGAGCACCTGGAAGGAAAGGTGTGCCTCTTTGCAGATGACACAAAGATCTGCAACAGGGTTGATACACAAGGTGGGGTGGAAAGAATGAAAAGGGACTTGGCAAGGTTGGAGGAATGGTCAGATATGTTGCAGCTCAGATTCAGTGCAAAGAAGTGCAAGGTAATGCATCTGAGAAACAAAAACCCAGGGGAAGAATACACAGTGGTGGGTGAGTTAATAACAACAGCAAAAATCGAAAGAGACCTAGGAGCAATTATATCAGATGACCTAAAGGTGGACAAGCAATGTGAGAAGGCAGTAAGGAGGGCTGGAGGGATACTGGGATGCATAGGGAGAGGCATCAACAGTAGAAACAGGAAGTTGTTATCCCTCTCTACAGACAGTTAGTGAGACCCCATCTGGAGTACTGTGCGCAATTCTGGAGACCCCATCTCCGCAAAGACATAGACAGAGTGGAGGCTGTTCAGAGGAGGGCAAAAAAAGTGGTGCAAGGTCTGCACCAGAAGACATTCAAGGAGAGACTAAAGCAGCTTAATATATATACCCTTGAGGAAAGGAGGGAGAGGGGGGACGTGATAGACACTTTCAAGTATCTCAAAGGAATTAACAAGGTACAAGAGGGTAGTATCTTTCAGAAGAAGAGATGTGCAAGAACAAGGGGGCACAATTTGAAGATAGAGGGGGGATGGCTCAGAGGTAATGTTAGAAAGTATTTTTTCACAGAGAGAGTTGTGTATGCATGGAACAGCCTTCCTGAGGAGGTTGTGGAGTCAGGAACAGTGGGAGAATTCAAGAATGCATGGGACAGGCACAAGGCAATTCTAGTGTGGGGTAGGAGGAAGTAAGCTGTTTATTAACTAGAATCTGCAGCTTATCCATCAGGTAGGGAAATGGGCAGACTGGGTGGGCTAAGCGGTCCTTATCTGCCGTCTAATTCTATGTTTCTGTGTTTCTATGTTTCAAGAGAGGTTCATGCAGTAGGTCTCATTTTCCCTTCCACCTTCCCTCAGTTCCTTCTTTTTCCTCTCCTTTCCTTTCCCAGGGCTTTGTTTTTCAGTAACTCTGGGCTCCAGGAATTGTACTCCTTTCTTCCATTTTCCTCCTTTCCGGGTCTTCCAGCAGAGTATAGGAGGGCAGGCGCGGGGACTGCCCCTATATACGGTCATGCTGATGTCCCATCATGTGACGCCAGGGGTGGTCACCCACTATAGATTGCTAACTAGAAATTTGCCGTGTGGTCCTGACACCAGGGGGTGTAATCCTATATGTGAAGACCTACTGCAGGAACCTCTCTCGAAGATCTACTGTTAAGGTAAGTTCTTACGTAACTGTAATTTCTTTGAGGAGATCTCTTCTGTTAGGCCACACCTTCCGAACTAAACCTGTGTCTGAACTAGGACCACATGGAAACGTTTGCTAGCCAGGGGCCATCCACGACGATGTCACACATCAGCATCTACATAAATATGGGTGGGCCCATCTCGCCTCAGTTCTTTTGCCACCATCGACTGTACTCATTGGACCTTCTGTGGAAATGAATATGATTAGCCGTTTCTTATACAGTGTTAACTAATAATTGCGGCATCTGTATGCCGCCGAAACCAATGATGTTGTTCTGGTACTGCGAGTGCGGAGAAAAAATCTACAAGGACGATGCACAAGAAGTGTGTGTCTGCTGTTTAGGCCTCTCTCACAATGTCAGGACTTGTGAGATTTGCCAGTGCTTCAATCAAGCAACCAGGCAACGTAGAAGAAAGGCGATGGAGTTGTTTTTATTAGAAAATACTAAAATGGCCATGGAAAAAGCCCAGGGTCAGAAGGCAGCATCGCCAGCCCTGTTCACCGATTTGCGGTCGTCGAAGTCAAAAGACCCCAAAAAAGGTCGTTAAGACATAAGCACAGATGTGAGGATAATTACAAGTCATTTCCTGGCAAGATCTAGATTGGTGCTGTAGCTTGCAGGTAATCAACCTGCATCATCATTGCCCACCGTGGAGGCAGTGACACTAAGCCCCCGATTGTCGACCGGACACCGAGGTCAGGGCTTGGCTTAGGCACTACCATACCTACCATGGATGATACTTCGCTGCCATTGATGGGTCCAGGCCCATCATTGACTCCAGTGGTCACGACCCCTGGCCATGTTGCTGTCAACAAGCAGGTAGTACTGGCTTCATTTTCAGGCATGATACGATGTATACTTCTTGGCTTGCCTATGCAGCCTGTACTGCCATCAGTTGGGGTTCCTATGTCTCAGGCTCCACTGACATCATCATCAGCTGGTACACAGCAAGTGCCTCCTGAGCAACGGTGCCCAGCATCACCAGTGAGGTCTTTGTGACAGGGTTGAATAGGACCCTATCCCAGTTGTTATGGAGAGTCTGAATGCAGGGATCTGTTCTGTTCTTTCCTGTCCCTTGTCTGTCTGGTTGAGCAACCAAATTTTCCTGTGGGACCTAGGATTTGATCACCCCAACAGTCTCGCAATTCTCTGCCTCTCACTATCTCTGTCTCCCCTTGGTGTTTCTCTTTTTTTCTTCCCTTGCATATCTGCTGATATAAAAATATATGCAAATCATTATGTGGAAATGTAACTGATATTGGGATCCCTTTGTTTAGAAATTATATAGTGTTACTGTTGAAATGTATATAATTATTGTTTGAGATGATTGCAGAAAGCTATTGGGAACTCAAGGGGTTAACCTGAAATACAATTTTTAAGCCTTTTACAGAAGCTGTGGAAAAGGGGCCTCAGTTCTGGGACATTGCGTTCTTTCAGCAACTGCCTGAAATTTATAAGAATATTTTAGAAAAAAACAGGATGCTTGTTAAGAAGGGGTGTTGTAAAGACTTATAAAAACAAAGCTGCAATTTCTTGCAAAAGACGCACACAGAGACTGAAAGAAAACTCTGATCATCTCTGTTTATTTTGCATTTGTAAATAGTTATACTGATCAGGTTTATTTTTTTATGCTACTGCTAGTACTAATAAACACTTTTTGTGAATTTTACAACTGCTCCTGATTTTTCCTATGCTTCCTAACCTGTGCCTCAATGACAGATGGTGTCAGCCTAAGTTGGATTTACACCGTGCATACTCCAAGCCAGGAGTTTTGTGCATGGGTATTGGACCTAGTACCAGGGAAGCACAAAGAAAGGTATGGATTCTGCAGCAGCAAGTCCAGGAGTGGTTACCAGCAGAATGGCAGCCAAACTAGCAGAGACAGAAGTCCAAGCTGAGATTGTACAGCCAGCACAAGTTATGGAAAAAGAACAGGCAGTGACAGAACCTGAAAGTCTGACTGTCTTTTTCAAATGGTGGGCTATACAAGGAAAAGAGATGGAGAAACAGAGAAGAGAGGAGATGCAGCAGAGAGAACAAGAAATTCAACGTTTAGAAGCACAGAGGAGAGAAGAGACGCAGTGACAGGAACAGTAGAGGAGAGAAGGGAAGCAGCAGATGAGAGAAGAGATGCAGTGGTGGGCAGCGATGGCTGCATGCCTTGCAAGCGGTCAAAGGCAGAGGATCTGGCACAGATCCAGACGAGCAGTAAAACAGAAGCAACTTAAAAGCCATTAAACTTACAAAGTTGTGTCCCTCAGATGATATTGAGGCATACCGGACAACTTTTGAAAGAGTTGTCACAGCCTGCCAATGGCCAATCCAGCAATGGACAATCAGACTGGTACCCTATCTGACAGGGAAAGCCCAACTTGCCTACAGCAATATGGGCACTGCACAGTCAGAAAACTATGACCTGGTAAAAAGCGAAATCCTAAAAAAGTACGACATCTCAGGAGAGACCTACAGGCAGAGATTTCGATCTCTGAAGTACAACTCAGTCGACAATCCTCGAGAAGCCTTCACCCGACTCAGAGAACTCCTGATAAAATGGCTCCAACCAGAGGGCAGACAGTCCCATAGATCATCGACACATTTGCCATGGAGCAATTCATCAACATCTGCCTACAGATGTGCAGCTTTGGGTAAAGGAACACTGACCAGAAAGTGGGGAAAAGGCTGTTTCTTTGGCCGAAGACTACCAAATGGCCAGATAAACGCCAACAGCAGTGAGGTTACAGCCAAGCACTGGTAAGAAGCTCTTTTTTTTCCATTTAAGCTCCAAGTCTCTAGTCCAGCCCTGTGGTGCTGAGGGTTTGAGGTGCTGGATGCCACACCGACAGCCCGAGTTCGGGAACGAGCACGGGTCATCGGGGGTCATGGGGTTGGGAAAGGATTGAGCATCCCAGGAACTGCTCTTCTTTCCCAGGGAAGGGGGATCCACACATGCTGAAGTGCTAGCAGTCTCTGGTGGTGGCTGGAGGTTCAGCAGTGCTTGGTGGCAAAATGTGGGGGATTGGAGCTGCGACGGACATCCTTCGGGTGCACATGCCGAGCAGGATGTCATTGCATGTCTGATCTCTGGGGACGAAAACCAATTAAATGCCCCCTGTGGCTGGGTGAGGCAGCCATCGGTAGCCCTGGCCACACGTCCAATGTCGGACGCACTCCAACTCTCCCCTTGGGATTCTGGGGCCTCTTCTTTGGGTCAGGAGAGCCCAAAGTCCTGAACCCGAAGTAACATATGGGTGGAGCTGAGCATGGGAACCTGAGAGATGCCCCAGATGGTAAGGAGCAAAAATAAAGTCTACAAAAAAAACAACTCCAAGTCCGATAAGAACTCTGGTGGGGGTAACAAATCTGTGCCCAAAGACGTTATTTGCTATAACTGCAATAAGCCAGGTCATATTGCAAGAAATTGCCGTAAAAAGAGTGACACTGGAGCAGATTTGTCCTTGGCAAATTGGGGCAAGTACTTAACAGATGTGAAGGTGGGGGATAAGACTGTAAAGGGACTCACTGATTTGGGAAGCAGACAGACCCTAGTGCATGTTGAGATGCTGGGAAAACTGTGCAAAAGGACTAGGTACTGGTGTCATCTGCATCCACTGGGACACTCGATACTATCTCACCACCCAAGTGACTCTGACCATTAAGGGTGTGTTGCACCAAATGAAGGTGGGGGTAGTACCTAAGTTACCTGTACCCATGATTATTGGAAATGACTGTCCAGGATTTACTGAGTTAATCTCAGAGGAACTGAACCCTGCAGTTTCAGCAGCAGTGGTAACAAGAGCTCAGGCAAAGAAAATCTCAAACAGTGGGGACACTTTTCCTTTCATTGACTTTTATTAGAAGTTGTTTGAGCACAGCTCCAAGATCTGGAAATCCAGGAAAGAAAGATGATGCCTTAAGAAACTGTGGCAACAAATGATTGATGGACATAAGGGGTTAACATATGAAAATGCTGAAACTAAACTGATCACTAATTATGATTTTCTTTCAGAACAAGCTAACAATGTTTCTCTCCAGGGTTGTTTCAAGCAGCTGGGGGGTGAAACCAAAACAGGGTGGTCCATTGTTTAAAACATGTAATGGGTTACTGTATAAGAGTTTGGGTTAAACCTCAGACACAGGAATAGACAGAACAATTGGTTATACCACAGAAGTATAGAACTGAGTTGTTACAGATAGCACATGATAGTCCTATGGCTGGTCACTCAGAGAGGGATCTCATCCTTGCCAGATTGCTGTATAGATTTTACTGGCCTGGAATTCATGAAGATGTTACTACCTATTGTAATTCCTGTGCTGAGTGTCAGAAAGTAGCCCCAGTCACTAGAAAAGACAAGGTGCCCCTATCCTTGATAGATGTGCCTTTTGAGAGAATTGCAATGGATGTGGTTGGTCCTTTAGAGAAAAGTAAAAAGGGTAATAGATTTATCCTGGTAGTATGTGACTATGCTACTCAATACCCAGAAGCAGTTCCAGTGCATACTTGTCACAGCTTCAAAAATGGCAGCAGAGCTTGCAAAAATTTTCAGCAGAGTGGGCATACCTAAAGAAATTATTACAGATCAGGGTTGTAATTTTGATGCTGCATTACTTATGGAGCTGTACAGACTACTGGGTATCACTGCCATTCGAACCTCCCCCATCACCCTCAGACAGATGGTCTTGTTGATTGTTTTAACCAAATCCACCAAATCCTAAAATACATGTAAAAAGGTTTGTAAAAGGGGAAAGGAAAGATTAGGACAAATACTTGCCTTACCTACTTTTTGCTGAACTGTTATAGAAAAAGGATACTGCACATGTGCTTAATTTTTGAAAGTTTGAAGCTAATATTGTTAGAGAATTAATAGAAAGTTTTGGAAACAGGTTTGATAAAACAGGTTCTCTCTTGAGGGGGGTGTATGTGAATGTATTCCGAGTTTGTAACTCTGACTCAGCAGGATGAGCAGGGCACTGGTCAAGCAGAATAATTGCTTTGACTGGCGATTTTTGGCTTCTAAGGTATAGTCTGACAGAGGGCACAAATTCTCTGAAAAAACAGTTTGTGAAAAATCACTGAAGTTATCCATGCATTATGGCTGTGGGCATAGGTGATAGGGAGGGATGACATGTTGGTGTGGTATAAACAGCAGGATTTTTCAAATTTGCCTGTGAGCAGCGGTGTCAGTTTGTAGGTTCCACTTGCAAAAGAGTAATGTTGCACAGTCTTTGCTCATTTTAGCCCCGTTGCTGGCGTTCACCTCATTATGGCCAGCCAGAATCACATCGGGGAGGCACAGTTAGAACAAACCCATTTCATCGGCATTATAAATCTTTTCTAGCTGGTACCTCCTCACTCAGGATGATTTCCCCTCAGTTTAGGCAAAAATTCAGTTGCAGCAACATCATCACAGGATAACTGTTCTCCCGTGATACAGACTCGTCTAATTCCATATCTGCGCAGGAACCTCCATAGCCAGCCAGAGGATGACATGAATTTGGTATCTGGGCCATGGATCCTTCGGGCAAACTGCTTGGCTTTTTGCTGAACGATCTGACCCAACACTGGTACCCCATTTATACACTGCTAGATAAACCAAAGCTGGGTGGCTTTATCAATTTCATTCTCATCTGGGCATCTAAGTTTTTTCTATGCCAGGCCATCAGTCACGCTGCATTCACTGGCAAACTCCCTCAGGGACTGCTCTTGTGTGCATCAGGTGTAGATTGTGGACTTTGAATAACCTGTCTCCAGTGCAATTTGACTAAACTCTCACTGCTTTTCAACTGGTTGAGAATAGTGAGCTTGGTCTGCGCAGTGTATCCTGAGCTCTTCATTGTGACTGACCATACTGTGGTGAGCTTCACTTGCTTTTAAAGACTCCAACTTAACTAATTAAAGTCTATTAGCATATTATTCTATTACCAGGATTATGAGTGAACGAGGCAGCTGATTGTCAGTGTCAGTTTAGGAGCCACAAACTGCATTCGTTATAGCTGGGAATTCACTATAGTGGGGTTCACTATAGCAAGGGCGCACTGTAGCAAAGCCATACAAGAATGGAAGGGACACTAGGTCAGTCATATCTGTCCCCTCCTGCTTCACAAAATAGGATGGGGAAAAACATATTCTGTGCATTTACTACTTCATTGGGATTACCTACCCACTCTACTATCCAGGTTACCCATTAATTCACTTGGTAACAGCAGTTTATCCAGGCTTGCCTTGAATGTCTGCACTGTCTTCATACACATTGTCTCCACTGATGGACTGTTCTGCTGGTTCACAACACCCTGGGAGGAAAAGTGCCTCCTAACGTCACCCTTGAATTTACCACCTCTGAGCTTCAGACCGTGGTCTTGGGTCCTGCTGGAGGACACCAGATCAAACATCGCTGTGTATTTTAACTTATCGATACCCTTGAGTGTGAAGTATTTAAAAGACTGAGATCATGTGCCCTTTTGCCTCCTTTTCTTCAGTGTGAGTACATTAAAGCTTGTAGTCTCCTCTCATGGCTGTTGTCCCCCATACCACTGCTCATTTTGGTGTCTGAGTGCTGCACTCTCACAACTCCTTCAGTGTCCCTTTTTTGTATTGAGAAGCCCAAAACTACAAGTAGTACTCCAGATGGGGCCTGAGCAGGGCCTTGAAAAGAGGCAGAATTACGTCCACTGCTCTGCTGGTCCACTCCCTTTTTGATACTCCCCCACATTTTGCTGGCCCTCTCAGTGGCATTGCACTCTGCTTGTTCTGCTTCTGTAGCTTATCTATTATGACCCCCGGGTCCTTTTCCTTCTCCACTGCAGTAAGAGGAGTCCTACACATTGTGCAGGTTCTACTGCTGTTTTTCCTCCTTGAATGCAGCACCTCGTATTTGGCTACGTTGAATCGGAGGCTTCAGGAGTTGGACAACTCGCCCAGCTTGTTCAGAGCCTACTGAAATTTGTCCCCCATCCTCAAGGGATAACACCACCCTAGATATCTTTTTGTCATCAGTAAACTTAAGCAGCCTGCTAGAGACCCCAGCTTCCAGATCATTAATGGAAATATTAAACAACGGTAGAACCAGCACTGATCCCTGAGGGACAACACTGATTACAGCTCTCCACTCGGGAGTAGTGCCCTTCTGCCGCCACTCTCAGGTTCCTGTCCCCAAGCCAGCAGGCCACATTAATTATATCCGATGTACTGTATACTGCACTGGTGTGTTTTGTCCACAAGCTATCTACATGCCACAGTCTCAGTGGCCTTGCTTGAGTTGAGCTAGGTAAACTACATCTGCGGCCCTGCCTCTGCCCACCTTCCCACCCACTCAGAGAAGGTGATCGTGTTGATTTGGCACAGTCTGCCCCTCATAAAGTCATGCAGAGAGGGAGCAAGAACCTTGGCTTCAACCAAGTGCGTCAGTATTCTATCCTTGATAATGGCATCCAGGTTCTAGCTGCCTGGCATGTAGTTAACCCTAATCCAACCTTGCCCCCTTCTTGAAGATGGGGACCACACTGGCCACTTTCCAGTTATCCGGCACCACACCTGTCTGGACAGAACCCTAAAAGATTCCAGCAAGCCGCCCTGCCAAATGCTCTCTTGGCTGCACAGTGATACTGGGGTACATCTCATCTGCCCCTTGGGACTTAATCCGGCTTGATCTTTTTTTTTTTTATAACTCTATCTCTCTCCGGTCACTGGCTCTCAGGACCTCCCTCATACGTGACCACCTCGATCAGCACCTACTGCCCTACCTGAGACCCCCCCTCCGACCAGGGAATCAGGGACAGGATTCTCCTCTCCAATCCCGCTAAGCCCCTGGCTTCCATAACCCCCCCCCCCGCGAGGTGGGGCCACCAACTCCTACCTGGTGCTCTTTCTGAAATCTAGACAGCCGCAGCCCGGGATAGGAGGAAGAATCGAAGAGAGCTGGTTGGGCTGGGTCCAGTGCTGGGCATGTGGGCTGATCCCTCAAAGACCGTTGTCATCCTCCTGAGCACTAGGGTGTTTCCTTTTTTCGTATCCCCTCAGGCGTGGATGTGCCATGACGTCCAGCTTGTGGCGGGCGTGCACCCACATGCAGGACGTCTGCCGACACCTTCCCCAATCCAGGATCCCTCTACTGTTGTGCTCCTAGTCTCCACTAGGAGTCACCAATGCTGTGGATCAAAGCCCCCCTCCCTCCCAGGAGAGGAGAGCCATCCTCCAGTCACTTAGTCTTCTCCTCCTCCCCATCCGACTCTTGGCTCCCTGAGCTTGCTTCTGAACTCGGGTCGCCGCTTGTCTCAAGGTAAGGCAGATGCCTCAGCCCTCAGCACCACCGGGCCGGCTATCTGGCTTGATCTTTGCCCAGTAGTCTGCTGCCAGGGCAGGCATGATGTCAACTTCTGCATTGTGGCTACCTCTGATGTCATCGTCCCTCTCAGTGAACACCCTTTCCCCCACTGGGGCCCCTTGTTGAACACTAAAGCAAAGTATTCACTCCGCATCTCAGCCATTGCATCTGGCTGGCTCATAGTGTACCTCTTCCCTTTCCCTGTTTTACAGAGGTCCAATCCCCTCCTTCATCTTCCTCCTTCCACTTACATAATGGAAGAAGGTTTTGGTGCTGTCTGCAGCTGCTGCTGCTGCTATTGTAACTTGCAGACCCTCCTCGGCATTCTTTCTTTTTAATCTCAATGTCCCTCCGGGCTCGCTGTACTCCTCTCTGGCCAGGAGGCAGCCTGTGATTTTCAGTGTTCACAGACCTTGTTGGTGGGTGGGTGGGTGGGTTGGTTTATTTATAAAATAAATACATGAACAACTACTTTGCAATCCACTTTTCTATCAAAAAAACTCAGGACGCTCTACACATTACAGATAAACCATATGCAAAAAAAATTAAAAATTAAAATACAAATAGTAATATGGATTACTGTTTACTTCATACTGTGAACAGATTGAATTAGAGTAGTCAACGAAAACTAGAAATTAACTAATAACTAGAATGAAGCATCCTGAGAGAAACTAGTATTTCACTGAGTGCATGATGGAAAGTGTGAGTAGAGTTTGCCCTCTAGTGGCACAAGATGTCTTTGTTGTACTTCTTGCCTTACCTTCAAATCCAATGTAGAGATTTGTCCAGATTTTATTTATGGTTGTGCGCTACAGGTTTAGCTCATTTTTCTGACTTGTCTCACATTTTGGTAACCAGATAATCACCCTCTTCGCTGAAATTTGAAGAACTTACTAACACTTCTGGGATATGTGTGGAAAATTCCAAATACTTACCGTCCCAGTAATAGATAAAGACAATTATTATTAACTTTTTGGTATTCTTTTTTTTCTTGTCTTCCTGTCAATGGGAGCCACTACTAGTGCTGACAGAATCCCCCCGTATAACCTGTTGTGAAGGACTGGCTAAAAGCAACATTACGTTGACTAAACTGGACATTCTGGTGGGTGACGGGTCATTTCTTCAGTGAGTATTCAGCCTTTAACATTTATTTCTCACCCCAGGGGTCCTTTAGCATCAGTAACAATAGCAGTAAGCTGGATAAATTGAGTTGCCTCGCAGTAAACTGGCTAGGTTGAGCTGAGCAAATGGGGAGTGGGGTGCAGCACCCCATACTTTGAATGGGAAGTACACCCCTTCCCCCTCAGCTAGTGGTCAAATAGGGATTCAGCATGTTTGCAGTTCATTTGCATCAAGAGGTAAGAAAAAAGGTCCGTCTCCCTGTACAACGCACGGGGAAATGCCAAACCTCACCCAACAACTAACACACCGAAATCTGGCCAATGGAAAATCATGTACACAAATGCTCACGGCCTGGGAAATAAGATCCCAGACCTGCAGGCAATAATTTCAGATGCTAAACTGGACATAGTAGCAATTAGTGAGACGTGGTTTACCAGTAACCACACTTGGGAGACTTCAGTACCTGGCTATGTACTGTTCAGAAGAGACCGAGGTACAAAAGGGGTGGCGTGTATGTCAATGAAAATATCAAAGCTACAGAAATTCAGAATACACATAAGGAGCCAGAAGAACTCTGAGTCACCCTGGAAACAGGAAATGGGACAGCCATAAGAACTGGGGTTGTCTACAGGCCCCCAGACCAGGGGGAGGACATAGACACATTACTGTTAGAAGATATACAAAACATGACAGCTAAAGGGGAGGTTCTGATAATGGGAGACTTCAACAAGCCAGATACAGATTGGTCAACACCAGCAGGAACATCTGCCAGAACTAGACACATAGTGGATTCCCTGCATGGAGAGGGCCTCAGACAACTGGTACAACAACCCAGAAGAGACAGGGCTATCCTGGATCTAGTACTGACTAACAGGGAAGGGATCACAGATCTCCAGGTAGAAGGTCACCTGGGGGCCAGTGACCATCATATGGTATGGCTCAATTTGGCTACTACATCTAAATCATCCCATTCCAAGGCAAAAATGTGGGACTTCAGAGGAGCTGACTTTGATAAGATGGCCAACAGAGTTAAGCTAGCCCTGGCAAAAAGAAACGCAGGTGAGGGGGTACAGGCAAAGTGGGCAGTCATTAAGGATGCAATACTTGAAGCAACATCCCATTGTGTTAGACAGAAAAGGAAGTGCAAAGAATAAGGAAACCACTTTGGTTCTCAAATACAGTAGCAGAAAAGGTCAGAGCCAAAGACTGGCCTTCAGGAAATATAAGGGAACACAGCGGATGAAGATAGGAGGCATACCAAACTGCCCTAAGGGAAGCAGGGAAGGCAGTAAGGCAGGCAAAGTCCCAAACTGAGGAAACACTAGCATGAACAGTAAAGAAGGTGACAAGACTTTCTATAGATACATTAGTGAAAGGAGAAAGTCCAGAGGGTGCTAAGCTCAGAGGGAGAAAGGGGCATGTGAGGAGGCACCCTGTAAAGCACCTATCCTAATAGATACTTTTGCTCAGTATTTACTGAAGAGAAGGTAGGGCAGGGCCCACAGCTCAGCACTATGGACACGGGGAGGGAGGTGAGCACTACTCCCTTCACAAAAGAAAGGGTCCTACAAGAGCTCGCTAAGCTCAGGGTGGACAAGGCAATGGGACCTGATGGCATACATCCCAGGGTACTTAAGGAGCTAAGGGTGGAACTAGCAGAGACATTAGCAGAACTGTTTAGTGAGTCTCTGTGCACAGGAGAGGTCCCAGAAGACTGGAGAAGGGCTCATGTGATCCCGCTCCACAAGAGTGGTAGCAGGGAGGAGGCAGGGAACTACAGGCCAGTCAGTCTTACCTCAGTAGTGGGCAAGATTATGGAAGCACTCCTTAAGGAAAGGATAGTGCAACACCTGGAGTCCATAGGGGCACAGAATCCAAGACAGCATGGGTTTACAAAAGGAAGGTCCTGTCAAACTAATCTCATAGATTTCTTTGACTGGGTAACCAGAGTGGTGGACCAAGGGGGAGCAGTTGATGTCGCCTACCTTGACTTCAGCAAAGCTTTCGACACTGTTCCACATAGAAGATTGATAAATAAGCTGGATAGGCTCGGGGTGGGTCAGAAGTTGGTCAACTTGGTGGCAAACTGGTTGACGGACAGAAAACAGAGAGTGGTGGTAAATGGTATATAGTCAGAAGAGATGCAAGTGGGGTATCTCAGGGATCAGTCCTGGGGCCAGTCCTCTTCAGTATCTTCATTAGTGACATTGCAGATGGACTAGAGGGTAAGGCTTGTCTGTTTGCAGATGACACCAAGATCTGCAACAGAGTAGATGATCCGGATGGGGTGGGCAGAATGAGAAGAGATCTGGATAAACTAGCAAAATGGTCAGAAGAATGGCAACTGGGATTTAATGCAAAGAAGTGCAGGATCATGCATATAGGGAAGAGAAACCCTGAAGCCACCTATAGGCTGGGAGGGGAGTTGCTGGCAGTCACAAAGGGAGAAAGAGACTTGGGCATCATCATCACCGATGACCTGAAATCATCCAAGCAGACCTCTAAAGCAGTAGGTAAGGCTAGGGGGATGTTAGGGTGTATTAGTAGGGGTATCACGAGTCGTAAGAGGGAGGTAATAATCCCTCTTTACAAGACACTGGTTAGGCCCCATCTGGAGTACTGCGTGCAGTACTGGAGGCCACACCTTCACAAGGACATTAACCAAGTTGAGGCAGTCCAGAGAAGGGCAACCAAAATGGTGCAGGGACTGTATCAGAAGACATATGAGGACAGATTAACGGAGCTCAATATGTATACCCTTGAGCAAAAGAGGGAGAGAGAGGTGATATGATGGAAACATTCAAACACCTTAAGGGCATTATTTATTTATTTTATTTATTTAGCTTTTGTTGACCGGGTAAGTGCACTAGACAAATCCTGCCTATTTTCAGGCACGACCCGGGGGAGGGGAATACAGATGAATGCCAACTGACCTTGAGCCAGATTAAGCTGTTGGTGGTATATTTACTGTATGTGGGAAATTTGGCCAGGACACCGGGGAAATCCCCTACTCTTTTCGATAAGTGCCATGGGATCTTTAACATCCACCTGAACTACCACCAATCCAGGCAGATGGGACCTCGGTTTAACATCTCATCCGAAAAGCGGCACCTCAGAGTGCAGCACCCTCTCATGCTGCACTACAGTGTCAGTACTGGGATATTAACCCAAGTGCCAGATGTGGGAACTGAACCCACAGCTCTCTGATCTCCCGGCTTCAGAGGCGAGTGTGCTACCTACTGAGCCACTGACACTGTATTAACAAGGGGAAAGAGTCTAACATGCTTAAATATAAGAAAAATAGCAGGACAGGAGGACACAGCATGAGAACAGAGGGAGGCCGATTAAGGGGGAATGTGAGGAAATTCTTTTTCACAGAAAGAGTGGTGGATGCATGGAATGGCCTACCTCAGGAAGTGGTGGCTATGAATACAGTGCAGGGCTTCAAACAGGCATGGGATAGGCATAAGGGAGCAATACAGACGAATATGGATAGATAGGTCATTGACAGTGTAAAAGTGTGTGGCACATTCATAAGGTAGAAAAAAATGGGCAGACTGGATGGACCTTGTGGTACTTATCTGCCATCAACCTCTATATTTTTATGTTTCTATGCCTTGGAGGTGGAGATTCTTGTAATGAGTTAGGGACTTAGCCAATCAGAAGAGAGTTTGAGGGTGTGATGCCTGGAGCATGATGTCAGCTTCTGCATTGTGGCTACCTCTGATGCCACTGGCCCTCTCATTGAACACTCTTCTCCCCACTGGGGCCCCTTGCTGAACACTAAAAGTATTCACTCAGCATCTCAGCCATTGCACCGTATATTTCAGGGGTCCAATCCCCTCCTTCACCTTCCTCCTTCCACTTACGTAATGGAAGAAGGTTTTGGTGCTGTCTGCAGCTCCTGCTGCTATTGTAACATTCAGACCCTCCTCGAGCTTCTTTCTTTTTAATCTCCGTGTCCCTCAGGGCTGCTCTGTACTCCTCTCTGGCTTGGAGGCAACCTGTGATTTTCCAGTGTTCACAGACCTTTTTGGGTGGTTGGTTGGTAGGTGGGTGGGTGGCTTGGTTGGTTTATTTATTTTGTAAAGGACATCCCTCCACAGCTTGGAGTGCCTGCACAAAAATCAATATTAAATAACACAAACCATAAATAAACGAAAACATCCACACAAAAACTCCATTCATAAATACATACACAATATGTTAAACAATACGTTAACTATTACAGTACATATCACAGTACCTATTGCAGAGCCAGTTAACAAGCTAATCAAATGATAGCTGGAGCAGGTACTCCCATCAGGTGAATTGTTTAAGAGGGTTGGGGCAGCAGTGCAAAAAGCGAGGATCAGGATCTTACCTTGGGTCCCTGTTGAGACAGAGGGCCTCTTTTCTCTTATTGCTTACAGAAATGAGTGTCTCTCTGGGTGAGTACTGGTGGTGGGGAATATTTGGCTACTTACTGCTAATTACAGTATGTGTGATAGAAAATACAGTAAATTGCAGCATTGCTCTTAGCATTGTATTTTTTCTTCTTTTTTTTTATTGCCACATTTGCTTGTCCTTAGCCGTTGACTGCTGTGGCTATCCTAAGGGTGTATATAGCCTCTGCTGCTGCTTTAAGCACCTTCTTTAATGAACTCCCTATTAAAAGACAAAGCACCTCTGAGCGCAAGCACTGAGGCAATGGTTAACCCAAAGGGCAGTGGCTGGGAAGCCAAGCTTTAAAGAAATACAAAATCACACATGCCCCCGTAACACAAAGCAACATGGGCTGAATATGCAAATCACCACAGAATATTATGCTGGTTCAGCTTTAAGCAGAAATGCATGGTGTCGAAAGGCCTCTCACACAGGTTGCAAAAGGTGCCAACAGAAGATACAGACATGTGTTTCGTCTTACCAGGACTCCTCAGTGTGCCTCGTCTGTTTGACACCCCAGTGGAATGAACCAGCTACCCTAAGATGGTCTATCTGGGTTAAGTTGTGGTGAACCCAATTAAAACAAAAAACAAGTTAAAAGAAAAAGAACCTCTGTGTACAAGCACTGAGGCAATGGTTACCCCAAAGGGCATTGGCTGGAAGCCAAGTTTTAAAGAAATACAAAATTACACATGCCCCTATAACGCAAAGCATCATGGGCTGCATATGCAAATCACCACAGAATATTATGCTGGTTCAACTTTAAGCAGAAATGCATGGTGCTGAAAGGCCTCTCACACAGTTTGCAAAGGGTGCCAACAGAAGACACAGACACGTGTTTCGTCCTACCAGGACTCATCAGTGTGCCTCGTCTGTTTGACACCCCAGTGGAAAGAACCAGCTACCCTAAGATGGTCTGTCTGAACTCCCTATTGTTTTGCATTACCATGACCCTTGGACATCAGGACCTTCATCTTGGAAGGGCACAGCTTGAGAAGGCAGGGTGACTACTGCCTGTCAGGGTAATTGGGGTTCTTGACAGTGCCTGTTTCTCCCATTTGCATGAATCCCAAAGTTTGTGGGAGCACACTCGGGATGAGCAAAAAATGCCTGTATTTAAAAGTGCATCATGGATTTGCGTGTGGTCCGCTGTGATATTGCAGCTATGTAACCTGTTCTTGTTCACAAAGAACCACCAATATTTATATTCGGTTTAATAATCCGTGCTGCTACAATTTTGCTAATATAGAGTTTTTATTTTTATTATTGTTCCTTGTTTTACTAAAAGCAGATTAAAGTTCAAATGGGAAAGCTGGCCAGTGGCATGGAGGGCTGAGGCATCCGTGCCTTACCTCCTGCCACGCCAGCGACCCGTGTTTGCAGTGCAGGCAAGTCACCGGGGGTCGGTTGGGTAGGGAGAGGATTGAGCATCTGGTGGACTGCTCTCTTCTCCCGAGTAGGGAGGACTGGCGCTCCCACCGAATGACTGCTCCTGGGGAGCATGGATCCGATTAGCGCCAGAGAAGGTAGGGTGCTGCGGGACTTCCATGGACGTGCGCGCACCTCCACGTACGCACGTCTGGTGTGTGTGAACCAGCAATGGGGATGGGAATCAAAAACTGGGTGGAAAATACCCCAGCTGTGGTGATGACTGACCTTCATGAGGCTCCGACCGCCACTGGGCTAAAAGGAGAGAAAGTAAGTACCAGCAATACCAGGGTGACGGGGCTGGGGGGGGGTCGGCCTGAAGGGGGCAGCTGGGGTAGCAGGAGCATAAAATGTATATGGGAAAAAAGTTCAAATGGGAAGATAAGTGCTACTGTAAAATGCATTTCCAAGCAGTGGCTTATTCTTCAACTGCAAGTATTCATTTTTTTTTTGAACTTATAGACTTTTATTGCCGATCAAGGATATGTTACATTGTTGCAAATGCCATATAACATTTAGTTTAATCAAAGACCAAGTTTTAAGACAGAACATACAAATCATCTCCTAACAGTATTTATGTATTTCTTTAGTATAGTATTAGGCAAACTAGCTAGCACCTCGCGCTCTTCCTGGGTCCCCAAGATTGATGCATGTACAATGTTTGTAAATATTCACTTCCACATGTTCTTACGGTCTTTATGTTCCCTTACCTCCTTCCTGATTGTAACCCTAATGATCTCATTGTCTACCAACTTGTCACTTTATTACCTGTACTATTTCCTTTGATTGTGTATGTAACTTTCCTCCGGGTCGCCCCTGAAAAAGGGACCTCCGGGGCCCAGCGGGCTCACCCGGTCAACAAAATTCAATAAATAAATAAATAGTACAGGTCATCTCCTGTTAAAGAAAATTTCTCATCTTTAGGATTTTGTGAGGAGCTCGTGTGTCTGAATGTTCTCTCCACCTTGTGGAGTATAATCTGATCCTAAATTAAATTACTTGTATAGTGTCCAGTAAAGAATAAAAGGTAGATACTGCAGTCAGTACTTCCTCCATTTGTATCTGTGTCCTCATGTGCTATTTCTTCTTAAAGTCTTTAAGTTAATGAAATAACAATAAAAAAAGATGGTCTTATAATAAGAAACAAAGAACTATTAATACCTTTATCAACTCAATGTAATAAAAGTGACACTGCGCTGTAACTTATTATTGAAGTCCTAAAGTTGACCCCAGGAAACAGTGTTAAGTGGGAAACTTCTGTAATTTAACAATAACTCACTCTTTTGAGTGTATGCACTCCAGACTTCAGACCTTGTGAATTAAATTAGTATTTCAAAATTTTGTAATGTTAATTGATTCAGGCCTGGAGGAGTTGTTCCAATACAGGGGTACCCTGCTTTTCCTCTATATGATCAAAAAATGGCAGCCATCTAGTGTTAAACTTTTTGGTGGATAACCTCAGTTGGGCTGTAATAGCCTCCATGTTTCTAATTTGGTTTATATTATTATACCAGTTGTTAATGGAGGGAGTGTCAGCTGACAACAGGTGTTGTGTGATTACTTTAAGGACCGTCCCTGTCAAGAGATAAAATAAATATTTCCCCGTCATTGACGTGATTTCTTGTGGCGGGAAACCCAATATTTAAATTTTTTAACTCTAGGGATGCTCTATTTAAAATAGACTTGATAAGTCCTGACACTGTGTCCCAACAACCCTTTATTTGAGGACATGACCAAAATATGTGAGTGTGAGAGCCTGTCAGTCCACATTTCCTCCAGCATTTGTCAGAAGGATAGGCAGCATAATGTTGGGATATGACTGACGTTTGAAAGAAACTGATTGAGGTCTTCCAGTGGTACTCCCTCCATGATGGTGAATTTGTTGTCTTATGCAACCCCCGCCATATTCTTTGCCACATCTCCCCTGAGATTTCTCTCCCAGTCTCCCCCTCCCAGTGATCTTCGATTCTTTGAATAGCTAGAATTCCTACATTTTCTTGTAGTACCTGGTAAATCTGTGAAATATAATTCAGCTGCAAGTATTCAGATTGCTACATAAGATGTGTATTTCATTTAGTGCAAATTTCATACAAGCAGAAAATGTAAACGGTCTCTCCCAGGTTTACGGAACAGCTGCCTTTCATTTGGCCCCTGCCAGCTCCACTTTGGATGTCAGACAGAGCCATGCCTGAGGTCTATAATCAGATGTGCACCAACATTACCCTGCCTTCGGGTGAATCCTTTCATCGTGGCTCTTCTCCCTGTAGTACTACTACTAAGAGGCAGTCATTCTGGGAGAAAAGCTAGCCTCCCTTCCTAAGACAGGAGTCTCCTCTGCCCTACTGGTTGGCACCAGATGCCTCGCACCTAGGCTTTGAAACAGGGTCCTCTGCATGACAGGCAGTAACTCTTCCACCCCTCTAGCTAGCCGGTGCCAACATTTTACTTTCATTAAGGAAAATGGAAGCAGTACAAGTTAAATTCTACAGGAGGTAAACAATCATAAAAAGTGTTTTTCATGCTAGAGACAGTTGGAGAGTTGAGGGGCAATGTGCCTTTAACAAGAACTACTACTTTGCAATCCACTTTTCTATCAAAAAAATTCAGAACACTCTACACATTACAGATAAACCAAATGCAAAATAAATAAAAATAACAATAGTAATATGGATTACTGTTTACTTCATACTGTGAACAGACTGAATTAGGGTAGTCAGCAAAAACTAGAAATTAACTAATAACTGGAATGAAGCATCCCGAGAGAAACTAGTATTTCATTGAGTGCATGATGGAGAGTGTGAGTAGAGTTTGCCCTCTAGTGGCACGAAATGTTTTTGTTGTACTTCTTGCCTTACCTTCAAATCCGATGTAGAGATTTGTCCAGATTTTATTTATGGTTGTGCACTACAGGCTTAGCTCATTTTTCTGACTTGTCTCATGTTTTGGTAACCAGATAATCACCCTCTGTGCTGAAACGTGAAGAACTTACACTTCTGGGATATGTGTGGAAAATTCCTAATACTTACCGTCCTAGTAATGGATAAAAACAATTATTAACTTTCTGGTATTTTTTTTTGTCTGGTCTTCCTGTCAGTGGGAGCCTCTACTAATGCTGACAGAACCTCCCCCCCACCGGTCCTTTGTATAACTTGTTGTGAAGGACTGGCTAAAGCAACATTGCATTGACTAAAATGGAGATTCTGGTGGGTCATGTCTTCAGTGGATATTTTCTCAGCCTTTGGCAACAAAACATGTATTTCTCACCCCAGGAGTCCTTTAGCATCAGTAACAATAGCAGTAAGCTGGCTAAACTGAGCTGCCTCGGAGTAAGCTGGCTAGGTTGAGCTGCCTCTGAGGTGGAGATTATGGTGAGTTAGGAAATTAGCCAATCAGAAGAGAGTTAGACAGTGTGCTGCCTGGCATTTGCCTAGAGAGCACCAGAATTTTTTCCGAGGTATGATGGCAAAGATGTTCATATAAAAAGACTATCCTAACAGGATTAAAAATTATCTAAAAACATGCAAAAAATGAAAAGCAGTAAGCAAACCACAACTTTGCTTTAAATGCAGAGAATATCTAGAGCAAATCTGGCAAAACTAAAAAAAATGCAGAGTTCTCACTTAGGTTATGTAGTGGAGGAAGGGTGGAAGGTTATTGATGCTAAAGGACACCTTGGAAGAAACAGTATTACTACAGTGAGTAGTTTTTTCGTACTAAGCAACCTTTATATAACCTGTCTCAGAGCACTGAGCACAATTGGCTCATACAGATGAGAAACCATCAGCTGAAACTCCATCATGGGTTCAGATGATATCTTAGACCATAGGAGAGAGAAGCAAAAAATAATGATGTCATAAATCATCAGAATAGGATGTTCTTTTTCATCTATATTTTGGCTTAGGCCTACCTCGGATGCATCTGTTTGTAGCAGAAATGGTTTCTCATAGTCTGGGCTTCTTAAAACAGGTGCTGAAAATAATGCAGCCTTTGTGGCTTTAAAAGCTTCATCACACTCTGGAGTCCATGTCACATTATTTGGGTACCATTTTTTCATTAGTTCAGTGAGGGGAGTAGCTAATTCAGCAAAGTTGGGAACAAATCTCTGCTAATAACCAGCCAGCCCGAAAAATGACCTGACATGTTTTTTTGTTTTAGGGGCAGGGCTGTTAGCTACAGGTTCTATTTGAGAAAACTCTGGCTTAACGTCTCCATTTCCCAACACGTAGCCCAAATATCTGGTTTCCTGCATGCCCAATGCACATTTGGTAGGATTAACAGTCAGACCTGCATTTTTGATAGCTTGGATAACTGCTCGTAGGTGTTCCACGTGACTTTTCCACTCTGGACTGTACACCATGACATCATCCAGGTATGCAGCACAATAACCAGTGTGAGGGGATAAAATGTCATCCATGTACCGCTGGAATGTAGCTTGCGCACCATGTACACAAAGGGCATGATGGTGAATTGATAGAATCCTATAGGGGTGGCAAATGCAGTTTTATCTCTGGATTCTTTAGCTAAAGGTATTTGCCAGTAACCCTTGGTGAGATCGAGGGTGCTGATATACTTTGCACTCCCCAGTCTGTCCACCAAATCATCTATTCTGGGCATAGGATAACTGTCAAATTTTGACACTTGATTAAGTTTCCTGAAATCAAGGCAGATTCTAACACGCCCTTCTTTTTTGTTTATAATTACCATAGACTTTGACTTTGACATAGAAACATAGACTTTGACAGCAGATAAGGACCACTTGGCCCACCCAGTCTGCCCATTTCCCTACCTACTGGATAAGCTGCAGATTCTAGTTAACCAACAGCCTACTTGCAGCAACCCCCCACTATAATTGCCTTATGTCTGTCCCATGCATGTTTGAATTCCCCCACTGTTTTAGACCCAACGACCTCCCCAGGAAGGCGGTTCCATGTATCCATCACTCTCTCCGTGATAGAAATATAGGAGATGACCAAGCACTCCTCGACTCCTCGATGATACCCAATTCTTTCATTTTTTTGTATTTCCTTAACCACATCAGCTTTTAACCTCTCTGGCAACCTGTATGACTTTTGCCTAATAGGACGAGCATTCTTTGCCACTATTATGTGCTCAACCCCTTTTGCTCAGCCTGGTACCGTGGTAAAAGTACTGTAAAATGCCTTTAGCACATCACGAATGTCTACAGTTTGTTCTGAGGGTAAGGAAACATTCACCTTTACAGCATCAACATTTACAGTTTGTTCTAGTCTATCATAAGCTTCATCAATATCTTCCTTATCAGTTTCTGGTAAAACTAGCAAGGCAGCTTTTTTCATTTTTTCAACCCATTTCTTGAGGAGGTTAGCATGGTATATCTTAAAAAGGATTTTTTCTGTCAGCGGTCTCAATCTCATAGTTAACAGTGCCAGTACATTTAAGAACCTTATATGGCCCTTGCCACTTCATTAACAACTTATTTTCTGTTGTGGGTAACAGTAGCAAAACCTTTTTACCTGGCTCAAAAACTTTTTCCTTTACCCCATGATCATAATATACCTTCTGCTGGTTTTGAGCCTCTTCCTGATTAATATGGGCTATTTCAACATATTTTGCCAGTTTCTTTCTTAGGGCACACATATAAAAAGTTAGATAGTTTTTGAGTGGGGTTATCTTCCCATGTTTCTTTTATCACATCCAGTGACGCTCTTGGCTGCCTACCATACGGCATTTCAAATGGCGAAAACCCTGTTGATGCCTGTGGCACTTCTCTGTTAGCAAAAAGTAGATAAGGCAAGTAATGGTCCCAATCTTTCCCTTCCACAAACATTTTTAATATGCATTTTAGGGTTTGGTTAAAACCCTCAACAAGACTGTCTGTCTGAGGGTGATAGGGGGAGGTTCTTATGGCAGTGATACCCAGCAGTCTGTACAGCTCTTTAAGCAGTGCAGCACCAAAATTACTACCCTGATCAATTATAATTTCTGTAGGTATGCCCACTCTGCTGAAAATTTTGGCTAGCTCTGCTGCAACTTTTGGGGCTGTAAAACAGGATAAATCTATTACTTTTTTTACTTTTGTCTAAAGGACCAACCACATCCATTGCAATTCTCTCAAAAGGCACATCTGTTAAGGGTAGGGGTACCAGGGGCACCTTGTCTTTTCTAGTGACTGGTGCTACTTTCTGGCACTCAACACAGAAATTACAATAGGTAGCAACAGCTTCATGAATTCCCTGCCAGTAAAATCTATACAGCAATCTGGCAAGGGTGCGATCCCTGCTTTAGTGACCAGCCATAGGACTATCATGTGCTATCTGTAACAATTCTGTTCCATATTTCTGTGGTATAACCAATTGTTCCGTCTGTTCCTGTGTCTGAGGTTTAACCCAAACTCTGTATAGTACTTCAGTACATTTTTTAAACATAAGTGATCCCAATATCAGCTACATTTCCATACATTGATTCTCAGATATTTTATATTAGCAGATATAGATATGCAAGGAAGAAAGACAGCAAGAGAAAACTGAGAGACAGTGAGAGGCAAAGGATTGCGAGACTGTTCAGGTTGATCAAGGCCGAGGTCTCACAGGGAAATTTGGTTGCGCAACCAGATACAGAAGAGACAGAAAAGGAAAGATCCTTGTAAACACATTCTCCATAACAAATGGACAGGGTCCTATTCTTCCCTGTCACACGCTTCAGGGTTTTTCTCCCTTGGGAGGTCAACCTCAGGGGTCCAGCATGCCCATTCTCCCTCAGGGCTGTCGGTGGCCCCACTGCCCGCCCATATCTCTGTGACCGGCAGCGTTTCCTCGGGGTAAGGTATGTCTGTCCCTGCCCCACTGCCCCTTCTCTTCCAGCCAGTGTTTTCAGTGGGCTCCTCAGCAGGAGCTTCAACTGGAGCTCCTCCAGTCGGTGCAGGTGCTGCTGGCACCAGTTCTTTCCCTGCTGCCCTGTCACCTGCACCCCTGACGCCGGTCTTGGTGTCCGGGACCTCAGTGGCCTGCCCTCAGTTCATGGGGCAGGCATCGCTCGGCATCTCCACAAGCCTGGTTACCCCCAGCCATCGACAGTGGAACCCTCTTCTCTGGCACTGTTCTCTTCTCACCAGAAGACAGTGCATTCCACCCTGGTGTCTCACAGGCTGGTGCCCCCACCCCCGATGCCAGCATGGCCTTCACCCGCTCTCCTTCTGCCTATGCCCAGGGGACTCATTCCTGGCCTCCTGCTACTGCAGCCTAGGGGATTGGCACCTGTACCTCTACCCACGCCTGCTGGACTGCAGCCTGGTATCTGGCTCCTATGCCCAGGGGTCCAGCGCCAGCCTACCTGTATCCGGTTCCCGCAGGGCCAGCGTCGGCCTACCCATATTCTGCACTGGTCGGACCCCAACCCCCTTACATCTACCCAGTGCCTGGAGGCCCAGCTCCAGTGCCTGTGGATTACCACGGTCTGATATTGTCTCTTTGAGTGTTTATGCAGTCGCAGGCCCCTTATCCGGGCCTGCCCCAGCCATCCCACCCCTGGGGCCTCCTAAAGGCGCTCCTTCTCTGGCCCCTGCTTGCTCACCACCCAGCACTCCTCCTACACATACGGATGCTGGTCTCCCCATTCGCCCGGCTGATCCTAACCCTGGTGATAGTGGGGCTGAGGACTCCGCCTCGGATGACGAGGCCAGGTCTGACTCCTCCTCATTGAAAGGGGTCTCCTCAGGGGATGAAAGCAAACCCACTAACATCTCCAAGTCTCCACCGGATGACCCCACCTTTGTGGATATAATGAAACATTACATTATCCAGTCTGTGATGGGGTGGGAGACTGAAGAGCAGGACGAAGAGTGTTGCCACCTGGCCATTTACCTTCGCCAGTGCGATGCTCCTCCTCTGCGTGTCCCTCGATGGTTGAATCATATGATGATGTCACCAGGGCCGCATGGCTTCACCCTCACAGTATCCCTGCAGTACCTAAAAAGGCACTCAGACTTTACCATCCTCTGGCTGGTAAGTCCTTTTTTGGGGAGCATCCCAAGGCCGACTCGGTGGTCATCAACATGGCACACGACCGCACCAAGCATCTGAAGCACCTCATTGCCCTCCTTCCAGACAGGGAATCTAGACAGCTGGACCAGGTGGGCAAGCGTGCCTTTGCTTCAGCCACCCTTGCCATCAGGGCCATTAACTATTTTGTCTCGCATGGTGCAGTACTAGAATTTGTTGTGGGACCAGGCTAGGGAGGAGGTCATGGCGATGCCAGACGAACCTCCAAACAGCAGACCCTTCAGTCCTGAAGATGGGGTCTGACATTGGTACCCATGTCCTTCGGGCGGCGTACAATGCAGTGGACGCATCTGGATGGGTGGTGGCAGCAGGCATTGATCTATGGCACCACACCCGGCTCAGGGTCTCAGGCTTCACCCCTGATGTTCCATCCAGTATTCTGGATGCCTCCTTCCGCACGTTCAAGCTGTTTGGGGGCGACGTCCAGGACATTATCTCTGAGCTCCAAAACTCGGGGAGAGCCTTAAGGTTGATCCACTCTGTGTACCACACCCAGCCAAAATTAGGTCAAAGGGCCCCTTTTCGTCGCTCCTCCAAGAGGCAGTCAGGAGCCCCTCCAAGGGCCCAGGGCAAGTGTAACCCCGGTGCAGCCCTTCCTGTACCCTTCCGTGCCCCTCCCCGGGCCACAAGAGGTGCTTCTGCAGTCCAGTCAGGGGCTGCTCCCACCTCTTTTCTTCTTGTGCCCCCCCCACCCATAGGGCTTCAGGAGGTGGTGGTAGGTGGTCTCTTCTCTCACCACTTAGAGCAGTGGAGGGCCATCATGACAGGCAATTGTCTGCTTTAGCTCATAGGTCATGGGCACACTCTAGAGTTTCTGGAATGCCCCCCCCCCCCCGAAAATCCACCAGGGTATCCACATATCTGCCAAGCCACGCTCCTCTCATACAGGCAGAAATTCAAGCCCTGCTGCAAAAGCAGGCCATAGAACCTGTCCCTCCTTCTCAACAAGGTCGGAGGTACTACTCCCATTTCTTCTTGGTTCCCAAGAAAACAGGGGACCTCCGCCCTGTCTTGGACCTGAGCAATCTCAACTTGTCAATAGAGTACAAATGTTTCAAGATGGTCATTCTGCAGGGTTTACTGCCTATTCCATATCCTATATCCTAATATTCCAGACGTGGACTGGAGCATCCCAGCATCAGCATCAACTAGGAGCAGATTTATCCTGGACTCCCTTCAGGGTGCCTTCCTCAAGCAACTGGTCATGGAACCAACTTGGCAGAAGGCAATACTGGACCTTGTGCTCACAAACGGGGACAATGTGATGGGGGTAACAGTGGGGGAGCACCTGGGGAACAGTGACCACCAGTCATTGTGGTTTGAAATCACAGAAAGACCAGAATCAAACCACACAAAAACACGTATCCTGGATTTTAGGGTGCAGACATTGGGAAAATGGGGAGATACTCGAAAGAGCATTAAGGGGAATGGGGCAGGAATCAGAGGTTGAGGAACAGTGGGCAGTATTTAAAATGGGGATTACAAGAGCAACAGAATTATGCATTAAGCAGGTTAGCAAGAGGAAAAGGAAGCGGAGACCATTATGGTTTTCCAAAGAGGTAGCAAAGAAAGTGAAAGCCAAAAAGATTGCATTCAGGCAATACAAAAAGACACAGGCAGAAGGGGATAGGGAGAAGTACCAGGAGAAGCAAAGGGAGGCAGGGAGGTCAGTAAGGGAAGCCAAGGCTCAGACAGAAGAACACATTGCAAAATCAGTGGGTAGAGGGGACTAAACCTTTTACAGGTACATAAGTGAAAAAGAAAGGCAAAGGGAGGGATAGTGAGACTGAAGGGGAAGGATGGGGGCTGCATGGAGGATGATAACAGTAAAGCTGACATATTGAAGAGGTATTTCTGCTCAGTCTTTACTGAGGAAGAGGAGGGTAATGGGTCTGAAGGGAGTACAAGGGGTGAGAATGGTGCAGAAATGGACACAAGCCCCTTTACACGAGAAAGGGTCCTGAAGGAACTGGAAGTAATAAGAGTTGATAAAGCAATGGGGCCAGATGGGGTGCACCCCAGGGTCCTTAAAGAACTAAGAGAGGTGGTGGCTGAACCTCTTGCTATCCTGTTTAGCCGATCACTGGAAACAGGGAGGTACCAAAGACTGGAGGACAGCAGATGTAGTCCCTTATACAAAAGTGGGAACAGAGAGAAAGGGAACTACAGACCAGTCAGCCTCACCTCGGTAGTGGGGAAGATCATGGAAGCACTACTGAAGGAGAGATTGGTGGAACATCTGGTTGTCAATGGACTACAGGACCTAAGGCAGCATGGTTTCACCAGGGGAGGTCATGTCAGACCAACCTCGTTGAATTTTTGACTGGGTGATTAGGAGGTGGATCAGGGAGGGCAGTGGACATGGCCTATCTGGACTTCAGCAAGGCCTTTGACACTGTGCCACATAGAAGACTATTACACAAACTGGGGAATATGGGTGTGGGCAGGACAGTAGTGTGGTGGGTAGGTAACTGGCTGGGCGGCAGGACACAGAGGGTGGTGGTAAATGGCTGTCACTCCACAGAGGGAAGAGTGACCAGTGGGGTACCACAGGGATCAGTGCTGGGACCGGTCCTATTCAACATCTTCATCAGTGACATTGCGCAGGACCTAGAAGGCAGAATTTCACTGTTCACTGATGACACAAAGCTCTGTAACAGAGTAGACACACCAGAGGGTGTAGACAGAATGAGAAGGAACCTGCAGAAACTTGAAGAATGGTCAGGGGTTTGGCAGTTGAAATTCAATGCAAAGAAGTGCAAGATAATGCATATGGGGCACAAAAACCTGGCACAATATATCAGTTGGGGGGTGAGGATATAGCATGCACCAAGCAGGAAAGGGATCTTGGGTTATCATCTCTGATGATCTCAAGGTAGGGAAACAGTGTGACAATGCAGCAGGTAAAGCAAATAGGATGCTGGGATGCATAGGCAGGGGCATCACCAGCAGGAAAAGGGAGGTCATAATTCCACTATACAAGACACTAGTGAGGCCCCACCTGGAGTACAGTGTACAGTTCTGGAGACCTTACCTACGTAAGGACATAGACAGGGTAGAGAAGGTTCAGAGGAGGGCAACAAAGGTGGTACATGGATTGCATCACAAGTCCTATGAGGACAGGTTGAAGGAACTGAACGTGTACTCCCTGGAGGAGAGGAGGAAGAGAGGGGATATGATAGAGACATACAAGTATCTTACAGGGAGCAACAGGGTGCAGGAATACACTATTTTTAAGTGAAAAAGATGTTCCAGGACTACAGGGCATGGGATGAAGTTGGAGGGAGGATGGTTCAGAGGAAACGTGAGGAAGAATTTCTTCACAGAACGGGTGGTGGACAAGTGGAGCACCCTGCCAGAGGAAGTGGTGGGGGCTGAAACAATCACAGGATTTAAGAATGCATGGGATAGACATAAAGGAATTCTGGAGGTCAGGGGTAAGGGGCAACAGACTTCTAGGAAAACATAAACTGAACTTACAAGCTCAAATGGGCAGACTGGGTGGGCCATTGGCCCTTATCTGCCGACACTGTCTATGTATCTATGTATCTATGTAAGACTAACTTGGAGAAGATGCAATAAAACAAACCTGAATGGCAGCCCCCAGAGGTCATAAAACACCTAGGGAAAATCAGAAAAAAATCCTCTCACAGCCTAGGCAGAAACAAAACATGGATGAAGTGAGAACTCAAAACTGGTAGTAATGCATATATTTTCCTGATTTAACATGCAGTTTTCCTTTAAAGCCCTCTAACATAAACAGAGAAAAGTATCACTACTCTCCCACATTCTGACAGGAGCAGTCACTCAGACTGGTCAGTCACCAGCAGGCTGTAAAAGAGAAATGTCTACACAGAATGGAAAATTATCTTTCTCGGGACATGGATATGTTGTTCATCCACACTCATTGGCAGGTATCCTTGCCGCTTTAAATCTTGCCGGAAGGTCTTCAAGCTTGCTCCTCCCACCCACCCGGGTGGTATAACTCTCGGCTCCGCCCCATGACGCCAGATCTTCCTTACCGCTTGGAAGCTCAGGTTCCCTCCTTAACGCTCTGCGTTTGAGACTGGTTCCTATTTCTCCGCTTATGGATTTAAAATAAATTTTGCGAAAAGACTTCAGTCTTGATCCCTCAGCTGCGATGGACCATCGACTCCCGGATTTGGAGATGCCCATGCGAATGAAGATGTCTCGGACGGATCCACACTCCCGTGTTCTACTGCTTAGGTCTTGAGCCGCGACCCGCAGGCTGCGACCTGTGCTCATCTTTCTCGGCCTCGTCCTCGAAGACCGTGCTGCCGATTGCAACTGGGCCAGTCCCGAGAAGCGTTCCCTCGGTGAAGTCCAGGGAGGCCCGGTTGGCGGTGTCACGGGCGCGGCTCGGGCGGATCAGCTTCAAGCGGATGGTCGCCTCAAGAGGAGGCGGCGCGGGCCAGATCTTCCTCGGCCGCGCATTTATCCCGCCTCTCTGGGCTCTTCTTACACGCTTCCTTTAAGAGCTTTGTCTGTCCCTCTCCACTAAAGGAGAAGGGCTCCTCGTCTCTGGGACCTTATTCTCGGTCCAAAAGAGGACAGGGGTAAGTCCCTCCGTCGGCGCTCTTGGGAGCGGAAAGGTCCCTCTCCTGGGTCAGTCCGTCCGGCTTTCGTCGATCACCGGCTTCGGCCACTGCTCTCACGGGTGTCCCCGCCAGGTCAGTTGACCGAGACTCCCACCGATGAAGTCGAGATTTTCTCGACCTGTTGGACGGCTGTCGCCTTTAGCAGCCGAGATTCCTCTCCTGTTCCCCGGGAGGAGTTGAGGATCCCGTGGGCTCGCCTGTGCCTCCGGTTCGGAGCCCTCGGATGGACCATCCGAGCGAAGGAGTGCGGTTCCGCCGACACCTCCCGCACCGACCTCGGAAATTCCGGGACTCTGGTCTCGGTCTCGGACCTCTTCGCGGTCCAGCCGATCCCACCGTCATAGGCGGTCTCGGTCTCGGCACCGCGGTAAGCGGCGTCGCCGCTCGTCCTCGTCCTCCTCCTCGGACGAGGGGAGGCTTCGGCGTAAATTACGTCGACGGTACGAGGACCTTATGTTGCAACAGCTCCTCCTGGCCGGGAGTAAGCCGACCCCGTCGCCTTCCCCGGCCATTAAGTGGCTGTCACCGGAACGGCGGACACAACCCCTCACTTATCCGAGGAGCTCATACCCAGGCCGGTTGTTCGCCAAACCAGCTGCTCCACCGTTCCTGTGGAACCTCCGCCTCCACAGCCACCAACTGGGGCTCCACCAAGATTCTCGGTCGGCTAAGGGTCTACCCCATCGGCTGTCAGTTACCCTCACTCCCGACCGACCTCAGCAGGTGAAGGGTGGCTCAGGCCAGAGGCAGCTCTTCGAGGACTCTTCCGAGTCCGAAGATGATTCCTCCTTTTTCTCCAAGCGACTGGACTTGGAGTCTTCAGGAGGTCAGTCAATGGACGATAGCCCGTCGTCCTTCCTAGGACTGCTTCGGCTCATCTCGGAGTCCACCGGGATGGAGCTCGAACCCGTTTCCAAACGGGCCAGGTATCCCCTCACGGAGATTCTGGACCGAGGGGATTCTCCGACTGAGGCCTTTCCGGTGGCCGAGGCCATAGTGGGTCCGGCACTGGAGCTTTGGCAGCGCCCTGCTTCCTGCCCTGCGGCCAGGATGGCCAGGAAGTATGCGGTCCCTACCGGTTCCTTGTCCGGTTTTTCGGAACACCCCTCTGCTGAGGGGTTGGTTACCGACAGCGTTTTCCGGCGCGCCGGCAACGCCAGGGATGTGGACAAACCTCCTGACAAGGAGTCCAAGAAATTGGACTATGTCGGGCGAAAAGTCTACGCTGCGTCCTCTCTCGGCCTTCGTCAGGCCAGTTCGGCCGCCCTCATGGCACATTTTCTCATGCCCTGTTGGGCTCCTGGATGAGGTCATCCCTCATCTTCCCGCCGATCTGCAGACTACGGTTAAGCAGGTGCGGGACCAGGGCAGGGCAGTGGCCAAACAGCAGCTCCAGACTGCTTTGGATATAGGGGACTCGTACAGATCGGTGGCGGCCGCAGTGGCTATCGGTCGCGGGCTTGGCTGAGGATATCCACCTTTACTGGATACCCAGCACAAGTTGGCGGATGTTCCCTTTTGGGGACTGACCTCTTGACCCTGGGGTGGAAGGTCACCTGCAGAGGATCGAGAAGTCCAATGCTACCTTGGACTCGGTCTCTTCCGCTCAGAAGGACAAAGGCTGCAAACCACAGCCTAAGCCCTTTCGTCCTTCTGTGCCCCCGGAGCGCCCGCCCAGCAACGTCAGGGCCAGCAGGCTCGGCCTTGGCATCCCAAACCCAAGCCGCCGGCTTCTCTAACAGGAGGCAGGGAGGAAAGGCCCAGGAGGTCCCTCGGCCGGTCCTCCTCCAAGCCTGCCCAGTGACGGGCTGAGGTGTCGCCCCATTCCCGTCACTCACTCCTGGGTCCCCGTGGGGACGGCTCCGCACTTCCGCTCCGCCTGGTCCGCTGCTACCACGGACAGGTGGGTCTTGGAGGTGGTGGGAAGAGGCCTGCCTCTGGAATTCGAGCAGGCACCACCCTTCAGAGCCGTCGCCCCTCGGGGGGCTTCGGGATCCCCAGCCTCACTGGCGGCTCGTTGAGCCGACATCGCTCTCCTCCTCCAGAAGGAGGTGATAAGAGAGGTGGTGGACCCTCCTTCAGACCCAGGGTTTGTGTCCAGGTACTTCCTGGTTCCGAAACGGACGGGGGGCTGGCGCCCCATTCTCGACCTACGCACCTAAACAAGTTCCTACGGTCTCGAACTCCAGGATGGTCACTCTGGCTCAGATAATACCATCCTTGGAACGCGTGTGGTTCTGCTCTCTGGACTTGCAGGACGCGTTTTACGTCCCTATCCGTCTGCTCCCCACCAGAGATTCCTTCCGCCTCCGGAAAGGAAGGATCCTCTTCGAGTTCCAAGCCATGCCTTGGCTTGTCTCCAGCTTCCAGGGTCTTCACCAAATGCATGGCAGTGGTGACAGCATTCCTGGGCGCCGAGGGGTCCGGTGTACCCTTACCTGGACGACTGGCTGATAGCAGCTCCCTCCAGGAAGGAGGCGGAGTGGTCCAGAGATCTGGCCTCCAGGTCTGCTCTCAACTGGGCCTCCTTATCAACGAGGCCAAGTCGGAACTCGAGCCGAGCAGGTGATTCTATTCATCGGGCGCAGCTCGACTCTCTTGAGCCAGGCTGCTCCGGCGGACAGGGCCGAGTTCTTTCCTCCTTTGCCCGATCATTTCTGGTTGGGCAATTGCGCCTGCCCGGGACTTCCTGCGCCCTGGGTCTCATGGCTGCCTGCACCAGCGTGGTCCGTTGGGCCCGCTGGAACATGCGTCCCTTCAGTGGGGACTGGCCAGCCAGTGGTCACAACGCTGCGATCCTTGGACCAGCTAGTGCCGGTGACACAGGGATGTGGAACGCTCTCCAGTGGTGGACCGTTCCAGATCATTTGCAGGAGGGCATCCCGTTCGTCCGCCCCGAGCCGACGGTCTCTCTATCGACCGATGCCTCTCTGATGGGTTGGGGTGCCCATCTGGGGGAACACCGGGCTCATGGCCTCTGGTCCCCGCGGGAGTCCCGATGCCACATCAACCTGCTGGAGCTCCGAGCGGTCCGCCTAGCTCTCACTGCCTTTGCTCCGTTCCTCCGGGGTCAAGTGGTCCGAGTCCAGACGGACAATACCACGACCATGTACTATCTAAACCGCCAGGGCGGGACGCGCTCCATGCTTCTATGCAAGGAAGCTCTCCGCATTTGGTCACTCGTGCGCAGCCTGGAGGCGGATCTCCTAGCCATTCACGTGGCAGGAGCCTCCAACACCCTGGCCGATGCCCTGAGCTGGATAGGGCTGCATCCCACAGTGGTCTCTCCTGCGGAGGTAGTACAGCATCTGTTCTCCCATTGGGGCACACCTCAGGTGGACCTGTTTGCCTCCAGGAGAAGCTGGTTGAGTCTGTCCCATGCCCGCCTCAGCAGGTGCGCTGCAGGGGATGCCTTCTGAGGCAGTGGACCCCGGGCCTCTTTTGCCTTTCCCCATTTCTCTTGATCCACAAGGTGCTTCTCAAGGCGAGGAGGGACAAGGCGCAGGTGATTCTGATAGCCCCAGACTGGCCTCGCCAGTTCTGGTACCCAGATCTCCTCAGTCTCAGCTCCAGGACTCTGCGGCAGCTTCCAGCTCGCCCGGACCTGCTCTCAGTCAATCAGGGGAAGGTGTTCCATCCGGACCTTCAATCCCTGCACCTGACGGCCTGGTTCCTGAGCGGCTAGAGTTCCAGGCCTTGGGTCTTTCCGACGAGGTCCTCAATGTAGTTGAGGCGTCCCGTAAGGAGTCGACCAGAAAATGCTATGCCTTCAAATGGAAAAGGGTTTCCATTTGGTGTCAGGGCAAGGGCTTGGACCCTTCCTCCTGTTCCTTGGCAAGCATCTTGGACTATTTATGGTCCCTTTCTAGTCAAGGGCTTAGGTCGACGACCCTAAGGGTGCACCTGGCAGCCATCTCTGCTTACCGGGCGCGGGCCGGGAGGCAGTCGGTGGCGCAGGAGAAGGTGGTCTGGCGCTTTTTCAAAGGCCTTGATCACATTTCCCCTCCAGTGCGGGAACCCCCACCTCCGTGGGATCTACTGCTGGTACTGGCAAAGCTCATGGGCAAGCCATTCGAACCTATGCACAGGTGTGCTCTCTCTCACCTGTCGTGGAAGACTGCCTTCTTGGTGGCTATCACGTCAGCCAGAAGGATGGGAGAGCTCCAGGTGCTTTCCATCGAGTCTCCTTACCTGGTCTTCCACAAGGACAAGGTTGTCCTGCGCCCCCACCCGAAATTCCTTCCGAAGGTGGTGTCGGAGTTTCACCTTAACCAGGTGTTGACTCTGCCGGTGTTCTACCCCAATCACACCTCGGAGGCTGAATATAGGCTCCATACTCTGGACCCTAGAAGGGCGCTCGCTTATTATAAGGAGCGCATGGCTGAAATTCGGGGAGAGGTTCGCCAGCTGTTTGTCACCTACGCTGAAGCCGCATCTGGCAGACCTGCAGCCAAGCGGACGATAAGCAGGTGGGTAACCTCCTGCATAGCTCTCTGCTATAAGTTGGCGGGCATAGAGCCTCCCAGAGGGATAAGAGCTCATTCTACCCGCCATACTGCTGCAACGGTGGCGGCTTCCAGGGACGTCCCTATCCAGGAAATTTGCAGGGCTGCTACCTGGAAATCAGCAAACACCTTCATTACCCATTACCACATCGACCTTGAGTCACGCCGGGATGCTGGTTTTGGGGCCTCGGTTCTCAGTCTCTTTCCAAGTAAGTATTGGGGTGTCGTCTTGCCTCCCTCCTCCCGGAGAACTGCTAGGAGTCTGCCAATGAGTGTGGATGAACAACATATCCATGTCCTAGAAATACAGGTTACTCACCTGTAACAGGAGTTCTAGGAATGGATATGTTGTTCATCCCTAACTCTCGACTTCCCGGCTTCGACGACAACCTGAGCTTCCAGCGGCCAGATCTGGCGTCATGGGGCGGAGCCGAGAGTTATACCACCCGGGTGGGTGGGAGGAGCAAGCTTGAAGACCTTCCGGCAAGATTTAAAGCGGCAAGGATACCTGCCAATGAGTGTGGATGAACAACATATACCATTCCTAGAACTCCTGTTACAGGTGAGTAACCTGTATTTTTGGCCTACCTCCATCACAAAACATTTTTCCAGAGGCTTTTCTACAGACTGTACTGCTGTAAACACTACTGAAGTGGGAGACTACACTTTGATCAGGGAGATAGAGAAACCAGCTATTTACTGTACCCACAATGCCTCACTATTTAGCTTAGTATACATGCTGTTATATTTCTGTACTCAGTACAGAGATACAGTAAGAGACTGCTCTCTCAGTAAAGCAGTCCTGTCAGCTATATACTGTATGCACGATGCCTCATTTGGAAAATAAACATCAGAGATCTTATATTTAAGTGACTACTACAAAAATAGGAGACTGCACCTCCCAGTAAGGAAAATGGAAGACAGATTTGTATTGTACCAACAATATCTTAAGCAGGGGTATCTCAGTCATCGGGTCTCACATATGGAACTTCACCATCGGTGAAGCAGAATCCACGTGGAAGATTTTCAGCTGTACCACTGGGGTTGCCCACGCTGATGTCATCAGTTGATGTCAGCAACCCTATAAAGGCGTGGGCGGCCCCGATTTCTCCTCAGTTCTTTCCTGCCATGTCTCCGCGGACGCTCCAATGCAGTTTCGGACCATTTTTCCCTACGACTTTTATTTCATTTAGTTTCTTAGAATCTTTTTTCCAAGAGATTCCTTTACCTTGTTTATGTTGAGGGGTAATCTTTCTACTTCTCTCTTCCGTCGCTGCTGCTGTGGAAAAAAGATTGCCTCTACAGATGAACACTCTTTCTCTGTGTCTGCTGTCTTGTGCCTGACCACAATGCCTCAGACTGTGAGCTCTGCTATAAATTCAACCAAACCACCCTCAAGTGACAAAAAAAGGCTCTCAAAAAATTCCTAATGGAACAACAGGTAGCCAGCTCTTAGCAGGGGTCCTCTGGGGTCTCTCCTTCCCAGTTGCTGGTGAGTTTGTCGAGCTCCCAGACCTCTAAGACCTGAGACAAGTCCTTGGGGAAACGTCACAAAAAATATTGAGATTGGGACCACTCCCCCCAGCTGTGGTCCTGCTCCCTGACAACCTCTTCATCTTCCTCAAGGGGTACACCATCGTCTGTGGCTGCACTGACTCCTGTCGCTGTCCAGGTCTCTGTTCCTACCAGCCCCATACTGACAGTGCCACTGCCCACCTCTCGGGTCGTTGGCCCCCAGTTCATCGATGCCTGGTTCGTCGATGACAGCCCTCTTAGCGAGGCCTGATGCCTCTCTAGGCCCTCGGGAGTTGGGCTCTTCAGGCTTCCAAGGCCCGAAGGACAGGTCATTGCACCCTGTGCTGTCGACCCCTCCACCGTTGATGCAGCAGTCTACTGTCATCGACCTCAACAATATTTTGACCCAGTTCACTTCAGTCTTGCTCCATCAGCTGGGAGCTTATAGGCCTGGGTCCCTTGTACCATCAACAGCCCTGTTATCCTTCAGCCTCCGCGGGCTGTTTGAGAAGAGGAAGAACCTCTTTCCTCTGACAGGTTCACTGCCTCTTCGGTGAACGAGGACTCTGTCAAACATACTCCCAGGTCTCTTCCAGAGGACCCTACTTTCTTCAACGTTATGAAGCAGCTGTCCACAATAATGGGATTTCATATCGAAGAGGAGGATGCCACCAGAAGGATGCTGGTGGACTTTATAGAAATCCCAGAATCTCTTCCCAAGGTCATTCTTCCTATCCTTTCAGCCCTGACGAATGCCACTACTGCTGCCTGGCACAGACCTGACATGGTTCCAGCCATGCTCCGCAGGGTGGATAAGTTATATAATTCCCCCCAGGGCCTTCCGCACTATGCTGCCCAACCCAAAACTGATTCTGTGGTTATAAAAGCAGCCCATGACAGGTCAGTGGTGCCCAGGAACCTCAGCTCCCTTCCCCCAACAGGAAATCCCATAGGATTGATCTCTGGGGTAAGAGGGTATATGCTTCCTCTACCTTGGGGCTGAGGATTGCTAACTACCTCTCTCATATGGTTAAGTAAAAGAATATCATTTGGAAGAAGGGCAAGGCTGCTGCCCAAGCCCTTCCTGATTGTTCCTAGAAACAGGAGGTTCTTAAGTGCTTACAGAGTGCAGAGGATATTAGCAAACACCTCCTTAGGACTCTCTATGATATTTTGGATACAGGTGCTAGTGCTGCTGCCACAGGCATTTGCCTCTGTAGGCACTCCTAGCTAAGGGTCTCATGCTTTCCAGCTGATGTCCAGTAAAAGATGCTTAACGCCCCCTTTCAATGGTTCTAAGCTATTTGGGCCAGATGTTCAGGACATCATAAATGAACTGCAGGCATCTGGCAGGGCTATCAAGTCTGTCTACTCGCTCTACTATACTCAGCCTAAGAGCAGACAGTGCCTTCCTTTTCGTAAGGTGTCCCACAAATCAGGAGTAGTCTCCCGGCCCCAGGGCATGAAAAGGGCTTCCTTCGCCTTGCCTACATCACCCTCCTCCTCTGGTGCCGCAGCAAAGCACCCTAGGGATGATGGATCAACCCCAGTGGATGGATCCGCCGCTGCTTGACTCCTTGCCAGAACCCCCCTTCTGGTCCCCGACCAAGAAGTGGTGGTCTGAGGCCGGTTCTCTCTCCATCTCAATCAATGGAGAACCATCACGTCAGATGGCTGGACTGTTCAGATTGTAGAGAGGGGTCACACTCTGGAACTCATAGAGCTGCCCCCAGAGACTCCTCTAGTACCCTTTACCAACCCCATGGCCCATCTGTCCATCCTTCGGGAGGAGGTACAGTCCCTTCTGTGCAAAACAGCCATTGAGCCAGTACTTAGGTGCCAAAGGAACAAGAGAGTTTATTCCTGGTTCTTCCTGGTCCCCAAAACCACCGGAGATCTGAGGCCCATACTAGAACTCAAGGACCTCTGTCTGTATGTCCAGTGCAGAAAATTCCACAAGGTAACCCTGCCAGGCCTAATGCCCCTATTCAGGCAGGGTGACTGGCTGTGCTTCCTGGACATGCAGGATGCTTACCTGCATATCTCGGTGTTTCCACCGCACAGAAGATTCCTCCGGTTTCTCTCTCAGGGTGAGCACTACCAATTCAGAATATTGCTCTTTGGCTTATCCTCTGCACCGCGGGTCTTTACCAAGTGCTTAGCAGCAGTAGCTGCAGCTCTCAGAAGGGAGGGACTGTATGTCTTTCCCTATCTAGATGACTGGCTGCTGAAGGCCCCATCCAAAGAACAGTTCCTCCAGACTCTGGAAAGAACCCACCAGCTGTTTCTCTCCCTGGGCATTACTGTCAACCTGCCCAAGTCGGTCCTGATCCTGTCCCAAAGGCTGCAATATATAGGGGCGGTTCAGGACTCGGTGCAGGAAAAAGCTTTCCTGCCTCACTGCCCAGGCTCAGAAGGTCGCCCTGAGCCGTTATATCCCTGCGAGGGTATATCTGAGGCTATTTGGGTCTGATGACTACGTCCATTCCCACGGTTCCTTTGGCCAGGGGTGCACATGCAAGTCCTCCAGTGGACACTAAAGGTGTGATGGGACCAGTGCACAGACAAACTAGATCAGTTAGTGATGGTCTCCTCCTGAGTCTGCAAGGTTCTCCAGGGGTGGATGGACCCACAATACCTGTTACAATGGGTCCCATTCCAGACATTCTCCCCACATCAGATCCTCACCACGGATGCTTCTAGCTCAGGCTGGGGAGCACATCTGGGTCTCTTTCAGACTCAGGGGACATGGTCCCAGATCGAACTGTCTCTGCATATCAACGTTCTGGAGATGCGGGCTGTTCTGTATGCTATGCAGTCTTTCCAGAACCATCTCCTCCCATGTCAGCTGTTAATCGAATCTGACAATCACAGTGTTGTATATTGTATCAACAAGCCGGGGGGGGGGGAGAGAGAGACGCATTCATATCCCCTATGCAGGGGAGGCCATGAGAGTTTGGTACTGGGCCCTAGATTACAGTCTGGCTCTCTCAGATGTCCATGTCCCAGGCATGTTAAACACCCTGACAGACAGCCTCAGTCGGACGTAGTCCAGCATGCACAAATGAGAACTTCTCTTATCCATTGCAGAAGATCTGTTCACCAGATGGGGTCATCCAGAGTTGGACTTTTTGCGTCCCCACTCAACACAAAAGTGGACTGCTTCTGCTTGCTAGATCCAGGGTCTGGAGTTTTCTGGTGAGACGCGTTGTCCCTCTTCTTGAGTGGGAGGTTCCTTTACACCTTCCCTCCATTTCATCTGATTCAGATGGTGATAATCAAGCTGCAGATGGAGCAGGCCAGCATGATCCTGGTTGCACCATTCTGGCCACAGCAGATATGGTTTCCATTACTGCAACAGTTAGAGGAGGAACCTCCTCTCCCTCTTCCTCTATGCAGGGATCTGCTGACGCAGGTTCAGGGGACCCTGGTCCATCCCAACCTCAAGTCCCTTCGTCTGCATGCCTGGCTTCTGAGGACATTGCCATCGCCCAGTTTGGGGTGTCCCAGAGAGTGGCTCAGAAGCCCTCCACTAGAGTCACGTATGCCATGAAGCGGAAGAGGTTTGCCATCTGGGCTGCCAAACATCATCTGGACCATTTTACTTGTCCGGTGAGCCAGATTCTGGGCTACCTGATATTTCTTTCAGACTTAGGTCTCCAATACTCCTCCCTCAAGGTGCACCTTTTGGCTATCTCTGCTTTTCATGAGCCTGTGGGAGGTTGCCCCGTGGCTCAATTGGACCTGTCTGGTACCTTTCTCAGGGGCATCCTACATCTAAAACCTCCAATCTGTTGCCTTGTCCCAGCTTGGGATTTGAATTTTGTTTTGGAGAAGTTGACCCCGTCTCCGTTTGAGCCAGCCGCGACTTGCGAGCTATGCTTTATTTCGTGGAAAGCGTTATTTCTAGGATCGTGGATATGTTGTTCATCCACACTCTTTGGTATGTCCCATTCCACTTCAAGATGAACCGGAAGTCTTCAAGCTGGCTCCTTCCACCCACCCAGGTGGTATATACCTCGGCTCCGCCCCATGACACCAGATCATCCTTTTTTTCGCTGGAAGATTCAGGTTGCCTCCCTCGTGCTCATGCATTTCATAGGCCATGGCTTTCAAACCTTCGGTTTTACCAAAAATTTGCATTACTCGTGTTAGCGATAGCAAGTTTGTTGCTTTGATTATGGAAGACAAATCTTCCCCTTGATTTTGTTGGTGCCTTTGCGGCCAGAAGATGTCACGCACCGATCCCCACACCGCATGCTTCTACTGCTTCGGTGTCGACCATGACACCTCTTCATGCAGTCTGTGTTTGGCTTTTCATCCCAACGTCCTTGACGACCATATCGCAAGCCTGAAGCTGGGGAGGCCAGAGAAGAGGAACCCTCCGGTGAAATCCAAAGAGTCCCGGTGGGCGGTTTCCACGACTGCGGGATCCGCCGAGCAGTTGGAGCACATGCAAGCATTCGAGGAGGAAGTGGCTCGTGCTGCGGATTCCTCTCGGAGCTTTTTCGTTCCACTCAACCTGGGCTCCACCTTCTCGGGCTCCTTCCAGGAGTTGTGCCAGTCTCTCCTGACCAAGGGGGAGGCCCCCGAGGGCTCACACGCCTCTCGATCCCATAAGCGGGAGAAGGACCCAGGTGCATCTTCGTCTCGACGAAGACTTTCTTGGGAGTGGGAGAGATCTTGGTCCCGAGAGCATGTGGTCTCGACTTTGGTTGAGATCGCTTCTTCGGCCGCTGGCTTTTCGGCTTTGCTGTCTGGTCAGTCGACCAAATTATCTGTCGATGAGGTTGAGATTGGGATTGATGCTATCAATCTGATATCGCCAACTCCAGTCGACGATTCCCTCGATCGAACACCCAGTCTGTTTTTTCCAGATGACGAGACCCAGCCTGCTGGGTCTCCAATTGAAGATGTGGTCCCTGATCCCGGGAAATCACAGGTCCTGCCGTCATCTCACGAGTGACCAAGTTGGCCCGCCTGATCTCGATCGAGGTCTGGGACCCCTCGTCCGAAAGGCCAAGTAAGAGCTATAAACGCTCTAAAAAGAGGCGACACCATCGGTTGTCCTCGTCCTCCTTGGACGAGGAGAGGGTCCGGCGGAAACTCTGACACTACAAGGACCTCATGTGGCAACAGTTGATTTTGCCCGGGCACAAGCCCACCCTGGCTTCTACACCAGCCACTACTTGGCTTTCACCTCCTAGGCCGATGCCGACTCCTTCGGAGCCGATTAAATCGGTTCCTCAACCCGCGGAGCCAGCAAAACTACCAGTTTGGCCCAAAACGGCCTCTCCACCGATTATGGTGGACCCGCTGCCCAAACAGCCTGTGGGAAGGGCTCCATCCAAAGGAGGCAGACCAGACACTGTGCTTCCCCGGTGATTGTCGATCACGGTCACCCTGGACCGCCTCCGGCGGGTCGAAAGTGACCTGGGCGGTAGGCCCTTATACCCAGATTCCTCTGATTCGGACATCTCCTCCTCCAAGCCTGCTCAGTGACAGGGTGGGGGCTGCCACCCCCTCTCTTGTCATGCCAGCTCTGGATCCTCCCATGGAGGGGCCAGCTCTGTCACTTCATTTCTGCCTGGTCCGTTGTCACTTCGGACAGGTGGGTTCTCGAAGTGGTTGGTCAGGAACTGCTTCTGGAATTCGAGCAGTACCCTCCAAGCTGAGCCCACGCCCCTCGGGAGGAAAGAGTATCCACTCAGACCTAGTTGGCTCTTCGAGACGACGTCGCTCAGCTCCTCCTCAAGGAGGCAGTAGCTTCAGTGGCGGATTCTCTAGCAGACCCAGGCTTTGTCTCTAGGTACTTCCTGGTGCCCAAGCGGACGGGGGTGCTGGCGCCCCATTCTAGATCTGCACGACCTGAATCAATATCTCAGGTCATGCACCTTTCAGATGGTCACTCTGTCCCAGATCATACCATCCTTGGAGTGAAACACATGGTTCTTTTCACTAGATCTGCAGGTTGCGTGCTTTCACGTCCCAATCCGTCCGTCCCATCAACAGTTCCTCCGCTCGGCCTGTCATCGGCCCCACAGGTCTTCACCAAAGGCATCGCAGTGGTGGTGGTGGCCCGGGGGTATCAGGATTTACCCCTACCTCGATGACTGGCTCCTAGCAGGTTCCACCCAACAGGAGATGGAGCGGTCCAGAGACCTGGCCTTCCAGACCTGCTCTCAACTCAGCCTCATGATCAACGAGGGCAAGTCGGAGCTCGTGCCTTCTCAGGTGATGGGCTTCATCGGGGCAGAGCTCAACTCTTGTTAAGCTAGAGCTCAGCTCCCGGCAGCCAGGGCGAAGGTTCTGTCTTCCTTTGCCCAATCATTTCTGATTGGGAACTTGCGCCCTGCCTGAGACTTTCTGCGCCTTCTGGGTTACATGGCAGCATGCACCTCAGTGGCCCGTTGGGCCCGGTTGCACAAGCGCCCCCTCCAGTGGGAGCTGGCCGTCCAGTGGACTCAGCACCTCAGTCATTTCGACCAGCTGATCTCTGTGACCCAGAAGATGTGGGATGCTCTCCAGTGGTGGACCGCCCCAGAACGGTTGCAGGAAGGGATCTCATTTGTCTGCCCAAGCCGACGGTCGTCCTCATGACCGATGCCTCTCTCATGGACTGGGGAGCCCAAATGGGGGACAAAAGGGCCCACAGGCTGTGAACCCCCAAGAAGTCCCGATGCCACATCAGCCTGTTGGAGCTCAGAGCAGTCAGACTGGCACTGTCAGCTTTCGCTCCTCAGCTCTGGGTCAAGTGGTTCAAGTCCAGACGGACAATACCACGACCAGGTACTACCTCAACAAACAGAGCAGCACACACTCCCATCTGCTGTGCAAGGAGGTGATCCGCATCTGGACCCTCGTGAGCTGGATAGAGGCAGATCTCCAAGCCATCCATGTGGCAGGAGCCTCAAACTATCTGGCAGATGCTCGCAGCTGCTTAGGCCAGACATCCCACGAGTGGTCTCTCCATCCAGACGTAGCTTACAGCTTGTTCTCCCACTGGGGCAAACTGATGGTGGACTGGTTTGCCTCTAGGGACAACACCAAGCTGAGGCTGTTTCATGCCTGCCCCCTCATCAAGGCTCGCTGCAGGGGGATGCCTTCTCGAGGCCATAGACCCCAGGCCTCCTCTACTTCTTCCTTCTATTTCCCTTGATCCACAAGGTGCTTCTCAAGGTGAGGAGGGACAAGGCGAAGGTGATCCTGGTAGCCCCAGACTGGCCGCACCAGTTCTAGTATCCAGATCTCCTCAGCCTCAGCTGCAGGCACCCAGAGCGGTTTCCAGCACGCCCGGAACTGATATCACTCAATCAGGGGAAGGTATTCCATCCGGACCTTTAATCCCTGCACCTCACAACCTGGTACCTGAGCGGTTAGAGTTCCAGACTTTGGGTGTTTCCGAAGATGTCTACACCGTGGTGGAGGCATCCAGAAAGGAATCAACCAGGAAATGTTATGCCTTCAAATGGAAAAAGTTTTCCATTTGGTGTCAGGGCAAGGGCCTGGACCCTTTATCCTGTCCAGTGGCTAACATTCTTGACTAGCTTTGGTCTCTCTGCAAAGAGGGTCTACGGTCATTGACCATTCGGGTGCACCTGGCAGCCATCTCTGCTTGCCAGGCATGGGCCGGTCAGCTGACTTTGGCACAGGAGACAGTGGTCGGGCGTTTTTTCAAAGGCCTGTATCACATATCCCCTCTGGTGTGTGAACCTCCACCTCCGTGGGATCTACTGCTGGTACTGGCAAAGCTCATGGGCAAGCCATTCAAACCAATACATAAGTGTGCCTTGTCACATTTGTTGTGGAAGACGGCCTTCCTGGTGGCTATCATGTCTGCCAGAAGGACAGGGGAGCTCCAGGCACTTTCGGTGGACTTCTCTTATCTGGTCTTCCGCAGGGACAAGGTTGTCCTGTGCCTCCACCCGAAATTCCTTCCGAAGGTGGTGTCAGAGTTTCACCTTAACCAGGCAACTCTGCAGATATACCGCCCTAATTACACCTCGGAAGCTGAGTACAGGCTCCATACTTTGGACCTGAGACGTGTGCTCTCTCCTATTGTAAGGAGAGGATGGCGGAAATTCGGGGAGAGGTTCTCCAGCTGTTTGTCACCTATGCTGAAGCCGCTTCTGGCAAACCTGCAGCCAAACAGACTATTGCAAGATGGAGCACATCATGCATAGGTATGTGCTATGAGTTGGCAGGCAAGGAGCCTCCCAGAGGGATAAGAGCTCATTCTACCTGCCATACTGCTGCATCGGTGGCTGCTTCCATGGACATCCCTATCTAGGAAATCTGCCGAGCTGCTACCTGGAAGTCAGCAAACACCTTCATCACACTACTACATCGACCTTGAGTCACGCCGGGATGCTGGTTTTGGGCCCTCAGTTCTCCAGTCTCTGTTCCCTAAGTAGGGGGTGTGCGCCCTGCCTCCCTCCTCCTGAAGAACTGCTAGGAGTCTGCCAAAGAGTGTGGATTAACAACATATCCATGATCCTAGAAAAACAGGTTACTCACCTGTAACAGTAGTTCTAGGAGTGGTATATGTTGTTCATCTACACAGACCCACCCGACCTCCCCGGCTGTGAACGCACACAGCCTAGCTTCCAGTGGGCTAAGATCTGGTGTCATGGGGCGGAGCCGAGGTATATACAACCCGGATGGGTGGAAGGAGCCAGCTTGAAGTCTTCCGGTTCATCTTAAAGTGGAAGGGGACATGCCAAAGAGTGTGGATGAACAACATATGCCACTCCTAGAACTACAGTTACAGGTGAGTAACCTGTTTTTTTAGTTGCTGTTACTTTTGCTCGAATGATTTCTGGATTTCTAAGCTTTAGGCCCTCTGGTACGAGGAGCCTTATTTGAGTTTTCACAAAGGCAGGGTGTGTTTGTGCACAAATCCTAAGTTTCTCCCTAAGGTGGTGTCTGAGTTTACTCTAAACCAACCCATTCACGTACCTGTTTATTTTCCCGAGCATGCCAGTCCAGGGTTAGCACCGCTTCATACGTTAGACATGCGCAGAATCTGGAAATATCTGTTCCGAAATAAAGAATGCAGAAAGTTGAAGCAGCGTTTTGTTTCTTTCACCCAAGGTTAGGAGGGCATTCAGGTTTCTAAACAATGTTTGTTCAAATTGTTGGCACATTGTATTGTGTTCTGCTATAACAAGCATGGCAAGGAGTTGCCTAAGGCGGTGAAAGTTCATTCCACAAGGGGCATGGCTACCTCTATGGCCTGTTCCAAAGGGTCTCAGTCACTGACATTTGCGCTGCTGCCACCTGGAGTACCACCCGCACTTTCACCAAGCACTACAATCTAGACGTTGCCTCTAAAGTCCGTGCAGGCTTTGGCATGGCTGTTCTCCAGGGCCTTCTATCCTAAGTTTTGAGATGGCCTTCCTCCCAGACAATCTTAGTGCATCTGTTACTGCTTGGGACCCGTTCCATATGTGTGAACTGATGACTGAGATACCCCCAATGAAGATAGAACAGTTATGTAAGAACTTACCGTAACAGTAGCTCTTCAAGGAGATCTCATTCATCAGGCCTACCTTCCCTACCACCATCCCCCTTTTATATGGCTCCTTCTCAGAACTAGCTAACTGGTGTATCCAGCCTTTTATTTTGGCCTGGGCACCTCTCTCAATCCCCTCAGTTCCCCATGGTATGAACTTTGCTCCATTAGTCTCTGGGAGAAAGAACTGAGGAGAGAGCGGGTCTGCTCATGCCTTTATAGAGTTGGTGATGTCAGCAGATGACGATGGCACGGGCAGCCTCAAGTGGTACTGCTGAACATCTTCTGTGTGAATCATGCTTCACCAAATGTGAAGTTCCTTCCATATGCGGATCTGATGGCTGAGATCCCCTTGAAGAGCTACTGTTATGGTGAGTTCTTACGTAACTGTTCTGTCTTACTGTGTACATCTACATATTAGGTGTCATACTGCAGTCATCACTACCAAAATAGGAGATTGTACCTCTGTGTAAGGAAAATTGAAGTCAACTTCATAATGTACCCAGAATTACTTGCTTCTGTGTGTAAATCAGCTTATAAACTGTTACATTGCTGTAACCATTACCAAAATAAGTGTTAGCTGACTTAACAAAAAGGGACTACTTTATGTCCAAATGCAATTACAATAGTAAGTAAGTAAAATTTTATTTATATTAAGTGCCCTTCCCAAGCTCAGGGCGCTTTTACCGTAAGTCAAATCAATAAAATCACATTACAAAACAATAAAATCAGACATTCATACAATACACTTAATTATTATATACCAGCAAATGCTGGGGCAAAAAGGAAAGTTCTTAATTGTTTTTTAAAACTTTCAACAGTTGGGCATTCTCGTATCTGACGAGGTAGAGAATTCCACAGGGTTGGTGCCATATAGGCAAAAGATCTACCTCCAGACATCTTTAGACGTACCCTGGGAATCTCTAGCAATCCCTCGTCAGAGGAGCGAAGAGAACGGGCAGGACAGTAAGGCACCAAGAGCTCTTTCAGGTAGTGAGGTCCCAAATCATGTAGAACCTTAAAGGTCAATAATGCGACCTTGAAGGTGATCCGCCATTGTATTGGCAGCCAGTGCAGATCATGCAGCACAGGTGTCATATGGCTAGATCGTGACATTCCCATCAACAACCTGTCCCGTCGCGTTCTGCACAAGCTGAAAACGGCAGATATCCACCTCCAGCAGTCCTAGATAAGAGGGCATTGCAATAATCAATACTGCTGGTGACAAAGGCGTGGACCAAGATGGGAAGATCTTCCCGTGGGACCAAGTGTTTCACCCGGGCAATATTCCTCAGATGAAAAAAGGCAGATTTGACTACAGTCGGCACCTGCGTCTTCATAGTCAGGCTTTTGTCAAAAATCACACCAAGGTTATGTACTTGGCCAGAGGCAAGAAGTAGAGGCCCCCCAAGATATAAACCCGAGAGTTTCCCAGTCCAAGCCCCTGTTGTCCTCCCTCCAGGGTCCACAACCAACACCTCAGTTTTGCCTGAATTCAACCTAAGCCAACTAGCACTCATCCAATCCTGAATCTCCAGGAGGCAGTTATTAAACATCGTGGTGGAATCTGACTCCTGATCAGGCATAAAAGACAGGTAGAGCTGAGAATCATCAGCATAACAATGAAAACTCAGCCCATACCGTCTTATAATGTCCCCCAATGGAAGCATATACACACTTGAATAACATAGGGGACAGCACTCCACCTCTACGGTACCCCACAGGACAGCCAATGAGGGGCCGAGGTGTAAATTCCAGACACCGCTCTCTGAGATCTGCCCTCCAAAAAATATCGAAACCAGCTGTGGACTGCTCCCCTCAGACCACAGAAAAACTGCAGGCAGTCGAGCAATACCCCATGATCCACGGTGTCAAATGCTGCTGAGAGATCCAGGAGGACCAAGATGGAACGGGTCCTCCGATCTCTTGCCATCAGGAGATCATTCAATAACCGAACAAGAGCCGTCTCTGTACTATGCCTTTTCCTGAAGCCGGATTGGAGAGGGTCATAGATATTGTTGTTGGACAAATGATCCTCCAGTTGCAGAGCGACCACCTTCTCAATAACCTTCCCTACAAAGGAAGGTTAGAGACTGGTCTATAATTTGCTGGACAGTCGGGGTCAAGAGAGGGCTTTTTCAAAAGGGGGCGTACTACCGCCTCCTTTAAGGGATCCGGAAAGATCCCTCTCTGTAATGACACCACCACTATCCCAGCCAGGACTGGGCCGATAACATCTACACACCCCACCACCAGGTGAGTAGGGCCTGGGTCCAACTTACAGTAGGTGGGTCGCAGAGTCTGAATAATCCTCACTATATCTATTACTGCTGGTAGTCTAAAGGTAGACCAGTACAACTGGGTGTTAGTACCACCCGATTGATCAGTGCAATGTCCCATAGAAGGACACTGGCGGATCTCATCCCTGATGGTGGATACCTTGTCAGCAAAAAATTTCGCAAATTCCTCACACTGTACCTGTGATAATGCTCTACCAGTCTGGAGACAGACTGGATTGCACAGTCTGTCCACAGTCCGGAAGAGCTGGGATGGTCTATTCCTTGCTGCAGCAATTTCCCTGGACAGGAACTCTACCTTCTTATGGGAAATTGCTGATTGGTAGAATTTGTAATGTTCTAACAATTCAAGTTTATCCACCTCCAGTTGAGTTTTCCGCCAGCGTCTTTCCAGTCTTCGTCCCTTCCTCTTCCACTCACGGACCTCCCCATCAAACCAGGGAGCCCCTAAGTGAAGAGTACGGGGACGAACACGAATTGGAGGAATGGCATCCAGGGCCTCAGTCACAACCCTATTATAGGCTAAGACCAAAGGCCCTGGATCCATGCTATCCCTTGGAAAATCTGAGAAGTCCAGCTCCGTCATTAGGCCTCCTGAGGTAACCCCTCTTCAAGGACGGAACTGTATTAACTCCCTGGGGCAGGCCTATTTCGGGGGGGCCGCAAATCTAAACCTCAGGGCGTGATGGTCAGACCATCCGACTGGCTCCACCTCCACATCAGATATCTCCATCCCCAGATAGAACACCAAGTCCAATGTATGCCCCCCCCATGGGTTGCAGAGGTAATTACCTGTGACAGGCCCAATGAGTCCATTACAATAATACATTAAAATGTTTTTGAAGCAGTATTTGTTTTGTATTTTACAGCTTTAACAGTTTTCTACACATGTTATAAGTGTAATAAAGCACTCCAGGGTTTGTATTTATGGTCAATAATTGCACTTCTCTCTCGGTTGTTTAAAGGTACTTGGTGCAAGTGCCTCAGCCTAAGAACACACTAGAGAGACATGCACTTATTGACCCATAATCACACACCCTATCATGCTTTATCTTTTTATCAGGGCTAAGACATCCACCCCTAGTAGGAATTAGTGCAGATAAGGTCCCTATTAAATCTAAGTTATTGTAAAGCAGACACTGACCAACTAAACTGGCTGGCAGTATGGCCTAGAGGTTAGAGTAGCGAGCTGTGAATAAGCTTGGCATATCCAGCAGAGTTTGATTCCCACAACCTCTTCTTTCATACTGTGTGACTCTGAGCAAGTCACTTAACCTCCCCAGTGCTCCTGGGTCACCTCTGAAAACAGGCACTTGTGCCTAGTGGGCCTTACCCAGTTACCAAAGAATAAAAATAAAATAAATAAAGCTGGCCTGGTGGCACTGAAGGCTGAGGCGCGGGACGCCTTACCTTGCACTACGCCAGCAACCCATGTTTGGGAATGAGAATGGGCTGCCGTGGCTTCGCATGGGAGGAGAAGGATCGAGCATCTGGAGGACTGCTCTCCTTCTCCGGGGAGGGGGTGGGACACCAGTGCCCAGCGCTTGACTGGCCCCTAGTGGAAGTTGGGGGGCAGTGTGCTGATGCTGTAGAAGAGGGGTGGAGATGGGGTAGACGCCTGGAGGAGCACGTTCGGACATGTGCACACTCCCTCCGCCACCGTCAGTGCACGCTCCACCCACGCAAGGGGAGAAAATGGAATAACGGTCCCTGGTCACGCAGGATGAAGCAGCCACCCACCGCAGGCCCCGACTCCGAATGGCACTCCCTGAATCTGGATCCTGGTCGAGGTGAGTTGAGCTAGGGGGGCTCTTCACCACCCTGCTATGGTGGGTGAATGGTGGGGGAAGCGAGGGTACGCTGCATGATGTCGGGGTGTGGGGCTGGATGGGTGGCTGAAGGATAGATGCCGACCAGGTGGCTGAAGGATAGATTCTGACCGGGACCTGACAGAGAAATAGATCAACAAAAAAAATAAATAAGTAAATGAATAAAGTGAAGACACCAACATTGTAATACTAGCAGCAATACAGCTTCCTAACAGGCACAGTAGATTAGCACCCCAAATGACATCAGCAGCCTGGAGGCATGCTGACTCAGCATCCAGCAACCTTGGAGAAATGGATCACAAGAAAAACACACTAAAAAAGTATAGATTTGTTGACTTTTGTTACAAAACCTAGAACACACATATGGCCCGATTCCCAAAAAGTCCTTAGATCACTGTAGTTTGCAGCGATCTAGGGCTGTGACAAACCCTGGGTGCACCAGGGACCCTATGCCCGTTTCTGTAAAAAATAGGGTCCCGGCACCAAACTCCCTGGGTTTGGCGCAAGTCTGTAGCTGCACCAAATAGGCGGCGCACTGTGGACATTGCTGTAGGGATCCGGCTCGGCTCCCCACCCCATGTGGCATAAAAGTGGAGGGGCCAGGATGTTTTAAGGGGGAGAATCGTCCCTCCAGGATGGGGCCTGGGCATGTGAGTTGGGAGTGGGGGAGTCGGTGAGATGGTTATTAGTGGGCATGATAGTACCCATCGAAGTGCTCCTGCCGTGTACTGTATGTACAGTGTAGGTTTAGTACTGTAAATACACTAGACACTGTAAAATGATTTTCTGGTAGTCTAGCAGACACCCGATCCCAGATCTCCATCAGACATAATAAAAAATACTCCCTGGTAGTCTAGCAGACTCTCCAATTCCCAGTTCCCATGCCCCAAAACCATGTAAGTGACATACCTGGTGGTCTAGTGGCCCCCCCACCCTGGTAGGCATTGCCCCACCATCCCACACCCCTGCCCCATCCCAAGCTGGTGACCAGCATGGCCCTCCTCTCACCACCACGGCTGGCCAGTGCCTGAGCTGTCAGTGAGCCCGTACCGTATACGGTGTGTGGTCATTTACAGTGATTGACAGCTCAGTGAGCTGTCATTGAATGAGCTCATACTGTATATAGTACAGGCTCATTGACAGCTCAGTCGGTGGCCAGCAGTGGTGGTGAGAAAAGAGGAAATAACTGGGTATCATTTTCTCCCATAGGGAAACCCACTTATAATTTGCTGTTATAACCAGCTAATTATAATGCCGAACATGCGCCAGATTTCCCTTAGAGAAAGCTGCATGACAGCCTTCCTCCGTGAACACCCCCACAGTCCTTCTCCTTGGGATGTTTTCTTGCCTTTTGTGTGTGTGTGCGTGCGTGTTACTTTTCTCACCTCCATTTTCGACCTTGAGAGAGACAGGTTACTTTTCTTTTGTGACCTCCCATTTCCTCTGACAGGGTTGAATAGGACCCTGCCCCAGTTGCTATGGAGAGTTTGAATGCAAGGATCTGTTCTGTTCTTTCCTTTCCTGTGTCTTGTCTGTCTGATTGTGCAACCAGATTTTCCTGTGAAACCTAGGATTTGATCACCCTGATAGTCTTGCAATTCTTTGCCTCTCACTGTCTCAGTCTTCCCTTGCTGTTTGTGTTTTTTCCTGTCTTGCATATCTGCTGGTATAAAAATATATGCAAATCATTATGTGGAAATGTAACTGATATTGGGATCCCTTTGTTTAGAAATTATATAGTGTTACTGTTGAGATGTATATAATTGTAGTTTGAGATGATTGCAGAAAGCTAATGGCAACTCAAGGGGTTAACCTGAGAGCAGTTTTTAAGCCCTTTTTCAGAAGCTGTAGAGAATGGGCCTCAGTTCTGGGACATTGTGTTCTTGCTGCACCTGCCTGACAAATACAAGAACATTTTAGAAAAAAAACAGAATGCTTGTTAAGGATGGGGGTTGCAAGGACTAATAAAAACACAGCTGCAATGTCTTGCAAGAGAGAGACAGAGATTGAAGGAAAACTCAGGTGGGTCTTCTCTGTTTATTCTGCCTTTTGTAAATGGTTATACTGAACAAGTTTATTTTTTTATGTTATTGCTAGTACTAGTAAACATTTTTTGTGAATTCTACAACTGCTCCTGGTTTTTCCTGTGCTTCCTGACCTGTGCCCCAACGACACTTCCCAGTTGCACAAAGCAAAATCTAATATGCGGCTTTGAAACAGCACTTTAGCTGACCACGCTTTTCAGTGGTACTACCATGTACGTCCTCTTGCCCAAACATTTGGTCTGCCTTATAAAAAAATATTGACATGGCAAAGCACAAAAATTGATTGGGGGGGGGGGAGACGAGCAGTAAAAACAAAAACCAAAATCAGCCACAACACTCAAGCCCTAAATAGCAGCACCATCTACTGGCCACACTGTTCTACAGTCTTTCGTACATAAATCTTGCAGGTGACAAAAAAATGGCACCCAGCAATTTTGTAAAATAACACATGGGTAGGTGTACAGAAAAACTAGAATTGTATACACACTCTTGGTGTGGGATGCTTTTAAATACCCCTCGAGCTTTGCTCTCGGGGTTTATGTAACATCTCACACCTTGGGTGTGTGTGAAATTCTCATTATGCACACCTGCCCATGTTTTATTCAATATATAATATTTATGGTAGCTGAGACTTACAGGTACTGGCTTTTAGCTACTGAGTCGTGCTTTCCTTACTGAAATGTACTGTGCTGTTTTATTGGATTCCTATACAGTGAAATGAAAATTAATTGAACTTGGGAAATTATCTAAGAATCCTGATTAAACTCTTTGAACTTTTAAGTCCAATTATCTTTTTTTTTCTTAAATCTTGAGTAATTTTAGTTTGAATAAAAGCCAAACTATACAGAAAACAGATCAGATGATGTCCCTGTATCTGACCAATGACTTGATACATTATGTGGTCAGAAGTTAGAGCCTCAGAAGATGAATCTCTGTTTTATTATGATGTTTCGAAGAACCTTTATGAAGTTCTCTGCTGCTGTTTTACAGAGCATGAAAGGAAAAAGCAAAAGCAGTCACGACTTACTGAAGGACGATCCAAGGTTAAGCTCTGTTCCTGTTGTTGAAAGGTGTGTATAAAAGACAGAAGCCTGCCAATAATGCATTTATGAAAATTGATTGAGCCTTTTACATTGGAGTTCTGTGCTTGAGTTAATTCTGAAATGAACATCATTTTGATTAGAGAGCTGCTGCTACAGCCACAAGTCTTGTTTCCATAGCACCCTTCCCGACAAGCAGCCTTGTGTACTTTGCAGTAATAATGACTCCATTATGCCACATCCGAGAGGCAGCTAGTTGAAATAGGTAGTTTTGAATTTTGAACCCTAAAGAATCGTCGGAGATTTAAATTTCAAGTGACAGACTTCCATATACAAAATTTTAAAACAAATCCACTGAGCCAAACATCTCTTGTTTTATTTTGTAGTAGTCAAAACTATCAGCTATTGTAGAGCTTAATGCAAAGACAACCATACAGCATTGGAGGAAGACTGCTAAGATACCCAAGCCACTGCCAATCGTAGGTAATGTGGCATACTATGGGAAGGTGTTACAGTGGTTTCCGAACAAGAGTAATATGGAGATTTGCATCTGTTCTGAATTCTTGCCCCAATACATTTTACATCAGAGGCTGGATTTTCAGAGCCCCTGAAATCCCCGCAGCTACTGGGGAAAAACTGGTGCAAGTGGGTCTCCACTTGCAGAGCAGCAGTTTTTCCCGCGGCTGTGGTATTCTCAAAGGTGGAGCCAGTTTCCGACTGGCTCCATGATTTATGGCAGCTTGTGGCCACTTTTGTAGAACAGCTGCGTAAAACTGTTATGCTGGAGGGAACCATGCATAACATCCCCCCATCCAACTTAACCTGCTGGAAATATGAATCTCCACAGGTGCGGAGTTTTTGGCCTGCAGAAGTGCCAGCGGTGTGGGACTTATTCCTGGACCATCTGAAAATCTAGCCCCAGCTATAGCTTTTGTTCTGTCTTCAGTGTTGCAGGTCGCTACACAGCTGCAGTGATAAAGTAGCAAAGCCCCACAAAAAACAGCTGGATTTCCCAGGGATAACTGCACAATGCAGTAGAGTGGTAGGAAGGGCAAATAGGATGCTGGGGTGCATAGTGCAGGGGAGTGATAGCTGGGGAAAAGAGGTGCAGCTACCACAGTATAGATCAGTTGTTTGTCATCACCTCATAGACTGTGTGCACTTTTAGAGACAGTATCTAAAGAAGAAACATTGAAACATAGACTGTGCAGGTAGATAGAGACCAAGGGTCTGTCCGTTTTTCCCATAAAGAGTTTTCTACCTATCCCCGTGACCTAATGTATTAAAGGAGTTTTATAACCTAAGCCACTCCCTCTCCCCCAGCCCCACCACCTCCCTTGCTACTCCACCTGGAATTATCAGTCCTTTAAACCTGTCCCAGCAGTGTTTGAACCCATTTATAGTCTCTGTCTCCACCACTTCTGTTGGTAATCTGTTCCATGGCTCCACCACCCTCTTAGTGAAGTAGAACTTCTTCATGGCCCTCCTGAAGTTTCCACTGACTAGCTTTATTTGTGTTCCCTCATGACTGAACTACTATTCCTGTTGAATGGATCTTCAAGTTCACTCTTTTAATATATTTTATTTATTTACTTATTTATTTATTGGAACATCGGTTTACAACCTTTGAGCCAGGGGCTCATTTACAAAGGTACCTCGTCACAGAGAGGACAAAGACAGTGCAAACAACATTTTTACAATAAACAGAGTACAAAAAATTAGTAGGAACATGAGAACATTGGACAGAATACAATTTTAGAATTACAGGAGTTGGCAAGCACATGTTGGTTCAGAGTAGTTAGAACAGTTACATTTCAGTATTACAGGATTGGCAGTGCACAAGTAGGTACAGACAATTTGTACAGTAAGATAACAGTGGCGGAAACTATGCAGAGATAATCATTGTAGAGACATGTGGAGAAGTGTATAGGATCATAGATAGTGATAAGCAATGGGTTAGTGCAGCCACTCAGGGAGCTTTGTCAGAGTAATTGAGCTGGAATAAACATAGGGGCAGCCACAGCTGTGCGTAGTAAATAGGTGTTTTTGAAGGGTGGTTTTGAAACGAGAGATCGTGGAAGCATCAGTGATACTGCAAGGGAGGGTGTTATACCAGGAGGGGGCTCTGTAGGAGTATGCCCTTTGCCCTTGTGAGGTTCTTACCCTCGGTACTAACAGTGCGGTTTTGCAGGAGGTTCGGGTATGCACTAGTGAGTTAGCTCGGTGGATAGAGGCAGTCAACCCTGGCGGGGATAGCCCAAAGGAGAGTCTTTTTAGTTAGGAGGCAGGTTTGGTATCTAAGGTGTTCATCTAGGTCGAGCAGATTAGCCAGGGTATATAAATGGCAGGTATGAGTTAGTCTAGGCACCCCGGTAATTAGCCTACAAGCCTTATTTAAGGTGAGGCGGATCTTGTTTAAGGAGGTCTGGTCAGCGGCCCCATAAACTGGCAAGCCATAATCTACTAGGGATAGTACAGAGGATGTAACTGCGTGTCGGAGGGCGTCAGGGGGGAGACAGTTTTTATGGCGGTAAAGGATACCCAGCCGAACGTTGGAGGCTGAGGCAAAGGCAGAGATATGAGCATGAAATGAGAGAGCGGGGTCGAAGGATATCCCTAGGTACTTGTACGAGTAGACTTGCTCGAGTGGGAACTTGGAACTGGCAAGGACCTGAAGTGGAAAATTACTTGCTTTGTTTTGGGGGTGGGCAAAGAGCATTGTTTTAGTTTTTTTAAGATTTATTACGAGTCTATGCTCTTTGAAGCAGGCTTCAGCGTCATTGTAAGATAATTGCAAGGAGTCCTGAAGGGTGATAGGGTTACGGTCTGAGGCAAAGATAACGGCATCGTCTGCATAAAGTAAGAGATTACCAGTACATTCACGTGGCAGGGAATTGAGATAAAGAGAAAAGAGCAAGGGCCCAAGAATGGAGCCCTGAGGGACACCAGAGTGGATAGGACAGGCGCTGGAGAGTGTTCCATTAATTTTAACACACTGTGAGCGGGCAGATAAGTAGCTGGAGCACCAGGAAACTGGCCCAGCGGCAAAGCCTGTGTGGCTGAGCGCATCCACCAGGAGGGGGTGGGAGACAGTGTTGAAGGCTTTTGATAAATCAACGAACACTGCGCCCACTAGAGAGCCAGCGTCCAGAGAGGAGTGAAGAAAATTAGAGAACTCAAGAAGGGCGGTGTTGGTGCTATGGCCAGCACAGAAACCATGCTGTTCAGGGCAGAGGATGCTGTATTTGGCTAGATACTCTGAGATTTGGGAGGACACAACTTTTTCTAAGGCCTTGGAGAGAGGATAGAGATTGGCCGATAATTACCAGAAAGAGACCTATCACCACCCTTGTGTATGGGGGTGACTGTGGCAATTTTCCAGGCAGAGGGAAATTGCCCCAGGCAGAGAGATTTGTTGAAGAGGCTGGTGATAGGGGAGATAACCAGATCCAGAACCTGACGGAGAAGATTGGGATTGAGGGAGTCACTGCCAATAGTATTGCTCTTTAAGGCCTTGATTAGGTAAGGTCTGACTTCATGGGCAGTAACCTGGTGTAGGTGGAACCTGGGGCATGTGAGAATAGGGTCAGATTGGGGGGGGGCAAAGAAGTTGCTCGGGAGAACAGGGCTAAGGTCAGTGAAGGATTTGTTGAGCTAGTTGGCAATGTGGGCTGGGTCTGTGGAGATAGAGCCATCAATGTTGATTTGGGAGGGTGGGGGGCGTGTGCCACCATTCAGTTGTTTGATATTGTCCCAGAAGGTCCTGGCATTCCCCAGGGCCCGAGGTGAGTGAGGCCTGATGGTGATCAGCCTTAGCCTTGCGGATGGCCCAGGTACATTTGTTCCGGGCAGCTGCATAAGCCTGCCTGTCGGCAGGCGGCCAGTTTCGTGGAAATGTGCCATAGGTTATCCCTGTTCTTAAGAAGTTGGCACGGGGTGTAACAGGGGCATGCCGTGGTTTGGACGGTGCAGTTAGTGGTGCAGAAATGTCGCAGGCTTTGTTAAAGGTTTGGGTAAAAAAGGTTAGAGCCGTATCAATATCGGAGGCGTATTGTATGGGAGACCAATCAATATGGGCTAGGAGTTACTTAAGGCCTTTCAGCCCACCTGGTCTTAGCCGCCGCCAAAGGGTGGACTGCGCTGTGGATTCGGGTAAGGAGGTTGACCAACAGAAGAGAATAGGGGAGTAGTCACTAAGTCCATCAGGAAGGACTTGGATATTGCGGATTTGGTTAGGACGGTTGGTGAGGACCACATCAAGAAGTATGCTTGTGCCCATACTAGGATTCACTCTGGTTGGTTGGGTAATGAGTTGTGTTAGGTCAATAGATGCAAAGGTGTCACGGGTAGCAGAAGATGAGGGGCTAAGCCAGTTAATATTTAGATCACCCACAAGGATTTGATCAAAGAAATGGGGCAGGGAGGTAAGGTAATCAATTAGAGGAACCAGAGCCAGCGCTTGATTTTTTGGAGGTATGTAAGCGGTGGTCAGATAGAGGGGAACCCTTGAAGGATCAGGGGTCAGTTTTAGGGTTAGGGCTTGAGCCCTGAAATCAAGGACAGGGGCTGGGAGGGCTAGTCCTATGAATGAGTCTTTGATATAGATAGCACAGCCCCCAACCCGTCTACCAACATGGTCCTCTTGATAAAGGGAGTAGCCCAGGAGTGAGACCAGGGAATCGGGTAGATTCTGACAGCCAGGTTTCCACTATAGAAATAACGTCAGGTTTATGGACTGTAACCCAACATTGGAGTGAGTCGAATTTTTTAAGGAGGCTACAGATGTTCATAGACGCAACATGAAGCCCAGGAGGTTCAACAGATGAGCTATTGTGGGCAGGGCCTGGGTTGGGATGTATATTTCCTGACAGGAGTAGAAGGATAAGAACAGCCCTGGACAGGGGGTGGTGGAAGGTGTGTTTGCGCTGGGTACGATAGGAGGAGTAGGGGAGTTTTGAGATGCAGGGGGTAGGCAGGGGGGCACAAGCTGGGAAAGCTAGAATGATAAGTTGCCAGTAGAAGCATGGGGGGGAAGCAGGGTAGTGTCTAGGTGGGGGGTATCGTGGGCTAGAGCACATGGGGAGAGTAGTGAAGGAAGGTGGCAGCGCAGAAGCCCAGTAAGAGGGTAGAGTAAGAGGGCAGATGGGAACACTAGATTGGTGAAACTGCGGGGTTGAAGGGACACCAGGGTCAGATGGTGGCATCTGGAGGAGGAGGAGAGCGAGGCAAGTCAGTAGGAGGTAAGTAGGCATTTTCAGGGGAGGTTTGCAGGCAAGTAATAAGAAATGAGAGAAGAGGGTAAGCAGCCTACTGATAAGCGTTAGTGCCACTTTGGTACAGTGGTAGTGGTCCCGCCTCTGGTGTCCAAGGTGCCACGTTCAAGACTCACCAGAGATAATAGGGAATAGCTCAGGGTAGGGCCGATTTTTCCATGGTCCAGGAGCAGCCCACCGGCAATGTGAGGGCCCAAAAATGGGGTGCTAAATAGCGACTCCTAGTGGCCAATATAGCTGAAGGCTAGTGTGGAGTAGGGGGTTTCGGGTGCCCTGAGGTTACAGGATAGGGGGAGAACAGTGGGTGTAGTATAGTGGGGGCCAGGTAGTAGGAGAGGAGAGAGAAAGGGGTGGTTAGATGGAGAGGAGAGAGTGGGATAGGTGGGTAGAGAAAACGCAGGGATAGAATAGGGGTTAGCTAGGCAAGATGCTTAACAGCAGAGAGCACAGTGACCTCTAGTGGCTAACAGGTATAACCTGCAAATGGGAAAGTGGGGACTTAGTATTTCGGCCAACAGGAAGTGATGTAATGGGGAGGATCAATAAATTGAGGGCCGCCCATGGGTGGGTGGCTGGGGCTAGCACCCCACAGCAGTATTCCCGAGAAGGAGCAGAGGTAGCCTTACCTCCAGTGCCTGTCGGCGTCCATGCGGCTGTTTCTTTCGGCTCCAGGAGGAGCAGGAGAACCGTTGCTGCCGGGTCGGCAGTGTGCTGGGGGGGGGGGGTTCAGTCCTATAAGGAGCACAAACAAAGGAACCAGAAATTAGTATGCAGCGGGAAGGGTTCTTTCACAATCAGCCCCTGTTCTGCGCATGCGTGGGCTATGTCCCGAGTAAGCCCCAACTGCGCATGTGCAGGACTACCAGCATGGCCACCCAGTAGAGAACAGGTAGAGAATGTGTACGTCTCTTATCTTGTCTTCCAGCTTCCTTCACAGCCTTCTGTGTGACACCATGTCAAAGGCTTTGCTGAAATGGAAGTAGAGTAAATCTACCATCTGCCCTCTATTGGCTGCCTTGCGATCTAGTCAAAAAATACCACTAGGTTGGCCTGGCATGATTTCCCCACCACAGATGTGTGCTGCTTGGTGTTCTGTAAATATTTGTTTCCAGGTAGACCACAAGGCTTCCCTTTTCCAGGGTTTCCATCAACTTTCCTACAATAGAGTTAAGACTGACCAGTTTTAGTTTTCCTGCTTCTCCCCCTATGGAGCGCAACCACATACTCAGACCTCACACTGCAGATTTCAACAAGCATCTGAACAGATTATCCAGGGGCTCAGCCAGATCTGAACCCATCTTAAGTACCTTTGGGTGTGAGCTATCTGGTTCATGTACCTAATGTTCCTTGAGGGCTGCAAGCCCCTCCAATACCCGATCTACTGTTGTCATCACCCACCCCATTTCCTGCACTCCCCTTGTGGAGGCCTTAAAACCACTCTCTGGTAGAGGCCCTTCATCCTCCACTGCGAATACAGAGCAGAAGTATTGTTTTGAAATATATCTTATTTTGTGAATACTGAGTAGAATTAATTTTTTTTCAAATATATTTTAATAAAAGACGTTTTAAATAGCACTAACCTGCCAAATAAGCTATGTATAACATTCTGCTTAAACAAACTGTGAGTACATTTCTTTTTTGACATAGCATTTGCAAATAACAATTAATGTTACATTCAAAACCAGATAATTTAAACAGAGAACACAAATGTATTCATCTGCTGAATAATATGTAATTTCCAAACTTATGTTAGGCACCTTCCCCATACATTACATTCATTTGCTTTTTCCTATTAGATGTAACATGGGGGTGGGGGTGGAGGCAAGACACAACTAACATTATTTATTATGAGCATGACTATGAGGGGCGTCCGTTTGGGGAACTAGCCTTTTTAGGGACATGTATATGGTGTACTTATCCACACGTTCTGGCAGTATCCTTTTCCCTTTAAAATGCTGCCGGAAAGTCTTCAAGCTGGCTCCTCCAACTCTACTGGGTGGAAACTCTCCTAGCACCGCCCCGTGACGCCAGTGCTTTATTTCCACTGGAAGAAGCATGTTTCCTCCTTGTTGCTGTCGCGTATACTAAGGCCCTTTGCTTATTTTTCCAAATAAAACTAACTTTGGTCTTCGAAATTCTGCTCGCCGCCCTTATGGACGACGCAAAGTCCGCTCAGGGTTCCGGAAGTGCGGTTGCAGGCAGCTTATGTCACAATCTGATACGTATACCTTGTGTGTCTACTGCCTGGGCCATGAGCATGATGTCCAGGCCTGCATCCATTGCCGTTCATTTCTACCAGCAGCTCTTGAGGATCGCCGTGCCCGTTTACTCCTTGGCCATCTGGATGACAGGGATGTGCTCGCTCATTTAAAGGACGCTCGTCAGGTGGTCTCCACGGCTGCAGGGTCCGCCGAGCAACTTGCGGCTTTTGAGGAGGCCACGGCCCAGGCCGCAGCTCAGACCTCCTCGGGGTCGGCCTTTTTACCACTCTCTTTGGGTGCTTCCTTTACAGGTGCATTCAAGGACTTATGCCAGTCTCTGCTCACTTTGGAGCAGTGTCCTAAGGGTGTTAAGTCTAGGAAATCAAAAACAGACAAGGAGAAAGAGACCAAGAAGTGGTCTCGCCAACTTTTGTGGGATCGGGAGCGCTGCTGAGCCTCTGATTCCCGCGTTTTGCTGGAATACTCCGCTTCAGTCGATGTTACGGAATTGACCGCCAGCTCCACGGTCTCCCTGTCGGGTCAATTGGCCGAGACTCAAGTCAACATTCCGGCCGAGATTTTTTTCGACCCGGTTGACACTTTGTCTGCCGAGGAGGCTGATACCTCCTTTTCCAGGACCCCAGTCCTGACTTTCTTGGGGAGTGGGGGGCAGTCAACTGTTCCACCACTCCCGTGCTGGAGCTTCAAGACCTGGAGATGGCCCGGTCTTCAACGGCCCCTTCTGAGATCTGCTGGCGGTCCCCCGGTGGTCCCGGTTGAGGTCTCGCTCAGGCAGCCCGTATCATTCACGACACTTGCGCTTCGGGTGTTCGAGCAAGTGATGCCTCCACTATTCCTCATCCATCTTGGGCGAGGAGAGGCACCGGCGCAAGATGCATCGGTGCTATGAGGACTTCATGTGACAGCAGTTCTGGCTGACCCAGATCAAGCCAATCCCGGCTTCCCCGTCCCTACCTTGGGTGCCACTGTGGAGCCGCAGCAGACAACACCCCAGCAGGAGCCAGTTCGTATAGTCCAAGCTAGGCCCACGACAGCCTCTCCGCCGATCCTGGTGGTGCCGCTGCCCAAACAGCAGACCGTCGCCTCAACTAAGGATGCCTGGCTGGGCAAGGGTTTACCTCATCAGATGTTGGTCACCGTCACCCCAGATTGCCTTCGTCGGGTGAGTGGGGACTCGGGCAGGTGACCTCTGTTTCTTGATTCTTCGGAATCTGAGGGGTCTTCCCTCCACTCCTGCCCATTGGACGTGTAGACGGTGGGGGACTTATCTGCGGACCAGGTCCCACGTCCTTAATGGGCCCGCTCCATTTGATTTCTGAGTCGACGGGTCTCAAATTAGTGCCTGACCAAAAGTGGGAGCGGTACCTGCTCACCGAGAATCTTGACTAGGGGGTCTAATTTGTGACGGACATGAATGGATGAATGAGATTCCCACTGTCCCTACCTACTATCTAGTGAAACTACAACGAAGGGAATGAGCTTGGTAGAATCAGCGAGGAAAGAAGACCCTGTTGAGCTTGACTCTAGTGAAGTATTTTTTCATGGAGAGGGTTGTGAATACATGGAACAGCCTTCCTGAGGAGGTAGTGGAGTCAAAAACAGTGGAGGAATTCAAGAATGCATGGGACAGACAGGCAATTCTGGGGGAAGGTAGGAAGAAGTAGGCCATTGGTTAACTAGGATCTGCAGCGTATCCGTTAGGTAGGGAAATGGGCAGACTAGGTGAGTCAAGCAGTCCTTATCTGCCATCAAATTCTGTGTTTCGAGGGGGCGTGGCTAGCCTGGCAAGTATGGCAGTCGCTTGGTAGAACAGCTCCCTAGGGCAAAGTCCTATAGTATGCCTTTTCAGCTGTACTAGTAATCTGTGGTGATATTTTTAGTAATAATCCTTCTCCCGGGTGCAGATGGCGTCTGACAAACTGAAAAATAAACAGGCAAAGCTACAGTTTGGGGGTCGAAATCGATCAAAATAGCGAGAGTGAACCACGGGCATTCCATCCCTGCAGCGGCGGAAATGTCATTGACGCTTGAACTGATGGAGCTAACTAAATCCCTTGAGGGAGTCCCTGACACACTACTACAAATGCAATGGGACATGAAGTCTGGATTCAGCAACTTGAATACTCAATTTGCTCTCCTTCAATCCGTGGTCACCGGCTTTACAGAAATCTCCACCACGCATACTGCGCAAATTTGCGAGTTGGAAAAGTGGGTGAGCGATATGGAGGACACATACGCTGGGGTAAACATGAAGAGAAATGGCCTAATGTCTACCATCGCGGAGCTTCGGGAGCATCTCGATGACCAGGAGAATCGCTTCTGATGCTCCAACCTTCGTGTCATTGGACTAACTGTGGGGACTGAGGGGAGCAACCCCAATGTGAAAATTCACAGGTGACTAGTAAAACATCTCGGCCTCCTGGAGGAAGCACTGAGTTTTGAAATTGAGCGTGCTCATCGTGTAGGCCCACCGCCTAACCCTGGGGACCGACCCCAACATTGCCTAATCAAGTATCTGAGGTATGGTGATAAAAAAACTGTGTTGAGGAAGGCTAAATCACAGGGTCCCATCAGCTTTGAGAACACTAAAGTCTATATATTTCAAGACTTCAGCTGAGATTTGCAGACCAAGCACCAAAAATTCAGTCAAGCCAAGAACAGGTTTTACCAGCTTGGCTGGAAATGTTCTTTCTCTTATCCAGCGCGGCTACGAGTGGACAGGCCGAGACAAAGCCCTCTCTATTTTACTTGCCATAAAGCTGCTGAAAAATGGATCGAGGAGGAGGAGGCCAGGAGGGAGAATGTGCAGCCTGCTGAAGAATAAGGTACTTGAATGCATTTTGCCTGAGTGCTGTTGTTTAAAATGCAGGTTCTACGCTTATGGCACTGTTTTCTTGGCCTATTGATTTTTCTCTGGTGCTCTAATTTCCCCTTCAGTTACTGTGAGGCACATTAAGCTGGTGTCTGGTTTTGGGAGCTTACGAGGACAGGTACTTGGTAAAAGAAAAGATTGTTTTTTCGCACCGCTGACCGAATCGGGGGATCCAGGTACCAGCGGGGAGTGCATGCTGTAGAAGTGGCCTCTTGGGCTTCCAGAGAAGGGCGGTGAATATGCTGGCTTTGCTTAATTACACGGCATGCTGGAATGGTGAGAAGTTTGAGGAGTTTGCGCATCGAGTTGGAAGGCCAGGTGAAGAATATGCTGCCTTGCACTGCCCTCACTGTCTGCCTGAACTTTGTTTTGGTGCGGGGTAAATAGGAGCTCTGGCTGGTGGCATGTGGTGCTTGCTGGTATATGGGACTTAAGGGAAGCTCCTTGTAACTTGGACCGCTGGCAGGTGAGCCTCGCTCCATTCTCGGCCCATTTGGGATACTGATAGGGATATTATGGACTGCCTGAGCTAGTTACTGTGCTACATATATGAGCCTGACCGTGCCTGGGGGCACGGGTAGCAGCGGGCTGGATGTTTGTCCACCACGTGGGTGCTTAATCATCATTGATCTTTGGCGCCACGAAGGGAAATTCAAAAATACAAGGCGGGCCTTGCAGATACTGTAAGACATTAGTTTATGTTTTGTTGATCTTTTATTTTATTAATGCTTATGTTTTAGTTCTGACATTGCAATCTCTGGCTGTTTGGTTATATAACTACAATAAGTGTTTAACCAAATTATTGGTTTACAGTCTACGGCTGTTCATATTACTTTTTTTTTATCTTTCATTTGTCAGGACTGTTGCCCTGCCAAGTATGATAATTGTTATGGGCAAGATGTTCTACCCTTGCCTTCTGTTTGTAGTGGGAATACTGGTGGGTTTTTACCGCTTGGGGGGGGGGGTGGTGATGTTACCTAATGAGCTCTACATATTGTTACCACATTGGTCCAGAATGAAGAGAGGGGTATCACAACTACTGTCCCTGGTACGGGCTTGGTGGAGCTCCCTATTTGGGCTAAACCGGCCTTTTCGATTGGATTGGGGTAACTGTTGGGGGGAATATCTTTTTAATATTTGTGGGGGAGGGTGGGAGGAGTTGGGGTAAATGGGGGAAAATATGTGGATATATGCTTACTATGTGGCAGATGTAAACCTGATTGGAGATGGTTATGGCATGATGGGGGATGACCTTAGATGTATTTCTTGGAATATTAATGGCCTCAAATCCATTATAGAATGGAAGAGGACCGCTGCAGAGATCCGTAGACACAAAGGCTCTATTGTGCTATTGCAAGAAACACACTTCTCCCTCGCTGAGTCACAAAAAACTGCAGATTTTATGAGGGCACTTGAGTTTCCTCCACATTCTCCTCTAAGGCCCGTGGAGCCTCTATCTGGCTTCCTAGGGGGTCTCCGGTCCAGCTCTTGGACAAATTAGTGGACAATTTTGGCCGCTACGCATTGGCAAGGTGCCATGTCCCGGGTAGGGGTGTCCTGTTGATTGTCTCTGTTTATGCCCCGAATGTGGAGAATCCCAGTTTCTTTCAGAAATTGGTCATAGATATGGCCAGCTGGGAGGGGCCATGGATTTGGGGGGGGGGAACTACAATTATGTCCTGGACACAGTGTTGGATAGATCGAGGAGAGCTCCTCTGCCTCAGTCTCATAATGCAAAAGCCTTAGCAGCATTACAGTCCGACCTGGACCTTGTTGATGCGTGGTGGCATTTATATCCCTTGGGGAGAGAATATAGTTTTTACTGTCATGCCCATAACTCTTATGCACGCGTAGACAGATTGCTTATTTCCAGCACTTTGCTGGTGAACCTGAAGGGGGCCGGATATTTGCCTATTTTAGTGTCAGATCATGTGTTGCACCATATCACTACTCAGGGCATGGGGGCCCCCGCTGGCTCTAGAGCCTGCAAGTTGGATCCTTTACTTTTGAAAAACCGGGATTATCTTGCTTTCATAGGCAAGTGCTTGCATTAATTCCTGGACTTTGACTGCCCCGGGGATACCTCTCATTCTACACGTTGGGAAGCTTTGAAGGCCTGCGTTAGAGGGCAGTCTATCTCTTTTGCCTCACATGCTAGGAGGAATGAAACCAGGGAACTAGAATCTCTTAGAAAGAAAATTGCTGCCTACGAAAGGGCACACGTTACACCCTACAGCAGCCTCATGTAATATAGTTCAAAAATTGAAATGGAGGTTTAATACCCTTTCTAGTGTGCAGTTAGAGAGAACCATCCTCTTGTCCAACTCAGGTGCTTATTTTGATGGGGACAGAGCAGGGAACTATCTTGCCTGGCAGCTGAAACGAAGGGAAGCAGCTAAAACAATTACACAGTTTCAGGATGTACAAGGTGATGTGGTGCAGGGCTCCCGGGCAATAGGTAATACTTTCAGTGCATTTTAGAAATCCCTATATACCTCTGAATGTGATCCATTCCAAGAGGATTATGACAATTTTTTTGATGGTCTACCCCTAAATACGATCAGTGGGGAAGAGACTGTGAGAATGGATGAACCCCTATCTAAACAGGAGATCTGAATAGCAATGAGGGCTTTAAAAAGTGGGAAGACCCCGGGGCCTGACAGCCTCCCTATTGACTTTTATAAAGCTTTTTGAGAGCCAACTTTTGGACCCATTGTTCGAAGAGGTGAGGGAGGGGCTGTCATTGGGAGGGTTGCCCCCATTCACATGGTCTGCAACAATCACAGTATTGCCTAAGCTGGGTAAAGATGTGAACCAATGTGCCTCTTATAGGCCAATTTCACTTCTCACTGCAGATTATAAAACTGTGGCAAAAGCCCTTGCACGTCGCCTAGAGGCGGTGCTCCCAGATGTAATTCACCCGGATCAGTCTGGCTTTATTAGGAGCCGCATGGGTAAACACAATATCCGGCGTACACTCAACATTGTATTTCGCTGGCCCCATACTAAAAGAACTCATGGTGCAGCAGTAGTGGCTCTCGATACTGAGAAAGCATTCGAGCATGTGGAGCAGGGGTACCTATTTTACACTTTGGGCAGACTGGGGATAGGCCCATCTTTTTGTTCTTGGGTGTGAGCTTTATACCATGACCCTATGGCACAAGTCCTGGTTAATGGAGAATTGTCCAACCCCTTTAACTTGAGCAGGAGCACCCGCCAAGGATGCCCTCTGTCCCTGCTACTGTATGTATTGGCATTGGAACCCCTGGGCGCTGCCCTAAGAGCACACAGGGTGATCAGAGGTTTTATTTGGGCGGGGGGGTAGGGAACTCAAAATCACTATGTATGCGGACGATCAGTTACTTTATTTACAGCTCCCTGCTGAGGATCTGCCTGAGGTCCATAAGTTAATGGAGTCATTTGGTGCCATCTCGGGGCATAAAGTTAATTGGTGTAAGAGTGAGCTGTTGCCAGTGGGCACGTTATAGTGTGCCCAGCTCATAGCCCAATTAGGAGGTCTCCAATTGGTACATCGTCTAAATTTCTTTTATCTCTGCTCTAAAGGTCAGGATTTCCTGATACATTAAGTCTAGCTTGGCTTTCTTAGTTTTAGCTGTTCTAGGTTTGCGAGAGTTTTTACCACGCTTAAAATCCTGCAGCGGAGAATCAGGAGGTTCTGAGGCCTGTGAAGCCTCCGTATCTGGATGATCTGCTGAATCCTCCATCTCGCACCATATGCCCGTTTGAATCACCTGATATTTTCACCTATGCGTTCCGATTCACTTTTTCAGTTGAAATTTGTTTGCTCAATGTAGTTGTTTTCAGCCAGAGCAATTGCTTAGCCCGAGGGGAGCCGGAGCATTGCTACTAAGCAGCCATTACCCAGGAGGCGGAACCGGAAGTCCCTGACATAAACTTCTTATTCTAAGCGCCTTAGCAACCATTGCTTTGCAGTTCCATAGCGCTTGGAAGCCGACCGAATTCTTTTATTTTTCCCTATTGGGAACACTATTTTAGACGTCTTCTGACATATTGGCATGTCAGATAGACCCAAGAAAAGAACTGGACCTACTGGGTTTAAAAATTGTATTAAATGTGATGGGAAATGATGTTTACATAGTTAACTACTCTTCCATCTTCCTTTCCATGCCAGTTATGTATTCTGATATGATTTTATGTTTTTTTGATAAAAAAATAACCTAGCTTTGGTGTGCTGTCAGATATACATAGAGTTCCACTCTCCTCACCAGCTGCTGTGCTTTCTTTTTATATTTCTAAGACATTCTATGACATCAGTAACTCCCATTCCATGCTATTTATCCGAATGGCCTGGAATGGGAGCTTGTGATGTCATAGAATGTTCGGGCAGTATGAAAAGAGAGAGTATCATTAACTGAGGAGAAAAAGATTCAGGTTAGTTCAAAAAGCAACAAAATTAGATTATAAATTTAACAAAAAAGGTCAAAAACGTATCAGAATACGGGGTTGCCAATAAAAGAACAACTGGAAGGTGTGTAGAGGTGTAAAAAACTGTTTTCTAGCACCTTTAAGTGCTCTAAGATAGTGGTCAAGCCAGACAGCCACGATCTTTTGAGTTGTTTAGGTCCAGAACGTAACTGTGAGCTTTGCTCAAACTTTTGCTCTCAAACAGTTAAAAAGAGGGCTAAAAGGTTGGAAATTATGGCCTCTCAGTCTGCCTCCCCCCTCTGACAAAAACCCTGAGGAGGGGTCATCTTCTCACAAATCTAAAGAAAAGTCCAGCAAGGACTCACTAGATGTCTGATAAGAATAATAATAATAGCGTCCAAGCCACAAAGAGACATATTGGGCAGGTTCCTGATTCAGTGCCTGCTAAAAAGAAACAAAAAGAAAAGCATATCACTTCCCCTTCCTCTCAAAAGCAAAGGGAGATGCCGATGACACAAAAAGATGCACCATCTGATGAACACATGACCAAGGCTTGGCAGTTGTATCAACTTTTCAAGCTATGGGCAAACTCTTTTATGCCCCTCTTGATGCTAACACACCTCACCCCACAGACCCTGGGCTCAGCCAGGGCTTTCATTATTAGTCTGAGGAAAAGGAAGAAGAGGGTGAACTCTAAGAATCAGACTTATCCCCTGACTAAGAGTTTGGCTCTCCCTCTAATGGCCAGGAGGATTTCTCCTCTCACTATACTTTTATTCAGCATATGGTGGATACTCTGGATCTGACTATCCAAGAGACCACTGATCAAGATGAGGAGGAAGACTTTTTAGATATGCTGGGTCTCCCTCCGTCTAAAACGTTGCTTTTACCTATGCATAAATCACTTTGCAGGGTTACTTTTAAATTACTCCAGAACCCCACTTCCACTCCAGGAGTGGACAAGAAAATTGAAAAAAAAGTATAAACTGCAGAAAACTAATGCAACATTTGTTTACATGCACCCAGACCATAAGGGGTGGTGCAGGCTGATGCATGTGACAAAGCTAAAGTGCCTCTGTCTTCCAAGCCTCCTGAAAAGGAATCTAGAAGACTGGATACAATGGGTAATGAATCTTACACCACAGCCTCTCTGCTGCTTCGCCTCTCTACCTACATTGACTATGCAGGCAGCTCAATATCAGAAGGCTCTCTGGAACATAGTGGTAATCGCCATTATAAGTCATTCTGCCTGACGTGATTTCCATGGGTTACTGTTGCTTAGCTTTGCTGACTGCTTAAATTGACTATGTCGCAGTATGGAGGGGGAACATTCTATTCTTAAATTTTATGAGCTGAGCTCTGCAATCCTTTGTGTAGTGCTCACCAGTTACTGCAGGCATTTATATTCTCTGCTAACGTTAGTTAACATCTTAATATTTACAGTGTACAATTACATATATTAGGAGTTCTAGTTTCTTTTTCTGTTATCTATGGCTACACCACCAGATTTTGGAGTGCATGGGGTAGGTATTTCGGGTTATGTATGGAATGTTAATCACTCTGTTAACTGCTTGTAGTCAATGCACAGGTCAGGAAGCATAGCAAAAACCAGGAGCAGTTGTAGAATTCACAAAAAGTGTTTTAATACTAGCAGTAACAAAAACAAAAATAAAATTAATCAGAACAAGTATTTACAAAGGCAGAATAAATAGAGAAGATCCATCTGAGTTTTCCTTCAATCTCTGTCTCTCAAAACATTGAAGCTCTCTCTCTTATAAGTCTTTTAAGCCCCCTTCCTTAACAAGCATCCTGTTTTTTTTTCTAAAGTATTCTTGTAAATTTCAGGCAGGTGCAGCAAGAACATAATGTCCTAGAAATGAGGCCCCTTTTTTACAGCTCTTCTGCAAAATGCTTAAAAATTTGCACTCAGGTAACCTCTCGAGTTTCCAATAGCTTTTTGCAGTCATCTCAAAATTTAATTATATACATTTCAACAGTAAAACTATATATTTTCTAAACAAAGGGATCCCACTATCCGTTACATTTCCACACAACGATCTGCCTATATTTTAATATCGGCAGATATGCAAGGGAGAAACAGACAGACAGCAAGGAAGAATGACGGACAATGAGAGTCAGAGAATTGCGAGACTGTCTGGGTGATCAAATCTAAGGTCTCACAGGAAAATTTGGTCGCGCAGACAGACAGGAAAGGGGAGAATAAAACATATCTCTGCATTCAAACTCTTTTCATAACAACTGGGACTTGGTCCTATTCCACCCTGTCAAACTGCTCTTTATTTCTTTATGGGGGATCTCCCCAGCCGTTTCCCAACTCCTTCAAGGGGGCTGATCCCACTTAATAATGTTATGCCTATAAATATGTAGGTGAGAGGGGTACATGAGTATGGGCGTTGCCTGAACCAAATTCTCATTATTCATCATGGTATTCTGCAACATTCTATGTTTAGAGGATGTTTCTATTCATATAAGTACTATATGTGAACATTTGTAATAAAAGAAAGTTTTAAAAAAAGAAAGTTCTTTGGAACTCTGTTCTGGCTATCAGCCAACAGGCCCCAGACAAAGTGGCTCAGGACTTGGCAGAAACTGTAAAGACTGCCTTAATAGCCACAAAATACCAGTTTCACATGGCAGTGGACACTAATGTCACTGCCTCCAGAGCCATGGCCCAGGCCATTTCTCCTAGGCGCTATACCTGGCTAAGAACAACTAATCTCTCACAGGACACTCAGGCTAAAGCTTCGGATTTCCCTATTGCGAATAGTACTCTATTTGGAGATAAAACAGAAATGTATATGAAGAAACCACCTACCAAAGCAATGCTGCCAAAGAAAAGTCTATACTTCACAGAGATTCCAAGGCAGGGGGAGCAAGGGTTATTTCCCCAGGGCCTTTTACCCTATGCCAGTGCCCATGCCCCTGGACTACTCTCAGATGAGGAGTTTTTACAGGGGAAGAGGAAGGAGCGCACAGAGACCAGCTGATCCCTTTCCGCCCTCAAAAACTCAGTCTGAACAAATCTCCTGACTACAGAAGCCAGGTTGCCTCCCCTTCCCCAGTAAGAGGAAGGTTGACCCACTACCTTCACCACTGGTACCTCATTACCACAGGCAAGTGGGTGCTCGAGATGGTGGGTTAAGGATTTTCTCTGCAGTTTAAAAAGTTTCCAAACCTGCAGTCACACATCATTAAAATCTCGTCTAGCTCTAACAGAAAAACTATTGTTAGAGCTAGAGGTGAAGTCACTCCTGTCTGCAAGAGCTGTGGAGAGAGTCTCTTGCCACCAATGGGCAAAAGGCCTCTACTCCAGGTACTTTCTCACTCAGAAGAAAAATGGGGATTAGCAGCCCATTTTAGATCTCAGATATCTGAATGGACACCTACTCAATCCCAAATTCAAGATGGTTATCCTGTCTGTGGTAATTCCATCATTACAAAAGGGAGACTGGCTAGCCTCCCTAGACCTCAAGGACACCTGTTTTCACATTCCAATCAGGCTGTCCCACAGAAAATTCCTCAGATTCTAACTGCCTTAAGCCCATTATCAGTTTGCAGCACTGGCCTTCAGCCTTTCTTCAGCGCCCAGAGTTTTTGCAAAGTGCCTAGCAATAATAGTAGCCTACCTCAGGAGACAGCAGCTGTCTGTCTTCCCTTACCTGGACGATTGGTTAGTGGTGGATAAGTCTCCACAGAAGATCAGAGACTCCTTCAGCCTAACACAGCACACTCTGGAGTCCTTGGGCTTTCTCATCAGTCCTCAAAAGTCCCAGTTTGAACCAGTTCAGTTACTGGTATTCATTGGGGCAGAACTGGCCACTCAGAGGGGGAAAACTCTGCTCCCTCTTGACAGGGTGCACAACCTCCAAAGCCTAGCAAATTGTTTTGTCTTGGGCCAGCCAGACCAGCCAGACATTTCCTCAGATTTCTGGGCGACATGGCCTCCACTACAGCTGTAGTCCCAGGCACCAGATTTCAGATGAGGGACATCCAGTATCTCCTAAAGGCTCCCTGGTCCCAGACTCTCTGTCAAAGCTAATACCAGTCACAAGGACACTGCTCCAAGCGTTGGACTGGTGGAAGAATATAGAAAATCTCAGGGAGGGAGTTCCCTCCCATCAAAGGGAGCCATCCAGAGTGCTCACTACAGATACTTCTCTTCTAGGATGGGAGCACACCCAGCAGACCAGTCTGTAAGTGGAACGTGGTCCCCCAAGGAATCCAGTTGCCACATAAACCTTCTTGAATGCAGAGCTGTGTATCTGGCTATCAAAGCTCTTGCTCTCCAGCTAAAAGGCCAGTCTGTCCAAATCAGAACAACACCACAGCTATGTTTTACATCAACAAGCAAGGTGTACCAGGTCCACAAAGCTTTGCAAAGAGGTCATGAAGATGTTGTCTCTGGCCTACTCCTTGGACATACAGCTTTCCGACATTCACGTGCTAGGCAAGGACAGTGTCCTGACAGATGCTCTAAGTCTCATCAGTCAGGGTCAGAGTGGTCCCTGAACAAACAAGTACTGGCCACAATCTTCGGAAGATAGGGCACTCCAGATGGAGCTCTCTTTGCCTCCAGCCTCAATTGCCAGCTTCCTCTGTACTGCTGCAGGCCTCCGCCTCTGGGCACAGTACCAGTGGATGCTCTGAATCTGGACTGGGAAGAGAAGTTCCTATACGCCTTCCCTCCATGTCCCTTAATTCTCAGAGTCCTTCTGAATCTCAGAAGCTAGCCAGCCACCATGATCCTAGTGGCCCCAGACTGGGCAAGACAGCCCTGGTACTCTCTGCTCCTTGCCCTGTTAGTCAAGCCACCAATTCAATTGCCCTCCAGCCACAGTCTCCTGACTCTACCTCAGATGGGGATAACGTAACCCAACATAGTCTCTTCACCTCATAGCCTGGTACTTGAAGAGCTAGAGCACCCAGACTCTCAGTACTCAGAACAGGTCCTGAAAATCCTTCGCCTGGCAAGAAACCTAGTACTATAAAGACCTCTGCTTCCAAATGGAAAAGATTTTTTTTATGGTGCAGGGACGGACATATTCACCCACTGAAAACTAGCCTGTCTTCAGTGCTGGCCTAATTGGTGTACTTACAAACATCAGGCCTAAGAGCCTCATCTCCGAAGGTTTACCTAGCAGCTGTATCGGCCTACATTTCTGTTGGAAAGGAAAAATCTATAATTTCTTATTCCATTTTAAAGAAATTTTTCAAAGGCCTGTTACACCTTCAACCCCCACTTAGGGAACCTGTCCCTCCCTGGGACTTCATTCTCTGCATAACCAAACTCATGGAACCCACTTTTGAGCCTATGACTACAGCAGAGGTAAAATACGTCACCTGGAAAACTGTCTTTTTAGTAGCAGTCACCTCAGTCAGAAGGATTTCAGAGCTGCAGGTACTGAACCTAACTACATTATCACCCACAAAGATAAAGTAGTTCTCAGAACAAATAGGAAATTCCTTCCCAAGATAGTGTCAGAATTCCACCTGAACCAGTCCATAACACTCCCTGTCTTCTTCACAGACAAATCCACTCCTGGTGAGTGAAAGCTACACAGTTTGGATGTCAAAAGGGCACCGACCTACTACCTGGAGCACATTAAGCAGATCAGGACCTCCCATACTCGGCTCTTCCTCACCTATGGCGAGGTAGGCAAGGGCAGGCCAGCCTCTTAAGAGGACTATCTCTCGCTGAATAGTCTCTTACATTCAGTTCTGCTACACTAAGGCTAACAAGCAGCCACCAAAAGGCCTCAGGGCCCATTCAACTAGGGGCACTGCAGCTTCAGTGGGAGCCACAAGGGACATCCCCTTGCTGGATATCTGCAAAACAGCTACCTAGAAGATTGTACACACGTTCACAAAGCATTACTGTTTGGATGTGCAGTCCATGTCAGATGCAAAATTTGGCACAGCCGTCCTGAAGAACCTATTTACACAGAAGGTTCTGTACCCTCCTCCCAACTGCACTGCTTTGTAATCTGCATTAGTCAAGCTTATTAAAGTATTCCTGGGGTGAGAAAAAATTACTTACCATAGTTATATTGTTTCTTCCAAGGTATCCTTCAGTGTGCTTGACCTCCCACCCATCCTACCCCACATAACCTGACTGAGAGTAGTTCCGCAGTCCATACCTTGAGCAAAATTTTAACTGTTCGTATTTAATAATTGCAGAATTTTCACAGTTATAGATGTTCTTTACATTTTATGCTTTGTTTTTTTCACATGATTTTATAGCTTTTTCATAGGATAGAATGTTGGGGCCTTTTGGCCCTTTAGCTTCGAAATTAATCTGACTGACCTCCTCCTCAAGCTACAGGCAGCACTTTCTTTCCTGCTCTCTTATTGGCTGATGCCAGAAATCATTAGCGTTGACTTCACCTTCGGGGCAGCTGAACCCAGCTGGCATGTTGCATTAGTCAAGCATACTGAAGAATACCTTGGAAGAAACAGTATTACTATGGTAAATAATTTTTTCTTCTGTAGCGCTGCACATTGTCAGCGGGTAGTCAGTACATATCGGTGTGACAGGGAGATCCTGCCACTTTTGAGGACTGACATTTTCTTAAATCTGTTGCAACTGTTTTTCTATTTCTTAGCCTAATCTATCCGTTACAATTTCTAGTTCATAAGGTTGGCCACCTACGGGCATCCATCTCCCCTCTTTTGACTGTGCTATAGTGTCCTCTTTAATTTTCCTTTTCCCTCTCAGGTTCTCATACAGGGAGGTTATTGTGGTGACCTCTGAACCGATGTAAAACAACAGGCTGTGTTCCTCGTTGTGGGATTTAGTATGCAATGGCACTATGTCATAAAATACCTTGATGTATATACCATATGTGTATGAATCCTGTAAATGTTAAAAATACTATGGTACTAGATGTTTTTGATAAATGTAAAAAGTACTAGGTGACTGTATTATAAAAATTAAAGTTACTGGGGCAGAAATATCAGAAAACCCCCTGTTGTGTTGTTACATGTATGTAAATTACAGATAGTTTGAGAGGCCCTTTGGCACCATGCATTCCTACTGTAAACTGAGCCAGTCTGAAATGTCACGGTGATTTGCATATGCATCCCATGATGCTTTGCATTATGGGAGTATGTGTGATGATGTGTTTTTTTGAAACTTGGCTTATTGCCAGTGCCCTTTGGGGTGACCCTTGCTTCAGTGCTTCTGCAATGAGGTTCTTTGTCTTTAGCTTGTTTGAGGGTTTTTTTGGGCCCCCACCACCCAAGCAAACTTATCCAAAATGGCAGAACTTGAAGCCAGAAGTAAGATACACAATGTTGGGATAATAGCAGTAATGGAAACCTGGTAGGACTCCTCCTCTTCCTGGTTAAAGGAAATGCAGGGCTACAAACTTTACCATAAGGACAGACTGGGCAAACAGGGTGTGGGGGGTCTACATCTACTTAAGAGATGACATGCCTTCATATGAAACCCAATTCCAAACTAATACCGAAAGTATTTGGGTAACTACTCAATTTAAAGGGCAGCCTCAAATAACAATTGCCAACTGCTGTAGACCCCCAGCAGCTGATTTAGACTACACAACCAAATTATTACATGACATCTCCAAACTATCAGATAAGGGTGATGTCATTATTCTGGGCGATTTCAATCTGCCCAGTATAGACTGGACATCTGCATCTGGCATTAGCCAGCATGACAAGCTGTTTTTATCATGCCTTGCAGAAAATGGCCTTATGCAACTTATTACCCTGACCACCAGAGGTATAAACACCCTTGACCTTCTTGTTACTAACATAAGGAACAAAACCTCCGACATTCAAATAAGGGACACCCTAGGTAGTAGTGATTATTCCATTGTCCTGTTTGATTTAGCAGGGGGGCACACTAGCTTGAAAAAAACAGACCACTTTTAAAAATTATGACGAAGCAGACTTCACAGCAATCAACAATATCTTACATTTAACACCACGGGGCGGGCTAACGCACCACTTATCAACTGAGGACGCTTGGATCATTTTCATAAATCTTATTCATCAGCTTGAAACTTCCTGGGTGCCAACTAAAAAGAAATATAACAAGGGCAGAGTCCTAAGGTGGTTTAATAATAAAATCCCAAATTAAATTGAAACAAAAACTATTCAAAAAACTTAGGAATACAACTACAACCAATAAGACTTCAGCATATCTTAACTATCAAATAGCCCTGCGTACTCTAAATGATTAAGCAAGCTAAAGCAAAACTCAAATTTAGACTAGCCCATACTAAGGATTCTTATAAATCCTTATATTCTTACCTGAACAATAAAAGGGGAAATACCAGAAAAGTTGGACCTTTAACTCACAATGGCATTACTATTCATGCCGATATAGGTACTGCTAATATATTTAATTCCTATTTCTGTTCTGTATTTTCAAAAAAAGACTCTTACATTCGCTCTAAATCCCTGACACTTAATTCCCTCATACCTATACCGTCTCTGATACTGATATACTTTCTGCCTTGAGAACCTTAAAAAAACTAGCCCGGGTCTAGACAATATAAGCTCCAGGTTTCTGATAGAAGCAGCTAAAGCAATAACTATTCCTCTGAAAATTATCTTTAATAAATCTCTCAACAATTCCCAGATTCCTTTGGACTGGTTAACAGCAAATCTAACCTCTATATTAAAAAAGGGTAACAAGTCTAATGTGCAAAATTACTGCCCCATCAGCCTAACTTCCATTTTATGCAAAACAATGGAAAAAATAATTATATCTTACTTAGAAAAGGAAATGGGAGAACTTCAACTTAATGACAAAACTCAACATGGCTTTAGAACAGGGCATTCCTGTACTTCAAACCTAATTTCTTTTTATAACAGCATAAATCAGGATATGGATATCAATATCTCAGTGGATGTTGTATTACTGGATTACAGTAAGGCTTTCGATAAAGTCCCCCATGGAAAACTCATAACCAGGCTGGAATCCCTAGGGTTCTCACTTAGTCTAGCAAACTGGATAAAACAATGGTTAATGAATAGGATCCAGCGGGTGAGCACCAATAACTCTTTATCAGATCAGTGCCTGGTAACCAGTGGGGTCCCCCATGGCCCATGCTATTCAACCTGTACATTAGTGACATGCAGATTAACTCTCAAAATTGGCTATCCAAATTTGCTTATGATCCTAAATTGGGAGGGAAGGTAGATACCCATGAAAATGTCTCATTTCTGACATCAAATGTATCGAACAATGGGCACAGGTTAACAGTATGGAGTTCAGTGTCCAAAAATGCGTAGTCCTCAACTTTGGTTTGAAGAATCCTAACAATATTTAACATATAAACAATACCCCACTAAAAGCATTATACAAGGAAAGAGATCTTGGTATTCTGGTTAACAACAAGCTATTCTCAAATGACCATTGCTCAAGAGTAGCCAGTGTAGCAAACACCCTTCTTAGACAAATTAAGTGTACCTTTGTGTCCAGAACTGAGCAGTGGCTTATACCCTTGTATAGATCCTATGTTAGACTGTACATCAGTTATGGGTCCCCCTTTTGGAATCTGCACCTCAAAGGTGACATAGCTCAAACTGAACAAATTCAAATACATACTACTAAAATGATTCCCAGACTATCTCATATGACCTATGAGGAGAGACTAGGAGCCACTGGCCTACATTCCTTACAACACAGGAGATATCTTATTTATTTATAAGATTCTTAAATCCCCTGAATTAATGGAACAATGTGGTCTTTTCTTCTCAACAGACCATATCGTCCCTAGGCTCCATAATAAATCAAGATTAAAAAATGTTAATACAATCCTTAGGCATGATTTGTTCACGTTACGGGCTTCAAGACTATGGAACACCTTACCCCCGGATTTAGTAGATTGTGAAAATGTTATACATTTAACAATATATTAGATATTTGGTTTATCTCTATCCCAAATCTTATAAATTAGCCCACTCATATGTGGGGGAAAATCTCTGTGGGCCTCTGCCTTCTTTTTTCCACTAAAACCTAGTAAACAAGGCCCACATAGGGGAAGCTGACTCTCAACTGAAAAGTTAGATCAGTGGGACAGTAGGTGTTGACTGAGTGCAGAGGAAGGACATTCATAGTCTGTTGCTACAGACTGATGTATTGAAGAAGGGGTATGCCATTACTGAAGGTTATCCTCTGTATTTTGAATAAACATCACACAGAGATTATGTGTTGAACCTGAAGTTTGGTGTCTGGTCCATCTGTTATCCCACAACCCCTACACAATGGATAATGTGCACCCCTACAAAGGGGAAATGGCACAGGCCAAGGCAGCAATCAGCTTAGAGTCCTGGGCACATGAACAGTCTCCAGTCTGCTGTGCCATTGAAGGGGAAGCAGCATAGAAGATTTTTCTGAAGAAAGAATTTATTTTTGGTGTCTAATTCATAGGGCTGCGATTCTGCTGAGCAGGTTGGGGCAACCTGGTGACTGGGAGCTCCCCTAAATTCAGAATCATGCCTGTTAAGCTGCAGCTTTCAAACTGTTTTATCTTCCTTTTTTTTTCCACTTCCACTGCCTGCCTGTGCTTGAATTGGGGGCCATGTTCTTCTTCACTGTTCTAAGGGTGTTCACTCTTATCAGGTCTCTGGTTTCCTCCTTTTATGGTGCCTCAGGTAAGTACACTTATCTTTTGGGGTGATTGTTAGGGTTTAGTGCTTAGCCTTTTCTTTTGCCTCCTAGAGTCTAAACTGGTGCCGGCCCCTCAAAAGGACTGTTATAGGGCTGTTATTGTTTTAGCAGAAGTGCCTGGATGCCTAACACTGTATGCTGAGCATTTGATATTTTCTCTTGCTCTGGGGATTGTGTTTATTGGCTGGACTATTTTTCCTTCAGACGGTCATTCCAAGCCTCAGCATCTTCATTGTCATGTCTCTTGGCTTGGGTGCGCACCACCTGATGTGGTGACATCACACGTAGCGTCATGACATCATGTACATGCGCACTCATGTGAGCGTCAGTACTTCCTGAAGTACTAGACACAGCAGCTCTGTTTTCCCAGCCTGGATCTCATGTTCTCTGACAGCAATCATTCTTACTATAGCCTGTTGATCCTGTAGGCTGATAGGAATGCTTCTGCTGATCAGATTTAGCTGATCTTCACGGGAATATCTCTTTCATCAGATCACACCTATGGAACTTAGCCATCAGGCACTAGGATCCCATGTAAGCCTTTTTGTGTAGCAGTCTGTTAGGGCTGCCCACGCTGACATCACCTGCCAATGTCATCTTCCCTATATAGGCATAGGTGGTCCTGCTGCCTCCTCCGTTCTTTCCTGCCATCGACTTTCTCGCACGGTCTCCATCGGAAGACTCGTTGTTCAGTCAGCTGCCAAAATTGATCTTTTCTTCATGTATTCTTTCTCCGGCACCGTCCTGGAGAGGGTCACTACCCTTGCTGTGCAGGCCTGACCACGGTTAAGGGGCCTAGGATCCCATAGCTGACCTGCGGGGGGTCCTTTCCCAAAAGATAAAAATGACAAGGTGGTACCTCCACCCAGAGTATATATTAGTGGGTCTGTTTGCTTGCAGTACAACTTCCTGGGATGTTGTACCAACCCACCTCCCCAACAGTTACCCTAACATGGATTTACCAAGCTTGGAACCTCCCCACATTCAGTTATAACAGTTAGCTTTTCATTTCATCCAATAACATGCTCACTAAAATTAGGCTGTGGATCCATTTCTGCTGCAAAACAACAACTTCATGGTTTATTTACAGGGGGAGAGGGTTTAAGATGAGGTAAGCTGAATAGAGTTTAAGTATGCATTTTCCTTTCATTTCAGAGATTTGCATTTCCCAAAATCACATTTCCCTTTTGATTCGATCCCCAGCATTTTGGTCAATGCAGCCACCAAATCTGTCTAGCTAACTAACTCTTGCAGGAGTGCTCAAACCCAGACCCCAATCCCTTTCAAACCCCAAAGTCCTTCACTGGGTACCCAGATTCTAGTTGCATGCCTGAGGTGCAGCGGGCAGCCGGCATTGGTGCGCTTACTTGAATTAAGTAACTTTTTACATTCCTCTCTCAACCCTTATGCCAGAAGCCTCAGCCCCTAGGGCCTCCCCTGCCCATCCCAGGGTCTTCAGCAAGACTCCTTGCCCGACCCCACTCCCCCGGCAGAGTCTTTGGGGGAGGTGATGGGGGATTTCTTCTTCCTTTACCGGGACAGTTGGCACAGAATAACCTCCGACCAGTGGGTGCTTCAGCTGGTAGGATGGGGGTATACCCTCGAATTCCAAGAGATACCCCTGGACAACCCTCCCTTGCACTCCCATTATCCTCCAGATCACATTACCCTTATCTGGGAGGAGATCCAGGCACTGCTGTGCAAAAAAGCCATAGAACCTGTTCCAGCAAAACAAAGGGGAAAGGGTTTCTATTCCCATTTCTTCCTGGTCCAAAGAAGACCGGAGATCTGAGACCAATCTTGGATCTCAGCCACCTGAACCTATTTATAGAATACAAATGCTTCAGGATGGTTACTGTTCAGAGTCTTCTACCCCACCTTCTTCAAGGAGACTGGCTGTGCTCCCTGGATATGCAGGATGCCTACCTCCACATCACATCCAAGTGTTCAGACCTCACATGAGGTTTCTACGCTTTTGCTTCCAGGGGAACCATTATCAGTTCAGGGCCCTTCCCTTCATTCTCTCCTTGGCACCTCAGGTCTTCACCAAGTGCCTGGCAGTAGCGGCTGTGGCCCTCAGAATACAGGGTCTTTATGGGTTCCCTTACCTCGACGATTGGCTTGTCACAGCCCCCTCCAGAGGTCAGCTGTTCCGGACAATGGAGATCACTTTCAATTTATTTTGGATGCTGGGAATCACCCTGAACCTTCCCAAGTTCTCCCTTTTGCCAAGTCAAAGACTTCAATTCATTGGTGCAGTCTTAAACTTGGCTCAGGGCAAGGCCTTCCTGCCTCCAGACAGAGCAGAACGCCTGGGAGCACAGGCCCGCTTGGTGTCCTCGTTGCGACATGTACTGACCAGGTCATTCTTCAGGCTCTTGGGACACGTGGAGGCAGCCATTGTCACTGTTCCGCTTGCCCACCTGTACATGAGAGTGCCTCAGTGGACCCTACAGTTTCAATGGGATCAATGCACGGACGAATTGGAACAGTAAGTCCTAGTTTCCAACCCTGTGTGGCAAACGCTGTCTTGGTGGATGAACCCCTCCAGTCTCCTTAGAAGGGTCCTCTTCTGGGTGAAATCTCCCACTCAGATTCTCACGACAGACGTGTCCGGTCTGGGCCAAGGTGCTCACTTGGCAGACTGTCAGACCCATGGGACCTGGTCTCTGCAGGAGCAACATCTCCACATCAGTGTGCTCGAGATGCGGGCAGTTCTCCTTGCCCTCCAGGCCTTTCTGGCTCATCTCCTTTCAGGTTCTCTCTTGATTCAGATGGACAACATTTTGGTGGTCTATTATATCAACAAGCAAGGAGGGGCTCATTCATACCCCCTATGCAGGGAAGCCATGAGAGTCTGGCACTGGGCCAAAAAGCATGACCTGGTTCTTTTGGCAGTTCATGTTCCAGGTATCCAAAACATCCTGGCCGACAGCCTAAGTCAGTGCAGGTCGAAAACACACAAGTGGGAGCTCCTATCCTCTGTAGTTGAGGATCTCTTCAACAGGTGGTGCCGTCCCGAGTTAGACCTCTTTGCGTCCCCACTCAACACAAAACTTCCCAATTTCTGCTCACTAGATCCAGAGCCTGGTGTTTTCTCGTAAGACGCATTGTCCCTCTCTTGGGCAGGGAGGTTTTTGCATGCTCTTCCTACTTCTGTAGAGAGTTCTTCTCCATCTGCAGTGAGAGGGGGCAGACATGATTCTGATAGCCCCTTTAATGGCTGTGACAGATGTGGTTCCCATTGTTGCAACAGTTGGCAGTGGAACCTCCTCTTCCTCTGCCTCTTTGCTCCGACCTGCTTTCCCAGGACCAGGGCGCTCTGATTCACCTGAACCTCAAGTCTCTTCATCTACATGTGTGGCTCCTTCAGACTTGGCCATTGCACGATTTGGGGTTTCCTCTAGGGTGGCTGATATTCTGGTGGCCGCAAGGAAACCCTCCATCAGAGTCACTTCCACCTTGAAGTGGAAATGATTCTCCATCTGGGCTACCACCCAGCATTTGGATCCCGTCACCTGCCCAGTGAATATAATCCTGGAGTACCTCCTTTCTCTTTCAGACTCCAGTCTGGGTTTACTCCTCTGTCAAGATGCACCTCTCTGCCATCTCAGCGTACCATGCATCCATTGGCGGCAAAGGTTTTGCTCAACTGGAACTGTCCCACACATTTTTGTGGGGCATTCTTAATTTGAAACCTCACATTAGGGACCCAGTCCCACCATGGGATCTGTTGTTTATTTTGGAGACACTCACTCTTCCTTCCTTTGAACCTGTCGCGAGTTGCGCTTTCTGTCATAGGAAGCGTTGTTTTTAGTTGCCATTACTTCAATTTGGAGGATTTCCTGATGTGTAAAGAGCCTTGCTTGGTTTTCCACAAAGGCAGAGTATCTTTGCAGACCAGTCCTAAGTTTTTGCCGAAGGTCATGTCTGAATTTACTTTGAATCAATTCATCCACCTGCCTATTTATTTTCCTGATTATTCAGATTAGGGGGAGGCTTTACTTCATACTCTAGATGTTCATCGGGTGCTTCGATTTTATCTGGACCACACCCGCCCTTTCAGAAAATCTGACCAGTTGTCTGTTTCATTTGCCCCCAGGAAAGAAGGGGCTCCTGTTTCCAAACAGTGTTTATCGAAGTGGTTAGCTAATTGCATTGTTTATTGCTACCGAAAGTAAGATAAGCCTTTGCCAGGCCAGGTCAAAGGCCATTCTACCAGAGGCATGACTGCCTCCACTGCCTCCTTTAGGAATGTGTCTGCTGCAGACATTTTTTCAGCCACCACTTGGAGTTCTGTCCACACTTTTGGCAAGCATTAAAGTTTGGACATTGTCTCCAGGCAAAGAGCCAATTTCGGCCTTGCAGTTCTCCAGAGCCTCCTGTCCTAATATTCCTGTGACTGCTACTGTCCTCCCATTTATCTGAGTCTGTTCCTCTGCTGCTTGGGATTCAGTCCTTATGGTTATTGCCTGCTGCAAGAGCCCCTCAAAGTAAGATAGTTACGTAAGAACTTACCGTAACAGTAGATCTTTGAGAGGAGCTGTTGCAGCAGGCACTGCATTCCCTCCCACCTTCCCCCTGACTGCTATTTCTCCATTGCAGCTTTCTACTTCCCTCATTTATGAAGAACCTCCTCGTTTCTTCTATTTCTACACATGCTGGGGTCTCCGGTGCGAGAACTGGGGATGGACTGGGGGACAGACCATTTTATACTATTGGCTGATGTTGGCATGCCAACGTTTGGGACGATCCGCCGCTATTTACTGCTAGTTAGAAGTTTTCTGTGTGGTCCTAGCACCTGGTGGCTCAGTCCTTATGGTTATTCCCTGCTGCAAGAGCTCCTCTCGAAGATCTACTTTTACAGTAAGTTCTTACATAACTGTACTTTCCAGGCTTTGGGTCTGTCAGAAGATGTGCTCCACGTTGTGGAGGCTTCCCGAAAAGAGTCGACCCCCCCAGTGCCACCCCTTTAAATGGAAGAGATGTTCCATTTCATGCCAGAGCTTGAAGCTTGATCCCATGACCTGCCCTTGGCTAGCATTTTGGACTACCTTTGGTCCCTCTCTCAGTAGAGACTGCAGTCGATGACCATCTGAATGCACATGGCAGCCATTTCTGCATGCCAGGCTTTGGCTGGTATGCTGACAGTGATGCAGGAGAAGGTGGTAGGGTGCTTTTTCAAAGGCCTAGACCACCTGCCCCGCAGGTGATGAATCACCACCACCTTGGGACTTGTTGCTGGTGTTGGCAGTGCTTACGGGCAAGCCATTTGAACCAATGCAGAGGTGTGAGATGTCTCACCTGTCGTAGAAGACCACCTTCTTGGTGGCTGTCACCTCCACCAGAAGGATCAGTGAACTCCGGGCACACTGAATGGTGTCTCCCTACTTGGTGTTCCACAGAGACAAGGTGGTCCTCCGCCACACCCAAAGTTCCTTTCCAAGGTTCTTTTGGAGTTCCACCTTAATCAGGTGATGAGTCTCCCGGTGTACTTTACCAGTCCAGTGTCGGAGGCTGAGCATAGGCTCCACTCACTGGACCTGAGGTGAGCACTTGCTTAGTACAGGGGAGAGCATGGCTGGAGTTCGGGGAGATGTTCGCCAACTCTTTGTGACATGTGCTAAAGCCACCCCTGGCAGACCAGTCGCTAAGCAGACGATTGGCAGGTGGATAGTCTCCTGTATCAACCTCTGCTATAGGTTGGGAGCCTCCTGTAGGGCTCATTCCACCAGACATATGGCTGCTTCTATGGATATCCCCATCCAAGAGACAAGTGGCACAAGGATCCTTGCTTCCAGCATGTAAGATCTGATGTCAGTGGGGGTGGGGGGGCAGCTTAGCTTAAAGACGTTCTGGCACGTTAACCATAGAAAGGAAGACTGGCAGAAGTATATATACCACTCGTCGAACTACGGTTACAGGTGAGTAGCCCTCCTATATGATTCACATTATGTGACCATGTGGTAAGATTTGGCTTACCGCACAACAGGCTCTTAGTTTAATTTGAAATGTCTCTTTCAGTCATTTTTCTTCCTACACAAGTTGTTTTATAAACACAGTAACCCACTTCAGTTGAATGTTATTGTGCTTCCCAGCTGGTTGAAAACACTCTGCAGGACCTCATGCTTCGCATCCTCCTGGAGCACACAGTAAGAACTGTCTTACCACACCACACCTTGTTGTGGATTATTGCATACATCAGGGATTGCTCTCAGAGAATCATAGCCAACTAAAATAAGAAATAGATGTCAAGAGTGATCTATAATGCTTTAAAAAGTCTTTAGTGTTGTATGAAATGAATTTTTGAAGGACTATTTAACTAAGGAAAGGGGAAGTTGTTTAACCAGAAAAGACACACTAAGCCGGAGCTTATTTCCAGGCGCTACCTGGGAGCACAAGGAAATTAAGTGACTTGCTCAGGGTCACACAGTATGCAAGTTGGGGGCTGATGGGATTCAATCCTAGGTCTCCAGTTTTGCAGCTCAGTGCCATTAACCCCTACGCTATACTGCCTCCTGACCTAGTACTTCAGTATTAGAGAATATATCATGTTTATTAGGCTGCTGCTCAACCAGTGAGGGGAAAAAGGTGTTTACAGAGAAGCAGAGAGAAATATAGGTTTCAAATTAAAAACATCCCTTCTAACTAGGGAGAATGGTGAGCCATGTGACATTCTAATATCTCTTGAGAGTGCAGAAATATTAAACTGGGAGGGAAAACCAGAGAGCTATTGCCACAAACCTTTGGCTGTGTGGGTTACAGAGGATCTTGTGCTACAGTATTACCCTTACAGATAGCAGTAAGCAAAAATGACGTCCTTCGCAAACCAGCATTGATCTTTGTTGTATAAGTAGTTACTTCATTACTTTGAGTGATTAGGAACTGACTGAGTCCCTACAGCAAATTGCAATGCAGTGTAAGGTTAATAAGCTTGGATGTGTGGCTATACTCAGATTGGATGAAGTCACTGCTGTGCATCAAGAGGAATGGATAGGATGGACCCCAGCTCCCTTCCTGCATCACAATACTATGTTACAGGCAGTCATTGATAATAGCACCAGTAGCATAAAAGAACTATAGTATAATAAAAGCCCTAAGATATTTATCAAAAGCGGTTTTCAGAAAGTAAGCTTTCAGCCCAATCATTTGCTTTTCACTGTTTTTTTTAACCAGGGGAGAGACACTAAGCAGAAGGCTTGTCTACAGGTGTGACCTGGGAGCACAAGGAAGTTAAGTGACTTGCTCAGGGTCACACAGTATGCAAGTGGGGACTGTGGGATTCAAACCCACGTCTCCAGGTTTGCAGCTCAGAGCCTTAAACCACTGGCGCTATACTGCCTTAATTAATGAACTGAGGAAAACTGAAAGTAAGTTCCACAGCTTGGGCGTATAGTTGAAAAGGCCATTTCTCCAGAGTTGGTTAACCCAATTTGGGCTTCCTTCAAGTGTTACCCCACTGCAACAGAACAGCGAATGAATAATAAAAAAAATGATATATATATATTTAAATCTTACTAAGGGCGTGAAGCAGTTTATATATAACACCATGATCTAATAACTGAACTGACTTCAAAGGTGGATGCTTGCCATGGTTTTAGCACATTCTTTTAGCCCAGAGCCATGTCAGGTGGGACAGAAAAGACAATAGTGACATTTATAGATGCTATGTTTACATATCAACATATAATCTTACATTCCTTTTTTTTGTTTTTAGTGAACAAATAACAAAAAAGCCTAAGAAGGATTCCGATGAGGTAGGTGGCCTGGTATTCTTGAAGTGTTAATGAGGTCCATAAAATAGATGGTATTGCTCAACTCCTTATGCAGAGATACTGTAGGTAGGGAAAAATGATCAGAATAGGTGGGCCAAGCCGACCTTATCTTCCAACAAATTCTGTATTTTTGTTTCTCATGTTTTGCAGCTGACGTTTCTAACATGCAGTACAGTACTTTGAAATCTCTTCACTTCTTACTGGCTGTTTATTTAAATTTTTATTGGCTTTGCCTCTTTAGATGGGTACCTCGGGCCCAGTTTTCAAAGGGCCTGACCATGCCCATGGACTAAGTCTCAGTACACATCTCCCTGATGTGTGCAAAAATTTTCACGACTGCAGAAATGCTATTTTCAGCATGTTATATGCACAGACATCATTTTCCTTTTTTTCCCTCAGCTGCTGAAAAAATGCTACACCTAGTAATATCGGGGCGTTGCATTTTTCTGCAGTTCCATAAAATAATATGCGCCAGCTGCTGATAATTGTGGAAGAGGTTGCGAAAAGGCAACCATTTTGAAAATTGAGAGCACACAGAAAAACCTGTGGTTGCACAAGGAAACCCTCCCTTGAACAACTTGTTTTCCAAGCGTATGCGGATTTTCCACTGTAAAAATCTGACCCCTGGTTTTCCAGTTTTATGTTTTGCATCTGAGCAATTAATCAATCAATCTTGGATTTAGATAGTGACTTTCATGTAAGCATCTCAAGCACTTTACAATCAGCACACACAGCTTTGCACAGAGTCTTGCATAGAATGGGTTACAGTATATCTAATCCAATTAAGTGCCATGTTCCAGTCCTTTACAGTAGTTCAATATTCTTTGTCTGTGAAAAGGTATATCAACTATCTTTCTTAGTCGTGGTTTTGTCTGACAGCGGTGGGTAAATCGGCGTGATGCCAGTCCAAAGCGACAAATATTATAGGTGGTATCCCATTTATGGAGATTAGACTTGGCAGCACTAATGAAAACAGCAGAGCCGTAGGTGAGGGTAGGGAGATGAACACCCTGCACAATAGCAATTCTAGCAGAGGGTGTAAGGTAAGAACTACTTTTAAATATGTGGTAACTGTGCAGCATGCAACTCCATACAGGTGGGATCCACTTTTGCTGTTCCAAACAATAGAGGTGTGTATAAAGTGAGAAGCTTCATCTCCTGTAATACTAAGGCTTTTGTTTACTTAGCCACATGTACTTGCAACAGCTTTTATGTGGGAATGACTGGCAGGAAGTTCAAAAATAGAATTTTGGAACATTTGGGGTGCATTCCAGCAAACAGATTGGAAAATGCCGTGGCATTCCATGTCCAACGAACTGGCTCAGGTCATGCTTTTAAATTCAGGGGCTTGTAGCAAGTCACAATGGGTCAGAGAGGAGGCGATCTGAACGATAAGCTTTTATGTAGAGAAACATTTTGACAAAATTGAGAGCAGTTTACTTCCCAGGATTAAATGACTCATTTCAACTAGCACCATATCTTAAGAAACGTAGATAAAGGATTGCATGTATCTGTTTCTTTCTGAATATGTATGAAATTGAGAATATAGGTATTTATATGCTAATAGATATAGACAGCCTTTCCAGCAGGATGTGTTACCATTTTTTAATAACATGACATGTTTATAATAGTAATATGCAGGGTAACTTAAAGAGCAGCTGACCCCTTCAAGAGAACTTTAGCAAAAGATAATATTTAGATAAAGTTCAGCTTGTATTTCACATTAGTTCTTTATTCCTTCTCCCCGGTTTTTATTGCTGAGGTCATTTACATGAAAACAGGATTTTTGCTTCTGAAGCGTTTATCTATTTCTGTTGCTGTCTCCCTACCTGAGGTCATAATGCACTGCTTGTGACATCACAGTTACTCTCATGGCAACAAATTGTAATGTCACAACAGAGCATTATGACTTGAAGAAGGGAGTAAGCCATAGAGGCAGAATAACTTTTAAGTAACTGCAAGGTATAAAAAATCATGTATTCATGCACATTTTCTCAGTAATAAATAACGGGGAGGAAGAAGCTACATTATATATGGAATACAAGCAGAATTTTACCTAATTATTATGTTTTTCAAAGTTTTCTTTGCGGCGTCAGTAGCTCTTTAAGAAGCACTTCAATGTGGTTATGTAATTATATTTAGGTGCAGTATAAGTAATAGGATCATGTATTCTTTCAGAATAGATCTCTGAGACTGTAAATAGTTTTTGTAGTCTTATACTTGTGATGAGCTCATAGTTCTCAATTAAGTAAGTCATGATAGGGCATATGAGATTTTTAATAATAGCATGGTGATTGTTTGATTGGTGATCGTGTCAAACGAATCTGATTGACTTCTGTGACTATGTCACTAAGACAGTAGACGGGGCCAAGCAGTAGTCATCCTCTGTCTTGATTTCAGCAAGGCCTTTGACTCTGTGACCCACAAAAGGTTGATCAGGAAGTTGGTGGATCTCTGGGTTGGGGAAAAGATGGCCAGTTGGGTGGAAAACTGGCTGAGGGACAGAACCCAAATGGTGGTTGTGTGGGGGAGAGTTATCTGGCACCAGAGAGGTAACCAGTGGGGTCCCGCAGGGCTCGGTGCTGGGGCTGGTGGTGTTCAGTGTCTTCATCAGTGACATTGGGGATGACATTAAGGGCAAAATGTGCCTATTCATGGATGACACCAAGCTCTGCGGGAGAGTGGACACAGTTGAAGGGATACGGGACCTACAGGAAGATCTGGAAAAGCTGGGGAGGTGTTCCAGGATCTGGCAGCTTGGTTTCAATGCCAAGAAATGCACATTAGAGCCAAGAATCCCTGGACAGAGTACTATGTGGGCGAAGTCCAAGTATCTTCATCAGAGGAGGAGAAGCAAAGGCAGACAAGATGCTGGGATGTATATATAGGGGGATCAGTAGTAGGAGAGAGGAGGTTATACTGCCCGTGTACAGGTCACTGGTAAGGCCGCATCTAGAGTATGGAGTTCAGTACTGGTGCCCACACCTCAAAAAGGACATTAACCTGCTGGAGAAGGTCCAGAAGAGGGCTACAAAGATGATAGCGGGTCAGCAGGGAAAGGCATACAAGGAGAGGTTGAGGGTACTGAACATGTACTCCCTGGAAGACAGATGAGAGAGAGGGGACATGATTGGGACTTTAAAGTACTTGAAAGGGATAAATAAGGTTGATAAGGAGATTCTCTTTAAGCTGAGTGGCAACCATAACACGAGGGGGCACAGTCTTAAGCTGGAGGGTGGGAAGTTTAGGAGGGAGGTAAGGAAGCACTTCTTCACAGAGAGGGTGGCGAACACTTGGAATGTGCTGCCAGAAGAGGTCATCTCGTTGAAGACAGTAGGCAGCTTTAAGAGAGGCTGGGATAGGCATAGGGGAAAGGTAAGGATCATGGGTAGGGAGGAGTGGAGAGGGAGGGCAGGTACATTAACTCAAGCTGTGGACCCTGCAATAGGAGCAGACTTTTTTTTTTTTTTAACTTTTAGCTCCACTCCTGGAGAACTCCTTCCAGCAACCTCGGAACTCCCAAGCCTCTACCTTCCCCCGTGACCAGTCCGCTCCCTCGTGCCACCAAGCACCACCTCCGGGTCTGAACCCTCCGGAGGTAGGGCTGTCTATCCACCTAGGGCGCTCTATCTATAGGGCAAGGTGCCCGACACACGAGTGGCCTTGCGGAGAGGAGATAGCCCGGAATTGGAAGTGTGTGCTCTGGAAGGCGAGGTGCCTTCATCTGTCCCTAGGAATGTTTTTTTTTGCTTTTGTTTGTTCCCGAGTCTCCCCCCTCCCCGTGGAGCCCAGCCAGCAAGACAGTGTAATTGCTGTGGCTCCGCCCCAGGCAACACGCCATGCTGCTACTATCAGCGATCCCTAGCCACCGCCAGAAGTTGCTCCAAAGAGCGAGCGTGACTATGACCACCCCTGGGAAGAGAGAGCAGTCTCCGGATGCTCTATCTCTTCCCTCCCCTGCTGACCCCGGCTCATTCCCGAACCCGAATCGCCGGTGTGGTACAAGGTGTGGCGTCCAGCACTTCAACCTTCAGCACCACCGGGCCAGCAATATGAGCAGAATTGATAGACCAAATGGCCTTCTTTTGCTGGCTTCTTCGTATGTATGTATGTGTGTATGTATGTATGTTTGTTTATTGTAAGGTTAAGACCATAGAGCAACACTCATTTACAATGGTGACCTTTGCATACACAGAATATACAACACATAAGATAAAATATACAATAAATACAAAAATACAAACATCATACATTAATATAACTCTTAGAACACATACATGTACGAGAAATCCATTTAAAAGCAATTACAGGACCTGGAAAGAGAGAACAAATATCTTTTTAGAACACACACAGAAGGTGCCTTTTTATGTTTACATCTAAATTTATCTGGAAGGTTATTCCAGTATTTTGGAATTATTTGACTAAAAGATTTGTCTTATCGTTTTGTTTTTGTGTTTGGAACTGACATCTCCTTAAGGTTACTTTTCCTCAAAGTCGGATCCAAATCTCTAAGTTGTAATCTATCCCTTAAATACCCAGGGACCTTACTTAGTCCATATTTGTAGGAGAAAATACTTAAATGGGTTTCTTTCCTGTCATTTAAAGAGAGCCAGCCCAACCTCTGATATAGTTTACAATGGGGAACTTGTTTGGGGCAATTTAATATTAGCTTAGCCAATCAGTTATATAAAATATTCCGTCTGTGTAACATATCATAAGTAGAACTGCTATACAGAACATCCCCATAGTCAGTAAGAGGGAAAATTTGCATCTGGACAATCAATTTTAAAGTATCTACATCCATACTATGCTTGTGTCGGTAAACAAAACCCACCCTCCTACTAACCTGAATGATTAGATAATCCATAGGTAGGTTATTTATAAAATGTTTTTCACAGCAGGGTGATTATATGGTAATATTAATTATATATTGTGCTTAGATATAAATGTATCTGATATAGAGGAATAAGTAAATATGTTCAACATTAGGATGGTGAGGTTCCTTTAAGGGGCCTCTCTGCTGATGTAATTGCTATAGCCACTTTGAGTAAAGAGGAGGGCTATTTTAACTTTCCTTAGCCTGACTGCTGATGTCTTGAAAAAACATTGCATCAGACGTGAAACGTTGACGGTTATGGTAGGGGGTGCTACTGCCTAAAAGTGCTTAGGACATCTTGTCTTTTTACAATAAAAATCAGCTTTTAGAGTGTCCAACATTGTGGACTTTACTCTTCAAGACCGTTTGAGCCAGCTTTGTTTTTTCATCTGGTAGTGTGTCTCGTAGCAAGCCTCTGGTCAGCATCTTCCTGAGCCGCCCTGCTCCTGTTTGCAAGAGACACTCTTCACCATTCATCACTGGTGGGTCTGTGCCAGAACTATGAAGACCTTGTGAGAGTGTATACCTTCAAAACTTTGGAGGTAGTGGACCGACGTTAGGAATGGTGCCACCCACAAGGCAAACATATGATGTGGCGCTCGTGGGCTGGTCAGTAACCGATGCCAGCCCCCTGCCTCCTCAGTTCTTTTCTTCTGCCGTTGAGGATAGCACTCTGTGGGAGCGTTCACCATTTTTACTGCGTCACATGGCGTAAGTTCAGTTCATCGCCACTCACTCTACACCGTATCACTGTTTTTGGCCTTTCATTGTCACCTCTTCTCTGAACCTTTCTATGGCCCTGAGCCCCATTTTTGCTAATTTTCTTTTATTTCTGCGAAACAGCCATGTCCAGATCCAAGGGGCATAAGAAACAGAAGAAGTCAGCCAAGAAAAAGAAGTCTCCACTATGTGTCGGTGCCCCTGTGGGGGAAACATGCCCGTCTGGGACAGACATAATTGGTGCTGCACCTGACTTGGAGTGGAACATGACATGGACCACTGCAATACCTGCTTCTCTGTGAACTTTGATACTTTGGATATCTGTGCGATGAGGTGGGGGAGTGACCCTCCCTCCCCACCTCTGGAGGCAGGCATCTCACTCGGGACTCCAAAGTAAGGTACCAGGGCTCTTTCTCTGAGCCCCTCCCGGTACTACACATACTGAGGGAGACCAGGCTTCTGTTTGTCCTTGTCTCACCAAGACAGGAGGACTGGGGGAAGGGGTCTGTGGGACAGCTGGTCCCCCCAAGGGGCCGGTTGTGTACCCCTCCCAGGCCAGTACCTTTTCGGAGGTCCAGGCTGTGGCGGAGTTGCAGCTATATGGTGGGCCAGCGCCGGTGTGTCCCTTGGGGCTGTGGTCCAATGCTGCTTCAGCTCTTGGCACTAAGGCTGGTACCAGTGAGCAGGGCAGTGCCACCCACATGGCCGGGACCCTCCTGTTGCCATTCACGGCTCTGGATGAGGGAAGGTCTCTGGAGCCAGTTGCCTGTTGGAGATTGTCTGGATCTCGTCCTCTGAGTGATCGGATGATCTGAAGGGTGAGGACCAGGATGATCACATCTGGCTTCTAGGCAGTGGTGAGGAAAGAGACCTTTCTGGGCCTAGCCCTAGGCCTTTAGCATTTGCGTTGTTCTTGTCCATGGGTTCTTCTTGGCCTGGTGCTGCTGCTGTGGCAACACCTCTTCTCTGTCTCGCAGTGCTGCTCATGGAGCCAGGGACAGTCCTGGTGCCGATTCAAGCACCGAGGAAGAAGTCAGCGTGGGCTCGCTGTCGGTTGGGTTCTGACGCCACCCCTGGCAGCAAATCTTACTCCAGTGCCATTTGAGGTGCCCGGGGGGGGGGTCCGTTGCCATTTGTTGCACCGGCTCCCCCTTGCTCCATGCTCGTACCACTGCTGATGCCCTTAGGGTAGCCCAAGGTGTAGAGTCCATTCAGGTGAGGTGGGGACAGGTAGATTTTACTTTGAGGAAGGCTCTTGCAGCAGGCTAACACGGGTAGGACTAAGCTGCCCAGCACCAGGACCACACGGAAAACATTCTAGCTAGCAATCTACCATGGGGGACCACCGCCAACGTCAGCCTATCCTATAAAAGCGGGTGGTTCCCCACACCCTCCTCAGTTCTTTTCCTGTCTTTGACCCTCACATGTTGGACCTCAGTGGATACCACAGCTACAGTTGACCACCATTACTCACGCTTGCTGCGCTTTTTTAGTTTCCTCTCTTTTAAGTAGTAACATCACATTTTTGGTGTTTCAGCTGTCAAGTTTGTCTTCTCTGCCAGTCTCATTTTCCAGCCGCTCCGTGAAGTGTACCTGCAGCAAGCAAATTCCAAAAAAAGACAGCCACTCTGCTTGCATCCTTTGCCTTGGCCCCAGCCACAACACCGAAGCCTGCCAGATTTGCCAGAAATTCAACCAGGACACTTGGAGACGTCGTCTTAAAATTCTGGAGAGCCACCTTATTAAGCAGAAGCTGGTCACAATGGAAAAGGAGCTGCAAGCCAGGAGCTCTTTGGCCCCTCTGGCACAGTCCTCCGGGGCTTCTTCCTCTTCACAAAAATTCAGTGGGAAGCATAAGCACTGGGACAAACACAGGGACCAGAACTGGTCTGCTTCCCACGCCTCATAAATCCTTGGCCGTGACTGGGTCATCCTCCCATGGGAGGCCAGCTCCCTTAGCCCTGCCAGCCTGCTCCTGTAGCGGGCCATCAGTGGCACAGCTGCCTGCCCTCATTGCTATTATGGGCGGTGACTCCTAGGGGCAGGGGACTTCATCTCCTGCCTCCCAGCCCCTGACTCTCTGACCTGTTTTTTTTCTATGGGTTTTCAGTCAGGAGGCTCAGCCGGCATTGGTGTCTCAGGCAGCATTTCCTCCACTGTCTTTTCCCGGCCAAGGCATTGCCTATATAGGTCCTCTCTGCAGGGCCCAATGTTAGCCCTTCAAGCAGTGCCTGCAGCAGGCTACCACTGCTTCTCCCAGCCCAGCATCGTCTCTGCCTGGCAGCTCTCTTTCCCACTAGGTGTCTGCGTCTCTGGCTCGCCCAGCGCTGGCAGTTCCCTCTCTTGGACGCACCCTGCTGATGCTGACTGGGCCACCGCTGGTACTGCCACTGCCCCAGCCTGCGGGCCCGGCAGTGCCATCACCTCTTCCACAGCCTACGCTGCTGCCAACTCCCGGACTGACTCTGGACCCCCAGTCGATGCCAGGTGGTCATTTGCCAGGGTATCCTACATCGGCCCCGTCTTCGTCATACTGTTACCTGGTGCCATCTTAGCTATTCCCAGCGGTCTATAATTTCCCCCAGCTGGTGGACTACAATGCTCTGTTCAATGCGTGATGGATCCTCATTCAGAGACAGAACCCCACTCATCAGGGCCCTCCCCTGGTATCCCTCCAGCATCCCAGCTGGGACCCGCCACCCAAGGATCCAGGAAAATATGGCACCAGTGGACCCCAGACATTGGGGTCTTCTGGTTCTCGACCCAACATCAGCTCTGGCTCTTGCCAATATGAGTGCCCACCGCTGGAAAGTGACCCGAACGAGTTGAACATCAGTCCCATTATTTCCAAATTCATAGAAACATAGAAGTTGACGGCAGATAAGGACCGCATGGCCTATCCAGTCTGCCCATTTCTTTTTCTACCTTATAAATGTGCCATCAGCCTTTGCTCTGTCAGTGGCCTATCTATTCATACTCATTTGTATTGCTCCCTTATGCCTATCCCATGCCTGTTTGAAGCCCTGCACTGTATTCATAGCCACCACTTCTTGAGGTAGGCCATTCCATGCATCCACCACCCTTTCATGGAATGGATTGTCCACAAACAGGTTCTGGGTTACTTAAATACTTACCAAGTTCTTTCTGCTGCACAGTCTGGTTTTAGGCCTCATCATTCGACTCAAACTGCCTTGATAAACCTTTGTGATTCTATATCTGGAGCTTTGAACGAGGGCCACTGTGTAGGTGCTGTTTTCATCGACTTGTCCAAAGCTTTTGATATTATCAATTATCAACTACTTTTGGCATGTTTACACTCTCATGGGTTTTCTCTCAGTACTGTCACTTGGTTTTCTTCTCATCTTCACAGTAGATCTCAGTCCGTTCTATAGGATGGGTGTTTGTCTTCTCTCTCTGCATTCACAGGGGTGCCTCAGGTGTCAATTCTTGGTCCTGTTCTTTTCAATTTGTTTGTGGATCCTCTGCCCTCAGTAGTTAGCAGGTGTATGTTTGGACTTTACGCCGACAATACTGTTCTTTTTTTTACCGTAAAAACCTTCTCCCTAACTAACACCCTCCAGGCTGACTTTGGCAGAATTGTTCTCTGGTTTTCTACCAACCTTTTATTTTTAAGTAGTAAAAAAAAAAAAAAACTCAAACAATGTTACTTGGGTTTCAGTCCATTGTTAATCAGGCACACTCTACTTTTACAATTACCCTTAATAATAATCCCCTACAGCTTGTACATGAATTTAAGTAACTCAGTCTCATATCTGATTCTACTTTAACATTTAAATCTCACATAGATTCCACCATCTTAAAGACACAGCAATGCCTAGGTCGCTTAAAATGGGCCAGGTACTGCTTGTCACTTCTGGATCGTAAATCAATCGTGACTCAGGCAGTCGCCTATTTTATATTACCATGACACAATTAATCGAAATGCCAATGCCTCCAGTCTCTCTTTAGTGGACACTGTTTATTATCATTGCCTGCAGTTTATTTTATATTGCAAAAGGACTGAGCATCATTGTACGTTACTTACCCAATTAAATTGGTTATCTCTTTCACCACAATGTACCATTCACTGGTTATCCCTCATTTACAATACTGTAAACCATCATACACCACCATATTTATCAGATAGACTATCAGTTTCTCGTACAGTAACAACCTTAGAGATGTTCCAAATCTTGGTTTAGTTGTACCCAGAGTTAAAACTCATTTTGGAAGAGGGAGTTTTTAATATGATTCCTCTCTCTCCTGGAATAAAGTTCTCCCTTTGTTATGGAACACTTGCTCTTTGAATGTTTTTAAGCAAAATTTGATGAAGTTGCTTTTACAAGAACAACTTTGTACTTGTTTTAACTAATTGTACACGACTTAAAAAGGATTTATTATCATTGCACTGTGGTTTATATTGTATATGTACTCCTGTCTGTGTATTTATCTCTTGTGTATTTGACTATTTAAGTCTTCGTAAGTTGTATTTTATGACTTGGGATGTTCCGTAAACAAGACTAGTTTCTCATAGAACCTATCCTGTAAACCATTAAACTTTTAAATGAAATAAAAAAATGGGGATGATTCAGATTCCTTGCAATTTTTGTCTTCGCCAGGGTAGTCTTCAGAGGGTGAAGAACCCTCCAGGGTGATTCCCCAGTCCCCTCCTGACGATCCGTCTTTTATGGACATCATGTGCCACATCCAGTCCATGATGGGCTGGGAAAAGGAGGAGCAAGACCCAGAGAGGTGTCCGCTGGCTGTGTACATAAGGCAGCGGGAAGCCCTCCCAGTGATGGTGCCACCCTTGATTGACTTCTGTGTTGATGTCACCAGGGCGGCTTGGAATCACCCGTTGACTACCCCCATATTGCCTAAGAAGGCAGACTGTCTTTACCATGCCCCTGCTGATAAGCCCTTCTTAGGGGGCCATCCTAAGGCAGATTTGGTGGTCATTAATGCATCAGATGACCGCACCAGAAGGCCCAAGCACCTTAGTGCCCTTAACCTGGACAGGGAGTCCAGGCAGTTGGACAACCTGTGTAAGCATGTTTTTGCGTCCACTACCTTGGCTATCCAGGCCATTAACTACCTGCCCATATGGTCCAATATCAGAATGTCCTCTGGGACCAGGCCAGGGATCTGGTGCGGACTTATCAGAGGATCCTACCAAGATGCAACTTGCCCAGATCCTTAAGTCGAGTTCCAACTCTGGCAGTCATGTCCTCTGGGCTGCCTACGATGCCGTGGACACCTGATGCAGGGATGTGGCTGCTGGTGTCCACCTCTGGTGCCATTCGTGGCTTCAGGTATTGAGCTTTGCCTCTGCTAACATCCAGTGGACCAGACCTGGGTTTGATTCCCACAGCTTCCACTTGCTTACTGTGTTACCCTGAGCAATTCACTTAACTTTCCTGTGCTCCCAGGTCGCACCTGTAAAAAAGCTTTCAGCTTTGTGTGCTACTCCTGGTTAAACAACTAAAAACAAAACAAAAAAAAAAAGTGCAGTCCAGCATTCTGGATGCCCCCTTTCAGGGTTATGTCCTCTTCAGTGGGGATGTTCAGGACATAATCTCCTCCCTTCAGGAGTCGGGTTGAGCCCTTAGAATGGTTCATTAGCTCCATCTTACCCAGCGTAGACCAAGACAGTGTCAGTCCTTTCGCTGCTCCTTCCGTAAGCCATCCTGCCAGCCTGACAAAGGTCAAGGCAAGTGAAAGGCAGCATTGGTCCCCGCAGTTGGTACTGCCAGAGCTCCCAGAGCACCATGGCCACCCTCCCAGCACCCGCCCCCACCTCCTGACTCCTTACCCCCCACCAGCAAGGGTTCTCGGGAGGCTGTTGGGGGTTGATTCTCATTCCCCCTCGACTGGTAGTGGGAAATCACCACAGAAAATTGGATGCTTCGGATCATAGAGCAAGTCACACCCTAGAATTTCTATAGTGGCCTCCAGAAAACCCTCTGGTAAACTCTTCATAACCCCCAGTCCATCTGTACCTGGTCTGGGAAGAAATTTGGGCTCTTCCTCAAAAAGGAGCCATAGAGCCTGTCCCTCTGGCTCAGTGGAGAAAGGGGTTTTACTCCCACTTCTTCCTCGTCCCCAGAAAGATCAGGGATCTTCAGCCCATCCTGGAACTGAGTCATCTGAACCTGTACACTGAGTACAAGCGTTCAGGATGGTCACTCTTCAGGGATTGTTACCACTCTTGCACCAGAGGGATTGGCTCTGCTCTCTGGACATGCAGGATGCCTACCTACATATCCAGATTTTTCCTGCTGATCATCTCTTCCTCTACTTCCACTTTCAGGGTGCCCATTTTCAATTCCGAGCCCTCCCTTTTGGCTTTTTTTTCAGCCCCCAGGATCTTTACCAGGTGCCTGGCAGTAGTGGCGGGCACTCTGAGGAGTCAGGGCTTCTATGTGTTCCCTTACCTGGATGATTGACTGCTAGCAGCCCCGTCCTGGGATCATCTGGTTCAAACCCTGGACTATACCCTCCGTCTGTTTCAAACTCTGGGGTTCACCGTCGGTCTGCTGAAGTCCTGCCTCTCACCATGCCAATGCCTTCAATACGTAGGGGTGGTTCTGGAGACTACTCTGGGTACAGCCATTTTGCCCATGGACAGGGCAGAAAGAGTGATGAAGCCAGCCTATCTGGTTTACTCCAGTCACCAGGTCCCTGCCTGAGTGTTCCTGTGATTTCTGGGATATATGGTAGCCGCCATTGCCACAGTCCCCATCTGCCTGCACATGTGGGTTCTTCAGTGGACCTTAAGGGTCCAGTGGGACCAGTGCACAGATGACCCTGACCAACTGGTCATGGTCTCCGACCCAGTCCGGAGAGTCCTGTCATGGTGGCTTGAACCAGCCAACCTCCAGGGGGGGCCTCTTTTCAGCTCTCGACCCCCTGCTATATTCTCATGATGGATTCGTCAGGCTTGGGATGGTGTGCCCATCTGGCCCATCACCAGACCCAGGGTACTTGGATGGAATTGGAACAGGGTCTTCATATCAAAGTCCTGGAGATGCAAGTGGCCCTTTATGCTCTGCAGGCTTTCAGACTCATCTTCTCCCCGTTTCACTGCTGGTCAGATGGACAACATGTGTGTGTTGTATTACATCAACAAGGAAGGTGGGGCTCACTTTTACCCCCTGTATTGGGAGGCAGTGAGAGTCTGGTATTGGGCCATCATTGCACGGTCTGGAGGTCTCGGCCGTACATGTTCCAGGTGTCCAAAACATCATGGCAGACAGTCTCAGCAGCTCCCGGTCGCGGGCTCACGAGTGGGAGCTTCTGATCTCGGTGGTTGAAGATCTCTTCAACAGGTGGGGTCATCCAGAGTTGGACCTTTTTGTGTCCCAACTCAATGCAAAACTGCTGCTTTTTTGCTCGCTTTATCCCGGGCCTAGAGTTTTCTGGTGAGACACATTGTCCCTCTCCTGGAAGGGAAGGTTTCTGTATGCCTTTCCTCCCTTCCCACTCCTCCAGAGGGTTCTGCTCAAGCTCCAGTTAGAAGGGGTGGAGTTGATTCTCAAAGCCCTCTTCTGGCTGCATCATATTTGGTTCCCATTGCTGCAACGTCTGGCAGTGGAACCTCTTGTGCCCATGCCCCTGTGCATCGGCTTGCTCTCCCAGGACCAGGGCACACTGGTCCATCTGGACCTCCAGTCCGTACATCTCCATGCATGGCTCCTTCAGACCTAGCCATTGCCTGCTTTGGAGTGTCCTCTCGTGTCGCAGACATCCTGGTGGCTGCCAGGACACCTTCCACCAGGGCCACTTATGCCATGAAATGGAAGCATTTTGCCATTTGGGCTGCTTCACGCCAATTGGACCCCTTCACCTGCTCGGTGAATCAGGTGTTGAAGTATCTTCTGTCCCTTTTGGACTCCAGCTTGGGATACGGTCTGTTCATGAAAAAGGGTTACCAATGCCCACCATACAGTGCATACCACATTTTTAAAAATCAAGAACTGTCAGTCATATGTTTTTGACTAAATCTGAAAGCTGGCTGCATGTGCAGATAAATAACATAACTATAGAATTCTAGGGTATCCATATTTTGTTTTGATGGGGGTGTCCCACTCCATTCTGCTGCCTTTTTTACCTGAAAAAGTGTGACATGCAAAAACACATTTTACTAATTGTTTTTGCAAGCTTTATTTACTGTTTTCCCTTAATAAAGTAAATCCACTTACTAATCTGGAGTTGTGTTTTTTATTATCTGTACTCTTTAGCCCATTGTAATGCTCCATTTTTAATTTATGCAGCTTTGTATTTAGTGTGATGAATGTAACAGTTGGTGTCACAGCACGCTACATTCACCCGCCTGGCCCCCAAATCTGTAATTGTGCTATTAGCACTTTAAATGATTTTCTGGCTGCTCTCCTAGTTTGCCTCCTTGTGATAACTGACTGTGTTACTGCCTGATCTAGCTTTCCCACAGAAGGGAGAGCAACCTTTGACCCTCACTCTACTTGCAGTCACATCAGGCCCAATGTTTACCCGTCAGTCTATGACAGTTGCAAAGTCATAACTTGCCCTTCAGAACCAAGCAGCAACCATTAAGGGAGGAGCTGAGTTGTGGTTTAAAACCCATTGTTTGCATGTGGCTCCTCCATTTTGTAGGGCTACATTCCATGAAGATAAGCACTGCATGCAACAAACAATGAGGGCTACAGTTACATTCACCACAGGTAGGCTTTTGTTACCATCATTCACTGATTGTGGGGCAAATTTTCAGAGAGCAAATTTCATTGATAACTGCATGTCTAGGGAAAGTTCTGGGCATCAGTTGTAAATGGGATTATACTGTGTATATGGGGTGGAGGGTTAAAATGGATTTTGTTTGTCTGGAGGAGGAAGCGAATCTTGGTGGGGGACTCCATCATAAGAGGGATCCAGCTAGGAACACAGGAGGGGGAGGACAGGGAGGTGAGGTGCCTACCAGGTGCTACGGCATGGAGGGATGGAAGGAAGATCCTGGGGATCACTGGGAAGGCAAGACAGGAGGGTGAGCTGGATGTCATTATCCACCTAGGTACTAATGACCTGGCAAATGGGGAGCCAGAGGAAGTTCAGGAAGAGTTTAGGAAATTGGGGAGGGTCTCAAGCAAGTAGCTACTTCTGTCACTTTCTCAGAGTACTACCTCAGAGGCAAGGAGAGCATAGGTGCATGCACAGAAACTTTAACTCATGGTTGAAGAACTGGTGCTGTGAGGAAGGGTTTGATTCATTGGTGACTGGGGACCCACCTGGAGGGATGGAGGTTTGTTCAAGCCTGACAGCCTGCATCCATCCTGGAGGGGAATCCAAGCACTCAATGATAAGTTTAAATGCTACACTGACAAGCATTTAAACCAAGCAAAGGGGTGGTACCAACAAGGGAGGATACTTACTTGCTCACCCCCATAGCTAGCAGTGGAACCAGTGAACCAGAGGGTGGCTATCTCTACAAAGCAGTGTGCAAAGAGATGGAGATTAGCGCTAAAGAGGTGGATAGGCAGAAAAGGGCACAATTCAGCAAAGGGCAGACAGCAAGGAGAACCAGGGATAAAGGACAACCAAGGAAGGGGCTGGAGTAGAACAGCAAACAGTCTAGGGAGGTCAAATCATGGAAAGCCATGTGTGCAAATGCCAGGAGCCTTAGCAACAAGATGGAAGATCTGGAGGCTGTCATGGTGCAGTCAGACCTGGACATTGTGACCATCACTGAAACCTGGTGTAATGATAACCACGACTGGGAGATGGCCATACCTGGCTACAACATATTCAGAAGAGACAGAGCAGGCAGGAAGGGAGGAGGAGTGGCACTGTATGTGAAAAATGACATAAGGGCCACAGAGATCCAGTAGGAACAAAATGGGGAGAGATAATGTGGGTTAAGCTGGAAAGGAAAATGGGGCCAGCCATCACACAGGTGTGGTCTATAGACCACCAGCCCAGGAGGAAGAAACAGATAGGGAGCTGATGCTAGCCATCCAAAGGATGGCAGACAAGGATGAGGTAGTACTTGTTGGAGACTTCAGTATTCCAGATGTGGACTGGAGCATCCCAGTAGCAGCATCAACTAGGAGCAGATTTATCTTGGACTCCCTTCAGGGTGCCTTCTTCAAGCAACTGGTCATGGAACCAACTCGGCAGAAGGCAATACTGGACCTTGTGCTCACAAACAGGGACAGTGTGATGGGGGTAACAGTGGGGGAGCACCTGGGGAACAGTGACCACCAGTCATTGTGGTTTGAAATTACAGAAAGAGCAGAACCAAACCACACAAAAACACGTATCCTGGATTTTAGGGGGGCAGACTTTGGGAAAATGGGGAGATACTTGAAAGAGGCATTAAGGGGAATGGGGCAGGAATCAGGGGTTGAGGAACAGTGGGCAGTATTTAAAATGGGGATTACAAGAGCAACAGAATTATGCATTAAGCAGGTTAGCAAGAGGAAAGGAAGAGGAGATCATTATGGTTTTCCAAAGAGGTAGCAAAGAAAGTGAAAGCCAAAAAGATTGCATTCAGGCAATACAAAAAGACACAGGCAGAAGGGGATAGGAAGAAGTACGAGGAGAAGCAAAGGGAGGCAGGGAGGTCAATAAAGGAAGCCAAAACTCAGACAGAAGAACACATTGCAAAATCAGTGGGTAGAGGGGGAAAAAACCTTTTACAGGTACATAAGTGAAAAAAGAAAGGCAAAGGGAGGGCTAGTGAGACTGAAGGGGGAGGATGGGGGCCACGTGGAGGATGACAACAGTAAAGCTGACATATTGAACAGGTATTTCTGCTCAGTCTTTACTGAGGAAGAAGAGGGTAATGGGTCTGAAGGGAGTACAAGGGTGAGAATGGTGCAGAAATGGACACAAGTCCCTTTACGAGAAGGGTCCTGAAAGAACTGGAAGTAATAAGAGTTGATAAAGCAATGGGGCCAGATGGGTGCACCCTAGGGTCCTTAAAGAACTAAGAGAGGTGGTGGCTAAACCTCTGGCTATCCTGTTTAGCTGATCACTGGAAACAGGGAGGTACCCAAAGACTGGAGGACAGCAGATGTAGTCCCTTATACAAAAGTGGGAACAAAGAGAAGCGAGGAACTACAGACCAGTCAGCCTCACCTCGGTAGTGGGGAAGATCATGGAAGCACTACTGAAGGAGAGATTGGTGGAACATCTGGTTGTCAATGGACTACAGGACCCAAGGCAGCATGGTTTCACCACGGGGAGGTCATGTCAGACCAACCTCGTTGAATTTTTTGACTGGGTGACTAGGGAGGTGGATCAGGGGAGGGCAGTGGACATGGCCTATCTGGACTTCAGCAAGGCCTTTGACACTGTGCCACATAGAAGACTATTACAGAAACTGGGGAATATGGGTGTGGGCAGGATAGTAGTGTGGTGGGTAGGTAACTGGCTGGGCGGCAGGACACAGAGGGTGGTGGTAAATGGCTGTCACTCCACTCCACAGAGGGAAGAGTGACCAGTGGGGTACCACAGGGATCAGTGCTGGGACCAGTCCTATTCAACATCTTCATCAGTGACATTGCGCAGGATCTAGAAGGCAGAATTTCACTGTTTGCTGATGACACAAAGCTCTGTAACAGAGTAGACACACCAGAGGTGTGAGACAGAATGAGAAGGGACCTGCAGAAACTTGAAGAATGGTCAGGGGTTTGGCAGTTGAAATTCAATGCAAAGAAGTGCAAGATAATGCATGTGGGGCACAAAAACCCGGGCACAATATATCAGTTGGGGGTGAGGATATAGCATGCACCAAGCAGGAAAGGGATCTTGGGGTTATCATCTCTGATGACCTCAAGGTAGGAAAACAGTGTGACAAGGCAGGAGGTAAAGCAAATAGGATGCTGGGATGCATAGGCAGGGGCATCACCAGCAGGAAAAGGGAGGTCATAATTCCACTATGCAAGACACTAGACTAGTGAGGCCCCATCTGGAGTACAGTGTACAGTTCTGGAGACCTTACCTATGTAAGGACATAGACAGGGTAGAGAAGGTTCAGAGGAGGGCAACAAAGATGGTGCATGGATTGCATCACAAGTCCTATGAGGACAGGTTGAAGGAAATGAACATGTACTCCCTGGAGGAGAGGAGGGAGAGAGGAGATATGACAGAGACATACAAGTATCTTACAGGGAGGAACAGGGTGCAGCAATACACTATTTTAAGCGAAAAAGATGTTCCAGGACTAGAGGGCATGGGATGAAGTTGGAGGGAGGGACGATTCAGAGGAAGCGAGGGAAGAATTTCTTCACAGAACGGGTGGTGGACAAGTGGAACACCCTGCCAGAGGAAGTGGTGGGGGCTGAAACAATCACAGGATTTAAGAATACATGGGATAGACATAAAGGAATTCTGGATGTCAGGGGTAAGGGGCAACAGACTTCTAGGAAAACATAAACTGACCTTACAAGCTCAAATGGGCAGACTGGGTGGGCCAAAGGCCCTTATCTGCCGACACTGTCTATGTATCTATGTATCTGTGTTTGTGATGTCACTCGTTACATTCACCACGGTATGTCGTGTCAAACATCACACCTGCCAGTACTGTTGTTATTGTCAAATTCCTCCAGGTTTTGTAACACACTGCATCAGTTATTAGTAGTGGCATGTTAGCCATGATCCATGTTCTGTAAACTCTTTAAAACTGAAGCAAATGTGTGGTGTCACTCGTTACATTCACCACGTTATGTGGTGTTAAGCATCACACTTGCCAGTAATGTAATTAATAATAATAATAATAATAAAATTTATTTGATTAAGCGCCTTTCAAATATTTCAAGGCGCTGTACAAACTTCATACATTTATCATAACCAAACAAGCAATAACAATACAACAGATAAGATAAATAAAAAACGATTTAAAATACAACAGGGAAAGCCTGAATCCATAAGAATGACTTTAAGGCCTTCTTAAACCTATCCACAGTTGTACTTTCTCGGAGCTGACGGGGCAGAGAATTCCAAAGGGTGGGAGCCAAAGCTGAAAGCACGGGCTCCAGAGGACTTCAAATTCACCCTCGGAATCTCCAGCAACCCCTCATCAGCAGCTGAAGCTGTCTCAGAGGGTGTAAAGAGCCTGAAGCTCTTTCAGGTAGTCGGACCCAACCGTGTAGGGCTTTGTAGGTCAAAAGACCCACTTTAAAGGTGATCCGCCACTGTATAGGCAGCCAGTGCAGAGTGCGCAGCACAGGGGTGATATGAGATCTTCTGGACACCCCAGTCAACAAATGTGCTGCAGCATTCTGCACTACCTGCAAGTGGCGGATTTCAACCCCAGCAAACCCTAGGTATAAGGAGTTGCAATAATCAAGACGTGATGTCACAAAGGCGTGGACCAAAACCGGCAAATCGCCTGGTGGAACCAGGTGCCTAATCCTGGAGATGTTTCTGAGATGGAAAAATGAAGTCTTGACTATTGCAGACACCTGATAACGAAGGGTCAAGCCAGTGTCAAGCTCTGCACCCAGGTTATGCACCCGATCAGAGGTAGGGATCTGGTCTACCCCAAGAACTAATCCAGAGGGGGACCCTATCCCCAAACGCTCAGCCCTGCGACCAGGGTCCACCACCATAACCTCAGTCTTTCCCGGGTTCAACTTTAAACCACTGATATTCATCCAGTCTTGGATATCAGCGAGACAATTATTCAGCACCGAAATAGCACTAACCTGGTCGGGTGCAAAAGACAGGTAGAGCTGGGTATCATCGGCATAGCAATGAAACCTCAGCTCATACCGTCTTGCAATGTCTCCGAGGGGTAGCATATATACTGCGAACAACATGGGGGAGAGCACCGAACCCTGAGGTACCCCACAAGAAAGAGAGAGAGCCCCGGATGAATGTAAACCGGAAACCACTCTCTGAGTTTTCCCCAGGAGGTAAGATGAAAACCATCTGAGGACAGCACCTGAAAGCCCACAGATGGACCTCAGATGTTCGAGCAAAACCCCATGATCCACAGTATCAAAAGCTGATGATAGATCAAGGAGAACCAAGATAGAGCGGTGTCTCCGATCTCTCGCCATCAGGAGATCATTGAGCACCCGAACCAGAGCAGTCTCAGTGCTATGCCTCTTACGAAAACCCGACTGGAGAGGCCCGTATAAACTATGGATGGTCAAATGGTTGTCAAGTTGAGCCGACACAACCTTTTCAATAACCTTCCCCAAGAAAGGGAGGTTAAGAGATTGGACGGTAGTTGGCAAGGTCGTTCAGGTCTAAGGAAGCTTTCTTCAGGAGGGAAGTCACCACCCTTTCTTTCACAGAGCTAGGAAAAACTCCCATCTCCTAAGAACACCGAATTATCCGAGCAAGGACCGGGCCAATAAGTTCACTACATCCTAAAATCATGGAGGTGGGGCCTGGATCCAATCTACAACAAGTTGGGCACATCTCAGAGACAATCCTCATAGTATCCACGAGATCAGGAAGATCAAAGGAGCTCCAGGAAACACCGGGCAATGGGACAACACCCCGATCAACTGCAACAGCTATGGAGTGAGGTTGGGGACAGTGCCTCTGAATGCCTTCCACCCTATTCGCAAAGAATCGAGCGATCTCCTCGCAGTCAATCTGCGTAAAAACTCGACGGAACTGCTGACAGGCTGGGTTGCACAGTCTGTCGACAGTTCTGAAGAGCTGAGCCGGTCGATTCCGAGCGACAGAGATTTCCCTGGACAGGAATTCTGCCTCTACGGAAATTTCTGTTTGATAGAGCTTATAATGCTCTAGCAAAATAAGATGGTCGAGCATCCGAGGCAGTCTTCTCAGCGGCTCAACCTACTTCAACCTCCGCAGCCCTCCTCAACGCCCCATCAAACCAAGGGGCGACGGGACGGCGCGGAAGAGGGTGAACATGGGATGGAGTTATCTGGTCCAGAGCATCCGAGATGGCCCCATTATAGGCCAACACCAGCTGCTCGGGATCAGAGCACAATTCATCACACAACGAGAGGTCAGTAACCGCCAACAGGTCTTCAGGGACTACATCCCGCAATGGACGGTATTTGACCATCTCCACTGGGGCCGACCTACCCAGGGGGGCCACAAAGTTGAATCCAACTGAGTAATGGTCAGACCAACCGACTGGTTCCACCACCAGGTCGGATGCCTCGACCCCCAGGAGGAAGACCAGATCAAGAGAGTGCCCTCCCTTGTGAGTAGTTGTGGAAACAACCTGAGTGAAGCCAAGAGATGACATCACCTGGAGAAAATGTTGACCAAAAAGCGAAGATTCGTCGTCGACCCAGGCATTGAAATTGCCCAGCACCATCAATCTGGGCAATTCCAAGGCCATGTCGGCGGTGAAATCTGCCATTTCCTGCAGGAAAAGCTTCTCATCCCCGGGTGGACGGTAGATGAGAGCAATCCTGATTGTTGAGCTTTTTCATGTTTTATAGCAGTATGTCAGTCAGTACAGTAGTATGCTAGTTGTTAGGCAAGTTTAGTACAGTTTTAGTGAGTCAAACATATATGTGGTGTCACTTGTTACATTCACCAAGGTGTGGAGTGAAACATCACACCTGTCGGTAACATTAATTTTGTCAGATTTCTCCAGGCTCTGTAGCACTATGTTAGTCATTAGCAGTAACATGTTAGCCATTAAGCATATTCAGTAAACTTTTTTTCTACTGAAACAAATGTGTAGTGTAACTTGTTACATTCACCACACTATGTGGTGTCAAATATCACACCTATCAGTACTGTTGTTATTGTCCGATCTCTCTAGGTTTTGTGGCACTGTGTCAGTTATTATTGGTAGCTTGTTAGCCATTAGGCATGTTCAATAAACTTTGTAAAACTGAAACAAATGTGTGTTGTCACTCGTTACATTCACCACCGTATATGGTGTTAAGCATCACACTTGCCAGTAATGTAATTGTCAAATATTTTCATGTTTTATAGCAGTATGTCAGTTAGTAGCAGTAGTATCTTAGCTGTTAGGCATGTTTAGTACAGTTTTAGTAAGTGAAACGTAAGTGTGGTGTCACTTGTTACATTCATCACGGTACATAGTGCAAAACATCAAATTTGCAATTAATGTAATGCAATTCTTATAAATATTTGCTTGTCATGTTTTCATATAACTCATTACATATGTTTATTAATATTTCTACAACTAAAACAAATGTCTTGTGTTACATTCACCATGGGGTGTTGTGTCACTTGTTACACTCGCCACAGTACAGTTCTTTTATCTCAGGAAAGTGTGAGACTTTTATCTCCCAATATGTTTCTTTTTTCATACCTGGGTCATTATATCTTGAAATGCATCACAAATGTAATCTAGAAATAATTTGGAAATTTGACCCTCATGTCACACTTTGGTAACCCCTTTTCATAAACAGACCCATACATCTTACACAAGATACATTTTTCTGCCATCTCTGCATACGATGCACCTATCGAGGGCAGGGCTGTGGCTCAGCTTGAGGTCTCTGGCACATTTCTGCGGGGCATTCTACATCTGAAACTGCCCATTCGGGACCCTGTCCCTCCATGGGACCTCAATTTTATGTTGGAGAAACTCACTTTACCTCCTTTTGAACCAGATGCGAGTAGCGAACTGTGCTTTCTGTCGTGGAAAGCTCTCTTTTTAATTGCTATTACTTCTGCTCGAAGAAATTCTGAGCTCCAGGCTCTCATATGTAAAGAGCCTTATTTGGTTTTTCACAAAGACAGGGTTTCTTTGAGTACTAATCCTAAGTTTCTTCCCAAGGAGGTGTCAGAGTTTACGTTGAACCAATCCATCAACTTTCCGGTGTATTATTCTGAGTAATCAGAGGGAGGCTTTGCTCCATACTTTGAATGTACATAGAGTCTTACGATACTATACGCACTGGACTAAGACTTTGAGGAAGTCTGACCAGTTGTTTGTTTTATTCACCCCCAAGAGAGAGGGTGCTCCAGTTTCTAAACGGTGTTTGTCTAAGTGGTTAGCAAATTGCATTGTTTTTTGTTACCGTAAGTACAACAGGGACCTTCCAGGAGTGGTTAAGGGCCATTCCACCAGGGATATGGCTGCCTCCATGGCCTGTTTCAGAAATGTCTGCTGTGGACATCTGTGCAGTTGACACCTGGAGTTCTGTCCACATTTTCACTAAACATTACAGTCTGGACATTGCCTCTCGGCGCAGGGCCAATTTCGGCCTAGCAGTGCTTCAGGGCCTTCACTCCTGAGCTCTTGTCTGCTGATCTATCCTCCTCCTGGTGCTGTTCTCCTGGTCATAGCCAGAACTGCTTGGGACTCAGTCAGTTGGCCTGCTGCAAGAGCCTTCCTCAAAGTCAGATAGTACAGCTATGTAAGAATGTACCATAACAGTAGATCTTTGAGACAAGCTCTTGCAGCAGGCCCTGCTTTCCCCCCCTCTTGTTTCTCTCGCACCACTTCTGCCTTTTCTTGGTTGGCTCTCGGGAACCTCCGCAGTTCTGTATTCACTGCCTGCTTGGGGTCTCCGGCAGGAGAACTGAGGAGGGTGTGGGGGACCGCCCATCTTTATAGGATAGGCTGACGTCGGAGACTGAAATCAGCAGTGGGCAATTCTCCTATGGTAGACTGCTAGCTAGAAAGTTTTCTGTGTGGTCTTGGTGCCTGGTGGCTTATTCCTACTGGTGCTGGTCTGCTGCAAGAGCTTCTCTTGAAGATCTAATGTTACTGTAAGGTCTTGCATAGCTGTACTGTCCCAGTCAATCCCAAGATTAATCTCTAGAATGGCTGGTGGCTCTGGAAAGAGTCAGAGTGTTGACTCAGGTCCTTTGGTCCCCCCCAGAACCGTCTGCACCTGCGGTAGGTGGGGATGGGGTCCCCCCTGTGGGACCACAGTGACGCTGCTCTCCCCACCTGGAGGTCCCCCCCAAGGGCACCATCTGGATCACCTCTCTACGGTTGGGCAGTCACGGGTGGATGAGTTGCACAGCCCCTCCCCTTGGGTGAAGTCCCCTGTTCGCTCTCATAGCCCTGGCAGAGGACCCGGCCTGGTCTGCCATGACCCTCCTCCTCCTCCTCTGCCTATTTTCCCTGGCATTTTTGCTCCTATGGGACTCCTGACCTGGGAACTGGTCAGGGCTTCAGCGAGTGCCTTCCCCACCTACCTGAGAGCACTGGACCAGGCTGTCATCCAGCCAGAAACCCCGGCACTGCCACCCCCCGAGTTCAGCTCCCATTCGACTTTGCTATCCTCCACTGAGGGAAGGGGCTGTTTATGTCCACTTCTCCTTTGATGCAGCACCCATTACCAGCAGTTCCTTTTGGAGATGATGAGGGAGCTGCGACTGTCCCATTTCTCTGGCTGCAATCCTGCATTCCTGATGCTGTCCTTCCTTGGGGAGTACAGTCATGACTCCACAGTCATATCTTCATGGCCTAGGCTTTTTGCAGAGGTGTCTAGAGATGTCTGACTCTGTCCCTTTGGCCCCTCTCCAGCCCCAAGGGACATCCAGCATAGGTACTGCACACCCTAGTGGTCTCCAGGAGCCATGCCACACCCCACTTCTGGGGTCCAGCTCCTGGACACCTCCTGCACAGGTACTGCGCACTTCTGGGGTCTCCAGGTGCCATGCCACATCCCACTTCTGGGGTCCAGCTCCTTGACACCAACTCTGGGCATAGGCACCCAGTGCATGACCATGCCCCAGAGTCAGACTCAGATGTGTTTGACATTTGGAGTTGAAACGTCTTCTCGGCTGCACACCCCATGTTGTGCATTGCTGCACACCAGGCTTCCCATGGCAGGCACTTGTGGGTGATGCTGGGTCAGCTCCTAGCATCTCTTCCAGATTGTGAGGCAATTAGACAGGCCATATGCCTTTCTGCGCAGGGTCTGGAGCTGGCGAGACACCAGAAAAGGGTGTCCTGCAACTTCAACCCATTAGAGTGGAATCACCAACCTGTCTCCAGCTAGAGGCCAAGCTAAGTGCAGCTTCTTCGCCAGCAGTGTGGCTGTATCAAAAGGAAAACCTGCAGCGACAAATATCCCCAACGATAGCTATCTCTGTACAGTACTGGATAAAAACACGTAAAATAATGGAGACACCCAATATGCGGTGGAAACTCACACCGCTGTGGAACAAGCCAGGGATCGTGGTAGAGAAGACTATGATATGGTGGAAAAGCTGGGAAATAAGGGGCATCAGAATAATTAAGGATCTACTGATACCAGGGACAACCACTATGAATAATTTCCATGCTCTAAAGCAGGGGTGTGCAAATCAAATTTTTAAATACTTGCCCCAGGGCAAGTGGTGGACTAAAAATTACTTGCCCATGAAATCTTATACTTGTCCTACTTCGAAAGATAGGACTGGTAAAAACAACATGTAGTACCACTGTAATTTGAAAACAGGTAATTATTTTCTTACCTAATGTGACGAATCACATAAAAGGAAGGGAAGAAGGTTATTTGAAGATGCAGTTTACTAATTATGTGCACTTCCAAACATAACTCTAAGTTCAGAAACCTGAGGTTCTGGAACTTAGGATTTAACCACCAATTTCTGATTAGAATGATTCCCCTTCCTCCTCTTAAAATGTAGGTCCCCCCGCCACACACACACACTACCAAATCTGTTTTCTCAGATCTGCAAGGATTCCCAGTGCACGTACAAGTAGGATAGGTTCTTCCTCCCTTGGATGGAGCAGACTCCTTTGAGCTTTACATCTGAATGAAAAGGCCAGGTTTTATGGTAAAAATGGATACTAATAAACAAAGGGTGGTAAGACAGTTGGGATTAAATAAACACTATGGAGACCAGACTGTGCTTCAGCTGTTGTGGCACATTTTCAGAGTGCAGAGAGTAAGCACACGTTAGGGATCGTCATCATCATCTGTCTTCTGTCTGTGCCCTATGGTGTTTGGTGAGGCCAGCAGCAGACAGTGGCACAAGCAACTCAGGCAAGCAGCAAGCTGCAGCAGCACACTAGGCCAGGGAACATAACTAATAAGCATTTGTCAGCATATGGCCAACTAAGCAAGATGACTGTACCAGCAGTAGTGCAGCATGCAGTGCTCTTCAGCTCTGGACTTAATCAAAAAACTTCTCCAGCCAGCCCACTCCCGGCCGGGCCCTGCCTGCTCCACTTCTTGAATTTTAAGCCCTGGAATACTTCGCATGTAACGGTAGGAAGCCAGCTGAGCATCAGCAAAACCAAACTGCTACAGATACCATAGAGAATAAGAGACCCGACACCCAACCAAGCAGGCAAGCAGGGAACTGTTTTCCCAGCCTGTTCAACCACTAGTTATTGACTCTATGGCACCAGAGCAGCAACTTTAATCAACGATGTCCGCTGTTCCCCCCAACCACCCAAACCTACAGTACACACAAACAAGGCCCTCCCGAATCCGACTACATTTTTCCTTTTTACCTCGGATATACACATTTAACTAATTTTCAGGCTGTGGGGGCCAGGTCTCCATCCTTCGCGCCCCCCACCACACGTAGGTTTGCACCCCCCCGACCACCAAGCAGTTCTCGTGCTGCATCGTTCCACCCCCAGCACCTCACAAACTTCAGAATCACCCATCAGTCTGCCCGATCACGGCCACCACCTGACTCAGTACCACAGCTTCTCTGGCTCAGCCTTCTAATTCTTTGTGTGGTTGGCCATGTCAGTATGCCCTAATTACCCACCATTACATACCAACGATCACGATCGATGGCTGATCAGCAGCAGTCTCACTCACTCACACATCGAACTGATAACAGTCCCTCGACTCTCTCATGCACTGTATACAGACTACAGATGGAAATGGTAAGGTACACCAGTCTGACCAGGGGCAGTGGCTAACAGCGAATTAGTGCAGCTGTCAGAGAAGTGGAATGAGATAAAAAAAGGCAAAGCCCAGAGTGAGCAGACCTTGATGTCCCATTTTGTAACACAAGCCACAGAGAGTACGCTGGCATTTGATGAAGAGAAGCCACAGCCCCTCACCCTTCCCCCAGTCCAGATCAACCGCTGCTAGCTGCACAAACTAATCAGGCCATACCACTACTTACTCACAGAAACACACATGTACTGACTTGAGGACATGCATGCAGAAACCTGGAGGAAACATTAACCTGCAAGCTGCAAAACGGACTCTCTCTCACACACACAAGCAGCAGCACTTGCAGAGCAGGCCAGTTCCATGGCCATCCACCCTACAATCCGAATAGAACCACAGTAGTTTTACTTTACTGGTAGTTGTATCAAATTCATTCTCTCTCTGGCACAAAAAAAAAAAACAAATGGAGTAGTGCACACCTGGGCCAGGGAAAAAAGAGAAAGCCAGGGGAAGGGAAGTCGGCAATCACTCCTCAGACAGTCGGTCTACACAATTATCCATCCCGGCATCCACCCAACTGACCACTTTGTCATCTACTCACTTAGCCAGCACTGTGTGCGAGCGTGGGAGTGCCCTAACACTTTTTTCACCCACTTCTGTCTGCTTCTGCTCCAGTTCTTAGCCAGCCGCCCAGTGATGAGTGAGTCACACAGCCTAAGTTGCTTCTAGCCTTCTCTTGCAGGATGCTGCCTTATTAATTGGACCAGGCGGAGTAAGATTTCGATCATGTCATCGGTCAGGTCCTCGCATTGAACGGGTGATTCTCTACTTGGTAACCATCCTCCAATAATGGCGTGCACCACTGTTCTTCCCGCGTTCTAGCAAAGGTTCTCCTCCTCCAAGCTGATTTAGGCTAATGAGCACACACTACCAGCGTTGCTAGCCTGCATAGACAAATCAAAGGGGTAGAACAGCATATATCAGGTGAATCGGCAGCTCATTGGGGTGAGCCTTGGCGTGGCGGAGGGCAGAGTCTTGTAGTGGCAGTGTGTGGGGGAACAAAAAACGACCATGGGGGGAGGTTGCAACCGAAAAAAACACTTTTTCCTCGGGCTGCAGTCGGCGAATCAAAGGATCTGCCTGACAGTGATTTTAGGTCTGCCTTGACGTTGGGCAATGAAATTTGCACACCCCTGCCCTAAAGGATAGGTACCAGATCCCCGCAGACCAGTACTGGAGGTACCTACAGATCAGATACAGTATCAAGCCCATATATAGCCCAGTCCCTAAGACCACCCCTACCCCAACCATAGTCCAGACCTCGAGCTGGACTAAACCAGTTAAAAAAAAAAAAGGCAAGTATAATATATAGTGATCTTAGAGATTCCTTCCCAGATCCCACTCTATCAGCCAAAACTCAGTGGGAGGAAGAGACCAACACTACAATTACCAGTACTCAGTGGGCTAACTGCTGGATGTGCATACACCAATCCTGTCAGGATGGGAGGAACAGACTAATCATGAACAAAATGTTATTAAGGTGGTACTATACCCCTTCCAACCATAAACGGCTTGGGCTCCTTTCAGATGACTCATGCTGGAGAAGTGGTCAGGGGGGAGGCACACTTGTATCACGTCATGTGGAAATGCCCCAAGATCAAGGCCCTGATTTTTCTGCGGCAATACAGGTATAAATTCTGCGGCAACTCCCCCTGTTGCTGCAGAACTTCTGCAGCATTAGTTTCCTATTTCTGCAGAAATTTTGCAACAGCAGTTGGGGGCTTCGGTAGCAGTCAACAACTCCTCCCCCCCCAGCACCCTGGTTGGGGAAAAATGTTAGGTTTGGGGCTGGGACCTACAAACTAGAGAAGGCTGTCAATTAACTCATGAGTTCTTAGTATTAGAAAGTAAAAAACGTTTGTTTTTAAATTCCACTGGATTCCCAAACACGTTCTGCAGAATTTAATATAAACTGTGGAATAGTTTTCTGGGGGTTTATATGATCCATGGAATAACCACAGTTTATATGATCCATGGAATACTTTTCCTTGGTTAGAGTCAGTGTAAACTGCAGATTTGTTTTACTTACAATTTATACTGACTTTTTATTTTTTTTTCCATGTATTATGCTTTGTGTCCTCATCTGCCGGTCCCTGTTGTTCCGATCTACACACACTTAACCACACCCCGGAACTTACTTCACTCCCAAACACCCTCAGCTTACCCCCCAGAGGTGGGGCCACTGGGTGGGGGGGGCCCTTCCACTGATGGAGACCGAATGGTAGAATGGGAGCAAGAGCCCGGTCAGTAGCATAGGGACTGCAGTGTGGGGGCAGACGTCATTGTGTGGTGGCAGAACCTCCATTTTCTGTTTCCTCCCTGGGAGGCGTGTCATACAATGAGGCTGGGGCAGCACACTGAACATCTGACACACCTCCCAAACGTAGTCCGTCCCAGCTGTCGCACCCCAGGTTACTAGGAGAGGTTGCCCAAACTCTGGTGACTTCCCCACCCTCCCCACTGGAGGAGAAGAGCAGTTCATAGGACGCTTGATCCTTCTCCCCCAGGACAGCCCTCCAACTTCTCAGGCTCATTCCCGAACCCGGGTCATCAGGGTTGTGAGCGGTAGCAGTACCGTAGTTCAGGCGGGCCGGCTAAATACTGACTCTTCACTATAAACTGCAGAATAATATTCTGCATTTCATGTAAACTGCAGAATAATTATGTGCAGTTCATGTAAACCGCCAGACTAATTTTCCGCAGTTCATGTAAACCGTGGAATAATATTCCACAGTTCATGTAAACCACGGAATAATATTCCACAGTTGTTTACATGAAATTTGGCGACAATTTCCATGGCCGCGGAATCACAGAAAACACGGGGCCTTGCCCAAGATCAGTCCCTACTGGAATGACATAATCAGAATGTGCAAGGAGGTGGTGCCCCACATATCGATCAGTGCCCCCCTTCTACTGCTGGGCTACATGCTGGAAAGCCACCCCAGATACTTCATTTAATACAAATGGACTTCAATAAGGCATTTGACTCAGTGCCGCATGGGAGGCTGGGTAGTAAGCTGGCAGGTACAGGTGCAGGGGCGAAAATGGTAGGATGGGTAGTAAACTGGTTACAGGGAAGGCAGCAGAGGGTGGTGGTGGTGGTGCGAGGGGAGCTGTCATCTCTGAGGGCAGTGACAAGCGGAGTACCACAGAGCTCAGTGCTGGGACTGGTGTTTGTTTGGGTTGTTCATATCAGACATCTCAATGGGCATCAAGAGAAAGATCAGTTTGTTTACAGATGACACCAAGATGGGAACAGTAGTGGATGACCTAGGAGGGTGGCATGGGTTGCAGGATGATCTGTTAAAATTGGAGACCTGGTCGGACACCTGCAGTTGGGGTTCAATGCCAAAAAGTGCAAGGTGCTATATTTTGGAGCAAAAAACCCAAGAAGGAGCTACCAGCTTTGGCGGGGGGGGGGAGTTCAGCTAGCCATGACAGAGGAGGAGAAGGATCTAGGGGTGATTATAATGGGCACAATGAACAACTCGGTACAATGCAGGAAGGCAGCTACAAAGACCAACAAAATGCTGGGTTATATTGCCAGGGGTATATCTTCAAGGAGAGGGGAGGTGATCCTGTCATTATATGGGTCACTGGTTAGGCCACACCTGGAGTACTGCGTGCAGTAGTGGCACCCATACCTGAAGACGAACATTTAAGTTACTGGAGAGGGTACAGTGCAGGGCAACAAAGATGATCCAGGGACTAGGGGACATACCCTACATGAGCAGGCTGAGGGAGTTGAACATGTACTTAGTGGAGGAGAGGAGAGACGAGGGATATGATTGAAACCTTCAAGTACATGAAGGGAACAAACAAGACAGGCATGGAGGGACTATGCAAGTTAAGGGGGGGGTAGGGACACTTGAGGTCATGATCTTGGATTGGAGGGGGGGAAGGTTCAGGAAGGAAACAACACTTTTTTTCGGAGCGAGTGGTGTCTGGATGGAACACATAGCCTGCGGAAGTGATATCCTGTAGAACAGTGGACTACTTCAAAAGGGGATGGAATGGGGTAAGAGGGAGGGTCAGCTGCGGTATAAGGGTTGCTAGCTGCACACTTGAGCAGACTTGGCAGACCATAAGGCCTTTACCTGCTGGCAAATTAGTATGTTCATATGTAAATATGATCCGGCTGCACAGTGGGCTACAGTTGGCTGGAGCCCTGGCAAAGAAGCTCCTCCTGATGAAATGACGCACTGACCCATGCCCACCCTTTGCAGAATTCATACTGTCGCTGAACCAGGTAGCCAACTTTGAAAGGATGTCTGGCTATGCCACGGCTCCCTAGAGAAATACTGTCTGTGTTGGCAACCCTTTTTAAACTCCATATACTGTCACAACATGTTGGATAGTGTAGCGGGGAGCCCTAACCCCTAAATGTCCACACAGATACCCCTCAAGACGTACGTTATAAGTGCTAAATAAACCAACCCCCGCCCATGGTTACCCAGATATGTAAATAGTTGTGTTTACCCATTGGATGGGGCAATCTTGTAATAGATGCTCCAGGCACCCACAACCAGATATGCTGGGCTAGACGCAAATATCTGTAAAGGACCACCAGACATAGACAGGTCATTTAGGCCTTGGGTCCCCCCCTCCAGAATTTTCACTGGATATAGACCAATGTTGTTGGCAGTAGATGCCATTCAATGGACGGACCCCACTTGACACGATAAAGCTAATGATATATGTATTGTTCTTGGTAACAAGGTCATAAATGTAGGCAATATTATGACTGTAGACAACTATATGTTGGAGCTAAAATACAGCTACACTCTACAGTAGCCCGGGGTAGTTACATATCACACAGCCAGGTAGCACAGGTAATTAACCTCCCCAGCAGAGCAACCGCAATAAGCAAATCAATGGAATATGACTTTGCAGTTAAGCTATATTATAACAGTAGACAGCTGTTATGTTAGGCAGTAAAATTAAACCCTATAGCTACAGAGGGGTAGCTACATAGCATAGAACCAGGTAGCACAAGTAATTTCTCCCCAGCAGAGCCAACAGTAAGCAAAACAGTGGAATATATCTATGCAGTTATACTTTGCATCCTAACGCACAAAATAACATATAAGCAATGGAAAACTTATGTTGATTGAAACGACAGATGTCCAAGTTCATATGAGAGATGAAGTTCAGATTTGGAGGAGGAGGGTGTACTGATTAGGACAGCGTGGCCGACTGATGACTGACTCCCACAGCTGACATCCACAGTAGACATCTTTGGCGATGAAGCCCATAGCACTCCAGACTGCAGGTACAGAGGACTGCTAGGGCAGGGTTGTCCGGGGGGGGGGGAGGAGAGGAGAGGGGTCCCAGCATCTGGACTAAGCCGCCTCTCCAACCCCATAGCATTTGGCAGAAATGTCTGATGCCGCAAAAAAGTGCTTGACTGCATTTTTAAACTGGCTGGAGTTCAAGTCAAATTTGGCACCCTTTTAGATCTGATACCCGACTGACTGCAGCAGTGGCGGGCGGTGGCCTTGGGGTCATAGCCATTCAGGGCTTTGTTCTTGTGGCTTGTATCATTGTCAGTGAGGGAGAGAGAATCACAGCATCAGGACAGAACTGCTTCTCCAACACCGTGGCTTGCAGTAGAAAAGTCCAATGCAGCAAAAAGGTGTTTGAACCTACTTTTAAACCAACTGCAGTTCAAGTTAAATTTGTCGCCCTTTAGGATCTGCTTACATTGTATTTTAATACATAATTATTTTATACTTCACAAACCTTATTTGGCACCTCAAGTACCCTTGGTACTTTGATTCAATTTTTTCCTACTTTTTACATTAATGATGACGGTTACAGGCTGAGGTGAGGAAGGAACTCTACATGGTATGTTTTGTATAAAGATTGAAGTTGCTCTACAGATATAAACATAATCTGTCTCCGGGGGGATGTATTAACATATAAATGTGTTAAAAATTTCATTTACATTGTTTCAAGTCACCAAATATATGTTAATACATACCCCAGAGCCCCTCGTTGCTATATAAGAGTGGTTTCACGCACCTTCTGCTGGAGCAAGAACAGTGAAGCTGAGCTATTCTGGCTCCAGACGAAGGCAAGTGAAACCACTCTAATACAGCAACGTGAAGCGATGGGGGATGTATTATTGTATTACTGATCGAGAGGGACTAACAATATATACTAAAAAAAAAAAACTGTTCCCGGAATGTGCCCGTTTCCAGGGCATCTGTGCATGAGAGAGGCTTCACAGAATAAGGGTGTCTCACGTGCAGGGGAAAGGAGCGCTCTGATTGGTCGGGAGCGCTCCCTCAATCTATAACATACAAAATATATGCAACTGAAATCTCATATCTCACCTGACCTTTGTGATGTCACTGTATTGAAGGAATCGTTGCTGATGGCAGGAACACTCCCACCTGTCACTGAGGTCCTGTCACTATAGCCTTCCCCTCAGTTATCCCTAACCACAGATGTCTCTGGGATGGGGTAGGGCTCCCACTGGGGTTCTTCAAGGACCCAGGGTGTTTGGTCTCCAACTGACTGCTCTCTCCACATCAACATTCTGGAGATGCGGGCTGTTCTTCCTGGCCTCCACACCTACAGGTCTTCACCCCACAAATTTATGGTTGTCCCCTACTGGAGCAGATGAAAAATCAACATGTCATGCACTACCTTAATAAGCCAGGATGTACCCACTTCTTACCCCTTCAGCAAAGAAATGACATTGGTTTGGGAGAAGGATGGGACACATGACATACACATAGTGGCCACTTTTCTGCCTAGCTGTCTGAAATGCTCAGACAGAGACTCTCAGCAGGTCAGTTGTTCTGTCCCATGAGTGATAGTTGTTGGACAATGTGGTCAGTGAGCTCTTCACTCACCAGGGTCAACTCAAGCTGTACCTTTTTTAGGTCCGCACTTATTGCAAGACTGCTGCATTTTTGTTCGCTCACTGAAGGGCCTGAAATTGTTTGGAGAGATACGTTGCCCCTCTCCTGAGTGGGGAGATTCCTCTATACATTCTCTGCTCCCAGTACCCTTAATCAAGTTCAGGTTTATTGCAGGAAGGACTCCGTTGAGCAAGCTCATTCACAAGGAGGTCCTGAGGCACATACACATACAATTCGCAATTACATAGACCGAGTTATATAAAATGTAGAACAAAGAAAAAAAAATATATAATACAAGAGGTATACACAATAGAAGTCCTTATGCTATATATGCAGTACATTCCAGCTTTAACCTTGCCCTAAATTATGCAACACATTTCAGCTTAATAAGTAGAGGCCAGTTGGTACTAGGAAGTTGACTTGGCACTGGGGCCTAGTAGCACCTACATATGTCTTTAATTTAGAGATGGCTAGTGTTTTGTAGGAGTTAATTGATACGATTCTGGTTAGCTTCAGCATGGTTCATAGTTGGTTCCAAATGTTTGGGAGGCGCATGAGACAGCTCTTCGCCAGCTGTAATCGTGTCCTGGGAACATCTAGTAGGATAAGGCTTGATTCTTAGGGAGTAGGCGCTATAGATGTGTATGAGAGATGTTAAATAGACGGTAGTTTGTGGAGTAGTAATTTGTGGGTCCAAATGCCAGCATGCAGGAGGCGTCTGGTGGCAAGAGAGGTCCATCCAACTGCTGCATAAAGATCACAGTGGTGGGTCCTGTATGCAGAGTTAGTAATGAGCGTTAAGAGCACGTGATAGAGTACGTCCCAGTTTATATATGCTCAAGGTTGGGGAGGAGATAAAGATAATCTCTGTAATCAAGCAAGGGAAGGAATGTTGCTTGACAAGTCTTTATGGGTCATGAGAGAAAGAGGGTCCTATTTCTAAAGAAGAAGCCCAAGCGTGCTTTAAGCCTCTTTGATAGATCCTCGATGTGGTCGTTGAAGGAAAGCTTGTTGTCTGTCCACATACCTAGATATTTAAATTTAGGTACGACTTCCAAGGGTTCACCTAGGGAGGTAACTATGAAGTTTTTAGGTGGGGTAGGTAGGGCACCAGACAAGGCAAGTCTCGAGAAAATCATTGTCTTGGTTTTTTTGGCATTTAAGAGAAGCTTGGCATTGATAAGGTTGCTTTCTAACTGGATAAAGTCAGCGTGGAGTGCTTCCCTAACTTCAGTTAAGGACGAGCCTGATGCGTACAAAACCGTATCGTCTGCAAAGAAATGTATGCTCCTTTATGTGGGAGTCAAGGTAGTTGATGTGCAGGGAAAAAAAGGATTGGTCCTAGGATGGAGCCTTGAGGGACTTCTCTGGCAATTGGAAGGGGGGCAGATAGTAGGCCATCAGCTTTGACTTTTTGTATCCTTCCTGTGAGATAACTGTTAAACCACTGTAAAGTAAGTGGAGTGACACCTATGTAGGCAAGACAGGTGATTAGGAGGTGATGGTCTACAGTGTCGAAGGCCTTACTGAGGTCTAGAAAGACTGCACCAGTAACTTTCTTGGTGTCCATAGCATGGATCCAGTCATTAGAGACTTTAGCCAAGGCTGAGATGGTACTGTGCTTTGACCTGAAGCCTGATTGGGCCGGGTTTAGGAGTGAGTGCACTACGAGGTGATTTTTTTAGTTGGTTGTATATAAGTTTTTCCAGCACTTTGGAGAGAACTGGCAAGACAGAGATAGGACGGTAGTTGTTTAAGTCACAAGGATCTCCTGATTTGAAGAGAGAGGAAGAATATGGGCAGATTTCCAGCAGGATGGAACAGTGGCTGTGGTAATAGAGAGGTTGAATATGAAGGATGGGGTTGTGAGCTGGGCATAGCCAACCGCAAGAAAAATGATTCAAGACCAGTCCCTCAGACTTTCTTGTGTGGAGTAAGAATTATGTCTTCGACTTCTTTGTAGCTAAACAGGCACAACTGGAAAGGATGAGGTGGAGTAGTATATGTAGTATCTGGACTAGTGTTGCTATTCACCGGCCAGCGATGAGGAGAGTCAAATGCCAACCTGGCAGTGGCAAAGTGAAGGTCAAGTTCTTCGAGGATTCGTAGTTTATTTTCAACCATCCCGCCCTGGCCAGAATCTTGGTGGGAAGGGAGGAAGCAGCAGGATGGCCTTCAATGGAACCAGTGTCTTCGGATTTTGGGAGTTCCTTTGGCCTGCTCCAGAGTGAGATGTAGAAGTTTGCTTTAGTAGCACGTACACTTTTAACACAGGCATTTGGCAGTTCTAAACGCCTGCCAGTCTGCCGGGTCCTTTGTGTGCCTGGCCTTAGCCCATAGCTTGTCTCTATTGGTAAGTGCAGATTTGTGCTCTTAGGTGAACCACAGATGCGAGATTTTCCGCACCCTCATTTTAATAAGAGGAGCATGCTTGTTAATTAGTGTGGTGAGGTTGTCATTTAGGACAGAGATGGTGGCATCAGCAGATTTGGCAAGATATAGGTCTTGCCACCTGATCGTAACTAGATCAGTTAGGAAGTTTACTGAGTTGAATTTACGGAACGAGCGTTTGATTCTAAATTTAGGGTGCTGCTGGGTTTTAGATTGGAATCTTGTACATACAACGATACTGTGGTCGCTCATGTCGCTATGGAAAACTGCAGAATGTGAAATTTTATGGGATGTGAAGTTAAGATGACATCTAAGAGTGAGCTGTTGGCAGAGTTAGAAGCATTGTTTCTTGTGGGTTCAGTTACTATCTGTAAGACCCAGCTCATCACAGATGGCTTTTAGGAGTGGGATTTAGCAGTGAGCCAAACCATATTTAAGTCCCTAAGATTAATGTTTCGTGTTAGCAGCCAAAGTTATGGATTTCAAACATTAAGAATTTCTGTGCCTTGACGGGGTCTATAGCCAGTAATGATTGTGACGACTCTGAGGATAGAAGGTGAAGTTTAGCTTGAGACAATCTATATTCCTTGGGCTTAGTTTTACAGGAAATGCTGCTAACATCAAATTTTGATTTACGTATACAACCACTCTCCCCCCGAATCCCTATCAGCCCTAAAGAGCTTGAAGTCCGTATAGTAATTCATGGATCAGTGTTGGTCTTTTTAGCCATGACTCTGTAATTATAATTAGATCGGTCAGTGTGGGCTGCCCAAACTTGAAGATGATCAAGTTTTTTGAGCAGGCTTAGAATATTGACCATAATCAGTTTCATCCCAGGAGCAGCTGCAAACTCCGACGGAGAAGTGATTTGAGTTGGGGGACCTGGATTTAGTTCGACATTGGCTGAACAGAAAAGGAGAATTAGAAACATTTTCTTGAGGGCATTTATCAGGTAGAAGTGGGCTCTTTTCGTATGGGTTCTTGTGTGGTGTTGAGTCATTGAGATACGTCTAGCCAGGGCATAGGAGATGCTGACATGGCCGTTCAAGGCTAGCAGGGGAAGTTCACGGAAAGACATTGGCGAAGGGAGGAGGGCCAGAGGAGAGGGATGAGAATTAAAATGAAAACCCGACAGATTAAGAGTAGGGAAGCAATATGAAGATGCAGCAGGAACTATGATTGTGGGTTCCCAGGCTGGGATGACTTCTGACTTAGCATGGATCAGTGCTTTATGAGCCATAATTTTTGCCAGGATTAGAAGCAGAATGATAATGCAGGCCATATTGCCTGTGATTGAGTACACTGATTTGTGTAGAAAGACCAAGAACCCCTCTAGTGGCAGGTCTGTATAACCTGCTAATGGAAAACTAGCCAAAAAAACTTCTATTACACAGTTGAAATGTGCTTAGTTCTATCGAAAATCTATTTGTAAAAAGTGCCAGGTGGCTGAAGCAGGGGAAGAGTCTTGGCCAATCAGAGTGGGTTTGCTGGAAGTGCCCGTGTTCCGATTGGCTGCGTTGTCCCGTACCTTCCAAGGAGCTGCAGGCGGGCGGCCCTGGTCTGCTGGTGGCTGTCTGGGTGCCGGGCCGACCGTGGGGAGCTGGGAGCAGCCCTGCTCAAGGGCAGGCAACTTCCAAGGAGCTGCAGGCTGGCGCCCTGGTCTCCGGTCGGTGGCTGGCTGGGTGCTGGCCAACCATGGGGACTGAAGCAGTCCAAGGCGTGCAACAAGGAGCTGCAGGCGGGTGTCCTGGTCTCGGCCGGTGGCTGGCTGGTGTCGGGTTGAGTATGGGGAGCTGAAGCAGCCTGGCTAAGGGCAGGCAACTCTAAGGAGCTGCAGACTGGCGCCCTGGTCTCGGGTCGGTGGCTGGCTGGTGCTGGCCAACCGTGGGGAGCTGAAGCAGTCCCACTCAAGGGCAGGCAGCTTCCAAGGAGCTGCAGGCGGTGTCCTGGTCTCGGTCGGTGGCTGGCTGGTGCGGCGACCGTGCAGGGGGCTGGGCAGCCCGCTCGGGGCAGGCACTTCCAGGAGGCCAGTGAGCGTCTTGGTCTCGGTCAGTGGCTGGCTGGGTGCCGGCTGACTGTGGGGGAGCTGAAGCAGCCCCGTTCATGGGCAGGCAGCCCAATACAATCAAGATGGTATTGGTGAAGAACAGGGTAGAACTGGACACTCTTATTCTGCTGTCTCTGTTCTGGTCCAGGCAGATTTGTTTTTCCCTGCTATGCCACATAGTAGTTTTACCTTTGGTCCCCCTGCCTTTACAGTCTGGGCTCCTGTCTTGGAACATGAGAGCCCCATTGCACTTGGACCTTCTGGTACTGCACCTTCATGCTTTGCTCCTGAAGCCATAGAACTGTACCAGTTTGCAGTATCTTCAACTGTATTGGATGTACTTTTGGCAGCTGGAAAGCTGTCTATTCATCACCCATATTTCCAGAAATGGAAATTTTCAGTATGTGGTGTGCCTCTCCCTCTTTGGACCTCTTTTCTTGTCTAGTCCAGTATGTTATGGAGTATCTCCTGTTTCTGTCAGACTAAATCCTTCAGTACTGTTCAGTGAAGGTACATCTTGGAGACATTTCTGTCTTACATGCCCTCTTAGAGGGCCAGATTGTGGCACAGTTGGAGTTCTTGCAGATTCCTAAATGGTCTCCTGCTTCTGTGTTCCCCACTGTGTTGCCCACTTCGGTCTAGGACCTTAACTTGGTTCTGGAGTCAATGAAGCACAAGGGGGGCTCACCTATAGTGGGTGCTGAAACCTGGGAGTGTAATAGTAACACAAAAGCACAGATTCCCATTCAAATGCGGTAGGTTGGCACATGTGAAAAAATAGACACTATCACCTTAATATGTGCAAGTAATGCAATATTTATTGAAACAAGCACAGTAGTCAATAGCAAAAACACGTAAACTATAGTGAACCACACCAGCAGTTTACTGGTTTAGACTAACAGTATGAACATACAAAATTGCCGGCAGAAAAAGGCCCACAGGTCTATCAAGTCTGCCCGATTTGTGCAGCTCTTAGTTTCATGTCATTAAAGCTGCCCCGCCCCCACCCAAACCCCTCCCTTCCTCTTCTTTCCCGGTCATTCCCCTCTTTATGCTCTTGTCTATACTAACCCTGCCCTTGACTCTATCCTAAGCCCACTTAAAGCTATCTACTGTCCTTTGAACGATTAACTCCTCCGACAGTGCGTTCCAACCCGCCACCACTCTCTCTCTTTGAAGTAGTGCCTCCTCATCTCCCTCCTAAACCTTCCCTCTTTCAACGTCAGACTGTGCCCCCCTAGTGACCCTTCCCCCCTTTAAGTGGAACAATCCTCCCTTCCTGACTTTGTTAATGCCCTTCAAGTACTTAAAGGTCTCTATCATGTCTCCTCTTACCTTTCTGTCTTCCAGCGAGTACATGTTGAGCTCCTTCAGCCTTTCCTCATACGGCAACTCACCTAGTCTCTTGATCATTTTTGTAGCCCTACACTGCACCCCCTCCAGTAATCTCGCATCCTTTTTGGGGGTATAGGCCCCAGTACTGTACACAGTACTCCCAAGTTTGGCCTCACCAGTGTTATATACAATGGCAGGATGACCTCCCCTTTCGAGAGGTGATCTCTCTGACAGTGCACCCCAGCATCCTATTTGCCCTTGCTGCCGCCCTCCTACACTGTGCTGATACCTTCTTGTCCCCTGTGACTATGATCTCCAGGTCCCTTTCCTCCTCTGAAGCCGTTACCTACACTCCCCCCAGCCAGTAGCTGTTCCTGGGATTTCTGGCTCCATGGTGCATGACCTTGCATTTCTTAGTGTTCATCCCCAACTGCCACTCCCTAGACCAGTGTTCAAGTTTAGCTAGATCCTCTCTGAGTGCCTGCCTCTCTTCCTCATTGTCCATTTTTGCACAAATCTTAGTGTCATCTACGAAGAGGCTGATCTTACTCTTGACCCCCTCTGCAATGTCTCCAATGAAAACATTGAACAAAACTGGGCCCAGCGCTGAACCCTGCAGTACTCCACTTGTTACTGGCATTGGCTTGGATGTCCCCCCCTTACAACTACTCTTCGTTGTCTGCCCTGCAGCCAGCTCTCAACCCACCCCACAAGTTTTTCTCCCCGCCCCCATGTCCCTCGGCTTTCTCATTAACCTCCTGTGCTGCACCGAGTCTAAAGCCTTGCTGAAGTCCAGATACAGGACATCTACAGCGTGGCCTTCGTCAACCGCCCTAGTGACCCAGTCAAAGAAGTCGATCAGGTTAGTTTGGCAAGATCTTCCCATGACAAACCCATGCTGTCTGTCGTCCTGCAGACCTTTGCTATCAAGAAGGGTTATCAACCTCTCCTCCAGACTCGCCTCCATCAACTTCCCCACTATGGAAGTCAAGCTCACCGGTCTGTAGTTACCCGGTTGGTCCTTTGGTCCACTCTTGTGAAGGGGCAACACGTGAGCCATCCTCCAGTCCCTGGGTGTATTCCCTGTTTCCGAGGATTTGTTGAACAGGTCCATCAGAGGGCCTGCCAACATCTCTGCCAGTTCCTTCAGGACCCTTGGGTATACACCGTCTGGTCCTGGGGCCTTGTCCACCCACAAGGCTTTAAGACCCTTCAGAACTCTATCCTCTTGGATGACCCCGTCTGTTATCTCTCCCCCCCCCCACTCTTGCCCCCTTTCCCCTGCGGTATTGTCATCCCTTTCTTTTGTGAATACTGATCAAAAATACTCATTGAATGCCTCTACCTGATCTTCCCCTTGTTCTGCCCATCTTTCCTCTCTCTTGATTCTAGTAATATCATTCCTGCAACTCCTCTTCTCCCTTATGTATTTAAAGAACCCATTTTCCACCTTTCTGATCCCCTGAGCCAACTTCAGCTCCTTTGCTGCCCTGACTGACCTGGTCGCCTCCCCTAGATGCCTTTGTGAACACCTGTCTATCCTCATGCTCAGATTTTCTTAACTTAATGAAAGCCAGTCTTTTTTCCCTCACCTTCCCCTCCACCTCCTTGCTGAGCAGGCTAGTTTTTTTTTGGCCTGGACTGCTTACTCTGAGATTTGGCACACGTGTTCGTGGCCTCTTTTAACCCCTTCCTAATGATTGCCCACTTCATTTCAGCATCCATCCCTGGGTTAATTTCCACTAAATACCCCTCTAGGATGCTGCCCATTCTGGCAAAATCTGCCTTCCTGAAATCCAACACTCTAGTCCTGGTCTTAGCCGACTCCCTTCCTGTGTTGAGGAGGAACCACACTAAAGCGGTGATCGCTTCCTGCTAGAGGGTTCTGTACTACCACATTCTGGAATTGGTCCCCATTTGTTAGCACCAAGTCCAGCATGTTCCCCTCCCTAATAGGATCCATCACCCCTTGCACTAGGTAGCTATTTTGGATAGCCTCCAGCAGCACCTATTCCCTGGTGTGTACTGGAGTTACTGTCTGCCAGTCAACCCCAGGTAGGTTGAAGTATCCCAATATAACTGTATTCCCTTTGCCACTGACCTTCCTGATTTGCTCCCCCAGCTCCCTCTCCACCTCCTCGCTCTGTGAGGGTGACCTGTACACCACTCCCATCCTGAGCTTCTTACCTTTAGGGCTTTGGAGCAATACCCATATGACTCCTGGCCTCCCCTCATCCCCGTCCTCCCTGGTACACAGTATCCCCTTCCTGACATAAGTAGCCACCCCTTCCCCCTCCCTGTCCCTGTGGAACACACCTTGTATCCTGGGATTGTGAGATCCCAGTCATGGTATTGGGTGGCCCAGGTCTCTGAGATGGCGGCAATATCTACCTTCCCTCCGCCATCATTGCCTGAAACTGTGCCACCTTGTTTGCTAAGCTCCTTGCATTCAAGGATGCTACAGCCCACCTTGTGTCCCACCCCTTGTATTTCCATTTCTCCCCTTTCCACTTTTGTCTTGGTAACTTCCCCTCATTCTCCTCCTCCCTCTCTGGGGGTCGAGGCCTTCCAGTCCCCCCTGGAAGGTGCCTTCTCCCTGCTATCCAACTCAGCCCCTTTCCCCTCCTCAGTTTAAATCTGTGTTGTTTTTAATGTACTTCTCCAGTCCCTGTGTCAATGCCCTTGTACCTTCGATGTTGAGATGCAGCCTATCCTTGGCATAAAGCTCCTTACTGTTCAATGTCTCGCCCCACTTCCCTACTACCCTCTGCACCCATTTCTGCACACCAACCCTTCAGCCACCCATTAAACTCCTGTATTCTTAGCTTTCTCACAGTGCTTGCCCTAGGTACTGGGAGTACCTCGGAGAACGTCACTGAGCTTTCCACCTGGTTGCAGATACCTCCCACTTCTCTGAACCTCTCCTGCACTTCTTCCACTGTACTGCCATCTAGGTCATTTGTTCCTAGGTGTGCAATGATTTGAGACTTCCCTCCCACCTTTTCCACACATTTCTGAATGCACTGCCCTACTCTCCCCATTGTCATGCCTGGCATACACTCCACCCAGGTTTGACTCTTCCTTGCTCCCTTATCTCCTCATCTCACCCCCCTGAGCATAGAATCCCCTAATACAAGTTCTCCCTCCCCCATCCCTTGCACGTCCCCCATGGTTTGACCTCCTACGAGCCCTTTTCCTCAGTGTCCTCTCCTTTCATGCCCTGCCCTTTTCCCCCTCCCTTCTCCTCCAAGTGCACCTCCACTTGCTCTCCTCTTCCTCCTCCGTCCTTTCTGTGCTCGCTCCCTTTCACAACCACTCCCCCTCCACTACTTTTACGTCCTCTTACTGTCCCCTGCATTGTGCCTCCCCCTCCCAACATGTTTTGGCCTTCCTTCCCTTTTGTTTAGTGTGTTCGTGCCAACTTGACCTACTTCCCTGCCCCTCCTCGCTTTTACCCTACTGTGTTCCCTCTCTCTCCTTGTACCATGTATTTCCCCCTTGCCTCCTGGTCACCTGACTCTTGTTGTATGGTGGCTTCCCCAACCTCCTGCTGTGTTTCATCAACCAGTAACTGCGTACCTGTTTGTTGTCACCAACCTCCTGTCCTCCCCTGAAATCCCTTCCTGCCTCTGCTTACCCTGAATCTCTTTCCTACTTCCTCTCCTTCCTTTCTGTCTACCTGTGTTCCCTACCACCTGCCAACACCCTGTTTTGGCACTCCCAGGACCCTGTGGACTTGGCCTCCCCTGGCCGAGCACCCCCTTCTAGCGCATGGTAGCCTGGTCTGTCTTGCAATGGAGTCCTCCCTGTCCCTATGCCCTATCTCCTCCTCACCTACTCATACCTGTCCCCTTGCTTCTGTTCCTGTCTCAAGCTCTCTATCTCCAGTGTAAGTTGTCTAAACATCCTACACACTGGACAACCCCCCCCCCCACCGTCTGCCAGATTTCCAGAAATGAGTGCTGCCCGCACCCATCCCAGCCTTCCTGTGCTCCCAGCTACAGTCATCCCTACCTCTCTATTCCTCCCCATTCCCTCACCTGCCTCCTTGCCCTGGCCTCCACACCCCCGGTCCCTTAGTCTCTAAATATTCCACAGCTCTTTACAATTACATCTGTATTTCTATAAGGGCTGTAAACCTGCAGCACTGCCCCAAAACTCTTACTCTCTCTTTCCTTCTGTAGGGACTTACAGCTTCTCTCTCCTCCTCTTGTATGTTCTCTTTGGACCTAGTTACTGGCTACACCCTTTGTAATTCTGCCTGTATATCAGCTAGGCTACTGCTTGTGCTGTGCTGCCTAACTGTTCTTGCCTCTTTATGTAGTGGCTTGGCCTTTCAATATAAAGGCAGAGCACCTGAGGGTGGTTGGAGAATGTGAGTGGGTAGCTGGGGGGGGGGGGGGAGGGGGGCAGCTACTTTGGTACACAGTGTCTACAAAAACAATCAGGTAAAAAAAGATGTACTTCCATAAACTACAGGGCAAAAACACAGCTCTAGTTCAACATACCAGCAAACAGATTCTCCTAATCCTGCTCACACAAAATGGGGACTCTAACTAAATGTCTTTTAGGCACACACTGAGTCAGTTGAGACAATGCATCAAAAAGTCACAGCTCACCTTGTTCCTGAGTTTGTGTGAAATGCGCTTACACTCTCAAGTGTGTCCTATGGATTCCGTGTCCGTGATACTCCTCATACATGCTTTGTCCATCCTGGGACTAAAACTCTCGAAAACTAGTTGAAATGAGCATAAAGCTAAACGGAGCACAGCGGAGCAAACAATTGTGGTGCAGTATATCAAACGGGGAACGTAGGTGATGTTTTGAAATACATCATCAGAGCGTTCTGAAGTCACTTAATCAGGCTTTTCAAACCTGTTTGCCATTAGTGAGCTTTTTTGGTGGCTGCCACCTTGGGTCAATAGGTTTACAAGCTACAGGCATTGATTACTAATCTTTCTCACTTCATACTCATTCTATGTTGTTTCCTAAAGTTGCGTCTGCATTTACCTTAAATTAGATTAGGTAAAGGATTTCAAGCAATCTGATTGGTTGTCAGCCATGCATTAGATGTGTCTAATGCACAGCTAAATCAAGAACCCCCATTTAGAATACGCAAGCCCATTTTATAAGCGCAATAAGCCACTCTGGGGATGTGCATTAGACAGTTCTAATGACTGACTAGGATTGGCTACTCCGCCTGTGGCCTCGTGCCTCACTACGTCCCCCTAGCCGTGCATTAGAACTGTCTAATGCACACCCCATCATGTCTTATTGCTTACCTATTCACCTTCCTGTGTTTTTCCTTTATTCCACAGAATGCTGGAGAGATTATCCTGCATATTCTTGATATCCATAGAGCATTCTGTTTGGATCACACAAAGGCCTGTAGAAAGTCCTCACAGCTTCTTGCTTCATTCGCCACCAGGATGATGCGCACTTCTGTCTCTAAGCAGCTGCTTGCCAAATGGTTGGCATCCTGCATTTCTTTATGCTACCAGAAGCCTGGAAAAAAGCTTCCTTGTCCTGTTCATGAACATGCTACTCTCTTAGTATGGCCACTTCCATTGTTTTCTTCCATTCTGTCTTGCAGCTGGCATATGCTCTGCTGCCACATGGAATGGGATCCAAATTGTCACTAAACATTACAGTTTGGAGTTGGTCTCCTATAGATGGGCTGGCTTCAGCCTTGCCATTCTCTGTGGTCTGCTGTCTTAAGGAGATAAGTGTCCTCTCACTCTGCAGTGCTGGATTTCTTGGGACTCTTTCCATATGTGTGGCTCTGTGGAGGTACAGTATATGTCCATGAAGAAGACAGTTTAGTTACTTATTAACAATAGATCTTTTAGAGAGTCTCCTCCATACAGCCTCAGTTCTCCCACCCACCTATTCCTTTCTATATTTTCAGGTGAGATATTGATGAAGACCTGCTGATTGCTGTACTTTTGGTTTTCTTCTTTCTTTGTTCCCTCAAAGGGATGTTTATCCCCACCTCTCCTGTCAGCCTGACTGAGGTTTCTGTTTCTCATTTCGGAATTGTACAACCTTGAGTTTCTCTCCAGCAGGAAACTGAGGAGGTATGGATCTACCCGTGTTATATAGGCACCACTAATGTATATCATAGTGGGTGGCCCCGCTATGCAGAAGTTTCCTAGTGGTCCTGATGCAGAAGACTTGCAGGTCAGTATGTGTGGATTGATGGAGGAGTTTCTCTCAAAAGATATACAGTACTGTTACAGGTACGTAACTAAACTTTAAGCAACTTACAGTAGCAGCCAAATGCCAACATAGTGCTGTAATGTTTGTGCATTTCATTATGTAACCCCTAGGTGGCGCTATCCCAAGGGCTACTACCCCTGCCTGCTTGGCTAGTAGCAGGTTAAGGGGCCTGAGTTCTGTAATGGGTGCCTCCACCCAGAGGTCAGGGTTGGTAATGGTCAAGCTAACCTGGGCATAGCCCTCCGGGACACTGTAACCCCCCCTCTTTCCCCGCTAGTGGTCCAAACACTGTACAATAATCACTTTCACAATACCCCTGGTACACCACACAAGTGCCCATGCTGTTTGTACTTACCACCAGGGCTGGTTCCTTTAGCTTGACCCTGGGGACCCCCTATAAAACAAGGTTATGCACAGCAAATAGCAACAGTACAGTACCTTGAGCACAAACTGGAACCACAGTCAGATTACATGCAGAAAAAGTTGGATCTGATTTATTCAGGGGACTTGAACAAGGGAGGGGCAAAATCTGGTTAATTAGCTTAAAGGTTATATCAGTCAAGCAGTTATGCTTGCGCTTTAAGTCCCCCCACACAGTCCACCTCTGGGTACCCAGGTGGAGAAAAGATGGGCTAGCCAGGACCGTTGCCCGGGGTTGCAGCTGGTTGGGGCCCTGTGATGGAAAACAACATGCACAGTACACAATATTTGTAATCCGGAGCCAGAGGGCTCAGTTCATAAAGGAAACGAAACAACAAGACAATTGAATGACACACTCAGATTAAGCTGTTGTTGTAGAGAGCTACCCTGGTATTTACTCACGTTACCCAAGACTGGACACAGGTTGGACGAAAATCGAGACTGCAGGTGGCTGATCTGGAATGCCAGGAGAAGTAGGTCCCACATGAGTCGCAGAGGCGTCGTTCCTGTTCAAGCGTGGAGCAGGGGGCTGGTCCCCAGGCAAGTCTCTCGTCGATGGCTTCTCTGTGCAGTGGGTAGTCTGGCTGGGCCAATCTGGCAAGGCCCAGAAAGCATGGAGATAAATTCGGGTGTAGTCCGTTTTGGGCTGAATACAGCTTCCAGCAGGCAGAACACAGTTCACACAATGGGGAACTAACTCACAACCCACTAGCAGCTCATAGCACATTTACGTGTACAGGAATTTTACTGTACCAGGCAAAGCGCCTTCTGGTCTCAATCGCAAAGTCTCTACTCACACCAGGAGCTTAGAGGTAGCTGGAACTCCTGACAGGCCGATCGCATTCAGTAGGATCTTCGGTCTTCTTCAGGTTGAGCCTGGCCCTCTTCAGTAGCTTACTTTAGTCACACAAACTTGGATTTAGTCCAAAATTATTATTTTCTCTCCCTCTCAGCAGCAGGCAGACATACAGGCCAAACACTCAGCCTTTTCCCAGTTCTCCCATGCGAATCCACTCAGGATTGCTGCTCAGAATTACTTCAGCTCCTTCTTCTTGAGCTTCCAGCTGAGAACTAACTGAAAACTGCAAGTAGCTCGGGACTTCCCCAAGATCCAGAAGATTTGGTTGGCTGATTTGGCTGTCAGTCAAAGCAAGAACTCCCCTTCAGTTGCAAAAAAGGTGCAAAAAGTTCAAACTACAGTTCCTACAGATTTTGAATTCAGACAGCTCCTGTAGTCCAGCTACATTTTAGGTCCACCAGAACTGACTGGCCCAATTTGCAGTCCAAGACCAAGATAGTAGAGACAAATAAAACAGTCCTTGCTACAAAGAAAGCAGGTTAGACAAACTATATTATCATTATCACTCTAAATGATTTTCAGCAAATAGTTGCATCTTTCAACAGAGTTCCCTCTCATATTACTTATGCTGCAATAGGCAGCTCTTAAAGAGACAGTACACAGAGGCTATACAGGCTCTGGTAATCACATTTAAACTGCTAAAACGCAGGACAGCAGCCTGGCAGTAAGCATTTAGGTAAACTCAAGGAAGACTTTTTGGGAACCCCCCATTTGTAGGGGGGTTACAATTATATAGTGCAGGAGTCAAACATCATTTCATCCATGACTTTTCATGGGCCAGTAAGAAATGCACTGTCATTAAAAGCTTGGAATTGTATATACTCTGCCTGCAACAATGCAGTAAGTCATAGGCTGTTGGTACTGAAGTAGAAATATGAAATTCTTGCCATAGGTAAATATTTTGCTTTTATCTGCCTCAAACCGTGCATTTTATGATATACAAAAAGTTGATTGCCATTCAGATGGGACTTTCTATTTTTAAAATCTTTATTTAGCTTGATGTAGAGTAACAGATAGGTTACCAAACTGTTACAAGTTTATGTATACAAGCAGAGCCAGGGAATCAACACTAGAAGATCAGCATCAGGATTAGTACAAATTATCGAGTATGCATTTTACACAAGGTTTAGTAGGGACTGAAAAGCTAACCACAGTAAAAGGATTCTAAAAAGGAGATCCAGACTGCTTCACTTATCATAGTGAAAATTTCCCCGGCCAGGGGCACATGCCCAGCTGCACCACTAGTCACATACCTTTCATGGTACAAAAGTGTAATTTTCTGACAGTGTGAAATGCCCACTTTATTTCAAACTATGGTATAAGTCCCATTGTCGGTGCTGTCATTTGTTCCATTCGATATATGTGAATAAGAATCTTATGCCAGGAAGCCAACGTAGGAGCCTGTCATTGTCTCCACAGCTTAGTAATAGCTTTCTTTGCAGCAAGTAAATATATGGTAGCAATGGAGTGGCACGTTATTTAAGAACATACGAAATTTGCCAGCAGATAAAGGCCTAGAGGTCTATCAAGTCTGCTCGAATGTGCAGCTAGCACCCCTTATTCTGCAGCTGCCCCTCCCTTCCACCCTTCCCCTTCATTAACCCTCCCCCTTGTCCTATCCCATCCTCATTTGAAGCAGTCCACTGTTCTACTGCATACCACTTCAGGAGGTAACACATTTCCACCCAGCCACCACTCTCTGTAAAAAAGTGTCTCCTCATCTCCCTCCTGAACCTTCCTCGCTCCAGTCTCATATCATGGCCCCTGGTGTCCCTCCCCCTTACTTTGAACAGCCCTCTGTACTTGTCTTGTTTATTCCTTTAATGTATTTAAAGGTTTCAACATGTCACCCCGCTCTCCTCTCCTCCAGTGAGTACATGTTCAACTCCTTCAACCTCCTCTCGTATGATAAGTCCCCCAGCCCCTTGATCATCTTTGTCGCTCCTGCGCTGCACCCCCTCCAGTAACTTAATGTCCCTCTTCAGATACGGACGCCAGTACTGCCAGTACTCCAGGTGTGGTCTAACTAATGACCTATACAGTGGCAGAATCACCTCCTCCCTCCTCCAGGATATACCCTTGCAATACAACCCAGCATTTTGTTGGCCTTTGCAGCTGCCTTCCTACATTGTGCCGAGTTGTTCATTGACCCTGTAATGAGCACACCCAGATCCTTCTCCTCCTCTGTCTGGGCTAGCTGCACTCCCCCTAGCTGGTAACTCCTCCTTGGGTTCTTCATCCCAAAATGCAGCACCTTGCACTTTTTGGCATTAAAGCCCAGTTGCCAGGTGTCTGACCAGGTTTCAAGCTTTGCCAGATCATCCTGCAACCCCTGCCATCCCCCTAGGTCATCCACCACCGCGCCTACCTTGGTATCATCAGCAAACAGACTGATCTTGCTCTTGATGTCCCACGATATGTCTGCAATGAATATCCCAAACAACACTGGTCCCAACACCGAGCCCTGTGGAACACCACTCGTCACTGCCCTTGGGTGTGAGAGCTCCCCACCCACCACCACCCTCTGTTGCCTTCCCTGCAGCCAGTTTCCTACCCATCTCACCAGCTTTGCACCTGCCCTGTGCCTACTAACTTACTTCCCAGCCTTCCATGCGGCACAGAGTCGAATGCCTTACTGAAGTCCAGATACAGGACATCCACTGCATGGCCCCTGTCCAGTTGCCTAGTTACCCAGTCACAGAACTCGACCAGGTTGGTTTGGCAGGATCTGCCACGTATGAAGCCATGCTGTCTGCTGTCCTGTAGTCCTTTGGCCTCTAGGAGGGCCACCAGCCTCTCCTCCAGGATGGTCTCCATTAGCTTACCCACGATGGATGTGAGGCTCACTGGTCTGTAGTTTCCCGGTTCATCCTTGGGGCCACTTTTGTGTAGGGGCACCACATGAGCCATCCTCCAGTCCTGAGGTACACAACCCGAATGTAGTGAGGCATTAAATAGGTCTGCCAAAGGTCCTGCAAGGACCTCTGCCAGCACCTTCAATACCCTGGGGTGGATGCCATCTGGACCTGGCGCCTTTTCCACCCTCAGTGCCTTCAAACCTTCCCAAACTCTGCCCTCCATGATTTCCCCATCTGTCACCCCTCCCCCCCCGTTTCTGCCATTTCTCCCCTTGGGTGTTGGGTGTCACCCCTCTTCTCTTTAGTAAATACTGAGCAGAAGTACTCATTTAGTGCTTCCTGCTTATCGCACCCTGCTTCCACCCAACCCCTCCTTCCTGATCCTTACTATGTGGTCCTTACAGCTCCTTTTCTCCTGAAGTACTTAAGAAGTCCTTCTCCCCTTCTTAATGCCTTGTGCCAGCCTGAGTTCCGTAGATGCTTTGGCTCCCCTTACTGCCCTTGTCACCTCCTTCAATTCTGTCAAGTACTCCTCCCTGTCCTCCCCCTCCCTGTTTTCTTGTACTTCCTAAAGGCAGCTCTTTCCTCCTTACCTTTTCCATGACCTCCTTGCTCAACCAGATCAGTTTCTTAGCCCTAGCCTTCTTGCTCTGGGCTTTGCAGCAGGTTTTGGTTGCCTCCACTATCCCCAGCTTTATGAGCTCCCACCTCTGGTTAGTGTCCATACTAGATTGAATTCTGGCCAGGTACCCTCTTACCACTTCCTCCATCCACCCAAAGTCGGCCCTCCTGAAGTCCAGCACTATTGTGCCAGATTCCACTCCTTCCTTGCCCATATCCAGTGTGAGCCATACTGAGTGGTGGTCACTCCCTGACAGCGGTTCCTCCACTATAAGTTCTCTCACAAAGTCCCCATTTGCCAGCACAAGGTCAAGGGACCCAGGCCTGGAGGTGACCATTAAAGAGCAACTCACTGGTTTATTAAAAAGCTTAAAAACACCAGATTTATACCAGTTATATTTTAACTTTGTTTTCTAGTTTTTTTTTTTTTTTTTTCACTTTCCCTGCTGTGGTCTACTAAATATTGTAGATAATGCAGCACATATTCCACTGAGTCTCTTAAAATATATCTAACTTGCCCCTTCTAACCACACAATTGCTGTGAAGCGCACAATTGCTATTTGTGACATCACAGTCTGTCGTCATAGTGAGTACTATGTTGTCATTAACAAAAGCACTGTGAGGTTCACATGGGAGAGGCAAACGTTTTCAAGTGTTTTCTATACAGACTTTTTAGATGGACTGCCAAGATGTCCTCTAAACCTTAGAAAGGAACACTGAAAACGAAAAAATGTATTCTGTAGTAAATTCTAACAGCTGAAACATATCTATGAAAGCACATACTGATGTGCAGAGTTGCTCTTTAACAGAATCATTGTGGGGGTAGTCATCGCTGTGCTACAGGACAGTTTGCTGAACTGATTCTTAATCTGCTCCCAAAATTGGGCAATAACTGGACAGAACCAAAAAATGTGCGTGTGAGTTGCTAAGGTCTGCCCGCAATTTCTTCAGCAGTGCCCAAACTGAGCAGGGAGAAATTTTGTAAGTGTTGATGAAGTATTAAAATAGTGACTCCTGCATTTCCAGGCAAATCCTCTCCAGTAGATTTCAGATGGAAATTTAATTCTTTAGTTGTGGTTTGACAGCCCGTTCAGAGGAACTGACAGATCTTAGACTTCAGAGTTGAGGAATCTTCAGACCTATGTGCTGTAGCACAGAATCCTCTTAAATGTTGCTTTCTCCCAGCATTTCCCCAGTCCATCCTAATTCTATTGAATGTATTTGCATCACTGATGAATATAAGCAGCTTCTGGTGACAGCAAGACAACAGTTTGTATGTCTGTTACCCAGCAACTGCAAGTCGGCATCCTGCAAACTGAGAGCTGACTCAAAAGTTTGTCACACGCAACCTTTCCCCGCTTTTGTTTTATTATTTCTCTGTCCCCCCCCAAAATCGGGGGTTGCCTAACTACAACCTTTCATTAGCTGGGAGATGGGGAGAGGAGGTGGTTGTCTCTGGTGTCTTAGATGGGGCTCCTTTTGGGAGGACATTGCACTGCTTGAAGTGACCTGTCAGGTTCTGAAAACTCACCTCCATCCCATATCATGATCTTTAATCTGAATCTAGCCAGCTGTGACAGCCTTTATACACTAGTAGCTTCACTGGTGCATTTATGTTGCAAGCCATACAGGCTCAGTATTTAACAAAAACTCTTCAATAAATTACAATTTTGTGTGTGTGTTGCCCTTGTCACACTGTTGAAACATTTTAAAAAATGTTATTAAAAACATTTTCAAACTCACCGAGGAAACCCATCCATATTGTCATGTACCGTGTTTAAGCATGGTAAAGGTCTGTCCACATTTGAGGCTGTAACGTTTCCCCAACACAGTACGATTCTGCAAAGAATGCTGGGTAGAGGGGGGACTAAACGCAGTGCAAAGGAGAAACTTGCATCACACTCTCATTCACACCACCAGGAAAACTGTGTTTCGTTTAAAACTGTGTTTAAAACCGGTTTCAAGACTAGATAATTTGCAGGGTTCAAAGACTGTTATTAAACATGGTTTCAAACCGGATCAGTGTGAACACAAACCGTGTTTGGGCTTGTTAAAACATTTTAGGAGCCTTAAAACATTTTAACAAGCCAAGTGTGAACAGGGTGGTGTGTGTGTGTGTGAGTATGTGTGTGTAGGGGAGGAGTTTCACCACGTTCCAGTAGACAAGTGCAGAAAAGTTAACATAGGTAAAACATGCCGGTCATTATCCCAAGTTCAGTTGAAGTTTAGGGAAGTTTATGAATGTCACCGTTTTTTGCAGGAAGGGTAACTGTTAAGTTTGTTTTATGTTTGCACAACTGCTTTTACAGGAGGAGGAGGATGAATCTGACAGAGAAGAGAAGGAAAAAATTAGGGAGTCAGTTGCAAAGAAGCTGAAAAAAGAGAAACCTGAAGAAGTTAAACCTGTTCCTAAAGAAGAGGAGAAGGAAGTAGAGACGAAATCTTCCCGAAGGTAGGAAAAAAGGAAAAGGACACTGCTTAACAGTCTACAAGAAAACTAAAGACTAGTCAAGATGTGTAGGTCCACGAAAGTACACCAGAGGCCCAGCACTCACCTGTAACTTATAGTTATTAACAAAACTTTTAAAAGGCCACAATATCACTGAATGCACACAACTTTATAAGTACCCACGTTGGTCCCCATACCATACCCCAAACACAGAAGTTGACAATCCAATGGAGAGAAATAGAAAAGCTTGTAGCAGTTGCACTCTTCATCTGCTAATCCCAAAGGTGTATGTAACAGGCACCAAAACTATGTCTAGATGTTCCTTCGACTCCAGAGCCAAGGGTGTCCCTGTTGGTTTCACTGCCCAACAAGCAAAAACTGCTTCACTGCTAACATTTCACTAAAAGGCTTCTTCAGGACAACCTGGTATGGAACCTACCCCTCTGTTTAAAGCCTGTCTGTCAGATTGTCAGTGCAGTATCCAAAAAGCTGAATTTCAAAAAGTACAAATGTATATTAAAGTGTAAAGTACACCATGAACTCCCACATGAACTCTATATACATAAAGAAAATACAATAATGCAGTACAAGTAGGATACGGTTGGAATTGCAGGGAAGGGGAGCAGGAGGCATTGGGCAAGAAATGGGACAGAAGCAAATGCACAGAAAAAAAATCCTGTCTTCTAATATAATAGATTTATTTTATAACAAAGTCTTGTATTATCTCTGAATAAGTTACTTTAACCAGCAGGAGCAGACACAAATGTAATGCAGAGATGACTTTAACAAAACAGAAAAAAAAAACACAGGCAGTACAATACAAACTTAGAGCTATGGCAGTGCACCAGCCAGGAACCCCCCCATGTACTGTATCCATATTATAACTAAGAAAAAAACTGTATGTACAGTTTAAACTAAACATCCAAGACACATCACATGTTTTAAGAAGTTACGTTATTAAAAATTACAAGGGTAAAAATAGCCTGCTTACTGAGTAAAGACTAGGACTAGGGAGAACACGCTCAGGAACGAACCAAGTAAACACAAAGGAATGGTGAAAGGGGAAGAGAAAGACAAAATTCATACATCAAAAATGCTGTATGTATTAACATATTTTTGAATGCTGGTTTTCAGAGACAGTTAAAAGTACCATAACTAACACAGATCTGAAGAAAACATAAGAGGGAAAAGTCGTTGTTTAGTCCTTTTGGAGAAGCTGTTTCCAATTTGTGTATCTAGTAAGTTTCGCATTGATGAAGGCATTTCCTAAGTCACCGCCTTTCAAATCGGAGGACACCTTCTCAATACCAGTAAATTTCAGGTTTGCTACAGAACTATGAATGATTGACTTGAAATGCTTTGCCATACGGTAGTTTTATTTTCCATGTGAATTGCATTTTTATGTGGTGCTACATGGGATCTTCCCTTGTCAATCTTCACCATTAATTACTGCTGGGTGTAAGCTGGAGGCATGCACCTGCTATGGGAGTTTTTTTTTTTTGAGGGAGGAGTCGGCACTGACGGCTCCACCCACGAGAGCGACACACTACGTGTTGCGTGAGGGGTGCCCATTAGGCACCGCAGACTTCTCCTCCATCCCAGTTCTGTTTCTACCGCCGTCGAGGCTGCATCTGCTGCACATGTGAGAATGTTTTTCTAGTGCACCATTAGGCCTAGTTCATTTTCGATGCCGTTTAGGTCGACTCCTGCATCCCGGTTCTACATCCCGACGCCATTGAAGTCAGTAACACCATTTCATTTATTTTATTTTCGACGGTGCCTGGCGCTTTTCGCTTTATTCTTTAATTTTGCATCATGTCTGATTCGGGGGCCAAGCGTAAATCCAAGGCGGGCCGTGCCCCTATGCTTAGGTGCCCTTGCGGCCGGCAGTTTTCCGTCACAGACTGGCATGATGTTTGTCTTCGGTGCCTGAGACCCAACCGTGATATGGACCACTGTGATGCCTGTTATTCCATAGACCACTGTGTTTTGGAAATCTGCGTGTTTAAAGTTGACAGGGCCCCGCCGACTTTTGGAGGACGACGTCGCCTGCGGGCGAGATCTCTTGACCCTTCCTCCAGGTCCTCTCCCGGGTCTATATGGTCCGGCGAGGAAGGATCCTCCTCCACTTCCAGCCTTGCCGAGGAGGAAGTTTCTTCTTCGGTGCCGGAGAAATGGTGTGATCCCTCCTGGGGTCGCATCGTTGGCGCTGTCCCGGCAGTCACCTCCTCGGAGGTGCAGGCTCCCCCAGTGTCGTGGCCTCCAGTTGTGGGGCTTGGCACTGGTGGACCCCCGATGCTGCCTAGCGAATCTGCTTTGTGTTCCGGTGCCGGGGACTCGGGTGGCGCCACTTTGGGTTGCAGCAGTGCCTGTGGTGCCGGGGACTTGGGTGGTACCGTTGTGGTTCCTGGCGCCGTCTGCGGGGTTGGGGACTTGAGCGGCGCCATTGATGTCGTTGCGACCTACGTTGGTACTGCTCGTGCCATCGCAGGAGAGGTTTCTGGGGTTGCCTCTCTGGAGGTCACTCTGCTCGACTCCTCTTTGGGGGAGGATGACTCAGAGGTGGACCCGGACTGTCAGCCTGAGTCTTCTGATTCGAAACTCTCTGTAGGCCACAGTGTCAGGTGGCCCAGTTTTTTCTCTCCCCAAGTCCCTGAAGCAGGTTCGCCTTGAGGGTCCCATGGCTAGGGTTGGCCTGGGACTTTCTGCGGCCGATCCTTCCGGGATTCGTGAGTGGATGCCTCCTCCTGAGAGGGCCCAGGCAGCTGCTATCTCTGGTGCTGCTTAGGCTTTTCGGGAGAGGGTAGAGAGCCCTGCTTCTGTGACCTCCCTCTGGAGTCGCGCGCAGTGGGGACCTCCTACACTGATGTTGAGGAAGAGGGCTGCTTTTGAGTCTGAGGGGTTGAGAGGTCAGGGTGAGGAGCGGCGACGCATTCCCACTGCTCTGAGGGGTGTGGGGAGGAATCGTAGCGCTGAACCCCGTCTTTCTCTCGAAGTCTCCAGAGCACCTTCTAGTGGTGGTACTGAGGGTTGCCCTTCTGGACTCACGCAACCTCAGTCGCTTCACTGGGGAAATTCCCCATCTGGGCTCTTCCAGAGTTTGCCTTCACACATTACTTCTTCGCAACCAGGCATGATCTCAGGGTCCCCAGTCTTGGTGGTGTTGCTCCCTGGATCCCAGAGCCCTGGCAGAGGCCAGGCATGTGCCCTTAGGTGCCCCTCGCCCATCCTTCTGCAGCCACCCCCCCTCTCCTGGGCCATGTGGGTCCTACGGGACCGTTAACTTGAGAGATGTTCAGAGCTACTGCGGCGGCCCTACCTTCATATTTCAGGGCCATGGACAAACAGGTTTTCCGCCTATCCCCTCCGACGGAGTCTTCTGAACATTCAAGCTCCACTTCCTCTTCAACTTCCTCTCCTGAGGAAGAGGAACCTTCTGTCCACCTCTCCTCCAGTGCTGATTTCACTGAATATCAGCGGTTCCTTTTGAGGCTAGTTTCGGAGCTTCATATCTCCTACATCTGCAGGGACAATACCGAATGGCAGATGCGTGCATTCCTCAGTGAATTCAGCACTCGCCACCTCGTGGTGCCTTCCTGGCCGATCCCCTTCTAGGAGGTGTCTATCCGCACCTGGCAGTCTCCAGCTGCTCCTTCTCCAGCCCCGGCAGACTGCAGGAGATATATTGTGCCCCCATGAGTCTCTAAGTTCTCTATCTCACCCACCTTTGGGCTTGACGTCCCTAGACACTCCTTCTGGGCCTCCGCGCCTGGCACACGACAGACAACCGGATCCGGATCCGGATTCTGCTGAATGTGATTGGTGGGTACGAAGAGTCTTCTCTTCAAGTCGTGTGTTGATGTGTATAGGTTCACATCAAGCACACCACGCTGCCTACAGCAGGCATCTGTGGTCGATGCTAAAGCAGCTTCTGGTATCTGTGCCTGATTCGGAGCAGTCTAGACAAGCCAATGCCATCTCTGCACAGGGTCTGGAGCTTGCAAGACACCAAGCGAGGGCATATTAAAATGTCAACGAGGTGGCTTCCAGACTAGCAGGGACAGCGATCTGCATTAGGCAGATGGCATGGCTTCGTCTGTCCAGACTGTCACCCATTGCTCGGCATAGGGTGACTGCCTCCGCTTTCTGGGGGACCCAGCAGTAATGAATGGTGAAGATTGACAAGGGAAGATATGAAAATTACGTACCTACCGTAGTTGTTGATCTTCTCTTGTATCTTCGCCATTCATTACTGAATCCCTCCCGCATTTCCCTCATGGATCTCATTTCTTGGGCATCTCCCCCACCCTGCTCGCCTTCCTCCTCCCCTTCCCCTCTGGGGGGGGCTTCATCCCTGGTTCTTTGGGACCTTCTGTTCTTCTCTAAAAACATGTAGAAGGATTTGAGGAGGAGGTGGGGCGAGTGAAACTTCGTCCCTTTCATCTGAGGGAACTCTTTCTCATTTCCTAGAAGGTTTTTCCTTCAGGAACTTCTTGGGCCAGATTAGCTCAATCTCTGGACATCAGGGTTAGTCTCTTAAACAGTCCTCTAACCCTCAGTCTACGGACTTGTCTGATGTCCCTTATTTTCTGGTAACGCCAGACCAGGACTAGTCTCGTCTGCTGTAGCCCAATTTGAAAATTACGTTTTGGTCTGGTCCATTAACACTGCCTTCTCAGGAGAGTCAGAAGGAGCTCCTTCTCTATCTCTTTCCACCCTGACAAGAGGTTGCCCTCTCTTAGGCACCCCCCCCCCTCCATGCTATCACATATCTGTGTGATACAGGGGTCTTTTTCCCTTTGCCTAGTTGGGGGCTGTCCTTCTCTGGAACAGATTTTGCCTTGGCATTCTGTGAGCTCTCAGCTTGAGTGAGGGGTAATAGGATAGTGGGATGTGTAGGGAAATCTGCCTCTCTCATTTTAAGCTGTCTAGAAGGTTTGTTTGAACCATCAAAACCAGTTTTATCTGAGGGATCCTTGTTCGCTGCTCAAGATCCGAGCTGATAAGCTTCAAGCCAATTTCATTCTGGATTGTGGCAATATTTTTCCTTCCGTCCAATATCCTCTTCTCTTCCTTTTCTTCCCTTTTCCTCTTTCTTCCTTTCCCTTATCTGTTCCTCCCTCAGAGCTGCCCGAGGAAGGAGGTCCTCCGGTCCCTTAGGGTAGGATCTTTCTCTTTCCTGTCCTTTTTCAGCTTATTCCTTTTTAAGTTTGTTTCCTTTCCTTTTACTATCCCTCAGCTCCCTTGCCTCGCTCTTATTTTTCTATTCTTTTATTTTGCCTCTCCCGTTTACAGAACTGGGATGGAGGAGAAGTCTGCAGTGCCTATCGGCTTCCCCTCATGCACCACGTAGTGCGTCGGTCTCGTGGGGCCACCGTCAGCACTGACTCCTCCCTCAAAAAAAAAAAAAAAAAAACTCCCATAGCGGGTACGTGCCTCCGGCTTACATCCAACAGTAATGAATGGTGAAGATACAAGAGAAGATCAACAATTACGGTAGGTACGTAATTTTCATTTTTCCCCATCTGATTAGTTTGTCCTGCATATACCTGGTGGCATGGACAGTAAGTGTGTAAACGACTCCTTCAGAATACAGTTTCTGAAGTCTCTTATCTGGTATTGTTTACTGCTTCATGGTTGGTGAAAGACTTTTGTATCGCTGGTATTTGAACAGTGGGAGCAATGCCTGCAACTGTAGTTGCCCTTAGAGGTGGAGTTGGCCAGGTCTCAGGCCTACAAATAGGTGATAGTACAGTATTTACCATATAGTCTTTTAATTTTCTTGCTCTTGTTAAGGAAATTGGGGGGGGGGGGTTGAGCTGACATCTGCAATCTTGCTTCACCTTGCAGGACAGTCCATTGTCTCTTTGATTATTTGACCAATTTCTACAGTGATATTGCTATATTGTGACACAAAAGTTAAGGCATCTGAGGTTGGGGTTGTTGTTTGTTCAGCATTTTTTCCCTTGGTATAATACTAACTCATTCATATTACCTTTGTATTAGATGCTTGTGCTGTTTTCTATTAGTGAATCTCTGAGCCATTTCTTGTGCCCCTGTTTGAAACTGTTTTTCTGCGGGTTTGTTTCCTTTGAGCCATATAAATTGGCCCACATTAATATTTTGTATAAGGTGTTTTGGATGGTAACTTTCGGCTCTACGGTATTCCTGTCCATAGTTTTTTTTTTTTTTATAATGCCAAATTTATAACTGATTTCTCCTTTCAGTACCCTTAGATTGAGGTAGTATGTTTCTGAAAGGCTGTGTTCTGAGACAGACCCTAAAAATAGACTTGACTGATTTCTGTACTGCATAAATTCTTCCAAAGTTTCTACTGTACCATAGCACTGGAGCAAGACATCATCAATATATGTTCTCCACCTATAGATATTGCTCAGATTTGTATTGTTTTCCCCATTGTGGACATAATATGATTCACCCATCCCACATAAATACTCAGATTTGTTGGTGCAAAAGTGGTGCCCATGGCCATGCCATTAATTTGAGCATAGTAGTTATTGCAGTGAAACATTTATTTCAAGAACAAATTCAACCAACTCACTCATGAACCTATTAGGTGGTAATGCGTTATTCTTAGTAATGTGGCAGCCGGTGCCTCAATCTATCAGGCATGCACAATATTCATATCAAGTGACTTAATGTCAGGCACTGCACTTACATGTAGTTTTGTTTATCAGGAAGCAGACATTTTTTCCGGTGTATTCTGGTAATGAAAACTGCATGTAAATGGCACAGTTTCCTGGTAGCTAATGTTTTCCAGTGAATACATTACTGGTAAAGGATTATCTGGAAACGCTGCTTTTAATGGATAACTGCATGCATGAAAATGTAATGAATAAGTAGAACAGTGTTGGATTAATCTTGATGACTTTTAAACAATTAATAACATCAGTAGTGTCCTCTAAATAGTACTCCCAACTCTGGGACACATTGGAACGTCTTCTTAGTCATCCTCCCAATACTGGAAACGATAGGCCTCCCTTTAGTGGTTGGATAATATGTTGGTGGATTTTTGGGTGTAAATACCTAGCAGATTTCTGTGGGAAGGGCACTTCTCAAAACCTTTTTTTCTGTTGTTGTAATCCAGTTATGTAAAGCTGCATTCTCAATTAGGATCTCAAGTCTGTTTTTCAAACCTCTGTTGGATCTTGACTTAGCTTTGTATAGGACTTCTCATTGCTGAGTTTGTCACCCAACTCAAGTCATCCCTGGTCCAGACTACCACAACCCCATTAAATCAGCAAGTTTTACAAGTATTGAAGTGTTACAATATACAATATACAAGTTAGCCAGCCTGGGAGTGGGTCCCAAGATGACAGCCTGGGTAAAGAATTGGCTGGAGAATAGGACACAGAGAGTAATAGTAAATGGAGTCCACTCTGAAAAAAGGGGGGTTAGTAGTGGGGTACCGCAGGGTTCAGTATTAGGACCGGTCCTCTTCAATGTCTTTATAAGCGACATTGCAGAGGGACTGGAAGGAAAAGTATGCATCTTTGCAGATGACACAAAGATCTGCAACAGAGTTGATGCACACAAGGTGGGGTGGAAAGGATGAGAAGGGACTTGGCAAGGTTAGAGGAATGGTCAAATGTATGGCAGCTTAGATTCAATGCTAAGAAGTGCAGGTAATGCACCTGGGAAACAAAACCAGGAAGAGTACACAATGGGGGTGAGATACTAACAACAACAAAAATGGAAAGGGACCTGGGGTAGTCATATCAGATGACCTAAAGGTGGGCAAGCAATGTGAGAGGGCAGCAAGGAGGGCTGGGAAATACTGGGATGCATAGGAGAGCATCACCAGTAGAAAACAAAGTTATTATCCTCTGTACAGACAGCTGGTGAGACCACATCTGGAGTACTGCGTGCAGTTCTGGAGACCCAATGTCCTAAAGACATAGACAGGATGGAAGCTGTCCAGAGGAGGGCACTAAAATGGTGCAGGGTCTGCACCGGGAAGGCGATATGAAGAGACTTAAGGAGCTTAATATGTATAGCCTCGAGGAAAGGAGGAGAGGGGACATGATAGAAACTTTCAAGTACCTCAAAGGAATCAACAAAGTCCAAGAGGTAGCATCTTTCAAAAAGGGTGTGCAGAACAAGGGACACAATTTGAAGATAGAAGGGGCGGCTCAGAAATTAATGAAGTATTTTTCACAGAGAGGTTGTGGATGTATGGACGCTTCCAGAGGCGGTTGTGGAGTCAAAACAGTGGTGGAATTCAAGCATGCATGGGACAGTCATAAGGCAATTCTAGGGGGTGGGGGTAGGAAGAAGTAGGCTGCTGGTTAACTAGGATCTGCAACTTATCCACCAGGTAGGGAAATGGGCAGACTAGGTGGGCCAAGCGGTCCTTATCTGCCGTCAAATTCTATGTTTCTATGTTTACTTTGTACACGTAGTTCTTTTATAGCCTGATGTTCACCTTTGCTGATGATATACAGTATTCTATTGTTGTTTGTTTTATCAGATTTTCGACATCCATTTTCTTTTTTTCATTTAAATTCTATTGTAAATTATAAGAAAATAACACAACAGTGACCACTGGATGAGTAAGGATGTCCCTGGCCTTTCTACATTCCTTATCACCAACGTAATAAAAGTTGGAATGGACGCACTGTCATTGGTCAGTGGGGCAGAACTGCAGTTTTACTGTCAAATTAGTTGATTTTCTGATTACAGAATGTTAATTTCCTACAGAGTGCAACATGTTTTCAGATGGGGATAAAATTATAGTCCACTTTCATGTTGTGCAATGTGTGTTCCATTTTGTGAACTGAACATAGACATTAGTCATCTGCCTAAAAAATTTAAACAGATCGACTTTTAAATTAAACAAATTTGCTGGGCTAGAGGGCACAAAAGACAGACCTTTATGTAGCACAGATATATGCTTAGCTTTCAACTTAATATTTGATTATATTCACCACTACTGTAGACTAGTATTTGGTTTTCGATAGCACATTTTGTACACACTGCTGATGGGAAGATTGGATCTTTATGTAACATCTCATATCAAGTATGTTACTGATACGTTTTTAGAGGCAGAGTTGTCTGGTGGTTACAGCTCAGTTTCTGGAACTGGGGGTCACAGGTTCAAGCCCTACCAGAGCCAAATACTCATCATGCGAGCCAGGGCAAGTCACTTTACCTCCCAGTGCTCCAGACCACCCAGCTGCAGAAATGTGTACAAGCAGGGCCCCTGCTAAAATTCGATGTTGCATCAAAAGATGTGCTACCATATTTAAATAACTGCTGTGCTCTCATGTTAAAGATTGTCTTCTGATTTGTGTCCATCAGCCTCCCCTCACCCGAGACTTACCCCTGACTTGGCTGAACATCTCCTGGCACCGGACTGGTGGCAGCTGTTCAGTTCCTTGTTTGCCAGCAGAAGGGGGGGGGGCCAGTATAAGAAGGAGAGCTGCTACACCCAATTAAACTGACTGCTGTGTTCCCATGTTAAAGATTGCCTTCTGACTTGTGTCCAACAGTCCCCCTCACCCAAGACGTACCCCCGGCTTGTCTCAGCTTCTCCTGGCAGTAGACTGGTGGCAGCTGTTCAGTTCTTGTTCTGCTGGCGGAAAGGGGCTGTCTGTCCAAGTATAAAAGGGGAGACGCTGCAACTGATACAACTGGCTGCTGTGTTCCTGTGTTAAAGGCTGTCTTCTGACTTGTGTCCAGTAGCCACCCCCACACTCAGAAACCTACTCCCGGCTTGGCTCAACATCTCAACACTGGACTGGTGGCAGCTGATCTGTTCCTGGTCCGCTGGTGGAAAGGGGGTGGGGTGTCTGAATCTAAAAGGAGAGTCGCTGCAAGCAGCAGTGTGCATGAGTGGCTCTCACTGGAGAGACAGGAGTTACCTGTAGGAGTCACCAGCAAGAGTCTACTGCAGAGGACTGTGCAGCAGGCAGGAATCTATGCTTGACTGCAGGGTATTAAATAAGCCGAAAAAACTGATTAGCAGTTTTATACGTGAAAGTGCTAATAAGCTGTAAAAATGCATAACACTTGGCACACAATAGTTAGCAACATTTAAAAAACATGTCTTATTTTATTAATTTTGTCTACTGTGCCATAGACTCACTGAAAAAAATGGTTAGCAGTCTACTACTATGCATTTTTGGAAATGGTTAGCATTACCCAATGTTTTGCGATGCATTTTGCTATGCTATACTAGCTATTTAAAACCATGGACTAAACTGTGTTTTCAAAAGACATGATAATATACTTACCTTGTTTGTAGTTTTGCCTAGAAAAAAGGTGTTGGTTCAAAGTATTTTGATAGCCATGTGTTTTATTAACAATGCTACCGCGTGCCTTAGTGGGCAGATCTTCCAGGAATTAATCACCATTCAGTCACACTAAGGGATCTTAGCTGGAGGTGATAGGACCCCACAGGAACAAAGTCTTTTTGCAGCTTTGAGAGAGGACTGACATCAGTGCCAGCATCGATCACGAAGTCAGTGTAGTGACATTGTGCATGTGAGCTAGTCAGTAACTAATGCCCTCTCCTCAGTTCTGTTTTTCCCACCATCGAGTGTGCACAATAGAGGCAGCTTGAATCATCTAACTGCATCATTACAGATATTCCTGAACGTAGTCTCCACCATTTATTCACACTGTTGGGGTTCACGGACAGAGGCACTAGGACCCTGCAGGAGCCAAACATCTTAAGGGGGCCAGCTCTGTAATAGGCTGCGCACATTTGGGGCACTGCAAGGGCTGGCCTCATGCTACATAGCCTATCTCGGCAATGGCCCTCAACCGCCTCAGTTCCTTTTTTTCCCTGCCATCGAGTGCACTTCATTGACGCCTTTACTCACCTGCCGGGAGTCAGATCTTTGTGTCTATAGGACAACAGCGTTTAGTTTCTTTGTGTTTATTATTTTCCCCAGTTTAAAAAAAAATAAGAAAAAAAAATCCGAAGAAGTTTTTCGTCAAGTTTTCTTCAGCCCTACCGAACAACGCAGTCAACCATGCACGGTGATGGTAGGGAGTCTCTTTTGGAAGGCTGCTCTGGCAGCTGGGCTGAATCTGGTCCACCGCTTTCTGCAGAGGGAGGGTCCTGTGTTTGGGGTGGGGAGAGACAGTCCTCCTGTAAACACAAAAAGAAGTGGGCCCATTCCCAGTCCAGATCAGGGACTTGGTGCCACTTGACCTTGGGTTCTTCCTCTTCCCGTTGGAAGTGGAAGAAATGGTACCCCTCAAGGTCACTCTCTGGTATGTTGGCCAAGAGGCCCTGTTCGTTCTTGAGCAGGATGCCTTCACCACCACTGTCGGTTTCACCTCGTGGTCGTTCAAGATCTCAGGCCTAGTGCCCCACTCTATACTCCGCAGGGTTTCCTGGGGGCAGTTTCACCACTGAGCGGTTCTTATGGAGCAGTGGGTACAGCGTTTGACTCATTTGCCCCTAACTGCAGACCCGGTGCTGGGGTCTTTGAGCCTAGGTTCTTCGGGTCCACGTCCGGGGATTTTCAAACCAGGTGGAGCGTTTTGCCACTAACGGATTCTTTCCCCTTGACAGTGCCCTCGCCGCTGATGCCAGTTCCATGTGCCATTCTCCCCTCTCTCTGTCTTATCACGGGGGTGGCACCGGTACCATCTCTCATCACTTCGGTGCCGGCTGGTCCTTCGGGGTTTGTTTTGGGCCTGGTCTTGGACTCAGACCTTTCTAGGTCTGTTCTGGTGCTGCATCCGGGCCTTTCCATGGCTTCTTCTGACCTGGGCACTCAGACGGCACTGCCTCTGGGGAGGGCTCTGAGGGCTGGCTCCAGTGCCATCTCCCTTGCCAGTGCCGGTGTCACCTGTCTTTCTGATGTCAAGGCCTGGGAGAGGCCTTACTGTGTCCACATCTCTTCCAGCTCCTCCTTCCGAGGGGGACTTGGAGGGGGACGAGTCTGACCCCAACCTCATTCTTTCTGAGGGCGGTGATGGTGACACTTTTTACAGCCTGAAGGACAAAATCTCCAGCCCCTGTGTTTGTCCCTCAGGAAGATCTTTCCTTTCAAACCTTGCTGAGGAATATGCAAGCTGCCTTAGCTCTTGAGACTTCAACCCCCAAACCAAGTAAATGACTGTGTCTGGAGCGGCTCCACGTCCCAAACATACCTGTCAGCCTCACACCTCTAGTTCCAACTGCCTTTGAAACCCTTTCGGAGGCAGGGTCTCAGCAGGTTGGTGGGGCCGATAAGCTGCTCGTCTGGCCGTCCGATGAATTCTCGGCTTGGGCTGATAAGTCAGGCTCCAGGGACTCTGGGGCCTGCATGGCCAAGGTCAATAAGCCAGTCATCGGACCCTCTAATGACCGCCCCACTACTGATTTCACATCGGGCTCCAGCGCGAGCCCCGATGATGTCCAGCTGGACGAGAGCCAGCTGCCGGTCTCTGGGCAGCATTCTCCGGTGGGTTCTACGTACCCATGGAGATGCCCCCTCTTGTTCCATTGTGGAGCCCCCTCTGCTCCCCTCAGACCAGTGGGAGCCGGAGGATTGGGGTCATCCGTCGTTTGTAATTGTTTCTTAATCACCCCCAGACCTGAGCTTTCGGGCACCCCACAGGACCCTTCCCCACCATTTTATTTTCCAGCGGTGCTATCAGCACCACCACAGGACTTGCCTTTCATCCGGCCCCTGGCTGACTCAGTTCCTTTGGGTCCTTTGGGACAATTTTTAGGCCTTCTCAGGGTCCCTTATTGGCCCCCACAGTTCCTCCATCGGGCTGCCTTCTGCCCAGTTACCGGACCTCTCATTATGTCCCTGGGTACCCTCTGCCAGGCTACCAGATGTCAGTCTTTACAATGTGAGGGAATGGGCCTTCGTACCTTGGCCGGGTTACCCGATGCATCGGTACCACACATCAGGATACCCAATGACAGGGTACCCTTCGGGGTTCCAGCCGGTCTGTCAACCTCCTCTGCTTCCTTCACAGCCCCAGACAGATTTTCGGGTTATCCTCCAGTCCTGGTGGTGTGAGACTAAATCTCAGCTTTTCTCAGAGCTGGACAGCTGGCACCCGGTGAGAGCCTTTTCCCCTATCCATCCTGATCAGACTCCTAGGTCTGTTTTCCTGCCAGAACCTCGACAGTTGATGTCAGGCCTGGCAAAAGGTCCTTTAACGGCTCTAACATCGGTTAGTATTCCTCCAAGAACTGAGGAGGTCTCTGGTTTAGACGTCAGACCTTCGGATTCTTCTGACTCAGAATCCAGATCTGGGTCTTCCTCTGCAGCTTCAGGGTTTGAGACTCCCCCTCCGGAGGAGCCCAAGTCGAAGGAGTCCCCCCAACTCACCTCCAGAAGACCCTTTGTTCGTGGACCTCCTGAAAAAGATTGCGGAGGTCTGTGACTGGAAGATGGATGGCAGGATCCCAAACGTCAGCGGCTTGCTGAGCACCTGGACATCCATGAGACAACACCTGTCCTTACACCCCCGTGGCTAGAGTCTCACGAGGATTTGGCCTCCACTACATGGATGATGCCATCCTTCATTCCAGCTGTAGCGAAAAAGGCTGATGGAACCTACAGAACCCCCAGAGGGTACGGATCACCTCAGTGTCCACCCTAAGACCAACTCTGTAGTCATCATGGTGGCCCCCGATAGATCCTCCAAGCCCAAGCACATGAGCACCTCCCCTAATGATAAGGAGTCGAGGCAGCTGGATCAGTTTGGGAGAAAGTTTTATTCTTCCTCCACTCTAGCCTTGCGTGCACTTAACTATGTGGCACACATGCTGGTGTACCAAAAGTCGCTATTCAGCCAGTTGGAGCCTATCATTGAGGCCATGCCGTACTCTGAATCCAAGACTGTATTGGCAGACACCATTAGGTTGGCCAAAGTCACCAGTCACCACCCTCTGAAGGCCACCTACGATGCAGTGGACTCCTCAGCCAGGGGCACCGCTATGGCAGTATATCTCAGGAGATTTTCCTGGCTCAGGTTCTCAGGATTGGCACCAGATGTCCAGGCGTCTCTCCAGGATGTCCCCTTCAGGGTTTCTGTCCTGTTTGGGGATGATGCCCAGGATATAATTACCAGCCTCCAGGTTAAGGGCAAGGCCTTGAGGTCGGTTCACACCATGTACCATCCTAGATCCAAGGCCAAGATGCCTTTTTATCGCCGGACCAAGCGGCAGATGAGGCAACAGCAGATGGCCAGACGTCTGACTAAATGTCGAGCCCCTTCAGCAACAGCCACCCCTCCAGCCAAAACCCAGAGAGCCTCGGGGCAGCTCTTGCCATCCCTCCCTCTGTCTCTTGACTCGCAGCCTGCCCCCTCTCCTCCTCTTCCATCAGGGGAGCCGTGGGCGGAAGATTCGCCAATCATCTGATAGGGTGGGAGGCAACCAACACAGACTCGTGGGTCTTTCAGTTGATGAGACAAGGCCACACACTGGAGTTTCTCGAGAGACCCCCCAGACAAATGACCAAGAGTGCCTCATTATCCGAAGGTGCACATTCCCCTCTTAAGGGAAGAAATCAAGGCTCTTTTGCAAAATGAAGCAATAGAGCCCATTCTGCCGAACCAGGAAGGAAAGGGGTATTACTCACACTTCTTTCTGGTTCCGAAAAAGACGGGAGTGTTGCGTCCCATCTTGGACCTCAGTGTTCTTAACCTGTACATAGAATACAAATGGTTTTAAATGCTGACTCACCCAGGTCTGCTGCCCCTCCTGCACAAGGGACAGTGGCTCTGTGCCCTGGGTATGCAGGATGCCTACCTGCACATCCCAGTCTTTCAGGCCCATTACTGCTACCTCAGATTTTCCTTTCAGGGGGAACATTACTAGTTCAAGGCCCTCCCCTTTGGCCCATCCTCGGCACCCCGGGTTTTTACCAAGATGTCAGGACTACTATGTGTTCCCCTACCTCGATGACTGGCTTCTGTCAGCCCCATTGAGGGAGCAGCTGGACCTTTCCCTTTCAGCTGCCTTGGCCCCTTTTTGGGCAGGTGGGGATTACTGTCAGTTATCCCAGCTTGCCCCTTCCCAACGCCTCCAGTTATTGGAGTGGTGTTGGACATGGCCCAGGGTATGGCCTTACTCCCTTTGGACAGGGTGGAAACCTTACAGAAACTGGCTCATTTAGTAGCCTACAGCAGCTGGGTTCCATCCAGGTCGGTTCTTCGACTTTTTGGCCTTATAGCGGTGGCCATCCCCACTGTCCCTCTTGCCAGGCTTCACATGTAAATTTCGCAGTGGATGCTCAAGAGTGCAGTGGGATCAGAGGTCGGACAACCTAGACCACAAGGTCATGGTCTCCAGTTCGATGCAGCGGGATCTCTTATGGTGGTGGGATCTCCTATGGTGGCAGAATCTCAACAACCTCGCCAAGGGGGTTCCCTTCCAGTTCCCTCTTCCCACCCAGACTCTGACTACAGATGCATCAGGGATGGGTTAGGGCTTTCACCTAGGGAGCCACAGGACTCGAGAGCTGTGGTCTCTGTCCAAGCTCTCTCTGCACATAAATGTGTTGGAGATTAGGGTGGTGCTGTATGCTCTTCAAGCCTTCTAGCACTTGCTCTACCAGGGCCCACTATTAGTCTAGTCGGACAATATGTGCATAGTCTGGTACCTCAACAAATAAGGGGGCACTCGCTTGTGTCTCCTCTGCAGGGAAGCGATGCGGGTGTGGAACTGGGCAATTCTGCACCGGATACACCTCTCAGTGGCTCATGTTCTGGGTATGCAGAACGTCCTAGCAGACAGACTCAGCCGCACCAGAGTAAGACCCCATGAATGGGAGCTTAAGCAAGCAGTGGTCGAAGACATATTTGACCTATGGAGTCATCCAGACCAGGATCTATTTGCCTCCCCATATAGTGCAAAACTAACCAAATTTTGCTCACTCGCTCCCAGGCATGTTTTTTGGTGAGACATGCTATCTCTTTGCTGGACAGAGAGGTTTTTGTACGCTTTCCCTCCCTTTTTGGTCCTGTAGAGGGTGCTGCTCAAGCTACAGGCGGAGGGGGCTCACTTGATCCTGATCACCCCGTATTAGCCTCGCCAAATATGGTTTCCGCTTCTTCAGCACCTTGCAGTGGCGCCTCCGGTTCCCCTGCCCCTCTGTCACAATCTCTTGATTCAGGAGAGGGTCCCAATGGTCCATCCAAGGCTGAAATCCCTTCACCTTCACGCATGGCACCTCATGACATACCTGTTTCACGTTATGGAGTTTCCTCTAGAGTGGCTCTGGTTCTTGTAGAGGCTAGAAAGCCTTCTACAAGGATGATGTATGCCATGAAATGGAAACGTTTCTCCATTTGGGCAACTTCGAAGGGTTGGGATCCTTTTTCGTGCCCCATTCCTCAGGTCTTGGAGTATTTACTACACATCTCTGACCTGGGCCTAAGTTATTCTTCGCTGAAGGTTCACCTGTCAGCTATTTCTGCCTACCACACCTTAGTGGAGGGCAAAACCATGGCTCAGCTGGAGGTTTCCAAACCTTTCTGAAAGGGATCCTCCACCTGAAACCCCCCGATGCGCAGTCCCGCACCACCTTGGGATCTCAATTTTATTTTGTAAAAACTGACCTTGCCTCCTTTTGAACAGGCTGGTAGTTGTGATATGCACTATTTATCGTGAAAAGTGCTTTTTTTTAGTTGCAGTTACTTCTATGCAAAGGATTTCCGAGCTTCAGGCCCTGATGTGTAAGGAGCCTTATTTGATTTTTCACAGAGACCGGGTGGCTCTGCATACCAGTCCTCAGTTTTTACCAAAGGTAGTTTCTGAGTTCACGCTGAATCAGTCTGTTCCACTCCCAGTGTATTACCCTGAGCATTCCAATCAGGGGGAGGCAATTCTGTATACCTTGGATGTTCACAGAATCTTGCGATGTTATACTAACCCAACTAAGTCTGTCCGGAAGACGGACCAACTTTTTGTTTCATTTGCACCTAAGAGATAGGATGTGGCAGTTTCCAAACAGTGTCTATCCAAATGGTTGGCAAACTGTATTGTTTTCTGCTACTAGAAGTATGGTAGGTCCCTCCCGGGGGAGGTTAAGGGGCATTCTACCAGAGGCATGGCTGCTTCTACCGCTTCATTCAGTAACGTGTCAGCCGCTAACATTTGTGTGGTGGCCACTTGGAGCTCTGTCCACACTTTTCACCAAGCATTGCAGACTGGACATTGCCTCTAGGTGCGGGGCTGGCTTTGGTCTAGTTGTCCTCCAAGGCCTTCTCTCCTAATTCTCCTGCCTTTCTGCAGACCTTTTCTGCCTCCTGTGTTTCAGTTCCTTCTGATTCTCATTGCTTGGGACTCAGTCCTCAAGGTTATTACCTACTGCAAGAGCTGTCTTGAAGTAAGATAGTACAGTTACTTAAGAACTTACCGTAGCAGTAGATCTTCAAGAGAGGCTCTTACAGTAGGTGACCTAATTCCCTCCCTCCTTCCTCCAGCTTCTGCTGCTCTTCTTCTTTGACTCTAACTTGGCTCCGGGAGACTAATTTTTCCATTCTCCTGTCGCTCCCTTTGGAGGTCTCCTGGGGGAGAACTGAAAGGTGGGCATGAGGACCGCCCACTATATAGTGTCATGCTGACGTCTGTCATGTGATGTCGGTTGGGCGGTCCCCCGTCAGACACTGCTAGCTAAAGTTTCCCTGTGGTCCTGACACCAGGGGGCACGGTCCTCAAGGTTATTACCTACTGCAAACGCCTCTCTCGAAGATCTACCATTACGGTAAGTTCTTATGTAACTGTACTTTATTAAGGTCATTTTTCTCAGTATGAGTACGTCCTCCGGACCTCTCTTAAGTCAATGGCAGAATCTCTACCAGAGTCTGATACTAAGCAGATACTCCTTCAGACTGTAACCCATGGTACAGATTCCAGCAGTCACCAGCTAAAGGCAGCCATGGATGCCTTTGACACTGCTTCTTGCCTGCCACTGCTGAAATCTGCATAAGGAGGCATTCCTGGCTGTGGATGTAAGGATTTTCCTCTGACACCCAGCAATAAGTTATAAATGTCCCTTTCGATGGCATCTACCTTTTTGGTTAACAGGTAGAGCAGTCTCTCGAAGATTCTCTGAAGACAAGAACAGCTACTGTATCAAGTCTGCTAGACCGGCTCCCTCACACCCTCAGGGGGAAATGGGCCGGCAGTTTTTTTGTAACAGGCAGCTCTTTCATGGGAGAGGCAGAGGAGCTCCAGCCAAGCACCAGCCTCCTGTACCGCCAAAAAAAAAAAAAGGCACAGCAAAAGGTACGGGCCCCGAAAGTGCCCAATACCACCCTCTGAGTATCTGGCCCCGGTTCTCACTCAACTGCCCAAGGCAGATCTCTCCTCTCTAGTGGGAGGTTGTATATCCCATTTTTTACAATCAATGAAATTTTGGCAGCCTTCACTGCAGACTTAATTTATTTCTCATCTGCCTGTACTCTTGTAGGGCATAAGGTCATGGGATGCTCTGTACTTTTTACATTTTATCATCTTTTAATTTCATAAGTTTTAGTAATTCTGCAGTAATCCACTTATATTTTTTGAGCTCTTCTTCTCATCTTCCTTTTAGGAATGATTCTGTCACATATTTCCTTAATAAGACAACAAAACTTGTCTAGAGCAGCATCAATATCTGAAATGGTCTCTAAAAAGGACCAATCAGCCATTTCAAGTGTCCTTCTCAGGACTTTGAAGTTAGTGATTTACGATTCATGGAGTAGATGAACAATGGAGGGTTGCTGGTATGTTTAACTGTCCATTCACAGTAGATTGGACAGTGGTCCCTAACGGAATCGAGCAGTACACGGGTTGAGATGACAACCTTAGATGATGGGTGGCCATTATCCCATCTACTGTTGTTCCTGTACCAGTGTTATAATTTTACTGGGTTACCTCTGAAATCAACTGCTGTACTCCAAGTTCTAAAAACAAACCTCTAGCTACAGAGGCAGATTCCTGACCCTAGTTAACATTAAAATTGCCAGCCAGAATGCATTCGTGATTAGATGGGATAGTACGCTTAAACCTGGCAATAAGGTCAAAGCCTAATTTGCTTTGTCCTGGGGACTATAGATAGAACTAATAAGGAAATGTTTTTTAAAGCTCAGTGTTATTTACACAGTAGTAAGGTTGCACACTGTGATTGTTTGGAGGGGACACCGTCTGGGCCTGAAGATTAGAGGCATCTCCTTAATGGGCTACCTCAAAGTTGGAAGGGGAGTCGATTATTGGGGAGAACATTCTATGAAGTACTAACAAATAAAACATTTTAAACTAAAAAGAAAGAGGAGAGGGGATTGCCCTATACCTGATCAAACTCTGATTGAACCAATAAGAGTGCATGTATCCACCAATATAGAACAAATCCATGGAAAAAAAAAACAAGTGTAGTTCCTCCAAGTGAAATAAAGACAGTATTAGTTAATGCAAAAAGTCTTATAAATAAAATAGATGAGCCGAGTATTCTCTTAACACACTGAAAACATTCAACTATGTGCTGTTATGGAGTTGTGGTGGTGGATGATGATTGGGGCAAGAACATACCAGGATTCAAGGTTTTTAGTGCAAATTGAGCTGGGAAAAGCGGAGGGAGAGTCGTTATATATTCATCAGAAACTCATGCGAGGTTTATGAAGTATACCCCAAGGTAGAGAATAGTGACAGTATTGAACAAATCTGGATAAATCTCTTGCAACCGGGAATTAAAAAAGATAACAATTGGAGTCTATTATAGAGCACCATGATTAAAAGATGAGGACAATTTGAAGTTCCTAAAAGCTATACATAGATACATAGACAGTGTCGGCAGATAAGGGCCTATGGCCCACCCAGTCTGCCCATTTGAGCTTGTAAGTTCAGTTTATGTTTTCCTAGAAGTCTGTTACCCCTTACCCCTGATCTCCAGAATTCCTTTATGCCTATCCCATGCATTCTTAAATCCCGTGATTGTTTCAGCCCCCACCACTTCCTCTGGCAGGTGTTCTACTTGTCCACCACCCGCTCTGTGAAGAAATTCTTCCTCCCTTTTTCTGGAATCGTCCTCCCTCCAACTTCATCACATGCCCTCTAGTCCTGGAACATCTTTTTGCTTAAAAATAGTGTATTCCTGCACCCTGTTCCTCCCTGTAAGATACTTGTATGTCTCTATCATATCCCCTCCCTCCCTCCTCTAGGGAGTACATGTTCAGTTCCTTCAACCTGTCCTCATAGGACTTGTGATGCAATCCATGCACCATCTTTGTTGCCCTCCTCTGAACCTTCTCTACCCTGTCTATGTCCTTACATAGGTAAGGTCTCCAGAACTGTACACTGTACTCCAGGTGGGGCCTCACTAGTGTCTTGTATAGTGGAATTATGACCTCCCTTTTCCTGCTGGTGATGCCCCTTCCTATGCATCCCAGCATCCTATTTGCTTTACCTGCTGCCTTGTCACACTGTTTCCCTACCTTGAGGTCATCAGAGATGATAACCCCAAGATCCCTTTCCTGCTTGGTGCATGCTATATCCTCACCCCCCAACTGATATATTGTGCCAGGGTTTTTGTACCCCATATGCTTTATCTTGCACTTCTTTGCATTGAATTTCAATTGCCAACCCCCTGACCATTCTTCAAGTTTCTGCAGGTCCCTTCTCATTCTGTCTACACCCTCTGGTGTGTCTACTCTGTTACAGAGCTTTGTGTCATCAGCGAACAGTGAAATTCTGCCATCTAGGTCCTGCGTAATGTCACTGATGAAGATGTTGAATAGGACCGGTCCCAGCACTGATCCCTGTGGTATCCCACTGGTCACTCTTCCCTCTGTGGAGTGACAGCCATTTACCACCACCCTCTGTGTCTTGCCACCCAGCCAGTTACCTACCCACCACAGTACTGTCCTGCCCACACCCATATTCCCCAGTTTGTGTAATAGTCTTCTATGTGGCATAGTGTCAAAGGCTTTGCTGAAGTCCAGATAGGCCATGTCCACTGCCCTCCCCTGATCCACCTCCCTAGTCACCCAGTCAAAAAATTCAACGAGGTTGGTCTGACATGACCTCCCCCTGGTGAAACCATGCTGCCTTGGGTCCTGTGGTCCATTGACAACCAGATGCTCCACCAATCTCTCCTTCAGTAGTGCTTCCATGATCTTCCCCCACTACCGAGGTGAGGCTGACTGGTCTGTAGTTCCCCTTCCTCTTTGTTCCCACTTTTGTATAAGGGACTACATCTGCTGTCCTCCAGTCTTTGGGTACCTCCCTGTTTCCAGTGATCAGCTAAACAGGATAGCCAGAGGTTCAGCCACCACTCTCTTAGTTCTTTAAGGACCCTGGGTGCACCCTATCTGGCCCCATTGCTTTAACAACTCTTATTACTTCCAGTTCCTTCAGAACCCTTTCGTAAAGGGACTTGTGTCCATTTCGCACCATTCTCACCCTTGTACTCCCTTCAGACCCATTACCCTCTCTTCTCTCAGTAAAGACTGAGCAGAAATACCTGTTCAATATGTCAGCTTTACTGTTGTCATCCTCCACGTGGCCCCATCCTCCCCTTCAGTCTCACTATTCCTCCCTTTGCCTTTCTTTTTCACTTATGTACCTGTAAAAGGTTTTGTCCCCCACCCACTGATTTTGCAATGTGTTCTTCTGTCTGAGCTTTGGCTTCACTTACTGACCTCCCTGCCTTCCTTTGCTTCTCCTGGTACTTCTCCCTATCCCTTCTGCCTGTGTCTTTTTGTATTGCCTGAATGCAATTTTTTTAGCTTTCACTTTCTTTGCTACCTCTTTGGAAAACCATAATGGTCTCCTCTTCCTTTTCCTCTTGCTAACCTGCTTAATGCATAATTCTGTTTTTCTTGTAATCCCATTTTAAATACTGCCCACTGTTCCTCAACCCTGATTCCTGCCCCATTCCCCTTAATGCCTCTTTCAGGTATCTCCCCACTTTCCCAAAGTCTGCCCCCTAAAATCCAGGATACGTGTTTTTGTGTGGTTTGGTTCTGCTCTTTCTGTGATTTCAAACCACAATGACTGGTGGTCACTGTTCCCCAGGTGCTCCTCCACTGTTACCCCCATCACACTGTCCCTGTTTGTGAGCACAAGATCCAGTATTTCCTTCTGCCGAGTTGGTTCCATGACCAGTTGCTTGAGGAAGGCACCCTGAAGGGAGTCCAGGATAAATCTGCTCCTAGTTGAAGCTGCTGCTGGGATGCTCCAGTCCACGTCTGGAATATTGAAGTCTCCAACCAGTACTACCTCACCCTTGTCTATCATCCTTTGGATGGCTAGCATCAGCTCTCTATATGTTTCTTCCTCCTGGGCTGGTGGTCTATAGACCACACCTCAGCGGATGGCTGGCCCTATTTTCCTTCTAAGCTTAACCCACAGTATCTCTCCCATTTTGTTCCTCCTGGACCTCTGTGCTCTTTATGTCATTTTTCACATACAGTGCCACTCCTCCTCCCTTCCTGCCTGCCCTGTCTCTTCTGAATGTGTTGTAGCCAGGTATGGCCATTTCAGTCGTGGTTATCATTATACCAGGTTTCAGTGATGGCCACAATGTCCAGGTCTGACTGCACCATGACAGCCTCCAGATCTTCCATCTTGTTGCTAAGGCTCCGGCATTTGCACACATGACTTTCCATGATTTGACCTCCTAGACTGTTTCTCTGTTCTACTCCAGCCCCTTCCTTGGTTGTCCTTTATCCCTGGTTCTCCTTGCTGTCTGCCCTTCTGCTGAATTTTGCCCTTTTCTGCCTATCCACCTCTTGGGCGCTAATCTCCATCTTTTGCACACTGCTTTGTAGAGATAGTCACTCCTCTGGTTCACTGGTTCCACGCTAGCTGTGGGGGGTGAGCAAGTAGGTACCCTCCTTGCTGGCCTGCCACCCCCATTTGCTAGTTTAAATGCTTGTCAATGTAGCATTTAAACTTATCATTGAGTGCTTGGATTCCCCTCCAGGATGGATGCAGGCCGTCAGGCTTGAACAAAGCTCCATCCCTCCAGGTGAGTCCCCAGTCACCAATGAATCCAAACCCTTCCTCACAGCACCAGTTCTTCAACCATGAGTTAAAGTTCCTGATGCATACACTCCTATGCTCTCCCTTGCCTCTCGTAGGTAGTACTTCTGAGAAAGTGACAGAAGTAGCTACTTGCTTGAGACCCTCCCAATTTCCTAAACTCTTCCTGAACTTCCTTTGGCTCCCATTTGCCAGGTCATTAGTACCTAGGTGGATAATGACATCCAGCTCACCCTCCTGTCTTGCCTTCCCAGTGATCCCCAGGATCTTCCTTCCATCCCTCCATGCCGTGGCACCTGGTAGGCACCTCACCTCCCTGTCCTCCCCCTCCTGTGTTCCTAGCTGGATCCCTCTTATGATGGAGTACCCCACCAGGATTCGCTTCCTCCTCCTCTGGGGTCCACTGCTTTCCCCGCTGAGGTCACCTCCTTGGCTAACCTCCACATCCTTTCCTTCCACTTCTCTGGGTACCTCTATTTGGTTGTCCCCATTTGCCAGTGTGGCATATGAGTTCTTGAGTGGAATAGGATCTGGGAAGTGCCTCTGCCTGACCGCTCTAGCTCCGCCTCTGAGCCCACTGTCATCCAAGTGCTCCTCGTTCTCTGCATCCTTTGAGGCAGTTGCATTGGACTGGGTGGTCTCTGGATAGGGGTGTGGTACTCCTGACCCAGTTTACTTCCGCTGTGGTCTGGCTACCTCATCCCGTTGATCCAGTGAGATGCATGCAGATAGGGCAGCACCTCAGTGTCCAGAAGGTCTGCCTGAATATGGCTGCCCCACAGCCACTGCATTGCACCACTCCCCACATTATACTGCAATTATACTGCTATTCCACTACTTGTCTGCTACTGAAGCTCTCCTAGTTCCCTTTTTATTACTTTACTGTCCTAAAAATCCTGCCACTGATCATAAGATACTTTTCTTTAAAAAAAAAAAAAAAAAAAGAAAATAAACCAATAAATAAATAAATGAGTCAAAACACTTCTCGTGCTGAGGATGGGCTTCTTCCCATATGCCTCTACTCCCACACCACTACTATACCCTGTGTTTAGCTCTGTCAATCAGATTTAACAGGGCATATAATTAAGAGTTGGGGGGGGGGGTGAAAATTTGCAGCAATTAAAGACAGCACAGAAATACACCACCACTACATGTTAAAATTTCAGCAGCCCAAAAACAATTCTAAGTAAAGACAACAAAGAAAGTACAGTGTCACTAAAAGCCCACAATCTAAGTTTAAAAGAAAAAATAGCAATTACCAGTTACTGTAAGGCACTGAATTAAATATGTTTCCATCCCCTTCTGGCTTCTTCTAAGAAAATGTATATAAAGTATAGAATTAAGTGGGAGGTCACTCATATTAGGGAACTTTAATCTACCCAGTATAAATTGGACAGAGCAACTGGGACTACAGAATTTAAAAGAAATATTATTGCTATGCTAATAGGTAATGATTTTGAACAATATGCATGTCATAATACAAGGGGACAAAACACTACATTTTTTTTCATAGCACTCTTTCTGCTCCCTGCAGCTCGGTTGGCAATTGTCCAGCCGCCATCCTCCTCTGACTCCACTAAACCCCTATCAGACCCATGCTGCTCGAGCAGGCACACGGTATCCATGGGGTGGCTTTCTACCTCCCCACTGGGTCCAGATCCAATACCTGAGTGCGGCTCCTCCGGGTCCGTGGGCGTAGAGACACAGCCATCACACCACAACCACCGACCACCATTTTCCTCTGGTTTTTCTCCCTTCTGGGCTATGGACGTGCAGTGACGTCAAGGCACAGCGTCCTGACGTCCGCCATACTCCACCCCCTAGATGCACAGCACTAGTAGTGCCCCTGACTTGCCATCAGAAGCTGCTGTAGAGCAGTATGAGCCCTCCCCAGGGAGAGGAGAGTAGTCAGTCAGATGTCAATCCCCTCCGTCCCCAACCAACCCTCGACGACCTGGGCTCATTCCCAAACCCGGGTCACTGGTGTGGCGTCCAGTGCCTCAACCCTCAGTGCAACTGGGCCGGCGAGGACAAAACAATTTAAATTTAGTGTTAAGCAATATGAATGAGGATATAGTAAACTGTGAGGTCAGAGAACGTTTGGGAGCAAGTGACTACATCATGGTCGAATTTAGGATAAGGTGTAATAAAACAACAGGTAGAGGAATAACAAAAGTAAAATGCTGGAGTAAAGCAAACTACATGGGAATGAAAACATATCTGGGAAAATGGGACTGGGAAAATGACTTAAAAGGGCAGGATGTACAAGAAATATAGAATAAAATAAAAAGCATAGTAGAATTTTTTACAAGAGAGTACATACCTGAAAAATAAAATATAACAGCAATGGAAAAATCCCTGTTTGGTTCAACAATAAAATTAAAAGATGTATAAACATAAGCCAGCCCAGTGGTGCTGAGGGTTGAGGTGCTAGAATCCACACCTCGTGCCGCGCTGGTGACCCATGTTTGGGAACAAGCATGGGCTGCCATGGGTTGGCAGGGGAGGAGATGGATCGAGCATTCGACGGACTGCTGTCCATCTCGGGGGAGGGGGGAGATCAGTGGCCGGTGCATGCCTGACACCTAGTGGAGGCTGGGGCTCGGCGACACAGAGCCGCAATAATGTGGGGCGGAAGCGCAGTAGATGCTTGATGTGGGTACACCACGGGGCGTCATAACCCTCCCTTTTGCATCCGCCATTGCACGCTGCGTGCCTCGCAGGTACACAGAAAATGGAAAAAGCCCCGTGGATGACTAGGAGCCTCGCGAGGCCCCGCACCTGGCCAGCCATGTTGTAACACTGGATCCTGTTTCGGTAGGGGAGGGCCCCTTCTGCCAACCCCACTAGGGGGGTAAGCCCCGGGGGTATAGTGCCGGATGGTGGCCAGGGTGAAGAGTCTGGGGCTCCCATAGAATGCGAGGGCCATTGGAGCAGGAGTATAAACAATTAAAAAAAAAAAAAAAAAAAGATGTATAAACAGAAAAAAGGGCTGTCAATAAATACAAAAAAAATCACTGTGCAGATGGCTCAAGTTGAAAGAACTAGCATAGGACTGTAAAACTGCCATTAAAAAGGCAAAAATGGGGATCGCAAGAAGAAATAGTGTGCTGGTGCCTCCTCCCCGCTGGTGCCTTCCCCCTCGGAGGAGCGGGAACCCACCCGGTGAAGGGTTACACTGGGGCTACTTCGTGGACAGCTGTGTATATGAGGTAAGGTGGTGGAAAGGGGAGTTAGTAGGGTGAATGACTGTGGACCTAGGCAGCCTGAAGGAGAGGCAGCTCGGGCGCATGTAGGGGCGATAAAAAGATAACTCAAAAAAAAAAAAGGCAAAAGTGAATGAAGAAAAAGGGTAGCCAATATGACGAAAGAGAAAAAACATTTTTTAATTATATTAATGTTCAGAAAAATGGAAAAACAAAGGTAGGGCCTTTACATGTGGGAGATATAGTTATATCAGAAGAACAAACCATGGCTGATACCTTTAATAAGTATTTTCTCAGTATTTTCCAGGGCAAGGACCATAATTGTGGTCCACCATATGATATAGAACATGGGCCCAATTCCGAAATGCTCCCTTGGAGCGATGCAAGTTGAGATGCTCCAGGAATGCGGCAATACCCGGGTGTGCCAGGGACCCTGCATCGGATTCTACAAAAAAGCAGGGTCCCAGCACCGAAATCCCTGGGTTTGCTGCAACTGCAGATCGGCACCCAACCATCGGTGCAGCTGCTGCACAAGCTGCAAGGATCTGTCTCCCTTCTCGCGTGCAACACGGAATGGACAACATTGGTGGTGAGGGGTGTAACTGCATGCCCAGAGGGGGTGAGGGGGCAGGAGGGGCATGGGGGCATAGGGTGAGTTGGTGTGACAGTGTGTAGGTCAGGGATTGGTTTAGCACCAGGCAGGGTGCATATGCCTATGTCTTATATATACGGAGGCATATGCACCCTGCCGGGTTCCAAAGCAATCCCCTGTTTCCCCACAGTCCCACCAACCCACCCTATGCCCCTCTGTGCCCCTCCTGCCCCCTCACCCCACATGTAGCTATCCTCCCACTGTGTGCCACACTGGTTCAAGGGGCTTAGACCACTTTCTGGCAGATCTAAGTGGGGCCGCTTGCTACGGCCATGGTGGGGCATTTGGAATTCAAAATTAGGGGATGTAGCAGCCCCACCGTGGTGCAAGCCCCCTTGTGACCTGTTGTACCCAGATGCAGGTTGCAAGGGTGGCGCAGTGCCCGTTTGGTGCAGTGGCTTCCTGTTCCGGCACAGACCACGTAGCGGAATAGGGAATGCCACAGACTATGACGCAAGGTGCAACTTGCGTCATTGCTGCTTGATGCAAGCACCTTGTGTCAGGTGTAACCATTTTGGAATCTCATAGGTGGATTGGGGGGGGGGCTAAGGGTACTATAGCTCCCCCATCATGGAGCTCCTCTATTAATAACACACTGTGCTGCATTCTTTATCAGTATGCACTAATGCCTCCATGAAAGCTGCCTGAACCACACAGGTCTCATCTGTCCTCCAGCAGAACTGGCCTTAGCCAGGTGCAAACTGTGCCCCTGCACCTTGGGGGCCCATGCTTTTTTCTTGAGGAAAAAAAAATAATTTAAAACATTTAAAAATGCCTAAATGTTGTTAGAAATGAAAATGTTTACCAGCAAATGAACGTGGAAGACAATTGGCTCTGTTACTGTTACAAAAGGTGGGGGCAGCTTTGCTACAGTGGAAAAGATTAGGTTAAGTAAGTGCTAATGGTGTTAATGGCCATATTTTACACCTCTCAGGTTGACTACTTTCACAAACAAAGGGCTATATTAACAAGAGAACTTGTTTGTAACCTGGACATGTAGGTGAAACAATGAATGATATGGCAAAATATGTTTCAAAGGTATGTGAGCACTCAAAATGGTTTAAAAACCTGACCAGCAAAGAGCAAAACCGGATTTCCTGATAGCGACCCTGAAAACCTGATCGCCAGGTAAAAAAACTGACAGGTGGCAACCTTACTGGTGTCCCACGATAACCCTCTCTATTCTCTCTCACTCACATCTCCAGAAAAGTCAAGTTGTTTAACTTGTTTGCAAAGCAGAGTATCAGAAGTGTGAGTGTCCAGTGATGATGTCCCTGTCCTTACCGAAATGAATATGGTAGTACCGTACTTACTTAAGTTCTTGCTCCAGGCTCAGTCAGATTCATTTCCAATGGTGAAGTCAAATAATTTAATGCAATCAATGGCACTTATTAAAAGATGCTGGTTAAACTACTTGGGATGCAGTTGCTGGGATTGGACAGAACATTAGTGTCCCATCAAACTGGGTGTGTAGTAAATGCAGTGCTAGTGTTATTAATTTCTAGTATGGGGAGCTTAAATTAATGACATTGAAATTGTTTAAGGTCACTGCTAGTTTTGTCCTATATGGCAATTTATTTATTTATTAAATTTTGGTGACTGGGTAGGCCCACTGAGCCCCGAAAGTCCCTTTTTCAGGGGTGACCCAGGATAACAATACAAGTTATAAGAATGAACAAGGACATAAGGAACATTTGAGGCATTGTGAGTTACATCATGAGGTGGTTACAGTAAAGAAAAATAGTGGATACAGGCATGGTTACAGGCATGGTAAAAGAAAAGCAGTGGATACAGGCATGGCTTACAGACATGGTAAAAGAAAAGCAGTGGATGCAGGCATGGGTACAGCCATGGTTATCATCATGACATGTAAGCAATTGGTAGTACTTTGCATATAGTTTATTCAGGGTTACACATGACGCTCTGGCACCAGTCTATATAAGGCAGGTAGTAGGAGGTTAAACTAGGAGATGGGAGTTGGAGAGGAGGGAGTACCTTAGGAGCTTTAAGTGCCATGACAGTGGCATGCACTTGAGGTCAGCAGATGGGACTTAAGCCTGGTGCGGAAGTTCATGAGTGAGGAGGAGGCCTGGACCTGGGGAGGGAGCTTGTTCCATTGGCAGGCTGCTTGGGAGGAAAAGGATCTTCCGCCAGCGTTTGTCCTTACCCTAGGGACTTCTAATAGCATGCTATCTGAGGTCCTTAGGTTCCTTGGGTTGTGTTTGAGGGTTATGGTCCCAGCAATGCTTGGCGGAGCGTGGGGTTTGAGAAGCTTGTAGGCCTGGACAAGCAAGGGGTGTTGGAGGCGGGTGACCAATGTGGGCCAACGAAGATTGGCCAAAGTGTCACAGTGGAGACGTCTCTGGTGGTCTAAGGTTGTGAAACGAACTATTTTATTATATAGAGTTTGCATCCTGGTAATCTCTCTTATTTAGCCATGCCCTGTATAATAGGGGCCGCAAAGGTCAGGTTGGGTAGAAGGACGCTGGTAGCTATGGAGAGCCTGGCTTCAGGGATGAGTTGGTCCCTGAGTCAGTACAGGATGCCAAGTTTCCGATGTAGGGTCCTGGTGACCTGGTCCAAGTGTTCCTTGTATGTGATATTCTGATCCAACATGAGGCCTAAGTATTTAAGGGAGGGGACTACGTTAATGGTTTTACCAGAGAGTGAGGTTAAGGAGAGGGATGAGGACCTGTCAAATCCCAGGGATCTTGGCCCGAATAGCATTGCCTTGGTCTTGTCAGCATTTAGTACCATTCTGTTCTTACATAGCCAAGTCTCTAGTGAAGTGAGATCCTTTTGGAGTAGAGGGCCTAGGGCAACCACATCACGCAAGGGTCGGAAGATGACAGTATCATCAGCGTACTGCACAACCGAGCCTCCCGCAGTGGGTACGCAGGTTGTTGGTAAACAAGGAAAACAGGAGGGGGCCTAGAATTGAGCCCTGAGGTACACCCTGGTTTAGGGGTAGTGGGTCAGACATGGTCCCTTTCCATGAGACCCTCTGTGCCCTGCCTGGTAAGTAGCTCCCAAACCACTTCAGGGCATGATTGTCTAGGCCTATATTTTGCAGCTTCTGTAGCAGCAAGTTGTGGTCGACGGTTGAATGCCTTGGATAAGTCTATAAAGACTGCACCAGTGGGTATCCTTTGTCCATTGCCCTGAGAACTTCATCCATGAAGTTAATGAGGGCAGTGTCAGTACCATGGTTTGTTCTAAACCATGTTGGAGGGGCAAGGAGCTGATGAGCTTCCAGGTAGTCCTTGAGTTGATTGTAGATGACTCTTTCTTGCACCTTAGCAAGTGAGCAGAGGGAGGAGATGGGCCTGTAGTTGTTGAGTTTTTCCTGAGCCCCCTTTGTGAATAGGGACAACATTAGCACGTTTCCACGGGTCAGGGACTGCTCCTTCCCTCAGTGATCGATTGAGGGAGCATGGTTATAGGCCAGGCTAAGGAGGTAGCTCACTGCCTTGAGTAGCCAAGGGTTGATACTGCTGGGTCCCCTGACCCTTTCGGTTTCAGGTTCCTTAGGAGGTTTAGTACTTCAGTGCATTTAGCCAGTCTCAGGTGAAATGGGGTCTTTCCATGTGAGGTGGTTCATCTGAGGTGAGGGAGAGTCTGGGGAGACAGGCAGGTCTTATGAGCCTCGGGTCTGAGAAGTGCCTGTTAAAGGCAGCGATGTTGAAGGTCAGTTGTGAGCTGACTATTGATCTCCATGGGACAGGTCTCAGGCTTTTGCTGCCCTTGATCAGGTCATTGATATGATTCCAGAATTGCTTGGGGTTGCCCAGGCTGGTTTTCTGGAGGTGCGTTAAGTAATCTCTCTTAGCGAGTTTTATGGCTCTCTTGGTTTTGTTCCTCATGGCTTTGTATTCAGCGAGATCTGCCGGGAGGGAGGAGAGCCTAAACTTTTTCCAGGCTTTTTCCCAGTAGCCATTAGGGCTTTGAGGGAGGGAGAGATCCACTTGTAGCAGCTGCCTTTAGCCCTCATTCTCTTCATTGGAGTAAAGAGGTTGGCTGCTGTGGTTAGTTCATCCTGGAAGTATTGCACAGCCTCAGTAAGAGTAGGGAGAAGATTTATGGGGTTCCAGTCCAGACTACCTAAGTAGCGATTATATTGTAGTTCAGAGAACTTGGAGAAGTCATGGGCAGAGAGAATTCTAAGTTGGACCTTGGGTGGTTTGTTTTTCCATATACAGAAGATTGGGGAATGGTCACTCAGGGAGTCTGCCATTGTGCCCGCACTCTGTATATTAGTGGGGTTAGACACCAGAGCCCAGTCAAGGGTGGTGTGGTTCCCAGTTTTGTAATTAAGTCTGGTTGGTTCAGAGATGACCTGCGTCAGACCTGCTTCATGGGTAAGTGACTTCGAGGCATGACCAGGGTCCTGGGCCCAGTTAATGTTGAAGTCGCCCAGGATTAGTTGCTCCGTTGTTACCTTGATTTGATTTTGGAGTGGATTTACAGGAGAGGGAGTTGGAGAGTAGTGCCCTCCTGTACCATGCTAGGAATGGTACAAAACTAATGCTGGGGCAGATCTGGTCTCAGCGATACAGTAGCATGAACCAGGAGAGGCAGAAACTGGTACATGAGACCTTTGAACTGAAGTAAAAATTCAGCATGTACTGTATGTCTAATCTGTGTTGTCTTTTCAGTCGTGGTTGTACAGTGTGAATGAGCACAGAGGGAATTAATAGACATAGGGACTTTGAAGGTGTTCTGCTGTATATTATGGCATGTGCAGGAGTTTCTGCATGCTTGGAGATCAAAATTGCCAACAGAAGTCATAAGACCTTGTTTGGCTCATTGACACAGGCAGTTACAAAACTGGAAAAAAAGTGATAGAATCAAATATTTCGATTTATGTGGTTCTGTGTGTTGAATTGGGGGGGCAAGTTGTGATGTACCCAAGCAAGTGCTGTTGCTAATAAATTAAAAAAAAAAAAAAAATGCATTTTTATATTTGTTTAAAAACTGTTTTTCTGTCTGCTTACTGACTTATTGGGCCTATCGTAAAAATGAGATGCCTCATACCATGGGGTTATCCCAGTAAAGGGCATTTTAAAACAACAAAAAATATTTTATTTATTTAAAAATGTATTTTCTTTGGAATAAATTGTCCTATAGAATAACATGTTTTGCAAAAATAGCAAGCAGACTTGAAATTATATTTTCAGAAACTAGACAGCAAAGTGACTTTGTTCCCATATTTCTGGTTATTTATTTTTTTTTTTACTGAGATAAGGTTGGGGGATATGTTAATCTGTACTGCCGGACAAACTGGAATGGTTGGCTTTATGGTAATGTCATAATGTGCTTGAGTGAGTGACATTTGTGAACTTGTTTACTTGGGTTGTCATTTAATTTGTTTGTATCACCAAGTCTCTTTCAACTTTTCTCATTTTTATGTGTGTTTCGGATGTGCTGCTGCCTGGCTGCAGTCTTTTGGTATTTTGTGTTTGTTCTGGGGTGGGAGGGTATTTTGGGCAACATACTGTCATGTGAACTGTGGGGACTCTGGGGATGGTGCTAGGGTGCAACTAACAAAGCATGGGGAGGGAGGAAATGAGTAGAAATTGCATTAGAAATACCCTCCAAAATGCACCAGAATGCACCAAAATGTTACAAAATTTCTGGGGGCCTAGGCGGCCCACCAGACCCACGGCCTATTATTTTTATTTTTTATCTCACTTGAGCTCCCCCATCTATAGGACTCCTGAATCCACCACTGAATCTGGCCCCATGAGTGTAGGGAGATCATACATTTAGAGAAAAACAATATTTTGGAAAAATTACAAAAACTAAAAGTGGATAAGTCGCCTGTGTCGGATGGACTGTACCTACATGTTCTGAGGGAATTAGCCATGGGACTGGCAGGTCCCATAACTGTACTGTTTAAGAATCCTTGAAAAAGGGAGAGATCCCTAAAGACTGAAATACAGCAAATGTAACATTGATTTATAAAAAAGGAGCAAAGACAGACTTCCACAGTTATAGACCTATCAGTTTGACATGCATAACTAGTAAGGTTATGGAAGAATACGTTAAAGACTACCGGGATAGGCATATAAACTGAGGGTCTCATGGATGCAGCTCAGCATGGTTTCATACCTAGGAGATCATGTCAGACTAACTTAGTCCATTTTGTTGAACAAGTTAGCAAGGCATTGTAAATGGGGTTACCAGTTGATGTGATTTATTTGGACTTTTCAAAGGCTTTCAACTTGGTTCCCCATACAGAATTAATAAAAAACCTGGTAGAACTGACAGTTGAAAAGTATGTAACTAAATGGATTGAAGCATGGATAAATAATAGAAGGCAAAGTGTCAATATCAGGGGATTTGTGTCAGAGTGGAGGGATGTGACCAGTGGGGTCCCCCAGGGCTCTGTCCTGGGCCCTACTTTATTTAACTTGTTTTTATCAACCCTTCAAATATCAAGTAATTCTTGGATAAGCAAGTTTGCTGATGACAGCAAAGTAAGTGCTATAGTGCGTAGTATGCAAGATATACAGTAATACATTTCCAAATGGACATAACTGGCAAATGGGTGGAGCAGCACAAGATGATCTTCAACACTGATAAATGCAGTGTTATGCACTTCAGAAAAAATAACATGCTTGCAAACGATAAAATAAATGGTGTTGAACTCAGGAGTACTGAAGGAGAAAAGGACCTAGGAATATTGGTGACAAACAATCTCGCAATTAGGCAGCATACTACAGAGGTGGTTAAAAAAGCTAATAACATGATGAACTGTATCTTAACAAATATAAAAAGCAGGGATAGATCAGTGCTTATGCCACTTTACAGTTCACTGGTTAGGCCATTGGTGGAGTACTGAGCCCCTATCATAGGAGGGCTGTGGGATCCCTTGAGAGAGTGCAAAGGAGGGCAACAAAGAAAATAAATGGACTAAATGACCTTACCTATGGTGAATCAAAGAGCTGGGATTATATACTTTAGAATATTGCAGACTGAGAGGAGACCTTTATTTAGTTTATGCTGCATTTAAGAATGAAGATATGTAGGAATGTTTGGGTTTGAAAAAGAGGGTTATAACCAAAATAACAAGAGCTCATGGTTACCATCTTAAAGGGGAAAATTATAAAACGAACAGGTGAGGGTACTGGATAAATCAGAGAGTGGTGATCCTATGTAATGGACTTCTTGAAGACATAGTAAACAGCGACATAATGTTTTCAAAAATAAATTATACATGCATTTGGGTTAAACAGTTTCTCCACTGAAAAATATACTTGGCGAAAGCTATAGACTTGTAAATCCATCTATGAAACTTATGCTCCTGTATTTGGTCTTGTTTATTCTTGGGATATTTGTATGGTTTCTGTTTAATCAGGGTCAGGGTAGTAGTATAGACTTCATATCTGGGTATTGTGGTCCTTCCAGTATTATTAGTGCAGACCTTTGGAATTGAGTCCATTAATTGATTCAATATTTCCTTGTCGGAATCGCCAATAGTTGAAGTCTGTGCTGCTTCTTCAGTTAACTTATCCAGTTCTAAGGAGGCAGTATAGCGCAGTGGTCTAAGGCTCTGAGTTGCAAATTTGGTGACATCCAGCAGACCAGACCTAGGTTTGAATCCCACAGCTTCCACTTGCATGCTGTGTGACCCTGAGCAAGTCACTTAACCTCCTTGTGCTGCCAGGTCGCTCCTGTAAAAAAGCTTTCAGCTTAGTGTGCTATACCTGGTTAAACAACTAAAAAAAAAAAAAAAAAAGTTCTGTGGCCTTTCTCTCACTGTCCTTCATAAAATCAGCTGCCAGATAACATGATTTAACCACAGGGAATAAACAGGTAGAAAGACTAGGGTTGCCACCTGTCAGGTTTTTCACCTGGTGATCAGGTTTTCAGGGTCCCTATCAGGTAATCCAGTTTTCCTCTATGCTGGTCAGGTTTTTGAGCCATTTTGAGTGCTCACATACTTTTGAAACAAATTTTGTCATGTCACTCATTGTTTCAGCTACATGTCCAGGTTACAAACAAGTTCTGTTGTCAGTGTAGCCTTTTGTTTGTGAATGCAGTCACTGGGAGGTGTAAAGTATGGCCATTAACACCATTAGCACTTACTTAACCTAATCTTTTCACTGCATCTTAAAGTGGCATAGTAGCACAGCTGCCCCACCTTTCATAACAGTAACATAACCAGTTGTCCTCTGTTTTCACTTGCTGGTAAACATTTTCATCTCTAACAGAATTTAGGCATTTTAAATGTTTTAAATTATTTTTCCACAAGAAAAAGTATGGTCACTTCTTTGGCTTTGAAATAGTACTGTGGACAAGAACAGGAAATGGAAGCAGAAAAATATATAAAGTATGTATACTGTTGTATGCTATTTACAGTATTTCCCTTGTCTCTCCCCCAGATCATATCTGTAAATGAGATTTCTTTTATCTCTGTATGTTTATCTGGTAAACCAATGTCAATAAATAAATACATAAATAATTAAGAAGAACCTAGGAAAGTAACTTTAACAGGCACAGCACAGTATTTTAACATTTTTATTTCACTTCTGCTTTAAGTGTTGTCTTTTATTGGAGGAATAGTGCATGATGAGTCATGAAAAGGGGTTGGGCTAGGGGCGGAGCTTAGATCCGTCTTTTGCCTCATTCAAAGGTGGCAACCCTAAGAAGGACTGTTTATAGTTTTTTTTGTTCGTGCTTGGTACATTTACTGGAGTTCAGGCACACTGTTGCAAAATTTCAGGTTAGAAAGGGTGTGAGTGATAAACACCTTCTGTCTTCAGTCTGTAAAGTTGTTCCTGGGAATCCAATTGCATACAACTTGTCATTCCCAGGAAATCCATCCCCAGCACAAGTGTAGGCAGCTGCTCCATCCGAATAGTTATTGTTTTTCCTCTCCAGGTATGTTCATGCAAAGTGTATGGTAGCTCCACCATCCCCAATGCATTACTTGGCATTCCGGTCACTAAATAAATTGGCTCACAAGTCCAGGGAATTACAGTTTCTTTCGGGTACTTTAGTTGTCTCCAGAGTTGCACACACAAAAAGGTACGTGCAGCTCCTGTATCTGAAAGTGCCTGTCCAGCCTACCCTCGGGTAAGAACGGTTATCACCAACTAACGTGGGGTAAACCCCAGTGGTTCCCTGGAAAGCAGTTCTTTGTCCCCTGGCTTCTTCACCTTGTGCATTTCTTTTTTCTGACCTGTTCTGGAAACTGCAGGAAATGATTTCCCTAAAATTATGGATAAATTACCACTTTCAAACAACATGAAGTCTTGCTGTATTCTGACTATTGCAGTTAGGTCCTGCCTTTCAACTGCCCCGGAGAACAAAGGGTTAACTTTTCTATGCCTTGCATAGAACGTTCATCATGAGCTCGGTTGAAGCCCCTGGTGTTGTTGTTCAAACTGGAATCGTCAGATTCTTTACTCCGCCTCACTGAACAGTCGCTTCGGAGATTTCTCCTGCTGCTTGGTTCAAAAGTCGGTTGAAGTGTCGGTTTTCGGTCGGTTTCTACTGAATTGTTGTTTCCGCATAGTTGGTTCAAGTCTCTGTTTGTGGTACCGTGAGTACTAGATAGGTTTTTGTTCTGTTTTCTGTGTGGAACTTGTAAATTGTGGATTGGTTCGGCTGAACCGATTATTTTGAGGTAAAACTTGTGCTTTACTTTAGTGTGTGGTTACTGGTCCGTATCGGTTCTTAAAAAAAAAACGGGTTTTAAATATGTTTTTTTCCAAGACCCGTGACACGGTCAGGAACCGATAGGGGAGTCTTGCCTGGCGGATTGCCGAAAAAGGGTAAGTTTTGGTTAGGTTGGCCATGTCTGCGAAACCCAAGAAAAAAAACGGGACCACTGGGTTTCAACACTGCAGTGTGTGTAGGGAGGTCTTTGCTAAGGCTGATCCCCACACCACCTGTGTTTATTGTCTGGGCTTTGACCACCTCGATTCAGACTGCCAAATTTGCAAGAATTTTCCCAAATCTACCTGGAAAAGAGATTAGGTAGACTGAGGGAAAAGGAGGCCGAGAAGTCCACTGACCTGGATGGCCAGCCTGGTTCGGTTCCGACCGAACCAGAAGGAGTGCCCTCTGACCAGGGTGCTACTTCTTCAGGCAAAAGGAGAGCCGATTCCGAGGACTCAGTTCCGACACAAAGAAAAAGAAAAGACATATCGACTGGTTCGGACCCAGAATCTCGTACTCCGACCGCTGATGAGATAGCCAAAGCGATTAGGATTATGGAATCGCTTTGATCGGTTCCAACCGAACCGGCACCATCTGGCAGGGGCTCGGTTCGGTCGGTTCCCCCGGTGCCGGATTATACCTTGGAAGAATTTTATGAACCAGAGTTTGAGGAGGAGGGAGAGTTTGAGAATGATTATGGTGATGGTGAAAGTCTGGATGTGCCTATTGACCCGGACATCTCCCCAGACAGACCTTCAGGTGTTTCTCCTCCTAGGTTTTCTGAGTCCCCTTCACACTACATGTTCTACAGAAAGGTGGCTGATACCCTCCAGCTTCCTGTGGAGGAGGCAGTAGAGGATCAGGAAGAGCCTGATTATGTTGAGATGATGGACATCCCAGAGTCCAGGAGACTGTCTATTCCCCTCCACAAATCTTTTGGGAAACGGACACAAAAAATTCTTAAGTCTTCTAATTCTATACCTCCTGTGGACAGAAGAATGGACAAGAGGTACACTCTCTCAGGCTCAGACATGGAGTTCCTTTTTCAGCAATGCAGCCATGTTGGGGTTGTACAGGCTGCTGCCTGTGATAAGGCAAACATTCCCTTGGCATCACACCCCCCAGACAAGGACTCCAGGAAGATTGATGCCATGGCAAAGAAACAATACATGGCAGCATCTTTGGGACTCAGGCAGGCTAATTATATGGCCTGTGCAGCCAAGTACCAGAAGTCCAGGTGGGACACTGTACTGGCACTGGCTAAACAGGCTCCCGCCCAGCTTGCCAAGGAGCTGGAGCAGGTGACTTCAGATGGGATTGAGGCATCGAAAGTACAGTTTCATGCTGCTGTGGACTCCAGTGATGTATCATCAAGAGTCATGGCTACATCTGTGGCTCTTTGGAGAATGGCTTGGTTCTGATGTACTAGCCTCTCACAGGATACCCAGGCTAAGGCCATGGATTTCCCTGTTATTGGTAATTCTCTGTTTGGGGAGCAGACAGAGAATTACATGAAGAAAATGGACGAATACAGGACCACTTACAGGAGTGCTCAGGCCAAAGAAAAGCAAGCAGCTCCTCAAAGGCAGCAGTCCAGGGGCAGGGGCAGGCCTTTCCAAAGGCCTTTTTACCAAGCTCAGGCCTCTTCTTCGTTTTTGCAGAGGGGGTTCTTTAGAGGGAGAGGCAGAAGGGGGATGAGCAGGCCTACATCCACCCCTCAGCCTAAAGCCCCTGCCAAGCAGACACTCTGATGGGTCTGCCCGGGTCGATTCTCCTATACCAGTAGGGGGCAGGCTGGCTTACTTTGTCCAGGACTGGATGTCTCTTACATCAGACAAGTGGGTCCTGGAAGTAGTAAGCCAGGGACTGGTTCTCAGCTTCAAAATAATTTCCCAAGATAAGAGCCAGATCTTTTCCATCTGCAAATCTCTGAGACCCTTGCTCTAGAGGCAGAGGTTTCTTCTCTCCTAGCTCTCAGAGCTATAGAGAGAGTTCCCACCCTACACAGGGGCAAAGGATTGTACTCCAGGTACTTCCTAACCCCCAAAAAGACAGGAGAGTGGCGACCCATCCTGGACCTAAGATATCTGAACAAACATCTTTTAAAGCCAAAGTTCAAAATGGTAACTCTGGGAATTATCCTTCCCTCTCTAATGCCACGGGACTGGCTAGCCTCCCTGGACCTCAAAGATGCCTACTTTCACATTCCCATTAGATGCTCCCACAGAAAGTACCTCAGGTTCGAGTTGCCCTCAGGCCACTATCAGTTCAGAGCAATGCCCTTTGGCCTAACATCAGCCCCAAGGGTCTTCACAAAGTGCCTGGCAGTAGTTGTTGCCTTTCTAAGAAGACAAAAGATTTCCATTTTCCCATACTTGGACGACTGGCTCATAGTAGGTCAGTCTCCAGACTAAGTCAAGTCACATCTGCAAGTGACCCAGCAAGTGCTCACTTCTTTAGGGTTCCTTCACAAACTACCAAAGTCAGTTCTCGAACCAGTGCAGCTCCTCACCTTCATAGGTGCAGAACTGAATATGGTAAAAGCAAGAGCCTTCCTTCCCCTGGAAAGGGCAAGGACCCTTATGGAACTGGCCTCTTCATTCAGCCTTCAGGTGTCTCGACCAGCAAGGCATTTCCTTCAGCTACTGGGCCACACGGCAGCTTCCACAGCAGTGGTACAGAGGGCAAGATTCCAAATGAGGGACATTCAGTTCCACTTAAGAGCTTTTTGGTCCCAAAGAAAGGATTCCCTTACCAAACTAATTCCAGTGACTCGAACCCTGATCCAAGCCTTGCAATGGTGGCAAGATCAGGACAATTTGAGACAAAGGGTACCATTTGTCACTCAGTCTCATTCAGTGATCCTCACCACAGATGCTTCCTTGCTGGGCTGGGGAGCCCATTTGGGGGACTTTACCACCCAGGGACTGTGGTCACCTCAGGAATCTCTTCTTCACATCAATCTCTTGGAACTCAGAGCAGTGTTTCTGGCACTGCAAGCTTTTTCCAAATCTGTACAGAACAAGGTGGTTCAGGTCAGAACAGACACCACCACCACCACCATGTGGTATATCAACAAGCAAGGAGGCACTCGGTCTATGGCCTTGTGCACAGAAGCAATGAAATTGTGGTCCCTGGCCTATTCCCTGCAAACCTCTCTGATAGCAGTTCACCTCCTAGGGAAGGACAATGTCCTAGCAGATGCACTGAGCAGAATATCCCAGGGCCATCACGAATGGGCCCTAGATCCTCTGGTGTTGAAAGTGATTTTCTCAAGATGGGGCACTCCAGAGATAGATCTTTTTGCAGCCCCAGACAATCACCAACTTCCTCTCTTTTGTTGCAGACCCCCAGTCTTGGGCTCAGTCCCCCTGGATGCTGTGATTCTGAACTGGGAAGGGAAATTTCTGTATACTTTTTCCCCTTCCCCTCTCCTGTTCAGAGTGTTAGTCAAGATAAGGTCACAACCATGCAAAGTGATTCTGATTGCTCCAGACTGGGCCAGACAGCCATGGTATCCCTTGTTGCTGTCCCTAACAGTCCATCTTCGCCAGTCTCTTCCCAGGAATTACAGCCTGTTACCATCCTCTCGGGGAGGATTTGGTACCTGAATCTTCAGTCTCTCAATCTCAAGGCTTGTCTCTTGAAGAGTTAGAGTTTGCAGATCTGCATCTTTCCCAAGGGGTTCTGGATATCCTTAAGGCTTCTCGAAAGCCTTCCACCAGAAAGACTTACAACTCCAAATGGAAAAGATTCAGCATTTGGTGGTCTAAGAAGAATATTTCTCCAGACTCTGCTGAATTGCCTACGGTTCTGGATTATATGGTCCATCTTAATGGCCTAGGTCTCAGACCAGCTACCCTCAAGGTACACTTGGCAGCTGTTTCTGCTTTCCTGTCTGTAGGCAAGTCTTCCTCTCTGTCATCCCATCCTGTATTCTGTAAGTTTTTCAAGGGATTGCTTCACACCAATCCCCCCTTTAGGGATCCTGCTCCTGCTTGGGACCTTGATGTTTGCATTGCTCAGCTTATGCAACCCCCTTTTGAGCCTTTGTCCTCAGCAGCGTTTAAGTACTTGACTTGGAAAACTGTGTTTTTGGTAGCCATTTCCTTCTGCCAGACGTATCAGTGAATTGCAAGCCCTGTCAGTGGAATCTGATTTCATCTCTTTTCACAGAGATAATGTGGTCCATAGAACTAACAGAAAGTTCTTGCCTAAAGTGATTTCAGATTTCCACCTCAACCAGTCTATGTCTCTCCCTGCTTTCTTCACTGATCATTCCTCCTCGGGAGAGAGGAGGCCACACAGTTTTGATGTTAAAAGAGCCCTTAGCTACTACACAGAGCGTACCAAGGGTCACAGGTTTGAATCCCTTCAGTTGTTCCTCACTTATGGAGAAGTTGGTAAGGGCAAACTTGCCACTAAGAGATCTATTGCCAGGTGGATTGATTGTTGTATACAATTCTGCTATGAAAAACTGGGTAGAACTCCACCCTCAGGCCTGAGGGCTCATTCCACAAGAGGTACAGTTGCTTCCCTGGCTGCTGCCATAGGTATTCCTCTCTTAGACATTTGTTAAGCAGCCACCTGGAAAACAGTCCATACTTTCACCAAGCATTACTCTCTGGATATCCAAGCTAGGAGTGATACTCAGTTTGGCACAGCAGTACTTCAGAGCCTATTTCCAAAGTAGGTTCTGTCCCTCCTCCATGGAGGTACTGCGTGGTAGTCTGCAATAGTCAGAATACAGCAAGACTTCATGTTGTTTGAAGAAAAAATTACTCACCTTAGTAATTGTTTCTTCTAGTGGAGTCTTGCTGTATTCTGACCTCCCCACTGCCTCCCTCTCCTATTTCCAAAGTAGGTTCTGTCCCTCCTCCATGGAGGTACTGCTTGGTAGTCTGTAATAGTCAGAATACAGCAAGACTTCATGTTGTTTGAAGAAAAAAATTACTCACCTTAGTAATTGTTTCTTCTAGTGGAGTCTTGCTGTATTCTGACCTCCCCCACTGCCTCCCCCCTCAGAACCTAGTTTTGGGGATGTGGGTGGGCAGGAGCAGTGTTGGCACCCTAGGGGTGTCCATTTTACACCCTCCTTTTCTTTGGGTGAAATGTTGTGTTTTGGATGTGTTTTTGTTTTTGGGTTTCCTGACTTCAGTCTTCCTTTGAGAACCAAAAACATTATATATTTGCCAGTTGGCTAGTAAAACTTTTACAGTTTCCACACAGAACACCTAGTGAGTTTTTGCTCGTAAAGATCTGACGGTTGCAGTTTGAACAACAACAGACAGGGGCTTCAACCGAGCTCGTGATGAACGTTCTATGCAAGGCATAGAAAAGTTAACCCTTTGTTCTCCGGGGCAGTTGAAAGGCAGGACCTAACTGCAATAGTCAGAATACAGCAAGACTCCACTAGAAGAAACATAATTGCTAAGGTGAGTAATTTTTTCTTGCAGCACACAAACTATAGTTTTTACTTTGGAGTCGAGCCGTAATCTGTTCTCAGCCATAGTACTTGTAGTGTTGTCTCTTGACTAGTTGCATTGACCTGGTGGATGTTTACCTTCAAAACACCAGCACAGATTCATCTCAGATTCATGGGATTTCTTTATTGCCTCATTCTGAATGTCTGGGCTGCTCACAGAAACCTCCTTGGGTGCCTTCCTTTTAGAATTCACCCTCTCAGCATACTCTTGCTGCATATTCTGGTCATTTTCCCATTGTCTGACTAGTCTCAGTACATCCTCCACAGTTGACACCAGTCCATGAAGATGACTGACTAAATAGGGATTCGCATTTCAGAAAATTAATTTCACAAGCTCCATGTCAGTAATTTCCAGTTTCCAACACTTGCATGGCGCCTGAGTGTACACAAAATCTATGGTGCATTCATTTATCCCTTGCATACTTTATCAGACGTGCTCTCCTCACTCATCTTCATTGTCCTTGGCTAAAAAGGCAGCCAGAAACATCTGTTGGAAGTCCTCCCAGGTAAAAGTATTCATCCTGGCAATCTCCCTCCCACCGATCACAATATGTAAGGTGCATTACGCTGCTCATTGTTGCAAGAATGTCCACATCCTGCATGAGATATGGTGCTAAATATTCTTTAGATTTTGTTAGAAACACCAGCGGCTCCCTGCATCATGTCATTCTCAGGACAGCCACAGGAGGCTGAGGGCACACCTCTGGGGGCTCTTGTATTCAAAACACTGGTGGGAGGGATGCAGGGCTTGGCATCAGAACTAGCTGAATCCCTGGCAGGGTTATTCAACAGCTCAGTACTGTCAGGGGTGGTTCCAAGAGATTGGAGAACAGCGGGTGTGGTTCTGCTCCACAGGGGAGGTGACAGAGTGGAATTGGAAAATTACAGGTCTATCAGTCTTACCTCCATAGTGGCAAAACTGATGAAGACACAAGTCAAGGAGGGTCTGTTGGACTACCTTGAGAGACATGGGCTCCTGAATAGTAAGCAGCACAGGTTCTTTTTTTATTCTTTAGTAACCAGGTAAGGCCCACTGGGCACAAGGGCTGTTTACAGTGGTGACCTGGTAACACTGGAGAGGTCAAGTGGCTTGCTCAGAATCATACAGGTATGCAAGAGGAGGCCTTAGGAATCAAACTCAGGTCTGCTGGATGTACCAAGCTCATTCACAGCTCATTACTCTAACCTCAAGTCTATATTACCAGTCAGTTTTGTTTGTAGCAAGTTGGTCTTGTCAGACCAACCTGATAGTATTCTTTGACTGAGTAACAAGGGTGGGGGATAATGGACAAGCAGTAGATTTACTCTGTTTTGACTTCAGCAAGGCATTTGTCTCTGTGCCACACATAATGTTGCTGAAGAAGTTAGAGGATCTGGTTTCATGGTTGGGAAATAGACTTGGGAAAAGACAGGAGATGGCGGTGGTCACCAAGGTCAAATCGGGGGGGGGGGTCACAAGTGGGGTGCCGCAGGGGTTAGTCCTGGGACATCCTTTGGAATATGTTCAGCAGCGATGTAGGAGAAGGGATACAGGGCAAGATGTCTCTGTACAAATGATAATAAGCTCTGTGGCAGGGTAGGCAGCAAGGAGGGGTAAGGAAGCTGAAGACAGACCTGCAAAGGTTAGAGATGTGGTCCAAGGTTTGGCTTTTGAAATTGAATGCCAAAAAGTGCAACCTGATGCACATAGGGAACAAAAACCCAGGGACAGAATACTAGATAGGAGGGGTAAAGTTGGTCGCTACTTCAGGGGAAAGGTACCTGGGACTCATTAACAGTGACTGCTTTAAACAGACTAGCCAATCTAACAAGGGCTATAGCAGTCAGAATGTTGAGGTGTACTGGGAGGGTTTAAGTAGCAGTAGGAAAGAGGTATTATACCATGGACATAAGTGAACGGCCAATGAAATCATCAGACTGGCAGTTTACCACCGGTGTAAATCCTCTGATATTCACTGGCTGATGATTAAAGAAGCTAACAAATCCTCTGCAGCACAGGAATAAATATAATAAAAATAAGAAAACAAATCAACCTCTTTAATATTTGTATTTTATTATCGTAAAAAAAAATTAACCTTTGTATAATCGCAATAAGCCACGCGGGGAGGGGTGTGGGTTATCAAGGGATTTACCACGGCTGGAGTGGTTTGCCTACGAGGCGCAGCCGAGTGGGTAAATCCTCGGCAGCCATGCCAAGTCCCTTTTCATTTTTTCCAGCCAGTGATTATCAGAGGATTTACACTGGTGGTAAACTGCCTGTCTGGTGATTTCATTGTCTGTTCACTTATGTCCTTGGTATAATGCTTAAATAACGCCTCTCGACAGATCACTGGTGAAAAAACACCTGGCGTCACCACCTGAGGAAAGACAAATACAGACTGGAGACAGTGCAGCATAGGGTAATCGGAATGACTCTGGGCCAACAGGGCAGATCCTGTGAGGACTGGCGTAGGGCACTGAACATGTACTGATTGGAAACCAATAAGGAAAGGTTCTTGCTATCCCCCACCCACCAGTCCTGTTCCCCCTGCACTGTTTCCATTGCTCTGTTCCTTAACCGATCTGCATCCCCCTTGGGCTCCATGGCTTTCTGTCACATTTTAGCAACACACCTACCAACTTCCTTTAACAGTTCTACAGACGGTAGGTGTCTCTATAGTTGTGATCACAGCAGATAGGGGTACCATGCTTTGAGTATGGCACTTTATGCCATTTACATGGCAACCCTTACGCTGTTTATATGGCAACCCCCTTCCACACCCTAGCAAATTCTGAAAATGATTTGTAAATGCGCAGCAGTGGGTTGCTGATCCCTTTGAACATAGCTTAGGGGGTTGCAAGCAAGGGATCAACAGAAATGTTCAGCACAAGTACCATTACACTGTTCCCTTGTGGATGAGACTCGGGGCCCAGAACCTTTCTTAGAAGAATGCACGGCATTTTAAGAAAAATCAGTTCTGCAACATGTAGTGACACAAGGAATCAGGGTAGGCCCAACTATGATACATTTTGCTCCCCACTTCTAGATTTCCACCTGTTCCTACTGGGTACAGAAATGCTTATTTTTTGTAGTCAGTTAGGCTGCAACCTTTACCATCTGATCAGCTCCATCTTCTGCTGCATTGAACTCTGTCTCTTTATTTTCCACATTAACCAGACACTGAGTAATGATGTCTAGTGTAGCAGCGATAGTCTGAACTGACTTGTGTAGCTGGTTTTACAGTTGCAGCATTTCGACAGCAGGCTATTTTCTCTAAGACTGGCTGTAGAGTCAGTGAGGCCTGTGAGACTGCTCTCCCTGTAGTGCCTCCTGCTAAAATAATGTGGCCACCTAAGTTCTCTTGGCATCCTTCTTTCCCATGTCAAGACAATTGTGCTAAAACCTCAACAGATATAGCAGTGGGGACCCACTATTGGCAGATATAAAAATGAGTTCTTGAAACTGACTTTAAATGGCAAAATCACATGCTGCTGGCTCCACCCCAACTTCATTTCTTTTTAACCTCCCTCTATATCACTTACCCTCCTTGTGCTTGCCCAATGGTTGATGAAACTTTTCATGGCTTGTAAAGTGCTTTTGGGTACAGTGTGAATAAAAGGTGCTATAGGAAATCACATTCCTTTCCTTTTAATCATGAGAGAAAAAAGCGCAGTAGTTACATTAACTATGATAACTTTTTTCCTTGTAGATCATTCCTGAAGAAGACCAAATAGTTGAAACACTGTTTCTAATGTCTTTTTCTATTCATGCATGTTATTTGTGTTTGTATTTATAGAATGGGTAGTGAATTTGTTGCATCCAGGCTGGCCCACTTGCGACACTTGCTACCCAGGTTCGGGAACGAGCCCAGGGAGCCGGAGGGCTGGCCAGGGTAGGAAGCTTGAACATCCTAGGGACTGCTCACCTTTCCTGGGGAGCTAGGGCTCAGTGCTTGGCTGACGCCGGGCAGAGGCTCGAGGTACATCCAGCCCAGCCACTTGTAGGGGGAGCTGCATGACAGATGTTGGCGCTCAGTGTCTTGATGTCAGGGCGCACGTCACTCACAGAAAATGGGAAAAACAGCTCACGGCACTCCTGGTAGACATAGCACCAGGTCCTGATTCCCAATGCCCCTACCTGTTCTGGTGGTACGGCATCCCGACGAAACCAGAATTTGGGGTGTAAGGGCCCCACCTCGTCCCTGCATGGGGATAAAGTCATGGCTACATGGGAATGGACCAGTCTGGGCTCCAGGTAAGAGGGCGGGGACTAGAAGGCCGTAGGTGACTCCCAAAGGGAGTGGAGTGGCTTAGTTAGGGGCAGCATAAACATCAAGTTTAAAAAAAAAAAAAAAAGAATTTGCTGCGTCCTGATTGGCCTAGAGGGTTCAGAACCCAGTGCCTTAAGGGGGGACAGCCACCGTGTCAGGAACCCTTCTGGCAACCCAATCGCAGTGCATCTTATTTATTTTATTTATTTATTGAAAAGTTTTACCAGGAGAATTACACTGAGCAACAAGATGCTCATCTCACGGTACGTCCTGGGGTAAGGGGGAGAGGGAGCATTTATGTAATACATCAGTATACAGCACATTGGAAAAATAGCTTCACTGTACATGGTCAATTAAACGATATCACAGGCTGTGCAAATTTACAAATCAGCAAGAAATAGCTTCACTGTACATAGACAATTTACAACGAGATCACAAGCTGTGGAAATATTTACAAATCAGCAAGAGGGGTGGAGTAGGGGGTTAGGATGCAGGAGATTTGAGGATCTAGATCTAGGGAGGCAGTATAGCGCAGTGGTTGAAGGCACTGAGCTGCAAATCTGGAGACCTGGGTTTGAATCCCACAGCCCCCACTTGCATACTGTGTGACCCTGAGCAAGTCACTTAACTTCCCTGTGCTCCCAGGTCGCACCTGTAAATAGGCTTTCAGCTTAGTGTCTCTCTCCTGGTCAAACAATTGGGGGAAAAAAAAAAGATATTGGTGCTTCAAAGAAATTTCTGAAAAAAAAATTCTAGCAGCCCTGTTTGTAAGGTAAACAAATAAAATAAATCCCCTAACTTGCATTGCTTCAAAAACATTTTCACCAATTTAAGCAACTCCTTACCCCAGTCCCATCTAACAAACACCTAATGTGACCAAAAAAAAAAAATTTCAAACAACATGAAGTCTTGCTGTATTCTGACTAATGCAGTTAGCCCCAGCTTTTAAACTGCCCTGGAGAACAAAGGGTTAACTTTCTATGCAGAGCATAGAATGCTGAGCTCGAGCTCCGTTGGTGTGTCTGTCTGTTTCCCTTTGAAATCTAACCGTCAGATTCTTTACTCCGCCTCACTGAACAGTAGCTCCGGAAATTTATTCTGCAGCTCGGTTCGAAAGTCGGTTGAAGTGTCGGTTTACTGTCGATTTTTAACTGAAATTTATTTCCGCATAGTCGGTTCAATCTCTGTCTGTGGTACTGTGAGTACTAGATAAGTTTTGTACTGTTTTTCTGTGTGGAACTTGTAAAAGTGTGGATCGGTTCGGCTGAACCGATCAGTTGTTAATTCTTGTATCTTACTTTAGTGTGTGGTTACCGGTCCTTACGGTTCTAAAAAAAAAACGTGTTTGGTACGTTTTTTTCCAAGACCTGTGACACGGTTAGGAACCGATAAGGGAATCTTGCCTGGCGGTTGCCAAAAAAAGGGTACGTTGCTTAAGTTGGCCATGTCTGAGAAACCCAAGAAAAAAACCGGGCCCACTGGGTTTCAACACTGCAGTGAGCGTGGGGAGGTCTTTGCTAAGGCCGATCCCCACACCACCTGTGTTTATTGTCTGGGGTTTGAACACCTCAGTTCATCAATTCAGACTGCCAAATTTGTAAAAACTTTCCCAAATCTACCCTTGAAAAGAGATTAGGTAGACTGAGGGAAAAGGAGGCCGAGAAGTCCGTTGACCCGGATGGCCAGCCCTGTTCAGTTCCGACCGAACCAGAAGGAGTGCCCTCTGACCAGGGCGATACTTCTTCAGCCAAAAGGAGAATCGATCCCAAGGGTTCAGTACCGACAAAAAGAAAACGTAAAGAGAAATCGTCCGGTTCGGATGCAGAAGCCCATGTTCCGACCACCGAGGAAATAGCCAAAGTGATTCGGATTGTGGAATCGCTTCCCCCGGTTCCGACCGATCCAGCACCTTTTGGTAGGGGCTCGGTTTGGTCAGTTCCCCCGGTTCACGATTATACCCCTGAAGAATTTTATGAACCGGAGTTTGAGGAGGAGGGGGAGTTTGAAGATGATGATGGTGATGGTGAAAGTCTGGATGTGCCTGTTGAATCAGACCTCTCCCCAGACAGACCTTCAGGTGTATCCCCTCCTAGGCTTTCTGAGTCCCCTACCCACTTTATGTTCCACAGAAAGGTGGCTGAGACCCTCCAGCTTCCTATGGAGGAGGCAATGGAGGATCAGGAGCCTGATTTTGTGGAAATGATGGACATCCCAGAGTGCAGGAGACTGTCTGTTCCCCTTCACAAATCTTTTGGGAAGCAGACACAAAAAATCCTGAAGTCTCCCAATTCTATACCTCCTGTTGACAGAAGAATGGACAAGAGGAATACACTTTCAGGCTCAGAAATGGAGTTCTTATATCAGCAATGCAGCCATGTTGGGGTAGTGCAGGCTGCTGCCTGTGACAAGGCAAACATTCCCTTGGCTTCACACCCCCTAGACAAAGACTCCAGGAAGATTGATGCTATGGCAAAAAAACAGTACATGGCATCTTTCTTGGGACTCAGGCAGGCAAATTATATGGCCTGTACAGCCAGGTACCACAAGTCCAGGTGGGACATTGTACTGGCACTGGCTAAACAGGCCTCCCCCCAGCTAGCCAAAGAGCTGGAGGAGGTGACTGCAGATGGTATCAAGGCATCAAATTTCAGTTTCATGCTGCTGTGGACTCCAATGATGTGTCATCAAGAGTCATGGCTACATCTGTGGCTCTTCGGAGAATGGATTGGTTCAGATGTACTAGCCTCTCGCAGGATACCCAGGCTAAGGCCATGGATTTTCCTGTAGTGGGTAATTCTCTGTTTGGGGAGCAGACAGAGAATTACATGAAGAAAATGGATGAGTACAGGACCACTTACAGGAGTTCTCAGGCCAAAGAGAGGCAGGCAGCTCCTCAAAGGCAGCAGTCTAGGGGCAGGGGCAGGCCTTTTCATAGGCCTTTTTACCAGGCACAGGCCTCTTCTCCCTTTTCACAGAGGGGGTTCTTCAGAGGGAGAGGCAGAAGGGGGATGAGCAGGGCTGCATCCACTCCTCAGCCTAAGGCCCCTGCCAAACAGACACCCTGATGGGCCTGCCCGGGTCGACTCTCCTATACCAGTAGGGGGCAGACTGACTTACTTCGTCCAGGACTGGATGTCTATTACATCAGACAAGTGGGTCCTGAAAGTAGTAAGCCAGGGACTGGTTCTCAGCTTCAAAAAATTTCCAAAGATGAGGGCCAGATCTTTTCCACCTGCAGGTCTCTCAGAAACCCTTGCCCTAGAGGCAGAGGTTTCATCTCTGCTGGCTTTAAGAGCCTTAGAGAGAGTACCTACCCTACACTGGGGCAAAGGTCTGTACTCCAGGTACTTCCTTACCACAAAAAAGACAGGGGAGTGGCGACCCATCCTAGACATAAGATACCTAAACAAACATCTTTTAAAACCAAAGTTCAAGATGGTAACTCTGGGAATAATCCTTCCTTCTCTAAGGCCAGGGGACTGGCTAGCCTCCCTGGACCTCAAAGATGCTTGTTTTCACATTCCCATCAGGTGCTCCCAAAGAAAGTACCTCAGGTTCGACTTGCCCTCAGGCCACTATCAGTTCAGAGCAATGCCCTTTGGCCTAACTTCAGCCCCAAGGGTCTTCACAAAGTGCCTGGCAGTAGTAGTTGCCTTTCTAAGGAGGCAAAGATTTCCATTTTTCCATATCTGGACGACTGGCTAATAGTGGGCCATTCTCCAGACCAAGTCAAGTCAGACCTGCAAGTGACCCAGCAAGTGCTCACTTCTCTAGGATTTCTTTTCAGCCTTCTCAAGTCAGTTCTCGAGCCAGTCCAGCTTCTTACCTTTATAGGAGCAGAGCTGGATATTGTCAAAACAAGAGCCTTTCTTCCCCTGGAAAGGGCAAGGGATCTTATAGAACTAGCCTCTTCCTTCAGTCTTCAGGTATCTCGACTAGCAAGGCATTTCCTTCAGCTCTTGGGCCACATGGCAGCTTCTACGGCAGTGGTCCAAGGGGCAAGATTCCAGATGAGGGACATTCAGTTCCATCTGAGGGCTTTTTGGTCTCAGAGGAAGAATTCCCTTACCAAACTGATCTCAGTGACTCTGACCTTGATCCAAGCCCTTCAATGGTGGCAGGATCAGGACAGTTTAAGACAAGGGGTCCCATTTGCCACTCAGTCTCATTCAGTGGTCCTTACCACGGGTGCTTCCCTTCTGGGCTGGGAAGCCCATCTGGGGGCCCTCACTGCCCAGGGACTGTTGTCCCCTCAGGAATCCCTTCTCTATATCAATCTCCTGGAGCTCAGGGCAGTTTTTCTGGCCCTGCAAGCTTTCTCTCAGTCAGTACAGAACAAGGTGGTTCAGGTCAGAACAGACACCACCACCACCACCACCATGTGGTACATCAACAAGCAGGGAGGCACTCGGTCTATGGCCTTGTGCACAGAAGCCATGAAGTTGTGGTCCCTGGCTTATTCCCTGCAAACCTGTCTGATAGCAGTTCACCTTCCAGGGAAGGACAATGTGCTAGCAGATGCACTGAGCAGGATCTCACAGTGCCATCACGAATGGTCCCTGGACCCTCTGGTATTGAAGGTGATTTTTTTCAAGGTGGGGCACTCCAGAGATAGATCTTTTTGCAGCCCCAGACAATCACCAACTTCCTCTCTTTTGTTGCAGACCCCCAGTCTTGGGCTCAGTCCCCCTGGATGCTCTGGTTCTGAACTGGGAAGGGAAATTTCTGTATGCCTTCCCTCCCTTCCCCCTTCTGTTCAAAGTTTTAGTCAAGATAAGGTCACAGCCTTGCAAAGTGATTCTGATTGCTCCAGACTGGGCCAGACAGCCCTGGTACCCCCTGTTGCTGTCTCTAGCAGTCTATCTTTCCTTTTCTCTTCCCAGGAATTACAACCTGTTAACCTCCTCTCAGGGAAGGATTTGGTACCCCAATCTTCAGTCTCTCAATCTCAAGGCATGGCTCTTGAAGAGTTAGAGTTTGCAGATTTGCATCTGTCTCAGGGGGTTCTGGATATTCTCAAAGCTTCTCGAAAGCCCTCCACCAGAAAGACATATAACTCCAAATGGAGGAAATTCAGCATTTGGTGTTCTAAGAAGCATATTTCTCCAGATACTGCTGAATTGCCTACAGTTCTGGCCTATGTGGTCCATCTTAGTGGCCTAGGCCTCAGACCAGCTACTCTCAAGGTACACTTGTCAGCTGTTTCTGCTTTTCTGTCAGTGGGGAAGTCTTCCTCACTATCATCTCATCCTGTGTTCTGTAAATTTTTTAAAGGATTGCCTCATACCAGTCCTCCCTTTAGAGACCCTGCCCCTGCCTGGGATTTAAATGTTTGCATTGCTCAACTTATGCAACCTCCTTTTGAGCCTATGTCCTCAGCAGAGCTTAAGTACTTGACTTGGAAAACTGTGTTTTTGGTAGCCATTACCTCTGCCAGACGTATCAGTGAATTGCAAGCCCTGTCAGTGGAACCTGATTTTATCTCCTTTCACAGAGATAAAGTGGTCCTTAGAACCAATAGAAGGTTCTTGCACAAAGTGGTTTCAGATTTCCACTTGAATCAGTCTGTGTCTCTTCCTGTTTTCTTCACTGATCATTCTTCCTCAGGAGAGAGGAGGCTACACAGTTTAGATATTAAAAGAGCCCTTAGCTACTACATAGAGCGTACCAAGGGTCACAGGTTTGAGTCCCTCCAGTTGTTCCTCACTTATGGAGAAGTGGGAAAGGGCAAACTTGCCACCAAGAGAACTATTGCCAGGTGGATTGTGTCTTGTATACAATTCTGCTATGCGAAACTGGGAAAGATTCCACCCTCAGGCCTGAGGGCTCACTCTACAAGAGGTACAGCTGCTTCCCAGGCTGCTGCCAGGGATATTCCTCTCTTAGAAATTTGTCAAGCAGCCACCCGGAAAACAGTCCATACCTTTACCAAGCATTACTCTCTGGATATCCAGGTTAGGAGTGATGCTTGGTTTGGCACAGCAGTACTTCAGAGCCTATTCCCAAAGTAGGTTCTGTCCCTCTTCCATGGAGGTACTGCTTGGTAGTCTTCATTAGTCAGAATACAGCTAGACTTCATGTTGTTTGAAGAAAAAATTACTCACCTTAGTAATTATGTTTCTTCTATTGGAGTCTTGCTGTATTCTGACCTCCCCCTTGCCTCCCCTCTTAGAACCTGGTTTTTGGGCAGTGGGTGGGCAGGCGTAGTGTTGCACCTCAGGGGTGCTCCTTTACACCCTCTGCTTTTTTGTTTGGGTGTTTATCTTGTTGTTGTTCTTATTTGAAGGTTTTTTTTTTTGTTTTGGGTTTCCTGACTTGAGTCTTCCTTTGGGAATCCAAAACTTTTTGTTGCCAGTTGGCTAATAAAATTTTACAATTTCCACATAGGATAGCTAGTGAATTTTTGCTCGTAAAGATCTGATGGTTAGATTTCAAAGGGAAACAGACAGAGACACCAACCGAGCTTGAGCTCAGCATTCTATGCTCTGCATAGAAAGTTAACCCTTTGTTCTCCGGGGCTGTTTAAAGCTGGTGCTAACTGCACTAGTCAGAATACAGCAAGACTCCAATAGAAGAAACATAATTACTAAGGTGAGTAATTTTTTTTCTTTCAACCCATTCATACACTTTTCTTCATGTTTTTACCATAATTAACTTTCACAGGCCAGAAATGTAGAACGGTACAGGACATTGCACCAGTATCTCTAACAATCCAGTCCCCGCAACCTGGTCATCCACCAGCCTCATGTGTCAGTTCATTATTCTTCCTCCACCCCTTTGCCCACAGACTATTCAGTAGCAGGATGGTTTGTTTTTGACTGTTTTCTTCAGTCTTTATAACCACTGCTCACACCTCACACTCACATCTCTTGGTCTAGTAAATGGAGTCCACTCTGAAGAAAGGGGGGTTACTAGTGGGGTACCGCAGGGTTCAGTATTAGGACCGGTTCTCTTCCGTGTCTTTATAAGCGATATTGCAGAGGGACTGGAAGGAAAAGTATGTCTCTTTGCAGATGACGCAAAGATCTGCAACAGAGTTGATGCACAAGGTGGGGTGGAAAGGATGAGAAGGGACTTGGGAAGGTTACAGGAATGGTCAAATGTATGGCAGCTTAGATTCAGTGCTAAGAAGTGTAAGGTAATGCACCAGGGAAACAAAAACCCAGGGGGAGAGTACACAATGGGGGGGTGAGATACTAACAACAACAGAAATGGAAAGGGACCTGGGGTAGTCATATCAGATGACTTAAAGGTGGGCAAGCAATGTGAGAAGGCAGTAAGGAGGGCTGGGGGGATACTGGGGTGCATAGGGAGAGGCATCACCAGTAGAAAACAGGAAGTTGTTATCCCTCTGTACAGACAGCTGGTGAGACCCCATCTGGAGTACTGTGTGCAGTTCTGGAGACCCAGTCTCCGCAAGGACATAGATACATAGACAGTGTTGGCAGATAAGGGCCTATGGCCCACCCAGTCTGCCCATTTGAGCTTGTAAGTTCAGTTTGTTTTCCTAGAAGTCTGTTGCCCCTTACCCCTGACCTCCAGAATTGCTTTATGTCTATCCCATACATTCTTAAATCCCGTGATTGTTTCAGCCCCCACCACTTACTCTGGCAGAGTGTTCCACTTGTCCACCACCCGTTCTGTGAAGAAATTCTTCCTCATGTTTCCTCTGAATCATCCTCCCTTCAACTTCATCCCATGCCCTCTAGTCCTGGAACATCTTTTTCACTTAAAAATAGTGTATTCCTGCACCCTGTTCCTCCCTGTAAGATACTTGTATGTCTCTATCATATCCCCTCTCTCCCTCCTCTCCTCCAGGGAGTACATGTTCAGTTCCTTCAACCTGTCTTCATAGGACTTGTGATGCAATCCATGTACCATCTTTGTTGCCCTCCTCTGAACCTTCTCTACCCTGTCTATGTCCTTAAGTAGGTATGGTCTCCAGAACTGTACACTACTCCAGGTGGGGCCTCACTAGTGTCTTGTATAGTGGAATTATGACTTCCCTTTTCCTGCTGGTGATGCCCCTGCCTATACATCCCAGCATCCTATTTGCTTTACCTGCTGCCTTGTCACACTGTTTCCCTACCTTGAGGTCATCAGAGATGATAACCCCAAGATCCCTTTCCTGCTTGGTGCATGCTATATCCTCACCCCCAACTGATATATTGTGCCAGGGTTTTGTGCCCCATATGCATTATCTTGCACTTCCTTGCATTGAATTTCAACTGCCAAACCCCGACCATACTTCAAGTTTCTGCAGGTCCCTTCTCATTCTGTCTACACCCTCTGGTGTGTCTACTCTGTTACAGAGCTTTGTGTCATCAGCGAACGGTGAAATTCTGCCTTCTAGGTCCTGTGCAATGTCACTGATGAAGATGTTGAATAGGACGGTCCCAGCACTGATCTCTGTAGTACCCCACTGGTCACTCTTCCCTCTGTGGAGTGACAGCCATTTACCACCACCCTCTGTGTCCTGCCACCCAGCCAGTTACCTACCCACCACACTACTGTCCTGCCCACACCCATATTCCCCAGTTTGTGTAATAGTCTTCTATGTGGCACAGTGTCAAAGGCCTTGCTGAGGTCCAGATAGGCCATGTCCACTGCCCTCCCCTGATCCACCTCCCTAGTCACCCAGTCAAAAAATTCAACGAGGTTGGTCTGACATGACCTCCCCCTGGTGAAACCATGCTGCCTTGGGTCCTGTAGTCCATTGACAACCAGATGTTCCACCAATCTCTCCTTCAGTAGTGCTTCCATGATCTTCCCCACTACCGAGGTGTGGCTGACTGGTCTGTAGTTCCCTGCTTCCTCTTTGTTCCCACTTTTGTATAAGGGGACTACATCTGCTATCCTCCAGTCTTTGGGTACCTCCCCTGTTTCCAGTGATCGGCTAAACAGGATAGCCAGAGGTTCAGCCACCACCTCTCTTAGTTCTTTAAGGACCCTGGGTGCACCCATCTGGCCCCATTGCTTTATCAACTCTTATTACTTCCAGTTCCTTCAGGACCCTTTCTCGTGTAAAGGGACTTGTGTCCATTTCTGCACCATTCTCACCCCTTGTACTCCCTTCAGACCCATTACCCTCCTCTTCCTCAGTAAAGACTGAGCAGAAATACCTGTTCAGTTTGTCAGCTTTACTGTTGTCATCCTCCACGCGGCCCCCATCCTCCCCCTTCAGTCTCACTATCCCTCCCTTTGTCTTTCTTTTTTCACTTATGTATCTGTAAAAGGTTTTGTCCCCTCTACCCACTGATTTTGCAATGTGTTCTTCTGTCTGAGCTTTGGCTTCCCTTACTGACCTCCCTGCCTTCCTTTGCTTCTCCTGGTACTTCTCCCTATCCCCTTCTGCCTGTGTCTTTTTGTATTGCCTGAATGCAATTTTTTTGGCTTTCACTTTCTTTGCTACCTCTTTGGAAAACCATAATGGTCTCCTCTTCCTTTTCCTCTTGCTAACCTGCTTAATGCATAATTCTGTTTTTCTTGTAATCCCCATTTTAAATACTGCCCACTGTTCCTCAACCCCTGATTTCTGTCCCATTCCCCTTAATGCCTCTTTCAGGTATCTCCCCATTTTCCCAAAGTCTGGCCCGCTAAAATCCAAGATACGTGTTTTTGTGTGGTTTGATTCTGCTCTTTCTGTGATTTCAAACCACAGTGACTGGTGGTCACTGTTCCCCAGGTGTTCCCCCACTGTTACCCCATCACACTGTCCCTGTTTGTGAGCACAAGGTCCAGTATTGCCTTCTGCCGAGTTGGTTCTGTGACCAGTTGCTTGAAGAAGGCACCCTGAAGGGAGTCCAGGATAAACCTGCTCCTAGTTGATGCTGCTGCTGGGATGCTCCAATCCACGTCTGGAATATTGAAGTCTCCAACCAGTACTACCTCACCCTTGTCTGCCATCCTTTGGATGGCTAGCATCAGCTCCCTATCTGTTTCTTCCTCCTAGGCTGGTGGTCTATAGACCACACCTGTGCGGATGGCTGTCCCCATTTTCCTTTCCAGCTTAACCCACAGTATCTCTCCCCCATTTTGTTCCTCCTGGATCTCTGAGGCCCTTATGTCATTTTTCACATATAGTGCCACTCCTCCTCCCTTACTGCCTGCTCTCTCTCTTCTGAATATGTTGTAGCCAGGATGGAAGCTGTCCAGAGGAGGACAACTAAAATGGTGCAGGGTCTGCACCAGAAGACATATGAAGAGAGACTAAAGGAGCTTAATATGTATAGCTTCGAGGAAAGGAGGGAGAGGGGGGACATGACAAAACTGTTGAAGTACCTCAGTGGAATCAACAAAGTCCAAGAGGGTAGCATCTCTCAAAAAAAGAGGTGTACAAGAACAAGGGGGTACAATTTGAAAATGGTGGGGGCGCTCAGAGGTAATGTAAGGAAGTATTTTTTCACAGAGGGGGTTATGGATGCATGGAACGGCCTTCCGGAGGAGGTTGTTGAGTCAAAAACAGTGGTTGAATTCAAGCATGCATGGGACAGTCATAAGGCAATTCTAAGGGGTGGCGGTAGGAAGAAGTAGGCTGCTGGTTAACTAGGATCTGCAGCTCATCCATTAGGTAGGGAAATGGGCAGACTGGGTGGGCCAGGCGGTCCTTATCTGCCGTCAAATTCTGTTTCTTATCTTTTTATTTAGCTTTTGTTAACCGGGTAAGTGCACTAGCCATAAAATGACTATTTTCAGGCACGACCCGGCAGAGTACAGACATGCAGAAACTTGACAGGATAACAAATTATAAGTGCTTTACATACAATGAGTTAAAGAGGATACAATATATCAGAACATACTAGCACTCCATCATCCAACTCACAGCAGAAAATAAAATCTGGTGAGAGCCAAAACGGCAGCTATAAATTAACCTGATATGACATTGGCGGGGTGGGGGGGACAGAAAGATGAGGGAGTTCTGCAGATGCATTGTGTTTTTCTAGGACCTTTATTTTGAACGCACATACAGTTGCATTGTCAGGGTCAGAGTTGTTTGAGTAAAAAATAGTGGCACGCTGTATGAGCGTAACAAACTTTCATTATGCATGAATACCAGATTCTGCATAGTTTGGTTGTGCCAGGCGATTAGTGAAGAGCTCTTCAGACTTCTGAAACACAATTATGTGTGAGACCTATACAGATTTTTGTAACAACATTTGGTTATGGTGAAATAAAGACTGAATGGTATTTTCTATCAGTTCTTCAGCGTGACAGTCTGTGAAAACTGATAGCTGACAAATTCGGTAGCAGGAGGAAGTGGTGTGCGACAGGCGAGTGTGGAGATTATCATTATAAATATATACTATGACTGTTTTTCCAAATCATTTCGTTTTCATGGGGAGCATTAATATTCTGACCCTTGTGAGTGTTCCGTGGTAATTTGGGCAGGGTTGATCAGTAGGATTGCTTGTCTGTGTGCTGTGAATCACTGCAGTTGACTAAGTAATACATCTCAGAATAGATTTACAAATTACTTGCTACAAACACTTATCAGTGTGTAGTGTAACACTAAAATAAGGAATGTACCCTACCCATCCCCCTCCACATTCCATACACCCACTGCTGTTTTCAAAGATGTCCTCTCATGTCACATAACTATACCAACCACGGTACCAGCATTCTCACACACCTCTATTATAATAAATGTTAGCTTTTATTGTGATGAACGTTTGCTTAAAATTACAAATCATAAAGTCTTTGTCAGGGTGACAGGTCGACTGAATAACAAAAATCTCTGCAGCCTGTATAAAAGTTACAGAGTGTTTCTTCATGCATTCAGCCGGTTCACCCATATCAGTGTGACAGTCATTTTGTTGACACTGATATGGGTGCAAGCAATATGCTGCTTGGCACTTCTGCACCTGGCAATGCGGCTCCCAGGGCGGAGAGCACCAGAGCCCCGTCCTGGGAAATAGTTATGATTTGCAGGGACACCCTCCCCCAAACACACACACCTCCCACAACTAAATATAGCCTCCTCTGGGGTGGGCATGCCCCAGAGGGGGCAGAAATTGTGTGAGGGTAAAGTGCACTATGACTGAAGGGTGGTCTAAAATTAAGATCACCTCTGTCATCATTGCCCTTATTGTGGCACCCTAATTGCGGCAACAAAATTCAGTCGCCGTTCTAACGGTATACCCATTTAACCTATGCGCTGTATTGATCAATTGTGACGTACAGTTTGAATTGCTTTTCAGATTGCTGTTTAATTTTTTTTCTCATTTTATGATTATGCTGCAGTGTATGTGTTTTCGTTTTGTTGTATGTACTTCATAGTGCAACTTTGTATCTAAGTATCTGTTCCTACTGAGGGTGAATGATCATTGTGTTAGACTGGATACGATATATAGTAAGAGGTTGTCTGATATAGACTGGATACTATATGTATTATGAGTATGTCTGATCTCTGTGGTTTAAGACTAGATACTATGCATATATACTAGGTTGATGAATTGTTAAATAATGTATTTATTTTGGTGAACTGTATCAAGAATTTGAAAATGATTAGCTTGTCCTGCTAATGTTGTTTTATGAAAATAGATGTTTTTCTTACACATGCACACAATGGAGGATGGTTCCCTGACACCATCCCAAGGTCTGTCAGGGATATTTACCTCTTCACTTGTCCTGCTACTGAGAATTTTCAGTCCGCTTGTAAATGACAACCTCATTCTTTAGGTGTGGCATAACTTGCAATATACACCAGAGGATAAATATTTTTGGTGTATGTATTTATTGTGTATTACATGTAATATGAAATATGTTAGTACGTATGGAATTAAGATTTGTTCCTAAACAGCTCCTTAGATCTCCTTATGCATCAGTATAACCCATTTAGAAGCCAAACCATCCTAAGCACGAGATTTTTCTACTCTGCTGTAAAAATTGATGCCAGAAAGACCTCCCTGGAAATGAGATGAGGTATCTCAGATGTAAAAATGGGCATCAGCCAATCCCCCCATGAAAACGAGATACTGTATTTGAGGTGTTAAATTGGGTACTAGCAATATATCTCCACCCCCCCCCCAAAGAAAAAAATATTTTTTGCATGTTAGTGAAGCTGGACAAATGACACAGTCTTATCAAAGTACTTTGTATTTGTATGCAGAGCAAAAAATCAGAATAATTTTTAAGCAATACATTTTGCATGCAAATAATTATCACCGGGCTTAATAATTTGTGTCTGTGAGGTCAGGGAACTCCTGCAAATATATTTATTTTTTTATTTTATTTGAATCTGGGATTACAAGTACCTTTGAGCCAAAGCCCTTTTACAAAGGTTCCACGTCAGTTGAGGTACAATTACAACAAGACATTGAACAACAGTGGGTTGCAGGCAGTTACATACAGTTTTATACATTCAATACAGAGGCAAAAATGCCAGAAGGAGGTCTGGTAACAGGTTGGCATGGTATGGAGGAGAGACACACTAGTGGAGTGCGGCCATAGGCACTTGTCAGATATCAATTAAAGTGCTACAGGGGGGTAGAGGAGGATGAATGGGTGTATGGGAGAGGGAGTTGAGGGGGGAGAGGGTTAAGTGCTAGGTGGAAAGAGCAAAGAGGAGAGGGGAGAACAATTAGGAAAGGCAGTCATAGGAGCTAGATGCAGACAGGATATGACGGAGTCTGGATTTGAATGGACCAAGCTTTGGCATTGAGGCGATGTCAATGTTGAGACCATTGAACCAGCTGGGAGCTCTGTGCGCAAATGATCTTTGCCCTTGTGTGGTGCGGAAACATGGGATATGCAGAAGCTGGGATTCAGAGACCCTTTTTTTGTGCATTTCCCAATGTGGGACATCACGAAACGTGACAGTGTGCAAGATGGAGAAGTTAAATCTGGAAGGGAAAGAAAATAAATTGGAAAGTTTTCTGTGAACATTTTTTTTTTGTTTAACCAGGGGAGACGCACTAAGCTAAAAGTTTGTTTACAGGTGCGACCTGGGAGCACAAGGAAGTTGTGACTTGCTCAGGGTCACACAGTATGCAAGTGGTGGCCGTGGGATTCAAACCAAGGTCTCTAGGTTTGCAGCTCAGAGCCTTAAACCACTGCGCTATGCTGCCTCCCATTTTGAAATGAGGAAGGGTAGTGTCTGCCAGTTGTGGTCTCTCTGAGGCAAACTGAGGTACATGTGGAGGGGTCCCCAGGACGCACTATTGGTTTCTCATGATGCTCCAGCTGCTGCCTGGTAACCCCACACACTGTAGCAGGTTAGGCCAAACTGGCTCCAAGGGACACTGCAGAACATCTAGAATTTGCTCATAACTGCCAAAATGTTTTATGTAAGTCTCTCTCACCCCCCCACACCTCGTGTTTTGGGTGCACAAATATCTCTGGTGCCTTTGGGTTCTCTGTCTATCTTCTCTTACATGTATTTACCCTCCAGTCACCAAAAATACAGAACCGATGTCCACCAGGGCAATGCTATGCTACACTAAGTGGGTCTGGTGGGAGTACAACACTGGATTACTGCTGTAGCTTTGCGCCAGCATCAAGTTTTGAAGTCCCATGATCCTGGATCCATGTCGCATCTGTAATGTTGGGACTGGGGCAGCATTGGGTGTGAGAGCCAAGATTGCATGCTTGTGCCATTAGATGACCAGGCTGGAGTATTGGAGCAGGCGCTGTACTGCTAGGGAACAACAATCAGCTCAAGTGACCCTCACATTGCATCAGTACACCCATATGAACTTCATTAAAAATTGGATCCACTAAAAAATGTGATTAGTACCAACATCAGTGCTGGATAAAAATTTGCACTCAGGCAAAAAGTAGGTCGTACAATAAAGTGGATACTGGAGGTCAGCCCATATGGTAAATGTCTTTGAGAAGTTCCAAAGAAATATCTGTTTTCAAATGAGGTGCAACTACACACATGTTGCACGCTCACAACTCTGCAGTCTTTGGTACTGAATCAATTTAAAGGCAAACATGATAACGCTTGTAATATTCTTAAAGGACACCTAAACAGTATTTTGCCAACAAACTATTCAAAAATTCAGCTTCATAAGGGGCTAAAGGAAAGACTGCTGTTCACATTGGTGCTAACATTGCCTCTATGTGAATAACAATAAATAGTTTTGTAGAATCTGAAAAAGTAAGCATCAGCCTTCCAATTTAAATAAAAACCCTGATCTGCCTTTTCCCTAAAATGTCTGTCAAATGTGCAAAGTGATGACATTGTTGAAGCTAGAGGTAGAGCGCCACATGGCTTTCTATAGTGCTAACTAGTTCTGTTTTCCCTCTTTGTTTAGAATTGTTTCATGAAAATAATAATCGATCAAAACCGTGACCTAACATGTATCACACTTTGGATTGTAATCTTGTGTCGCATACAGTAGCGCACACCTATACTGATATGCTTCATTGACTGGCACTAAGTGATGCCCCCCAAATCACCCTCCAGTCTTCTTTCATCAGTGTTTCACTTTTGCTCCCACAATAAACAGTGTGCAGATCACTACCCTTTTGCACAATGAAGGCAGTACAAACAGTCTCCCATTTTTTTCTGCCTCATTGAGCAACAGCTGCGTCTTCTGGGAGAGACAAGCAATAAGTATTGGAACACACAAGAAAAAGTGCTGTTCATACCCTCATAATGGTTGGACTTACTATGGATAACAACATTATTATGCGGGGGAGACATACTGATGTCTTGATTGAATCCTCCTGACCTCCAGCATTGGTCTGCCCCCTTACCTGTGATCAGCGGAATCCTGCAGGACAATCCTCAGCAATCCTCATGTTGTTCTTGTCCATGCCATACTCCACAATGCTAGTTGTCTGGCTCACCATTCTTCTCAATCTTGAATGTGATATACACAGTCTTCTCAATACTGCCTCAACAAACCTTGATACCCACCCCCAGAGGTTATCTCCCTACACTGAATCCAGGTACTCATTCATGTACAACATTGCCACTTCGAGTATTTGTCATCACTGCCTGCTCTCATCCATGGTCAGGTGGCGATCTGGTGCTAGCAGCCCCTCATCGCCGATCTCCCAATGATCTGCTCCTCCCCACCGTCTTCCCCACTTCTGAATATAGCTGTACCCTACAGGAATGTCCTCCTCAGTCCCCATCTGGTATTCATTGTTCACTCCTGCTCCCCACCCTTCCACATCATGAATGCCATTAGTACAGTCCCCTGTTTTGTTCTGACATATCAAAAATAAACATGATCTTTCCGGTAAGCTAGGCTGATAGCAGCAAGGCACAAGGGGGGAAAATGGGCTTTCTTAGCTTTATAAGATCTAGGCTACCTTTGATTAGGCAACATAGAAACATAGATTTTGATGGCAGATAAGGACTGCTTGGCCCACCTAGTCTGCCCATTTCCCTACCTAGAGGATAAGCTGCAGATCCTATTTAACCAACAGCTTATTTCTTCCTACCCCCCCACAAAAATTGCCTTATGTCTGTCCCATGCATTCTTGAATTCTCCCACTGTTTTAGACCCCACAACCTTCTCAGGAAGGCTGTTCCATGTGTCCACCACCCTCTCTGTGAAAAAATACTTCCTCACATTGCCCCTGAGCTGTCCCCCCTCTATCTTCAAATTGTGTTCCCCTGTTCTTGCACATCTCTTTTTTTGAAAGATGTTGCTCTCTTTGACTTTGTTGATTCCACTGAGGTACTTAAACGTTTCTATCATGTCCCCCCTCTCCCTCCTTTCCTCAAGGGTATACATATTAAGCTCCTTTAGTCTCTCCTCGTATGGCTCCTCTTGCTGACCCTGCACCATTTTAATTGCACTCCTCTGAACTGCCTCCATCCTGTCTATGTCTTTGCGGAGATGGGGTCTCCAGAATTGCACGCAGTACTCCAGATGGGGTCTCACCAACTGTCTGTACAGGGGGATAACAACTTTCTGTTTTCTGCTGTGATGCCTCTCCCTATACATCCCAGTATCCCCCAAGTCCTCCCTACCGCCTTCTCACATTGCTTGCCAACCTTAAGTTCATCTGATATGATTATCCTCATGTCCCTTCCATTTTTGTTGTTGTTACTACCCCCCCAGCCCCAATTGTGTAATCTTCCCTGGTTTTTGTTTCCCAGGTGCATTATTTTGCACTTTTTTGCATTGAACCCAAGCTGCCATACTTCTGACCGTTCCTCCAACCTTGCCAAGTCCCTTCTCATCCTTTCTACACCTCCTTGTGTATCAACCCTGTTGTAGATCTTTGTGTCATGTGCAAAGAGGCATACTTTTCCTTCCAGTTCCTCTGCAATGTCACTTATAAAGACATTAAAAAGGACTGGACCCAGTACTGAACCCTCAGTGCCCACTAGTAACCCCTCTTTCTTCCAGAGTGGACTCCATTTACAATTACCTTCTGTGTCCTGTTGTCCAGCCAATGTTTTACCCAGGCTACCACCCTGGGACCCACTCCCAGGCTGGTTAATTTGACTATTAATCTTTTGTGTGGGACTGTGTCAAATGCCTTGCTAAAGTCTAGGTAGGCCATGTCCACAGCCCCTCCCTGGTCTACTACTTTGGTCACCCAGTCAAAGAAATCAGTTAGATTCGTCTGACATGACATTCCTGCTGTGAACCCGTCCTGCCTTGGGTCCTGTGCCCCACTGGCCTCTAGGTACTCAACAGTTCTTTCCTTCAGAAGTGATTCCATCACTTTCCCTACCACAGAGGTTAAATTGACAGGTCTGTAATTTTCTGCCTCTGTCTTGGTCCCACTTTTGTGAAAGGGAATCACATCTGCCTTCCTCCAGTCCTCAGGTACCACACTATCCTCCCATGATTTGTTAAAAAGGGTAGTCAGTGGTGTCACTAGTTCTCTGCTTAATTCTTTTAGAATTCTGGGATGAATTCCATCTGGCCCCATTGCTTTGTCCACCTTCAGTTTTAGGAGTTCTTTCAGAACCCTTTCTTCTGTGAAGGACTGGGATCGACCCCCCCACCACCATCCAGAGTGCTTCTGTTAATTGGATTAGGCACCTCCCCCACCTCCTCTTTTGTGAATACTGAACAGAAGTATTCATTCAGTATCCCTGCTGTTTCACTGACCCTCTGTGCCCACCCACTGTCCATTCTATTCAGCCTCACTATCCCTCCCTTTGTCTTTCTACACTCCCTGATATACCTATAACAGGTTTTATCTCCCTTCTTAACCGAGTTGGCTATCTTTTCCCCAGTTTGGGCCTTTGCTATTCTGACTACCCTCCCTGCTTCCTTCTGCCTTAACTGGTACAGTTCTCTGTCCTGCTCCATCTGTGTTTTCTTATACTTCCTAAATGCTATCTTTTTCTCCCTAACCTTCACCACCACCTCTTTTGAGAACCATAGTGGCTTTTTCTTTGCTTTTGATTTGCTTATTTGCTTCACACAAAGGCTTGTTACCTCTGTGATGGCAGTTTTGATATTTCCCCATTGTTGCTCCTCCCCTCCTTCAAGTCTGTTTGCAAGTGCTTTTCTAAGGCGCTCTCCCATCTTGCCAAAGTCAGCCCTCCTGAAGTCCAGAACCCTTACTTTTGTATGGCTTGACTCTGTAGCTGAGTTTATCGTGAGCCACACTGTTTGGTGGTCACTTGTTCCCAAATGGCTACCCACTTCTAGATCTGAGATCCTCTCACTGTCCCCATTTGAGAGCACGAGGTCTAAGATTGCTCCCTCACGAGTATGTTCCAGAACTAGCTGTCTGAGGCATGCCACCTGAAGGGCATTGAGAATGGCCCAGCTTTTGGATGTGGCTGCAGCAAAGGTGCTCCAGTTAACATCTAGCATATTAAGGTCCTCCATCAACAGTATCTCCCCTTTCTCTGCCATCCTAAGTATGCCTTCTATTATATCCTTGTCTATTCCCTCCCCCTGACATGGGGGTCTGTATACAACCTCTGTGCAGATTATGGTGCCATTTCCAGTCTCTAAGGTGACCCACAGTGCCTCTTCTCCTCCCTGTTTACTCTTTTGTTCAGTTGCTTTTATCCCTTCCCTTACATAGAGAGCTATGCCGCCCCCTCTTCTCCCCTCCCTGTCTCTCCTGTAGGTTCTAGGGACATGGATATGTTGTTCATCCACACTGTCTGGCAGGTTCCTTGCCGCTTTAAATGTTGCCTGAAGGTCTTCAAGCTGGCTCCTCCCACCCACCCGGGTGGTAAAACTCTCGGCTCCGCCCCATGACGCCAGATCTTCCTTACCGCTTGGAAGCGCAGGTTCCCTTCTTAACGCTCTGCGTGATAGACTGGATCCTAATTCTTCGGTTCGCCCGAAACTCATTTTAAAATTTTCAAGACTTCGGTCAACTTTCTCCTCGTGCTGCAATGGACAAATCGACTCCGGTTCAGCGGTGCCCTTGTGGGCAGAAGATGTCCAGGACGACCCGCACTCCAAGTGCGTTTACTGCCTCGGCCTAGAACACGACCCGCAGGCCGTGAGTCATGCCGTTCATTTTTGGCCAACGTCCTGGAGGACCGCACTGCCCGGTTACAGCTGGGGTGCCCGAGAGGCGCTACCTGCCGGTTAAGTCGAAGGAGGCCCGTTGGGCGGTTACATCGCGGTGGCTGGCTCGGCTGAGCAGCTCGAGCAGATGATTGCCCTCGAGGAGGAGGTGGCCCAGGCCGCATCATCCTCTTCCTCGGTCGCGGCATTTATCCCGCTCTCTTTGGGTACCTCATATTCAGCTTCGTTCAAGGAGCTTTGCCAGTCCCTTTCCACGAAGGGAGAGGGGCCATCGGGGCATTCCTCTCGGTCCAAAAAGAAGGACTCTAAGGGTAAGTCCCATCATCGGCGTTCGTGGGAGCGGGAGAGGTCTCCTTCCTCAGACAGCCGACTGTCGACTTCGGTCGAGGTTGCGGCTAAGGCCGCTGGCTTCACGGCGTCCCCATCAGGCCAGCCGGTCGAGACACCCGTCGACACGGTTGAGATTTTTCTCGACCCGTCGGACGGGTGGTCGACTGGTGAAGCCGACAACCCTTCTTCACTGATTCCCCCGGTGGAGACCGAGGATCTGCCTGCGCCCCTGGTGTAGCAGTCCCCGATAAAGGCGTCCGAGCCGAAAGAGCGGGTGTCCCCTGCTCTTTCCCAGACCCGTCCTCGGAAACACCGAGGATCTCAGTCTCGGTCTTCTTCTCGGTCTAGCCGATCCCACCGACATTGGCGGTCTCGGTCTTGGCACCGAGGTAAGCGGCGCCGCTGCTCGTCCTCGTCTTCCTCCTCGGAAGAGGAGAGGCTTCGGCGCAAATTGCATCGACGCTACGAGGACCTGATGTAGCAGCAGTTACTTCTGTCCTGGAGCAAGTCGACGCCTTCCCCGGCCATCAAGTGGCTGTCACCCGAGCGGCCGAAACAACCCCTCGCTGTAGTCGAGATGCCCAAGCCTGGGCCGGTTGTTCGGCCGAAACCTGCTGCCCAACCGATTGTGGTGGAACCTCCGCCTCCACAACCGAAATCGGGGGTACCGACCAAGGACCCTCGGTCGGGTCAAGGCCTGCCCCACAGGTTGTCGGTCACCCTCACTCCTGACCGTCCTTGGTAGGTGGAGGGTGGCTCAGGCCCCAGACAGCTCTTTGTGGACTCCTCCGAGTCCGACGACGACTCCTCCCTGTTCTCCAGGCCGGTTGACCTGGAGTCCTCCGGGGGCCAGTCATTGGACAAAAGCCCATTGTCCTTCATGAGTTTGCTTCGGCTCATCTCGGAGTCCACCGGGATGCAGCTCGAGCCTGTATCCAAACGGGCCAAGTATCCCCTGACAGAGATACTGGACCGAGGGGATTCCCCCATGGAGGCCTTTCCGGTGGCTGAGGCCATTGTTGGCCCAGCCTTGGAGCTTTGGCAGCGGCCTGCTTCCTGCCCTGCTCCTTTCAGCGGATGGCCAGGAAGTATCATGGTCCCTACCGCTCTTTGCCGGGTTTTGGAACACCCTCTGCCGAGGGTTGATCACCGACAGCGTTCTTCAGTGTTCCGGGAGCGCTAGGGTTGTGGACAAGACCCCGACAAGGGTCAAAAGCTGGACTACGCCGGGCGCGTTGTGCGCTCATGTCCTCCCTTGGCCTCCGCCAGGCCAGCTCGGCCGTGCTGATGGCACACTTCTCCCGCGCCCTCATGGGCTCCCTGGATGAGGTGATCCCTCATCTCCCAGCCGACCTGCAGACCACGGTCCGGCAGGTTCGGGACCAGGGTAGGGCAGTGGCTAAACAGCAGCTCCAAACGGCTCTGGACATAGGAGACTCCTGTGCCAGATCGGTTGCGGCCGTGGTGGCCATGCGCCGCAGAGCATAGCTGAGGATATCCACCTTCACGGCGGATACCCAGCACAAATTGGCGGACGTCCCCTTCTTGGGGACCAACCTCTTCCGCCCTGGAGTGGAAGGTCACCTCCAGTGGATCGAGAAGTCCAGTGCCACTCTGGACTTGGTCACCTCCACCCAGAAGGACAAAGGCCATTGACAGCAGCAGCACAAGTCCTTCGCCCTTCTGCGCCTGCGGCCCGTCCGGCCCAACAGCACCAGGGCCAGCAGGCTCACGCTTGGCATCCCAAACCCAAGCCCGCGGCTTCCTCCAATAGGAAGCAGGGAGATAAAGGCCCAGGAGGTCCCTCGGCCGGTCCCTCCTCCAAGCCTGCCCAGTGACGGGTTGAGGGGTGTCGCCCCAACCTCGTCACTCCCCCCTTGGTTCCCCCCGTGGGGGGACAGCTCCGCCACTTCCTTTCCGCCTGGCCCGCTATCACCACGGACCGCTGGGTGTTGGAGGTGGTAGGAAAGGGTCTGCCTCTGGAGTTCGAGCAGGCCCCACCCTTCCGAGCTGTCGGCTCTCGGGGGGGCCACGGGGTCCGCAGCCTCTCTGTCGGCCCGCCGAGCCGATATTGCCCTGCTCCTCGAAAAAGAGGTGATCAGGAAGGTGGCGGATCCTCCTCCAGACCCGGGGTTTGTGTCCAGGTACTTCCTGGTCCCAAAATTGACAGGGGGCTGGCGCCCCATTCTCGACCTGCACGACCTGAACAGGTTCCTAAGGTCTCGGACCTTCAGGATGGTCACTCTGGCTCAGATAATACCATCCTTGGAACGAGGCATGTGGTTTTGTTCCCTGGACCTTCAGGACGCATTCTTTCACGTCCCTATCCGTCCGTCCCACCAGAGATTCCTCCGCTTCAGAGCGGAGGGATCCCTTTATGAGTTCCGGGCCATGCCCTTCGGCCTTTCCCTAGCTCCCAGGGTCTTCACCAAATGCATGGCAGTGGTGACAGCATTCCTGCGGCACGAAGGGTCCGGATGTACCCCTACCTGGACGATTGGCTGATTGCAGCCCCCTCCAGAGCGGAGGTGGAGCGGTCCAGAGATCTGGCCCTCCAGGTTTGCTCAGGTTGGCCTCCTCATCAACGAGGCCTAAGTTGGAACTCGTGCCAAAGCAGGTGATACAATTCATTGGGGCAGAGGCTCAACTCTCCATGAGCCAGAGCAGCGGCTCCCGGACTGGACAGGCCAAGGTTCTTTCCTCCTTTGCCCAATCATTTCAGGTTGGGCAATCTCTCCCTGCCCAGGACTTCCTGTGCCTCCTGGGCCTCATGGTGGCCTGCACCAGCGTGGTCCATTGGGCCCGCTGGTACATGCGTCCCCTTCAGTGGGGACTGGCCAACCAATGGTCACAGCACTTCGATCCGCTGGATCAGCTAGTGACAGTGACCCAGGGGATGTGGAACGCTCTCCAGTGGTGGACCGTTCCAGCACATCTGCAGGAGGGCATCCCGTTTGTCCACCCCGAGCCGACGGTGTCTCTATCGACCGATGCCTCTCTGATAGGTTGGAGTGCCCATATGGGGGAGTACAGAGCGCACGGCCTCTGGTCTCCTCTGGAGTCCCGATGCCACATCAACCTGCTGGAGCTTCAAGCGGTTCGTCTAGCCGTCACCGCCTTCACTCCAGTTCTACGGGGTCAAGTGGTTCAGGTCCAGACGGACAATACCACGACCATGTACTACCTAAACCGCCGGGGCAGGACGCGCTCCATGCCTCTGCGCAGGGAAGCTCTCCGCATTTGGTCACTCGTGCGCAGCCTGGAGGCGGATCTCCTCGCCGTTCATGTGGTAGGAGCCTCCAACACCCTGGCCGATGCCCTAAGCCGGATAGGGGCTGCGTCCCACAAGTGGTCTCTCCTGCCGGAGGTAGTACAAGATCTGTTCTCCTCTGGGGCATGCCTCAGGCGGACCTGTTTGCCTCCAGGAGAATGCGAGCTGAGACTGTTTCATGCCCACCCCTCAGCAGGGCTCGCTGCCGGGGGATGCCTTCTCGAGGCCGTGGTCCCCGGGCCTCTTCTACGCCTTTCCCCCATTTCCCTTGATCCACAAGGTGCTTCTCAAGGCGAGGAGGGACAAGGCGCAGGTGATTCTGGTAGCCCCAGACTGGCCCCGCCAGTTCTGGTATCCAGATCTCATCAGTCTCAGCTCCAGGCTCCCGGGGTGGCTTCCAGCCTGCCCGGACCTGATCTCAGTCAGTCTGGGGAAGGTATTCCATCTGGACCTTCAATCCCTGCACCTGACGGCCTGGATCCTGAGCGGCTAGAGTTCCAGGCCTTGGGTCTTTCCAACGAGGTCCTCAACGTCGTTGAGGCGTCCCTTAAGGAGTCGAGCAGAAAATGCTACGCCTTCAAATGGAAGAGATTCTCCATTTGGTGTCAGGGCAAGGGCCTGGACCCTTCCTCCTGTTCGTTGGCAAGCATTCTGGACTACCTGTGGTCCCTTTCTCAGCAAGGGCTTCGGTCGACGACCCTTAAGGTGACCTGGCAGCCATCTCTGCTTCACCGGGCGGGGCGAAGCAGTCGGTGGCGAGGAGAAGGTGGTCGGGCGCTTTGAAAGGCCTTGATCACATATCCTCTGGTGTGAGAACCTCACCTCCGTGGGATCTACTGCTGGTATTGGCTAAGCTCATGGGCAGGCCTATTCCAACCGATGCACAGGTGTGACATCTCTCACCTGTCATGGAAGACTGCCTTCTTGGTGGCTATCACATCAGCCAGAAGGATGGGAGAGCTCCAGGCACTTTCCATCGAGTCTCCTTATCTGGTCTTCCACAGGGACCAGGTTGTCCTGCGCCCCCACCCGAAATTCCTTCCGAAGGTGGTGTCGGAGTTTCACCTTAACCTGGTGTTGACTCTGCCGGTGTTCTACCCTAATCACACCTCGGAGGCCGAATATAGGCTCCATACTTTGGACCCTAGAAGAGCGCTCGCTTATTATAAGGAGTGGATGGCTGAATTTTGGGGAGAGGTTCGCCAACTGTTTGTCTCCTATGCTGAAGCTGCACCTGGCAGACCTGCAGCCAAGCAGACGATAGGCAGGTGGGTCACCTCCTGCATAGATCTCTGCTATAGGTTGGCGGGCATGGAGCCTCCCAGAGGGATAAGAGCTCATTCTACCCGCCATACCGCTGCATCGGTGGCTGCTTCCAGGGACGTCCCTATCCAGGAAATCTGCAGGGCTGCTACCTGGAAGTCTGCACACACCTTCATTACCCACTACCACATCGACCTTGAGTCACGCCGGGATGCTGGTTTTGGGGCCTCGGTTCTCCAGTCATTATTCCCTAAGTAGGGGGGGGTGTGTGCCTTGCCTCCCACCTTTTGGAGAACTGCTAGGAGTCTGCCAGACAGTGTAGATGAACAATATATCCATGTCCCTAGAAATACAGGTTACTCACCTGTAACAGGAGTTCTAGGAATGGTATATGTTGTTCATCCACACGACCCACCCGACATCCCTGGCTTCGACGCACAGCCTGGCTGCCAGCGGGCTAGATCTGGCGTCATGGGGCGGAGCCGAGAGTTTTACCACCCGGGTGGGTGGGAGGAGCCAGCTTGAAGACCTTCTGGCAAGATTTAAAGCGGCAAGGAACCTGCCAGACAGTGTGGATGAACAACATATACCATTCCTAGTACTCCTGTTACAGGTGAGTAACCTGTATTTATGTACCCTGGTATGTTAACATCCCAGTCATGGTTCTCAACATTAAATAACAGATCTAGACTACCTTTGATCAGGCAACATTAAATGATGGTGCACTCATCATTATGCATGTCATTTAATAGTCCCTAACCATAGGTAGCCTACACTTTGTAAAGGTAGGAAAGCCCATTTTTGCCCTTGTGCCCTACTACTATCAGCCTGTCTTACTGAAGAGATCATGTTTATTATTGCGATGATAAAAAACCCCGGAGACTGTACTAACTGTATTCATGATGTTGATGGGTGGTGCACTCACTAGTTTTTGATGTAGGGAGAAAGAGTGATGCACAATTTTCAGAGGGGACTGAGGAGACTATTCCTGCAGGGTACAGCTATTTTCAGAGTAGGAGGAAGACAGGAGGAGGGAAAGTTGAGCAGATCATTGTGAGAACTGAGATGTGAGGCTGCCAGCACTATGATCACTACCTGACCGTGGATGAGAGCAGGCAGCAATGACAAATACTTGGAGTGGCAGGGCAGCATCTAAATTGTTGCCTGGATTCAGTGTAGGGAGATTACCCTTAGTGTTTTGTCGAGCGTCGTTGTGACAGTATTGAGGGGCCTGTGTATACAGCATTCAAGATTCAGAAGAGTGGTGAGCCAGCCCACTTGCACTGTGAAGAAGGGCACAGAAAAGGACTGGCGGAGGATTGCTGAGGACTGCTCTGTGGGGTTCAGCAGATCATTGGTAAGGGAGTAGGCCAATGCTGGAGGTTGGGTGGATTTGTTCAAGGCATTAGTATGCCCCCCCCCCAAACCTAATAATGTTGTTATCCATAGCAAGACTAGCCCTTATGAGGGTATGAACAACAGTTTTCCCAGTGTGTCCAAGTGCTTATTTCTTGGCTTCCCGGGAAGACCTGGTTGTTGGTTAATGAGGTGGGAAAAATCAAAACAGGGGGACTGTACATACTGCCTTCATTGTGCATAAGGGTGGTGATCCGCCTGATGTTTATTGTGGGAGCAGAAGTGGAACACTGATGAAAAAAGACTGGAGAATGACTTGAGAGGCATCACTTAACAGTGCTAGTCAGTGAAGAGTATCTGTATAGATGTGCACTACTGTCTGAGGTACAAGATTATGATCTAGAGTGTGATCATTCTCTTTGAGAGACTGGGAAGCTGATATGTAACCCAGGCAGTAATAAGGACAGAGTGTGAACAGTGGACTGTTTGATGGCTGGTGAGCTAGCTGTAAAGGGGGGGGGGAGGGTCATAAGGAAAAAGAAGACTGCAAGAGAAGCATATTTTTTGGATTACCAAGAAAGCATGAGCCTTGGCATTGGATGAGACTACAGCTTTGCTACAACCATCAGGACAACACATAACCACTAGATCACAAGGTATTTGAAGAGGTGTACTTTACTGTGGTTTGCCAAAGAGAAGGCAGGTTGAGTTACACCATAGTTTTGTCACGTTAAAGTAAACAGAATAAATAACAAATGTATTGATCAAAATAATCCATATGTTAAGTCTTGATTTTGATCATTTTGGTGAAAGAATTCTAAACAAAAGGGGAAAACAACTAGTTAGCACTCTATAGAGTCATGTAGCTCTCTGTTTCTAGCTCCAGTGATGTCATCACTTCACACATTTGGTGGCCATTTTAGGGAACAGGCAGAGCAGGTTTATCGAACTGGAAGGCTGAAGCTTACTTTTTCAGATGTTCCAAAACTGCATTTATGTTATTCTGATAAATGCAATGTTAGTATCAATGTAAACAGCAGCCTTTCCTTCACCTCTCTATGAAGCCAGATTTTTAAATAGTTTCTTTCTAAAAATAGGTTGTTTACGTGTCCTTTAAAAATGTAGATTCTGATTGACCTCGGGAGTGTTTCTTAATTGCATAGTGTAAGCTGCAGTTATGGGTATTGCATTAGACAAGGTGACATACACTGAGCAGCTTCATTTGGGACAATATGTGTTAAGTATAGCAGTAGGAGGCAGTATAGCACAGTGGTTTAAGGCTCTGAGCTGCAAATCTGATGACATCCAGCAGACCAGACCTGGGTTTGAATCCCACAGCTTCCACTTGCATACTGTGTGACCCTGAGCAAGTCACTTAACTTCCCTGTGCTCCCAGGTCGCTCCTGTAAAAAAGCTTTCAGCTTAGTGTGCTACTCCTGGTTAAACAACTAAATAAAAAAAAATGACCTTTGTGTACTGTTTCCATTTTATTCAAAAGCTATGTAAATGTATGATGTAGTTGCAAATGAATATCTATATCTGTATCGATCTATATATAAAGCAAAACACAAAACTGCTCTCACTACAAAGCCACAAGATTGTTTATGAAAAAAGTGTATAACACCTCTAGCATGTTGGTTCCAAGCTAACATTCAAACAAGAGCACTAGATTACGTTCCATTAGGGTTGCCCCACGCTTCATCAGATAAAGTGTCAGTGCCAGTACACCATATTTATATACAGTTCCATTTAATTAGTAAATCAATTCACATGTGTATCTAAAGTTAAAACTCATGGCCAAAAACACCAGGCACATTCACTTAATTAGCTTAAGCCAAAGAAAAGGAGTATCCATATATTACACTTGTTGCTGAATCAATGAAATCCACTAAATGTCTGATTCCCATTAAGTATGAGCTACAGAACAATGAGCCAGGGCTTCAGGAGCTAAGTAAACATTAATGAATCAAATGCAAATACCAATCAGAGCAACTTATTCTGCTCGAGTATGTGGTCTGTCCACATTATATCATTATTTCACAACAACCATTAGTTTATACTGGGCTGTTACATAATGCATCTATGAAACCCAAATATATAGATACATGACAGAATATACCCCATCATATTTTATTTAAGAAGGCAGACAAATCTGTTTGCATCATTCAGACCTCTATTACTCCTAACATTTAAATGGTAAATCCAGAAACTTTCCCTTTGTTCAAGTTTCTTTTTCAGGTCTCCTCCTCTCAGTCCAAGAGTGTCTTTTTCTGTTTCCACAAAACTGATGTTCTGTGTTTTTCCCAAATTGCTATTAATATGTTTTACAATAGCATACTTATCATTGTGCTATATAGCTCTGACATGCTTTCCAACATATACTTTAAAAAAATGTTGCCCTTCCCTCGACGACCTCACGCCTCCTCACCGCCATGCCTGTTCCATGACCCCTGAAGCCAGCAATTTAGCGACGAGTGTTCTGTCAGAGGTTGCTTGGTACTGTGGCCCCCAGAGGGTAAGCAGGGACTCACCCAGTGGAATCCCTGTTGGGAGCCACAACTAATGTCCATTGGGGGCTGCACCTTCCGGAGGCCCCACCCAGAGGGAGTAAGCCTGGGCTGATCGCTGACTGCAGGTACGTTTGGCTATGGTCGGGGAGGTGAGAACAGAAGGTCTGGGCACCCTTCAGCATACTAAATTACAAAAAAAAAAATCAAGCATTTGTATATAAAATATGAAGCCTGTGGTTTTCAGTGAGTCCTGACAGTAATTGAAAAGATGTGTGGCAACCACAAATACTCTTCTGTAATTGCAGTAGCCTCTTGGACTTTTTGATTAGTGTGTGTTTTAACTGAAAGTCTTCACTAAATTAGTGTTGCTTGGGCTCCTTTGCCCACATTCAACATGTTGCAGGTTGTGACCTTGGTTAATATAAAGGAGCATTTTTAATTCTAGGGCCAGAAGCAGTTTCCAAACAGGTGCATTCATCAAACTGAAGCCCCAATAAGTCTTTTTATTTGCATGGTAAAATAAAAATGTGTGAAAGATAAGGGACTGATAGTATGGGGAAGTATAGCCCTTTGTCTGTTTACCAGACAAGTGTAGTGCTGAATACTTCCCATTACTACATTAAGGAACCTCAGCGGACCTGGAGAAAACTCTCCTGAGTGACAGGGTCATTCAGTGTCATCCCATGCCTGTAGTAAGCAGATATTTCTAAGGAGTGCTACGTTTTTGGTTGGAATGTTGTCCACTATAAACTATGTAAAGAGCTGTTTCACTTATGACTTGAGCTCAAATTCGAACCCCGGACTTTAGCAGTTAAAAAGCTTTATCAGTTACATCTCTCATCCCATCCTGCAAGGCTTGCATTTAATGTAAATATGTCAAAAAAATATAACTAAGACAAAATAGTACTGAATCTTACAGCATTTTTAATATCACTTTCCCTCATGTAGTGAGAATGACAGCGGAAAGGGTGGGACAGTCTGTTCTGAAATATGCTAAAAGGGGTAGGGACAAGCCTCATTTAATTATACATCTTGGGACGAACGACCTGGCTGACAAAACAGTAGATATTGTTTAGAGGAGGTTTGAGGAACTAGGACAATTATGTGAGGAGGCAGGAAGATCGGTAACTTTTTCTGAGATACTTCCAGTGCCCAAGGCAAGCACAACAAGAAAGCGGAGAATAGAGGAATTTAACGGATGGCTAAGAACCTGGTTTTGTGCTAAAGGGTATGGGCTGTTGGGGGGGAGACCTGGGAGGACAGTAGTCTGTATGCCAAGGACAGACTAGACTTGAGTGAGGAGGGAAAGCAAGTGTTGAAACAGAGGATAGAGGAGTACATAGAGGAAGTAGGGAATTTAAACAAAGAGCGGGGGGTGGCAATTGGGCAAGAGACATGCAGAGACCACATGTTGGGAAACCATATGAGCTTACCCCCCATAACAGTGACAAAGGACAAATGGCAAGTACTATTGATGATGCTAGTAAAGGAGGGCAGGATGGGAGGGGGGGAAAGGGTGGAAGGTGGTTACCCTTAATGCTAGGAGCCTTGGGAGAAAAAACTGCAGAGTTACAGGTGCTCATGGCAGAGGAGAGGTGGACATTGCAGCCATCACAGAAACATGGGCCACCCAATACAATGACTGGGACCTGTCTGTACCAGGGTACAGGTTATTTCGTAGGGACAGGGTGATTGGGGAAGGAGGGGGTGTGGCACTATATGTGAAGGAATGACTGAAGTGTGTAAGGGAGGAAGGGGAGGAGGGTAGTACGGAGTCACTTGGGATGCAAATCCAGGATTCCAAGAACAGGATTCTTAGAATGGGAGTGGTGTACAGGCCGCCATCTCAGATGGAGGAGTTAGACAGGAAGCTAGTGGAACAGATCAGGAGGACCTGTGAGAAGGGTAGTGTGGTGATTGTGGGGGACTTCAACATGCCAGGAGTGGACTGGAGTACCCCAACAAACAGGAACAGAAGGGAGCAGGTACTGCTGGATGCCTTCCAGGACAACTTCCTGCTGTAAATGGTCAGTGAACCAACCAGGTTAGGGAATACACTTGACCTTGTGCTGGCAAATGGGGACTTTGTGAGGGAACTTACAGTGGAGGAACCGCTGTCAGGGAGTGACCACCACTCAGTATGGCTCACATTGAATATGGGCAAGGAAGGAGTGGAATCTGGCATAAGAGTGCTGGACTTCAGGAGGGCCGACGTTGGGAGGATGGAGGAAGTTGTAAAAGGGTACCTGGCCAGAATTCAATCTAGTATGGACACTAACCAGAGGTGGGAGCACATAAAGCTGGGGATAGTGGAGGCAACCAAAACCTGCTGCAAGGCCCAGAGCAAGAAGGCTAGGGCTAAGAAACCGAGCTGGTTGAGCAAGGAAGTCATGGAAAAGGTAAGGAGGAAAAGAGCTGCCTTTAGGAAGTACAAGAAAACAGGGAGAGGGGAGGACAGGGAGGAGTACTTGACGGAATCGAAGGAGGTGATGAGGGCAGTAAGGGGAGCCAAGGCATCTACGGAACTCAGGCTGGCACAAGGCATTAAGCGTGGGGAGAAGGACTTCTTTAGGTACATCAGGGAGAAAAGGAGCTGTAAGGACCACATAGTAAGGATTAGTAAAGAGGGGGGTTGGGTGGAAGCAGAGTGCGATAAGGCAGAAGCACTAAATGAGTACTTCTGCTCAGTATTTACTAAAGAGAAGAGGGGAGTGACACCCAAGGGGGGAGAAATGGCAGAAATGGGGGGAAGGGAGGGTGACAGATGGGGAAATCATGGAGGGAAGAGTTTGGGAGGGTTTGAAGGCACTGAGGGTGGATAAGGCGCCAAGCCCAGATGGCATCCACCCCAGGGTACTGAAGGAGCTGGCAGAGGTCCTTGCAGGACCTTTGGCAGACCTATTTAATGCCTCACTACATTCGGGGTTTGTACCTAAGGACTGGAGGATTGCTCATGTGGTGCCCCTCCACAAGAGTGGCCCCAAGTATGAACCGGGAAACTACAGACCAGTGAGCCTCACATCCATCGTGGGTAAGCTAATGGAGACCATCCTGAAGGAGGCGCTGGTGGCCCACCTAGAGGCCAGAGGACTACAGGACAGCAGACAGCATGGCTTCATATGGGGCAGATCCTGCCAAACCAACCTGGTGGAGTTCTATGACTGGGTACTAGGCAGCTGGACAGGAGCCATGCAGTGGAAGTCCTGTATCTGGACTTCAGTAAGGCATTCGACTCGGTGCCGAATGGAAGGCTGGGAAGTAAGTTAGTAGGCACAGGGGCAGGTGCAAAGCTGGTGAGATGGGTAGGGAACTGGCTTCAGGGAAGGCAACAGAGGGTGGTGGTGGGAGGGGAGCTCTCACACCCAAGGGTAGTGATGAGCGGTGTTCCACAGGGCTCGGTGTTGGGACCAGTGTTGTTTGAGATATTCATTGCAGACATATCATTGGACATCAAGAGCAAGATCAGTCTGTTTGCTGATGATACCAAGGTAGGAGCAGTGGTGAATGACCTAGGGGGATGGCAGGGGTTGCAGGATGATCTGGCAAAGCTTGAAACCTGGTCAGACATCTGACAACTGAGGTTTAATGTCAGAAACTGCAAGGTGCTGCATTTTGGGATGAAGAACCCAAGGAGGAGTTACCAGCTGGGGGGAGTGTAGCTAGCCCAGACAGAGGAGGAGAAGGATCTGGGGGTGCTCATTACAGGGTCAATGAACAACTCTGCACAATTTAGGAAGGCAGCTGCAAAGGCCAACAAAATGCTGGGTTGTATGCAAGGGGTATATACTCGAGGAGGGAGGAGGTGATTCTGCCACTGTATAGGTCATTAGTTAGACTGCACCTGGAGTACCGTGTTGTAGTACTGGCACCCGTATCTGAAGAGGACATTAAGTTACTGGAGGGGTTCAGCAGAGGCGACAAAGATGATCAAGGGCTGGGGACTTATCATACGAGAGGAGGCTGAGGGAGTTGAACATGTACTCACTGGAGGAGAGGAGGGACAGGGGGCACATGATTGAAACCTTTAAGTACATGAAAGGAATAAACAAGACAGGTACAGATGGGCTGTTCAAAGTAAGGGAGGGGAAGGACACCAGGGGCCATGAGCCTGTAATGTAATGTATTTGTCCTCAATGCGACGAGGTACCTTTGGAAATGAGCCTCTTTCTCAAAGGTTGTAAACTGATGTTCAAATAAATAAATAAAATAAATAAATAAATGAGACTGGAGGGAGGAATGTTCAGGAGGGAGATGAGGAGACACTTTTTTACAGAGAGGGTGGTGGCTGGGTGGAATGCGTTACCTGCAGAAGTGGTATCCAGTAGAACAGTGGACTGCTTCAAAAGGGGATGGGACAGGACAAGGGGAGGGTCAATGAAGGGGAAGGGTGGAAGGGAGGGGCAGCTGCAGAATAAGGGGTGCTAGCTGCACATTCGAGCATCTTGATAGACCTCTAGGCTTTTATCTGCTGTCAAATTTCATATGTTCGTATATGGCTGAGGGCAAAATAAATTAAGATATGCACTGATGACGTGTGCCGTGTAAAAAGTAAATTTTCTTATGTTTTCTAGGTTTTGTTTTTGATTGAGAGGAATTCCTGAAATGACCGACAGTAATCATGATGTAGCAAAAAAAGAAAAGATCCCCACATACAATCCTGTGTTACTGAAATCTTGCCAGATAAGCAGTGAGCCAGGGGTGTATGCCAAAAGCAGCCTGGACCATGCTTAATTTATTGTGCAGGGCAGTCGTTAGTGATTTACATTTACAGCGATAATATTACCATACTTTCCAAGTCTGATGTGGATGGTTTTATTTAACCTACATACCAGCTGTTCCCCAGTCATTCTGTACCACTCTTTTTTTAAGATAGCCTCAGAACTAAACCTTATGGTGAAAATGTGGGTTAATAATCAACAGTTCTCTTGTTAATTTCTTTGCATAAGTAGTTAGAGGATGTTTCCTTGTTAAATAACATCAGGGCTATTTTTATGTGGTGTACCACGTTGAATATTTTTTTTTTTTTATTATTTTTCTACAGCTTGGGAGTAATTCTTGCTCCCACTGCTAAAGGTAAGATCCCTTGTGGCTGTGGGACATGTCAGAGTAGTAGTAGTACTATATTTATTTCTCAAGAGCCCAATCCAGCAGGCGCTAGGTGCCTTACAAAATCAGAATACACACTGTCACAGCAGCACAATATGCAAGTTCAATAAATATTGTCATATATTTAGAACAGCTTAGGAGTCAGTTGAAAAATCCCTCATAAAAAAGATAGTGTTTTAATTCCCACTTAAAACTATCAACTGAGGGGACTTTCTGAAGCTGCTACAGCTACTGGTTCCAGAAAACTGGAGTGGCCATCACAAACGTACGATCCCCAGACAACTTTAAATGAGATCTTAGGAGTGGGTCCAGAGGTGGTAAACTCGTAAGAAATTGGTTAGGAGATAGGTGGTAAATGGAGTTCACTCAAAGGAAGGGAGAGTGGCCAGCGGGGTCCTTCAGGGATCAGTGCTGGGACCAGTCCTCTAACATCTTTGTAAGTGACAGTGTAGAGGAGCTAGAAGGGGAGGGCTGCCTCTTTTTGGATGACAGTAATATCTGCAATAAGGTTGACACTCCGGGGAAGTGGAAGGGGTGAGCAGAGACCTGAGAAAACTTGAGGAGTGGTCAAGGATATGCAGTAGCAACTGGGTTTCAATGTGAAAAAGTGCAAAGTAACGCACTTGGGGCGCAGAAACCCAGGGGTAGAGTACAAAATGGGAGGAATAGCCCCTGACGACCACTAAGCAAGAAAGAGACCTGGGGACGATCATATTGGATGACCTAAAGGTGGCCAGGCAGTGCAACAAGATGGTTGGGAGGGCTGGTGGGTTATTGGGATGTATAGGGAAGGGTATCACCAGTAGAAAGCGGGAGGTGATATTGCCTCTGTATAGATTGCTAGTAAGACCCACCTAGGGTATTGTGTCCAGTTCTGGAGACCACATCTCTGGAATGACATAGACAGAGTGGAGGCGGTCCAGAGGAGGTTAGCTAAAGACATTGAAGAGGACTGGGCCTAGCACTGACCCCCTGTGACACCCCGCTGGTCACCTTGCCTTCTCCATAGTGGAACCCATTTACATAGAAACTTAGACTTTTTTTTTTTCCCTCCCCTCTCCCCTGCAGTCCCTCTCTTCAGGAGACACTCTCACGGCCTTTTCAGCCCTCGCTCACCTGCCTGTAGACCAGAGCAGTCCATCCCCCACGGAGCCTTGGTTTACCCCCAGGCGGATGCAGGGGATACATACACCTAGATTTACTGAAGTTTCGTCGGGATGCTGTCTCTGGGCAGGCAGAGGCTTTGAGGGTCGGGACCTAGTGCTCCGTCTACCGGGGACCGCAAGGTGCTTCCGGTGTTCTTACGCGGCGTACGTGTCCCCTGGCGATCAAGGCGCTGGCGCCGACGTCTGTACGTCGCCCCCTTCTTCCTGCCATCGGCCTTGCTCGCCTCAGGTCTCCACCTGGGGACGTTAAGCGCCGGGCTCTGGTTCCCCTCCCCCAGAGGGACAGGCAGTCCCTGGGGCGCTCAAGCCCTCTCCCGGCCAGCCCTCCAGCTTCCCGGGCTCGCTCTCGAACCGGGTCACTGGCGCTCATGCGAAATTCAACCGCTGCGCCGGCGGGCCGGCCCAGAAACTTAGACTTTGATGGCAGATAAGGACTGCTTGGCCCACCCAGTCTGCCTATTTCCCTACATACTGGATAAGCTACAGATCCTGGTTAACCAACATCCTACTTCCTCCTACCACCCACTAGAATTGCCTTATGTCTGTTCATGCATTCTTGAATTCCCCCACTGTTTTTGACCCCACAACCTCCTCAAGAAGGCCATTCCGTGTGTCCACCACCCTCTCCATAAAATAATACTTCCTCATGTTGCCCCTGAGCATTCCCCCCTCTGTCTTCAAATTGTGCCCTCTTGTTCTTGCACATCGTTAAGGAGGCAGTATAGCGCAGTGGTTTAAGGCTCTGAGCTGCAACCCTGGAGACCTGGGTTTGAATCCTACAGCCCCCACTTGTATACTGTGTGACCCTGAGCAAGTCACTTAACTTCCTTGTGCTCCCAGGTCGCACCTGTAAACAAACTTTCAGCTTAGTGTTTCTCTCCTAGTAAAAAAAAAAAATCTGATTCTGAAAGATACTACCCTTTTGAACTTTGTTGATTCCCTTGAGGTACTTTAAAGTTTCTATCATGTCCCTCCTTTCCTCGAGGGTATACATATTAAGCTCCTTTAATCTCTCTTTGTATGGCTTCTGGTGCAGAGCCTGCACCATTTTAGTTGCCCTCCTCTGGACTGCCTCCATTATGTCTGTCTTTGTGGAAATGGGGTCTCCAGAACTGCTTGCAGTTCTCCAGTTGGGGTCTCACCAACTGTCTTTACAGAGGGATAACAACTTCCTGTTTTCTACTGGTGATGCCTCTCCCTATGCATCCCAGTATCCCCCGGCCCTCCTTACTGCCTTCTCACATTGCTTGCCTACCTTTAGGTCTTCTGACATGACTACTCCCCAGGTCCCTTTCCATTTTTCTTGTTGTTAGTATCCCTCCCCCCAAATGGTGTACTCTTCCCCTGGATTTTTGTTTCACAGGTGCACTACTTTGCACTTCTTTGCATTGAATCTAAGCTGCCCTACTTTTGACCATTCATCCAGCCTTGCCAAGTCCCTTTTCATCCCATCCACCACCCCCCTCTTGTGTATCAACCCTGTTGCAGATATTTTTGTTGTCTGCAAAAAGGCATATGTTTCCTTCTAGTCCCTCTGTAATGTCACCTATAAAGACATTAAAGAGGACAGGTCCCAGTACTGAACCCCTGTGGTACCCCACTAGCACCCCCCCTTTCTTTGGAGTAGACTCTGTTTACTATTACACTTTGCGTTCTGTTGTCCAGCCAGTTTTTTTTTACCCAGGCTACCACTCTGGGACCCACTGCCAGGCTGGCTAACTTTTTTATTAATCTTTTGTGTGGGACTGTGTCAAATGCCTTGCTAAAATCTAGGTAGGGCATGTCCACAGCCCCTCCCTAGTCTACTACTTTGGTCACCCAGTCAAAAAAAATCTATTAGTTTCGTGTGACATGACCTTCCTGCTGTGAATCCATGCTGCCTTAGGTCCTGTGCCCCTCTGGCCTCTAGGTACATAACAATTCTTTCTTTCAGAAGCGATTCCATTATTTTCCCTACCACTGAGGTCAAACTAACAGGTCTGTAGTTTCCTGCCTCTGCCTTGCTCCCGCCTTTGTGAAGGGGAATCACATCCACCTTCCTCCAGTCCTCAGGTACCACACCATCCTACCATGATTTGTTAAAAAGGGTAGTCAGTGGTTTCACTAGTTATCCCCTTAGTTCTTTTTGAATTCTGGGTTGAATCTCAACAAGCCGCATTGCTTTGTCTAACTTCAGTTTTAGGAGTTCTTTCAGGACACTTACTTCTGTGAATGGACTAGTATCGACGCCCTAGCCAGAGTGCTTCTGTTGTTTGGTTAAGTTACCTCATTCTCCTCCTCTTTTGTGAATACTGAGCTGATGTATTCGTTTAGTAGCCCTGCTTTTTCACTGTCACAATCTGCCCTCCCCCTCTCTTTATTAAGCCTCACTATCCCTCCGTTGGTCTTTGTTCACTCCCTAATATACCTATAAAAGGTTTTATCCCCCTTCTTAACTGAGTTGGCTATCCTTTCCTGGGTTTGGGCCTTTTATTCTGACTGCCTTCCCTGCTTCCTTCTGCGTTAACTGGTACAGTTCTCTATCCTGCTCCTTCTGTGTTTCCTTATATTTCCTGAATGTTGTCTTTGTCTCCCTAACTTTCCCCACAACCTCTTTTGAGAATCATAGTGGGGTTTTCCTTCATTTTGTTTTGTTTATTTGCTTCACACAAAGGCTTGTTGCCTCTGTGATGGCAGTTTTTGATTTTTTCCTATTGTTCCTCCACCCCTCATTCTTGCCTGTTTGCTAGTGCTTTTCTGAGGCACTCTCCCATTTTACCAAAGTCAGTCCTCCTAAAGTCCAATACTCTCACTTTTGTGTGGCTTGACTCTAGGGCTGTGTTTATCGTGAACCACACTCTCTGGTGGTTGCTTGTTCCCAGGTGGCTACCCACTTCTAAATCTGAGATCCTCTCTCCGTTTCCATTTGAGAGTACCAGGTCTAAGATTGCTCCCTCCTGAGTGGGTTCCAACACTAGCTGTTTGAGGCATGCCCCCTGTAGGGCATCAAGAATGACCCTGCTCTTGGATGTGACTTCAGCAAAGGTGCCCCAGTTAACATCTGGCATATTTAGGCCCCCCATCAACAATATCTCCCCTTTTTCTGCTAGTCTGAGGATGTCTTCTATCATTTTCTCGTCCATTGCCTCCCCGTGAGACAGGGGTCTGTATACATCCCCTGTACAGTTTGTGGTGCCATTTTCTGTCTCGTGGGTGACCCACGGTGCCTTCTTTCCTCCCTGTTTACCCTTTAGTTCCATTGCTTTATCCCTTCCCTTATGTAGAGAGCTACTCCTCCTCTTTTACCCTCTCTGTCCCTCCTGTAGATTGTATACCCTGGTATGTTGACATCCTAGTCATGGTTCTCTATGTATCATGTTTCTGTGACTGCCACGATACCCAGGGATTCCTCTTCCATCAAGGGCACTAGTTCGGGGAGCTTGTTACCCCAACTACAAGCATTGGTACTCCTTGCCCTCCACTTTTTAATGGCCTTACCCCTTTTAGCCCCATCCCTGTCCTTATTGTCGTTTTCTCCATTTACTCCTGTCCTGCTGCCTGTCAACTTCTCTACCTTGCTAACTACTGGAGGAGGAGGTTTCCCGAATCCTTGTGAGGTCAGCCTGGAGACAGGCAACCTCCTCCCTCAGACCAGAGAGGTGCCTGCAAATAGGGCAGCATCGTAGCCTCCAGAACGTCTCTTGGAAGACTGCCGCCTCACAGCTAGTGCACTGCACCACTCCCCACATGTATCTCTCTCTCTCTTCCTGTTTAAATTGTTTTTTTCTTTTTTGTTAGTGTGTGCAAGCGTGTGCGTGTGTATACCGCCTATGCGGCGTGCTGGGCTGTTAAGGATATGACAGGTGTATGTCCTTTGCCCTTTTTGGGAAGTGATGTCAGAACCCCTGCTATAAAGAAAATGACGCACTTGGGGTGGGTGGGACCAAGCCTGTGCCCTCCAGAAACAAACAGCTACAGCTCTGACCCACCACCCTGGTGAGTGCTTTCCTTCCTTTACTGCCACCCTCTAACCCCTATTGCTTAGCTAACTTCTTACCCATTTTACTACTTTTTGACCCACTCCTAGGTTGCCTAGCTTGCTCACCAGTCTTCTGTTTGGAACGGTGTCGAAGGCCTTACTGAAATCCAAGTAGGCCACATCTACTGCTCCTCCCTGAACCACTTGCCTGGTCCCCCAGTAAAAGAACACAATCACGTTTGTCTGGCAAGACCTTCCCCTGTGAAACCATGTTGCCTCGGATTCTATAATCCACTGGTTACAAGGTATTCCCCAATCCTTTCCTTCAGTAGCGATTCCATTACTTTATCCACTGTCAAAGTCAAGTTGACAGGTCTGTAATTTCCTGCCTCCTCCTTGTTTCCACTTTTGTGTAGTGGGAGCACATCTGCCCTCCTCCAATCACTCAGAACCTCACCTGTTTCTAGTGATTGGTTGAACAGAGCTGTCAGAGATGCAGCCATCACCTCCTTGAGCTCCCTCAGTATCCTCGGGTGCACCCCGTCAGGTCCCATTGCCTTGTCTACTTTTAATTCTGCTAGTTCCTTGAGGACTCTCTTCTCTTTAAAAGGATTAGTGTCCATCTCCCTTTCTTTAATGCCCTTGTCCGGTCCCTTATCTTTGGACTGTCACCTGCCCCTTCCTCCTTAAATACTGTACAAAAGTAATTGTTCAATATGTCTGCTTTTTTTTTTGGTCCTCTTCCTCACAAACCTGTCCTTCCTCTTTTAGCCTTACTATCCCTCCTTTGGTTTTCCTCTTCTTGAGAATGTTTTATCACCCCCCTTTTTTTTTTTTTACTGACTGGGCAATATTCTCCTTTGTTTGTGGCTTCGTGCTAACTGCTATCCTTGCCTCTTTTGTTTCTCCTGGTAACTCTGCCTATCGTCCTCCTTCTGTGTCCTCTTGTACCTTCCGAATGCTAGTTTTTTTTGGTTGTTTTGCCCTTTCTTTCTCTACTACTTCTGTAGAGAATCATAGCAGTCTCTTTTTTCTCTTGCCCTCGTTAACCAACCTGACACAAAGATTTGTTGCCTTTTCAGTGCTCCACTTTATTTTTACCAATTGTTCCTCGACTCCCCTCAGTTTCCCTATGCCTGCCAGGGTGTTCCTGAGGCATTCTCCCATTTTCTTAAAAGCGGCCCTCCTGAAGTCCAGGACCCTCGTTGTAGTGCAGCTCGATTCTGGCCCAGTTATTATATTAAGTATCACTGTATGCTGGTTCTCACTGGTCCTCAGTTGGCCACCCGCTGTGATGTCAGCAACACTGACACTTCATAGGAAGAGTTGCGGATTCCTTGTACAGTCTTCCAGCGGAGGTGATGGGGGAGAAAACAGTGGTGTGGCTCAAGAATGCATGGGATAGGTAGGCATAAGGAAGTCTTAGGGAAAGGCAAGGATGGGTGAATGGGCTGGAGATCAAGTAGTATCTTCGGTAATACTATGGGCAGACTAGATGGGCCAGTTGATCGGTATTTGCTGGCACATTCTATTTTTCTCTGGATCTGGGGACTGTCAAGAGGCCCACCTTCGAAGATCTGAGAAGGCGGTGAGGAGCATATGGGCAAAGGAGCGCTTTTAGATAGCCAGGACCCAGATCCTGTAGGGCATTGTATGTTAACAAACCTATCTTGTAGGAGATACACAACCTCACAAATCTTGCACATTTTAACACTCATTTAAGAAGCTTGTGCACCTATATAAATGGGCTAATTTCTAACTGAAAAATAGCAGTGCATGCCATTTATTGATTAATAGACATGCCAATGGTTTCAATTTTTAATTGTTTAGAGGAACCATTAAGATACCATGATTAAACCCAAAGGTGGAATACAGAATTTTTGTAAATACAATCTCTTAGATGTAAGCATTACCCCCTCATAGTTCCCCCCCAAAATTGCTGTTATAGTTTTTTTTTTTTTTTAATAACTCAAGTTTATTGAACCAGCATCAGTTTACAGCAGTATGTGGTCACTATTATGACATCTGAAGCAATAAAACTGTTGATGCGTCAGAGTGACTTGTACATGCCTATGTGACACCTTACAAACATTTAACCTTACAATTCCATTTTATAGTGTAAAACTATTTACAAGAATAAAAAAAAAGAAAACAATGACACCAGGGGGGAAAGACACATAATTACAATGCTGCGTTGGAGTCCATCATGTAAAACATATTAAAACATTTTTCTTTGAAAGGGATAGGGAAGGAACAAAAAATTGCCTTTTATGCGGATGATTCCCTTTTTTTTTTGGATGCCCCTCAGGAGTCTGTCCCTCGTCTCCTATCATTAGTGGAGACCTTTGGAGAGCTGTCTGGCTATAAATTAAACTATGCTAAATCAGAGGCCCTTAAATTAAGTGGAATAGCCCCTCGGGGCTTCCACAATGGATTCCCGTTTTCCTGGGCCAAAAATAACCAAATTCATTATTTGGGCATTCAGGTCCAGTTGGACCCCTCTAAACTGCCTATGGAGCATAAAGACCCACAGCACTGTTCCTCCTACCAGCACATTTTACTCTTGAATGTGGACAAAACAGTACTGAAGTCCCCACGTAATTATATATATATATATATATATATATATATAGCATCAGGGTCTCCTATGGTGTTGAGGATTGTTTTTTTTCAAGAAGGTTCTATTCCCTGACTGGTCATTTGGGGCATATATGTTCAGAAGGACACATTTTATATAAAAAAATGTGGCATATAGTCTAACATAGTGCCCCCTAGGGTACAGTGCGTCACCTTACACCTTAATTGGGGTATTTTTCCTGATTAGGATCGCTGTACCCCTTCTGTGTGGATGCTCTGGCCATGGGGCAGCATGAACCTGTCCCACCCACATTCTCTGCAATTTTACATGCTCAATTTTGGCCAGGTGCGTTTTCTGCAAAAAAAACAAGGAAGCTCCTGATTTGCCCAGTTCTTGAAGCAATCGCGCCCTCTTAATTAGGCTGTTTAGGCCCTTGACATTATAAGTGAGGATTTTTAAATCTGTCAGGTGCTGTCGGAGCATTCAACAGACCCCTTATTATACTCAGGCAGTGTCCCTTCCCAATCAAGCATCCCCATATCTCCCCCCCCCCCCATGGCTCCCTGCAACATGTTCACTGTACTCTCCCATTACAAACAGTAGAGTGAACAGACAACATAAACAGTGCAACAGTAGTCGATAAGGTTTAAATGAGACAAACCAAACTTTAATTTATGACTTCCAAACGTGCCACCGTGTCCCAGCCTCTATATGTGGAGGTGGGAAGGTGTGATTAGCCATCATCACACCCAATCAAGGGCCTAAATCCAGGACCCCATCCCAAGTGGTGGATCTTGTCACCCTGTACATAACGCCACACACTCCTGTGGTCCCCCCCAGCCGAACATTTGTTCAAAAAAAAGAAAAGAAGGATAAGGCACACGGAGGAACCTGGAAAAGAAAACTTCCTCCATGGTCCACCTCTCCACTTCAGAAGAAAAGAGAAACTGGCTACATACCTCTGCCATATTAATGTTGAGTGTGCTCATTAAGGGGCGTGAGCGATTCCCAAACTACGTAGATGGGGTGAACAGATGTAAGGGCCCATTTTAAACATCCTTTTTCCATGTCAGCACTACTTGTGTGAAATAAGCATAAGCTCACCCAGCAGTTCAAATCACCCCACCCCAAAATGTGCAGGGAAATCAGGATTTATTTTTCTCTTTGTTTTTTGTAACCGATATATTGTTATCAACCTGACTTCAGATTTTCAATTGCATACTTACCATGCCACCCTCATTCCCTAGAACTTCTCAAACTCAACCCTTGGCCACATAAGAAAACTTATTTATAAAACATTTCACATTTTAGGAGAACAAATAAGATGATTTTCCTCCCCTTCAGAAAGTCAGTTTGTCCAGACGGTTTTATCAGTCCATTGACGATCAAGGGAGGAAACCAGAAGGACTCATTGTCACTGAGTAGTCAGAAAATGGGTCACTCACCCCATACACTAAAGTGTCCTGGTGGTAAGGCCTCTAAGGCGTGGAGAATAATCAAAACTGTGCCATTTCACCACTGCCATACAACACAGTTCAGCTTCCAACAGCTTCAGACTTCCTACCCCTGTTCCGACTGCATTTTCTGCTGCCCTCTCTCTGTTGCAGTGGGCGTGCTGATGGGCTTCCTTGAGCGTCGGTGAGTGATTCTAAAGGGTCCACCGAAGTGGATCCAGATCCCACTGGTTGCTTTCTGGTAAAGGCCGAGTTCTTCACTATGTACCATCTGTGATGGTCCAGTTCCTTCAGAGTTTCAGGATCAAACATTTAAGCCACAGCTATATTCCACTGCTGTAAGAAGGTTTTTGCTTCTGATATGGTTGGAAAGAGGTGGACGCCTTTGTCAGTAGTAATGCTCAGGGTGGAGGGATAATCAGTCCTGGCTTTGACCCACTTTTCTCTCAGTAGTTTTAATATGGGTAGCATTTTTCTCCTGCGATACATGGTCATGGGAGCATAATCATGCTCAAAGAAAAGCCCCGTGTCCCCAAAGATCAGTTCTTTCTTCTGCCAGGCTTTCTGCAGGATGTCTGATTTGGTCCTGTAGTCGAGAAGGCTATGATGACGGATCGGGGGCGAGCCTTTGGATTGACAGGTCTGGGGCCCAGGGAGCGATGGGCTCTGATAATGTTCAGGGCGTAGTCTAGATCTAAGTTTAAAATTTCTCAAATAAAACTTTCCATAAATTTATTCATGTCCCCAGACTCTGTGCCTTCTGGGATGCCATGTATTCTTATGTTTATTCTTCAAGATCTTCCGTTTTTTGTTGAAGCTATATCTCCCTATCATGGAGTTGAAGGAGAGCTCCGTTGTGAAGATCCACTGATTTGGAAATTTCGGTGGTGTGTTGCTCAAGGTCAGAGATTTGGGCCTGGTGGTGTGTTTGTTCTTTCTGCAGATCAAGTAGTTGTTGCTGGAAGTCTCTAATTTTGTCCCCCAGTCGCCGGAGCTCACGGCACAGTTGCCTGGAGGAAATCAATGTTTCTTCCTCGTCCTCGGAGCTCAATTCTGCTGAGGAATTCTGGTGTGGGGAGTCCATGCGGCTTTCCGCCTCTTGAGATGTAGGCCCCGAATCTGGGGCTTTAGACACAATCTCCATTTCGGCCTTTGCGCTTCTTGGAGCCGCAAAATCGTTCATCTTACTTCTTGTATTGGCCATAAGGATGTCTAATTTCCAAGCTACTCTCCAACACACATTTCAGAAGTCAGAGGACTAGTTCACTGCCCGAAGACTGGTACTGAACCTAAAAAAGACCAAGGCTATGCTTTTCACACACATAGAAAAGTAAAAGCCTGTAGGTGCCCCTAAATGATCCTTCCTAACACTCTACACCCATAGAACAGGTCTCTTCCTACAAGTACCTGGGTGTCACCTTGACTCAGCTCTCACCTTTCATGCCCACATCAGCGCCCTCTCACAGCTACCAATGTCTGATTTGGGCTGTTGTGCACTGCATATAGGGATTTCGTTCCACAAAATGCTCTCAGACTAGCAATTACCTCATCGGTCCCGTCGCTAGTCGACTATGGTGTGCCTATCTATGCTGCTGCTGACAATACTGCCCTTACAGAAATCCAGCTCTCCATAAATAAGGCATGCCAGCTCCTTACAGGGGCCCCAAGGTGCACCCACACCTGCCTGTTATACTCCTCCACCGATCTGCTCAACCTAGAAGAAAGGCTCCGTTATCAAACCTGCCTCCTTGTAAAAAAAACACTGCTCAGACCCCCGGGGTATCTGCCTCCCTCCAATGGACATCCCACTCAGTGTCTACCCATAGCACAGACAAAACCTCGCTTACTGTTCCAAGGGTCAGGACAACCTTGACCCAGAGAGCTTTCAGCTACAGAGCCCCCTCCTGGTTCAATGCATTCCCAGCCAGTATAGCTGATTGCGCCAAACTAGGTCCATTTAAGACTGCCCTCCATAGCCACCTGACCAACTCTTGCTGCTGCAATTGCTAGTAGCTCCCATCCCCTCAGGACCAATGATTCCCATGCATGGAAAGATCTCCCAGGCAACCTCAACCTTCGTGGGATTTATGTGTGGGTTTCTCTCTGAATCCTGTGATTAAAAAAAAAAAAAAAAGTTGCCATTGCTTACTGTGATAAAATATGTCTCTTTCTTCACCTGACATGGTACCCATGTACCTATGATATGCCAGCTTGTTTGCACCATTGAAACCTTTGTACCACCAGTGAATGTTTGTAACACTGGTTGCTCTTTAAACTCTAATGTTCTATTATTGTTTTGTCTCTCCTGATGAGGTGCCTTTGCAAATGAGTCCTTGACTAAAAGGCCTGTAAATTCGATACTCAAATAAATAAATAAATAAATAATCTGCGTTTTTTCTGTGAAGCAGCCAGTCTCTCTCACTGATTCGGCTGGATTATGGTGAGGGGATCAGGAGAGACCGAAAGAGCTAGTCCGCCATGCTGGGTGACGTCACCGGAAGTCGCTGTTATAGTTTTGAGTTTGTAAACCACTTCTGTACTCTGTCTTTGTGTTTAGTTATGGTGTCTTAACGGTTCCCCCCAAAAATTAAGAATTGGGAACTTTAAGAATGCCTAAAAAGTAATGGCATGTTATTTGACTGTGCAAAATTAGCCCATCGGTGTAGGTGCACAAGTTTCAGATGGTTTTCCCACTGTATTTATATTGCAAATATGCATGAAATTTAATGCAGAAGATAACCTTTTGAATAAATATCTTTTGTTTTCTATGATTAGGTTTCCTTGTGCAGACACTTACAACCTTGGCCTATAACTGTATTTAGGTGACCAGGTGTTATGATAGTAATGAAAGTAAATCGGTGGACTTACTGTGGTAGCTCTACTAGATATAGTATTAGGGTCACTACCTTTGGATGAAGTAAAAAATCAAATGCTAAACCACACCCCAAACTCCGTCTCTGGCTCCACCCTCTTTTATGACTGGCGAGTATATCGCTGCTCCTTCAAAGCCATTTGTAGTGTTGTAATAGACATTGCTAGTGATAGGAAATCATTTTTATACTGTTATTTTTTTATTTATTTATTCAGTTATTCATTTTCATTCTTTGGCAACCAGGTTAACTCCCCATAGGCCACATAGTCCATTTTACAGGAGTGACCCAGGAGCACAGGAAGGTTAAGTGACTTGCTCAGGGTCACACAGTATGTAAGTGGAGACTGTGGGAATCAAACTCAGGTCTGCTGGATGTGCCATGCTGATCCACAGCTTATTGCTCAGCCCACTGTTAAACACTGTCCCATTTTCTTTTCCATGTCAGTCATGTATTCTGATGCTTTGACCAATTTTTGATAACTTAATTATTGATGCTTGTGGTACCCATAATACTGCACTGTGTTCCCCTTTACCTCAGCAGCTACTGCTGTTTCTTTTCATATTTCTAAGACATTCCACAGTTTCAGACACACCATTCCATGCTGTTTATCTGAATGAGCTGTAAAAGTGTAGCTGATATCATGGAACTTTATTTAACCAGGCGTAAACACCTTTGAGCAAGCTCATTTTTAAAGTGGTCCTGGACAACAATAAACATATACAATCGCATATATAATGGACAAAAACAAGGCATTGTACATGTAAGGGGTAATATAGGCCTATACATGCAGAACTAACATAGGTAGCATCGGTTGTAAATCATGACAGAAAGATGAGGAGGGGAAGAGGGGAGAGTATGTGAGAGGGTAGAATGGTGAGGACTGGGAGAAGTGTAGATGAATTAATAAGTGCTGGTAAGGTGGGCCAAAAAGAACCCCCTAAGGGGGCTATGGGTTGAGATATGCGCAGTAACAAAGGATTCATAGAAGATACTCGAACTGCAGCACACTGTCATCTGAAACAACTTTAGGTTTCTTTCAGGTACTTAGCTATTAGTGCTTTGAATGTGAATGGTCTTGGAAGGGATGAGAGCTTTAGAGAGCCTTGCATGGAGTTCCATAGGGATGGGAGCGAAAAGTTGATAGCAGCCAGGCCATAGATTGTATTTACTTTGGGGGTCTAGAAGCAGAGTATGGAGAAGCGTCTCAGGCCATAAGATCCCTTGGCACATGCGAAGAAGTTTGAGATATAAGCAGGAAGTTTATCAGACAGCACTCTAAAGAACCAAAGGAGAGCGTTTCTTTTCCTCCTGGTCGAGAATGTGGGCCATCCCATCACTTGGTACAGGTGGCAATGGTAGGTACGAGGAGGCAGATTTAGGATGAATCTTAAAGCTCAGTGATAAAGGGTGTCAAGTTTGTTGAGCACTATTAGGGGGCAATGGTTGGAAAGGAAGTCAGCGTAGTCCAGTAAGGGTAGGAATGTAGTTTGCACTAGTCTCATTCTGGCTTCTTTGGTAAGTAGGTGCTTAATGCGGTAGAATAAGCCTAACCGCTGCCTTAGTTTTTTCGGTACCTCATTCAGATGGCACAGAAAGTTAAGTTTGTCATCCAACCAGAACCCTAAGTATTTAAAGGTATCCACTAATTCAAGTGGTTCTCCCAAAAGCGTTAGAATCTTAGGTTGGTGAGTAGGTCCTGAGACTGCCTTTGGGGAGAGGATCATGGCTTTAGTCTTTTTGGCGTTGAGTAGAAGCTTGTGGCTGATAAGGTTGTATTGTAGAGAGATAAAATCACGCTGTAATTCCTCATGGGCCAGGTCCAGGGATGCGTTTGGGGTATAGAGTACGGTATCATCAGCAAATAAGTGCACATTAGCTGAGCGCAGATTTGAATTGAGGTTATTACTATAGATTGTGAATAGGATTGGACCTAAAATGGAGCCTTGGGGGACACCTCGAGGAAGCGATTTCAATGGAGACAATTCACCTGCCGCTTTGACTTGTTGTAGCCTATTTGTAAGGTAGCTGGTGAACCATTTGATGGCAGAGCCATTGAGTCTGATGTTGTGCAGTGCATCAAGCATAATATTGTGATCCACAGTGTCGAAAGCCTTACTAATATCGAGGAAGAGGGCAAACACATGCTTCTTAGTGTCCAAGGCAATTTGCCAGTCAGTGGTTACTATTGTGAGGGCAGATACTGTGCTATGATTGGCTCTAAAACCGGACTGCACCGGGTTTAGTAGTTTTTGAGAGTTCAGATGTTCTCTGACTTGAATGTTGACAATTTTTTCCAGGAGTTTTGATAGGATAGGTAGTATGGAAATGGGTCGGTGGTTATTTAGGTTGTTCGGATCCCCAGATTTGAACAAGGGTATGATGTGTGCAGTTTTCCACGACACCGGGAGCTCGCCCTGCGTTAGTGAGGTGTTGAATAAATGGGTAATGGGGGGTGGTCAAGTAGTAATGACCTAATTTAAGGAAGTAGGGTTCAATATTGTCGGCACCGGCACTCTTTTTTGTATCCAGTGCCAATAGGAGGTTCTCTACTTGTTTAAACATGACAGCGTGAAAGCTGAAGGAGGAGGAGAGAGGTTGGTTAGAGCTGCAATTAGCAGTAGAGTTGGCAGTGGAGTCCCCTAGTGGATTCAGCTTGCTCATAGGTGAGGTGTCATAGGCTAGACCTGCTGTGGCAAAATGTTCGTTAAGCTGTTCTAATACAGCAGCTCTGTCTGTAAGGGTAGATCCATTGGTCACTATTTTGGCTGGTAGGGAGGTGTCAGAAGTATGACTCTGTTCATCCACACTCTTTGGCATGTCCCTTTCCCTTTAAATCTCGCTGGAAAGTCTTCAAGCTGGCTCCTCCCACCCACCCGGGTGGTAAATACCTCGGCTCCATCCCGTGACGCCAGATCTTCTTTCCGCTGGAAGATTCAGGTTCCCTCATGCTAACTCTAGCCATCGTAGGCCCTGGATTCGTATCGTCATTTTTTAACGAATTTAACTCTCAAACTTGTCAAAGTTTTCGATTCTGATAATTGTGCATCGGATATGGAGGACAAGTTGTCCCCCGGTTTTCGCCAGTGTACGTGCGGCCAGAAAATGTTGTGCACCGATCCCCACCTTACCTGCGTGTACTGCCTAGGTGTCGGTCATGACACCACCACCTGTACCTTTTGCTGGCACCATCCCGCGTCCTCGTGACTGCATGGCGCGCCTTGCTGGGGAGACGGAGAAAAGGAACTCGCCGGTGAAATCAAGAAGCGAGGTGGGCGGGATCCGCCGAGCAGCTCGAGCAGATGAAGGCCTTCGAAGAAGAAGCTGCCCAAGCTTCCGCCAGCCGAAGTTTCTTTGTGCCTCTCAACCTCAGTTATTCCTTCACAGGTTTCTTCAGGGAGATGTGCCAGTCTCTCCCCACCAGGGGTGAGGCGCCCTCGGGCTCGCATTCCTCCCGCCCTCGGAAGAGGGACAAGGATCCAATATCTCTTCATTATCAAATCCTCCACTAGATGAGGAAATGCTGCGCTTACTAGTGTTACAGAATGAATATGCCGAAGTTTTGAGAGAAAGAGTGGAAAATGCCCTCTTTAAAACCCAAGCTAAATATATTGAACACGGCTACAAAGCCAGTCGTCTACTGGCGATGAGGCTTAGAAAACAAGAGGAGTCCCGCCTGGTTCCCTTTGAGTTCTCCCTATTGAATAACACTGTCTTAACCACCCCCAGGCAAATTGCCAAAGAATTTGAAAGCTACTATATGCAATTGTATAGTCCTCCTGAGCCCATCCCTTCACCTAATGAAATCCGGGATTATTTGTTAGCCTCATCATTGCCATCGCTGAAGGCAACCCAACAGGACTTTTTGGTACGCCCTATTTCTCAGCAAGAAATCGGGGATGCTGTCAGATCTTTAACCAAGGATAAAGCCCTGGGTCCAGATGGTTTTCCATCAAATTTTTATAAGGTTTTCGAAGCAGACCTATGCCCTATTTTTCTGCGCCTGTTTAATTTTATATGTGAGAAGGGGATTACGAATATGACACTCCTGGAAGCTATTATTGTGGTATTGCCGAAACCAGGCAAGGAGAAGAATAGGGTTACGAACTTTCGCCCCATATCATTAATGAACTACGATATTAAAATCTTTGCCAAAATACTAGCGGCAAGGGTGTCCAAAGTTTGGATAGGGCTTTTGAGTCCTGAACAAATTGGGTTCGTGCAGGGCAGAGTTTCATCAGATCATATCCACAAGTTAGCACATATCTTCTCCGCGTCCAGGGATGCAGATAAACCAATGGCTCTGGTTTCCCTGGACGCGGAGAAGGCCTTTGACAGGGTCAATTGGACATATTTGTTTGATGCCCTGGCAGTAATGGGTTTTCCAGCCCTCTTTATTTCTTGGATCAAAGCATTATATTCAGAACCCAGATCGAAAGTTTACTGCAATGGAGTATTCTCCTCGGTCTTCCCTTTAAAATCAGGTACCAGGCAGGGCTGCCCACTTTCTCCATTATTGTTTAATTTTTTATCTGGAACCGTTGATACAGCAGTTAAAGGACTCAGTAATGTTGCAAGGTATTAGGATAGGGGCGTTTCACTTGAAATTATCGGTTTATGCGGATGACATCCTTCTGCACGTCACTAACCCTTGTGATTCTATCCAAGCTGCCCTTCAGATAATTTATAGGTTTAGTAGGGTTTCCAATTACAAACTCAGTATCAGTAAATCAGAAGTGATGCCCTTGAATCATTTGCTTTTCAAGGAGGACATTACCCCATTATCCATGGCTTGGACTACCCATCTTAAATATTTAGGAATAACCTTATCTACATCATTGTCTCTGATGAAAAAGACGGAACTTAGATAATTTAGTAAAGGAAATTCAATTGGACCTAAATAGGTGGAACTCCATGCATTTGTCCCTCCAAGCGAGGGTTAGTGTAATTAAAATGAATGTCTTGCCGAGGGTATTCTATCCACTAAATATGTTGAATGTTTACCTTCCCCTGAGCTGGTTCCGTAGGCTTCATAGTATAATCTCCCAATTCATATGGAGAAGTAACCCCCTACGTAGAGCATATAACTGTTTAAGTGCTCCAAGGCAACTGGGGGGCCTAAAACTCCCTAATCTATACCACTATTACTTAGCTAGTCATATGGCTAAATATGTGCGTTGGATGGATACCTTTTCAGATAAGGACAATATTGATAAGCTTCCCACCTGGTTACAGCTGGAACAGTATCTATTAGCTGGGTTCTCTCCGGAAAGCCTCTTATTTATAGCCCCGGGCAAATTACCCAGTAATTTACGAGGCTCGGTACTACACATTTCCTTAAAAGTCCATTCGCAGCTTTGTAAATCAATGAAATATAAAACCAATTGGATTTGTCACAGCCAGTGTTTAATAATCCCAATTTTAGGGTAGGCGATAAGATAATTGCTGCTCCCAAAGAATGCTCTGATCCCCAAATTAAAGTTTGCGATTTGGTAGCTTATGGTAAACTAGGGGGTACGTCGGAAATATTAACTTTTCTTCAACTTCCCAACAAATGTTCCTTCTTCGTGCTCCGAATTAGGCACATGCTGATAAAATGGTTCAGATCAGGTATATGGTGTACGCAACCGGCACCTCCTTTTCAGGAGTTTCTTAAATGCGTTAAGCAACCACATGATGTATCCCAGTTGGTTTCATTGTTATATGGGAAGCTTAATCCGGAGGTATCGGGTCACTCCAGTTACTGGGTGTGCAATTTCCCTCATGATAATTTCTCATGGGATAAAATCTGGGAAGGAGTCCGTTTTATATATTGCCAATGATCACTTAAGATTAACACAGTTTTACATACTGCATAATATCTATTCAAACAACATGAAGTCTTGCTATATTATGACTTCTTGCAGTTAGCCACAGCACTTGAACTGCCCCGGAGAGGAAAGAGTTAACTCCATAATGAATGGAGTTCTCAGCGCGAGCACTTTACTGAAAGCTCTATCTGGCTAGTTTCAAACTGAAACTGTCAGATTCTTTACTCCGCCTCACTGAACAGTCGCACGGAGATCTCTCCTTCAGCTCGGTTCATTTCTCGGTTAAAACAAGTAATTCTCGGTTTAAATAAACCGAAAAGTATTTATTTTACCGCGTTTCGGTTCAAAGCTCTATCTGGTAAACCGTAAGTACAGGTCTTTTAGTCTGTGTGGAAAATATATTTATCGGTTCGGTTTTGAACCGATCGGTTTGGTTAAAAAGACGTTTTAAAGTATTGTATGGACATTTAGAGTGCGGTTCCCGGTTCTTATCGGTTCTAAAAAAACTGAACTTTTTAATTTGTATTTTCAAATACCCGTGACACGGTTAGGAACCGATAAGGGTGTCTTGCCTGGCACTGCCATTAAAAGGGCAAGTTTTGGTTAGGCTGGCATTATGTCTGAGAAACCCAAAAGAAAAACCGGGCCCACTGGGTTTCAACACTGTGATGCTTGTGGGGAAGCCTTTGCCAAGGCTGACCCACACACCACATGTGTTTATTGTCTGGGGTTTGACCACCTCCAGTCAGACTGCCAGATTTGCAAGAATTTTCCTGCAGCCACCCTGGAAAAAAGATTGGGCAGGCTCAGGGAACGAGAGGCCAATAAGTCCGCTGACCCGGATGGCCAGCCCGGTCCAGTGCCCACTGGACCAGAGGGAGTGCCCTCTGACCAGGGCGAGACTTCCTCGGGCAAAAGAAAAGCTGGTTCTGAGGAACCAGCCCCAGTAAAAAAGTCTAAAAAATCAGCAGGTCTGGAGTACAAAATTGCCTCTCCAACTGCTGCAGAGATAGCAAAAGCCATACAAATTGTCCAGTCACTGTCTCAGGGACCGTCCGAACCACCACTAGCTGGCAAAGGTTGGTTCGTCCGTCCCAGTGGTTCAGGAGTATGATGTTGAAGAATTTTATGAACCACAGGAGGGGAGGAGGATTATGAGCAGTATGTATGTGGCTGGGAGGGTCTGGATGTGCCCATTGAACGGACATCTCTCCAGACAGACCATTGGAATCTCCCCATGCTGTCTGAGTCCCCATCTCATTTTATTTTTATAAGAAAGTTGCTGAAACCTCCAGCTTCCCTTAGAAGAGGCTGTGGATGAGCAAGAGGAGCCTGATTATGTTGAGATGATGGATATTCCAGAGTCTAGGAGATTGTCTATTCCTTTGCATAGGTCATTTAGGAAGCAAACAATGAAAATTTTAAAAATCCAAATTCTCTGCCTCCTGTCGATAAAAAGATGGACAGGAGGTATGCTTTATCAGGCCCTGATACAGACTTCCTTTCTGAGCAGTGTAGTCATGTAGGAGTGGTACAGGCTGCAGCCTGTGACAAGGCTAACATTCCCCTGGCTTCACATCCTCCTGATAAAGATTCTAGGAAGATTGATGCCATGGCAAAAAAGCAGTATATGGCAGCCTCTTTGGGACTCAGGCAGGCAAATTATATGGCTTGTAGCTAGATATCAGAAATCTAGATGGGATACAGTTATGCAGTTAGCCAAGCAGGCCCATGGCCAGCTGGCTAGTGAATTGGAACAGGTGGCTGCTGATGGCATTGAAGCCTCTAAAGTTCAATTTCATGCTGCTGTTGATGTTAATGATGTTTCTTCTAGGGTCATGGCCACTTCTGTAGCTTTCCGTAGGTTGGCATGGCTCAGGTGCACTAATCTGTCACAGGACACTCAGTCAAAAGCTATGGATTTTCCTGTGGTAGGAAATTCTCTGTTTGGGGAGCAGACAGAGAACTATATGAAAAAGATGGATGAATACAGAACTTTCTACAAAAGTGCCCAGGCCAAGGAGCGGCATGCCACTCCACAGAGGCACACGCCCAGAGGTAGGGGCAGGCCTTTCCACAGGCCTTTTTATGAATCCCAAGCTTCCTCTGCTTATGCTCAGAGGGTTTTTTTCAGAGGCAGAGGCAGACGGGGCGCAGGCAAGCCGTCCCCCACCCCTCAGCCTAAGGCATCTGCCAGTAGGCACCTGATGGGGTGCCCAGGGCCATTCTCCTGTACCAGTAGGGGCAGATTGGCTTGCTTCAGTCAGAACTGGGTGTCCGTAACCTCGGACAAATGGGTTCTGGAAGTGGTAAGCCAGGGTCTGGTTCTCAGCTTCAAACATTTTCCAAAGATGAGGGCCAGACACTTTCCACCTGCAAGCCCCTAGAGGCCCTTGCCCTGGAGGCAGAGGTCTCTGCCCTGTTAAAGTGCAAAGCAGTGGAAAGGGTTCCTCCCTTTCACCAGAGCAAGGGTCTGTACTCCAGATACTTCCTTACACCAAAAAAGACAGGAGAAATGCGGCCCATCCTAGACTTAAGGTATTTGAACAAAGACCTTTTGAAACCAAAGTTCAAAATGTTAACTTTGGCAATGATTTGCCTCACTGAGGCCAGGGGACTGGCTAGCCTCCCTGGACCTCAAGGATGCTTATTTTCATGTCTTAATCAGGCCTTCTCACCAAAAGTACCTCAGGTTCGAACTGCCCTCAGGCCACTACCAGTTCAGGGCAATGCCCTCGGTCTTACCTCTGCTCCAAGGGTTTACAAAATGTCTAGCCATGGCAGTGGCTCATTTAAGAAGGCAAGGGTTGCTGTTTTCCCTACCTGGACGACTGGCTCCTTGCTGGACAGTCTCCAGAACAGGTGAAATCCCACTTGCAAGTCACCCAGTAGCTTCTCACCTCCTGGGATTCCTGCTAAACCTACCAAAGTCAGTTCTAGAACCAGTTCAGGTACTTACTTTCATAGATGCGAATTGAACACAAAGCTGGCCAGGGCCTTCCTCCCTTGGAAAGGGTAGAGAGTTGATCGCCCTGGCCTCCTCTTTCACCCTGCAGGTCTCTCGACCAGCAAGACACTTTTGCAGCTTCTAGGGCACATGGCTGCCTCCACAGCTGTAGTGCAGGGAGCAAGATTCCAGATGAGAGACATTCAGTTTCATTTGAGGGCCTATTGGTCCCAAGGAGGAACCTTGCCAAACTGGTTCCTGTGACCCGAACTCTGATCCTAGCTCTTCAGTGGTGGCAGGATCAGAGCAATTTAAGACAGGGGTCCCTTCATTCCTATTTCCACTCCCTCACCCTCACTCACGGATGCCTCCCTCCTGGGGTGGGGAGCACACTTGGCGACCTCTCACACAGGGAGTGTGTCCCCTCAGGAATCTCTGCTCCACATCAACTTGCTGGAACTCAGAGCTGTCCTTTTAGCTCTTCAAGCTTTTCTGCATCTGTCCAGAACAAAGTAGTCCAGGTCAGAACAGACAATACCACAACAATGTGGTACATTAACAAGCAAGGGGGCACTCGGTCATCGGCCCTGTGCACCGAGGCAATGAAGTTGTGGTCTCTGGCCTACTCCCTGAACACTTCTCTTATAGCAGTTCATCTGCCAGGGAAGGACAATGTCCTAGCGGATGCCCTCAGCAGGATTTCTCAGGGCCATCACGAATGGTCCCTGAATCCCCGAGTGCTGAGAACAGTCTTTGCCAGATGGGGCACCCCTCAGATAGATCTTTTTGCAGCCCCAGACAACCACCAACTTCCACTGTTCTGCTGCAGGCCCCCAGTGATGGGCTCAGTCCACCTGGATGCCCTTCTGTTGGATTGGGAAGGGAAGTTCCTGTATGCCTTCCCCCTCCCTCTTCTTTTCAAGGTGTTAGTAAAAATCAGATCCCAACCTTGCAAAGTGATTCTGATTGCACCAGACTGGGCCAGGCAACCCTGGTACCCACTTCTGCTATCACTGACAGTCCACCTTCCCTGTGCCTTCCCAGGATTCACAATCTGCTGACCTGTGCCCAGGGAGAGTATAGGTATCCGAACCTCAAATCCTTCAACCTCAAGGCTTGGCTCTTGAAGAGTTAGAATTTGCTGATTTACACCTTTCTCAAGGTGTCCTTGATATTTTAAAGGCCTCTAGGAAGCCTTCCACTAGAGCCACTTATAATTCCAAGTGGAAAAGGTTTTCCATCTGGTGTTCTGATAAGCATATTGTCCCAGAATCTGCTGATTTGCCCACTTTGCTGGACTACATGGTCCATCTTAATTCTTTGGGCCTCAGGCCAGCTACCTTAAGAGTCCACTTGGCAGCTGTCTCTGCTTTTATCTCAGCAGGAAAGCCTTCCTCCCTTTCTTCTCACCCTTTTCGGGACCCAGCCCCTGCCTGGGACCTTAATGTTTGCATTGCTCAGTTAATGCAACCCCCTTTTGAACCCCTGTCTTCGGCAGACCTTAAGTTCTTAACTTGGAAAACTGTATTTTTAGTGGCCATCACTTCTGCTAGACGCATAAGTGAGTTACAAGCCCTTTCAGTAGAAAATGATTTTATTTCTTTTCACAGGGATAAGGTAGTCCTCAGGACTAACAGAAAGTTTTTACCTAAAGTGGTTTCGGATTTCCATCTTAACCAATCCATCTCCCTTCCAGTATTTTTCACTGAGCACTCTTCCTCTGGTGAAAGGAGATTGCACAGTTTGGATGTTAAGAGGGCATTGAGTTATTATCTGGAACGCACCAAGGGTCACAGGTTCGAATCCCACTCAACTCTTTCTCACCATGGTGAGGTCGCAAAGGAAAACCTGCCACTAAGAGGACAATTGCCAGGTGGATTGTCTCTTGTATCAATTTGCTACCAAAAACTGGGTAGAGAACCCCCCTCAGGATTGAGGGCCCATTCTACCAGGGGTACAGCTGCATCTCTAGCGGCTGCTAGAGATATTCCTATTTTGGAAATCTGTCAAGCTGCAACCTGGAAAACAGTTCACACTTTCACCAAGCATTACTCCCTGGATATCCAGGCCAGGAGAGATGCTCGGTTTGGCACAGCCGTGCTTCAGAGCCTATTCCCTAAGTAGGTTCTGGCCCTCCTCCATGGAGGTACTGCTGTGTAATCTGCAAGAAGTCATAATATAGCAAGACTTCATGTTGTTTGAAGAAAAAATTACTCACCTTAGTAATTGTTTTTCTTCTAATGGAGTCTTGCTATATTATGACCACCCCAACCTGCCCCTCTCAGAACTTCTACTTGGGTAGGGTGTGGGCAAATTAGTGCAAGCACTGTGTCATGCCATTATAGGTGGTTTTTTTTTCCCCTGTTTTCTTTTAGGATTGGGGAAATTAGGTACTACTGTTATTGATTTGTGTGTTGGCCCCCCTCCTGGACTTGAGTCTTTGGGGGGGGGTCTAGTAGTGCTTGTCAGGGGTGATATTTGTTGTTGTTGTTGTTGTTATTGTAGTTGTTGTTACTAGTAGGTAGCCATTTGGCTAGCGTAGGGTACTTTCCACACAGACTTTTAGTGAGTGTTGGCTCCGTAAAGATCTGACAGTTTCAGTTTGAAACTAGCCAGATAGAACTTTCAGTAAAGCGCTCGCGCTGAGAACTCCATTCATTATGGAGTTAACTCTTTCCTCTCCGGGGCAGTTCAAGTGCTGTGGCTAACTGCAAGAAGTCATAATATAGCAAGACTCCATTAGAAGAAAAACAATTACTAAGGTGAGTAATTTTTTCTTTCACCCCAACTAAACTGTACGGAATGGGGAAGATACAAAATCAAGTGTGTTTTAGGTGTGAGCGGGAACCTGGGATGCTGCTCCATATATTATGGGATTGCCCCAAAGTAGCCTGTCTCTGGAGAACCATTCAGGATAGGGCTGACCCACTCTTGGGATTGCAGGACCATTTCTCACCACAGGTTTGTATAGTGGGAGATTACTCCACTGTCCCTCTCAAGGAGAGAAGGTATTATATGGCCATCATCTCCTTGTCAGTTAAAAGGCTTGTTCTTTGCTACTGGAGAGATCAACATGTGATTACCTACCTTGAGTGGGCAAAGGAACTCCTACATAATTTAAGAATGGAAAAGGCAATTGCGAGCCTAAGGGGTACGCTCCCTCTGTATAATGCCAGATGGGAGAAACTTCTTACACTCTGGTCTCCCCATTTCTTAGAAGACCAACTAGAGAAGTATAAATATAAGGAATAGTAATACTCTATATGATTACCCGTGAGGGAATCAGAGGATGCCCTGTTTTTCAAGAAGCTCCCACAAATAACTTTGTTAGTTCAGGTATTAAAGACAAAAAGGACTGTGGTGTCACTCAATAGTTTGAAATGGCACCAGTGGGAATGGCGAATATGGCTCTGGGAGGGTAGGGTTGGGGGGTTAGGGGAGGGAGGGAAGTGTGGGGAAGTATTTAGCCATCGAATAAAAGGCATGAGTAGGTTATGTTGTTTCCTTTTTTTTCTTTCTCTTTTTCCAGGTGCCTAAATTATGGCAGAATTGTCAAGATGTTATAAATGTTCTGATACATGCTTTGTTAAGAACTCATGCCAATGTCCCTTTGTAAGCATTGCTGGAAAGATGTATGCTTGTCAAAGGATGTTGAAATAGTATAAAATGAGTAAAGTTTAGTCAATTTAAAAAAAAAAAAAAAAAATCCAACATCTTCAAAGAGGAGACGTTCCTGGGACCGAGAGAGGTCCGAGTCCCAGGACACTGCCACCTTGACTTTGGTCAACATCACTTCTTTGGCTGTCGGCTTCATGGATCTTCCATCTGGCCAGGTGGAAACTGAGGGATCGGCTGATCCGGCCGAGATTGTTCTCGAGCCGATCGAGCTGATTTCGCCAACTCCGATCGACGATTCTCTAGATGGGACCCTGGTCTTTTTTTTCCCCCGATGACGAGACACTTCCAAGGGAATTGATCCGGAGCCTCGATTTTCCCCGAGCCCAGTTTCGCCCGATCCTGGTCGACCCCGTCGGTCTCGATCGGGGACTCGGTCTCCTTCTTCGGTGGGAAAACTGAAGAAAGGCCACCGACATTCAAAAAAGAGGCGCCGCCACAGGTCCTTATCCTCCTCGGACGAGGAGAGGCTTCCACAGAAACTCCGTCGACGCTATGAGGAGCTTATGTGGCAACAGCTGATTTTGGCCGGACAGAAGCCTGTTATGCTGTTCACCCCAGACATTACTTGGCCTGCACCTCAAGGGCCGACACCGACCCCTTCAGACCTGAAATCTTCGGTTCCTCCTCCTGTGGGGCTGGCCGTTATTACTAAGCCCATACCCATCTCACCACCGATTAGGGTGGAACCACCACCTAAACAGCCTATCTCGGGGGCTCCATCAAAAGGGAACCATCCAGTCACTGGGCTTCTCCAACACCTGTCCATCACGGCTACCCCTGACTGCCCTCGGCATATCGAGGGGGACATAGGCAGGAGACCGCTGTACCCCGACTCTTCGGATTCGGATGCCACCGGTTTGCACTCCCATCTGGGTGATGAGGAGTCATTCTCGACGGGCCTGGAGGAAGGTCCTTCCTCCTTTCAGGGCATCCTCCGCCTTATTTCCGATTCCACCTGAATGTCCCTGGAGTCTATCTAGAAAAAGGTGGAGTACCTCCTTACAGATATCCTTAAGAGGGGGGGATACCCCAACGGAGGCCTTCCCAGTGGCTGAAGCCATTACTGGTCCAGCCCTTGAGCTTTGGCAGCATCCAGCCTCCTGCCCAGCACCGTCTGCCCATATGGCCCATAAGTATGCAGTGCCTATGGGATCCCTACTGGGATTTACGGAACATCTCTTGGCTGAGAGCCTGGTGACTGCTTCCATCTTTAGACATACTGGTAGCTCGGCCGACACCGACCGACCTCCGGACAAGGAGTCCAAGAACATGGATCATTCTGCCCATAAGGTCTACGCGGCCTCTTCCTTGGGCCTTCATCAGGCCAGTTCGGCTGTAATCATGGCACACTTCTCCCATGCCCTCCTAGGGTCACTGGATGAAGTACTTCCTCACCTCCCTGCGGACATGCAGGCCACGGTCAAGCAAGTCCATGATCAGGGCCGTGCTGTTGCCAAACAGCAGCTCCAGACGGCCCTGGACATCGGGGATTCTTGTGCCCGCTCTTTAGCAGCCGCAGTGGCCACCCGCCTCAGGGCTTGGCTGCGGTTATCTTTCTTTCCGGCGGATACCCAGCACAAGTTAGCTGATGTGCCTTTCCTTGGTACTGACTTGTTTGGCCCAGGAGTGGCAGGCCACCTTCAGCGTATTGAACAGTCCAATGCCACCGTGGACACCACTTCTGCTGAGGGTTCCTCGGGCAAGAACCAGCAGAAGAGGAAGAGGAAGCCTTTTCAGCAGTCCACCCCTGCGGTCAGGCAGCCCTCCTATCAAGGAGGTCAGCAGCACCAGGCTCAAGTGTGGTGCCCTAGGCCCAAGCAGGGCCCTCAACAGCCCCGTAAAGGAGGTCGAGGTGCTGGTCCAGGAGCTTCCTCCTCCTCCTCTAAGCCTGCTCAGTGACGGGTTGGGGTTTGCCACCCCTACTCCCATCACGCCTGCCCTGGGTCCTCCCCGTGGTGGGTCAGCTCCGCCACTTTCTTATCTCCTGGTCCGATATCACTTCAGATAGGTGGCTTCCAGAAGTGGTCTGGCAGGGACTGCCTCTGGAATTCGAGCACTACCCGCCCAGCTGAGCCCGCGCCCCTCGGGAGGAAAGGATCTCAGCTTGCACGCAGTCGGCCCTTCGGGATGACATAGCTCAGCTCCTGCGCAAGGAGGCGGTAGCTCCAGTGCCGGATCCACCTGTTGACCCATGCTTCATATCCAAGTACTTCCTGGTGCCCAAGCGGACAGAGGGGTTGGTGCCCCATCCTAGATCTCCATGACCTGAATCAGTATCTCAGGTCTCCGCACCTTCTGGATGGTAACTCTGAACCAGATCATACCATCCCTGGAACGAAACATGTGGTTTTGTTCTCTGGATCTGCAGGACATGTTCTTTCACGTCCCAATCTGTCCGTCCCACCAGTGGTTCCTCCACTTAAGGGTGAAGGGAACCCTGTATGAGTTCCGAGCCATGCCGTTCGGCCTGTCATTGGCCCCACGGGTCTTCACCAAGTGCATTGCAGTGGTGGCAGCCCATCTTCGGCGTTGAGGAGTTCGAATCTACCCTTATCTCGACGACTGGCTTCTGGCAGGTTCCTCCCTTCAGGAAGTGGAGAGATCCAGGGATCTGGCTCTCCGAACCTGCTCTCAGGTTGGCCTCCTGATCAACGAGGCCAAGTCGGAACTCGAGCCGTCTTAGATGATGGGCTTCATCGGGGCAGAGCTCGACTCTTGTCAAGCCAGAGCCCAGCTCCCGGCAGGCAGGGTGGAGGTTCTTTCCTCCTTTGCCGGATCATTTCTGCTTGGGCTCTTGCGCCCTGCCTGGGACTTTCTGCGCCTTCTGGGTTACATGGCGGCATGCTCCTCGGTGGTCCGTTGGGCCAGGTGGCACATGTGCCCCCTCCGATGGGAGCTGGCTGCCCAGTAGACTCAGCGCCATGGTCAATTCGACCAGCTGATCACGGTAACCCAGAAGATGTGGGACGCTCTCCAATGGTGGACCGTCCCAGAACGGTTGCGGGAAGGGATCCCGTTTGTCCGCCCAGAGCCAGTAGTCGTCCTCACGACCGGTGCCTCTCTCATGGTCTGGGGAGCCCACATGGGGGACAACAGGGCCCATGGGTTCTGGATCCCCGAGGAGTCCGGATGCCACATCAACCTGTTGGAGCTCAGAGCAGTCAGACTGGCACTGTCAGCATTCGCTCCTCAGCTCCGGGGTCAAGTGGTTCAAGTCCAGACTGACAATACCATGACCATGTACTACCTCAACAAACAGGGTGGCACAAACTCCTATTTGCTGTGCAAGGAGGTGCTCCGCATCTGGACCCTCGTCAGCCAGTTGGAGGCGCATCTCCTAGCCATCCATGTGGCAGGAGTCTCGAACCAACTGACGGATGCTCTCAGCTGCCTAGACCAGACATCCCACGAGTGGTCCCTCCATCCAGAGGTAGCTTACAGTCTGTTCTCCCATTGGGGCAAACCATTGGTGGACCTGTTTGCCTCCAGGGACAATGCCAAGCTGAGTCTGTACCATGCCCGCCCCCCTCAGCAGGGCTCGCTGCAGGGGATGCCTTTTTGAGGCCATGGACCCCAGGCCTCCTCTACGCCTTCCCTCCATTTCCCTTGATCCACAAGGTGAGGAGGGGCAAGGCAAAGGTGATTCTGGTAGCCCCGGATTGGCGCAGCAATTCTGGTACCCAGATCTCCTCAGCCTCCGCTGCAGGCCCCCGGAGCTGCTTTGCACACGCCCGGACCTGATATCATTAAACCAGGGGAAGGTCTTCCATCCAGAACTTCAATCCCTGCACCTCACAGCCTGGTACCTGAGCAGCTAGAGTTCCAGGCTCTGGGTCTTTCCGAGGATGTCTACACTGTGGTGGAGGCATCTCGCAAGGAATCGACCAGGAAATGTTATGCCTTCAGATGGAAGAGATTTTCCATTTGGTGTCAGGGTAAGAGTCTGGACCCCTTATCCTGCTCTGTGGCTAACATTCTAGACTACCTTTGGTCTCACTCCAAAGGGGGTCTGCGGCCCTCGACCCTTAGGATGCACCTGGCAGCCATTTCTGCTTACCGGGCATGGGTCGGTCAGCCGACATTGGCACAGGCGACAGTGGTTGGGTGCTTCTTCAAAGGCCTGGATCACATATCCCGTCCGGTGCGTGAACCTCCACCTCTGTGGGATCTCTTGCTGGTTTTGGCAAAGCTTATGGGCAAGCCATTCGAACCCATGCACAAGTGTGAGTTCTCTCACTTGTTGTGGAAGACAGCCTTCCTGGTGGCTATCACATCAGCCAGAAGGACAAGGGAGCTCCAGGCGCTTTCGGTGGACTCCCCTTATCTGGTCTTTCACAGGGACAAAGTTGTCCTGCGCTCCCACCCGAAATTCCTTCCGAAGGTGGTCTCAGAGTTTCACCTTAATCAGGTGTTGACTCTGCTGGTATACTACCCTAACTACACCTTGGATGCTGAGTACAGGCTCCATACTCTGGGCCTGAGACGTGCTCTCTCCTACTATAAGGAAAGAACGGCGGAAATTTGTGGAGAGGTTCTCCAGCTGTTTGTCACCTACACTGAAGCCACTTCTGGCAGACCTGCAGCCAAATGGACCATTGCAAGATGGATCACATCATGCATAGGTCTGTGCTATGAGCTGGCGGGCAAGGAGCCTCCCAGAGGGTTAAGAGCTCATTCTACCCGCCATACTGCTGCATCGGTGGCTGCTTCCAGGGACATCCCTATCTAGGAACTCTGTTGGGCTGCTACCTGGAAGTCAGCAAACACCTTTATTTCCCACTACCACATCGACCTTGAGTCACGCCAGGATGCTGGTTTTGGGGCCTCAGTTCTCCAGTCTCTGTTTCCTAAGTAGGGGGTGTGTGCCTTGCCTCCCTCTTCCCGGAGAACTGCTAGGAGTCTGCCAAAGAGTGTGGATGAACAACATATCCACACTCCTAGAAGAACAGGTTGCTCACCTGTAACAGTAAGTTTAAGAGTGGTATATGTTGTTCATCCACATGCACCCACCGGACCTCCCCGGCTTTAGGCGCATCACCTTGCTTCCAGCGGGCTAAGATATGCGTCATGGGGCGGAGCCGAGGTATTTACCAGCCGGGTGGGTGGGAGGAGCCAGCTTGAAGACTTTCCGGTCAGATTTAAAGGGAAAGGGACATGCCAAAGAGTGTGGATGAAGAGCATATACCACTCCTAGAACTACTGTTACAGGTGAGTAACCTGTTCTTTCCTGTCATAGTAGTAAAATACCATACTTAAAATTCAGAGTGGAAAAGATTGGGTTAATTTACTGCTAATGATCTTAATGGCCATACTTTACACCTCCCAGGCAGACTGGTTTTACAAACAAAAGCAGGTCTGAATGACTGTGACATCAGAACTTCTTTGTAACCTGGACATGCAGTGCAGCCAAAACAGTGAATGATTTGATACAGCAGTTTTAAGAGTATATGAGCACCCAAAATGGCCCCAAAACCGGACTGCATTTTATCAAAACCGGATAAGGACCCTAAAAACTGGATTATCCAGTCAAAAAACTGGATAGGTGGCAACCCTGTATAGTATGCAATTAGCATTTCAAATTGACTTTAATTTGTTTCCACCATTGCCAAATGAACTCTACATGTGGATATGCTCAGAGATAGACACATTTCTTATAATGTGAGTATTTTGCTCTCATCATTAAATCATTAGCCTAAATTTAAATTCAAATTTGAACTGAAGCAATAAGATATATCACATCTTGAGTTCCAATGGTTTCTTCCAGTTTTTGTATGTTCTTTTTATATATCTGTGTGTAAAACATTATAATTCACATAATGATATTGTCATTTACTTAATATTAATGGGCACTGGTATAAGAGGAGCACATGTCTCTCATGCAGCCATGCCCCCTGACGAAGGGTTTAGAAAACCGAAGCACTGGGACTAGTAGTGGGCCCAGGAGTTGTTTGGGATAAACTCTTGCTATTCAATAGCATAAAAAGATTATATTTTGAATTTATTGCAGAGTCTTTGTATAATTTCGTAGGAGTGCAAGCAGAACTTGGTTTGGTTGTAGCTTATTTCAGGCTGGCTGGCTCGATTGCTTTGCACCTCGCTGCAGCGTGGGTTTGAGGTTGCACCTGTTTGGATTTACTGATTCATGTCCAGCAGGGACGGGAGAAGGCCCTCCATCTGCAACGCCCAGATGGACATGAAAAGCTTATAATCATGATTTCAAATCAGTATGGGGTGATACAGTGTTGGCAACAGTCTTTCCCAGGTTTGGGTAAAGCTGAAATGGTGGCATAGTGCCAGGAAAGTGGGGGAAAGCTCCCTGTCTTTCTTCAAATTTTAAGAAAGTTGTAACAATACACTTGCTGTTTCTAGAAAAAAAACTCTCTGTACCCATTTTCTTCACTTTCTGTACCCTCCAGGAAATATTCCAAGGCTTCCAGGCCCTTGTCATGGGGGTTGGAGGTTTAAAGATCTTTCACATCCATGGACACAATATGTTTTGTCAAGTAAATTGTAATACCTGATTTGAAGGAGTTTGCACACACTGAATTGGATACCTGGGGCATAATATTGTACTTACTGTAGTAGGTCAATCATTTCTACTCCTGCTTCATAAACAGTGATAAATAAAGACTCTGTGATAACATGTACTTATTTATATTGTCCTGGCTGCATGTATTCATTGCTACTAACTGTTTTGACCTATGCTATTGTAATTTCATTGTACTCATGCTATGTACCTGTCTTTGATTGTTGTACTCTCCCGGGTCGTGCCTGAAAATAGGTATTTCATGGTTAGTGCACCTACCCGGTTAACAAAAACTAAGTAAATAAATAAAGCGATTTCTCTACCACCCCCACTGCCCAAGATACCCTGTGATTCCCTTGGAAAGCAGAAAGTTGTCCAGACTTTCCTTGAAGGCCTGTATTGTCTTCATGTCCACTGACTCCAATGATAGGCTATTCTGTAGGTTTACCACACTCTGGTAGAATAAATACCATCTCATGTTACCACCGAACATAATACTTCTGAATTTCAGAGCATGTCCCCACATCCTGCTGGAGGACACCAGGTCTGAGCTCGATCTTGTTATCTTTGAGAATACAGAAGACTGAGATCACCTATTAGCCTCCTTTTCTCCGACTCCAAGTTGAACTTGACAAGGGCCACAAGCCTCTCCTCAGCTTTTATCTCCCATATCCCTGATTGTTTTGATGATCTGTGTTTTCCCTCTTGTCTGCCTCAGTGTGCTTTTTGTATTAAGGAGCCCAGAACTGCACACAGCACTCTAGGTGTGCCTGACCTAGGCCTTGTAAAGTGGAAGAATTACTTACTTCCCTTGCCCTGCTGGTCACCCCACTTGTGATGCACCCCAGCATTCTTCCAGCCCTCTTGAGAGTGACTGCACACTGCTTGTCATGCATTATCCCTTTGTCTACCTTAACCTCAGATACTTTTCCTTCTCCACTGCAACAAAGAGAGCCACACACAGTGTGTGATGTCTTCCCTCTGTGTTTCCTCCCTAAGTGTATCACTTTGCATTTTTCTACATTGAGTGTATGACTCTTAGAGTCACTTGGAGTCTGACCAATTGTCCAGCTTCTTCTGGTCCATCCAAAATGTGTTCTTATCCTCAAGGGAGTCCACCACCTTTGCTAGTTTAGTGTAATCAAGGCCCTCTGTTCTCTTCCATTTCATTGCTGCAAAAAAAAAAAAACACTAGGAATTCACAGCCAACCACAGAAGTTGCAGCCCAGTGTTTAAGCTCATACATGTATGAGTACTTCATTTTGTAAGAGCAGGTTTTTTTTTTTTTTGTTTTTTTTTTATGGAATGAGGTCAGTCCTTGGAACAAAATAAACTAAGTTTAAAGCCAAAACGAGTGTTCCAATACCAGCCTCTACTCAGCTTTTATGCTCAATATGCCTGATCAGTTTGGCGGCTTGTGTTTTATCTGTAATAATGCGCATGTCCAAACTCACGGCTTTAGTTTTCAAAACACATTATCACTGTGTTACAGAGCTCATTTGGGCTTTAAACTCAGTTTATTTTGTTCCAAGGGCTGACAGCTTTCCATAAATACTTTAAGAAAAAAAAGAGCTAATCCCCCCATGTAGTGCGCCCCCCCTTAATATGTGCGGAGTCTGGGGTGCCCATCCTTGGTGCCACCAGACATCTGTGACACTGGGGTGCCTAATTCCCAGTGTCATTGGTGGTCTTGTAACTGGGACCTGTAATGAAAAAAACAGCCCCTCGTAGTCTTTTTTTTTTTTTTTTTTTTTAAAACCTTACAAGCAGAAAAATGTCCATGAATGTATTTTGCAGCCTTTCCCAACCCCTCCCACCCAGCCACCCCCATTCCCACATACTGCTCACTCAGCTAAAACACTTGGTTTTTTATAATCAGATTTTATTAACATTTGTCCAGTTATATAACAGTACAGTACATGTAAAATTGCATATACCATTTAGTCATTTTATTGTTGCGCTGTTACTCAATTGTTTAGATTTATCTCTATATATCCTTGAAGTTGTCTGAATTGTCTACTTGTATTCTAATTTTGTTTAAATAACGCATTTCTCTCAATCCCTAATTTGATTGTATGTTACCCCTCCTACTGTGTTTACTTATTGTTCCATGTGCTGTGTCACATGGTGTGCCTTGTACTCAACTGTATCTTCCCAGATCGTGCCTGAAAATAGGTATCTCTATGTCTAGTGCACCCACCCGGTTACCAAATGCAAATAAATAAGTAATAAAACAGAGAAATGTCATAACAACATATGCCCTGTGATACAGTAAAAAGTCATATCTTGTATCTTTCATTGTGGTCTGTTTTTTTGTCTTGTAAATACCCTTATCCAGTACTCCTCTAAGTGTGTTGTGGTCTATTTTTTTTGTCTCATGTTATAAATACCTTTAAAGAGCTAGTGTACTGCCTGAAATGAATATTAGTTTTTAAAAGCAGTCAACCGCTACCTTTTATAACTGAGGTGCTTTTCCTTTTCCCTTTGGGTAATTAAAAGGTTTTTTACCTGATGTTAGTAGGTATGATGTGTGGTACAGCACTCTGCCTAGCAGCTGACATATCTCGCTCTATTTCCCACACGACATCATCAGCATTGTGACATCACAGCTGCCAGGTCAAATCACCTGTAATGTTACAGTCAGTGAGGTCACAGTGCAGATGATGTAGTGGAGGGAATAGAACTAGATATGTCAGCTACCAGGCAGAGTGCTGTTCCACACATTCAGCAGTATACTGTCACGTAGTAAACTTTTTTCTAATCAGCAAACAGAAAAAGAAAATTACTTCAGAAATAAAAAGCTAGAACTGACTGGTTAACATTTGTAACATTTTCCTATCTGCTGTTTTGGGTTCTACTAGCTGTTTAACTAGTCTCCAAGTCTTGTACCATTCTCTTTGGATCAAAAGAGGGTCTCCACACTTTCCCACCATCATGATATAGAGTATTTGGGGAAAAATATGAGGTCAGTTTCTAAAATATATCCCAGCCACCCACCTTGGCCAGCAGTTGGTACCTTTGTCTGCCTGTTGTCTAAGCGAGAAAGTTAACTGCTCCAGGTCATATATACCTTTTACTATCACTGTACGTGGTGCCAATCCAACAGAGTTATGTGTGTGTGTGTTGTGTTTCTTGACAACCATATTTTTGTAATACATTTTTCAATATCCACCAAGAGAATTGCCATCAGGTATCGTTTTGCTACATCCCTCTCCTTAACAGGCCATAAGGAGGACAAAAAGTGGAAGTCTATATGTTGCAGAAGTGGCAGGAAAATGGCCGACGGCACTTTCTCCGAGCCTAACTGAAAAGGGCAGCACACCGGGCATGCCATCATTATGCCATGGTGTGGTTCTAGTTTCCTTGCATGCTCGCCAACAGTCTAGAGAGGGAGCGGTACCAATCTGCTGTGTAAGTGTCAGAAAGTGTCTGATAAGACATTTCCAATTATATTCTGTCCAAGCAAATGAGCTAGTAGTTTTATGTACGGAGAGACATGACTGCCTCCATTGCTTTGAAGAGATGGGGTTCAGTGGCTGTTTATTCCAATTTTGTAGGACTCTGGCTGCCTGTATTTGGGGACCCTCAGTTTAGCAGATGTGAATACAAACTTAAAACAAGATAGATCCCAGTGTACCTTATAGCCTCAGAAAAGAGTGACAAAAGAGAGAATTTGGGGTTGCAGTTGTCACAGGAAGTAAGCTCATTTGCAGGTACAGTACAACCCCGTTTATCCAAACCTCAGTTAACTGAAATTTGGACACGTCCCCTGAGCTGCCTGGCTCTTAAGTGACTGTAAAGTACTGTAACAGAAAAACGCATTAGCGGTAGTCCAGCACTACTGCAGCAATCAGTGTAAAACAGTTACTGTAGTTAAGTACAAAAATACAGACCGCTAGCACTTAATTAATCAAGTCAATGTGTTATGAAACAATCAGGCACACCAATCTATATTTATTCAGTCTACCGAAGCACTAAAAAAATGGCAGCATGAAAGAGATCTGTGCTAGACATCTCTCAGAAGCTCTGTGTTTTGGAGTCCCTGGATGCCGGAGAAAAGGTTGTGGATGTTGCCTGATGTTTTGGAATTGGTAGTGCCACCGTGTGTGACATATGTCTGGCAAAGGAAAAAATAAGAGACTTTGCTGCGTCAATGGTAAGTGGTGCGAAGGTTTCGACCCACGAAACCATGCATACACGCAGGGATGAAAATCTTGACAAAGCTCTCCACATGTGGTTAATTCAAAATCGGACCAAGGGCATTCCCATCTCTGGCACAGTTTTAAAAGAGAAAGCAAGCCAGTTCCTCCAGCAAATGGGTGGTGACACGACCTTTAGAGCAAGCAAAGGTTGGCTGGATCGTTTTAAACACCGGCACCGAATCTGCCAGCTATCAGTTGCTGGTGAAAGTTTATCCTCCTCCTGAGACTCAGTTGACCCACTCAGAAAAAAAACTCAAAGAAATGATATTTTGTGAGGGGCTCACTGAGCAGCAAATTTTTAATGCTGACGAGAACAGGACCTACTTAAAACCGCTCCCAGAGAACACACTTGCAGCAGGGTCTGAAACACATGTCCCAGGGTTTAAGAATAATAAGGAGAGAGACTGACTGTGCTGGCATGTAGCAATGCCACTGGAAACCACAAACTGCCCCTGCTAGTCATTGGCAAATCTCAGAAGCCCAGGTGCTTCAAGTACGTAAATATGAACAATCTGCCTGTTGTTTATCAAGCTCAGTTAAGTGCTTGGATGAATTCTGAAATTTTCAGGGATTGTTTTTCTGCAGCTTTGTGCCCAGAGTGAAATCTCACCTCAGACCTGTGGTCTCCCCACGCGGACTGTCCTTCTGATAGATAATGCTGATGTCCACCCAAGTGCAGAAACAATGGCAACTGGTCTGCATCTGTCCATGAAGGGAACCAAGCTCCTAAGTGACAGGTTTAAATGCTTACTTGGCAAGCTTTTAAACTAGCCAAGGGGGAGGTGCTGAAAAGAGGCAGGAAATTTCAAGCCTCCCCCCACAAAACATTGCAGATAGTAAGGTTAACACCCTCCTTAGGCACTGACCGCTCCTGGTGGAGCGGCATTATCTCTCTTAATCATTCTCCTCACCCGAGCTAGTACCTAGCCCTCCCTGTCTTTACAGGCATCTAGGCCAGGCTATTTCTCACCTATGTACTCCTAACTGTTTTGTTGTTTTTCTCTTGCTTAAGTTGTTCTTGCTGTATACTCCCAACTGCTATTTGATGTTACTTCACTCATATTCCCTAAACCACTTTGATGTTCGGCTACTGCTTCTGTTGTCCTTGCTGCAAATTCCAAACTGTTATTTGATGTTATCTCTGTATCACCCTATGGCAGAGCATGTTGCTCCTGTATGTAACCTCTACTGTATTACCAACTGTTGGAACATGTGGCTCCTGTATGTAATTGTGTTTTTATGGATACTTTGTAACTCTCCCGGGTTGCTCCTGAAAATAGGCACTTTGCTGTGTAGTGTGCTTTCCTGGTTAACAAAAGCAAATAAATAAATAAATAAAACACTGAGGTACAGAACTCAACAGGGGGCAGGACAGGGGTAAATGGAAAAATAGACAAGGGCAAAAAGAGCAGGGATGGGGGAAAAAATGATAAAGCCAACATTAAATGGAGGGCAATGAGTACCAATGCCCACAGTCTGGGAAACAAGCTTCCTAAGCCAGTAGCCCTGATGAAAGATGAACAATTGGATATTGTGGCAGTTACAGAAACATGGTACATGGAGAACCATGACTGGGATGTCAACATACCAGGGTACACAGTCTACAGAAGGGACAGGGAGGGTAAAAGAGGAGGTGGAGTAGCTCTATACATAAGGAAGGGATCACAGCTACAGGTCCCAGGGTGGTAGCCTGGGTAGCAAACTGGCTGCACAACAGGACACAGAAGGTAATAGTGAATGGAACACATTCCGAAGAAAGGGGGGTTACTAGTGGAGTACCTCAGGGCTCAGTACTGGGTTCAGTCCTCTTTAACGTCTTTATAGGTGACATTGCAGAGGGTCTGGAAGGAAAGGTATGCCTCTTTGCAGATGACACAAAGATCTGTAACAGAGTTGATACACGGGGGGGGGGGAAGGATGAGAAGGGACTTGGCAAGGTTGGAGGAATGGTCAGACATATGGCAACTTAGATTCAATGCAAAGAAGTGCAAAGTAATGCACCTGGGAAATAAAAATCCAGGAGAAGAGTACACAATAGCAGGGTGGTACTAACGACAACAATAATGGAAAAGGATCTGGGTGTAGTCATATCAGATAACCTAAAGGTGGGTAAGCAATGTGAGAAGTCAGTAAGGAGAGCCAGGGGGATACTGGGATGCATAGGAAGGGGCATCACAAGTAGAAAAAGGGAAGTGGTTATCCCTCTATACAGACAGTTGGTGAGACCCCATCTGGAGTACTGCGTGCAGTTTTAGAGACCTCATCTACGCAAGTACGTAGACAGGATGGAAGCAGTCCAGAGGAGGGCAACTAAAATGGTGCAGGGTCTGCATCAGAAACCATATGAAGAGAGACTGAGAGAGCTTAATATGTATACCCTTGATGAAAGGAGGGACAGGGGGGACATGATAGAAACTTTTAAGTACCTCAAGGGAATCAACAAAGTCCAGGAGGGTAGCATCTTTCAGAAAAAGAGATGTGTAAGAACAAGGGGGCACAATTTAAAGTTAGCGGGGGGACAGCTCAGGGGTAATGTGAGGAAATTCTTTCTCACGGTGAGAGTAGTGGACGCATAGAACCGCCTTCCTGGAGAGGTTGTGACGTCTAAAACAGTGGGGGAATTCAAACATGCATGGGACAGACATAAGGCAATTATAGTGGGGGGTGGCAGGAAGTAGGCTGTTGGTTAACTAGAATCTGCAGCTTATCCAGTAGGTAGGGAAATGGGCAGACTGGGTGGGCCAAGTGGTCCTTATCTGCCATCAAAATCTATGTTTCTGTGTTTCTACAGAACTAAAAAGTAAAGGGGGAGGACAAGAGGCACTCTGGGTCACCTTGGAGACAGGGAATGGCATCACAATCCACATAGGGGTTGTATACAGACCCCCATCTCAAGGGGAGGAAATGGACAAGAAAATGATAGAGGACATTCTCAAAATGGCTGAAAAAGGGAAGATACTGTTGATGGGGGACCTGAATATGCCAGATGTTAACTGGATGACATGTACTACAGCCACATCCAAGAGTAGGGTCATTCTCGATGCCCTGCAGGGGTCAGGCCTTAGACAGCTAGTGTTGGAACCCACTCGGGAGGGAGCAATACTAGACCTGGTATTCTCAAATGGAGAGAGGATCACAAATTTAGAAGTCAGTAGACATCTGGGAACAAGCAACCACTGCACAGTGTGCTTCACAGTAAGCACAACCATGGAGACAGGCCATACAAAAACAAAGATACTGGACTTTAGAAGGGCTGACTTTGGCAAAATGGGTGAATACCTGAGGAATGCACTAGCAAGTGGCCAAACTGGAGGGGTGGAAGAACAATGGAGAAAAATCAAAACTGTCATCATAGAGGCAACAAGCCTTTGTGTTAAACAAATAAAGAAAACAAAGCGGAGTAAAAAACACTATGGTTCTCAAAAGAGGTGGCAGGGAAGATTAAGGAGAAAAAGGCTGCATTCAAAAAAGTATAAGGAATCCCAGAAGGAGCACGACAGGGAACTGTATCAGATAAAGCAGAAAGAAGTGGGGAAGGCGGTCAGAATAGTAAAGGCCCAAACCAAGGAAAAAAATAGCCAACTCAGTTAAGAAGGGGGATAAAACGTTTTATAGGTACATTAGGGAGCATAGAAAGGTTAAGGGAGGAATAGTGAAGATTAATAAAGGAGAGGAGAGGTGGGCAGAGGGAGGCAGTGAAAAGGCAGAGATACTGAATGAATACTTATACTTTTGTTCAGTATTCACAAAAGAAGATGAGGAGGAGTTACCTAAACCAGACAATAAAAGCACTCTGGGTAGGGGGGTTGACACCAGTCCATTTACAGAAGAGAGTCCTGAAAGAACTCCTAAAACTCGAGGTGGACAAAGCAATAGGGCCTGACAGGATTCACCTCAGAATCCTAAAAGAACTAAGGGAGGACCTAGTGACACCACTGACCACACTTTTTAACAAATCATGGGAGGATGGGGTGGTACCTGAGGACTGGAGGAGGGCAGATGTGATTCCCTTACAAAAGTGGGAGCAAGGTAGAAGCAGGAAACTACAGACCTGTAAGTTTGACCTCAGTGGTAGGGAAAATGTTGGACCCGCTTCTGAAAGAAAGAATTGTTGAGTACCTAGAGGCCAGCGGGCACAGGACCCAAAGCAGCATGGATTTACAGCAGGAAGGTCATGTCAGACTGAATCTAATTGATTTCTTTTGACTGGATGACCAAAGTAATAGACCAGGGAGGGGCTGTGGATATGGCCTACCTAGACTTTAGTAAGGCATTTGACACAGCCCGCACAAAAATTAATAATCAAGTTAGCCAGCCTGGGAGTGGGTCCCAGGGTGGTAGCCTTGGTAGAAAACTGGCTGCACAACAGGACACAGAAGGTAAAAGTGAATGGAACACATTCCAAAAAAAGGGGGGTTACTAGTGGAGTACCTCAGGGCTCAGTACTGGTTCCAGTCCTCTTTAACATCTTTATAGGTGACATTGCAGAGGGTCTGGAGGGAAAGGTATGCCTCTTTGCAGATGACACAAAGATCTGTAGCAGAGTTGATACGCAAGGGGGGGGTAGAAAGGATGAGAAGGAACTTAGCAAGGTTGGAGGACTGGTCAGACATATGGCAACTTAGATTCAGTGCAAAGAAGTGCAAAGTAATGCACCTGGGAAACAAAAACCCAGGAGAAGAGTACACAATAGCAGGGGAGGTACTAACAACAACAAAAATGGAAAGGGACTGGGGGTAGTCATATCAGATGACCTAAAGGTGGGTAAGCAATGTGAGGCGTCAGTAAGGAGAGCCAGGGGATACTGGGATGCATAGGAAGGGTATCACATGTAGAAAAGGAAGTGGTTATCCCTCTGTACAGACAGTTGGTAAGGCCCCATCTGGAGTACTGTGTGTCAGTTTGGAGACCTCATCTACGCAAGGACATAGACAGGATGGAAGCAGTCCAGAGGAGGGCAACTAAAATGGTGCAGGGTCTGCATCAGAAACCATATGAAGAGAGACTGAGAGAGCTTAATATGTATACCCTTGATGAAAGGAGGGACAGGGGGACATGATAGAAACGCTCAAGTCCCTCAAGGAATCAACAAAGTCTAGGAGGGTAGCATCTTTCAGAAAAAGAGATGTGTAAGAACAAGGGGGCACAATTTAAAGATGGGGTGGCTCAGAGGTAATGTGAGGAAATCTTTTTTTACTGAGAGAGTGGTGGATGCATGGAACCGTCTTCCTGGGGAGGTTGTTGGGCCTAAAACAGTGGGGGAATTCAAACATGCATGGGACAGACATAAGGCAGTTGTAGTGGGGGGTGGCAGGAAGTAGGCTGTTGGTTAACTAGAATCTGCAGCTTATCCAGTAGGTAGGGAAATGGGTAGACTGGGTGGGCCAAGTGGTCCTTATCTGCCGTCAGAGTCTTATGTTTCTATGTAACTGCAGACTGGTTCATCTGCTGTGAGATCCTCCCCACCAACACTACGGCAGAGATCCAGCCAATGGATCAAGGGATCCTGGCAACTCTTCCAAAGGCTGTACAAGAGCAAGCTACTCACACAAATCCTTAATGAGGAAAACAAACTCAAAGTCCTCTGCACAGTACTAAAGGGGCTTACAGTTAAGGATTCCATTTACATGTTGGCTGGGAGCTGGACAGAAATCCGTGCAGAAACAGTTTGTAAGTGCTGGGATAAGTCAACAATTCTAAAAACGCAGGAACTTACAGACACCCCCTCAGATGACAGTGACCAGGCGACAAGCAGAAGAGGAACTGAACAAACTCGCTGTACAGGTTGAAATTGATATTCATGCATGGCAACAAGACTCAGAGGACCTAGGACACGAAGAACTGATCGACACAGACATTGTTACAATTGTAGCTTCTGAATCGGTTGGACAAGCAGAGCAGGATAGCAGCAGCAGCAGTGAGGATGAAGACAACAAGCTGTCATCCGTACCAATTGATGCTGAAGCCGTGCAGTCGTTAGAGTGGTGCAAGCGGTGGATGGAAAGTCAGCCTGAGATAAACCCAGTACATCTGCTTCTACTGCAGCAGCTACGGAGAAAGGCTATAAAAATAGCAGACTCTAACAAAAAACAAGAAGTTCATTAAGGACTATTTCAAAGCGATGAACCGAGACCATTCTGTAAATGAAAGCTAAGTGACCGTTTTTTTTTTTTTTTTTCTGTGCTTGGTTCTGTACAATTGTGATTTTTTTTTTTAATTATAGTACTGTACTGTTTGCTTTTAGTACATAGTCATGAATAAAGATACACAACCATAAGAAGCATTGTTTAGCGCTTGTCAGTTGTACACTTAGTAGCTCATGCTAAACTGACTCGATCCCTCGTTTAGCCTAAACCCCACTTATCCGAACGTTTTCTGTGTCTGCCCCCCCCCCCGACTTTCGGATAAGTGGGGTTCTAGGAGCGTGGATATGTTGTTCATCCACACTCTTTGGCATGTCCCTTTGCCCTTTAAGGATCACTGGAAGTTTTCAAGCTGGCTCCTCCCACCCACCTGGGTGGTATATACCTCGGCTCCGCCCCATGACGGCAGATCTTCCTTTCCGCTGGAAGATTCAGGTTGCTTCTCTCATGTTCGCACATTTCGTAGGCCTTAGCTTTCAAACCCTCGGTTTTACTGAAAATTCAAATTGTTTGCATTAGCGATCGAGAATTTGTCGCTTCGACTATGGAAGAAAAATCTTCCCCCGGATTTTGCCAGTGCCCCTGCAGCCAAAAGATGTTGCGTACCGATCTTCACTCCGTGTGCGTCTACTGCCTCGGTATCGGCTATGACACCTCATCCTGCAGTTTCTGCTTGGACTTCCATCCCAAAGTCCTGGACAACCGTCTTGCACGTTTGTAACTGGGGAGACTGGAGAAACGGAATTCTCTGGTGAAATCTAAAGAGGCTAGGTGGGCAGTCTCCGTGGCCGCGGGATCCGACGAGCATTTGGAATGCATGCAGGCGTCGAGGAAGAAGCGGCTCGCGCTGAATGCTCTTCCCGGAGCCTCTTGGTTTCACTCAACCTGGGCTCCACCTTCTTGGGTTCCTTTAGGGAATTGTGCCGGTCTCTCCCTACCAAAACGGAGACACCTGAGGGCCTGCACTCTTCTTCATCCTGTCATTGGGGTAAGGACCCGAGCAAGTCTTTGTTCCGACGAAGGTGCTCTTGGGACTGAGAGAGGTCTCAGTCCCAGGAGCATGCGGTATCGACCTCGGTCGAGATCGCTTCTTCGGCCGCTGGCTTCTCGGACCTTCCATTGGGCCAGCTGACCGAGGATGTGGTCGAGTGGTTGAGATAGACATCGACCCCTTGTTGCCGGCTCCAGTTGACTACACTTTAGAAAGGACCCTGGTCCTTGTCTTCCCCAATGAGGAGACCCAGCCCGCTGGAGTCCTCATTAAGGATCCAGTCCCGGACCCCGGGAAGTCACCAGCCTCGCCAGTGTCTTCCGACTGACCGAGTCTGCCTGTCCTATCTAGGTCGAGGTCTAGGACCCCCCCCCGTCCAACAGGCCGAGGAAGAGCCACAAGCGCTCAAAAAAGAAGCAACGTCATTGGTTGTCCTTGGCCTTCTTGGATGAGGAGAGGCTCCAGTGGAAACTCCGGTGCTATGAGGACCTCATGTGACAGTAGCTGATTCTGGCCAGGCACAAGCCTACTTTGGTTTCTTCCCTAGCCATTACTTGGCTTTCGCTTCCTAGGCCGAAGCCGGCTCCCTTGGAACCAATCAGACTGGTTCCCCTGCCCACGGAGCCGGCAAGACCACCTGTTTGGTCCATACCGGTCTCTCCACCCATCGTGGAGGAACCACCGCTCAAGCAGCCTGTGGGAGGGTCTCCTTCCAAGGCAGACAGACCGGACACCAGGCTTCCCCGGCGTTTGTCAGTCACGATCACCCCAGACCACCCCCGGCGAGTCGAAGGTGACATGGGCGGTAGGCCGTTGTATCCGGATTCTTTGGATTTGGATGTTACCAGTCTTCACTTACATCCAGGGGATGATGATTTGACCACTGACCTAGAGACGGAGGAAGGTCCCTTGTCCTTTAAAGGGATACTCCGCCTCATCTCTGAGTCTACAGGGATGCCTCTGGAGCCTAAAAAGGTGGAGTACCCTCTCACCGACATCCTCAAGAGACGGGATACTCCAACGGAGGCCTTTCCTGTGGCCGAGGCCATTGTTGGTCTGGCCTTAGAATTTTGACAGCATCCTGCCTCTTGTCCAGCTCCATCTACCCACATGGCCTGCAAGTACGCGGTACCCATGGGGTCCCTTGTGGGGTTCACAGAGCACCCTTCGACCGAGAGCCTGGTGACTGCCTCTGTGTTCAGGCGTACTGACAGTTCTGCCGACACGGACCGACCTCATGATAAAGAGTCCAAGCTTTTGGACCATTCAGCCAGGAGGGTCTGTGCAGCTTCCTCCTTGGCCCTTCATCAGGCAAGTTTGGCTGTCATCATGGCACACTTCTCTCGCGCCCTTTTGGGGTTGTTGGATGAGGTCCTCCCACATCTCCCTATGGACATGCAGACCATGGTCAAGCAAGTCCAAGACCAAGGCTGAGCTGTTGCGAAACAGCAGCTCCAGACAGCCTTGGACCTTGGGGACTCTTGTGCCCGTTCGATGGCTGCTGCAGTTGCCTCTCGTCGCATGGCTTGGCTGAGGCTCTTCTCCTTCCCGGCGGATACCCAGCATAAGTTAGCTGATGTGCCCATCCTTGGGACCGACTTGTTTGGCCCGGGAGTGACTGATCACCTTCAGCGTATCGAGCAGTCCAGTGCTACCTTGGACACCACCTCTGCCAAGAGTTCTTTGGGCAAGAACCAACAGAGGAAAAAGGAAAAGCCCTTTCGACATTCTGCCCCGCGGCTCAGCAGTCCTTCTTTCAGGGGGGACAGCAGCACCAGCAACAGCAGCAGGCTCAAGCTTGGCACCCTCAGCCCATGCAGGGTCCCCAAAAGGCCTGTAAAGGAGGTCGAGGTTCAAGTCTTGGATCATCCTCCTCCAAGCCTTCTCAGTGACGGGACAGGGGCTGCCATCCCCATTCCTGTCGCGCCAGCTCTGGGTCCTCCAGTGGGGGTCCGGCTCTGCCACTTTCTTTCTACCTGGTCCGTTGTCACCATGGACTGGTGGGTTCTGGAAGTGGTCGGTCAGGGACTGTCTCTGGAATTCAAGCAGTACCCTCCAACCTTAGCCTGCGCCCCTCGGGAGGAGCGAGTTTCCACTCAGACCCAGTTGGCCCTGAGAGCCGACATCGCTCAACTCCTCCTCCTCAAGGAGGCAGTGGCTCCAGTGGCGGATCCTCCAGCAGACCCAGGCTTTGTCTCCAGGTACTTCCTGGTGCCCAAGCGAATGGGGGGCTAGCACCCCATTCTAGATCTGCATGACCTGAATCAGTATCTCAGGTCGCGCACCTTTTGGATGGTCACTCTGTCCCAGATCATACCATCCTTGGAGCAAAATATGTGGTTCTGATCACTGGATCTGCAGGACACGTTCTTTCACGTCCCAATCTGCCCATCACATTAACGGTTCTTCTGCTTCAGGGTGGAAGGGACCCTGTACGAGTTCCGAGCCATGCTGTTCGGCCTGTCATCGGCCCCATGGGTCTTCTCCAAATGCATTGCAGTGGTAGTGGCCCATCTCCGGTGTCGGGGTCAAAATTTAGCCCTACCTCGATGATTGGCTCCTAGCAGTTTCCACCCAACAGGATGTGGAGAGGTCCAGGGATCTGGCCCTCCAGACCTGCTCTCAACTTGGCCTCCTGATCAGTGAGGCCAGGTCGGAATTTGTGCCTTCTCAGGTGATGGGCTTCATCGGGGTAGAGCACGACTCTCGTCAAGCCAGAGCTCGGCTCCCGGCGGACAGGGTGGAGGTTCTCTCCTGCTTTGCCCAATCATTTCTGGTTGGGCACTTGCGCCCTGCCCGGGACTTTCTGCGCCTTCTGGGTTACATGGCGGCGTGCACTTCAGTGGTCCGTTGGACCCAGTTGCACATGTGCCCCCTCTAGTGGGAGCTGTCCGCCCAGTGGACTCAGCACCACAGTCATTTCGAACAGCTGGTCACTTGCAGATGACACAAAGATCTGCAACAGGGTTGATACACAAGAAGGCGTGGAAAGGATGAAAAGGGACTTGGCAAGGTTGGAGGAATGGTAGAAGTATGTCAGCTAGGATTCAATGCAAAGAAGTGCAAAATAATGCACCTGGGAAACAAGAACCCGGGGAAGAATACACAATGGGTGGGGAGGTAGTAACAACAACAAAAAAGGAAAGGGACCTGGGGGTAATCATATCAGATGACCTTGAGGTTAGCAAGCAATGTGAGAAGGCAGTAGGGAGGGCTGGGGGTATACTGGGATGTATAGGGAGAGGCATCAGCAGCAGAAAACAGGAAGTTGTTATCCCTCTGTACAGACAGTTGGTGAGACCCATCTGGAGTACTGTGTCCAGTTCTGGAGACCCCATCTCCGCAAGGACATAGACAGGATAGAGGTAGTCCAGAGGAGGGCAACTAAAATGGTGCAGGGTCTGCAAGAGAAGCCGTATGAGGAGAGACTAAAGGAGCTTAATATGTATACCCTTGAGGAAAGAAGGGAGAGGGGGGACATGATAGAAACGTTTAAGTACCTCAGTGGTATCAACAGAGTCCAAGAGGGTAGCATCTTTCAGAAAAAGAGACTTGCAAGAACAAGGGGACACAATTTAAAGATAGAAGGAGGGCAGTTCAGGGGCAATGTGAGGAAGTATTATTTCACAGAGAGGGTAGTGGATGCATGGAACAGCCTTCCTGAGGAGGTTGTGGGGTCTAAAACTGTGGGAGAATTCAAGAATGCATGGGACAGACATAAGGCAATTCTTGTGGGGGGTAGGAAGAAATAGGCTGTTGGTTAACTAGGATCTACGGCCTATCCTGTAGGTAGGGAAATGGGCAGACTAGATGGGCCAAGCGGTCCTTATCTGCCGTCAAAGTCTATGTTTCTATGTAACCCAGAAGATGTGGGACGCTCTCCAGTGGTTGACCACCCCAGACTGGTTGCGGGAAGGGATCCCATTTGTCCGCTCCGAGCAGATGGTGATCCTCATGACCGATGCCTCTCTCATGGGCTGGGGAGCCCACATGGGGGACGAAAGGTCCCATGGGCTCTGGACCCCCGAGGAGTCCTGATGTCACATCAACCTGTTGGAGCTCAGAGCAGTCAGACTGGCACTGTCAGCTTTTGCTCCTCAGCTCTGGGGTCATGTGGTTCAAGTCCAGATGGACAATACCGCGACCATGTACTACCTCAACAAACAGGGCGGCATGCACTCCCGTTTGCTGTGCAAGGAGGCGCTCCGCATCTGGACCCTCGTGAGCCGGTTGGAGACAGATCTCCTAGCCATCCATGTGGCAGGAGCCTCAAACCACCTGGCGGATGCTCTCAGCTGCTTAGGACAGACATTCCATGAGTGGTCTCTCCATCCAGAGGTAGCTTACAGTCATTTCTCCCATTGGGGCAAACTGATGGTGGACTTGTTTGCCTCCAAGGAAAACACCAAGCTGAGGCTGTTTCATGTCCGCCCCCTTCAGCAGGGCTCACTGCAGGGGGATGCCTTCTCATGGCCGTGAACCCCAGGCCTCCTCTACGCCTTCCTTCCATTTCCCTTGATCCACAAGGTGCTCCTCAAGATAAGGAGGGACAATGCGAAGGTGATCTTGGTAGCTCCAGACTGGCCGCGCCAGTTCTGGTATCCAGATCTCCTCAGCCTCAGCTGCAGGCATCCGGAGTGGCTTTGCACACGCCCGGACCTGATATCACTCAGTCAGGTGAAGATATTCCATCTCGACCTTCAATCCCTGCACCTCACAACCTGGTACCAGAGCGGCTAGAGTTCCAGGCTTTGGGTCTTTCCGAAGATGTCTGCACCGTGGTGGAGGCATCTAGAAATGAATCGACCAGGAAATGTTATGCCTTCAAATGGAAAAGATTTTCCATTCGGCGTCAGGGTAAGGGCCTGGACCCTTTATCCTGTTCAGTGGCTGACATTCTGGACTACCATTGGTCTCTCTCCAAAGGGGGTCTCCGGTTATCAACCATTAGGGTGCACTTGGCAGCCATCTCTGCTTACCGGGTGTGGGCCGGTCAGCCGATTTTGGCACAGCAGACAGTGGTCAGGCGCTTTTTCAAAGGCCTGGATCGTATATCCCCTCCGGTGTGTGAACCTCCACCTCCGTGGGATCTACTGCTGGTATTGGCAAAGCTCATGGGCAAGCCATTTGAACCAGTGCACAAGTGTGAGCTGTCACACCTGTCGTGGAAGAAGGCCTGCCTGGTGGCTATCACATCTGTCAGAAGGACAGGGGAACTCCAGGTGCTTTGGGTGGAGTCCCCTTATCTGGTTTTCCACAGGGACAAGGTTGTCAAACACCCCCAACCGAAATTCCTTCCAATGGTGGTGTCAGAGTTTCACCTTATCCAGGTGTTGACTCTGCCGGTATACTACCCTAATTACACCTCTGAGGTCAAGTACAGGCTCCATACTTTGGACCTGAGACATGCTCTCTCCTATTACAAGGAGAGGATGGCGAAAATTTGGGGAGAGGTTTGCCAGCTGTTTGTCACCGACGCTGAAGCAGCTTCTGGCAGACCTGCAGCGAAGCGGACTATTACAAGATGGATTACATCATGCATTGGTCTGTGTTATGAGTTGGTGGGCAAGGAGCCTCCCAGAGGGATAAGAGCTCATTCTACCTGCTGTACTGCTGCATCGGTTGCTGCTTCCAGGGACATCCCTATCCAGGAAATCTGTCGGGCTGCTACCTGGAAGTCAGCAAACACCTTCATTACCCACTACCACATCTTGAGTCACGCCAGGATGCTGGTTTTGGGGCCTCAGTTCTCCTATCTCTGTTCCCTAAGTAGGGGGTGTGCACCTTGCCTCCCTCCTCCCGGAGAACTGCTAGGAGTCTGCCAAACAGTGTGAAAGAACAACATATCCACACTCCTAGAAGAACAGGTTACTCACCTGTAACAATAGTTCTAGGAGTGGTATTTGTTGTTCATCCATACGGACCCACCCGACCTCCCTGGCTGTGGACGCACACAACCTGGCTTCCAGTGGGCTAAGATCTGGTGTCTTGGGGCGGAGCCAAGGTATATACCACCCGGGTGGCTGGGAAGAGCCAGTTTGAAGACTTCCGGTGATCCTTAAAGGGGAAAGAGACATGCCAAAGAGTGTGGATGAACAAGATATACCACTCCTAGAACTATTGTTACAGGTGAGTAACCTCCTCTTGCGCTGTATCTGAATATATCAGATTGTGGAAGTGCAAATGAGTTGCACTTGGCCTGAAAAGGAACGAGACCCCCGTTTTGTAGGAAGGAGAGCTGGTGTCATCATCTAAGCCAAAGCCAACTTCTATAGCTAGTATCCTGTCTAACCACAGCAAAGTCCAGGTGGAGATGCAATGGTAGAAACCAAATACATTTTCCCTTCAAGTCATGCTGACGAAGGATATTGTGCCATGCCCGTAAGACTACTTGGACATGTGGTGAAAAGACTGCAGTGCATAACATCAGAGTACCCGGCAGGTACAGAGCCGCCTCAGGAGAAAATGAGGGAAAGGCAGCTATTTCAAGCTGAACCCACTGCTGGGCAGGGGAATTCTGTACCCAGTGGCGTATAAACTGGAGCTGTGCCATCTCATAATATTGCTGTAAGTGTGGAAGACCAGGGCCTTCCTGCTGTTTGGGTAAACAGAGGGTGGAAACTTTAATTCCTGCGGGTTTACCATTCCAAATGTACCTAGATGTCACGCAGTTCCATTGAGCCCAGGTGGATTTGGGAATGAACAAAGAGAGGGATTGGAACAACAGGTACAGATATTTTGTAAGAGTCATCATTTTGATAGATGATATCCACCTTTCAAGCGAGAGGGATAAAAGATTCCACTTGTCCAGGTCCTGTTGGACTGTTTTGGTAGGAGGTGGCAACTAGCCTCTTATAATTGTGTGGATGATCCGGTGAGGTATACCCTAGGTATCTCATGGTTGGGAGGTCCCAGCGGAAGGGGAATCTTTCTTTCAGTGTGGGGGTTGGGGGTGAAATTTACTGAAAGGACCTCTGTTTTATTTTCATTCAGTTTATACCCACAAGTCTGACCATATCTCGTGACGAGACCAGACTGCAGGTAATCCCTTAGCAAGGTCAGAGAGATGCAGTAGTATATCATCAGCATACAGGACAATGTGGTGTTCAGTGTTGTCTCTCCCCCAGTACCCCGAAATGTCTGTGTCTATTACTATTATCTGCGGTAAAGGTTCTATATACTGCAAATAACAGTGGGAAGAAAGGGCAGCCCTGTCAAGTGCCTCTTTGCAAGGGGAAAAGGGGGCATAAATGCCTGTTGGCTCTTATCTGAGCTTGAGGCCTATGGCATATTGAAGTGATAAGGTCTGCAAAACTAAGGGGAAATCAAATTTGAGAAGTGTGGCATGGAGCAAGGCCACACACACTCTTGAATGCTTTCTCCATGACCAGACTTACTGTGAGAAGGGGAGATCCAGATTGGGAGACATGATGCAAAGGGAAAGATTCCAGTGCATGCTGTGGAGCATTTGCCTGGACCATATGAAACTGGTTTGATCCATATGGATGATGGAGTGAAGGAGCACTTCCAGTCTGTAAGCTAGAATTTACATAAATAGTTTATAAGCAGTGTTGAGCACTGAAATTGGCTGATATGTTGCACACTGATCCAGGGACTTCCAAGTTTGGGTATTACAGAAATAGTGGCATAGCTCCATGAAGGGGGGAGGTGCAACCTTCAAGAACAAGGAGGACAGTTCTGGAAAGAATGCCTTAAGGAATTCCAACAGAAATCTTTCTGGTCTCAGACACGTGTTTGGCTTCATATGTGTCGGTGTGCCATGGAGCTCTGCAGATGAGATAGGGACCATAAGAGCCGTGTGGTCATCAGGGCATAATGCTAGAAGATTAAGATTACTGAAAAAATTATCCTTCAAGGGGGTTTGTTCCTTCTGATCATAGTTCTGCGTGTAATATGCGGAAAGGGCCTCTGTGATGGCCTCAACAGTGCATATGTGTTGTCCTGTATTCGGGTGCTGGAGTTTCACACCTAAAACACTGACAATACCATAGATCCACTGTGTGAGGAAAAGATGCCCTCTTCCTGCAACCATGACTGTGAACTGAGGAAACAATGTCAGTGAGGTCAATGTATTTCCACTGTATTCTGAACCTTTACTCATCACGTGGTAATTTTTTAATGTTGCTTCACCAAATTTTCAACATCGCTTTTTTTTTTTTTTTACCCCACCGCATAAACAAGGTAGGTGAAATTTTTCATATTCGACCCAAAAGGTGCTTTTGCAGTCACTCAGGGAAGTCACCTTTCAGGTAGGATTTGATAAATGTCACCTGCTGTGTTCATGAAGTGAGGTCAGAAACCCAGGATCCTGGGTTCAGGAATGAGCCTAGATTGTCACTTTATGTGCTGCTGAACTTTACCTGTTGCCACAGAAGTGGGCCTAAGGGTGCCGCTGAAGTTCAGACTCCCTGCCACAGAACTTAGGTCTACTGTACCACGGCTAACAGAGGGCTTTGAATGTAATCAGTCTACGAGGTCATTGATTAAAATGTTGAACAGCAGTTGTGTCAGTAGTGATCCCTAAGGGATGCCACTGCATACCCTGTCTACCACAACAAACGTCAATAAAAATATTTAACGGTTAAGTCCCAATACCAACCTTTGGGGAACCCTACTGGTGTCTTTCTTCCTGTCTGATAGTCATTGCACTATCACATTCTGAGCCATATACTCTGTACCCAAGTTGCTTAATTTCCTGCAGTTCCAAATTGCCTCAATAAACAAATGTCCTTTACTTCAGAACCAGCTTCTCATGAGAAACCTTAAAGGCTTTGTACTCACCTTGATCTGCTTGAGGCCATAGACTGAGGCTAGTACATGCTTGAAATGGACTTGTAGAGACTCAAAAATAGACTTAGGAATTTCCCTGTGTAAATTAATGTGCACAGGACTGCTGGGACCATAAGTTTGCAGAGCATACCCCACTTTTTCTCAACATACTTGAAAAAATTATGTATAAAATATAACCCTGGTTTCAAACAACATGAAGTCTTGCTGTATTCTGACATATTGCAGTGATCCCCAAGCTTTAAACTGCCCCGGAGAACAAAGAGTTAACTTTCTATGCAGAGCATAGAATGCTGAGCTCGAGCTCAGTTGAAATCTCTGTCTGGAGTGTTTCAGACTCAAACCGTCAGATTCTTTACTCCGTCTCACTGAAAGGTCGCTCCGGAGATTTCTCCTTTAGCTTGGTTCGAAAGTCGGTTAAAGTTTCAGTTTTCGTCGTTTTTTTAAACCGAAAAAGTTATCCGCATAGTCGGTTCAGTCTCTGTCTGTGGTACTAGATAGGAATTGTTCTGTTTTTCTGTGTGGAACTTGTAAAAGTGTGGCACAGTTCGGCTGAACCAGCCATTTGATAGTGAAATCTTGTGTTTTGTGTTTTTACTTAGTGTGTGGTTACCGGTTCTTATCGTTTCTAAAAAAAACAAACGTGTTTTAGTACGTTTTTTCCAATACCCATGACACGGTTAGGAACCGATAAGGGAGTCTTGCCTGACGGTTGCCATCAACAGGGTAAGTTGGTTAGGTTGGCCATGTCTGAGAAACCCAAGAAAAAAACTGGGCCCACTGGGTTTCTACACTGCAGTGAGTGTGGGGAGGTCTTTGCTAAGGCCAATCCCCACACCACCTGTGTTTATTGTCTGGGGTTTGACCACCTCGATTCAGACAGCCAAATATGTAAAAACTTTCCCAAATCTACCCTTGAGAAGAGATTAGGTAGACTGAGGGAAAAGGAGGCTGAGAAGTCCACTGACCTGGATGGTCAGCCCAGTTCGGTTCCGACCGAACCAGAAGGAGTGCCCTCTGACCAGGGCGATACTTCTTCGGGCAAAAGGAGAGCTGATTCCGAGGGATCGGTTCCAACAAAAAGCATGCAAAGACAACGTCCGGTTCAGATCCAGAGGTTCATGTTCCGACCCGAAGAGATGGTAAGGCGATTCAGATTCTAAGATAAACGCCGCCGGTTCCTGCCGTTCCGGCTCCTTCTTGCAGGGGTTCGGTTCAGTTGATTCCCCCGGTTCAAGATTATACCCGCGAAGATTTTTATGAACCGGAATTTGAAGAGGAAGGGGAATTTGAGGATGATGATGATGGTGAAAGTGAGGGTCTGGATGTGCCTGTGGAACTGGACATCTCCCCAGACAGACCTTCAGGTGTTTCCCCTCCTAGGCTTTCTGAGTCCCCTTCTCACGTTATGTTCTACAGAAAGGTGGCTGAAACCCTCCAGCTTCCTATGGAGGAGGCTGTGGAAGATCAAGAGGAGCCTGATTATGTAGAAATGATCGACATCTCACAGTCCAGGAGACTGTCTGTTCCCCTCCACAAATCCTTTGGGAAACAGATACAAAAAATCCTAAAGTCTCCTAACACTATACCTCCTGTGGTTAGAAGAATGGGCAAGAGGTATACACTTTCAGGCTCAGACACGGAGTTCTTATACCAGCAATGCAGCCATGTTGGGGTAGTGCAGGCTGCTGCCTGTGACAAGGCAAATATTCCCTTGGCTTCACTTCCCCCCAGACAAGGACTCCAGGAAGATTGATGCCATGGCAAAGAAACAGTGCATGGCATCTTCCTTGGGACTCAGGCAGGCGAATTACATGGCCTATACAGCCAGGTACCAGAAGTCCAGGTGGGACACTGTACTGGCACTGGCTAGACAGGCCTCCCCCCAGCTAGCCAAGGAGCTGGAGGCAGTGGCTGCAGATGGGATTGAGGCATCTATGGTTCAGTTTCATGCTGCTGTGGACTCTAATGATGTGGCTTCAAGAGTCATGGCTACATCTGTGGCTCTTCGGAGGATGGCTTGGCTCAGATGTACTAGCCTCTCGCAGGACACCCAGGCTAAGGCCATGGATTTTCCTGTAGTGGGTAATTCTCTGGTTGGGGAGCAGACAGAGAATTACATGAAGAAAATGGATGAGTACAGGACCACTTGCAGGAATGCTCAGGCCAAGGAGAGGCAGGCAACTCCTCAAAGGCAGCAGTCTAGGGGCAGAGGCAGGCCTTTTCAAAGGCCTTTTTACCAAGCATAGGCCTCTTCTTCCTTTTCTCAGAGGGGGTTCTTCAGGGGGAGAGGCAGAAAGGGGATGAGCAGAGCTGCATCCACTCCTCAGCCTAAAGCTCCTGCCAAGCAGACACCCTGATGGGCCTGCCCGGGTCGAGACTCCTATTGCAGTAGGGGTCAGTCTGGCTTACTTTGTCCAGGGCTGGATGTTTGTTACATCAGACAAGTGGGTCCTAGAAGTAGTAAGCCATGGATTGGTTCTCAGCTTCAGAAAATTTCCAAAGATCAGAGCCAGATCTTTCCACCTGCAAATCTCTCAGAAACCCTTGCCCTAGAGGCAGAGGTTTCTTCTCTTCTAGCCTTAAGAGCCATGGAGCGAGAGAGTACCTACCCTACACTGGGGCAAAGGACTGTACTCCAGGTACTTCCTGACCCCAAAAAAGACAGGGCAATGGCGACCCATCCTAGACCTAAGATATCTAAACAAACATCTTTTAAAACCAAAGTTCAAGATGGTAACTCTGGGAATAATCCTTCTCTCTCGGAGGCCAGGGGATGCCTACTTTCACATTCCCATCAGGTGCTCCCACAGAAAGTACCTCAGGCCTAGGTTGCCCTCAGGCCACTATCAATTCAGAGCAATGCCCTTTGGCCTAACCTCAGCCCCAAGGGTTTTCACAAAGTGCCTGGCAGTAGTAGTTGCCTTTCTAAGAAGGCAAAAGATTTCCATTTTTCCATATCTGGACACTACTAATAGCGGTCAGTCTCAGACCAAGTCAAGTCTCACCTGCAAGTGACCCAGCAAGTGCTCACTTCTCTAGGATTTCTTCTCAACCTTCCCAAGTCAGTTCTCGAACCAGTCCAGCTTCTTACCTTTATAGGGGCAGAACTGGACACACTCAGAGCAAGAGCCTTCTTCCTCTAGAAAGGGCAAGGGTTCTTATGGAACTGGCCTCTTCCTTCAGCCTTCAGGTATCTCGACCAGCAAGGCATTTCCTCCAGCTCTTGGGCCACATGGCAGCTTCAGCAGCAGTGGTCCAAGGGGCAAGATTCCAGATGAGGGATATTCAGTTCCACTTGAGAGCTTTTTGGTCTCAGAGGAAGGATTCCCTTACCAAACTGATCCCAGTGACTCTGACCTTGATCCAAGCCCTGCAATGGTGGCAGGGATCAGGACAATTTAAGACAAGGTGTTCCTTTTGCTATTCAGCCTTGTTCAGTGGTCCTTACCACGGACGCTTCTCTTCTGGGCTGGGGAGCCCATCTGGGGTCCCTCACTGCCCAGGGGCTGTGGTCCCCCCAAGAATCCCTTCTCCATATCAGTCTCCTAGAGCTCACGGCAGTTTTTCTGGCCCTAAAAGCTTTCTCTCAGTCAGTACAGAACAAGGTGGTTCAGGTCAGAACGGACAACACCAGCATCATGTGGTACATCAACAAGCAGGGAGGCACTCGGTCCACGGCCTTGTGCACAGGAGACATTAAGTTGTCCCTGTCTTATTCCCTGCAAACCTCTCTGGTAGCAGTTCATCTTCCAGGGAAGGACAATGTGCTAGCAGATGCACTGAGTAGGATCTTTCAGGGCTATCACGAATGGTCCCTGGACCCTCGGGTGTTGAAAGTGATTTTTTCAAAGTGGGGCACTCCAGAGATAGATCTCTTTGCAGCCCCAGACAATCACCAACTCCCTCTCTTTTGTTGCAGACCTCCAGTCTTGGGCTCAGTCCCCCTGAACGCCCTGATTCTGAATTGGGAAGGGAAGTTTCTGTATGCCTTTCCTTCCCACTCCTGTTCAAAGTTTTAGTCAAAATAAGGTCTCAACCTTGCAAAGTGATTCTGATTGCTCCAGATTGGGCCAGACAGCCCTGGTACCCCCTGTTGCTGTCCCTAGCAGTCCATCTTCCCCTGTCTCTTCCCAGGAATTACAACCTGTTAACATCCTCTCAGGGGAGGATTTGGTACCCCAATCTTCAGTCTCTCAATCTCAAGGCATGGCTCTTGAAGAGTTAGAGTTTGCAGATCTGCATCTTTCCCAAGGGGTTCTGGATATCCTCAAGACTTCTCGAAAGCCCTCCACCAGAAAGACTTATAACTCCAAATGGAAGAGATTCAGCATTTGGTGTTCTAAGAAGAATATTTCTCCAGACACTGCTGGATTGCCTATGGTTCTGGATTATATGGTCCATCTTAATGGCCTAGACCTCAGACCAGCTACTGTCAAGGTACACTTGTCAGCTGTTTCTGCGTTTTTGTCTGTGGGGAAGTCTTCCTCACTATCTTCTCATCCTGTGTTCTGTACTATTTTTAAAGGATTGCTTCACACCAATCCTCCTTTTAGAGACCCTGCCCCTGCCTGGGATTTGAATGTTTGCATTGCTCAACTTATGCAACCACCCTTTTGAGCCTATGTCTTCAGCAGCACTTAAGTACTTGACTTGGAAAACTGTGTTCTTGGTAGCCATTACCTCTGCCAGGCATATCAGTGAATTGCAAGCCCTGTCAGTGGAACCTGATTTTATCTCATTTCACAGGGATAAAGTGGTCCTTAGAACCAATAGAAGGTTCTTGCCCAAAGTGGTTTCAGACTTCCATTTAAACCAGTCTATGTCTCTTCCTGTTTTCTTCACTGATCATTCTTCCTCAGGAGAGAGGAGGCTACACAGTTTAGATGTTAAAAGAGCCCTTAGTTACTACATGGAGCATATCAAGGGTCACAGGTTTGACTCCCTCCAGTTGTTCCTCACTTATGGAGAAGTGGTAAAGGGCAAACCTGCCACCAAGAGATCTATTGCCAGATGGATTGTGTCTTGTATACAATTCTGCTATGAAAAACTGGGAAAAATTCCACCCTCAGGCCTAAGGGCTCATTCCACAAGAGGTACAGCTGCTTCCCTGGCTGCTGCCAGGGATATCCCTCTCTTAGAAATTTGTCAAGCAGCCACCTGGAAAACAGTCCATACCTTTACCAAGCATTACTCTCTGGATATCCAGGCTAGGAGTGATGTTCGGTTTGGCACAGCAGTACTTCAGAGCCTATTCCCAAAGTAGGTTCTGTCCCTCCTCCATGGAGGTACTGCTTGGTAGTCTGCAATATGTCAGAATACAGCAAGACTTCATGTTGTTTGAAGACAAAATTACTCACCTTAGTAATTATGTTTCTTCTAATGGAGTCTTGCTGTATTCTGACCTCCCTCCCTGCCTCCCCCTCTCAGAACCTGTTTTTGGAAGGTGGGTGGGTAGGTGCAGTGTTGCACCCCAGGGGTGTTTTTTTTGTTTACACCCTCCTCCTTTTTGTTTGGGTGCTGATTTATTACTGTTATTTGTATTAGATTGGTTTTTGGTTTTTGGGTTTCCTGACTTGAGTCTTCCTTGGGAATCCAAAACTTTTTTCAGCCAGTTGGCTAGTAGAATTTTTACAATTTCCACATAGAATTTTTAGTTTAGTTGGGCTCGTAAGAATCTGACGGTTTGAGTTTGAAACACTCCAGACAGAGACTTCAACCGAGCTCGAGCTCAGCGTTCTATGCTCTGCATAGAAAGTTAACTCTTTGTTCTCTGGGGCAGTTTAAAGTTTGGGGATCACTGCAATATGTCAGAATACAGCAAGACTCCATTGGAAGAAACACAATTACTAAGGTGAGTAATTTTTTCTTCCTGGACAATCCCTCTTTTTCTGGAGATCCAGCGGTTGGGGGATAGTTGAGTAAATAGCATCCACTGTGTATGCGCCCCCACCCCATGGCCACATGTCACTGATGGGTCTATACTGGCCTTACTTTCCACACCCACCTTAAAGCTCTGGCGTCTGCAATGAACTCCAGGATCGGTCTTCTCTACCGCCACAAGGACTGTCTCCCTGAACCCGACTTAAAACTAGCCATCACCTCATCGGTATTATCACTGGCGACTACGGTCTCCTGTCTCACGCTGCTGCTGATGCCTGCCTTATCCAAAGTCCAGACCTCTATAAATAAAGCATGTAGGCTCCTTACGGTGCCCACAGCAGAACCCACACCTGTTTGCTATACTCCATACAAAATACTCACTCTTGAGGAAAGACTGATTTATCAAACCTGCCTACTGGCCAAAAATCCTTGTCAGGTCTCTGCCCTCCTGGGGGTCTCTGGACCTCTGCAGCAGGCTGCTAGGTCCCTGCCAACCGATGCATACCGCAGCCACCTTCAGCGTTCCCAGGCGAGGACCTCCTACCAAAGATCTTTCCATCACGAGGCCCGTCCTGGTTTAACTCCCTTCCTGAAACTATCTCCAAGACCTGGCATTGGCCGCTTCAAAATTGCCCGCCATGCATAGCACATAGACAGCCGATGTTGTAATGCTTGCTTAGCTGCCCACGCCCGCTCCTTCGGCCTCTAATGCAGTCCCTACCTTCTTTCAACCCCTAAGCCACGGTCTTACATATCTACATATTAGCTTGGACATGCTAATTATGAATAATGTATCTACTATTGCTTTACCAATGTTAGTACCTACTAACTTGTGACTTGCTGTCAAATTGAGTCTCCTGTTGTTCCTACCAATGGTAGTACCCTCCACAAGTTGAATCCAGTGCAGCTCCTGTCTGCTCTCTCAAGTGTATATTTTTTATGTAACTAACCTGTTCCGTCATTCCCTGTCCTAACCTCACACTTTTGTTGTCTCCCTCCCCCTTTTTGATGAGGTACCTTTGTAAACGAGTCTTTGACTCAAAGGTTGTAAATCTGATCTCTACAATAAATAAATAAATAAAAAAAATAAATAAAATAAATACTGGCCTTTGTGAGCATGTCAGAGGCATGACCTGGGTTTCTTTTGCCATGTGTAGGGGCGGAGTGGAGGCAGACACAGAGCAGCCCATTTGATTATGGGTTCTTTGTGCAGGGTTGGATTCTGGATGTTTTGTTAACACTATCTAGCCATCCTCAGTCTTTTTATTATCAGGCTCCAGTTTCTTAATACTATTACTGCTACCCTATTCATCAGGCTGTATATGGAGTTACAGTATCTTCCTTCTGGTACTATGGATTCAGAACTGTTTAAAAAGTGCTAAATTACTTCAGAACCCATATTTTTGGAAACATTCCTAAGTATGATAAATGGCAGAAACTGGAAGGGGCATACCAATTTCTGAAGTTTCCTAACTCTCTGTAAACAAAATTAGTGGAACCAGAGCAAAGAAAATCTAATTTCTAGGGACGTGGATATGTTCAATCCACACTTATTGGCAGGTTCCTTGCCGCTTTAAATGTTGCCTGAAGGTCTTCAAGCTGGCTCCTCCCACCAACCCAGGTGGTAAAACCCTTGGCTTCACGCCATGACGCCAGATCTTCCTTACCACTTGGAAGCTCAGGTTCCCTCCTTAGTGTTCTGCATTTTATACCTGGATCCAAACTCTTCGGTTAACCCAAAACTAATTTTAAAGTTTACCAGACTTCGGTCTTAGTCTTCCCTCATGGCTGCGATGGATAAATCGACTCCCAGCTTTCATCGGTGCCCTTGTGGGCAGAAGATGTCCCGGACCGATCCGCCTCCGTCGTCTACTGCCTGGGGCCGGGTCACGAGTTGACAAGCTTACGGTGTGCAGCTCCTTCTTGCTTCGGTCTTGGAGGGATACCGCTGCTCAATATTCTTCTTAGGCGCCTGAAAACACGTATCCATGGTCAAGTCGAGAGCCCGTTGGGCAGCGTCTGCGGGCAGTAAGTTCCGGCGAACGGTTACGGGCAGATGAGCAGCCCTCGAGGAAAGCGGCCCAGGCCGCTTCTTCTTCCTCCTCCTCGGTTGCAGCATTTATCCCACTCTCTTTGGGCTCCTCCTACAAGGCTTCGTTTATGGAGCTTTGCCAGTCCATCTCCACCAAGGGAGAAGGGCCATTGGGACATTCCAATCGGTCCAAGAAGAAAGACTCAAAAGTTAGGTCCCACTGTCGACGTTCGTGGGTGTGAGAGAGACCCCCTTCTCCGGACCATCGACTTTCGACTTTGGTCGAGGTTGTGGCTAAGGCCACCCTGACTTCCTGGTGTCCCCATCAGGTCAGCAGGCTGAGACTACCATTGGCCTTGATCGGAGATTTTCTCAACCCGTCGGACAGTTTATGACTGGTAATGCGACAACCCTACTTCACCAGTTCCCCCGGTGATTACCGAGGACTTGTCTTTGCCTCCTGTGCCGGAATTCCCCGGTTAGGGTCCCTGAACCGAAGGAAGGGCGGGTTTCCCCCGTTCCCTCTCTGACCCACCCTCGGAAAGCCTGAAGGTCTTGGTCCTCTTCCAGGTCCAGCCAGTCCTGCTGACGTCGGCGGTCTCGGCACCGTGGAAAGCGGTATCGCTGCTCATCCTCGTTGTCCTCTTCGGAGGATAGGCTCTGGCACAAGTTTCGTCAGCGCTATTAGGATTTAATGTGGCAGCAGCTCTTATTGTCCAGGAATAAGCCGACTCCGTCGCCTTCTCTGGCCATTAAGAGGCTGTCACCGGAATGGCTGAAGGCACCGGTTGTTCTGCTGAAGCCGGCTGCTCTGCCCATTGTGGTGGAACCCCCACCTCCACAACCGAAAACTGGGGCCCCGACAAGGATTCTCGGTCAGGTCAAGGCTTGCCCCACAGGTTGTCGGTCACCCTCACTCCCAATCGACCTCGGCAGGTGGAGGGTGACTCAGGCGCCCGTCAGCTATTTGCAGACTCCTCGGAGTCTGATGACGACTCCTCCCTGTTCTCCAGGCCGCTTGACCTGGAGTCTGCGGGGGAGCAGTTGGTGGACGAGAGTCCATCCTCGTTTTTAGGTTTGCTTCAGCTCATCTTGGAGTCCACCGGGATGCAACTCGTACCCGTTTAGAAACGTGCCAAGTATCCCCTCACGGAGATACTGGACCGAGGGGATTCACCTACGGATGCCTTTCCTGTGGCCGAAGCCAATGTTGGCCTGGCCCTGGAGTTGGTGCAGTGGCCAGCATCTTGTCCCGAGCCATCGGCCAGGATGGCCTAATGCATGATCCCTACCAGCTCACTCTCTGGTTTCTCAGAGGTACCCCTCTGCAGAGGGTTGGTGACAAACAGTGTTTTCCGGTGCTCGGGGCGCTGGGACATGGACAAACTGCCCGATAAAGAATCAGAAGCTGGATTACGTGGGCGGGAAGGTTCACGCTACTTCCTCCTAGGCCTTCATCAGGCTGGCTCGGCACTCTTGAGGCACATTTCTCTGCGCTCTCATGGGCTCCTGGATAAGGTGATTCTTCATCTCGTGACCTTCAGGCGATGGTCAAACAGAGTGCGGGATCAGGGAAGGGTGGCAAAACAACAGCTCCAAACTTCGTTTAACATTGGTGATTCTTGTGCCCGATCAGTAGTGGCTGCAGTGGCCATGCGCCGCAGAGCTTGGCTGTGGATCTCCACCTTCACAGTGGACACCCAGCACAAGCTGGCAGATGTTCCCTTCTTGGGCACCGACTTGTTCGGGCCGGGGGTGGAAGGCCATCTCCAGAGGATCGAGAAGTCCAATGCAACCTTGCACTCAGTAAAGTCTGCCCAGAAGGACAAAGGCCACCAGCAGCAACGTAAGCCCTTTCCCCCTTCCGCCCCTGTGGCACGTCCGGCCCAGCAGCACCAGGGTCAGCAGGCACACACTTGGTGCTCTAAGGCCAAGTCTGCCACTTCCTCCAGTAGGAAGCCTGGAGGCAAGGGTCCAGGAGGTCCCTCAGTGGGCTCTTCCTCCAAGCCCGCCGTGTGCTGGGTTGAGGGGTGTCGCCCCCCAGCCCGTCACTCCTCTCAGGATTCCCTCCATGGGGGCCAGCTCATCTTCCTTTCCACCTGGTCTTACTGTCACCACCGGACTGCTGGGTGCTTCAAAGTGGTGGGCAGGTGGTGTCTGCCTCTGGGTGAGCAGTTCCCTCCCTATCGAGCCGTCGCCCTACGGGGGACAACGGGGTCCGCAGCCTCTCTGTCGGCTTGTCGAGTGGACATTGCCTTGCTCCTCCAGAAGGAGGTGATCAGCGAGGTGGCGGATCCTTCTCCAGATCCAGGGTTTGTGCCAGGTATTTCCTGGTCCCAAAACGGACGGGGGGCTGGGACCCCATTCTCGACCTACACGACCTGAACAAGTTCCTAAGGCAGTGCACCTTCAGGATGGTCACTCTGGCTTAGATCATTCCATCCTTGGAACTAGGCATGTGGTTTTGTTCTCTGGACCTTCAGGACGCGTTCTTTCACGTCCCAATCTGTCTGTCTCATCAGCGATTCCTCCACTTTCGAGCAGAGGGATCTCTTTACGAGTTCCGGGCCATGCCCTTCAGCCTCTCTCCAGCTCCCAAGGTCTTCACCAAATGCATGGCAGTGGTGACAGCATTCCTGCAGCGCCAAGGGGTCCAGGTGTACCCTTACCTGGGCGACTGGCTGATTGTAGCCCCCTTCAGGTTGGAGGTGGAAGCGGTCAGGGATCTGAGCCCTCAGGTCTGCTCTCAGATTGGCCTCCTCATCAACAAGGCCAAGTTGGAACTCGTGCCATCGCAGATGATTCAGTTCATCAGGGCAGAGCTCGACTCTCTTCGAGCCAGAGCCCGGCTCCCAGTGGACAGGGCTGAGGTCCTTTCCTCCTTTGCCCAATCATTTCTGGTTGGGCAGTTGTGTCCTGTCCCGGACTTTCTGCACCTCCTGGGCCTCATGGCGGCCTGCACCAGCATGGTCCATTGGGCCCTCTGGTCAATGTGTCCCCTACAGTGGGGCTGGCCCGCCAATGTTCACAGCGCTCCGGTCCTCTGGACCAGCCAGTGGCGGTGTCCCAGGAGATATGCCACGGCCTACAGTGGTGGCTCGTTCCAGCTCATCTGCAGGAGGGTATTCCGTTTGTCCACCCCTATCCAATGGTCACTCTGACGACTGACGCCTCTCTGACGGGTTGGGGTGCCCATCTGGGGGAGCTCAGAGCCCACGGCCTCTGGTCCCCTCAGGAGTCTCGATGCCACATCATCCTGCTGGAGCTTTGAGCAGACCAAGTAGCCCTCACCGCCTTTGCTCCGTTTGTACGGGATCAAGTGGTCTAGGGCCAGATGGACAACACCAGGACCAGGTACTACCTCAACCGACAGGGCGGGACGCACTCCTTGCCCCTGTGCAAGGAAGCTCTCTGCACTTGGTCTCTCCTGATCAGCCTGGAGGCAGATCTCCTAGTCATTCATGTGGCAGGAACCTCCAGCAGTCTGGCCGATGCCCTCAGCCGGATAGGCGCTGCATCTCATGAGTGGTCTCTCCTGTCTGAGGTAGTACAAAATCTTTTCTCCCACTTGGGCACCCCTCAGGTGGACCTGTTCACCTCCAGGGAGAAGCCAAAGCTGAGGCTGTTTCACGCCCTCCCACCTCAGCAGGGCTCGCTTCAGGGGATGCCTTCTCAAGGCCGTGGACCCCGGGCCTCTTCTACACCTTCCCTCCATTTCCCTTGATCCACAATATGCTTCTCAAGGCAAGGAGGGGCAAGGTGCAGGTAATTCTGGCAGCCTCAGACTGGCTCCGCCAGTTCTGGTATCCAGATCTCCTCAGCCTCAGCTCCAGGCTCCCGAGGCGGCTTCCAGCCCGCCCGGACCTGATCTCAGTCAACAAGGGGAAGGTACTCCATCCAGACCTTCAGTCCCTGCACCTGACGGCCTGGTTCCTGAGTGGCTAGAGTTCCAGGCCTTGGGTCTTTCCAACGAGGTCCTCAACGTCGTTGAGGCATCCCGTAAGGAGTCAACCAGCAAATGCTATGCCTTCAAATGGAAGAGATTCTCCATTTGGTGTCAGGACAAGGGGTTGGACCCTTCTTCCTGTTCCTTGGCTAGCATTCTGGACTACCTGTGGTCCCTTTCTCAGCTAGGGCTTCGGTCGACGACCCTTGAGGTGCACCTAGCAGCCATCTCTGCTTACTGGGTGCGGGCCGCAAGCAGTCAGTGGCACAGGAGAAGGTGGTCGGGCGCTTTTCAAAGGCCTTTATCACATATCTCCTCCGGTGTGAGAACCTCCACCTTCGTGGGATCTACTGCTGGTATTGGCTAAGCTCTTGGGCAAGCCATTCGAACTGATGCACAGGTGTGACATCTCTCACCTGTCGTGGAAAACTACCTTCTTGGTGGCTATTATGTCAGTCAGAAGGATGGGAGAGCTCCAGGCGCTTTCCATTGACTCTCCTTATCTTGTCTTCCATAGGGACAAGGTTGTCCTGTGCCCCAACCGAAATTCCTTCCGACGGTGCTGTCGGAGTTTCACCGTAACCAGCTGTTGACTCTGCCGGTGTTTAACCCCAATCACACCTCTGAGGCCGAATATGGGCTCCATACGTTGGACCCTAGAAGGGCGCACTCTTAGCATAAGGAGCGGACTGCTGAAGTTCGGGGAGAGGTTTGCCAGCTGTTAGTCACCTACGCTGAAGCCGCACATGGCAGACCTGCAGCCAAGCGGACGATAGGCAGGTGGGTCACCTCCTGCATAGATCTCTGCTATAGGTTGGCAGGCATGGAGCCTCCCAAAGGGATAAGAGCTCATTCTATCCACCATACCGCTGCTTCAGTGGCTGCTTCTAGGGATGTCCCTATCCAGGAAATCTGCAGGACTGCTACCTGGAAGTCAGCACACACCTTTATTTCCCATTAACACATTGACATAGAGTCATGCCGGGATGCTGGTTTTGGGACCTCGGTTCTCCAGTCCTTGTTTCCTAAGCAGAAGCTGGCCTTGCCTCCCTCCTCCCGAAGAGGCTGTTAGGAGTCTGCCAATAAGTGTGGATTGAACAACATATCCACGTCCCTAGAAATACAGGTTCACTCACCTGTAACAAGAGTTCTAGGAGTGGTATGTTGTTCATCCTGACCTGCCCGGCCGGCGCCCAACCTGACTTCCAGCGGGCTAGATCTGGTGTCATGGGGCGGAGCCGAGGGTTTTACCACCCAGGTGGGTGGGAGGAGCCAGCTAGAAGACCTTCCGGCAGCATTTAAAGGGGCAAGGAACCTGCCAATAAGTGTGTATGAACGACATATACCACTCCTAGAACTCCTGTTACAGGTGAGTAACCTGTATTTTTGGCTCATTTGTCAACTATCAATGTGCCTCAGTAGCAGTGTAAATCACTTTGCTTATCAAGCTTTGCACTCCTGAGCCCCTGTTCCATTACTTTAGCTGTCCAAGAAGAGTGCACATAAGCGGCTTGGTGGCGCTGAGGGTTGAGGCGCTAGACACCACACCTCACGCCATGCCATGCCGGCAACTCGGATTCGGGGAATGGACTCGGAAGTCGGCTGGGGAGGAGGATCGGTGACTGGAGGACTGCTCTCCTTTCCTGGGGTGGGAAGTGGGCCTTGCATCGCTAACAGTGGCCCCTGATGGAGATCGAGGGCACTGCAGTTAGCAATGCTGTACCTAGGGGTGGCGTGGCGATGTGCATCAGCACATTCGGTGCGCAGATGCCTTTGGATGTCCTTGCTCCAAGGGCAGCATACACAAGAAAAAGTTCCACTCCCTGAATAGGCGACGACACCCTCTCATGCCCCATCACCACACACCCAATGCCGGGCTCAACCCACTGGCTCTCCCAATCCCCCTGTCCTGCCTTGGTTCTGGTGAGGGGGGCAATTGTCAGACCAGGTAGGTGGGGGAGTGTCTGTCCCCAATTTCCCAGTGGGGCGGACTTCATGTGGGTGATAGCGCTGTGGCGCTGAACGAGGGATGCCAGAGAGTGTTACAGGGTGGTGGTGATAAAAATCGTTCATAAAAAAAAGGGGCACATGGGGAGGTTCGCTTACTGAGACCCTGCCGTATGTAAAGTAAAAGCAGTGTTGAAAGAAAAAAAATTCTTCAAAGTGAGCTTGAGACAGCATAAATGGGATTAAGGTGTTTATGTACGTGGTTAAAAAGGCATTGTACAGTATGTAAGCATAGTTATTTAGCTTGTAGCCACAGAGCTAAAATAATAATGAAGTATTAATTGCTTCCTGGATAATGATTTGTAAAATCTTAGTGATTTTTCAAGTTTTGTTTGAATAGCAACAGCTTCCTCTCTGAGTTAGCTTTCTCTTTCCAGAACCTACCCAGTAGGCCTTCATAATTTAAATGGGCCCCTGTTGCAATGGGAAGGGATCATATTTTTGTCCCGAGGGGCTAGCCAGCCAGTCCCTTCCTGGTGCTGCCCCCCTTCCGTACTGACATACGTTCTGTTGTATGCATTGGGAGGCACACGATCACGTGCCCCGTTATAGCCTATAGGATGACTTTTCCAAGCAGATTTCTTTACATTAATCAGCACTGGGAAGATAATTAAGGCCAGCTGAGGTGCAACATCTTATTTTTGTGGGGTCTGCTTTTATCCTGTTTAACCATTTATTTCTGTTTCTCCAAAGAGATGGGTATTGGGAGCTGTACTAGTCAGTGCAGGAGCTCGACAAATTTGGCTTATCAGTAAAAGACTACAAATGGTATTCTTGCTTAAACAGAAACGGAGACAAATTCCACTAATCTTGACAGATCCATAAACAATTCACATGTCTACCCTGGGCAAGGGGTCTTGGTGGCTCCAAAACATTGGTGGCAACCCAGGTGGCTGTTGTGACTCTGAATAAAATAAATATATGTGAAAGATCAGCTAACAACTTTGGAAAACATAATATTTAGACACAATTCAGCTTGTATTTCATGTATCTTATATAGATTTCTCATTTCAATTATTACTGAAGAAATTCCCATTAAACAAGATATTTATCTCTTAGAGTTCATCTGCCTCTATAGCTTATTCCCTACCTGAAGTTATGATGCTTTCTTGTGACATTGCAGTTTGTTGCCATGGTAATAACTGTAATGTCACAAGCAGCATATTATGATATCAGATTGGGAAGAAACAATAGGAGCTGATGGTCTCTCCAGGAACAACTGTCCTGTTTTCACGTATGTGACCTCAGTAATAAATAATGAGGATATTAAATACAGAGCTAATGAGAAATATAAGCTGCTTTGTGTGTCCAAAAATTATGATTTTCAAAGTTCTTAAAGAGCAACAACTGTGCTCATTTCAAAACACTTCTTCATACCCCACAAAAGTAGCTTACCTCTCCGGGACTTTGTCAGTCCACTTTGCACAATTTTTCTTTTATTTGTTTTTGAAAGGGAAGGGATCGTAAATTCTGCTTGTTTTTCCGATCCCCTCCCTTTCCTGGTTACTATTCACGAATGCTCCTCCTCTGTACCGTCTCCACGCTCCGACGTTTATGAGCTATGTGTGTTTGTAGTAGTAGATTTTATTTATTTAAAGCACTCTTCCCCGAAGGCTCAGGGCACCCTTACAACAGAACAACAAAAATTCATCAAAATCATAAAAGTCGGGTAATGCATCCGAACAACACTAAAATTATACATCTAATAGATAATCCTGTCTAAGATAATGTTCCCTATGTTCTTAAGCAGAAACAGTAATTAACTCTCTTTCCTGTTAATCCCCAAAGGCTTGTTGGAATAAGAGTGATTTCAGTCCTCTTTTAAAGATCTCAACAGAAGGGCCCTCCCTCAGGTACCCAGGCAGTGAGTTCCAGAGGATCGGTGCCACCACCTCAAAAGGCCAATCCCCGGATGATTTCAGTCTTGACCTGGGCACTCTGAGGAGGCCCCACCTGCTGAGCAGAGAGAGTGACCAGGGCAGTAGGGATGCAGCAGCTCTGCCAGGTAAGCCAGCCCCAGCCCGTGTAGGGCCTTAAAGGTCAAAAGACCTATTTTAAAGGAGATGTGCCAGCGCACCGGCAGCCAGTAGCACCGGTGAAATATGACAAGATCTTGAAAGACCCGTCATTAGCCCAGCCACCACATTCTGTAGCAGCTGCAGGCACCCAAACGCACCCCCCTTGACCCTGAGATAGAACACGTTACAGTAGTTGAGCCTTGAGGTGACAAAAACGTGTATCAATGTGGCCAGATCTTCAGGAGGGGCAAGGGATTTTATCCGGGCAACATTCCAGAGATGGTAAAATCTTTGTGCAATGGTGCATCACATTCAGGATTTGTTTGTTGACTTACAAGGCCCTACGCAGTCTGGGTCCTGACTACTTAAAAGAGCTCCTCCTTCCCTACAACCCAGTGCACCCTCTCCACTGAACTGGTGCAGTCCTGCTCATTGTCCCCTTGTCTAGACTGAAACTATCTGGGAAAAGAGCCTTCACAGTGGTGACTCCACAGCACTGGAACACACTTCCCCTGCATATCTGTATGGCCAACTCAGTGCGGCCTTTAAAGCCTCTGTGAAAACGTACTTATTTTTTTAAACCTTTCTTGAATAAATACTGCCCACATTTATTTTATATTGTTTTAATATTGCTTTTGACTTGATCATTCTGTACAGCACTCAGAACCTTTTGGAATGGGTGCTTAAATAAAATGCCTACCTTAGAATGTGGTGAGTGCTCATTGATTTCGATGGAAGCCGCTGCTTAGTGATGTTTTTAATATTTTAGAGGGTCCCTGTGTCAGATCAAAGCAGTGACTCAACTAGCAAGGGCCATGTTAGTTGTGCCATGGCTTTGATTTCACCCAGGGATCCTCTAAAATATTGAAATACATCATTGAAGCTTGACTCCCATTGAAATCAATGGATCACATCCCCACGCTCTACAAACTAATACCTTGCAAAATGTCGGAGTGCAGGGACAGCACGGAGGAAGAGTGTTCGTGTATAGTAACATGGAAGTGGAAAAGTCGGGCAGATAAGCAGAATTTACAATCCCTTTCCCTTCAAAAACAAATAAATTGTGCAAAGTGGACTGACAAAGTCCTGGGGAGGAATGCTACCCTTTGGGGGTATGATACAAGCACCTTTACTGGTGCGGTTTAAGGTGTCAGTGGCTCTTTAAACTTTCAGATTGGGTGAGTGAGTCTAATTTTCCAGAACCTTCACAGGATAATACTGCAATGTATTGCCTTGTATTAGGACAGACTGCTCCTTTAAAGAGGCTTTTTCCTTTTTAGGATAGGAGGGTGAGCTGGGCTGCCTCTTTGGGTTCTGCTTTTACCCGTTTCTGCATTTGATTGGATTAGCACATTGGGAGATGAGGGAATTTGTCCAAGGTCACAAAGTAAGTTTTTGACTTCAGTGGGATTTGAACCTGTGATTTCACTTGTAATTTCAGTTGTAAGACAGGACCAGCAGAAGACTGAAAAGTTCATGTATGCTGCCCTCCACTTCAGTGGAAATAATCTATTAGTTCCTCCCCATCATATAAATATCCACTTTATTTTTAAACATATTAAAAGTCTCACTTTGCAGTCTGTCTGCCAGTACTTTGTTCCATATTCCTGTTATTCTCTGTGTATAATACAGCCTGTTGGTTTTAAATGTGCATGGTTTTAGCTGCTCATTGTGCCCCCTTGTTATGCTATAGTATTTGGTTTGTTTTTTATATTCATACTTTCCAGTAAATTATTGTCATAAAAACTAGATCTCCCTTATTCTCCTCCTGTGCAGTAACTGGATATTTAAGATGTTAATTTGTTGTGTGTAGCTTCTCCCAAATTCAGTCCACCCCAGAACTGTGAGTAGTACTCAGTCAGTATGAGGTCTGCTGTATTTCCAATACAAGGGAATTATTATATTACTTGATTTATCTATAAAATGTCTGTTAATGGAATTTACCAAATAGACTTTTTAAATATGTTGTCACAGTGAGCTTTTGATTTTAGATTAATTGTTATTCCTTAATCCTTTACATTTTGAGCTATTGTAAGCAAACGGTTCTGAAGATGATTCTTATGCCTTGGATTATTTTTGCCAGAATGCATTACTTTGCATTTGGTCGGATTAAATCTTATTCCACACTCCACTACCCATGTTCCCAACTCTGATAGATCAGACCGTAGAGTTTATTGTTTCTCTTTGGTATCCATCTCACCATTCAGTTTTGTATTGTCCGCAAAGGTACTATAATTGTTCATTAGTGAAGTACCAATATCAGATATAAAAACACTGAACAGTGCTGGACCCAATATTGACCCCTGTTGCACTTCACCAATAACGCTGGCTGATTTTGACGTATGACCATTTATTATTACTATTTGAGTCCCATCTTCCAGCCATTTAGAAGTCCACCTGATAATGTTGGTATTGAATGTTAGATCCGAAGAGATGTTATTAATCTAATGCTGATCTCATTAATTCATAGAAACAAGCCTATTAGACTTCCTGTGCAAGAGCTTTCTTTGGTGAAACTGTGTTGTTTACTTCCTGTTATTCCCAAGTCAGACATTTTTTGGTTCATTTCATCTTCAATAAAACTCTCTAGAATTTTGCCAAGAATGCTCGTTAGACTTCGTGGCCTATAATTTGGGGCTCTCTTTTTGTGCCACTTTTATAAATGGGAACTATAGTAGCTGTTCACTGGTCTTAATGAATTACTAAATCAGAGATGAATTTGTTCAATAAATAAGTTACTGGTACAGCAGTCTCTTTTGTAACTTTTTTTAGTAACCTTGGAGCTAAGTTGTCTGGGCCTGCTGATTGAGATACATCCGGCGCTAATAATTTCTTCATCGTGCCTTATCGTAGGTACAGTACTATCAGTTGCATGTATGGTCAAAATATTGCTTACTGTTTCCTTGTTCTGAAATACACTATCAAAAAAGTTATTCATTCTGATATTTCCATTTTTTTTTCGTGATAAAGATCCTGTCCCACTGGTGAACGATTCAGTGGCAGGTGCAGTATTTTTTAGGGAATGTATATAGCTGTAAAATGCTGTTGGATTATGTTTATCTGTTGCTAATTTAATTTCTGTGTTCGTTTTTGCTTTTCTGATTTCAGTTTTTCATTTTTTAAAGGAGATCTACTGGCTTGCTTGAAGCCCCGACCACTGCACAGATCGGGGCTTCAGTCCACAGATCCCCCCTGAAGTCACCCTATAGTCAGCCTTTAATTAATTCACTGCTCGTAAAAATATGTTAAGCTCCGGATGCAGCCGGCACATGCAAACATGGCGCTCCTCGCCGGGTCGCAATCTCGCTAGTATTAGCATGAGATGAAGACTCTCCACTGCCCCTGCCTTGTGGTTGCTCCTGTGTATGAAACTATAATAAGTGCCATATGTTGGATGCCCATCGGTATTTTTACGCACTGTGCCTAAATGCCATGTGAACTTAGGCTCAAGGCCTGGCTCTTGAGGACTTAAGAGTATGCTAACTTGCAACTCTCTGAAAGAATTCTTGGGGTGCTTAAGGGTTACAGGAAGCCTGCTACAAAAAAAAAATTATGCTGCAAAATGGAAAGGTTTTCATTTTGTTTTATACTTATTATTTGTACTCTTTGCCTCCTCGGCTGGGGGTGTACCTATGGTTTTCCCATCAGCCTTCAACCTCTGGCACCCCATCAGCCGCAGTTCCCATTCTTGACCTCCTTCCCCCTACACACAACCCAGATGTCTACTCAGCAGGTACATACCCCACACACTGGGGAGTTCCTGGTGAGCTGGGCTGGGAAGGAGAATCTTGGTGTGGCGCCGGTGGGCTGAGGCCTCATGCGCGCAGGAAGATTCCTTTTTCATTCTTTTTTTTTTCTCCCCTTTCCTTTCTCGTTGTCAGCGAGTGCGTGCAATGATGTCTAGAATGTCGCAGTGCATGCAGCCACATGCTGCACATCTGACGTCTGCCCTGCTGTCCTACACTCTCCATGCTACTGCGCACCGTCCCCCCGACTACCACCAGGAGCCAGTGCTGAAGCGGCTTTTGCCCCCACCCTCCCCATGAGAGGAGAGCTGTCCTCCGGATGCTCAATCCTCTCCTCCCTGTCCCACCTCTGGCACACCGAATTCGCTCCAGACCTCGGGTTTCCGACATGGCTCAAAGTGTGGTGTCCAGCACCTCAACCCTCTGCGCCACCGGGCTGGCCTAATGGAAGAGGTTTTCTATTTGGTGTGGCACCAATGACCAGGTGCCCAACCAGTCAGGCTTGTCAGTCCTTCTGGGCTATCTTACCCATTTGTACTCTTTGGGCCTAAGGCCCTCGACCCTTAAGGTCCACTTGGCATCAGTCTCAGTCTGTCTTTCGGTCTATAAAGGCTTCTCTACAGCAGCTAACCCTATTTTTAGAAAAATGTTCAAAGGGCTGTTACACTTGCACCTCCCTCATAGGGAATCAGTGCCCGCCTGGGACCTCAATGTCTGCATTGCTGCACTCATAGGACACCCCCTTCCCCGGAGCCCATGTTTACAACACACTTGAAGTTTGTCACCTGGAAGACTATATTCCTAGTGGCCATTAACCTCAGCCAGGAGGATTAGTGAGCTACGAGCCCTGTGCATAGAACAGGATTACGTGTCCTTTCACAGGGATAAGGTGGGCCTTAGGACGAATAGGAAGTTCCTCCCTAAAGTAGTCTTGGACATTCATTTGAGCCAGACTATAACTCTGCCAGTCTTCTTCACTGACCATTCCAGTTGAGGGGACCGGAGACTCCACAGCCTGGATGTTAAGAAAGCTGTCAGATACTGTCTTGACCACACTAAGGACCATAGGCAGGACAGGCAGCAGTTGTTCCTGACTTATGGGGATGTGGGAAAAGGAAAGCCAGTCACTAAAAGAACCGTCTCATGATGTATAGTGGCATATATCCACTTCTGCTATAGCAAAGCTGGTAAGGAGCCCCCAGTAGGCCTCAGGGCTTATTCTACAAGGGGAACAGCTGCCACAGTTGCAGCTGCCAGAGACATTCACCTTCAGGAAATCTGCAAAGCAGCTACACCTTTACCAAGCATTACAGTTTGGACATTCAGTCCAGGGGTGATGCCAAGTTTGGCACAGCAGTGCTGCAGAGGCTGTTTTCTAAGTAATGTTATGTGCCCATGTGTTGTTTATTTTATTATTTAACATTGTTAGGATAACTTAGATTAGGAGTCTACACAAGCAGGCTTCAGGAAAATCTGAGCATTCTAGAATGCAGCAGTTGGTAAGGGCAACAGATTTGAATGGTGGCACGAGCCAATAGATGTTCCATTGTTAACATACCGTTCAAAACTTTTCTCCAGGGTAGTTCAGTGCTGGAGGCTGACTGCTACAGTTAATCATATTGAAGAAATCCTTGAAAGAAACAAGATTACTAAGGTGAGTAATTTTTTCTTCTGTCCCATGCTTTCCTAAGACCATCATTTTTGTTTTATTTTTCAGGAACCGCATCACAGTAGAGTGCGTTTTCACAGCTGATCACTTCAGTTTATGTGCCAAGGCCCTATGCGCTCTTTTGAGGTAACGTCTGGTATCTGGAGTGATTCGCAGTGTCCTCTAGTAGGCAGTATAACTGCACATTTCTTCGTCAGGAGCGGGACTTTATTCTTCAGACTTCTCAATGATTTTCCACTCCCTGCCGTGTAGCTGCAGCAAGGCCATATAGTGAAAGTCAGTCTGTATAGCGGTTTCTGTAAGACCCTGCTCATGGTCTGACGTTTGGGTTTGAATCCTCTTCACCTTGTTCTGAGTTGCAGTCGGAGCCCCTTCTAATTTGTACAGCATTGACCTGATGTTTTTCAGCTCCTGCACAAGTGAGTGTGAGGTACAGCGGTGCCAGCCAGGACGCAGCCCAGTACCTTGCAGTATTATTGGGTCCTCGTCACTGCTCCAGATAAGAGTTTCCAGAATGAGTATTGTACTCCTCATTTCGAATTGAGGTGAGTAAAACCAAATTTGGGAGGAGTACAAATGCCGAAATCCTTGAATGGCAGAGAACTTTTTTGGATAACAATATATTTTCATACTGAAATAAAAATACATCTGTCAGTACTTCATCTGTCGCAATTGTCTTATCATATACAAATGCACATGGGCGCAAGTGCACAAACACACACATACTCCAGCCTTCGTGTGCCATCTCCTAACATGAGCAGCTCCAACCCCAAGGCACTGGTGCATGCCTCCGCTGTCTTTCAGCATGGACAATCCCCCCAGTTGCTACAGACTGCCTATTCTGCATGGAGCAATCCACCAGGTACTGCTATGTGCTTTTGTCGTAAGGCCCACACACACCCCAACAATACCTCCCAACTGGACAGAATTTTGTTACAGTCAAGATTACCTTCAGATATGTTTTTCACCATAGCCACATCTTTAGTTTTTTGGCCTTATTCTATTACCATCTTAAAAGAAGCATGTCTGCAATTTTGGTTACTTTTTTATTTCTTATTTTTACAAAAACGTTATCTCAGATTTGCAAGGGAGAATGTTGAGAGGTCCCACTGACATCTCTCATGATCAGGCAGGGCTGAAGCATCTAGTGCTGAAAATGGTCCCACACAACTTATCCCCACTACTGCACACATGCTCAAAACTACCTGCCTCTCCCTCCAACTCAGATTGGATACAAGTCTCCAATAAAATTATGCCCTCCCAGTCCTGACTTACGGCGCTGCATTGCTGTGTTACCTGCTGAAAATAGGTCACTGCTTACCACCTGACATTATCAAAAACAGATCACCACTCACCGCTGCTCTTGACAAAAATGGAACACGCCTTACCACTGCCCCATTGAAATGGATCACTGCTCACCACTGCCCTTGCCAAAAATGGATCACTGCTCACTGCCTGCTCTCTGAAAACATCATCATCATCAGTTAGAGCATCATGATAACCCAGCAAGGCTGTGCGCGGCAGCAATAACACATTTTTTTCACTCCCTGATCCAGTTTGCACAAGAGCAGGGTGGTGATACAGAGAACAGCAGTAAGTCTAAAAAAGTGCAAGCTGGGTAGTAAGTCCAAGGAACTCCTAGCCCAACATGCTGCTGTGTGAGGGAACCAAACTGAAGGATGGATTGCGCATGTAACCGACCAGGGCTCCTGCAGCTTAACTGTCCCACGATCTAATACACAAAGTATTCCAAATAAGCCACATAAATGCCAATATCAGAAGCGTAAATAGGGCATAAATGCACCTTATCTGGAGCACTGGTCCTCGTAATGAAGCTCAGACTCCGCACTACTCTATCGGCAGTGACTTCACTGACATCAGTGCCATTGGATCTTTAGTATCCACCCGAACGAGCACCAGAACAGGCAGACTGGACCTAGGTTAAACATCTCATCAGAATAAGGGCACCTCCGACAGCACATTGTTCCCCAGACACCATGTTGTGGCGTTGGTATAGTTATATTTAACCAAGGGGAAAGTGCCACCTGCAGAGTTACCGACCCAGTTTCCTGCAGCACCTAGTTTATTATGGTGGGTTTCTTGCAAAAACTGTCTTGTGATGACAATAATACAGTTTGAGGTAGACAACGAAAGGTTTGAATTTTAGTTATTCTTTTTCAGTTTTTCTTTTTGGGGGGGGGCTGACTGGCAGTTAACATGGGTAACACAAAATGTCTAATGGTTGATAACTACAGAAAAGCTCTCGGTTCCCTGGTGGCACTGTACAGCATTTTGTTTGTGTCCTGTAGGTGGAGCACCTGTACTGCATAATAGCTGTATACTCTTCATGGATGTGGTATCCAGTCTAGACTGGAAGTTATGCATCGAAACGCCTTAAACTTTTACAGTGTGTATAGCTTCTAGTGCACTAGGCCTATTTCTCAGGCATGACTCAGGAAGGCTACAGAGAGGTAAATACAATAAACAACAGGACAATTTGATGGTATCACAGCCAGTAACGCAGCTTAACAGTAAGCACTGTCAGTAGGCAAGTAGATTGTAATGCAAATCAGATGACACAACCAACTGGATAGAAGTGCAAACAGTTGATGTACCTATGCATTTCATTATTTATAGATGTGTCCATTACTATTAAAAACCTTTGTGTGTGACCTTAATGTACACTGGCTTCAACTCCTACATAAAGACTCTTCCTAGTAACAAGACGGAATATTATCTTTAATATTGCTCCCAACAGACATCAGTTCCTACTTTAGGACTGCACATGTAACCTATTAGTGCTTACAGCTTTAGCAAAGAGGCAGCAGCTAAAGGAGCTAATCAGGATACGCAATTTTTCATAAAAATTATGATTGGATAGAAAGTGCCCGCAGTCTCCAAAAATAACTGAAATAGCCTTGTAACTGACAACCAGATAGATTCTTGGTGAAGTGTATTTCTGTTGTGACTAAATATACGGCCTGAAATACTTGAACGGAGATCACATTTTCAAATTAGTTTAATTTGTGGTTGGAACAATGTAAATCACTTATCAGATTTTAGCCAATTAGGGTTCAGACTCGCTGTACCTCTTATAGTACATTCAGTGGTCTGTTGTGCAGGAGTGTTGAGAGTGGCAGGTTCCACGTCAAAATGAGGGGGAGAATGGTTACAATCACATTTCATGCAGAGAGAAAATGTGGCTTAAAACTTATATAGTAAATCAGTCTAGCTAACTTGAATGATTTATCATAAGTTAATAGGTTAATAGTAGGTGTCTTTTATGGTACAGGTACTACCGGAGAGTTCTTGTGTGAGGTTTGGGCAGCCAGAACTGCTTAGCTTCACTTTAGGTCTTCTAGCCCAAACCTCATGCAAGGACTCGGAGAAACCCTGTGAAGGACCTTTTAACTTATATCACCACTCTACTGCATTTCGCTGGATTACTCTGGCAGAAAAAGAGACTGATCCCTAACATGCACAATAAGGGTATCACAATATCAAATTTTAGTCCCTTACATGCACAATACGAATATCATATCATCAAATTTTTTTGTATCATGATAGTTGTGTAAAAAAGTATCACAATATAGTATTGCAATAATCAGCAGCATTTTTAATTTTAGGAAAAACAGTAAAAATCTGATGGGTGGAAGGTGGGCAGTCAAGAATCATGGTTTTACCTGGAAAGGTACACACTATTATGGTATGTCATGATGCACTATAATTGTGATATTGTTTTTCTACTGTGATAAATTATTTAGTGGTTATTATCATAATATATCATATTGTGTTATCGTGACATCCCTAATGCACAGTATGAATATCACACTACAGTCATGTCATCTTTTCTATATATTAATGGAATTACTGTTCCTTTGTTTGTTATATGTACTAGTGCTCTGCTTTAATGGCTACAGACCTTAGTGGCCCTAACCATTTACAGTTTAAAAAATGTTATATAAAGCAGACTTGAAGATATGGGAGCGGAAACGAAAAAGTGATTAAAATGTTTTCCATGCCTTGCAAACTCTCAGAGGACCAGGTAGTGTTTACAAAGCAAACAGAAGAAAATATTAAACTGCCTGTCCAGAACAGAATTCTTAAATAACTGAAATTGATTAACTGCTGTAATAAAATAAATGAATTGTGGGGATGAATTCTTACCCTGTGAAGTATGTAAGTCCAGATACTGGCTGTTTATGGTTTGCTTCATTTATTGCAGAGGTTAGATTCATAGATGTGTGTCGGCAGAAAAGGACCTTCTTGGCCTGAGTCTGCCCATTCCCCCCCTTTACTTGCCCCTCCCCCCCAGTACCTTAGACAGCCCCTTGTGTTTGTCCCATGTCCTTTTGAATCCCTCCACTGTTCTGGCCTCCACCACCACCTCCTCCTCCTCCAGCAGACTGTTCCAGGGCGCCACTACCCTCTCAGTGATGTAATGTCCCCTCACATTTCACGTAAACCTACCTCCCTCCACCCTCAACCCATGCCCTCTAGTTTTAGTGCCTACCTTCCCTGTAAATAAGCTCCCTTCTACTTTATTGATCCCCTTCACATACTTGAAGTTTCTATCATGTCCCCCCTCTCCCTTCTGGTCTCCAGCAGGTATAGATCCAACACCCATAACCACTCTTCGTATGGCTTCCCACTTAGTCCATGCACCATCTTAGTGGCCCTTCTCTGTACTCTTTCCATGCCGTCAATGTCCTTGTGTAGGTGAAGTCTTCAGAACTGAACCCCGTACTCCAGGTGGGGGCCTCACCATGGATTTGTAGAGTGGCATCAGCACCTCCCGTCTTCTACTAGTTATTCCTCTCCCTATGCACGCCAGCATTCTGTTTGCTTTACCCACTGCCTTGCTGCACTGGGTCCCCACCTTAAGGTTGTCCATGATTGTGATTCCCAGATCCTTTTCCTGCTCAGTTGCATTCATTCCCCCTCCCCCCGGTGTGTATTTTGCTTGTGGATTATTCCGCCCCATGTGCATCACTGTGCATTTTTTGGTGTTGAATTTTGGCTGCCATGTTTCCGATCACTCCTCCAGCAACCTTAGATCCTTTCTCATAGCCTCCACCTCCTCTGGGGTGTCCACCCTATTGCAGATCTTCATATCATCTGCAAAAAGGCAGACCTTCCCCTGCAGCCCTTCTGCTATCTTGCTGATGTAGGTGTTAAACAGGATGGGCCCCAGCACTGACCCCTGGGGGCCGTGCTCGTCACCCAAACTTCCTCTGAATGCACCCTATTTACCACCACCCTCTAAATTCTGCCCGTCAGTCAATTTTCCACCCACCTTGTTATTTTCTGCCCACTCCCAAACTCTCCAGTTTATTTACCATTCTTCTGTGGGGCACAGTGTTGAAGGCCTTCCCGAAGTCCAGATGGGCCATGTCCACTGCTCCCCCCCCCCCAAATCAAAGAACTCGATTAGGTTCGTCTGGCATGACCTCTCCCATGTAAAGCCATGCTGACGGATGTCCTGTAGCCCACTATCTTCTAGGTAACTAACTACCCTTTCCTTCACTATCGCCTCCATCAACTTGCCCACCACCGAAGTGAGGCTGACCAGGTGATAATTGTCCGCCTCCTCCCTGCTGCCACTTTTGTGAAGTGGCACCATGTCTGCCCTCTTCCAGTCTCCTGGCACCCACTCTGTATCTAAGAACATGTTGAATAACCTCGCTAGTAGTGCCACCAGCTCCTCCCTTAGGTCCCAGAGCACCCTAGATTGCAGGGAGTCCAAACCCCCACAGCCTTGTGTACCCTCAACTTACCCAGCTCCTCCCTGACCTTGTCTTTACTGATTGGACTAGGATCCACCCCTACGCCCTGCCTTCCCTTCCCCCTTAGCACTGGTTCCTTTCCCTCTCCCTCTATCGTGAAGACTGAGCCGAAGTATCTATTTAGCACCTTTGCCTTCTCAAAGTCCCCTTCCACTTGTTCTCCCCCCTCTCCTTTTACCCTTACTATCCCCTGCCTTACTTTCCTCTTCTCCCCAGTGTACCGAAATAAAGTCTTATCGCCTGCCTAGCAATTTTCTCCTCTGTTTCTGCTTTCTCCTTTCTAAGTATGCCTATTTGTAGATGACACAAAGATCTGCAACAGGGTTGATACACAAGGGGGGATGGAAAGGATGAGAAGGGACTTGGCAAGGTTGGAGGAATGGTCAGAAGTATGGCAGCTTAGATTCAGTGCAAAGAAGTGCAAAGTAATGCACCTGAGAAACAAAAACCCAGGGGAAGAGTACACATTGAGGGGGAGGTAGTAACAACAACAGAAATGGAAAGGGACTTGGGGGTAATCATACCAGAAGACCTAAAGGTTAGCAAGCAATGTGAGAAGGCAGTAGGGATGACTGGGGGATACTGGGATGTATAGGGAGAGGCATCACCAGTAGAAAACAGGAAGTTGTTATCAATCTGTACAGACAGTTGGTGAGACCCCATCTGGAGTACTGCTTGCAGTTTTGGAGACCCCATCTCCGCAATGATATAGACAAGATGGGGCAGTCCAGAGGAGGGCAACTAAAATGGTGCAGGGTCTGTAACAGAAGCCATACGAAGAGAGACAAAGGAGCTTAATATGTATACCCTTGGGGAATGGAGGGAGAGAGGGGACATGATAGAAACTTTTAAGTACCTCAGTGGAATCAACAAAGTCCAAGAGGGTAGCATCTTTCAGAAAAAGAGATGTGCAAGAACAAGGGGACACAATTTGAAGATAGAGGGGGGACGGCTCAGGGACAATGTGAGGAAGTATTTTTTCACAGAGAAGGTGGTAGACACATGGAATGGCTTTCCTGAGGAGGTCGTGGGGTCAAAAACAGTGGGGGAATTCCAAAATGCATGGGACAGACATAAGGCAATTCTTGTGGGAGGTAGGAAGAAATAGACTGTTGGTTAGCTAGTATCTGCAGCTTATCCAGTAGATAGGGAAATGGGCAGACTAGGTGGGTCAAGCGGTCCTTATCTGCTGTCAAAGTCTATGTTTCTATCCTCCATCCTGCCACCCTCAGTTTCTCCCTGTATGATTCCCTTTCCTCCTTCCCCTGCATCCTCTTATATTCCCTGAACATCTTTTTTCTCTCCCTTATTACCCCCTCACTTCCCTGTTGAACTATAGCAGCCTCCTCCTTCTCCTGCTCTTCCTCACCTTCCTTATGTAGCTCTCTGTGGCTTTAAGTCCCCCCCCCCTTGATCTTATTCCATAATTCTTCAACCCCCTATCTCCTCCATCCCTCCCATTTCTTTCTAGAATACCTCCTTCATTTTGGAAAAATATGCCCATCTGAAGTCCAGGACTTTTGTGGTGGTTTGTCTCACTTCATACCCTGCTCTAACCCTGAAGCCCACTGTGTTGTGGTCACTTGCTCCAAGACTGACTCCCACCCCCACTCCTTCCATGCTATCCCCATTGGTGAGTACCACGTCAAGAATGTTTCCCCCTCTAGTGGGTTACTTGACCAACTGCTGCAGGAAGGCTCCCTGGAGGGACTCCAGGATCTCGATGATCTAGCTGATGGGATATCCCAATCTATATCTGGGAGGTTAAGGTTGCCCACCAGCAGAATCTTCCCCTTTAGTGCCATCCGTTGTACCTCCCGCAACATCTGCATGTTCATTTCCTCGCTCTTCATTGGAAGTCTGTACACCACCCCCAGCCTTACAGAGTCCCCAGTCCTTTTCTCAAGTGTGACCGACAAGATTTCTACTCCCCCTTGCTCCACCTGGCCTTCCGTGGCCTTTATGTCCTCCCTGATGTACAGTGCAATCCCTCCCTTCCCTACCCTATCCTTCTTGAATAACCTGTACCCCAGGACCTCCACTTCCCAGGCCTGGTGCTTGGACCACCAGGTCTCTGTCATGGCTACAATATCCAGGCCTTCCCCCTTCATTATTGCTTCTAAATCCACCATCTTGTTCCTCAGGTATTGTGCGTTTTCTGAAAGTCCTTTCCACCATATACCCCCTCTCCCCACCTTCCCTCCCATGTCTTGTCTGTACTCTTCACCCTTTTGCGGGGAGTGCTTGCTAGTCTGTTCTCTCCTCCTGTTGAACCTTCACCCATCCTAGCCTTGTACTCCCACATTATCAGTTTAACTACCCCCTCCAAGACCTTATCAATGTATCCTTGCAGTCTCCCCCAGTACTCTTGACCACCTCTCACTCAGATGCAGTCTATCCTTCCAGTAAAAGGATAGACTGCATGTGAGTGAGAGGTTGTCCTGTGAATTATTTTTGCAAAGTAATCTGTAATGCTTGCTTAAGTGTTGTAGGATATTTGCATGTAGTTTGACCCTAGCAGTAGAAGTAATTTCCTTTATTTTATTTAATTTTTTTACTTTTACTAATAAGTACCGCTAAGGTGCAAATATAAATTGTACTTTTATAGCACCATCATTCTCTTGCATTCTTTCAGTTTTGAAGGAGAGAAAACCTGCTGATCACAGCGTGGGTTTGCTGCCTTGAGCAAGTTTGTGACTGCCAGCCCAGTTTTAATACTGAATGGCAAAACTGCTTTTGTTCACTTATTGCTTGGAACTTCATTCTGGATCCATGATCAGTTTCAGTGCGCTTTTTCATTATCAAAATGCACCCAAATTCCCAGACACTCCATCCTTGCAGATGATTGGCAGTGACTTAAAGGCAGACATACTATAGTATATTAAACACAAGCCCAGATTGTTTAGGCACAAGAACTGTAACCCGGCGCGGTGGTTATTCTTGGCTGTGCATCAAAGAGTGTTCGTAGGTATAGTGTTGGCCTGGGACAAAGACTGAATTGTTACAGTGATATAGTTCATCCTGCTGCTGCTTGGCAGGAGCCAGTGTGTTTTTTAGGTGAAGTTTGTGTGTGCCCTTGTCTAGTCACCCGGAAAAAGGATGTTCATATGACCTGTCACAGAACATTTGGTGCAATGGAAGGTGAGAACATGTAATCCTTATTATTAGGCAGATTGTTAGCACAGCAGCGTGTCTGAGGTATCATTTTAGGGCACAGCAGAGCCTTCAGTTGTGTAGCTCCATATGTGCTTTTGTAGAGCAGTTAAAAGAATTGGCAGTGTTATGACAGTATGCTTTTTAATTGTAACACTTTTGATGACCAGATTCTCCTATTCACTCCAGAACTGTTTAACTAGAGAAAACGAGTGTTGATTGTGCTCTGCAAGTACACCACATGCAATATTTTGCTGCAGATAGCCTTTCTGAGTTTTGTTGTGGCTTAACTTTTGAACTGACACGTTTTTCCATGGTGCCAAAAGCCTTTGGTTCTAAATAGTTGTGCTGGTTGATTTGTGGTAAATGTTTATGCTGGAGGATATGAACCATGAAATTTCAGTCGTATGTCAGTCCACTGTCCTGTCATTTATAAGCTTTTTCGAGGATATCTCTTTCATTAGGCCACAACTTTGAAACTATAGCCATCAGACACTAGGACCACACGGAAACTTTTTGCAAGCAGTCCACTAGGGGCCACCCACGATGACGTCTTATGCTGGCTCTCCCTATATAAATGTGGATGCCCCTTCCCTTCTCAGTTGCTTTCCTGCCGTTGACCATACTCGTCAGACCCTGCCACCGAAATGCAGTTGCTAAAATTGTTGTTTTTCTTTACTTTATAAGCAATCACTTTTTAAAAGTGATTTTTGGAGGTGTGTATGTTGTCTCTAGAGCCGTCGCTGTAGAAACTATTCAGATATTGTGAGTGTGATGAGAAAATTTACTCTAACGACTCGCATGACATCTGCATGTGTTGTCTCAGCCCAGATCACAACATCAAGGCGTGCCCGATTTGTAAGGGCTACAGCACAGCCACCTGGCAATGCAGAAAAGGCACTTTAAAAAAACACCTTTGAAAACAGTGCTTGGCCCGAATAGAGAAGGAGCTCCACCAGGAAAGCCCCACCACATTACTGGCTCACTCCTCGGGATTGAAATCCTTCAAGTCCCAGGAGAAAACGTCTGAGTCTCCCCACCATAAGCACAGAGAGAGACAGAAAGAAAAGGCAAGGAGCTGCTCTGTGTGTTCCAGGTCACCTATATATTCTGGTACCACCTCTTCTCTTCTAGACTGGCGACCACTCTGGTGGTGATGCAGCCTGTTGCCCAGACCATTGACATGGCTGGGTCAACTCCTAGCGCCTTCAGACCTATTACAGTTAATGAGGCACCATTGACTTGGGGGCCCTTACCTCCCTCATCAACCTTTGCCAGTGTTCCCGTTGATCACATGGGCACTGATGTCCATGCCGTTCTTGCGTCCTTTACAGATATTCTCAAACACCTGTTACCTCCTCCTCCATCAAAAAGTTTTCCATCGACGGGATCCACACCACAAACCCCAGTGACGATGCCTGCTAAGACAACATGCCAGGTACCTTCCAGGCCGTCAATGGCTTCTTCAGCTCCACCATTGCGTCCTCAAGATCACATCAGTGAGGACTGAGAATATAACCCAGAGCTTATTCTGGAAGAGGAGCAAGAAGGAGAGGAATTTGTGGACTCCTGTGATAGAACCGGTTCCACAGTCTCTACTGGGAGTGAAGACTCTGTGGTCTACACCCCCAGGTCTCCCCCTGAAGACCCCTCCTTTATAACAATGATGCAGGAACTTTGATCTGCAATGGGGTTTGATGTAGAGGAGCAGGACATTACTAGGAAGAACTTTGTAGACTTAGAACTGCATGATGCGCTACCAATAGTTATTCCTCCCCTTCTGCCAGCCCTAGAGGATGCCACTTTGGCTGCTTGGCACAGACCTAATATAGGGAAAGGGAAAAGGGAAATTGTTTAACCAGGAAAGGCACACTAAGCTGGAGCTTGTTTCCAGGTGCGACCTCGGAGTACAAGGAAGTTAAGTGACTTGCTCAGGGTCACACAGTATGCAAGTGCAAGCTGTGGGATTCAAACCCAAGTCTGGTCTGCTGGATGTCACCAGATTTGCAGCGCAGAGCCTTAGACCACTGCGCTATACTGCCATACCAAGGAAGGCAGATAAGTTGTACCAGGCCCCATCAGGCAAGCCCTTTATCGCAGGTCAGGCCAAGGCAGACTCTGTGGTCATCAGTGAGGCCCATGACAGGCCAAAGAGTTCCCTTCCTCCTGATAAAGAGTCCAGGAGGCTTGATGTCATGGACAAAATAACTTTTGCTTCCATTTCTCTGGGGCTGAAGATTGCAAATTACCCAGCCCACATGGTAAAATATCAGACTAATCTTTGGAGAAAGGCAAAGGCAGCTGACCAGGCCCGCCCAGAGAGTACTGCTAGACAGGAGATACTGAATGCCCTGTCTGCAGATGCCAACATATGTAAACATCTCCTGTACTCCACATATGCTATCGCTGATGCCTCTGCCAGGGCAGCTGCCTCTGCTGTTTGTCTCATAAGGCACTCCTGGCTCAGTGTGTCTGGCATTGCAATTGATGTTCAGCAGTCCATCCTCAGTGCACCCTTCAGTGGATATAAACTGTTTGGAGCAGATATGCAAGACATTCTCTGCAATTTGCAGGCCTCAAACAGAACTCTGAAATCAGTACATTCCCTCTATCATACCCAGACAATGACTAGACAGAGGGGTACCCTTTCATCCAGCCACGAACAGACATCAGTCTGTAACAAGACAGCGAGGCAAAAGGAGAGCTGCAACAGCCTTGCCCCTGTCAGACTGCACCCCAGGTGCCCACTCAAAAACCCCTAGAGGTGGCACTGCATCAGCAGCTGCAACAACTGGCTCTGCCTGACTCCTTCTTCAGCCCCCACCACCTATACCTCCAGGGGTGATGGTAGAGGGTCGCCTTTCTCTCCACATGGACCAGTGGAGAAAGGTAACTTCGGATGCCTGGGTCCTGCAAATAATAGCACAAGGCCGTGCTCTCTAGAGTTTCTGGAACTACCTCCAGACCATTCGCCAGTGCATGTCCATTACCATCCAGGTCACATTCCAGTGTTCCTGGAAAAAATTCACACCCTGCTGCAGATGAGGGCCACAGAACCTGTCCCCCTGGAGCAAAGAAACACAGCATTCTATTATCGGTACTTCCTAGTTTCAAAATGGACAGGGGACCCAAGACTCATTCTGGATCTCAGGGACCTGAAATTTTTGGAGAATACAAGAAGTTCAGAAAGGTAACACTGCAAGGCCTGCTTCCACTGTTGTAAACAGGGGACTGGATTGGCTCCCTGGATATGCAGGATGCTTACCTACACGTCAAGATCTACACCCGCTCACAGGAAATGTATTTATTTATTTAAGAGTTTAACCAGGAGGGCATACTGAGCAGAGGTTGCTTGATTCCAGATGCGTCCTGGGGGACAAGTCCCAAAATTTAATTTAATACATCACAGATCACATTAGTTGTACATCACATGTGCCGGTAGGCCTGGGAATTGCACACAGTAAGCAGGTAGGATACAAAGGAGACGGGAAAATACACTTAAATATATTTTCATAGGAAATGCCTAAGATTCTTGTTCCGGGGGAACACTACCAGTTCAAGGTATTGTACTTTGGCTTGTCATCTGTGCCACGGGTATTTACCAAATGTTTAACAGTTGTGGCAGCAGACCTTCACAAGGAAGATCTATATGTCTTCCCGTACCTAGACGACTGGCTTCTCAAAGCTCACTCCAAGGAGCAACTTTCTCATACCCTAGACTGCACAAGACACCTGTTTGATGCTCTAGGGATTATTATCTATGTAACAAAGTCAGTATTGACCCCAGTCAGTGTTTTCAGTACATAGGGACAGTCCTGGATACAGCCCAAGGTTTTAGCTTTCATGCCACAAAACAAGGCAGAGCGTCTAATGGAACTAGCCCAGATAGTCTACAAAAGCAGGTATGACACAGCCAGGATATTCCTGAAACTCCAAGGCCTAATGCCAGCAGTCATCACTACAGTACCACTGGCCAGTCTGCACATGAGGATCCTTCAGTGGACACTAAGAGTCCAGTGGGACCAACGTACAGGTGACCTAGAACAGAAAGTTCTAGTACCCTCCCCTGTCAGAAGGGTACTTCAATGGTGGATGGCACCCAACCATTTGTTGAAAGGAGTTTCTGATTCGCTCTCCTCCTCAGATTCTTACTACAGATGACACTGTGATGGGCTAGAAGCACATCTGGGGCCTCATCAGACACACGGAACATAGACAAAAGTGGAGAGCACCCTCCACATAAACATCCTAGGAATAAGAGCTATTCTATATGGTCTACATGCCTTCCAGTCTCATCTCTCCTTGGGTCCTCTATTAATCCAGACACACAATATAAGTCCTTCTGATCAGTGCAAAGGGAAGGAGGTCGGAAGGACTCGACTGTGCTTCACATCACAGACTTTCTTATTATTTTAGGAAGCTGCCCGTTGGAGAGTGAAGGAAGGGAAAGGCGATTCCCACACACTGAACAACACGTACGACAGCAGGGTGATCAGAGCCACTGAGTTCACACGGGGCACACTCACAGATGCTAGTCAGGTGGAGCAAACTGGAATCGGGGTGCACAGGTTCTGTAAACATATTTTACAAACAGTGCTTTACCTTATTTGTGGTTGGTGTATTTTCTTTTCTTGATACTGGAGCCGTGTTTTTGTTGTAGTAAAGGAGCTGGCTGATTTGTTCTTTGTATGTGGGAAACAGAGCTGGTTGTTTCCCCACAACCCTACAACCCTTCTGGGGGATTAGGCCCACCCTCCCCTTCCCTACAACTCTTCTGGCAGGATTAGGCCCACCCTCCTCATCTCCATTCCCACCCTCCGAGTGGTGGTCCACTTTTATTGGCGTGCTTGCCGGGTGACGATCTTCAACTTCCTGCCACACGTTCAGGGCAGAGATACCTACATACCTACACACATACACATCTAGTCACTAGCTACAGGGGAAAGGAAGAAAGAAAAAAAAAAAGGAAAAAACCCTAATAGAGTATAGAAAGAGTAGTCGATAGGGGACACAGGAGAAAAAGACATGCGAGAAGAGAAGAACAGTGGCAGAAGAAAAGGATAACATAAAACAGGGAACAGTAACAAAAAAAAATAAAAAGGGTCAGGGCACATGGTAAAGGGGTATTAAACAAGTAAAGGAAAAAGATAATGCAGGGAGTGGTGCAGTGCTCTGGATGCAGTGCAGCAGTCTTCAGGAGAACATTCTGGGAGCTGCGGTGCTGCCCCATTTGCAGACGCCTCTCTGGATTGAGGGCAGAGGTGGCTAGTCTCCAGGCCAAGCTGGCAGGAGTACTGTGGACCTTTGCCTTCACCCAGAGGCCACCTTGTCCCCAGTCATTGCCACAGTGACTGCCCAGGCAGATGGTGGGATGGACTACAGTGGGCTCAGGGAGGTTCAGGGTGGGGCAAGAGGTACACCCCCCATCCGGTCAAGTTCAGTAACTCTTATACCGTTCTGGAGGAGTGGGAGAGTCCCATAAGGGAACCTGAGGCTGCTACTAGGGAGGAGGTGAAGATCCTCCAGAATGGAGACCCAGGGATGGGAGGTAGCGGACCCCATAGGAAGAAGTTGTTACTCCTAGTGGGGTACTCCATTGTCCGGGGACTGGATCTGGGCACAGATAGGGAGGTCAAGTGCCTTCCAGGAGGTGCAGCCTGGAGGGAGGGGGAGCAGATCCTGAGGATCACTGAAGCAGTGACTGGAGGTAATTACTCACCTTAGAATAGATGACCTATCCAAGGACAGGGTTAGCTTGGAGCAGGTACAGAAAGACTTCAGGGAGTTGGGAGGGTGCCTGGGGAAGGTTGCAAGCTCTGTGGCATTCTCAGAGGTGCTGCCAGTCCATGGCGGGGGGGGGGGTTAGAAATCTCCATATCAGAAACATCAACACATGGCTGAAGGGATGATGCAGCACAAAGTGGTGCGACTTCGTTGGGGACTGGGGACCCGCCTGGAACGATGGAGCCCTGCAAGTCCAGCAAGACCCCCTTAACTATGTCAAGCAAAAAAAGGGGAATAAGACCCTATTTTGGGGTTCCATTCCCTTTCCACCAAAAAAAAAAGAAAAATTTTTTAAAAACACTAAACAAAAAGAAGGAGATATTTTCTCTCCCTTGGAATTTTTATTTTAGAAACAGAAACATAGAATTTCACAGCAGATAAGGACCACTTGGCCCATCCAGTCTACCCATTTCTACTTACCTAAACTATTACCGCAGAATTTGCTCGATCTACAGCTCTTTTTGACTGTCCCCTTCCTTTCCTCTATGACTCCCTTGTGCTTATCCCATGCATTCTTGAACCACACCACTGTTTTCACTTCCACCACCTCTGCTGGAAGGCTGTTCCAGGACTCCACCACTCTTCCTATGAAGAAGTACTTCCTCTCATCTCTCTTGAACCCCCCCCCAAAGCATCATTGCATGTCCCCTTGTTCTTGAGCACCTTTTCTTTTGAAAAATACTCCCCTCCTGTGTCTTATTTACCCCCATGAGGTATTGAAAGGTCTCTGTCATGTCTCCCCTCTCCCTCCTCTGTTTGATGGTGTACATACTGAGGTCCAGTTTTCCACTCTTCTCCCATCCTTCTCCTCCTCTTTATATCCTTGATCTCTGAGCTACTTACCCGCTGATGACAAGCTTGCCCTCTACTCCTCAACCCTATGGGTTGCGCAGTCTGCTATTTAGTTGCCCCTCAACTCTGCCTAATCTCTTAACCTTTTTAGCTCCATAGGCTGTTGACCTGGAGAATAAGAGATGGAGCGCACCCCTCTTCAGGCTCTTCCACTCTTCTAGGGAGTGGCAAGAGGACCTCTTCCTCTTTCCCTTTTCTTTCTTCTGTTGTACTTGTATACCTTCTGCTTTTTCTGAGCCTCCAAGGTTCCTTTACCTGGGCTTGGCAGAGGACACCAGGAGGAAGGAGTGCTGTGTGACTGGACTTCTCTACTGGGACTAAAGAAGCAGAACTCTTCTACTGGGACCTTTAATTTAGGGTAAAAAAAAAAAAAAAAAATGGTGTGTTTGTCTGAGTTAGCTGTAGTGAATGGTTGTCTGAACAGTTATCTAGGTGTAAATCTCAGGTGGCTGAAGGGGCTTAATAGCTGTGCAATTTAATTACTTGTAGAAATATCTAGTAAGTAGGGGGAGTGGCTTAGCTAGAAGGAAGCTAGATATAAATGCTGCCTAAGAAAACAGAAGAAAGAATAAGGATTCCAAACAATAGTGAAGGGGCCAGAAATAAGACATGATGGGAGTGGTGCAGTGCAGTGGCTGTGGAGCAGCAGTCTTCCGGAAGACATTCTGGAGGATGCAGTGTTGTCCCATCTGCAGGCACCTCTCTGGGCTAAGGGGGTAGGCTGCTCATCTCCAGGCTAATTTGGCAATGTTTGTAGGACCTCTTCTTCCATCCAGGGACCACTAGGGCCACTACCATTGCCTCAGAGGTTGTCAAGAAAGAGGAGCGGTTGGACCACAGTGGGCTCAGGGAGGTTGAGGGTGGTGGAACAGAGGTGCATCCCTCCAGTTGTACCTCTCCACAATTCCTATGCCATTCTGGCAAAGTGTGATTTCTCTATGGAGGCACCCGCAATGGAGACCAAGGAGGATGCTGGGAACCTCCACAAAGGAGACCCACAGGAGGGTGGCATGGGACCCCACAGGGGAAGGAAACAACTCCTGGTGGGGGACTCCATTGTTAGGAAGGTAGAACTGGGGGAGGAAGGAGAGAGGGAGGTAAGATGCCTGCCTGGCGCCATGGCTTGGAGGGACAGGGAGCGAATCCTCAGAATTGCCAGAGCAGCTGCACAGGGGAGGGAGCTGGATGTCATTGTCCACCTAGGGACAAATGACCTGGCTAAGAAAAGGATCAGAGCAGTGCTGAAAGAGTTTATGGAATTGGGGAGGGGCCTTAGACAAGTAGCACGTACGGTAACCTTCTCAGAGGTGCTGCCTGTCTATGGTGTAGGAGAGGCTAGGGTGCTCCACACCATAGGATTCAATCAGTGGTTGAAAAACTGGTGCAGAGCTCAGGGATTTGGCTTCATTGGGGACTGGGGGTCCACCTGGAGTGATGCAAGCCTGTACTGGCATGATGGGCTGCATCTGTCCAGGAGGTGAACCAGGATCCTAGGTGATAGGTTTAAATGCTTCATTGGCAAGCATTTAAACTAGCCAATGAGAGCACTGGAAAGGAGCAGGGAAATCCTAGCCCCCAAAAAGTCATGGTAGTAGGCGGTAAACTCCAACATAGAAATGTCGATAGGAAGAAGGGAAGGGGTAAATGGAGAAAGTGACAAAGGCAATAAGGACAGGGATGGGGCAAAAAGGAGTAAGGCCATCAGGAAATGGAGGGTAATGAGTACCAGTGCCCGTAGTCTGGGCAACAAGCTCCCTGAACTGGTGGCCTTGATGGAAAAGGGATGCCTGGATATTGAAGCAGTCACAGAAACATGGTACACAGAGGACAATGACTGGGATGTTAACATACCAGGGTACATAACCTACAGGAGAGACAGGGAGGGGAGAAGAGGGTGAGGAGTAGCTCTCTATGTAAAGGAAGGGATAAAAGCAACTGAACAAAAGAGTAAACAGGTAGGAGAGAAGGCACTGTGGGTCACCTTGGAGACTGGAAATGGCACCACAGTCCACACAGGGGTTGTGTACAGACCCCAATGTCACGGGGAGGGAATGGACAAGGATATGATAGAAGGCATTCTTAGGATGGCAGAAAAAGGGGAGATACTATTGATGGGAGACCTGAATATGCCAGATGTTAACTGGAGCACATTTGCTGCAGCCACATCCAAGAGCAGGGCCATTCTCGATGCCCTACAGGTAGCATGCCTCAGACAGCTAGTTTTGGAACCCACTCATGAGGGAGCAATCTTAGACCTTGTACTCTCAAATGGGGACAGTGAGAGGATCTCAGATCTAGAAGTGGGTTGCCATCTGGGAACAAGTGACCATCAAACAGTATGGTTCACGTTAAACTCAGCTACAGAGTCAAGCCGTACAAAAGTGAGGGTACTGGACTTCAGGAGGGCTGACTTTGGCAAGATGGGAGAGTGCCTCAGAAAAGCACTAGCAAACCGGTTAGGAGGAGGGGTAGAGCAACAATGGGGAATCATCAAAACTGCCATCACAGAGGCAACAAGCCTTTGAGTGAAGCAAATAAACAAATCAAAATGAAAGAAAAAGCCACTATGGTTCTCAAAAGAGGTGGCGGGGGAAGTCAGGGAGAAAAAGATAGAATTCAGGAAGAATAAGGAAACACAGAAGGAGCAGGACAGAGAGCTGTACCAGTTAAGGCAGAAGGAAACAGGTAGGGAAGTCAGAATAGCAAAGGCCCAAACTGAGGAAAAGATAGCCAACTCGGTTAAGAAGGGGGATAAAACCTTTTATAGGTATATCAGGGAGCGTAGAAAGACAAAGGGAGGGATAGTGAGGCTGAATAGAATGGGCGGTGGGTGGGCAGAGGGGAACAGTGAAAAAGCAGGGATACTGAACGAATATTTCTGCTCAGTATTCACAAAAGAGGAGGGGGAGGTGCCAAATCCATTTAACAGAAGCAGTCTTGATAGGGGGGTCAATCCCAGTCCTTTCACAGAAGAAAGGGTTCTGAAAGAACTCCTAAAACTGAAGGTGGACAAAGCAATGGGGCCTGATGGAATTCACCCCAGAATTCTAAAAGAATTAAGGGGAGAACTAGTGAAACCACTGACTACCATTTTTAACAAATCATGGGAGGATGGTGTGGTACCAGAGGACTGGAGGAAGGCGGATGTGATTCCCCTTCACAAAAGTGGGACCAAGACAGGAAACTACAGACCTGTCAGTTTGACCTTTGTGGTAGGGAAAGTGATGGAATCTCTTCCGAAGGAAAGAATTGTTGAGTACCTAGAGGCCAGTGGGGCACAGGACCCAAGGCAGCACGGGTTCACAGTGGGAAGATCATGTCAGACAAATCTAATAGATTTCTTTGACTGGGTGACCAAAGTAGTAGACCAGGGAGGGGCTGTGGACATGGTCTACCTAGACTTTAGCAAGGCATTTGACACAGTCCCACACAAAAGATTAATAGTCAAATTAACCAGCCTGGGAGTGGGTCCCAGGGTGGTAGCCTGGGTAAAACATTGGCTGGACAACAGGACACAGAAGGTAATTGTAAATGGAGTCCACTCTGAAGAAAGAGGGTTACTAGTGGGGTACCATGGGGTTCAATACTGGGTCCAGTCCTTTTTAATGTCTTTTAAGTGACATTGCAGAGGGACTGGAAGGAAAAGTATGCCTCTTTGCAGGTGACACAAAGATCTGCAACAGGATTGATACACAAGGAGGCGTGGAAAGGATGAGAAGGGACTTGGCAAGGTTGGAGGAATGGTCGAGTATGGCAGCTAGGATTCAATGCAAAAAGTGCAAACTAATGCACCTGGAAACAAAACCCAGGGAAGATTACACAATGGGGGTATTAACAACAACAAAAAAGGAAAGGGACCTGGGGGTAATCATATCAGATGACCTTAAGGTTAGCAAGCAATGTGAGAAGTCGGTAGGGAGGGCTGGGGGTATACTGGGATGCATAGGGAGAGGCATCACCAGCAGAAAACAGGAAGTTGTTATCCCTCTGTACAGACAGTTGGTGAGACCCCATCTGGAGTACTGTGTCCAGTTCTGGAGACCCCATCTCCGCAAGACATAGGATAGAGGCAGCCCAGAGGAGGGCAACTAAAATGGTGCAGGGTCTGCAAGAGAAGTCATACGAGGAGAGGCTAAAGGAGCTTAGTATGTATACCCTTGAGGAAAGGAGGGAGAAGGGGGACATGAAAGAAACTTTTAAGTTATTTATTTATTTAAACGTTTTACCAGGAAGGCATACTGAGCAGAGGACTGCTCGATTACAGATGCGTCCTGGGGGAGGGGAGAACATAGGAAAACAGTTTTACACAGTATAGATAAGAAAATACATAGTAGGAGAAATACTAACATTTGGGTCTGATTACATGTCGGTAGTAGCTTGAGAGATACAAATTGGTAACCACAGTACGTACGGTACGAGATAAACACTTGAAGTCAGGATAGACAAGTGAATACATTGTGGGAGATCACTAACATTTGGTTCAGAATCCACGTTCATACAGGATTGAGTGTGCCAGTTGGTAACACAGTTACATACAGCAAGTGTACAACAAAATTAAATTTTGAGCCATATGAGAGACAGTATAAAGTGAGAGGACAATAGTTAGATACTGATGAATTACAAATATGCTAAGTGCCGACATTTCCAGAGAGTTGCCTAGTAGTTGGTAGACACCTAGACACAAGCACAGGTAGGGATGAAATGATCTTGGAGCATGGAGTTTAGGTGGGAAAGGGAGGTGAAGCGACGAATGTTAGCTGGGAGGGAGTTCCATAGCGAGGGAATGCGGTAGCTGAACCCTGATTGCTCTGTGGAGGTTGACCGGTATGGGACAGCTAGGCACCTGGAGTCTGAGTTTCTGAGTGTGTATGCTTGTGTGCTAGAGTTTAAGATGTCGGAGAGGTAGGAAGGGAGCGGCTGAGTCCAATACTTGGCCGTAATTTTTGCGCAGTGGGTTAGCCTGTGATAGTCAAGTGAGGTGAGGTTCATTGCTTGATATAGGGCACAGTGGTGTGTGGAGTAGGGGCTGTTTTAGGGGCGGCGGCAAAGAGTGGAAGAGGGTCCAGCCTAGCTAATGTGGTCTTTGGGCCGGTGCCGTAGACTACGTCCCCATAGTCGAGGACTGGGAAGATCATTTTATTTACAGTGTCCATTCTGGCTGGAAGGGGTATGTTGTCACGATTCTGGTAAAGTGCACCAAGCCTTGGGTGCAGCCTCTTAAGTATGGCGTCAAAATGTGCGGAAAAGTTGAGGTGCTGGTCAAGCCAGACACTGAGGTATCTGAAGGTGGTGCAGGACTCCAGTGGGGACCCTTCCAGGGTGTGAAAAACTAATGGTGAAGAGAGCCTAGAAATTTTTTACCTTGTCCCAAAGGTTAAGGAAACTGTTTTGTTAGCATTTAGTAGGAGGTTATTTGAGTGGAGCCAGTGCTGGACTGTGATGAAGTCGTGCTGAAGTCTGGACGCAACTTCAGAGGACGAGCGGCCGGATGCATATAGCACCATATTGTCTGCGTACATGTGGATGGCAGAGTGTGTGCAGGTGGAAGACAGATCATTTAGAAAGACCGAGAATAGGAGGGGCCCTAGGACAGATCCTTGAGGCACTCCTGACATGATTGGGAGGGGATCCGACATGAACGATCTGATACAGACAGCTTGGGATCTGCCAGAGAGGTAGGAGTGGAACCAAGATGTGGCCCAGTCAGATAGGCCAGCCTTGGCAAGTTTTGACAGGAGAGTGACTCACCATATCGAGAGCCTTTGCCAGGTCGATAAAGATGGCAGCAGTGATGTGGCCAGCATCCATCCCTGTGAGGATGGAGGTGGTAGTGGAGTGGGATTTCCTAAAGCCAGACTGGTGGGGGGGGGGGGGAGGAGGTAGAGGAGTCCAGATAGGTGGACAGGCGAGAGAGAACCAGGCGTTCTTGTATCTTGGCAAGGGTCGGTAGGAGGGAGATGGGCCGGTAGTTGCTTGGGTTTGTGGCATCACCACACTTTGGAAGTGGGATTATGGTGGCATGTTTCCACTCAGTGGGGACTTCTGCTAGGATGAATGATACGTTAAAAAGGGAGGCTAGGGGCTGAGCTATGGCAGGGGCCCCCAGGTGGAGCATTTTGGAGTCCAACCCCATGGGATATTTTGCCCTTTTCAGGGTTAAGGGCAACCGTTGCATTGTATACCTCATCAGGGGTGACTTGCAGGAAGGAGAAAGGCTGAGCTGCAGCGCCACAAGTTGGGGTGTCAGTGGGGGCATGGTGAGCTGGGTGTGGGGTGGCCCTGGGAGTAGTATGACAGGTAGTGAAGACAGTGTTAATCAAGGCGGCAACTGCTGAGGGGTCAGTGATGATGATGAGACCACCAACCTGCAGGGACAGGGTTGGTGGTTGTGATGGTGGGCAGAGAAGTGATTTGACCACCTTCCAGAAACGAGATGGGAGATGGGAGGAGGAATTGAATGCGCATAAGAAATAGTTGGCCTTTGCTTGGTGGATTCTTTTGGTACTAGAATTGCGGAGCGGTCTGGAGGTCGGCCTGGGATTTGGAAGTCTTAAAGGTTTTCCAGGCCTTGTCTCGGACTCAGAAGTTGGCTAGGATATCGGGAGAGATCCATGGTAGATGGGCACCTCAGACTCTGAACCGTTTGAGTGGGGCGTAGCGGTCCCAGATGGCAATGAAGTTGGACTTAAAGTATGACAGTGCCTCACCTGTTGAGGTGAAATGAGTGATGCATGACCAGTCATAGCTGCCCAACTCATTTAATAATGAGGGGAGGTCCAGGGATTTGTAGGATCTCGAAAGTAGGATTCTGGGAGGGGGAGCTTTGGAGTACTTCAGTGAAATCAACAAAGTCCAAGAGGGTAGCATCTAACGCTAACATTTCACCATTTGTGGCATGTTCAACAGACCTAGGACTGCAAGACTAACCTTATTGTAACTTTATTCTGTATATGTTTGTTGTCAACTTGTAAGCACCACTGTGTAACACTAAGCAAAGAAGCTTGTTCACATCAATCTGTATACTGTGTTCTCATAAAGCTGTATGTTTGTCCAGACGTGGAGCCTTTGCAAAGGAGTCTCTGACTCAAAGGTTGTAATTCCGAAAATTAATAAATAAATAAATCTTTCAGAAAAAGAGACGTGCAGGAACAAGGGGACACAATTTTAAAGATGGGGGGGGGTTCAGGGGCAATGTGAGGAAGTATTTTTTCACAGAGTGAGTAGTGGATGCATGGAACAGCCTTCCTGAGGAGGTTGTGGGGTCTAAAACTGTGGGAGAATTCAAGAATGCATGGGACAGACATAAGGCAATTCTTGTGGGAGGTAGGAAGAAATAGGCTGTTGGTTAACTAGGATCTGCGGCTTATCCTGTAGGTAGGGAAATGGGCAGACTAGGTGGGCCAAGCGGTCCTTATCTGCCATCAAAATCTATGTTTCTATGTTTCTACTGCCCTTCCCTCTATCTGTCATGTGGCTTTTAGACTCTGGCTCCTGCCCTTTTTTATCCGCTACCATGTGCTCTTAGGCCCACTTAGATTACTAATAAATAGTCGGGTTTTATTCTTCTTATGATTTTATATACTGTATCCTTTTCCTATCCCTCTGGGCTAGCTTTCTTAGTTCTCCTCTCTTTCTCTGCAACTTGTTTCTCTCCTGGTGAACAGAACTGAGGAAGGTGGGGGGATGCCAGTGTTGGTTACTGGCCAGCCCATGATTGCCATATCAGTACTTCTGCCCCTTGGGCGGAACAGGCACCAACATCGATCCCCCTACTCTAGAACACAAAAGACTTTGTTCCCACGGGGTCCTAGTGCCTCTGGCATAGACCCATTAGTGGTAATAAATGGTGTAAGTATTCTGGAAGATCAAGATTTACAGTGAGTACATAATTTTCATGTTTTAAATTGTAAAACTGAGAAGTCCCACTCTCACTACAACATATCTGTGAGAAACCGAAACTGTTCTGTAGTTTCTCACAGGCATGCTGTAGTACTAGTTTTAACCAATCAAAACACAGGGATTAGCATTAAGTCCCATTACTGAGTCTACTCTGAGAGTTAAATTGGGTTATATGGGTGCGAGCCATCAGGCATTCTAGATGGCCTTTCAGCCCTCTTTTCCTGTAGCATTCCTATGTACCCATGTACTGTTCGGTTATTCCAGAGCTGCACTAGGAAGTGGTGGTACTAAACAAACACTGCATATCGATAAATCAGAAAGGTCTTTGTAGCACTCATCACCCACAGATTGATATTTGCTCTTTGGCACTTTTTACACCTGGTCCTGCATCAGATAATTTTACCAATGGATTACGTTGTCACTGGCAAGTCTGTCCAGGCAGGTTTTCGTCCATATTTATTTTGTTGTTTAACCAGGTATAGCACACTAAGCTGAAAGCTTTTTTACAGGAGCGACCTGGGAGCACAAGGAGGTTAAGTGACTTGCTCAGGTCACACAGTATGCAAGTGGAAGCTGTGGGATTCAAACCCAGGTCTGGTATGCTGGATGTCACCAGATTTGCAGCTCAGAGCCTTAGACCACTGCGCTATACTGCCTTCTTGGTGGATGGTGAGTGGTACAAAAACTTTTTTGGCTCATCTTAAATGTATGTCTGGAGCACAGCTGTACTTCAGGGATGACTTGTTACCAGAGTGAGACACATGAAGAAAAATAATTTGCATTAAATGTGTAATTGGGATTTCCATATACTTTGTATCCCAAAGTGCTTTACAAGAAGTTTGGAGAGACTGAGCAGTGACTTTGTGTGTGAGTAGCAGCCATTCTGCTCAACAACCAAGTCACATAGTCATGAACCATTTTGTGAACTGGTTATGTTGGGGAAGGGAGCACTAGATTAAGGGCTGGGACACCAGGGAAGAGCCCCGTACTCTTGAGAAAAACTCTGCAGGTTCGTTTGACTTCCACCTGGACACCTATGAACTTAGTATCAGAGATGGGTAAAAGGAACCTCCAAAGGATGGCACAACCTGACAGTGCAGTACCCCCTAGTATTGTATTGTGGTGCCAGCATTTTGGGTAACAGCATAAGTCACCCAGTGGGTATGTCCATGGTTGCTCTTCAAAATCAGCACAACTCAAAACTTACTTGATAGCCTTTAACTTGTGCATGAGAATTAGATGCTTGGGAATGAGAAATGTTTCCTTTACAGCAACAAGGAATATTTGATTAACTACATTTTCTTTGTGTGTGTGTGTGTGTGTGTACAAAAATGCTGCCTTGTTCTACTTGCGTTGACCTGAAAGCAATTCCCATCTTAATAAATGTTATGAACCTGCCATGACAGGGCTGATCAACCAGAGCTTATTACTTTGTGCCTTTCTATAATTTGTAGCTTTAATCCTAGCACCACTGTTCAGGTTAGTATTTCAAATTACAGTTACACCATAAGTTTCTATTAGTCAGACTCCAGAGAAGTTAATAATGGTAATAACTGTTTCTTTCTTAATGTTGATCCCTTCATAAAACAGGAGTTAATCACAAAATATTTTAGAAAGTACACTGCACAGAGTTCTCAAAGAACAGTGCTACTACTTCAAGCTTGTTAGAAGTATTTATTTTCACAATTTTGAAGATATTCTGATTTAACAAGGGGCTAAGTCAGATCGGCTGGTGAGATCCATAACAACAAAGCATAAACTACAATAATATTAAATTTACAAATTGCCATTTTATAAGAAGGTAATCATCTCAGTAAGTAATTTCTCAGGTGTGCTTACAGTACTTATCATCACAGATTAGTCGTCTGCCCCAAACTCCTGATAAGAAAGGTTGCAGTGACTTTAGGTAGATTCTACTGATAACACAGACAGTATTGTAGCATGTTGTAGCCTCTGCATTCAGTAGTCACATTAGAAAGATGCTCCTTCTTGGTCAGGAGTGTATTGTGTGTAAGAAAAAAGATGGAGCAATAATCTCGGACCCAGTTGCTACATTTTGACCTTCTTTGCAGCTTGTGGCAAAGTTTAGCAGCAAGCTGCATTCAGATTCTCCAGCATTGACACACGCTAGACCACAGAAGAATGGTCTAGTGGGTGTCAGTTTGAGACATGGGATGAAAAATCACCATATATTTGACACACCCAGGGCTTAACATAGAAACATAGAATTTGACGGCAGATAAGGACCGCTTGGCCCACCCAGTCTGCCCATTTCCCTACCTAATGGATAAGCTGCAGATCCTAGTTAACCAGCAGGATACTTCTTTCTACCCCCCCCCCAGAATTGCCTTATGACTGTCCCATGCATGCTTGAATTCAAACAGTTTTTGACTCGACAGCCTCCTCTGGAAGGCCGCTCCATGCATCCACAACCCTCTCTGTTGCTTGCAGCAACAAATAGCTTTCAGAAATCTGGCCCACTGAGTCAATAGGGAGAGCCATGTCCTATCTGTGTAACTACAGCTGGTACTGGTGAGGCATTATTTTTTCTTGCTTAGAGTTTATTTAGCAAGGATATACAGCAAGTCCTTCCTCTGTGTAGTTCGGCATCTATGGTGTTGAAGCACAAAAAATCAATGTATGTCTCTAAGGTTATGCAGTTAGATAGTAGCTTGGATTCAGAAGTTCTTCCTGTTTTAACTACCTGTTTAACCACTTATACTCCCATGTCATTGTGGAGTGTCCTTTCTGTGCTATTGTAGATCAGATTATGCCACTGGATTCTGCTGTATTTGAAGAGGTGCCTGATGTCAGGGCCGGCTTTAGCTAGGTCTAAACTGTGCCCCTGCACCTTCGGGGCCCATACTTTATTACTAAATTTTGTTAGAGATGAAAATGTTTACCAGCAAATGAAAGTGGAAGACAACTGGCTGTTACTGTTACAAAAGGTGGGGACAGCTTTGCTGCAGAGGAAAAGATTAGGTTAAGTAAGTGCTAATGGTGTTAACAGCCATACTTTACACCTCCCAGGTTGACTGCTTTCACAAACAAAATGCTACACTGATGAGAGAACTTGTTTGAAACCTGGACAGGTAGCTGAAGCAATGAATGATATGACAAAATCTGTTTCAAAAGTATGCGAGCACTCAAAATGGATCAAAAACCTGACCTGCACAGAGCAAAACTGGATTTCCTGATAGGGGCCCTGAAAACCTGATTACCAGGTAAAAAAAATGACAGGTGGCAACCTTACTGGTGTCCCATGATGATCCTCTCTATTCTCTCTCACTCACACCTCCAGAAAAGTTAAGTTGTTTAACTTGTTTGCAAATCAGAGTATCAGAAGTGTGAGTGTCCAGTGATGATGTCCCTGTCCTTACAGAAATGAATACGGTAGTAGTACTGTACTTACTTAAGTTCTTGCTCCAGGCTCAGTCAGATTCATTTCCAATGGTGAAGTCAAATAATTCAATGCAGTCAATGGCACTAATTAAAAGATGCTGGTTAAACTAGTAAACCTGTTACTGCTTTATTACTACAGGACAGGAGGGTTAGTTAGGTGTAAATGTTGGATGTGTGTGGGTGGCCCACAGGGAATGGAGTGGGGGTCCCCAGCAGGGGGCTGCACAGGGGCCCAGAATGATTAAGGCTGGCCCTGCCTGATGTACTACTGTAAGGTATCGAGAGTACAAACCATATGGTATCTGGGTTAACCAAGCTGTTTTCATAGCATGGGGATTGTTACTCAGCTTATGGATACACACCCATACGCGGTGCTCTTTGTGAGGTAGGACATTTAATTTCTTACGAGTAGTATTCTCAGTGTCAAAAATGTATCACCATGGGTGCCTAAGTAATGCTAGCACATTATCTCTGTTGAAACATGAAGACTTACTTTTGAGCAGTTCCATTCTGAAACGGCTGTCTTACATTTCTACCCCAAGTTGTATCCTTCTCCATAGGAGAGAGTGCATCTATCACTCACACAAATGGGTAGCTCCCCCTTTTTGCAGCTGACAGGCAGGACTGAAGAATAATAACTGCCTCTATGTGGCCTTCCATGGCCACTGGCATCAGTTCTTCTACTGTCTCAAGCAAGTGTGCAGTGTAGAACCAGTTTTCCACTTTCTCTATTTAGTGCTTCTTTGATGTTTTCTACCCCTTTGTCGCCTCTAATCTCCTCCTCCTGTCACATCTTGTCTTGCGCTGTGGATCAGTGAGGTAATCAGGAAAGTTCATGCCTCTCTGGGGCATCATCAGTGCCCTTCGTATCTGGCATGCTAGGCCCTAACATTGCATACCAAACCTGTCCAGACCCGCTTGGACTCCACACATGTATTTATGTATGTATGTATGTTTTTATTTCAAAAGTTTCACCAGGAAAGACATACTGACATACACATCGTCTAAAGTAGCAACTTGTAACCTCAAACCAGTGGGAAACACATCAGTGACTTTTGTGTGGCAGCATAAGACCCAAACTAGCAGGAAACCAAGAGCCAACCACCAAATGAACATCACAGAAAAAATACCATTGAGTAGGTAAGCAGCATGCAGGGATGAGATGAGCTCAATTAGTAGCTTGCTAGGCTGCCACAAAGAGAGACCCAATGTCGCAGGACAGATCAACCTGCTGTTTAGGCCTTCTGCCACAGAATCACAGTGATAGCACACCAACTGAAGACCTTACATTCCAAGTTGTCATGTGCAGTGCCTGTTAACTGCAGAGATTGGGCATGATCAGCAGGAGGCCTGGTTCCATCAGACTGTAATAAACCTAGCCCTGATAACATGGAACTTGGAAAAAAAATCACTATAGGACTGTGGAAATTGTGAAGTCCTCTCTTCTTTCCTGGGATCCAGAAAAGTGCCTACAAACAGAGTTTATAATAAAGTATTAAATGAGCAGGGAGACGTTTGCATCCTGATTGGTTGCTACCTGTGCATCAAATCTGTTTGATGCATAGGTAGAAACAAGTACTCTTGAAACAGAACACATCACAACATAAAGTGCCAAATCGAACGTTCATTTTTAAAACTCTGCCATTGTTTTCTGGTTTACCAAGGGACCATTCAGATCAAATTAGCAACAAGAACAAGTAACGTAGCCTGACTAAGTGTAACTCCCCTGCAAATGGAGGTTCCCAAAAGACTTCCAGGAGCTTGCTTGAATGCTCCAAGCCTGAATGGTGTTTGGCGTTTAAGCCATTTATCAGTGAGTGTTTTTAGAACCTCTGGTACTGTCTCTTTAAGAGCTGTCTGCTTGCAGACATAATTAGTTTGTATGGGGGACTGTGTGTTTCTTTGATTGAGTACCACTCGAGCTGCTGCCAATTCACTTCATTTTGCAGTCACTAGGAGTGCAAGGGAACCTATCTGAAAGATGTAACTGTTTGCCAGAAATTATTTAGAGTAATAATGAAATTACAGTTTGTCTAACCTGCTTTCTTTGCAGTCAGAACTGTGTCTGCTAGTTCCCCATTCTAGTTTTGAACTGCTGAACTGGACCAATCAGTGTGGGGTAAGCTAGCTCTAAAATGGTGCCTTGACGAATCAGAACTTGGACTCATAATCTGAGCGAGCCACAAGAGGATTGTATGGGCAGTGACTCTGGGAGATGTAGTTTGAGACTTCAGTGCCTTTTTGGACCAACAGCAGCAGTCTATTGTGAGTGACAGCCAATCCAGTCGAGAACTGGGAGGAACTCCAAGGAAGTGCCGGTTTGTCGGGTTGGAGTTTCAGTTGAGCTTTGGCAGTGAAGAAGGAAGGAGCCCTGTGCTTTTTCAGTGTGCAGTTTTAGTCCAAAAACGTGTGTAAGGCCCAGAGTTCCGGTCTGCAGCTTGTGTAACAGCTTGTTAGGACTGAATCCGTCCTGTGAAAAGAATCAAAGGATCTCTGAAGAGTAGAAACCAGGCTCACCCTGTAGAAGACTGGAGAAATTATAAAATTGCATCGGTCTGTCAGGAACTGAATCTGCTGTGTGTTCTCCGGGTATTGTGCAGTAATTGCGATCGGGATACAGATGCAGCCTGCCTGGTATAGTGCTTTCTTTTATAGGATGTGAAGAGGTTTGTGTACCTCAAGTGAGCCCTGCTGACATTGAAGGACCCTATCTTATTTGGAGGTCGTGAGTACTAATTCAGGGGTAGCTCCCTGTTGAATTGCCACATTAAATCCAAATGGAATTACTGTACTGCTGACTGTTTAATTCTCCTTTTCTCTGTGTGAAAGGGCCCCTACCAGCTGCCACGGTTTGGACTAGCCACTAGGGCTTGGGTACCCAGGAACAGTAACTGATAGGGATAGGCCTTTGCACAGAGCCATAGGTAGATTTTAGAGTGATAAGCTAATTAACCTGATTTCCCCTGTCCTTGTTATATCCCCTAAATAAATCAGAGCTGCTTGTTTCAGCAAAGTTATACTGCCTGAGGTATTTGTCTATGTTAAAGTACTGTACTGTGATTGTTGCACTGTATCTCATTTCACAGGAGGTCCCAGTGCGGAACCAGACCTGGGGTAAGTGTATACTGTGAAGGTAATTCTGATATATTGTGTGGGCCACTAGTGGGAAGAAAGGGGGTTGCAGTGTCCCAGAGGGCTGTGACCAAGTTAGTTTAACTATTGCAAACCCTGACCTCTGGGTGGAGGCACCCGCCATTGGATCCAGGCCCCTCAACCTGTTAGTGGCAAATCAGGCAGGGGTAGTAGCCCCTGGGATAGCGCCATCTAGGGGTTACATAAGCATTGTGAATAACTAAGACCATGTACGATAATCTTCAAGGTAAACAAAAAAAGGAAAAAGTTTTGTGTCACAACGAGATGCCATGAGTTTCCTGACTTAGTTTAGCCTGATGCTAACTGCGGATACAAACTGTTGTTTCCATGGTGCTGCCCCCATGCCACTCACTTGCTGCATCCTCAGTCCAGTCCAGCCAGGCAGTTCCTATTCTGCAACTATTAAATCATGAAATGGCTGATTAAAAAAAAAAAGAAGGAAAGAAAAATAAAGCAGTATGAAAGATTGCATCTCTGGCTGTTTGAAAGATCACGTTGCGCTGATCTCTCCCTCTCCCTCAGTATCATTGTCATGTTGCTCAAGTGTGGCACTTTATAAAAAAAAATACCAATACTCAACTTACATTCGTAGTATTAAGCATTAGATTGAACAGATAACTTGGTCTACCAGTGCTTCCAACTTGTGTGCTTCTCTCCGCAGCTGTCCCCATTGTCCTGCTTTCTGATCTCCTCTTCCCGAAATCGAAAAGTCAAATAAAATAAAAAATGTTCTGTCTCATGTTCTGCTTTTTGATCTCCTGATACTAAAAAAGCCAAATAAAATAAAAACAAACACTCATACTGCATTGGAGACATTTAGCCTACTGCTCTCCAAGTAACTAAAGTAATGCTTGCTGAAGAAGCTGGAGGATCTGGCATCGCAAGCTGCTCGTTAAGTGGGTGAAAACTGGTTGGACAGCAGGTGGCAAGGGGTTGTGATCAATGGGCAGATGTCAAAGGGGGGAGAAGTGACAAGTGGGGTCCCGCAGGGCTCGGTCTTAGGCCCAGTCCTATTTAATATGTTCATCAGCGTCATAGGAGTAGGTATCCAGGGCAAGATTACACTGTTCACAGACAACACTAAATTAAGGGGAAGGGGGGACAGCGAAGAAGCAGTGAGAATCGTAGAAAATAATTTGAAAAGGGTAGAACAATGGTGTAGTATCTGGAAGCTGAAATTTAACGCAAAGAAATGTAAAGTGATGCATATTGGCAGGAATAACCCAAGAACAACCTATTGGCTAAACCGGGTCAAACAGAAGTTGACCCGAGGTGAGGCAGACCTTAGAATCAAAATGGTGAAAACCTTACAAAGCTGGATAGTTTTAGGTATTTGGGTGTGCAGCTGGATTCCACATTATGTTTTGGGGATCATTTGGAAATAACAGGAAAGAAGATTCATCAAAAATTTTTTTTTTATAGGAACATTAACTCATTGACGGACGAAACGAGATTGTTAATAGCAAAACAGGTTCTGTTTCCAATGCTGGATTATGGTTCCCTTCTTTTCATAAATTAGTGCAGTAATTTTATGACAAAGTATAGTGTTATATCGAATAATATTTGTAGGTTTGGCTTAAGAGCTTCGCTAAGAACTCATCACTGCTCTTTGTATAACTCCATGAAAATTCCGTCTCCTGCCCTAAAAATGGAATACGATGCAGCAGTTATGGCATATACCATCTGGAAAAATCAATTACCTAGAAGTTTATCTGAGAATTTTACTCCATTAATTGAGTCATATTCTACAAGATACAGTGAGTCAGTCTTATTCTACTCTAGTTTACCAAAACTCTCTATGGCTAAAGATTATTTTACTTCGTATGCACCTATGTTGTTAAATAAGTTCTCAAGTCAAGCCAAATCAGCAAAAAGCATAAAGAACTTTAAAAATATGCTTGCACTTTTTTATGATTCTTTGACTCACTGTTGACTCACTGTTGTTGTAATTGAACTGAAATTTAATTATTTGTACTTGTGTCGTTTTATATAAGTTTTGTATAAGATTTTGTATTGTTAAATGTTACTTGTCAGGCATGACTGAAAAAGAACTGTGCTCAGTCATTTTTCCTGGTTAAAAATTAAACACAAACAAAACATCAAACTAACTCAGTGACTCAAATGAGGAAAGGGATCTAGGAGTTTTTTTTTATTTAATATGCTTTTTGTTGCACCTTTTGCCATCAGAAATCTGCTCTGGTCACGGACCCCTGTACTTCCACCTCCAGTATTGCCGGTGCTCACCCAGTCACCCTGGCTTTTCCACCACAGGGCGGGGTGCAACACTCTCCCTCTGCCAGTGCCACAACACTAGTATCTGGTCGGGGAGCCGGCTCTGGAGGCTAATTGAGGCTCAGGGCAGAGCTTCACAGAGACAGCAAGGTACAGGCTTTTCTCCCCTGTAAGCAGGGGCGGGGACGTGCAATGACGAACAGCGTCTGCCCTGCCCCTGAGTTCGAGTAGGCACTGGTGCTTTACAGCAACCTGGCTTCCGCTATGTACCGCTGCTGCACGGACGCACACACCCCCCCTCCCTCCCTCCCAGAGAAGGAGAGCAGTCTAGAGACGCTCGATCCTTCTCCCCTGGCTCGACCCTCTGAGGATCTAGGAGTTATTATAAGTGACACCCTTAAGCAAATCAGCCAATGCAATGCAGCATGTAGTAGGGCCAACAAAATGCTGAGATGATTTGACAGTAGGTACAAGGAGGTGATACTTCCACTGTACAGATCTATGGTGAGAGCCCATTTGGAATACTGCGTGCAGTTTTGGAGACCATACCTTAAGAAGATAGGGTCAGGATAGAGACCATTCAGAGAAGGGCAACCAAAATGATACCGTGGCTTCAGGGGCTGCCGTACACGGGGCAGCTGGAGATGTTTAACATGTAGTCACTTGAATCTAGGAGAGAAAGGGGAGATACGATAGAAACCTTTAAGTACATGAGGGGTTTTAAATTCAGTACCATATGCTGAACTATTCACCAAGGCTCCCAGCTCAATCATGAGGACGGCATGGATGGAAACTGAGGGGTGGGAGTTTCAGGAGGGATCTTAGGAAGCAGTATTTCTCAGAAAGAATTGTGGAGCCATGGAAAAAAACTAGTGGTAGGCGTGAAGACTGTATCAGCATTCAAAAGGGGTTGGGATAAGGAGTACGCTAGAATCAAATATGCAAGGGAATCTACTAGCTAGGACCCAAGATCACCTAGGAGCTCGGGATCTCAAGGGCAGACTTGGTGGACTGTTGGTCTTCTTCTGCTGTCACCTTTCTATGTTTTTGTGTTTGTAACAGCTACAAAAGCCTAATTAGGACAAAAGACCTAAAGCGCAAAAAAAAAAAAAAACATACAGTACAAACAGGCAGAGGAACTATTTTATGAAAATATTTACATTTTTTAATCTTGAAAACTGTTAATTTCAATTGTTCCTTTATTCTAAAATACATGGATCCATTTTATAAGTGCAATAAGACACTCCAGGGAGTGTTAAAGAAACGAATACTATAAGCATCGAGTTAAAGGAATGGGAAACTGGTGTAGAAACCTAAGTTAGCGATCAGAGAGCGAGTGACACAGAATCAAAAATGTTGTGGTTATAAACAAAGCAAACGGATATGTGAAACATTCAATAGCGAACAAAGCATATTATTATTATTTTGATGTTATAAGTGATATAAAAGGTCAAAATGACCTCTGGTAAAGATGCAAGTAGTACGATTTTAAATGGGAGAATTTATAACCAAGGTACAGAATGATTATTGCATTATTGTTTAACAGGTGATGCAATCCAATTGATTTCTAGCAGATACCTGCATGTATTCGCAAAATAGAACACAGCAATGAGATAAAAATGGGCACAAGCTAGCACTTATATGTCAAGAAAAAATAAATGAAAAGTATGGTAGGAATGAATGTATTTATGCAACAGGTGTCAGGATAAAAACTAACACATAACTTCAGTTAGCTGAGTCACTGAGTGGATAAATGGGTGGTGATATAATCACTATGTGGATAACTTCAGGTTATCCACATAGTGATTACATCATCACCCATTTATCCACACAGAGACTACATCACTAACCACCACCACCTGTGCTGCCTGCTTAGTAGTACTGCCTGCCAGTTTCACTTTCGTCTTCTCATAGTGCTGTTTACAACCCAAGCTATCACAGTCCCAAAGACTCACAAAATGCACACCCTAACCAACCCCCCCCTTCCCCCAAAACCGGAACCACATTTTAAATGAAAACACTCTTAAGAAAAAAAAGCAATTTGTTCCTCTTTCTCAGCATAACAGCCCTGCAAACCAAACACAGCAACCAGGCACAGAGAAAAAACATGGAAACAAACTTAAGAAAAAAATAAAATATAACAAAACTGAACCCAAAAAATCCTGTTGCATAAATCAAATATGCGTGGGGTGCCTGTGGAATAACAAAGTTATTTGTACATTTGCCAGTGACCATTTGTAACCCTCACTCATGGCTTCGTCACTCGTGAGGTTACTCAAGGTCACTGGCAACTGTACAAATAACTTTGTTATCCCATAGGCCCCCGTATATCCCATATATATTGTACAAGTAGGCCTAAACATGCATATTATAAAATAATAAGAGAGTTAACTTAATTATGAAGGATATAAAATGTTCTAGGGGTGGATGAAGCTGTCTATGATGTGACAAACACAGAAGTGAATATCGTACCAGCAGATCAAAAATAAAAAATATAATTATATTTAGAAGCAGATAAGAATGACATATGAACCGAACACAAGGTAACCAGATTTAATTGCCTTTGCTAAAATACAAGTATACTGTATTAATTTAAAAACATATAGAGCATAATAATACAGATGTTCTTTTTCTCTCTAGTACACTCCAACTAAAATAATATATATTTCAGTTGAATTAGTAACCATTTAGAATATAGCACTGGATAAAATGAGTGAGCGGTGGTGGTGTAATTTGACCAGAGTTTAAATAAATGTACAATAATAATCTAAATAATCAAGAGGATACTGAAGATAATTTTGTTTGTGTAGTTATACAGATCCTAAGCCCTGAGGAAGCCCAAGGTTTGGGTGAAACGATGGGTGCACCAGGGGATCATTGTGTTTAAGATATATTCAAAATAAATAACATTTTAAGAAACTAGAAGTGTGGCTGGCTTGTTAAATTGATTTTGATGAACTGATGCATTCTTATGTGGCAGCCATGGGTATTACAGGGCAAGACTAGATCTGTGGCTGGCCTGTCAGCATCTGTGGGGTTGGTGGCACACTTACAGCCTCAGGAGGTAGACTCTCAGGCTAAGGAGGGTGTTTTGGTCCTGGAACCGCTGATGGTAGAGGAGGAGGAGGAGTAGCTAACTGATCTTCCTACTCTTTGTGAAGATGAAGGGTTTCATAACTTTCTTTAGTCCGTCATTTGAAAGCGAGTCACTACCTTAGCACAGTAGGAATAAGAAGAGTCTGTGCTGGCTCTGGGATCGCTGTTGGTCAAGGGACCGCTCCTAGATTTCCCCTTCTACATGGCCCTTATGGTCAGTCCCCCTCTAAGGAAATTGAACCAGCCATGGAGACTGTTAGACTGCACAAGGAACTCCTGTCTGGAAACCAAAAGTTTTGACCCCAGTTGGAGAGCCGGTAAACCACATCGATGTTGGGGGAAGAGAAATCCTTGTTGTCTTGGACCCTGGTGCTGGTCACTGCCAAATTCAAGCTGGATGGGGTAAGGCTGACTGAGCCCATGATTAGGCCGCCACTGGTGGTCCTGACCTTGGCACAGTCTGTAGTCTGTCTCGTCCCCAGGGAACCTCCATAGGGGTATCTGGACCAGTTGGCTCTCATGCCCCTGACCATCATGTCGACCTTTGGGGTCATGTTCGTGATCTCTCTCTTGACACTGTCATCGATCATTGTAAATCTCTCCTTTTTTTTATCATGTTGCATCTGCCATCAATATTGAGCATGCTGCAGATGGGAATAATAGCCTGGCAGCAGTGGACATAAAGAGCGATTGTCCTGGATCAGGGTGGATCAGTGATGCTGGCAGACCCTTGCTGGCCATTGTTGCTTATTCTTACCCCCAATTCAGGTCATCTGCCCCTTGGCTCCCCTCCATGGATCTACTGGCTGTGTCGCTGTGATTTTTGCTAGTAGAGCCCCCACCTTCCACAACTACCTTAGCTTTCCAACAAAGAACTCTAGGCCTGAGTCTGGATTTTATCGTCTCCTGTTGGTGGTGGTTACCCTGATGGAGAGGAGAGGGTTGTTCATACCCCATGTGAGTCATTGACTCTGTAATATCCGGACTTGGATTCAGATAGGTCATCCATCCCATTGACCCCACATGAAAAGGATGCCACCCAGCCGACTGACGGGTTCTTTTTGTGCGACCAGTCCTCATTTGCCACTCTGTGTCTGTATCTCTCAACACTCCACTGGCAGAGGCCCAGAAGAGGGAGATCTACCCGCTTGAGGGGAGTCATAGAAACGTAAATAGTGATGAACGAATACAGGAAATGCTGAGAGACTTGGAACAGCTAGAGGGTGGTCAGGTGTTTTGCAGTTGAAATTCAGCACCAAAAGTTCACAGTAATGTACTTAGGGAACAAGAACCCCAGGATGGAGTACTGGATGGGAGGGTGAGACTCAGTGCCATGGCTGAGAAATGAGACCTTAGAGTTATCGATCCGTGACTACCAAAAACACTCGGATTAGTGCAACAAGGCTTATAGCAGTGCAGCTAAGATGCTTGGACATATCGGGAGAAGGGAGAAGCATTGAGAGCAGAAGAAAAGAGGTACTGTAGTACTTCCCCTGTAACGATCCTTGGTGAGGCCACACCTGGAGTACTGCACCCAGTTCTGGAGTCCTCACCTCAGGAAGGATAGGGGCAAGCTGGAGATGGTGCAATGCAGGTGACAAAAAGAATTCAGGGCCAGCAGGGCACGCCTGTGAGGAGCACCTCAAGGCACTGAACATGTACTTGCTGGAGTCCAGAAGGGGGGGGGGGGAGGTGAGACCTTCAGATTCTTAAAAGGAATTAACTGGGTGAACTGCGGAGAACTATTTAAAGAGGAACTATCTATTATAAAGAAAAACTTAAACACCAGAGTTTCACAAATTGTGTTTGAATTTTATTATTTTCTAGTTATCTGTTATTTTCTTTGCTTTCCCCAGCAGTTAGCCTACTAAATATTGTAGGTAATGCATCAGTAATTTCTCTGTGTCTTTCAGAATGTATCTGGCTCACCCTTGCTAACCACACAATTGCTGTTTGTGACATCACAGTCTGTTGTCATGGTGAGCACTATGATGTCATAAAGCCAAGGTACTGTGAGGTTAACAGGGGAGTGGCAAATGTTTTCTATGCAGACATTTTAGACAGACTACCAAGATGTGCTATAAATCTTAGAATGGAACATTGAAAATGAAAAAAATTTATTCTTTAGTAAATGGTAACAGCTGAAACATCTTATTCATGAAAGCACGTGCTGGAGTGCAGAGTTGCTCTTTAACATGAATACTAGCTCGTGCTCACGTGGTCATGAGTGGCAGCCAACAGGAGGGAGTTTCAGGAGGACCATGAGGAAGTACTGTTTTACTGAAAGGGTGGTGGAGCCATGGAACAGGCTGCCAATCAAGGTGGTCAGTGCAAACACCATTAGTAGTATCAAGCATGAGTGAGACAGAATGAAGTATACAGTGGCTGCTCTTAGCATCAAAATCGGGGAAGAGAATAGGGGCGATGGGGAGGGCTAGGACCCTGGAGAAGATGGTAGGTCCCTGGGCTAAATAGAGAGCATGGTCAGACTGTAGTAATGGTAGTATTTATTTATTTGTGGTGCCCTTCCCCAGACATTCAGGGCACCATTACATACAGTAGGGCCTAATTCTAAGAAGATATAAAACTAGATCATATTTAAATACATAATATAAAAAAATCGCTTAAACAGTGCATAAATAAGTAAAAGGGGTTTCAGATGTTAAGAGACCACTTCGAATGCCTGCTAAAATAAATAGGTTTTCAGGCCCCTCTTAAAGGCCTCCACTAAGGGGGCCCTCCTCAAAGCACCAGGCAGGGAGTTCCAGAGGACCGAGCCCGCCACTTCAAATGCCGGTCCCCTGACATCTTCAACCTCGACCTTGGTACTAACAGGAGGCCCCCTTCAGTGGAGCAGGTGAGAGGGCATATAAGGATGCAGGAGTTCAGCCAGGTAGCCCATACACAGTCCATGTAAGGCCTTGTAGGTCAAAAGACCCAGTTTAAAAGAGATGCACCATTTGTCTGGCAGCAAGTGCAGATCACGCAGCGCTGGTGAAATGTGGCATGATCTTGAATGGCCTGTTAGTAGCCAGGCCGCTGTGTTCTGCAGCAGCTGCAGGCATACAAACATACGAAGAAGTCAACAGAAGACGACCATTTGGTCCATCAAGTCTGCTCGTATTGCAGGGTCCACAGCTTGAGCTACTGTGCCTGCCCTCCCTTCCCCCTCCTCCCTACACATGATCCTTGCCTTACCCCTATGCCTATTCCAGCCTCTCTTAAAGCTGCCCACTGTCTGCAACAAGAGGACTTCTTCCGGCAGTGCATTCCAAGTGTCCACCACCCTCTCTGTGAAGACGTGCTTCCTGACGTCCCTTCTAAACCTCCCACCCTCCAGCTTAAGATTGTGCCCCCTCGTGTTATGGTTGCCACACAGCTTAGAGAGACTCTCCTTATCAACCTTATTTATCCCTTTCAAGTACTTGAAGGTCCCAATCATGTCCCCTCCTCTCTCTCTCCTGTCTTCCAGGGAATACATGTTCAGTGCCCTCAACCTCTCCTTTATGCCTTACCCTGCTGACCCGTTATCATCTTTGTAGCCCTCCTCTGGACCTTCTCTAGCAGGTTAATATCTTTTTTGAGGTGTGGGCACCAGTACTGAACTCCATACTGTAGATGCGGCCTTACCGGTGACCTGTAGAAGGGCACTATAACCTTTCTCTTTCCTACTACTGATCCACCTAGATATGCATCCCAGCATCTTGTTTGCCTTTGCTGCTGCTTTCTTGCACTGCGTGAAGTGCTTCAGGTCACTAGTGTAGCATCACCCCCAGATCCTTCTCCTCCTCTGATGCAGATACTCGGACTCCAGCCAGATAGTACTCTGTTCTGGGATTCTTGGCTACAGTATGAATAACTTTGCATTTCTTGGCATTGAAGCCAACCTGCCAGATCCTGGACCACCTCCCCAGCTTTTCCAGATCTTCCTGTAGGTCCTGTATCCCTTCAGTTGTGTCCACTCTCCCGCAGAGCTTGGTGTCATCCGCGAATAGGCACATTTTTCCTTTAATGCCATCCCCAGTGTCATTAATGAAGACATTGAACAACACCAGCAATCATGGCATACCTCCACTGACCCGATGTAAAGAACGTTACAGTAGTTAAGTGTTGAGATGATGAACGCGTGTACCAGTGTGGCAAAATTGCTGGGTGGGACAAAGGACCTAATCTGGCCATTCTGGAGTACTGCGACACTTAAGCCTCCATAGTCAGCCCCTCATCCAGAATGACGCCCAGATTTTTCACCTCAGTGGTGGCTACAAGCCCAGAAGGACCAAGCTGAAGCCTGGTCTCTCTTCCAGCAGCCATCAATCCCCCACTCCCCACACCCTTTTTAATCAATAGAACTTCAGATTTCTCTGTGTTAAGCCTCAGCCAGCTCGATGACATCCAGTTCTGGATCTCGGCTAGACATCTGTTTAATATGTCCAACACTCCCAGTGTCCCGGGTGCAAAGGACATACAGAGCTGGGTATCATTATCATCTGCATGGAAATGAAACCCAAACCCATGTTTCCTAATGACCTTACCCAGGAGCAGCTTATGGACTGTGAACAACATGGGCAACAGGACGAAGCCATTGAGTACACCACGGGACAGAACCCTGGGCATGAGGAAAATCTCTCTAACACCACCTTCTGGTTTCTGTCTCTGAGATGGGATTCAAACCAGCTGATGACCTTGCTGGTGAGCCCTGCATACTCCCTAAGTCGGTTCAACAGAGTCCCATGGTCCACGGCACTGAATGCTGATGAGCGATCTAGAAGGACAAGAATTGACCGATTTGCCCCCTAGTTGTCACCCTGAGCAGATCGTTATGCACCTGGCAAGCACAGTTTCAGTGCAATGCCGGGACCTAAACCCCAACTGAAAAGGCTCAAACATGTCAAAGGTTGCGAGGTATGCCTCAAGCTGCAGCACAGCAACTTTCTTGATAACCTTTCCCAGAAAGGGAAGGTTAGAGACCGGACGGTAATTCGCCAAGACTTCCAGGTCCAGAGTTGGTTTCTTAAGAAGAGGCTTCACCAGTGTGCATTTAAGTGCCACTGGAAAGCACCCTTCTGATAATGAACACTGGACAGTCTTGGCAAACACCAGGCCCAGATGTCCATTGCCACCCACCAGTAATCACGTCAGACCTGGATCCTGGTTGCAAAATGTTGGCCGCAGCTCCGAGATCACCTCACATACCTCTTCCATCGTCACTAGCCGAAACTCCTCCCAGGACCCCTGACTGCATCTGTGACCACCAGACTCTCCATTGCTGAGCTGTCCCAGCCCAGTTGGAGTGATTCCAGCCCTAACAGAGGGCACTCTATCTGAGAAGAACCAAGCAAACTCCTCACATTTCGTGTGTGTTAAAGCTCTCTGAGGCTTCAGACAGGCTGAGTGAGGAAGCCTGTCTACAATCCAAAAGAGCTGATCCATTTGGTTCCTCCCAGCAGCAATCTCTCTGGACAGAAATTTTTTCTTTTTCCGAGTGATTGCCTTCTGATATTCTTTATAATGCGACATCAGAACTAGTTTATCCTTTAGGGCCTTGGACTTCCTCCAACAACGCTCTAACCTCCATCCCCTGGCCATTCAATGCCCTCAACTCTCTGTCAGACCATAGCATGCCAAGGCGCATCACCAGGGGACGTACATGAACTGACACAGTGAGTTCAAAGGCCATAGTGACAACCCCATTATAGGCTTCCACTGCAGCCTCCGCACCTCGAGCACAGCTGTCAACACTTCCAAGGTGTCCAAAATCACCACAAGTTCTTCTGGGCTAAGCCCTCTCAAAGGACTATATTGAACCACCTCCACAGGGGTGAACTACAAGAGAGCGCCCTGAAACTGAACCTGATAGCACAGTAATCCGCCCCACTAACCAGATCAGTCTCAAGATTACCCACTTCAAGCCCCAGTGAGAACACCAGGTCCAAGGCGTGGCCATGTTGATGGGGTGCAGAATTAATCACTTGTGTAAGACCCAGCGCTTCCATGCTCTGGAGACAATCCTGACCAAAATCCATGAATTCCTTGTCCTCCTGGGCATCGAAGTCACCAAGAATAAACCATCTTGGCGATTCAAAAACCAGGTCAGTGACAAAGAACGCAGTTTCCTGTAGAAACTCCCCCTCACGACCTGGAAGCCGATACACAAGGAGGATTCAGCAGCCTGCACCTGGACCCCTACACACGGCCATGCATTCAAACAACTCGATGTCCCGCATTGGCTGTGCCACCAGACTCAGAGTAGATCTAAAACAGATGGCCACCTCCACACTGGCCTCTCCTTGGGCAGTGTACAACTGAAAATCCAGCTGGGATCGACACCTCCGGAATTTGACCAGAGTCATCCCCCATCCAGGTCTCAGTCATGCAAGACAGGTTGACAGAGGAAACAAGATCTGCTATAATTGTGGCCTTGTTCCTTATCAGCCTAGCATTACATCACACTGCCTAAAGGAGATGAATGAGTCAGCTGGCCCCTCAGCTGCCTGCCCACTTGATCATGTGGGAACCCTTGGAACAGGGACTAAACACATCTGGACCCTTTCCCCAGTCCCTGTCTCATCCCAGGGCATCTCCTGGTCCTCTGTACTCCTATCTGTCTCGCTCCACCAGTCCTCCTTATATCCGTTGCTCTCTTTTTACTCATGATACAAGCCTCCCTACAATACCGATAAGCATTGGCTGATTGGGGGGTGTTGAAGGGGCACAGGTCTTTAAGCATGGGTGCTGAATAACTGAGTTTAGGAGCTTGACATTGACACAGGCAGCACATTCTCAGACAGCTAGAAACCTCCTTTTTTTTTTAATTATACTAATATACCCTCACAGCTCACACTCTACCAACAAACATCCTGTCCCCCAACCCTAAAATCCAAATAACATAAATAATCCAATACACTAAACCAGTGGTGGGTAATACTCCTTGTATTGGGATACATTTTGGTGGATCTCAAGAAGCTTCAAGATCCACCAGTAATAAAGTGAACAAAAAGTACAATAATTATGCTCATCAGCTGTAAGGATCTATATTGATTCAAAAATGCAACCTTTGCCCCAAGATTCACCAAAAATCTCTTGAGATCCATGTATTGGCCACCATTGCACTAAACCAAACACTAGATAGTGCCAGTCCGCAACTGTCATTATTTGAATAAGATAAGTCTGAATGAATAAACTAGCCTGTCTATCCCCTCTCACAGGAGAGACCTGCTTAACAGTCCCCCCCCCCCCAGTGCAGGCTCCAGAGGAGACAGATTTTGCCAGACTAGAGGAATAGTTCCACTCCCACCAGAACTGTTCCAATAAGAGCAAATCAATACTAAGTGAGTGTCCACCCCCATTCTGCCATAGTCAGTTCACATGCCAAGGAAAAAGTAATTCCAAACCCTCTAGCTCTCTCACCCCAGCAGGTATAGGGACTCCCTTTCCTTTGTATCACCATTCACCAGTCCAGACTCCTTGGGAATTCCAGCCGCTAGTCCAGACTCCCAACAGTCTCCAAGAGACAAGGCCAGCACCATCCACTTTCCTGAGGAAATCTGCTGAGCACCCTCCAGACATGCTCTCCTTAGGTAACAAAATAAGAGACTGGAATCCGTGACCTCTGAGGCTACAGACAGTTGTTCAAAGTAAACTTCACAGTCAACTGCTCCAGTCAGTAAATGAACAGCTCACACGGAACAGGTGCTGGACTGACCACCGGATGCCTTCAACTTTCTGGCTCTTCACTGAAGCTTTTGAAATTTCATGAATCGGATACAAAGTAAAGCCTGCAGGGCTTGCAAGGGACTTTAATCTGGCAGCGGACTTGACCAGGGAAGGAGCTCGCTCATAACAACTGCAGCAACTTGCGGTAACTTAAACAAACATGCAGTAACTTAAACAGACATGTAGCATGCCAGGGGGACCGCAGCTTACTAAAAAACAAAATACTCTTAACTCCTAGCACTATCTCACTGCTGTGCCCTACCTGATCTAGACCCCACCACCACTAACCTAATACATCCTGTAAAGTAAAACGCGGGTCCTCCAATCAGCTGCATAGTAGTGGCACTGTAACTGAACAGCACTGTGTAATGACTTAAGACTTAAAATGGGACTTAAAATGGGATTAATGGCATGCAAACTTCTAAAAAAAAAAAAAAGCATTAGTTACAAACCAATTACCATCACAGCCCAACCGACAGCATGGCCAGCACAGCAGCCATTTTGTTTCCATGTCAGTAGACTGGATGGACCTTTTGGTCTTTTTCTACCATCATTTGCTGCACTTCTATGAGGGAGTCTCTTTTATTTATTTATTTAATATTTCTATTTATGCCACCAATCTGTTCTCCTGCGCCGACACTCCTTCAGGAGTCACCAAGGCACATTTCTGCTGTTGTCCCTCCAGATCTGCACACCGGTGCTTGAGCCCATCCCCCATCGAGCCATGGCTTCCCCCTAGGCGGGGACAGAGTAAGGCAGGCAGTATAGTCTAGATGTTAGAGTAACGAGCTGTGAATGAGCTTGGTACATTCAGCAGACCAGACCTGGGTTTGATTCTCACAACCTCCACTTGCATATTGTGTGACTCTGAGTAAGTCACTTAACCGCCCAATGCTCCTAGGTTGCCCCTCAAAACAGGCACTTGTGCATAGTGGGCCTTACCCGGTTACCAAAGACTAAAATAAAAATAAAAAAAGTAGAGGGGTAGACCCTCAAAGTATTGTGTTTGCTGGTAGGCCGGAGCAGTGGGACAGGCAGGCGGAATCCGGAGCAATGCCGGGCACTCCATCTTCCGTAAGCGCAGGGGACATTTTCTTGGTTTTCTCCCCAAGGATGTCAGCAAGCAGAGGAGACTTAAAGGAGTGCACGCACGCAGAGGCATGTCACCACTGCCGGATCCCGTCCGACTTACATCCCTTCCTCTGGCGCCCTCGACTGCACTGCCACCTGTGGTTACCCAAGGGGCAACATTGCAGCAGGGACGCAATCCTTCCAGTGTCAGTCAGAAGATATTGTTTTCATTTAGCAAGCCAGAACAAGAAGCTAAGGCCTTAATAGCTGTACTAGACCATACTGGACATTGTTGTGAGTTCCATTGATCTTCTTCAGGTGTATCTCATTCATCAGGTCACACCGTAGCAATTTCACCGTCGGTGAAGCAGAGGATCCACATGGAAGATTTTCCAGCAGTACAAGTGGGGCCACCTATGTTGACGTCACCTGCCGATGTCATCAACCCTATAAAGGTGTGAACGGCCCTGCTCCCTCCTCTGTTGTTTCCCACCATCGACTCCACTCGCATGCATCACCGTGGAAGCTCCGTCGCAGTTCGTGCCATTTTTGCCTATGCTTTTCTTCAGTGTTATCTTTTGAGAATCTCTTTTAAGAAAGTTTATTTTACTTCGTTTGTGTCGAGTCACTCCGTCCACATCTCTCTTCTGTCACTGCCGCTGTGGAAACAAGATTGCTTCTTCAGATAACCACAGCCTCTGTGTCTGCTGTCTTGGGCCTGACCACGACATCTCAGACTGTGTGCTCTACCAACAATTCAATCTTACAGCCCTCAGGCAACATAACAGACTTTGAAGAAATTCCTCATGGAACAGTAGGTAGCCAGTTCTGGGCAGGGTTCCTCCGGGGTCCCTCCTTCCTAGTCGTCAGTGGGTTAGTCAGGCTCATAGGCCTCGAAGGCCCGAGACAAGTCTTTGGGGGAAAAGTCAGAAGAAAGACTGGTACCACTGCCCCTGGTGGCACTCTCATTCCCCGATGGCTTCTTCCTCTGGGGGTACTCCGTCGGCTGCGACTGCACTGACGTCCTCTGCTGTCCTGGCCTCTGCTCCTACCCGGCCCCTACTGACAGCGCCTCCTCCTGCTTCTCAGGGAGGCTGGCTGTCGACCCTTGGGTCATTGGTCCCTCAGTCGTTGACCCCTGATCGTCGACTCCAGCCCCTCCGTTGAGGCCTGATGCTTCACCAGGTCCTCAGACGACAGGGCCCTCAGGCTCTCAATACCCGACATGTGGTTCGTCACACCCTGTCCCAAAGACTCCTTTGCTTTCAATGCAGTCCTTACCAGTCATCATCCTCTGTACTATTTAACCCATTTGACCACAGCTGAGGTTCACTAGTTAGGCACACATAGGCCGGTATCACCGGTGCCATCAGTCACTCCATCATCAGCGCCAGTTCGGCCGCATCAGCCAGCGCACTTCAGGGCACCATCAGTCCCTCATTTGTCAGACCCTGAATTGGAGTGGGTTGACATCAAGTAGGAGTACCACCCTGATGTTATCCTCACTGAAGAAGAGGAGGAACCTCTTTCCTCTGACAGATCTACAGCTTCTTCAGTGAGTGAAGACTCCGTTAAGCGTACTCCCAGGTCCCCTCCTGAAGACCCTACCTTCTTTAACATTATGAAGTAGTTGTCTACAACTATGGGCTTCCACACTGAGTAAGAGAATACTACCAGAAAAGACCTGGTGGACTTTTTGGAGATCCCAGAATCTCCTCCTAAGGTCATTCCTCCCATTTTGCCAGCTCTGAGAAATGCCACCACTGCGGCATGGCATCACCCTGACATGGTTCCTGCCATTCCTAGGAGGGCAGATAAACTCGATCATGCCCCCAAGGGCCTGCCCTGTTATGCTGCCCAACCTGAGACCTACTCTGTGGTCATCAAAGTGGCGCAAGACAGGTCCAGGGTACCTAAACACCTTAGCTCCCTCCCTTCCTCCTGACAGGGAATCCAGAAGGATCAACCTTTGGGGTAAGAGGGTTTATGCCTCCTCTACTCTGGGACTCTGAATTGCTAATTATATATCCCATATGGTCAAGTACCAGAATACCATATGGAAAAAGGGCAGGGCTGCTGCTCAGGCCCTCCCAGAATGTTCCCAGAAACAGGATATCCTTAAGTCCCTCCAGGCCGCCAAGGATATTAGTAAACACCTCCTCAGGCCCTTGTATGATGTCTGACACTGTTGCCAATTATGCTGCTACATGTATTTGCCTTCGTAGGCACGCCTGGCTGAGGGTATTGGGTTTTACAGCAGGTGTCAAGCAAAAGGTGCTTAATGCCCCATTCAGTGGCTCAAAGCTCTTTGTGCCTGATGTCCAGGACATAATTAATGAGTTACAGGCCTCTGGTAGGGCTATTAAATCTATCCATGCCCTCTACCATACCTGGCCCAGGAGCAGACAGTGACTGTCCTTTTGCAAGGTGTCCCACAAGTCCGGTGCGGGCTCCCATTTCCAGGGTAAACCGAAGGCCAGTTCTGCCTTGCCTACCCCATCATCCTCCTCCAGTCCTGCTGCAAAACAGCCCAGATGTGATGGATCAGCCCCAGCAGCCAGATCCGCCTCTGCCTGATTCCTTGACAGTTCCCCCCCCCCCTCCGATCCCTGACCAAGAGGCGGTAGTCGGAGGTCGGGTCTCCCTTCATCTCAGTCAATGGAGAATGATAACTTCAAATGTTTGGATTCTTCAGATTATAGAAAGGTGTCACACTCTGGAGCTTTTGGAACAACCCCCGGAGACTCCTCCTGTACCCCACCTACTCTCCAGACCGTGCAGTGGTCCTTCACGGGGAGGTACACTCCCTTCTGCAGAAAAGGGTGACTGAGCCAGTGCCCAGGTGGCAGAAGGGCAAAGGGTTCTATTCCAGGTTTTTCCTGGTCCCCAGAAGAACCGGAGATCTGAATCCTATTCTAGATCTCAAAGACCTCAACCTCTACATTCAGTACAAAAAGTTCCACATGGTCACTCTCCGAGGCATGTTGCCCCTGCTCAAACAGGGTGAATGGCTGTGCTCCCTCGATATGCAGGACGCTTACCTGCATATTTCAGTGAGTCCACCACATAGGCAGTTTTCTCCGGTTTCTTTTTCAGCGCGAACATTACCAATTCAGAGTTTTGACCTTTGGCTTATCCTCTGCACCGCAGGTTTTTACAGAATGCTTAGCGGTAGCTGTTGCCCTTTGGTGAGAAGGCCTGTACATCTTCCCCTAACTGGACGACTGGCTCCTCAAAGCCCCATCCAGGGATCAGATTCTCTGAACTCTGAAGAGGACCCTTCAGTTGTTCTATTCCCTGGGCATTGCTGTCAGCCTGCCCAAAGTCTGTTCTGACCCCAGCCCAGAGGCTGAAGTATACAGTGGTGGTTCTGGACTCGGCACAGGACAAGGCCTTCCTGCCTCCAGACAGAGTGGAGTGCCTTATATCACAGGCTCAGGTGATGGCTCAGAGTCGTTAGGTTTCCACGAGGGTTTACTTGAGGCTCCTATGCCTCATGACTGTGGCCAATGTCACTGTCCCCTTGGCCAGACTGCACATGTGGGTGCTCTAGGACCAACATACAGACAGTCTGGAACAGCTAGTGCTGGTCTGCTCTCCGGTATGCAAGGTGCTCCAGTGGTGGATGGATTCCCAAAATCTTTTAAGAGGAGTCCCATTCCTGATCTCATCTCACCTGATCTCATCTCCCCAGCAGATTCTCACTACAGATGCCTCCAGCTTGGGAGCGGGGGAGATACCTGGGTCCCTTCCAGACTCAAGGTACCTGGTCCCAGATCAAGACATCACTCCATTTAAACGTCCTCGAGATGAGGGTGATTCTGTATGCCATGCAGGCCTTTCAGAACCACATCTTTCCAGGCCAGTTGTTGATTCAGTCAGACAGTCTCAGTGTGGTGTACTGTATCAACAAATGGGGGGGACGCATTTGTACCCCCTTTGCAGGGAAGCAATGAGGATCTGGTACTGGGTACTAGACCACAGCCTGGAACTCTCAGCAGTCCATGTCCCAGGTGTGCTGAACACCCTGGCGGACAGCCTCAGCCAGACTCTGTCCTGGACATACAAAATCTGTTCGACAGATGGTGTCATCAAGAGTTGGACCTTTTAGTGTCCACATTCAACGCAAAACTGCCCAGTTTCTGCTCGCTAGATCAAGGGCCTGGAGTTTTCTGGTGAGACGTGTTGTCTCTCTCCTGGAGTGAGAGGTTCCTTTATGCCTTCCTTCCTTTTCCTCTGATTCAGAGGGCGCTAATTAAGCTCCAGATGGCGGGGGGCCAGCATGATCCAGGTCATTCCCTACTGGCTACGGCAGATATGGTTTCTATTACTTCAGCAGTTACCGGCGGAACCTCCAGTACCTCTGCCCTTCTGCAGGGATCTGCTGATGCAGATTCAGAGGACTCTGGTCCATCCACACCTCATGTCCTTTCATCTGCATGCCTGGCTCCCGAAGACATAGCTATTGCCCATTTTGGAGTCTCTCAGAAGGTGGCTGATGTCCTTGTGGCAGCTAGGAATCCCTCCACTTTTGCCACTTATGCCATGAAGTGGAAACAGTTTGCCATCTGGGCTGCCAAGCACCATCTGGATCCTTTCACTTGTCTGGTGAGCCAGATTCTGGACTATCTGATCTCTCTCTATCGGACTCAGGCCTCCAGTATTCATCCCTCCAGGTGCACCTTTCAGCTATCTCTGCCTTTCACAAGCCCGTGGATGGTTGTACAGTGGCTCAGCTAGATGTCACCTGTACTTTTCTCAGAGGCATCCTGCCCCTGAAACCTCCAATCCGGACCCCTGTCCTGGGTTGGGATTTAAATTTTGTGTTGGAGAAATTGGCCCTGTCTCTGTTTGAGCTAGCTGCAGCGTGCGAGCTACGCTTTCTTTCATGGAAAGCGTTATTTTTAGTTATTACTTCTGCTCAAAGGATTTCTGAGCTTCAGGCTCTGGTGTGAGGAGCCTTATTTGATTTTTCACAAAAACAGGGTGCTTTTGCGCATGAACCCTAAGTTTCTCCCCAAGGTGGTGTCTGAGTTTACCTTGAACCAATATGTCCACCTTCCTGTGTATTTTCTGGAGTGTGCCAATCCAGGGGTAGCACTGCTCCATACTTGAGATGTGCAAAGAATTCTGAACTATTATCTGCTGCTAACTAAGGGCTGCAGAAAATCAAAGTAAGTTTTTGTTTCTTTTGCCCAAGAAAGAGAGGGCATTCAAGTTTCCAAACAGTGTTTGTCCAAATGGTTGGCCAGTTGTATTGTGTTGTGCTACAACAAACATGGCAATGAGTTGCCAGGGGCAGTGAAAGCCTACTCCACAAGGGGCAAGGCTAGCTCTGTAGCTTGCTTCAGAAGGGTCTCAGCAGCTGACATTTGTGCCACTGCCACCTGGAGTACCGTCCATACTTTCATCAAGCACCACAGTCTGGACATTGCTTCCAGAGCCTGTGCAGGCTTCGGCCAGGCTGTTCTTCAGTGCCTTTTGTCTTAGGCCTAGGCTTGCCTACCTTTCAGACTGTTTTGCTTTACTTGTAACTGCTTGGGAATCGTTCCTATGGTGTGACCTGATGACTGAGATGCCCCCGAAGAAGATAGAAGTTACATAAGAACTTACCATAACAGTAGATCTGTGAGGGGATCTCAGTCGTCAGGTCAGCCTTCCCTCCCACCACCCCCCTTTTTGGGAGTCCTTTGTTAGGACTTGCTATCTGGTGTATCCAGCCTTTTATTTTGGCCTTGGCACCTCTCTCTCTCTCTCTCTCTCTCTCTGTCCTTGGTCCCCCATGGCACGAGTTTGCTCCATTGATCTCCAGGGGAAAGAACTGAGGAGGGAGCGGGGCCGCTCATGCCTTTATAGGGTTGATGACATCAGCAGGTGACATCGGTGTGGGCAGCCCCAGTTGTACTGCTGGAAAATCTTCTGTGTGGATCCTGCTTCACTGATGGTGAAGTTCCTACGGTGTGATCTGATGACTGAGACCCCTTGAAGATCTACTGTTACGGAAAGTTCTTAAGTAACTGTTCTTTTTCTAAAACAGTAACTGATTGTAAGCAGTAACTGGCTGGTTTTAAAAGAAATCAGCTTCTTATTCATTCAGTCTTTTCATCTAGAGATTATAGTGCATTTAATATTGTCTGCAACGTAGGCTCTTTTTAGGGACAAAGTCATTGACCCTGGTTATGTTGAAGTCCCACCACTGAGGTCTGCTGCCATTTCATGTTTCAGTTTTGCAGCATCACCTGTAGTGTTTGTTTGGTCCAAACACAGACAAAAATGCATGCTAACAGCAAAAAACAAAAAAAAGTAAGAGACACTAATTCACTGTCTACGGGAATGCTTTTTCTGTAAAACTGAGGGGTTTAAAATATTATTCTGTTGTACAGTTTTTCCTCTGTTGACTTGGTGTTCATATGACTGACCAGCATCTCTCCCATCTCCACCCCTGTAGGCATTTTTAACGGTGATACTAAAGCAATTTAAATATGGGCACCTTTTAGATACCCTCCTGTGTCTTCCTCTTAGTAATATAAATGCTTCCAATATGCTTTGGGTATTTGGTTTATGAAAGAAATGATTGTTCTTTGTTTTTTTTTATTGCCAGTAAACCCAGGGCCTGGCCTTTATGATTTTGGGCCCCCTGTCCAGCCCCCCTGCCGGGGAACCCCACTCCATTCCCTGTGGGCCCCCCTTCCCACACATCCAACATTTACGCCTAACTATCCCTCCTGTCCTGTAGTAATAAAGCAGTAGCAGGTTTACTAGTTTAACCAGCATCTTTTAATTAGTGCCATTGACTGCATTGAATTATTTAACTTCACCACTGGAAATGAATCTGACTGAGCCTGGAGCCAGAACTTAAGTAAGTACGGTACTACTACTGTATTCATTTCTGTAAGGACAGGGACATCATCACTGGACACTCAAACCTCAGATACTCTGATTTGCAAGCAAGTTAAACAATTTAACTTTTCTGGAGGTGTGAGAGAGAATAGAGAAGATTATCATAGGAGGCAGTATAGCACAGTGGTTTAAGGTTCTGAGCTGCAAACCTGGAGACCTTGGTTTGAATCCCACAGCCCCATTTGCATACTGTGTGACCCTGAGCAAATCACTTATCTTCCTTGTGCTTCCAAGACTGCACCTGTAAACAAGCTTTCAGCTTGGTGCGTCTTTCCCGGTAAAAAAATAAATAAAATCACGGGACACCTGTAAGGTTGCCACCTGTCAGGTTTTTTACCTGGTGATCCGGTTTTCAGGGTCCCTATCAGGAAATCCGATTTTGCTCTGTGCTGGTCAGGATTTTGAGCCATTGTGAGCAGGGGTCAACCTTAAATCTTTTTTTGCACTAGCCAGCAAGGCAAGTTGATTCAAAATTGCCATAGCCCACAGATGGTAGCACTAGCCCTCAACTATAATGGTACATTTTGATCACTTATACAGGAAACAATGCAAGCCAAGAAATACTCTGATTGCACATTTATCCTGCTCCCAAATTGCTTCCAGCTCCCCAGCAGAAAAAAAGACTGCAATGCCATAACACACAGTGAGCTCCCTCTATTGTTTTGTACCGTGGCCTCCTCTCTTCCTGCACACACACACACACACCCCAAACCAGTGGATATCACAACAGCAAATGTTCAATCAAGCAGTCCTAGCTCTGCACACACACAACAGCTGACATCATCATGCACCTCACACACTGTCACCACCATCCACAGGGCAATGAACAGAGTCAGGCAGAGAAAGACACTCTCAGACCCTACCCTATAGTCAACTGGAGACCTGCACTTCTGGAAGTTTTTGTGCTGTCTCAAGTGAGCCAGGAGTACATCTAAGATTTCTTTTGGGTGGGGCTACACAAACCTAAGGGGCTTTGGAAATAGAAAACTATGATATTTTTATTTTTAAAAGCATTGATTTTAATATGCTCTGCACCAACAATAACAGATTTCTCTTTAACATTGTCCTTTCATCAGCCCAGAGGAAACAGTACACAGACATAATGCTATATACTGTCTATATTTCTATATAGCAGTGGCTCTCAAGTGGTGAGGCCAGCCTCCCAGGAGAGGCCTCAAATTGTTCCAGGGGAGGCCCAGTCAAGTCTGAGAATGTACAGTCTTTACATTTTAAGTTTTGGCTATTTTGTGTGAAAGGATTAAACAAATTAAATATGGATAATTGCAGGTGATATTCTTTACTTATGCACAAATATTTGACTAGGAAGTCCCCATTGAACCAAAACTTGTTTATAGGTGTGCATATTTAAAATAATGCCTGAGGAAGGTATGCTGAGTCAAGGCTTATTTCTACAGTAGGTATTTATATGCAAATTAGCAAGTTGGAAAGGCACACTGAGTCAAGGCTCATTTCTATAGTAGGTATTTATATGTAAATTAGTGAATGGGAAAGGCACAGAGATCCGATGCATGTTTTCCGGTGTGACCTGAGGTAAGGGTACAGTAAGTTGCTTAACAACAGGGTAAGGGAGGAAGAGATGAAGTAGCTAGGTTTGGCTGTACCAGATAGAGAAGAAGCAGAGTAACAAGGGCCCAAGAGTCAGAAAAAAGGAGTGACAAGTATAACCTGTGGTGCCTGGTCAGGGTGGAGAGCAATAAGAGACTATACTTAGTCAGCTTTATTAGTTTCACTTTATTCCAGGTGTACTGTGCAAAGTAGGAGTTATTTTTTTCTGTGGGGAAGCCCAAGATTTTTTTCCAAATTTGAGGTAGTCTCAAAATCTTTTTATGGCTTGGGGAGACTCACTATCAGAAAGTTTTTTTTTTTTTGTTCCTCCAATTGTTTAACCAGGTGAGACACACTAAGCTGAAAGCTTGTTTACATGTGCTACCTGGGAGCACAAGGAAGTTAAGTGACTTGCTCAGGGTCACACAGTATGCAAGTGGGGGTTGGGGGATTCAAACCCATGTCTCCAGATTTGCAGCTCAGAGCCTTAAACCACTGCGCTATACTGCCGCCGGAAGTCTGAGAACTAATGCTATATAGGATGATCTATGTATCCCAGGAATGCCTATTTTAAGCGTTCAAATTATGTATTTTATTAAAGTTTATTTTTGTACCATACATGATCCAAAGTTTTGTTTTGAGGATGAAATGACATGCTGGGTGGGATTGTATGGATAGTGATGACTGGCATGGTCCATTTAGAAGAGCTGGGGACCCCCACACTTGCCAGTAATGGCAGCTATGGATCTGTGGATGGTCTTTTCAGAGTCTGGTCTGCAGTGGTGTCCAGGGAAAGCCCCCAAAGCAATCGCTAAGTCGGTGGGCTCGCGGCAATTGGCTAGTGCGGGTCATAAAGTGCAGAAGCGGGTGAAGCCCGAAGCAATTGCTGAGTTGGTGGTCTGCAACAGGTCGCGAGGTCAGAAGCAGGTGAAGCCCCCCGAAGAAATCGCTAAGTCGGTGGGCTCGCAGCAGATCCCTAGTGCAGGTCGCGAGGGCAGAAGCGGGTAGCCTCCGAAGCAATCGCTAAGGCACGATACTGGCAGCTCACTTTGAACACGCACCATCTCTCAAGGAGAGCTGGTTCCAGAGCTTTGGCGCCATTTTCAAACTGTAAAACCCTAATTTTATGTCGACCCAGCTGTGGAGATTGTTTTTACACTAAGATTTTTATCAGTTAGCTCTGGATTTCTGCCTTAATTGCTGTAGTACTTTAATTTGTCAGCCCTATTTGTACTCGTTTTAGCATTTTTACTTGCTCCTTAAGAGGGACCCTTGTTAAGCAATTTATCCTTTATCTCTGCCGTAATTGCACATGTACTTTACTGATCCAGCCATACTTGTTACTCGTTTGTAGCCTTGAAACAGGCTCCTTAAGAGGGAGCCTTGCATTGATCATTTAACTTCTGCCTGCTTTGTAACAATGTGATAACAAACTTTCAGTCGCTATGTACTAAGGGGGAGCCTTGTATTGTATTCTAGGGGGCTTTCTATTGTTACTCATTACAGCCTGCATGTTAATTTCTTTACTGGAACCACATTTAAATGCACAGGCCTGTTGAAACCTCACTCGATGGGATGGCCACACGATAGTTCCCTGCTGCATCAAAAAGATGTTGTTGAGGCTTGCTATATAAACACCTACCTGTTTCTTCTCTCCTCAGTCGGTGGGCTCACAGCAGGTCACTAGTGCAGGTTGCGAGGACGAAAGCGGGTGAAGCCCCGAGCAATCGCTAAGGTACGGATACTGCAGTTGCTTGAACACGCACTGTCTCTCAAGGAGCTGGTCCCAGAGCGCTCTTACTCCTGCAGTCACTCTGCGGACTGCTCCCCACCACCCCAATACCCTCCCTTTGTTGGTGTTAGTTATATAGTAGGAGGATCTCGTGGTACTACAGGTCTCTGCGAGGTCTTCATTCTCCAAGTACAGCAGCATCAGGTTCAGCCACTAGAGGTCGCCCTCCCTGCCTCAATCCTCTAGCTATCTCTCTGCTCTGTTTAATTCTTTGCACCATAGCTGCCTATTCACTACCTCCCTTCTACTGTCGTTACTCCTGATAATCATGACTCACTTACCCAAACTCTACCTTCCCTCCATTGCTCTCTTGCTATGGGTACTCTTTGTTTTCTGTGGTCCAAGACAGCTTATGTCACCTTACTCAACATACTCTCTAGAGAACTTCCACTTCTCCAACATCCTATCAGACCCCTTACCCAGACATCATTCTCTCCCTAAATTCGGGCTTGTCCTCAAACAAATTGCGCTCTTTTTCAACTACATCTTGGGCAGGTTCTCTGTTCCCCCTGGCCATGCATCTTGGGCATATATTACTGCGTCCCTCTGGATTGTTGCCATTTCTCTTACTCTTGCTGGGGATATTGAGCCAAATCCAGGTCCTACTCCACCCAATAATCCCTCCCAGCCCCTCTACTCACCAAGCCTGCCCCAATCTGCTGGCCTCTCCTTTGCTCACATAAATGCTAGGAGTCTACTGGCCAACCTCCCAGACCTGGAAGCATGGACTAGTACCAACAACCCTGACATCCTTGCTGTTTCTGAGACTTGGCTTAAGCCCTCCAGTGATGACTCCCAGTGCTCCCTCCCAGGTTATAACCTGGTACGGGTTGACCGCCCCACTTCCAAAAGAGGCGGTGGACTTGCTCTCTACTATAAACCACAGCTAAACATTACATTACTGCCTGCTCCCCCCTTGTCAACTGTGAAGTACTACATTCTCTACTACTGCTTGGAGGTATAAAGAAACTACACATTTTCGGTACTTGTATACCCCCCAGAAAACCCAGGCTTGGGTTTGAGGAGTTCATGGACTATCTACTATCCGTGACTGGGAAAAATGATATTATCTGTCTTGGGGATTTCAGTCTGGACTGGCTAGGCCCCTGCTCTGGCCTCCTATCCTCTCTGACTAGTAAAGCTAATCTCTCTCAACTTGTACAGGAGCCCACCAGGATCTCCCTTGGTGGTACTAGTGCTACCCTACTTGACCAGATCCTGACAAATAGAAAGGATGCCTTTTCCTCTGCTGGTGTTCTTCTAGATACCATAAGTGATCACTACCATGTGTTCTGTATTTGGGATACCTCTGCCCCCTCTTTCCCCTCGAAAGTGTTAACTTTTTCTAACTTCTCCGACCTAAACTTAGATAACTTTGTTCACGATCTTAATTTAATTGACTGGTCCCCTCTCTACACCACTAATGACATTAACATTGCTACAAATTATTTTAACAGTTCAGTACTCTTGCTACAAAATAAATATATCCCTGTTACCACGAGAAGGGTTAAAGGGAAAATCACCAAATGGCTAAAACGTCCCCTGCTTCACCTTCTGAAACTCAGGGATAAAATCTGGTCCGTCTGGAAGTCCTCCCGTCTCCCCGCAGATTTTGACGCCTACAGAACACTGTGTAACAGATGCAAAAAGGAGATTCGTCTGGCCAAAAGCTCCTATTTCAGGAACCTGAGTGCCTCCACTACATGTCCAAAGAAATACTGGTCTTAAATCAAGGCCAATTATTGGGAACAACAAGCCTACTACTCCTACTAATATGTACATTAATGATGTCCACTGCAACCACCCCTTCACCATTGCCAATGTTTTCAACTCCCTACCTACTTTAGCCTCTCCTGTGCTCCCCAATACTTGCTTGGCCCCTTCTCCTTGCTCCCCTACTCCACCTTCTTTGGAGCTGGCTCAGGTCACCTACCAGCAAGTTCTGGACCTACTCAAAACTGTTCCTGCTAGCGGCAGCCCTGGCCCTGATGGATTACACCCACAGATTATCAGGCTGTTTGCGGCCTGGCTTGCTAGGCCTATAACAAGGCTCTTCAACCTTTCTATTAGCACTGCCACTGTCCCCCTGATCTGGAAATCCACTAGAACTATCCCTGTCTATAAGAAAGGTGATGCTAAACTACTGTCCATTTACCGCCCCATCTCTCTACTCCCCACTTTTAGCAAGCTTCTGGAGAAACTCATCCATCGTCAGGTCTCCGGGCACCTCTGTAGCTTTAATCTTCCGTCCCCCTCCCAACATGGCTTTAGGGTGGGGCACAGCACTGACTCTCCTCACGAGTGTTATCAAAAGCAATATGGATAAGGGCCTGCTCACAGGTGCAGTGTTCATTGACCTATCTAAAGCTTTTGTTATGGTTCACCACCCGTTTCTGCTGTCCAAGTTAAGCGACATCCATGCTTCTGACTCCACCCTATCTTGGTTTGGTAGCTACCTGGACAACTGCTCCCAGGCTGTTTCCTACTGCAAAACTCTTTCCTCCCCATCCCAATTACCCGTGGTGTTCCTCAGGGTTCGATACTTGGTCCTCTTCTCTTCTCCCTCTTCCTAAACGACATTCATCGTACCTCCCTTCACAGTAGCCACCTCATGTATGCAGATGATATAGTGCTCTACCAATCTGCCAAAACTGTTGCTGATATTAACCATAATCTCACACGGGACTTCAGCAGTTCCTTAACATAGGGAAAACTCAGACTATGCTGTTCGGATCATCTAAAAAAGTGCACTCAGAATCCTCTAAACTCCTTGTCCTCAGTCGAGAAGGGACACCTGTTACTACTACTGTGACTCTCAAATACCTTGTTGTCATGCTTGACCCTGCCCTTGATTTTTCCTTGCATATCAATGAGGTGTGCCGGGCCGTTAATACCAGAATTGGCGCAGCCTATCGTGTATGGCACGCACTCACCCCCTCTGCTAGGATTGCAGTAGCTAGAGGCGTGCTACTCTCTCAACTCCTTTATGCCCTCCCTGTTCTCTTCAATATCAACGCTAGTGTGCTCAGCAAGTGGGACGCTTCCTACAACAATATATATAGGTTTTCCTTCTCTGCCCCTCGACTAACGCATCACTGCCGGCTCTACTCCGGCTTACACTGGCTATCTCCCAAAGACCTCCATTCTTACTCCCTAGGTTGTTTTATAGACTCACTCACTAGACCACCCAGTCCGTCCTCCCTGAGGGACTTGCTTACCCCTATCTCATGCGTCCACTCACTCAGGTACTCATCTGTCCCCATGCTATCAGTCTGGCCGTGCACTACAAAAATTGGGGAGCAGGCCTTTGCTTATTTTGCCCCTAAATTCTAGAACTCACTTCCCCCCTGGTTAAACACTCCCCCTCCCACCACTCCTTTAAGCGTTCGCTGTTCTCTCACCTCTATGCACTTGGAATCTGCAACTGTAATTAACTGAGTGTCCCCTCCCTATTTCTCCTGTTTTGGAGATATCTAGGCATTACCTATCTTGTTGCATCTAGATTTTGTTATAGCATAATGTGTACTGTTTAGTATTTATATCATATGTGTCCTCCCATACTGTTGAGACTGAATTGATTTGTGTTACTGTTTTTGTCCTTATGTCATCACTCTATTCTTTTTGTTGTACTCTCCTGAGTTGTGCCTGAAAATAGGCAGGACTGTTGCCTAGTGCACTTACCCGGTTACCAAAAGCTAATAAATAAATAAGAGATTTGGAAGGGAGAGGGAAGTTATGGTGAGGCTGGGATAAAAACCACCACCTGCAAGGCTGACCCTGTATACCTCTTCGAATTTTGTCACTGAAATATCAGATATAGGCACTCAAAATGTAGGGAAATGAGGGGCACTGGTCTAAATAATATGGGACAAATTTTCAGACAGAGACACATTCAGAAATCTGGAAGCTAGTGATTTAACGGGCCCAACATGTATGCACCCGACATACATTTGCCCGACTCCCATTTCCCAACTTTAATTTGCCCGATCGGTACAATTTACCGACATATATATTCCCGACTCTAAATTGGGCTGAGACACAAAACTGCAGCACTTGCTTCCAGAATCAAGGGGGCGGGGCGCAATTTTATCATGCCACGCTCAGTAAGCCAAATGAGTTAATGTAGGCAGTCCTAGCAAAATCTTCAGCAGCCTGAGACTACCGCCGAGAGCACAATTGATGCAATTAATCACAGCGTTTGTACTGAGCTAATATCCAAGTAGCTCAGTACCAACAGTTCTAAGAGCAAAGTGGGATTCTGATTCTAAAGCGCCTCACGCTTCAAACACTAGCCGGCCTCTCAAAATAAACACACACCAAGTAACGAGGTCAACCACAGCAAACACAAAGTCCAGCCTATTGTTCCCCATCTGGCCCTGGGAGGACCTGAACTGTTTGAACACCCCCGGTCCATAAGCAAAAGCCAGACTGATCTCCTGAGGAAAATGCTCCAACAGTCGCACACAATTTGGACAACACGCTACTGCTGCAGCACTGGAGAAACAGATCCGAGAGTGGCAGCTGGGGGCTAGCTTGAGGATTTCTGAGTCGAATACATTAACCATGTCTTGTTATGTCCCAGATATGCCTTCCCACAGTCACAAATGCACATGTGCGAGTGCGAGCAAACTGTAGAGGGAGATGTCCAGGGTGCCACTGGAATTAGGCTTACACCACATTCCACAACCCCCTCCAGGAATTTACATGCCAGTTTACCATGCTTGCCTGGGAATTCTGGCCCCAGCACCTCCCAAGGACTCATATTGCTCTGACAGGATAATCAAGTTTGCCTTAGAGATCTGGTTACACTGTTGACTACTTTGTTGCAGCCTTTTGACGAATTGTTCTCTAGCCAGCACACTCACAATGGCCATCTGTACGTCCAACGTACATTTGCTTTCCAGCGCCCGACTGTCTGGATTTTTTTATGCAGTCATTTAAATGTCAGGAAAGTGTACCTGACGGGAAGTTATTGTCAGGGAAAAAAAAGTGTCTGACGCATACATGTTGGGCAATCGTGTGGACCCAGACTTAACAGCACTTCACCCTTGATCACACCCTGGACACTAGTTGAAAGTCCTAACAGTGGAGTGCTAATGACTCACATTGAGTCTTTGTGGGATCCAGCTCTAATGAGCTGTTAACCACACCAGGTCATCTGGAACATTGAGTGAGATTAGCATGAGGACTAGAGCCTGCTAAAGTAGACTTTTTTAACTTCATTAACAGCCATGAAAACCTGCACTAGTCAAGATGGACAAGTAGAGAGTTAGCTGCATTAGCCCTGGACAATTTGCACTAGTGTTTGGGCTAGTAAAACAATGTTAAGATCGACCCCTGATTTTGAGTGCTCACATACTTTTGAAACAGATTTGGTCATAGCATTCATTGTTTCAGCTACATGTCCAGGTTACAAGCAAGTTCTCTTGTCAATATAGCCCTTTGTTTATGAAAGCAGACAGCCTGGGAGGTGTAAAGTATGGCCATTAACTCCATTAGCACTTGCTTAACCTAATATTTTCCACTGCAGCAAAGCTGCCCCCACCTTTTGTAACAGTAGCAGAGCCAGTTGTCTTCATAGAAACATAGAATTTGATGGCAGATAAGGGCAGCTTGGCCCACCCAGTCTGCCCATTTCCCTGCCTACTGGATAAGCTGCAGATCCTAGTTAACCAGCAGCCTACTTCTTCCTACTCCCACCCCCTAGAATTGCCTTATGACTGTCCCATGCATGCTTGAATTCCACCACTGTTTTTGACTCCATGACCTCCTCCGGAAGGCCGTTCCATGCATCCACAACCTCTCTCTGTAAAAAATACTTCCTTAAATTACCTCTGAGCCCCCCGCCATCTTCAAATTGTGCCCCTTGTTCTTGCACACCTCTTTTTTGAAAGATGCTACCCTCTTGGACTTTGTTGATTCCTTGAGGTACTTGAAAGTTTCTATCATGTCCCCCTCTCCCTCCTTTCCTCGAGGCTACACATATTAAGCTCCCTAAGTCTCTCTTCATATGTCTTCCGGTGCAGACCCTGCACCATTTTAGTTGCCCTCCTCTGGACAGCTTCCATCCTGTCTATGTCTTTGCGAAGACTGGGTCTCAAGAACTGCACGCAGTACTCCAGAAGGGGTCTGACCAGCTGTCTGTACAGAGGGATAATAACTTCCTGTTTTCTACTGGTGATGCCTCTCCCTATGCATCCCAGTATCCCGCCAGCCCTCCTTGCTGCCCTCTCACATTGCTTGCCCACCTTTAGGTCATCTGATATGAATACCCCCAGGTCCCTTTCCATTTTTGTTGTTGTTAGTATCTCACCCCCCATTGTGTACTCTTCCCCTGGGTTTTTGTTTCCCAGGTGCATTACCTGCACTTCTTAGCATTGAATCTAAGCTGCCATACATTTGACCATTCCTCTAACCTTGTCAAGTCCCTTTTCATCCTTTCCACCCCACCTTGTGCATCAACTCTGTTGCAAATCTTTGTGTCATCTGCAAAGAGACATATTTTCCTTCCAGTCCCTCTGCAATGTCGCTATAAGACATTGAAGAGGACTGGTCCTAAACTGAACCCTGGTACCCCACTAGTAACCCACCTTTCTTCAAGTGGACTCATTTACTATTACTCTCTGTGTCCTATTCTCCAGCCAATTTTTTACCCAGGCTGTCATCTTGGGACCCAATCCCAGGCTAGCTAACTTGTATATTAATCTTTTGTGTGGGACTGTGTCAAATGCCTTGCTAAAGTCTAGGTAGGCCATGTCCACAGCCCCTCCCTGATGTACTACTTTGGTCACCCAGTCAAAGAAATCTATCAGATTTGTCTGGCATGACCTTCCTGCTGTGAATCCATGCTGCCTTGGGTCCTGTGCCCCTCTGGCCTTTAGATACTCGACAATTCTTTCCTTCAGGAGTGATTCCATTTTTTTTTTTGTTGTTGAAATTCTCTTTTTATTTATTTCAAATAACAACAAAAACATGTGTACAGGAGTGATTCCATCATTTTCCCTACCACTGAGGTTAAACTAACAGGTCTGTAGTGTCCTGCTTCTGCCTTGCTCCCACTTTTGTGAAGGGGAATCACATCTGCCCTCCTCCAGTCCTCGGGTACCACCCCATCCTCCCATGATTTGTCAAACAGGGTAGTCAGTGGTGTCACTAATTCTACCCTTAGTTCTTTTAGAATTCTGGGATGAATCCCATCAGGCCCCATTGCTTTGTCCACCTTCAGATTTAAGAGTTCTTTCAGAACCCTTCTTCGTAAATGGGCTGGTATCAACTTCTGTATCCAGAGTGTTTCTACTGTTTGTTTTAGGTACCTCCTCTTCCTTAGTAAATACTGAGCAAAATATTTGTTTAGTATCTCTGCCTTTCACAGTCACCCTCTGCCTCTCCCCTTTATTAAGTCTCACTATCCCTCCCTTGGTCTTCCTTCGCTCCTGATGTACCTATAAAGGTTTTATCCTTCTTAACTGAGTTGGCTATCTTTTTCCTCGGTTTGGGCTTTGCTGTTCTGACTGCCTTCCCATCTTCCTTTTGCTTTAACTGATACAGTTCTCTGTCCTGCTCCTTCTGTGATTCCTTGTACTTCCTGAAAGCTTTCTTTTCTCTTGAACCTTCACTGCCACTTCCTTTGAGAACCATAGTGGTTTCTTACATCGCTTAGTTTTATTTGCTTCACAAAGGCTTGTTACCTCTGTGATGGCAGTTTTATTATTCCCATTGTTCTTCCACCCTCCTTCCTGCCCATTTGCTAGTGCATTCCTTAGGCACTCACCATTTTTGTCAAAGTCAGCCTCCTAAAGTCCAGTACCTTGCCTTTGTATGGCTTGACTCTATTGCTGTGTTTATTGTGAACCATACTGTTCGATGGTCGCTAGTTCCCAGATGGCTACCCACTTACATCTTGTCTGTGGTCCTCTTCATCTCCATTTGAGAGAACCAGGTCTAAGATTGCTCCCTCTCTAGTGGGCTCCAATACTAGTTGTCTAAGGCATGCCCCTGTAGGGCATCTAGAATAACCCACTCTTTCAAGTGGCTGCTGCAACTGCACTCCAATTAACATCTGGCATATTCAGATTGCCCATCAGCAATATCTCCCCTTTCAAACAACATGAAGTCTTGCTATATTATGACTAATGCAGTTTGTCCCACCATTAGAACTGCTCCGGAGGTGAAAGAGTTAACTTCCATGCAGAGCATGGAACTTAGAGCGCGAGCTCGGTTAGAAAAGCTCTGTCTGGGATATTTCAAACCGAAACTGTCAGATTCTTTACTCCGCCTCACTGAACAGTCGCTCCGGAGATTCCTCATGCTGCTCGGTTCATTTTCTCGGTTTAAAGAGTTTTTTCTCGGTTAAATTCAACCGCGATTATCATTATTTTAACCGCAAACCGATCGGTTCAAGCTCTGTCTATGGTATTGTAAGTAATAGATAGGTTTTCTGTGTGGAACTTGTAAATGTTTATCAGTTCGGTTTGAACCGATCAGATTGTGTTTAAACTTCATTCTGAAGCGTTTTAAGCCTTTTTAGAGTGCGGTTCCCGGTTCTTATCGGTTCTAAAAAAACGGATTTCATTACGGTTTTTTCCACGACCCGTGACACGGTTGGGAACCGATAAAAGTGTCTTGCCTGGCACTGCCGAAAAAAGGGCAAGTTTTTGGTTAGGCTGGCATTATATCTGAGAAACCCAAAAGAAAAACCGGGCCCACTGGGTTTCAACACTGTAGTGTCTGTGGGGAAGCCTTTGCCAAGGCTGACCCACACACCACATGTGTTTATTGTCTGGGGTTTTGACCACCTCAATGCAGACTGCCAGATTTCAAGAATTTCCCTGCAGCTACCCTAGATAAGAGAGTTGGTAGGCTCAGGGAACGAGAGGCCAAAAGTCTGCTGACCCGATGGCCAGCCCGGTTTGGTGCCAACCGAACGAGGGAGTGCCTCTGACCAGGGCCAGACTTCCTCGGCAACGTAAGCTGACTCTGAGGAGCCAGTTCCAGCAAAGAGAACTAGAAAGTCAGCAGGTGTGGAGTCAAAATCCTTCTCCAACTGCTGCAGAGATAGCCAGGGCAATACAAATTGTCCAGTCACTTTCCCCGGTTCCGTCCGAACCGCCACTATCTGGCAAAAGGTCGGTTTGGTCGGTTCCACCGGTTCAAGAATATGATATAGAGGAGTTTTATGAACCAGAGGAGGGGGAGGATGATTATGAACAGTGTGAATGTGACTTTGAAAGTCTGGATGTGCCCATTGAACCGGACATCTCCCCAGACAGACCTTTAGGAGAATCTCCCCCTAGGCTTGCTGAGTCCCCTTCTCATTTTCTGTTTTATAAAAAAGTTGCTGAAACCCTCCAGCTTCCTTTGGAGGAGGCTGTGGATGAGCAAGAGGAGCCTGACTTTGTAGAGATGATGGATATCCCAGAGTACAGGAGATTGTCTGTTCCTTTACATAAATCTTTTAGGAAACAAACAATAAAAATTTTAAAAGCTCCTAATTCTGTGCCTCCTGTGGATAAAAAGATGGACAGGAGGTACACTTTGTCAGGTCCTGATACAGAATTTCTTTCACAGCAATGCAGCCATGTTGGGGTAGTTCGGGCTGCAACCTGTGACAAAGCTAATATTCCCCTGGCTTCACATCCTCCTGACAAGGACTCCAGGAAGATTGATGCCATGGCTAAAAAACAATACATGGCAGCGTCCTTGGGACTCAGACAAGCAAACTATATGGCTTATGTTGCGAGATACCAAAAATCTAGATGGGATACTGTCATGGCTTTAGCCAAACAGGCCCCTGGCCAGCTTGCCAAGGAGCTGGAGCAGGTGGCTGCTGATGGTGTTGAGGCATCTACGGTGCAATTCCATGCTGCAGTGGATTCTAATGATGTATCCTCTAGAGTCATGGCTACATCTGTGGCTTTTCATAGATTGGCTTGGCTCAGGTGTACTACTTTGTCACAGGATACCCAGTCTAAGGCTATGGATTTTCCTGTGGTGGGAAATTCAATGTTTGGGGAGCAGACAGAGAATTATATGAAGAAAATGGATGAATATAGAACCACTTATAGGAGTGCACAAGCCAAGGAACGGCAAGCCACTCCTCAGAGGCAGCCCCCGAGGGTAGAGGCAGGCCTTTTCACAGGCCTTTTTACCAGACCCAGGCCTCCTCTTCAGCTTATGTTCAGAGGGGGTTCTTCAGAGGGAGAGGCAGACGGGGTACAAGCAGGCCTGCTCCCACCCCTCAGCCTAAAGCCCCTGCCAAACAGGTACCTGATGGGATGCCCAGGGCCGGTTCTCCATTACCTGTAGGGGGCAGGCTGGCTTACTTCGTCCAGGACTGCGAGTCTTTAACATCAGACAAGTGGGTCCTGGAAGTAGTAAGCCAGGGTCTGGTTCTCAGCTTCAAAAAATTTCCAAAGATGAGAATCAGATCTTTTCCATCTGCAAACCCTCTAGAGACTCTTGCCTTGGAAACAGAAGTCTCAACCCTCCTGGCTCTCAGAGCTGTAGAAAGGGTTTCTCCCCTACACCAGGGCAAGGGTCTGTACTCCAGGTACTTCCTTACCCCAAAAAAGACAGGAGAGTGGCGGCCCATCCTGGACCTAAGATATCTGAACAAGCACCTTTTAAAACCAAAATTCAAAATGGTGACTCTGGGAATGATTTTACCTTCCCTAAGGCCAGGGACTGGCTAGCTTCCCTGGACCTCAAGGATGCCTACTTCCATGTTCTTATCAGAAGCTCCCGAAAGTACCTCAGATTCGAACTGCCCTCAGGCCATTATCAGTTCAGAGCAATGCCCTTTGGCCTTACCTCTGCCCCAAGGGTATTCACAAAATGTCTGGCAGTAGCAGTTGCTCATTTAAGAAGGCAAAAGATTGCCATCTTTCCCTACCTGGACGACTGGCTCATTGTGGGTCAGTCTCCAGACCAGGTCAAATCACACTTGCAAGTTACCCAGCAGCTGCTTACCTCTCTGGGCTTTCTTCTCAATCTTCCAAAGTCAGTTCTGGAACCTGTCCAGGTACTCACCTTTATAGGTGCAGAACTGGACACAAAGCAGGCCAGAGCCTTCCTTCTCCTAGAAAGGGTAAGGACCCTGGTGGCCCTGGCCTCTTCTTTCACTCTGCAGGTCTCTCGACCAGCAAGGCATTTCCTGCAGCTCCTAGGACACATGGCTGCTTCCACAGCTGTAGTGCAAGGAGCAAGATTTCAGATGAGGGACATTCAGTTCCATTTGAGAGCCTTCTGGTCTCAAGAAGAGATTCCCTATCCAAGTTAATCCCAGTGACTCGAACCCTGATCCAGGCCCTTCAGTGGTGGCAGGATCAGAGCAATCTGAGACAAGGGTGCCCTTCATCCTCTATCTCACTCCTTGACCCTTACTACAGATCGTCCCTCTTGGGATGGGGGCTCATGGGCGACCTCTCCACCCAGGGGTTGTGGTCCCCTCAGGAATCTCTGCTCCACATCAATCTGTTGGAACTCAGAGCTGTTTTTCTAGCACTTCAGGTTTTTTCTGCATCTGTTCAGAACAAGGTGGTACAGGTCAGAACAGACAACACCACTACAATGTGGTACATCAACAAGCAAGGGGACACTCGGTCTTCGGCCTTGTGCACCGAGGCGATGAGGTTGTGGTCTCTGGCTTATTCCCTGAGCACTTCCCTCATAGCAGTTCACCTCCCAGGCAAGGACAATGTCCTGGCAGATGCTCTCAGCAGGATTTCCCAGGGCCATCACGAATGGTCATGGATCCCCTAGTACTGGGGATAGTTTTTGCCAGATGGGGCACCCCTCAGATAGATCTTTTTGCAGCCCCAGACAATCATCAACTTCTACTTTTTTGTTGCAGGCCCCCAGTGTTGGGCTCAGTTCCCCTGGATGCCTTTCTCCTCGATTGGGAAGGGAAGTTTCTCTATGCCTTCCCCCCTTCCCTCTCCTGTTCAAGGTGCTAGTCAAAATCAGATCTCAGCCCTGCAAGATGATCCTGATTGCTCCAGACTGGGCCAGGCAGCCCTAGTACCCACTTCTTCTCTTTCTGCTCACCCTGTATTTTCCAAGTTTTTTAAGGGATTGCTTCATACCAATCCACCATTCAGGGACCCTGCCCCTGCCTGGGATCTTAATGTTTGCATTGCTCAGCTGATGCAACCCCCCCTTTGAACCTCTGTCTTCGGCAGAGCTTAAGTACGTGACTTGGAAAACTGTACTTCTAGTAGCCATCACTTCTGCCAGGCACACAAGTGAGTTACAGGCTTTATCAGTGGGGACTGACTTTATTTCCTTTCACAGGGATAAGGTAGTTCTCAGGACTAACAGGAAGTTTTTGCCTAAGGTGGTTTCAGATTTCCACCTTAACCAATCTATTTCACTTCCAGTGTTCTTCACTGACCATTCCTCTTCTGGTGAGAGGAGGCTGCACAACAGATGTTAAGAGGGCCCTAAGTTACTACATAGAGCATACCAAGGGTCACAGGTTTGACTCCCTCAACTATTTCTCACTTATGGTGAGGTTGGGAAAGGGAAACCTGCCACTAAAGATCCATTGCTAGGTGGATTGTCTCTTGTATCCAATTTTGCTATCAAAACTGGGTAAGGTTCCTCCTTCAGGCCTGAGGGCTCACTCTACCAGAGGTACAGCTGCGTCTCTAGCTGCTGCCAGAGACATCCCTATCTTAGAGATATGTCAAGCAGCTACTTGGAAAACAGTACACACTTTCACCAAGCATTACTCCCTGGATATCCAGGCCAGGAGGGATGCTCGGTTCGGCACGGCCGTGCTTCAGAGCCTATTCCCTAAGTAGGTTCTGTCCCTCCTCCATGGAGGTACTGCTGTGTAGTCTGCATTAGTCATAATATAGCAAGACTTCATGTTGTTTGAAGAAAAAATTACTCACCTTAGTAATGTTGTTTCTTCTAATGGAGTCTTGCTATATTATGACCTCCCCCCCAACCTGCCCCTCTCAGAACTTCTACTTTGGGTATGGGGTGGGCAGTCCACTGTTGGCACTTATTGTTGCCCCCTTTTATGTTTTCCACCCCTTCTTTTTGGGGTGTTTGGGTGTTGTGTTTTATTTTATCTTATCTTTTCTGGTCCCCTGATTTGAGTCTTGGTGTTGGGACCAGGAAAATGTGTTAATATTTTAGTAGCCAGTTGGCTAGTGTAGGTTACAGCTTCCACACAGAGCCTTAGTGAGTTTTGCTCGTAAAGATCTGACAGTTTCAGTTTGAAATATCCTAGACAGAGCTTTTCTAACCGAGCTCGCGCTCTAAGTTCCATACTCTGCATGGAAGTTAACTCTTTCACCTCCGGAGCAGTTCTAATGGTGGGACAAACTGCATTAGTCATAATATAGCAAGACTCCATTAGAAGAAACAACATTACTAAGGTGAGTAATTTTTTCTTTTCTGCCATACTAAGTATACTTTCTATCATTTCCTTGTCCATTTCCTCCCCCTGAGAAGGGGGTCTGTATACAACCCCTGTGCGGATTGTGGTGCCATTGCCGGTCTCCAAATTTACCCACAGTGCTTCTTCTCCTCTCTGTTTTCCCTTTTTTTCTGTTGCTTTGATTCCTTCCCTTATGTAAAGAGCTACTCCTCTTCCTCTTTTACCCTCTCTGTCCCTCCTTTAGATAGTGTATCCTGGTATGTTTACGTCCCAATCATGGTTTTGTGTGAACCATGTTTCTGTGACTGCCACGATATCCAGATGTTCCTCCTCCATCAAGGCCACTAATTCAGGAAGCTTGTTACTCAGACTACGGGCATTGGTACTCATTGCTTTCCATTTCTTGATGGCTTTACCTTCTGTTGCAGCATCCCCCACTGACCTTTCTACCTCGGTCTTTTTCTCATTTAGTACCCTGTTTTGTAGGGAGAGGCTGGGATTTTCCTGCTGCTTATCAGTGCCTCCCCCTTGACTAGTTTAAAAGCTTGCCAATGAAGCATTTAAACTGATTGCTCAAAAGACTTGTTCCCTTCCTGGACAGATGCAGACCATCCTGCCAGTATAGGCTGGTGTCCCTCCAGGTGGAACCCCAGTCCCCAATGAAGCCAAACCCCTGTGCTCCACACCATTTTTTCAACCATTCATTAAACTGCATGGTGCAAAGTACCCTTGCCTCACTCATGCCATTGACAGGCAGCACCTCTGAGAAGGATACTGTGTGTGCTACTTGTCTTAGGCCCCTCCCCGTTCTACAAAGTCCTTCTGCACTGCTCTAATCTCATGTTGAGCCAAGTCATTTGTCCCTAGGTGGACAATGACGCCCAGCACCAACTCCTGTGCAGCTGTTCTCGTGCCCTCACAAAACAATCAGCTAAGAGCTCTGACCCACCTCTTTGATTTGCTGATAAACATTTTCATCTATAACAAAATGTTGACATTTTTAAATGTTTTAAATTATTTTTGCTTCCTCAAGAAAAAAGTATGGGCCCCAAGGTGCAGGGGCACAGTTTGCACCTAGCTAAGGCTGGCCCTGATTGTTTAATTAGTATTTCAGAAAGACCTTTGAGCGTGAGCTCTCTTACAAAGGTTCCACATCAGGGTGAACAATATGACAATACACATATTCAGTGGTTACAGAGGCCTGATCATTAGGCATTAAAGAGCAATTACATGACAGACAAATAGGAGAAAAACAACTGAGCAGTTGTAATTGAATACTAAGCTATTTCTAATTGGTTGCCATAGGTAGCACACCCCTGGAAACCTCCAAATCCGTTTATAGACTATGGCAGAGTAACTGCATATGGTTTAATGCTATCCCAGATGGCGAGAGGCTGGGTGACAGTGAAACAAGGGGGATTGGGTTTGAAACCAGCACTTGAGAGAGCGAGAGATGGGGGGGCTGTGATGGGGGGCAGCTCAGAGGGCTTTGTAAGTATGGTGTGTGTGTGTGTGTGTGGGGGGTTGGGAGGGGCAGTGCCAAGTGCGTTTAAAGAAGACTGATAGCTTACTTAAGCCATTGGCTAGGCTGGAATGGAGGCAGGGTTCTTTAGGTAGCCCTGCTGGGTGTTACCTTGGGGGTAGGCCTGTCTATCAAGTGGGGCCTGAGAAGCAGGTGCATTTGGAGTTAGACATTAGGTGCTGTTTGAGGCCTACTTTGACTTGAGACAGGCTATTTGTTTGTAATTTCATCGGGACTTCATTTATCCAGAGGGGGCCCGATAGGAGAAAGCACGCTGCCCTAGTGAGGTTCGGCGGATTGGTATGGACAGTGCTCCATTCTTCCTCCGTCTGGTGATGTGTGTTGAGAGAAAAGGCTCGAGCAGGTTTCCTGTACAGGGTGGGGTTTTTCCGAGGAGTGCCTTCTTTCCCAGGAGGCAAGTTTGGTATTTGATCCTGTCTTTTAGGTTAAGCCAGTTTGTACGCTCATACAGGGTGCAAGCATGAGTGCAGTGATCTGCACACAGGGTGAGGTGGCATGCCTTACTGAGTGCAATTTGGACCCTTTTGTTCACTGTATCAGTAGCAGCTCCATAGACTACCAGCCCGTAGTCTATCGTGGAGAGTATGGAGCTGGAGACTGAGATTCGGAGTGCTTCTGGGGTGAGGGATTTCTTATGCCTATAGAGCACCCCGATCTTTGTGTTTACCACTTTGACAAGGGAGTCTACGTGGTGCGTATAAGTGAGAGAGTCATCAGTGGTGACTCCAAGGTACTTGAACATGTGCACCTGCTCAATCTTCTCACCAGCCTTGTTGGTGATGATAAACCTACAATGTATTCTTCTTTGCGGTTTGCAGCTGTCTGACTCTAGGTTCCTGGGCATTCTGTTATATCTGCTGTTCGGGACTATTAATTCTGTGGAGGAGAATGGTAGAACTGAAATCATAAAATTCCCTGGAAGCAGGTACAGTCAGTAGTAAACAATGAAGGGAGACTAGCAGAAATAAGTAATTCAAATAATTTAACAGAACACTTCCAAGACATAGCAGAAGAGAAGAGTGGGTATCCTTGAAAGGAAGAACTCAGAGGAGAATTACTTTTTATCATCTTTAAAGCACATTTCATGGACAACTCCATGCAAAGACACTGATGCTGAAAGTAATTCATTAAAAGCTACATTATAGAAGTTATGTTTTAAGATGGAGTCTTTATATTCTGTAGTACCAAGTGCCTTCTATTAGAATGTCCCCCTCATATCCCGTAGACTCTAAACAGTGTTGGTTACTCAATGCTTGTCTCTTGTGGTGGTTGTTTGATGTCAGTAGGGAGTTAAAAAAAAAAAAAAATAAAACCTGTACAGACAGGAAAGGTCCAGATAGACCCCAGGTACAAAACGGTTCCACGTCAAAACCACACCATTCAAAAAAGCGTGGTGAAGAACTGCGTCATCCTCGCCATCCCAAAAAACAGGGTAAAAAACCATGCTGTATCACCTAGCACACTTTCTTTACCTTATTGTCAGACTATATAGCTGGCACCCCAGAAGTCCAATGTACTGTATAACTCCTTAAATGCATGCCTGTTGTGTATATACAGCATTCCAAGCACACCAGACATGTTCACGCCATCTTATTTTAACTGGTGGAGCACTAGTACTGCTGTTGTATAGTGATGCTGCTAATATTTACTGTCTTTTTATTTTCACAGTAATATGAAATCGGCGAATATAGTGAAAATAAAATTACAGTGAATATTTCCTCTTATACAGAATACATTTCAATAATAAAGGGGAAATTGTTTAACCAGGAAAGGCACAACAAGCCAAAGCTAGTTTCCATGTGTGGCCTGGGGGCACAAAGAAGTTAAGCGACTTGCTCAGGGTAACACAGTATGCAAGTGAGGGCTGTGGGATTCAAACCCAGATCTCCAGGTCTGCAGCTCAGTGCCCTTAACCCAGGGGTGTAGTTTGTTATTTTTACAGGGGGGTGGCAAAGTAACAAAAAAGTCCTGATTTTTGCGTATCACGACAGTGAAGAGGGCGGGTGGCTTGCGTAATGCAACTAAATCAACCAGCATCAAATAATGCCCAAAAAACATTTAAGACTACAGCTGAATAACTCCTGGGAGGGACCAGCCCAAGCCAAGTCAGAGCACTTCCCCACCCCACCAGTTTTACTGCAGCCTGCTCTCGGCCCAACTCCTCCTGAGACCAGAGTCGAAAAACTGACCGAGATCTGTTTTGTATTCAGTTCTTCGTTCTTCTGCCTTGGGAGTGAGGACTTACTTGTAAAGTTGAAATATGTAAGGAACTTAACTTCCTTCTCAAGAGGACAGGACCTCCCCTCAGCTTCAATTCAAATCAGTCTTGACCTAATTTTGCCCCCACCTGAACCTCCAGGTGGATAGCTCACTAGTCTCTCACCCTCCTTTGCTGCATATATAACCCTTCCAAGTCCAGCTCTTATAGTGGATCCTCAACTTCTTGAAATGTCTGCTTGAGCTAGCCTTCCCACCCTTGAGGAGTGCAAAAAGCATGTTTCAAGGAAGTGCAGCAAATGGCTGCGCCACCTCAGTATACCTATAAACATGGATGGTATGGGAAACATCCCAGCATGTGCATCCTCACAGCATGAGCCCTTATTTACAAAGATTACATAAAAAAATGCGATTATACAATGACAAGAATGAATGCTGGCCTCTGATTGGTCAGTCTTGGGCTAGACCCATGATGTTATCCCAGTACATCCGATTCATCACAGGTCTAGTCTCAGCCTCTCCATGAACCTCTTGATGATTGTTAGCATTAGTGTGGTTTTTTTGTATCTTCTCTTAAAAATATTTTCCCACACCAAATAAAACATCTTTAAAATGTTTTTTTTTTAAATTCTGTATAACATGCCATTGTATAATAGCAATAATGCCCTCCAGGGTGTGTGTCATGGTAGGATAACATCATGCCTTATGTATTGGATGCATTCGTGCCCAACCACCTGAGGCGTGACGTTATCCCAGCATGACACACGCCCTGTCGGGCATTATTGCTTACTTGCACCCGGTGTTAACACTTTTCTTTGTTATAACCAAGTTAATTCATTAGTCTCCCATCCCATCCCATATTTTTCAATGTCACATGCCTGAATCTGGTTAGGTAAGGTAGAAGAGGATAATGCTCTCCTCAAGCAAGCAAGCATTGCATACATAAGCATGGGACTTGCTGATATCCCTCAGGTGGTGCTCTTAACAAGCATGCTGATGTACCTGGACAGTGCAACAGAACAATGTAAATCCCTAATTGTTCAAGATGATCATGGGCATGCTGTGGACACACCACAACCCCTACCACTCTCCTTCCCATTGGCTCCTAAAGAACATGCATCTCTGTCCATGCCCAGGGTTACACAACCCCATCCAAGCAAACACGGACTGCCCTGGCACAAAAGTGGTCGCATCACATAACCTAAGAAAACAGACGCCACAGGAAGTTTACTGGAACGACGACTCCAGATACCTGTGCACAGCCTCGCAGGACCCACCCTGAAAGGTAAGTACTTGGTTGGTGTTTTTTATTAGCATCACCTATGACAGTGTGTGGTGGGCCGGTTGTGGTAGCCCAGGTTGCCGTGGATGCCCCCCCCCCCCACAGACTACTTCAAAATCGTCTCATCTGACAGTTTTGAAGGGCAAAAATGAAACATGGTTGCTTCAGTTTGATGTGGTTTAATACAGTTTTTTGTCTGAATGTGTCTCTCTCTTTCTACACACAGACACAGACAGACACACACACCACCAAAAATGAACTTTTTATACCATGTTTACATTCAGGATAGAGACAGGGTAAAGCAGGTCCAGGCAGTACAACACAGTAAAATGAAACAATGCATTTTACAATGCCTATCAAACCACCAAAGACCACAAACAATGGACCTTCCCCTGCCCTGGGATGGCTAGGTCACAGGTCAGGGTGCTAAATGAGGAGGAGAGACCACAGAACATCTTGTCGAACCACACAGTAAGGTGAAACTACATAAACATGCACAATTTTTATACTGTAGGATTTCATACTTTCCAACAGTTCCTAATTTTGACACAGAAACTTATCTTTAGTGCTCAGAAGCCCCTTGTACGAGGGAGGTAAGCATGGCATGGACCCAGCAGACTGGCATACATGTTGAAAAAAATATTTCTGTGCCAGTATGCCCGTCCACCCCTCCCTCCTCCATCACCAGTGGCCAGCACCATTTTTTTCAGCATGTGTACCACTCCGCCCTGGTCAGCACAGCAGCACAAAGCTGGCAGTGCAACAGAAGGCACAGCAAGCAACAGTGAATTAAATGTCCTTGCAAAAAGCTACAGCCCACTCTCCCCACCCCAGACCTGCAAGTCCGCTGTCTCCACCCAGACTGGCCAGCTCAGCTACTCTCTGCACCCTGATGGACTTGCACAGCCACTCTCCACACTCTGTGTCCACCTCACCAGCACAGCCACTCTCCCCACCCTACCCAACCAACACCATTTCCAGCTCCATTTATCTGGTATCCACTCCAGGCATCCAGGTCTGTGCCTCCCCATCACAGGCACACAAAAATAAATAAAACCACATTTTATACTGCATTTTATGTTTCTTTCTTTTTCTGGAAAGAGAGATGTTGAGCTACCGGTCAGCACAGTTTGCCTGGTATACAATTACAACCCCGCCCCACTGACACAATGCCAGTGCCTCCTCCCTCCCACACAACAGTGCCCCCACCACACCCACACAATGCCTGTATCCCCAACCCCACCCACACAAATGACCAGTGTCCGCAACACCACACACACACACACGACCAGCAGTGTCCCCAACACACACACGACCAGCAGTGTCCCCAACCCCATACACACAATCAGCAGTGTCCCCAACCACACACACACACACACACACACACACACAACCAGCAGTGTCCGCAACCCCACCCACACACATGACCAGTGTTCCAACCCCCCAAAAATCATGGCCAGTCAGTAGTCGCTATAACAATAGCCAGGTAGTAGTATAATCATTTCTTTAGGGTGCATGTTTTAGTGCAAGATTTTTTTTGCTAGTCTTCTAACACTGTACAGGGGAGAACACAAAAAGCTACCCCTTTGGTTGTGCTTGCCAGGCAATGAAGACAGAGACAGCAAGGCCAAGGAATCTGTCTGTTTCACCCCTCCACAGTGGATGATCGGAGAAATCAAAAAAAGTGAAAGATTACTTTTACAGCCAGGTAAAGGATGAGGGGGAAATAATGTTTCAACATTTACTAATGTTCGTATGCTAGCTGCTGGCACAGGTCAGTGAGATACATCCCTTGACAGGTAAAGGATGAGGTGGAAATTATGTTTAACATTTACTTATGTTTATATGCTAACACCCAGTCAGCAAGCACAGAATGTCCCCTCTCTACTCAACACGGACAGTCCACCAGAAACCCAGTCAGCAAACATGGACAGTCCCCTTCACTCCCACCTACAAGGACAGTCCCCAGACACCCCGAACAGTCCTCCCTCCCACCAGACACCGGGCCAGCAAGCATAGAATGCCCCCCTCCCAACTGACAAGGACAGTCCCACCAGACACCCAGCAAACATGGACGGTCCCCCATATCCACCAAGGACAGTCCCCACCCCCGACACACAGCTAGCAAACACAGAATTTCCCCCCCCCACCAACATGAACAATCCCCAAACACCTGGCTAGCAAACACAGAGGTTCCCCTCCCCAACAACATTGATAGTCTGTCCTTGACACCTGATCAGCAATCACCGACATTCACCCCCCATAAGCCAACATGGAAAGATCCCCCAGACACCCGACCAGTAAATAGTCCCCCCTCCCCACAAGACACCCGGCAGGCAAACATGGACAGTCCCCTTTTCCACCATCATGGACAGTCCCCCCAGACAAATGGCCAGCCAAGTCCACCAAACAATGGCTAGTGTCACCACCCCACCATCACAGCCAGTGTCCCCACATCACCATGGCCTGTGTCTCCACCCCACCAGACCCCAGAATAGAAAACAGACTGTCCCCCCAGCCCCACCAAACACTGACCGCCCTCCCAGTCCCAAACACTAACCACCCCAGACTCAAACACTGATCGTCCCCCCCAGCCCCACCAAATGCAGGCCCTCCCCCAGCACCAAACACTGACCATCCTCTCAGTGAGTCAGCCCCAAAACACACAGACTGTCTCCCCGACCCCAACCCCACAAAACAGACCATCCCCCCAGCCCCACCAAACACAGACCATCCAGTGAGTTTCCCCAACAAACCCCACCACACCAGTAGCACAGTAACTGAGTGTCCCCACCCCACCAACATGACCAGTGTCCACACCATACCAAACAAATAGGCCCCCCTACCCACCCCACCGACATGGACAGCCTCAACAGCCAGCAAATCCCCTCCCACCCAAAGAAACACAAGCTGACAGCAAACCTTCCACCTACCCCCCAGACACATGGCCATGGCCAAGACAACTTCCCCCAAAAAGATACATTTCTGGGATGTGAATGGTATTAATTTCCAACAACCAGCTTGCAGCACAGTTACTCACCAAATCAGTAAGGGCACAGACAGGGCAGCATGCAGCAGGGCACAGCAAGGCCAAGAAGGCAGGTCAGGTAGCTGAGTCTCTCCCAACAGTCCCGTTCCTCTCCCGATTAATCCCCCGATGAGACAGTAACTCATTTTTTCTGACACCAGATAAACGTGTTGCATTATGGGTCTGCTATAGCCTGCATGACCGCCGGCTTCTTCACTGTTCTGGGCCTGGCTGTTCACTGACCTGAATAATCCCTCTCGGTGGACCGTGGAACTGGTGGGCAACGGGCGTGGTGTGGGACTCGCTGACAACACGGTAAGTCATTTTCTGGCCTGCTGGACACAGGAACTGGGTGTGCAGGCAAGCCTGGCCGTGCCTCAGACTCACTGTAATTGTACTACTTGCTCCTCTGCCTGGTCTGTCCGGTGGTAGAGGCCTTGTGGCTGCAGGCCTCCTAGGCTCTGAGGGATGGGAGGCTTAGGTGGCAGCGGGAGAGCCCAGAGCACAGCTGGCTGCACTGAGAAACAGAGAGTAGGTAGTCAGAGGACTCGGGTGAGATATTTAAACTGGGCTGTTCAGGACTGGAGGAGAGTGGGAACACTAGACTGACTGAGACACTGGTGACACCTGACAGACAACCAATGACTGCTGCTCGACATCCTCGAATAGGTATCTCTCCTCAGCACTACGCTATATGGATGCTGCTGCTGCTCCTTCATGGAAGGCACACAGACAACTAAATGGTGCCACTAACGGAGACTGCTCACGCCATGGCACCAGCTTGCACATCTCTGATTGGCTGTAACATGCAGGCTACTGTGGTTGCAGGCTTGCAGCCAATCAGAAAAGGGGATAGTTTTTGTTTAAGAGACATGGCGCTACGCACCGCCCCGGAGAGGTGCAGGCAGTCCGGGCATAGCCCTGAGCCCATTCAATATTAAAAAAAAAAATGATAACCAGAGAGCGGTGGCTGGGCTCCTAAAAGTCCTGGTCTAATTTTTCAGAGGGGCAGCTTGCCCCTCTGCCCCCTAATCTATGCCTAATGCCTTAACCACTTTCATATACTGCTTCCAAATAAGTTTAATAAACTAAAGGAAGTGTGCTAGGTTGTATCTGAGAGAGCACTTTCAGCGGTTTCTTCTTTCGTGGTCATCACAGTGCATTTTCACAGCGGTTTTCAGATGCACGATACCATTATGAGATACCATGCAAACACAGACGGTACTTTAGATCTGGGTGCAAAACTCAGACAGTACTTAATGAAACTTGCACAATCTGAGTGTTTGCTCTAGTGTTTTTGTTTTTTGTTAAACAACCACTAAACAGCTGGCATAAGCAAAATTTCGATGAGCACTGCATATAACAAAATAACTTTTGAAAATTGTATTCTTAGGGCTGGCCAGCACATCAGCAGTGTTACCATTTGCTATGCGGTAACCCATGTTCTGGAACAGACTCGATGGCATGGGACTGGCCAGGAGAGGGGAGGGGAGGATTGAGCACTGCAGGGACAGCTTTCCTCTTTCAGAGTGGGTGGATAGCACACTGCATTATGTGAGTGCCACCTGGCTGAATCCGTGTGGTAGTGCAGTCAGGTGCCAAGCTGGATAGAAACTAGAAATGGGCAAAGTCATCAAAATTCACTTTGCGAATTAATCCATGAATTTTGCGCCATTTGCAGAACTCGGATTGATCTGTGAAGTGTGAAGTTTTGCTGTGAAGAGCGGAATTTTGCAAGCAAAATTCTACACTTTGCGGCGAAAACCTCTCACTGAAAACTTTGCGATTCGGGTGAAGTTCAAGTTGCTGGGGTCTGGAAAAATTTTGCAAAGCTCCACAAATGTGAATTTATGCCACTTCACGGCAACTTCACTGGCGAATTAAAACTTTGCCGCATCTCTAATAGGGATCCCGCCAGTCGCCAACATTATTGTGCACATTTGCACAGTAGCATTTGTTATTATATGCCAGCTCCCTGGGAAGAAAGGTGGAGGAAAAAACCCTGGCTGGCAGGATGACACTGGCAGCCTGCAGGCCCCGTACTACCAGCTATGGCACCCACCCACCCACCAAAGTGGTCCTGGACAATCGGTGGGAGAAGTCGCCACAGAAAAGGTAGAAGTCTGGGTTGGGGGAATGGGGTCAGCAGGAGGGTTCAAGCCAGGATGCCTAGGAAATAACATATACTTTTTTTAATTGTTGGTATCTACAATACAGATCATGTATTGTGAGGTATAGTGAGTACCCTTGGTGCTTATGCTGCAGTGGTGTGAAGGTCCGTAAGTTGTTGCACCCATTTGAAAATTACGATTGCACATCTGTCTTGGCATGGAATCCTGACTGCCTCGTATGTTGTCTTTCTTATTCTGCTCAACCTATTTTCTGTGGAACAAGACAGCATGCAAGTTTGATTAGTAGTAAAGGTGAGTGGATGCTGCAGGTGCTACACTAGTCCCGGTGTATCCACAGTGGCTGGAGCTCTACTATAGTCGCTTCTCCCAATCTTACCTTATAGCATGATCTGGGAATCTGACAGCATTGTACAGCTTCTTCCCCTTTCTGAGATCCACACCTGCTGTACAACAGGAAGTAAGGAATGTAGGGAAATCATGTTCCAGAATGCAACAAAGTGAGAATTTATGGACTGCAGCCAAGTTACGTGGGGAGAAACGCACATAAATACTCCCATTTTTGCTGGTAAACAGAATCTGGCCCCAAGTGTGAAATTTGCACCTCAAGAAAAGGGGGCAGTCTAACGGCACTTAAATGGGACGTAATTAAACTAGTGACTGCATTTCCAGTGTTTTCCTTCTGGTAGTAACCGCGTAGAGATAAAAAAGTGTTATTTCACAGTGTAAGAATCTGTGTAGCACTCGATCAACAATAGTCTGATTATATGCAGCATTTTTTGTCAAGGCTGCTTCTGGGTACCATTAGAAGCCTTGGGGAACTGACAGTTTTATTAGCAAAAAAGTAGGAGGCTTTCCTGTGCATTGTGAAATGTCAACAAACCGTGCATCAGCACTAAGCAGTAGAAGAGCAGATCAGCGTAGCATTTGATAGCACCATGGATATGATGGCAAAATAATGAGCCAGCCAATAATTTAATTTTATTAAAAGGGGAGGTGAGTGCATCAGTTTATTAAAGCCCTGTCCGTATTCCCTGTCAGGATAATAAGTACTGGCAGTGCTTTCCCAGCAATAATCTAGAAATAACATGATTGAAGGAGGGCTTAATAAAATTCCAGACGGCTCTAATGACCTTACTACCTGACCCTCATCATTCTTTAAGTCCATTACCTCGTTCTTCGTATTTTGTGAATAGTTGTTTTAAAATCAGTAGGAAAAAACTAAGATTTAGGCCATGTGTTTTAATTTCCGCTTGCCAATTATCACAGATGGGTAGGGTGCAGTGCTTTATTTTGTCTACCAGCAACTTATTATTTCTTGCATGTTATTTTTATATTAATTTTTGCCAGTAGATAAACAATTGCCTCAGAACTGAACTTTTGTTGTAGCTGTTGACAGCACAGTACTGATGTCGCTAAGTGCTGACAGGGTGATGAAATTCATCCGACCTCTAAGGCTTATATAATTATAAGTGGGATAAAGGATCATTTGTGTTTGTCAGTAAGTACTGAAGGTTAGGTAATTCAAACCTCAGTCGGGTAGCATAAAATGAGTGCATGAAGTTATTGTAGATCTTTCACTTTATTGAGTAGCACCAGTATGGTTACAGCAGATTTCAAGGAGTTTTGTTGCCTTCTCTCCCCCATTTACCAAAGTGAAATTGTTGAAATATAGTAACATCATCGAAACGGAAATATATTTGAGGAGTGGTACTTATTTTTCTTTTCTTTTTTTCCTCCATCCTTTGTTTCATGTTCTCATGTCCCCCAGTCCCAGCAGCAGTTCACCCCCCACCATCCCTGTTATAAATCGTCTTGTGGACTTACTGGTTGTCCACGACCACATAGTTGTGGGTGGCCTGCCATGTCAGTCCTTTGGTACCTGTAGGGGTTGGGGGGGTGCGGGATTGTGCCAGAACATTTTCCTCCACTGTTTTCCTACCCATTGTATCGATGTGCAGTGACGCGCACATGTGTCAGTGCTTGCGTGCCAGTTTCTGCTGACATTCCTGTCCGTTCTGTTGCCCTCGATGTCACTGCAACCTGTCTTCTGCAAGGTTACAGTCAGGAGAGCAGGATCCCCCACCCCAAGGGAGAAGGTCTGCCCTGGAATGCTTAATCCATCTCACTTAGCCGCCCCACATAACCCGTGCTCATTCCTCAACACAGGTCGCTGGCGCTGTGAACGGTAGCCCTACCACTGTTCCGATGGACTGACTAGTACTTACTTTTCTTAATGCCACCATATGGCTCAATTCTACTTTTAAAACCCAGTCAAGACTTTAAAAGTAAATTATGTTGTTTGAGGGCCAACCCATGGCACCAGTGGCTGGGTTGCTGTTTAGACTACTGTCAGTCTGGTTAAATGTCTCTGTGGATGCTAGTCTCCTCTGGGAATGATGGGTTGTCAGGCCTCACTCTCTGTCTGCCCTTTGGTGGCCAGTTGGTGCTGGTTACCTTCCTGTGAAAGGGAGACACCAAGAAGCGTGTTTGTCATGTCCTATGCTATGATCGCATCTCGGCTTCTCCAGGGCACACAATGTTGAAAAGTGCAAAACTGAAGGCGTGGCATGGGCATTTGACACCTTCCTGACTGCTTTGTTCCATAGGAGGCATACAACAGTAAGCCAAAAATTGTTATTTCGGACAGAATGTTTTAGAATTGGCACTAAACTTTACTTGGACCAGTGGACTGTAACATCATCAAAATATAATGGAGTCATCCTTGGTTTTTTCCATATAGTGCTTGAAACCTCTTTGTAAATACTTCTACCATTTAACACCAGGGACAATTTTATTAAAAATGTTTGTTTAGCAGTTGCAATGTTACAAAATGTATTTGAGTAGCAGTAGGAAAAATATGTGTAGCGTTTAGTTAACGTTGCATAAAGCAGCTGTACAACCACTTTTGGTTAACTCAGATGTGTAGCTAGTGAGTGTTATACATAAACAATTTTCTTTAGCAGTTCTTGAAAATTGTGTAGTTTTTGCTATGCTGTACCTGATAAAACATTCCTGTTTGACACACCACAACAATGTCTTGCAGAAAGTAATAAGACAGTGTTGGAGTAACTACAGTATATCTTCAGTTAGACGCAAGCTCTCATCTCAGTATGGAATTGTTCGAGCTACCATTGTCCACTTAACATAGGAAACAATTATTTGCCTTATCACCGGGCTCCCTCAGCACAGACATGCACATACCCACACACAAACACCATTTTGACACAATCAAGAATGGACGCTGATTTATGTTGATAACTATACATGAAATGAGGTCCCAAACTTACTGCTAGTGTAAGAGTTTAGTCTTATATCTGGGTGTAGCTATAAGTAGTAACCTGAAGCCTTCTTTGCTGCACTAAAGGGCAGTGGCTAAGGCAAACAGGATGTTGGGGGTGCATATTGAAGGTTTCATGAGAAGGAAGCAGGTGATCAAGCTGTTGTATAGGACTGGTTAAAAAGGAGGTGGGTTGGGCAAAAGGAAATGTAGAGAAAGTGAAAGTGCTTAACAATTACATCTAGGGGCATGGAACAGTGTTATTGGCTGTACATCTTTAAGCTAAGCTTCTCCTACCACCTGAGCGGTTTATCCCCGACTCAGGTCATCTCCTTCATGATTCCTGCTTAGGTTCTCTGCACCAGAGGCAACGTTACTCATCAAAGTTTGCGGTATTTCTGCTAACTTGTTCTATGGTTCCTTGACTCTGTCTATGGACTGATGATGGAGCACGGGAAACCAGGTTTTAAATTTTGTGTACGGTGCCGCAAAAGATGTCAGTCACTGATCCGCATGACATGTACATGTACTGCCTGGGCGGCAAGACGACATGGATAGATGCGGCCTTGCAGAAGCATAGCTTCCTGAGTACCTCGAGGTCGAGGACAGGATGTTCTGGTTTTCACTGGTTGGCCTTCAGAGCAGGATACTTAAGGATCATCCTTAGGGCCACAGGCCTCAGCTGTGGCCAGGTTGGCTGAACAACATGTGACCCTTGAGGCAAAAGTGGCGACTGCCATGGTGGGTACCTTCTCAATCTCTGCATTGTTCTCTTGGGCCAATATTGGAAGGTCTTTCACTGGAGAAGTCTATGAAATGTGTTTGGGCCTCCAGACCTTGGGGGAGAGCCCTACATACTATGGTTCAAAAAGCAAGTGCTGTTGGTGCCAGTCATGGGACCAGGAGCGATCAAGGTCCTCCTAATCTCTCAACTCGCTCAACAGCTTTTGAGCATCCTCAGCTGGGGCCAGATTAGGCAGGTCGACCATTCTTTTGTTCCCCATCAAGCCAGTCACCCTCAAATCTGGTTGAGCAAGCTGCTGAGACATTTCTTGAACCTATCGACCAGCTGTCAGACGAGGTAGAGGATTCAATCTCGATAAACTCCGCTACTCCTGGTCATCAACCAGGAGGACGTGGTCTGGTCAGTGTTCCCATCTTGCTTTCGACAGGAGCAGCCTCCACTGGAGGTCGGGTCTTCCACGCCCGTGTTGCTGAACTTGGGCAGACACATGGTATACGTCTACCTGCTGGAAGGCCCTTCTTGCTGTCGAATAGCTGGTCAGTGGTTAGCATCGTGGTCAAGGTGGTCCCACTCTCGATCCTTCTTAACCAGGCGGCATTACAGTCGATGCTTCCTGACCTCCTAACCTCAGGAGAGAGAGTAGAGACACCACTGATGCTGTGAGGAGCTCCTCTGCCAACAGTGGGCCTTTGACAGGGTGGGGCTCTACCCCTGGACCTTTGGTCTCCTCGCTGCTGCCAGTGGCACCCTGCCGGTTCACACCATGCAGCTGCAGACCACAGCAGGTTCTCCACCCTTTGTGTGGAGCTGCCACCACCACGACCAAAGGCGGGCGCTCTGACCAAGGAGGCTGACCATTTGCCTGATGGCTTGCCAGGCTTGTTGTCAGTAAAGATACTCCTGAAGAGGATTCCCAGGAGGTTAGTGGTGAGAAGTGGCTATGGGCATTTTGAGGAGTCATCGTCTGACTTGGACCTGGCGTCCATGGCCTCCTCTGAGACTCCCTCGCTCATCGTAGCTTGTCGAGGAGTGAGCATGGCCTGCTGTCCTTTGGGCCACTTCTCCCATGGTCCCGCTTGAGCCAGTGGCTGAGTATCCTCACAGACATTCTAAACCAGGATGAAGCCCTGGGTGTACTTTGGCTTGAGGCCATTTTGGGACCAGCTCTGCAGCTTTGGCAGCAGTTAGCATTCTGCCTGGTACCTCTGCCCACATGGTCCACAAGTATGTGGTTCCCTTGTGGGGTTTTTGGACCACCTATTCATGGAGGGTTGTATCACAAATTTGATGTTCTGTAAATTCGGACACCAGGGGGATGTAGACAAGCCTCTAGACAAGGAGTCTTGCAAGATTGACCACGCTGCCTAAGGCAAGTTAACTATGCTGTGATGATAGCTAACTTTGGTCATTTCCTGGTCGTAGTTTTTGACATTCTCTTCATCACCTCCTAGATAATCTGTTTGGTGCTTATTTTAATTTTCAGCCTACTGCTGGGTGCTCTTCTCCATAAAACCCTTGTGGTAGGCTCATCCTCTCTTCTAAGTGGATTCCTCTGCAATAAGCAAAGCACTAGGATGACATGGTCCTTGTCTCAACCTTTGCTTAAGGGTACCTCGCTCTAACACGAATGTGGGCATGAGAGCATTCTCATTAGTGGCTCCTTTGCTTTGGAATAGCCTCCCTCCTCTGTCCTCAACGTAGGCACTACACCGACCATCAAATTTAAATTACTTTCCACCCTTCTATCCAAATATACATGCACTTGCTCCCTATAACATTTTCACACCCACGCTTTCTCCACATCATGACCACATCAATTTTCTGCTCTATTATACTGTTGGTTGTATTATTACATTGTAATTCAAATGTTGCTGTAGCGTTCATAAACTGTATAACACAAATGTTTAATCCTAGTTTATTTTTCTAGTCATTTACTCATGTATTGTATTTTACAGTGATATCCTTGTATTTTTCATTTGATGTATTTACAAGTTCTGTACCTGTGTATATGTGGCATTCTCCATGGCCTGTGTCATGCCTGAAAATGGTCCCTGGGACCAGTGTACCCACCCAGTTAACAAATAAATACAAATTTGCGAACAGTAGCTACCTTGTTACTTAGTTAATTCAATTCATAAAAATAATCAAATCAAGATCATTATCCATGTCCACTGTGGCATCTGTAAATGTCCAATCAGTATTCTTCAGCTTTGCCCACAGTGTTGTAGTCCTGAAGTTTTTAAGCTGCTGACAAAATATATTTCAGCTTGTGGTTTGGCCAGTTTATTCGAACAGCCACACTAGGCAATGGAATGGTCACTAGACTGCCTGATACGGTGCCCGTGCAGTTATCTTGCTCAAGTTATGGACCAAAATCCAGTCCAGTAAATGTTGAACTTTGTTGTATAATTAGTTCTTGTTGGTGACTGGATAACCTGACACAGGTCAAGCTCAAGACCAAAGGTGTTATCCGATATCTTAATAATTAAATAAGTTCATACACTATCATGATGCACATATCTTTTGTATCATCCAACCAATTTACATTAAAATCACCTAAAATCACAACCTCGCTATCATCCCTCAATTTTTTTTAAAAATACATAAACCACTTTTAAACTGTCACTCAGTGGCATTATAGAGCAGAAGTGGACTCCTATATTGCAATTTCTTCAAGCCCCCAACGAATATCGGTACTTAAAAATTCAAACCCTGGGTTCCCATCATCAGACACCTCTTCTGATACACACTTAAACTTTTCTTTTATCCCCCACTCGATTTAATTTGCCTGTCTCTGTGAAACAAATTGTATGCTGGTATCATACATTTATTGTCTAGAATCTTCTTTGTAAGCCATGTTTTAGAGTAACCCCTCACCCCTGCCTTTTTACCAAAATGACAGGTGGCATGCTGTTGGCGTTGGCAGCAATACCTAGTGGGGACCTGGGTTCGGGGAGGATGAGGTTACCTGGCACAAGGGACCTAGGTTTGGCTACTCTGCACAGGGGCACCCAAGTAAATCTGACTACAGGAAGCAATAACTGTAATGTCCAGAACCAGGATTGTGATTTTTCAGTGTGGCTTTTATTCATAACTAGCTGAACATAACAAAGCATAGATGGACCCCCAAGGGCTACGATACTGATAATGCAGATTGAGACTAAGCTGGTCCACTAAAGAATGAACCCATTTCTACTGTTTTCTGGCTCTGGACCCACCAGGCACAGCCCAGACTTGCATGCGCTTTGATACACAGCCCGACTGGCCCAGCTCCCTGCCGGCCACTTGACTGACGGTCCATTTAAAGAATGAACCCAAATTTTACTTGTTGTGGCTCCCCACCCCACTTAGAGTCTGTGACTCCTAGAGAGATTTTTCTTACTTCCTTCTGACTCCCATCAAACAAGGTGAATTCTTTTCCCAAGTTGTGGCTCCCACACCACTTGGAGTCTGCGACTCCTAGAGATTTTCCCAAGTTGTGACCCATGTCTGGGTACCTCACCTCATCACTGGCCATGTGCATGAGGCAAGTAGCAATCACAGAAGAAACGTAGAGGTGGACCTGGTTACTAAAGATGGGGTGTTCCCACCTCCAGCTCCCACAGCCCGTACCCGGCCATTTCTCTGGACAAACAGAAACTAAAACTTTGAAATGTATATTAAACGGTGGATGGACTGTAGCACCCCCTCTACAACATTACTTGAATCCATAAAAACTGTAGATTTTGATACTACTCCATTTGTTTGTCCTAGTACAATATGCCTCCCAAATAGTAGTCCAAATCCCATACGTCTTCATATTTTTCAAACTGAAGAAACACATTGTCTGCCCTCTCAAATTAGAGCAAAACACTCACCCTTTCGTTGCAGGTGCCCCACAGGCGAAGTACAACTTCTTTCCTCTTGTCAGACCAAAAACAGAAACTGTAAAAAACGCAGCTTTCTTCCTGTAGTAGAAATTAGGGTTGCCCCTGAATCCATGAGGATACTTTATTCTCCTCGGAGGGAGGGGGGCACTGAGACCTGGACAGTGGTCTCCACCACTTGAAACTGGACACTGACCTTCTCACACAGAAGGTAAACAGAAAACACTTCCTTCTCCCAAGGAGGTAAGCAGAAAACTGACTTCCTGCTTGACAGTAAACAGGAGACTGACTTTGAAAACTCCCAGTGTTCTATCTCACTCCCTCTGCTGCAGATTCCAATGTGGCGTATGCAGCTGCGACAGTTCTATGGTGATGTCATCTCTCAGTCTCAGCTGTGACTGAGAACAGAGTGAGACAGTGTGAAACCCATTTAACTGGAGTTTCGCAAGCTGCCTTCCCTGCCTACCACTAGGTCTTACTGGGATTCTAGTAACCCCGGGTAATAAGGGGTTACATTAGTAAGGGATATCTTTAATAATAACTTTATTTCACTTAAGCGCCTTTCAAAATACCAGGGCGCTTTACAAAAAGAGTTAAAACAACGATGATGAGATCAGCAAATACAATAATAAATAAACTGACAGGTCCCTTCATTGTATATCACTAAAAGTCTGACGCCACAGAAAAGTTTTCAGTGCCTGTTTGAAACCCCCCACAGTCGTGCACTCCTGTAGCTGACGGGGTAGAGAATTCCAGAGGGTAGGGGCCACGTACATAATTGCACGGGCCTCAGAAGATTTCAAGGACACCCTTGGAATCTCCAGCAACCCCTCATTAGCTGAGCAGAGCTGTCGCTTATGGCAGTAAGGAATAAGAAGCTCTTCAGATAGGTTGGGGCCAAGTCCATGTAAGGATTTAAAAGTCAGTAAACCAACTTTAAAGGTGATCTGCCACTGAATTGGCAGCCAGTGCAGATTGCACAGCACTGGCACTGGGGTAATATGAAAAGATTGAGAAGTCCCCGTCAACAATCGTGCTGCAGCGTTCTGCACTAGCTGCAGGCGGCGGATATCAACCCCAGGTAGCCCTAGGTACAGGGAGTTACAGTAATCAAGGCGACAAGTCACAAAGGCGTGGACCAACTTAGGCAAATTCCCGGATAGAACAAGGTGCTTGATCCTGGCGATGTTCCTGAGATGGTAAAAGGAAGATTTAACAAGCGCCGATACCTGAGATCGTAGCGTCAGCCCGTCGTCAAACACCACCCCAGGTCTCGCACCCATTCAGAGGTAAGGAGTTGGGAGCCCCCCAGATAAAGTCCAGAGGGCTGACCAGCTCTCAACCCCCCTATCCAGCAGCCAGAATCCACAACCATCACCTCAGTCTTTTCCGCATTCAACTTTAACCAGCTCGAATTCATACAATCCTGGATTTCAGCAAGGCAGTTATTAAATATCGAGAGAGCACTATCCTGGTCAGGTGCAAAAGACAGGTAGAGCTGGGTATCATCAGCATAGCAGTGAAACCTCAGCCCATACCATCTTACAGTGTCTCCGAGGGGCATCATATACACTGCAAACAACATGGGGGACAGCGCTGAGGAGCCCCACATGACAGAGAGTGGGTCGGAGGAAAAAATCCCAGACACCACTCTCTGAGTTCTGCCAGTGAGGAAGGATGTAAACCACCTGAGGACTCTACTTGTCAGGCCACAGAGGGACCTCAATCACCCAAGCAGCACCCATAGTCCACAGTGTCAAAGACTGAAGAGAGATCAAGGAGCACCAAGGTAGAATGGCTTCTCCGATCTTGCGCCATCAGGAGATCATTGAGCACCCAAACCAGTGCGGTTTCGGTACTGTGCCTCTTTCAAAAACCAGACTAGAGAGGTTCATAGATGTTATGGATGGTCAAGTGGTTCTCCAGCTGTACCGCCACTACTTTCTCAATAATCTTCCCTATAAAGGGGAGGCTTGAGTTTGGTCTGTAGTTGGCCAGAGAGTCCAGGTCCAGAGAAGCTTTCTTCAGGAAGGGTTTTACCACTGCCTCCTTCAGGGAGCTTGGGAACTCACCCGAAACAAGGGAGCACCGGACCGTCTGAACCAGGACCGGGCCGATAATATCACAACAACCCATAATCAGGGAAGTTGGGCCCGGATCCAAACTACAGCACATAGGGTGCATACGCTGGACAATCCACATGACATCCACAAACTCCAGCAGGTTAAAGGTACTCCAGGAAGAATGAGATGAGGTGACCAAGCACCGATCAACAGCATCACCCACAGAGCGGAGTCAGGAGGATCTTTGACCTGATGTTGGCCAGCTTATTCACAAATAATCGAGTGAGTAATCGACTCCCTTGATATGATATCGAGTCATACAATTTTATCCAAACTTGAAGCTGGTCCAATTTACGTAGTAAACTTTGCATATTAATATGTACCATTCTTATACTGTGTGGTGGAAAAATAGATAATGGGTTACCAAAGTCAGCTATGCCAAGGTCAGATGACTGATGTTTGGAAGTACGTTACTGGAAACGAGCAATAGCAAGTTTGGTGACGGCGCCTCCTTGGAGGCCGTCGCCATGGAGGAGGCCGATTTCGGTGCTGGGTCGCTCTTCGGTACCGAAATGGAGTTGGAAGGGGAGTCAGAGGCCGACCCTGGTGCTGGCTTTTCTCTCCCACCCTCTTTGAGAGCAGTTGCCATAGTGGGATCTTGCTCGAGGGCAGGTCTCGGTCTCGAGGGTTCCGGGCCCAGTTGCCTCCTGCTCTGCTCAGGTGACCTCGATCACTCGGGACAGAGTCGGAGTGCTGGGCGGGCACCCCCTCCCCTGTAAGGGGCAGAGTCCTGCAACAGGTGGGGGATAGGGCCACCCTGCTGGTTTGTCTGCTGGGTCTCCCAGCAGGGATCTTCTTCCCATGGGCTTCCCCGCTGGCTCAGGAAAGGTTGAGCAGGAGGTGTGGTCTGGGCAGCGATCTCACTTCAGAGGGTCCCCGCTTGTCCCTGCAGCACCTGGCAGAGGGGTCCAGCCCTAGGACCATTCTGCCCCTGCCTTCTCCCTCTCTGCAACCTTCCCCTTCTCCTGGGTGCTTTCCAGTCCCTTGGAGCCTCTCACCTGGGAGAGCAGAATAGTGCCACGTTGAGTACTTTCCCCATCTTTTAGGGCCATGGGCGGATGGTGTTTGCATCTCCTCTTTCTGCACTGTTGTTCCTATGCAGGCTCTTCCACTTCATCTGCTTACTCCTCCGAGAAAGAGGACTCCACCTTGTACCGGTATTCTGATGCTGACTTTTCAGATTATCAGCGGTTCCTGGTGACGATGATGGAGGAGCTCAGTCTCACCCAGTGACTCAAAGCAGTCCTGCATGTGGCGACTATGTTGATCTTACTCGAGAGGTTCCTTCAGTAGGTCATCACATATGGGACTGGCGCCACCTGGCATCAGGCCACGGCAGACTTTTCTAACAATACCTGATGGGGGACCGCCCACCCGACGTCACGTGACTGACATCAGCGTGACTGAATATAGTGGGCGGTCCACACGCCCGCCCTCCAGTTCTTTCCCGCCATCGCCTCGTGTCGGTCACATAGCAGACTTCCAGTAGTGATCTGCCGAAAGTTCGTTCACGTAGGGTTTTTTCCCTCGCAATTCTCTCTAAATTTACTATAGCTTTGATGCCTTCTCTGAAGAAAAAGTGTTCTGCTTGTGGAACGTAGATCCCGCATAAAGACAGTCATCAGAAGTGCTCTTTTGCCTAGGGCCCTAACCATCCTATCTCCCGTGCCCTGACTGCAGTCTTCAACCAGGCCCCAAAAACAGAGACAACAGGCATTGGGCCCACCTTCTTAAATCCTGTCTGGCCTCCCTGGAGAAAAGGATGGAGCACCTCAGGAGATTCATCTGAAAAGCCTTCCCCTTCTAAAAGCATAAAAGAAGACTAGGGTGGGTTTGCTCATGGATCGACGTCAGGCTGTCTACAAGCAAGGCCCCTATCATGAAGGCAGACAGTAAGTCGGACAAACTCCAGTGGCTAAGTCGGCCATCGGCTCCCGGCGACTGCACCGCTCCTACGGTAAGTCAGCCCCGGCTCCTCCAGAACCCATGGCAATTGCACTAAGTCGACTCCCCGGCTGGGGGCAGCCGACGGCCACGGTCGATAAGTCTGCAAGGGCCTCCCTGACCGCCCGACCTGCCTACCAAGACGGCCGCCTCCAATGACTGCACGGGCCTGGTTCCCCGCTGGGCTTAACGGCCACCCACCCAACGCCTGGGCGGGACCAGAGGAGAAGACCCTCTCCTCCTGTTACTGCGCCCACGTCCTCACAGTCTTCCTTGACGCGCCTCGGGCGACAGTCTTGGAGAGCCCACTGCTCTCTCAATTTAGGAGGTTCTTCACCGCATTCTCCATGGCTCTCCTTCACGGCCATCTGGCCTACCTGTAGAGGCTCCTCCGTCTTCTGGCAGGACAACGGTGCTTCCTCCATCGCCAGTGATCCCAATGACAGTCCCTTTGCCGGGTCTGACCTGCAGGACTTTACCTCTGGCCCCGTTGCCGGACCCGACGCCAGAGTTCCCTCGTCCGGTCCCAATGCCGGCCCCTCTTCCATAGATACATACATAGATACATAGACAGTGTTGGCAGATAAGGGCCTATGGCCCACCCAGTCTGCCCATTTGAGCTTGTAAGTTCAGTTTGTTTTCCTAGAAGTCTGTTGCACCTTACCCCTGACCTCCAGAATTCCTTTATGTCTATCCCATGCATTCTTAAATCCCGTGATTGTTTCAGCCCCCACCACTTCCTCTGGCAGGGTGTTCCACTTGTCCACCACCCGTTCTGTGAAGAAATTCTTTCTCATGTTTCCTCTGAATCGTCCTCCCTCCAACTTCATCCCATGCCCTCTAGTCCTGGAACATCTTTTTCGCTTAAAAATAGTGCTGGATCGGGTTGCACCGGTACCAACGTTGGTTCCTCTGACGTGGGCTGTCCCGACGTTGGACCCTCCTCCTATTTACACGACGGCGGGTCCGACGTGGATTCCCCCGACGCCTGATCCGTCATCAAGAATCTATTCCAGGCCCCGAACTGTCCCACATTACCCTTTTGGGTATCCTGGGGATCCCTACCCGGGGGGTTTCACTCCTGATTGGAGCCATTTTGGGCAGTTCCACCATGGTTACAACCTATATTCCCCTTATATGGGTTTCGTGGGGTATTATCCCCCTCCGGTCGCCCCTCCTCCTCCCCCCCAACCTCTACCGGCTCTGGCCGCCCCTACTCTGGTGGTTCCGGATTTCAAGACCGTAATTCAGTCTTGGTGACAGGGGGCTAGGTTTGAGCTGGTCACGGATCTAGAAGCCAGATTCCAGCAGCTGCAGCTTCCTAGATCTCCTTCCCCGAGCAGTTCTGTTTCCACCGTCCACCTCTCAGGGAAGACTCAACAGGAGGTCACCCTACGGGATTTTCATCATCGCCCAGTTGAGGAGGCGGAAGATAGTTCTGACGGGAGGGAGGACTCTGAGGAGGAGAAACCAGCGGAGGACCCTGAGGATACGAAGGGAAGGACCTCACCTAAATCCCCTCCGGAGGATCCTTCCTTTTTGGACCTCTTGAGAACCTTACGAGACCATTTCGACTGGGAGTCAGAGGATCAGGATCCTATGCAGCAAAGACTCGCGGAACATCTTGATTTAGAGTCTCTGCCATCTATTCCGGTCCCCCCATGGATGGGTCCTCCTCAAGACCTCACCACTACCATCTGTCAGATGCCTCATTCGATCCCGGCTGTCCCCAAGAGGGCAGACAGGCTCTCACTGGGACCTAAGGACGACCTTTTGTAAAGGCTCATCCTAAGGCAGACTCTGTGGTAATCTCTGCTGTCATGACCACTCTACAGCTCCCAAGCACATAAGCACAACACCTCCAGACAAAGAGTTGAGGCTGATGGACCAGTTCAGGAAGAAAGTTTACTCATCGCCACGTGCGCCTCTTCTCACTCCTTAGTTACGTAGGCCCATGGTATCTCACCAGAAACAGACTATGGCCAGGTTGGAGGCGAGGGTCCAGTCCATGGACCCGTCAACCCGTAAGGAGGAACTCGCTAAGGATCTCCGCCTCTCCAAGATCTCCTGTAGGCATGCTCTTCAAGCTACCTATGACTCCGTTGATTTGGTGGCCTGTACCTCAGCAACTGCCGTTGCCCTTCGATGGCACTCCTGGCTTCGTCTCTCTGGACTTGCCAGTGAAGTCCAGTCGGTGATTCATGATGGCCCCTTCAGGGGCTCAGTCCCTTTTGGAGGAGATGCCAAGGACTTTATAATGGATTTACAGGACAAAGGCATGGCCCTTAAATCCGTTAGGTCCATGTACTGATCGGGCACTCAGCAACAACAGCAGCCCTTTCGGAGAAGGACCGGAAGGCAGCGGAAGAACGCTCAGCAGAGACGCCAAGCTAAGCGTAAGGCCATGGGTGCTGCTACCCCCCCCCGCTCCCAAGAATCAGCGACGTTCGGGGGGACCTCCTCCCGAGTGTCCTGCCAATTCTTGACTCTCCTGCCCCACTACACCCTCAGTCTTTCGACGGGGAGCAGGTGTGGGGGGGGGGAAGGTTTGCCCGACACGCGCAGGAGTGGAGGGCGATCACTTCAGACGAGTGGGTCCTGCAACTAATGTCCATCGGACACATCAACGAGTTTCTGGAGATCCCCCCAGATTCTGTGGAGGTCCTCTTACTCCCGGGACCAGGCCCTCCATGTTCGCGAGGAGGTGCGCTCTTGCTCAAAGAAGCAATTGAGCCCATCCCTTCAGGCAAAGGGGAAAGGGTTTACTCCCATTTCTTCCTGGTTCAAAAAGACCGGGGACTTCAGACTCATTTTCAATTTGAGTCACCTCAACCAGTATGTAGAGTACAAGAAGTTCTGCATGCTGACGCTTCAGAGTCTACTTCCCACCTGCTGGAGAATCATTGGCTCTGCACCCTGGACATGCAGAATGCCTACCTGCACATCCCTATCTCCCCCAGCCATCGCCGTTTCCTGCGTTTTTGTTTCCAAGTGGAGCATTTCCAGTTCCATGTGCTCCCCTTTGGTCTGAGTTCGGCACCCTGGGTTTTTACCAAGTGCCTGGCAGTGGTAGCAGCGTTTTTACACTGCAGGGGTATTGCAGTGTTCCCTTACCTGGATGACTGGCTGATTTCAGCTCCGTCCAGGGATCTTTTATTGGAAGCTCTGACTTTCACACTGGACCTCTTCAATCGACTGGGGATAACAGTCAACGTCCCCAAGTCGTCTCTAGTACCCTCCCAGAGACTGCAGTTTATTGGGGCAGTTCTGGATATGGTCCAGTGCAGAGTCTTCCTTCCTCCAGACAGGGTGGAGAACCTAATCAGTCAAGCTCGCAAGGTAGCCTCTCTGAGGACAATTCCTGCCCGAGAGGTCCTTCGACTTTTAGGACAGATGGTAGCCTCCATCACGACCGTTCCCCTAGCAAAGCTGCACATGCGAATCACGCAGTGGTCATTAAGGGTGCACAGCTTCTGGATGACCTGGACCATCCGGTCTTAGTCTCTTCAGCGGTCCAGAGGGACTTACAGTGGTGGGAGAATCCACACAATCTTTCCCTGGGACTTCCGCTCAGGAATCCTGCATGACAGCCACACTCACCACGGATGCCTCTGAATATGGGGTGGGGCCCCCATCTGGGGATCACTAAGCACAAGGCCTTTGGTCAGGCCTGGAGCGCCTCTCCACATCAGTGTTCTGGAGCTCAGAGCGGTCCTATATGCCCTTCAGGCTTTTCAGACCCTGCTACCCAAGGAACGCTGCTAATCCAAACAGACAGCATGTCAGTAGTTTGAGTACATCAACAAGCAAGGAGGATCCCTGCCTATACCCCTTTTGCAGGGAAGCGACTTGGGTGTGGAACTGGGCAGTCCAGCACCTTCTGGTCCTGGTGGCTGTGCACGTTCCAGGTGTTCTAAACGTCTTGGCAGACAGTCTCAGCAGAACTCGAACCCTCGCCCACGAATGGGAATTACATCAGGAAGTGGCGGACTCCATCTTCCGAAATTGGGGGCATCCGGAAATCGACCTCTTCGCCTCCCAATCCAACACAAAACTTCCTAAGTTTTGCTCACTCAATAAAGAGCCACGTGCTTTTTGAATGATGCTGTTTCTATCCTGGACAAGGAAATTCTTTTACACTTTCCCTCCGTTTCCCATTCTTCAGAGGGTTCTCCTCAAACTTCAGGCCGAAGGAGCAAAGATGATCCTCATTGCTCCCCTCTGGTCAAGACAAATTTGGTTTCCGCTGCTACAACAGCTTTTCAGGGAACCACCGGTTCCACTTCCACTGACCCACAATCTCCTGACCCAGGATTAGGGCAGGCTGGTCCATCCGGGGCTCAGGACCCTGCATCTTCATGCGTGGTTCCTTCAGACATAGCGATTTCACTCTTTGGGGTCTCCTCTAGAGTGGCCCAGGTCCTCATAGAGGCCAGGAAACCGTCCACTTGTTCCACTTATACTATGAAATGGAAGTGGTTTTCGATCTGGTCTTCCGCTCAGAGATGGGACCCTTTCTCCTGTTCAGCCCCTCAAGTCATGGAATACCTCCTCCATTTATCGGACTCTGGTCTATCCTATTCTTCATTGAAGGTCCATATCTCGGCCATTTCTGCGTACCACGAGCTAGTGGATGGTAAACCCGTGGCTCAGTTGAAGGTCTCAAAGACCTTTTTGAAAGGCATCCTCCATCTGAAACCCCTCAACCGCAGCCCAACTCCACCTTGGGACTTGAACTTCGTTCTGGAAAGCTCACCCCTTCCTCCTTTCGAACCGCTATGAGCTGTGATCTGCATTTCCTTTAAGACGCTTTTCTGGTGGCTATCACCTCCTCGACGATTTTGGAGCTTCACGCTCTAGTCTGCAAGGATCCTTACTTGATTTTCCATAGGGACCGGGCAGTCCTTAGGACACATTCGAGGTTTCTTCCCAAGGTGGTGTCAGAATCCACACTGAACCAATTAGTGGAGCTTCTGGTTTACTACCCATCCCCTTCCAACAAGGGTGAGGCTCTCCTTCACACGGTGGACGTCCATCGGATCCTCCCGTGCTATACTCACTGGACTAAAGAGCTCCGCTCATGTGATCACCTATTCATCTCCTTTGTTTTTTTTAAATTTTTTATTTATTTCCTCTAGGATTACAATACCTTTGAGCCAAGGCTCTTTTACAAAGGTTCCATGTCAGCGTGTGCAACAGTCATCATTTTAGTTACAAACATATAGTCATTGACTTACAGACATGTAATAACCAGTACAAAGACATGAGCTATGAGTAAGACTAGGGAAGGGGGAGAGGGTAGGAGATCGAGGAGGGTAGGAGGTGCAGAGGGTAAAGGGAGTATGGGAGGTGGTTGGGGGCAGGGGCAGGAGTGGAGATACTGGGGGAGGTGGGCGAGGCGAGAGAGGCAGCCAGGGGCCTTGTCGAGGGAATATGACAGGTAGGTGCTAGGGGTGCAAGGGCTGATTATGAGTGCTGGGTGCTGGGGCATGTGCAGCTGGAACGGTGGAAATGTTAAGATGGGCAATCGCAGGATACAAGCAGTGAGAGGCACAGCATGGACTTGAAGAGGCCAAGTGTTGGAGTGGTCGCTATGCCGCTGCCAAGAGAGTTGAGCCAGTTGGATGCCCGATAGGTGAATGATCTTTGTCCTTGGGTCGTGCAATATCGTGGGATATGTAATAGATGGGAATTGGATCTCCTTGTAGTGACGTTCCTATGTCTAGGCTTAAGGAGGGCTCAGACACCAGGTGGGGCAAGCCGCATTATAATTTTCTTGGCCGTGATGCAGGTTTGGTATTTTATGCGTTTGTCCAGTTGAAGCCATCCAGATTGGGAATAAAGGACTAGGGGCAAACCAGTTTCTAAGCAGGGCCTTTCCAAATGGTTAGTAAACTGCATTCGGTACTGTTACCAGATGTATGGCTCCTAAAGAACATGCATCTCTGTCCATGCCCAGGGTTACAACCCCATCCAAGCAAACACGGACTGCCCTGGCACAAAAGTGGTCGCATCACATAACCTAAGAAACAGGCGCCACAGGAAGTTTACTGGAGCAGCGACTCCAGATACCTGTGCACAGCCTGCATGGAAGCCCACCTGAAGAGGTGATACTTGGTTGGTGTTTTTGTGGCATCACCTATGACAGTGTGTGGTGGGCGGTTGTGGTAGCCAGGTTGCCGTGGATGCCCCCACAGACTACTTCAAAATCGTCTCATCTGACAGTTTTGAAGGGCAAAAATGAAACATGGTTGCTTCAGTTTGATGTGGTTTAATACAGTTTTTTTTGTCTGAATGTGTGTCTCTATTCTTCTACACACAGACACAGACAGACACACACACCACCAAAAAATGAACTTTTTTTATACCATGTTTACATTCAGGATAGAGACAGGGTAAAGCAGGTCCAGGCAGTACAACACAGTAAATGAAACAATGCATTTTACAATGCCTATCAAACCACCAAAGACCACAAAACAATGGACCTTCCCCTGCCAGGGATAGCTAGGTCACAGGTCAGGGTGCTAAATGAGGAGGAGAGACCACAGAACATCTTGTCAACCACACAGTAAGGTGAAACTACATAAACATGCACAATTTTTATACTGTAGGATTTCATACTTTCCAACAGTTCCTAATTTTGACACAGAAACTTATCTTTAGTGCTCAGAAGCCCCTTGTACGAGGGAGGTAAGCATGGCATGGACCCAGCAGACTGGCATACATGTTGAAAAAAAAATTTCTGTGCCAGTATGCCCGTCCACCCCTCCCTCCTCCATCACCAGTGGCCAGCACCATTTTTTTCAGCATGTGTACCACTCCGCCCTGGTCAGCACAGCAGCACAAAGCTGGCAGTGCAACAGAAGGCACAGCAAGCAACAGTGAATTAAATGTCCTTGCAAAAAGCTACAGCCCACTCTCCCCACCCCAGACCTGCAAGTCCGCTGTCTCCACCCAGACTGGCCAGCTCAGCTACTCTCTGCACCCTGATGGACTTACAGCCACTCTCCACACTCTGTGTCCACCTCACCAGCACAGCCACTCTCCCCACCTACCCAACCAACACCATTTCCAGCTCCATTTATCTGGTATCCACTCCAGGCATCCAGGTCTGTGCCTCCCCATCACAGGCACACAAAAATAAATAAACCACATTTTATACTGCATTTTATGTTTCTTTCTTTTCTGGAAAGAGATGTTGAGCTACAGTCCAGCACAGTTTGCCTGGTATACAATTACAACCCGCCCCACTGACACAATGCCAGTGCCTCCTCCCTCCACACAACAGTGCCCCCACCACACCACACAATGCCTGTATCCCCAACCCCACCCACACAAATGACCAGTGTCCGCAACACCACACACACACACGACCAGCAGTGTCCCCAACACACACCACGACCAGCAGTGTCCCCAACCCCTATACACACAATCAGCAGTGTCCCCAACCACACACACACACACACACACACAACACACACAGCCAGCAGTGTCCAACCCCACCCACACACATGACCAGTGTTCCAACCCCCAAAAATCATGGCCAGTCAGTAGTCGCTATAACAATAGCCAGGTAGTAGTATAATCATTTCTTTAGGGTGCATGTTTTAGTGCAAGATTTTTTGCTAGTCTTCTAACACTGTACAGGGAGAACACAAAAGCTACCCTTTGGTTGTGCTTGCCAGGCAATGAAGACAGAGACAGCAAGGCCAAGGAATCTGTCTGTTTCACCCTCCACAGTGGATGATCGGAGAAATCAAAAAGTGAAAGATTACTTTACAGCCAGGTAAAGGATGAGGAAATAATGTTTCAACATTTACTAATGTTAAGTATGCTAGCTGCTGGCACAGGTCAGTGAGATACATCCCTTGACAGGTAAGGATGAGGTGGAAATTATGTTTTAACATTTACTTATGTTTATATACTAACACCCAGTCAGCAAGCACAGAATGTCCCCCTCTCTAACACGGACAGTCCACCAGAAACCCAGTCAGCAAACATGGACAGTCCCCTTCACCCCCACCTACAAGGACAGTCCCCAGACACCCGAACAGTCCTCCCCTCCCACCAGACACCGGGCCAGCAAGCATAGAATGCCCCCCTCCCAACTGACAAGGACAGTCCCACCAGACACCCAGCAAACATGGACGGTCCCCCATATCCCACAAGGACAGTCCCACCCCCGACACACAGCTAGCAAACACAGAATTTCCCCGCCCCACCAACATGAACAATCCCCACAAACACCTGGCTAGCAAACACAGAGTTCCCCCCCCCAACAACATTGATAGTCTGTCCTTGACACCTGATCAGCAATCACCGACATTCACCCCCCATAAGCCAACATGGAAAGATCCCCCAGACACCCGACCAGTAAATAGTCCCCCCTCCCACAAGACACCCGGCAGGCAAACATGGACAGTCCCCTTTTCCCACCATCATGGACAGTCCCCCAGACAAATGGCCAGCCAAGTCCACCAAACAATGGCTAGTGTCACCCACCCCACCATCACAGTCAGTGTCCCCATCACCATGGCCTGTGTCTCCACCCCACAGACCCCAGAATAGAAAACAGACTGTCCCCCAGCCCCACCAAACACTGACCGCCTCCCAGTCCCAAACACTAACCACCCCAGACTCAAACACTGATCGTCCCCCAGCCCCACCAAATGCAGGCCCTCCCCAGCACCAAACACTGACCATCCTCTCAGTGAGTCAGCCCCAAAAACACACAGACTGTCTCCCGACCCCAACCCCACAAAACAGACCATCCCCAGCCCCACCAAACACAGACCATCCAGTGAGTTTCCCCAACAAACCCCACCACACCAGTAGCACAGTAACACTGAGTGTCCCCACCCCACCAACATGACCAGTGTCCACACCATACCAAACAAATAGGCCCCCCTACCCACCCCACCGACATGGACAGCCTCAACAGCCAGCAAATCCCCTCCCACCCAAAGAAACACAAGCTGACAGCAAACCTTCCACCTACCCCCCAGACACATGGCCATGGCCAAGACAACTTCCCCCAAAAAGATACATTTCTGGGATGTGAATGGTATTAATTTCCAACAACCAGCTTGCAGCACAGTTACTCACCAAATCAGTAAGGGCACAGACAGGGCAGCATGCAGCAGGGCACAGCAAGGCCAAGAAGGCAGGTCAGGTAGCTGAGTCTCTCCCAACAGTCCCGTTCCTCTCCCGATTAATCCCCCGATGAGACAGTAACTCATTTTTTCTGACACCAGATAAACGTGTTGCATTATGGGTCTGCTATAGCCTGCATGACCGCCGGCTTCTTCACTGTTCTGGGCCTGGCTGTTCACTGACCTGAATAATCCCTCTCGGTGGACCGTGGAACTGGTGGGCAACGGGCGTGGTGTGGGACTCGCTGACAACACGGTAAGTCATTTTCTGGCCTGCTGGACACAGGAACTGGGTGTGCAGGCAAGCCTGGCCGTGCCTCAGACTCACTGTAATTGTACTACTTGCTCCTCTGCCTGGTCTGTCGGTGGTAGAGGCCTTGTGGCTGCAGGCCTCCTAGGCTCTGAGGGATGGGAGGCTTGGTGGCAGCGGAGAGCCCAGAGCACAGCTGGCTGCACTGAGAAACAGAGAGTAGGTAGTCAGAGGACTCGGGTGAGATATTTAAACTGGGCTGTTCAGGACTGGAGGAGAGTGGGAACACTAGACTGACTGAGACACTGGTGACACCTGACAGACAACCAATGACTGCTGCTCGACATCCTCGAATAGGTATCTCTCCTCAGCACTACGCTATATGGATGCTGCTGCTGCTCCTTCATGGAAGGCACACAGACAACTAAATGGTGCCACTAACGGAGTACTGCTCACGCCATGGCACCAGCTTGCAGCACTCTCTGATTGGCTGTAACATGCAGGCTACTGTGGTTGCAGGCTTGCAGCCAATCAGAAAAGGGGATAGTTTTTGTTTAAGAGACATGGCGCGCGCCACCCCGGAGAGGTGCAGGCAGTCGGGCGCATAGCCCTGAGCCCATTCAATATTAAAAAAAAAAATGATAACCAGAGAGCGGTGGCTGGGCTCCTAAAAAGTCCTGGTCTAATTTTTCAGAGGGGCAGCTTGCCCCTCTGCCCCCTAATCTATGCCTAATACCTTAACCACTTGCATATACTGCTTCCAAATAAGTTTAATAAACTAAAGGAAGTGTGCTAGGTTGTATCTAGAGAGCACTTAGCGGTTTCTTCTTCTTTCGTGGTCATCACAGTGCATTTTTTCACAACGGTTTTTCAGATGCACGATCTTAACAGGATACCATGCAAAACACAGACGGTACTTTAGACCCTGGGTGCAAAACTCAGACAGTACTTAATGAAACTTGCACAATCTGAGTGTTTGCTCTAGTGTTTTTGTTTTTTTGTTAAACAACCACTAAACAGCTGGCATAAGCAAAATTTCGATGAGCACTGCATATAACAAAAATAACTTTTGAAAATTGTATTCTTAGGGCTAGCCCAGCAGCACATCAGCAGTGTTACCATTTGCTATGCCGGTAACCCATGTTCTGGAACAGACTCGATGGCATGGGGACTGGCCAGGAGAGGGAAGGGGAGGATTGAGCACTGCAGGGACAGCTTTCCTCTTTCAGAGTGGGTGGATAGCACACTGCATTATGTGAGTGCCACCTGGCTGAATCCGTGTGGTAGTGCAGTCAGGTGCCAAGCTGGATAGAAACTAGAAATGGGCAAAGTCATCAAAATTCACTTTGCGAATTAATCCATGAATTTTAGCCATTTGCAGAACTCGGATTGATCTGTGAAGTGTGAAGTTTGTTGTGAAGAGCGGAATTTGCAAGCAAAATTTACACTTTGCGGCGTAAAACCTCTCACCGAAAACTTATGCATTCGGTGAAGTTCGTTGCTGGGTCTGGAAAAATTTTGCAAAGCTCCACAAATGTGAATTTATGCCACTTCACGGCAACTTCACTGCAATTAAAACTTTGCGCATCTCTAATAGGGATCCGCCAGCCAACATTATTGTGCACATTTGCACAGTAGCATTTGTTATTATATGCCAGCTCCCTGGGAAGAAAGGTGGAGGAAAAAACCCTGGCTGGCAGGATGACACTGGCAGCCTGCAGGCCCGTACTACCAGCTATGGCACCCACCACCCACCAAAGTGGTCCTGGACAATCGGTGGGAAATGCTCACAGAAAGGTAGAAGTCTGGGTTGGGAGAATGGGGTCAGCAGGAGGTTCAAGCCAGGATGCCTAGGAAATAACATATACTTTTTAATTGTTGGTATCTACAATACAGATCATGTATTGTGAGGGTATAGTAAGTACCCTTGGTGCTTATGCTGCAGTGGTGTGAAGGTCCGCAAGTTGTTGCACCCATTTGAAAATTACGATTGCACATCTGTCTTGGCATGGAATCCTGACTGCCTCGTATGTTGTCTTTCTTATTCTGCTCAACCTATTTTCTGTGGAACAAGACAGCATGCAAGTTTGATTAGTAGTAAAGGTGAGTGGATGCTGCAGGTGCTACACTAGTCCCGAGTGTATCCACAGTGGCTGGAGCTCTACTATAGTCGCTTCTCCCAATCTTACCTTATAGCATGATCTGGGAATCTGCACAGCATTGTACAGCTTCTTCCCCTTTCTGAGATCCACACCTGCTGTACAACAGGAAGTAAGGAATGTAGGAAATCATGTTCCAGAATGCAACAAAGTGAGAATTTATGGACTGCAGCCAAGTTACGTGGGAGAAACGCACATAAATACTCCCATTTTTGCTGGTAAACAGAATCTGGCCCCAAGTGTGAAATCTGCACCTCAAGAAAGGGGCAGTCTAACGGCCATAAATGGGACGTAATTAAACTAGTGACTGCATTTCCAGTGTTTTCCTTCTGGTAGTAACCGCGTAGAGATAAAAAAGTGTTATTTCACAGTGTAAGAATCTGTGTAGCACTCGATCAACAATAGTCTGATTATATGCAGCATTTTTTGTCAAGGCTGCTTCTGGGTACCATTAGAAGCCTTGGGGAACTGACAGTTTTATTAGCAAAAAAGTAGGAGGCTTTCCTGTGCATTGTGAAATGTCAACAAACCGTGCATCAGCACTAAGCAGTAGAAGAGCAGATCAGCGTAGCATTTGATAGCACCATGGATATGATGGCAAAATAATGAGCCAGCCAATAATTTAATTTTATTAAAAGGGGGAGGTGAGTGCATCAAGTTTATTAAAGCCCTGTCCGTACTCCCTGTCAGGATAATAAGTACTGGCAGTGCTTTCCCAGCAATAATCTAGAAATAACATGATTGAAGGAGGGCTTAATAAAATTCCAGACGGCTCTAATGACCTTACTACCTGACCCTCATCATTCTTTAAGTCCATTACCTCGTTCTTCGCATTTTTGTGAATAGTTGTTTTAAAATCAGTAGGAAAAAAACTAAGATTTGGGAGGCCATGTGTTTTAATTTCCGTTTGCCAATTATCACAGATGGGTAGGGTGCAGTGCTTTATTTTGTCTACCAGCAACTTATTATTTCTTGCATGTTATTTTTATATTAATTTTTTGCCAGTAGATAAACAATTGCCTCAGAACTGAACTTTTGTTGTAGCTGTTCGAACAGCACAGTACTGATGTCAGCAAGTGCTGACAGGGTGATGAGGAAATTCACATCCCGACCTCTAAGGCTTATATAATTATAAGTGGGATAAAGGATCATTTGCGTTTGTCAGTAAGTACTGAAGGTTAGGTAATTCAAACCTCAGTCGGGTAGCATAAAATGAGTGCATGAAGTTATTGTAGATCTTTCACTTTATTGAGTAGCACCAGTATGGTTACAGCAGATTTCAAGGAGTTTTGTTGCCTTCTCTCCCCCATTTACCAAAGTGAAATTGTTGAAATATAGTAACATCATGAAACGGAAATATATTTGAGGAGTGGTACTTATTTTCTTTTCTTTTTCCTCCATCCTTTGTTTCATGTTCTCATGTCCCCAGTCCCAGCAGTTCACCCCCACCATCCCTGTTATAAATCGTCTTGTGGACTTACTGGTTGTCCACGACCACATAGTTATTGGGTGGCCTGCCATGTCAGTCCTTTGGTACCTGTAGGGGTTGGGGGGGTGCGGGATTGTGCCAGAACATTTTCCTCCACTGTTTTTCCTACCCATTGTATCGATGTGCAGTGACGCGCACATGTGTCAGTGCTTGCGTGCCAGTTTCTGCTGACATTCCTGTCCGTTCTGTTGCCCTCGATGTCACTGCAACCTGTCTTCTGCAAGGTTACAGTCAAGTAGCGAGAAGCAGGATCCCCCCCACCCCAAGGGAGAAGGTCTGCCCTGGAATGCTTAATCCATCTCACTTAGCCGGCCCCACATAACCCGTGCTCATTCCCAAACACAGGTCGCTGGCGCTGTGAACGGTAGCCCTACCACTGTTCCGATGGACTGACTAGTACTTACTTTTCTTAATGCCACCATATGGCTCAATTCTACTTTTAAAAACCCAGTCAAGACTTTAAAAGTAAATTATGTTGTTTGAGGGGCCAACCCATGGCACCAGTGGCTGGGTTGCTGTTTAGACTACTGTCAGTCTGGTTAAATGTCTCTGTGGATGCTAGTCTCCTCTGGGAATGATGGGTTGTCAGGCCTCACTCTCTGTCTGCCCTTTGGTGGCCAGTTGGTGCTGGTTACCTTCCTGTGAAAGGGAGACACCAAGAAGCGTGTTTGTCATGTCCTATGCTATGATCGCATCTCGGCTTCTCCAGGGCACACAATGTTGAAAAGTGCAAAAACTGAAGGCGTGGCATGGGCATTTGACACCACCTCTTCCTGACTGCTTGCTCCATAGGAGGCATACAACAGTAAGCCAAAAAATTGTTATTTCGGACAGAATGTTTTAGAATTGGCACGAAACTTTACTTGGACCAGTGGACTGTAACATCATCAAAATATAATGGAGTCATCCTTGGGTTTTTTCCATATAGTGCTTGAAACCTCTTTGTAAATACTTCTGTACCATTTAACACCAGGGACAATTTTATTAAAAAATGTTTGTTTAGCAGTTGCAATGTTACAAAATGTATTTTGAGTAGCAGTAGGAAAAATATGTGTAGCGTTTTAGTTAACGTTGCATAAAGCAGCTGTACAACCACTTTTGGGTTAACTCAGATGTGTAGCTAGTGAGTGTTATACATAAACAATTTTCTTTAGCAGTTCTTGAAAATTGTGTAGTTTTTTGCTATGCTGTACCTGATAAAACATTCCCTGTTTGACACACCACAACAATGTCTTGCAGAAAGTAATAAGACAGTGTTGGAGTAACTACAGTATATCTTCAGTTAGACGCAAGCTCTCATCTCAGTATGGAATTGTTCGAGCTACCATTGTCCACTTAACATAGGAAACAATTATTTGCCTTATCACCGGGCTCCCTCAGCACAGACATGCACATACCCACACACAAACACCATTTTGACACAATCAAGAATGGACGCTGATTTATGTTGATAACTATACATGAAATGAGGTCCCAAACTTACTGCTAGTGTAAGAGTTTAGTCTTATATCTGGGTGTAGCTATAAGTAGTAACCTGAAGCCTTCTTTGCTGCACTAAAGGGCAGTGGCTAAGGCAAACAGGATGTTGGGGGTGCATATTGAAGGTTTCGCTCGCAGAAGGAAGCAGGTGATCAAGCTGTTGTATAGGACTGGTTAAAAAAGGAGGTGGGTTGGGCAAAAGGAAATGTAGAGAAAGTGAAAGTGCTTAACAATTACATCTAGGGGCATGGAACAGTGTTATTGGCTGTACATCTTTAAGCTAAGCTCCTCCTACCACCTGAGCGGTTTATCCCCCGACTCAGGTCATCTCCTTCATGATTCCTGCTTAGGTTCTCTGCACCAGAGGCAAACGTTACTCATCAAAGTTTGCGGTATTTCTGCTAACTTGTTCTATGGTTCCCTTGACTCTGTCTATGGACTGATGATGGAGCACGGGAAACCAGGTTTTAAATTTTGTGTACGGTGCCGGCAAAAGATGTCAGTCACTGATCCGCATGACATGTACATGTACTGCCTGGGCGGGCAAGACGACATGGATAGATGCGGCCTTTGCAGAAGTATGCTTCCTGAGTACCTCGAGGTCGAGGACAGGATGTTCGGGTTTTCACTGGGTTGGCCTTCAGAGCAGGATACGAAGGATCATCCTTAGGGCCACAGGCCTCAGCTGTGGCCAGGTTGGCTGAACAACATGTGACCCTTGAGGCAAAAGTGGCGACTGCCATGGTGGGTACCTTCTCAATCTCTGCATTGTTCTCTTGGGCCAATATTGGAAGGTCTTTCACTGGAGAAGTCTATGAAATGTGTTTGGGCCTCCAGACCTTGGGGGAGAGCCCTACATACTATGGTTCAAAAAGCAAGTGCTGTTGGTGCCAGTCATGGGACCAGGAGCGATCAAGGTCCTCCTAATCTCTCAACTCGCTCAACAGCTTTTGAGCATCCCTCAGCTGGGGGCCAGATTAGGCAGGTCGACCATTCTTTTGTTCCCCATCAAGCCAGTCACCCTCAAATCTGGTTGAGCAAGCTGCTGAGACATTTCTTGAACCTATCGACCAGCTGTCAGACGAGGTAGAGGATTCAATCTCGAAAAACTCCGCTACTCCTGGTCATCAACCAGGAGGACGTGGTCTGGTCAGTGTTCCCATCTTGCTTTCGACAGGAGCAGCCTCCACTGGAGGTCGGGTCTTCCACGCCCGTGTTGCTGAACTTGGGCAGACACATGGTATACGTCTACCTGCTGGAAGGCCCTTCTTGCTGTCGAATAGCTGGTCAGTGGTTAGCATCGTGGTCAAGGTGGTCCCACTCTCGATCCTTCTTAACCAGGCGGCATTACAGTCGATGCTTCCTGACCTCCTAACCCTCAGGAGAGGAGAGTAGAGACACCACTGATGCTGTGAGGAGCTCCTCTGCCAACAGTGGGCCTTTGCAGGACAGGGTGGGGCTCTACCCCCTGGACCTTTGGACTCCTCGCTGCTGCCAGTGGCACCCCTGCCGGTTCACACCATGCAGCTGCAGACCACAGCAGGTTCTCCACCCTTTTGTGTGGAGCTGCCACCACCACGACCAAAGGCGGGGCGCTCTGACCAAGGAGGCTGACCATTTGCCTGATGGCTTGCCAGGCTTGTTGTCAGTAAAGATACTCCTGAAGAGGATTCCCAGGAGGTTAGTGGTGAGAAGTGGCTATGGGCCATTTTTGAGGAGTCATCGTCTGACTTGGACCTGGCGTCCATGGCCTCCTCTGAGACTCCCCTCGTTCATCGCAGCTTGGTCGAGGAGTGAGCATGGCCCGTTGTCCTTTGGGCCACTTCTCCCATGGTCCCGCTTGAGCCAGTGGCTGAGTATCCCCTCACAGACATTCTAAACCAGGATGAAGCCCTTGGGGTGTACTTCCTTTGGCTGAGGCCATTTTGGGACCAGCTCTGCAGCTTTGGCAGCAGTTAGCATTCTGCCTGGTACCCTCTGCCCACATGGTCCACAAGTATGTGGTTCCCTTGTGGGGTTTTTGGACCACCTATTCATGGAGGGTTGTATCACAAATTTGATGTTCTGTAAATTCGGACACCAGGGGGATGTAGACAAGCCTCTAGACAAGGAGTCTTGCAAGATTGACCACGCTGCCTAAGGCAAGTTAACTATGCTGTGATGATAGCTAACTTTGGTCATTTCCTGGTCGTAGTTTTTGACATTCTCTTCCATCACCTCCTAGATAATCTGTTTGGTGCTTACTCTTAATTTTCAGCCTACTGCTGGGTGCTCTTCTCCATAAAACCCTTGTGGTAGGCTCATCCTCTCTTCTAAGTGGATTCCTCTGCAATAAGCAAAGCACTAGGATGACATGGTCCTCGTCTCAACCTTTGCTTAAGGGTACCTCGCTCTAACACGAATGTGGGCATGAGAGCATTCTCATTAGTGGCTCCTTTGCTTTGGAATAGCCTCCCTCCTCTGTCCTCAACGTAGGCACTACACCGACCATCAAATTTAAATTACTTTCCACCCTTCTATCCAAATATACATGCACTTGCTCCCTATAACATTTTCACACCCACGCTTTCTCCACATCATGACCACATCAATTTTCTGCTCTATTATACTGTTGGTTGTATTATTACATTGTAATTCAAATGTTGCTGTAGCGTTCATAAACTGTATAACACAAATGTTTAATCCTAGTTTATTTTTCTAGTCATTTACTCATGTATTGTATTTTACAGTGATATCCTTGTATTTTTCATTTGATGTATTTACAAGTTCTGTACCTGTGTATATGTGGCATTCTCCATGGCCTGTGTCATGCCTGAAAATGGTCCCTGGGACCAGTGTACCCACCGTTAACAAATAAATACAAATTTGCGTAACAGTAGCTACCTTTGTTACTTAGTTAATTCAATTCATAAAAATAATCAAATCAAGATCATTATCCATGTCCACTGTGGCATCTGTAAATGTCCAATCAGTATTCTTCAGCTTTGCCCACAGTGTTGTAGTCCTGAAGTTTTTAAGCTGCTGACAAAATATATTTCAGCTTGTGGTTTGGCCAGTTTATTCGAACAGCCACACTAGGCAATGGAATGGTCACTCAGACTGCCTGATACGGTGCCCGTGCAAGTTATCTTGCTCAAGTTATGGACCAAAATCCAGTCCAGTAAATGTTGAACTTTTGTTGTATAATTAGTTCTTGTTGGTGACTGGATAACCTGACACAGGTCAAGCTCAAGACCAAAGGTGTTATCCGATATCTTAATAATTAAATAAGTTCATACACCCTATCATGATGCACATATCTTTTGTATCATCCAACCAATTTACATTAAAATCACCTAAAATCACAACCTCGCTATCATCCCTCAATTTTTTTTAAAAATACATAAACCACTTTTAAACTGTCCTCAGTGCGCATTATAGAGCAGATAGTGACTCCTATATTGCAATTTCTTCCAAGCCCCAAAACGAATATCGGTACTTAAAAATTCAAACCCTGGGTTCCCATCATCAGACACCTCTTCTGATACACACTTAAACTTTTCTTTTATCCCCCACTCGATTTAATTTGCCTGTCTCTGTGAAACAAATTGTATGCTGGTATCATACATTTATTGTCTAGAATCTTCTTTGTAAGCCATGTTTAAGTGTAACCCCTCACCCCTGCCTTTTTACCAAAATGACAGGTGGCATGCTGTTGGCGTTGGCAGCAATACCTAGTGGGGACCTGGGTTCGGGGAGGATGAGGTTACCTGGCACAAGGGGACCTAGGTTTGGCTACTCTGCACAGGGGCACCCAAGTAAATCTGACTACAGGAAGCAATAACTGTAATGTCCAGAACCAGGATTGTGATTTTTCAGTGTGGCTTTTATTCATAACTAGCTGAACATAACAAAGCATAGATGGACCCCCAAGGGGCTACGTATACTGATAATGCAGATTGGAGACTACAAGCTGGTCCACTTAAAGAATGAACCCATTTCTACTGTTTTCTGGCTCTGGACCCACCAGGCACACAGCCCAGACTTGCATGCGCTTTGGATACACAGCCCGACTGGCCCAGCTCCCCTGCCGGCCACTTGACTGACGGTCCATTTAAAGAATGAACCCAAATTTTACTTGTTGTGGCTCCCCACCCCACTTAGAGTCTGTGACTCCTAGAGAGATTTTCTTCTTACTTCCTTCTGACTCCCATCAAACAAGGTGAATTCTTTTCCCAAGTTGTGGCTCCCCACACCACTTGGAGTCTGCGACTCCTAGAGAGATTTTCCCAAGTTGTGACCCATGTCTGGGTACCTACCTCATCACTGGCCATGTGCATGAGGCAAGTAGCAATCACAGAAGAAATCCGTAGAGGTGGACCTGGTTACTAAAGATGGGGGGTGTTCCCACCTCCAGCTCCCACAGCCCGTACCCGGCCATTTCTCTGGACAAACAGAAACTAAAACTTTGAAATGTATATTAAACGGTGGATGGACTGTAGCACCCCCTCTACAACATTACTTGAATCCATAAAAACTGTAGATTTTGATACTACTCCATTTGTTTGTCCTAGTACAATATGCCTCCCAAATAGTAGTCCAAATCCCATACGTCTTCATATTTTCAAACTGAAGAAACACATTGTCTGCCCTCTCAAATTAGAACAAACACTCACCTTCGTTGCAGGTGCCCCACAGGCGAAGTACAACTTCTTTCCTCTTGTCAGACCAAAACAGAAACTGTAAAAACGCAGCTTTCTTCCTGTAGTAGAAATTAGGGATTGCCCCTGAATCCAGAGGATATTACTTTATCCCCTCTGAGGGAGGGGGGCACTGAGACCTGGACAGTGGTCTCCACCACTTGAAACTGGACACTGACCTTCTCACACAGAAGGTAAACAGAAAACACTTCCTTCTCCCAAGGAGGTAAGCAGAAAACTGACTTCCTGCTTGACAGTAAACAGGAGACTGACTTTGAAAACTCCCAGTGTTCTATCTCACTCCCTCTGCTGCAGATTCCAATGTGGCGTATGCAGCTGCGACAGTTCTATGGTGATGTCATCTCTCAGTCTCAGCTGTGACTGAGAACAGAGTGAGACAGTGTGAAACCCATTTAACTGGAGTTTCGCAAGCTGCCTTCCTGCCTACCACTAGGTCTTACTGGGATTCTAGTAACCCGGTAATAAGGGGTTACATTAGTAAGGGATATCTTTAATAATAACTTATTTCACTTAAGCGCCTTTCAAAATACCAGGGCGCTTACAAAAAGAGTTAAACAACGATGATGAGATCAGCAAATACAATAATAAATAAACTGACAGGTCCCTTCATTGTATATCACTAAAGTCTGACGCCACAGAAAAGTTTTCAGTGCCTGTTTGAAACCCCCACAGTCCGTGCACTCCTGTAGCTGACGGGTAGAGAATTTAGAGGGTAGGGGCCACGTACATAATTGCACGGGCCTCAGAAGATTTCAAGGACACCCTTGGAATCTCCAGCAACCCCTCATTAGCTGAGCAGAGCTGTCGCTTATGGCAGTAAGGAATAAGAAGCTCTTTCAGATAGTTGGGGCCAAGTCCATGTAAGGATTTAAAAGTCAGTAAACCAACTTTAAAGGTGATCTGCCACTGAATTGGCAGCCAGTGCAGATTGCACAGCACTGGCACTGGGGTAATATGAAAAGATTGAGAAGTCCCCGTCAACAATCGTGCTGCAGCGTTCTGCACTAGCTGCATGCGGCGGATATCAACCCCAGGTAGCCCTAGGTACAGGGAGTTACAGTAATCAAGGCGACAAGTCACAAAGTGGACCAACTTAGAGCGTCCCGGATGGAACAAGGTGCTTGATCCTGGCGATGTTCCTGAGATGGTAAAGGAAGATTTAACAAGCGCCGACAACTGAGATCGTGAAGGCCAGCCCATCCAAACACCACCCCAGGTCTCGCACTCCATTCAGAGGTAAGGAGTTGGGAGCCCCCAGATAAAGTCCAGAGGGCTGACCAGCTCTCAACCCCCTATCCAGCAGCCAGAATCCACAACCATCACCTCAGTCTTTTCCGCATTCAACTTTAACCAGCCGAATTCCTGATACTGGTTTCAGCAAGGCAGTTATTAAATATCGAGAGAGCACTATCCTGGTCAGGTGCAAAAGACAGGTAGAGCTGGTATCATCAACATAGCAGTGAAACCTCAGCCCATACCATCTTACAGTGTCTCCTAGGGGCATCATATACACTGCAAACAACATGGGACAGCGCTGAGGAGCCCCACATGACAGAGAGTGGGTCGGAGGAAAAAATCCCAGACACCACTCTCTGAGTTCTGCCAGTGAGGAAGGATGTAAACCACCTGAGGACTCTACTTGTCAGGCCACAGAGGGACCTCAATCACCCAAGCAGCACCCATAGTCCACAGTGTCAAAGACTGAAGAGAGATCAAGGAGCACCAAGGTAGAATGGCTTCTCCGATCTTGCGCCATCAGGAGATCATTGAGCACCCAAACCAGTGCGGTTTCGGTACTGTGCCTCTTTCAAAAACCAGACTAGAGAGGTTCATAGATGTTATGGATGGTCAAGTGGTTCTCCAGCTGTCACCACTACTTTCTCAATAATCTTCCCTATAAAGGGAGGCTTGAGTTTGGTCTGTAGTTGGCCAGAGAGTCCAGGTCCAGAGAAGCTTTCTTCAGGAAGGGTTTTACCACTGCCTCCTTCAGGGAGCTTGGGAACTCACCCGAAACAAGGGAGCACCGGACCGTCTGAACCAGGACCGGGCCGATAATATCACAACAACCCATAATCAGGGAAGTTGGGCCCGGATCCAAACTACAGCACATAGGGTGCATACGCTGGACAATCCACATGACATCCACAAACTCCAGCAGGTTAAAGGTACTCCAGGAAGAATGAGATGAGGTGACCAAGCACCGATCAACAGCATCACCCACAGAGCGAGTCAGGAGGATCTTTGACCTGATGTTGGCCAGCTTATTCACAAATAACTGAGTGAGCTAATCGCACTCCACTTGATATGATATCGGAGTCATACAATTTTATCCAAACTTGAAGCTGGTCCAATTTACGTAGTAAACTTTGCATATTAATATGTACCATTCTTATACTGTGTGGTGGAAAAATAGATAATGGGTTACCAAAGTCAGCTATGCCAAGGTCAGATGACTGATGTTTGGAAATACGTTACTGGAAGCGAGCAATAGCAAGTTGGTGGCAGGCGCCTTGGAGGCCGTCAGCATGGAGGAGGCCGTATTAAAGGTCGCTTTCTTCGGTACCTGAAATGGAGTTGAGGGGAGTCAGAGGTCGACCCTGGTGCTGGCTTTTTCTCTCCCACCCTCTTGAGAGCAGTTGCCATAGTGGGATCTTGCTCGAGGGGCAGGTCTCGGTCCCCTCCGGGGGGTTCCGGGGCCCAGTTTGCCTCCTGCTCTGCTCAGGTGACCTCGATCACTCCGGGACAGAGTCGGAGTGCTGGGCCGGGCACCCCCTCCCCCTGTAGGGGCAGAGTCCTGCAACAGGTGGGGGATAGGGGCCACCCTGCTGGGTTTGCTCTGCTTCGGTCTCCCCAGCAGGGATCTTCTTCCCATGGGCTTCCCCCTGCTGGCTCAGGAAAGGTTGAGCAGGAGGTGTGGTCTGGGCAGCGCATCTCACTTCAGAGGGGTCCCCCGCTTGTCCCTGCAGCCCTGGCAGAGGGGGTCCAGCCCCTTAGGACCATTCTGCCCTGCCTTCTCCCTCTCTGCAACCTTCCCCCTTCTCCTGGGTGCTTTCCAGTCCCTTGGAGCCTCTCACCTGGGAGCAGAATAGTGCCACGTTGAGTACTTTCCCCATCTTTTAGGGCCATGGGCGAGATGGTGTTTGCATCTCCTCTTTCTGCACTGTTGTTCCCTATGCAGAGCTCTTCCACTTCATCTGCTTACTCCTCCGAGAAAGAGGACTCCACCTTGTACCGGTATTCTGATGCTGACTTTTCAGATTATCAGCGGTTCCTGGTGACGATGATGGAGGAGCTCAGTCTTACCCCAGTGACTCAAAGCAGTCCTGCATGTGGCGACTATGTTGATCTTACTTCGAGAGGGTTCCTTCAGTAGGTCATCACATATAGGACTGGCGCCACCTGGCATCAGGCCACACGGCAGACTTTTCTAACAATACCTGATGGGGGACCGCCCACCCGACGTCACGTGACTGACATCAGCGTGACTGAATATAATGGTAGGCCCACCGCCTCGCCTCAGTTCTTTCCCGCCATCGCCCGTCGGTCATAGCAGACTTCCAGTAGTGATCGTAGCGAAAGTTCGCTCATCAGGGTTTTTCCTGCAATTCTCTCTAAATTTACTATAGCTTTGATGCCTTCTCTGAAGAAAAAGTGTTCTGCTTGTGGAACGCAGATCCCGCACAAAGACAGTCATCAGAAGTGCGTTCTTTGCCTAGGCCCTAACCATCCTATCTCCTCGTGCCCTGACTGCCAGTCTTTCAACCAGGCCCCTAAAAAACAGAGACAACAGGCATTGGAGGCCCACCTTCTTAAATCCTGTCTGGCCTCCCTGGAGAAAAGGATGGAGCACCTCAGGGATTCATCTGAAAAGCCTTCCCCTTCTAAAAAGCATAAAGAGAAGACTAGGGAGTGGGCTTGCTCCGCGGACGACGTCAGGCTGTCTACAAGCAAGGCCCCCTTACAGCCGAAGGCAGACAGTAAGTCGGACAAAACTCCAGTGGCTAAGTCGGCCATCGGCTCCCCCGGCGACTGCACGCTCCTACGGTAAGTCAGCCCCGGCTCCTCCAGAACCCATGGCAATTGGCCACTAAGTCGACTCCCCGGCTGGGGCAGCAGTGCACGCCACGTCGATAAGTCTGCAAGGGCCTCCCCTGACCGCCCGACCTTGCCCACTAAGACGGCCGTCTCCAATGACTGCACGGGCCTGGTTCCCCCGTCGGGGGCTTAACGGCCACCCACCCAACGTCTGGCGGGACCAGAGGGAGAAGACCCCTCTCCCTCCTGTTACTGCGCCCACGTCCTCACAGTCTTCCTTGGACGCGTCCGGCGACAGTCTTGGAGACCCCATCAAGCCTCTCAATTTAGGAGGTTCTTCACCGCATTCTCCCATGGTGGCTCCTTCACGGCCATCTGGCCTACCTGTAGAGGCTCCTCCGTCTTCTGGCAGGACAACGGTGCTTCCTCCATCGCCAGTGATCCCAATGACAGTCCCTTTGCCGGGTCTGACCTGCAGGACTTTACCTCTGGCCCCGTTGCCGGACCCGACGCCAGAGTTCCCTCGTCCGGTCCCAATGCCGGCCCCTCTTCCATAGATACATACATAGATACATAGACAGTGTTGGCAGATAAGGGCCTATGGCCCACCCAGTCTGCCATTTGAGCTGTAAGTTCAGTTTGTTTTCCTAGAAGTCTGTTGCACCCACCCTGACCTCCAGAATTCCTTTATGTCTATCCCATGCATTCTTAAATCCGTGATTGTTTCAGCCCCACCACTTCCTCTGGCAGGGTGTTCCACTTGTCCACCACCCGTTCTGTGAAGAAATTCTTTCTCATGTTTCCTCAGAATCGTCCTCCTCAACTTCATCCCATGCCCTCTAGTCCTGGAACATCTTTTTGCTTAAAATAGTGCTGGATCGGGTTGCACGGTACCAACGTTGGTTCCTCTGGCGTGGGCTGTCCGACGTTGGACCCTCCTCCTATTTACACGACGGGCGGGTCCGACGTGATTCCCTGACGCCTGATCCGTCATCAAGAATCTATTCAGGCCCCTAACTGTCCTAATATCCCTTTGGGTATCCTGGGATCTCTACCGGGGGTTTCACTCCTGATTGGAGCCATTTTGGGCAGTTCCACCATGGTTACAACCTATATTCCCCTTATATGGGTTTAGTAGGGTATTATCCCCCTCAGTCGCCTCCTCCTCCCCCAACCTCTACCGGCTCTGGCCCTACTCTGGTGGTCTGGATTTCAAGACCGTAATTCAGTCTTGGTGACAGGGGCTAGGTTTGAGCTGGTCACTGGATCTAGAAGCCAGATTCCAGCAGCTGCAGCTTCAGATCTCCTTCCCGAGCAGTTCTGTTTCACCGTCCACCTCTCAGGAAGACTCAACAGGAGGTCACCCCTGAGGTTTTCATCCTCGCCCAGTTGAGGAGGCGGAAGATAGTTCTGACGGGAGGAGGACTCTGAGGAGGAGAAACCAGCGGAGGACCCTGAGGATACGAGGGAAGGACCTCACCTAAATCCCCTCCGAGGATCCTTCCTTTTGGACCTCTTGAGAACCTTACGAGACCATTTAGGCTGGGAGTCAGAGGATCAGGATCCTATGCAGCAAAGACTCACGGAACATCTTGATTTAGAGTCTCTGCCATCTATTCCGTTCCCCCCATGGATGGGTCCTCCTCAAGACCTCACCACTACCATCTGTCAGATGCCTCATTCGATCCCGGCTGTCCCCAAGAGGGCAGACAGGCTCTACTGGGTACCTAAGGACGCACCTTTTGTAAAGGCTCATCCTAAGGCAGACTCTGTGGTAATCTCTGCTGTTCATGACCACTCTACAGCTCCCAAGCACATAAGCACAACACCTCCAGACAAAGAGTTGAGGCTGATGGACCAGTTCAGGAAGAAAGTTTACTCATCGGCCACGTGCGCCCTTCACTCCCTTAGTTACGTGGCCCATATGGTATCTCACCAGAAACAGACTATGGCCAGGTTGGAGGCGAGGGTCCAGTCCATGGACCCGTCACCCCGTAAGGAGGAACTCGCTAAGGATCTCCGCCTCTCCAAGATCTCCTGTAGGCATGCTCTTCAAGCTACCTATGACTCCGTTGATTTGGTGGCCTGTACCTCAGCAACTGCCGTTGCCCTTCGATGGCACTCCTGGCTTCGTCTCTCTGGACTTGCCAGTGAAGTCCAGTCGGTGATTCATGATGGCCCCTTCAGGGGCTCAGTCCCTTTTGGAGGAGATGCCAAGGACTTTATAATGGATTTACAGGACAAAGGCATGGCCCTTAAATCCGTTAGGTCCATGTACTGATCGGGCACTCAGCAACAACAGCAGCCCTTCGGAGAAGGACGGAAGGCAGCGGAAGAAGCGCTCAGCAGAGGCGCAAGCTAAGCGTGGAGCCATGGGTGCTGCTACCCCCAGCCTCCCAAGAATCCAGCGACGCTCGGGGACCTCCTCCCGAAGTGTCCTGCCAATTCTTGATTCTCCTGCCCCACTACACCCCCTCAGTCTTTCGACGGGAGCAGGTGTGGGGAAGGTTTGCCCGCCACGCGCAGGAGTGGAGGGCGATCACTTCAGACGAGTGGGTCCTGCAACTAATGTCCATCGGACACATCAACGAGTTTCTGGAGATCCCCCCAGATTCTGTGGAGGTCCTCTTACTCCCGGGACCAGGCCCTCCATGTTCGCGAGGAGGTGCGCTCTTGCTCAAAGAAGCAATTGAGCCCATCCCCTTCAGGCAAAGGGGAAAAGGGTTTTACTCCCATTTCTTCCTGGTTCAAAAAAGACCGGGGACTTCAGACTCATTTTCAATTTGAGTCACCTCAACCAGTATGTAGAGTACAAGAAGTTCTGCATGCTGACGCTTCAGAGTCTACTTCCCCACCTGCTGGAGAATCATTGGCTCTGCACCCTGGACATGCAGAATGCCTACCTGCACATCCCTATCTCCCCCAGCCATCGCCGTTTCCTGCGTTTTTGTTTCCAAGTGGAGCATTTCCAGTTCCATGTGCTCCCCTTTGGTCTGAGTTCGGCACCCTGGGTTTTTACCAAGTGCCTGGCAGTGGTAGCAGCGTTTTTACACTGCAGGGGTATTGCAGTGTTCCCTTACCTGGATGACTGGCTGATTTCAGCTCCGTCCAGGGATCTTTTATTGGAAGCTCTGACTTTCACACTGGACCTCTTCAATCGACTGGGGATAACAGTCAACGTCCCCAAGTCGTCTCTAGTACCCTCCCAGAGACTGCAGTTTATTGGGGCAGTTCTGGATATGGTCCAGTGCAGAGTCTTCCTTCCTCCAGACAGGGTGGAGAACCTAATCAGTCAAGCTCGCAAGGTAGCCTCTCTGAGGACAATTCCTGCCCGAGAGGTCCTTCGACTTTTAGGACAGATGGTAGCCTCCATCACGACCGTTCCCCTAGCAAAGCTGCACATGCGAATCACGCAGTGGTCATTAAGGGTGCACAGCTTCTGGATGACCTGGACCATCCGGTCTTAGTCTCTTCAGCGGTCCAGAGGGACTTACAGTGGTGGGAGAATCCACACAATCTTTCCCTGGGACTTCCGCTCAGGAATCCTGCATGACAGCCACACTCACCACGGATGCCTCGAATATGGGGTGGGGGCCCCATCTGGGGGATCACTAAGCACAAGGCCTTTGGTCAGGCCTGGAGACGTCTCTCCACATCAGTGTTCTGGAGCTCAGAGCGGTCCTATATGCCCTTCAGGCTTTTCAGACCCTGCTACCCAAGGAAACGCTGCTAATCCAAACAGACAGCATGTCAGTAGTTTGGTACATCAACAAGCAAGGAGGATCCCGCTCATACCCCCTTTTGCAGGGAAGCGACTTGGGTGTGGAACTGGGCAGTCCAGCACCTTCTGGTCCTGGTGGCTGTGCACGTTCCAGGTGTTCTAAACGTCTTGGCAGACAGTCTCAGCAGAACTCGAACCCTCGCCCACGAATGGGAATTACATCAGGAAGTGGCAGACTCCATCTTCCGAAATTGGGGGCATCCGGAAATCGACCTCTTCACCTCCCAATCCAACACAAAACTTCCTAAGTTTTGCTCACTCGTTAAAGAGCCACGTGCTTTTTGGAATGATGCGTTGTTTCTATCCTGGACAAGGAAATTCTTTTACACTTTCCCTCCGTTTCCCATTCTTCAGAGGGTTCTCCTCAAACTTCAGGCCGAAGGAGCAAAGATGATCCTCATTGCTCCCCTCTGGTCAAGACAAATTTGGTTTCCGCTGCTACAACAGCTTTTCGGGAACCACGGTTCCCACTTCCACTGACCCACAATCTCCTGGCCCAGGATTGGGCAGGCTGGTCCATCCGGGGCTCAGGACCCTGCATCTTCATCGTGGTTCCTTCAGACATAGCGATTTCACTCTTTGGGGTCTCCTCTAGGTGGCCCAGGTCCTCATAGAGGCCGGAAACGTCCACTTGTTCCACTTATACTATGAAATGGAAGTGGTTTCGATCTGGTCTTCGCTCAGAGATGGGACCCTTTCTCCTGTTCAGCCCCTCAAGTCATGGAATACCTCCTCCATTTATCGGACTCTGGTCTATCCTATTCTTCATTGAAGGTCCATATCTCGGCCATTTCTGCGTACCACGAGCTAGTGGATGGTAAACCCGTGGCTCAGTTGAAGGTCTCAAAGACCTTTTTGAAAGGCATCCTCCATCTGAAACCCCTCAACCGCAGCCCAACTCCACCTTGGGACTTGAACTTCGTTCTGGAAAGCTCACCCTTCCTCCTTTCGAACCGGCTATGAGCTGTGATCTGCATTTCCTTTAAGACGCTTTTTCTGGTGGCTATCACCTCCTCCCGAAGGATTTTGGAGCTTCACGCTCTAGTCTGCAAGGATCCTTACTTGATTTTCCATAGGGACCGGGCAGTCCTTAGGACACATTCGAGGTTTCTTCCCAAGGTGGTGTCAGAATCCACACTGAACCAATTAGTGGAGCTTCTGGTTTACTACCCATCCCCTTCCAACAAGGGTGAGGCTCTCCTTCACACGGTGGACGTCCATCGGATCCTCCCGTGCTATACTCACTGGACTAAAGAGCTCCGCTCATGTGATCACCTATTCATCTCCTTTGTTTTTTTTAATTTTTTTATTTATTTCCTCTAGGATTACAATACCTTTGAGCCAAGGCTCTTTTACAAAGGTTCCATGTCAGCGTGTGCAACAGTCATCATTTTTAGTTACAAACATATAGTCATTGACTTACAGACATGTAATAACCAGTACAAGACATGAGCTATGAGTAAGACTAGGGAAGGGGGAGAGGGTAGGAGATCGAGGAGGGGTAGGAGGTGCAGAGGGTAAAGGAGTATGGGAGGTGGTTGGGGGCAGGGCAGGAGTGGAGATACTGGGGGAGGTGGGCGAGGGCGAGAGACAGGCAGCCAGGGGGCCTTGTCGAGGGAATATGACAGGTAAGGTGCTAGGGGTGCAAAGACTGATTGTAAGTGCTGGGTGCTGGGGCATGTGCAGCTGGAACGGTGGAAATGTTAAGATGGGCAATCGCAGGATACAAGCAGTGAGAGGCACAGCATGGACTTGAAGAGGCTAAGTGTTGGAGTGGTCGCTATGCCGCTGCCAAGAGAGTTGAGCCAGTTGGATGCCCGATAGGTGAATGATCTTTGTCCTTGGGTCGTGCAATATACGTGGGATATGTAATAGATAGAATTGGATCTCCTTGTAGTGACGTTCCTATGTCTAGGCTTAAGGAGGGCTCAGACACCAGGTGGGGCAAGCCGCATTATAATTTTCTTGGCCGTGATGCAGGTTTGGTATTTTATGCGTTTGTCCAGTTGAAGCCATCCAGATTGGGAATAAAGGACTAGGGGCAAACCAGTTTCTAAGCAGGGCCTTTCCAAATGGTTAGTAAACTGCATTCGGTACTGTTACCAGATGTATGACAAACCTCTTCCGGGTTCCCTAAGAGGTCATTCTACTAGGAGCATGGCTGCCTCTGCGGCTTTCCTTCGGAACGTTTCTGCAGCGGACATCTGTGCTGCCGCTACTTGGAGTTCTGTCCACACCTTTACCAAACACTACAGTCTGGACATTGCTTCTAGAAGGAAGGCTGGCTTTGGATTAGCCATCCTACAAGGCCTATTGTCCTAAGCTGGGTCCTTTCTGGACTTCAGTTGTTCTGCTGGAGCTAGTTTCCACCTCCCTAGTTTCTCTCGGTCTCTTTCTTGAGGGACTGCTTGGGACTCTGTCCTATATGTGATGACCTACTGAAGGAACCCTCTCGAAGTTAGATAGTACAGTTATGTAGGAACTTACCGTAACAGTAGATCTTCGAGAGAGGTTCCTTCAGTAGGTCATATTTTTCCCTTCCTCCTTTCCCCCATTTTCTTTTTACAGGAACTCCAATTCTAGGGACATGGATATGTTGTTCAATCCACACTTACAGGCAGGTTCCTTGCCGCTTTAAATCTTGCTGGAAGGTCTTCAAGCTGGCTCCTCCCACCCACCCGGGTGGTAAAACTCTCGGCTCCGCCCCATGACGCCAGATCTTCCTTACAGCTTGGAAGCTCAGGTTCCCTCCTTAGCACTCTGCATTTTAGACTGGATCCTAACTCTTCGGTTCGTCCGAAACTAGTTTGGAAGTTTTCTAAACTTCGGTCTTCATCATCCCTTGCGGCTGCGATGGACAAATCGATTCCCGGCTTTTGGAGGTGCCCTTGCGGGTAGAAAATGTCCAGGATGGACCCGCACTCCACGTGCGTCTACTGCCTAGGCCTAGACCACGACCTGCAGGCCTGCGAGTTATGCCGCTCTTTCAAACAACATGAAGTCTTGCTACATTATGACATATGCAGTGAGTCCCAACCTTCGAACTGCTCCGGAGGTGAAAGAGTTAACTTTCCATGCCAGGCATGGAACACTGAGCTCGAGCTTGGTTGAAAACTCTGTCTGTTGTTCTTCAAACTCAAACCGTCAGATTCTTTACTCCGCCTCACTGAACAGTCGCTCTGGAGATTTCTCCTTCTGCTTGGTTCATTTTGTCGGTTAAAGTATTAGTTTCTCAGTTTTTATACCGAATTTAAACCGCAACTGGTCGGTTCAAGCTCTGTCTGTGGTATTTGTGAGTACTAGATAGGTTTACATTATTTTTCTTCTGTGTGGAACTTGTAAACTGTTATCGGTTCACTCTTGAACCGATCAGGTTGTTTAAAAATATTTTATTCTTCATTTAGAGTGTGGTTACCGGTTCTTATCGGTTCTAAAAAGACGGAATTTCTTACGTTTTTTTCCACGACCCGTAACATGGTTGGGAACCGATAAAAGGGTCTTGCTTGGTGGATTGCCATAAACGGGCAAGTTTGGTTAGGACTGGCACTATGTCTGAGAAACCCAAAAGAAAAACTGGGCCCACTGGGTTTCAACACTGCAGTGTGTGTGGGGAAGCCTTTGCCAAGGCTGACCCCCACACCACCTGTGTTTATTGTCTGGGGTTTGACCACCTCAATGCAGACTGCCAGATTTGTCAAAATTTTCCTGCAGCTACCCTGGATAAGAGAGTTGATAGGCTCAGGGAAAGGGAGGCCAAGAAGTCCGCTGACCGGATGGCCAGCCGGTTCGGTTCAACGAACCAGGCCGAATAACCCTCTGACCAGGCGAGACTTCCTCGGGCAAAGGAGAGCCGACTCTGAGGGTTGTTTCAGCAAAAGGACTAGAAATCAGCTGGTGTGGAGCCAAAACATTCCTCTCCAACCGCTGAAGAGATAATAAGCGATTCAGATTGTCCAATCGCTTTCTCCGGTTCGACGAACCGGTGCCATCAAATGGCGCCGGTTAGGCGGTTCCACCGGTTCAAGACTACGATTTAGAGGAATATTATGAACCGGAGAAGGGAAGAGGAGTATAGGGAGAGTGAATGTGGATTTGAAAGTCTGGATGTGCCCATCGACCGGACATCTCCCCAGACAGACCTTCGAGTGTCCCCTCCTAGGCTTTCTGAGTCCCCTTCTCATTTTATTTTCTATAAAAAGTGGCTGAAACCCTCCAGCTCCCTATGGAGGAAGCTGTGGATGATCAAGAGGAGCCTGACTATGTGGAAATGATGGATATCCAGAGTCCAGGAGATTGTCTATTCCTTGCATAAATCTTTGGGAAACAGACTTTTAAAATTCTAAAACTCCTCACACTATACCTCCTGTGGATAAGAGAATGGACAAGAGGTACACATTGTCAGGCTCTGATACGGAGTTCCTTACACAACAATGCAGCCATGTTGGGGTAGTGCAGGCTGCAGCCTGTGACAAGGCAAATATTCCCTTGGCCTCACACGCCCCGGACAAGGACTCCAGGAAGGTTGATGCCATGGCAAAGAAACAGTACATGGCAGCATCCTTGGGACTCAGACAGGCAAATTATATGGCTTACATTGCTAGATACCAGAAATCCAGATGGGATATTGTTTATGGCTCTTGCAAAACAGGTCCCTGGCCAGCTTACCAAGGAGCTGGAGCAGGTGGCTGGCCATGGTATTGAGGTATCCAAGGTGCAATTCCATGCTGCAGTGGACTCAAATGATGTTTCATCAAGAGTCATGGCTACATCTGTGGCTCTTCGCAGGATGACTTGAATCAGATGTAGTAGCCTGTCACAGGATACCCAGACTAAGGCCATGGATTTTCCTGTTGTGGGTAATTCTCTGTTTGGGGAGCAGACAGAGAATTACATGAAAAAATGGATGAGTATAGGACCACCTATAGAGTGCACAGGCCAAGAAGGCAGGCCACTCCTCAAAGGCAGCTTCCCAGGGGCAGGGGCAGGCCTTTTCATGAGGCCTTTTACCAAGCCAGGCCTCCACTTCAGCTTTTGCCCAGAGGGGTCTTTGGAGGAGAGGCAGGCAGGGGTGCAGGCAGGCCTGCTTCCACCCCTCAGTCCAAAGCCCCTGCCAAGCAGGCACCCTGATGGGGTTGCCAGGGCCGATTCTCAACTACCTGTAGGGGGCAGGCTGGCTTACGTTGTCCAGGACTGGGAGTCTCTGACATCAGACAAGTGGGTCCTGGAAGTAGTAAGCCAGGGACTGGTTCTCAGCTTCAAACAATTTCCAAAGCTGAGAACCAGATCCTTTCCACCTGCAAATCCTCCAGAGGCACTTGTCCTAGAGGCAGAGGTCTCTTCCCTCCTGGCTCTCAGAGCCGTGGAAAGGGTTCCACCCCTACACCAGGGCAAAGGGTTGTACTCCAGGTACTTCCTTACCCCAAAAAAGACAGGAGAATGGCGGCCCATCCTGGATCTCAGATACTTAAACAAGCACCTTTTAAAACCAAAATTTAGAATGGTGACTCTGGGAATTATTCTACCCTCTTTAAGGCCAAGGGACTGGCTAGCGTCCCTGGACCTCAAGGATGCCTACTTCCATATTCTCATCAGAAGCTCCCATCGAAAGTACCTCAGGTTCAAGTTGCCCTCAGGCCATTCCCAGTTCAGAGCAATGCCCTTTGGCCTCACCTCTGCTCCAAGGGTGTTCACAAAATGCCTGGCAGTAGCAGTTGCTTCTCTAAGAAGGCAAAAAATTGCCATCTTCCCTTACCTGGACGACTGGCTCATAGAGGCCAGTCCCCAGACTCAGATCAGGTTACACCTACAGATAACTCAGCAACTGCTCACCTCTCTAGGTTTCCTTCTGAATCTTTCAAAGTCAGTTCTAGAGCCTGTTCAGCTCCTCACCTTCATAGGCACAGAGCTGAACACAGAGAAAGCCAGAGCCTTCCTCCCTTTGGACAGGGCAAGGACCCTGGTCTCTCTGGCCTCCTCATTCACCCTGCAGGTGTCTCGACCAGCAAGGCATTTTCTACAGCTCCTGGGGCACATGGCTGCTTCTACAGCAGTGGTGCAGGGAGCAAGATTTCAGATGAGGGACATTCAGTTCCATTTGAGAGCCTTTTGGTCTCAAAGGAAAGACCCTCTAACCAAATTGATCCCAGTGACTCAAACCCTGATCCAGGCCCTACAGTGGTGGCAGGATCAGAGCAATCTCAGACAAGGGGTTCCTTTTGTCACCCAGTCTCACTCCTTAATCCTTACTACAGATGCATCCCTCTTGGGATGGGGAGCTCACATAGGCGACCTCACTACCCAAGGGTTGTGGTCCCCTCAGGAATCCCTGCTCCACATCAATCTGTTGGAACTCAGAGCAGTTTTTCTAGCACCTCAAGCTTTTTTCCAAGTCTGTTCAGAACAAAGTGGTACAGGTCAGAACAGACAACACCACCACCACAATGTGGTACATCAACAAGCAAGGGGGCACTCGGTCTATGGCCTTGTGCACCAAAGCAATGAAGTTGTGGTCTCTGGCTTACTCCCTGAACACCTCCCTTATGGCAGTTCACCTCCCAGGCAAGGACAGCGTCCTGGCAGATGCTCTCAGCAGGATTTCCCAGGGCCATCACGAATGGTCACTGGATCCCCTGGTCCTGGAGGTGGTATTTGCCAGATGGGGCACCCCACAGATAGATCTTTTTGCAGCCCCAGACAATCACCAACTTCCCCTTTTTTGCTGCAGGCCCCCAGTGTTGGGCTCAGTCCCTCTGGATGCCTTAGTCCTCAATTGGGAAGGAAAGTTTCTCTGTGCTTTTCCCCCCTTCCCTCTGCTGTTCAAAGTGCTAGTCAAAATCAGGTCTCAACCCTGCAAGATGATCCTGATTGCCCCAGATTGGCCCAGACAACCCTGGTATCCACTCCTGCTGTCCTTAGCAGTCCATCTTCCCCTCTGTCTTCCCAGGAATCACAACCTGTTAACCTGTGCTCATGGGAGGGTTTGGTACCCGAACCTCAAATCTCTCAATCTCAAGGCCTGGCTCTTGAAGGGTCAGAGTTTGCTGATTTACACCTTTCCCAGGGTGTAATGGACATTCTGAAGGCTTCTAGAAAACCTTCTACCAGGGCTACTTATAATTCCAAATGGAAGAGATTTTCCATATGGTGCTCTGAAAAGCATATTTCCCCAGAATCTGCTGATTTACCTGCAGTCCTGGATTACGTGGTCCATCTAAATACCTTGGGGCTGAGACCATCTACCCTAAAAGTGCATCTGGCAGCTGTGTCTGCCTTTATTTCAGCAGGTAAGCCCTCTTCTCTTTCAGCTCACCCTGTATTCTCCAAGTTTTTCGAGGGATTGCTTCACACCAGTCCTCCATTCAGGGACCCTGCCCCTGCTTGGGACCTTAATGTTTGCATTGCCCAGCTTATGCAACCCCCTTTTGAGCCTTTGTCTTCAGCAGAGCTTAAGTACTTGACCTGGAAAACTGTGTTTCTGGTAGCCATCACTTCTGCCAGACGCATAAGTGAATTACAAGCTTTGTCAGTGGAGCCTGATTTTATCTCCTTTCATAGAGATAAGGTAGTCCTCAGGACTAACAAGAAGTTCTTGCCTACGGTGGTTTCAGATTTCCACCTTAATCAATCTATGTCTCTTCCTGTGTACTTCACTGACCATTTCTCCTCTGGCGAGAGGAGGCTGCACAGTTCAGATGTCAAAAGAGCCCTTAGCTACTACATAGAGCGTACCAAGGGTCACAGGTTTGACTCCCTCCAACTGTTCCTCACTTATGGTGAGGTTGGTAAGGGGAAACCTGCCACTAAGAGATCCATTGCAGGTGGATTGTTTCTTGTATCCAATTTTGTTATGAAAAACTGGGTAAGGTTCCTCCCTCAGGCCTGAGGGCTCACTCTACCAGAGGTACAGCTGCTTCCCTGGCTGCTGCCAGGGACATCCTTATTCTAGAGATATGTCAAGCAGCTACCTGGAAAACAGTTCATACTTTTGCCAAGCATTACTCCCTGGATATCCAGGCTAGGAGTGATGCCCGCTTTGGCACAGCTGTGCTTCAGAGCTTATTTCCCAAGTAGGTTCTGTCCCTCCTCCATGGAGGTACTGCTTTGTAGTCTGCATATGTCATAATATAGCAAGACTTCATGTTGTTTGAAGAAAAAATTACTCACCTTAGTAATGTTGTTTCTTCTATTGGAGTCTTGCTATATTATGACCTCCCCTGCCTGCCCTTCTCAGAACCTCTGTTTTTTGGGATGTGGGTGGGCAGTGCAGTGTTGCCACTTAGTAGGTGCCCACCTTGTTGTTTTTCACCCCTCCTTTTTTGGGGTGACTTGGTGGTGTGTTTTTCATTTTTTGGGTCTCCTGACTTGAGTCTTTGTTTTGGGACCAAAAAATGTGTTGTTATTTTAGTAGCCAGTTGGCTAGTGTAGGTTTACAGCTTCCACACAGGACCTCAGTGAGTTTAGCTCATAAAGATCTGACTGTTTGAGTTTGAAGAACAACAGACAGAGTTTTCAACCGAGCTCGAGCTCAGCGTTCCATGCCTGGCACGGAAAGTTAACTCTTTCACCTCCGGAGCAGTTTGAAGGTTGGGACTCACTGCGTATGTCATAATATAGCAAGACTCCAATAGAAGAAACAACATTACTAAGGTGAGTAATTTTTTCTTTTCGGCCACCGTCTTGGAGGATCGCGCTGCCCGTTTGAAGCTCGGGTGCCCCGAGAAGCGTTACTCACCGGTAAAATCCAAAGAGGCTCGTTGGGCGGTGTCTGCGGCGTCTGGCTCGGCTGAGCAGCTCAAGCATATGATCGCCCTCGAGGAGGAGGCAACCCAGGCCGCATCTTCCTCCTCCTCGGCCGCGGCATTTATCCCGCTGTCTCTGAGTTCCTCATACACGGCCTCGTTCAAGGAGCTTTGTCAGTCCCTTTCCACGAAGGGAGAGGGGCCATCGGGACATTCTTCTCGGCCCAAGAAGAAGGAGTCGAAGGGTAAGTCCCACCGTCGGCGTTCGTGGGAGCGGGAGAGGTCTCCTTCCCCGGACAGCCGACCATCGACTTCAGTTGAAGTTGTGGCTCAGGCTGCTGGCTTCACGGTGTCCCCATCAGGCCAGCCTGCCGAGACTCCCGTTGACGCAGTTGAGATTTTCCTCGACCCGCCAGACGGACTGTCGACTGGTGAAGCCGACAACCCAACTTCACCGGTTCCCCCAGTGGAGACCGAGGATCTGCCTGCTCCTTCGGGGCAGCTGTCCCCGGATAAAGTGCCTGAGCCGAGGAAAGAGCGGGTGTCCCCTGCCCCTTCCCAGACCCTCTCGGTCTCGGACTTCATCTCGGTCAAGCCGTTCCCGCCGACATCGGCGGTCTCGGTACCGAAGTAAGCTGCGACACCGTTCCTCCTCGTCCTCTTCCTCGGATGAGGAGAGGCTTCGATGTAAATTATGTCGACGTTACGAGGAGCTTATGTGGCAGCAGTTACTGTTGTCCGGGACTAAACCGACTCCGGTTCAGCCCCCGGCCATTAAGTGGCTGTTGCCCAAATGACCGAAGCAACCACTCGCCCCAGTCGAGATGTCCATTCCTGGGCCGGTTGTTCGGCCGAAACCTGCTGCTCCACCAATTGTGGTGGAACCTCTGCCTCCACAACCGAAGTCTGGGGCACCGACCAAGGATTCTCGGTCGGGTCACGGCCTGCCCCACAGGTTATCGGTCACCCTCACTCCCGACCGTCCTCGGCAGGTGGAGGGTGGCTCAGGGCCGAGGTAGCTCTTCGCAGACTCTTCGGAGTCCGATGACGACTTCTCCCTGTTCTCCAGGCAGGTCGACCTGGAGTCCTCCGGGGGCCAGTCATTGGATGATAGCCCATCGTCCTTCTTGGGTCTGCTTCAACTCATCTCCGAGTCCACCGGGATGCAGCTCGAGCCCGTGTCCAAACAGGCCAAGTATCCCCTGACGGAGATACTGGACCGAGGGGATTCCCCCATGGAGGCCTTTCCAGTGGCGGAGGCTATTGTCGGCCCAGCCTTGGAGCTTTGGCAGTGGCCTGCTTCCTGTCCTGCGCCCTTGGCCAGGATGGCCAGGAAGTATGCGGACCCTACCGGCTCTTTGCCCGGTTTCTCGGAGCACCCCTCTGCCAAGGGGTTAGTCACCGACAGCGTCTTCCGGCGTTCCGGTAATGCTCGGGACGTGGATAGGCCCCCCGACAAAGAGTCCAAAAAGCTGGACTTTGCCGGGCACAAGGTGTACGCTGTGTCCTCCCTTGGCCTCCGCAAGGCCAGCTTGGCCGTGCTGATGGCACGCTTCTCTCACGCCCTCATGGGCTCCCTTGATGAGGTTGTCCCTCATCTCCCAGCGACCTGCAGACCACGGTCCGTCAGGTGCGGGACCAGAGTAGGGCGGTGGCGAAGCAGCAGCTTCAGACTGCTCTGGACATAGGTGATTCCTGTGGCAGGTCAGTAGCAGCCGCAATGGCTATGCATCGCAGGGCGTGGCTGAGGATATCCACCTTCACGGCGGATACCCAGCACAAGTTGGCGGACATCTCCTTCTTGGGGACTGACCTCTTCGGCCCTGGAGTGGAGGGACACCTCCAGCGGATCGAAAGGTCCAGTGCCACTCTGGACTCGGTCACCTCCGCCCAGAGGGACAAAGGCCGCCGTCAACAACAGCATAAGTCCTTTCGTCCTTCAGCACAACCGGCCTAGCAGCACCAGCAACAGTGCCAGCAGGCTCGCGCTTGGCGTCCCAAACCCAAGCCCGCGGCTTCCTCCAACAGGAAGCAAGGAGGTGAAGACCCAGGAGGTCCCTCGGCTGGTTCCTCCTCCAAGCCTGCCCAGTGACAGGTTGAGGGGTGTCGCCCCAGCCTCGTCCTCCCCCTGGTTCCCCCATGGGGGACGGCCACCACTTCCTTTCCGCCTGGTCCACTATCACCACGGACCGCTGGGTGTTGGAGGTGGTAGGAAAGGGCCTTCCTCTGGAGTTGAGCAGACCCACGCTTTGAGCGTCTCCCTCGGAGAGCCATGGGTCCCCAGCCTCGCCTGCCGGCCCGCGGGCGATATTGCCCTGCTCCTCGAAAAAGAGGTGATCAGGAAGGTGGCAGATCCTCCTCCTGACCCGGGGTTTGTGTCCAGGTATTTCCTGATCCCGAAACGGACGGGGGGCTGGTGCCCCATCCTCGACCTGCATGACCTGAACAGGTTCCTAAGGTCTTGGACCTTCAGGATGGTCACTCTGGCTCAGATAATTCCATCCTTGGAACGAGGTGTGTGGTTCTGTTCCCTGGACCTCCAGGACGTGTTCTTTCACGTCCCGATCCGTCCGTCTGATCCGAGATTCCTCCGCTTCAGAGCGGAGGGATCCCTTTATGAGTTCCGGGCCATGCCCTTTGGCCTCTCTCTAGCTCCCAGGGTCTTCACCAAATGCATGGCAGTGGTGACAGCATTCCTGCGGTGCCAAAGGGTCCAGGTATACCCCTACCTGGACAACTGGCTGATTGCAGCCCCCTCCAGAGCGGAGGTGGAGCGGTCCAGAGATCTGGCCCTCCAGGTTTGCTCTCAGATTGGCCTCCTCATCAACGAGGCCAAGTCGGAACTCGTGCCGAAGCAGGTGATACTCTTCATCGGGGCAGAGCTCGACTCTCTTCGAGCCAGAGCTCGGCTCCCGGTGGACAGAGCCGAGGTTCTTTCCTCCTTTGCCCAATCATTTCTGGTTGGGCAATCGCCCTGCCCGGGACTTCCTGCGCCTCCTGGGCATCATGGCGGCCTGCACCAGCGTAGTCCGCTGGGCCCGTTGGTACATGTGTCCCCTTCAATGGGGACTGGCCAGCCAGTGGTCACAACGCTGCAATCCGTTGGACCAGCCTGTGACAGTGACCCAGGAGATGTGGAATGCTCTCCAGTGGTGGACCGTTCCGGCACATCTGCAGGAGGGCATCCCGTTCGTCCGCCCCGAGCCGACGGTCTCTCTATCGACCGATGCATCTCTGATGGGTTGGGGTGCCCATCTGGGGGAGCACAGAGTGCACGCCCTCTGGTCCCCTCGGGAGTCCCAATGCCATATCAACCTGCTGGAGCTCCGAGCGGTTCATCTAGCTCTCACCGCCTTCACTCCGTTTCTACGGGGTCAAGTGGTTCAGGTCCAGACGGACAATACCTCGACCATGTACTACCTAAACCACCAGGGCGGGGCGTGCTCCATGCTGTTATGCAAGGAAGCTTTCCACATATGGTCCCTCGTGCGCAGCCTGGAGGCGGATCTCCTAGCCATTCACGTGGCAGGAGCCTCCAACACCCTGGCCGATGCTCTAAGCTGGATAGGGGCTGCGTCTCACGAGTGGTCTCTCCTGCCGGAGGTAGTACAAGATCTGTTCTCCCACTGGGGCACGCCTCAGGTGGACCTGTTTGCCTTCAGGGAGTATGCGAAGCTGAGACTGTTCCATGCCCACCCCCCTCAGCAGGGCTCGCTGCAGGGGGATGCCTTCTTGAGGCCGTGGACCCCGGGCCTCTTCTACGCCTTTCCCCCATTTCCCTTGTTCCACAAGGTGCTTCTCAAGGTGAGGAGGGACAAGGCGCAGGTGATTCTGGTAGCCCCAGACTGGCCCCGCCAGTTCTGGTATCCAGATCTCCTCAGTCTCAGCTCCAGGCTCCCAAGGCGGCTTCCAGCCCACCTGGACCTGATCTCAGTCAACCAGGGGAAGGTATTCCATCCAGACCTTCAATCCCTGCACCTGACGGCCTGGTTCCTGAGTGGCTAGAGTTCCAGGCCTTGGGTCTTTCCGACGAGGTCCTCAACGTCGTTGAGGCGTCCCGTAAGGAGTCGACCAGGAAAATGCTATGCCTTTAAATGGAAGAGATTCTCCATTTGGTGTCGGGGGAGGACTTGGACCCTTCCGCCTGTCCCTTGGCAAGCATTCTGGACTACCTGTGGTCCCTTTCTCAGCAAAGGCTTCGGTCGACGACCCTTAAGGTGCACCTGGCAGCCATCTCTGCTTACCGGGCGCGGGCCGGGATGCAGTCGGTGGCGCAGGAGAAGGTGGTCTGGCGCTTTTTCAAAGGCCTTGATCACATTTCCCCTCCGGTGCGAGAACCTCCACCTCTGTGGGATCTACTGCTGGTATTGGCAGGCATGGAGCCTCCCGGAGGGATAAGAGCTCATTCTACCCGCCATACCGCTGCATCGGTAGCTGCTTCAAGGGATGTCCCTATCCAGGATATCTGCAGAGCTGCTACCTGGAAGTCGGCACATACCTTCATTACCCACTGCCACATCGACCTTGAGTCATGCTGGGATGCTGATTTTGGGGCCTCGGTTCTCCAGTCCTTATTCCCTAAGTAGGGGGTGTGCGCCTTGCCTCCCTCCTCCCGGAGAACTGCTAGGAGTCTGCCAGTAAGTGTGGATGAACAACATATCCATGTCCCTAGAAATACTGGTTACTCACCTGTAACAGGAGTTCTAGGAATGGTATATGTTGTTCATCCACACGACCCACCCGACCTCCCCGGCTTCGACGCACAACCTGGCTTCCAGCGGGCTAGATCTGGCGTCATGGGGCGGAGCCGAGAGTTTTACCACCCGGGTGGGTGGGAGGAGCCAGCTTGAAGATCTTCTGGCAAGATTTAAAGCGGCAAGGAACCTGCCAGTAAGTGTGGATGAACAACATATACCATTCCTATAACTCCTGTTATAGGTGAGTAACCTGTATTTCCTGTTTGCTCCTGCCGTATGGCCTCTTTCTGGCTTCGGGAGAACTGGAGGGCGGGCTTGAGGACCGCCCACTGTATTCAGTCATGGTGACGTCAGTCACGTGACATCGGCTGGGCAGTTCCCCATCAGGTATTGCTAGAAAAGTCTGCCGTGAGCCCGACGCCAGGTAGCGCCAGTCCTATATGTGATGACCTACTGAAGGAACCTCTCTCAAAGATCTACTGTTACAGTAAGTTCCTACTTAACTGTACTTTCCTTGGGGAGTACAACCAAGAATCCTTAGTGATCCCTCCATGGCCTCTGTCCTTTATGGAGGAGTCGCACAGCACCTGGCAGTTACCCGCTTCTGCTTCTCTAGCCCCTGGGGACTGCCAGTGCAAGTATTGCACTCCCTCTGGGTCTCCAGGATCTTTGCCCCACCCAACATCGGGCTTGGAGTGGCTGAACACCCTATCTGGGCGTCAGCACCTAACAAGAGACCATCCCCGGATGCGGACTCTGCAGAGTTCGACCGCTGGGACAGGAGAGTTTTTCCCTCAGCACATTTCTTGTTATCCATTGCTGCACATCAGGCACACATGGTGGCCTATGAGAGGCATCTGTGGGCCGCATTGGGGGAAATCCTAGTGGCTTTGCCTGATAACGAGGCATCCAGGCGAGCCATTGCCATTTCCGCAAGGGGCCTAGAGCTAGCGAGACATCAGGTGCTGGCATCTTATGATGCCAACGTGATAGGCTCCAGGATTGCAGGATCCGCGGTCAGCATTAGAGTGATGCGCGAAGTGATGACTTCCTTGCCAATCCGGGGTCAGGTTTTTCTCCCGCAGAGCCAGGTGGGAACTATTGGGTACCCTCCCTCTTCTGCAGGTCAGGAGCTCCATTCTGGCTCTGAGCAGTAGTGGATTTGGCCAGACCCGTGATGAGCCCTCAGCACTCGTTAGTCCCCAACAAGTGGCTGAAGGTTGTCCAGCCTTCAGGGAGGTACTGGTCCACTTTGTGGGCTTGGTACTCACCCACTAGTGATGAATGGTGAAGATTGATACAGTGAAGATATAAAAATTACGTACCTACCGTAATTCTTGATCTTACTGTATATCTTCACCATTCATCACTGCTTCCCACCCACCTTCCCCTCTTGGGCCTTAGCTTATGGGCAGTGCCTCCTCCCTGCTTGCCTTCCCCCCCAATTGCGGCCAATTGTGGGCAATGTCCCAATGGTACCTCCGGGCTCCCTGTCACTTCTTTGAAGCACCAGGGGTCCACTCGGGGGAGGGGGGGCAAGCAGGAGCTCTTTCCCTCTTTTCCTTGGCTCCCCGGGGCCCTCTTGTCAGTAGAAGGGGTCTTCAGGTCTCCTGTTCTGAGAGTCCTGCCTCGGGACAGGACAGCCCCCCCCCTATAGCGGGGTCCTGCCCTCCTCTTAAACCCTCCTGTTTGAACAAGGGTGCCGGGAACCCTCTCTGTTTTGTTTTTTTTCTCCATTACAAGAGAGACGCTTCTGGGTCTCTTGTCAACTCATAGTCCCTGCAGACTTTCAAGACTTAGGAGCCTCCTTGAGGTCTATTTTTCTTGATAAAATCACCTCCCTGGTGGTACTAAATACAGGATCTTACTCTCTTACACCCGGGACATCCCCTTGGGCGCTGAGGTGAACTCTGACTTGAATGCAAGTTCTTTCCTGTCTTCTGGCCTTAGGAAGAGGGGGAGAATGAGCGTTTTAAGATCAGATGTCTCCTTTTGGATCCCTCTTGCTGATGAGGGTTTAATTTTTCCCTCTTCTCATGGGAAGGTCCAGTTTTGTGGATTATTGCCTCGTCTCAGGCTCAACAATTCTTATTCGCAAGAGGGTGTAGATGGTAAAGTTAATTTTCTCTTTTGGTCCACAGGGATTTTTGGAACGTAGGGGTATGGAAGCTCATCCTTCCACTTCGTCTCCTTCTCCTCCCATCTTCTTCTTTCTCTTCACCTCTTCTCCCTCCCTAGCCTGCCCAGAGGTTTGGGCCCACTTCCCAAAACCAACTAGGCTCCAACCTCTAACTTGGAGGCAGTATAGCGCAGTGGGTTAAGGCTCTGAGCTGCAGATCTGGAGACCTGGGTTTGAATCCCACAGCCTCCTAGGTGCATACTGTGTGATCCTGAGCAAGTCACTTAACTTCCTTATGCTCCCAGGTCGCATCTGGAAACGAGCTTCGGCTTAGTGTGCTACTCCTGGTTAAACAATGTTCCCTTTCCCTTTTAGGCCTCTACTTCTCTGGTCGGCTTACTCCTTTTTCAGTTTATATCCTTTCCTTTTGTTGTCCCTTGGGCTGTCTTGCTCCACCCTCCTCCCTTCTTTTTTCTCTGTATCCGTTTTCCTCTCTGGCGAGCAGAGAGGAGTTAGTGGAGGTGATGGCCTCGAGGGTGGCGCCATCCCCAACATCGCCCCTCTTCCTAGAGGAGAAAAGCTTTTTAAGCTAAAAAGCTTCCTGCGGGGTCCTAGCGCTTCCGGTGTAGTACCCACCAGTGATGAATGGTGAAGATATATAGTAAGATCAAGAATTACGGTAGGTAGGTATGTAATTTTCATTTCACTGCATAGCAGGTTGTGTTGGTCCATGTACTGAGTTACTGGTTATGCATTTCTCTGCATAGCAGGTTGTGTTGGTCCATGTATCGAGTTACTGATTATGCATTTCACTGCATAGCAGGTTGTGTTGGTCCATGTACTGAGTTGCTGGTTGTGCATTTCACTGCATAGCAGGTTGTGTTGGTCCATGTACTGAGTTGCTGGTTATGCATTTCACTGCATAGCAGGTTGTGTTGGTCCATGTATCGAGTTACTGGTTATGCATTTCACTGCATAGCAGGTTGTGTTGGTCCATGTACTGAGCTGCTGGTTATGCATTTCACTGCATAGCACGTTGTGTTGGTCCATGTACTGAGTTGCTGGTTATGAATTTCACTGCATAGCAGGTTGTGTTGGTCCATGTTTTGAGTTACTGATTATGCATTTCACTGTATAGCAGGTTGTGTTGGTCCATGTACTGAGTTGCTGGTTATGCATTTCACTGCATAGCAGGTTGTGTTGGTCCATGTATTGAGTTGCTGGTTATGCATTTCACTACATAGCAGGTTGTGTTGATCCATGTTTTGAGTTACTGATTATGCATCAGTTTCTCCTGCAACTTGGCTAGAGTAGATAGTATGGATGTTGGTCTGTAGTTATCAAGGGAAGTGCGGCTTCCCTCTATGTAAAGGAATGACATAAGCCAGCTTCTAAATATAAGTGACTTGCTGCATCACAAAGTACAGATCAATAATTTTGGCTATGGGAACAGTAATTTTGGGGGCAGCCAGTTTTAGAAACGTTGTGGCCAGTTCATCACTGCCAGGTGACTTGTCTGCTGTTAAGGATTTAAGCATGGCTAGGACCTCCCTGACAGTTACTTTTCTGAGGTGAAATTTTGGATGCAGGGTTTCGATAGACTGATTTGGACAGGCATCAAAGGGAGCTCCTGTATTTTTTTTGTTTGTTATTGAATTTTGTTGACCCAGTAAGCCCACTGGGCCTAGAAGTCCCTTTTTCAGGGGCGACCGGAGGGGGGATACAGATGGTAAGCAACTGAAATTGCTTCAGGTAGTTCAGGTGGATGTTAAAGATCCCACGGCACTTATTGAAAAGAGTAGTGGATTTCCCCGGTGTCTTGGCCAAATTTCCTCCTTTCACTAAAAATAAAAGAAAAAACACCAACAGCTTAATCTGGTTCAGTTTCAGTTGCTTACCATCTGTATCCCCCACCCCACCCCGTCGCCCTGAAAAGGGACTTCTAGTCTCAGTGGGCCTCAGTGGGACTGGGTCAACAAAATTCAATAATAAATAAATAAGATTAAGCTATTGGTGGTATTTTTTAGTGAATGAGGGAAATTTGGCCAGGACGCCGGGAAATTCCCCTACTCTTTTCGATAAGTGCTATGGGATCTTTAACATTCACCTGAACTACCACCAATCCAGGCAGATGGGACCTCAGTTTAATGTCTTATCCGAAGGACGACACCTCAAAAGTGCAGCACCCCTCTCATGCTGCACTACAGTGTCAGTACTGGGATATTAACCCAAGTGCCAGATGAGACAACTGAACCCACAGCCCTCTGATCTCCTGACCTCAGAGGCGAGTGTACTACCTACCCAGCCACTAACACTTATTTAGGGGTTTCTGTATGTGTCGAGGTTACAGCAACATTGATTGAAAAGGTTTGTGTTAGGGATGGCCTGCAGGTGCAGCAGTAGTGTTACTGCTTGCAACATCGATTACCCCGGTTTGGAAAACGGACTTGGGGCATCAGAGGGCTAGCTGGGGGGAGAACTGAGTGTCCGGAGGACAGCTTTCCTCCTCCAGGAGGAAGGAAGGCTTGCAGAGCCCTGTGTTTGCTTAGCCGCAAGCAGAAGCTAGGGGAAGGGCACCCGAGACTGCCTAGAAGGCAAGGGGAGGCATGGCGGACACCGACATGTGGTGTGCGGGAGCGTGCAGCGCACATCTTGGCATCATTGCATGCCACACCACTCAGGAATCAGAAAACAGAAAATAGCTACCGGCTAGAGGATGGTGCCAGGACACCCGCAGGCCCCGCATCCAACCAACTGGGCTTGCCTGACCAGGAACTGGATCTGTTTCCCAAGGGGGGATTGAGAGGAACCTCATCAGTCCTGCTGGGGTGGGTGGGGGGCAAGCCCTGGGAGAAGACTGGCTGGCAGGTAAGTCCCGGTGTATGTCAGAGTGATGGGGCTGGGATGTCATGGCAGATGAAGGCTGTCCGGAAGAGGGGCAGAAACAAAGAATAATGAAAAAAAGAAAGACAAGATTTGTGATAACCTTAGGTTCTGAATAGTTGGTGCCGTCTAGTTCTGTGACGGGGGGGGGGGCAGATTCAACAGCAGGGTTTGCAAGCAATTTGATGCTGTGCCAACATTTTTTTTTATCTCTAAAATTCTCTGCTTTTTGAGTTTTGAAATAAATGCATTTGGCCTAATTGACAGTTTTTTTTTTTTTGTATTTCTAAGGCATCTATATGCCAGTCAATAAGCTTGCGTATTCGATTCTTTGTGTTTAGACCAGGCAAAGTCCCTGTCCTTCATCTCCTTGGACAGCACTTTATTAAGCCAGAGTAACAATTTCTTTCTGATTCTGCATTTAATGATAGGAGCATGTTGCTTAAGCACATGTGTGAACTTGTAGGAGAAAAAAATGTAAGGCATTATCATGTCTGGTATAGAATCCAGATAGGCCCAGGTGATTAAATCGAGGTCGCGCAAGAAGTTACCTAAAACAGAATTTGAGCAGTAGTAAAAGTGACTTCTTTTGGTGTGGGTGGTCGGGCAGGCCTATTACGCCAAAGACAGAAAATGTCTACGTAGTTACTACTAGAATCTAGCAGTTGGCCATACATTTGTAATCTTTAATTTTTCCTAACAAGCAGCCAGTCCATAAGGGTTGTCCGATTTGTTATTCATTCTGGTTGGTCTACTAATCAGTTGCTTGATCTAGCAATTGTCTAAGATATCTCTGTACTTCAGTGTTTTTTGTCAGCCAGTTTAAGTTAAAAGTCCCCAAGCATAAGCAATTTGTGAGATCCAAGAATGTTAACTATACTAATCACTTCCTTTAGACATGCAAGGCCTACCTCTGGTGGGTTGTAGATGTGACAAATGTACACTTTATTTGGAACAATCGCTAGCCTAATAGTAGTCCACTTGCATTCAGTTACAGGAGAGAAATTGATGGCCAGGAAATCAGTGGACAGATTGGGTTGCACATAAAATAAGATACAGCACCCCCCACACACTTTTTTTTTTTTTAGCTAAATGGTATTTCATGAGCACTGTGTAGTTATGGAAAATTACCTCAGATTCTTTGACATTAGGTTTCAGCCAGCTTTCAGTTATTGCTAAAACATGAGGTGTGTGCTTTATAATCAGCCTCAACGTCCACAAGCTTTAGGATTAGGCTGCCCACATTTAGGTGCAGGATTCTAATTCCCTTGGTACCATATCAGTTCCTGCTCTTGAGGGCAAAAGCAAAATCAGCACAAGGAGGGCCAGGATTAGTCTCGATACCACCAAACAGGGAAAGCAACAAGGAGACAGTTCTCCGCACATGTGAGGCAGAGCAAGGCAGATTAATTAGGTGCAGGTGGTAACCAAGGGAACAACCATCCCTTTTTGTTACCAACCCAGCAGGGGGGAAGCTGGGTTGAGACAGTGCAATCTTGAATGTACACTTAGGATCATGAGTAAAGTAGGTATGATTAGGACTCACATAGCTTGTGGCCAGTAACATATCAAATAGTACAAACAAGGTGCAAAGCACTGAGCCAAAGATAAAGCCTTTTGCTGCCGTATTACGAGTTAAGTTAGTGCACAGTGCAGAATTTGGTGACTTGGGGCTATCACAGTAGGTTACTGTCAGTGGACACTGTAGTAGACCATGATAACGGCAAGTATAACTCAGAGAGAGAACAGTGATGCATTGTGTACTAACAGTACAAGTAACTGGCTAACAATGCACAATCAAGGCACCTGCCCCCTTAAATACAGAGTAGATTACTGTCAGTGCACGCACTAGTAGTCCAAGGTAACAGTGAGACTGTCAGTACAATAAGACTGAAAATAAGGCAGACCCTATATAGGGTGTAAGCAGGATTCTGTGAAATACCAGAATTTAGCGTACACAGAGCACTACTTAAGAGCAAGGCAGCAAATGGCCCCCTAAGAGTTTCTACCACCTTCACTATGCAGTGACAGGACACCTATAATTCTAAGCAGCAGTCAGTAGCACAGAAGTTAACTGGCTCAGTATGTAAAATGGATCAGCTTTTCGTTTCTTTTGTGCCCAAAAGAGAGGGTGTGACAGTTTCCAAACAATGCTTATCCAAATGGTTAGCAAACTGGGCGAATTTTTTTTTTGTTATCAGAAATATAACAAGCCCCTTCCAGAGGAAGTCAAAGTCAAGGGGCATTCAGCCAGAGGCATGGCTGCATCTACTGCCTGTTTGAGGAATGTTTCTGCCATGGACATTTGTGTGGCAGCCACTTGGAGCTCTGTCCACACCTTTACCAAACACTGCAGTCTGCACATTGCCTCTAGGTGCAGGACAGACTTTGGACTAGCTGTGCTTCAGGGTCGCCTGCCCTAATTCTGTGCCTCCTTCAGGCCTTTCTTGCCTCCTGTACTTCAGCCTTTGTCTGAATTTCACTGCTTGGGACTCAGTCCTAATGGGTCTTAGGCTTAACCCAGACAAGACTGAGGGTACTGGTTGTGGACCCAGGTTGTCAGGGTGGAGGGGGTGAGTGGGGTTACACCCCGGCCTAGTGCTGGGGGTGTTCCCCTTGCCCCTTCTAGGCAGGTGAAGGATTTTGGTGTGATCCTAGACGATGGCCTGACCCTTGATGCTCAGCTGTCGGCCGTTTCAAAAGTGGGTTTTACCATCTTAGGAATATCACCCGAATCTGAGCCCTGATCCTGCCTGAATATCTGACCACGCTGGTACATGCTTTCGTCACTTCCAGGTTGGACCACTGTAATGCCCTGTATCTAGGGTTATCTGGAGGCAACCTCCGCAGGCTGCAGCTGGTGCGGAATGCGGCGGCAAGATTTTTGACAGGTGCAAAAAGGAGTGAGCATATCACCCCGGTCCTCTGCGAACTGCACTGATTGCCGGTCTGGTGGAGGATTGTCTTCAAAATAGGGCTCCTGACCTGTAAGACCCTGCACAATAGGGGACCTGTCTATCTGCAAGATCTCGTTGTCCCCTACCAACTGACCAGAACACTCCGTTCTGCCGGGGGAGCCTCCTTGAAGTTCGCAGGGCTAGGTTGTGGTATTCTGGAGACGGGGTGTTTTCAGTGGTCACGCCTACCCTGTGGAAGTCCTTGCCTGGTTATTTAAGGGAGGCTCCCTCGGTTGAAGCCTTTATGAAGGGCCTGAAGACATATTTGTTCCAGCAAGCTTTTATTTGATTTCTGATATAATTAAGTTGTTTTAAGTAGGCTAGGTAGATCAGTTGTATACTCCCAGTTTCATTTTATTGGTATCTGTGTTTTTGTGTATGTTTTAAAAACTGTACTATTTTCATTGTACAGCACCCAGAGTCTTTGGAATTGGGCTCTTTAGAAATAAAGAATATGTCTAATCTATCTATCGTATTATCTGTTGCAAGAGTCCTCTCGAAGTAAGATAGTGCAGTTGCGTAAGAACTTACCATAATAGTGGATCTTCGAGAGAGGCTTTTGCAGTAGGTACCTTTTTCCCTCCCACCTTCCCTCTGCTTCTGTGGCTACTTTCTTTTGGGTCCAGGAGCCCACTCCTTTCTGCTGTTGCACCTTCTTAGGTCTCCAGCGGGAGAACTGAAGAGCAGGCATGGGGACCGCCCACTATATGGCTCTGTGCATGAAAAGGGGTTACCAATGGATCCTAAAGTTTGTAATGTAGTGCATATGCAGGATTTTGAGTATATTACAGTCATTGATACGGGCTTTTTAAGTAGCCTACGTGGGGAGATACATAAGATAACATTAATGGAATCAGATGATTCCATATTAAAAAAATGCATTTTCATTAGTCAAAATGCATGAAAATGTGTGTACTAATTTATGACATGGCTACCCATGCGTGTGAAATAGTCTCTAAGTGTCATTTAACTAGACTTTTCTGGCAATAAAAATATTTTTGTAACTAATTCCGTATCCTGCTCTCATTTATCACACTTCCTTATTGTGCTACCTTGATTCCCACCCACCTCCAGGGGGCTCTAAAGATGTTGTCTTACGTGTAACCATTAATGTCCCCTTGTGTTACCTTTGAACTTTTGTAATAATCAGCACTTTGATGCAGTCTGTGTTGTATTTTTGTCCCCAGGTTACTTGCTGTGTTTGTTTAGGGTACTACAGTGCATTGCCGTGTTTCTTTAAGTACACAGCATGATCACAAGCTGTCCCCTTTGCTCACCTGATCGTTTCCTGTCCCCCACCACCAGATGTTCACGCATGACAGCAGGGGTCCAGGGGAGCCACTTGTGAAAACATTTGACCACTTATATCAGCGTGAGATGGGGCAGGCCATATGGGGATTTAAAAGACTATTCCTAGCCCTTTCCTGTGATTGACTGTCTTGTCTTGAAGAGCTCTTGTCCTCCTGTGTGACCCTCGTTACATCACTATCCTCACTGCAGCAGGTAAATACCGATCATTCTTGCTGCCAAAAATACTGTTTTTTTGTTTTGTTTTTTTTGCTAGTTTTGATAATGTAAGCGAGCTATTGGCAGGTGAGATTCATTAATAGTGCAGATGGACCCACACCTTGGATTTCCTTTTTTGCCTTCTCGGTTTAGTGTAAGGGGTGCTATTTGAATTAAAATGTGAATTTGGGACCTTAAACTTTTTTATGTCCCTGTTCACCATGAGGTCTTCTTGAAGGAGTTGATAAGGAGGTTGCATAGATCAACTTTCTAAGTTACTATGCTTTATTTTAAATGCTCTTATTATGTGGGGACTGTATTTTACATGCTGCTGTTACAATCAATTTTGGGGAGGGATGGAGATTTAGTGGAGTGTCTGGGATTAGCACACTGCACTATTTGGTTATTGGGGAGGGTTTGGTACCTGTATTTAATCCTTGGGCTCTTTATTTTTGGGATACTGATATTTATTTTGTTTTTTGGTTCCAATGCTCTATTTTAAATGTGCTTTTCATATGTTGGATGGTATTTTACATACTGCTGTTACAACAGTTGTTTTTCTTGGGGGCTGTTAAAAACATTGATTGCGATGTCTGATATTTATTGTGGTTTTTGGTATTCAAAAAAAAAAAATTATTTTCTGTATTTACCTGGGCACTGTCAGTACAACCCACCAACACTCCTGAATGTGCGCTTCTTCCTACAAAAGAGTTGTATGAGCACTGTACCTCAGTACATCCCCCAAATGTGAAACACTGACCCTTAGAATGTGGAACACTTCATCAAATCTATTATTCAGAAGCTCAGACCACTGTTGAAATGTGTGCCTCTGTGTTCACAAAGTTTGCAGTTAAATGAATAATAAGTTTTTCATATGAACTGCTATGCATTTTTGCTTTATAATGTTGTTGTTGAAAGCTGGATGTTGGACAAACCCTCTCAATGTGTAACAAGGGGCTTTTGTAAATAAAATGAGGAACTGTTCCTCATGATGCAGTACAGCTGAGAGGTGTGGCTTGATCAGATGTGCATGTTAGTTTGGTGCACCCAAATTAGTCAACCACAAATTTTTTTTTTGTGCCTTATTTAATTCTCCTTTGGGTCTTCACCTGTTGGCATCTATCTTTCAGCTTCCCGCCCAGCCCCACACCCTGACATCAGGCAGCTAACCTCTTCTTCCCCCACAGTTTACCCTCTGTGGCAGGGCGGTGAGGAGCCCCCCTTGCTCAAACTCACCTTGACTAGGATTCAGGTTCTGAGGGGTGCCATTCAGAGTCGGGGCCTGCAGCGGGTGGCTGTCATCATCCTGCTTGATCTGGGACCTCATTTTTCCTTGTCCTGTGTCTCCCCCTGGGTAGAGAATGCAATGTTGGCAATGGCTGTGCAGTGCACACTTCCACCCATGGCATGCTGACTTGTCACAGCATGGTAGTAGGTAAGGCACAGATGCCTCAGCCCTCCATGCCACTGGGCTGGTGGCAACCACAAATTTAGGTGAAGTGGTAGGTTTGCCTGGCACAATCTTGATTTTGGGTGTGAGGGGCTATTGCATTGCATAATGTGTTTATTACTGGCTCCTTTATTAGTGGGGTGCACCACTTCTGTTTTGTCATTGTGCATCACAAGGCATCCACAGCATTTTTTGTTAATCTGGATACTAAACCATGTGGTCACCGATTAGTTTATTTTTTTTCTGAGGGGAGAGTTTGTGCACTATTTGGTCTGTGTGTATCAGGTCTGATGACAGTTTTTGACTGAGTTCCTGTGGTATGTTTTGTGGTGTGCCTCCGTTTTTGGTTGGCAGATGTCTGGAAGCATGCTTCCATTTCGTTTGCAGATGGCTAGATGTGTGTCACCATTTTGGTTGCAGGTGGGTGTATGCTTCCTTTCATTTTGTTTGTAGCTGGGTGGATGCGTGCCTTCATTTTGTTTTCAGATTTTTGTGTAATTGCCTCCGTTTTGATTTTCAGATGGGTGGATGCATGCCTCCATTTTGTTTATAGATGGATGGCGCATACCTTCATTTTGTCTGCAGCTGTGTGCATGCATGGCTTCCTTTTGTTACCAGATGGGTGTATGCTTGCTGCCATTTTGTTGGCAGACCTGTGGATGCCTGGGTTCAGTATTTTACTTTTTTATGTTTTTCTCCTTTTTTGTCTTCACTTAAGAAGTGATTTAGTACTTTGAACAGCTTTGTTAGTAAATTTGTGATTGTTTGAACATTGGATTAGGATTTTGGTATTTGAAAAAAAAAATGAACAAAATTAATTGATTTCATTTTTTTAGCTTGTACACCACCACCATGGTAACGCTACCTACTATTTTGGTTTAAATTTCAAAATCACCAAACAACCCCAGATATGTGCTTTACGTATTCAAACAGGTAGCTTGTACTGGGCTGGTGATCTTGGCAAAACCATTTTGTGTGTGACTATGTCCACAACCCCCAAAAAAAAAAAACAGTTATGCGTATTACACATGTATTTGCTACCATCACACAATTACCTGTTCATGCACAATTGAATTGTACACCTAATTAGGCAACAACAAATGTTGTTGAGGTGGCTGGTTTGCGTGCTGTGATTCAGATGGTGTTTGGGTGATGCTGCTGCATTAGCTAACTTGTCTGGCGCTGCCTGCAGTATTCTATTTTTTGCACATTTAAAGTGTTTATTATTGTGCCCTCGTGGATTTTCTGGTTGCATCACAGGGCAACCACAGCATATTGTTAATCATAGCACAAAACCATATGGTCACTGTTTTTGGAGGGGTGGAGCTTAATGTTAAAAAACACTCTCCCCATGCTGCTTGTTGTGGTGCCCTAATTAGGATACATTATTCTCTGGGCCATATTGGTCAGCCATATCATACATGTGTGTGGTGGATTTACACAACTTTGCCTAGCAAAAAAAAACTTACTGTGAAAACCAACTATACTGTTTTCTGTGGGTGTTGTCTGTGTTCAGTTTACATGGACAGTCCATTATTCAGGTGATAGGGACTGATGATACCCTGATTAAAATGCATACTTTAATGATGAACGTCTTTGAAAGATTCCATCAGGTATTTAGCTGCGTGCCTCCATACTGTCTGCAGATGGGTGGTGATGTACCTCCATGTTATCCACAGATGGGTGGTGGTGTGCCTTCATGTTGTCTCTAGATAAGAGGTGGCATGCCTCCATGTTGTGTGCAGACAGGTAGTGGTGTGCCTGTGGTGCTTTAATGTCCCCTGTTACATGTGCAGCCCTGCTTTTATGTCCCCAGTTACATGTATAGTCCTGCTTTTATGTCCCCTGTTACATGTGCAGTCCTGCTTTTATGTCCCCTGTTACACGTGCAGCCCTGCTTTTATGTCCCCCGTTACATGTGCAGCTTTGTGGAGGCTTCTTCTCAGACCCCAAAATTGGAGTTATCCCACACCACACTACATTTTTATAAGGTGAGTCAAAGCATTAAGAAATGCTTATAATAATCGTTATATTATAGAGTTTAAAAAATGACACTAATGTCACACTTTGGTAGCCCTTTTTCATGCACAGACCCATATAGTGTTATGCTGAGGTCCGTCACGTAACATTACGTGGGCGGTCCCCCGCCAGATACTGCTAGCTAAAGTTTTCCGTGTGGTCCTAGTGCCTGATGGCTCTAGTCCTAATGGTTATTACCTACTGGAAGAGCCTCTCTTGAAGATCTACTGTTACGGTAAGTTCTTATGTAACTGTACTTTCCCTTGACCAGTTGACAGCCATCACACGCTCAGCCTCGACGGAGCCTATATTGGTCGAGGGTCAGGCTGTTTGCTCCACAGTACCCCTGTAGGGGTTGTTGGCCGTGATGCAGGCCAACCAGCTAGTCAAGGTTTTTCTTGACCCGGTTGATCTGTTGTCTGAGGGGATTGAGAATTACTCAGTCTCAAGGACTCATGTCCTTTCAACCCTCTCCCAGGAGGGTGGTGAGCAGTTGGTCGACCACACTGTCACCTCCAAGGAGTTACCTCCTTCTGGAGTCCTGCGGCAGGAGCCTTCTTCTCTTCACCATCAATGCGCTAGTTGTCAGACAAGAACCAGGTTTCGGTTGAGATCGTGATCGAGGGACTCCTTGCATTTCCACAATTGACCCTTGGCCCAGAAGTGCCATCAGCCCTCCTCCTTCTCTTTTTTCTTGGGATAATGAGAGGCTACATCAGTGCTATGAGGAGCTCATGTGAGAGCAGTGGGTCCTTGGGAATGTTAAGCCCCTTTCCTGGCCCCCGCATTTCCATGGTTATCCCCGGTTTGGCCCGACCTGGTGCCGGCCTCTCCATTGATTAGGGTGAAACCGCTGCTTAAGCAGCCCTTACAGGAAGCCCCTACCAAGGCCTCCCACCCAGCTACTGACCTTCCCGGTCAGCTGTCAAGTCGAGATCACCCACTTGGATGAGTCCATTGGGAAAAGTGGCCAAGGGCCATCTGAGGAATCTTCAGACTCCGATGGGTCCTCTATGCAACCCTTGAGGACCCCAGGCTTCAACAGTGAATTGGCTGAAGACCTGACCAGTGAACACAGGTCGGTCGTTTTGGGGCTTTGCTCCAGTTGATCTCTGAGTCAGTGGTGATCCAGAAGCGATCCACCAGCCAGTCCAGAAGCAGGCCCTGTACCCCCTCACGGAAATCCTGGATCGGGATGATTCCTTGGGGGTTGCCTTTCCTGTGGTGGAGGCTAATCTGGGACCTGCGCTGGAGATCTGGCTGCACCCAGCTTACTGCACGGCACCCTTGACCCACATAGTCCGCAGGTATGCGGTCCCGACCGGTTCCCTCTCCAATTTGTACTTGCATGCTGTGTGACCCTGAGAATTTACTTAACTTCCTTGTGCTCCCAGGTCGCACCTGGCATCAAGCTTCGGCTTAGTGTACATTTTCTGGTTAAACAATGTCCCTTCCCCCCTTTCTCTGACCATCCCTTAACCGAGGGGTTGGTGGCGGACTCCATCTTCTGTAAGACAGGCAATGTCAGGGATGTGGACAGACCCCCAACAAGGAGGCCAAGAAAGTTTACGCTGCGTCTTACCTGGGTCTCTGTTTACGCCTTGATGATTACCAACTTTGGTCACACCCTAATGGTCCCTTGACCATGTCCTCCCCCATCTTTCTGCAGATTTGCTGTTAGCGGTTGAGGTGGTCAGAGGCTAGGGTCGAGCACTGGCCAAACACCTGCTTCAGACAGCATTGGACATCGGAGACTTGCACTTGGTCTTTGACACCAGCAGTCATGATGCATCGTAGGGCCTGGCTTCAGATTTCCACCTTCAGGACTGACACCCTGCACAAATTGGCTGAAGTCCCCTTCTTGGGCACCAACCTTTTCGACGCTTGGGTGGATGGGCACCTTCAAGGATCGAGAAGTCCAGTGCCACCTTCAACTTGGTGACATCCTTCCAGAAGGACCAGTTGGGAAAAGAGCCAAAGAATTCCTTTCAGGTTCTTCCCTTTCCATCCCAGCAGCCCCAACCAGGGCAATCTCCGGTCTGACGCCTTACATCTACATTTACCAGCCAGGGCGGCAGGGCCTCCTCCAAGGCTGCTCAGTGATGGGTCGGGGGTGTCTGCCTCCCACCCGTCCAGTCCTTGGCTCAGCTTCCCGTGGAGGGTCGGCTTCACCATTTCTGACACACCTGGTCTACCACCACCTCAGATGGATGGGTACTGGAAGTGGTGGGCAGCAGATTGCCTGTTGACTTCGAGGCTCTTCTGCCCTACCGGACCCGTGCTTCACAGGAGTCTGTGATATCATTTGACACATTGTCCACTCTCAGGGGAGACATTGCTCATCTCCTAGAGAAAGCTGTAGCCCATGTCCTGGACACCACAGCCAGCCAGGGCTTCTAGTAAGGGTACTTCTTGGTCCCAAATGGACCGGGGGGGGGGGTTGGCACCCCATACTGGAACTTCACAATCTCAATCAGTTGGGAAGGAAGCACAAGTTCCAGATGGTCACTCTGAACCAAATCAGACCTCAAAATCCCCTTCAAACACACCTCATTTGCCCAGCGTGCTCTCGCGTATTGAGGTCCCCAGTGGATAAATGAACTTCCAGCCCCACCCCTTGATTGTGAAAATATCAGTCCCTTTAAAAGGGGTCTCTGCCTCCTTCTAGCCGGGACCTAGCACTGTGACTGCGCACCCTAGACAGTTACCTTATTTTTGTTTTGTCACATCCGCCTGCCTCTCACAACTGCTGGTCCTCTCCCCCTCACCCTCTTAACAAAGCCTCTTGGCTGCTCTAACTTCAGCTTCCCATCCATTCACCTAGCTGTCTTCCCATTGTCCCGCTATCTACCCCTCTGCCACCTCCACCCCTCCCTACTCTAACATACATGCAAAGGCTGTACTGCCCCCCACCCCTTTTCTTCTTTTCACACCCCTCTCACCCTCTTCCCAGCTATAGAAACATAGACTTTGACGGCAGATAAGGACCACTTGGCCCACCCAGTCTGCCCATTTCCCTACCTGCTGGATAAGCTGCAGATTCTAATTAACCAACAGCCTACTTCCTGCAACCCCCCACTATAATTGCCTTATGTCTGTCCCATGCATGTTTGAATTCCCCCACTGTTTTAGACCCCACAACCTCTCCAGGAAGGCGGTTCCATGCGTCCACCACTCTCTCCGTGAAAAAGAATTTCCTCACATTACCCCTAAGCCGTCCCCCCTCTAACTTGAAATTGTGCCCCCTTGTTCTTACACATCTCTTTTTCTGAAAGATGCTACCCTCCTGGACTTTATTGATTCCCTTGAGGTACTTAAAAGTTTCTATCATGTCCCCCCGTCCCTCCTTTCATCAAGGGTATACATGTTAAGCTCTCTCAGTCTCTCTTCATATGGTTTCTGATGTAGACCCTGCACCATCTCTGCCCTTCCCTCTCCCCTACCCCGCTCCTGCTGGACAATGCTTGTTTGGGCTGCTACTATCTCCACTTCTTGCACTTAGCAACACTATTGGAGTCCACCTAGCAAGGGAGTTGATATGAAGCTATTACCAAAACCTGTACTATTGTAATGGTCTGTTTATTTGTTCAACCTGATATCTGTATCTTGTTTGCATATCCATTGTAGTTTTGAAATGTATACTGATTTCTAGCCCCTGTACTTTGTAAACATGTTTTTTTCCTTTCGACTTGGAACCTTTGTAAAGGAGCCTCGTGGCTCAAAGGTTGCAATCTGAATCTGAAATAATAAATAAATAAATCATACCATCCATGGAGCAGGGCATGTGGTTCGGCTCTCTGGACCTTCAGAACGCCTTCTTCCACATTCCAGTCCGTCCCACTGGTGGTACCTTGAGTACTACGTGGAGAGAACTCTCTTTGAGTTCCAGGTCATGCCTTTTGGCCTTCCCTCAGTCCCCCAGGGTCTTCTCCAAATGCATAGCTGTGGTGACAGTATTCCTGTGGTACCGAGGAGTCTGGGTCTTTCTGTATCTGAACAACTGGCTGATAGCCAGGCCATCCAGGGAGGCAGTGGAGTGGTCCATGGACCTAGTCCTCCAGACATGCAGAGACTTGGGCCTTCTGGTCAACCTGGCCAAGCCCGAACTCAACCTCTTGCAGGTTATCCACTTCACTGGGGCAGAGCTAGGCTCCCTCTGGGCCAAGGCCTGACTCCCTGCATACCGGGCATCGGATCTTACCTCCTTTGCCTGATCATTTCAGGTTGAGCACTCGTGCCCTGCCCGGGACTTCTTGTGGCTGTTGGGGTACATGGCATTGTGCACCAGTGTGGTCAGATGGGCCTACTGGTGGATGCACCACCTGCCATGGGAGCTGGCCCGCCAGTGGTCTCAGCGCCTAGATCACCTAGAGCAGGTGGTAGTGGTGGCTCAGCTGATGTAGGATTCAATCCAGTGGTGGCTCATCCCAGAACATCTTGAGGAAGGAGTCCTGTTTATCTATCAAGAACCGACAGTCTCCCTGACAGTTGACACCTGACAGATCTCTGGTGGGATGGGGAGCGCACCTGGGGGCCCATGGGCTCTGGACCCCCAGGGAGTTGGAGCTGTATGCAGTGCATCTTGCTCTGATGGAATTTGCTCCATTTATCCGGGGTCAGGTTGTGCAGGTCCAGACGGACAATACCACGACCATGTACTACCTGAACCAGCAGGGTGGAATGCACTCCCTCCAGTTGTGTAGGAAGGCCATCTGCTCCTGGACCCTCATGCACAGCATGGATGCCGATCTCCTGGCAATTCATGTAGCAGGAGTCTCCACCCCAGCTAACAGACACCCTCAGCCGGGTGGGTGAGGTATCTCATGAGTGGGCCCTGCATCAGGAGGTGGTGAACCACCTGTTCTCCTAGTGGGGCACTTCCCTGGTCAACCCGTTCATCTCCTGGAAGAACGCAAAGCTGAATCTGTTTTGTGCCTGCCCCCCCACAGTGCGGGACACTGTTGGGGAATGTCTTTGTGAGGCCCTGGACCCCAACCTCTTTTACACCTTTTCTCCCTTTTCCCAGATCTGCAGAGTGTTGGTCAAGGTGCGGAGGGACAAGATGTGTCTGATCCTGGTAGTCCCGGACTGGCCACGCCAGTTTTGGTACCCAGATCTCCTCGGCTTCAGCAGCAGGCCTCTATGGCGACTGTCCCTTTGCTCAGACCTGCCCTCCTGTCACAAGGGGAAGGTCCTGCATCCAGACCTTCAGTCCCTGCACCTGATAGCCTCGTTCCTTAGTGGCTAGAGTTTTAGGCTTTGGGTCTCTCCGAAGAAGTTCTCCATGTCATGAAAGCATCCTGGAAAGAGTCGACCCGCCAGTGCTGTGCCTTCAAATGGAAGCAGTTTTCCATTTGGCGCCAGGGAAAGGAGCTGTACCCCCTGGCCTGCCCTTTGTCTAGCATTCTGGACTTCCTTTTGTCCCTCTCTGTCGGGCCTGAGGTTGATGACCCCTCAAGGTGCACCTGGCAGCCATCTCTGCATACCAGGCACAGGCTGGTATGCCATCGGTGGCGCAAGTGAAGGTGATTGAGTGCTTCTTTAAGGGCCTTGACCATCTGTCCCTGCTGGTGCGTGAACCACCACCGCCTTGGGACTTATTGCTGGTACTGGCAGTGCTCATAGGTAAGCCATTCGAACCGATGCACAGGTGTGATACCTCTTACCTGTCTTGGAAGACCACCTTCTTGGTGACTATCCTCTCCACCAGGGGGATGGAGTTTCATTTGGTGTTATATAAGGAAAAGGTCATCCTTCACCCCCACCCAAAGTTCCTCCCGAAAGTTAAATTGAAGTTTCACCTTAATAAGGTGATTAACCTCCATATGCAGAAACTTGAAGAATGGTCAGGGGTTTGGCAGTTGAAATTCAATGCAAGGAAGTGCAAGATAATGCATATGGGGCACAAAAACCCTGGCACAATATATCAGTTGGGGGGTGAGGATATAGCATGCACCAAGCAGGAAAGGGATCTTGGAGTTATCATCTCTGATGACCTCAAGGCAGGGAAACAGTGTGACAAGGCAGCAGGTAAAGCAAATAGGATGCTGGGATGCATAGGCAGGGCATCACCAGCAGGAAAAGGAGGTCATAATTCCACTATACAAGACACTAGTGAGGCCGCACCTGGAGTACACTGTGCAGTTCTGGAGACCTTACCTACGTAAGGACATAGACAGGGTAGAGAAGGTTCAGAGGAGGGCAACAAGATGGTGCATGGATTGCATCACAAGTCCTATGAGGACAGGTTGAAGGCACTGAACATGTACTCCCTGGAGGAGAGGAGGGAGAGAGGGGATATGATAGAGACATACAAGTATCTTACAGGGAGGAACAGGGTGCAGGAATGCACTATTTTAGCGAAAAAGATGTTCCAGGACTAGAGGGCATGGGATGAAGTTGGAGGAGGGCGATTCAGAGGAAGCGTGAGGAAGAATTTCTTCACAGAACGGGTGGTGGACAAGTGGAACACCCTGCCAGAGGAAGTGGTGGGGGCTGAAACAATCACGGGATTTAAGAATGCATGGGATAGACATAAAGGAATTCTGGAGGTCAGGGGTAAGGGGCAACAGACTTCCTGGAAAACATAAACTGAACTTACAAACTTAAATGGGCAGACTGGGTGGGCCATAGGCCCTTATCTGCCGACACTGTCTATGTATCTATGTATCTATGTACTTCACCATTTCAACCTTGGAGGCTGAGCACAGGCTCCATATGTTGGGCCTGAGGCAAGCACTCGCTTACTATAAACAGTGCACAGCTGGTGTTCGGTGAGAGGCTTGCCAGCTCTATGTCACCTGTACAGAAGCTGCACCTGGCAGACAATTAGCGGGTGGATTGTCTCCTGCATCGACCTCTGCTATCGGTTAGCTGGTAGGAGAGCAGTCTCCCATAGGGCTTAGGGCTCATTCCACTAGACTTACTGCTGCCTTGGTGGCTGCTTCCAGGGATGTCCCTGTCCAGGAGATCTGAAGGGCTGCTGCCTAGAAGTCAGCACACACCTTCATCACCCACTACCACATCAACCTTGAGTCACGCCAGGATGCTAGTTTTGGGACCTCAAGTCTTTAATCCCTGTTCACCAGATAGGGGTGTCTGCCTTCCTACTCCTCCTCACGTAGAACTGCTAGAAGACTGCCAGAGTGCGGGGAGTGCACAATATCCACGCTCTTAGGAATGAGGGTTACTCATCTGTAACCATACTTCTAGGAGTGGTATACAGTATGATGCCCATCCACATGACCCACCCGACCTCCCCTGGCAAGTGGCACATGGATCCCTGCTTCCAGTGTGCAAGATCTAATGTCACGGGGTGGAGTCGAGTAGTATACCACCCAGGTAGATAGGAGGAACTTAGCTTGAAGACATTCCAGCTGGATTTAAAGGGGAAATGAAGACTGCCAGAGTGTGGATGTGCACCATATACCACTCCTAGAACCATAGTTACAGGTGAGTAACCCTCATGTTAATGACCCTGAACATCAGAAAAGGAAGATTAACTTAACAGGTGGAGGTGCTCTAAAGCCACTAAATCTAATGTGGTGAGAGATGTTTCTGTTTTATAGAACTAAAATTAACACTGACTGTTAAGTGTTGTCGTATTGCAAAGCATAATGAGTTGTGATATGGTAATTGGTATGTACTGCAATTCATCTGGAAAGGTACATTCGAATAAGATGCAGTCTTGCTGTATTCTGACAATAGCAGTAAGTCCCAACCTTCGAACTGCCCCGGAGATGAAAGAGTTAACTTTCCATGCCAGGCATGGAACGCTGAGCTCGAGCTCGGTTGAGACTCTGTCCGTTGCTGTTTAAACTCAAACCATCAGATTCTTTACTCCGCTTCACTGAACAGTCGCTCCGGAGATTTCTCCTTCTGCTCGGTTCAATTTGTCGGTTAAAGTACCGCTTTTCTCGGTTTTCGACCGAATTTAAACCGTAACCTGTCGGTTCAATCTCTGTCTGTGGTATTTGTGAGTGCTAGATAGGTTTATATTATTTTCTATTCTGTGTGGAACTTGTAAACGGTTCATCGGTTCGGTTTGAACCGATCAAGTTGTTAAAAAATCTTTATTTGTACTTTTAGTGTGTGGTTATCGGTTCTTATTGGTTCTAAAAAAAACTGAGTTTATTACGTTTTTTTCCACGACCCGTAACACGGTCAGGAACTGATAAGAGGGTCTTGCCTGGCGGATTGCCATTAAAAGGGTAAGTTTGGTTAGGACTGGCACAATGTCTGAGAAACCCAAAAGAAAAACCGGGCCCACTGGGTTTCAACACTGCAGTGTGTGTGGGGAAGTCTTTGCTAAGGCTGACCCCCACACCACCTGTGTTTATTGTCTGGGGTTTGACCACCTCAATGCAGACTGCCAGATTTGTAAAATTTTCCTGCAGCTACCCTAGAAAAGAGAGTTGGTAGGCTCAGGGAAAGGAGGCCAAAAAGTCCGCTGACCGGATGGCCAGCGGTTCGGTTCAAACCGAACCAGAAGGAGTGCCCTCTGACCAGGCGAGACTTCTCGGGCAAAGGAGAGCCGATTCTGAGGAGTCGGTTCGCTAAGAGAACAAGAAAGGAAAAATCAGCTGATGTGGATCCAAAACTTTCTTCTCCAACCGCTGAAGAAATAGCCAAAGCGATAAAAATTGTGCAGTCGCTTTCCCCCGTTCCGACCGAACCGGCACCATCAGGGAGGCGCCCGGTTCGGCCGGTTCCACCGGTTCAAGATTATGATTTAGAGGAATATCATGCACTGGAGGAGGAGGAAGAGGAGTATGAGGAAAGTGAATGTGGTTTTGAAAGTCTGGATGTGCCCATTGACCCGGACATCTCCCCAGAGAGACCTTCAGGAGTGTCTCCTCCTAGGCTTTCTGAGTCCCCCTCCCATTTCATGTTTTATAAAAAAGTGGCTGAAACCCTCCAGCTTCCTATGGAAGAAGCTGTGGATGACCAGGAGGAGCCTGACTATGTGGAAATGATGGATATCCCAGAGTCTAGGAGACTGTCTATTCCCTTACACAAATCTTTTGGGAAACAGACATTTAAGATTTTAAAGACTCCTAATACTATACCTCCTGTGGATAAAAGAATGGACAAGAGGTATACATTGTCAGGCTCAGATACGGAGTTCCTTACACAACAATGCAGCCATGTTGGGGTAGTGCAGGCTGCAGCCTGTGATAAGGCAAATATTCCCTTGGCTTCACACCCCCAGACAAGGACTCCAGGAGGATTGATGCCATGGCAAAGAAACAGTACATGGCAGCATCCTTGGGACTCAGACAGGCCAACTATATGGCCTATACTGCTAGGTATCAAAAATCCAGATGGGACACTGTCATGGCTTTAGCAAAACAGGGCCCTGGCCAGCTTGCCAAGGAACTGGAGCAGGTGGCTGCTGATGGTATTGAGGCATCCAAGGTGCAATTCCATGCTGCAGTGGACTCCAATGATGTGTCATCTAGAGTCATGGCTACATCTGTGGCACATCGTAGAATGGCTTGGCTCAGATGTACTAGCCTGTCAGAGGACACCCAGACTAAGGCCATGGATTTTCCTGTTGTGGGTAATTCTCTGTTTGGGGAGCAAACAGAGAATTACATGAAGAAATGGACGAATATGGACCACCTATAGGGTGCACAGGCCAAGGAAAGGCAGGCCACTCCTCAGAGGCAGCACCCCAGGGGCAGGGCAGGCCTTTTCATAGGCCTCTACAAGCCCAGGCCTCCTCTTCTGCCTATGCTCAGAGGGGTTCTTTAGAGGAGAGCAGAAGGGAACAAGCAGACCTGCTTCCACCCTCAGCCAAAACCCCTGCCAAACAGGCACCCTGATGGGTTTGCCAGGGCCGATTCTCCACTACCTGTAGGGGGCAGGCTGGCTTACTTTGTCCAGGACTGGGAGTCTCTAACATCAGACAAGTGGGTCCTGGAAGTAGTAAGCCAGGGACTGGTTCTCAGCTTCAAACAATTTCCAAAGCTGAGAACCAGATCCTTTCCACCTGCAAATCCCTCAGAGGCACTTGCCCTAGAGGCAGAGGTCTCTTCCCTCCTGGCTCTCAGAGCTGTGGAAAGGGTTCCACCCCTACACCAGGGCAAAGGATTGTACTCCAGGTACTTCCTTACCCCAAAAGAGACAGGAGAATGGCGGCCCATCCTGGATCTCAGATGCTTAAACAAGCACCTTTTAAAACCAAAATTCAAAATGGTGACTGGGAATTATTCTACCCTCTCTAAGGCCAGGGGACTGGCTAGTGTCCCTGGACCTCAAGGATGCCTACTTCCATATTCTCATCAGAAGCTCCCATCGAAAGTACCTCAGGTTCGAGCTGCCCTCAGGCCATTACCAGTTCAGAGCAATGCCCTTCAGTCTAACCTGTGCTCCAAGGGTGTTCACAAAATGCCTGGCAGTAGTAGTTGCTTCTCTAAGAAGGCAAAGGATTGCCATCTTCCCATACCTGGACGACTGGCTCATAGTAGGCCAGTCCCCAGACCAAGTCAAGTTACACCTACAGATAACTCAGCAACTGCTCACCTCTTTGGGTTTCCTTCTGAATCTTTCAAAGTCGGTTCTAGAGCCTGTTCAGCTCCTCACCTGCATAGGCGCAGAGCTAGATACAGAAAAGGCCAGAGCTTTCCTTCCCCTGGACAGGGCAAGGACCCTTATCACACTGGCCTCCTCATTCACCCTGCAGGTGTCTCGACCAGCAAGGCATTTTCTGCAGCTCCTGGGGCACATGGCTGCTTCCACAGCAGTGGTGCAGGGAGCAAGATTTCAGATGAGGGACATTCAGTTCCATTTGAGAGCCTTTTGGTCTCAAAAGAAGGACCCTCTGACCAAATTGATCCCAGTGACTCGAACCCTGATCCAGGCCTTACAGTGGTGGTAGGATCAGAACAATCTAAGACAGGGAGTTCCCTTTGTCACTCAGTCCCACTGTTTAATCCTTACTATAGATGCCTCCCTCTTGGGGTGGAGGGCTCACTTGGGCGACCTGACTACCCAGGGGTTGTGGTCCCCTCAGGAATCTCTGCTTCACATCAATCTGTTGGAACTCAGAACAGTATTTCTAGCACTTCAAGCTTTTTCCAAATCTATTCAGAACAAAGTTATTCAGGTCAGAACAGACAATACCACCACAATATGGTACATCAACAAGCAAGGAGGCACTCGTTCTACAGCCTTGTGCACAGAAGCAATGAAGTTGTGGTCTCTGGCTTATTCCCTGAACACCTTCCTCACAGCAGCACACCTCCCAGGCAAGGACAATGTTCTGGCAGATGCTCTCAGCAGGATATCTCAGGGCCATCACGAATGGTCACTGGATCCTCTGGTCTTGGAGGTGATATTCTCCAGATGGGGCACCCCACAGATAGATCTTTTTGCAGCCCCAGACAATCACCAACTTCCCTTTTTTTGCTGCAGGCCCCCAGTGTTGGGCTCAGTCCCCCTGGATGCCTTAGTTCTCAGTTGGGAAGGGAAGTTCCTGTATGCTTCCCCCTTCCCTCTCCTGTTCAAAGTGTAGTCAAAATCAGGTCTCAACCCTGCAAGGTGATCCTGATTGCTCCAGACTGGGCCAGACAGCCTGGTATCCTCTCCTGTTGTCCTTAGCAGTCCATCTTCCCTGTCTCTTCCCAGGAATTACAACCTGTTAACCTGTGCTCAGGGGAGGGTTTGGTACCCGAATCTCAAATCTCTCAATCTCAAGGCCTGGCTCTTGAAGAGTTAGAGTTTGCTGATTTACACCTCTCCCAAGGTGTAATGGATATTCTGAAGGCTTCTAGGAAACCTTCCACCAGGACTACTTATAATTCCAAGTGGAAAAGATTTTCCATATGGTGCTGTGGAAGGTATATTTCCCCAGAGTCTGCTGATCTGCCCACAGTCCTTGATTTTCAAACAACATGAAGTCTTGCTATATTATGACACATGCAGTTTGTCCCAGCCTTAGAACTGCTCCGGAGGTGAAAGAGTTAACTTCCATGCCAGGCATGGAATCTTGAGCGCGAGCTCGGTTGAAAAAACTCTGTCTGTTGATCTTCAAACTGAAACTGTCAGATTCTTTACTCCGCCTCACTGAACAGTCGCTCCGGAGGTCCTCCTACTGCTCGGTTCATTTGTCGGTTAAAAAAGTGTTATTTCTCAGTTTTCTAAACTGCATTTGTATATTTTAACCGCAACCAGTCGGTTCAAGCTCTGTCTGTGGTATCGTAAGTAATAGATAGGTTTTACATTTCTCTGTGTGGAACTTGCAAACGTTGTTATCGGTTCGGTTTGAACCGATCAGGTTGTTGTTAAAACTTGTTAAGTTACATTTAGAGTGCGGTTCCCGGTTCTTATCGGTTCTAAAAAAGACGGATTTCATTACGGTTTTTTCCACGACCTGTGACACGGTTGGGAACCAATAAGGGTGTCTTGCTTGGCGATTTGCTGGAAAAGGGCAAGTTTTTGGTTAGGCTGGCATTATGTCTGAGAAACCCAAAAGAAAAACTGGGCCCACTGGGTTTCAACACTGTAGTGTCTGTGGGGAAGCCTTTGCCAAGGCTGACCCATACACCACATGTGTTTATTGTCTGGGGTTTGACCACCTCAATGCAGACTGCCAGATTTGCAAGAATTTCCCTGCAGCTACCCTGAATAAGAGAGTTGGTAGGCTCAGGGAACGAGAGGCCAAAAAGTCCGCTGACCCGGATGGCCAGCCCGGTTCGGTGCCAACCGAACCGGAGGGAGTCCCACCCAGGGCGATACTTGCTCGGGCAAACGAAGAGCTGACTTGGAGGAGCCAGTTCCAGCAAAGAGGACTAGAAAATCAGCAGGTGTGGAGCCAAAATTTATTTCTCCAACCGCTGCAGAGATAGCCAAAGCGATCCAAATTGTCCAGTCGCTTTCCCCGGTTCCGTCCGAACTGGCACCATCAGGTAAACGGTCGGTTCCACCGGTTCAAGAATATGATATAGAAGAATTTTATGAACCGGAGGAGGGGGAGGAGGATTATGAAGAGAGTGAATGTGATTTTGAAAGTCTGGATGTGCCCATTGAACTGGACATCTCCCCAGACAGACCTTCAGGAGTGTCTCCCCCTAGGCTTTCTGAGTCCCCTTCTCATTTTCTGTTTTATAAAAATTTGCTGAAACCCTCCAGCTCCCTTTGGAAGAAGCTGTGGATGAACAGGAGGAGCCTGACTTTGTGGAAATGATGGATATCCCAGAGTCCAGGAGATTGTCTATTCCTTTACATAAATCTTTAGAAACAGACAATAAAAGATTTTAAAAGCTCCTAATTCTTTACCTCCTGTGGATAAAAAGATGGACAGGAGGTACACATTGTCAGGCTCTGATCGAGTTCCTTTCACAACAATGCAGCCATGTTGGAGTAGTGCAGGCTGCAGCCTGTGATAAGGCAAATATTCCCTTGGCTTCCACCCCCCTGACAAGGACTCCAGGAGGATTGATGCCATGGCAAAGAAACAATACATGGCAGCATCCTTGGGACTCAGACAGGCAAATTATATGGCCTATGTTGCAAGATACCAGAAATCCAGATGGGATACTGTTATGGCTTTAGCGAAACAGGTCCCTGGCCAGCTTGCCAAGGAGCTGGAACAGGTGGCTGCTGATGGTATTGAGGCATCCAATTCCATGCTGCAGTGGACTCTAATGATGTATCTTCAAGAGTCATGGCTACATCTGTGGCTTTTCGTAGAATGGCTTGGCTCAGGTGTACTAGTCTGTCACAGGATACCCAAGCTAAGGCCATGGATTTTCCTGTTGTGGGTAATTCTCTGTTTGGAGAGCAGACAGAGAATTACATGAAGAAAATGGATGAGTATAGGACCACTTATAGGAGTGCACAGGCCAAGGAGAGGCAAGCCACTCTTCAGAGGCAGCTTTCCAGGGGCAGAGGCAGGCCTTTTCACAGGCCTTTTTACCAAGCCCAGGCCTCCTCTTCAGCTTATGCCCAGAGGGGGCTCTTCAGAGGGAGAGGCAGACGGTGCACGCAGGCCTGCTCCCACCCCTCAGCCTAAAGCCCCTGCCAAACAGGCACCCTGATGGGATGCCCAGGGCCGATTCTCCATTACCTGTAGGGGCAGGCTGGCTTACCCGTCCAGGACTGGGAGTCTCTAACATCAGACAAGTGGGTCCTGGAAGTAGTAAGCCAGGGACTGGTTCTCAGCTTCAAAAATTTCCAAAGATGAGAACCAGATCCTTTCCACCTGCAAATCCATCAGAGGCTCTTGCTTTGGAAACAGAAGTCTCAACCCTTCACGCTCTCAGAGCTGTAGAAAGGGTTCCTCCCCTACACCAGGGCAAAGGACTGTACTCCAGGTACTTCCTTACCCCAAAAAAGACAGGAGAATGGCGGCCCATCCTGGATCTAAGATACCTAAACAAGCACCTTTTAAAACCAAAATTCAAAATGGTGACTCTGGGAATTATTTTACCCTCCCTAAGGCCAGGGGACTGGCTAGCGTCCCTGGACCTCAAGGATGCCTACTTCCATGTTCTCATCAGAAGCTCCCACCGAAAGTACCTCAGATTCGAACTGCCCTCAGGCCATTACCAGTTCAGAGCAATGCCCTTCGGCCTCACCTCTGCCCCAAGGGTATTCACCAAATGCCTGGCAGTAGCAGTTGCTCACTTAAGAAGGCAAAAGATTGCCATCTTTCCTTACCTGGACGACTGGCTCATAGTGGGTCAGTCTCCAGACCAAGTCAAATCACACCTTCAGGTTACCCAGCAGCTGCTTACATCTCTAGGTTTTATTCTCAATCTTCCAAAGTCAGTTCTAGAGCCTGTTCAGCTACTTACCTTCATAAGCGCAGAACTGGACACAAAGCTGGCCAGAGCTTTCCTTCCTCTAGAAAGAGTAAAGACCCTGGTGGCTCTGGCCTCCTCCTTCACTCTGCAGGTCTCTCGACCAGCAAGGCACTTTCTACAGCTCCTTGGCCACATGGCTGCTTCCACAGCTGTGGTGCAAGGAGCAAGATTTCAGATGAGGGACATCCAGTTCCACTTGAGAGCCTTCTGGTCTCAAAGGAGAGATCCTCTAACCAAATTGGCCCCAGTAACCCGAACCCTGATCCAGGCCCTGCAGTGGTGGCAGGATCAGAGCAATCTGAGACAGGGGGTTCCTTTTATCCCTCAATCTCACTCCCTGACCCTTACTACAGATGCGTCCCTCTTGGGGTGGGGAGCTCACATGGGCGACCTCACCACCCAGGGATTGTGGTCCCCTCAGGAATCTCTGCTCCACATCAATCTGTTGGAACTCAGAGCTGTTTTTCTAGCACTTCAGGTTTTTTCTGCATCTGTTCAGAACAAAGTGGTACAGGTCAGAACAGACAACACCACTACTATTTGTGGTACATCAACAAGCAAGGGGGCACTAGGTCTTCGGCCTTGTGCACCGAGGCAATGAAGTTGTGGTCTCTGGCTTATTCCCTGAACACCTCCCTCATGGCAGTTCACCTCCCAGGCAAGGACAATGTCCTGGCAGATGCTCTCAGCAGGATTTCCCAGGGCCATCACGAATGGTCACTGGATCCCCTAGTACTGCGGTTAGTATTTGCCAGGTGGGGCACCCCTAAGGTAGATCTTTTTGCAGCCCCAGACAGTCACCAACTTCCGCTTTTTTGTTGCAGGCCCCCAGTGTTGGGCTCAGTCCCTCTGGATGCCTTCCTTCTCGATTGGGAAGGGAAGTTCCTTTATGCCTTTCCCCCCTTTCCTCTTTTGTTCAAGGTGCTAGTCAAAATCAGATCTCAACCTTGCAGGATGATTCTGATTGCTCCAGATTGGGCCAGACAGCCCTGGTATCCACTCCTTCTGTCCTTAGCAGTCCACCTTCCCCTGTGTCTCCCCAGAAATCACAGTCTGTTAACCTGTGCCCAGGGGAGAGTTTGGTATCCGAATCTCAAATCCCTCAACCTCAAGGCCTGGCTCTTGAGGAGTTAGAGTTTGCTGACCTACACCTTTCTCAAGGTGTACTCGATATCTTGAAAGCTTCTAGGAAGCCTTCCACCAGGCCTACTTATAATTCTAAATGGAAAAGGTTTTCCATATGGTGCTCTGAAAAGCATATTTCCCCAGAATCTGCTGATCTGCCCACAGTCCTGGACTATATGGTCCATCTAAATACTTTGGGGCTGAGGCCAGCTACCCTGAAAGTGCATTTGGCAGCTGTCTCTGCTTTTATTTCAGCAGGAACCTCTTCTCTTTCTGCTCACCCTGTATTCTCCAAGTTTTCAAGGGATTGCTTCACACCAACCCCTCCATTCAGGGACCCTGCTCCTGCCTGGGATCTTAATGTTTGCATTGCTCAGCTAATGCAACCCCCTTTGAGCCTTTGTCTTCAGCAGAGCTTAAGTACTTGACTTGGAAAACTGTGTTCCTGGTAGCCATCACTTCTGCCAGACGCATAAGTGAGTTACAAGCCCTGTCAGTGGAGCCTGATTTTATCTCCTTCCATAGAGATAAGGTGGTCCTCAGGACTAACAGGAAGTTTTGCCTAAGGTGGTTTCAGATTTCCACCTTAACCAATCTATGTCTCTTCCTGTGTACTTCACTGACCATTCCTCCTCTGGTGAGAGGACACTGCACAGTTTAGATGTGAAAAGAGCCCTTAGCTACTACATAGAACGTACCAAGGGTCACAGGTTTGACTCCCTCCAACTGTTCCTCACTTATGGTGAGGTTGGTAAAGGGAAACCTGCCACTAAAAGATCCATTGCCAGATGGATTGTCTCTTGTATTCAATTTTGTTATGAAAAACTTGGTAAGGTTCCACCCTCAGGCCTGAGGGCTCACTCTACCAGAGGTACAGCTGCTTCCCTGGCTGCTGCCAGGGATATTCCTATTCTAGAGATATGTCAAGCAGCTACCTGGAAAACAGTTCACACTTTTACCAAGCATTACTCCCTGAATATCCAGGCTAGGAGAGATGGCACAGCTGTGCTTCAGAGCCTATTTCCTAAGTAAGTTCTGTCCCTCCTCCATGGAGGTACTGCTTGGTAGTCTGCTATTGTCAGAATACAGCAAGACTTCATGTTGTTTGAAGAAAAAATTACTCACCTTAGTAATGTTGTTTCTTCTAATGGAGTCTTGCTGTATTCTGACAATAGCAGTAATTCCCAACCTTCGAACTGCCCGGAGATGAAAGAGTTAACTTTCCATGCCAGGCATGGCAGCTGAGCTCGAGCTCGGTTGAGACTCTGTCTGTTGCTGTTTAAACTCAAACCGTCAGATCTTTATGAGCTAAACTCACTAAGGTCCTGTGTGGAAGCTGTAAACCTACACTAGCCAACTGGCTACTAAACATAAAAACAGATTTTTTGGTCCCAAAACAAATACTCAAGTCAGAAGACCCAAAAAATGAAAAAACACAACACCCACTCACCCAAAGAAAAAAGGGGTGAAAACAACAAGGTGGGGCACCTCCAGAGTGCCAACACTGCCACTGCCCACCCACATCCCAAAAACTGAGGTTCTGAGAGGGGGAAGGCAGGGGGGGAGGTCAGAATACAGCAAGACTTTCTAACTAGTGTGTAAATATAGGGGGCAGGCAATGGGCTGACTCAAAATGTGCAATTTGTCTTCAAGTGTGTGGGGGCAGGACCATAACTCACGAATGACAGTCACAAGTGATGATAAATTGCCTATTTTGAGTCAGGCTATTTTATATTTGATATATACAACTGTACTTTACAAGTTAGAGCTTTTAAATCTGCTGTTTGTCTGAAGATTTTGCTACTTCTCTTTGATTTTAACTAAAAGCTGACTTCAGTGCTGCACTAGGCATTGTGATGTCAACAGCTTTGTGAAAGCTGCTTTTTGATTGGTTCAGTATTCTACTGTGATGACAGTAACTTAAAAAAATATCCATTGTGGCAACACTAACAGTGATATTTTTTTAATATGTTGCTGTTACTGATGTCACTAGCTAAGATATAAGACACGACGGGGTGTGCATAGAACAGATATTATCATAATAAAAATAAATAAATAAAGGAAAGGGATCTTGGGGTTATCATCTCTGATGACCTCAAGGTAGGGAAACAGTGTGACAAGGCAGCAGGTAAAGCTAATAGGATGCTGGGATGTATAGGCAGGACATCACCAGCAGGAAAAGGGAGGTCATAATTCCGCTATACAAGACGCTAATGAGGCCCCACCTGGAGTACAGTGTACAGTTCTGGAGACCATACCTACGTAAGGACATAGACAGGGTAGAGAAGGTTCCAAGGAGGGCAACAAAGATGGTGCATGGATTGCATCACAAGTCCTATGAAGACAGGTTGAAGGAACTGAACACGTACTCCCTGAGGAGAGGAGGGAGAGAGGGGATATGATAGAGACATATAAGTATCTTACAGGGAGGAACAGGGTGCAGGAAAACACTATTTTTAAGCGAAAAAGATGTTCCAGGACTAGAGGGCATGGGATGAAGCTGGAGGGAGGACGATTCAGAGGAAACGTGAGGAAGAATTTCTTCACAGAACGGGTGGTGGACAAGTGGAACACCCTGCCAGAGGAAGTGGTGGGGGCTGAAACAATCACGGGATTTAAGAATACATGGGATAGACATAAAGGAATTCTGGAGGTCATGGGTAAGGGGCAACAGACTTCTAGGAAAACAACCTGAACTTACAAGCTCAAATGGGCAGACTGGGTGGGCCATAGGCCCTTATCTGCCGACACTGTCTATGTATCTATGTATGTATGTATCTATATGCCCAGGGGCGTAGTGAGGCACAAGGCCTGTGGCCACGTGCCTTCAGCCCCTGGAAGTGTGGTAATATCTGTTTGGTTCACACTCCCGGAGTCTCGTATTCACTTATAAAATGGGATACATTTTTTTTTTATTCTAAATGTTACCAAAACGTGTTTATGTATTTAAAAACAATATTATGAGTAGCATTTACTCAGCTAGAAAAATTACATAATTTTCCCTGTAATTTGTCCTTAACCCAGTCCTTATCTGCTATTTGTGGTTTGTTGGCAGCTTGAGCAAGGAGACCCCGTGATCTATGGATGCCAGATAGGCATTTGTTTCAGCCTCCAGTGGCAGAGTATGACTGTGTGTCTCGAAGAGAACAGCAAGGCTGCTATCTGTAGTGAAGCATGACCAGTGTGAGTGGTCATACAGGAGCGAAAAGCTGTATATGTACACCAAGCATCTCGACGGGAGTGAGTAGCTCCTCCCCTTCCTGTGCTGGAGCGAGCGGTGTTGACCGAATGGTAGTACTTTTCTTCCACTCAAACAGGGCTACGGCTAGCAATGTAAAAGGTAATAAAAAAGAAGGAAATGTGTTTATTTGGATGATCTGTTGCCAGCGGACACAGCTGTCAGAGTGGCAGTGCAGTCGTTGACACAGAGAAACATAGAAACATAGAGGTTGATGGCAGATAAGGACCACAAGGCCCATCCAGTCTGCCCATTTCTTTTTCTACCTTATAAATGTGCCATTGGCCTTTGCTCTGTCAGTGGCCTATCTATTCATACTCATCTGTATTGCTCCCTTATGCCTGTTTGAAGCCCTGCACTGTATTCGTAGCCACCACTTCCTGAGGTAGGCCGTTCCATGCATCCACCACTCTTTCTGTGAAAAAGAATTTCCTCACATTCCCCTTAATCGGCCTCCATCTAATCTCATGCTGTGTCCTTTTGTCCTGCTATTTTTCTTATATTTAAACATGTTAGACTTTTTCACCTTGTTAATGCCCTTAAGGTGTTTGAATGCCTCGATCATATCACCTCTCTCCCTCCTTTGCTCAAGGGTATACATATTGAGCTCCGTTAATCTGTCCTCATATGTCTTCTGATGCAGTCCCTGCACCATTTTGGTTGCCCTTCTCTGGACTGCCTCAATTTGGTTAATGTCCTTGTGAAGGTGTGGCCTCCAGTACTGCACGCAGTAGTCCAGATGGGGCCTAACCAGTGTCTTGTAAAGAGGGATTATTACCTCTCTCTTATGACTTGTGATACCCCTACTAATACACCCTAACATCCCCCTAGCCTTACCTACTGCTCTAGAAGTCTGCTTGGATGATTTCAGGTCATCAGTGATGATGATGCCCAAGTCTCTTTCTTCCTTTGTGACTGCCAGCAACTCCCCTCCCAGCCTATAGGTGGCTTCAGGGTTTCTCTTCTCTATGTGCATGATCTTGCTCTTCTTTGCATTAAATCCCAGTTGCCACTCTTCTGACCATTTTGCTAGTTTATCCAGATCTCTTCTCATTCTGCCCACCCCATCTGGATCATCTACTCTGTTGCAGATCTTGGTGTCATCTGCAAACAGACAAGCCTTACCCTCTAGTCCATCTGCAATGTCACTGATGAAGATATTGAAGAGGACTGGCCCCAGGACTGATTCCCTGAGGTACCCCACTTGTGACTTGCATCTCTTCTGACTATACCATTTACCACCACTCTCTGTTTTCTGCCCGTCTACCAGTTTGCCACCCAGTTGACCAACTTCTAACCCACCCTGAGCCTACCCAACTTATTTATCAATCTTCTATGTGGAACAGTGTCGAAAGCTTTGCTGAAGTCAGGGAAGAGAGAGCAGTTGTTATGCGATTGCGGCAGTGTGATCATTGAGTCAGGGAACAGGATCTGTTCACAAATAAATTTTTGTGGTTTCAGTTTAATTGTCAGATATGTGTAGGAATCGCAGTTTCTGCTAAAATAAAATATGTTTAGTTGATGTTCTTTCTCAATCCTGCTTGCTAACACACTGGAGCAAAAAATTGCATCTTTTTGAGGCTGACTGTTCTAATGGCTCATTGATTTTTCCCCCCAGTACAGTCCTGCTTTTGAGTACTAGTTTTTACCTGTGCATTGAACAGATTTGATGTGCAGGTAAAGACCAGTCAGAAGGCAGTATTTTCTCTTCCCTTTTTATAAGCATTGTTATACTCTCAGTATTTTGAGTCTTCTGTCCTTAAAATATTCTGCGGAATGAACGTCAGTATTAAAATCCAACCATTTATGTAGCACATTGATTCAGTGGCAATTGCAGTAAATGTTTTCAGATGCTGGCCTGTATATGCATTAAAGATTATATTTCCTAGTTGCAGGATATGTGTGATAAGAATATATGGCTTCCTTTCTCACACTCATATAAATGTGATCTATTTGAAATTGCACCAAGCTGAAATGCAGGAAGGCATACCATAGTTACAGTAACATAGTTTCTCAACAAAATCACATTTCATTGAACGATATGTAAGAATCAGTAGCCCAGTTTCTGAAGAACCCCAAAAGTCCTGCAACACATACTGTACTGTACTGTACTTTATACACGTTGTGGCTGGAAATCACTGTTGTATCACTGTTTGGTTTATTGGCAGCACTTGCCCTTGCCAGCTATCATAATCCATAGTCTTTGAACCATATGTTGAAAGGCCAAAAAAATCATGGAAGAGCTCAGTTTAGTGAATGAAAATTGCTTGAGATAATCCTAGTTTGGCTGAGTGCAGTGTCAAGTTCAAAGCGGTCAGTTTTGAGGTTCAGAAGCTGTCCATGTGGATGACTAGTTTCATTTAGAAACTGCTAATTGTCAGTCTGTGTTGTAGAGGAAATTGTTTAGTGTTTACAAGAAGACTATTTAGGATTTCAGTCTTGTCTTCACTTGTCATCAGATTTGTTCTGGTTCTGAGTCTTGAGTACTCTTGTTTTCTGTGCAAAAAAAAGCTACTGTAAGTGGACTAAATTACAATCAGCATTTTGTTTTACTACATAAAGATCCCATGACGTCACTAAGGAAACTTGGGAAAACATTATTTTTAGAAGTATTTTGTCTTATATTTCAATTGTACAAGTCATTGGTTTGCCCCACTTTAAGTACTGCGTGCAAGAATTCTATAGCTCAGCCCTTCACCTGAGAACGGACATTGACAGGGTGGAGGCTATGCAGAGAAGGGCACACAAGGTGATATAGGGGCAACAGGGGAGGCCCTTTAAAGGAAAACCTGAAGGGTCTAAACATGTACTCCTTAGAGAACAGGAGATCCTGGGGCACATGGTTGAGACCTTTAAATACCTTCAGGGATAAACAGGGTGGAGTGTGGGGAGTTTTTTAGGAGTACAAACCTGGTTTCAAGAGGGAACACAATGAAGTTAGTGGGGCCTGTCACAAACGTACTCCGCAGGTCAGGCCCTCTGCTCCCACGGTGCCAACCTCAGAGCGCAATAGAGTGAACAGGTAACAGACAGAGTAACCCACCTGTCTGCGTTTGGGTCTGAATCAACTTTATCCTCAAGTTCTGGGGGGGATTCAAACTGTGAACCTTATGCTAGCGTACCCAAATGTACAGGCTCAGATAATATTCTCTTCGGGGGGATGCAATATATCTTTTGCCCAAGGGCACCTAACCAGGTATCCAAAATGAACCCTTAAAACTCTATAAGAGACCTTTGGTATATTCTTACCTTTTTCCAAGCTCAGTAACACCCATCAAGCCTTTTAAACAGTTGTCAGACTTAAAATACAAGCACTTCACATGCAAAAAGGACTGGGAAGACACAGGCAGTATTTCAAGAAAATGTGATTTTACTAAAAGATGATAAAAAATATGTAAAATTAAACAAAGAACCATATATCATACAGCTTACAATCTACAAAAGAAAAAGGGAAAATTATAGAACCAAGACTCCTACCACAATACATTTAGATCTTTGCTATCTATTGCATTACCTCTGGAAGTGCTTTCAAGTTAGAAAGATTTCACTGTTTTCTTTCAGAACCCAAAATGAAATCTCATTTCAGATACACTGATACATTTTCAACTCTATTTCCCACACCCACTTGATGAGTCATCTAGCTCCTCCTTTTAGAACATAAAATTACAAACATGATTTCCTACCAGGAGGTATCTTTAATTAATGGAACATCAGAAGAAAAAATAAAACAAATTTCCTAAATATGACAGCCTTTGATCAATCAGTTCTTTTGAGGTTTACAACCCTTCAGTTTGTCACCCAGGTGTGAGATAGCCAACAGGAATCAGCAAAATGACGTCCTTTCCTGATGTCATAAACTTTATATTTAGTTTCAACTTCAGAAGCCTAGGCAGGTCATAAAAAGGTAATAAAATTCCATTTTGTAAGGAAGTCAATTAAGCGGTTCCCCTGATCAGTTTAATTACGTCCTGTAGTTCCAGCTACTGACTTTTAAAGTTACAGTCCAAATTCCTCACACACTAAAATGTCATACACAGACCATATATTTATAATACCAATATCATACAATAATTATAAGTAAGGGACAGAGCGTCACACTAAGTTTTTAGCTTCCTCCCCTCCTTCAGGACACCCCTTCCCTTGAAAAATTCCGTAAGGGACTTCGTGCTCACCTACTAAAAGTTAGCATCTGTTCCTGTCAATGAGGGGACCAAACCTAAGGCCAGGTCCTTACTAACCTAGACATGCACTGCTGTATAAAGTATTACCTTCCCTCCTGATTGCTACACTCCTACTTCTGCATATTCCTGTAATTGTCATCCTCTGTAAACTAATTTCGGCACAATGTCAGCACTGTTTATCCATGTATTTACTCTCCTTGAATTGCTCTGCACTTGTTTCTGTTATACCTCTGTAACTAAATCTGGGTCGCCCCTGAAAAAGGGACCTTCGGGGCTCAGTGGGCCTACCCGGTTACCAAAATTGAATAAATAAAATAAATAAGAGGGAGGTGATGAAGCATTTCTTCATGATGTGGATGGTGGATAGATGGAATAGGTTGCCTAGGATGTGGTGGGGGCAGAGACTGTGACAGGATTCGAGCATGCATGGAGCAGGCGCAAGGGTATCATTAAAAAGAAGACTCGGCTGGAGAGGGTGGGGGAAGCTGGGGCCCCATATGGCCCCTTGCCACCAAATAGGATATAGTTATGGCAAACTGGATGGGCCTTGAGGTACTTTTCTGCCATCAAAATCTACAGTATATTTCCATATAATCTTTGTGTTCCCCCTCTTTATAACTATGCACATTAACACAGGATCCCTATATGCTAGACTATGTCTGTTCTGTTGCTTGTCTGCACCTGACATCACAGCCCTCTGCTTATGACATTATAATAATTTCTACAGCAGCAGGCTGGGATGTCATGAACAGAAGTAGACATGTGGCCGGAAGAGATGAAGAAGTCTAATGGACTGTACTTCTGTGTTTATGTTAATGTATGTAGTTAGAAATAAAAAGGGGCTGGCCCAGTGGCACTGAGGGCTGAGGAACTATGCCTTACCTCGCGCTACACCGGTGGCCCGGATTCAGAAATGACCCCAGGTCATCGGGCAGGCATGGGGGATGGAGCGGATCGAGGCACGTAAGGTAGCTGTCCACTCCTGGGGGTGGTTGTCGCGTTCCCCCACGTGGTTCCACTGCCACCTGGTGGAGGTCCAGTGGTGGCTTTGGCGGGAGGGTAGCAAGCCAGGAGGTATCTCGAAATGCAGCATCTGTGCCTCCCGTACGTACATCCGCGCATAAGAAGGGCGGAGAAAAATGGGGGTAGAAGCACAAAAAATTTCAATAAGAAAAAAAAGGTGGTAAATACAAAAGATATAGGAAATGTCATGGACCTGCACTCCATGGTGAACAGACAGCACTAGGTAAAAAGTACTTACAACATAAATTGCATTAATGCAAAATTAGCTACACAGATGCCCCCTGATGGAGGACCTCAGTGGCCCAAAGTGCCAAGGAGCCTTGCCAGCATGCCTCAAGTTATTAGGCACCTGTGTAACTAATTTTAAATAAACGCAGTTTAAGCATCAAGTACTTTTCTAGTGCTGTTTCTCCTCCATGGAGTGCTGGTCTATGGCAGAGTGAAGCATGTGAGCAGTGGGTGGCTACCTTGAGCTGGCTTATACAACTCGAGCAGTGTGTGCTTGACAAACTGTTTCTAGTTTTAGCTATTTTATTGGTTAGCTTGACTCGGCAGCAGTTCATCCCCACACAAAGTGGCAGCCAAGATTTCGTACAAGGTTTCCAACGTCATGTTGAGAAATTTCAGCATGGATGCTGGCCACTAGATTGTGATGTTGGATTAGCTGTGTAATAGAAAGAGCTATACTTGAGGGTGCAACAAAAAGTATTAAAGATTCCTTACATGACAGAGGTAAAGCCCCCTGAGTAATCACTAAGTTAGCAATAACCCACGACAGGGTATGGGGTCATAGGCATTTAATGCATACCTGGGGTGCATTGTGAGGCACGAGGCTGCATAACATGGGTTATGTCAAGAACACAAGAAAACCAACAGAAAGGGTTTTTACTCATGTTTACGGACCAAAAAAAGTACCGTATCCTGCCACCTTGCAAAATCGTCCATGATAACTGATGCAGGCTGCAGTGGTGTTATGCACATAAAAATGTCACATATACAGTACTGACTTGATTTGTGACATTTCATATGTATAACACTATCTCCTGCCTTGCCTACTATGTATACTGTATGCCTCCCCCCCACCCCCACACAGAGATACACAGACAAGTTATTGTGTCCTGCTTGTCCCGGTATATTATATATATACAGTATATGAGAGAGAGAGAGGGAGACAGAGAGATATATTACACTCTCTGTCTCATTCTGTCTCTCTCATGGTCCGAGCACATGCTGTACAGTGATGCCACTTCTGTGTTAGCCCCCGGCCACCACGGAATGATCACTTGTTGGACAGTCCGATCACTTGGACATTTTATTATCTGGGAAACATCGCCTATATCAATTCCCTGATACCGCCTGATGACCGGACCACCCTATTACAAAGGTTAAACTACTGCAGTGCCTTATATCTGTGGCTTTCAGGAGGCAGTCATCGCTTTCTGCAGCTGGTTCAGAACATTGCGGCCAGGCTGTTGATGGGTGTGTCCAGATTCAAACATATTATACCGGTCTCCGTGGACTGCACTGGCTGCCTATATGGTGGAGGATTGCCTTCAAGGTTGGATTGCAGACCTATAAAGTCCTACGCGGTAAGGGACCTGACTACCTGCAAGATCTCCTGGTTCTTCACTGTCCGGCTCGCACTCTTCATTCTTCTAATGGTTGCCTCCTGACAGTTCCCAGGATGAGGCTGCAGCTGTCAGGATATCAGGCTTTCTCCTTAGCTGTACCTGTCCTGTGGAATTCAGGAGGCAGTATAGCGCAGTGGTCTAAGGCTCTGAGCTGCAAATCTGGAGACCTGGGTTTGAATCCCACAGCCCCCACTTGCATACTGTGTGACCCTGAGCAAGTCACTTAACTTCCCTGTGCTCCCAGGTCGCACCTGTAAACAAGCTTTCCTGGTTAAACAATTGGAATTAGTTTCCGATCTATCATAGAGAGGCCCCCTCTGTGGAAGCCTTTAAGGGGGGGATTAAGACACTCCTATTTGAGCAAGCTTTTAGCTTGATATAATCTGAGATCTTTAAAGTTAGTGACTGTTATTGATTTTAGAAAATTATAATTTGTATTGATATGTGTTCATGCTCTGAAATATGTTTTAGCGCTGTGAAATATACACGTAACACTCTTAGCCCCCGGGAAGGGGCAATTTATAAATAAAGTTTTGATTGATTCATTCATTTTTTGCTTGATTGGCAGTCAAGAGACAGACACACACACACACCCTGTCGGAATTCTCCACTCTCTCTATCGATCACTCTGTCTATCTCTGCCTGTTTTTCTCTCATTGTGGCATTTCCCTGATGCTTCCTCTCGCTGTTTTGCTTGCTGTATAGATCGTATAGCTGTACTGTGACTGATCTCTAGCCTGTTTCTGTACCGATTCTTGTTCACTTGATTTTTTTTTTTTTACTTGTATGTACTCTTGTCTACATACCCTCTGTTGTAATCTCCCGGGTCGTACCTGAAAATAAGCAGTCATGCTGTCTAGTGTGCCTGCCCGGTCAACAAAAACTAAATAAATAAATGTTCCCTAACAGACAGCAATGACGTCCCGATCTTGCTGTCACACACTCTCTCTCTCTCTGTCCCTCACCCATGATATACAGCAAATTGACCGGAGCCATATCCGTGAACCTCTCAAAGGCGTTCGACCGAGTTGACCACTCCCTCCTCTGCTCCACTCTTTGCTCTCTCGGATTCTCACCCCCTGCAAATGCCTGGTTCTCCAGCTACCTCATGGGCAGGCAGCAATTCACCACCTTCAACCGTGCTCTCTCTGACCCCTCCTCTGTCAACTCTGGGGTCCCCCAGGGTTCCATCCTTGGACCCATTCTGTTTTCCCTATTCACTAATGAACTGCCCACCGCTGCTACCCACGGGTGCACCACCCTTTATGCGGATGATCTCATAGTCCTGGCCAGCTCCCAGGACATCTCCATCATTAACTCCAGGCTAAATTCCGACTTCACACATATCCAAAACTGGCTAGTGGGCCATAAGTTGACTATCAACATGGAAAAGACCCAGGCCATGCTCTTTGGCTCCTTGGCCAGGACTAAAACCTGCCCTGCTCCCTTAAATATCTGTGGAGTTGATGGTACCCTCCTGCAGGCTGTGGATTCAGTCAAGTATCTGGGAGTAACCCTTGACCCACAACTGGACCTCACCCTGCACATTCGGAACATATGCAAGACAATAAACTGCAAGCTTGGACTTGCCTACAGAGCAAAATTCACCCCAGCCAGGAAGGTTCTCCTACCCACGTTCTGCTATGGCTCGTATCTTTTGCCCCAGTCCTGAAATTAAGTCTCACGAAGTGGGACACTGCATACAACAATTTATGCTGCTTTGCGCTCTCGGCACCTCGCCTCACACATCGCTGTGATCTATACTCGCGACTGGAGTGGCTCCCCCTTGAAAAGCACCGTGCTTTTGTACTCAGCAATTTAATCGGCAGCATAGTAAGAACGGCTACCCCTTCTGCACTTGCCCTTCCCCTTAAACATGGAACCCCTGCCTACCACTTAAGATCCAGTGTCGTGCTGGACCGCCTGGTTCCCAGGACCCGTACCCTTGCTGGGAACTGAGCCTTCTCCATCCACACGCCCAGGATGTGGAACTCCCTCCCGGCATCAACTCGCTCTTCTCCCTCCCATTTCTGCTTTAAAGCCTCCCTATGGAACTTCATTAAAATAGCCTCTACCTGTCTATGTGCCATATAGACCCCAGCTGAGGCACTGTCTTCCCAAACTGACTGTAGGGGTGACACTCCTGCAAGCCTGGTGCCACAATATGCTGAAAGTTGCCATGGGTACTTATCCCTGCCTACCTGTTCCTGAATGGGGTCCCCTGTGGCTTACCCCATATCGTTAGTCTTGTTGACATTGTCTGTATTTTGTTGTTTGCGCTACCTGGCAATATGTTGTGTATTTTGCTGCAATCTTCCTATCAACCTGTTGTGCCTGTAATCCGACATACTGTTATCTACCTATCTACTTGTTTTACTGGATGATCCTGTTTGTTACCTTGACTATGCTTGATGCTTTGTATGTACCTTGTATCCTCCCGGGTCACACCTGAAAATAGGCCCTTGGATGTCTAGTGTGCTTACCTGGTTAAAAAAAGCAAATAAATAATAAATAAATACAGGTGCTCGGGGAGGCACCGCAACTAGCTCAGGTGGCTGTCTCTCTCTCTCTCTCTCCTCTCCAAATGCGGCTGCTGGGGTTGGCTGGGTATGGCTAAAGCTACCAACTTTCCGAGGCCTAAAACTGGGATGGTCCATCCTGACCATGCCCCCTTCCCCCCACCGTGTCACTCCCATGGGCACTGCTGCAGACAACGCTGCACATAATCAATTACATTTTGCTGCTTGCTCTGGCCATGTCGCCCAACAGTAACCCCAGCAGCAAACACACAGATTAAAACAATACATCATTCTGCTGCAGCAAGTTCCAACTCATGATGTACAGAAAGTTCTTTAGAAGCAAACCTGTGTTAAACTGTGATCAAGCATTCGAGTTGCATGTATTGCTCCTCCTGACAGTCCCATCCAACCCGCTTACACTCACCTTATTTGCTGAGCAAACTTCACTTCAGTGACTCCCACCACCACACCAGATTGTTTTCACACACTTCCCTACAGCTGATCAGGTTCGGGTACCTTAGTTCACTGCTGCCGGTCTCTTCTCTGTCTGGAGTCCTTCTCAGCTGCTGGCAGGCAGATGCCACATGTGCTTGTTTGCACTAGTACCCAGTCTAATCTAACAGGAAGGAACATGCTTTACTGTGCTCCCACTGACATGCTTGCAGTGCAACACAGGCACGGGGGTTGAAGTTGCAAACTGCTGTCCAGCCCAAGCAGTGCCACAGTGGTGCTGAAATAACTGTCACTCACGAATTAGAAGTCAGCAAAAAAAAAAAAAAGGAACAAAACTGGGACAAGTAAGCAAAAACCAGGACAAAAGTGACATTTTGTAAAACTTGGGACACTGGGACATGCTGCTTAAAATAGGGACTGTCCTGGGAAAATAGGGACTGTTGGTAGCTTTAAGTATGGCCCTGTCTTGCAGACTGCACATATGTCCAATTATATGTGCCTGTCTTGGTCTCTTGCTCTCAGTCTGGCTGTAGAGGGAGTGGAGCTCATGGACGAAGGAGCCGCAAGTGTACCTCAGCATGGGGTACTGTGCTTTATAACATGCCTTCACAAAACGGGTAAAGCTACTTGGGCAAATCTTTGCACATACTGTTCAGAAGAACAGGGGAATGGGGAACAGCACTGACAGGCAGCCACCAACTAACCTCTGCCTGTCTCTGTCCCTTAGGTGTATTTTTAATGGCTGACTGTCAGTGCTGAATGTTCCCACAGACAAGCTTCACTCTGCCCAGGGATCTTGCTGGCTGGGCAGCTCACCTCAAATGTGCATTAAATACTGTAGTGAATTTAATGCAGTCAGGTGATAGTGTTTGCCCAATTAGTGTTCCCCTTTTGTCAACCCATGCTATAACATACTAATGAGCAACACAGAAAACGACAGAAGCAGTCTGGCACAGGCACTCCATAACCCTGGAGACTGCAGCCCAAGTCTCACCAGAAACTCTCCACTTACTTCCAGGTGGAGATAAACTGCAGCCGTTACGTTAACCTGATAACCCTATAAAATTCTGACTGATGAAAGTTGTTAAGTCATTAGCTGTTTTTAAGATACCCCACATGTTATACTTGCTGGTGTATGATTACAGCACTGCCTGCCCACAGCACTCTGTCATATTGATTTCTTGGTTTTAGCAAATTGGCTTCCAGTCAGTGTCCATAAAAGACCAAACTGAATGCTATAACAGACACCTCAGTTTGATGAGTACAGTATATATAAAAAGTCAGGTGCTGAGGCATCTTTACCGGCTTCATGAGGGTCGCCTCATGCTTTGGGTGAGAGGATGGCAAAATGAAGGAGAGCAGTTCTGGCACTCAAAGAACACAAGTGGACAGAAACACTCCTGAAGAGTCTATACATACCTCATCATCTGTATAAATGTTACGTAAATTATTCAGTTCAGAAAATATTAATAAAATCGCAAAAAAATTGATTAAAAAACAAAAAACTTCCTCCCTCTTGAAAAAGTGGGGTCCTCTTGCTGTTCCAAGAGGTCATTATGTGCAAGTGTGTCGGATTGGATTTGTAATACTGCTTATGGCTGTCAACCAGTTTGCTGTTGAAGGGGATTAGTGTACTGGATTTTCAGCAGCATAGAATGTAGAGAATACTGGATGGGCAACTATGCACAACCAGTGTGTTCTGCCGTAGAGGGGTTCTGATTCCTTCTGACCTTGAGAACAAAGCTCCAGAAGTCTATGGGAATCAGAAACCCGAGGTGGCAGATCACAGTGTTTGTGCATAAAGTTGCTTATCCTATATTTTTTGTAGTGTATAGTATTATGTGTAATGTGCACATGACGGTTCTTTCGCTTTCAGAACAAAACTAGTGCAGTCTCCAGAGGGTTCAGAACACTGGTGTACCACAAAAGAGTTCAGTCACACTCCATGAACTTTGAACTGTGGTACAACCGCATTTTGAAAGGGATGATTATACAGAACAGTGCTCTACTATGTCAATGTCATCTTTATTTATAAAAAGCATCTTTCAAAACCAAGGCGCCTGTACAAAATTCACTAAACAATTGATAAAACTGAAATTAACATATAAAATCCCATGGCTGCAATACTAATAATTGGCATATGCCATATTAAAAAGGAAAGTCTTTAATGCTGTTTTAAAACTGGAATCTGTAGCAGTCCCTTGTTAGTGGATCGGAGAGAGCGGGAGGGGCAGTAGGGATAAAGGAGATCTTGCAAGTAACCAGGCCCCTGATTATGTAGGGCCTTATAGGTCAGCAAACTGACCTTGAAGGTGATCCGCCACCGTACTGGCAGCCAATGCAGTCCTCGAAGCACAGGCGTTATATAACTGTACCTTGAAGAACCAGTCAATAGCCTGGCTGCCACATTCTGCATGAGCTGCAGGCAGCGGCTATCAACCCCCGATAACTCAAGGTAGAGGGAGTTGCAATAGTCAAGGAAGGAGGTAACGAAGGCGTGGACCAAAGTTGGAAGATCGTCGGAAGGAGCCAGGTGTTTCACCTGGGCAATATTCCTCAGATGGTAAAAGGAGGTTTTGACCACTGCCGACACCTGCAATTTAAGTGTCAAACAGTCATCAGACATGACGCCCAGGTTCCGCACCACGTCTGAGGTAGTTAACTCTACACCCCCAAGTCACAAGCCTGAAGGTGATCCAGCCAACAGACCCGCCTCCCAATGACCTGGGTCCACAACCAACACCTCAGTCTTTTCTAGGTTTGACCATAGCCAACTCCCATTCCTGGATCTCGGTGAGACAGTTGTTAAAGACCGAAATGGCAGCATCCTGGCCAGGCACAAAGGACATGTACAGTATAGCTGAGTATCATCTGCATAGCAGTGAAAACTCAAGCCATACCACCTGATAATCACTTCCAACGGCAACATGTACACCGCAAACAACATGGGTGCCAAAATGGAACCCTGGCGGAACCCCACAGGATAGGGGGAATGATGCCGAGGAAAAGATCCTGGACACCACCCTCTGGGTCCTACCCTCGAGGAAAGATCGAAACCATCTGAGGACCGTACCAGACAGTCCACAGATGGACCACAGGCACCCTAATAGCACTTCATGGTTTACGGTGTCAAATGCCGCAGAGAGTTCAAGAAGGACCAAGACAGAATGGGTCCTTCGATCTCTTGCTATTAGGAGGTCATTAAGTACCCCGAACAAGAGCTGTCTTGGTACTATGTCTCTTCCTAAATCCGTACCGGAGAGAATCATAAACATTGTGGCTGGTCAAATGACCATCCAGTTGCGCCGCAACCACCTTCTCAATGACCTTACCCACAATGGGCAGGTTAGAGACAGGTCTATAGTTAGCCAGACAGTGTGGGTCCAAGGAGAATTTTTTAAGTAGGGGCTGAACCACGGCCTCCTTTAGAGGATCAGGAAGGATCCCCTTCTCCAAGGACATCCGGACTATCTCGGCAAGAACCGGGCCAATCTTATCCACACAGTCCACAAAGAGATGTGTGGGGCCAGGATCCAAACTACAGCTTGTCGGACGCAAAGACTGAATGATCATCACAATGTCACTGATCATGGGGAGGCTGAAGTCGCACCACAAAAACTGGGCGTCTGACATTTTCTGCCGACCGTCGCATCCCCTATTTGGGAGGGACAAGCGGATACCCGACCTAATTGCGGCAGCCTTATCTGAAAACAATCGAGCAAGCTCCTCACACCGTTCTTGAGAAAAAGCACTCCCAGACTGAAGACAAGTTGGATTGCACAATCTGTCCACAGTCCAGAAGAGCTGAGCCGGTCGATTCCTTGCAGCAGCAATCTCGCTGGACAGGAATGCTGCCTTCTTACTGGTAATTGCTGATTGATAGACCACGTAATGGTCCATCAAACTAAGTCTATCGCACTCCAGGACAGATTTCGGCCAGCGCCTCTCCAACCGTCATCCTACTCTCCTTAGCTCCCTCAAAGCCTCATCAAACCAAGGAGACTTGGGGCGAAGAGTGAGGGGACAAACACAAACAAGGGCAATGGAATCCAGGGCCCTACCACTGCCTTATTATAGGCAAGAACCAGGTCCCCTGGATCCATGCATTCACTCGGTAAACCCGATAGGTCCAGCACTGCCATCAGGCCATCTGGTGAAATACCCCTCAAAGGGCAGTACTGAACCATCTCGGTAGAGGCTGGCCTACTAGGGGTGGCCTCAAAACTGAACCCAATGGAGCGATGGTCAGACCATCCGACTGGTTCCACCACCAAATCGGATATCTCCATCCCCAGGAGAAACACCAAGTCCAATGAGTGACCACCAATATGGGTCGGGGAGGAAATAACCTGTGCGAAGCCCAGAGAAATCATTAGTTGGAGGAAGTCCTGACCAAACTGCGAAAGTTCATCATCGACCCAGGCATTGAAATCCCCCAGAACCAACCATCTGGGGGATCCCAATGTCACGTCGACAATGAGGTCCGCCACTTCCCGCAGAAAATCATTCCTGTTTCCTGGTTGACGAGAAGTATCCTGCACCCAACACCCTCGCCCATGATGCATTCAAAGGAGTTGGTAGTTCCCACTGGCACTTCCACTAGGCCCAGATCAGATCTAAAACAGATGGCAACACCCCCGCCTCTACGGTCCGTCCTTGGGCGGTGTATCACTGAGTACCTGGCTGGAATTGCTGATGCCAACACTGGACCAGCATTTTCATCCAGCCAGGTCTCGATGATACAAGCCAGGTCCGATGCTCCAACAAGATCCGCTATGACAGCAGTCTTGTTCTTAATAGACCTGGCATTGCTCAACACCACCTGAATAGGATGATAACCCGAGGAAGACCGGGTTACCTGCCTGCTACAAGCAGAGCCCTTGGGTATGGGAACCAGGCATGGAGGACCCCTTTCCCGGACCCATTTCGCCCCAGGGCGTCTCCTTGTCCCCACTATTCCTATCTACCCACTCCTTTCCATCCCCTCTCCAGGCCAGGCCCTCGCCCTCCTCCCTCTAACAATCCCCAAGGCTCTACACCTTCTATATACTGTACCTCTGGGGATAGTGGAGGACAGGAAAAAGGATGAAGGTCTCTGAGCCTGGAGGGGGAGTAACACTCGACCGTCGCTATATCTTCCCAACACATATTCAAAATCCTACAAATCACAAACCTAATAAAATAATATAAAATAAAATTATAAATGATAAAACATTCAATCACATTCAGTCAGGCCGTTACAAATCCAGAACTATTAAATACGTCTGGATGCACTATTTTATAGTAAGTAGAAATGTATAGCACACTTTTTTCATCCTGAACAATGGGATAAGTCTGACCTGCTGGTGCTGGTGGTTGAGTCGCTGGACGCCACACCTTGCGCCATGCTGGCCACCCGGGTTCGGGAGCAAGCTCGGGCTGCTGGGGGTCAACAGGGGAAGGAGATGATTGAGCATCTGGAGGACTGCTGTCCTCGTCTGGGGTGGGATCCTCGAGTGCATCGCTCTGTTGCAGCCACACTGACGTCATTGCACGTCCGCATCTTGGGGAGGGACTTCACTCACTACCACTACTACTATATGCCCCCATTTGTGACAGGATGATACCTACGATGGGGTCTGCCTACCTCCACCAAACAAAGCCCGTCCTTGGGGCAGAGTTCTGGGTGACACGGTCTCCCTCCCTTTGTGGCCCTGGGAGAGGGAGGCCCACTGTGGGGGGCAAGCCACGGACCTCCCGGCTTCTGGGGAACGCAGCGGAAGCTGGCGGATGGTCAGTTAGAGACCCTGCACATTAGGGCCGAAGAGGGGAACAGCTCCCCAGTCGAGATTGGGTGAATAAACAGAATTGGGAGGAAAAAAGGGACAGTTTGTTATATATTAAGGTTATACATGTCACCATACCATACCTGTGTATTTTACTTGATGTGGTAAAAGGAAAAGTAATAAATGATCATAAGCTTTGCAAATAAATGGAACATAAAGTAGCTTGCATGCTAACACAGGCATAATGGTTTGCCTAATCTCAATTATGATATTAAAACAACAGTTATCATGGTAATACAGTCACAACTGTTTCACATTACCCCCGTGGACCCTACACAGAGAGCTGAACTGCTGGACAGATGGGCTTTGTTGTTCAAAATCCCTGACACATGTTTTAGTCCAGAAGTACCATAATAAAATTATGCAAATTACTTCATAAATTACTGGCAAAGTATTTGATATATCATTGGGCTTGTAGGATTAAAGCCATTAATTACATTGTAATGGGAAAAATAAATATATCAGCAGTAATCTGACAAATGTGTCCATAATGGATTCAGAACTCATTTATAAAAATGTCCCTTTAATTTGTGACCTTTTTTTATCACTTCCAGATTCTCAGTATACAAGTGCTTTATCAAAGATGAAAGCCGTTGATTGTCTTCAAGGTTAATCCCACGTGGTACTTAAAGGTTTTGCTTTCTCTGGAGTAGATCAGTTTGTAAGTTTCCTTGCGTGCAACGCTTTAGCTACCTAAGGCACTGTAGAACATGTTCTAGAAGCTTATGCCAGTCCTTGAATTCCACCTGCTGAGATATTTGTCTATGTCAGGGTTTCTTAAATGGTGAGGCCAGCCTCCCTGGGGAGGCCACAACCCATTCCAGTGGAGGTTCAAGCAAGCCTGAAAAAGTACTGCATTTAAATGTGTGATTTTTTTTAAATATTTTGTTTGAAGGGATGAGGCAAATTCAAAGAGAATAGTAGGAGGTGACTTTATGTATTTATTTACAAATCAGTGACCAGGAAAGGCACACTAAATAGGGCTCACTACAGGTGTACCTGGGGAAGAGTAGGGAGTGAATACAGTTCAAAAGGTAACTGCAAAACAGTCAAGCAATATAAAATGAATAATAGTGTAAACAAATATGAACAATAAACTAATAGCAAGAGGTAACAATTGACCAATTAGACTGGTGGCAGAACAGCACAGATACAAGGGTTAAGCAGAGTGGTACTTGAAGCAGGAAGGAGAAAAAGGATCCCTGTAAGTTGCTTAAACTCATTACTTCCAGTAGCTTCATATGAAATCCATACTATCCATTGCTAACCTGACACAAAATGGCCTCCAGGAGATAATGAGTTGAGAGCAAGGTAAGAGGTGAGAGGCAGAGGTGGGTAGGAAGGTTAATCCAGATCGCGGGGAATCAGACAGAGAAAGCAGTCTGACCTATGGAGGTACTACTGCAAGGGGTAACAGTGATTCGAGAGTCAAAATAGCAGAGCAAGTAGGTTGACCTGGAGAGGGGGTTACAAGGGTTCTATGTCATAATAGCTATTATGGCACATGTATATTATATTTTGTTATTCCCTGCTTCTGATGGTCGGCTTTGCAACCATGACAGACATCTGCCCCCTCTCACATGTATGTCTTGCCTCGCCTTGTGTCTGGTAGACTATAATCAAACCTGTACTCTTAAGTTCATTGTGTTGCTCTCATTTCTGTATAAACTAGCCTGCCTTCTATTTAGCAAATGTTAATCTGCACTGCAAGTGTACTGTATATTCCTATGCATTATGATGTATATCCTACTTGTTTATTATCCTACCTTGTGAACTTGTAAACAGTTACCAGGTCCATCTTGTAAATGAGTTTACTCTCAACGATGTTTCGCCTGGCTAAATAAAGACTGATTGATTGATAGTGCCGAAAAGCAAATCGGCAACATACACATGTCAGTGAACGCACATCCGGCAAATAAATGAAGTGTTTATGCAAGGGGCGCCCCCCCCCCACCTGATTTTGGATTACCAACTCCGGGGAAGGGGTGTATATCAGGAAGGGGGCAATACGCGAGAATGCGACAAAAAAAAAAAAGCCGCTGAAAGCAGCAGCAAAAATGTCTCCCCGGTCCAGCCCTGAACCCAGTGCCTACTACACCGGAGCCAGCCACCCTCACCACCACACCACACGGCTGGCTCGGCTGCAGTAGGCACACTCAACTCTCTTCCCTTTCCCTCCCCTTCTCCTCTCTCTATCCCTCCCTTTCTGTCCCTCGCTACCCATGCAGGGTAGCCCGACATGATAGCACTGAAAATGAGTCGCTGTTTTTACAGTGTCTCATTTTCAGTCGCTATCATCACTGCACTGTTACGGGGGAGGGGGGGGTTTACAATAAGCTGAATAAAATGACAGCCAGTTACTCAAAGGAGTTTCACTTTATTCCTGGTGTACTGTGCAAAGTATGCCATTTTTCTAAGGGGAGGCCCAAGATTATTCCAATATTTAGGGGAGGCTCAAAATCTTTTCCATGGTTTGGGGCAGGCTGACTATGACCAAGTATGAGAACTAATGGTCTATGTCAGTGGTTCTCAAATGGTGAGGCCAGCCTCCCAAGGGAGGCCCCATACTGTTCCATGGGAGGCTCAGTCAAGTCTGAGAATGTACAGTATTTAAATTTTAAGTTTTGGATGTTTAGTGTGAGGGGATGAAGCAAACTAAATATGGATAATGGCAGGTGACTTTCTTTACTTATGCACAAATTGGTGACCAGGAAAGGCCCTGAGCTAAAGTTTGTTTATACTGTACATGTGTATTTACATGTAAATTGGTGACTAAGAAGGCACACTGAGTCGAGACTTGTTTCTACAGTAGGTGTTTATATGCAAATTAGTAACTGGGAAAGGCACACTGAATCAAGGCTTGCTTCAACAGTAGGTGTTGTTTATAGGCAAATTAGTGACTGGGAAAGGTACATACAGCGAGATTTGTTTCTACAGTAGAGTATTTATTTATACGTAAATTGGTGTCTGGAAGGCACACTGAGCCAATTCATGTTTCAGGTGTGACCTTGGTAAGGTACAAGAGTTGCTCATCCAGGGTAAGAGGGAGAGATGATACGCTAGGTTAGCTGTTCCACATAAAGAGGAAGTAGAGTAATAAGGGTCCAGAGTGAGAATGGTGGGTGACAAGGATAACCTGGGGTGTGGGGTTGGGGTGGAGAACAATATGTCGAATAAAAAGAGGATATACTCCGTCAACATTATTAGTACCGCTTGACTCCTGGTGTACTGGGCAAAAGTATGATTTTTTTTTTCTTTGGGGAGGCTCGAAATCTGTTCCATGGTTGGGGGAGGCTCACTATTACAAAGTGTGAGAACTATTGGTCTATGTAGTTCTGTCCTTCAGTGTGATCAGTTGTAGAACCCTAACATAAAATGGAAAAAACATAATGTGAGAAACATACCTTTTAGCCAAGTCACAGCACATTTCAGTCAGAAGGGGTCTAATGGACTTAAGTTGGATCCTAATACAGTGCGGTATTACCAGTGTCAGATTGGCCCACCAGGATACCTGGAAATTTCCAGGTTGGCCCCCCTCAACTGAGTACCTTGCCACCTTCTAAACTCTGAATTTTTTTGCAGTTATCTTTTTTCTAATTAAATGGAGTGCATGGGACACAGTAGGTAAATGTCAGATGAAAACACAGAGTTAGTGTATCAGATTTAAGTGGAATTCTAATATATGATTGTGCCACCCTGGGCCCTTCCCCTATTGATTTTGCAGGTGGGCCTCTGTATCTACTTTCCGAGTGGGCCCCCTGTACCCCAGTCTGATCCTGGGTATTACACACTGCTATTGAAAATTGTGTTCACTGATGCAGTATGGCTTCCGTCCCCCCAAAATGTGTATCAGTAATACATATAAACTGTAACATCTTGGGATTTTGTACTTGTATATATAGTAAGCGAGGTCTTTTATTTATTTGTTTTTTTATTTAGTTATTTATAGAATTTTGTTGACCAGGTAAACCCACTGGGTCTCACAGAGTCCCTTTTTCAGGGGTGACACAGAATTAATTGGAGATTTTTCAACAGATTACAATCTCAGAGAAGTACTGGTAGGACAGTCACAGTACAATGGACAGGTTAGGTTACAGAAAAACAATTGTGGGAATGATATACATACATAATCTATACATGAGTTTACAACAGTGTACAAAAGACTTTTAAGTTTGTGTTACCATGAAAGCAAGGACAATGACTTGAGAACTAGGCCTTTTAACAACATACTATGCACTGTAGGTCTATGGCACATGTAGCAGTTGCATATACCAGTGATGTATTCACTCAAGTAGTTAAGAGTTCAAAAGCACAAGACCACCTCAGTCTTGCATTTGGATAACTTAGCACAGTTGCCTCTGATTTAGAAACAGATTGATCCTAATGGGGCAGAGTTGTGGCTGCCCTCTCCTGTCTGGTTAGACAAGACTTAGCACAGCATGCTTCCAAGGTAATTGCTGGTTATTCTCCTCTCTGGATTTGTGATCCCACTAGTATTCTGATATAGCCTTAAAGTTCTGGAGTGAGCGAGTGTGTCTCCATGCATATATGTGCATGCGGGTGCTTGTGAGTGTCACATGGCTTAGAACATTGACAGTCTCGGGAGGTGATCTAGAGTGCATATTTTGGATTCAGGCATATTGAACAGTCATAGCGAATCCTGGCTGCAAGGGACTACACCCATCTATTACCCGAACAACTATCCAAGTACCTAAGCAGCATAGACTGGAGCCCAATCAAATTCCTCCCCTCACTGGACGAGGCTGTTGCCTTCTTTCAGTGAACACGCCATACGGCAGCCGACCTATTCGCCCCCATGAAGAAACTCCGTACCAAGGGAAGCTGCTATAAGTGGATCACCCCCTCCTTGAAATCCCTAATGAAAAACCAGGACAAAGATTGGAAAAAATGCAAGCTCTCCACCCTACCTGCTGACCTGTTGAGCTACAAAACTGTCAGAAACAGGTGTAAGCTGGCCATCAAAATGGTCAAAAGGGAGTACGTCACGCAACTACAGAAAAAGAATGTAGGAAACCCTAGACTTTTCTGGGCACACATAAATGGGTTATTAAAGGAGAATGGCAAGACCGAATACGGCCTCATCGAGGTAAATAGTCAACTAACAAACGACGACCCCTGCTTCGCCATGGCACTCAACCACCACTTCACGAACCTTGACTCTTAGAAGGCTGGACTACCTCCCCTCCCTAACGGGCGGTCACTTCCTAACCTTGACCGCCCAACCTTCCACCTCAAACTGGTAAAACCTAAAGAAGTTCTCTCATTATTAACGACTCTTAAAACCTCTGGCTCCGGGGGACCTGATGGGATTCACCCCAGGCTATTGAAGGAAGGGGCCCAGTCCCTAGTCAGACCCCTGACCTGGCTCTTTAACTGATCCCTAAAAGAGGGCGCAGTCCCTGAACAATGGAAACAGGCCTACGTGGTCCCTATCCACAAGAGAAGCCAGTGGGAGTCCACTAGCAATTACAGGCCTATCTCCCTACTTTGCACTCTGGCAAAGATACAAGAGAGGCTGATCTATGGGCAACTCCGTGAATACCTAGAGTTCCGTCAACTTCTGGCACCCTCCCAGCATGGCTTCAGAACCAGGCATGGGACGGACTCTGCCCTCACCAAATTCTCCACTGATGTTCTCAGAGAATTGGATAAGGGAACCCCTACTGGTGCGGTCGTTATCGACCTATCCAAGGCCTTCGACCTGGTCAGTCACAATCTTCTATTGACTAAGCTGGGCAGTGTAGGCCTTGACAGCCATTCCCTTATGTGGTTCGAAAGCTACTTAAATGGGCGCTCACAGAGGGTAAAATGGAAAGACTCCGTATTGGAGCTGCTCCCATTAATAGAGGAGTGCCTCAAGGGTCGATCCTTGGCCCCCTCCTCTTCTCCCTTTTCACCAACGAACTCTGCGACCACTGTGGTGGGAGTTCTGTGGTCCATTACGCGGATGATGCCGTCCTCTATTGACCCTCCACAAATCTGGGAGACCTCAGCTCCTGGCTACAAGGAGACCTGAGTTCCCTCGAACAATGGCTTGTCAACAACAGAATGGTCCTTAACATGAACAAGATCAAGGCCATGCTGTTTGGCCCAAGATCCCTTGGACGTGATGGAAGCCAACACCTACAGCTGACTTCTGCGTCGGGCAGTAGGCTAGAGGTTGTGGCGTCACTAAAATACTTCGGCCTCACCCTGGACCAGGGCTTCACCCTCAAGTCCACGTGGATTAAGTAACTAAAAATGTACATTCAAAACTAGGCACCCTCTACCGATTGAAAGACCAGCTGATACCGGAAGCAAGGGTCTCCATAGCCACCAGTGTCCTCCTCCCTGTAATTACCTATGCGGCCCCAGTGGTCCAGGGAGTAGCTAGACTTGAGATGAATAGACACCAAGTTCTATACAATAAGGTGGCTCGGTTCGCCGCCCAGTCAAACCCCAGAAACCATCACTGTGATACTCTATCCCAACTAAATTAGCCCTCCTGGGAAGCCCGTCTCCAGTACCCCTTGCTTTGCCAAACCTTTAAATTAATGAGCCCAACCCCCCCCCCAGCCTCTCGGGACTTATTGCACTAAAGAATAACCCTCAGCTCCTCCGCACAATGGATCGCATGCGCCTAGCTGTCCCAAGGGTCAGAACCAAGGTGGGGGTAAGTCTTTCGCTCACACCGCACCCACCCTATGGAACTCCCTCCCTCCTGGAGTGCAGGAAGCTCCCTCCATCAAAAGTTTCCATACAAGGCTTAAGGCTCATATTATGGCTACCTCCAAATGCAGCTGCTAGAGATGCGGGTCCACCACACGGACTCCTAAACCTCACAGTCCGTTACTACCTACTGTGCGCAACCTGTCTCCGCATTTGCAGTTCACACCCCCCTCTTTATTAGCATCAATACAAATGCACTGCTATAATGCCGATCTCAGCACATGTAACCAGCTGACTGTACACCTCTGTATAACTTGTATCATAACTGTATTTTCCACATTTACCGTATTGTGATGTATCCTATGTTATGTAAATCCCTGGTCGCCCCTGAAAAAGCTACCTCCGGGGCCCAGTGGGCTCACCCGGTCACCAAAATTTAATAAATAAATAAATAAATAGGGGAATAAGATGTAACTGTAAAAACACACAAACACACACACTGCTGCAGTTACCTCAGAGGCATACTAGGGGAAAGGCATGTTTTCATGTTATGCATTTTTTTATTAATTTGAAAATTGCTAACTGGGGTAAGGCACACTAAGCCAAGACTCATTTCCCGGTGTGATCTGAGGCGAGGGGGAGAGGAAACAATAGTACAAGGCATACGCAGCAAGGAGAGCACATCATCAGCATTAGAGTACAAAGGAAAGTGTATACAGAATGTAAAAATATGGAAAATAAAAGTTGGTGACAGTTGTGTAATCAGCAGGATGGTACAATGTAAAGTGCATACAGTGCCAGCAGTTACAGGTGATAGAATCACAGTAGTGGCAGTTTAAAATAAACCCAGGCAGAAGCAAAACCAGGGTTAAACCATTAGCAGTAGAATAACAGTATTGCAAGTGGCTGGACCGACTTGTTACTGTTTATGTGACAAAACAAAGCAAATTTACAGCCAAAATGGTGCAATCAAGTCAGACCAAACAGGGAGGAACAAAATCTTAGAATCTGTCTTCTCCATATAGTCCCACTTTTTGGTCCTAAGGCCAAAGGCACTAGAACCAGAGGGAGCCAGACATTTTGGGGCTGGTGCCACAGATATACCCACCTGTACATGCCCGCTGCGCATGCCCACTGGTATACAGCAGTGCCATCTCCAACCACCTTAGTTCCTTTTTCTCAACTGTCAAAGCGCAGCATCTAACTCACTATCTTCATCTGGGAACAGTGCATCTTCAAAGAATCAGTCTTAACTATTGATTCCCATGCCTGGGTATGCACCGGAGGCACTAGGACTCCATCGGCGCAAAGCTTTTGCCAGGGGTCTGGCCATGGCTACTTTGCATGGTACCTGCACAACTCCCATGTGGTGCCATGCACCAGCCAATAACCATTGCCAGCTCCATCACTAAACTCAGATCTTCCTGGACATAAGTCTCCACCACTCATTCGCACGATTGGGATCTGCGCCGGAGGCACTAGGACCCATCGGGAGCAAACTTTGCTGGAGGGTCGGCGCCAGAGATGAGCGCCGTGAGCTTTCGGCGCCCGCTGAGCCGTAGCTCGTCTGATACGACTTTCTCGGCGTTGACCCTCCAACCGCCTCAGTACCTTTTTTACCAAGGAGGTGCAGCGTAACTAACCTAGAAGGGTAGCCTAACCTAAAAACCGGACATAAGATAGTCCGGGCGACCTGTGTAAGAAGGGTCAATAAAGAAGTCTTCACGGCCTAAAGATTTGAGGGAGTGAAGATCAACAAGAAAGGTGAGCTTGGGGGATGGAGGGTGGGCGTGTGAATGAGTGGTGGAGACTTGTCCAAGAAGATCAAGAATTACGATAGGTACATAATTTTCATATCTTCCTGGACATAAGTCTCCACCACTCATTCACACTATTGGGAGAGTACCGAGCTAATAATCCCCCGAGAGAGTGGCAGGAGAGACCAAGAGCTCACGTTTTTAGGACAGAAGTCCATTGAGGATGGCTCTGCCAAAGGAAGAATGTCGTCTGGCATGGACATCTAGTGCATGGGGCTGGGTCCGGTCCGCCGCCTTCTCCGGAGGGAGGGTTTGACAACGGTCAGTCCAATGCCCGGGGGGATGGGCGGTCCCCGGAAGCATAAAATAAGCGGTCCCACTCTCGGCACCGTTCGGCCTCGAGCTCTTCTTGACCCGCGGGAGCCTAAAGAAGAAGGCATCACTCGAGAAGTAGCCCTCTGATATATCTGCGCATAGGCGGCTCAGTTATCGGGGCTAGTTGCGGTCTCCTCCTTCGGAATCGCCAACCTCTGCTTCTGGTAGCCGACGGCTTCGACATTGGAGCCCTACCCCGCCCGCAGGTAGGTCTTCAGATGAGCAGTTTCATCAGTGGGCCGCTCTTATGGAGCAATGGGCTCAGAGGTTGGTTCGGCTGCCTGGCTCGGTCGCTCGTGGGCCTTCGGGCTCTCTGGGCGACCAGGTAGGGCAGTTGGACCTTCCTGGTCGTGCGGCGCCTTCTTTGGTGCTGTCGACTCAGCGCTTAGGTGTTCCCCCCCTCACATGGCTACGGCGCAGGGGGCCACACCGATGCCTTTATCTCCTGCTCTTCTTCCTTCAAAATCTGTTTTGGTCTGGGAGTGTTTTCGGCCCTTGGCGCCATGCAGCTTCTCAGCGCTGTCATCGGTGCCGTGTGGCTACGCGGCGCCGTGTGGCTTCTCGGCGGCGCGTGGCCTCGCGGCGTCATTCTCGGTGCCGTGCGCCTCCTCGGCACCGCCGGCTCTCAGGGACTCCTCTTTTCACTTGCTTCCTTCTTCCTCCTCTTCTGAATTTCATTCCTTTCCTGTCCATACAGTCCCTCCTGGACTGTCAGGAGATGACTTTGAGCCTGACCCAGACCTTCAGTTGGGTGATGAAGTGGACGAAGCAGGATCTATTACTGCTGCAGAGCCTGTGATCGAGGACCTATCCTTTAAGTCTCTGTTGAAAAATCTGAGTTCCACACTTTCTCTCCAGACTACAGACATCGATCCTGGGAAATTGTTGAGACTCCAATATCTTCATGCCTCGGAGATCCCTACGGATTTGACTCCTCCGAGTCAGCCTTCCTTCGAGACGCTGTCTCAAATGGTATTGAATAATCCTACTCTTACCCCTTCGGTGGCTAAATCCATTGATAGGAAATATTCAGCCCCCAAGGATCGTCCCATTTTGGCATCTCAAGCCTTTGCGGATCCTATTGTAGTCCTGGCAGAGAATGATAAGGTCATTCTTCCTCAAGCTACTACAGCTCGACCTATTAACAAAGAATCTCGTAAGATAGACACCTTAGGTAAGAGAGTCTTTGCTGCTTCTATTCTAAGTATGCGTATTGCCAGTTACCAAGGCTATTTTTCTCAGTATGAGTATATCCTGTGGCATTCTGTTAAGCAGATGGTTGAAGCCCTGCCGGAGTTGGATTCAAAGCCAGAGCTTCTTCAAACCATTACCAGAGGTATTGAATCTAATAACCAGCAGGTTAAAGCAGCCATGGATGCTTTTGACACTGCTTCCCGTTCAGCGGCTGCTGGTATTTGCACCCGGTGTCACTCCTGGCTACGCACTTCGGCCTTTACGAATGATGCGCAGCAGCAGGTGATGGCATTGCCCTTTGACGGTGCACATCTTTTGGTCCTCAGGTAGAGCAAGCTCTAGAAGCTACAAAAGACTAGGTCAGCCATTAAGTTGGCTCGGCCCCTCCTGCCCCTCTCGGGGCATGCCGATAGCGACAGTTTCATAATCGCCAGTCCCTTCGAGGCAGAGAAGTTTCCATAAGAATCAACCTGCCAGCCTTAAAGAAGGCGCAACAAAAAGCGCAAGCCAGCGCCCAAGCGCTGTATTATGAATTGCCGGCCCAAGTTCCATCTCAGCTGCCCGAGGTGGACTTTTCTTCTCCAGTGGGAGGTCGTCTGATGCACTTCTACAACCAGTGGAAGTCCATAACCTCAGACAAATGGGTCCTTCGGATAATTCGCAAGGGGTATTCACTCAATCTTGTGGAGACCCCCCCGGATCGTCCCCCCAAACGGCAGCCCAGGCTGTCAACCCTTCAGTCAGACCTTCTCATCGCCTTCTGAACAACAGGGCAGTAGAAGTGGTTCCAAAACACCAACGAAACACAGGGTTCTACTCCCGTTACTTTCTGGTTCCAAAGAAGTCTGGCGGTATGCGCCCCATTCTAGATCTCAGAAAGCTAAACAAGTTTCTCCCCAAAGAGAAATTCAAAATGATTTCTCTGGGAACCCTGTTACCTCTGCTCCACCAACACGACTGGTTAGCCTCCCTAGATATGCAGGACGCTTACCAGCACATTCCTGAGGTTTGTGGCTCTGGGACAGCACTATCAGTTCAGAGTCCTGCCCTTTGGGCTATCCTCGGCGCCGTGAGTTTTTACAAAATGTGCAGTTCTCGCAGCGCACCTCAGAAAGGTCGGAATTCAGGTGTTTCCTTATCTGGACGATTGGCTTCTAGCAAGCCCTTCCAGGCAAGGGACTCTGGACGTCGTGGAGACGGCCTCGCACTTCCTTACGTCCATGGGAGTTCTGCTCAACCTCAAGAAATCGCAACTGCAGCCCTCCCAGAGGCTCCTTTTTATAGGGACTCTTCTGGACACCTCCTGTGCGAAGGCTTTTCTTCCAGAAGACAGGAGGAACGATATCCTTCAGATGGCCCGTCACATCGGGGAAAACAGCTCAGTCTCAGCTCTCTCGATGCAATGGATGCTAGACCTCATGGCATCCTCAGTGTTCACTGTACCCCTAGCATGTCTGCACATGAGAACCACCCAGTGAATGCTCAGTACTCAGTGGTCCCCGACCACTCACCCGCAGTCCTATCTCATCAAGGTGATGGAGCCCTTAAAGAGGTCACTCACCTGGTGGTCCCAAGAGAGCAATCTCCTGGAGGGGTATCCCTTTGCTCCTCTGGACCATCAGATCTCCATTACGACGGACGCATCCCTAATGGGGTGGGGAGCTCACTGTCAGGCTCTTCACACTCAAGGTGCGTGGACTCAAGTCGAGTCCCAGCTCCACATAAACGTCCTAGAAATGAGAGCTGTCCTTTATGCGGTCCGAGCTTTGAAGGGCATTCTGTGTCACAAGAACATTCTCCTTCAAACGGACAACAAAGCAGTGATGTATTACATCAACAAGCAGGGCGGTGCTCACTCTTACCCCTTATGCAGAGAAGCAATGAGGGTATGGGAATGGTGCTTGGAGCACGAGGCTCTAATTCAAACGGTCTGCCTGCCAGGTGTTCAGAACGAACTGGCGGACCGTCTCAGCAGAACAGAGACAGACCCTCACGAGTGGTCTCTCGACTCAACCATAGTTCAGTCACTATTCGAGGAGTAGGGAACTCCAGACCTGGACCTTTTTGCATCCCCACTCTTCTGCTCCAGAAATCCAGAGCCTGGCATTTTCTGTCAGGATGCGTTCAGGCTGCGGTGGACAAAACGCTTTCTTTACGCCTTTACGCCTCTTCCTTTAATTCAGAGGGTACTCCTCAAGTTCGAATCCCAGGGGGACAAAATGATTTTCATTGCCCCCTTTTGGCCTCGGCAGCTGTGGTTTTCACTACTCAACAATATGTTGGCAGTTCCTCCGAGACCACTTCCCCTGCAGATGAACCTTTTGACTCAGGGACCGGTGGTCCATCCCAACCTGAGATCACTTCACATTCATGCTTGGCTCCTGAAGAGGTCGAAGTAAACCGGTTCAATGTCTCTCGAAGAGTTTCAGACATTCTTCTGGCTGCACGGAAGCCAGCCACTCGGAAAACTTACACAGCCAAGTGGAAGCGTTTTTAGCTCTGGTGTATCAAGTCCTCTTTGAATCCCTTTTCCTGTCCACCAGATAAGGTTTGGAGTACCTTTTGGACCTCTCGATTGGGTCTGCAGTACTCTACAGTCAAAGTTCATCTTAGTGCCATTTCAGCGTATCATGAGCCGTTACTTCCCTAACTCTAGCTCAGTTACCTATGGTTAAGAGGTTTCTTAAGGGGATTCTGCATACCAGACCTCCTACAAGACGTCCAGTCACAGCCTGGGACATTAATCTTGTGCTAGACATGCTCACTCGGAAACCTTTCGAACCTCTGGCTACCTGTGAGCTAAAATTTCTCACTTGGAAGACTGCTTTCCTAGTGTCCATTACCTCAGCTCGCAGGGTCTCTGAGATACATGCCCTGGTCACAGACCCTCCGTATACTGTGTTCCATAAGGACAAAGTAGTTCTTTGTACTCATCCTAAATTTCTTCCTAAGGTTGTGTCAGAATTTCATCTAAGCCAACCTTTTGTCCTTCCCTCTTATTTTGCGGACTTCCAAAATGAAGGGGAACGTTCTCTTCATTCTTTGGATGTTAAGAGGGCCTTGCATTTCTATCTAGATAGAACCAAGGATTTTCGCAAAGCTCAGCAACTGTTCGTTTCCTTCAGTGAGACCGGCTAGGTCAACCTGTCGCTATCAGATGTATCTCATCATGGCGAGTGGTGATACATGCGTCACTGCTATTCCATGGCGCAGGTTAAGTTGGAGGGTAGAGTTTACGGCTCACTCTACTAGGCGGTGTGACATCCCTAGCGAAATCCAACATGCCCATTGCAGACATCTGCAATGCGCCACCTGAGCTCAGTGCATACTTAGTTAAACATTATGCACTAGATGTCCATGCCAGACGATTATTCTTCCTTTGGCAGAGCCATCCTCAATGGACTTCTGTCCTAAAGCGTGAGCTCTTGGTCTCTGCGCCGCCTCTCGGGGATTATTAGCTCGGTACTCTCCCAATAGTGTGAAGTGAGTGGTGGAGACTTATGTCCAGAAAGATATGAAAATGATGTACCTATCGTAATTCTTGATCTTCTTGGACGAGTCTCCACCACTCATTCACACGCCAACCCTCCATCCCCCGAGCTCACCTTTCTTGTTGATCTTCACTCCCTCAAATCTTTAGGCCGTGAAGACTTCTTTATTGACCCTTCTTACACAGGTCGCCCGGACTATCTTATGTCCCGTTTTTAGGTTAGGCTACCCTTCTAGGTTAGTTACGCTGCACCTCCTTGGAGTTGCTAGCAGTCACAAAGGCAGAAAGAAACTTGGGCATCATCATCACTGATGACCTAAAATCATCCAAGCAGACCTCTAAAGCAGTAGGTAAGGCTAGGGGGGTGTTAGGGTGTATTAGTAGGGGTATCACAAGTCGTAGAGGGAGGTAATAATCCTTCTGTACAAGACACTGGTTAGGCCCCATCTGGAGTACTGCGTGCAGTATTGAGCCACACCTTCACAAGGACATTAACCAAATTGAGGCAGTCCAGAGAAGGGCAACCAAAATGGTGCAGGGACTGCATCATAAGACATATGAGGAAGATTAACGGAGCTCAATATGTATACCCTTGAGCAAAGGAGGGAGAGAGGTGATACGATTGAAACATTCAAACACCGGAAGGGTATTAACAAGGTGAAAGAGTCTAACATGTTTAAATATAAGAAAAATAGCAGGACAAAAGGACACAGCATGAGATTAGAGGGAGGCCGATTAAGGGGAATGTGAGGAAATTTCTTTTCACAGAAAGGGTGGTGGATGCATGGAATGGCTTACCACAAGAAGTGGTGGCTATGAATACAGTGCAGGGCTTCAAACAGGCATGGGATAGGCATAAGGGAGCAATACAAATGACTATGAATAGATTGGCCACTGACAGAAAAGGCCGATGGCACATTTATAAGGTAGAAAAAGAAATGGGCAGACTGGATGGGCCTTGCGGTCCTTATCTGCCGTCAACTTCTATGTTTCTATGTTTCTATGGTAAAAAAGGTACTGAGGCGGTTGGAGGGTCGACTCCGAGAAAGTTGTTACCACACGAGCTCCAGCTCACGGCGCCGTTTCTCACGGTGCCATCTCTGCCCACCCTCCAGCAAAAGTTTGCTCCCGATGGGTCCTAGTGCCTCCGGCGCAGATCCCAATCGTGTGAATGAGTGGTGGAGACTCATCCAAGAAGATCAAGAATTACGGTAGGTACGTAATTTTCATTTCTGTTCTTCCCGCTGTCGAGTGTACACCAAGGGAGTGCAGTGCCTCAGTTAACTTCACTGACACGTTTTCTGTCTGCACCACCATGTTTTTTCCTTATTTGCGGTGTTGCCAGTGTTTTTCTTTAACCATGATGCTGAAGTCTGGTAAGAAAAGGGGCCAAGTCGTCGAAGAAAAAACGACAGATGCCTATTATGCATTGTTGCCCCTATGCAAAGTTAATAGCTGTTCTGGACCAGCATCAGACCTGTGCAGACTGTCTTGGACTGTACATAACATGGATGTGTGCGATGCCTGCTTCTCTGCACTACTGCTGTACCCTCGAGGTTTGCTTGTTGAGGTGGGGTCATTTGGTCCCTGCTGTCAGAGACGGACCTCGCATGTGTACATCCAGAACAGGTCACTGGGCCTTTCCTCTGGGCCTTTTCCCAGGAACTCTGGTTCTGTGGAGGTATGGACTTTTCCTCAGCTTCACCATATTGATGTGTCAGAGACTTTGGTGGATGGTCTGGTGGATCGACTCCTCCAGAGTGGTCGACTTCGAACTCTTCACAGTCCACCTGCCCTGAACAGAAGGATGTCCAAAGTGGGGATGCCACTGCTGTATGCTCAGTCTACACTGATGGACATGTCAATGTCATCCTCTGGCATTGCCCATGCTGTTGTCATCATTCACAGTGATAATGCAGCAGGTGGCACCGACGATGACGCCAGTCCCCCTTTTGACACTGTTCACGGTGTCAGGAGAAGGACTGGCACTGAGGCTGTTGTCTGCACTGTTGCCAGTTTAGATGTTGTCACTAGCAACACTGAGGAGGGTGATGATTCCAGACACAGTAACAGAGACTAAGGTGGCCATGGTTCCAGTCCTGAGTATGGCTCCTGGGGAGGTACTGATAATGTCCCCAATTCTTGTGTCACCTGTGATACCAAGGAGAGTGATGGTACCAGCCATAATGTTGACCAAGCATGGTGTCAAGGGCAATGCTGGCCTTGGTGAAGGGGATGACCCTTTCTCTGAGGTTGTTGCCAATCCTGAGCCCAGTGCCAGAGGTGCCATTGACTCAGGGTCAGATGGTGGCCCGTAGATGGAATTTTGTCTGGAACCATTGGGTGTCACTGCCACCGGTGAGGACCAGGGTTGCCCTGTGTGACTTGTACAGCTTTGCTCTCCTCATCAGGAGGATCCCCCCATGGCACCAATTGTAGGAGGACACCCTTCAGTGCCTTAGATGGTTGGTATAGGGAGTCAGATAAGGCCCAGTTCAGGCCCTTCTCTCTCATACCGATCCTGCTCAGAGGTGGAGCCTTGTCTCCATTGACATCCCCTGGTGAGGACAATGAATCGTCTGTCCACCTCCTTTCTGCTGCTGAGTACACCTTGTACCAGCGATTCCTGGTGGAGATGTTCCAGGTGCTTGACCTTGAAGCTCATACAAGCCATGATCTGGTAGTCCTGCCATTTGTACTTCTTGGAATCCTCAAGATCTACACTGTAGATATTCCTCCTTGGCCTTGGGCCATGGAGGAGGCATCTGTGACAGTGTGGAGCATCAGTTCTCCAATCTGGCCATCCTCAAGGACCTCCTCATGCAGTATCGTACTCCCACAGGGTACACAGTTGAGGCACTTAATCCCTCATTGGGGCTTGAAGTACTGCAGATTCAGTTGGGACCACAGTGCCTTGCACATAATCAGCCTCCAGAGGCAGATTCCACTCAGATGGACGCTCTTGGGAGGAAAGCTTTTTCTTCAGGAAGTGCCCTAATGTGTATTTCTGCACATCAGGCACAAATGGCGACCTATAACCATTGCCTATGGTTGTAGCTGCACAGCCTCTTAGCTGCACTACCGCCAGGCGAGGCAGTTTGGCATGCCATTGACCTTTCTACCTGGGGTCTGAAGATAGCACGGCACCAGTCGACGACATCTTATGACACCGAGGAGATGGCCTCCAGATTGGTAGAAAGCGCAGTCTGCATTAGGTAGATGCCATGACTTCATCTCTCCTGACTGGTAATTTTGGCGGGACGTAAGGTGCTTAACTCACACTTCCAAGGGGCTCACTTCTTCTCCTTTAAGGTCAGGTGAGAACTTTCAAGGAACCCTCCTGATCCTGTGCCACAGGAGCCCTGCCTAGCCATGACCTGTCTCAGGTTTAGCCATCTCTCACAGCGGGTCATGAGGGCCAGAGATGCTGCCCTCCCCCAGGAACCCCACGGGGGTCACGAGGGCCTCCCCAGACAGATGCCCTCCCACGGACAACACCAGGAGCCCCCCACCAGAGCGCAGAAGAAGCGGGTTGCGAGGGCCAGAGACGCTGCCTCCCCAGGAACCCCATCGAAGGTCACGAGGGCCTCCACAGACAGCCGCCTCCCACCGGACAACACCAGGAGCCCCTCCCACCAGAGCACAGAAACAAGCGGGTCACGACGACCCAGAGATGCTGCCTCCCAGGAACCCCATGAGGGTGCGAGGGCCTCCCCAGACAGCCGCCCTCCCCACGGACAACACCATGAGCCCCCACTGGAGCGCAGAGTTAGCGGGGTTGCGAGGGCCAAAGACATTGCCTCCCTCAAGAACCCCACGAGGGTTGCGAGGGCCTCTGACAGCCTCCTCCCCACCGACAACAGCAGGAGCCCCCACTGGAGCGCGGAAGCAAGCGTGATCACTTAGGGCCAGACGCTGCACTTCCCAGGAACCCCACGAGGGTCATGGGACCTCCCAGACAGCCGCACTTCCACCGGACAACACTAGAGCCCCGATTGGAGTGCAGAAGCATGCAGGAGGCAGGAGACCACAGCTCCCCGCGCCTGGAGTTTCGTGTGATTCTAATTTCTTTTGTACTTTTTGGTGCCAGAACCAGTTCAAACTGACCTAAATTTAAAACTTTACAACATTACTTGCCTTTAACTGCAGCTTAAATCATAAATAGTACCACACTGTGACTTAAAGCTCTAAAAGATCGGCGTAGTTCTGCTGATTAGTTTTATTTTGTTAATTTGTCCTTCATTATTCTCTGCTAATTAAGATTGTAGCATGTACTTTAAGGGCTGAACTATACTGCGCAGCTCACATTACAGCAGTTGCAGGGCTAACCGGGTGGGTACTTTTCAGAGCATTATTTTCAGGCAGCAAAGTGTTTTCAGAGTGGTTCTTTCACTCACCTGGTGCTTAACTCCACCCCTCCAATTGCAAATAAATTGATTTTCTCCTCTCTGTCTTCCTCTCACAGCGGGTCGCGAGGGCCAGAGGCGCTGCCCTCCCAGGAACCCCACGAGGGGGTCGTGAGGGCCTCCCAGACAACCGCCCTCCCCATCGGACAACACCAGGAGCCCCCACCCCGGAGCACAGAAGAAGCGGTTGCAAGGGCCAGAGATGCTGCCTCCCCAGGAACTCCACGAGGGGTCGCAGAGTTCTCCCCAGACAGCCGCCCTCCCCACCGGACAACACTAGGAGCCCCCCACGGAGCACAGGAAGCAAGCGGGTCGCGAGGGCCAGAGACGCTGCCCTCCCACAGGAACCCCACGAGGGCCTCCCCAGACAGCTGCCTTCCCCACTGGACAACAGCAGGAGCCTCCCCCCCCACTGGAGCTCAGAAGCAAGTGGGTTACAAAGGACCAAAACTGCCCTCCCCCAGGAACCCCACAAGGGTCGCGAGGCACTCCCAGACAGCTGCCCTCCCACCGGACAACACCAGGGAGCCCCCCCCCCATCGGAGCGCAGAAGCAAGGTGCGGGCGTCAGGAGACCACAGCCCCTGCGCCTGGAGTTTCGGGCGCAATTCTCTGCCCGCCAGTGCTGCGCACTGCCCCACCGCCCCACCACCACCCTGGTCGGCACTCACTTAAATAGCTATAGTCAGGTGACGCGCCAGAACCTATCAGCCCACTTTCAGATTAGCAGATTATAAGATCCCATCACTAGCGGCCGCTACACCGAGTCCCAGCTTGTTGCTGCATGTTTTCACAATCAACCATGCTCCTTTACCTAATACCACTCTTTTCCCTAGCTTTTCCTCTTGCCTCTCTCCCCCCAGTAACCCAGCCCATGCAGGACCCAAACCTCCTCCCTCTCTACACCATCTCATCTCCCCTATGCCACCCATCTACCTCCACCTCACAGCTCTAGCCACATATGCCCACCCCTACATGGGTACTAAGCTCTTCCATCCTCCCTCCCTCTCTCTTTCCAGGCCTATCCATCCTGTGCAACCTAGCTACCTCGTCCTCCCTCTCCACCCCACAAACAACCCACTCCACGCTTAAGTCCAGATACGCATGGAATGCCTCCATTCACTACATCACCCTGATTCTCTTCTTGGCTGGGGATGTTGAAACCAACCAGGTCCAACGCCCCACCTACCCCCCCCAGCCCTCCCCAAGGGCCTCAGATTACTTCACCTAAACATCTTCAGCCTCCTGAACAAAGTACCCGAATTTCAACTCACTGCCCTAACTGTCCGCCCAGACATCTGCATTATATCTGAGACGTGGCTGAAACCACACCATGCTGATTCAAAAATAGCCATCCCTGGCTACACAGTAATCAGGCAGGATAGACAGGGCAAGAAGAAAGGAGATGGCATAGCCATGAACATATCCACCAGGCTCCAGTTCACCCCTGTCCAGATCCCTGGACCCACACCCCAAATAGAATCTTTGCTGATTAAGCTTGCTCTACCGCATTCCTCCCCAGTGTACGTGGCAGGGACTTACTGCGCCTCTGCTACCCCTTCGCCCAGCGTCCTAGAGCACCTAGTCACTTTAAAGTCTGCCGCTGTAGCTGGCGAGCTCTACATCCTCAGGGATTTCTACTACAATTGGCTAGCAAAAGACTGCTCTAAACTACGGAGCAAAGCTCACTCCCTAAACCTCTCCCAAAAAAATCGATCAACCCACCCGACTAAACTCAAAAACGCAGAACCACTCCCTCCTGGACTGGGCCCTCACAACCCACCCTCACAGGATAATTAAAGCCGGTCTCCTCCCTGAGCGATCACCATATAGTTTATATGGTCAGGAAAGTGCACAGACCTGCAACCCCCCCCCCCCCAGGACACTCCTTATGAGAGCTTATAAATCTCTCTGCCTGCCTTCCTTCTAAATGATCTCGCCCGTTGACTAGTCATTCATCCAGATGGCACCCACTATTGACTACGCTTTCAACATGTTCAGAGACAACTTGCTTGCTGTATGGGACTATCATGTCCCCCTAAGATGCAATAGGGTCAAGGGCTCCCATCTCCCCTGAGTCACCGCCGACATCATCGGCAGCTGCCAAGCTAGGGACCAGGCCTGGAAAAAACACAAGCAAACTTGCTCCCTAGAATCCCTGCAGAGATATCGCACCCTCCGCAACTCCTGCACCACATCTATATGGCAGGCAAAAAACAACTATTTCAAGTCGGCTCTCTCCTCCAACCTTAGCCACCCATCTAACTTCTGTAAAACCATCAAAACCCTTGTTACTCCCCCAGCCCAGCCGCCCACCCCAACCCTATCCATCCTCAGCAACACTGTCTCAGACCCTAGTGAAGTTGTCTCTGCTTTCAACACATTCTTTACTAACTGCACTTCGTCTTTCCTCACAAACCACCCGATCACCCCACCCTCACCCAGCTTCTCCTCCTTTCTACCCCAGCACCCCCCCTCTACTTTCTCATTCCGCCCAGTCTCCACGGCAGAAGTTCTCCATGCCCTACGTTCTCTAGACCCCAACAAAGGCAAATGCCCTTTAGGACTGGATGCCAAACTTCTCCACCTATCAGCCCCTGCCATTGCCGCCCCTGTAGCCGACCTCTTAAACCTCTCATTTTCCATGGCTCAAATTCCAGCCACTTGGAAGCAGGCAGTTGTTATCCCTTTACCGAAGGGAGGTGATCCATCTGCACCTCGAAATTATCGCCCCCAAGGCTCTGTCCTGGGCCCCTTACTATTTTCCGTATTCTTAAATGACCTCCCACTGACCTGCTCAAACTCAGCCATACAAATGTTTGCAGACACCATATTGTATGCCCCTGGCCCCTCCACTGGGGGCGTGTCTGCTGCCCTCCAACAGGACTTTGATGCCATTCAAAAATGGCTCAGGTCCAATCAACTAGTACTAAATTCAAAGAAAACTGTCTCCCTAACCTTCGGCACGCAACCTCAACTCTCCTGCCTAGCTGCTCCCCCTGCCTTCCATACCCTGGATGGGTGCCCCTTGGAGTCTTGCACCTCCTTTAGATACCTGGGAGTATGGCTTGATCAAAACCTTGATTTCTCCGCCCGCATTGACTCGCTTCACAAAAAACTGCACTCCAAACTGGGTGCACTTCATCGTAATAAAGGATGCTTGCTCACCATGGTCCGGAGGAAATAGTGCATAAAATGATTCTCCCTATCTTTGACTACGGCGACGTGGTTTACGGCTCAGCACCCTCATCCACCTTGGCCAGCCTGGGTACCCTTTTTCCTCCTTCTGTTGCTTCATCCTGGAATGCCCCCCCACAACCCATCACTGTGACCTATACAGCTCCTAGCACTACACTCGCTCAGTCTCGATGACAGATACACTGCGCAAATGTCATAGCTAAATTCTGGACAAATCCCCCACCCCACCTCAGCTCCTTATCGGCTGGCCTTCCGGCCTACTCTCTCAGATGCTCCGACTCCAGGCTCCTTCAAGTCCCATTCATGCGCACATCAAAGGGCCAATCCGCCTTCAAATATCGCTTGCCCAAACTCTGGAATGATCTTCCTGCTGGTATCAGGCTCACCTCCACCCCAAGGCTCCTTAAACCGCTCCTCCATGACAATTTCTCTGACATATGCAACTGCTACCAGCAACCCAGACCTTCAACCAAGGGGCATCTAAATGTACCGTGCCAGTATAAACTCTCTGCAAAATGACTGTGTACCTGCATGTTTTCTGCCTGTCTATACTCTGCGGTCTTAGGACTGAACCTTGTAACACCTGATGAATCAAATGCGAGTCCAGCTTTGTAACTATTTTGGACTTGTTGTTTTTATCCCTGTATGTACTTGTCCTGCTGTATTTTCTCTGTAAGTCCCCAGGTCGCATCTGGAAACGAGCGTTCCCCACTCAGTATGCCTGCCTGGTTAATCTCTTAAATAAACAAATAAATACCTGTAAGGAGCCCTTGCCCTGAGGTGTTCTCACCCACATGGAGGGTTGAAGGTATCTATTACCCTCAGGATCAGCCAGCTTCTCCCTCAGATAAGAAGGGAAGCTTGGTACTTGGTCCAATAAGAGGGAATCAGTGGCGAAGAGTGATTCTTGTAAGTTATGAAAGGTACATATTTACCGTAACTGTTGATCTTCAAGGATATCTTCCTTATTGAGTACCACTCCCACCCACCATCTGCTGTAGTAGAGCCAGGGCCTTTGGGCACCCACCCTGATGGTGCTGGTTGGCACTGTCTAGTGCCATGTCATCTCCCCAGTTGTAATCCATGCGGAGGGGTTGTTTAAAATAAAAAGGGGGTTAAGGATCCATTTGCTGTGTTCCACTCCCACTAACAAAAAACAAACCCTCAAAACTGAGGTGATGATTCCTTTTAGGGCCATCATACTAAGCAAAATAAAAAAGAAGTGAGAGAAGGCAGCTCCCTTCCTTCTTGTTCGTTCTTGTCCTCCTTTCCCTGCTCAGGTTATATCCCTCTCCTGGGGTATATCCCTGTTATTTGCTAATTGCACGCAGTGCTTCTGGGCTCCATCCAGTTTAAATCCACGTGGTAGTTGCACCGTCTGTGAAAGAGTGCTGTGCACTTGATTGGATCAAGTACACTAGCTCATACACAGGGTACATCCCTGTTGTTGCAGGAGAAGCATTTTTTCTCTGGTGGCTTTTTTTCTGGCAGTGTCAGACTGTTCCTTGGGTTGGTATGCCCTTCTTCTCTAATGCCAGCTAGACTGTTAGTCTACTACTGTGTGGGGTGCCTGGGGAGATTGACATATTTTGACTAGCTATTTAGTCAGTCCTCCATCAGGTAACATGATGTTTGGATTTTCTTGGAGTCTTATGTGACTCATTCCTATTGTGGTACAGTGTACCTTCTCAGTTGCAAGGGGGTCCCAATTCTGGGTATCCCCTCTTCTTTTTCTGCCAGAGCCCCAGACTTCATAGCTGTTGCCTTTAAGATCACTATCCATTTCCTGTCTGGCTAGTGTTGTGAGGCTTTGGTTCCATACCCAGTTATCCATGTAGGCCACCTAGTGTGCCCTTTTGTCCTTTATTCAGGGTTGGTAGATGTGTTTTATTTTGTTGTTTATACTTCCCACATCCTTTCCCTATCCCTTTGGGCTAGAAACATTCTTAGCCCTCTCTTATTTTCCCCCACTTTGTTTATCTCCTGGCAAACAGAACTGAGATTCATGAGGGAGCTGGCAACAGTTATTCTCTAAGGAACTGGTAGAGGTGGTGAAGGAAAACAGGGTGGCATTCAGGAGGTATATGAAAGTGGGAAGAGGACAGAGAGGTATACCTAGTAAAGCAGAGGGAAGTAGGCAAGGCCATGAGGGGAGTGAATGTGCAGACAGAAGAAAGAATCACTAAAAGGGGTCACTAAGGGGAATATGGCCCTGGTGAGACCTCATCTAGAGTTCTGTGTCCAGTTCTGGAGACCGAACCTGAAGAAGGATATTGAGAGGGTGGAGGTGGTACAGAGGAGGGTTATTCAGGGGATGCAAGGGAAAGCATATGAGGAAAGGTTGAGGGAGCTGGATATGTACTCCCTGGAGGATAGAAGAGACAGGGGGACATGATCGAGACGTTCAAATGTCTGAAAGGTATAAACGGGATGCAAAGGGGGAGCCTATTTCAAATGAAAGGATGGTCATCAACTAGGGCCACAATATGAAATTGAAGGTGAACATTTTAGGGTAACACGAGGAAGTATTTTTCGCAGAGAGGGTGGTGGAGGCTTGGAACTACCTACTGGAAGAGGGTAGAGACAGAAATGGTATTGGGTTTCAAGCATGCATGGATAGGCACATGGGAATCCTGGGGGAAGGGAAAGGGTAAGACCGGGGCTCAGTAGCAGGATAATACTGGGCAGACTAGGTGGGCCATATAGGTCCTTATCTGCCAACATTATGTATGTATGTGTGTAAGGCTTTCTTCAGATACATAAGTGAGAAGAGGACAGCAAGGTGAGAGATAGTGAGGATTGGGGGGACTGCGAGAAGAGGACCAAGGAAAAGTAGGCTTCTGCTCAGTCTTCACGGTGAAGGGAGGGGGATGGACCACCAGGGAATAACAGGAAAGGGGGAGTGGGCACAAGTCCATTTTCAGAAGAAAGAGTCTGGAAGAGACGTGCAGCTATGAATGTGGCAAAGCTATGGGACCGGATGGGATGTATCCAAGGGTTATGAAGTAACTCAGGGAGGTGCTAACTGCCCCCACTGACATCCTTGTTCAACAGTTCAGTGGAATCAGGCATGGTTCTGGAGGACTGCAGAAGAGCTGACATGGTCCCTCTATGTAAGAGTAACAACAGGAAGGAGGCTAGCAACTATAAGTCAGTCAGTCTTGCATCAGTGGTGGGGATATTAATGGAAACCCTGCTAAAGGAAAGACAGGCTGAGTATCTTGAATCCACTGGGCTGCAAGACAACAGGCAACATGGATTCATGGGTGGAACAGGGGTCATGCCAAATTAATCTGATGGACTTGTTTGTCTGGGTGACAAGGAACTAAATCAGGGAGAGGTGGTGGACATGACCTATCTAGACTTCAGCAAGGCCTTTTGATACTTTGCTGCACAAGAGTCTGGCAAAGAAACTGAGCAGCTTGGGGGTGGAATCCAAAGTGGTGAATTGGGTTAGAAACTGGTTAGCGGAAGCCGGTCCAGTGGCTCGGCGGGTTGAAGCATCTGTGCCTCCCAGCTGCCACACCAGCAACCCGAGTTCGGGAACTGACTCTGATTACTCGGGGAGGAAAAGATTGAGCATCTGTAGGACAGCTTTCTTCTCTCGGGGAGGGAGTTCTTGTGACTCGCCGTTCGACTGCCACCTGGCAGAAGCCAAGTGGTAGCGTGGGTGAGTCCTGTAACTAGGGGAAAGGTGGGCATACAGCGTACTTGGCGTGCTTCCTTGGAAGGAGAGTGTGCTTGCATCACATTGCAGGTATGCCATGTCGCTGGGAGAAAACCGGAGGAAAAAATGGAGGTTGGGCTTCATGAAGCCCTCCCTGCAAGCATCAGTGGCCTGCCTAGTCTAGGAGAAACAGCCAGAGAAGCGGGACAGCTGCAGTGCAGTGGGACAGGGCTGATACTGCCAGGTAGCCTGCTGCAAGGAGCCAGGAAGTGAAAATATGGAGCAAAAAAAGAAACTGGTTAACGGAGGGGAGACAGACGGTGATGGTAAACAGCACTCACTCATATGATGGAGGATTGACCAGGGTTTCCACAGGGCTTAATACTGGGACTGGTCCTCTTCACTGTCTTCATCAGTGACATTGCTGAGAAACTGGAAGGAAATGTACGCCTTTTTGCAGATGATACCTGGTAGTTGATGTTCAGTGCCAAAAAGTGCAAGATAATGCACCTAGGGCATAGGAACCCAGCACTGAGTATAGGATGAGGGGGTAGTGTTAGTCACTAAACAGGAAATGGACCTTGGGGTTTTCGTATCTGACTACTTCAGGGAGGCAGGGCAGTGTGACAAAGCTGTGGGTAAGGCTAGTGGAATGCTGGGGTGCATAGGGAAGGGTGTATCCAGCAGGAAAAGGGAGATGATGTTTCCACTGTATCACCCACTGGTGAAACCCAACCTGGAGTACTGTGTCCAGTTTTGGAGGCAGCACCTCAGAAATGATACAGACAAGGTGGAGGCAGTCCAGAGGAGGACAACTAAAATGGTGCTGAGGTTGCACGAGAAGCCCTATGAGGAGAGACTGATGGACCTCAACATATACACCCTGGAAGAGAGATGGCATGATAGAGACCTGCAAGTACCTCACAGGTGAATTCGTTGTCGGACGGAAGTCTCTTTAATATAAGAAGAGCAGGAGGACCAGGGGGCATGTGATGAGTTTGGGGAGGGAGGGAGTTTAACAGAGATGTGAGAAATGTTCTTTACAGAAAAGGTGTAGATGCCTGGAACAGACTGCCGGCAGCAGTGGTGAAGGAAAAAAAAAAGTGGTCGTGGCGGGGTGCTAAGGCATGTGTGGAATAGGCATAGGAGTGTGTGTTAGAAAACAGACATAGTGAAGGGAGGGTCACCCAAGACCTGTCAGGGTCTGTGGAGACAGATTAGGTAGGGAATATTTGGGCAGACTGGGTGGGCCGAATGTTCCGTGAAGCAACTTCAGACAACTTGCAGTGTATTTTTACTCTGTGTGTGTGTGTGTGTGTGTGTGTGTGTGTTGTGTTTGTTTATTTATTTTTGTTTAATTATGAGCTATGCCTCACTGTGTATATTAGCTGAGAGGGGAAGCTAAAAATGACATTCCACTGTAGCCCATGCCTGGGGCATTCAGCTAAGTAGATTCTTTGTTAGGCAATCCAGTCCTGCGGATTTGAGTCTCCTGCCTACAATTGAAGAGCCATTTCAGCTAGCTGCTGCGGACATTGTGGGGCCACTCAGCACCCCAAGTCACATAGGCAAGAGGGCCACTCAGCACCCCAAGTCACACAGCCAAGAGGTACATTTTGGTGGTCGTGGATTACACCATGAGTTACCCAGTGTCCTCCATTGAGCTGAAAAATGTGGCTGATGAACTGTTGGGGATATTTAGCCAGGTGGGTTTTCTCCAGGAGATTCTCTCAGACCAGGGCACCAATTTCATGTTTGTGGGCACTGGTTGACTAACAATGGCCTTGTTAGTCGACCAGTGCCCATGTTCCATCACCAAGTGGCCATTATGTTATAAAAACAATTGGGAAGCCACCGCCCATAGACTGTAATGGAGGCCAACATCAAGGCTTTCCTCCTCAGCATTGCATCAGAACTTGGTAGAATCTGGGGTGGAGCGTGGGTGGCAGTTAACACCGGAAGTCCTGGGATCTGGTTTATCTAATTTTACAAGTGATGCTACTTTTTAACAGAGATTCTGTTGGGCCATCTACACATTACAAGCAGTTCGGTGAGTTAAGGCACCCATATATCAAGTGCAGGGGCTGTTCAGTTTACCTTACTAACATATTATTTGCCAGCAGATTAGGCCTTACGGTCTATCGAGTCTGCTCGAACCTTAGATCCTTAGTTGGATGCCGAGGCCCTCCCATCCCTTGTGCTCCAGAAACCCCTGCCATCCATCCCCACCCCCCTGGGACAGGCCATCATCTGATACATCCACTTTCTGTGTCTGTCCCACCCTCTCTTGAAGCCCTCCACTGTCGATCTCTGAACCAGCTCGCCAGGCAGTGCATTCCAAGGGTCCACCACCCTCTCAGTGAAAACCTCCCTCTTTTCCCCTCACCCTTCCACCTTCCAACTTCAAACCATGCCCTCTGGTGATACCTCCCTGCTTTAGTCTAAAGATCGCCTCCATGTTTACCCTATTTATTCCCTTGAGGTACTTGAAGACCTCAATCATGTCCCCCTGTCTCTCCTCTCCTCCAAGAAAACAGGCAGAGCTCCTCAAGTCTGTCCTCACACGTCAAATCCCCTAGCCCTCATATCATCTTAGTTGCCCTCCTCTGTACCCTCTCCAGGAGCTGTATGTCCCTCTTCAAGTGTGGTCTCCAGTACTGTACACAGTACTCAAGGTGTGGTCTAACCAGTACATTGTACAGCGGCAGAATCACTTCCTTGCTTCTAAAGGTGATCCCCCTTACGATGCATCCCAACATCCTGTTTGCCTTGCTAGCCGCTGTCCTGCACTGCTCAGAGTTATTCATACATGCATCCACCATGACCCCTAGGTCTTATTCCCCTATTGAGGCCTCCAGCCTCCCTCCCAGGGTGTACCTGTGTTTGAGTTTCCCAACCAAGATGCAACACCTTGCACTTGGTGATATTGAAATTTAATTCATGTGTGAGCCCAGCTTTCCAGGGTGTCCAGGTCCCTTGCAGGACCAACTCTCCTCTTCTCCTCAACTACTGCTCCCATCTTGGAGTCATCCGCGAAGAGACTCATTTCACACCCTATACCCTCCCTGATGTCCGATATGTATGTATTAAACAGGATCGGACCCAGGACCGAGCCCTGAGGTACCCCACTACCAACCTCTCTAGGGTTCGAGAGCTCCCCACAGACCACTACTCTCTGGGTGCATCCAGCTAGCCAGTTTTCAATCCATCTGACCATCAAAGGGCCTACCTTGGTGGATCTCTTTAAAAATATACCCGGAGAAAAACATTTTTGGAGGAAATATTTAACCGGAGGTAAGCTACCCTACATGTTAAAGGGGGGAGAACCATACTGACTAAAAACCTGCTCTTTAAGGTAGTGGGTGCTGTCAACCTCTCATTGTGGCTTCCCTGGCCAACCTGCCAAAATGTGTGGAGTGCTGCACTCATTTGGGAAAATGTTCATGTGGAAAGTGGGATATACCATGTTGGCAGAGCACCACATGAATACAGGGTCCCAGTCCCACTGATGCAGCCAGCAGAGTGACCGAGGGAGTGAAACATGCCATTGAGGGGGAAATCATGGACATGCTGGCTCTTAGAGTAATTCAGAAGTCAAGTAGTCCTTGGGCTTCCTCAGTGGTACTGATCCCCAAGAAGGATGGAAACATGAGAATCTGCAGTGACTACCACAAGCTCAGCAGTTGTATGGAGTTGGACATATACCCCATGCCTAGAGCAGATGAAGTCCTAGAGAGCTTAGGGGAAGCCTTGTACCTGTCTTGTCCACCACAGACCTGACAAAGGGCTATTGGCAGGCACCCATGACCACTGAAGCTAGAGAGAGGTTGCCCTTCATTATTCTGTTTGGCCTGTTCAAGTTTTGAGTGATACCATTTGGGATGATGAATGCACCAGCCACTTTTCAATGGCTTGTGGACCATATTTGGTTTAGGGCAGGAGACTTTGCTGTTGTGTACATGGATGATATCGCTGTATACAGCCAGATATTGAAGGATAACGTCAGGCATGTGACCGAGGTGCTTCATCGAATGAAGGCTGTAGGGCTGACAGTCAAGGTGGAGAAGTGGCAGATAGGATGGCGGAGGTGTCATACCTTGGGCACAGGGTGGGGAGTAGGTACACCCAGCCTAAGCCAGTAAAGATTGATGCCATACAGGAATAGACCATATCCACAACTAAGATAAAAGGATGAGCTTTCCTAGGGTCAGCAGGGTACTGTCAAAAGTTTGTGCCAAACGTTAGTAGCATAGCCACACCCCTGTCTGATCTCACAAGGAAAAAGATACTGGAAAAAGTTCAGTGAACAGATCACTGTGAAGCAGCGTTCTGCCAGTTGAAGGAAGCATTGTGTCGGCCAGCTGTGGTCGCAAGCCCTGACTATTTGCTGCAGCCCATTGTGCAGATGGATGCATCAGATCATGGGCTCAGCACAGTTCCAAGTCCGGTCACACACATGGGGGAGGAACACCCATTCATGTACCTGAGCAGCATGTTGCTGCCCAGAGAGGAGGCCTACACTATAGTCGAGGAGTGTCAGAGTATCATCTGAGCTGTGCAGAAGCTGCAATCCTATTTGTATGGGAGGGAGTTCACACTGTTCACCGACCATAACCCACTCACATGGCTCCTTAGGACCAGTGGGTAAACTCCTAAATTGTTAAGAAGGAACCTGGTGCTGCCGTCCCATAATATGGATGGCAGACACCGCAGTAGGTCACAGGATGACATTGTGGATGGTTTGCCTTGGTAATAACTAGTGACCCATTAAAGAAAGGGAAGTGCTTCAAAAAATTAATGACTTAGGGAGATAGAGAAAACTGGGAGCATAGTAGGTAGAGCAAACCTGCTACCATGAAAAACGAACATCATTTAGGGTTTCCGAAAGACTTTTTCAGGGGATGGAGATGTAACAACAACTTGCAGTGCATGTTGTACTGTGTGTTGTGTTTTTTTTTTTTTTCCTTTGATTATCAGCTAGGCCTCTGTAGCTGAGTGGGGAAACTGAAAATTATGTTCCACTATTCCACTGTAGCCCATGTCTGGGGGCATTCAGCTACATGGATCCTTTGGTAGGCAATCCAGTTCTACCATATAAAGGTTTTGTTGTGGGACTGCACTTCAGAAGAGCTACATCCTTTCATGACCCAAAAGACAAATTTTGAAGGTAAAATGTCCACGCCAGAATGAGACAGTTTCCCGCTGGATAAACCAGACTGAAGGACAAAAGCATTGAGTCTGGAATCTACATAACAGAGCTAGAAATAACAAATCCAATTTGAACCTGTTTTCCAGATGGGTGGTTCCTCAGAGAACAATGAAACAGTCAAACCTATGATATCAGAGACACGTACAATGATGCGGCATGGTGGGCTGATCAGCTAGAGACATATGATCTGTGTTTGGCCCTTAGAAGTCAATTATGATTTGGGACTTTGAATGAGCAACATCAAGGGTTTGAGTCTGCCATGACGCGTCCATTTCCCAGTCAGGATAAACTTCTTGTCTTCTTAGGATTTGGATAGATGTGAGTTAGATTTTCCCTGTGTGATCACTGTCTTTTTTCAGAAGTCTTTTTATATCTGTAGAAGTACAGTTTCCCCATAGTCTTAGTGTGTATTATCCTGTAACATATGTAAATATATTGGAGTAGTAAACATTATTTTAATATACTTCATGCTTTCTGTGACTGAGTCATTTCAGGTATAGATGACCGAGGTAAAGTGACCGAGTTGTGATCCGTTTCTGAAGAGATGGGCTACAGTCAGTTACCATGTCTAAACAAAATTGTTCTTGGCTGTAACAGAAGGGGTGGGTTGTTTGCCCTTTGGTATGGAGTAATGTACTATGTGTGAACAGCAGCTCTGGGATTTGGACCTAGAGAGATACCCCAAGTGAGGTTGCAGTGAGTGGTGGCAGCATACCAAGGTAACAGTTTCAGTTGTTCGAGGGGTTGTGAAACTAGTAACAACTGTCACGGGCTGAGTCTGGGAGAGAATAAGTCTGCGACAGTCCTTTTCTGCTGACACATTCCATGTTTCTGTTTCTAAAATGGCAATATAGTGTTTTGTAGCCAACCTCAAGCTATCTAGTCATTAGTTTTGTCATACTTGATATCTTGCAAAAGTAGAAAATCTCAGCTGCCCAGTGAATGGACGCACAAAAGACTTACATCCGTCAATGAATAATATTAGATTTCTAGGATCGTGAATATGTTGTTCATCCACACTCTTTGGCATGTTCCCTTCCACTTTAAATCTTGCCGGAAGTCTTCAAGCTGGCTCCTCCCACCCACCTAGGTGATATAAACCTCGGCTCTGCCCCATGACGTCAGATCTTCCTTTCTGCTGGAAGATTCAGGTCACCTCCCTCGTGCTCACGCATTTTGTAGGCCCTTGCTTCAAAACCTTCGGTTATTCCAAAAATCAGTCTAGTTTGCATTAGCAATCGTGACTCCATACCTTAGATTATGGAAGACAAGTCTTCTCCCGGATTTCACCGGTATCCATGCGACCAGAAGATGTCACACACCGATCCCCACACCGCATGCGTTTTCTGTCTTGGTGTCGACCATGACACCTCGAAATGCTATCTTTGTTTCGCTTTCCATCCTAACGTCCTCGACAACCATCTTGCACGCCTGATGTTGGGGAGGCCGGAGAAACAGAACCCTCCGGTGAAATCCAAGGAGGCTCGGTGGGTGGTTTCCGCGGCTGCAGATCCACCGAGCAATTGGAATGCATGCAAGCATTCGAAGAGGAAGCAGCTCGGGCTGCAGAAACTACTCGGAGCTTTTTTGTTCCGCTCAACGTGGGCTCCACCTTCTCGGGTTACTTCCTAGAGTTGTGCCAGTCTTTCCCGACCAAGGGAAAGGGTCCAGCGGGCACGCACTCCTCTCGATCCTGTAAGCAGGAGAAGGATCTGGGGTCGTCTTCATCCAAATGGAGACACTCTTGAGAGCGGGAGAGATCTCGGTCCCAGGAACATGCAGTCTCGACTTCGATCAAGATTGCTTCTTCGGCTGCTGGCTTCTCGACTTTGCCATCTGGCCAGTCGACTGAATTGTCAATCGACGATGTGGAAATCATCATCAACCCGAATTATCCATTATCACCGACCTCGGTCGACGATTCTCTCGATCAAATTCCAGTTTTGACTTTCCCCGACGAGGAGACCAAGCCTGCTGGGACTCCCATCGAGGAAGTGGTCCCCAACCCGGAAATCACCGGTCCCGCCGGTGTCTCCTGAGCGACCGAATCAGCCTGTCCGATCTCAATCAAGGTCCCGGACCTCCTCCACCGAAAGGCCAAGGAAGAGCCATAAACGCTCTAAAAAGAGGCAATGCCATCTGTCGTCTTCATCCTCAGATAAGGAGAGGCTCTGGTGGAAACTCCAGTGCTACGAGGACCTCATGTGGCAGTAGGTGATTTTGACCGGGCACAAGCCGACCCCGGCTTCCACCCCATCCATTATTTGGCTTTCACCTCCTAGGCTGAAGCTGACTCCTTGAGCCAATCAAGTGGTTCCCTGCCCCTGCAGGCTAGTGACAGCTAAACAGTATCTCCACCGGCAGTGGTGGAACCACCACTAGCTGCCTGTGGAGGGACTCCTTCCAAAGAACATAGGCCAGACACCGGCTTCCTTGCGCCTATCGGTCACTGTCACCCCGGACAGCCCTTCGCTGGTCAAGTTGACCTGGATGGTCGACCATTGTATCCAGATTTCTCAGATTCAGATGTGACCGGCCTGCATTCTCATCCCGGGGATGAGGAATCAGCCGGTGGATTAGAGACGGAGGAAGGTCCTTTGTCTTTTCAGGGCATTCTTCGCCTTGTCACTGAGTCCACAGAGATGCCTCTGGAGCCAATCCAGAAAAAGGCAGAGTACCCTCTCACGGATATCCTCAAGAGAGGGGATACCCCAATGGAGGCTTTTCCGGTGGCCGAGGCCATTGTTGGCCCAACCTTAGAATTCTGGCAGTGCCCTGCCTCTTGTTCAGCTCTATCTGCCCACATGGCCCACAAGTATGCGGTGTCCATGGGGCCCTTGCGGGGTTCACAGAGCACCCTTCGGCTGAGAGCCTAGGGACTGACCTTTTTGGCCCAGGTGTGGCTGGTCACCTTCAGCGCATTGAGCAGTCCAGTGCCACCTTGGATGCTACTTCTGCCAAGGGTTCTTTGGGCAAGAACCAGCAGAAGAAAAAGAAGAAGCCTTTTCGGCACTCTTCCCCTGTGGCACAGCAGCCCTCCTTTCAAGGAGGACAGCAGCATAAGCAACAGCAGCAGGCTCAAGCTTAGCACCCCTGGCCCAAGCCCGGGTCCTCCCAGGCCTGCAAAGGAGGCTGAAGTTCAGGTCCTGGATCCCCCTCCTCCAAGCCTGCTCAGTGATGGGTTGGGGGCTTTCTCCCCTGCTCCCATCATGGCAGCTCTGGGTCCTCCCATGGGGGGCCTGCTGCACCACTATCTTTCCGCCTGGTCCTCTGTCACTTTGGACAGGTGGGTTCTCAAAGTGGTAGGCCAGGGACTGCAAGCTGAGCCCGTGCCTCTTGGGAGGAAAGAGTATCCGCCCAGACTCAGTCGGCTGTCCAAGACATCACTCAGCTCCTCCTCAAGGAAGCTGTAGCTCCAGTGGCGGATCCTCCAGCAGACCCAGGCTTTGTCTCCAGGTACTTCCTGGTGCCCAAGCGGACAGGGGGCTGGTGCCCCATTCTAGATCTTCAGACCTGAATCAATATCTCAGGCCATGCACCTTTCGGAATGGTCACTCTGTCCCAGGTCATACCATCCTTGGAGCGAAACATGTGGTTCTGTTCACTGGATCTGCAGGACACGTTCTTTCACGTCCCAATCAGTCTGTCTCAGCGGTTCCTCCGCCTCAGGGTCAAGGGGACTCTGTACGAGCTCCGAGCCAAGCCGTTCGGCCTGTCATTGGCCCTGCGGGTCTTCAGCAAATGCATTGCAGTGGTGGCGGCCCATCTCAGGCATCGGGGGGGTTGTGTGAGGATTTATCCTTACCTTGACCTGGCCCTCCAGACCTGCTCCCAACTTGGCCTCCTGATCAACGAGGCCAAGTCTGAACTCGTGCCTTCTCGGGTGATGGGCTTCATCGGGGCAGAGCTCGACTCTTGTCAAGCCAGAGCTCGGCTCCTGGCGGATAGGGCAGATGTTCTCTCCTCCTTTGCCAAATCATTTTTGGTTGGGCAATTGCGCCCTGCCCAGGACTTTCTGTGCCTTCTGAGTTACATGGCGGTGTGCACCTCAGTGGTTCATTGGGCCCGGTTGCACATCCGCCCCCTCCAATGGAAGCTGGCCGCCCAGTGGACTCAGTGCCACGGTCATTTCGACCAGCTGATCACTGTAACCCAGAAGATGTGGGATGCTCGCCACTGGTGGACTGCCCCAGAACGGTTGCAGGAAGGGATCCTGTTTGTCCGCCCCGAGCCAACGATCATCCTTATAACCGATGCCTCTCTCATGGGCTGGGGAGCCCACATGGGGGACAAAAGGGCCCACGGGCTCTGGACCCCCAAAGGAGTCACAATGCCACATCAACCTATTGGAACTCAAAGCAGTCAGACAGCATTGTCAGCTTTCGCTCCTCAGCTCCAGGGTCAAGTGGTTCAAGTGCAAACGGACAATACCACAATCATGTACTGCCTCAATTAACAGGGCAGCACACACTCCCGTCTGCTGTGTAGGGATGCACTCCGCATCTGGACCCTCGTGAGCTGTTTGGAGGCAGATCTCCTAGTCATCCATGTGGCAGGAGCCTCAAACCATCTGGTGGATGCTCTCAGCCGCTTAGGTGAGACATCCCATGAGTGGTCTCTCCATCCAGAGGTAGCTTACAGCCTGTTCTCCCACTGGGGCAAACTGATGGTGGACCTGTTTGCTTCCAGGGACAACACCAAGCTGAGGCTGTTCCATACACACCCCCCTCAGCAGGGCTCGCTGCAGGAGGATGCCTTCTCGAGGTCATGGACCCCAGGCCTCCTCTATGCCTTTCCTCCATTTCCCTTGATCCACAAAGTGATTCTCAAGGTGAGGAGGGACAAGGCAAAGGTGATCCTGGTAGCCCCAGACTGGCTGCACCAGATATTCATGGACATAAAGTCTCCACCACTCATTCACACTGATGGGATCTATGTTGGAGGCGCTAGGACCCAGCAGGAGCAAACTTTTTGCAAGAGTGCCGGCGCCAGAGTTAGAGCCGCGAGGAGCGGCGCCATGAGTCTCGGCTCGTGCGGCAAAGACTATCTTGACGTCGACCCTCCAACCACCTCAGTTCCTTTTTTCCCCGTCGTCGAGTGCGCTTCAGTGATGACGTCGCTTGCCCACCGGGAGGTGTATTATATCTCAAAATAAGTACCGCTTAATTTTAACTGTACTTATTAAAGAAAAGAAGTCTTCAGCCTACATTGACGGAGTCGACCATGAGCGGGTCAGGTGACAGTAGGGAGACTTCGTATGAAAGCTGCTCAGTCAGCCGGGCTGGGTCCGGTCCGTCGCCCTCTCCGTAGGGAGTTGTCTGAGAATGGATGGTCCAATGCCCGAGGGGATGGGCGGTTCCCCTGGGAGCATAAAGGGAAACGGTTGCACTCTCGGCCCCGTTCGGCCTCGAGCTTTTCTTCGGCCCATGGGTCAAGAAAAGAGAAGGCATCACCGAGGCGCCTGGTATGTCTGCGCGTTGACAGTCGGTCATTGGGGTCAGTTGCCGGGCTCCTCCTTCGGAGTCACTGGTTTCTGTTTCCGGTCACCGACCTCTTCGACATCGGAGCCCTTCCCTGCCTTCTGGTAGGGCTTCAGATGAGCAGTTTCATCAGTGGGCCGGTCTTATGGAGCAGTGGGCTTGGAGGTTGGTCCAGCTGCCTGGCCCGGTCACTCTGGGGCCTTCAGGCCTTTCAGGGGCGCAGGTAGGACGGTTGGACCTCCCTAGTCTCATGGCACCCTCTTCAGTGCCGTCGACTCAGAGTTCTAGTGTTTTCCCCCCCTCACATGGCTTCGGCGCAGGGGGCCACATCGATGTCCTCTATCTCCTGGTCTCCTTCCTTCTTTCTCCTCAAATCCTATTTTTCAGAGCCCTGGGTTGGTTTTGGCGCCATTGGCGTCGATGGGTCGCTTGGCGCCATCCTCAGCACTGATGCATCCGTCGGCATCATCCTCTGCGCCATTGGGATTGTTGGCGCCGTCCCCGGTGCCATGCGGCTTTTCTGCACCATCTTTGGTGCCCTGCTGCTTTTTGGCGCCATCTTTGGCGCTGTGTGGCTTTTCAGCACCGGGGGGCCCTGTCGGAGCTGCACTATTTCAAGCAGCGCTGTGCTCTTCTTCGGCGCCAAGACTTAGTATGACGTCTTCCAACCTTCAGGGCTTCTCGACCAACCCTTTCCTTCCTCATTTCCTTCTGATTTTCACTCCTTTCCTGTCCATACAGTCCCCCCTGGACTGTCAGGAGATGATATTGAGCCTCACCCAGATCTTCGACTGGGTGATGATGTTGAAGGAGCAGGGGTTAATCCTGCCGCAGAGCCTGTGGTTGAAGACCTGTCATTTAAGTCTACTGACAAATTTAAATTCTACTCTTTCTTTCCAGACTACAGATATCGATCCTGGGAAGCTTTTGAGACTCCAATACCTACATGTCCCGGAGATCCCTATGGATTTAACTCCCTCGGTACAACCATCCTTTGAGACTCTCTCTCAGATGGTATGGAATAATCCCACTCTCATTCCTTCTGTGGCTAAGTCCATAGACAGGAAGTATGTTGCTCCCAAGGATCGACCCATTTTGGCCTCCCAGGCCTTTGCAGACCCTATTGTAGTCCTGGCAGAGAATGATAAGGCTGTTCTTCTTCAGGCATCTACAGCCCGGCCTATAAACAAAGAATCTCATAAGATAGACACCTTAGGTAAGAGAGACTTTGCTGCCTCCACCCTGGGTATGCGCATTGCCAGCTACCAGGGCTGCTTTTCTCAATATGAATATGTTCTTTGGCATTCGCTCAAACAGGTGATAGAAGCTCTACCCAGGTTGGACACTAGTTCAGAGCTACTTCAGACCATAACCAGGGGTATCGAGTCAAACAACCAGCAGGTTAAAGCAGTTATGGACACTTTCGATACTGCTTCCCGAGCGGTGGCGGGGCATTTGTACCCATCGTCACTCCTGGCTACGCACTTCGGGCTTCATGAATGATGCCCAACAGCAAGTCATGACATTACCATTTGACGGTATGTATCTGTTCGGACCTCAAGTAGAGCAGGCTCTGGAGGCCACACAGAAGACTAGGTCGGCTATTAAAATGGCTCAACCCGCTCCCACCCCTTTCCGGGGGGGGTGTTAACAAGCATCAGTTTCACAACCGTCAGTCCTTTCGGGGCAAGGGCAGGGGAGGTTTCAACAAAAACCAAGCTTCTCAGCCTCAAAAGAAAACGCAGCAGAAGGCACAAGGGTCCAAAGTGCCCAGTGCCGCCTTCTGAGTTTCTGGCCCGGGTCCCACCTCAGCTGCCCGAGGGGGACTCCTCCTCAGCGGTGGGAGGACATCTGACTCAGTTCTACAACCAGTGGAAGACCATAACATCAGACAAATGGGTCCTTTGGATAATCCGCGAAGGGTACTCTCAATCTTTCAGAAACCCCTCTGGATCGTTCTCCCAAACGACAGCCCAGGCTGTCAAGAACACAATCAGACCTTCTTACCTCCGACATACAAGGCGTTCTGAATAACAGGGCAGTAGAAATAGTTCCACTGGATCAACGAAACACAGGTTTCTACTCCCATTACTTCCTGGTCCCGAAAAAAGACCGGTGGCCTGTGCCCCATTCTGGACCTCAGAAAGTTAAACAAGTTTTTTTTCAAGGAAAAGTTCAAGATGGTATTGCTTGGGACCCTGTTACCCTTGCTTCATCAGCACGATTGGCTAGCTTCCCTGGACATGCAAGACGCTTACCAACATATTCCTATACACCCAGAGCATCACAAATACCTACGGTTTGTAGCTCTGGGCCAGCATTATCAGTTCAGAGTCCTGCCCTTTGGGCTATCCTCGGCGCCACAAGTTTTTACAAAGTGTTGTGCAATTCTCGCAGTGCATCTCAGAAAGATTGGAATACAAGTGTTCCCATATCTGGACGACTGGCTTCTAGCAAGTCCTTCCAGGCAAGGAACTCTTGATGCCGTAGCCATGGCCTCAGACTTTCTCACGTCCATGGAAGTTCTGCTAAATCTCAAAAAATCACAGTTACAGCCCTCCCAGAAGCTCCTTTTTATAGGAACTCTTCTGGACGCCTCCTGTGCAAAAGCTTTTCTACCAGAGGACAGAAGGAACGATATCTTACAGATGGCCCGATACATCAGAGAACACGGCTCGGTTCAAGCTATTTCAGTGCAGTGGATGCTGGGCCTCATGGCATCCTCGGTGTTCACTGTTCCCTTGGCTCATCTTCACATGAGAACTTCTCAGTGGATGCTCAGTACTCAGTGGTCCCCAACCACTCACCCTCAGTCCTTTCTCATCAAGGTGACAGAACCTCTGAAAAAGTCACTCATCTGGTGGTCGCAAGAGGACAGTCTTCTGGAAGGGTATCCCTTTGCTCCTCTGGATCACCAGATTTCCATTACCATGGATGCGTCCCTGATGGGATGGGGAGCTCACTGTCAGAATCTCCACACCCAAGGTACATGGACTCAGGACGAGTCCCAGCTTCACATAAATGTCCTAGAAATGAGAGCCATCCTTTATGCAGTCCGAGCTTTGAAGGACATTTTCTGTCACAGGAATATTCTCCTTCAAACGGACAACAAAGCAGTGATGTAGTACATCAACAAACAGGGCAGTGCACACTCTTACCCTTTATGCAGGGAGGCGATGAAAGTGTAGGAATGGTGCCTAGAGCACAAGGCTCTAATTCAGACGGTCTACCTGCTGGGAGTGCAGAACGAACTGACACACCGTCTAAGCAGAAAAGAGGCAGATCCTCACGAGTGGTCTCTCGACTCAACCATAGCTCAATCACTATTTGCAGACTGAGGAATTCCAAACCTGGACCTTTTTGCATCCCCACTCAACACAAAACTGCCTCTCCTCTTCTCCTCCAGAAATCCAGGACCTGGCATTTTCTGTCAGGATGCGTTCAGGCTGCAGTGGACAAAATGCTTTCTATATGCCTTTCCTCCTCTTCCACTAATTCAGAGGGTACTTCTCAAATTCGAGTCCCTGGGGAACAAAATGATCCTCATTGGTTCCTTCTGGCCTCGACCAATATGGTTTCTGTTACTCAACAGTATGTCGGAAACCCCTCCGAAAGCGCTTCCCCTTCAGATGAACCTTCTGACCCAGGGGCCTGTGGTCCATCCCAATCTGAGGTCACTTCACCTTCACGCTTGGCTCCTGAAGAGATAGAAGTGAACAGGTTCAATGTCTCTCGGAGAGTTTCAGATATTCATATTCTCTTGGCTGCGCGCAAGCCAGCCACTAGAAAAACTTACACAGCCAAATGGAAGCTTTTTTCTCTCTGGTGTACAAAATCCTCTTTGAATCCTTTTTCCTGCCCACCAAATAAAGTTCTAGAGTACCTTTTAGACCTCTCATATTCAGGTCTACAATACTCTACAGTCAGAGTTCACCTTTGTGCCATTTCAGCTTATCATGAGCCAGTACTTTCCTTATCATTAGCTCAGTTACCAGTAGTTAAGAGGTTTCTTAAAGGTATTCTGCATACCAGACCCCCTATCAGATGTCCAGTCATAGCCTGGGACGTTAACCTTGTGCTAGATATGCTCACTCGAAAACCTTTCGAGCCTCTAGCTTCCTGTTAACTGAAATTTCTCACTTGGAAAACTGCCTTCCTGGTGGCCATTACCTCAGCCCACAGGGTCTCTGAAATACATGCCTTGGTCACAGACCCTCCGTATCCTGTGTTTCATAAGGACAAAGTAGTTCTTAGGACCCATCCTAAGTTTCTCCCTAAGGTTGTTTCAGAATTCCATCTAAACCAACCTTTGGTCCTACCTACTTACTTTGCAAACTTCCAGAATGAAGGGGAGCGTACCCTTCATTCTTTAGATGTCAAAATAGTTCTGCATTTGTATTTGGATAGAACAAAAGAAATTCGCAAAGCTCAACAACTGTTTGTTTCCTTCAGTGAGAACCGTCTGGGTCAGCCTGTCGCTATCAGGTGCATTTTGGCATGGCTGGTGGCATACCTTCGCCACTGTTATTCCATGGCGCAAGTTAAGCTGGAGGGCAGAGTGTTCGCTCACTGTACTAGAGCAGTCGCAGCATTCCTGGTGGAAATTCGCAACGTGCCCATTGCAGACATTTGCAGTGCGACTACCTGGAGCTCATTGCATACTTTCGTCAAGCACTATGCCCTGGATGTCCATGCCAGGCGACATCTTTTGTTTGGCAGGACTATCCTTAACGGACTTCTGTCCTAAATTTGTGAGCTCTTGGTTTCTCCTGCCACCATCTTGGGGGATTATTAGCTCGGTGCTCTCCCATCAGTGTGAATGAGTGGTGGAAACTTTATGTCCAGGAAGATATGGAAATTACATACCTACTGTAATTCTTGATCTTCTTGGAAGAAGTCTCCACCTCTCATTCACACGCCCACCCTCCATCCCCCGAGCTCACCTCTGTTGTTGGTCTTCACTCCCTCAATGTTTAGGCTGTGAAGACTTCTTTGTTGACCCTTCTTATATGGGTTGTTCGGACTATCTTATGTCTGGTTTTTGTTAGGCTATCCTTCTAGGTTAGTTACGCTGCACCTCCTTGGAAAAAAAGGTACTGAGGCGGTTGGAGGGTCGATGCCGAGATGGTCTTTGCCTCACGAGCCGAGGCTCGTGGCGCCGCTCCTCGTGGCTCCGTCTCTGGTGCCAGCCCTCTTGCAAAAAGTTTGCTCCTGCTGGGTCCTAGTGTCTCTGGCATAGATCCCATCAGTGTGAATGAGTGGTGGATGCTTCGTCCAAGAAGATCAAGAATTACGGTAGGTACGTAATTTCCGTTTCTGGTATCCAGATCACCTCAGCTGCAGGCCCCTGGAGTGGCTTCCAGCATGCCCGGACCTGGTATCTCTCAATCAGGGGAAGGTATTCCATCCAGACCTTCAATCCCTGCACCTCACAGCCTGGTACCTGAGCGGCTAGAGTTCCAGGCTTTGGGTCTCTCCAAAGGTGTCTTCACTGTGGTGGAGGCATCCAGAAAGGAATCGACCAGGAAATGTTATGCCTTGAAATGGAAACGGTTTTCCATTTGGTGTCAGGGCAAGGGCCTGGACCCTTTGTCCTGTCCAGTGGCTAACATTCTTGACTACCTTTGATCTCTCTCCAAAGGAGGTCTGCGCTCATCGACCCTTAGGGTGCACCTGGCAGCTGTCTCTGCTTACTGGGTGCAAGCCGGTCAGCCGACGTTGGTGCAGGAGATGGTGGTCGGACCCTTTTTCAAAGGCCTGGATCACATATTCCCTCCAATGCGTGAACCTCCACCTCAGTGGGATCTTCTGCTGGTACAGGCAAAGCTCCACTTATCTGGTCTTCCACAGGGACAAAATTGTCCTACGCCCCAACCCGAAATTCCTTCCGAAGGTGATGTCAGAGTTTCACCTTAACCAGGTGTTAACTCTGCCAGTTTACTACCCCAACTACACCTCGGAGGCCGAGTACAGGCTCCATACTTTGGACCTGAGACATGCTCTCTCCTATTATAAGGAGAGAACGGTGGAAATTCGGGGAGAGGTTTGCCAGCTGTTTGTCATCTACGCTGAAGCCACTTCTGGCAGACCTACAGCAAAGCGGACTATTGCAAGATGGATTACATCATGCATAGGTCTTTGTTATGAGTTGGCAGGCAAGGAGCCTCCCAGAGGGATAAGAGCTCATTCTACCTGCCATACCGCTGCATTGGTGGCTGCTTCCAGTGACATCCCTATCCAGGAAATCTTCGGGGCTGCTACCTGGATGTCAGCAAACATCTTCATCACCCACTACCTCACCGACCTTGAGTCACACCGAGATGCTGGTTTTGGGGCCTCAGTTCTCCAATCTCTGTTTCCTAAGTAGGGGGTGTGCGCCTTGCCTCCCTCCTCCCGGAGAACTGCTAGGAGTCTGCCAAAGAGTGTGGATGAACAACATATCCACGCTCCTAGAAAAATAGGTTACTCACCTGTAACAGTAGTTCTAGTAGTGGTACGTGTTGTTCATCCACATGGACCCACCCTGCCTCCCCTGCTGCTGACGCACAGCACCTGGCTTCCAGCGGCTAAGATCTGGCATCATGGGGCGGAACCGAGGTTTATACCACCTGGGTGGGTGGGAGGAGCCAGCTTGAAGACTTCCGGCAAGATTTATAGTGGAAAATGACATGCCAAAGAGTGTGGATAAACAACATATACCACTCCTAGAACTGTTGTTACAGGTGGGTAACCTGTTTTTATTCCAGATTGAAGCAGCAACAGTAGCTCCCAGGACAGCTGCCAACATTTCACTTTGTTGCGCTTTCTCAAGGCAGATATGTGTCACTGTCACCCACCTTTTATACACAGTATTTAAAGTGACAGCGCAAAAATAATTATAAAATATGCAAATGATACAGTATTATAAATAATATAGCTAATGTAAACAGTAGTGTAAAGTAATGTAACATGTTCCTAGTGAGTTATATATGGTGGTTAAAAATCTTTTTATTAAAAAATAAATAAATAGCAGTCCACTCTAATAAATAAGTCAGAAGTTGGTCAACTGGGTGGCAAACTGGTTGATGGGCAGAAAACAGAGAGTGGTGGTAAACGGTATACAGTCAGAAGAGATGCAAGTCAAAAGTGGGGTACCTCAGGGATCAGTCCTGGGGCCAGTCCTCTTCAATATCTTCATCAGTGACATTGCAGATGGACTAGAGGGTAAGGTTTGTCTGTTTGCAGATGACATCAAGATCTGCAACAGAGTAGATGATCCAGATGGGGTGGGCAGAATGAGAAGAGATCTGGATAAACTGGCAAAATAGTCGGAAGAGCGGCAACTGGGGTTTAATGCAAAGAAGTGCGAGATCGTGCACATAGGGAAGAGAAACCCTGAAGTCACCAATAGGCTGGGAGGGGAGTTGCTGGCAGTCACAAACGAAGAAAGAGACTTGGGCATCATCATCACCGATGACCTGAAATCATCCAGGCAGACCACTAAAGCAGTAGGTAAGGCTAGGGGATGTTAGGGTGTATTAGTAAGGGTATTACAAGTCAGAAGAGGGAGGTAATAATCCCACTTTACAAGACACTGGTTAGGCCCCATCTGGAGTACTGTGTGCAGTACTGGAGGCCACACCTTCACAAGGACATTAACCAAATTCAGGCAGTCAGAGAAGGGCAACCAAAATGGTGCAGGGACTGCATCAGAAAACATATGAGGACAGATTAACAGAGCTCAATATGTAAACCCTAGAGCAAAGGAGGGAGAGAGGTGATAAGATCGAAATATTCAAACACCTTAAGGGCATTAACAAGGTGAAAGAGTCTAACATGTTTCAATATAAAGAAAAATAGCAGGACAAGAGGACACAGCATGAGACTAGAGGGAGGCCAATTAAGGGGTAATGTGAGGAAGTTCTTTTTCACAGAAAGGGTGGTGGATGCATGGTACGGCTTACCTCAGGAAGTGGTGGCTATGAATACAGTGCAGGGCTTCAAACAGGCATGGGATAGGCATAAGGGAGCAATACAGATGAGTATGAATAGATAGGCCATTGACAAAGCAAAGGCTGATGGCACATTTATAAGAGAGAAAAAGAAATGGGCAGACTGGATGGGCCTTGCGGTCCTTATCTGCTGTCAACTTTTATGTTTCTATGTAATAATAAATAGCAGTTAATGGGTGGGGGTATAGTTATGAGCAGACTAGAGGGGCTGGATGGTCCCCTTCTGCCACCACTTTCTATGTTTCTGTGTTAGTTGAATACTTTCAGGTTATTGGGAGGCCAGGCTATGTATAGATGTGTTCCATATTTGAATCCATTTTTACATGTATAAAAAATACTATTTGTCAATTCTATTTCAACTTGAATTCTATTTGTCAAGGACTGTTTTAAGTACTGTACATAAGAGAGAAAAGGAGTACCAAGGATGGAATTTTTAGATTAAAACGGAAGGGGGGATGGGCAGAAAGTAGTGAGAAACAGGCAGAGGCACGAAATGAGTATTTCAGCTCGGTTTTCACTAGACAGAAGGATAGAAAAATAAGGGTATGGAAGGGGAGGGGGGTGAAACAGATGGAGCAATTCAGGAGGACAAGGTATTACAGGGCCTTGGGCCATTAGGGTGGACAAAGCTTCTGGACCAGATGGCATGCACCTGAGAGTTCTGAGAGAATTGGCCGAAGTCCTGGCTAGCCCCTTAGCAGGCCTGTTTAACACCTGGCTAAAGACAGGGTGCATGCCTCAGGACTGGAGAGTGGCACATGTGGTGTTTTTCCAAAAGAGTGGACCCAGGGATGAGCCAGGTAACTACAGACCAGTCAGCCTTACCTCCATTGTAGGTAGATTAATGGAAACTATAATAAAGGAGAGACTAGTGGACTTTCTGGAGGTTAATGGTCTCCAGGATGAAAGGCAACATGGGTTTATCTTAGGGAGATCCTGTCAGACCGACCTGATAGACTTTTTTGACTGGGTCACAGAGACTGTGGACGGGGACCAGGCAGTTGATGTCCTGAATCTGGACTTCAGCAAGGCCTTCGACTTGGTGCCACATGGGAGACTGCTCAGTAAGTTGAGGACCTAGGAGTTGGGGGTGGGAGGGATGCTGGCGGGTAGGTTCAAGAGCTGGCTACAAGACAGAACCCAGAGGGTGGTAGCGGGGGTACTTTTGAAGCCTAAGCCTGTAACCAGTAGGGCTCCTACAGGGCTCAATGCTTGGCCCAGTGTTTTTTAATATCTTTATTGGTGACATAACAGATGGGATCGAAGGTAAAATCTGCCTATTTGCAGATGACACTAAGCTCTGTGGGAGAGTGTACACGGTGGAAAGGGTACAGGAGCTCAGGGAGGACTTGGCTAGGCTCAAAAAGTAGTCAGGTATCTGGCAGTTGGGATTCAATGCTAAGAAGTGCAAGATCTTCCTGGACATAAGTCTCCACCACTCATTCACACTAGTGGGATTAGCGCCGGAGGCACTAAGACCCATCGAGAAACTTTTGCTGGAGGGTGGCGAGAGCGCGCGCGCGGGAGACACGCCCGCGAAAGCAGCGGCTCGGCGGTAATGACCATCCCGCGACGCACCTCCAACCGCCTCTAGTTCTTTTTTCCCCGCCACGAGTGCACTTCAGTGGATGACGCCGTCACTAAAATGGGAGTCAAACTTCAAACTAGCGATAGTTTTCAGTTTGTTTTTTGTAACTTTATCACGATATAGTATCGCGCTTAATTTTATTCTATTTTCGTTAAATTTTTCTAATATTTAAATTTACTTGAAGAAGTCTCGCCTACTTGACGGAATCGACTATGAGCAGGTCAGGTGACGGTAGGGAGATTCAGATGAAAGCTGTTCAGTCAGCCGGGGTCCGGTCAGCCTCCTTCTCCTCAGCGGGTTCCAACGTCAGTCCGATGTCTGGGGATGGGCGTCCCTCGACCGGATAAAAATAAACGGTCGATTCTCGGCACTGCTCGGCCTCGAGCTCTTCGCCCACAGGTCAAAAGAGAAGGCATCACCGAGGTCGCCTTCTGGTATGTTCGCGCTGGCCGACGCCGGTTATCGTCTAGTTGCCGGTTCTCTTCGAGTCGCCAACTCCGTAATCGCTGCCTCGACATCGGAGCCCTCCCCGCCATAGGTAGGACTCCAGATGAGCAGTTTCATCAGGCCGCTCTTATGGAGCAATGGGCCTCGGAGGTTGGTTCTTCTGCCTGGCCTGCTGCCTCGGAGCCTCGGCCTCCGGCGATCAGGTAGGGCGGTTGATCTTTCCTAGTCGTGTGGCGCCTTCTTCGTGCCAGCGACTCGTGCTTAGGTGTTTCCTCACATGATGGTTGCGCGCAGGGGCCTCACCACCGATGCCCTTTATCTCCTGTTTTTTTTTTTTTCCTTCTAGCTTCCAAGTTCCTGGGGTCTTCCGCGCCTTTCCCGCAGGGTCTGTTGGCTTGTTGGCTGCTGTGCCGCTGGGTCTTGCGGTGCCGTCCGCTGGGCGCTTCAGGGGTCTGGTGTGCGCCGCCGTGGTGCTGCTGGATAGGGCGGCGCTGATCAAGGGTGCCGCATCTGGGCGCCTGCGGGCCGCGCCAGGCTGCTGCTGACATCATCCCAGCTACCGCGAGGGGCGCTTATGGGTCAGCAGGCTCTTCGGGCGCTGTGCGCCTCGGTGCCGCTCTTCAGCCTGCTTTTGGTTGTCTCGGCGCCCGCAGCCTTTGGGACTCTCCTTGTTTTTCTGGTTTTCCTCCTTTCCTAATTTTCACTCCTTTCCTGTCCAAACAGTCCTTTCTGGACCATCAGGAGATGATGTTGAGCCTGACCTAGACCTTCGTTGGGTGATGAAGTGGAGGAAACAGGATCTTTCTTTACAGAGCCTGTGGTCGAGGACCTGTCCTTTAAGTCTCTGTTGAAGAACCTGGGATCCACTCTTTCTCTCCAGACTACAGACATCGATCCTGGGAAGATATTAAGACTCAGTATCTTCATGCTCGAGATCCCTACGGATTTGACTCCTCCGATCCAGCTTTCCTTCGAGACGCTGTCTCAAATGGTATGGAATAATCCTGCTCTATTTCCTCAGTGGCTAAATCCATTGATAAGAAGTATTCAGCTCCCAAGGATCGCCCCATTTTGGCATCCCAAGCCTTTATGGATCCTATTGTAGTCCTGGCAGAGAATGACAAGGTCGTTCTTCCTCAAACTACTACAGCTCTAATCTATTAACAAAGAGTCTCGTAAGATTGATACATTAGGTGTAAGAGAGTCTTTGCTGCCTCCACTCTGTGCATGCGACAGCCAGTTATCAAGGCTATTTTTCTCAGTATGAGTATATCCTGTGGCACTCTATGAAAAGAATGGCTGAAGCTCTTCCAGATTCGATTCCAAGTCAGAGCTTCTTCTGACCAGTTATTAGAGGTATTGAGTCCAATAACCAACAGGTCAAAGCCGCCATGGACGCTTTACACTGCTTCTCGCTCAGCAGCCATGATTTGTACCGGCGCCATTCCTGGCTGCATCTTGCTCTTCACGAATGATGCTCAGCAGCAGGTGATGGCGCTGCCTTTGATGGCTCCTTTCTTTTGGCCCTCAGGTGGAGCAAGCCTGAGGCCACTCAGAAGACTAGATCGGGCCATTAAGTTGGCCAGACCTCCGCCTGCCCCTCTCGGGGCAGTGAACAGACGCCAGTTCTCATAGTGTCGTCAGTCCTTTCTCGAGGCAGAGGCAGGGAAGCCCATAAAAGCCAGCCTGCCCAACCTCAAAAGAAGATGTAGCAGAAAGCGCAGGGGCCTAAAGCCCCCAGCGCTACTCTTATGAGTCGTTGGCCCAAGTTCCATCCACTCTGCCCGAGGTGGAACTTTTCCTCCGGTGGAGGTCGCCTGATGTACTTCTACAACCAGTGGAAGTCCATAACTTCGGACAAATGGGTCTCTTCGGATAATTCATGAGGGTTATTCTCTCACTCTTGGAAACCCCCTAATTGTCCTCCTCCCAGACGGCAACCTAGGTCGGCTGCCTCTCAGTCAGACCTCCTCGCCAAGGAGATCCAGGGCCTTCTGAACAACAGGGCAAGCAGAACTGGTGCCCCGCATCTCACGAAACACAGGGTTCTACTCCCATTACTTTCTGGTTCCAAAGAAATCTGGGGGGATGCGCCCCATTCTAGACCTCAGAAAGTTAAACAAATTCCTCCCCAGGGAGAAATTCAAGATGATTTCCTTAGGTACCCTGTTACCCTTGCTGCATCAGCATGACTGGCTGGCCTCTCTGGATATGCAGGATGCTTACCAGCATATCTCCATCCACCCGACCCACCGCAAGTTCCTCAGGTTTGTAGCTTTGGGTCAGCATTATCAGTTCAGAGTCCTGCCCTTTGGGCTATCCTCGGCGCCGCGAGTTTTTACAAAGTGTTGTGCAGTTCTCGCGGCGCATCTCAGGAAAGTCGGACTCCGAGTGTTTCCCTACCTGGACGATTGGCTTCTAGCAAGCCCTTCCGGCCAAGGGACTTTGGAAGCCGGCAAACGACTTCTCGTCTTCTCAGCCCATGGGAGTTCTGCTGAATTTGAAAAAATCTCAACTGCAACCCTCCCAGAGGCTCCTTTTCTTAGGGACGTTCTAGACACCTCTTCAGCGAAGGCTTTCCTTCCAGAGGACAGAAGACTCGACATCCTTCGAATGGCCGTTACATCAGGGAGAACCAATCGGTTACAGCTCTCTCGATGCAACGCATGTTGGGTCTCATGGCGTCCTCGGTCTTCACTGTCCCTCTGGCCCGACTGCACATGAGAACCACCAATGGATGCTCTCCACTCAGTGGTCCCCGACCTCTCACCCCCAGTCTTATCCCATCAAGGTGACGGAGCCCCTTCGAAGGTCTCTCACCTGGTGTCTCAAGAGAGCAATCTCCTGGAAGGATTCCCTGCTTCCCTCGGATCATCAGATCTCCATCACCACAGACGCATCGCTAATGGGATGGGGAGCTCACTGTCTCTCCCTCCACACTCAAGGTGTATGGACTCAGTTCGAAACTCATCTCCACATAAATGTCCTGGAGATGAGAGCTACTCTCTATGCAATCCGAGCTCTGAAGGATGTCCTTTGTCACAAGAACATTCTCCTTCAAATGGACAACAAAGCAGTGATGTATTACATCAACAAGCAAGCGGTGCTCATTCTTATCCCTTTGCAGGAAGCAATGAGGGTGTGGGAGGTGCTTGGAGCACAAGTCTCTGATTCAAGCGGTTTATCTGCCAGGTATACAAACGACCTAGCAGATCACCTCAGCAGAACGGAGGCAGACCTCACGAGTGGTCTCGATCCAGCCGTAGCTCGGTCCCTGTTCAAAGAGTGGGGACTCCAGACCTGGACCTTTTGCATCCCACTCAACACAAAACTGCCTCTCTTCTGCTCCAGAAATCCAGGGCCTGGCATTTTCTGTCAGGATGCGTTCAGGCTGCGGTGGACAAAACGCTTTCTTCACGCCTTTCCACCTCCTCTAATCCAGAGAGTACTCCTCAAGTTCGAGTCTCAGGGGACCAAGATGATTCTCATTGCTCCTTCCTGGCCTCGGCAACTATGGTTTCCTCTACTCAACAGTATGTTGGCAGCCTCTCGAGACACTTCCTTTGCAAATCAGTCTTTTGACTCAGGGTTCGTTGGTCCATCCTAACCTGAAATCACTTCACCTTCATGCTTGGCTCCTGAAGAGATAGAAGTGAATCGGTTCAACGCTCTCTCGTAGAGTCTCAGACATCCTTCTGGCTGCTCGAAGCCAGCCACCCGAAATGTCGCTTCCAAATGGAAACGCTTTTCTCTCTGGTGTGCAAAATCCTCTTGGAATCCTTTTCCTGTCCTCCTGCGAAGGGTTCTGAGTATCTTTTGGACCTGTCAAACTTAGGTCTTCAGTACTCCACAGTTAAAGTTCACCTTAGTGCCATCTCAGCGTTCCATGAGCCGGTTTCTTCCTTAACTCTGGCTCAGTTACCTATGGTGAAGAGATTTCTTAAGGGATTCTCCATACCAGACCCCTGTTAAGCGTCCAGTTGCAGCCTGGGACATTAACCTGGTGCTGGACATGCTCACTCGGAAGCCTTCAACCCTTAGCTACCTGTGAGCTAAAATTTCTTACCTGGAAGACTGCCTTCCTGGTGGCCATTACCTCAGCCCGAGGGGTCTCTGAGAATACATGCCCTGTTACGGACCCTCCGTGATACTGTATTCCATAAAGACAAGGTAGTTCTCCATACTCATCCTAAATTTCTTCCCAAGGTTGTGTCAGAATTCCATCTAAACCAACCTCTGGTACTTCCGCTTACTTCGCTAATTTCCAAAATGAAGGAGCAGGCTCTTCATTCCTTGGATGTTAAGAGAGCCTTGCGGTTCTATTTAGATAGAACCAAGGATGTTGCAAGACTCAGCAACTGTTCGTTTCTTTCAGCGACACCCGGCTGGGTCAACCTGTCGCTATTAGATGCATCTCTTCATGGTTAGTGGCATGCCTTCGTCATTGCTATTCCATGGCTCAAGTTAAATTAGAAGGTAGAGTGTCGCTCACTCTACTAGGGCGGTCGCGGCATCCCTAGCGGAAATTCGCAATGTTCCAATTGCAGATATATGCAACGCCGCCACCTGGAGCTCAGTGCATACCTTCGTTAAGCACTATGCACTGGATGTTCATGCTAGGCGACATTCCGCATTCGGCAGAACTATCCTTAATGGGCTTCTATCTTAGACGCGTGAGCTCTGGCTCTCCTGCCGCCCTTTTGGGGGATTATCAGCTTGGTACTCTCCCACTAGTGTGAATGAGTGGTGGAGACTTATGTCCAGGAAGATAGGAAAATTACGTACCTACCGTAATTCTTGATCTTCTTGGACGAGTCTCCACCACTCATCACTACGCTCCCCTCCATCCCCGAGCTCACGCTGTATTGGTCTTCACTCCTCAAATCTTTAGGCCGTGAGGACTTCTTTGCTGACCCTTCTTACATCGGGTCATACGGACTATCTTATGTCCGTTTTTAATGTTGGTTTACTCTTTACGTTAGTTGCGCTGCACCTCCTTGGTAAAAAGGTACTGAGCGGTTGGAGGGTTGTCGTCAAGATAGTCATTACGCTCGAACGCTGCTGCGTCGCCGTCTCTGATGCCGTCTCTGCGCCGACCCTCCAGCAAAAAGTTTGCTCCCGATGGGTCTTAGTGCCTCCAGCCCTAATCCCACTAGTGTGAATGAGTGGTGGAGACGCGTCCAAGAAGATCAAGAATTACGGTAGGTACATAATTTTCCTATCATGTACGTTGGAGCTAAGAACCCAGGGCCAGTTACTGTCTGGGAGCCGTACGGGTCTCCAGTACTAAGGAGGAAAAGGACCTAGGGGTGCTCATCATAAGGAACCTGACGCACTCTGTGCATCACTGTAAAGCAGCAGCCAAAGCCAACAGTATGTTGGGATGCATCGCCAGAGGAATCACCTCCAGAAAAGGGGAAATCATCCTGCCATTGTATAGGTCGTTGGTGAGACGACACTTGGAGGGCAGTGTGCAGTTCTGGTACCCATATCTGAAAAAGGACATCAAATTATTGGAGGGGGTGCAGCGTGGGCAGCTATGATAATCCAGGGCCTGCGGGGAAAGCCCTATGAAGTGGGGTGCTGGAGCTCAATATGTATTCCCTGGAGAACAAAGAAGAGAAGGGGGACACGACTGAAACCTTCAGATACCTTAAAGGTATAAACAAAGTTAGTACGGATGGCATATTCAGTCTCAGGGGAATGGGTCCATTAGGGGGCATAGTGTAAAATTATTGGGGGGAAGATTCACAAGGGAAATGAGAAGGCACTTTTTCACAGAAAGAGTGGTGTCCAAGTGAAACGAACCGCCAGAGGAGGTGGTATCATTGAAAACAGAGGACAGCTTTAAAAAACTGTTGGGTTAGAGTGAAAGGGGGAGCCATAAAGGCTGGGAAGAAGGGTAGGGAGGAAGACTCTGTGGTAAAAAGGTTGGGTGAAGGGGACAGTTCCAGGAAATTGTTTGAGAGCTGCACACTCGAGCAGACTAGATAGACCGAAATGGCCTATTTCTGCTGGCATTTTCGTATGTTTGTAATTCACTCAAATTAATACAGCAAAATGAACCTGTCAAAGGACTATAATTCACAGGAATAGGGCGAGTTGGAAGCTCTCATTTAGACACTTCCTATGTTGTGCTTGCAACCTAAATTTCCTGAAGGCCTCTCTTCTGAGCAGTAATTTGTCTAGGTTGCCTACCAAGGACCAACTTCATTTTTTTCAGTTCCAGGAAATTTAAAATGATAGCCAGATCCACATTTCACTTACACAGGCTGCATTGTTTTGTTGTCTTTTGCAATCATATGCTTATGTTCAGCTATATGGTCTTTACATTTTCTTACTGTTTTGTCAGTATAAAAGCAGTTGCAATTGCATATGGCCATATACACAATAGAACACACGTTACAGTCAAATTAGGAACTTGCTTCACACTGTTTGTCTGAGTTGGGGTCAGGGAATTCACTACCAGTCTTTAGATCTGTGCAGAACTTACAAAAAACACATCATAAATTTACACATGGGCTCTTCCTGTATTTTTCAGTTTTTTTTCTTCTTTTTAATGTTAGCTATGTATGAACAAATCTGACACATTAGTGCCCTGACGGTAAATCATCCTTGGTGGGGTACCAGTGCAGTTACTCAGTTTGGGCTCAGTCTGTAAAATGTGGCTGTTGTTAGTAATGACCTTCTTGAATGGCTTTAGTTTGTGGGCTATACGTGGTGACAAAGTTAGGGATGTTGTTGGTAATTCCCGAGGTGTTTCTTCTCCTACCATATGTATTAGTGGTAAGAAGTAGTTCTCTGGCCCGGGGATAGTGTCCACTGCTCAGGGGTAGAAATTAACTTCCTGCAGTACTTGCACCAAGGTGCATGTGATGAAAAACTTACATGGACCAGAGTCAGGTTACCTGCACTGGTTAAAAAAAAGAAAAATGATAAAAACTGAAAAAAGGCCTCCGATTCTGGAAATAGTTGCATTTACAACACTAACGTAACTGCTGCAAGGCAGCCTCAGACAGGCAGGTATTTATTCTTCCCAGCCAGAACAGTTCCAGAATCCACCCCATGACTACTCCCCCTAGCAGTGGCACTGCCACAAAGTACAGTTCAATTTTACTTTCAAGCATGGCAGGGAGACAAAGGTGGGTCACGCATACACAGTTGGGTGGGCATACAACGAAACAATTTATTATAGCAGACTGGTGGGTGAGCAAATGTACAGCAGCGGACACTCAGCCTGTAGCAAACATCAATGCCTTGTGCTTTTTTTTGTTGAACGCGGTGATCACTGATGTATAACATAACTTCCTTTTCTTTTTAAATGATTTTAAGGCTAGGGGTATGAGATGTTTCACAATTAACCATAATGTGCTGAAATGCTTCTCTTTGTCAACTGTTGAGTGGGAGGTTACAGTAAGATTGGGACAGCCTTACTATAAAATTACGTAACTTTGATTTTCATACATTGCCCCGACCAAAAAGATACAACTGTCAGCAGAGCAGCAGCACAGGGTCATTTTGCCACAAAGCGAACGAGTGGGAAGGTGTAAACCCCAGTTGCTGACAGTTTTTCTGTCTTCCTGACTGTTATTTGGAAAAAATAGCCCTTCTATTAAAAAAAAAGTATCCAGCAACTGCTTTTCTGTATTTTACAGTTGGCTTTGTTTTTATATTTATCCGACCAGTACAAAGTCTCTCTCAGAATCCCCTTGGTGGAGGGGTGAAACCCCAGCTCAATTACTTTCCTGCTACTCAAAGTATGCAATTCCGTTTTTACATAAGAAAATAAATAAATCTGAATTTTAAACCTATCCTTTCAGAGATCTTCAGAACAACAGTGACCCTGCCTGCCCAAATACAGATACTGAATACGTCGGCGGACAATGGACTCAATGAGTTCAACACAGAGGAGCTTCCTGTGAAGTGTTTTAAACCTTCAGCTGCTTCTCAACAGCTGCGTAGTTCTGAAACATATGCATGCCTGTCTCAACATTACTGTACCATGAGGGCGACATAAAGACACATACATGGTACAGTAACATTGTGATAGCATGCACTACATGCAAGCAGTACTAATCCTTGAACTCACAACCTCTCCCCATAGCAATCACCACATATGATTGGCACAGGCTGCCTGGCAGTCATGGAAAAGAAGCCCACCCCCAATACCTTCACCACCAGTCAAGCCATGGCCCGTGACCTGGAGAGGATTAGCCTGCCTTACTTCTTCTCCTGAGCTCCTCCCATCTTACAATTCTCTGCACATCACTGCCAGTCGCCGTCGGACTCAGACTGATTTTGGCAGTTTTTCAGCTCCCTCTCGAATCCTACTGCTGTAAACAGCGGCAGCCCTCTGAGACACTGACATCTACTCTGAATATATTTAAAAAAAAAAGTTCAAGCCTGCAATGTCTCTCCCTCGCCTTGTGGTACCTATTATTAATGTAGCCAGAAGACTTCAACTACATGCACTCAGTGCAAGCAGAGAAGAAATTACATGCACTAGCCTGTTCCCTACTTGCACAAGGAACAGGCTGTGTATGATTAATTCGATCCTGCCACTGCTGCCTTGGCCTGTTTTAGATTCACAGGATTTTATCCCCTATCAAGGAACCGATTGCTAAGATCAGTTGCTCTGCCTCATAATCATCTGGTGTGGAACACTTTCTTCTCACTCACAAATTGTCCCTTAGGAATGTTTTGCACAGCGTGTTTTGGGTAGTTGTAGATAAAATGAAGCATTGAGTTCGGATCTGTTGACTTTGAGTGTTGTTTTACTCCCAAAAGACCAACCTTGGTAACTGTGAGGTCTGAGGAATTAATCCATGTCTGCTCCAACTAAGGGTACATTTCAGATGATGATTAGAAGCTTCAAGATATGAGACAAATTCAGTCAACGTTTCAGGAGTGCCTTGCCACACTATAATAACATCATCAATAAAACATCTATAAAGGTCCAACTGATCCCTAAACGGATTAACGTCTGGTGGTATGAATATGTCCCCTTCCCACATGCCCAGGTAAACGTTTGTATAGTTGGGAGTGAATGCCAAAGTCATTCAGAAAGTCTTTATTGACAACTGACACATTTTAAAGAGATGTAAACTTCAGAGACATTGACTGGACCAATTGGTCAGCAACATATTGCACATCTAAGTTTCTCATTAATCTCTATAAAGAGCTTTGTTTGTCACAGCATGTTCTCATGCCAACTAGAGAACAAAATATACTAGGCATTGTTCTAAATACCGAAAATACTGATATTATAAAATGTATGGTTCTAGGGACATGGATATGTTGTTCTATCCACACTTACTGGCAGGTTCCTTGCCACTTTAAATCTTGCCGGAAGGTCTTCAAGCTGGCTCCTCCACCCACCCGGTGGTAAAACTCGCCCGCCCCATGACGCCAGATCTTTCTACCGCTTGCAAGCTCAGGTTCCTCCGTAGCGCCCCGCGCTTTGGGCCTGGATCCAAACTCACGGGTTAACCGAAACTTATTCTAAATTTTCTAGACTTCGTCTGTTTCTTCCTTCGCTGCCGCGGCGGATAAGTCGACTCCTGGATTTCGCGGTGCCCATGTGGGCAGAAAATGTTTCGACCGATCCGCACTCCACGCATGCTTATTGCCTTGGACTCGATCACGATCCGCAGGCCTGCGAATTGTGCAAGTCCTTCTCGGTCAACGTCCTCGAAGACCGTGCTGCCAGACTCCAGCTTGGGTGCCCCGAGAGACGTGTGCCTCCGGTGAAGTCAGAGGAGGCCCGTTGGGCGGTGTCTGCAGCAGCAGGCTTGGCTGAGAAACTTGCGCAGATGATAGCCCTCGAGGAGGAGGTGGCCCAGGCCACATCTTCATCTTCCTTGGCCGCTGCGCTATCCCGCCTCCTTGGGCTCCTCCTCACGGCTTCTTTTTAAGGAGCTTTATCAGTCCCTCTCTACAAAGGTGAGGGTCCATTGGGACATTCCTCTCAGTCCAAGAAGAAGGACTCTAAGGGTAAGTCCCACCGTCGGCGTTCGTGGGGTGGGAGGGTCCCCTTCCTGGACAGTCGACACTGGCTTGGTCGAGGTTGTGGCTGAGGCCACGGCTTCACGGTGTCCCCTCGCAGGTCAGCCAGCCGAGACACCTGGCCGATGCGGTCGAGATTTTTCCACCTGTTGGACGGGTTGCTCACTGGAGTAGTTGACAACCCTTCTTCACCAGTTCCCCGTGGAAACCGAGGACTTGCCTGCGCCTCCTGTGCCGGAGTCCCTGGTTAAGGTTCCCGAGCCGAGGGAGGAATGGGTTTCCCCTGCTCCCTCCCAGACCCACCCTCGGAAACACCGACGGTCTCGTCTTGGTCTTGGACCTCTTCTCGGTCCAGCCGATCCCACCAACACCGGCGGTCTCGGTCTCGGCACCGAGGAAAGTGGCGTGCCACTCGTCTCGTCTTCTTCCTCCCTAGGAGGAAAGGCTTTGCGCAAATTGCATAGACGCCACGAGACTTGATGTGGCAGCAGCTCATTCTGACCGGGAACAAGCCGCACTCGTCGCCTTCCCCAGCCATTAAGTGGCTGTCACCTGAGCGGCCGAAACAACCCCTTCGTGGTCATCGAGGAGCCGAAGCTGGCGCCAGTTGTTCGGCCGAAACCAGCTGCACCACCCATCATGGTGGAATCCCCTGCCTCCACAACCAAAAACTGGGGCTCCGACCAAGGATTCTCGGTCGGGTCATGGGTTGCCCCATCGGTTGTTGGTCACCCTCACTCCCGATCGTCCTCGGCAGGTGGAGGGTGGCTCAGGCCCTCGGTAGCTGTTTGCAGACTCCTCGGAGTCTGACGATGACTCTTCCCTGTTCTCCAGGCCTCTCAACCTGGAGTCCTCTGGGGGACAGTCGGTGGACGAGAGCCCATCCTCGTTCATGGGATTACTTCGGCTCATCTCAGAATCTACTGGGATGAAGCTCGAACCCGTGTCAGCGGGCCAATATCCCTCATGGAGATACTGGACCGGGGGATTCTCCTACGGAGGCCTTTCCTGTGGCCGAAGCCATTGTTGGCCCGGCCCTGGAGTTATGGCAGCGGCCGGCTTCTTGCCCCGCTTCCTCAGCCAGGATGGGCAGGAAGTATGCCATTCCCACCAGCTCACTCTCCGGATTCTCGGAGCACCCCTCTGCGGAGGGGTTGGTGACCAACAGTGTTTTCCGGCGCTTCGGAAACACTCGGGACGTGGACAAGCCACTGGATAAAAAGTCCAAGAAACTGGACTACTCTGGGTGTAAAGTTTACGCTGCGTCCTCCTTAGGCCTTCGTCAGGCCAGTTCGGCCGTACTGATGGCATACTTTTCCCACGCTCTTTTGGGCTCCCTGGATGAGGTGATTCCTCATCTCCCGGCTGACCTCCAGACTACGGTCAAGCAGGTGCGGGATCAGGGAAGGGCGGTGGCAAAGCAACAGCTCCAAACTGCTCGACATTGGAGACTCTTGTGCCCGGTCATTAGCGGTCAGAGGGCTATGTGCCGCAGAGCTTGGCTGTGGATCTCCATCTTCACGGCAGATACCTAGCACGAGCTAGCAGACATTCCCTTCCTGGGTACCGACTTGTTCGGTCCCGGGGTGGAGAGTCACTTGCAGAGGATCGAGAAGTCCAATGCCACCTTGGACTCGGTCACGTCTGCCCAGAAGGACAAAGGCCACCAGCAGCAATGTAAGCCCTTTCACCCTTCTGCCCCTGTGGCATGTCTGGCCCAGCAGCACCAGTATCAGGGCCAGCAGGCACGCACTTGGCACCCCAAAGCCAAGCCTGCAGCTTCCTCCAGCAGGAAGCCGGGAGGAAAAGGCCCAGGAGGTCCCTCGGCCAGTCCTTCCTCCTAGTCTGCCCAGTGACGGGTTGAGGGGTGTCGCTCCCAGCCTCGTCACTCCCTCCTGGGTTCCCCCCATGGGGGGACAGCTCCGCCAGTTCCTTTCCACCTGGTCCACTATCACCGCGGACTGCTGGGTGTTGGAGGTGGTAGGGAAAGGTCTGCCTGTGGAATTCGAGCAGGCCCCACCCTATCGGGCCATCGCCCCACAGGGGGGGCTATGGGGTCCGCAGCCTCTCTGTCGGCTCATCGAGCCAACATTGCTCTGCTCCTCCAGAAGGAGGTGATCAGGGAGGTAGGGTAGTGGATCCTCCACCAGACCCAGGGTTTGTGTCCAGGTATTTCCTGGTCCCAAAACGGACGGGGGGCTGGCGCCCCATTCTAGACCTACACAACCTAAACAAGTTCCTAAGGTCTCGAACCTTCAGGATGGTCAGTCTGGCACAGATCATTCCATCCTTGGAACGAGGCATGTGGTTCTGTTCTCTGGACCTCCAGGACGCGTTCTTTCACGTCCCAATCTGTCCGTCCCACCAGCGATTCCTTCGCTTCAGAGTGGAAGGGTCCCTTTACGAGTTCCGGGCCATGCCCTTTGGCCTTTCTTCAGCTCCCAGGGTCTTCACCAAATGCATGGCAGTGGTGACAGATTCCTGTCCGAAGGGTCCGGGTGTACCCTTACCTGGACGACTGGCTGATTGCAGCCCCCTCCAGGCTGGAAGTGGAGCAGTCCAGGGATCTGGCCCTCCAGGTCTGCTCTCAGATTGGCCTCCTCATCCATGAGGCCAAATTGGAACTCGTGCCAATGCAGGTGATTCAATTCATTGGGACAGAGCTCGACTCGCTTCGAGCCAGAGCATGGCTCCCGGCGGACAGGTCCGAGGTTCTCTCCTCCTTTGCCCAATCATTTCTGGTTGGGCAATTGTGTACCCTGCCGGGACTTCTGTGCCTCCTGGACCAAATGGTGGCCTGCGCCCAGCGTGGTCCATGGGCCCACAGCTAGCTTTGTCGTCCCCTTCAATGGGGCTGGCTCGCCAGTGGTCACAGCACTCCGGTCCTCTGGACCAGTCAGTGGCGGTGACCCAGGAGATGTGGAACGCTCTCCAGTGGTGGATCGTTCCTGCTTAGGAGGGCATCCCATTTGTCCACCCCGAGCTGACGGTCATTCCAATGTCCGATGCCTCTCTGATGGGTTGGGGTGCCCATCTGGGGGAGCACAGAGCACATGGCCTCTGGTCCCCTCAGGAGTCTCGATGCCACATCAACCTACTGGAGCTTCGAGCGGTCCGACTAGTCCTCACCGTATTCGCTCCGTTTCTGTGAGGTCAAGTGGTCCAGGTCCAGACGGACAATATCACGACCATGTACTACCTAAACCACCAGGGCGGGACGAACTCCTTGCCCCTTTGCAAGGAAGCTCTTCACAATTGGTCCCTCGTGAGCAGACTGGAGGCGGATCTCCTAGCCATCCATGTGGTGGGAGCCTCCAACACTCTGGCCGATGCCCTAAGCCGGATAGGTTCTGAATCTCACGGTGGTCTCTCCTGCGGCGGTAGTACACAATCTATTCTCCCACTGGGGCACTCCTCAGGTGGACCTGTTTGCCTCCAGGGAGAATCTGAAGCTGAGGCTGTTTCATGCCGCCCCCTCAGCAGGGCTCGCTGCTGGGGATGCCCTTCTCGAGGCCATGGACCTGGCCTCTTCTCGCCTTTCCCCATTTCCTTGATCCACAAGGTGCTTCTCAAGGCGAGAGAGGACAAGGCCAGGGTTTGACCTTAACATTGTTTTACTAGCCCTGGACCTAGTGCAAATTGGACAGGGCTAGTGCATCTAACCTCTACTTGTCCGTCCTTGACTAGTGCAGATTTTTCATGGCTGTTAATGAAGTTGAAAAGTCCCTATTTAGCAGGCTGTAGTCCTTTGCTAATCTCCTCAGTGTTCCAGGTGGCCTGGTGTTATTAGCAGCTCATTAAGAGTTGCAATTATCTGGCAGTTCAAGAGGGGGTTCCAACAAAAGACTCAGTGTGAGTCATTATCATTCAATTGTTAGGACAGTCAACTAGTGTGAATGCTGTGATCAAGGGTAGAGTGGTTAAGTCACTAGCTTCCAGTTTGCTGAACTTGTCTTTGATCTGTCCCACAATATTAAGACCAGTGTGCCTCATTTCCCAACCTTTTGAGTGCCTGTATCCAATACTGCAGTGACAGAATGCTGTGATATATACACACGGTCTGCCCAGGCAGGTGATCTGTCCACTCTATACTTTCTCTAGACACCACTGCAGACTAAGCTCTGAAGTGGCCATCCACAGACCCAGAGCTGCCATTACTAATTGGTGTAGGGGTTCACAGCCCTCTTAATGGATCATATCAGTCAATGCCATCAATGCAGTACCACCCAGCACGCTATTTCATCCTAAAACAATGCGTTGGAGCATGTATGATATAAAGCAAAACCATAGTAAAATATATAATTTGAAAGGTTAAAAAGGTATTCCTAGTATGAATAGATCATCCTATATAGAAAGAGAGGTAATACAGCATCATGCCTGTATACTGCCCCTTTAACTGATTAAAGGACACTTATGAAAAATCTGTTTTTGATAGGGCAGCATTTTAAATCAACATTTTGTGCCTGGTATATATAAACAGACATGCCAAAGTTTCTTATGTCCCAAGCCCCTGTGTTTGTTTAACTCTCTCCAAAAATCCTAGAACTTTTCCTGACTCACTTTGCAGTGTAAGAAAACTTCAGAAGTGCAGGTCTGGTTAACCACAGGCGGAGATAGGTGTCTTTCTCTGCCTGATTCTGTACATTGCTCTGCATGTCAGGGTGGGACTCGTGATGATGCATGATGATGTTGGCTATTGTGTGCAGAGCTAGAACTGCCTGATTGAACATTTGCTATTATGGTATTCTCTGGATTGGCGGGAAGGGGGTGAAGAAAGAGGAAGCAAGGGGCACATGGTAAAAAAACAATGGGGGTACACACTGCGTGTGATTGGACTGCAGTCTTTTTTTTTTTTTGCTGGGGCAGGAAGCAATGTGGGAGCAGCAATAATCAGATTATTTCTTGGCTTGTATTTTTCTGGTATAACCGATCAGAATTGACCATTATTATTGTGGGCTAGTGCAACCATCTGCGGGCTAGTGCAATTTTTAATCAACTTGTCCGGCTGGCTAGTCCAAAAAAAAGTTAAGGTTGACCCCTGGACAAGGCGCAGGTAATTCTGGTAGTCCCAGTCTGGCCCCGCCAGTTCTGGTATCCAGATCTTCTCAGCCTCAGCTCCAGTCTCTCGAGGCGGCTTCCAGCCTGCCCGGACCTGATCTCAGTCAACCAGGGGAAGGTACTCCACCCAGACCTTCAATCCCTGCACCTGATGGCCTGGTTCCTGAGCGGCTAGAGTTCCAAGCCTTGGGTCTTTCCGATGAGGTCCTCAACGTTGTTGAGGCATCCCGTAAGGAGTTGACCAGACAATGCTATGTCTTCAAGTGGAAGAGAATTCTCCATTTGGTGTCAGGATAAGGGGTTGGACCCTTCCTCCTGCTCCTTGGCCAGCATTCTGGACTACCTATGGTCCCTTTCTCAGCAAGGGCTTGGTCAGCAACCTTAAGGAATTGCACCTGGCAGCCATCTCTGCTTACGGGCACGGGCCAGAAAACAGTCGGTGGTGCAGGAGAAGGTGGTCGGGCACTTTTTCAAAGGCTTTGTTCATATATCCCCTCCGGTGCGAGAACCTCCACCTCCGTGGGATCTACTGCTGGTATTGGCTAAGCTCATGGGCAAGCCATTCGAACCGATGCACAGGTGTGACATCTCTCACCTGTCGTGGAAAACCACCGTCTTGGTGGCTATCACATCAGCCAGAAGGATGGGAGAACTCCAGGCACTTTCCATCGAGTCTCCTTATCTGGTCTTCACAGGGACAAGGTTGTCCTGCGCCCCCACCCGAAATTCCTTCCAAAGGTGGTGTCGGAGTTTCACCTTAACCAGGTGTTGACTCTGCCGGTGTTCTACCCCAGTCACACCTTGGAGGCAGAATATAGGCTCCATATTTTGGACCCTAGAAGAACGCTGTCTTATTACAAGGAGTGGATGGCTGATGTTTGGGGAGAGGTTCACCAGCTGTTTGTCACCTACGCTGAATCGCACCTGGCAGACCTGCAGCCAAGTGGACGATAGGCAGGTGAGTCACCTCCCGCATAGATCTCTGCTATAGGTTGGCGGGCATGGAGCCTCCCAAAGGGATAAGAGTTCATTCTACCCGCCACACTGCTGCTTCGGTGGCTGCTTCCAGGGACGTCCCTATCCAGGAAATCTGCAAGGCTGTTACCTGTAAGTCAGTACACACCTTCATTACCCATTACCGCATCGACCTAGAATCATGCCAGGATGCTGGTTTTGGGACCTTGGTTCTCCAGTCCTTATTTCCCAAGTAGGGGGTGTGCGCCTTGCCTCCCTCCTCCAGAGAACTGCTAGGAGTCTGCCAGTAAGTGTGGATAAAACAACATATCCATGTCCCTAGAAATACAGGTTACTCACCTGTAACAGGAGTTCTAGGAATGGTATATGTTGTTCATCCACACAACCCACCCGACCTCCCCGGCTTCGACGCACAACCTGGCTTCCAGCGGGCTAGATCTGGTGTCATGGGGCAGAGCCGAGAGCTTTACCGCCCAGGTGGGTGGGAGGAGCCAGTTTGAAGACCTTCCGGCAAGACTTAAAGCGGCAAGGAACCTCCGAGTAAGTGTGGATGAACAACGTATACCATTCCTAGAACTCCTGTTACAGGTGAGTAACCTGTATTTTCCACCCCCTTGCTAACAGTTACCATAGCATGGTCAGCTTCAAAATAGTATCCAGTTTGACTACTTCTAAAAAATATTACTAAGATATTTGTATATAAGAGAGCTAATATTAACTTAATTAACAGTGAACTGTCTGACATTGATTGGATCAAATTGGTTAAGGACCGTACACTAGAGAATATGTGGAGCTTACTGAAATCTAAAATTTAGAAACAGCACAGACTTTGTATACCAAAACTGTAAATAAATAAATAAATAAACAAACCAGAACCCCAGAAATAAACTGAAATGGTTGAATCATAAAATACTGAAGCACATCTTCAAAAAGAAAAAATTATACAAAAATATCTGTCTTAATAAATCCACTATTAGATGGGAGTCTTTTAAGAGGACTAGAAACACTTACAAACATATGATCAAAAAGCAAAGGGAAACTGAGTGTACAGTGGTAGACCTCAGCACAAAAGGAAACAAAACTTTTTATAATTATATCACTTCGTTGAAGAAACCTTCATGTTTATATATTTATTTATGTCTTTGGTAATTGGGTAACTGAGCTGATCCACAGGACCATTCAAACACCATGAAGTCTTGCTATATTATGACAATTAGCAGTTAGCCACAGCACTTGAACTGTCAGATCTTTACGAAGCCAACACTAAGCAAAAGTCTGTGTGGAAAAAACCCTACACTAGCCAAATGGCTACCTACTAGTAGAATAACAATAACAGAAACAACAACAACAATATCACCCCTAACATAACACTATTGGTCCCTCCCCAAAAGACAGAAGTCCAGGAGGGGCCAAACATACAACCAAAAACAGAAATACCTAGTTTTCCTAATCCCAAAGAAAAGGGGAAAAGGGAAAAGAGCTATACGGCATGACACAGTGTTTGCACTAATTTGCCAAACCCTTACCCAAGTAGAAGTTCCTGAGAGGGCAGGTTGGGGTGGTCGAGAATATAGCAAGACTCCATGAGAAGAAAAGCAATTACTAAAGTGAGTAATTTTTTCTTCAAACACCATGAAGTCTTGCTATATTATGACAATTAGCAGATTACACAGCAGTACCTCCATGGAGGAGGCCAGAACCTACTTAGGAAATGGAGGCTCTAGGCTGTGCTCAACCGAGCACATCTCCTGGACTGGACATCCAGGAGTAATGCTCGGCAAGGTGTGAACTGTTTTCCAGGTGGCGCTTGACAGATTTCCAGAATGGGAATATTCCAGCCGCTAGAGATGCAGCTGTACCCTGGTGGAATGGCCCTCAGTCCTGAGGGGGTTCTCTACCTAGTTTTTGGTAGCAAATTGGATACAGAGACAATCCACCTGGCCAATTGTCCTCTTAGTGGCAGTTTTCCCTTGCCAACCTAGCCATAGGTAAGGAAGAGTTGGAGGGATTCAACCTGTGACCGTTAGTGCTCCAAATAGTAGCTTAAAGCTCTTTTGACGCCCAAACTGTGCACCTCCCTCTCACCTGAGGAAGAATGCTCAGTGAAAATACTGGAAGGAGATGGATTGATAAGAAGGAAATCTGAAACCACTTTAGGTAAAAACTTTCTGTTAGTCCTGAGACTACTCTTATCTCTGTGAAAAGAAATAAAACTTTTCCACTGACAGGGTTTGTAACTCACTTATGCTGGCAGAAGTGATGGCCACTAGGAAAACAGTTTTCCAAGTTAGGAACTTAAGGTCTGCTGAAGACAGAGGTTCAAAGGGGTTGCATTAACTGAGCAATGCAAACATTAAGGTCCCCAGGCAGGGGCTGGGACCCGAAAAAGGAGTGTAGTGTAAACCCCTTAAAAACTTGGAAACACAGGGTGAGAAGAAAGGGAGGCAGGCTTTCCTGCTGATATAAAAGCAGAGACAGCTGCCAGATGAACCTTTAAGTAGCTGGCCTGAGGCCTAAGGAATTAAGATGGACCAAGTAGTCCAGCAAAATGGGCAAATCAGCAGATTCTGGGACAATTTGCTTCAGAACACCAGATGGAGAACCTCTTCCATTTGGAATTATAAGTGGCCCTAGTGGAAGGCTTCCTAGAGGCCTTTAAAATATCAAGGACACCGTGAGAAAGGTGTAAATCAGCAAATTCTAACTCCTCAAGAGCCAGCTGAGGTGGAGGGATTGAGGTCTGATACCAAACTCTCCCTGGGCACAAGTCAGCAGGTTGTGGACCCTGGGAAGGCCCAGGGAGGGTGGACTGTCAGGACAGAAGCAGTGGGTACCAGGGTTGCCTGGCCCAGTCTGGTGCAATCAGAATCACTTTGCAGGGCTGGGATCTGATTTTACCAACACCCTGAGGAGAAGGGGAAGGGGGGAAAGGCATACAGGAACTTCCCTTCCAATCCAACAGAAAGAGCGCCCAGGGGACTGAGCCCATTACTGGAGGCCTGCAACAGAACAGAGGAAGTTGGTGGTTGTCTGGGGCTTGAAAGATCTATATGAGGAGTGCCCCATCTGGCAAAACTGACCCCAGCACTAGGGGATTCAAAGACCATTCTGTGATGACCCTGAGAAATCCTGTTGAGGGCATCCGCTTAGACATTGTCCTTCCCTGGAAGGTGAACTGCTAGCTAGGGAGGTGTTCAGAGTAAGCCAGAGACCACAACTTCATTGCTTCGGTGCACAAGGCTGATGACCGAGTGCCCCTGCTTGTTGATGTACCACATTGTTGTGGTATTGTCTGTCCTGACCTGAACTACTTTGTTCTGGACAGATGCTGAAAAACCTGAAGAGCTAAAAGACATCTCTGAGTTCCAATAGGTTGATGTGGAGCAGAGATTCCTGGGAGACCACACTCCCTGAGTGGAAAGGTCGTGAAGTCGCCCACCCAGCAAGGAGGCATCCGTGGTGAGGGTGAGGAATGAGAAATGGGAATGAAGGGACTCTTGTCTTAGATTGCTCTGATCCTGCCACCACTGAAGAGCTAGAATCAGAGTTGGGGTCACTGGGACCAATTTAGTGAGGGGTCCCTCCTTTGGGACCAATAGGCCCTCAAATGAAACTGAATGTCTCTCATCTGGAATCTTGCTCCTTGCACTACAGCTGTGGAGGCAGCCATGTGCCCTAGAAGTTGCAGAAAGTGCCTTGCTGGTCGAGAGACCCGCAGGGTGAAAGAGGATGCCAGGGCAATCAGCTTCTCTACCCTTTCCGAGGGGAGAAATGCCCTGGCCAACTTTGTGTCCAATTCTGCACCTATGAAAGTTAGTACCTGAACTGGTTCTAGAACTGACTTTGGTAAATTCAGCAGGAATCCCAGGGAAGTGAGAAGCTGCTGGGTGACTTGCAAGTGGGATTTTACCTGATCTGGGGACTGACCCACAATGAGCCAGTCGTCCAGGTAGGGAAACACAGCAACCCCTTGCCTTCTTAAATGAGCCACTACCACAGCTAGACATTTTGTGAATACCCTTGGAGCAGAGGTAAGACCGAAGGGCATTGCTCTGAACTGGTAGTGACCTGAGGGCAGTTCAAACCTGAGGTATTTTCGGTGAGAAGGCCTGATCAGGACATGAAAATAGGCATCCTTGAGGTCCAGGGAGGCTAGCCAGTCCCTGGCCTGAGGGAGGGCAAAATCATTGCCAGAGTTAACATTTTGAACTTTGTTTCAAAAGATGCTTGTTCAGGTACCTTAAGTCTAGAATGGGCCGCCATTCTCCTGTCTTTTGGGTAAGAAAGTATCTGGAGTACAGCCCTTGCCCTGGTGACAAGGAGGAACCCCTTCCACTGCTTTGCAGTCTAGGAGGAAGAGACCTCTGCTTCCAAAGCAAGGGCCTCTAAAGGGCTTGAGGTGAAAATGTCTGGTTCTCATCTTTGGAAACTGTTTGAAGCTGAGAACCAGACCCTGGCTTACTCTACCTCCAGAACCCATTTGTCCGGTTAGGGACACCCAGTTCTGGCTGAAATAAGCCAACCTGCCTCCAACTGGTACAGGAGAATGGCCCTGGGCACCCCATCAGGGTGCCTGCTTGGCAGTAGCCTTAGGCTGAGGGGTGGGGGACGGTTTACCTGCGCCTCGCCTACCTCTGCCTCTGAAAAAAACCCTCTGTGCAAAAGCAGAGGAGGCTTGGGATTAATAAAAAGGCCTGCCCCTACCTCTGGGAGTGTGGCTCTGTGGAGTGGCATGCCGCTCCTTGGCCTGGGCACTTTTGTAGGTAGTTCTGTATTCATCCATCTTTTTCATATAATTTTCCGTTTGCTCTCCAAACAGAGAATTTCCCACCACAGGAAAATCCATAGCCTTTGACTGAGTATCCTGTGACAGATTAGTGCACCTGAGCCATGCCAACCTACGGAAAGCTACAGAAGTGGCCATGACCCTAGAGGAAACATCATTAACATCTACAGCAGTATGAAATTGAACTTTAGAGGCTTCAATGCCATCAGCAGCCACCTGTTCCAATTCACTAGCCAGCTGGCCATGGGCCTGCTTGGCTAACTGCAACACTGTATCCCATCTAGATTTCTGATATCTAGCCACATAAGCCATATAATTTGCCTGCCTGAGTCCCAAAGAAGCTGCCATATACTGTTTTTCGCCATGGCATCAATCTTCCTGGAATCTTTTATCAGGAGGATGTGAGGCCAGGGATATTAGCCTTGTCACAGGCTGCAGCTTGTACCACACCTACATGACTACACTGCTCAGTGAGGAAGTCTGTATCAGGCCTGATAAAGTATACCTTCTGTCCATTTTTTTATCTACAGGAGGGACAGAATGAGGATTTTTAAAATTTTGTTGTTTGCTTCCTAAATGACCTATGCAAAGGAATAGACAACCTCCTAGACTCTGGGATATCCATCATCTCAACATAATCAGGCTCCTCTTGCTCATCCACAGCCTCTTCCAAGGGAAGCTGAGAGTTTCTGCAACCTTTGTAAAACATAAAATGAGAAGGGGACTCAGACAGCATAGGGGAGATTCTAATGGTCTGTCTGGAGAAATGTCCGTTCAATGGGCACGCTCCAGACCCCTCCCAGCCACATACATAATGATCAAAATCTTCCTCCCTCCTGTGGTTCATAAAATTCCTCAACATCATACTTGAACCACTGGAACCGAACGAACCAACCTTTGCCAGCTGTTGGTGGTCCGGCCGTCCCTGAGACAGTGACTGGACAATCTGTATGGTATTTTAGTTATCTCTGCAGCAGTTGGAGAGGCAATCTTGCACTCCAGACCTGCTGATTTCTTAGATTTTTTACTGGGACTGGTTCCTCAGAACCAGCCTTCCTTTGCCCGAGGAAGTCTCGCCTGGTCAGAGGCACTCCCTCTGGTCCAGTGGGTGCTGGACCGGGCTGGCCATCCGGGTCAGCGACTTTTGGCCTCTCGCTCCTGAGCCGCCCAATCTTTTCTCCAGGGTGGCTGCAGGAAACTCTACACACCTGGCAGTCTGACAGGAGGTGGTCAGCCCCAGACAATAAACACATGTGGTGTGTGGGTCAGCCCAGCAGCAAGGCTTCCCCACAAACATCACAGTGTTGAAACCCAGTGGGCCCGGTTTTCTTTTGGGTTTTCTCAGACATAATGCCAGCCTATCCAAAACTTGCCCTTTTTATGGTAAGTGCAGCAAGACACCTTATCGGTTCCTAACTGTGTCACGGTATTTGAAAAACCCAATTTAAGAGATAGGTTTTTAGAACCGATAAGAACCGGAACTGCACTCTAAAAGCCCAAGCTATTATTTAAAATTGTTTTTTAGAACCGACGGTTCAAAACCGAACCGATAATTAATTTCACACAGACTTTAAAATCCTGTACTTACAGTTTACCAGATAGAGCTTTGAACCGAAATGCGGTAAAATAAATACTTATTGTCAGGTTAAAATGAACCGAAAACACTCGCTTGAACCGAGAAATGAACCGAGCTGAAGGAGCAGATCTCCGGAGCGACTGTTCAGTGAAGCGAGTAAAGAATCTGACAGTTTCAGTTTGAAACTAGCCAGATAGAGTTTTCAGCAAAGGCCCGCGCTTTAAATCTCAGGTCAGCCTGAGTTAACTCCTTCCTCTCCAGGGCAGTTCAAGTGCTGTGGCTAACTGCTAATTGTCATAATATAGCAAGACTCCATGAGAAGAAAAGCAATTACTAAGGTGAGTAATTTTTTCTTTTCAACCATGACCCGGGCAACAGGTGGCAACAAGAGTAAAACATCAAAATGAAATATAGTAGATGGGTAGTATTCAATACACAGGAGGTAGTACATAAATATAAAATGCACACAACTATGGTGACAGCGAACACCACAACATGTAATTGGAAGTGCAGCACAGTGAGATTCACATTAAAATACAAAGCAGTACAGTCAGCAATGCTTTCAAGAAATAACAGGCATGCAATAGCCTGACTAACATAAAAAGGATTGCTTACCAGTGATAAGCAATTAGTACTAAAACAGGTAAAACATAGGTAGCATGGGGAGACATAGATCATACTCTAAGCAGGTTGAAACTCAGGAAGCCCAGGGAGACATAAGTCATTCAGTACCACTTTCCTAGTAGCTAAGGGTGGTTTTCGTACACCCGAGTTGTCAAGAAGGCAGCTACACATAGATTCAGTGATGAGCCAGGCTTTCAGGTTAGTTCTGAAAGACAGGTGGGAAGGGGATATAAGGATAGATGATGGGAGGTGGTTCCAGAGGGAGGGGGCAGAGACAGAGAAGGCATTGCTGCCCATGCATGTTGATGTGCGTGGAACCTCTAGAGGGGAGATGGAGGAGGCCCTGAGATTCCTAGCAACCGCTCTCTCAACCAGTAGTGAGGCATAGGAAGACAAGGTGTAGTCAGATCTATCTTGAAGAGGGAACCAACCTAGAGACTGATAGAGCACACAGTGGTGGGTAGCATGGGGAGCCTGAAGGACAAAGCGACAAATTAAATTATATGTGGTGGTGAGGCAAGATCTGAGAGAAGTGGGGACACAAGAGTAGACTGGGGAACAGTAGTCGAGAAGGGGCAGGAGATTGCCTCTGCGCAGTTGCTAGGTGAGCCTCATCTGTCAGAAATTGCTTAAGGCTGTAGGCAGCACCTAGCTTCTGGTGAATCTTCCTCACCATGATAGTAATGTGATCTTTGAAGGCAAGAGAGGAATCAAGGGTCACACCTAGATATTTAAACGTGGGGACAGTTCCGGAGGGAGTGCCTGCTGGTGTGATTATAGTGAGGGATGAGTTTGATTTATCAACCTTGGCGATGAATGGTTTAGAACCAAAGAGCATTGCTTTGTTTTTGTTTTTTGTTAACAAGTAGTTTACTAGAGAGGAACCAGCTGTGTGCAGCACCATAGTTGAGAGTGAGGGTGACAGAGATGGAATACAAGGATTTGTCACTGTGATAAAGTAGTAAGTCATCTGCATATAGTGGGACATTACCGTTTATGCTAGCAACAGGGAGAGCATTGATGAACATTGAGAACAGAAGTGGGCCAAGGATGGAGCCTTGGGGAATGCCAGCGTGAATGGGTAGGGAGTCAGATGAAACTTTTCTTATGATCACTGACTGGGACCTGTTAGAGAGGTATCTGCAGACCAATCAGCGGTTTTAGGGAAGCAGCCAGATTGAGACAGTGTGTTACGGAGAAGTTTGTGATCAACAAGGTCGAAAGCTTTCAACAATTCCACAAACACAACACCTGTAGCCGTACCCATGTCCATATTCCTGAGGACATGATTGGTGAAGAGAGCCAAGGCAGAGGAGGTACTATGATGGCTGCGGAAACCATGCTGGAGTGGACATAGGAGATTGTGCTTTTCTAGATGTTCAGACAGTTGATAGTGAACAACTTTTTATAGTTGTTTACTTTATTGTGGGAGGAGGGAGATGTGCCTGTAATTCTCTGGGGCGAGGCGATCACCTGTTTTGAAAACCGGCACCACAGGTGCATGCTCCCAGGAGTCAGGTACTGTAGATGTTGTGAGAGCAAGATTGAAGAAATAGGTTAGAGGTCTAATAATGGCTGGGGAGATGATCCTTAGAAAAGGCGTAGAGGCCGTCGCTACCCGGGCTCCTTTTGGTAGGCAGGGTCTTTAGCAGTTTAGTAGTGACACTCTGACCAATGACCCTGAAGTTATAAGGGGGTAGGTGGCATTTGCTGAGGAACCAGGATAAGTACTGGAAGCATAACTGTCATGTTCTGTGACAGTCTGGGGGGGGATTTTGCTAAGATACACGGATAGATCTGTAAACATAGAGTTGAAGGTGTCTGCAATCTTGATGGGGTCATCAGTTGGGCCAGTGGTGGATGCAAGTTGTATTTGCTTTTTTGATTTTGGATTTGTGAGGGATCTTATAGAGGCCCAAAAACAGCGGGGGGTGCCCAGGGTATTTTTTTGCAGATTAGTGAAATAGCTACATTTCAGTGATTTGGCTGATTGTTTACATGAGTTGTGCAAGCGTCTGTATTCATTCCAGAGTTGTGGCGATGGAGAAGCTTTGAAGGCCCTCCATTTGGAATTCTTGTCCTTCATTTGGGCCAGCAACTCTTTGGATCACCAACTGGTGTACCCACCTCTGACCCTCCTAGTGGTGATGGGGGAATGTTTATCCTGAAATCTTTGCAGTACATCAGTGAAGTAGTTAACCTTGGAAGAGATGTCATCAAGAAGGTAGAGAGCAGACCAGTATATGGTCTTAGCATCAATTAGGACAGCGTTGTGGTCAATATTGTTAAACGTCCTGAAAGACAGGAGTTTAGGAGGGGATGGCTAGATCTTGTGGTTGACACGACATAAGTTGTGAGTATGGTCACTAATAGAATCGGAGATAGTACCTGCTTGGAACACTAAATCCGCCCTATTTGTCATAAGCCAGTCTAGCGTTGTATGGTTTAGTGAGTGGTGGTTAAACCTGGTAGGTAGTGACTTGCTCTAGGTAGTGGGGCTTTAATAGGGTAGTACAGTCAGTGTCTGGTGCAGCCAACCAGTTGAGATTAAAGTCACCAAGGAGGATGGTATCTCTCAGTGGTGTGGCAGAAGCAAGCCCATCTAGGAAGTTGGATAGGCCTTGAACACATCCTGGCGGGGGGTTGTAGCAGCAGCCTATATACAGTTTTTTTGATGCCCCTAGGGTTAGTTCAGCCAGGATCCATTCGCTCGAGGAAGTAGGGGTAAAGCAGCCAGTAGTGGAGGCAGAGATGTACTCCTGCACATATAGCACAACACCCCCACCCTTTTTTCTTCCTGGTCTTTTCCAGGTGAAGCAGGGTATAGCCAGGTAGTAAGTACAAGACCGAGTCATGGTATAATCGTAGTCATGTCTCGGAGAGGCCAAGTATGTTAGGTTTGTACAATGCCACCCATGCCTCTAATTCAGTGAACTTAAATGGCAAGCTACGTACATTCTTATGTGCAGCTCTAAGGCCAACTTTTCTAGTCCAAGTGGTGTTGGCATGGTCAGTGTGAATGTTTGTGGGGCCTGGGTTGCTTTCCACATCACCCGCTAGGAGGAGGAGGGAGAGGAGAGGCATGTAGAAGGGAGCCAGCATGGGGGCTTAATGGTGAGGGAGTGGAGAAAAAGACCAAGCGTGCGATGTTCCTGGCTGGATAGCAGTGCCAGCGTCTGTGAAACCATAGGAGTAAGGTTGTGCTGAGACCTAATGAGTTGGGTGATAGGTAGTGAGCATGCTGAGGAACAGGAGTGTAGGCATTGTTGCTTCAGAGCAAGTATCCTGGCACAGCAATCAGTGGCATAATGTAGACCAGTCAGGGCGATTGTCACTAAAATGAGCAAATAAAGGTTCCTCATGTCCCTATGTGGAGTGGGATTACATCTCCTGAGCCAAAGAAAAGGTGTTGCTACAAAAATTATATGTGGGTTGGTTATTGTCGCTTTGAGAGTTTGCAAATCTAAGATAAGGGGCAGGGTGAGGAAGAGCATTTAAAGAGTGCCAGGGTTGGGGGAGGGCAGGTGGGAGAAAATTACCCCAGAGAAACAGCTAAAGAGAGAAAGCTAAAACAGTGAGCCCCAGCTTGCCCCAGAGAAATCGGTGAAGAAGCGCTCCTATTTTCAGAAGATGGAGTTCAGGCAGACTGATTGGCCACCAGAGTTTTCCAGTCACTGGAGGAGGTGCTCAAGTTTGAAAAATGGCCAAGGAGCGCCCCAGCTATTACATCTGGCCAGCCTGGGGAAAGCAGTCTTGGGCAGGCACAGGATGCAGAGGAGGCAGCCGTGGCTAAGCAGATTCCGCTGGCCCGCCACCTCAGAAGCAGTGGCACCTCAGTCAAGGGCAGATAGCCGAGGTCTGGGGAGAGAACAGAGCGAGCAGGGTGTTAATAGTGCAGTGGAACAAAGGCAGGGAGAAGAATACAGCAGGGGGACAGACAGAGAGGGACAGGCATGCGTGGGAAGGTCAGTGTAAATTCATTATAATTAACATTTTAATAAGTAGAGGTACTTGACTAGAAATAGGGTTTTACACAGCAATCAGCAGTTCCATTAAATGATTTTACAGCTGGTAGAAACAACTGCATATGTAATCTTAGCCAGCTTAAGTAATTGATAAATTATATGCTCAAAACCTAACACAAATAACGTATTTCCACTTTCAAAAATTAGCCCCACAGAAAGAGCTAAAGAGAAACAGCTAAAACAGTGAGCCCCAGCTTGCCCCAGAGACATCGGTGAAGAAGCGCTCCTATTGTCAGAAGATGGAGTTCAGGCAGGCTGATTGGCCACCAGAGTCTGCCAGTCAGTGGAGAAGGTGCTAAAGTTTGAATAATGGCCAAGGACGGTCCCAGCTATTACCTTCTGATCGGCCTGGGAAAGCAGTCTTCGGCGGGCACTGGGATGCAGAGAGGCAGCCTGCCTAGGCAGATTCTGCTGCCTGGCCGCCTCGGGAACAGGGCACGCCATCAAGGCAGACAGCCAGCGCCTTCAGCCGGCCTGGGGGAAGCAGTCTTCCGTGGGCACAGGATGCATAGAGGTGGCCGCGGCTGATCAGATTCTGCCACACTGCCTGCTTAGGAACAATGGCACCTGGTCAAGGGCAGACAGCCAAGGTCTTCGGCCTGGGGGAAAGCAGTCTTCACCGGGCACAAGATTCAGAGAGGCTGCCGCGGCTAAACAGATTCTGCCACTCCACCACTTTGGGAACAGTGGTGCCCGGTCAAGGGCAGACAGCCAAAGTCTGGGATTTCGCCACTCGGCCGCCTTGGGAACAGTGGCGCCCAGTCAAGGGCAGACAGCCAAGATCCATGTAAGGTGAGACCACTTAGTAACCAAACAAATTCAATAAATAACCCCAAAGATATGGCTAATCTTTTAAACGATCATTTTCATAGATCCTTCGCAGATGAATCTGACAATAACTGTGAAACTATACCCAAAAACATCAATACCATACTAGATAGCACCTTCACTTAAGAAGAAATTAATATTGTGTTAAAAAATATCAAATGGGGTTCCTCTCCCAGTCCTAACGGGATAACTCCAGACATGCTTAAAATCATACATGAATATATCATTTTCCCTCTTCAGTTAATTTTTAATCTCAGTATTCAGACAGGCCAGGTTCCTGTAGTCTAGCACACGGCAGATGTTATACCCCTACAGAAAAAAGGAGACAAGGGTAATATGGACAACTATAGACCGACCAATCAATCTTACACCAGTTTTATGTAAAATAATGGAAGGGATTATCAAAGACAAACTTGTATCTTCTTTTGGAAATGTTAACCAACACTGGTTTTCTAAAGGGTGTTCTTGCGTCACAAATCTGCTTTGCTTTACAAGCGTGTTAGTCGAAGGCTAGATAATACTACACCCTGTGAGGTAATTTTTTTAGACTTCAAAAAGGCTTTCAATTCAGTTACATATTGGGCACTTCTTAAAAAATTAGATACTTTCGGAATCCATCCAAGTTACATTAACTGGAATAAAAATTGGTTAATAGGTCACATGCAAAGAGTTGTCATCGACTGCCACACATCTGGTTGGAAACCCATATTGAGTGGTGCCCCTAAAGGGTCAGTTTAAGTCCCATTAATATTTCGAATTTTCATAGCTGACCTATCATCAAACACCAGCAGTTGGATAATAAAGTACAGCGATGATTGCAAAATCGGCGGAACTTGTTCAACTCTAGAAGACAACCTTAAACTCCAATAAGATTTAGATAAAATTAATAACCTGGTCCAAAAAATGGAAGTTATTTTTTAACAACAGCAAATGCAGCATTATGCATCTCGGCCCTCGAAACACTGAATACAGCTATACACTAAATGAACAACAATTAAAAAAATCAGAATCCGAGAGGGACTTGAGTGTCATTATAAACAATAACTTCTCCTTTGAAAATCAAATTACTGAAATCATTAATAAAGCCAACAAGTTCTGGTAGGCCATCAAGAGAAACATTATATCAAAGGATGAATCTGTAATCCTTCCATTATACAGGGCATATATCCATCCCCTTCTGGACTATTCATCTCAATTATGGTGTCCATATAAAAAAATATATATATCAAACGTTTAGAAAAAATCCAAAGAAAAGTTACAAAATTTGTGCGGAAAGCAAATGACATATTATGAATAAAGGCTTAATAAATTTGGGCTGCTCTCATTAGAAACAAGAAGACTGAGGGGACCTCTTATTAGCCAGGGATAGTATTGGTGATTATTATCTTATGACAGAAATTGGCCTACATGTTAAACAAATTAATATTTCACACAGGGTCGCTCCATTATAGTTAAACGTTATCGTTGTATTTCAAAAATTGAGCAGATTACTTCTTTGAAAGAATAATAAGACTGTGGAATTCTCTTCCCGTATGTAATTGTTAGTGACTCAAAGGATATTTTTAAAAATAAGTTAGACAAGTTCATGCTTTCTGACATTCCTTTCTGTTGTTATGGGTGATAGGCAGGAGTTTCATGTGGGCTTACGCCTTTTGCTTCTTCTCAGTGTCTTAGTGAATTTTAGTGAATCTTTACAGACTTAGCCCAAATTGGGGCACAAGTACCCCACCAAGGATGATTTATTGTCACAGTACTAATGTGTCAGATTTGGTTGTACCCCTTGTTTCATTGTGTATATGCCATGTGCAGTTGTAAGTGCTTTTATATTGGTAAAGCAATAAGAAAGTTTAAAGGAAAACTACATGCAGAAATCATTGTCTCACCTGGACACGAGCCTTGTCTCATTGTACCTTTCACAGTCACCAGTTTATAAATAAGTAAAAACATGTGTTGTACGCTTGGTTTTTGTTTCTCTAATTGTTCTGGCATTCTGTTCTCTGTGTCTGTTGGTATCTTTTTTTTTTTTTTTTTTTTTAAGCTTTTCCCTGCCAGTTTCATGGCTCCTGGAGGTAGCCATGCAGGTGTCTTTTATTGCCTTTAATCTGTTGGAATTTTCCCAGAATGCTTCTGGGAATGACGTCAGTTAGACCTAGGACTAGAACTAAGAGTCCAGGATCGTAGTTATAATTTGGTCACAGCATCCAAAAGCAGTGTCTATTATTATACTGTATGTGTGGCAGTTTTCTTTGTAAAATGCTGTCACTGGATGATAATAAAGCTGTTCCAACTTTGAAGGTCGTATGTCTAATTAGCATAATTCCCAGAGGCATTCTGGGAAAATTCCAACAGATCAAAGGCAATGAAAGAAGCCTGCATGATTACCTCCAGGGACCATAAAACTGGCAGGGAAAAGTAAGAAAACAAAATATTTAAAAATGCCACTTACACTGGGGAAAAGACAACTAGAAACAATCGGAGAAACAAAAGCCCAGTGCACAGCATGTGTTTTATAATGTTTGCATGTAGTTTTCTTTAAAGATCACATAGGTAAACATAGCATGCGGTTGCTAAAGAGGCCAAAACAGTGCTTTGGCAGCTCATATAGTGAAATGTGGATCTCACCATCATAATATATTTCTTGGAAGTGAAAAAGTGGATGTTGGTCCCAGAAGGTGACCTAGATAAATTATTGTTCAGGCCTACTGGCAATTTAGGTTGCAAGCACATCACAAGAAAAAGTCTAAATGAGAGCTCAGCTCACCCCACTCCTGTGAATTACAGTACTTGACACGCCCCTTTGCTGTATTAATTTGAGAGAATTGACAAATAGTTTTTGATGCATGTAAAAATAGATTCGGATACGGAACACATCTATACATAGTATGGCCTCTCAATCTAACAGTATTCAACTAATTTATTACTGGTGTGGCTTGCCATTAAATTTTGTTGTTAATAAAACGGTTCTTAACCACCATATAAAACTCACTAGACACTTATTGCACTACTTTGCATTATTGTTTACATTAGCTATGTTATTTCTTACACTGTATCAACTTGTGTTTGCATATTTTGTAGTTATTTTTGCACTGTCACTTTAAGTTTGTAAAAAAAAAAGATGGGCACCAATGACACATATCAGCCTTGAAAAAGCGCAACAGCATGAAATATTGGCGGCTGTCCTGGGAGCTACCACTACTGTGATCTGGAATAAATATTCTAATATTATCTTTTGACTGGTGTCGGTCCTCTGTGTGCCCTGACTGCATCTGAGCTTTTTCTTTCCACTAGAACTGATTCCCACTAGGCTCCAGTCTCTCCGCTATTTAGCTACCATCATCCAATTGATACTTGATATCTGGATGGTTAGTCTCATCGCAGTGGAGTACTGGACCAATCAGAGTACAACTTTCACAATGCTGAATATGTCACAGTTTCATGGTACAGCACGAAGCCAAGAGTTGAAATCAAAGATAAATAGTTTGATGTTCAAACAACTGTTTAAAAGCTATAACTAGTAAACTGATGTTGTATGATTCAATATGCAATGGTCAGACTCTAAATACTCAAAATATCATCACTTGGGAGGGGCATGATTTTCTAACCTATAAGTTATGGTCCTGCCCTCACACTTGAAAATTTAATTAATATTTTGTGTCTGGCTATTGCATATAGGTTCATGGGTTGTTTACAGTTTCAGGAGGCTTACACCTATTGTGAACTTGCCACCTCAGTTACTTAAAGGTGGTACTCATATTTCTTTGGAACCATGTAAGCATCTAGTCAATTTTAAGGTAACTATATTGTTACTCTCCACTATTTGTTTTGGTAAAGTATTCAGATACTAACTATTCTCTGAGTAAACCACTTGCCTCTCCTTATTGTTTTATTAATCTCACCTTTAATTTATTGTCATGATCTAGTTTCCATCTTTGTGTAATAGTTAACTAATCCTATTGTTTCCATTAGTACTTGATCCTTAAGAGCTTTGTATGCCAGACAGAAGTCTCCCTAGTTCTTCTGTATTCCATAGAGCAGAGGTCCAATTTTTAATCCTTTCAGAGTAGCTAAGGTAACAATTTTTTTTTTTTGTGGCTTTCCTCTGCATTTTCTCAATGAGTTTTTTTCCCTAATGTTTTGGTGCTCAAAACTGAGCAATACTCTAGGTGAGTCTCACCAAACTACAGTATAAAGGAACAGCAACCTCTGGCTTTCTACTCTTAGTTTATCTCAATATACAACCAAGTATTTTATTATCTTTTTGAACACTAAATTTGTTGTGTGTATCATTTAGCTTATCAGTTACTAGCATGCCCAGGTCTTTCTCATCTGTTGTTGTTTGAAGACAGTGACCCTTGAGGGTGTATGAGAACTTCGGATTATTATGGCCCAAGTGCATGATTTTACACTTGTTCTCATTAAACATCTTATTTTGGTTCACCCAATTGTTAAGATGATTAATATTTTCTTGGAATTCCTTTCCAGATTTGGGATCAGTCACTATAGCTCTGATTTTACAATTGTCGGCATGTTTGCACATCCATGTAGTTCTGTATGCCTGCATGGATGAAACTAGAATATTAAATAGGGTTCATCCCAGGACCGATCCCTGAGGAGTCTGCTAGTTACCCGTCCCCACACTGACAAATGGGCTTTAATCACGACTCTCTGTGTTCTCATGTCGAGTCATGAAATTATCCAGTTTATGATGTTAGGATGGAGTTGAATGTTAATTAAGTGCTCAACAAGGATTCTATGGGACACTGTATCAAAAGCCTTGGCATAATCTAAAAACAGTATGTCTACTGGCATTCCTTTATTGAGCGCTGCATTCATCGGCTTGATTAATAAGGCAGGATCTTCCACCATGTGTTACGTTATATCTTGTAGCCTATTTTGATTTAAGTGAGTGATTATTATTTTCTGCAGAAGACTAGGTTTGCTGGCAAAGGCACCTAGCTTCACCTGAGCTCTTTTCTTCCAGGTTTGCTTGTAAGGACAGAGCAAGGAAACAGATTAAGGCAGATTTACTGTGTGTTACTATTTTCTGCTATACTCACAGGGTTTGTTACTTTTTTTGGCTAACATTTTACTACTTTATTGTTCTCTGATTCAAATTGCTGTTGCAGGGTATACTTTCTGCTGCATTATTACAGGGTGTGCCTACAGGTTTGTTACTGTTTTGTGCTTACAGATTACTGCTGTAATCTTCTGATTAAAATTTATATTTTGCAAGGTATATCTTCTGTTACTGTTTTATTTTTCTCTGTAGCAAAGTGTTTTTGCAGGGTATATTTTCTGTGAAATTGTTACAGGTGGTGCTTACATTTCCAGGGACATGGATATGTTGTTCATCCACACTGTCTGGCAGGTTCCTTGCCGATTTAAATATTGCCGGAAGGTCTTCAAACTGGCTCCTCCACCCACCGGTTGGTAAAACTCTTAGCTCCGCCCCATGGCGTAGATCTTCCTTACGGCTGGAAGCTCAGGTTCCCTCCTTAACGCTGTGCGTGATGGAGCTGGATCCTAATTCTTCGGTTCGTCCGAAACTCGTTTAAAATTTTCAAGACTTCGGTCTTCCTTTTCCCTCACGTCTGCGATGGACAAATCGACTCCCGGTTTTCGGCGGAGCCCATGTGTGCAGAAGATGTCCAGGACGGATCCGCACTCCATGTGCGTCTACTGCCTCGGCCTAGAACATGACCCGTAAGCCTGCGAGTCTTGCTGTTCATTCTCAGCCAACGTCTTGGAGGACCATGCTGCCCGGTTGAAGCTCGGGTGCCCTGAGAAGTGCTACCTGCCGGTTAAGTCGAAAGAGGCCCGTTGGGCGGTTACCGTGGCGGCTGGCTCGGCTGAGCAGCTTGAGCAGATAATCGCCCTCGAGGAGGAGGCGGCCCAGGCCACATCTTCCTCCTCCTTGGTCGCGGCATTTATCCCGCTTGCCTTGGGTACCTTGTATTCTGCTTCGTTCAAGGAGCTTTGCCATTCCCTTTCCACGAAGGGAGAGGGGCCATCGGGACATTCCTCGGTCCAAGAAGAAGGATCCCAAGGGTAAGTCCCATCGTCGGCGTTCATGGGAGTGGGAGAGGTCTCCTTCCCCGGACAGCCGACCGTCGACTTCGGTCGAGGTTGCGGCTAAGGCTGCTGGCTTCACGGCATCCCCGTCAGGTCAGCCGGCTGAGACAGCCATCGATGTGGTCGAGATTTTTCTCGACCCATCAGACGGTTTGTCGACTGGTGAGGCTGGCAACCCGTCTTCGCTGGTTCCCTCGGTGGAAACCGAGGATTTACCTGCGCCATCGGTGCAGCAGTCCCCGGTTAAGACATCCGAGCCGAGGGAGGAGCGGGTGTCCCCTGCTCCTTCCCAGGCCCGCCCTCGGACACACCGAGGTTCTCGGTCTCGGACCTCTTCTCGGTCCAGCCGATCCCACCGACATCGGCGGTCTTGGTCTCGGCACCGAGGTAAGCGGCGATGCTGCTCCTCCTCGTCTTCCTCCTCGGATGAGGAGATGCTTCAGCGCAAATTGTGTCCACCCTACAAGGAGCTGATGTGGCAGCAGTTACTTTTGTCCGGGGCTAAGTCGACTCCGACGCCTTCCCCGGCCATCAAGTGGCTGTCACCCGATCGGCCAAAGCAACCCCTCACTGCAGTCGAGATGCCCATGTCTCTACCGGTTGTTCGGCCTAAACTTGCTGCCCCACCGATTGTGGTGGAACCTCCGCCTCCACAACTGAAATCGGTGGCACCGACCAAGGACTCTCAGTTGGCTCAAGGTCTGCCCCACCAGTTGTCTGTCACCCTCACTCCCGACCGTTCTCGGCAGGTGGAGGGTGGCTCAGGCCCTAGGCAGCTTTTCGCGGACTCTTCGGAGTCCGACGATGACTCATCCCTGTTCTCCAGGCAGGTTGGACGGAGTCCTCCAGGGGCCAGTCACTGACGAAAGCCCATCGTCCTTTATGGGTCTGCTTTGGCTTATCTCGGAGTCCACCGGGATGCAGCTCGAGCCTGTGTCCAAACGGGCCAAGTATCCCCTGACAGAGATACTGGACCGAGGGGATTCACCCACGGAGGCCTTTCCTGTGGCTGAGGCCATTGTCGGCCCAGCCTTGGAGCTTTGGCAGCAGCCTGCTTCCTGTCCTGCGCCCTCGGCCAGGATGGGCAGGAAGTATGCGGTCCCTACCAGCTCTCTGCCCGGGTTTTCGGAGCACCCCTCTGCCGAGGGGTTGGTCACCGACAGCATTTTCAGCGTTCTGGGAATGCCAGGGATGTGGACAAGCCCCCCGACAAGGAGTCCAAAAAGCTGAACTATGCCGGGCGCAAGGTGTATGTTGCGTCCTCCCTCGGCCTCCGCCAGGCCAGCTCGGCCGTGCTGATGGCACACTTCTCCCACACTCTCATTGGCTCCCTGGATGAGGTGATCCCTCATCTCCCGGCCGAGCTCCAGACCACGGTCCGGCAGGTCCGGGACCAGGGTAGGGCAGTGGCGAAGCAGCAGCTCCAGACAGCTCTGGACATAGGGGACTCCTGTGCCAGATCAGTGGCGGCCTGCAGTGGCCATGCGCCGCAGGGCATGGCTGAGGATATCCACCTTTATGGTGGACACCCAGCACAAGTTGGCGGATGTCCCCTTCTTGGGGACCGACCTCTTTGGCCCTGGAGTGGAAGGTCACCTCCAGCGGATCGAAAAGTCCAATGCCACCCTGGACTCTGTCACCTCCACTCAGAAGGACAAAGGCCGCCGTCAGCAGCAGCACAAGTCCTTTTGTCCTTCTGCGCCTGCGGCACGTCCGGCCCAACAGCACCAGCATCAGAGTCAGCAGGCTCGCGCTTGGCATCCCAAACCCAAGCCCGCGGCTTCCTCCAACAGAAGCAGGGAGGTAAGGCCAGGAGGTCCCTCGGCCGGTCCCTCCTCCAAGCCTGCCCAGTGACGGGTTGAGGGTGTCGCCCCAGCCCCGCACTCCCCGGTGCCCCTGTGGGGATGGCTCTGCCACTCTTTCCGCCTGGTCCGCTATCACCATGGACCGCTGGGTGTTGGAGGTGATAGGAAAGGGCCTGCCTCTGGAGTCGAGCAGAACCCACCCTTTTCGAGATCGCGCCTCGGGGCCACAGGGTCCGTGAGCTCGCTGTCGTCCGATTTGAGCCGATATTGCCCTGCTCCTTGAAAAGAGGTGATCAGGAAGGTATGGATCCTCTCCAGACCCGGGTTTGTGTCCAGGTATTTCCTGGTCCCAAAACGACGGGGGCTGAGTGCCCCATTCTCACCTGCACAACCTGAACAGGTTCCTAGGTCTCGGACCTTCAGGATGGTCACTGGCTCAGATAATCCCATCCTTGGAGCAGGCATGTGGTTCTGTTCCCTGGACCTCCAGGACGTGTTCTTTCATGTCCCAATCCGTCTGTCTCATCAGAGATTCCTCCGCTTCAAAGCGGAGGGATCCCTTTACGAGTTCCGGGCCATGCCCTTCGGCCTCTCCCTAGCTCCCAGGGTCTTCAGCAAATGCATGGCAGTGGTGACAGCATTTCTGCGGCGTTGAAGGGTCCGGGTATACCCCTACCTGGATGACTGGCTGATTGCAGTCCCCTCCAGAGCGGAGGTGGAGCGGTCCAGAGATCTGGCCCTCCAGGTTTGCTCGCAGATTGGCCTCCTCATCAATGAGGCCAAGTCGGAACTCGTGCCAAAGCAGGTGATACTTTTCATCGGGGCAGAGCTCGACTCTCTTCGAGCCAGCGCATGGCTCCCAGCGGACAGGGCCGAGGTTCTTTCCTCCTTTGCCCAGTCATTTCTGGTTGGGCAATCACACCCTGCCCTGGACTTCCTACGACTCCTGGGCCTCTTGGCGGCCTGCACCAGCGGGTCCGTTGGGCCTGCTGGTACATGCGCCCCTTCAATGGGGACTAGTCGGGACAGTGGTCACAGGCTTCGATCCATTGGATCAGCTAGTGACAGTGACCCAGGGGATGTGGAACGCTCTCCAGTGGTGGACTGTTCCAGCACATCTGCAGGAGGGCATCCCGTTTGTCCGCCCCGAGCCGACGGTCTCTCTATCGACTGATGCCTCTCTGATGGGTTGGGTTGCCCATCTGGGGGAGCACAGAGCACACGGCCTCTGGTCCCCTCGGCAGTCCCGATGCCACATCAACCTGCTGGAGCTTCGAGCGGTTCGTCTAGCCCTCACCACCTTCGCTCCGTTTCTACGGGGTCAAGTGGTTCAGATCCAGACAGACAATACCACGACCATGTACTATCTAAACCGCCAGGGTGGGACGCGCTCCATGCCTCTGTGCAGGGAAGCTCTCCGCATTTGGTCACTCGTGCGTAGCCTGGAGCCGGATCTCCTTGCCATTCACGTGGCAGGAGCCTCCAACACCCTGGCCGATGCCCTAAGCTGGATAGGGGCTGCATCTCATGAGTGGCCTCTCCTGCCGGAGGTAGTACAAGATCTCTTCTCCCACCGGGGCACGCCTCAGGCGGATCTGTTTGCCTCCAGGCAGAATGCGAAGCTGAGACTGTTCATGCCTGCCCCCCTCAGCAGGGCTCGCTGCAGGGGGATGCCTTCTCGAGGCCGTGGACCCCAGGGCCTCTTCAATGCCTTTCCCCCATTTCCATTGATCCACAAGGTGCTTCTCAAGACGAGGAGGGACAAGGCGCAGGTGATTCTGGTAGCTCCAGACTGGCTCCGCCAGTTCTGGTATCCAGATCTCCTCAGTCTCAGCTCCAGGCTCTCGAGGCGGCTTCCAGCCCGCCCGGACCTGATCTCAGTCAATCAGGGGAAGGTATTCCATCTGGACCTTCAATCCTGGCACCTGACGGCCTGGTTCCTGAGTGGCTAGAGTTCCAGGCCTTGTGTCTTTCCGATGAGGTCCTCAACGTCATTGAGGCGTCCCGTAAGGAGTCGACCAGAAAATGCTATGCCTTCAAATGGAAGAGATTCTCCATTTGGTGTCAGGGCAAGGGCCTGGACCCTTCCTCCTGTTCCTTGGCAAGCATTCTGGACTACCTGTGGTCCCTTTCTCAGCAAGGGCTTCGGTCGACGACCCTTAGGGTGCACCTGGCAGCCATCTTTGCTTACCGAGCGTGGGCCAGGAAGCAGTCGGTGGTGCAGGAGAAGGTGGTTGGGCGCTTTTTCAGAGGCCTTGATCACATATGCCCTCCGGTGTGAGAACCTCCACCTCCGTGGGATCTACTGCTGGTATTGGCTAAGCTCATGGGCAGGCCATTTGAACCAATGCACAGGTGCAATATCTCCCACCTGTCGTGGAAGACCGCCTTCTTGGTGGCTATCATGTCAGCCAGAAGGATGGGAGAGCTCCAGGTGCTTTCCATCGAGTCTCCTTATCTGGTCTTCCACAGGGACAAGGTTGTCCTTCGCCCCACCCGAAATTCCTTCCGAAGGTGGTGTCGGAGTTTCACCTTAACCAGGTGTTGAGACTGCCGGTGTTCTACCCCGATCACACCTCAGAGGCCGAATATAGGCTCCATACTTTGGACCCTAGAAGAGCGCTCGCTTTTTATAAGGAGCGAACGGCTGAAGTTCGGGGAGAGGTTCGCCAGCTGTTTGTCACCTCCGCTGAAGCCGCACCTGGCAGACCTGCAGCTAAAGCGGACAATAGGCAGGTGGGTCACCTCCTGCGTAGATCTCTGCTATAGGTTGGTGGGCATGGAGCCTCCCAGAGGGATAAGAGCTCATTCTACCCACCATACTGCTGCATTGGTAGCTGCTTCCAGGGACGCCCCTATCCAGGAAATCTGCAGGGCTGCTACTTGGAAGTCAGCACATACCTTCATCACCCACTACCACATCGACCTTGAGTCACGCCAGGATGCTGGTTTTGGGGCCTCGATTCTCCAGTCTTTATTCCCTAAGTAGGGTGTGCGCCTTGCCTCCTCTTCCGGAGAACTGCTAGAGTCTGCAAGACAATGTGGATGAACAACATATCCATGTCCTTAGAATAAGGTTACTCACCTGTAACAGGATTCTTGAATGAGGCTGTTCAACCACCCACCCACCCGACCTCCCCCGCTCGACGCACAACCTGGCTTCCAGCGGGCTAGATCTGGCGTCATGGGGTGGAGCCAAGAGTTTTACCACCCGGGTGGGTGGGAGGAGCCAGCTTGAAGACCTTCCGGCAAGATTTAAAGCGGCAAGGAACCTGCCAGACAGTGTGGATGAACAACATATACCATTCCTAGAACTCCTGTTACAGGTGAGTAACCTGTATTTTTGTGACTTTTATTATCTATCATTAGGCTAAGCAAAATGACTGTTTGCTACCATTTTATTTTTTGGCTGAAAGGTTTTTGGTTTGGTCTCAAAGGTGTTGCAGTCTGCTTCTCACATTGAAAGAGCTAATTGCTTTCCTCCCACAGCTCTTCCATGGGATTAGGTGTATAACTGGAGGGGTGGAGTTGACAAATTCTTAGTAATTTCCAACAGAAGGAAGAGTTAAAAGGTCAGATTAGTTGGTGTTTTTTGAAGTGGAAGACTAGGTTTACTGGCAAAGGCACCTAGCTTCATCTGAGCTCTTTTCTTCTTGGTTTGCTTGTAAGGACAGAGCAAGGAATCTTATCAGAGTAAGGAAAGGATGAAGGCTTCTTTTGGCTATGCATATTTACTGTGTCTTACTATTTTCTTTTGTACTCACAGGGTTTGTTACTGTTTTTGCTAACATTTTACTGCTTTATTGTTCTCGGATTCAGATTGCTGTTGCAGGTATACTTTCTGCTGCATTATTAAAGGTGCACCTACAGGTTTGTTACTGTTTTGTGCTTACAGATTACTGCTGTAATCTTATCTGATTCAAATTGTTTTGCAGCTTAATATGTATACCCTTGAGGAAAGGAGGAGGGGGACATGATAGACCGCTTAAGTACCTCAGTGGAATCATCAAAGTCCAAGAGGGTAGCATCTTTCAGAAAGAGATGCAAGAACAAGGGGACACAATTTGAAGATACAGGGGATGGCTCAGGGGCAATGTGGAAGTATTTTTCACAGAGAGGGTGGTGGATGCATGGAACAGCCTTCCTGAGGAGGTTGTGGGGTCTAAAACTGTGGGAAAATTCAAAATGCATGGGACAGACATAAGGCAATTTTGTGAGGGTAGGAAGAAATAAGCTGTTGGTTAAATAGGATCTGCAGCTTATCCTCTAGATAGGGAAGTGGGCAGACTGGGTGGGCCAAGCGGTCCTCATCTGCCGTCAAAGTCTATGTTTCTATGTTTCTATGCAGGGTACATCTTCTGTAAAATGATTACAGGTGTTGCTTTACAGGTTTTACAGTTTTATCTATCATTGGGCTAAGCTCTCAGGGCTACTGCATTTGTTGTTGGTTGAATGTTTCTGCTCTTACCTCCTTGTTTTTTTCGTCCGTGGTTCTTCTTTTTCGGCAGGGGAAGGGCCCAACCACTCCTTGCAACACTTCTTTTATAGGGTAGTACAGTCATGACATTTCCTGTAGCAAAGCAGGAAGGGGAGGATCAGAGGGGTATCCACACAGTGACCTCACTTACAGGGGCAGAAGTAATTTAACTTGTTATAACAGGTTATACAAAAACAAACAAATAAAACAAAAAATCTAACTTTTGCTTTCATTTTCCTCCTTCTAATTACTCGGACCAGGTTATAAACCCAGCAACTCATCTGGAATGGATATTCTAGGGACATGGATATGTTGTTCATCCACACTGTCTGGCAGGTTCCTTGCCGCTTTAAATCTTGCCGGAAGGTCTTCAAGCTGGCTCTTCCCACCCACCTGGGTGGTAAAACTCTTGGCTCCGCCCCATGACGCCAGATCTTCCTTACCGCTTGGAAGCTCAGGTTCCCTCCTTAGCGCTCTGCGTTTTAGACTGGATCCTAACTCTTCGGTTCATCCGAAACTAGTTTTGAAGTTTTCTAAACTTCGGTCTTCATCATCCCTCGTGGCTGCGATGGACAAATCGATTCCCGGCTTTCGGAGGTGCTCTTGCAGGCAGAAAATGTCCAGGACGGATCCGCACTCCACGTGCGTCTACTGCCTAGGCCTAGACCACGACCCGCAGGTCTGTGAGTTGTGCCGCTCTTTTTCGGCCACCGTCCTGGAGGACCGCGCTGCCTGATTGAAGCTCGGGCGCCCCAAGAAGCGTTACCCACCAGTAAAATCAAAAGAGGCTCATTGGGCGGTGTCCGGCGGCTGGCTCGGCTGGCTCGGCTGAGCAGCTCGAGGAGATGATCGCCCTCGAGGAGGAGGCGGCCCAGGCTGCATCTTCCTCCTCCTCGGCCGCGGCATTTATTCCGCTCTCCCTGAGTTCCTCGTACACGGCTTGGTTCAAGGAGCTTTGTCAGTCCCTTTCCACGAAGGGAGAGGGGCCTTCAGGACATTCTTCTCGGCCCAAGAAGAAGGAGTCGAAGGGTAAGTCCCACCGTCGGCGTCTGTGGGAGCGGGAGAGGTCTCCTTCCCCGGACAGCCAACCGTCGACTTCGGTCGAGGTTGCAACTCAAGCCGCTGGCTTCACGGTGTCCCTGTCAGGCCAGCTGGCTGAGACTCCCGTCGACGCAGTCGAGATTTTTCTCGACCCGTTGGACGGGCTGTCGACTGGTGAAGCCAACAACCCTCCTTCACCAGTTCCCCCGGTGGAGAACGAGGATCTGCCTGCGCCTTCGGGGCTGCAGTCCCTGGATAAAGTGCCCGAGCCGAGGGAAGAGCGGGTGTCCCCGGCCCCTTCCCAGACCCGCCCTCGGTCCCCCCGAGGGGCTCGGTCTCGACTTCTTCTCGGTCAAGCCTGCTCACCGACATCGGGCGGTCTCGGCTCGTGCACCGGCAAGCGGCGACACCATTCCTCCTCGCCCTCTTCCTCGGATGAGGAGAGGCCCGACGTAAATTACGCCGACGTTGGCGAGGAACTCATGTGGCAGCAGTTACTGTTGTTCAGGGCTAAACCGACCCCGGTTCAGCCCCCGGCCATCAAGTGGCTGTCGCCCGAACGACAGAAGCAACTGCTTGCCCCAGTCGAGATGCCCGTTCCATGGCCGGTTGTTCAGCCGAAACCGGTCGCTCCACCAATTTTGGTGGAACCTCCGCTTCCACAACCAAAGTCTGGGGCACCGACCAATGATTCTCGGTTGGGTCACGGCCTGCCCCACAGGTTGTCGGTCACCCTCATTCCCGACCGTCCTCGGCAGGTGGAGGGTGGCTCAGGGTCGAGGCAGCTCTTCGCAGACTCTTCGGAATCCGATGACGATTCCTCCCTGTTCTCCAGGCAGGTCAACCTGGAGTCCTCCGGGGGCCAGTTATTGGATGATAGCCCATCATCCTTCTTGGGTCTGCTTCGACTCATCTCGGAGTCCACCGGGATGCAGCTCGAGCCCATGTCCAATGGGCCAAGTATCCCCTGACAGAGATACTGGACCGAGGGGATTCCCACACGGAGGCCTTTCCGGTGGCTGAGGCCATTGTCGGCCCAGCCTTGGAGCTTTGGCAGCGCCTGCTTCCTGTCCTGCGCCTCAGCCAGGATGGCCAGGAAGTGGCGGTCCCTACCGGCTTTTGCCCGTTTCAGAGCACTCCTCTGCCGAGGAGTTAGTACCGACAGCGCCTTCCGGTGTTCCAGAAACGCTCAGGACGTGGATAAGCCCCCGACAAAGAGTCCAAAAGCTGGACTTTGCCGGGCGCAAGGTGTACGCTGCGTCCTCCCTCGGCCTCCGACAGGCCAGCTCGGTCCGTGCTGATGGCACAATTCTCCCACGCCCTCATGGGCTCCCTGGATGAGGTTGTCCCTCATTTCCCAGCTGACCTGCAGACCACAGTCCGTCAGGTCCGGGACCAGGGTAGGGCGGTAGCGAAGCAGCAGCTTCAGACTGCTCAGGACATAGGTGATTCCTGTGCCAGGTCAGTAGTGGCCGCGGTGGCTATGCGTCGCAGGGCGTGGCTGAGGCGATCCACCTTCACAGCGAATACCCAGCACAAGTTGGCGGACATCCCCTTCTTGGGGACTGACCTCTTCGGCCCTGGAGTGGAAGGACACCTCAGCGGATCGAAAGTCCATTGCCACTCTGGACTCGGTCACCACCGCCCAGAGGGACAAAGGCCGCGTCAACAACAGCATAAGTCCTTTCGTCCTTTGGCCCCTGCAGCACGACAGGCCCAACAGCACCAGCAACAGGGCCAGCAGGCTTGTGCTTGGCATCCCAACCCCAAGCCCGCGGCTTCCTCCAACAGGAAGCAAGATGGTAAAGGCCCAGGAGGTCCCTCGGCTGGTCCCTCTTCCAAGCCTGCCCAGTGACGTGTTGAGGGGTGCCACCCCCAACCTCGTCACTCCCCCCTGGGTTCCCCCCCGTGGGGGGACGGCTCCGCCACTTCCTTTCCGACTGGTCCGCTATCACCACAGACCGCTGGGTGTTGGAGGTGGTAGGAAAGGGCCTGCCTCTGGAGTTCGAGCCGGCCCCACCGTTTCGAGCCATCCACCGGGGCCACGGGTCCGGCAGAGCCTCGCTATCAGCCCGCCAACCGATATTGCTCCTGCTTCTGAAAGAGGTGATCAGGAAGGTGGCGGATCCTCCTCCATTCCTGGGTTTGTGTCCAGGTATTTCCTGGTCCCAAAACGGATGGGGGGCTGGTGCCCCATCCTCGACCTGCATGACCTGAACAGGTTCCTAAGGTGTCGGACCTTCAGGATGGTCACTATGGCTCAGATAATCCCATCCTTGGAACGAGGCATGTGGTTCTGTTCCCTGGACCTCCAGGACGTGTTCTTTCATGTCCCGATCCGTCCGTCTCATCAGAGATTCCTCCGCTTCAGAGCGGAGGGATCCCTTTACGAGTTCCGGGCCATGCCCTTCGGTCTCTCTCTAGCTCCCAGGATCTTAACCAAATGCATGGCAGTGGTGACAGCATTCCAGCGGCGCTGAAGGGTCTGGGTGTACCCCTACCTGGACGACTGGCTGATTGCAGCCCCCTCCAGAGTGGAGGTGGAGCGGTCCAGAAATCTGACCCTCCAGGTTTGCTCTCAGATTGGCCTCCTCATCAATGAGGCCAAGTCGGAACTGCGTCAAGCAGGTGATACTCTTCATTGGGGCAGAGCTCGACTCTCTTTGAGCCAGAGCTCGGCTCCGCGGACAAGGCCGAGGTTCTTTCCTCCTTACCCAATCATTTCTGGTTAGGGCAATCGCACCTGCCCGGACTTCCGTGCCTCCTGGGCCTCATGGCAGCCTGCATCAGCGTGGTCCGTTGGGCCCTGTTGATACATCGCCCTTCAATGGGTACTGGCCAGGCAGTGGTCACAATGCTGCGATCCGTTGGACCAGCCCGTGACAGTGACCCAGGAGATGTGGAACGCTCTCCAGTGGTGGACCGTTCCAGCACATCTGCAGGAGGGCATCCCGTTCATCCGCCCCAAGCCGACGGTCTCTCTGTCGACTGATGCATCTCTGATGGGTTGGGGTGCCGATCTGGGGGAGCACAGAGCACACGGCCTCTGGTCCCCTCGGGAGTCCTGATGCCATATCAACCTGCTGGAGCTCTGAGCGGTCCATCTAGCTCTCACCGCGTTCGCTCCGTTTCTACGGGGTCAAGTGGTTCAGGTCCAGACGGACAATACCACGACCATGTACTACCTGAACCGCCAGGGCGGGACGCTCCATGCTGTTATGCAAGGAAGCTCTCCGCATTTGGTCCCTCGTGCGTAGCCTGGAGGTGGATCTCCTAGCCATTCACGTGGCAGGAGCCTCCAACACCCTGGCTGATGCCCTAAGCCAGATAGGGGCTGCGTCTCACGAGTGGTCTCTCCTGCCGGAGGTAGTACAAGATCTCTTCTCCCACTGGGGCATGCCTCAGGTGGACCTGTTTGCCTCCAGGGAGAATGCGAAGCTGAGACTGTTCCATGCCCGCCCCCCTCAGCAGGGCTCGCTGCAGGGGGATGCCTTCTCGAGGCCGTGGAACCCGGGCCTCTTCTACGCCTTTCCCCTGTTCCACAAGGTGCTTCTCAAGGCGAGGAGGGACAAGGCACAGGTGATTCTGGTAGCCCCAGATTGGTCCCGACAGTTCTGGTATCCAGATCTCCTCAGTCTCAGCTCCAGGCTCCCGAGGCGGCTTCCAGCCTGCCCGGACCTGATCTCAGTCAACCAGGGGAAGGTATTCCATCTGGACCTTCAATCCCTGCACCTGACGGCCTGGTTCCTGAGTGGCTAGAGTTCCAGGCCTTGGGTCTTTCTGACGAGGTCCTCAGCGTCGTTGAGGCGCTCCCTGAAGTGAGTCGACTAGAAATGCTATGCCTTCAAATGGAAGAGATTCTCCATTTGGTGTCAGGGGAAGGGCTTGGACCCTTCCGCCTGTCCCTTGGCAAGCATTCTGGACTACCTGTGGTCCCTTTCTCAGCAAGGGCTTCGGTCGATGACCCTTAAGGTGCACCTGGCAGCTATCTCTGCTTACCGGTGCGGGCCGGGAAGCAGTCAGTGGCGCAAGAGAAGGTGGTCTGGTGCTTTTTCAAAGGCCTTGATCACATTTCCCCTCCAGTGTGAGAACCTCCACCTCCATGGGATCTACTGCTGGTATTGGCTAAGCTCATGGGCAAGCCATTCGAACCGATGCACAGGTGCGAGATTTCCCACCTGTCGTGGAAGACCGCCTTCTTGGTGGCTGTCATGTCAGCCAGAAGGATGGGAGAGCTCCAGGTGCTTTCCATCGAGTCTCCTTATCTGGTCTTCCACAGGGACAAGGTTGTCCTGCGCCCCCACCCGAAGTTCCTTCCGAAGGTGGTGTGAGGGTTTCACCTTAACCAGGTGTTGACTCTGCCGGTGTTCTACCCAGTCACACCTCGGAGGTCGAATATAGGCTCCATACTTTGGACCCTAGAAGAGCTCGCTTTATTATAAGGAGCTACGGCTGAAGTTCGGGAGAGGTTCGCCAGCTGTTTGTCACCCACGCTGAAGCCGCACCTGGCAGACCTGCAGTCAAGTGGGACGATAAGCAGGTGGGTCACCTCCTGCATAGATCTCTGCTATAGGTTGGCGGGCATGGAGCCTCCCAGAGGGATAAGAGCTCATTCTACCGCCATACCGCCAGCATCGGTAGCTGCTTCCAGGGATGTCCCTATCCAGGATATCTGCAGGGCTGCTACCTGGAAGTCGGCGCATACCTTTATTACCAACTACCACATCGACCTTGAGTCCATGGGATGCTGGTTTTGGGACCTCGGTTCTCGAGTCTCTGTTCCGTAGGGGTGTCGCCTTGCCTCCTCCTCCGGGAGAACTGCTATGAGTCTGCCAGACAGTGTGGATGAACAACATATCCATGTCCTAGAAATACAGGTTACTCACCTGTAACAGGAGTTCTAGGAATGGTATATGCTGTTCATCCACCACTCCACCCGACCTCCCCGCTTTGACGCCAACCTGGCTTCCAGTGGGCTAGATCTGGTGTCATGGGTGGAGCGAGAGTTTTACCACCCGGTGGATGGGAGGAGCCAGCTTGAAGACCTTCCGGCAAGATTTAAAGCGGCAAGGAACCTGCCAGACAGTGTGGATGAACAACATATACCATTCCTAGAACTCCTGTTACAGGTGAGTAACCTGTATTTATTAACTGCAGGTACTGCGGGACACTTTTCAAAAGGGCAGTTATACAGGATTTAGGACGCTGTCCAACATGCTGGACCATTGGAGATCTAAGAGTTCAGCTCCAGGCAGCATGGGCAGAGATTATGCACCTCAAATCGCATATTCAGGAGAAAATTTATTATACGAACTGCCCGCCATTTCCCCAACATCCAACTGAAGCACTTCGATCGCAGAGAGTAGTTGGTCCAGGAGGTTGGCAGGTGGTTAGAAGGGGCAAATCTTGTGCCCCATCACTCAGTGCTCCCCAACATATCACCTCTACAAACCATATAAAAACTAAAAACAGGTATCTGCCTCTATCTGTGAAATTAAACAAAGGGGCCGAGGACACTGCAGAGCAGCATACTGTAGTACAGGAGCTAGCACAACAAAACTCGCCCAAAACAGGGACCAAAACAGAAAAAGCAAAAAGGAAATCCAAAACACTTCTGATCACAGGAGACTGCATGATTTGGGGAGTTGATACCTACCTCCAGCCGGGGGTAATTTTCAGATGTCTCCCAGGTACATCAGCGTGGAGAGACACTGACCGCATTGCTAAAATTGTGTTCATGAAGCAGGAGAAAACACTGATGTCCTGGTACACATAGGGACTAACGCTCTCGTCAGCCGGACAGTTGTGGAGACCAAGGAACACCTGACCAGGCTGGGAGGCAAACCGTCATCCATTTCGTCCAGCATCTCCTTCCCTTGAGATCCTGCCGGACTGGGAGAGGGGGGGCAGATGGACGGAAGGTCAGAGAAGGGGAGATAGGGGAGCTAAACATGGGCTCAAGGGCAGGGATGTAGCCAGGATTTCAGATCTGCACACCAAGTGACTCACTGCTACCCCTGCTAGGGTGAGCTCCCCCGCCCCGGTGTAGCCAGACAATATACAATTGTACACCAGGACTGTGTTTGTTGCCTCATTTGGCACAATAAATATAACTTTGTATCTCATGACAATGGTTGTTACCATGCATGGGTAAATACAAATGCCATCGTTGTTCCCTAAGACACCCACGTACCAGCCCAGAGCCTGTAAAGTTGTATTGTCCTTGGGATGCAAAGAGTATTAGTGACCAGTCCTTCTAGTTTCGACTCCTATGAATAAAGTTACAGAAAGGTTCAATATTTTCATTGTTAGTTTTCATGAAAAAAGGAAGCATTTCAGAACCTATTTGCTACCCTCTTTTAAATAAAATTGCACACCATGGAGTGCTTGGAGTATGCCTGCCTACACCCTTGCTCAAGGGCTGGTGCCAGGAAAAAGACACAAATTTGTAGGTAACTGGCAACAGTTTGGGAGCGAAAGTTCTTTAATTGGATGGACTGCATCTGACTAAGGAGGAGTCAATGCATTGGAACAGAAGTTTGATGTCTTTGCAGAATATTTAAACTAGCAAATGGGGTGAGGGGTGCAGCACCCGATACATCGAATGGGAAAAACACCCTTCCCCCCCTCAGCTAGTGATCAAACAGGAGTTCAGCATGTTTGTAGTTTACTTGCATCACCAGGTAAGGAAAAAGGTCCAGATCCCCATACGACGTGCAGGGGAAACGCTGGACCTCGCCCAACAACTAACACACTGAAATCTGGCCAATTGAAAATCGTGTACACAAATGCCTGCATGCAACAGTGACAGAGGCTAAACTGGACATAGTAGCCGTTAGCAAGACATGGTTCACCAGTAACCACACTTGGGAGACTTCAGTGCTCACCTATGTACTGTTCAGAAGAGACTGAGGTGCAAAGGGGGGGGGAGGGTGGAGTGGCCCTTGTCAATGAAAATATCAAAGCTACAGAAATTCAGAATACACATAAAGAGCCAGAAGAACTGTGGCTTACCCTGGAAACAGGAAATGGGACAGCCATATGAACTGGGGTTGTCTACAGGCCTCCATACAGGGGAGGACATAGACACGCTTCTGTTACAAGATATACAAAACATGACAGCTAAAAGGAGGTTCTGATAATGGGAGACCTCAACATGCCAAATACAGATTGGTCAATACCAGCAGGAACATCCGCCAGAACTAGACACATAGTGGAGTCCCTGCAGGGGGAGGCCCTCATACAACTGGTACAACAACCCACAAGAGACAGGGCTATCCTAGATCTAGTACTGAATAACGGGGAGAGGATCACAGCTCTTCAGGTGGAAGGTCACCTGGGGGCCAGTGACCAACACATGGTATGGTTCAATTTGGCCACTAGAATTAAATCGTCCCATTCCAAGGCACAAATATGGGACTTCAGAGAAGCTGACTTTGATAAGATGGCCAGCCCTGGCAAGAAGAAATACAGGTGAGGGAGTACAGGCAAAGTGAGCAAGCATTAAGGATGCAATACTTGAAGCAACATCCCATTGTGTTAGAGAGAAAAGCAAGAGCAAAAGAAGGAGGAAACCACTTTGGTGCTCAAAAACAGTAGCAGAAAAGGTCAGAGCCAAAAGGCTGGCCTTCAGGTAATATAAGGGAACGCAGCGGGATGAGATAGGGAGGCATACCAACTATCCCTAAGGGAAGCAGGGAAGGCAGTAAGGCAGGCAAAGGCCCAAACCGAGGAAACACTAGTACGAACAGTAAAAGAAGGGGACAAGACATTCTATAGATACATTAGTGAAAGGAGAAAGTCCAGAGGGGGTATTGCTAAGATCAAAGGGTATAAGGGGGAGTGTTTGAGGAGGACCAAGGAAAAGCATCTATCCTAAATAGATACTCTGCCTCGGATTTACTGAGGAGAAGGTAGGGCAGGGCCCACAGCTCAGCACCATGGACACGGGGAGGTGTGCACTAGTCCCTTCACAAAAGAAAGGATCCTACAAGAGCTCTTTAAGCTCAGGGTGGACAAGGCAATGGAACCTGATGGCATACATCCCAGGATACTAAAGGAGCTAAGGTTGGAACTGGCAGAGCCATTATCAGAACTATTTAGTGAGTCTCTGAGCACAGGAGAGGTCCCAGAAGACTGGAGAAGGGTTCATGTTATCCCGCTCCACAAGAGTGGTAGCAGGGAGGAGGCAGGGAAGTACAGACCAGTCAGTCTTACCTCAGTAGTGGGCAAGATTATGGAGGCACTTCTTAAGGAAAGGGTAGTGCAACACCTGGAATCCATAGGAGCACAGAATCCAAGATAGCTTGGGTTTACAACAGGAAGGTTCTGTCAAACTAATCTCATAGATTTCTTTGACTGGGTAACCAGAGTGGTGGACTAAGGGGATGCAGTTGATGTTGCCTACCTTGACTTCAGCAAAGCTTTCGGTACTGTTCCACATAGAAGATTGATTAATAAGCTGGGTAGGCTCAGGGTGGGTCAGAAGTTGGGCAACTGGGTGGCAACCTCATTGGTGGGCAGAAAACAGAGCATGTTGGTACATGGTATACAGTCAGAAGAGTTGCAAATCACAAGTGGGGTTCTTCAGGGATCAGCTCTGGGGCCAGTCCTCTTCAATATCTTCATCAGTGACATTGCAGATGGACTGGAGGGTAAGGTTTGTCTGTTTGCAGATGACATCAAGATCTGCAACAGTGTAGAAAGATGATCCAGATGAGGTGGGCAGAATGAGAAGAGATCTGGATAAACTGGCAAAATGGTCAGAAGAGTGGCAACTGGGGTTTAATGCAAAGAAGTGCAAGATCATGCACGTAGGAAAGAAAAACCATGAAGCCACCTATAGGTTGGGAGGGGAGTTGCTGGCAATCACAAGGGAAGAAAGAGACTTAGGCATCATCATCACAGATTACCTGAAGTCATCCAAGCAGAGCACTAAAGCAGTAGGTAAGGCTAGAGGGATGTTGGGGTTTATTAGTAGGGGTATCGCAAGTCGTAACAGGGAGGTAATAATCGCTCTTTACAAGACACTGGTTAGGCCCCATCTGGAGTACTGCATGCAGTACTGGAGGCCGCACCTGTAGAATGACATTAACAAAATGGAGGCAGTCCAGAGAAGGGCATCCAAAATGGTGCAGGGAATGCATCAGAAAACATATGAGGACAGATTAACGGGGCTCAATATGTATACCCTACAGCAAAGGAGGTAGAGCGGTGATATGATTGAAACATTCAAACATCTTAAGGGCATTAACAAGGTGAAAGAGTCTTAACATGTTTCAATATAAGAAAAATAGGACAAAAGGACACAGCATGAGATTAGAGAGAAGCCGATTAAGGGGTAATGTGAGGAAGTTCTCTTTCACAGAAAAGGTGGTGGATGCATGGAATGGCCTACCTCAGGAGGTGGTGGATATGAATACAGTGCAGGGCTTCAAACAGGCATGGGATAGGCATAAGGGAGCAATACAGATGAGTATGAATAGATAGGCCATTGACAGAGTAAAGGCCTATGGCACATTCATAAGGTAGAAAAAAATGGGCAGACTGGATGGGACTTGCATTCCTTATCTGCCATCAACTTCTATGTATATTTCTATGTATGTAGTCTTTCTAACAATTTACCAATAACCGAGGTTAGGCTAATGGGCCTATAGTTGTTTACCTCTGATTTTTTCCCCTTTCTTAAATATTGGTGTCACTATAGCTTCTCTCCACTCCAGTAAAGTTTCCCCCTCTTTTAGGGAAGCATTGAACAGTTTTGTAAGATGCCCCTGTATAACATCTCTTACTTCTATGAATTTAGGTGGCATGCCATCTGGTCCTGCTGAGCTATTAGGTTTAATAGAATCAATAACTTCAGAGATTTCCTTAATTGTGAAGAGGGTGAAATTGTCCAGATTAATTATGTTACTTTTGTTTATTTTTTCCTTTGGCTCATATACGCTAATGAAGTAATTATATAATTCTGTAGCAATGTCTGCATCGTTACTCACAATACCATATGTTGTTTCCAAAGGACCTATTCCTGTTTGTTTATCCCTCATTGAACCAATATAATTACAACATTATTTATGGTTGTCTTTGGTGATGGTTGCTAGTTTCAGCTCATATTCCTTTTTTGCCTTACCAATTGTGTTTTTGATTTTTTAACAGTCATGTTATACTTGTTCAGTTTGTCTTCTATTGGGTTTTTCTAGTATTTTTGTAAAGTTTCTTTTTCTTATTAATGAGTCTCTTGATATTCCTATTCCACCATGTAGCCATCCATCTCTAATTTTTACATAATCAGCTTTGAAATAATTCTTCAGTTTCGTTATGCCTTTTATATTTTTATGTTAGTTTGATTTCCATTTCTAACATTTTATGGTTGCTGTCACCCAGGGTTGTAGTAACATTTGGTTCTGATATTCCAGTCTCTATATTTGTAAGTATTGAGTCTAGAATTCTGTTTTCTCTTGTTCCGACCTTTACTAATTGTTCAAGATTACTTGAAATTGTGAAATCGATGAATCTGTTCTCTGCAGGACCTGTGCCCTTTAGCATTGCCCAGTTTATTGTTGGGAAGTTGAAATCTCCCATCAAGATGTAGTCCCCATTTACAAGCATATTTTCAATTTCTGAACTCGTTTGTCTCAGCACAATTTAGACTGGGTGACCGATATGCCAATCCAACTGTTATATTTCTGTTTTGGAGTTGAATTAGAGCCCATGTGATTTCTGATGTATCTTTGGGGTCAATTTCATGTACTTTGTATTTGTCAGTAATATAAAGTATGATTCCCCCACCTGTTTTATCTGTTCTATTTTCCATGACTGGGATGTCAACATACCAGGATACACAATCTACAGAAGGGACAGGGAGGGTAAAAGAGGAGGTGGAGTAGCTCTCTACATAAGGGAAGGGATCAAAGCTACAGAACTAAAAAGTAAAGGGGGAGGACAAGAGGCACTCTGGGTCACCTTGGAGACAGAGAATGGCATCCTCAAGCCGCACAGGGGTTGTATACAGACCCCCGTCTCAAGGGGAGGAAATGGACAAGAAAATGATGGAGGGCATTCTCAAAATGGCTGGAAAAGGGGAGATACTGTTGATGGGGGATCTGAATATGCTAGATTTTAACTGGACGACATGGACTGCAGCCACATCCAAGAGCAGGGTCATTCTGGATGCCCTACAGGGGGCCTGCCTTAGACAGCTGGTGGTGAAACCCACTCGGGACAGGGTGTAGACAGGCATACTCGCTGTACACGTTTGTGTACAGTTTTGTTGAGTGCCTGTCACAAACCATAAGCCACTCTGTTAATATTATCATTCTGATCTGTAGTAATTGGGTTAGTGTAGGCCACTGAGGAGTGTCCAATATATGTATAACCTCTTTAGAGAGTAGAGGAGTTATCTGACTTGTTTGGAAGGGGGTGCCATTTGGAAAGGATGTGTACATTTTTTAATTGGGGGGGGGTGTAACTGTTGGAGATTGTGTACAAAATGGAAATTTCCGGCTACACTCCTTTTCTCAGGAGGAAGCAATATTAGACCTGGTACTCTCAAATGGAGAGAGGATCACAAACTTAGAAGTCAGTAGACATCTGGGAACAAGCGACCACTGCACAGTGTGCTTCACAATAAACACAACCATGGAGACAAGCCATACAAAGACAAGGATACTGGACTTTAGAAGGGCTGACTTTGGCATAATGGGTGAATACCTGAGGAATGCATTAGCAAATGGCCAGAAAGGAGGGGTGGAAGAACAATGGAGAAAAATGAAAACTGCCATCATGGAGGCAACAAGCTTTTGTGTGAAACAAATAAAGAAAACAAAGCGGAATAAAAAACCACTATGGTTCTCAAAAGAGGTGTCAGGGAAGGTTAAGGAGAAAAAGGCTGCATTCAAAAAGTATAAGGAATCACAGAAGGAGCACGACAGGGAACTGTATCAATTAAAGCAGAAAGGTAGGAAAGGCAGTCAGAAAAGCAAAGGCCCAAACCGAGGAAAAGATAGCCAACTCAGTTAAGAAGGGGGATAAAACCTTTTATAGGTACATTAGGGAGCATAGAAAGGTTAAGGGAGGGATAGTGAAGATTAATAAAGGAGAGGAGAGGTGGACAGAGGGAGACAGTGAAAAGGCAGAGATACTGAATGAATACTTTTGCTCAGTATTCACAAAAGAAGAAGAGGAGGAGTTACCTAAACCAAACAGTAGAAGCAGTCTGGGTAGTGGGGTTGACGCCAGTCCATTTACAGAAGAAAGAGTCCTGAAAGAACTCTTAAAACTCAAGGTGGCCAAAGCAATGGGGCCTGACGGGATTCACCCTAGAATCCTAAAAGAGCTAAGGGAGGACCTAGTGGCACCACTAACCACACTTTTTAGCAAATCATGGGAAGATGAGGTGGTACTTGAGGACTGGAGGAGGGCAGATGTGATTCCCCTTCACAAAAATGGGAGCAAGGCAGAAGCAGGAAACTACAGATCTGTTAGTTTGACCTCAGTGGTGGGGAAAATGATGGAATCACTTCTGAAAGAAAGAATTGTTCAGTACCTAGAGGCCTAGGGGCGTACAGACCCAAAGCAGCATGGATTCACAGCAGGAAGGTCATGTCAGACTTAATCTAATTGATTTCTTTGACTGGGTGACCAAAGTAATAGACCAGGAGGGCTGTGGATATGGCCTACCTAGACATTAGCAAGGCATTTGACACAGTCCCACACAAAAGATTAATAATCAAGTTAGCCAGCCTGGGAGTGGGTCCCAGGGTGGTAGCCTGGGTCGCAAACTGGCTGCACAACAGGACCCAGAAGGTAATTCTGAAGAAAGGGGGGTTACTAGTGGAGTACCTCAGGGCTCAGTACTGGGTCCAGTCCTCTTTAACGTCTTTATAGGTGACATTGCAGAGGGTCTAGAAGGAAAGGTATGCCTCTTTGCAGATGACACAAAGATCTGTAACAGAGTTGATACACAAGGGGGGGTAGAAAGGACAAGAAGGGACTTGGCAAGGTTGAAGGAATGGTCAGACATATGGCAACTTAGATTCAATGCAAAGAAGTGCAAAGTAATGCACCTGGGAAATAAAAATCCAGGAGAAGAGTACACAATAGCAGGGGGAGGTACTAACAACAACAATAATGGAAAGGGATCTTGGGTGTAGTCATATCAGATGACCTAAAGGTGGGTAGGCAATGTGAGAAGTCAGTAAGGAGAGCCAGGGGGATACTGGGATGCATAGGGAAGGGCATCACAAGTAGAAAAAGGGAAGTGGTTATCCCTCTGTACAGACAGTTGGTGAGACCCCATCTGGAGTACTGTGTGCAGTTTTGGAGACCTTATCTACACAAGGACATAGACAGGATGGAGGCAATCCAGAGGAGGGCAACTAAAATGGTGCAGGGTCTACATCAGAAACCATATGAAGAGAGACTGAGAGAGCTTAATATGTATACCCTTGATGAAAGGAGGGATGGGGGGACATGATGAAAACTTTTAAGTACCTCAAGGGAATCAACAAAGTCCAGGAGGGTAGCATCTTTGAGAAAAAGAGATGTGTAAGAACAAGGGGGCACAATTTAAAGTTAGAGGGGGGACGGCTCAGGGGTAATGTGAGGAAATTCTTTTTCACGGAGAGAGTGGTGGACACATGGAACAGCCTTCCTGGAGAGGTTGTGGGGTCTAAAACAGTGGGGGAATTCAAACATGCATGGGACAGACATAAGGCAATTATAGTGGGGGGTTGCAGGAAGTAGGCTGTTGGTTAACTAGAATCTGCAGCTTATCCAATAGGTAGGGAAATGGGCAGACTGGGTGGGCCAAGTGGTCCTTATCTGCCGTCAAAGTCTATGTTTCTATATCTTTGTGTAACCTGATATATTAGTGTTCCAGTCATCGTCTTGATACCAAGTGTCTGTGACGCCACTTATCGTTATGTTATTTGTTACAGAATATCTTTCAGCTCATCCATTTTTTTCCTTAAACCTCTCGCATTTAGAAGTAACACTTTTGAGTTTTTTATTTTCTTTATCAGTTTTGTTTTTATCTTATTTGTGTATCGGTTGTTAGTATACTCTTGAGTGGTATTAGGGCCTAGTTCAAGAGAGGACTCAGAAGCAGGCCTCTCCCCCCTGTTTTTTAGTTTAAACAGTTCAATACTTGAGCTAGGATGTGTGTACCCAGCAGATTACACACCCTCCTACTTAAATGCAGTCCATTCCTGCAGTAATATTTCACTCTTTCAGAGAACTCTTCCCAGTGGGTAATGCACTTTATTTCTTGCCTCATGCACCAGTTCCTCAACCAGTCGTTGTTGTGCTTGATTTTATTTGTCTGATATTCAGTTGCCCTTGGTACAGGGAGAATCTCTGATATGGATATTTTCCAACCCATTTGTAACAGTTTGTTGGTTATTGATACAAAGTCCTGTTTTATTTTATTAGTTGGTTCATTAAAGAATTATTCACTCCCAACATGTATAATGACCAGAGGGTTTTCGCCAGAATTGTTAAGGATCTCGTTACGCATGATGGTAATGTCTGCGATTCTGGCTCCACTGTAACAAGAAAGTGTTCTATTCCACTTTACCTTGATTACAAATGACTCTGTCTAGGTGCTTGATCATTGAATCTCCTAAGACGTAGATTTGTTTGTTGTTACTTTGATTACCCATGTCCATAGGGACTGCATGGTCTGTTAAGTCAACACCAGTATTGATGTTGAAGGTGTCATTAGGTATACTGATGGAGTCCAGGATGGATGTAGGAACTTGTGGGTTTTTAACTATTGAGTTATTAGTTCTTGTTGAAGGTTGTAATTGGCCATTATCAACATTAGAGATTAGTGGGTCGCAATGTATTTTGTGGATGCCTGATGTTGAGTAAGGATCCCGAGTGTTACCTGCTTCTGGGCTACTTTCTTGTGGATTGGCTACTCTTGTATTGGGGTTCTGGGACAAGCTGATCACATCCTGATGTGTAGTAGTAGGTAGCTGTGTTCCATTATCTGTGGTTATTTGGTACAAAAGGTCAAAGAAGTTAGAGGTTGTAATAATAAACTGGTTAGCCTTTCTGCCCCTTTTGGCTATTTTGGAGCCCTGAACTAGAAACCAGTCCTCGTCAGAGGACCAATGAACAGCCTCTTCTCTGGTTCTTTTCCTATTAGGTATATCCTTATGCGAAGGTTTTTGGGGGCTACTAGTTGAAGAAGAGGGTGCCTCATTTGGCTCTCTATCCGGGGGTTGATTAATGCTTGAGTTGGTCTCATTAATCATTGGGATCTCCTTAGCTACATTCTGTACATTTGTTGGTGTTAAATTCTCACCAGTTCTGACCTGCAATCTTAGACATTTCCCTCTGAATGGACTCAAGTACAGCCAGTCTGTCATTAACAAGACTAATTTCTTTGGGCATTATTTCATTTTGCTTACATTTGTAAATATAGATACATAGACTTTGATAGCAGATAAGGACTGCTTGGCCCACCTAGTCTGCCCATTTCCCTACCTACAGGACAAGCTGCAGATCCTAGTTAACCAACAGCCTGTTTCTTCCTACCCCCCACAAAAATTGCCTTATGTCTGTCCCATGCATTCTTGAATTCTCCCACAGTTTTAGACCCCAACAACTCTTCAGGAAGGCTGTTCCATGCGTCCACAACCCTCTGTGAAAAAATACTTTCACATTGCCCCTGACCCGCCTTCCATCTTCAAATTGTGTCCTTGTTCTTGCAATATCTCTTTTTCTGAAAGATGCTAACCTTATGGACTTTTTTGATTCCACTGAGGTACTTAAAAGTTTCTATCATGTCCCCCCTCTCCCTCCTTTCCTCAAGGGTATACATATTAAAGCTCCTTTAGTCTCTCCTAGTATGGCTTCTCTTGCAGACCCTGCACCATTTTAGTTGCCCTCCCCTGGACTGCCTCTATCCTGTCTATGTCCTTGCAGAGATGGGGTCTTCAGAACTGGATGCAATACTCCAGATGGGGTCTCACCAACTGTCTGTACAGAGAGATAACAACTTCTTGTTTTCTGCTGGTGATGCCTCTCCCTATACATCCCAGTATCCCCCCAGCCCTCTCTACTGCCTTCTCACATTGCTTGCTAACCTGAACATCATCTGATATGATTACCCCCAGGTCCCTTTCCATTTTTGTTGTTGTTACCACCGCCCCCCCTCCCCCATTGTGTAATCTTCCCCTGGGTTTTTGTTTCCCAGGTGCATTATTTTGCACTTCTTTGCATTGAATCCAAGCTGCCATACTTCTGACCATTCCTCCAACCCTGCCAAGTCCCTTCTCATCCTTTCCACGCCTTCTTGTGTATCAACCCTGTTGCAGATCTTTGTGTCATCTGCAAAGAGGCATATTTTCTTTCCAGTCCCTCTGCAATGTCACTTATAAAGACATTAAAAAGGACTGGACCTAGTACTGAACCCTGCAGTACCCCACTATTAAACCCTCTTTGTAACACTGAGAAGGTTGGTTAACGTTTACTTTAGTAATGATGAGGTACATAGCACAAGAAATACATTTCACCCCTACATCTCCCTTGAGTGTCATAATATTCATTTTTATATCTTAATCTATGTTACATGAAGTCAGGTTAAGCTAAAAATGACTTTGGAGAAGAGGGGTCCTATGGACCAAAACAGTAAATACCTGGGTAGCGGTATTATGCAACATGTGTGCGTTTAATTAAAATCAGACTCCTACCTGCTCTGTTTAGAGAAGCTTTAGATTTACACCACCACTCTCCCTGCTGCACCGAGCTCGCTCTGCTCGCTCCAGAGCTAGTAAAATACTTAAAACTAACCTGGAAGGACCTGGTAAAGGTCAGAGGAGTCCAACCAGGTCACCCTTGTATATAACTACAGAATCTGGTGAAAGCCACTCCTTCATGGCTCTGGCACGGTTTAAATCAGTAGCTTTTGCCCCAATGTGAATGATATCATGCCTAAATGAGTTAGTAGTATGCTTGCACAGTCTATTGAGCTACATCCTCCTCGTCCTACTTCCGGAAGAACGGTAGGACTCAAACAGTGCTTGGTAGGAATGCTACAAGTGTCAGAATTACACAAAGAAAAAGTTGTACAAATAAGAATTGCAGATATGAGTCTGCTTTAAGCCAAACAGACCCTTCTGCAAGTAAAAAAAAACTCACCCGCTTGCAGCAGGGCTAGTAAAATAGTCAAAACTGACCCAGAAGGCCTGGTAAAGGTCAGAGGAGTGTAACCAAGTCACCCTTGTATACAGAATCGGTCAAAAGCCATTCATTCGTGGCTCTGGCATGGTTTGAATCAGTAGCTTTTGCCCCAAAGTGCATGATATCATGTATAAATGAGTTGTTAGTTTGCTTGCACAGTCTGGTGAACTACACCCTCCTGTTCCTACTTCCGAGAGGACAGTAGGGCTCCAACAGCGCTCAGGAGGAACACTGCAACTGTCAGAATTACACACACAAATAAAGTTTTACAAATAAGTGCTGCAGACATGAGTCTGCTTTAAGCCAAACAGACCCCTCTGCAAGTGAAAAAAAAAAACTTATATCCCTTATATATAACGTCATACGAGTTGTCAAGCACGTATTTTAGACCAACTGAAATGTAATAAAAAAGATAATAAATTTAGTAACTCTGAAATAAATTTTCATAAAAGTATATATTAATGGAGCTGCCTGCAGCCTGATCTATTTTAACCATGCAACTGAATAAGTAAAAACATAGTTGAAATACTCTCATAAAAAAGTACATGATACAGAGCACAAATGTTTTGGGAACTTTTTAGGAGGATTGTTGGTGAATGTGTCAGACCTTGGCAGTTTTGCAAACTGTGAGTGACAAATTGTGGTTCTCTGCAAAATGAATTTAAATAAATATCCACTGTCCAATGCCTCCCAGGCTTTCCGTGTTGTTTTACTTCAGTGATTGCTGAAATGACAGTTCCTGCCTTTTGGCAGAATAGAAACCTTTTGAATGGTGGCTATTGTTCTCTTGGTGTTGGAACCTCCTGGCTAATGGATCAGTGAGGGTGCCGGCAGAGAGAAAGTGACAATACTGTCTCCTGTTCATGGGAGTTATTTGGTAATAAATTATGACAGATTTAAAGTCCCAGAGAAAAAAGGGGGCTGCTACTAGATTCCTTGCTTAGTTTGTGTTACTTGTTCACACTTCAGAGGTAATTCATATTTCCATAGATTTTAGTGGAACAGAAAGATCTCAAGATGTAAAATAAAGTAGGTCTTCCGTATAGTTTGTTGTACCAGACATTATCATCTTATCTGGTTTAAATAGCACACAGCTCATTTGAAAAACATAATTTTACTCTGAAATAATATATTGATAGCATAGATGTTGTAATTTAAACCAGCAGTTCATGCTAGCAGCAGCACTGCTGCTGGTATTTTATTTTAAAAGCATTCAGGGGCAGGTCCAGTGGTGCAGTAGTAGCACTACCGCTTGCAGTGTTGGCGACCAGATACAGAGAAGCGAGCCCTATTTGTTTTGGGGGTTATTGAATGGCCCAGAGGAAACTGTTCTCTGGGAAGGAGGCCAGCCTTCATGATGCATTACTGATAGCTTGGTGACCACAAGTAACTGTGCACCCAGGAGCAGTTCAGTGGGTGGGGAGATGCCAACAGATGACATGCACCACACGTTTGTGTGCGTGCTTGCATCACATCCCGGGCTCGACGTCTCAGGCAGGGAGGAAAGTGTTGAAATTGTGGCAGGCCTGGGGCAGCATGATGGCATGACCCCTCGCGGGTCCCACACAGGTGATGTGGTAAGCATCCCAAAAGAACCAGATCCTTTTGCACCAATAGGGGCCTTACTGGGGGGGTAAGCTGTGGGGACAGACATGGGAGGCAGTGCTAAGTCCATGGGAAGCCACATGATAAGGCTGGAGTTGGGGTCCATATGGGAGCACAGCCTGTAAAGTTTTCTTGGAAGTGATGTACTCTATTTAACAGTGTGGCTTAACATCTGTTATGTTTGTTGTTGCATTTTTTTTTTAATCAGAGATAATTGCCTTTAATTATGCTTCATTCTGTCTCTTTATTCCCTCCTGCCCTCTGACCTCCTGTCCTTCTACGGCAGGTATCCAGTGAGAGAACAACTAGGGGTAGGGATTTATCACAGATGTTCCTTGTTAGGGCCTTTCCCTTCTCAAGGAAGATAAGGATGGCAGGTTGGGAAGAGTGCACAGAGCTGCAGAATTATAAGAAGTTTTAAGAAAAAGAAAAAAAATGTGTATAGTTCTTTGTGCTGTATACACATGCAAAATGCCTTTTTTAACATTTTAATCAATCAATCAATCGTCTTTATTTAACCAGGCGTTCATCATTGAGCAGAAGCTCATTTGCAAGATGGACCTGGGTGGAGCATGAACAATTGTATATACAGGTCAACACAGGTATTTACAAGGCAATACAGATAATACTCTTTACAGAGAGGAAGAAAAAGAAGTTCATATGTACATAGAATTATACAGATATTGTACAGATTACACGGTATTTACATACATAGAAGTGTCTGTAGGAAGATAAAGCAGGTTATCTAAGGTTGCAGGAGGAAGTAACGGAAGAAAAAATAAAAATAAAAATATACACCAGGTAGAGGTGAAGGTAGGGGGAAGAGAGGAGGAAGTAGGGGAGAAAGGCTAGGAGGGCACGGTGCACAGAAAGGAGTTGGTAAAGCTGGATGTAGAGAAGGTGGATGGAGAAAGGGAGGGTGTGAGCCCCGGATTGAATGCTATAGCAGGGCATGGTAGGATGTCACAACCCAGGGTAGTGAGCTCCATCCGAGGTTGGGAAAGGAAGAATAAGGGGATGGATGGCCTAGTGTTGATAAGACAGGGGATAAGAGAGAGAACAATTAGGCTGGTGAGGAGCAAGCTGGGGGTCAGTACTAAAATTGGGTCTAGGCGTATATATACCAGTGCAGACACCGTACTGGGTCTGAGTGGGTGAAGCAGTTACATTCTCTGATTGTACGGAAATAAAGCATCTTGAAAGCATTTATACTGATTAGAGTGCTTAATTTGAGGGTTTTTGTAGATCGTTCCATAAGGTAGGTAACACAGCTTATGGCTGCCCTGCAGGCGGGATTTTTGCTGGGTACTTTAAATGTAATAGCTGAGTAACTTCTTAACGCAGATTTCCCAATTATACTCAGGGGAAGACAGCAGGAGATATAGTAAGGCAGCTTATTAGAGATGGCTCTATAGGTCCAGAGAGCGGCGTTCTGTGGCGCCTGAACTTGTGATGTCCATCCCACTGCATATAGGGTACAGTGATATGTGTCGAAGGGAGTCCGTTATCAAACCTCAGTGCTCGATGGTAGAGGTGTGTCCAGTTTAGCCATGTAAGAGTTGGGGCATTGGCTGTAGAGGAAGTCAGTAATCAACCAATGATAGGAAAATGGATTGGACCAGTTGTTTCTTGGCATCTCTGGTGAGAAATTGGCTGATTCTAAAAAACAGTCCAAGCCTTTGCCGAAGTCGTTTTAGCAAGTCCTTGATATGTTCAATGAAGGAGAGTCTTTGGTCTATCCAAACTCCCAGATACTTGAATTTTGTAACAAATTCTAGTTTTTCACCTAGAACTGTGGTAATTTGGGGAACTGTCCAACTGGACACAGGGTTAGCTGTACGGATAAAAGGAGAGAGGACCATCGCTTTAGTTTTTTTGGCATTAAGGAGTAGCTTTTTTTGGAGGAGTTGGCTTTGCAAAAGGTTGAATTCTGACTGTAGGTCATTGCAGGCAGCTTCAGGTGTTGGGCGACTCACGTAGAGAACTGTATCATCTGCAAACAGATGGATGTTGGCTTCTTTTATACAGTAGTCGATGTTATTAATGTAGATTGCAAAAAGTAAGGGCCCTAATATAGAACCTTGAGGTACCCCTCTTTGCAGAGTTTTTAAGGGGGACAGGCCTCCTTCGGCTTTAACTTGTTGGGTGGAGTTTAAATTCTGACAATACAAAAAACAGAGGATCATGTATGGGCAACACTGTGTAACATGTTTTTTTTTTTCTTTTTTTACGCAACTGACGTGTGTAATACCACATAAGCCACGAGACCCTCATTCTCAAGATTTGTTCAGGTATCACAAACCGAGAGTGTGGAAAAAAAAAAAAACCTTTTCACTGTTGCCCATATTTTACGTTTTAGAATTATTGTTGAACAGAACCATGGGCAGCAGTTAGGAGTGGAGCGGACTGAAAACGAAAAGACATTTTGACTACAGCTGGTGCTGTGTGTGAGAATGAGGCAATTCTGTATTACACACACTTGTATGTAATGCAGTATGTATAATGGAGAATTTCAGATACTACTTTCGTAACCATTTTTTGGCTCTGGAGTGACATAGAGAATAATGCAGGGGTGGAGTGTGCTACGAGAATGTAATACACACCCAAGGTGTGTGATGCTATATAAACCCTGAGAGCATAGCTCAAGGGATTTATTCAGTATCACACACTGAGAGTGTATATTAAATTTGAGTCATATAAACCACCCCATGCATTAGTTTTCATAATTTCTGTTGCAGCAATTTTTTTACTAACCAGAAAAAACAAACACTTGAAAATTGTGTTTTGTTTTGTTTTTTTAACCCAAGAAAAACAATAATTGAACTGCACTGTATTCCGCACAGTGCTGCCAATATTTAAATTCTTTGAAAAAGTCCCAGAATTGCAGTAACAACAGTTAAAACAAAATGTGCAGTATCAGGGGTGTAGCCAGAGATTTCAGATCTGCACACCAAGTGGACTCACTGCTACCCCCCCGCCTTGTTAGGGTGAACTACCCCTCCCCCGGGGTGTAACCAGACAATATACAAATGTACACCAAGACTGTGTTTGTTGCCTCATTTGGCACAATAAATACAACTTTTGTATTTCATGGCAATGGTTGTTGCCATACATGTTCCCTAAGACACCCACATACCAGCCCAGAGCCTGTAAAGTTATATTATCCTTGGGATGCAAAGAGAGTATTAGTGACCAGTCCTTCTAGTTTTGACTCCTATGAATAAAATTACAGAAAGGTTCAGTATTTTCTTTGTTAGTTTTCATGGAAAAAGGAAGCAGTTAAGAGCCTATTTGCTACCCCCTTAAATAAAATTGCACACCATTGAGTGCTTGGAGTATGCCTGGCTACACCCATGTGCAGTATATGTAGTATAGTTTTACTTTTTTCTTGTCCAGTTTTCTTTCATTTTTGGACTGGATGAGATAACAGAATTGTAATGCTAAGTTAGTATTTGCTGTTCACTCAGTTCTGTGGCTGTTACTGATATAGCAGTATTAAAGTAAAAATATTAGTTTGTTTTTCCCCCTACAACTGCCACGGCTCCTCTCCTTTGGGCTCTCATGCTGGACCCCCCCCGCCCAGGTGGCATAAGCTTTTCACCGCTTATCATCCATCAGACCTGTAGGTCTGACCTGTCAGGCATGCCTGTTGATTCCAACCAATCCGCAACAGTGGGCTTAACCGGGGACGTTGGCAGGAGGGGCAGGAATGGTCTGTGCTGTACGACCTGGGGTGGCATAGGGGAGCCAACCCAAGGCCATAATCCGGGACTGTGGCAGTCATTTTCCTTGGTCCTGCCCACCCCATTGACTGTGTATACTCACGGCTGGCCTGGTGGGAGTGCCTGACGGTGATGTGGTCACCCACACCATCATTGGCACCACCACTAGCCACCAACAGGAGCCGTGCGAGAGCGATGCAGTAGCCTCCCTCCCTCCCAGGAGGAAAGCATTCTAGAGACGCTCTTGAGCCCTTCCTGCTGGCCTCCGCTCCTGACCTCCTGAGCTCAGGGCATGAACCTGGGTCATCAGGTTGCCAGAGCTATCTCCATTGCTCGGCACTACAGAGCCAGCAGTTTGTTTTTTTAATCAAGGTGTTATTGCCATCAGCAATATTCTCCAGCATCTGAGATCTTTACCATTACTTCTTCAGGACTACCATGTCTGAAAATTCAAAGGCCTCCTTGTACACATACATTCAGTACAGTATACAGTATAGTCATATGGACATTGATGGGATACAGAACAAAGTTGTAAGCATCCGACTGACTCGCTAGTGACCTAATGAATCTATGCATAGGGTTGCCACCTTTTAAGAAGCCCAAAGTGGGACATTTCTTACTGAAACTGGATTTTTCGCAGGATAATATGTCATCCCGACCAATGCAACAGACATGTTTTCTCTAAATAATCAGAATTAAGACTAAGTCTTATAGTATTTTAGTTGTTTCTTGTGTATTTTATTATTTTAAGGTATTTTAGTTAAGGTATTATAGTTTTTTGCAACATTTAGAGGAAAATCAGAAAATATTTTTTCTACTATAATGTCAGGACATTTAGTATTTTTCATGTTTTTCTGCAGGACACAGCTGCCCAAATCAGGACTGTCCTGTGAAAATAGGGACAGGTGGTAACCCTATCTATGCACAGTCAGAGTTGCTTGGGCTAAAGTTAGTGAAACAATGTTTTTTTTATTTATTTATTTTTTTACATAGAATTCACCGGGAATCATTGAGTTTATGCTCATTTACAGTGATACCCTGTAAACTATTGGTTTGTTACATCCGTAATTCCTGCACAGTGGTGGAGCCAGGTTTGGGAGCATTTGGGAGCCGGGGGGGCCATTCAGTCAATCATGGGCTCCACAATGGGCACTAAGCAGTGAATAAAGATGGTGGTGGGGCACCACTACTCACACTGGGGCAGCCAGGGGGGCGACCAGCCCCCCCCCTAGCTCCGCCAGTGCTCCTGCACCTCATTTCATTTTGCCTGCCCGCACCTTTCTGCCATTGCTGCTGTTGTTCCTGTATTGTATATGTAACCCCTAGATGGCGCTATCCCAGGGGCTACTACCCCTGCCTGATTTGCCACCTAACAGGTTGAGGGGCCTGGATCAATGGCGGTGCCTCCACCCAGAGGTCAGGGTTTGCAATAGTTAAACTAACTTGGTCACAGCCCTCTGGGACACTGCCAACCCCCTTCTTCCCACTAGTGGCCCACACAATATATCAGAATTACCTTCACAGTATACACTTACTCCCCAGGTCTGGTTCCGCACTGGGACCTCCTGTGAAATGAGATACAGTGCAACAATCACAGTACAGTACTTTAACATAGACAAATACCTCAGGCAGTATAACTTTGCTGAAACAAGCAGCTCTGATTTATTTAGGGGATATAACAAGGACAGGGGAAATCAGGTTAATTAGCTTATCACTCTAATAATTCATTTATGGCTCTGTGCACAGGCCTATCCCTATCAGTTACTGTCCTGGGTACCCAAGCCCTAGTGGCTAGTCCAAACTGTGGCAGCTGGTAGGGGCCCTTTCACACAGAGAAAGGAGAATTAAACAGTCAGCAGTACAGTAATTCCATTTGGATTTAATGTGGCAATTCAACGAGGAGCAACCCTGAATTAGTACTCACGACCTCCAAATAAGATAGGGTCCTTCAATGTCAGCAGGGCTCACTTGAGGTACACAAACCTCTTCACACATCCATATAAAAGAAGTACTATACCAGGCAGGCTGCATCTGTATCCGATCGTAATTACTGCACAATACCGGGAGAACACACAGCAGATTCAGTTCCTGACAGACCGAGTGCAATTTTCAATTCTTCCAGTCTTCTACAGGGTGAGCCTGGTTTCTACTCTTCAGAGATCCTTTGATTCTTTTCACAGGACAGTTCAGTCCTAACAAGCTGTTACACAAGCTGCAGACCGGAACTCTGGGCCTTACACCGTTTTGACTAAAACTGCACACTGAAACACAGGGCTCCTTCCTTCTTCACTGCCAAAGCTCAACTGAAGCTCAACCGACAAAACTGGGCACTTCCTTTGAGTTCCTCCCAGTTCTTGACTGGATTGGCTGTCACTCACAATAGACTGCTGCTGTTGGTCCAAAAGGCACTGAAGTCTAAACTACATCTCCCAGAGTCACTGCCCATACAATCCTCTTGTGGCTGGCTCAGATTATGAGTCCAAGTTCTGATTCGTCAAGGCACCATTTTAGAGCTAGCTTACCCCACACTGATTGGTCCAGTTCAGCAGTTCAAAACTAGAATGGGGAACTAGCAGACACAGTTCTGACTGCAAAGAAAGCAGGTTAGACAAACTGTAATTTCATTATTACTCTAAATAATTTCTGGCAAACAGTTACATCTTTCAGATAGGTTCCTTTGCACTCCTAGTGACTGCAAAAATGAAGTGAATTGGCAGCAGCTCAAGTGGTACTCAGAGAAGCACACAGTCCCCCCATACAAACTAATTATGTCTGCAAGCAGACAGCTCTTAAAGAGACAGTACCAGAGGCTCTAAAAACACTCACTGATAAATGGCTTAAATGCCAAACACCATTCAGGCTTGGAGCATTCAAGCAAGCTCCTGGAAGTCTTTTGGGAACCCCCATTTGCAGGGGGGTTACATATAATTTGTATATTTTCATTTTATTTGTTTACTTATTCCACATAAAACCCCTTAGGCAGAGCCTATTTACAAAAGGTTTAGAGTCATCAACAACAGAAAACAGAAAGTACGGGGGGGGGTTGAATGTGCACAATGCGACTCAATGTGATAAGGAACAGTGCAACATTTTAACAATACAGTACAGTAAGAGTACAGTCAAGCAACTGTAAATAATAACTGCTGTCACAGTCAAAAATGTGTGGGCAACAGTTATACAATTAGAGCTGCCATGGTCGAGGTGCATAGGCATCATAGAGACATACATAGATCTGTAACAGAGTTGATACACAAGGTGGGTAGAAAGGATGAGAAGAGACTTGGCAAGGTTGGAGGAATGGTCAGACATATGGCAACTTAGATTTGATGCAAAGAAGTGCAAAGTAATGCACCTGGGAAACAAAAACCCAGGAGAAGAGTACACAATAGCAGGGGAGGTACTAACAACAACAAAAATGGAAAGGGACCTGGGGGTAGTCATATCAGATGACCTAAAGGTGGGTAAGCAATGTGAGAAGTCAGTAAGGAGAGCCAGGGGAATACTGGGATGCATAGGAAGGGGGCATCACAAGTAGGAAAAAGGGAAGTGGTTATCCCTCTGTACAGACAGTTGGTGAGACCCCATCTGGAGTACTGTGTGCAGTTTTGGAGACCTCATCTACACAAGGACATAGACAGGATGGAGGCAGTCCAGAGGAGGGCAACTAAAATGGTGAAGAGTCTGCATCAGAAATCATATGAAGAGAGACTGAGAGAGCTTAATATGTATACCCTTGATGAAAGGAGGGACGGGGGGACATGATAGAAACTTTCAAGTCCCTCAAGGGAATCAACAAAGTCCAGGAGGGTAGCATCTTTCAGAAAAAGAGATGTGTAAGAACAAGGGGGCACAATTTAAAGATAGAGGGGGGACGGCTCAGAGGTAATGTGAGGAAATTTTTTTTTTCACTGAGAGAGTGGTGGATGCATGGAACCGCCTTCCTGGGGAGGTTGTTGGGTCTAAAACAGTGGGGGAATTCAAACATGCATTAGACAGACATAAGGCAGTTGTAGTGCGGGTGGCAGGAAGTAGGCTGTTGGTTAACTAGAATCTGCAGCTTATCCAGTAGGTAGGGAAATGGGCAGACTGGGTGGGCCAAGTGGTCCTTATCTGCCTTCAAAGTCTCTGTTTCTATACAATTCAAGGCAGATTGGCTTCATAGAGTAGGACATGAAAGTCAGCGGTAGCAGTGGCAGCATCCAGATAGAGAGAGGGATTCATTTGTATTTGTTGTATACTTTATACTTAATGGTGTTTACAGACACCCTTTTGTTACTTTTATCTTGTAGTATACTGTCTAGTTGTTTTTCCAGATTTTTATTCTTTTTAGTTTCTATTTTGTTACTGTTTTTGCACTCCCATAACTGCCTGTATCATGTAGCAGGCCCTAGTCTCAGTGTTCCAGATGACCTGGAGTAATTAATAGCTCTTTAGCAGCTGTAGTTCTTTGGCAGTGCAAGCCATTATCACCTCATTGGTAGAATGCCTAGGCTATGATCAGGGATGAAGTGCGGTTAAGTACCTAGCTTCCAGTTATGAGCAGGGCCACTGGAAAATTGCAGAAAAGGTTACCCAAAATTGCGGAGTGTTTTGCAAACATTGTGCAAAATTGTGGGGGTTCGACTATAGACACTGAGTGCTTCACAATAAATCTTTTAATGTTTTCTGCAGCACATATTGGTCAGTATAAATTGCTAAATGAATACACTGACACCTGAATATGTTTAAAATATAAAGAAAAGTTGATGTTCCTAAAAAAGAATCTGACTGGATTGGTGGTAGTTCAGGCAGATGTTAAGGATCCCATGGCAATTATTGAAAAGAGTAGGGGAATTTTTTATTAAAAATAAACCATACATCAGAAAGTAAAAATCATATTTTCATCAGCAAAATAACAGAAAGCAAACATAATTAATACCAACAAAACAAATAACACATTTAGAAAAAGTACAGACAGTAATTCCATCATGTGCAATAATCCACAAAAGAAAAGGAAAATCTGAGACACAAAAACACAAAAAGTCAGGAAATCCAGTTAATATGTTTCCAAAAACTGAGAAATACTTGATTGTCTAAAGAATTTTGCTCCAAACTCTTCTGTTTAAATAAAACGAATTCGATACGGCTAAATACAATACTGTTAGGAAGAAGAGTGTGTTGCAAAGAATACTGGCATCGGGCTTGCCATAAATGGTATTTAATACAAGCAAATATCAAAGTAAGAGTACTGGGATGATAACGCTCTAAAAAACCTGAATAATCCCCCAAAACTAGACTCTGATAAGAAATGTGTTGTACAACACTCCAGTTCCACCTTATGGCCATGTCTGACCAAAATGTGACAGTATAAGGACATAACAAGAAAAAATGTTCTAAAGTTTCTACTTGGTCAATACATCCAGGCCGGATGCATAATCTATTGGAAATGGGTTTATGCTTTAAATTGCCCCGAACACCCAATTTACCATGACAATAGAGCCATTGGATATCCCACATATGAGGCAGTACCCTGTGATCCATCAAAAGGCGTAAAGCCCGTGAGAGCTTAGTAGGGACACAAAAACGGAAATCAATTTGAACATAGAAGACATTACCCATAAGTTCAGTATAAAATTCTTTCCTGGGGACCTCATGTAATTGTGCCTTACCCAATTTCCATTCCCGAAGTTTCCGCACTGCAGAATCTGCATATGAAGGTGCTGCACCTATCGCATTTTGTTTAGGAATACCTCCACCCTCCCAGTATAACAAAAAAGGATGAAATAAAAGCTGAGTCCATGCCATCCATGGATGGTCCTGAGGTAGGATTTTATCCTGAAATGAGGCTATCATAAAAAAAGAATGAAAAAAAACTAAAGGATTGATCATCCCTAAGCCCCCTTGAGAAACCTTTAAATATGTGAAGGCCCTTTTAATAGGATTCAACCGACTACCCCATATCATTTGAAAAAAACGGCTATATAGTCTCTAGTTTCTAAAGAAACGGGGACCGGAAAAACTGAACAAACATGTAAAAAGACAGGTAATAAAAATTTCTTTATCACTAATACCCGTTTTCTTTTTGAAAACCCCAGGATTCCATAGTTGCACCTTACGTTCACCTACAACTAGATACTTTTCCCAGTTTAAAAGGGCCAGATCCCCGCTCCCAAAAAGGAGTCCTAAAATATTAAGAGAATCAGAAACTAAAATTCCTCCAATATCATTAATTATGGAATTCTCACCAACCGCCATGCACCCACATTTCTCATAATTCAATCTAGTGCCGTTCAAAGCTGAAAAACGGTCAACAACCCGTAATGCCTCAATCCCTGAATGGACATCCACCACCAATAAGCAGATATCATCTGCATATGCAGAGATTTTTTTGGGCTGGAATAGCAAAAGATGGAGATAAACCCTGAATCGACCTATTATTTTCAATTTCCCTTAAAAGAGGATCTAACACAAAAGAATATAGTAGTGGGCTCATAGGACAACCTTGCCTAACCCCCGCCCCGAGTCTACTGGATTTCTTTACCCAAAAGATTATTAATTAGTGGGCAAGAGTGTGCTTGAGAATATAATATATCAATATATTGGATAAAGGGCCTAGGAATCCCATATCATTCTAAAACTTGGAAAAGAAAAGTATGAGAGACATTATCAAAAGCTTTTGCCTGATCAAGAGCTAAAACAAAACCTGATAATTTTTTTTGGGCACCAAATTCACAAATATCTCTAAGAAGTTTCAAATTTTGTTGAATAGAACGATGGGGAACAGAACAAGTCTGTGCTGGGTGAAGCACCCCTTGTGCTACTACTTGAAGCCTTCTACACAGTACAGTCGAAAGAATCTTATAGTCGGTGTTCAGAAGATTAATCGGTCTCCAGTTTCCGAAATCTGTACTATCCCCTTTTTTATGAATAAAGGTTAAAATAGCCAAATTAAACTTTGAATTTCCCAAACCAAATCGGAGAATATCGTTATATACTTCAGCTAGAATGACACTCATGTCCTCCTGAAAAGTTTTATAGAATTCATTAGTAAGCCCATCCATACCTGGTGAAACCCCAGTTCGAAGAGAGCCAATAACTGCCTGAACCTCCATAGGAGAAATAGGCCCTTGCCAAATATCTGCTTCACCCTGAGAAATACGAGGAACTGGAAAATGAAGAACATCGTCCCAAGATACCGTTGGAATAAATCTAGTACCAAAAAGTAAAGATACTTGATGTTCAGCAGTTTCTAGCATTTCTGCCAGAGACGTTTTTAGCTGGCCTGTCGAAGTACGAAGGCCTGTCATAAGTTTCTTCTCTGTTTTGTTTACATGCCATATGGGTCTTTGAATGGTGTTTGTTGTGTACCACATTTCAGTTTGGCATGGATCGAAACAGCCCTCTGATATTGGTAATGCAGCATTTGTTTCCGAACAATCCTTAATTGTGACTGGATGTCCAAATCCAGCCTTCGCGGATGAGACTGCAATTTATAATATTGATTCCTAAAATCTAAGTATTGCAAATACTCCGAAGAACCTTTCCTTTTACCATGAGCAATAAAAAAATCCTTAACAGCAAGCTTAGTATCTGCCCACCAAGATATCCAATCGGTGAAAAAACCCATACCGACTTCCTAAGGGTTAGAAAACCCTAAGTTGGTCTAGAAAAAGGGCCTCAGACAATAATTGTGAATTTAGTTTCCAACGTCTATGAAAAGCAGGGAATAAAGTAGGAATCTGATGAAGACCTATCTGACCATATAAAAACTTGCGATCTGAAAAATCACAAGGCAGAACATAGCACTCAAATGGGACTAAATACTGGGAAAGAAAAAGGTAATCAATCCTGGTTTGAAAGGAGGCTCTTCTATAAGTAAAACCATCAGCCGAATGCAAACCTCTAAAGGCATCTTTCAGTTTCGCCACCGCCACGGTTTGTGAAAGTGCATGAGCATCACAATATGTTTTCTGCTGGACATTATTCTTGACACGTATGTCAAGACTACAATTCATATCCCCACCCCACACCACATGTTTGGTGGTAATTAAATAAGGTTTGATCTGATGAAACAGATCAATCCTAGCTGTTTTTGTTTGCGGAGCATAGGTATTAATCAATCTAAAGCAGAAACCCTGGAAAGAGCAGTCCAAAAGTAAAGCTCTGCCTGGCTGAATATCCACCAACCTTGTAACTTGTACTGAGGGAGAAGAAAAAAGAATGCCAATCCCATCTGCGGCATCCGAACCAAATGACCAAAAGGAGGGTCCACCCCACCATAATTTTTTTACCCGAGTTACCTCTGCCAAGGAGGATAAGTGAGTTTCCTGAAGAAAGATGACATCTACCTGTAAATCCCTACACTACTGAAAACAAAGTAAATGTCTTTTGTAGTTCTTTATACTACAGCAGTTAATAGATACCATCTTCAAACAGGCCATAAGGAATAAGAGGCAGAAATTCAGGGTTTATCTTGCTTTCTTTCTTTTTTTTTTTTTTTTTTTTTTAACATCTAACAGATCCGCTCCCCTCATCTTCAACCTCCATTACAGAAGTCCCATCAGGTCTCATCGTCTCAGAGCCTACATCCCCCTCAATGTCTGACAGTACAGAGAAGGAATTTTGAGTAGGGCAGGCCCCCACCACCCCAATGTTACGACTACTCACCCGCGTCACCCTCCTAGGGGTTTGGAAAGGAGTGTCCACTAAGGGGCCCTCCGAGAGAGGTTGTAGAACAGGTGGCTTGGAGCTTTTAGGAAGAGGGGGGTCCTCTAATGCTTGTTGGTGAACCAGGGGTACCGACCGTTCAGAGATGTCCTTTACTGAGCACTGCTCAACTAAAAGGACATCTTGAACCTTGTCCTGTCCGGAGTGGTCAATGGGATCTGGATCCTCATGCAGAGGAGGGGCCGTGTGGGGCTTACATCTACCCTGCGCCTGATTTATTAACTCTTCCTTATTTAAGCCACCTTGTCTATTCTGGCCCACCCATGGGCATTGATGATACGCATGGCCGGCTTCATCGCAAAGATTACACTTGAAAACATTCCTACAAACTTCACTATCATGGTCAAAGTCTCCACAAAGTGCGCATTTGACCTTATCACATGCGCTACTTAAATCACAATGATAGCAAGCCTTAGGTTGACCAGGGTAGAAACAAACTCCCCGGTCTTTTCCCAAAAAGAAGCTATTCGGAACATGAACAACTTCATTTTTAACAATGTGCAATTTAACCTTGAAACGCCAGGCCCCTGTCCAAATCCCTTCAGTATCAAGGATGGGCTCAGGAGGACCCAGAACCATGCATTTATGCTCCAACCAATATAGAATGTCTCCCCACATTCACCTCCTCATTCCTGAACATGACATTAATCGTTTTAAAGAGAGGTTTAGTGATTGGAATTGCCCAAAAAGGCAACCATAAAGGCAAGGACTTACAACTCTCATATTTCTGCCATAATTTATCCAGTCCTGCAACCTGTTTAAAACTGATATCAAACATGTCCTCCACCCGAATATTAATTAAAGCATAAATGTCAACAGGTAGAAATTGCATGGAGTCCAGCAGTAATGTTCTTGCCACATATAATCTATCAGGGTGCTCTGGTAATCCACCTCTGTATCGTAATCGGACCGCATTCCTTCTCGGAGCTTGTTCAAGTTTATTATTTTTGAAGAGATCCAAGAAGCGGGGGCCCTTCCTCGACTCCTGATCTCTAGATGACTGCAAGGGAGGGCGCAATTGTGGGCCAGCATCTGAAGCAGTAGCCTCTAAAGCAGGCTCTAAAACCATAGAATCAATGGAAGTCTGTAATGAATCGGACTGACCTGCTCGAACACAGGGATTGCCACTTTGCTCTGTTGGCCAAGAAAGTCCAGACTCCGTTGGAGAAAACGTAAGCCAGGTCGGGTCTGGCAACCACCGACCATCCGGTTGCCGAATCCAGCCTGCCTGCGACAAGGCAGACTCTTCAGACCACTCCATAGTAGTTCCCATAGCCGCTTCTTTCCCTGCAGAGCTCCTGTCCATGTCGATAGACGCTGACACTTCCGCTTTCTCCGAGGCAACCATCGCGATAACAGGAGGTACCTCATCTGCGTCGTCATGCACTCCATCCAGCATAGCACCGTGACCCTCAGCAGCCGGTAAAACTGAATCAGGGGCTGCTAAATCCGCAGCATGTTTCAAAAGTAACGCTTCTGGTAATGGTTCAGTAGGCTGCACAATTCTCCTGTCTGCATGCTCAAGCGCCTGCAATTCTCCAGCAAACTCGAATTTCGATAAATGTGAAGCAGGCAGAGCCTCCCCAGCAATCTCCTGTACATCCAGCAGCAGAGCCTCTGCCTGCACGTCCTTCTCCGTTCCACACCTCACATCGTCTGCCATCGTAGCAAGACCAACGCCCTCTGCTGTCCCCAGCAGAGTAGGGGAATTTCCCCGGTGTCCTGGCCAAATTTCTCTTATTCACTAAAAATACCACCAATAGCTTAATCTGGTTCAAGGTCGGTTGGCATTCATCTGTATCCCCTTCTCCCGGGTTGTGCCTGAAAATAGGCAGGATTTGTCAAGTGCACTTACCCGGTCAACAAAAAATATATAAATAAACTGATAAGCTATCGTAAGCATTGCCTATCTTCCAAAATTTAAAAGCATCTAACTCGTACAGTGCTAAATTGATTCTATAAAGTGAGCCACAGCAAATCAATATTAAATAAAGCCAGAAATTTTTGTTTGTTTCTGGCTGTAGAATAATGTAGCCTAATCAACAGCTGTTTACAGTGCTCTGCCAGCTATTCACCCACTTTGGTACAAGAAAAAAATAAGCAGATAGAGTGGTGAATAATAGAGTTTTAGTAAAATGTTGTTAAAGTGTTTAATGGTCTTAATTTGTACTGTAGGGACCATACACTATTTTTGAAATAACATATTTAAACTTTAAATCTGGGGGGTTATTGGGGCTGGCAGTATAATCTAGAGGTTAGAGTAACAAACTGTGAATGAGTTGCCGACATCTAGCAGACCTGGGTTTGGTTCCCACAACCTCCACTTGCATACTGTGTGATTCTGAGCAAGTCACTTAACCTCCTCGATGCTCCTGAGTTGTACCTGAATGCAGGCACTTGTGCCTAATGGGCCTTACGCAGGTACCAAAAAATGTAAAAAAAAAAAAATCCCAATATATTTTTACTGCATCATACAGTAGTTAGGGTACCCTGTAATTTACTTTGGTTTTACTCTGTCTGCAGTGATTTTGTTTAAAGATACATGTTCAGATACATTTTGTGTTTTATAAGCTTGATTTTAGACTTTAGTCAGGTTTTTATTGTAGTCTTTGCATGTGAGCATTTAGATTGTAGATTGCTAAGAGTGAGATCACTATTAGCAACTAGCTTATTAATTTTCAAATTGGCAGGGCCATCCAAAATCCTCAGCTGTTTGAATCAAAGCTAGTTTGAATGAAAGTATGCTCACAAAGAAAAACTTGCCCTGCCACTTACAAAAAGGCTTCATAGTTAGCACCCCATTTAAGTGAATGGGATAATTTGCACCTTTTCTCCCATCTTTTGTTTCAGTCTGTGTGGCAACAAAATATGTTCTGATAGACTGCTTCAATACAAAACAAATGTTTTTTTTTTTTTTTCCTAAAGCCAATTTGTTTTTGTACTGATTTATTTTTCATTTTCACCATATGTCTCCATTTCTGTCTCCTTCTCACACATTTGTCACCTTTCAACCTTCTTACAAGGCCCTGTTAATCTATCTCTACCTGGGAACTTCCCCAGCTCTTTCTCTCCCATTAAGTTTTATCTCTCCCATCATCACCTTTTTGTTTCACAGACTCTCTTAATCTTACCATTTATCACTTCTTCTCTCTTTGCCTCCCCCTTCTTCTTTCTCCACATATATATCTCTCTCATTTTACCTCTCCTCTACACTAACTTGTTTTTTTTTCTCTTTTAGATATTTCCTGAAGAAGACCTAAGGTCGAAACGTAGATTTTTAACTCTATTTTCTATTTTCAGCGTGCATTTAATATAACCATTTTGTTTTGCTTTTAAAACAAATGTTAAGTGTTTAAGTGTACTTATACTTGGCCAGTGGATTTTGATACCGAACAAGACAAGGATTCAAAAGAAATCAGTGTCACATAAAACCCTTGACCTACCTTGCACCACATTGTTTCGCCAAACCCACGTCTGCATGCAAAATTGTCAATATATTTGAGAGTATTTTATTTAAAATGTTAATACTTTTTACACAGTTCAGTATAAAAACTAAAAAATTGCAAGAAATTGCAGAACATGTCAGTTTTTACGGAGAATGGTGAAAATTACGGATTCTGCAAAAACACTGCGGGCACAATTTTCCAGTGGCCCTGGTTATGAGTTTTTGTCTCCCTGTATGTGACCATCTGTCCCACATTATTAAGGCCAGTGTCCCTCATTTTCCTACCTTCTGATTGTCAGTGTCCAGCATTTCTATGACAAAATATTAAGAAGTATACAGGCTGTGCCTTGCATGTGGTGGGTTTTCCTTCCAGCTTTTCCAAAGTTGCTACCTCTCCCCTTCCCAGTCTTCTAGCCCTGTATTTCCCTGGACACCACTGCAGGCCGATGACGGAGGAGGACCCTGAAATGACCACCTATAGGACCGTAGCTCATATTTCTGGCAGGTGTGGATGTCCCAGCTCATTCTAGTGGACCATGCTAGTCAGTGCCATCTATACACCCCCACCATTATCCCACCCAGCATTTCCTCTTATCCTAAAAGTAGTACTGTACATTGACACATGAATGCTGCACAAACAAACATAATAAAATAGGTAATTTGGAAGGATGAAACAGGCATTCCTGGGGGAGCATAGATCCTCCCATATAGAAAGAGAAGAGGCAGGGCTTCATGACTTGGGAATGGTTCATGTGGCCTGATGAATGGGCAGTGTTTAAAAAATGCTAATAATATTAGGGCAGAGCAACTTATCATCAATACTTTGTGCCTGATACATATTTATAACAATATCACATAGTGTTCTATGCCCCAAACCCCGTAAGTTTGTCTGCCTCCCCCAAAAAAATTCTAGATCTGACCCTTGCTCACCTGATGCAGCTCGAACACATCTGCAAGTGCAGATCACTGGTTGGTCAGAGCGTGGGGGCTGAGCATGTATTTTTCTGCATGACTTTGTTCATTGCCTTGTGGGTGTGAGTGAGAGTGTGGTGAAGTGCAGGATGATGTCAGCTGTTCACGCTCATGTTCCATCATTCTCGTATCCTATCGCGTGAGTAGGACAGAGCAGGAGTGGATCACCTGCCTTAGGAGCGTATGCAGGACGTCCGCAGTCCTCAGGAGGTTATGTAGCTTGGACAGCAGATTAAGGCAGGAGATGCCACATAGCTACTCTTACGTAACTTCTCATATAATGTGAAAACCAGCTAGGGGACAGGTACATACAACTTGTAGATGTACTACAGGTGTATAAGGGGAAGTAAATTCCCAGGAAAAAGGTAGGAACAGGTACGACTAAAAAACAAAGGGGGAAAAAAGGGAAAGCAGGAGACACCATATCTAGGGTAGGGTAACAAACCAGTTTCCAGGTAAGGGTAATGAACTAGTTGCAGGGAAGCAACTCGAGAAGCAGGAATACAAATGGAGTAGGGAGGAGGTAGAAGGATACTGCAGAGTTTGAATAAACACTGGGCAAAGGAAGGAGAACTCATGGGAGTTGTGCAGTGGTTGTGGTACTGCAGTCTTTCAGAACACCATCTGGAGACTTGGATACTGCCGAATATGTACTCACTTCTCTGGGTTGCAAGCAGATATTGCCGAACTGGCAAGGGTACAGAGGACCTTCTGTCCCATCCAGAGGTCACCAAGTCTGCCACCGCTCCCCTAGAGGATGCCTAGGTAGAGGCAGAGCAGATGGACCTTGGTGGGCCCCCAGAAGGGTGAGGGTGGCAGGAAGGTACACATTCCTCCACCTTTATCACGGCAGAAGTCCTTTGCCGTACTGGCAAGATGTGGCAGCCGAGATGAGGCACCTGTTGCAGTGGGAAGGAGGGTGAAGTTCTCAGAGGTGGAAGCTCCAAGGAGAGAAGGAGAGGCCCCAGACCAGGAGGAAGCAGCTGCTTGTGAGGGACTCTTTTGTCAGGGGGAAAGATTTGAGAGCGGGGGGGAGGAGGCATAGCGAGGTGACATGCCTGAGCAGTGCTTTGGCTTGGAGGGATGAGACTGTATCCAGAGGAATGCTAGGGCAATAGGAGGGAGCTAGGCATCATTGTCCATCTGAGGATGAATGGCCGGGCAAGGAATAAGGTAGGGGTGATACAGACTAACTTCAGCAAGTTGGGGAAGGGCCTTAAGCAGGTGGCACGCATGGTGGCTTTTTCTGAGGTGTTCTCTGCGTACAGCAAAGGAAATGCAAGGGCACTCTGCACCAGGGTATTTAACATGAAGGTAGGGAGGCCGGCCTGCTGGCACTGAGGCGCTGGACGCCACACCTCATGCCATGCCAGCGACCCGGGTTCAGGAATGACCTCGGGCCGCCGGGGGTTAGCAGGGGCAGGAGAGGATTGAGCATCTGTAGGACTGCTCTCCTGTCCTTGGGGTGGATGCACTGCCTCCGCAGCTTAGCGCAGTGCGTGGCGGTCGGGGGCACGCGCGCTGCAGAGACAGCAACAAATGTGGTATGGGAAGCACGGCGGATGTCCTGTGGGCAGGTGCGGGAGTGCGCCTGTCATGCACTGGACGCCGCTGCATGTCCGAGCTCCCGGAACCATGAAAAAGAAAAAAATAACTGGCAGCGGTAGGCAAGGCCTGCTCACCTGACCCATCCACTCTCACCGCCAGGCCCTCCTGTCCGTCCTCCGATCTCCATTTCTCAGCAACTTGGCCCTTAGATAGAGCACTGAGGAGTTGGCGCCTTACCCGGGGCTCTAGAGCCGGGGAGTCGGTCACCGGAAGGAATTGAGGATGGATGTAGCCAGAGGTAGGGCATTGGGGGGGGGGTCTCAGACTGAGCAGGATAATGGGTTAGGTCCTGGGCAGAGCTGGAGAGAGACCTATGGACCAGTATGTACAGGAGTAAAGAAAGTATACCAAAAAAAAAACACATGAAGGTATGGTGTATGGAGGAGGTCTTTAGTGACATCTACACTCTGGGCCAGCCTTGAAGAATATGGGCCTCTGTAAGAGAGATGACCTGCATCCTTCCAGGATGGGAACTGCAGTCCTTGGTGGGAAGTTTAAATGCTACATGGATGAGCATTTAAACCAGCCAAGGGGAAGGCAATAAAACCCAGGGAGGCAGCACCCTCCCAGATAGTGGAGCAACAGGAAGGGAGGGTCCAAGGAGACAAAACTCTCCCAGTGAAGGGCAGGATAGGGTCTAGGCAGAAGAAAAGGGGAGTAAAAGTCAGGTAAGCAAGGCTAGAGGATTGAAAGAAACAAGGAATGGGAAAGGTAAAAAGGGAAGAGGAGATTCAGGGGGGAGCTTCCAAGAAAGATACAGGCAGGAATGGAAGGGGAAAACAGGGCAGCAAGTGGGGTTGGGGGGGGGAGATGGTATAAAGAACCATGTGCGCCAAAGCAAAGAGTCTTGGAAACAAAATTCTGGACCTGGAATCCATCATGGCAGAGGCTGACATGGATTTGGTTGCCATAATGGAGTTGTGGTACACTGAGCAGCATGACTGGGACATGGCCATACCAGGCTACTCTGTGTTCATGAAAAACAGGGCAGGGATGAGAGGAGATGAGGTTGTTTTATATGTGAAGGGAGACCAATCATGGCCATGGAGATACAGGGGCACAGTGAGGAAAAGGAGGGGCTGGAGGTTCTGTAGGTCACCTTGGAGGCAGGCTCCTGGGTCGATATCCATACCGGGGTGATGTACAGATATCCAGCACAGGGAGAGGAGCTGGAGAAGGCACGTGGGGAAGCCATCATCAGACTGGCAATGGAGTGGGGTGCTTCTACTTGGTGACTACAGTCTGCCAGACATGGAGTGGGGCCTTCCAGTGACAGCTTTGACAAGGAGCAGGTCCATCCTTGATGCTCCACATAAGGCTTTTTTCAGGCAGCTAGTCAGAGAACCTTTTAGGGATGGGGCAGTGCTGGACCTGCTGCAAACAAACAGGGACAGCATTGCAGACATCACAATGGGCAGTCCCCTAGGTACCAGTGATCACCATACAGTGAGGTTTAACATAAAGATAGGAGAAGAGGCAAACCACATTAGGATGAGGGTCCTAGACTTCAGGAGAGCGGATGTTAAAGAAATGGGAGACTGCCTCAGAAGCAGCCTCGTAGTGGGGATAGCCAGGGAGGGGGAGGGGGGAGATGCACAGTAAGGAACAATAAGGGAAGGCATAATTAAGGCAGCCAGCCTCTGTGTGAAGGAAGCTAGTAAAAGCAGAAGGAGAAAGAGACCGTTATGGTTCTCTAGGGATGTGGTGAAGGAAAAATGGGTGGCATTCATGAAGTACAGTCGTGGCCAAAAATATTGGCACCCTTGCACTTTTTCAAATAACTCACAATTTCCTCTAAACATAAGTTGAAATTAACAACAGTACAGTATTTGGTCTCCACAATTCTTTATTTCTCTGTTAAAATTACAGAACCTTTGTTTTTGATTCAGAATTTAATAGATCCTTTTAAATCAGAAAATGAAAAGAAATGGCATTGACAAAATTATTGACACCCTAGACTTAATATTTGGTAGCACAGCCTTTGGTCAAAATAACTGCAATCAACCGCTTCCTATAGCCATGGATGAGCTTCCTGCACCTCTCTACTGGCAGTTTGGCCCATCTTCTTGTGCAAACTGCTCCAGTTCTCACAGATTTGAAGGGTGCCTTCTCCCAACTGCTGTTTTCAGATCTCCACATGTTTTCAATGGATTTAGATCTGGACTCATTGCTGGCCACTTCAGAACAGTCCAGCGCCTTGTCTTGAACCATTCCTGGGTGCTTTTTGAAGTGTGTTTGGGGTCATTGTCCTGCTGGAAGACCCATGACCTTCGACGGAGACCCAGCTTTCTGACACTGGGTTCAACATTGCGCTCCCAAATGGCCTGGTAATCTCCAGATTTCATGATGCCATGCACACGTTCAAGGCACCCAGTGCCAGAGGCAGCACAGCAACCCCAAAACATCACTGAACCTCCTCCATGTTTGACTGTAGGGAAGGTGTTCTTTTCTTTGAAGGCTTCATTTTGTTTTCTGTAAACATAGAGATGATGTGCTTTACCAAAAAGCTCTAATTTGGTCTCATCTGTCCAGAGGACATTCTCCCAGAAGGATTTTGGCTTGTTCAGGTGTGTTTTGGCAAACTCCAGTCGGCCTTTCTTATGTCTCTCTCTCAGCAGTGGGGTCCTCCTGGGCCTCCTACCATATAACCCCCTTTCATTGAGTTGGGGACAGATAGTGTGAGTTGAAACTATTGTACCTTGTGTCTGAAGGTCAGCTTGAATCTGTTTGGCAGTTGATCAAGGTGCTTTCTCCACCATTCGAACAGTCCTGCGCTGCAATCTTCAATCAAGTTTTCTCTTGCGGCCACGTCCAGGGAGGTTGGCTACAGTGCCATGGGCCTTAAACATCCTGATAACATTACGTATGGTGGAAACAGGAACATCAAGGTCTCTGAAGATTGATTTGTAGCCTTGAGATTGTCCATGCTTGGCTACAATCTTCTGTCTGACCTCCTCAGACAATTCTCTGGCTGTCTTTCTTTTCTCCATGCTCATTGCGGTACACACAGTGACACAAAACAGGAGAATGAGTCCTTTTCTATATTCAAACTGGTTGAATGAGTAATTTTTATATTGCAGGCTCCTGCAACTCACCACAGGTGAAGGAGAATCACCTGCTTGAAATCTAATTATTTGTAACTACTTCTAAAAGGTGCCAATAATTTTGTCCGGGACATTTAAGGATTTCTGTGTGGAATAAGCTAAGACTTAGTAAATTTTTCTGCTTTTTGTGTTTTATTCCACTGCAAACCAAAGAAATACATATGTGGATACCAAAATATTTTTTAATTTCAACAATTTTCTGGAAGGAATGGTGCATTATTAGAAAAAACTGCAAGGGCGCCAATATTTTTGGCCACGACTATATAAGGAAACACAGAGGGAGGACAATAGAGAGGTATAACAAGTAAAACAGAGAGAAGCAAGTAAGGCAGTGAGGGGAGCAAAGGTACAGACAGAAGAAAGGATAGTCAAAGGGTTAGCTAAAGGGAATAACGTGAGAAGAAAAAGAAAGCAAGAGGAGGGATAGGAGGGACTGTGAGGGTGGCAGTGGGAGACTGCACAAAAGAGGACCAAAAAAGACTGCCATCCTGATCAGGTACTTCTACTGAGTCTTCACAGTGGAGGGAAGAGGGATGACCTGCCAGTGAGTGGGGGGGAACTGAACGTACTGCAAGTCCATTTTCAGAGGAAACAGTCTTGGTGGGGCAACATTGCAGACATCTCAGTGGGCAGTCCTATGGGCACCATGTCACATTTGTTTTTACTTTCTGTTTACTGTAGTTTAATATATGGATACTGTTTTTAATAATATACTGAAGTATACAGAAAAATCCCGGCAATAGCATCGTACGCCAACTGATATTTAATTAAAAAAAAAAACTATGGAGGATCTGTATTCCAAGGGCCTGCAGGTACATTCAAACAAACACTTGGCATCCTCCTAACAAAGCAAAAGTACTTAAAAAAAAAAAAAAAGGGGGGTCTCAGGGAACTGATGCAGGCAAGCGCAGACGTCAGTTTACTATATTCTACAGGGACATGGCTACCACTCGCCAGCTGCCTTACTATTCATGATGTTTTTCAATATCGGTTTACATTTTGCTCTGCAACCAAATGAACAATACCAACTCAGATGGGGTGACATACATTAATTCTAGGCACAGACTCTGAAGGAAAGCAATATTTGGAATACCATGAGAGGCAGGCCAAAACCAGGACTGGCATAAATGTCAGGGACATCAGACCTGTAGCTCCACGAATGTACAAGAATAGCCAAAACCCTGACAGAGACCCAGTTACTGTCTACAAAAAGTATGCAAACCACAGACCTCCAGGCATGCTGCAACCAGACGCACCCTTCTACCTAGCACCAAATACCAGAATAAAGCCTACCAGTTACTGGTGTAGGTGTATGACTATAGGAGAGAACAAAATCTGGTCAATACTGAAGCTCCTGCAAAAATCAGCTGGCATACCACCCGAGAAGAGAATAACAAACCATTAGACCCGGAAAACCGTGATTCAGATGCTCATAGATTCAGATATCGCATCAACAGATGTAGCACAGCTCTCCGGGCACAAAAATATCCATAGCATAAATGCTTATAGTACCTTGTCCGAAGAAAAGCAGAAACGAATGTCTGCCATCCTCTCCTGTGATCCCCAGCAGCCATCAACCTCCAGAGAGCAGCCTGCACAGCCCCAATTTCTCCCTAGCAGTCCAGAGACCCTGCCGGCACTGCAGCAGCTCGCACCCCAAATCCAGCAGATTCCATCGACTTCCACCAAGGAACACCAGGAAATGACTGCATGAAGCAAGCTAACCAGTACCGGTTCTGAAATCTCCGACGACCTCCAGAAACATTTTTGGCAGTCACTGTACCTTTTTCAGTGACACCTCCATAAATATACACAAGTCCCTGCAACTAACCAGAAAACAACGCTACGTCATCTATTCAGACAGTGAGTCAGACTAAAAAACGTAGCGAGTCACATAAACAACCAGAGCGCAAACAAGTTTGAATACTTTCTTCTCGTTGCCAAAATCATTGGCACCCGAACGTTTGCCACTAATCATTGGCACTTTTTAAACTGTTAGCAGTGTTCAAAACCGTTGTTTAAATTCTTCTCCACAATTCAGCATCTCGCAGAACCGCTAACTGGCAACACAGCTTGCCAAGCAAGCAAGAAGCCAACAAAGCTAAGACTAAAACAAACTCGGATCCTTATTTTAAAAAAAACAATGGATCGCTAAGTGTGTATTACCGGTGAGCATTACTATCTTGAGGTTCTGGACGCATAAGAACCTCTCGAGCTTTGCTCTTGAGGTTCCTATGTGTCCAGAACCTCTCAATGGTATCGCTCACTGGTAATACACACTTAGCTATCCATTATTTTCTTTATAATACATTATCAGACTAATTTTGCTTTCTTCTAGGCTGGCATTTTCTATAACTACAAATCACAGAATATCCTCCAGCTGATATCAGAGCACAACAGCAGTAGAACTTATAGAACATTCAGTAGGCTGCAGTGCATATTGGATATTTTATGAGCACAGATCAGATGTTTGTTGGTCTCCCTGTTCTCCAAGGGCTATGTACAGTCCTCTGTAACTGTACTTAGCCAAGGTAGGACAGCAAAACCAGCAAACAAAAGATCAGAGATTATAAAAACTCCCAATGTACACTGCAGGTTACTGAATTTCCCACTGTTGCAGGCCCTCCTCTGATGTCAGTTACAGGGGATTCTAGGATTTGAAGTTTCAGAAACAGCTTGCAACTCTGCAGAATCAGCCTTACGCAATTTGCTGTACTACAGTAAACAAGAAGTAAAAAAATGTTTTGCATACAAAGTACATGCTGGGACATGTCCCACACTTTGGTGTGGCGCTCTTAGCGCTAACCATTCCCCTTTAAAATAAGTAAAATGTTTGTTCTGAATGACTGCCACACATCTCCAGGAAGACGTTCTGAAACCACCTTGAGATAACAGTACACCACCATACATGATGTGGTTGTGTTTGGTTCCAGGACCAAAGTTTGCCTGCAGTAGCGGCACCTCTTACAGCAGTAGCTGGAATGATATTGACACCGCAGGTGAGCATATGTCGGTCTGCCCATGTCCACAGAAGTGATATCTCAAGTTTCTTCCATTATGGGGTAGTAGGAAGGCAAAACAGCAGAGAAATACCCTGACACATACTGGTGATGGCGCTGCCGTTCATATACTGACCTTCTAATTTGTGGGCACTCCCCCTGAGTTCAGTCATTGGATCTGTGCCCTAGGAGTAGGATTGGAACTGTGAACCAAGCCAAAGGGGCGCCACCATAGGAGATTTGTTGTTCAGTAATATTTGGACTGGTGTCCCCAGGGGGCCAAGAGCAATACCAGAGGACAGTCTATGGATAAGCCTTAAGATGGAGTGATAGGAAAAGTGGTGACAGAGGGGTAAACATGCTAAGCACAAAAGATAAAGCATACTTAGCAGAAAACAAAAGACCCTTTAATATAAGGTTTAAGAAGATACCCAGGACAGGATGCAAGCATTATCCCTCTGGCAGCTTATCATTCTCTTTTTTAAAAAACAGTTTTTGGCTCTGGTAATGACAACCATACTGCCTGCAACAAGCTGGTGATAAAAAGTACAGTTACATAAGAACTTACCGTAACAGTAGATCTTCGAGAGAGGCTCTTGTAGTAGGTAATTACAAATAGGACTGAAGCCGGCAGGCGTCAGGACCCCACAGAAAAATTTCTAGCTAGCAGTTTCTGGCAGGGGACTGCCCCCACGTCAGGTGACCGACGTCAGGCGACGTCAGTATAAAGGGGTGGTCCCCCATGCCCGCCTTCCAGTTCTTTCCCGCCAAAGGCCAAAAAAGGCAAGACGAGAGAGAAGCGGTTGTTTCCATCACTGGAAAAGGAGCTGAAAAATCTTAGGGGATGGAGGGCGGGAAGGTATTACCTACTGCAAGAGCCTCTCTCAAAGATCTACTGTTACGGTAAGTTCTTACGTAACTGTACTATCTTACTTCGAGAGGGCTCTTGCAGTAGGTAATTACAACTAGGACTGAGTCCCAAGCAGTCTGGAACAAGCAGAAGCAAGCGGAAGGAGGAAAACTTCCCAAAAGTAGACCCTCTGGCTGTGAAGGTCTTAGGAAAGAAGACCCTGCAGAATAGCCAACCCGAAGCCTGCTCTACGGCGAGAGGCAATGTCCAAACTGTAGTGTTTTGTAAAGGTATGGAGAGAAGTCCAAGTAGCGGCTGCACAGATGTCTGCCGCTGACACATTCTTGAAACAAGCAGCGGAAGCAGTGACCCCTCTGGTGGAGTGCCCTCTGACCTGACCCGGCAGGGTCTTTTTGTACCTGTCATAACAGAAAGTGATACAGTGAGCCAACCATTTAGATAGACACTGCTTAGAAACAGCATTGCCTTCTCTTTTATGAGCAAAAGAGACATACAGTTAATCAGTCTTTCTGAGATCCTTCATCCTTGTGGTGTAGTATCTCAGGATTCGGTGAACATCCAAAGTATGCAAGAGGTACTCCCCTAGATTGGAGTGCTGCGTAAAAAAGGCAGGCAGCTCCATGGTTTGATTCAGCGTAGATTCTGCTACCACCTTAGGGAGAAACTTAGGGTTGGTGTGCAGAGGGGTCTTCCAAGAAAGGAACTTTAGGTCTGCAGAGGCTGCCAGCTCGAAAGGAGGCAGAGTAAGCTTCTCAAGGATAAAATTTAAGTCCCAAGGAGGGGCAGGAGCACAAATAGTGGGTCACAAGTGGAGAACCCCTCTAAGGAAAGTCTTAGAGACTTCCAACTACGCAAAAGTGCTGTCCCCAAAAGGAACATGGTTAGCGGAGATGGCCACCATGTGAACCTTCAGAAAGGAATGACTGAGACCCAGATCAAAGACATGGTGCAAAGAGATGGTGCAAGTAATCCAACAGCTGCCCAGCAGAGCAAGAGAATGTCTCAAAATCTTTGGAAGCGGCCCAAATAGAGATCCGTTTCCATTTCATGGCATAGGTAGATCTAGTGGAGGGCTTTCTGGCTTCCACCAGAATGTCAGCAAACAAAGGAGAAACCCCAAAACGAGCTTGAGCTACGTCTGCAGGAGCCACGCATGCAACTGAAAGGACTTGAGGCCTGGATGGACCAGGGTCTCTTGATCCTGGGTCAGCAAATGCTGCGACAGAGGAAGAGGAGGTTCCTCTGAATGCTGTTGCAGAAGAGAGAACCAAACTTGCCTGGGCCAGAAAGGAACAATGAGGATCATGCAGGCTCCTTCCGAGCTGAGTTTCTGTAAGACCCTCGGAATCAAGGGGATCGGGGGTTAGCATAGACAAATCTTCCCTTCCAGTCTAGAGACAGAGCGTCTCTCCAGAAAATGTCGCACCCTGGAGCGAGTGAGCAGAAGGTGGGAAGTTTTGCATTGAGAGGAGACGCAAACAGGTCTACCTGTGGTGTTCCCCAGCGTAGGAAGGTATCATCTGCTACCCCCTGATCTAGTTCCCACTACTGAGTGTGAGCAGACGACCGACTGAGGTGGTCTGCCAATGTGTTCTTGACCCCCGGGATGTGAATGGCCATGAGGTGAAGGTTGTGCTGCACTGCCCAATCCCAAACCTACATCGCCTCCCTGCAGAGAGTGTAGGAATGAGTTCATCCCTGTTTGTTGATGTACCAGACTATGCACATGTTGTCCGTCTGGACAGCCAGATGTCCGGGAAGCAGATAAAGATGCAGAGCCCGAAGAGCATAAAGTACGCCTTCCCTCAGTTTCCCATTCTCCAGAGGGTACTTCTCAAACTTCAGGCAGAGAAGGCAAGGATGATCCTCATCGCTCTTCTCTGGCAGAGACAAATTTGGTTCTAGGAGCGTGGATATAGTGTTCATCCACACTCTCTGGCATGTCCCTTTCCCCTTTAAATTCACCAGAAGGTCTTCAAGCTGGCTCCTCCCACCCACCCGGGTGATAAATAACTCAGCTCCGCCCCATGACGCCAGATTTTCCTTTCCACTGGAAGATTCAGGTTCCCTCATGCTACTTCTGCAATTTGTAGGCCCTGGATTCTCAACTACGGTTTTCACCGAGTCATCAGAGTTTACGATTCTGATCCGAGTGCATCGGATATGGAGGACAAGTCGTCCCCTGGATTTCGCCAGTATTCCTGAGGACAGAAAATGTCACACACCGATCCCCACCTCTCGTGTGTCTATTGCTTGGGTGTCGTGCATGACACCACTTCTTGCACCATTTGTCTGGCCTTCCATCTCAATGTCCTGAACGATCACAAGGCGCACCTAAAACTAGGGAGACCAGAGCTTCGCAACCCACTGGTGAAATCGAAGGAGGCCAGGTGGGCGGTTTCCGTGGCCACGGGATCTGCCGAGCAGCTCGACCAGATGGCTGCTCAAGCTTCGGCCAGCCGAAGTTTTTTCATGCCACTTAACCTGGGTTCCACCTTCTCTGGGTCCTTTCGGGAGCTGTGCCAGTCTCTCTCCACCAGGGGTTAGGCGCCCTCGGGCTTGCACTCCTCCCGCCCTAAGAAAAGGGACAAGGATCCTAAATCTTCTTCTGCCCGAAGAAGACATTCCTGGGACTGAGAGCGGTCCAGTTCCCAGGATCTTGTGGTCTCGACTTCGGTCGAGATCGCTTCCTCAGCCGCCGGCTTCTCGGACTTTCCGTCAGGCCAAGGCACTGAGGCTGAGGACACAGCTGAACCGGCTGAGATTTCTTTTGACCCGATCGAGCCGTTGTCACCGACTCCTGTTGACAACTCCTTGGAAAGGACACCTATCCTTTCCTTCCCCAACGAGGAGACCCAGCCCTCTGGTATCCTGATCAAGGGAAAGGTGCCAGAACCTCCGTTCTCACTGACTCTGGCTTCTCCCAATCGAACCAGCCGACCCCATCGGTCTCGATCGAGGACCAGGACCCCTTCAGTCAAAAAACCAAAGAAAGGTCACAAGCACTCTAGAATGAGGCAGCGCCACCGATCCTCATCCTCCTTGGACAAGGAGAGACTTCGACGGAAACTCCGTCAACGTTATGAGGATCTCATGTGGCAACAGCTGATTCTGCTCAGTCAGAAGCCGGCTCCACCTGCACCACCGGCCATTACTTGGCCTCAGCCTCTTATGCCGACGCCGTCCCCTCCGGAACCAAAGAATCCGGTTCCTCCACCCGTAAGGCCGGTACGCATTCCAGCTTGGCCTGTTTCGATCTCCCCACTGATTTTGGTGGAACCACCGCCTAAGCAGCCTCAGGGAGGGCCTTCCTCGAAAGAGGATAGGACAGACACCGGCCTTCCCCATCGTCTGTCGATTACAGTGGTCCCCGATCGCCCTTGGCGTTTCGAGGGAGACATAGGTGGGAGACCCTTATATCCCGATTCCTCGGATTCGGATGCCACTGGTCTGCACTCACATCTGGGAGATGACGAGTCATCAGTGGCAGGCTTGGAGGAAGGTCCTTCCTCCTTTCAGGGCATCTTCCACCTCATTTCAGAATCGACCGGAATGCCCTTGGAGCCAATCCAAAAGAAGGCGGAGTACCCCCTTACGGATATCCTCAAGAGGGGGGATACCCTGACGGAGGCCCTTCCAGTGGCCGAAGCCATTGTTGGCCCAGCCCTTGAGCTATGGCAACGCCCTGCCTCTTGCCCAGCTCCATCTGCCTGCATGGCCCGCAAGTATATGGTACCCATGGGGTCCCTAGCGGGTTTCACAGAGCATCCCTCGGCCAAGAGCCTTGTGACTGCTTCAGTGTTTAGACGCACGGGTAGCTCAGCTGACACTGACCGCCCTCCGGACAAGGAGTCCAAGTATATGGACCATTCTGCCCGGAAGGTTTATGCAGCCTCATCCTTGGACCTTCGTCAGGCCAGCTCGGATGTGATCATGGCACACTACTCTCATGCCCTTCTGGGGTCACTAGATGAAGTCCTCCCTCATCTCCCAGCGGACATGCAAACCACGGTTAAGCAGGTCCATGACCAGGGCCATGCTGTTGCCAAACAGCAACTCCAGACAGCCCTGGATATTGGAGATTCTTGTGCTCGCTTCTTAGCAGCCGCGGTGGCCACTCGCTGCAGGGCCTGGCTGAGGTTATCCTCCTTCCTGGCGGATACTCAGCATAAGTTAGCTGATGTGCCCTTCCTCAGCACCAACCTCTTCGGTCCGGGAGTGGCAGGTCACCTCCAGCGTATAGAGCAGTCCAGTGCCACCTTGGATGCTACCTCTGCAAAGGGTTCTTCGGGCAAGAACCAGCAGAAGCACAAGAAAAAGCCCTTTTGGCACTCTTCCCCTGCTGTTAGACAGCCCTCCTATCAAGGAGGTCAGCAGCAGCAGCAGCAGCAGGCTCAAGCTTGGTGCCCCAGGCCCAAGCAGGGTCCTCAACAGCCCCGTAAAGGAGGCCGAGGTGCCGGTCCAGGAGCCGCCTCCTCCTCTAAGCCTGCTCAGTGACGGGTCAGGGGTTGCCACCCCTACACCCATCATGATAGTTCTGGGTCCTCCCGTGGGGGGCCCGCTCCACCACTTTCTTTCCGCCTGGTCCAGTATCACTTTGAACATGTGGGTTCTGGAAGTGGTCGGCCAGTGACTGCCTCTGGTATTCGAGCAGTACCCTCCCAGCCGAGCCCGCGTCCCTTGGGAGGAAAGGATCTCAGCTCATACTCAGTTGGCCCTTCGGGACGACATTGCTCAGCTCCTCCCCAAGGAGGCAATAGCTCCAGTGCTGGATCCTCCTACAGATCCCGCCTTCGTGTCCAGGTACTTCCTGGTGCCCCATCCTAGACCTCCACGACCTGAATCAATATCTCAGGTCTCGCACCTTCCGGATGGTAACTCTGAACCAGATTATACCATCTCTGGAGCAAAACATGTGGTTCTGTTCACTGGATCTACAGGATACGTTCTTTCGCATCCCAATCCGTTCATCCCACCAGCGGTTCCTCCGCTTCAGGGTTGAAGGGACCCTGTACGAGTTCTGAACCATGCCGTTCGGCCTGTCATATGCCCCTCGGGTCTTCGCCAAGTGCATTGCAGTGGTGGCAGCCCATCTTTGGCGTTGAGGAGTTCGGATATACCCTATCTCGACGACTGGCTCCTGGTGGGTTCCTCCCTTCAGGAGGTGGAGAGGTCCAGGGATCTGGCCCTCCAAACCTGCTCCCAACTAGGCCTCCTGATCAACGAGGCCAAGTCAGAACTCGTGCCCTCTCAGGTGATGGGCTTTATCGGGGCAGAGCTCAACTCTTGCCAAGCCAGAGCTCTGCTCCTGGCGGACAGGTCAGAGGTTCTCTCCTCCTTTGCCCAATCATTTCTGGTTAGGCACTTGCGCCCTGCCTGGGACTTTCTGTGCCTTCTGGGCTACATGGCGGCGTGCACCTCGGTGGTCCGTTGGGCCAGGTGGCACATGCGCCCCCTTCAATGGGAGCTGGCCGCCCAGTGGACTCAGTGTTATGGTCACTTCGACCAGCTGATCACTGTAACCCAGAAGATATGGGACGCTCGCCAATGGTGGACCATCCCAGACCAATTGCAGGAAGGGATCCAATTTGTCCGCCCTGAGCTGACGGTCATCCTGATGACCAATGCCTCTCTCATGGTCTGGGGAGCCCACATGGGGGACAACAGGGCCACTTCAACCTGTTGGAGCTCAGAGCAGTCAGACTGGCCCTGTTAGCTTTCGCTCCTCAGCTCCGGGGTCAAGAGGTTCAAGTCCAGACGGACAATATCATGACCATGTACTACCTCAACAAACAGGGTGGCACGCACTCCCATCTGCTATGCAAAGAGGCGCTCCGAATCTGGAGCCTTGTCAGCTGGTTGGAGGCAGATCTCCTTGCCATCCATGTGGCAGGAGTCTCGAACCAGCTGGCGGATGCTCTCAGCCGCATAGGCCAGACATCCCACGAGTGGTCTCTCCATCCAGAGGTAGCTTACAATCTGTTCTCCCATTGGGGCAAACTGTTGGTGGACCTGTTTGCCTCCAGGGAGAACACCAAGCTGAGACTGTACAGTGCCCGCCCACCTCAGCAGGGCTAGCTGCAGGGGGATGCCTTCTTGAGGCCGTGGACCCCAGGCCTCCTCTACACCTTCCCTCCATTTCCCTTGATCCACAAGGTGCTTCTCAAGGTGAGGAGGTACAAAGCGAAGGTGATTCTGGTAGCCCCGGATTGGCCCCGCCAGTTCTGGTATCCAGATCTCCTCAGCCTCAGCTGCAGGGCCCCGGAGCGGCTTTGTACACGCCCGGACCTGACATCACTGAACCAGGGGAAGGTATTCCATCCGGACCTTCAAGCTCTGCACCTCACAGCCTGGTACCTGAGCGGCAAGAGTTCCAGGCTCTCGGTCTTTCTGAGGATGTCTACACTGTGGTGGAGGCATCTCGTAAGGAATCGGACCAGGAAATGTTATGCCTTCAAATGGAAAAGGTTTTCCATTTGGTGTCGGTAAGAGACTGAACCCCTTATCCTGCTCTGTGGCTAACATTTTAGACCACCTTTTGTCTCTCTCCAAAGGGGGTCTATGGTCATCAACCTTTACGGTGCACTTCGCAGCCATTTCTGCTTCCTGGGCGCAGGCCGGTCAGCCAACATTGGTACAGGAGACAGTGGTCAGGAGCTTTTTTAAAGGCCTGGATCACATATCCCCTCCGGCGCGTGAACCTCCACCTCCGTGGGATCTCTTGCTGGTTTTGGCAAAACTCATGGGCAAGCCATTCGAACTCGTGCACAAGTGTGAGCTCTCACACTTGTCGTGGAAGATGGCCTTCCTGGTGGCTATCACGTCAGCCAGAAGGACAGGGGAACTCCAGGCACTTTCGGTGGACTCCCCTTATCTGGTCTTCCACAGGGACAAAGTTGTCCTGCGCCCCCACCTGAAATTCCTTCCGAAGGTGGTGTCAGAGTTTCACCTTAACCAGGTGTTGACTCTGCCTGTATACTACCCTAACTACACCTCAGACGCCGAGTACAGGCTCCATACTCTGGACCTGAGACGTGCTCTTTCCTATTATAAGGAAAGGACGATGGAAATTCGGGGAGAGGTTCGCCAGCTGTTTGTCACCTATGCTGAAGCTGCTTCTGGCAGGCCTGCAGCTTAACAGACCATTGCAAGATGGAGTACATCATGCATAGGTCTGCTATGAGTTGGCAGGCAAGGAGCCTCCCAGAGGGATAAGAGCTCATTCTACCCGCCATACTGCTGCATCGGTGGCTGCTTCCAGGGACATCCCTATCCAGGAAATCTGCGGGGTTGCTACCTGGAGGTCAGCAAACACCTTCATTACCCACTACCACATTGACCTTGAGTCACGCCGGGATGCTGGTTTTGGGGCCTCGGTTCTCCAGTCTCTGTTTCCTGAATAGGTGGTGTGCGCTTTGCCTCCCTCCTCCCGGAGAACTGCTTGGAGTCTGCCAGAGAGTGTGGATGAACAACATATCCACTCTCCTAGAAGAACAGGTTACTCACCTGTAACAGTAGTTCTACGAGTGGTATATGTTGTTCATCCACACACACCCACCTGACCTCCCCGGCTTTAGGTGCACCACCTTGCTTCCAGCAGGCTAAGATCTGGCGTCATGGGGCAGAGCCGAGGTATTTATCACCAGGGTGGGAGGAGCCAGCTTGAAGACTTTCCGGTGAATTTTTTTTTATTTATTTTTTTTTATTCTTAGTTGTTTAACCAGGTATAGCACACTAAGCTGAAAGCTTTTTTACAGGAGCGACCTGGGAGCACAAGGAGGTTAAGTGACTTGCTCAGGGTTACACAGTATGCAAGTGGAAGCTGTGGGATTCAAACCCAGGTCTGGTCTGCTGGATGTCACCAGATTTGCAGCTCAGAGCCTTAGACCACTGTGCTATACTGCCTCCTAAAGGGGAAAGGGGAACGGGACATGCCAGAGAGTGTGGATGAACAACATATACCACTCCTAGAACTACTGTTACAGGTGAGTAACCTGTTCTTCCCGCTGCTACAGCAGCTAGCGAGGAAACCACCGGTTCCACTTCCAGTGACTCACGACCTCTTGACCCAGGATCGAGGTCGCCTGGTCCATCCGGGGCTCAGGATACTGCATCTTCATGCGTGGCTCCTGCAGATATAGCGATTTCTCGCTTTGGGGTCTCCTCTCGAGATGCCCAGAAATATACTTATAGAGGCTAGAAAGCCCTCTACTCATTCCACTTATGCCATGAAGTGGAATCGTTTTTCCATTTGGGCGACTTCTAAGAATTGGAACCCCTTTTCTTGTTCTGCCCCACAAGTCATGGAATACCTCCTTCATCTATCAGACTCAGGTCTTTCATATTCTTCCTTGAAGGTCCACCCTTCGGCAATTTCGGCATACCACGAGCTAGTGGATGGTAAACCCGTGGCTCAGCTGAAGGTCTCAAAAACCTTTCTGAAAGGGATTCTCCATCTGAAACCACCCCATCCGCAGCCCTACTCCACCTTGGGATTTGAACTTTTTATTGGAAGAACTCACTCTCCCCCATTTGAACCAGCAATGAGCTGTGATTTACACTTCCTTTCCTGGAAGACATTATTTTTAGTTGCCATTACTTCAGCTCAAAGGATTTTGGAGCTTCAGGCTTCTAGTTTGTAAAGAACCGTACCTTATTTTTCACAAGGACCAAGCCGTCCACAGGACAAATCCTAAGTTTTTACCCAAGGTGGTGTCAGAAGCCACACTGAACCAATCAGTGGAGCTTCCAGTTTACTTTCCGTCTCCTACGAACAGAGGTGAGGTACTCCTGCACACCATGGATGTCCATCAGCTCCTTCAGTGCCACACACACCGAACAAAAGATATCCGTAGCTGCGATCAACTTTTTGTCTTCTTTGCCCCCAGATCTGTGGGCAAGGCTGTTTCCAAACAGTGCCTTTCCAACTGGTTAGGCAACTATATTCAGTACTGTTAACAAAAGTATGACACACCTCTGCTGGGTCCCATTAGAAGTCATTCTACTAGGGGCATGGCTGCTTCCACTGCTTTTTTGCGGAACGTCTCTGTGGCTGATATCTGCGCCGCAGCCACTTGGAGTTCTGTCCAAATCTTTATGAAACACTACACTCTGGACATTGCTTCTAGGTGGAGGGCAGGTTTCGGCCTAGCCGTCTTGCAGGGCCTTCTGTACTAGGCTGGGTCCATTGCTGTTCCCAGTTTTGCTGGAGTTTATTTTCTCCTCCTCCTCCCTTGTTTCTCTGTCTCTCTTTGGAGGGACTGCTGGGGACTGAGTCCTATATGTAATGACCTACTGAAGGAACCCTCTCGAAGTAAGATAGTACGGTTGCGTAGGAACTTACCATAACAGTAGATCTTCGAGAGAAGTTCTTTCATTAGGTCATATTTTTCCCTCCTTCCTTCCCACTTTTTTTTTTTTTATACACAGGGACTCCAAATCCTGTTTACTCCTGCTGTCAGGCCTCTTCCAGTCTCCGGCGGGAGAACTGGAGGGTGGGCGTGGGGACCGCCCACTATATAAGGCCACGCTGACGTTGGTCACGTGATGTCAGGTGGGCAGTCCCCCGTCAGGGATTGCTAGAAAAGTCTGCCATGCGGCCCGACACCAAGTGGCGCCAGTCCTATATGTAATGACCTACTGAAGGAAACTCTCTCAAAGATCTACTGTTATGGTAAGTTCCTACGTAACTGTACTTTCTGCGTACCTCATACAACTCTGTGGATATGGCAGCCAGGGCGGCAGCGTCAGGGGTCTGCCTTCATTGCCACAAAGAGCTGAGTTGTTCCGGCTTTTAGAACGGCCTGCAGTCCACAATCAGGGACCTCCCATTTTACGGTTCCGTCTTCTTTGACCAGGAGACCGAGGGTTTTATCTCTCGTCTCCAGGAGTCGGGCAAGTCTATTTGGTCCATCCGCCAAATGTATAGAGGGGACCAAAGACAGTTCCAGAAGTGTCCATTTCGTAAACCCTCAGGCCAGCAAGCCCATGGTAACCACCAGGGACTGAGGGGTGGCTTCAAAAGGAAGGCCAGCAACCAGCAGCCTGGTGGCATACCTTTTCGAGACCCCAATTCCTCCCACACCTCTCTCCCTACCCCCAGCTCCACCCAGTGACTCGCCACTGCCCCCCCTCCTCCGGCAAAGGCTTCAGGGGAGGCAGTAGGGGGTCTCTTCTCCCTCCATCTGGAGGGATGGAGCTCTATTTCATCAGACCAGTGTTTCTTGGACATCATAAGGAGAGGTCACACGCTGGAGTTCACCAAGATCCCTCCAGAAACTCCACCAAAGTCCTCAAGATACCCTCCTTCTCACATTCCTTTCATAGAAGGAGAAATCAAGGCCCTCTTGCAGAAAAAGGCAATAGAGCCAGTTCCTCTGCGACAGCGGGGAAAGGGATATTACTCCCATTTTGTCCTGGTTCCAAAGAAGACGCAAGATCTTCAGCCCATCCTGGACCCAAGCTCTCTAAACAGTTACATAGAATACCGAAGATTCAGGATGGTGACCCTTCCAGGTCTCATTCCTCTGCTGCACCAGGGAGACTGGCTCTGTTCCCTGGACATGCAAGATGCTTACATGCACATCGGGGTTTTCCCCCTAACAGGAAGTTCCTATGGTTCTACTTCCAGGGGGAACATTATCAGTTCTGGGTTCTTCTGTTCAGCCTCCCCTCTGCTCCTCGAGTCTTCACCAAATGCTTGGCAGTGGTAGCTGCAGCTCTAAGGCGCAAGGAACATTACGTCTTTCTGTACCTTGACAACTGGCTCCTAGCGGCCCCATCGAGAGAGAGAGCCTTCTTCGAGCTCTCAGAGACACTTACACATTGTTCCGAGAGGTGGGGATCACCCTGAACCTATCAAAGTCTTCCCCAGAGCCCATCCAAAGACTCACCTTTATAGGTGCTGTCCTGGATTCAACCCAGGGCGTGGCCTTTCTTCCTCAAGAAAGAGGAGATTGCCCGAGAGAGGTGGCCAGTTTGGTCCTAGTAACCCCGCAGGTCCCAGCCAGGACCTTCCTCAGACTTCTGGGGCACATGGCGGCGGCCATCCTGATAGGCCAAGGCCCGCCTCCACATGAGGGTCCCACAGTGGATGTTCAGAGTGCAGTAGGACCAGGGCTCCAACGGTCTGGACCATGTTGTCAGGATCTCAGAGCCGGTCAGGAGGACCCTACGCTGGTGGTTGGACTCTTTGAATCTAGACAAAGGGATTCCCCCAAGCCGGACTCTGACAACATATGCCTCCAATTTGGACTGAGGGGTGCACCTCGGGATCACCAGACTCAGAGGGTCTGGATTCCGGAGGAGCGCAGCCTCCACATCAATGTTCTGGAAATGCGGGCTGTCCTCAACGCCCTACGGACCTTTCAAGAGGACCTCATGCCAGACTCTCTTCTTGTACAGACCGACAACATGGTGGTTGTCTTTTACATCAACAAGCAAGGGGGAACTCACTCCTACCCCCCGTGCAGGGAGACGATGAGAGTCTGGTATTGGGCACTGGAGCATCACATTTTACTATCCGCCATCCATGCTCTAGGTGCCCAAAATGACTTGGCAGAAAGCCTCAGCAGGTCTCTTTCTAAGGCTCACGAGTGGGAGCTGCTACAGTCCGTAACGGATCAGCTGTTTGACACATGGGGTTGTCCGGAGCTGGACCTCTTTGTGTCTCCACGCAACACCAAAGTCCAGTTTTTTGCTCATTAGAGCACGCGCCTGGTGTTTTTTTTGGCCAGTCGCATTGTCCCTTTGCTGGCAGGGAAGTTTCTTTATGCCTTCCCTCCCTTCCCTCTCCTTCAGCGTGTGTTTCTGAAGATACAGGCCGAGGGGGCTCAGATGATTCTGATCATCCTGCTGTGGCCCCGGCAGATTTAGTTCCCACTACTTCAGTGGTTGTCCTCAGAACCTCCAATTCCGCTGCGAATATGCTCACAACTGCTATCCCAGGACCAAGGCAGACTGGTGCATCCAGATCTCAGGTCCCTTCACCTTCATGCTTGGCTCCTGCAGACGTAGTCAAATCCACGTATGGGGTCACTCAAGAGGTGGTGGTCATCCTCATTTCCTCGAAGAGGCCCTCGACCCGCTCCACTTATGCCATGAAGTGGAAACAATTCTGCATTTGGGCTTCGTCCCACCATCTAGTAGTAAAAAATTTTTATTCATACAAAAAATGAATAAGGATATCTCCACTGAGCCGAAGCTCCTTTACAGTGAGATCCAGGTGTCATTTCCAGTTACTCTTATAAGTTAACAATATATAACGAAGGAAAACACATATACACTATAATTATACATCAATAAATATAACACAGTTCCAAATCATAAAACAAACTAGGACAAGAAGAACATACAAAAAACAATGATTAATTCACAGTATACATTTAATACAAGTTACAATCTACCATCCTAAGATTCAAACTATTTCCCATCATAACTACTATTTTCAATAAGCCATTGTTTAATTTGGTGCAACTGGAAATTTCCCTCAAGGGGTCTAAGCTTCCCATCTAGATCCCCTTTCCTGCCCGGTGAACTTAGCATTGCAGTATCTCCTCTCCTCTCCTTATATCAGCAAGGCCTGAGTTATTCATCCATAAAGGTGCACATGTGGGCCATATCCGTTTATCATGTCCTGTTCGGAGACAGGACCCTGGCTCAGTTGGACGTGGCCCGCGCCTTGCTAAACCTACGACCTCCAATCAGGGATCCTGTCCTCCCTGGGATCTCCTTTTGTGCTGGAGAAATTGACTTCCCCCACCCCGAACCCACAGCAGAATGTGAGCTGCGTTTCCTTTACTGGAAGGTTGCTTTTTTAGTTGCTGTTACTTCAGCTCGAAGAGTTTCTGAGCTACAGGCCCTGATGTGTAAGGAGCCTTATTTTATTTTCCATTGGGAAAGAGTTTCCCTCAGAACAAATCCTAAGTTCTTACCTAAAGTGGTCTCGGAGTTGACCCTCAACCAGTCGGTTGACCTTCCAGTTTATTTTCCTATCCCTACTAATCGGGGAGAGTCTCTCCTGCACACATTGGATGTCCACAGGATGCTGAGGGTATTACCTTAAGTGGACAGCGGTGCACCGCAAATCAGAGCAATTGTTTGTGGCCTTTGCGCCTCAACACCTGTGCAAACCAGTGTCAAAGCAGACCATTTCCCAGTGGCTTGTACACTGCATAGTTTACTGCTATAACAAATACAATAAACCTCTACTGGGCTCGGTCAGAGGTCATTCCACTAGAGAAGTCTCTACCTCCTTCGCCTCCTTAAAAAATGTCTTCCTTCGAAACATCTGTGCAGCTGCTACTTGGAATTTAGTGCACACCTTCATGATGCATTACAGTCTGGACATTGCTTCCAGGCACCAAGCTGGTTTCGGCCTGGCAGTTCTTCAAGGACTCTTGTCCTAGTTTGCTGAATCCATTCATAGGCTTTACCTCACTTTATCTGTCATCCTACCTCCCGGGACTAGTCACCTCCTTGGTGCGGGACTGCTTGGGATTCTGTCCTAATAGTAATAGCCTGCTGCAAGAGCTCCCCCTTGAAGTAAGATAGTACAGTTACGTAAGAACTTACCGTAACAGTAGATCTTTGAGAGGAGCCTGCAGCAGGCGCTGCTTTCCCGGCTTCGCCCCCAGGAGAATGTTTCAGCATGTCTAGGGACGGACTTCACCTGTTTTCTACCGAGTCTGCTCATGGGTCTTGGCGGGAACTAAGGTGGAGACGGGTTTGCCCCCTTTTGTGGCATGACCGACGTCAGGGCGGAGCTGACGTCAGAGGGTGGTCCCTGCTGGGTACTGCTAGCTAAGTTTTTTCCGGTGGGTCATAAGGCCTGCAACAATAGGCCTAATAGTAATAGCCTGCTGCATGAGCTCCTTTCGAAGATCTACTGTTGCGGTAAGTTCTTACGTAACTTTACTTTACAGGTGAGCAACCTTTTTTTAAGTGCTTAATGGGGCAACATTTAAAGAGAGTAAGCCCCTTGCTTAAATGTACTCTATATTATTATAAATTTCAGTGAGTGTATATATGAAATACTACCACCAATTACAAATTGGTGACTGTGTCTCTCCTGATACCAGTTTAACTAAAAATGAGGAGAGTGACTGACTGGTGGTAGTACTTCATGAATGCACTAATTGAAAGTCTTTTATCGATCTTTTAGCTGTTAATGTATTTTTTTTTTTACCCCATTGCGATTTAACTCATTACTGTAACTACATCTTCACAGCCTTCTGTTACATTCTTATCAAGGTTGAAAGAAATTAAACATCAAGGACCATTCCAAGTCTATGTGTACTTCATGTTTCTGAGCATATCACGTGTTTTGATGGTACAAGCAGCTGAAAAAGGAAAGAAGGGAGTGGTAGTCCCTGTGTCCCAGTACGCAGACACCAGGAAGATGCACAGGCCATTGGCTTGAAAATTCATGACTTGAATGCTTGATATCATTATGCATCAGTCATTTCCCTCTGTACCTCATTTGCTAATAAATCAAGCTAAGCAGAGGACTTCCCTTGATTGAGTTCTAGTAAAATGTATTTTATCGATATTTAGTTGTCATATATTATGATACCTTCTGTTGGACCAACAAAGAAATTGTATGTAAATGATTGGATACTCTGCTCATGTTTTCAGGGCCACACAGGTCCATTTCTTAGGTATAATAGTCTGAACAAAGGAAGCAGGTTTTATGTCTGAAGATGCATGGTGTTTTATTGTACAAGATACAGTAATTAGGGAAGGGAGCATGTTGCAGGGAGGTGATAATCTGGAAGGTGATCTCACAAATGAAAGAAGGTAAGCCGGCTCGGTGGCGCAGAGGGCTGAGGCTCTGGTCTCCTTACCTCAAGCTATGCCAGCGGCCTCAGGTTTCCATGGGTGCCGGGCGTGGGGGAGGGAGGGAGGGATCGAGAAGCCGATAGGCAGCCTCCTCCTGGGGTGGTGGTGGTGGTGTGCGCCCCCATAGTTCCTCTCCCACCGGGTGGAGGTCCAGTGGGTAGCGTAGGCAGGAGGGGGTGCTATGGGTGGGTGGAATGGGCTGAGCTGGTGCCACGGTGTGCGTGCATGCGTGCCTCCATACGCATGTACGGCCGTGTGCCAGGGCCTCGGGCGGGGAGAAAACCAGGGGTAAAATCCTGTGTGTCCCCATGGCCAGTAGGCGGTAGGTGGCGACGGGGGCCAAACAGCTGTATAAGACAAAAGGAAAAATGAAAGAAGATAGCAAAAAGGACATGGAAGTGAAGTCGTATATAAAGGTAGTCAATTAAAAAGTGCAAAATTAGGCTGTGCATTATAAATACAATTCATTATACTTTTACATGTGACACAAATGAATGAGATTAACTGATTGCAGTACTTTTTGGGTGCACTAATTGGAAGCATCTTTTACCAGTCCAGTGGCTAATAATGAACTGCTTTACATTAATTAGTTAAGCAATTAGACGCAACAGGACATGGTGTTGGTTATGTGATGACCGCATACCCTGGTGTGTTGTAAAGTATAAGGCACATATGCCAGGTACCTTCATCACCTGGAAGTGACTGTGAAAACCCTTATATAAAGGTTTGGATTTAATACATGGCATATTATGTTTTATTTTTTTGTTTGTTTTATTATGAACCCAGTGCCATCCGTGTTGTTATTACAGTGTCATTCTGATAGTCTTCTATTGCATTTTTATCAATAAATGGGCTTCATGTGCTGGTGGGGTAGCTTGTACGTGCGTGTGTGGAGGGGAGGAATTATTTGCTGAGACTAGGGATGGCAGGAGTCTTAACTAAAATAATTTTAAGTGTCTGTGTTTCAACTAAGACTTTTAGAACACCCAAGATGTACACAATAACAGGATCGTTTCTGTGCGTACGTTACACTGTTTCATCCTGTGGGATTTCTCATACTGTGCATGCCCACATTTTTATTTTTAAACCCAAATTAATGAAAAACTACTAAATTGTTTTATATTTGTTTATTTGAAAATTGGTAACTAGAAAAGGCACATTAGGCCGAGGCTTGTTTCCATATGCGACCCGGGGGAGAGGGAGGCTAGTGGAAACGGAACAAGATTTCAAATTATGCATCAGTGAGCAAATATAGTGACACGTTGATGAAAGTAAGAACTAATTACCCTGGCAATTTTAATGATTTAATATTTGTAGTTTTGGCTATAGATTGTTCCGAGAAAAAAAATGGCTGTCTGTTAACAATTTTTACATTTGCATTTTTTCATATAATTTGTATCTCCTCAACACTTTATCAGATCAGTCTGCAATTTTCAGGGTTGGTTAATTCTGGCACCATCTACACAAACCCTGAAAAAGTCAGCCCCATACCTTTGTTACACAGTGAGCAAATATCAAGGTTTTACACAGACATTGCCAGTGAACCCAAACTAGGACAGCGTGGTAATACTCTTTTATTCTAGGATAGCCCTGCTGAGCTGTAGGATCAGTTTTTTTTTTTTTGTAGTTGGGGCCATTTTCTGCCTAATTGTGTAGCTGAGATGACTGAATCACCGGACGGTGAAGTAGTTTTGACTGCTGTAGCCACTGCACTTACACTGTCTGCCTAGATAAGTATGTTGCTATCTCCCTCAGTAACTGCTCATAGAGTTGTACAGTAGATGTGCCTACTCTACACTAGTTTTACAGGGTTAATAGAAATCCATATGCAACTACATGGTTAATAGTCCTTCAGGAATAGCATTAGCAGCAGAAATGATAACATCTGATATTCTAGACAGGACAGAAGTGTACATAGAATCCCTCCCTTATAGGGAAAATGTTTGCAGAGGGCTAGCTGAGACTAGTCACAAAGCCAGTGTAAAGACTCATTGCCCACCTAGAAGGGAGGTAATGTGAGAGCCCAGCACACACCCTTGAGACAGGAAGTGAACTGTATAATGCATAATTATACTGACAGCTAAAAGCAGTGCAGGAGTTCTGCTGAGAGTAACCCTTTGTATTAGTCTTCAGATCGGTATACTGGTTTCTAGTCTTAATGGCGTTTCAAAATCTTTTTTGTATCAAAACATTACTGCATGTTCAAGTGATCCTTACTTGGGATGCTAGTACAGGGCTCACGCTTAACTTTTTTTTGCACTGGTCCACCCGGAAAAAGTGAGCCCCAGTTGCACTTGCCCCCCAGAGATTGCACTAGCCCCAAGATTAATGGGCCCCCATTCATTTCAATGGCGTGTTTTTCTCCTATGCATAACTTTCTTTTGATATTTTTAATGACAGCACTTGTGTTTGTGAGAGGGGATCTAAATGACACCTCGACAACAAAAAGTAGAAAAAAAAAATATCAAAAGATAAGAAAGTTATGCCTAGGAAAAAACGCAATTGAAATGAATGGGGGCCTATTCACTTCAGTGGCTTTTTTTTTCCTCATGTGCATAACTTTCTTACCTTTTGATATTTTTTTTTTTCTACTTTTTGTTGTCGAGCTGGCATTTAGATCCCCTCTCACAAACACAAGTGTTGTCATTAAAAATATCAAAAAGTGAGAAAGTTATGCCCAGGAGAAAAAAACAGAGTTGAAATGAATGGGGGCCCATTCATTTTAATGGCGTTTTTTTGTCTGATCTTTTTAAGTGCCTGTGAGCCGGATTGTCCCACATGGGGGGGGGGGTGGCGACGGAAAATAGTGCCATTGGAGGGTTCTACGATGACCTGAGAGGGGGTTCTTTTCAGCTGGAAAATGTGAGGTGGAAAAAAAATAAATAATGGCTAGATTGCACTAGCCAAACCGGGAAAGTCGGGGTCCATTGCACTGGCCCGAGGCAGTTTGCACTATGCCCCAGGCCAGTAAAATAATGTTAAGATTGACCCCTGTAGTATAGTGTGCAAGATCCTCATTTAGCGCACTTTCCTTTTTAAGCAATGTAAATTAGCAGTTAGAGTGCAGGGTAGAAAGTGACCCTGCAGACCTTGATTTAAGTCCCACTATTGCCACTTAGTCACAGTGTATCCTTTAACAAGTCACTTAACTTCCCTGTTCTAAATATAAACTCTGTTAAGACCTTGTAATGAGGGAAAGTTAGGAAACGGTGTCCACCCTGTTGAGTTGGATTTACATGTACTGAAAGAGTCACCAGTTTTGCAGTCATCTGCAGTTTTCTTGATTTTACTCATTTCACTGTTGGATAAATGCTAAGAAATTTGATTCTCTGGTAAGCTAACCCTAACTATAAAACTGTTGAAGAGAATCCAACCTTATGATTAACTGGAACATATTGTATGTGGTTACCACACTGAGTCATATAAGCCAGAGCGCCGTGTGTGTGTCTAGAAACAAATGGGAGTTTTTCTTTATGCCATCCTAAGAGGATCTCTCCTGCCCACTGAGCTTATTGTCTATTGTCAAGATTCACCTTTAGGCTTCCTCTATTCTCCAGCTGCCATCCTGTGTTGGCCAACTTATCGCTGCCGGGGGGGGGGAGAGGGCTTCTAGCTTCTTTCAGGGAGGAGCAACAGCCACATGGCAGAAATGATGGCCAGCAGAATGCAGATGTGATAAACGATGGAACTAGGTGGCCTGAAAGAGATTAATGGAAGTCATCATCTGGTTTGGGGGGCAGGCAATTTTTCCCTTGTTCCCGGAAGCCTCCCCCTCTGGCTCATGCATACAGCAGCATTCTTGGAGGGCATTGACACATCAGCCATGCCACCAAGGAGCACCAGACTTACCAACAAGATACTGCTGTTACAGTGACATGGTGTAACCCACTCTCACGGGAGGAGAGCATTCAAAGCATACACTGAACTCCTCCCCGATATCCTCCATTTCTGACGTCCTCCAGGAATCCCTCCAGGATAGGGAGAAGGGCAGGGGTAAATGGAGAAAGTGACAAAGGCAAGAAGGACAGGGATGGGGCAAAAGGGAGTAAGGCCATTAGGAAATGGAGGGTAATGAGTACCAATGCCCGTAGTCTGGGCAACAAGCTCCCTGAGCTGGTGGCCATGATGGAAGAGGGATGCCTGGATATCGTAGCAGTCACAGAAACATGGTACACAGAGAACCATGACTGGTGTTAACATACCAGGGTACATAACCCACAGGAGAGAAGAGGGGAGGAGTAGCTCTCATGTAAAGGAAGGGATAAAAGCAACTGAACAAAAGAGTAAACAGGGAGGAGAAGAAGCACTGTGGGTCACCTTGGAGACTGAAAGGCACCACAATCCGCACAGGGTTGTGTACAGACCCCCATGTCAGGGGAGGGAATGGACAAGGATATGATAGAAAGCATTCTTAGAATGGCAGAGAAAGGGAGATACTGTTGATGGGAGACCTGAATATGCCAGATGTTAACTGGAGCACATTTGCTGCAGCCACATCCAAGAGCAGGGCCATCTTGATGCCCTACAGGTGGCAGGCATTAGACAGCTAGTTTCGAACCCACTCGTGAGGGAGCAATCTAGACCTCGTGACTTCAAACGGGGCAGGGAGAGGATCTCAGATCTAGAAGTGGGTTGCCATCTGGGGACAAGTGACCATCAAACAGTGTGGTTCACGCAACTCAGCTACAGAGTCAAGCCATACAAAAGTGAGGGTACTGGACTTTAGGAGGGCTGACTTTGGCAAGATGGTAGAGTGCCTCAGAAAAGCACTCAGCAAACAAGCTAGAAGGAGGTGTGGAGCAACAATGGGGAATCATCAAAACTGCCATCACAGAGGCAACAAGCCTTTATGGAAGCAAATAAACAAATCAAAACGAAATAAAAGCCACTATGGTTCTCAAAAGAGGTGTCTGTGAAAGTCAGGAAGAAAAGATAGCATTCGGAAGTATAAGGAAACACAGAAGGAGCAGGACAGAGAGCTGTACCAGTTAAGGCAGAAGGAAGCAGGAGGGAGCAGAATAGCAAAGGCCCAAACTGAGGAAAAGATAGCCAACTCAGTTAAGAAGGGGATAAAACCTTTATAGGTACATCAGCGAGCTGAGAAAGACAAAGGAGGATAGTGAGGTTGAATAGAATGAACGGTGGGTGAGCAGAGGGGACAGTGAAAAGCAGGGATACTGAACGTAATATTTCTGCTCAGTATTCACAAAAGAGGAGGGGAAGTGCCTAATCCAATTAACAGAAGCACTCTCGATAGGGGGTCGATCCCAGTCCTTTCACAGAAGAAAGGGTTCTGCAAGAACTCCTAAACTGAAAGTGGACAAAGCAATGGGTCCTGATGGAATTCACCCCAGAATTCTAAAAGAATTAAGGGAGGAACTAGTGAAACCACTGGCTACTCTTTTTAATAAATCATGGAGGATGGTGTGGTACCCAAGGACTGGAGGAAGGCGGATGTGATTCCTTCACAAAGTGGGACCAAGACAGAGGCAGGAAACTATAGACCTGTCAGTCTGACCTCTGTGGTAGGGAAAGTGATGGAGTCACTTTGAAGGAAAGAATAGTTGAGTACCTAGAGGCCAGTGGAGCACAGGACCCAAGGCAGCATTGGTTCACAGCGGGAAGGTCATGTCAAACGAATCTAATAGATTTCTTTGACTGGGTGACCAAAGTAGTAGACCAGGGAGGGGCTGTGGACATGGCCTACCTAGACTTTAGCAAGGCATTTGACACAGTCCCACACAAAAGATTAATAGTCAAATTAACCAGCCTGGGAGTGGGTCCCAGGGTGGTAGCCTGGGTAAAACATTGGCTGCACAACAGGACACAGAAGGTAATTGCAAATGGAGTCCACTCTGAAGAAAGAGGGGTTACTAGTGGGGTACCGCAGGGTTCAGTATTGGGTCCAGTCCTTTTTAATGTCTTCATCAGTGACATTGCAGAGGGTCTGGAAGGAAAAGTATGCCTTTTTCAGATGACACAAAGATCTGCAACAGGGTTGGTACACAAGGAGGCGTGAAAAGGATGAAAAGGGACTTGGCAAGGTTGGAGGAATGGTCAGAAGTATGGCAGCTAGGATTCAGCAAAGAAGTGCAAAATAATGCACCTGGGAAACAAGAACCCAGGGAAGAATACACAATGGGTGGGAGGTAGTAACAACAACAAAAAGGAAAGGGACCTGGGGTAATCATATCAGATGACCTTAAGGTTAGCAAGCAATGTGAGAAGGCAGTAGGGGGCTGGGGTATACTGGGATGTATAGGAGAGGCATCAGCAGCAGAAAACAGGAAGTTGTTATCCCTCTGTACAGACAGTTGGTGAGACCCCATCTGGAGTACTGTGTCCAGTTCTGGAGACCCCATCTCCGCAAGGACATAGACAGGATAGAGGTAGTCCAGAGGAGGGCAACTAAAATGGTGCAGGGTCTGCAAGAGAAGCCGTATGAGGAGAGACTAAAGGAGCTTAATATGTATACCCTTGAGGAAAGAAGGGAGAGGGGGGACATGATAGAAACTTTTAAGTACCTCAGTGGAATCAACAAAGTCCAAGAGGGTAGCATCTTTCAGAAAAAGAGACTTGCAAGAACAAGGGGACACAATTTAAAGATAGAAGGAGGCCAGTTCAGGGGCAATGTGAGGAAGTATTTTTTCACAGAGAGGGTAGTGGATGCATGGAACAGCCTTCCTGAGGAGGTTGTGGGGTCTAAAACTATGGGAGAATTCAAGAATGCATGGGACAGACATAAGGCAATTCTTGTGGGGGGTAGGAGGAAATAGGCTGTTGGTTAACTAGAATCTGCGGCCTATTCTGTAGGTAGGGAAATAGGCAGACTAGATGGGCCTAGCGGTCCTTATCTGCCGTCAAAATCTATGTTTCTATGAATCCAGGCTGCCAGCCTGCTAGAGCAGTCCACCACAGGTCCTTGTTACGGAGGAGCCAGCTGATTTTTATTTTTTGTTTTTAATTCATTTTTTTTTTAATTATGTTTCATAATAGCACTGAGACACTCCAGAGGTGGGTTATTTTTCAGCAATCACACCTTCTGACTTGAACAAACACCTTACAACTTCCCCACCCCCTTCATACTTTACTGTTTAAATTATAGTGACAAAGTAGCTGTGAGATACACTTACACAGCTGATTTCTGCCTGTGAATCGGTAACGTAACTGGGAAAATGCTGTGTTCTGTACTGTTTTTACATGTTTTCATGTAACATGTAATACTGTTTTTTTTTTTCTTGAAGGCTCACTAACAGTAGTTTACAAATCTCTAATTTACAAAACATAAGATATACTGTAATATTTTCTGTTCCTACAGAACACATAGCAAATCTTTATTGATTTGAAGACATGGTTTTTATGTTTGCTTGCACACATGTGCAAGAAACATAGTGCCATCATCCGAGTTTTCAGAGGTGTGACAGCCCTCTTCCAATTCAGTCAGTGTGTTTGCAGTCGCGGCTGCAGTTCTCCAATGCCTGCTGAACTATCTATGACAGCTCCAAAATGCAGTGGCGTACAGTTGAAAGGGGGAGCTACGCTTCAGTGAGCAGCGATCAGATATCACCTGCTCATGCGCGCCCCCCTACACACACACACACACACACACACGCACGCCTGCGTGCTCGGCCCCCCATACACACACACACTGGGAGCAGCCGACGGGGTGCCCAATCCCCCTGGCTGCAGTGCTGCGCCCCCAAACTGTTCTGATATGCCACGCTGGGTGCCCACCCCAGCGTGGCTACATGTCGTATAGCCGACGGAGGTGCCCAATCCCGCTCAGCTCCACTGTCTACCCCCAGAGTACAGGGTGCCACGCTGGGAGCCCACCCAGCATGGCAACAATGTTATGGCCGACGGGGTGCCCAATCCCCGCCAGCTCCACGCCCAACCAGTCGCCTTCTGCCACGCTGGGAGCCCACCCCAGTGTGGCAAATGTCCCGGCCGCCTTCATTAAAAAACAACCTGAAACTTAAAACGGTCCTCGCTGTGTCTGCGCGCCCACCCACGCGCACCCTGCTCCCACACCCCCCATCACCCCATACTTACTCCGACCGCGCGATCTTCAGACCGGGAAGATGCCTGCACTCTTCAAAGTCGACCGGCGAACTGAGGAAATGCCGTAAGCTGTATAATGGGATAGATAGGGTTTTTTCAACTTTGCTGCATATCTCAGGCATTTTGGAATTTTGCACCAAATTTTCAACATGGGGTTTTGGGACCCCTTCTCACTAATACTCACTGTCATGGCGTTAATCGAAATCGAAGGGTGATTTCGCAGTCACTGCGCCGAAATCACCTTCGGAATCGAGTAACAAAACGACACTGCCACTGTTCATAAGGTGGGCTCTCAAAAGCCTATGTTGAAAATTTGGTGAAAAATTCTAAAATGACTGTTTTATTTAGCTGCATATGCAGTTCCTACGCATGTCAGAAGTTCTGAATTTTCAATATTTTCACTCCAGATTTTCAACATTGCCATTTTACCACACCTCCTTATGAGCAGTACAGCTGTCATTTTTCACATCTTGCCCAAAATGTGTTTCCACCCATGTAGCGCGCAATGGCGCAGTCGGTGTGCGAAATCAATGTATGGGACACATTAAGAAAATCACAGTGACACTGTTCATGAGCAGAGGTCTTAAAATGGCTATGTTGAAAATTTGGTGAAAAATTCTAAAATGACTGTTTTACGAGCCGCCATACATGCAGTTCCTTACGCAGACGCTGTAAAGTTTGCGAATTTTCAATATTTTCATTCCAGAGTTTCAACATTGCCATTTTATTACACTTCCTTATGAGCAGTACAGCTGTCATTTTTCACATCTTGCCCAAAACGTGTCTCCGCCCATGAGCACACAATGGCGCAGTCAGTGTGCGAAATCAATGTATGGGACACATTAAGAAAATCACAGTGACACTGTTCATGAGCAGAGGTCTTAAAATGGCTATGTTGAAAATTTGGTGAAAAATTCCTAAAATGATCAGTTTTACGAGCTGCTGCTACGCAGTTCCCACGACACTGTAGAAGTTTGCGAATTTTCAATATTTTCACTCAGAGTTTCAACATTGCCATTTTATTACACTTCCTTATGAGCAGTACAGCTGCCATTTTTCACATCTTGCCCAAAACGTGTTTCCTCATGTAGCACACAATGGCACAGTCAGTGTGCGAAATCAATGTTTGGGATAGATTAAGAAAATCACAGTTACATTGTTCATGAGCAGAGGTCTTAAAATGGCTATGTTGAAAATTTGCTGACAAAAGTCCATAAAATGCCTGTGTTACGAGTGAGCATTGCGCAGTTTCCACGCACCCTCGTAAGTTCATGACTTTGTAATATTTTCAGTCCAGATTTTCACCAGTGGCAATTTTCCACACTTCCTTATGAACAGTACAGCTGTCATTTTTCACAACATGGCCGAAATGTGTTTTCACACTTTCAGCGCAGAGATGCATGGTCACTGTGGGAAATCATTGTTGGTGACAGATAAAGAAAATCACAGTGACACTGTTCATGATCGGAGGCACCAAAATGCCTGAGTTGCCAATCTGCTGTAAAAATCCCCAAACTAATTACATTACCGGTGTGCGTTGCACAGTTTCTATGCACGTCAGACTTCTTCACCAGTTTTTAATATTTTTACTGCAGATTTGCAACATTGCCATTTTTGCATCTCCCCATGAACAGTACAGCTGTCATTTTTCACATCCTGTTCGAATGTGTTTTGCACCCATGGTGCTAAATGTCAGAGTCGCTGTGCACAAGCAGCTCGCTAGCAAACTGATATTGCCACTGTTCATGAGGTGGGGTCTCAAAAAACATGTTGAAAATTTGGAGTGAAAATACCAACAAATGCCTGAGGTGTTAGGGTTTCCAACCATAACGCCCCACCCTGTAGAGAATGACAGGCATCAGGGGTGTGACTTGGGATTCTTGCCTGTAATGCTCATACCATTCCACACCCTGCAGCCAGTGAGAGGCATCAAGGTATACCTTGGACTCTTCAGCCCCAAAGTTCACCCCATTCTCCTATACTGCACCCATCTAACCGTATTTCCTGATAGAATGGGGTGCGCATAAGGGCCAAAGACCCCAAGGCACACCGTGACACTTGTCGGCGTCTGCAGAGTAGGGTGTGGTGAAATGGCGTGGCCGTTATGCCTGATGACGCAAAGGCACACCCCAATGCCTGTCACTCTCTGCAGGGTGGTGGTGGGGTTGGCTTCAGTTCAGTACTTCACTGCCATTCCTATTATGCAGCTCTGTAACTTCTACACTACCAATGCCAATGCCAGCAAGCAAACATTCGGCATTGACAAATGCTTGTTAGTTGTAGTTCTGGGTCAGTATTCCCAGACTAGTATGTGCTGATGTATCCCAAGTGGTTATGTGTCCCCACCACTGCAAAATGACTCACTTTTATCTTTTTTTAAGTTTTAAATGTAGGACTGTAGCCAATGCAAAGGTTTTGGTTGAATATCTTCCTAGCAGCTTCATGGAATACGCTGCCTCCTAATGCACATAATATGCCTACCTATCAAACTTTTATATCTCCTTTATCGTATTCTTGTTTGTATAAATGTACTTATCATTGAATTCTATACAAGTGTTATTCATTGTGTGTGTTATTGAGTGTATTGCTGCATGTTTATCTGTTCTTCTAATGTCATATGTTGAAACTTTGTAAACGGGACGGCACTGAAAATAGGCCTCGCCTAGTGCCCCATCCTGATGAAATATAAGAAATAAACAAACATCTGATATGCACATTTATAACTTAAAGGTTACTGCTTTAGCGCCAGTATAGATGAATAGATTTTCTTAAAATATTAGTGTATCATTACCCTTCTCATATTGCTGTTTTGTGATCAGATTTGCATGCTCATTGAGTCAAAATAACTGACTGCAGGCCATCTTAGGTAAATCCTTGTAACAACTATTGCTTCGAATGTCATGGATGGTTATTTTTTAAAAAGAATATTGAATGATTGCTTTTCATATAATGATGCTGTATAATTAGAGATAATTCACTTAAATGGTGTGTTTATACTACATGTACCTGCATCGCTGTTGTCCGTATCACAGCCGCCACTCAATCTGCAGTGCTGCCGGCCATCATTCAAGCACTGCTGCTGCACACTGTTGCATGGCCATATTTTTCAGCATCCTGTATTTTTCTGTGTGTTTCCAGCAGGATGAGGAGCAGGGTGGAGTGTAATGGCGAGGATTGATGTGTGTTGTGATGACCACAAAGTCACTTCCTCTGCACCACCCTGCATCCTAAGCAGGAAGCGGGCTATTTAAAGGGATAACTGCTTTTGTTGTTGAACCACGCAGTTCATAACAGTGTCCTTCCTCTGGGCTTTACATTTGTGAATGGTACAATCAAGTAGAATTCCTAGTTTGCAGCATTAATCTAGTCAAATAAAGTGGTGTATCGTTCGCCACTTTTGGCTAGGTCCAAACCTTTGTGCCTTTCCTGCCTGCTGCTCCTGGCTACACAGCACATCACATCATGGGGAAGAATATAAATACCAGCATGTGTTCTCTGCCTACTCAATCTACTCCTTTCTCAGCTTATCTATGACCACTACAGGTATGAACTATCTGAAAAATGATCTCTGTGTGTAATGCTCTGTTTTTTGAGGGAATGTTATATATTTATTTACCTGTTAGTGCTCCCCCCCCCACCCCACCTGGCTGGTTGCCTGTGACTCCACAGCCTTTGCTCCTGCTTGCTGTCCCCTGTCAATCCCGGCTCAACCCTGAATGGGGCCAAAGTTGCGCCCGAGTGCCTTTGCTCCTGCTTGCTTCACCAGCTGTGGTCAACCAGGTGTTGTTACTGCAGCAGAGACCATGTCCCTTCCTCTCCTGAGGTGGAGAGCATCCCTGAGATGTTCAACCCACCTCCTCAGTCCAGTTCCCTGATGATCCTGGATCGTTCCTGAATCTGGGTCCAAGATTAGGTCCCCCTCCCCAGAAGCTGGATGCTTGTGACTCCACAGCCTTTACTGCTGCTTGCACTGCCAATTGTGGTCACCCAGGCGGCATTACTGTGATGGTGACCAGGTCCCTCCTTCCCCCCCCGAGGTGAAGAGCATCACTAAGATGCTCAACCCACAGCTGCGTACCTGTGAGTCACCTAAGATTAACACCCAGCACCACCTCCACTGAGTGCCTTTGACTCACCCATAGTTGATCTCGCTGAGATCAAAAATTCATTACAACTTGTGCAGATAAGGTTAGGAAATGACAGAACACACTTACATATGTAAGACAAATGTGTCAACCACCTATAGGTAGTAATACAGCGTATTCAAACTAGCCCATCAGCACAGCGGTAGTAGTACCACTCGCCACGCCAGTGATGCAAGTTAACGAATGAGCTTCAGTTGTTGAGGGTTGGCCAAGGGAAAGTGGATAAAGTACCCCATAGGATGCTTCCCCTCTCCTGGGCTGGAGTGTGCCACCATCTGCTGCAGTTCCACCACCTATGTTACCACAAGTGGTGACACAGCCGAGCTGAAGCAGGAGAGAAAGGATGTTGACAGCTCTGAGCAAGCTCTGCATGTGCATGCATGCCACAGAGCCATCCAAGCTTGTGAACTGTGGGCAGGAAGGAAACCGGGACAGTCTTGGGACGTCACAGACATTGGGCTCTCTCAAGCCCTACAAAGTCGTCTTTCTGACCAACACACAGAAGTGTGTTGTCTAGAGGGGGCCAGCACAGCCCCCAAATGGCCCTATCACGAGTGGGGTAAGTCCATGGTTGGGGTGGTGGTAGTGAGTGATAGGGAAGACAAGATGGGTCTGGGAGGTGGCCTTGGCCAAGGTTGACCAACATGGAGGAGAGGAGCATACAAACAAAATACAGTATAATTGAATAATGTGTAAATAATACAAAAGTTCAAGCCGTAGACAGTGCATCTAAATGGCGAGAATTGTTGGACAACGGAGCTTGTCTGTGTTTTATGTAATGCCATGGGTCACCGTTTTAAATGAGTTTATTCTCAATGATCTAACCCATCATTAAAATGAAAAATGAATTCTGGTTATCTACTGATGTTTTGCCTGATAGCATTGTTTAATATGCCTGTGTTTAAACTTTTCTAGAGATGGAGATTGAACACAGAAACTGCAGCTGGAGCGATGATGAGATCAGAGCCTTGATCTCCATATGGGATGATCAGAATGTTCAGTTAGCTTTGAACAGCCAACAAAAGAATATCCACATATATTAGGGACATTGCTCAGAAACTGCATGTATGGGGTATGACAATAAGGAGACCCAGTGCCATACATGAATTAAGGGACTAAAACATTGTTACATTTATTGCAGAGATAACAACAACAGGACTGAGCGTGGTTGGATTGAGTGCTGTTTCTTTTTTCAGAATTGTGTGCCATCTTGGGAACACGTACCGCAGTGTAACCCATGGTTGTGATAGACAGGATAGATGGCACCATGGAGCTCAGTGAAGAATTTCAAGATGAGGATGACAGTGGTGAAGTTTTGGATGTTGAACAGCAGATGAATGCAGCAGCTGTAGGTCTGAGTGATGGATAATTGTCACAACCACTGCTGAGCTGCCAAATGCAGACACTGCTTCCCAGGTCCAGTCCAGCAGGTCACAGTCTGGTACTCGGACACCAGTGTTACACAAAGAAAGAAAACACTGTGCTGATGCAGCCATTTTAGCAATTGCTGAACAGTTCTCAAATACATGAACCAGTCTGGTGAGACATTTTTCAGCGTTAATTGTCATCATACGGAGTATCAAGACGATGTAGAACGTCGAAGGATGGAGGACAACAAACTTATGGAAGTAATGCACTTGGAACATGAACAGCATGTGCTCCAACTGCTGACAGACCATAACCTTTATACAGTGCCACAAAGCAGCCATCCTTACCCATTTACTTAAATCACCCATGTGCAACATTTGTTTTGTGCTTCACAATGTGGAACACAAGAACACAGCCACAAAGGAAACAGGGACTGTGACTTCTGGTGATGTCAGGAATGGAGGGCTAATTCAGAGGTCCGATCCCTACCCTTACTTAAAGTGCCCAATATCTGCCTGTTTTTAGAAATGTTGCTGTTCAGCCTCACCTAGGTGCTATACAACTTTATGGGGAAGTGTTTTGTGGTTCTGAATGCTGACCATACAACAGATGCAAGTGGATGGTAATCCGATGACTCTACTAGCAAGGCCTCTACCATCCAAGATATGGTGACAGTGAAAAAGTCTACTGGAACAATTCCCAAAAACTTAACAAAAAATGAAAACATTGGACTTAATTCTGGATGAACTACTTGCTTTCAGAACTGAAACAAAAGTTGAGTTTTCAAAAGTCCTTGCTGTGCTTTCAGCATAAAAGCAAACCACCATGGAGCAGCAGGCTAAAATCATGGATCTAGACAGTTGAATAGACCGAACAGATCGACTCATGCTGAAGGTCGTAGCTAAAATCAAAACTTTGGAGGCTAAATGTGATGATTTGGAGGAAGGGTTGTGGAGAAATAACTTGCACCTATACGGGCTCCGAGAAAAAAGGAAGGGGCAAACATAATTACATTTATTGAAACCTTTCTTAAAAATAAACTGGACCTCCCAGCTGACCTCCCCCTGGGCATAGAACTGGCCCACCGTGCATTTGACACCCCCCCCCAATCCAGATAACAACCAACAGCATTCTTGCTCCATTGTTTTACTATTCCAGAGCTAAGCAGTCAAACAGAAGATTTTACTGGGTTTATGACAACTTAAGGAGAACTTTTATGAGGGCACCCAAGTATACGCAGATCACAACTGCTCACCACATATTATGGATAAGTGCAAGAAATATGGTCCAGTTCTGGCTCCAAGCTAAAAATCACTGGTTTCAGAAACCATTCCCTGCTAAACTTTAGAGTTTTGTACTCTGATGGCCTTGTCTCCTGTGATATGACTCCAGCAGTCATTGAGGATTCTCATTCCAGAGGCATTCTGGTTGCAAAACCACATTGGCCCCACTCCAGTTCCTCTAGAACCTGTACAACTCAGTCTGGGAGACTGTCACACTGCTCCCACTCTCAATGACATACAGGCACTGCTACATTAATTTCATAGAATACCAGACTCTGGTACCCGACAGAGAACTGCTGCTGTACAGTGCTGTTTCTAATACTTGTTCTCGCTGGCTTCAGGTTGCTGCAATGAGGACCTGCTGACTGTGGGCTTCCAGGACTTTTTGTGGGGATTCACGTCATTAAGAACAGGGTTATGTCCTTTGTTTGCATGCTGTTTTATTAACGTTTCCTATTGCTCCCTCAAGGTGCTAATCTGTTGTTTATGTGGTAGGATCAGTTTCAGAGAGGACTGTACGCGTTACATGCTTTGGTTATGGTGCGCTTAGATTAGTGCTCGCCTCCCCATATTGGCCCTCTGCTGCATCGACAAGCTTCTTTGTGCTGGTGGTCTATTGGGTTTTGAGTAGCATTTGAATTCCACCAGATTTTTAAACTTTTGAGTTGGCTGGCGCTGATGGGAGGAGGGACGGCCACCAGGACTGACTACCTCAGGGCCTAGGGGAACACTTCCCAACCCACCTGGTGCACACCGTGCCTATGGTGCTACATTGGTGATTGAGTTCCCCACTTTGATTTCACCTCAGCTGGAGGCAACATATATTGCCAAACCCAAGCAAACCTACCACAGTGTCACATGCTTTGCCTTTGGTGCGAACGCTAGGATACACCACTGCTAAGTCCTTGACTCCCTTGGCTGGTCCTCCTTTGAAGCTAGACTTCAGTACCCCACCCTTTGCCTGACCTACAAGCTAGTGCTTATGTTCAGTCCTCCATGCCTTATGGACATTGTCCAACGAAAAACCATGACGAGATCCTTAAGGTCATCTGACCTTCAGCACCTCTTCTCTCCGTCCCAGAACCCCACCTTGCAGTGGGTCGACGTGCCTTCGCCTTTTCTGGGTGGTCTTTCTGGAACTCACTTCCAGCTGCTGTTCTGCCCTGCCCTTCTGTCTACTCTCCAAGAGTTCTCTTAAATCCCATCTTGCCTCCCCTCAGCTCTGCACCTGTGCCTAAGTTATTCCACCCATCGCATCTAGCTCACTCCCTTCACACCTACCCCCTCCCTTGTTCCCTTCCTGTTTCTCTCCATGCTCTGCCCAGAAATGCCACACCTGCTCTGCTGTGATTTTATTCTGTGCTACCCTTGTTTCACTGTGTTTTTTTTCGATCCAGTCAGTTGAAAATATCACCTCTGTGCTTGTATCTACTGTATTATTTGTAAAAGTTACTGTATTAACTAAATTCTGCCCTTGCACCTTGTATATATTTGAAAATTACTACTTATGTGCCTGTATATACTGTATTATTTGTAAATTCTGTACATGCATCATGTATGTATACTGTGTTCTTCAAACTATTGTGAAGTGTCTGCACACTCATCTGCTGCTGTTATTCATTGTATATCTGTACCTCCCTTTTACCCTTCCCCAGGTCACCCCTGAAAAAGCGACATTCTAGGGACATGGATATGTTGTTCATCCACACTGTCTGGCAGGTTCCTTGCCGCTTTAAATCTTGCTGGAAGGTCTTCAAGCTGGCTCCTCCCACCCACCCAGGTGGTAAAACTCCTGCCCCGCCCACGACGCCAGATCTTCCTTACCGCTTGGAAGCTCAGGTTCCCTCCCTAACACTCTGCGTGATAGACTGGATCCTAATTCTTTGGTTCGCCCGAAACTCATTTTAAAATTTTCAAGACTTCGGTCATCTTTCTCCCTCGTGGCTGCGATGGACAAATCGACTCCCGGATTTCTGTGGTGCCCTTGTGGGCAGAAGATGTCCAGGACGGACCCGCACTCCATGTGCGTCTACTGCTCGCCTAGAACACAACCCGCAGGCCTGCAAGTCATGCTGTTCATTTTCGGCCAACGTCCTGGAGGACCGCGCTGCCCATTTACAGCTTGGGCGCCCTGAGAAGCGCTACCCGCCAGTTAAGTCGAAGGAGGCCTGTTGGGCGGTTACCACGGCGGCTGGCTCAGCTGAGCAACTCGAGCAGATGATCGCCCTCGAGGAGGAGGCAGCCCAGGCCGCATCATCCTCTTCCTCGGTCGCGGCATTTATCCCACTCTCACTGGGTACCTCGTATTCAGCTTCATTCAAGGAGCTTTGCCAATCCCTATCCACGAAGGGAGAGGGGCCATCGGGACATTCCTCTCAGTCCAAAAAGGAGGACTCCAAGGGTAAGTCCCATCGTCGGCGTTCGTGGGAGCGGCTAGAGGTCTCCTTCCCCGGACAACAGACTGTTGACTTCGGTCAAGGTTGCGGCTAAGGCCCCTGGCTTCACGGCGTCCCCATCAGGCCAGCCAGCCGAGACACCCGTCAATGCGGTCGAGATTTTTCTCGACCCGTCGGACGGGTTGTGGACCGGTGACGCCGACAACCCTTCTTCACCGTTTTCCCCTGGTGGAGACCGAGGACCTGCCTGTGCCCCCGGTGCCGCAGTCCCTGGTTAAGACTTCCGAGCCAAGGGAAGAGCGGGTGTCCCTCGCTCCTTCCCAGACCCGTCCTCGGAAACACCGAGGATCTCGGTCTCGGACATTGTCTCGGTCCATTCGATCCTGCCAACATCAGCGGTCTCGGTCTCGGCACCGAGGTAAGCAGCGCCGCCACTCGTCCTCGTCTTCCTCCTCAGAAGAGGAGAGGCTTCGGCGCAAATTGCGTCGACGCTACAAGGACCTGATGTGGCAGCAGTTACTTCTGTCCAGGAACAAGCCGACGCCGTCGCCTTCCCCGGCCATCAAGTGGCTGTCACCCGAAAGGACAAAACAACCCCTCGCTGTAGTCGAGGTGCCCAAGCCTGGGCCGGTTGTTCGCCGAAACCAGCTGCCCCACCAATTGTGGTGGAACCTCCGCCTCCACAACTGAAATCGGGGGCGCCGACCAAGGACTCTCGGTCAGGTCAAGGCCTGCCCCACAGGTTGTCAGTCACCCTCACTCCCGACCGTCCTCGGCAGGTGGAGGGTGACTTAGGCCCCAGGCAGCTCTTCGCGGACTCCTTGGAGTCTGACGACAACTCCTCCTTGTTCTCCAGGCCCATCGACCTGGAGTCCTCCGGGGGCCAGTCGATGGACGAAAGCCCATCGTCCTTCATGGGTTTGCTTCGGCTCATCTCGGAGTCTACTGGGATACAGCTCGAGCCCGTATCCAAGCGGGTCAAGTATCCCCAGACGGAGATACTGGACCGAGGGGATTCACCCACAGAGGCCTTTCAGGTGGCTGAAGCCATTGTTGGCCCAGCCTTGGAGCTCTGGCAGCAGCCTGCTTCCTGTCCTGTGCCTTCGGCCAGGATGTCCAGGAAGTATGCGGTCCCTACCGGCTCTTTGCCCAGTTTTTCAGAACACCCCTCTGTCGAGGGGTTGGTCACCAACAGTGTTTTCCAGCGTTCCGGGAAAGCTAGGGATGTGGACAAGCCCCCCGACAAGGAGTCCAAAAAGCTGGACTATGCCAGGCGCAAGGTGTATGCTGCGTCCTCCCTAGGCCTCCGCCAGGTCAGTTCGGCCGTGCTGATGGCACACTTCTCCCACGCCCTCATGGGCTCCCTGATGAGGTGATCCCTCATCTCCCGGCCGACCTGCAGACCACGGTCAAGTAGATGCGGGATCAGGGAAGGGCAGTGGCGAAACAGCAGCTCCAAATGGCTCTGGACATTGGAGACTCCTGTGCCAGATCGGTTGCGGCCACAGTGGCCATGTGCCAAGCATGGCTGAGGATATCCACCTTACAGCGGATACCCAGCACAAATTGGCAGATGTCCCTCTTGGGGACCGACCTCTCGGCCCTGGAGTGGAAGGTCACCTCAGTGGATCGAAAGTCCAATGCCACTCTGACTCTGTCACTCCGCCCAGAAGGACAAAGGCTGCCGACAGCAGCAGCACAAGTCCTTTCGTCCTTCTGCGCCTGGTGCACGTCCGCCCAACAGCACCAGCACCAGGGCCAGCAGGCTCGCACTTGGCATCCCAAACCCAAGCCCGCGGCTTCCTCCAACAGGAAGCAGGAGGAAGACCCAGGAGGTCCCTCGGCCAGTCCCTCCTCTAAGCCTGCCCAGTGACGGTTGAGGGTGTCCCCCAGCCTCGCCACTCCCGGGTTCCGGGGACGGCCCACCACTTCTTTCCGCTTGGTCCGCTATCACCACGGACCGATGGGTTTGGAGGTGGTGGGAAAGGGTTTGCCCCTGAGTTCGAGCAGGCCCGCTCGAGCCGCCGCCTTGGGGCCATACGGGTCCACAGCCTTTGTCGGCTCGCGAGCCGATATTGCCCTGCTCCTCGAAAAAGAGGTAATCAGGAAGGTGGCAGATCCTCCTCCATACCCGGGGTTTGTGTTCAGGTACTTTCTGGTCCCAAAACGGATGGGGGGGCTGGCGTCCCATTCTCGGCCTGCATGACCTGAACAGGTTCCTAAGGTCTCGGACCTTCAGGATGGTCACTCTGGCTCAGATAATCCCATCCTTGGAACGAGGCATGTGGTTCTGTTCTCTGGACCTTCAGGACATGTTCTTTCACGTCCCAATCCATCCATCCCACCAGAGATTCCTCCGCTTCAGAGCGGAGGGATCCTTTTACGAGTTCTGGGCCATGCCCTTCGGCCTTTCCCTAGCTCCCAGGGTCTTCACCAAATGCATGGCAGTGGTGACAGCACTCCTGCGGCGCCGAAGGGTCTGGGTGTACCCCTACCTGGATGACTGGCTGATTGCAGCCCCCTCCAGAGCGGAGGTGGAGCGGTCCAGAGATCTGGCCCTCCAGGTTTGCTCTCAGGTTGGCCTCCTCATCAACGAAGCCAAGTTGGAACTCGTGCCAAAGCAGGTGATACAATTCATTGGGGCAGAACTCGACTCAGTACGAGCCAGAGCATGGCTCCCAGCGGACAGGGCCTGAGTTCTTTCCTCCTTTGCCCAATCATTTCACGTTGGGCAATCGCGCCCTGCCCGGTACTTCCTGCGCCTCCTGGGCCTCATGGCGGCCTGCACCAGCGTGGTCCGTTGGGCCCGCTAGTACATGCGTCCCCTTCAGTGGGGGCTGGCCAGCCAATGGTCACAGCACTTCGATCCGCCGGATCAGCTAGTGACAGTGACCCAGCGGATGTGGAACGCTCTCCAGTGGTGGACCGTTCCAGCACATCTGCAGTAGGGCATCCCATTTGTCCGCCCCGAGCCTACGGTTTCTCTATCGACCGATGCCTCTCTGGGTTGGGGTGCCTATCTGGGGAGCACAGGCGCACGGCCTCTGGTCCCCCTCAAGTCCTGATGCCACATCAACCTGTTGGAGCTTCGAGCGTCTGCCTAGCCTCACCGCCTTCGGCTTGTTTCACGGGGCCAAGTGGTTCAGGTCCAGACAGACAATACCACGACCATGTACTACCTAAACCGCCAGGGCGGGACGCTCTCATGCCCCTGTGCAGGGAAGCCTCCGCATTTGGTCACTCGTGCGCAGCCTGGAGGCGGATCTCCTCGCCATTCACGTGGCAGGAGCCTCCAACACCCTGGCCGATGCCCTAGCCGGATAGGGCTGCCTCACGAGTGGTCTCTCCTGCCAGAGGTAGTACAAGATCTCTTCTCCCACTGGGGCACGCCTCAGGCAGACCTGTTTGCCTCAGGAGAATGCGGCTGAGACTGTTCATGCCCGCCTCAGCAGGGCTCGCTGCAGGATGCTCTTCCGAGGCCGGTCCGTGACTCTCTTCTTCGCCTTTCCCCCATTTCCCCTTGATCCACAAGGTGCTTCTCAAGGCAAGGAGGGACAAGGCGCAGGTGATTCTGGTAACCCCAGACTGGCCCCGCCAGTTCTGTTATCCAGATCTCCTCAGTCTCAGCTCCAGGCTCCCAAGGTGGCCTCCAGCTCGCCCGGTCCTGATCTCAGTCAATCAGGGAAAGGTATTCCATCCGGACCTTCAATCCCTGCACCTGACGGCCTGGTTCCTGAGCGGCTAGAGTTCCAGGCCTTGGGTCTTTCCGACGAGGTCCTCAACGTAGTTGAGGTGTCCTGTAAAGAGTCGACCAGCAAATACTACGCCTTCAAATGGAAGAGATTTTCCATTTGGTGCCAGGGCAAGGGCCTGGACCCTTCCTCCTGTTCCTTGGCGAGCATATTGGACTACCTTGGTCCCTCTCAGCAAGGGCTTAGGGTCACGACCCTTAAGGTGCACTTGCAGCCATCTCTGCTTACCGGGCGCGGGCCGGAAGCAGTCAGTGGTGCAGAAGGTGGTCTGGCTTTCCAAAGGCCTTGATCACATTTCCCACACGGTGCAGGACCTCCACCTCCGTGGATCTACTGCTGGTACTGGCAAAGCTCATGGGCAAGCCATTCAAACCAATGCACAGGTGTGACATCTCTCACCTGTCGTGGAAGACCGCCTTCTTGGTGGCTATCACGTCAGCCAGAAGGATGGGAGAGCTCCAGGCACTTTCCATCGAGTCTCCTAATCTGGTCTTTCACAGGGACAAGGTTGTCCTGCGCCCCAACCCGAAATTCCTTCCGAAGGTGGTGTCGGAGTTTCACCTTAACCAGGTGTTGACTCTGCCTGTGTTCTTACCCCAATCACACCGGGAGGCGAATATAGGCTCCATACTCTGGACCCTAGAAGGGCGCTCGCTTACTATGAGGATCGCACGGCTGAAATTCGGGGAGAGGTTCGCCAGCTGTTTGTCACCTACGCTGAAGCCGCACCTGGCAGATCTACAGCCAAGTGGACGATAGGCAGGTGGGTCACCTCCTGCATAGATCTCTGCTATAAGTTGGCGGGCATGGAGCCTCCCAGAGGGATAAGAGCTCATTCTACCCGCCATACCGCTGCATCGGTGGCTGCTTCCAGGGATGTCCCTATCCAGGAAATCTGCAGGGCTGCTACCTGGAAGTCAGCACACACCTTCATCACCCACTACCACATCGACCTTGAGTCATGCCGGGATGCTGGTTTTGGGGCCTCGGTTCTCAGTCTCTATACCCCAAGTAGGGGATGTGCGCCTTGCCTCCCTCCTCCTGGAGAACTGCTAGGAGTCTGCCAGACAGTGTGGATGAACAACATATCCATGTCCCTAGAAATACAGGTTACTCACCTGTAACAGGAGTTCTAGGAATGGTATATGTTGTTCATCCACACAACCCACCCGACCTCCCCGGCTTCGACGCACAACCTGAGCTTCCAGCGGGCCAGATCTGGCATCATGGGGCGGAGCCGAGAGTTTTACCACCCGGGTGGGTGGGCGGAGCCAGCTTGAAGACCTTCCGGCAAGATTTAAAGCGGCAAGGATACCTGCCAGACAGTGTGGATGAACAACATATACCATTCCTAGAACTCCTGTTACAGGTGAGTAACCTGTATTTTCTGTCTCAGTGGGCTTACCCGGTTACCAAAATTCAAATAAATAATATTGCCTTTCCCCTGCAACACCAGCTGTATCCCTGTCATATTGTCTGATCTGTCCCTTGCAGCAGCCCCCACTCCTGCTATACCTGCCTAGCCATGCTGCTCTCCCTGTTACCCGCTACACTATAACCTAGAGGGCGGGACGATTCTGATAGGAACTCTCAGTTCGCATCAGATCCTGTCCGCTGAATTCTGTGCTTCCCCCAGCATTCCCCTGATCCCAGTTTACTGCTATCTATTTATTGATGGGCAGGGAAGGGGTAGCATATTTGTTAATGCCGAGATCATGTCCTGCCTTCCTTGCTGCTGGACACTAACCCCTACCCCACCTAGGCCCCCGTGCTGCCTTGTTGTTGAGCACAGTGGAGGCCTGCAGCATTACGCTTACTCCTCCACCCTGTGGTGACAGCTCCTGTGATGAGCCTACCACCACAGGCTTGTAGACAGCCATATGAAGAGCTCTCTTACCCTGAAAGTACACCGAGTTCTTGTGTACTGAAGTGCACATTTCACCTCATAATTTCTGTACATGTTTTATGTATGGTTGTTTATTGTTCACTCGTTTGTCTTTCATGGTTTTTTATGTTCCATTTCTGGGCACCTAAGGAGTTTTGCACTGCAGTGTATTCTGTTGTCTTACCTGAGCGATATGAACCAACTGAGAGTTGACTGCCTCTTGTTACCACCACACTACCTACCCCACCGCTGTACCCTAGGGGTTAGATGCCTGAACATATTTCCCCTCTCAGTTTACTGGTTAGATCTCATTCTGGTTTCCTATAGCTGAGATTCACACTACTCATTATTCGCAAAATGTTAATGGTCTTAATAGTCTAGTCAAAAGATTCAGGGTCTTCTCTGCAATTAAAAAGTTTCACCCCACATTTGTCCTGCTGCAGGAAAAACAACTCTCTGAGTAGGAGCACCAGAAGTTGCCCAGTTTAGGTTTTTCTCTGGTTGTATCCTCCTCTTATAAACAGGGGAAAGAAAGGGACAGTGGTGCTTATTCCTAAACAGGCTCCATTTCATAGTACAGCTACCTACACTGACTCCCAGGGCTGCTTGGCTATGGTTACAGGGCAGTAGATGGGGAAGGAAGTCACCAAGGGAAGCCTTTACATACCACCTGGGACAGACACCCTGATAGTTCAGTCCCTCCTTAATGCCATCCTCCAGCGTCAGAAGGGAATGCTTCTCATAGGAGGGAACAACAACAACATGATATTTGATAGACAGGATATCACAAACCTTTCCCCTCCTCGGAAGACAGGGGGACAAAATTGGGGCCATATAGGTTCTCAGAGCAGCTTGTCAGATGTCTGGCGTTACGTGCGTCCCTTGCAGTGGAAATACAACCACTATTCCTGTCCCCACCAGATATACACCTGGACTGATTTGTTCCAAATTTCCATGAAACATTTAGGTTTTGTGAAGGGCTGTGAGATTAAATGTATCGGTCTTTCTGACCATGTCCCATTACTTCATACGCTGCATTGGGACCCTGTCTGTGGGACCACTCTCTGGCACCTCAGCAGTTCTCTCCTCAGCTCCCCAGAATGTAAGAAATTTATCCAGGAGAAAATAGCACAAATCCCTCAAGATTATACTTCTGCAGATGTTTCCAGTGCAGTCCTCGGGGACACACTGAAAACTGTCCTCACGGGTGAATTAATCAGTTATAGTTCTCAAATTAAGAAACAACGAAAATTAAAGGTTCTGTCACTTCAAACCCAGCTGGCTGATGTTCAACGCCTATATGTGGCAGGAGATTCCTCCTTGGGGCTGTGCATTGTAAAGCTGCAAAAGGAAATCCAAGAAACCCTCAATATGAAACCCAAAACAGCACTCCGCTACCTCAGGCAGTGGTTTTATGACTTAGTGAAAACGCCTCAAAAGTTTTAGCGTTCAGACTGCTTTGACATATGTTACAAGGAGTAGTGGCACATATACAAGACTCCAGAACTGGTGAGGCAGTGTCAGACCCCCAAAAGATCTTGGAGGCATTTAGACAGTATTACTTGGATCTTTACACCACCGGGGCATACACCTCCAACATCTGATTTAACTTTTTATGCCCACTCCTTAAAGCTGCGTACACTTTCCCTAGATTTGGCCCAAGCTGTCACCACCCCGATCCTATCAGAGGAATTGGATGTAGTTACTAGGGACATGACAAGTGGGAAAACTCTGTGTCCAGACTGTTAAATTCATGAGTTTTATAAACAGTTCAGCGAATCCCTCTTATCTTCTTAACTGAAGGCATGCCAGGAAATCCATGATGGATCTCCAATGCCCCTTAATGGAATCATACCACTATTTTGGCTGTCCCTAAAACAACTAAAGATAAAACCCAGTGCCTTGCCTGTCACCCTATTTCAGTTCTAAATGTTGATTACTTGGAGCAGTTTAAACTTGTAGCCGTGGACTTTTGTGTGCAGTAGAGTCCACATCCCGACTCATTCCAGGATGGGACCAGCAAGGAGCTGAACAGGGTCGAGAGGACAGACAAGTTGGAACACTGCCCCCCACGCCCACTGACCACCGGAGACCCCTGTCTTCACTGTCTCCAAGGCACCCTTGGGATTTTTGGTGCCAGTTCCAAGTACCGCATCTTCAGCCAATCAGGAGGCAGCAACAGAGACTCTGAGCAGTTTGAACTTGTAGCAATGGACTTTTGTGTGCTGTTGAGTCAGCATCCCAACTCATTCCAGGATCGGACCAGCAAGGAGCTGAATGGGGTTGAGAGGACAGACAAGTTGGAACACTGTTCCCCTCCCCATATGACTGCCAGAGACCCCCATCTTCACGGACTCTTAAGGTGTCTAAGTTCAGAAAAAAAAAGGCATCAGATTTAAACAACTGTTCCTTTGTTCCAGGAACCTACAAATTCTGCCTCTCGGCTTGTGGTCCACAGCAACTTGGACCATCCGCCACTGGACGTCAGACAGGGTTGCAAGGTTGAGTTTGCCCTCCTTCCCACCCGCCCAAGTACTGTATAGCCTCAACGGTGATTGACAGTATAGTTAAAATAACGGTAATGGGAGGGAGCTAGGGTGACATAGGAGAGTAGGCGAGTTTGCATGTGTTTGAGTGCTTAGTCAATTCTGTCGGCTCTTGTCTGCAAATTTACCCTCTGCTCTCTGATCGTCTTGCAATATTTTCTAGGGCTAGGGCTCCTAATTGTAATGCTGTTCATAGCGCTATAGTCTTAACCCAATGTAATATTTAGTATTTTAGCCTTGCAAACTTTGCATTTTAATCCCATTTGCCCCTACCTGTTTCCCTAATACTCACAGCTGGGTATGCTAAAACTGCATGATAATCGCACTTGCCTAGCGGTACTAAAGTGGTTAGGTACTCTCCTTTTTGCTGCTTGAGTTGAAGTTGAATCTTTTCAGTACTGCCGTAGGTAGTTACTATTTTTATGTTGTTGTTTAGATTAGTAATTCTGACAGCTGCTTAGGTAGTTCCTATTTACCTTTACTGCGCGTAAGTTTAGTAATTTTTCTGACATCTGTTGCTGTCTCGACTTGCTCATTTGATTATTCTATTCAATATTATGGTGGGTGTGCGCGCGCTATTATTTATTTGATCAGATGTCAACAGTATCTAAATTAGGCCTCTGCATTCTGTATGTTGCTGAGCTCATTACCTCACTGCTAATACTAGTGTTGCAGTACTGCATTATATAATTGCCTGTATTTAGGTCATTCACTGTTGACCTAGTCAAATTGCTCTACTGCTGCTTTCGTTAGTGCTGCCAGTGTCAGTGTTTATTGCAAATACCCTTACATCTTACTGCGATATTGTCTACCTGGTTTACTGCCTTTTAATTCATACTACCAGTATCTACTGCTCATAATTAACTCCAGGTCGCCCATGAAAAACGGACACTACGTCTCAGTGGACTTACCCAATTAACATTTTAGTAAAATAAAAATGAATACTCTTTCACCTAGCTTACTGTGTAATTCCAAACAGAGTAACTACCTCTCCTAGGGCTCATCAACTACTGATCCCTTTCAATACCCTTCTGTACTCCCTACAGGTACTCATCCTCACTCTCTTCCTCTGTTATCTCACTACCCTTGATCTGCCCCCTTCCTCTTTAATTGCACATACTCCCTTTCTAAGGTCCCCTTCTTCACCTCCCCTCATGTTTCTGTCACTGCACAAGCCCTCTATCTAGCATCCCATTACCTTTATTTTCTCTGTGCTTCCTGCTTCTACCTCTTCACAACCTCCCTAGCTCCTCTCTCCCTACTCCCATTAAATGAGTCTCCTCCTCAATTCCCTGTATAGGGTTCTCCTACTTCCTCCTTACCCTGCCTTCCTGTCGCTCCAGTATGTTCCTCATTACCCTTTCTATCCTTCCTCTCCTGTTTTCCTTTGCTCTCCTCCCACTTTCTAGCTTGCCCTTCTTCTTTCTTTGTCTCCTCCCCCCTTTCTCCCATGCTCCCTACCTCCTGCCTTCCCCTCTCTCTCCCAATCCCCCTGGCACCCTGGTCCCTCACTCCTTTATTCACCTTGCCTCCATCTCATATCTCTTTGAATCTTGCTTCCAACCCACCCCTCCTCACATTCACCACCACCCCCTTCGGCTACCATGCAGGCGCACTTTTGTCTCCGCTAAACTCCTTATCACATGCTGCTCTTAGTTGCAGGGGATATCGAACCCAATCTTGGCCCTACTCACTCCTCTACTACCTGTCTCCCCAAAAGGTTCCCAAGTTAGTGAGAGAGTAGGCTTGTTGTGTAAGAATCAGTTTTGTCTGCTTTCATCAACTCTAAAAAACATAGTTCAGGTTTGGATACTACCATTGATCGATTATGCAGATATTTTGTATGATAATGCCTTTAAAGACAAGTTACATAAACTGTATATACTGTATAATCAGCTGGCCAGGCTAATCGTTAGATGTCCAAGGGAGGTACATCATTGTGAATTGTATTTGAAATTAGGCTGGATATCTTTAACAAACAGAAGGGAATTATATAAAAGCATTTTTGCATATGAAAGTGTATTGGGCCTAGTCCCGAATTTCTTAAGTGATAGTAGGTTGTCTTTTAGGAACATTGACCCGTCTTTGAGGAACTCTTATTTATGGGAATTATTGGTACCGTGTACCAAAACTAAAAGATCCATGTATTTCTTTAGCCAACTTGTACCTACTTACTGAAATAAACTCCCACTGGAGTTCAAAGAGTTAAATATAAAATCTCCATCAGTTTCAGTTGTGAAGCATTGTTTAATATTCTCTCAAAAGACATGTTTATGCTTTGCATAAGTGTATTTTATTAATTTATAATTTGTATAACTTATTTTTATACAGTTGTATGGTTGTATTTGTATAGGTCACCATTTGTAAATGAGCTTTTGCTCAACGGTTACAACCTCAAAAAAACAAAAGAGTTGAGTATAGCCAAGGCCCCTGGAATTCTGCGGTTCTGTGGTTGCGGAATTAGCCGCTGAATTTGCATCAGGCCGCAGAATATGTATAGTGCCACAGAATTCATTGTTTTTGGTGAATTTTCATATAAATATACTGTTTTTCCATAGTGTCAGGCTTTCTTTCCCACCTTGTTTATCCTGAAGTCCGTCCTCTATGCTCAACATATGATGTCATCGATGACATCACATCATATTTAGCCAGTGACAGGACTGCATTCTGCCGGAGAAATGAATAACTCATGCTGCAGAAATCAGAAAATGCTGCCGCAGAACACCAGGGGCCCTAAGTATAGCTCACCTCAACTTCCGTAGCCTCCTCCCAAAGGTGGACTTTCTACAACCACTCCTGGTCAGCCTCAAACCTGATTTGCTAATCATATCTGAATCTTGGCTTTCCCCACAGACTCTAGACACTGCGGTCGCCATCCCAGGGTACTCTCTTAACAGCCAGGATCGTACCAATAGGGCTGGTGGTGTTGCTGTATACCTCTCCTCTGCTACCCAGTTTATCCCTGTACTATCTATTTCATCCCCTTCCACCTACGAACTATTTTTTTTTATGTTGCTGTTTCTCCCACTGGTTCCCGCTGGCTATCTCTGACGTGACGTGTCTCCCCGAGCATCAGACCCCCTCCCCTATTGCCCCATGACTTACCCTTTGTGGCAAGGGGTGGGGAGCTACTCAACCCACTGGTACAGATCCAGCTTGGGAGGTGTCCTCTTGGGGCAGTGCTGCAGGGGGGACTATCGTCATCCTGCTGTGGCGAGAACCATTTTTTCTGATTTTCCTGTGCGGTAGTGAGTGTGCAGCAACGCCCAGTGCACGTGCCCGCATACTGTACGTCGGGCAGCTGCTCCACCTCCACCCCCACATTATGGAACCTGGCATGCCAGCCCTCCAGCCCCTGCTAGGGGTCAGGCAAGTGCCGATCCATGTCCCCACCCTCCCCGGGGAGGAGAGCTGTCCTCTGGATGTTCATTCCTCTCCCTCCTCGGATGACCCCTAGCGACCCGCTCACACTGTGAACATGGGTCGCTGGCATAGCAGGAGGTAAGGCAGTGATGCCTCAGCCCTCCTCGCCACTGGGCCAGCCCTACCTATGAACTTTTACTCCTCAAACTCTCCCTGTCATTCTCCCTCCCTTGTCATTCTTCCTTCCCATCTATGTGGCTGGCATCTACTGTTGCCCAGGCATCTCCCCTTCCTCTGTTACTGACCTCACCACTAACTCTTCCTACACTTTGTCAGGTAAATTACTTATCCTTGGTAATTTCAGCATAAATTGGTTCCCCCCGCTCAATCCAAAGTCTGCCTTAATATTAAGTCCCTAAACCTTTCTCAGTTGATCACTGGTCCGCCTCAACTACAGGTCTCTCAGTCACACCCTACTGGACTGGGTTCTTGCCTCCAATCCCCGACCATATTATTGCTGTTGGCACCCTTTTGGATGCCCTCACTGGCCACTGTCTGGTCTACTGTGTCTGCAAATTATGTCTACCCAAGGCTTCACCCAAGCTTCTTCGGATCTGGTCCTTCAAATCGCTGGACTTGTCCTCCCTCCATACGGGTTTTACTGCCATTTCCTCTGCCAGTATCATTGACTCTGCCCTCAATTATTTCAAGGCCAAATTTCTGGATATTTGAGATCTACATGCCCCTTTCAGGAAAACCAGAGTCCTTATCTCACACTACCCCTGGATCTCGTCAAACTGCTAGCTTGCCTGTGAGCTCGGGATGTTGCCTGGAAAACCCACATGTCCTTTGGCTCCCCTGTTGATTTACTCCGTTACCGTGCCCTGCATAACAGCTGTACCAAAGCCACTAGGCTTGCCAAGGCTGAGTATTTTGCATCCACCTTCCAGAACAACATGAACCACGCCTCCAAGTTTTGGAAAGATTAGCCATACACTCTTCTCCCCCCCAATCCAGTGGCCCTCCCCATTATTCAAGGTTCGTGATGTCACCGTATCTGACCCCCTCTCTCTGTTGCCTCTGAATTCAACGCTTTCTTTATCTCCCGTGCTGCCTCCCTTCTCTCTTCCACCCCCTCCACCCTACTCATCTCCCCTGTTGTTATTCTCTCCTGTTTTTCCTGCTGACACTCTCAAGTCTCTCCTAGCTCAAAACCCTCTCAAAGGCACAAGCCCTGACGGGCTCAACATGAACCTCCTCCAGCTGTCCTCCCCAGCCATAGCTCTGCCAGTCACCTCCCTTCTCAACAATTCCTTCTCCCTGGCCTCTGTCCCTGATACTTGAAAACATGCTACAGTACTGTTGTTCCCCTTCCCAAATGTGGTGACTCCTCCTGTCCTGGCAGTTACCATCCTATCTCCCTACTTCCCACCCTTGCTAAAAATGCAGGAGCCCCTAGTACTCTCTCAGCTTTCCCCCTTCTTGACACATCCTTCTTCACCCCTTTCCAGTCTGGGTTCCATAAATCCCATTCCTCCTCCTCCCTCCCTCCTTAGGCTTACTGGCTCTATTCTCTCAGGCATGGATCAGGGCCTTATTAACTCCACTATCTTTTTCGACTTGGCCAAGGCTGTTGGTTAACTAGGATGTGCAGCCTACCCGTTAGGTAGGGAAATGGGTAGACTAGGTGGGCCAAGCAGTCCTTATCGGCTCATCAAATTCTATGTTTCTTCGACACTGTAGCCCACCCTCTTCTATTTGATAGACTTAAGATAGTGGGGCTTTCCATCTCTGCTACCAACTGGTTCCGCTCCTACCTTGAGGGTAGGACTCAGTAAGTTAGAATCGGTAACTCCTTATCCTCACCACTTCCCATCAGTACTGGTGTCCCCTAAGGCTCCATCCGTAGCCCTATATTCTTTTGTACTTTCCTAAATGACCTCTCCGCTGTCTATACCTCTGTATCTATTCATATGTACACACACGATACAGTTCTTTTTACCTCTGATTCCACTCTTTCTGATTTGATGGCCAACCTCCAACCAGACTTTGACAATGTCCAGCACTGGTTCCATTCAAATCAATTGTCCCTCAGTGTCAAAACAAAAACCGTCTCCGTGACCTTTGGCTCAAGTCAAAAGCTCTCCTGACTTGCTGCCCTCCCATCCTTCCACACCATTGATGGGACTCCGCTTGATGATGTCCTCTCCTGTAAGTACCTTGTGGTCTGGCTTGACCGGCACCTTGACTTCTCTGGTCATATGGATGCCATCCACAAAAAACTGCACCCTAACCTAGGGACCCTGTACAGGAACCATGGTTACATCCCCCTGCAGGCTTGTAAAGCCATCATCCAGAAAATGATTCTCCCTATTTTTGACTATGGAGACATTGTCTGCAGTGCTGCTCCCAAGTCCACCCTGACCAGACAGGATTTCTTCTGCCACTTCTTCTGTCATTTCACTCCGGACTGCCCACCTCGCACCCACCATTGCTCTCAAGACTGGTACTTGGCTCTAAAGCTTTGAACATTATTTACAAATTCTTTCCATAAAGAGTAGTTTCCTCTGCTGTCCCTTGCTAGGATTCCCCACATAGGTTTAAATAATTTTGAGTGGTTTAATTTTGTATTAAAAGGGTTATTGGGAGGTGGGTTTTGTGGATAGTGTGTGTATGTTGGGCGTTTGGTTATTTTGTTGGAGGGACTGTGTTTGGTTGTGAAAGATAGTGAGTTAGGTGGGTTATTGGTAGGGGGGTTTTGTGTGTATTAATGGTTGGAGGGTGAATGTTTTTAAGTGGTTTTAGTTTTAAAGAGGAACAAAGTTAAACAGGATGTGCTGGGGTACTAGTAGTGGTCAGATCGTTTACTCAGCATCTTTGCTGCATGACCTCAGCCCCTTTGCTGACCTCCCTATGTCAGCAACAGCATTTAGATGCTGTAGTGAGGTAGGTATTGTGAGGGGGCATGGGGGCAGGCGGCAATTTGCTGAGGATATGGCCCGAATGAGTAGCATTAGGGTGGTCAGGTTCAGGAGGTGCCCTGGTGCAAAATGGGACCATGCGAGAGAGGCCAGATGTGTTTGGTTTCCATTCCCAGGGTTCCCACCGGCCTGAGTGGGCTGGTAGACAAGGGACTGTCAACCTCCACTGGTCTCCTTCAGGTGGTGCTATGCAATGTGAGGTCAATGAGAAACAAGATCGCTATTATGGCAGACTTGATTTCTTCTGTTGACCTTGCTTGCATTATGGAGACCTGGTTGGGAGATGATGCAGGTCCAGTTTTGGAGGCATCTATCCCATCCGGGTACTCCGTAGTGCACTGCCCGAGGTGGCAACGCAGGGGTGGAGGTGTGGCCATCTGTTTTAGATCTGACTTGAACTTTTCTGTGTACCCAGTGGGATCTCCTTCGTCGTTTGAATGTGTTGCAGTGTGTGGGGGTCCAGGTGCAGGTTGCAGGATCCTCCTCGTGTATCGTCCCCTGGGACGTAAGGGGGATTTCCTGCAGGAAGTCGTGGACTTCATCACTGATAGGTGTTGGAGTCACCCAGGTGGTTGATTCTGGGGGACTTCAGTGCCTGAGTTAATGACAAACTCTCGCATTTTGGAAAAGGCTTCCTCCAACTGATGACATTTATGGGCCTCGCACAAGCAGTTGCTTCTTCGACCCCCCACCACGGCCATGCCTTGGAGTTAGTATTCTCACTGGGGCTTGAGATTATGAATCTCAAGATTGATACAGTCTCTTGGTCGGATCACTGTACAATAGAGTTCTTGTTCCAGGCCCCCCTTGTTAGTCACTCCTCTGTTGAGATGGTTCGCCACCGCCCTTTGAGGAGATTGTCCCCAGAGGGACTGATGGCGGTGGCAGATTTTTCTGGCGTGAGCACTGCATGTGCGAAGGGGTTGGACTAAGCGGTGGCAGCATGTAATGATGCTATCACCAAGACGCTCTACACTATCGCACCAATCCGCATACAACCCAGGTTTTTTCACTTGAGATTCTCATGGTTTGATGGGGCTCTCAAAGAGAAGAAAACCAAGGGTCAGAAGTTGGAGCATTGCTGGAGAAGTACCAGGTCTGTGAAGGACAGACTGACTTTTGAGGACTCACTATGGTGAGTATCAAAGAGCAATCAACCATAAGAAGGCAGAGTTCCTGACCAGGGAGATTGCTGCAGGAAGGAACAAACCAACTATGCTCTTTCAGACTGTAGACAGGTTACTCCATCCAGTCTTGTCTGCAGCCAAAAAGAGCAACTCTTACTTCAATGGGAGCTCTTGCAGCAGGCTACACCACAAGGACTATGCCACCAGGCACTAGGACCCCACGGAAAACTTTCTATTTAGCATTACTCAGTGGGGACCGCCCCTGACGTCAGACCACCTCCAGTGACCGCCAGTGGTATAAAGGGGCGGTCCCCAGCCACTACCCAGTTTTTTTTCCCACCGTCGACCTGTTCACATTGGCTCCACAGACACCTGCACCCAAGAAGACATGGGATCTTCGCCCAGTCCTGGGCCTGAGCCTCTTGAACAACTATATAGAGTACAAGAGGTTCAGGATGGTCACCTTGCCAGGCATTCTTCCCATGTTGCACCAAGGAGACTGACTTTGCTCCCTGGACATACAAGATGCCTACCTCCATATTCTGGTACTTCCAGCTCACAGGAGGTTCCTGAGGTTTTATTTTCAGGGAAGGCACTACCAGTTTCGGGTCTTGCCCTTTGGCCTTTCCTCGGCATCTTGCGTGTTCGCGAAGTGCCTAGCGGTAGTGGCAGCAACCTTAAGGAGGCAGGGGCACTTTGTGTACCCCTACCTCGACGATAGGCTTCTGGCTGCCTCATCCAGGGATCAGTTTCTGGCAACCCTAGGGGACACCTTCACTCTGTTCAGCTCCCTAGGAGTCACCCTGAACATAGACATGAAGCAAAGGGAGGCCTTCCTCCCGCCAGACAGGGCATTACGCCTTCGATCATTGGCCCACAAAGTATCAGCTGCTCGCCAGGTACCAGCTCGATCCATGCTCCAACTCTTAGGCCACATGGTGGCCACTGGTGACTGCACTTTCTCGTGACGCCTCTTCAGCGAGAGTCCCTCAGTGGACCCTCAGGGTGCAGTGGGATCAAAGGGAGGATGACCTCAACCAGCCAATCTCGATCTCCAAGGCCGTGGTTCAGACTCTCTCCTGGTGGCTCTCAACGCAGAATCTGGAACCAGGAGTTCCCTTTCAGAGGGACCCTACATTGCAGGTTCATACAACCGATGCTTCAGCCATGGGTTAGGGTGCTCATTTTCGGAGCCATCAGACTCATAGAACATGGTCCTGTCTATAACTGACACTACATATCAATATTCTGGAGATAAGCGCAGTTCTATACACCCTGCAGGCGTTTCACCTGGATCTTCATCCAGGTCCCCGGAGCATTCTAATCGAGGGGAGGCCCTACTTCACACTCTGGACGTTCACAGAGTACTTGGATACTACATCAACCATACTCAGACACTCAGGAAATCTGACCAGTTGTTCGTTTCATTTGCCCAGAGAACCCTGGGATTGCCAGTGGCAAAACAGACTTTGTCCAGATGACTAGTCCATTGCATCACTTTCTGTTAAAACAAATACAACAAACCCTTACTGGGCTCGGTTAAGGGTCAGTCCACCAGGGGCGTTTCAGCATCCATTGTGGCATTCCATAATGTCTCAGCAGCAGACATCTGCGCAGCAGCTACTTGGAGTTCAGTGTACACTTTCATAAGGCACTACAGTTTGGACATTGCTTCCAGGCAGAGAGCTGGATTTGGTCTAGTGGTGCTTCAGGGCCTATTGTCTTGAAGCTTCCTTCCGCTTTCCAGTTTTTCACCTCCCGATCCACTTGGGATCATTTTGGTACTGCTTGGTACTCAGTCCTTATGGTGTAGTCTGTTGCAAGACCTCCCACTCGAAGTAAGATAATACAGTTACATAAAAACTTACTGTAATAGTAGGTCTTCGAGAGGAGCTCTTTCCTTACTTACCCTTGGTGGGGTTTTCCACTAGCCTCATTTCTCTATGATTTGTCAGCCAGGTCTCCGCCAGGAGAACTGGGGAGTGGCTGGGGACTGCCCCCTTTATACCACTGGCAGACGTCGGAGGCAGTCCGACATCAGGGGGCGGTCCCCGCCGGGTAATGCTAGCCAGAAAGTTTTCCATGGGGTCCTAGTGCCTGGCAGCATAGTCCTTATGGTGTAGCCTGCTGCAAGAGCTCCTCTCGAAGAGCTACCATTACGGTAAGTTCTTACGTAGCTGTACTTTTCAATTGCTCAGTGTGAGGTCTTCACTCAGTTCTTTTCTGCTAGGGTTTCCTCCATTAGGGATGGAATCTCTCCAGTGGGACGTGATAACTCCGCAGCATAGAGTCTGGTATGTACAGGGGCACTCTGGTTGTCTGGGAGGAGTTTCAGCTGGTGGGGGGGGGGGTGTCGGAGGTCACCGAGGTAATCTTGAAGCTGCAACCTACTTTTTGTGAACTGGACCCGGGCCCGATGCATCTACTAGTGATATGCATTGAGTCCGTTGGTCCAGTGTTCACTGAGATTGTCCAGTGTTTGCTCTCAGAGGGGTTATTCCCCTTTGTCTTGAAAGAGGCATTGGTGAGACCCCTACTGAAGAGACCATCTCTCGACACCTGACATTTTAGCGAATCATCGACCTGTTCCAACCTCCAATTTTTGGGGGAGGTCATGGAGAAAGTGGTAGCTTCACAGCTTGAGGCCTAACTGATGGCCTTTGACATCTACGAGCCATCAGAAAGCATAGCACTGAAACAGCATTAGAGTGCAAAATGATCTCCTCAGGGTGAGAGATAGAAGAGAGTGGTCAGTTCTTGTCCTTGTAGATCTCTCCTCATCTTTTGACACCGTAGACCACATGGTGCTACTCGATCACCTTAGAGGTCTCTGTGGACTCACCAGCAACGTCATCAGCTGGTTCGAGTCATTTTTGTCAGACAGGAAACAATGGGTAGTGATGGGGAGTTTCTCCTCCTGCCTGAAGTCCCTGACCTATGGAGTTCCTCAGGGCTCAATCCTGTTACTCATGTTGTTTGTGGTGTACATGCTGCCCCTGGGTAACGTCATCAGATGGTATGGTCTGGGTTTTTACTGCTATGCAGATGATACACAGCTGTATATGTCATTTGCACCTGGAACATCGGACATTGTGGATGTGCTAAACAAATGCCTATCTGAGATCCAGGATTGGATGTCCTCTAACTGGCTGAGACTGAACCTGGATAAGATGGAGGTGTTAGTGACTGAGCCAGATCGTTGGTGGGATATGGTCACCACTGGGTCAGGAACAGGGTTGTTCCTAGGTGTCGCCTCGCTGGTGGTGGTCAATAAGGTGCAAAATCTGTGCGTCATCCTCGACGACGGACTGACACTTGATGCTCAGGTGTCTTCTGTGGTCCGAAGTAGTTTTACCACTTGAGGAATGTCACCCAGATTAAACTCTTAATCCCACCTGATAACCTGGCCTCACTGGTACATGCTTTTGTTAAGTCCAGGCTTGATTACTGTAATGCTCTTTACTTTGGGGTCAGTGGGGGTAATCTCCGCCGGCTGTAGCTTGTGCAGAATGCTGTGGCCAGGTTGTTGACGGGCCTTCCAAGGTCTGCCCATACAACCCCGGTGCTGCGCGAACTGCACTGGCTGCTGGTCAGGTGGAGAATTGTCTTCAAAGTGGGCTTGCTCACTTATAAGGCCCTATACGAGTCGGGTCCTTGTTACCTGTCAGACCTCTTGACACCTGCACGCCCTGTGGGCTCACTCCACTCATCCACGGAGAGTTATCTCGCAGTCCCGAGGACACGGTTGAAAACCTCTGGAGTAGCCTGGTTCGTGTTATGGAATTCGCTGCCTCATGTTATAAGAGAGGCCCTGTCTGTGGAGAGCTTAGAAAGTACACTGAAGGCACACCTGTTTAGACAAGCTTTAACGTTTAGTAATTTTAATGGGGTGTAAGTTCTGTATGATTATTTATTAATGATTTTAACTGTAATGACTCTGACTTAATTTATTGCTATAACTGATTTCATGTGTAAATATTTTTACCTTTATGTAAAGTGCACAGAGCCCCAGGGATTGGGTACTAAATGAATAAAATTTTACTTACTTTCTTTTGCTTGCTTACTTACTTTGTCTTTCTCTCCTTCCCCTCCCTTGAAGTCAGGCACCTCGCTCACTGTCCCTCCTTTGTAGCCAAAAACTGGCTAGGCTCTCTCCCTTCCTGTCTCACCTCTCTTCTCCCCCCCCCCACTACTCCCTTCACAACTCTGACTTTCGTTCCCTGGCACTCCCATCTAGAACATCCTCAGCTGGACAGGCTGCCTTCTCCTACCAGTTCCCCAAATTTTTGAATTTTCTTCCACTTCCTATCCACTCTGCCTCTTCCCTATGATCTCTATTCTCGCTTCTCCACAAATTCTCTTCTCACTCCTGAAACTGCACCTGATCCCGCCTCTGTACCACTCTTACAATTCCTTCATATACCTCCTTTCCTCTACTCCTGTCCCCTCCTTAGCTTCCACCCGCCAATAATTTAGTGCACTCTGCACCTTATTTGAACCCTACACTCCTGGATGTAGTTCTGCTGTATCCCATTCCAACTGTATATAATGTTTATATAGACTGCCTATTGTATCTTGTATACGATACTTCTCCGCTTGTACATATTTTTTGTCTTTAAGTGCCGTACCTTGTATGTAAACTGTGTTATCTATTGCTACTCATGTCCTCCTTTACCCCCGCCTCCCAGGATGCATCTGGAAACCAGCCTCTATCAGCTCAGTATGTCTTTTCTGGTGAAACATTTGAAATAAATAATTACAGAATTTTTGCATGCACACTGGTTAAATGTTTGGATAAGGTCCTACCCACCTAATCAATGAAGACCAAACCGGCTTCGTTAGAAGCAGACAGACCCAAGCATCAGGCAAATGTTACTTGTCCTGCATCATGCCACCTGGTCCAAATATCCCTTTTTGTTACTTAGTATCAACACAAAAAAGGCATTTGACAGGGTGGCCTGGCATTTTTTGTTTACCTTCATAGACTTCCCTTCCACTCTTATTGATGTCCTTTAGGCTATCAGTGAACACCTCAGAACTATGTCAAAGTTAATGGGCGAATCTCTTCCCTGTTCCCTCTGCATAGAGGCACATGCTAGGGGTATTCTTTGTCCCTTTTTATTGTTCACCTTGTATTTAGAGCCCTTGGTACAGGGCATTAGACAACAACCTAACAGTCAAGCCCATATGTTAGCCAGTAGGAGACAAAATGTAGCACGCTATGTGGATGACCTGCTCATCTGTTTACAAAACCCAGAAGCATCCCTCCTCCCCTTTGGCAAACTCTTCAGGAATTTGGGGCCTTCATAGGTTATAAATTAAACACCACAAAACAGAGGTACTCCAAATACATTATGTACCCAGTGCCTGCACTAGGTGGACTTAAAGTTTAAATGGTAACTCCAGTGTTGAAATACCTCAGAGCAATGATACCAGTACAGAGTGATCAGTTGCAGTCACTTTATTTTGAATTCTTGACCCAACAGTTTATTGATGATATAGATACATGGAAGGTGATCCCACTCTCTCTTACACAGCGTATTGCTAGTGTGTGCATGATTGTTTTGCCTAGACTTCCATACCTTGCAAAAACTTTTCCAGTCTCTCCCCAGGCCAGGCTTTCGGAAGTGGGACCAATTAATTTATCAATACTTTTGGAATAGAGCCCACCCCCAAATCAGATTCACCACCCTACAATTAGCTAAATCTCAGGGAGGTCTGGCTTTGCCGAACTTTTCGCATTATCATGGGGCAGCTCAACTCCGGAATGCCATATATTGACTTATACTGGGATATACTGCTCACTGGAAGTGGTTGGAGTTCCAGGAGGAGGATGTCCTTTCTCCTTCATCCACCCTACATGCTAGGCCTCACCCCACCCCAACCAGTTGCACACATAATCACTATACCTGCACAACGCTTTCCTTCTGGTACAGGTGAGTCTCACTGAGTGCTGTGAAACATACTATGTTCTTAATCGACCCTTTTGCCTATAACATTTCTTTTCCCCCAGCAAAACTTAGATCACGCCTACTCAGATGGGAATGTGTGGGCTTGGTTATGCCCTTCCAGTTTCTTTGTTGCAAGGACATACTGTCACTTGCTGAACTTCGGGCACGGTATGCCTTCCAAAAGACTGACCATTTCTGCTGTTTGCACTTTGTGACACTTTCCCTACGAACGTGGGCTGATGACTAAGACATACCCCTTTTGCTCCTACTAATTATCAGAGTTTTCAAAGGAGAACTGATCGCTTTATTTCTTAACTTTACTAAGCTTTAATGCAGTTAAAGGGTGAAAATGTCGACTGTAGGCTGATTTACAGACCCATATAATCTCCTAGGGCTGGGAGAGCTATCTTGCCAGCATACATAGAGTGACTTCCTCCTATATAGAGAGAGAATTGTCCTGGAAGACCTTTATATGATTTTTCAGGACACCCCACATAGTTGCTAAATTTAAGCCTGGTTCTGCAGCAACATGCTGGCACGTTTGTGGGATCACCCCAGCGACACAAAGACATGTCTTTTGTAGCTGCCCTCTCCTCACACCTTTTTGGGTCCAACTTACAGTGGTGCCGAAACTCGTATTTGGAGAGGGGTTCCACTTGACAGATCAAACCGTCCTCTTTTTGGATCCTCCTGTAGGTTTCAGGGGGCCCATCACTATAAAACTGCTATATATATGTTTGGTGGATGCAAGAAAAGGAGTAACAAAGTTACGGATCACAAACCTGGTTCCTTCTGTGAGGAGATGGCAGGATATTATATGATCTGTCTGTGATATGGAGAAGCTAACAGTGAAAGTGAATCATGCATTCTCCACTTCAAACAACATGAAGTCTTGCTGTATTCTGACTATATGCAGTTAGCCCCAGCACTTGAACTGCTCCGGAGAGGAAAGGGTTAACTCTGTGCCAGGGCATAGAACGTTGAGCTCAAGCTCGGTTTTCAAACCTCTGTCCCAGGTACTCTTCAGTGTAACATTCAGATTCTTTACTCTGCCTAACTGAGAAGTCGCTCCGGAGATCCTCTCCTTTGCCTCAGTTCGGTTAAAGTAAAAATCGGTCAGTTTTTCAATCGTTTACTTATTTGTTCAGTATTCTCATCTCTGTCCTTGGTACAGTAAGTGTACTTAGTAGGTAGTTTAGTGCTTGGTTGGTAGAAATAGTTTTTTGTTCAGTTTCTTTCTGGTCGGTCCGGTTGGGAACCGAAGCAGTTCTGTTTTATTTTTTCTGTTAAATTTTCTGTGTTTTGTATTGTGGTTCACGGTACCTATCAATCCTAAAAAAAATTTCTATTTTCTTTAGTTTTTTTAACCGACCCTTGACACGGTTGGAACTGATAGGTTTGTAGTTGCTTGGCTTAAACACTGGCAAGGGTAACTTTTCCTTTAGGCATGTCTGAGAAACCCAAAAAGAAAACCGGTCAAGCACTGCACCGAGTGTGGGGAGGCCTTTGCGAAGGCTGATCCCCACCTCGTCTGTGTTTATTGTCTGGGGTTTGACCACCTCAAAGATGACTGCCAAATCTGCAAAAACTTTCCCAAAGCCACTTTAGATAAACGTTTAAGTAGGCTGAAGAAAAGGGAGGCCGAGAAATCCACTGACCCGGATGGCCAGCTCGGATCGGTTCCGACCGAACCTGAGGGGGTGCCCACTGACCTGGGCGATACTTCCTCGGCCAAAAAGAGAGCTGATTCTGCGGAATCGGTTCTGTCTAAGAGAAAGCACAAGTCAGCCGGTTTGGATCCCGGTTCTCATGTTCCGACCGCTGATGAAATAGGTAAAGTGATTGCTGTTGTACAATCACTTTGCCTGGTTATGACCGAACCGATACCGACTCAAAAACAATCGGTTCAGTCGGAAGTTTCTGCTTCTGAATATGACCCTGAAGCATTTTATGAGGGCGACTGGGAAGGAGAAGAAGATTATGAAGAAGATGATTATGAAGGCCTAGATGAGCCAGTAGAGCCTGACATCTCCCCAGACAGGCCTTCTCATGTGTCACCTCCCAGACTTCTGAGCCCCCCTCCCACTTCTTGTTTTACAAGAAAGTGGCTGATACCTTCCAGCTTCCTGTGGAAGAGGCTGAACAGGATCAGGAAGAACCTGACTATGTTGAGATGATGGATGTCCCAGAGTCCAAAAGGGTGTCTGTCCCTCTGCATAAATCCCGGGGAAACAGACACAAAAAATTCTTCAGTTTCCAACATCCATACACCCTGTGGATAAAAAGATGGACAGGAGGTATACCTTGTCAGGTCCTGGGACGGAATTCCTTACAACTCATTGCAGCCATGTTGGGGTAGTGCAAACTGCAGCCCGTGACAAGGCTAACATACCCCTGGCATCTCACCCCCCCAGATAAGGATTCCAGGAAAGTGGATGCCATGGCAAAGAAATAGTACTTGGCATCCTCTTTGGGGCTCAGGCAATCTAATTACATGGCATATACAGACAGATACCAGAAATCTATGTAGGATATGGTTCTGGAGCTGGCTAAGAATGCCCCTCCCCAGCTGGCCAAGGAGCTGGAGCAGGTGGCTGTGGATGGTATTGAGGCATCAAAGGTCCAGTTTCATGCTGCTGTTGACTCGAATCATGTACATTCTAGGGTTATGGCTACATCTGTCTCCATGAGGAGATTTGCTTCGCTCAGGTGTACCAGTTTATCACAGGATACCCAGACCAAGGCCATGGATTTTCCTGTCACTGGTAACTCTCTGTTTGGGGAGCAAACAGAGGCTTACATGAAAAAGATGGATGAATACAGGACCCCCTACAGGAGTGCTGCAGCCAAGGAAAAGCAGGTCACTCCTCAGAGGCAGCAATCTAGGGCTGGCAGTGGCAGGCCTTTTCAAAAGCCTTTTTAGCAAATCCAGGCCTTCTCTTCTTTACAGCAAAGGGGGTTCTTTAGGAGAAGAGGCAGAAGGGGGATGACCAGGACTCCATCCTAAACTCAGTCTAAGCCCCCTGCCAAACAGACACCCTGATGTGTCAGTCAGGGTCACCTCCCTGGTTCCAGTAGGGGGCAGGCTGGCTCACTATTTCCAGGCCTGGAAGTCTTATTACCTCAGACAAATGGGTCGTGGAAGTAGTGAGCCAGTAACTTGATCTCAGCTTCAAAAGGTTCCTAAAAATGAGAGCAAAGTCTTTCAGTCCTCCCTCTCCCTTGGAGACAAAGGCTTTAGAGGCAGAAGTCTCCTCTCTACTGCTCCTGCAAGCAGTAGAGAAGGTAACTCTCTATCACAGGGGAAAGGGACTATATTCCAGTTACTTCCTTACCCCAAAAAAGACAGGAGAGTGGCTACCCATCCTAGATCTACGATACCTAAGCAAACACATACTAAAGCCAAAGTTCAAAATGGTGACTCTGGGAATAATTCTTCCCTCTGTGAGACCAGGAGACTGGCTAGCCTCCCTGGATCTCAAGGATGCCTGTTTCCACATACCCATCAGACATTCCCACAGAAAGTACCTCAGGTTCGAGTTGCCCTCAGGCCACTACCAGTTCAGAGCAATGCCTTTCAGCCTAACATCTGCTCCAAGGGTGTTCAAGTGTTTAGCAGTATTGGTGGCCTTTCTCAGGAGACAAGGTATCTTTTTTTTTTTTTTACTTTATTTCCCTCTGGTCCTGGCGCCATGAACCTCTCTCAGGCATCTAAGTCCGTGTCCTGCCCGCCAGAGGCCCCCCTCCGCTGAGCTGTACCTCTTCTCTCCCCCTCCTCCCTGCAACTGGTACCCCAGGTCTAATCCTCCCAGGGTGGGTCGCCCTGCTCATCTTGGGCGCTCTTACAGGCAGATTCTGGCTGCAGGGCAGGACCGGTCGTGGAGGACTTGGAAGATCAGTCAGGGTTGGCTCAGCGATGAGCGTGGGGGACTGGTGCCGTCGCCTATCCATGGCGCCATTTTTTTCCCTGTTCTTATGTGTCCCTGTAGCTCAGACGTGCAATGACGTCCAGCTCGGCTAGTGCACGCTTATGCACACCCCCAATTGACGTCCGCCACAGCTCCAATCCCAAGCATCTTGTGGCCCTGCACTGTAGTGCCTCCAGCATCTGCTAGAGGTCACCAGGACATCAGCAGGTGGATCCCCCCCCTCCCCGGTGAAGGAGAGCAGTCCTGGAGACACTCAGTCCTTTCCTCTGCTTGCTGACCCCCGACAACCCAGGTTGGTTCCCGAACCAGGATCGCCAGCATGGCATGAGTTGTGGCACCCACACCTCAACCCTCAGCGCCACCGGGTCGGAGACAAGGCATCTTACTGTTCCCTTACCTGGACAACTGGCTCATAGTGGATCAGTCCTCAGACCAAGTCAGGTCAGCTCTGGAAGTCACTCAAAAGTTTCTGGACTCCTTAGGATTCATCCTAAATCTAGAAAAATATTTTCTGGAACCAACCCAGATTCTCACATTTATCAGGGTGGAACTGGACACTGTCCAGGCCAAGTCCTTTCTTCCTCTTTCAAGGGATCAGTCCCTCATCACCCTGGCTTCCTCTTTTCGTCCACTAGTGTCTCGGCCAGCCAGACACTTCTTACAGTTGCTAGGCCACATGGCAGCTTGCACTGCAGTAGTGCAAGGGGCAGGGTTTCAAATGAGAGGGATTCAATTTCATCTAAAATCCTTTTGGTCTCAGAAAAAAGACCCCTTTCCAAGTTAGTTCCAGTGTCTCAAACTCTGGTTCAAGCTCTCCAGTGGTGGCTGGAGGAGGACAATCTGAGGCAAGGTGTCCCCTTCCTCAGTCAGGCTCCAACAGTGATTCTCGCCACAGATGCTTCCCTACTGGGATGGGGAGCCCATCTGTATCAGCTTACTGCTCAGGGAACATGATCTCAACAGGAGTCTCTCCTGCACATAAATCTTCTCAAACTCAGGGCTGTCTTTCTAGCACTTCAGAAATTCTCAAACACAGATCAGGACAGTCAACACCACGACCATGTGGTACTTCAGCACCCGGGGGAGGCACTCGGTCCTTGGCCTTGTTCACCTAAGCCTTGAAAATATGGTCACTAGCTTATTCCCTGCAGGTTTCCCTGATAGCTGTGCATCTCCCAGGGAACGACAATGTACTGGCAGATGCTCTCAGCAGGATTTCTCAAGGTCATCACGAATGAGCCCTGAATCCTCTAATTCTTCAGATCATTTTCAGATGGTGGGGCACTCCAGAGATAGATCTCTTTGCAGTCCCGGACAATCATTAGCTTCCCGAATTTTGCTGCAGACCCCCTCTTTTGGGGTCTGTTCCTCAAGATGCTGTCCTGTTGGATTGGACAAGCAGGTTTCTGTATGCTTTTCCTTTAATATTCAGAGTTCTGGTCAAGATCAGATCTCAGCCTTGCACTGTGATTCTAGTGGCTCCAGACTGGGCCAGGCAGCCTTGGTACCCCCTACTACTGTCAATGTCGGTGACAATTCCACTTTGTCTTCCCAGAAATATAGACATAGAAACATAGACTTTGACGGCAGATAAGGACCGCTTGTCCCACCTACTCTGCCCATTTCCCTACCTACAGGATAAGCTGTAGATCCTAGTTAACCAACAGCCTATTTCTTCCTATCCCCCGCAAGAATTGCCTTATGTCTGTCCCATGCATTCTTGAATTCTCCCACAGTTTTAGACCCCACAACCTCCTCAGGAAGGCTGTGCCATGCGTTTACCACCCTCTCTGTGAAAAAATACTTCCTCACGTTGCCCCTGAGCCACCCTCCCTCTGTCTTCAAATTGTGTTCCCTTGTTCTTGCACATCTCTTTCTGAAAGATGCTACCCTGTTGGACTTTGTTGGTTCCACCGAGATACTTAAAGGTTTTTATCATGTCCCCCCTCTCCCTCCTTTCCTCAAGGGGGTGTACATATTAAGCTCCTTTAGTCTCTTCTCGTATGGCTTCTCTTGCAGACCCTGCACCATTTTAGTTGCCCTCCTTTGGACTGCCTCCATCGTGTCTATGTCCTTGCGGAGATGGGGTCTTTAGAACTGGACGCAGTACTCCAGATGGGGTCTCACCAACTGTGTCTACAGAGGGATAACAACTTCCTGTTTTCTGCTGGTGATGCCTCTCCCTATACATACCAGTATCTCCCCAGCCCTCTCTACTGCCTTCTCACATTGCTTGCTAACCTTAAGGTCATCTGATATGAATACCTCCGGGTCTCTTTCCATTTTTTTTGTTGTTACTACCCGCCCTCCCATTTTGTAATCTTCCCCAGGGTGTTTGTTTCCTAGGTGCATTATTTTGCACTTCTTTGCATTGAATCCAAGCTGCCATACTTCTGACCATTCCTCCAACCTTGCCAAGTCCCTTCTCATCCTTTCCACGCCTCCTTGTGTATCAACCCTGTTGCAGGTCTTTGTGTCATCTGCAAAGAGGCATACTTTGCCTTCCAGTCCCTCTGCAATGTCGCTTATAGAGACATTAAAATGAACTGGACCCAGTACTGAACCCTGCGGTACCCCACTAGTAACCCCTTTTTCTTCAGAGTGGACTCCATTTACAATTACCTTCTGTGTCCTGTTGTCCAGCCAGTGTTTTACGGCTACCACCCTGGGACCCACTCCTAGGCTGGTTAATTTGATTATTAATCTTTTGTGTGGGACTGTGTCAGATACCTTGCTAAAGTCTAGGAAGGCCATGTCCACAGCCCCTCCCTGGTCTATTACTTTGGTCACCCAGTCAGAGAAATCAATTAGATTGATCTGACATGACCTTCCCGCTGTGAACCCATGCTGCCTTGGGTTCTATGCACCACTGGCCTCTCAGTACTGAACAGTTCTTTTCTTCAGAAGTGATTTCATCACTTTTCCTACCACAGAGGTCAAACTGATAGATCTGTAGTTTTCTGCCTCCATCTTGCCCCCACTTTTGTGAAGGGGAATCACATCTGTCTTCCTCCAGTGCTCAGGTACCACAACATCCTCCCATGATTTGTTAAAAAGAGTAGTCAGTGGTGTCACTCATTCTCCCCTTAATTCTTTTAGAATTCTAGGGTGAATTCTGTCAGGCCCCATTGCTTTGTCCACCTTCAATTTTAAGAGTTCTTTCAGATCCCTTTCTTCTGTGAAAGGACTGGGATCAACCTCCCTATCCACAGTGCTTCTGTTAATTGGATTTGGCACCTCCTCCTCCTCCTCTTTTGTGAATACTGAGCAGAAGTATTCATTCAGTATCCATGCTTTTTCACTGTCCCTCTCTGCCCACTCACCGTCCGTTCTATTCAGCCTCACTATCCCTCCCTTTGTCTTTCTATGCTCCCTGATGTACCTATAAAAGGTTTTATCCCCCTTCTTAACTGAGTTGGCTATCTTTTCCTCAGTTTGGGTCTTCGCTATTCTGACTTCCCTCCCTGCTTCCTTCTGCCTTAACTGGTACAGTTCTCTAGTCTGTCCTGCTGCTCTTTGTTTCCTTATACTTCCTAAATGCCATCTTCTTTTCCCTAACCTTCCCCGCCACTTCTTTTGAGAACCATAGTAGCTTTTTCTTTCGTTTTGATTTGTTTATTTGCTTCACTCAAAGGCTTGTTGCCTCTGTGATGGCAGTGTTGACGTTTCCCCATTGTTGCTGCACCCCTCCTTCTAGCCTGTTTGCTAGTGCTTTTCTAAGGCACTCTCCCATCTTGCCAAAGTCAGGTCTCCTGAAGTACAGTACCCTGAATTTTGTATGGCTTGACTGTGTAGCTGAGTTTATCGTGAACCACACTGTTTGGTGGTCACTTGTTCCCAGATGGCTACCCACTTCTAGATCTGAGATCCTCTCACTGTCCCCATTTGAGAGTATGAGGTCTAAGATTGCTCCCTCACGAGTAGGTTCCAAAACTAGCTGTCTAAGGCATGCCACCTATAGGGCATTGAGAATGGCCCTGTTCTTGGATGTGGCTGCAGCAAAGGTGCTCCAGTTAACATCTGACATTTCTAGGGACATGGATATGTTGTTCATCCACACTGTCTGGCAGGTTCCTTGCCGCTTTAAATCTTGCCAGAAGGTCTTCAAGCTGGCTCCTCCCACCCACCCGGGTGGTAAAACTCTCGGCTCCGCCCCATGACGTCAGATCTTCCTTACTGCTTGGAAGCTCAGATTCCTTCCTTAATGCTCTGCGTGTAGACTGGATCCTACTTCTTCTGTTCGCCCGAAACTTATTTTATAATTTTCAAGACTTCAGTCATCTTTCTCCCTCGCGGCTGTGATGGACAAATCAACTCCCGGATTTCAGCGGTGCCCTTGTGGGCAGAAGATGTCCAGGACGGACCCGCACTCCATGTCGTCTACTGCCTTAGCCTGAACACGACCCGCGAGCCTGTGAGTCATGCCGTTTTATTAGCGTCGGAAGGACCGCGCTGCCCGATTTACAGCTGGGCGCCCCAAGAAGCGCTACCACGCCAGTTAAGTCGAGGAGGCCCGTTGGGTGGTTACCGTGGCGGCTGGCTCGGCTGAGCAACTCGAGCAGATGATCGCCCTCGAGGAGGAGGCGCCTCTTCCTCGGTTGCGGCATTTATCCCGCTCTCTCTGGGTACCTCGTATTCAGCTTCTTTCAAGGAGCTTTGCCAATCCCTTTCCACGAAGGGAGAGGGGCCATCGGCACATCCCTCTCGGTCCAAAAAGAAGGACTCAAAGGGTAAGTCCCATCATCGGTGTTCATGGGAGTGGGAGAGGTCCCCTTCCCGGACAGTTGACTTGAGTCGAGTTGCGGCTAAGCCACTGGCTTCCGGCGTCCCGTTAGGCCAGCCGCGAGACACCCATCAGCGGTCGAGATTTTCTCGACCCGTCGGACGGGCTGTCGACTGGTGAGGCCGACAAACCTTCTTCACCGGTTCCCCCAGTGGAGACCGAGGACCTGCCTGCGCCCCCGGTGCCACAGTCCCCGGTTAAGGCTTCCAAGCTGAGGGAAGAGCAGGTGTCCCCCACCCCTTCCCAGACCCGTCCTCGGAAACACCGAGGATCTCGGTCTCGGTCTCGGACATCGTCTCGGTCCAGCCGATCCCACTGACATCGGCGGTCTCGGTCTCATACACCGAGTAGCGGCGCCGCGCTGGGTATGATCTTCCTCCTCGGAAGAGGCTTGGCGCAAATTGCGTTGACGCTACGAGGACCTGATGTGGCAGCAGTTACTTCTGTCCGGGAACAAGCCGACGCTGTCGCCTTCCCCGGCCATCAAGTGGCTGTCACCCAAGCGGCCGAAACAACCCCTCGCTGTAACTGAGGTGCCCAAGCCTGGGACGGTTGTTCTTCCGAAACCAGCTGCCCCACCGATTGTGGTGGAACCTCCATCTCCGCAACTGAAATCGGGGGGCGCCGACCAAGGAGACTCGGTAGGGTCAGGTTGTGGCCCACAGGTTGTCTGTCACCCTCACTCCCGACCATCCTCGGTAGGTGGAGGGTGGCTCAGGCCCCAGGCAGCTCTTCGCGGACTCCTCCAAGTCCAACAATGACTCCTCCCTGTTCTCCAGGCCCATTGACCTGGAGTTCTCCGGGGGTCAGTCAATGGACGAAAGCCCATCGTCCTTCATGGGTTTGCTTTGGCACATCTCGGAGTCCACTGGGAAGCAGCTCGAGCCCGTATCCAAGCGGGCCAAGTATGCCCTGACGGAGATACTGGACCGAGGGTATTCACCCACGGAGGCCTTTCTGGTGGCTGAAGCCATTGTTGGCCCAGCCTTGGAGCTCTGGCAGCAGCCTGCTTCCTGTCCTGCGCCTTCGGCCAGGATGGACAGGAAGTATGCGGTCCCTACCTGCTCCTTGCCTGGTTTTTCAGAACACCCCTCGGCCGAGGGGTTGTTCACTGACAGGGTTTTCCGGCGTTCTGGGAACGCTAGGGACGTGGACAAGCCCCCCGACAAGGAGTCCAAAAAACTGGACTACGCCGGGCGCAAGGTGTACGCTGCGTCCTCCCTTGGCCTCCACCAGGCCAGCTTGGCTGTGCTGATGGCACACTTCTCCCACGCCCTCATGGGCTCCCTGGATGAGGTGATCCCTCATCTCCCGACCGACCTGCAGACCACGGTCCGGCAGGTGCGGGACCAGGGTAGGGCAGTGGCTAAGCAGCAGCTCCAAATGGCTCTGGACATCGGAGACTCCTGTGCCAGATCAGTTGCGGCCGCGGTGGCCATGCGCCGCAGAGCATGGCTGAGGATATCCACCTTCATGGCGGATACCCAGCACAAACTGACGGATGCCCCCTTCTTGGGGACCGACCTCTTCGGCCCTGGAGTAGAAGGTCACCTCCAGCAGATCGAAAAGTCCAGTGCCACTCTGGACTCGGTCACCTATGCCCAGAAGGACAAAGGCCGCCGACAGCAGCAGCATAAGCCCTTTCGTCCTTCTTGCGCCTGCGGCACATCCGGCCCACCAGCACCAGGGCCAGCAGGCTCGTGCTTGGCATCCCAAACCCAAGCTCACGGCTTCCTCCAACAGGAAGCAGGGAGATAAAGGCCCAGGAGGTCCCTCGACCGGTCCCTCCTCTAAGCCTGCCTAGTGACGGGTTGAGGGGTGTCGCCCCCAGCCTCGTCACTCCCCTCTGGGTTCCCCCCGTGGGGGGACAGCTCCGCCACTTCTTTTCCACCTGGTCCGCTATCACCACGGACCGTTGGGTGTGGAGGTGGTAAGAAGGGCCTGACCCTGGAGTTCGAGCAGGCCCGCCCTTTGAGCCATCACCCTACATGGGGGGAGCCTCACGGTCATAGCCTCTCTGTCGGCTCGCCGAGCCGATATTGCCCTGCTCCTCGAAAAAGAGGTGATCAGGAAGGTGGCGAATCCTCTTCCAGATCCGGGTTTGTGTCTAGGTACTTCCTGGTCCCAAAACGGATGGGGGGCTGGCGCCCCATTCTCGACCTGCACGACCTGAGCAGATTCCTAAGGTCTCGGACCTTCAGGATGGTCACTCTGGCTCAGATAATCCCATCCTTGGAATGAGGCGTGTGGTTCTGTTCTCTGGACCTTCAGGACGCTTCTTTCGTCCCAATCCTTCCAGTCCTGGGAGTTCCTCCGCTGGGCGGAGGCATCCCTTTACGAGTTCCAGGCCATGCCCTTCGGCCTTTCCCTAGCTCCCTGGGTCTTCACCAAATGCATGGCAGTGGTGACAGCATTCCTGCGGTGCCGAATGGTCCGGTTGTACCCCTACCTGGATGACTGGCTGATTGCAGCCCCCTCCAGAGCGGAGGTGGAGCGGTCCAGAGATCTGGCCCTCCAGGTTTGCTCTCAGGTTGGCCTCCTCGTCAACGAGGCCAAATCGGAACCCGTGCCAAAGCCGGTGATACAATTCATTGGGGCAGAGCTCGACTCTCTACGAGCCAGAGCACAGCTCCCGACGGACAGGGCCGAGGTTCTTTCCTCCTTTGCCTAGTCATTTCAGGTTGGGCAATCGCGCCCTGCCCGGGACTTCCTGGCGCCCTGGGCCTCATGGCAGCTTGCACCAGTGTGGTCCGTTGGGCCCGCTGGTACATGCTTCCCCTTCAATGGAGGCCGGCCAGCCAATGGTCACAGCACTTCGATCCACTGGATCAGCTAGTGACAGTGTCCCAGGGGATGTGGAACACACTCCAGTGGTGGACCGTTGCAGCACATCTGCAGGAGGGCATCCCGTTTGTCCGCCCCGAGCCGATGGTCTCTCTATCGACTGATGCCTCTCTGATGGGTTGGGGTGCCCATCTGGGGAGCACAGGCGCCCGCGACCTCTGGTCCCTTGAGGTCGATGCCTTATCAGCCTGCTGGGCGCTGCGAGCGGTTCGTCTAGCCCTCACTGCCTTCGCTCCGTTTCTACGGGGTCAAGTGGTTCAGGTCCAGATGGACAATACCACGACCATGTACTACCTAAACCGCCAGGGCGGGATGCGCTCTATACCACTGTGCAGGGAAGCTCTCCGCATTTGGTCACTCATGCGCAGCCTGGAGGCGGATCTCCTCGCCATTCATGTGGCAGGAGCCTCCAATACCCTGGCCGATGCCCTAAGCCGGATAGGGGCTGCGTCTCGCGAGTGGTCTCTCCTTCTGGAGGTAGTACAAGATCTCTTCTCCCACTGGGGCACGCCTTAGGTGGACCTGTTTACCTCAGGAGAATGCAAAGCTGAGACTGTTTCATGCCGCCCCAGCAGGGCTTGCTGCAGGGGATGCCTTCTCAAGGCCGTGGACCCCGGGCCTCTTCTACACCTTTCCCCCATTTCCCTTGATCTGCAATGTGCTTCTCAAGGCGAGGAGGGACTAGGCGCAGGTGATTCTGGTAGCCCCAGACTGGCCCCGCCAGTTCTGGTATCCAGATCTCCTCAGTCTCAGCTCCAGGCTCCCGAGGCGGCTTCCAGCCCGCCTGGACCCGATCTCAGTCAATCAGGGGGAAGGTATTCCATCCGGACCTTCAATCCCTGCACCTGACGGCCTGGTTCCTGAGCGGCTAGAGTTCCAGGCCTTGGGTCTTTCCAACGAGGTCCTCATCATCGTTGAGGCGTCCCGTAAGGAGTCGACCACAAAATGCTACACCTTCAAATAGAAGAGATTTTCCATTTGGTGTCAGAGCAAGGGCCTGGACCGTTCCTCCTGTTCCTTGGCAAGCATTCTGGACTACCTGTGGTCCCTGTCTCAGCTAGGGCTTCAGTCGACGACCCTTAAGGTGCACCTGGCAGCCATCTCTGCTTACCGGGCGCGGGCCGGGAAGCAGTCGGTGGCGCAGGGAGAAGGTGGTCGGGCTCAAAGGCCTTGATCACATATCCTCCGGTGCAAGAACCTCCACCTCCGTGGAATCTACTGCTGGTATTGGCTAAGCTCATGGGCAAGCCATTCGAACCGATGCACATGTGTGACATCTCTCACCTGTCATGGAAGACCACCTTCTTGGTGGCTATCGCGTCAGCCAGAAGGATGGGAGAGCTCCAGGCGCTTTCCAATGAGTCTCCTTATCTGGTCTTCCACAGGGACAAGGTTGTCCTGGGTCCCCACCCGAAATTCCTTCCGAAGGCAGTGTCGGAGTTTCACCTTAACCAGGTGTTGACTCTGCCGGTGTTCTACCCCAATCACACCTCGGAGGTCGAATATAGGCTCCATACTTTGGACCCTAGAAGGGCGCTCACTTATTACAAGGAGCAGACGGCCGAAGTTCGGGGAGAGGTTCACCAGCTGTTTGTCACCTACGCTGAAGCCGCACCTGGCAGACCTGCAGCCAGGCAGACGATAGGCAGGTGGGTCACCTCCTGCATAGATCTCTGCTATAGGTTGGCGGGCATGGAGCCTCCCAGAGGGATAAGAGCTCATTTTACCCGCCATACTGTGTATCGGTGGCTGCTTCCAGGGATGTCCCTATCCAGGAAAGCTGCAGGGCTGCTACCTGGAAGTCAGCACACACCTTCATCACCCACTACTACATCGACCCTGAGTCACGCCGGGATGCTGGTTTTGGGGCCTCGTTCTCCAGTCTTTATTCCTGAGGGGTGTGCGCCTTGCCTCCTCCTCCGGAAAACTGCTAGGAGTCTGCCAGACAGTGTGGATGAACAACATATCCATGTCCCTAGAAATACAGGTTACTCACCTGTAACAGGAGTTATAGGAATGGTATATGTTGTTCATCCACACAACTCCTGAACCTCCTCGGCCCGGCACTTAACCTGGCTTTCAGCGGGCTAGATCTGGCATCATGGGGCGGAGCCAAGAGTTTTACCACCGGGTGGGTGGGAGGAGCCAGCTTGAAGACCTTCCGCAAGATTTAAAGCGGCAAGGAACCTGCCAGACAGTGTGGATGAACAACATATACCATTCCTAGAACTCCTGTTACAGGTGAGTAACCTGTATATTCAGGTCCCCATCAATAGTATCTCCCCTTTCTCTGCCATCCTAAGGATGCCTTCTATCATATCCTTGTCCATTCCCTCTCCCTGACTTGGGGGTCTGTATACAACCCTTGTGCGGATTGTGGTGCCATTTCCAGTCTCTAAGGTGACCCACAGTGCCTCCTCTCTTCCTTGTTTACTGTTTTGTTCTGTTGCTTTTATCCCTTCCCTTACGTAGAGAGCTACTCCTCCCCCTCTTCTACCCTCCCTGTCTCTCCTGTAGTACTGTTCAATCTTCTCATCTCCTCACAAGGTAGGGTTACTGTATCCCAACCTTCAGACTCTAAGACTCAAAGCTTGGCTCTTGAGGTAGAATATGCCAGCCTGCATCTTTCCCAGTCAGTATTGGACATTCTTATGATTAGCAGGAAGCCTTCAACTAGAAAAACTTACAATTCCAAATGGAAGAGATTTTGTTTCTGGTGTTCTCAGAGGCATATTCAGCCTGATTCAGCTGACATTGCCATTGATTTGGATTATTTGGTGCATCTTAACAGTTTGGGCCTCAGGCCTACCACCCTCAATGTGCATTTGGCAGCTATCTCTGCTTTCCTTTCAGCTGGGAAGGGCTCTTCCCTAACCTCACATCCAGTTTTCAAGAAATGTTTCAAAGGTCTGATCCATATCAATCCTCCCTTTAGGGATCCTACTCCTGTTTGGGATCTGAATATCTGTATTGCACAGCTTTATGCAGCCCCCGTACCATTAGCTTCAGCTGAGCTGAAATACTTGACTTGGAAGACTGTGTTCTTGGTAGCCATTACCTCAGCTAGGAGAATCAGTGAATTACAGGCCTTATCAGTGCAACCTGATTTCATTTCATTTCACAGGGATAAGGTGGTCCTTCGAACAAACAGAAAGTTCCTACCCAAGGTGGTATCAGACTTTCATTTGAACCAATCTCTGTCATTGCCTGTATTCTTCACTGACCATTCTTCCTCTGGGGAGAGAAGACTGCACAGTCTTGATGTTGAAAGGGCCCTTAGTTATTACATAGAACACACTAAGGCTCATAGAAATGACTGTTCACAGCTGTTCCTCACTTATGGGGAAGTGGGAAAAGGTAAACCTGCCACTAAGAGGTGGATCATCTCTTGTATCCAGTTCTGCTACTCAAAATTGGGGAAAGAGACACCCTCAGGCCTGAGGGCTCACTCCACCAGAGGTACAGCTGCTTCGGTCACAGCAGCTAGAGACATACCCTTAGTGGAAATCTGTAAAGCAGCCAGCTGGAAAACTGTTCACACATTTACCAAGCATTATTCTCTTGACATCCAGTCAAGAAATGATGCTAGGTTTAGCACAGCAGTGTTGCAGAACCTGTTCCCAAAATAGGTTCTGTAACTCCCTTCTCCAAGGGGGTACTGTTTGGTAGTCTGCATATAGTCAGAATACAGCAAAACTTCATGTTGTTTGAAGAAAAAATTACTCACCATAGTAATGTTGTTTCTTCTAATGGAGTCTTGCTATATTCTGACCATACCTCTCAGCCTCTAAGCATTAAAAATCATAGCACTGACATTCAAAAATCCTAGCAAAGGACCAGAATGTGTAGCACTATCTTATTTTAAACAATATTATGTCTACAGATAGTGGGCCCCATGTAGTTAATCATAAGGAATGTTTCTAGCAACGTAGTTCAAGGATCTAATAGTTTGTGTGTCTGGAAATAGCTCTAACATTATGAGGAACATCGGTAAACGTGTACGGAGCAAAGGTAAATCTCAGCATGAAAATCATAGTACTATGCGGAATTCATAGCAGTTGAGAGGTATGATTCTGACTTCCCTCCCTGCCTCCGCTCCTAGAACATAGTTGTTTCGGGATGTGGGTTGGCAGGTGCAGTGCTGTACCCAAGGGGTGTACCTGGGTCACATCTTCTTCAGAATGGTTTTTTTTTCGTCGTTCTATTTACCTATATATTGTTAAGTTTACTACCTGTTTGGATTCTTTTTGGGGTTCTTGACTTGAGTCTTTTGGACCCTAATAACTTGTTTATTGCCTTTTGGCGCAAATTTCTAAACAATTTCTATGTGATAGTTAGTTAGCATAGTGCTCGTAAGAATCTGACAGTTACACTGAAGAGTACCTGGGACAGAGGTTTGAAAACCAAGCTCGAGCTCAACGTTCTGTGCCCTGGCATAGAGTTAACCCTTTCCTCTCCGGAGCAGTTCAAGTGCTGGGGCTAACTGCATATAGACAGAATACAGCAAGACTCCATTAGAAGAAACAATATTACTAAGGTGAGTAATTTTTTCATTTGATACAATCTGAGCTTGCTGTGTCCGTTACACGTTGGACCAGAGAACAAACTTTCTTTCTTGAAAGTGTCTCTTGGCTACAGGATACACCTTACTTATTTATTTATTATTTGTTTATTAATATCTGGCAGGTCTATGAGCAAAACTGCTGAGTTTCACAGCTGACTAGACTTTAGTTGTGTACAGGATGAAAAACAAGATAGTGTATTATACAGTGAGTAGTCATGATAGTTTACAGGCAGTCCCATGTTTCTGTTTCAAGTAGTCAGTTACTCAAGAGAGAGTTGAAGGTAAAGAGGGAAAGAGTAGGATCAGTTGCTTGTGGAGGCAGGATGTTCTATAAAAGGGGGAGTTGATACGGTAGGGCCCTTTGCCCAGTGCTAGTTCTTAGGGAGGGGATTTTAAAGAACGCCATGACTGAGGATCTTGTGTAGGCCAGTGGGTCTTTGTGCTGCAAGAAATTGTGGAAGATAGGTGGAACTTTTTTCATGGAGATTTTTCGTGCCATAATACCATTTTGAAGCTTGATTCCAGTCACCATGCTTGACTGCATTTATATATTAGAATATGCTGTGCTGTTTATTTCTGGATCAAATTATGCTGCCAAATGTTTGTTCCATGTTATGTTGTGGATGTATTGTGTTTGCTGTTTCAAATCAAGTCAAGTCAAACTTTATTTATTTGGTGCCTAATCCCTGGAGCTCAAGGTGCCTTACATAATTGCAACAAGGAAAACCTTCTTTACAGGAAATTTTTAAAACCAGCAATTTTCAGAAAGTACCACAGACATTCATTCTTCGATATAAAAACTGGTATAGAGGGGCATGGCCTGGCTGGCAATATGGCGGAGTGCTAATCGAGGAGCTCCGTAAGGATCCACTGATAATTCTATCCATCCTGCTACATATCACTACCAACATCATTCATTTACTCTCTGTACTGCTTATTAATGTCTACCCATCCGAAACCTGGCAAGAAACAATCAAAAATACAATTTTCTACCGCGCAATTACCGAAGGAAAAATCGGGCCCAAGCGGGCTGCCATCACCAGCGGCAAAAGCGCCCCAGGCAGAGTAAACCACAGCACGGAGCCCTCAGGAAATGGCTAGTACTGGAGCTGAAATTTTAACAATAGAAAGCCTTATAACAGACCTAAAATGTGAGTTAGGCACTAAAATGCAGGCTGGTTTTGACAACTTGACCACACGGTTGCAGCATATGCGACAAATAGTCAACTGTCTCACGGAGACGGTTGATAAGCATGAAGAGCGCCTTAATGAGATGGAGGCCCATGTACAGTAAGTGCTCAGGGGGATCAATCTACAGCCTCTGATCTCCACTCAGCTCTCAGAGAAATAGAGCAATTAAAGGACCTAATAGATGACCAGGAAAACCATGAAAGGTGGAACAACATCCATATCGTGGGACTTCCAGAGGGTCAGGAGGGGAAAGATTGTGCAGCCTTCCTTCAAAAGTGGCTTAAGCAAACCCTCTCCCTCCCACCGGATTGTAGCCTAGAAATTCAGAGGGCACATCGTTCCCCGGGCCAAAAACCTCAACCAGAGCAGAGACTCCGACATATGTTAGCAAAATTTCTGTGTTACCAGGATCGCCAATGAGTTCTAGAAGAAGCTCAGAATAAGGGGCTGATCCTACTCCACCAAACCCGCATCAGTATCTTCCCCGATTACTCTTGGGCACTCCAGATTCAAAGACAAGCATTTTTTGAAGTTAAGAAAAAGGTCCATAAAGTTAACTGCACGTTTTCTTTGTTTTACCCGGCACGTCTCGTGGTGCGATCACCAGGGAAGAAACAGAGTGTTCACCAACCCTGCTACAGCAGCAGAATTTCTCTTCAGGAATGGGAAGGCCACAGAAGCCCACTCTGAAACCAGCACCCGGTGGAGCTCTGGAGTGCCTTGCGAGTTAACTACAGCTAAGTACTGAATTTGCTGAGAGTTGTGCGGGGAGGAGAGGCAATTTTGGGGCGGGAGGCCGTTCGGCCCAAAACACCTGGTGGTGGCCTATAATGGCGGGCTAGGCTATCTGGGTGTCCCCTTGCTCCTTGACCTAGACTTGTATCCCAACTGTTTAACAGGAGGTAAATGGTCATTAATACAGAAAAACTTACTTCGCTGCTTAGTAAATAACAAATTCTGGGGTGTTCAATGTAATGTTATGATGAGAGCCTATTTTACACCTGAGAAAGCACATAGAATCAACCCAGAAGTTTCTCCATATAGTTTGAAGTGTGGAATACAGGTGGGGACCTTTTTTCACCTAATTTGGCAATGTCACAAAATTCAAGCATTTTGGAAGGGAATACTGTAGGAGAATTGGTAGCCAAAATCCTGCACGCTGATATTATATCACATCCCTTGGAGATCTTATTAGGGTTCCCAAGCCTGGGGGGGTAGAGAAAAAGGAGATGGATATAAACTTAAAAGACTGGGGTATGAGGTAGGCCTGCGAGAGACAGCTATATATTGGAAGCATCTGTACCCCCCAACAATCGCCTCATGGTTAGCTGCAATGTTTAACATTATGAAAATGGAACGTACTCAATATCTTGTACGAAACCAAATACACAAATATGAAGAGATATGGCTCCCACTGGAAATGGCATTAACAGAGAACTGGTTCCCATCTTTTTAGGAATACGTACTCGGGAAGACCCCCAACACCTCAAATAGGCTCTGTGAAAAATGAACCAAAGCTGGCTGACCCATGCTTCCTAGCCCACTCATATCCTATTTGAGTAAACAGTAACACTGACTTGCTCAGCCTCAGAACCTGTACATTCCAGCAAAAGCAATCTATATGTAACTTTTATGTACCTGTAAAGCCAATATTTTATTAATTACTACATGTATAACACACCCCTTGTTAGGGAAAGGGTTATGATATTATATGAAGTATAATAACAATACTGCTGATACCTGATGTGTAGGTCCTGGCTGATAAATAAAGTTAAAAAAAAAATTGGTATAAATAGATTTATTTATTTTATTTATTTATTAAATTTTGTTAACCGTGTAAGCCCACTGGGCCCCAGACGTCCTTTTTCAGGGGCGACCCGGAGTTAGTTACATAGAGCTGAGCAAGTACAATCAAGAAATACAGAGTAGGACATTATGTACAGGAGTACGATGACATTGTACAGTAATCAAACATACAACACAACAGTGGCAGCTGTTAGACTTAGGGCAGGTAATACAATAAAATATATAAGCAATACAGTATAAGACTAGGGGATACAGGTTTACATTGTGAATGACTGGTTTTCATAGAAGCGGGCAATTATTTACAGGGCAAGTACACAAGATCAACAGTAGCAGCTAGATGCCAGTAAGGGCAGTTAGGCTGTCCATGGCCAGGCAACAGGGGGCGTGATTTAGCTAGCCTTCAGGACAGACGCAGGAGCTGAGATTCAGGAGGAGAGCAAGTAGTCTTGTCTGAAAACTCGCTAGGAAGGGGGCTTCTTGGAGATGACAGGGGAGCTTGTTCCACAGCATAGAGGCTATATGGGCAAAGCATTTACTGCCGGCTGTAGGTCTGGACCTAGGCAGTTCAAGCAGAGTTTTGCCTGAAGTGCGGAGGGGCCTGCTGGGCCACTTTGGGGCAAGTAGCCCGATTAGCCCTGCTGGGGGATCGTGGTAGAGTAGCTTATATGTCCAGTTTAGCAGGTGGTACTGAAGCCTAAGGTTCAGGGTGGGCCAACTGAGTGTGGCAAGGGCTTCACAGTGGTGGGTCCTTGGATGGGCTTTTGTGGCGAATTGCGCTATTTTGTGGTACAGTGTCTGTAGTCTGCCATGGTCAAGTTTTGTGATGCTGAGTAGGGTTGGGGCCGCATAGGTAAAGGTAGGGAGGAGGACACTCTGCGCAATTGCCAGTCTTGTCTCAGGTATCATAGTGGCGCTTAGACGGTATAGCAGCCTGAGTTTTTGGTGGATGCTTTTTGTCACCAGATATACGTGAGGCTTTAGCGTGAATCCCTGGTCTAGTGTAAGACCCAGGTATCTGAAGGATTGGACCACCTCGATAGTAGAGCCTGCTGTGGTGATCAGTGGCAGAAGATGTGCCCGGGAGGGACCCATGGATTTAAGACCAAACAGGAGTGCTTTGGTCTTGTTAGGGTTAAGGACCAGGCGATTCTCAACCAGCCATGCTTCAGCCTGGGTGAAGTCAGCCTGGAGTAGAGGTCCAAGATCATACAGGTGCAGTGCAGTTCTATAGAGTACTGCATCATTGGCGTACTGCCCCATGGAGCTACTCCCACAGTGGTGGTGGAGGTCATTGATGAACAGAGAGAACAGGAGTGGGCCCAGAATGGAGCCTTGAGAAACCCCCTGGTTTAAAGGTAGAGTCGGAGGTTGCACCTCTCCACTTGACCTGCTGCGAGCGGTCAGTCAGGTAGTTACAGAACCAGTTCAGGAAGTGTTGTTCCAGTCCAAGTGTGCTCAACTTGGTTAGCAAGAGTGGGTGGTCAACCAGGTCATAAGCCTTGGTCAGCTCTATAAAGACTGCCCCCGTGGGGGTGCCCTTGTCCAAGGCAGCTAGGATGTCGGAGGTGAACCTGATGAGGGTGGTGTCAGTCCCGTGCTTTTGATGGAAACCATGCTGTGAAGGGGCCAGAAGCTGATTGTCTTCCTTGTAGTCCTTCAATTGGCCATATACGAGCCAATCCTGGATCTTTGCCAGGTGGCAAAGAATAGAGATGGGTTTGTAGTGGCCAATTGGATCTCTGGAGCCACCCTTATGTACTGGGACCACACAGGGCTGTTTACATGTTTTGGGGACTACTCCCTCCTGCAGGGATCTGTTTATTAGCATGGTGACAGGTATGGCTATGGTGGGGGCAGCAGCCTTGAGCAGCAAAGGGTCCTATCCATCAGGTCTTTGTGATCCCATAGGTTTTAAGGATTGCAGGAGGGGTAGCACTTCTTTGACATGCACGGTCCGTAGGTGGAGGTGGGGGGTGGGGGGGTCCTGCGTTTCAATGACCAGGGAACCCTGGTGGAGGTGTTGGCGGTCATTTCTGAAGGTGCCCAGGTCCGTGAAGAAGCTGTTGAAGCCTGCAGTGGCCTCTCCTCCGTCAGTTAAGGTTAGCCCGTTGCAGGTTATATTGCCCTGCTGTGATTTGTTTGTGCCTTTTAACAGGGAGTTGATACTGGTCCAGAAGGACTTAGGGTTAGACAAGGTGTCCCGCTGAAGGGCTTTGATGTTGGCCCTTTAACAGACTTTGAGGCTTTCTTGCACTTGTTACGCAGGGACCTATAGTCAGCTAGGTCTGCTGGACTAGTGGAACACCTGGCCTTTTTCCCAGGCCTTGTCTCTCCTTATCATTAGGGATTTCAGCTTTCGCGATATCCATCTATGGCATTGCCCTTTCGCCCATCTTTTCCTTACTGGTGTGTGGAGATTGGCTACAGCAGAGAAGGTATGCTGGAAGTACTAAGCAGCTTCATCAATGCTGCCTAGTAGACTTAGTGGCGCCCAGTCGGCATTCCTTAGTGAGCTCTGGAAGGCCTCGGGGAGAAGCCAGAGAAGTCCCTGACTACTATGAGCCTGGGGGGAATCCTGGGCGGCCTGTTTTTCCAGATACAGAAAGTGGGGGAGTGGTTGCTCAAGGCATCGGACACCATGCCAGCAGCTTGGATGTTGGCTGGGTAAGAGACTAGGATCCAGTCAAGGGTGGAGTGGTTCCCAGTCTTTAGATTTTGCCTGGTGAACTCTGTTATTACCTGTGTCAGATTAGCTTCAAGGAGTGAGGCCTTGTGGGCTTGCTCAGTGGCAGGATCCCATCTCAGGTTGCAGTCCCCTAAGACCAGCAGCTCCGAAGGTGGAGACCCTGCAAGGGTGCGAGCTAGGTTCTGAAGGGCAGTTCTGCCACCAGTGGGGGGATTATAAATGCATCCTATGGTTAGGTGTTTTGCATAGTCCAGTATGATTTTGATGAAGAGAGATTCAAGCTCTGAGGAGCTTGGCAGGCGATAGAGGATGGGGAGGCCTCCAGCGAGGAGCTCACATAAATTAGGACACCCCCTCCTTTTTTTTTCCCCCTCTCAGTCCTTTTGGAAGATGTGGTAATTGGCCAGCTCCACTTCATGAGGGAGAATGTGAGGCTTTAGCCAAGATTCAGAGATGGCAAGCACATCTGACCTATACATCTCCACCCAGGACTGGACCTCGTGCATCTTGGGTCGCAAGCCAAGGACATTCATGTTGGCAACTCTCAGGCCTCTGGCGAGATTCCATGTGGGGTCTCTGGGGGACCCCAGAGTCAAATTAGCAAAATTAGGCCCAGAATTGAGTTTGATATCACCAGAGCTCATTAACAGGATGAGCACAATGAGGCGGAGGACCCCCTGCCGGATTTGGTGAGGCTGTGTTGTACGCTTTTTGGTCACGTCTGCTAGGATGTGGTAGCAGGCTCCCCTACGCGTTAGGCCACGCATCAAGATCAGGGCATCTGGAGTAGTAATTGCTGGGCAAAATGTCAGGTGAGGGTGGCGGCAGCCTGGTGTTCCCCCATGCAGGTTCGGGTTGAAGCTGTCTCCCATTGTTATGTCTACCCATGTTAGCGCCGCAATGTACAAGAGAACTCTGCAGTGGGCCCTAAGTGGGGCAGGGCTTGGGTAGTGCCACAGGCCCTGTAGGTTCCAGTGTTGTGGCCGAGCAGCTTCCAGTTGAAGCTTTGCGCTCCGGGCCTTCTGCCCCATGTTAGAGGCAATGGTGTGTGAGTTGATAGCTTATTCCTATCCTCAAGTAGATGGCACCTTTGGAGCAGTGGCAGTAATGCCCTGGGGGCTTTGGGCTGAGACACTTGTGTGGGTGTGGTTAGTTCTTCACACAGCAGGTAGTGGACAAGATTGCAGTGCAATCCTGGAGAGTATATTGTGGTGAGCTGGAGGAACCGTTGTCCCTAGCTTTAGAACTGTAAACTGGCCGCGATCCGGGATGTGCAGCGTTAGCAATGCTCCACCTCAGCTAGCCCAAGATCTGGGCTGGAAAGTGCCTTACAGTAGGTGGTAAACAGCAAATCAGTCAGCCCTGCAAGGGCGGCCTCTAGTGGTAGCAACTGATAAGTTGCAGATGGGAAAGTGAGCTGATAGGCTCAGGCGCTCACAAGACCACCAGGGCTCCTCTGGAGTGCAGTGCAGCAGCTTGTGGCCGAAACAGCGTGGCGTACTATCGTCTGAGATGCGTACATGTGTTGAGCTTAGCTATAGGGAGGGCTTCAGCTGCCTGACCTTTGTGACCATCCGCCCGGTGGTTTTGGGGTGGGGGGGCGCCTCCATCCCAAAACAGAATCTGTGGAGGGGGGAGAGAGAGAGAGATAGAGAGAGACGCTTAAACCAGGTAAGGGCGTTGACAGTCTCTGGGGGGGTGTATAGAAAGGGAGGGCTGCTGAATTCAAGCTGACTACGGCAAGTTTCTGCAAGTTCTGGACAGCAAATAATTAATTCCTGCACAGCCAAGTAAGGAAACTGCTGGTCTTACTTATTCTTAGGTTCTGGCTCCAATATTTTGTTCTTATTTAAATAGCTGGTTTTAAGGGGCTAAATTCATTAATTTACAGTTGCAGATGCCCGTCTTTTACCCCCTTAAGGCACCTTGCTGATTAAGCAGAGAAGCCACACAAATAAGCAGTAGCAGGACCAGGTTGGATTTAAAAGAAATGGCGGCAGAATGCTGGTGCACTGCCGGAGTACAAATAAATTAGCTAGTTTCCAAGACTTAAACCCTGAAAGCACCCAACAGGAGAAGCAGAAACCCCCTGCAATGGCCACACTTTTCTTAGATGCAGTAAAGTTTTGAATTAAATTACTGCTTTCCCCTTAAGGCACCTCGCAGGAGGAACTAAAAACCCACATATGTCCCTACAAATCTGAAATGTGAGAGACTAAGTGCAGTGCAGCAGCTTGTGGCCGAAGCAGCGTGGCATACCACTGTCTGAGATGCATACCTGTGTTGAGCTTAGCTGGAGAGAGGGCTTCAGCTGCCTGGCCCTCATGACCGTACGCCCGGCAGTATGGGTGGGGCACCTCCGCCCCGAAGCAGAATCTGTGTTGAGCTTAGCTGGAGGGAGGGCTTCAACTGCCTGGCCCTCGCGACCGTCCGCCTGACGGTATGGGGGTGGGGGACACCTCTATCCCAAAGCAGAATCTGTGTTGAGCTTTGCTGGAGGGAGGGCTTCAGTTGCCTGGCCCTGATGACCATCCGCCTGGTGGTATGGGGTGGGGGGGGCGCCTCCGTCCCGAAGCAGAATCTGTGTTGAGCTTAGCTGGAGGGAGGGCTTCAGCTGCCTGGCCCTCAGGACTGTCCACCTGGCGGTATGGGAGGGGGGCACTTCCGTCCCTAAGCAGAATCTGTGTTGAGCTTAGCTGGAGGGAGGGCTTGAGCTGCCTGGCCCTAGCAACCGTCCGCCCAATGGTATTGGGGGGGTGGCCTCGTCCCAAAGCAGAATCTGTGTTGAGCTTAGCTGGAAGGAGGGCTTAAGCTGCCTGGCCCTCGCGACCGTCTACCTGGTGGTATTGGGGGGCGCCTCCTCCTAAAGCAGAACCTGTGTTGAGCTTAGCTGGAGGGAGGACTTATTTTGGGGGGGGCCTCCGTCCCAAAGCAGAATCTGTGTTGAATTTAGCTGGAGGGTAGGCTTTAGCTGCTGTCTGCCCGGCGATATGGGGGGGGGGTGCCTCCGTCCCAAAGCAGAATCTGTGTTGAGCTTAGCTGGAAGGAGGGCTTCAGCTGCCTGGCCCTCGTGACCATCCGCCCAGTGGTATTGAGGGGGGGGTGCGCCTCCATCCCGAAGATTAATAACTGTTAAAGACCAACTTAAAAGAGAGGTTTTTAGGCTGCACTTAAAAATGTCCATGGAAGGTGCTTCCCTAAGGGTTTTTGGCAGGGAGTTCCACAACACAGGTCCAGTGACCCCGAAGACACAGTCACCAGATGTTTTCAGCTGCATCTTCAGGATCACTAGAAAGCCCTCCATGGATGACCAGAGAGAGCACATCAGGCAGGCAGGTGTTAGGGAGGTCAGTCAGGTAGCCCGGGCCCAATCCATATAGGGCCTTGTAGGTAAGGAGTCTCCCTTTGAAAGCAATCCAACATCTGACTGGCAGTCAGTGTAGTCCGCCCAGAACAGGAGTTATATGAGTGGACCTTGGAAGGACCATTAATAACCAGGCTTCCACGCTCTGCACCAAATACAGCCGACGGAGTTGTCTCCACTGACCCCAAAGTAAAGAGTATTACAGTAGTCAAGCCTGTATGTGACAAAAGCATGCACCAGTGACAGAAGATCCTCCTGCAGGATTAAGGGTTTAATCTGGCCAACATTTCCTAGATGGTAAATGCTGTCGAGGCACAGGTCAGGAAGCGTAGGAAAATCAGAAGCAGTTTAAAAAATTTGCAAATAGCATTTTATTATTTATAACAGCAAAATAAAACAAATAAAAATTGGTCAGTATGACAGTAAAAACATAGAAAACAGAGTCCTTCTGAGATGGTTCTTCTTAATTTCAAGTTTGTCTCTGTCTCTCTCTTGCACAAGCATTGCTGCTCTTTTTAAATGTCTGTGTCTGGGAAACTTGTCAAGAAAAACAGCATGCTTCTCACACAATGTTCTTGTAAGTTTCCAGTGTTCTTGCAGGTGCAGCAAAAGAACATGATGACTTAGAACTGACCTCTTGTAGCCAGCTCGGCAAAGATTTTGCATCCAGAATTCTCAGGTTAACCCTTTGAGTTCCATATAGCTTTGCAATCATTTCAACATTATAACTATATACAGTTTTAAACAAAGGGATCCCAGTGTCAGTGACATTTCCACATAAAGATTCACATATATTTTTATACGTGCAGATATGCAAGGGGAAGAAAAATCAGAAATAGCAAGGAAAGGCAGAGAGATAGCGAGTGGCGGGGAATTGTGAAACCATCAGAGTGATCAGTTCCTAGGTCTCACAAGTAAATTTGGTTGCACAACCAGACAAAGAGACAGACAAAAAGAGGATAAAACAGACCCTTGCATTTAAACCCTTTCTGCATAACAAATGGGACAGGGCCTTACTCAACCCTGTCACTCCCCTCTCTTTAAGAGGCAACCTGTTTTAGAAAACAGGTTTCCAAACCTTTCTTTTACTTCTTTTCTAACATTACGGTAGCTTATAACCTTTACAGTTCAGTGCATATGCAGCATAGCAAACAGAGAAGTTTCAACTCACATTTTTTTCAACCTTCGGAATTCTCAATCACTGATTCAAATCCTGATGGAAGATCAGCATTAACATTCTCTTTCCCAGATTTGTGAATCACTTTAAATTTAAATGGCTGTAGTGCCAGCTACCACCATGTGATTCTAGAATTGTTTTCCTTCATTTGGTTAAGCCAACAGAGAGGATTGTGATCTGTTACACGTACAAAGTCAGCTCCTAGTAAGTAAAACTTAAGGGACTTCATGGCCCACTTTGCTGCAAGGCATTCCTTTTCAATGGTGGAGTACCTTTTCTCTCTGTCATGCAATTTCCTACTTATGTATAGAATATGATGTTCTTTCTCATCTATATGCTGACTCGGACTGCACCTAGGCCTACCTCTGATGCATCAGTCTGTAACAGAAATTGTTTATCAAAGTCTGGGCTTCTTAAAACAGGGGCTGATCATAATGCGGCCTTAGTGGCCTGAAAAGCCTCGTCACACTCTGCGGTCCATTTCACATTATTCAGGAACCGTTTCTTTGTGAGTTCAGTGAGGGGAGTTGCTAACTCGGCAAAGCTGGGAACAAATCTCCGATAATAATCAGCCAGCCCTAAAAAGGACCAGGCATGCTTCTTTGTTTTAGGGACAGAGATGTTAGCCACAGCTTCTATCTTAGAAACCTCAGACTTGACTTCTCCATTTCCCAAAACATAGCCCAAATATCTGGTTTCCTGCATGCCCAATGCATACTTGGTAGAATCAATTGTCAGACCTGCCTTTTTGATTGATGGGATAACTGCTCATAGGTGTTCCAGGTGGCTTTTCCAGTCTGGACTGTACACCACAACATCATCCAGGTACACAGCACAATAACCAATGTGAGGCTACATCCATGTACCGTTGCAATGTAGTCGGTGCGCCATGTAAACCAAACAGCATGGTGATGAACTGATAGAATCCTGTAGGAGTTGCAAATGCAGTTTTGTCTCTGGATTCTGTAGCTAGGGGGATTTGCCAGTAACCCTTGGTGAGATCAAGGGTACTGATATACTTGACACTCCCCAGTCTGTCCACCATATCATCTATTCTGGGCATAGGATAACTGTCAAATTCTGACATTTGATTAAGTTTCCTAAAATCAAGGCATATTTTTACCCCCCCTTCTTTTTTGTTTACAATCACCATTAGTGATGACCAAGCAATTCTCGAATCGTTTGATTCTCAATTCTTTCATTTTTTTGTATTTCCTTAACCACGTCCGCCCTTAACCACTCTGGTAATCTGTATGTCTTTTGTCTAATAGGGCTAGCATTCCTTGTCACTGTTACATGCTCGACCCCTTTTGCTCAGCCTGGTACTGTGGTAAAAGTACTGTTAAATGTGTTTAGCAAGTTACAAATTTCTGTGGTTTGTTGGGAGGTTAATGAAACATTGACCTTTACAGCATCAACATTTACAGTTTGTTACAGTCTGTCATAAGGTACAACAGTATCTTTTTTATCAGTATCTGGTAAAACCAGAAAAACAGCTTTTGGTATTTTTTCAACCCATTTCTTAAGGAGGTTTGCATGGCTCCAGCTGCAGTCGGTGGCTGGAGCTGGAGATCAGCGGCACCAGCGGTTGGTCACAGGTAGAGGACCCGATTTGTGTCGCAGTCAGTGGCAAGCTGAAGGAGGACGGTGGCAGTGGCAAAGGGATCGGTGGAGCTGAAGATCTGCTCGGGGGGGGAGTTGGGCGCCCTTGATTGGCCAAAGGAGTTGGCCAGCCATTCAAGCTCCAAGGTGCCAGCATGGCCTGGTTTTGAAAAGCCGAGCCAGGCTGCGAGAGCTGAACACTTAACTGCTGATTTTTTGTCCTACCCTACCCGACCCCAACCTCTAATAAATGCCGGAGGAGGAGGAGCAAGGTAATCGGAGGAGGAGTCAGCAAAAGCTGAAGGAGCGTGGAATGACCAAGGGACATACAGATCAGCTGGAGGAACAGGAAACTGCACGCTGAAGGATATCTAGGGCTGCTTGATCACTTCTATAGGATTCATTGGCACGCTGAGCTGGTCAAGGGAAAATATTACAAAGGAGCTGTGATTGCGGGACTGAACTGGACTCTGCAGGGGAAGCTACAGAAGTTCAAGTTTCAAGTTCAAGTTTATTGCAGGAAAGACTCTGTTGGGCAAGCTTATTCACAAGGAGGTCCTGGGGCACATACACATACAGTTCGCTATTACATTGACAGGAAAAATTGAATGTAGAACAACAAATAATAAATATATAATACAAGAGGTATACAAAATAGAAATCCTTGTGCTATTTATGCAATACATTCCAGCTTTATCCTTGCGTCAAGTTATGGAACTCATTTCAGCTTAATGAGTAGAGGGCCAGTTGGTACATAGGTAGTTGGCTTAGAGTTGGGGGGGGCCTAGTAGTAACTACATACGTCTTTTATTTTAGAGACAGCTAGTGTTTTGTAGGAGTTAATTGATATGATGCTGGTTTGCTTCAGCATGGCTTGTAGTTGGTTCCAAATGTTGGGGAGGGCGTATGAGACAGCTTGTTGGCCAGTTGTAGTACGAGTCCTGGGAACATCTAGTAGGATAAGGTCAGATTTCCTTAGGGAGTAGGTGCTGTGCGAGATGTGTATGAGAGACGTTAAGTAGTCAGGCAGTTTGTGGAGTAGTAACTTGAGGGTCCAGATACCAGCATGCAGGAGGCATCTGGTGGCTAGAGAGAGGTCCACCCAACTGCTGCATAAAGATCACAGTGGTGGGTCCTGTACGCAGAGCTAGTAATGAAGCGAAGAGCTTGGTGGTAGAGTACATCCAGTTTAGATAGGCTCAAGGTTGGGGAGGAGATAAAAATAAAATCCCTGTAGTCAACCAGGGGAAGGAATGTTACCTGGACAAGTCGTTTTCGGGTCGCGAGAGAAAAGAGGGTCCTATTTCTAAAGAAGAAACCCAAGCATGCTTTAAGCCTCTTCAATAGATTCTCGATGTGGTCATCGAAAGAAAGCTTGTTGTCTATCCACATACCTAGATATTTAAATTTAGGTATGACTTCCAAGGGTTCGCCTAGGGAGGTAACTATGAAGTTTTTAGGTGGGGCAGATAGGGCACCAGGCGAGGCAAGTTGAGAGAAAATCAATGCCTTAGTTTTTTGTTGACATTTAAGAGAAGCTTGGCATTAAGGTTGCTTTCTAACTGGATAAAGTCAGCTTGCAGTGCTTTCCTGACTTCAGATAAGGACGAGCCTGATGCGTACAACACCATATCATATCCCATTATGTGGGAGTCAAGGTTGTTGATATACAGGGAAAAAAGGATTGGTCCTAAGATGGAGCCTTGGGGAACTCCTCTGGCAATTCGAAGGGGGGCAGATAGTAGGCCACCAGCTTTGACTTTTTGTATCCTTCCAGAGAGATAACTGCTAAACCACTGTAAAGTAAGTGAAGTGGCACCTATGTAGGCAAGACAGGTAATTAGGAGGTGATGGTCTACAGTGTCAAAGGCTTTACTGAGGTCTAGAAAGACTGCACCAGTAACCTTCTTGGTGTCCATAGCAAGGATCCAGTCATTAGAGACTTTAGCCAAGGCTGACATGGTACTGTGTTTCGACCTGAAGCCAAATTGAGCCGGGTTTAGGAGTGAGTGCGCTTCAAGGTGATTTTTTTTAGTTGGTTGTAGATAAGTTTTTCCAATGCTTTGGAGAAAACAGGCAAGATGGAGATAGGTCGGTAGTTGTTTAAGTCACAAGGATCTCCTGATTTGAAGAGGGGAAGAACATGGGCAGATTTCCAGCAGGATGGAACAGTGGCTGTGGTAATAGAGAGGTTGAAGATGTGAAGGATGGGAGCTGTGAACTGGGCAAAGCCTAACCGCAAGAAAAATGATTCAAGGCCATCATCCCCTGCACTTTTCTTGGCGTCAAGGCTAAGAATTATGTCTTCGACGACTTTGTATCTAAACAGGTGCAAATGGAGGGGATGAGGTGGGGTAGCATATGTAGAATCTGGGCTAGTGTTGCCAATCACGCGACTAGCGTATGGGGAGGAGTCGAATGCCTACCCGGCTGTGGCAAAGTGAAGGTTAAGTTCTTCGAGGATTTGCAGTTTGTTTTCAACCACCCCGTCCTTGGCCAGAATCTTGATGGGTAGGGAGGAAGCAGCAGGATGGCCTTCAGTGGATCTCAGTGTCTTCCAGATTTTTTGGGAGTTTCCTTTGGCCTGCTCCAGAGTGGAGATGTAGAAGTTTGCTTTGGTAGCACGTACACTTTTAACACAGGCATTTCTGGCAGTTCTAAACGCCTGCCAGTCTGCTGGGTTCTTTGTGTGCCTGGCCCTAGCCCATAGCTTGTCTCTATTGGTGAGTGCTGATTTGAGCTCTTGGGTGAACCACGGATGCGAGATTTTCTGCACCCTCATTTTAATAAGAGGGGCATGCTTGTTAATTAGGATAGTGAGGTTGTCATTTAGGACAGAGACGGCTTCATCAGTAGTTTTGGCAAGATATAGATCTTGCCATTTGATCATAGCTAGTTCGGTTAGGAAGTTGACTGCGTTGAATTTACGGAACGAGCATTTGATTCTGAATTTAGGGTGCTGCTGGGTTTTAGTTTGGAATGTAGTACGTACAACGATACTGTGGTCACTCATGTCGTTATGGAAAACTGCAGAAAGTGAGATTTTATGGGAATGCGAGGTTAAGATGACATCTAGGAGTGAGCTATTGGCAGAGTTAGAAGTATTGATTCTTGTGGGTTCAGTTACTATCTGCGTAAGGCCCAGCTCATCACAGATGGATTTTAGGCAGTGAGATTTAGCAGTGAGCCAATCCATATTGAAGTCCCCTAGGATTATTGTTTCTGTGTTAGCAGCCAAAGTTAGGGATTTCAGAACGTTAAGAATTTCTGTGCCTCCAGACAGAGGTCTGTAGCCACCAATGATTGTGATGCACTCTGTGGATGGAAGGTGAAGTTTAAGCGAGACAGTCTTATATTCTTTTGGCTTAGTTTTACTGGAAATGTTGCTAACATCAAATTTGGTTTTGGCATACACAAACAACCCCCCCTCGAATCCCTATCAGCCCTAAAGAGCTTAAAGCCCGGTATAGTAATTTGAGGATCAGTGGTAGTCTTTTTCAGCCATGTCTCGGTAATTATAATCAGATCTGGGTCAGTGTGGGCTGCCCAAACTTGAAGATGATCAAGTTTTTTGAGCAAGCTTAGTATATTAACCATCATCAGTTCCATCCCAGGAGCAGCTGCAAACTCCGATGGAGAAGTGATTTGAGTTGGGGGACCTGGATTTAGTTCGACATTGCCTGAACAGAAAAGGAGAATTAGAAACATTTTCTTAAGGGCATTTATCAGGTAGAAATGGTCTCTTTTCGTTTGGGTTCTCGTGTGGTATTCAGTCACTGAAGTACGTCTGGCCAGGGCATAGGAAATGCTGGCATGGCCGTTCAAGGCTAGCAGGGGAATTGCACGGATAGACATTGGCAAAGGGATGAGGGCCAGAGGAGAGGGATGAGAATTAAAATGAATACCCGACAGATTAAGAGCGGGGGTGCAATATGAAAAACAGCAGGAACTATGATAGTGGGTTCAGATCTGGACTGGTGAGATTTCTTAGTGGTGATTATGATCTAGTGTTTTGACTATCTGGGTAGAACTGTTAAAGGGATTAGGGTAACATAGAAACATAGAAGATGATGGCAGATAAGGACCGCAAGGCCCATCCAGTCTGCCCATTTCTTTTTCTTCCTTATGAATGTGCCATCAGCCTTTGCTCTGTTAATGGCCTATCTGTTCATACTCATCTTTATTGCTCCCTTATGCCTATCCCATGCCTGTTTGAAGCCCTGCACTGTATTCATATCCACCACTTCCTGAGGTAGGCCGTTTCATGCATCCACCACCCTTTCTGTGGAAAAGAACTTCCTTACATTACCCCTTAATCAGCCTCCTTCTGATCTCATGCTGTGTCCTCTTGTCCTGCTATTTTTCTTATATTTAAACATGTTAGACTCTTTCATCTTGTTAATGCCCTTAAGGTGTTTGAATGTTTCCATCATATCACCTCTCTCCCTCCTTTGCTCTAGGGTATGCATATTGAGCTCCGATAATCTGACCTCATATGTTTTCTGATGCAGTCCCTGCACCATTTTGGTTGCCCTTCTCTGGACTGCCTCAATTTGGTTAATGTCCTTGTGAACGTGTGGCCTCCAGTACTGCACGCAGTACTCCAGATGGGGCCTAACCAGTGTATTGTAAGGAAAGATTATTACCTCCCTCTTCCGACTTGTGATACCCCTACTAATACACCTCAACATCCCCCTAGCCTTACCTACTGCTTTAGTGGTCTGCTTGGATGATTTCAGGTCAGCAGTGATGATGATGCCCAAGTCTTTCTTCCCTTGTGACTGCCTGCAACTTCGCTCCCAGCCTATAGGTGGCTTCAAGGTTTCTCTTCCCTACGTGCATGATCTTGCACTTATTTGCGTTAAACCCCAGTCGCCACTCTTCCGACCATTTTGCTACTTTATCTAGATCTCTTCTCATTCTGCCCACCCCATCTGGATCATCTAGTCTGTTGCAGAGCTTGGTGTCATCTGCAAACAGACAAACCTTACCCTCCAGTCCATCTGCAATGTCACTGATGAAGATGTTGAAGAGGACTGGCCCCAGGACTGATCCCTGAGGTACCCCACTTGTGACCTGCATCTCTTCTGACTGTATACCGTTTACCACCACTCTCTGTTTTCTGCCCGTTAACCAGTTTTGCCACCCAGTTGACCAACTTCTGACCCACCCCTAGCCTACCCAGCTTATTAATCAATCTTCTATGTGGAACAGAATCAAAAGCTTTGCTGAAGCCAAGGTAGGCAACGCCAACTGCTCCCCCTTGGTCCTCCACTCTGGTTACCCAGTCAAAGAAATCTATAAGATTTAGTTTGACAGGACCTTCCTTTGATAAACCCATGCTGTCTTGGATCCTGTGCTCCTATGGATTCCAGGTGTTGCACTGTCCTTTCCTTAGGGAGTGCCTCCATAATCTTGCCCACTGCTGAGGTAAGACTGACTGGTCTTTAGTTCCCTGCCTCCTCCCTGCTACGACCCTTGTGGAGCGGGATCACATGAGCCCTTCTCCAGTCTTCTGGGTCCTCTCCTGTGCTCAGAGACTCACTAAACAGTTCTGATAATGGCTCTGCTAGTTCCACCCTTAGCTCCTTTAAAACCCTGGTATGTATGCCATCAGGTCCCATTGCCTTGTCCACCCTGACCTTATCGAGCTCTTGTAGGACCCTTTCTTTTGTGAAGGGACTAGTGCACACCTCCTTCCCCTCCCCCCATGTCCATGGTGCTGAGCTGTGGGCCCTGCCCTACCTTCTCTTCAGTATACACTGAGCAGAAGTAGCTATTTAGGATAGATGCTTTTACATGGTGCTCCTCCTCACGTGCCCCCTTATCCCCTTTGATCTTAGCAAAACCCCCTCTGGACTTTCTCCTTTCACTAATGTATCTATAGAAAGTCTTGTCACCTTCTTTTACTATTTGTGCTAGTGTTTCCTCGGTTTGGGCCTTTGCCTGCCTTACTGCCTTCCCTGCTTTCCTTAAGGAAGTTTAGTATGCCTCCCTATCTTCATCCTGCTGCATTCCCTTATATTTCCAGAAGGCCAGCCTTTGGCTCTGACCTTTTCTGCTACTGTTTTGCTACAGGTGGTGGGGATAATTGGGGAGGGAGGGGGTTGAGTGCATGAGTGCGGGGAGCTGAACCTGATTGCCACACTATTTTCTGCCTAGCTTGGGATCTTGTGAATCTGTGGGGGATCGGAACTGCCTGCAATAACTGGTCTATACAGGTTAGGTATCATACATTATCCAAAACCTATTGACATAGCTGGCATAGCTATGGAAGGGCAGCGCAGTTGGAAGAGCAGCCAAAGGGGTGGATTCTTTGGCAGGATGGTGTGGTGTAGTGGGTGTGGGGCAGCCATGGTTCTGAATTGGGCTTGGAGGATGGAGGATGCATGGTGTATAAACAACTCACACAGCCGAGGGAGGAACTAGGGTGGCTGTGGTGGGCACTGTCACGGGGGAAGGAGGAGGGGCGGAGGAGCAGAGACAGTATCTGCTGGGGATAGAGAGGGAGGAATTAAGGGGATGCATCAGGGGTTTAGGCTCACGGTATGTGAGGACAGGGGCTTGGAGGAAGGAGGACAGGAGGGGACCAAGTGGATGCAACAGAGAGCTGGGGAAGGATAGCAGCAAATCCAGAGGTGAGACGAGGAGTCTTGAGTAAGGAGGCAGTGAGGCAGCTAGGGATCAGGAGGTGTGGAAGATAGTAGGATCAGGTAAAAGAAGGCAGACGCCTGCAACTCAGGGCCAGACTTCAAATAGGGCCTCTACCGACAAAAGAAAGGGAAGTATGGGAATAGAGCAGGAAAACAGATTTGCACCCCTCGCTCTACTAGTAGAGGCAGAAATGGAGGAGAGCGACTCCGAGGAGCAAGCAGGGGTAAGGGAGTTGGGAGACCCAGGGAAAGAGCTCTTGGGAGCAGGGACATTAGATGGAAAGGGGAAGGACCTTTTGGGGACACACCAGGGTGAGGTACTAGAGGAGCCTGGACTCAGGGTAAGAAGCAGCGAGGTAACCATGGTGGGAGAGGCAAAGGCAGGGGAACCAAAAGTGCTAGGGATAGGGGCCCTCGAGGGCCATCAATGGGAAAATGTGCATTTTGCAGGGAGAAAGGGTAGGGAATGAAGTGGGAGATGCACTGGGCAGGGGTGCACAAAAAGGGACCTATGCAAGCAGAGCAAGTGGTGAGGAAGAGAATTCCCTCAAACAGGACGCAGTGCACAGAAAATTCAGAATTAATGAGTGTGTCAGTAGCAGGCAGGATAAGAGCCACTGGGGAGAAAGGGGGTAGGGCATGCTGCAAAAGGGATGCAGGTAGTGGATGTGTGCCCACGGAGAACAGGGGTCAGGCAGAGCAAGGGAAGAGCATGGATGGAAGGAGGGGGGTCTAAGGGTAAGTCCAAGGGGTGGGGAGGAGAAGATGAGCATGTATTGGGAGAGGGCAAAAACCTGAACAAGGAAAGGATGGACAAAGGGAACAAGGAGGCCAAGGGGAGGCGAGAGCTAGGACATAAACTTGAGCACCAAACGAGCACTTAGGAAGAAGTGTGCACAAGGGTGGAACTCATAAGGGACTCTGTTATCAAGGGAATCAAATGGGGGCGATGAGGAGAAAGAAACAGTGCAGTATGGGTTCAGTGTATGCCAGGAATGACAGTGCTCGAAGTGAGGCACAATATACCATCTTGGGGCAAGCGTCTAGATGAGAGGATGCACCTGGTGTTTCACCTAGGTACTAATGACCTGGAGGGGAACAGTCTGATGGAGGTTAAGGCCCGGTTCAAGGAGCTTGCTAGATTCTGTATTAACATGGTTTTTCCTTCCATTTCCTTCTCGGAGGTGTTTCCTGTTCCTAGAGCAAGCACACCGAGGAAGGAAAAGATAGAGGAATTCAATACATGGCTGAAAGGATGATGTGGGCAGATGGGGTTCGGATTGATAAGTGACTGGGGTTCACTGTGGAAAGAAGAGGGTCTGTATGCCCCTGATAGGTTGCACCTGAGCGCGGAAGGGGCAGCTGTACTTCAGAGTAAAATGGATGACTTTATAGTAAGGAAGTTAAATTTAAACTAAATTGGGGGAGGGGTTGATGTCAGGGCCACCCAAACAGGTAAAAGAATTGAGAGGCTGTCAGCCTCCCCCCAGGACAAAGGGGAAATGAGGGAAACAGGCGTAAACAGGATGGGATTGAAAGGGGAGGGTAGGTAAGAAGGGGCTACATGGTGGAGGGGTTTGGTAGCCAATGCTAGGAGTCTGGGCGATAAACTAGGGGAACTGTAGGCCACCATGGTGGACGAGGGTTTCGACATATTAGCAGTGACTAAGACTTGGTGGAAGGAGCAACATGCTTAGGAGACAGTCATACTTGGTTACCGATTGTTTAGGAAAGACAAGGCAGGGAAAAGGGGAGGAGTGGTAGCATTATACATCAATGAAGAAATTGGGGCCATGGAAGAGCTGGATGAGGAGAGGGAAACGGAGTTAACGTGGGTCACTTTAGACAAGAGAAATGGGGAGCAATTGAGAGTCGGGGTAGTTTACAGACCCCCTACGTAGAAGGAAGAAGGGGATAAACAGCTATTACAATCTGTAAAAAAAAAAAAGGGGGGAATTCTACTAGTGGGGGACCTAAACCTCCCTGACATCGGCTGGCAGATCCCGACAGCAACATTAACTAGGAGCAGGAGGCTCTTAGGGGCACTACAAGGTGTATTCCTGCACCAGCGGGTTAAGGAGCTAACTGGGGGGAAAACCTGTTGAATGTAGTCCTCACTAATGGGGCCAGTGTGGAGGAGATGGACGTGGGGGAAGAAATAGTCACAAGTGACCACAGAGCTATCAGGTTTAGAGTAAAAATGGGCAGGGAAAGAAACAGGATGAGAACTAGGGTAATGCATCTCAGGAGGGCAGACTTTAACAGGATGAGGAGGGTAATTGGATAAGAAATGTCAAGGTTGGGGAATATGGAAGATGTGGAGGAATTATGGGCAGCTATTAATGAAGGGGTGCTAAAAGTATCTGAAGTATACATCAGATGAGTCCAAAAAAGAAGGAGGAGACTTCTTTGGTTTACAAGAGAGATGGTGGGGGTGGTCAGGGAAAAAAACAGGGCAGTAAGGAGGTACAGGACGACAGAAAGGAATGAGGATAGGGAGGCATATAGGGAAAAGAGAAGGGAGGCAGGATAAAAGATAAGGAGAGCTAAAGAGGTCACTGAGGAGAGGATAGCAAACCAGGCCAGAAGGGGTGATAAAACCTTTTTAGGTATGTGGGAGAGAGAAGAAAGGCACAGCAGGGAATAGGGAGATTGAGGGGGAAGGGTGGAAAAAAACTGGAGGGTAACTTTGAAAAAGCGGAGGCATTAAATAACTACTTCTGTTTGATCTTCACGAAAGAGGGTGAGGGGAGAGGGCAAGTGCAGGAGGGAAAGGGAGCAAACTGCAGGCAATTGGAGTCTTCAGAGTTCACAGTAGATAGAATAAGGGAAGAACTGAGCAGACTAAGGGTGAATGAAGTAATGGGGCCAGATGTCTTGCACCCAGGGGTACTCAGGGAGCTGATGGAGGAGCTGGCACCACCTCTGACAAGACCGTTCAGTTTGTCCATGGATACAGGGATGCTGCCCGGGGAGTGGAGGAGAGCAGAGGTGGTTGCACTACATAAGGGGGGAAGCAAGGAAGAGGTCAAAAACTACCACCCTGTCAGCCTCACTTCAGTGGTGGGGAAAGTAATGGAGACATTGCTGAAGGAAAGGGTGGTGGAATACCTGGTAGCCAATGGTATGCAAGATGAAAGGCAGCATGGTTTCACAAATGAAAGGTCATGTCAAACTAACCTGATAGTTTTTCGATTGGGTGATGCAGGTAGTGTACCAGGGCGGGGTGGTGGATGCGGCCTATCTGGACTTCAGCAAGGCCTTCGGCACCGTCCCACACAGAAGGCTTGTAAACAAGTTGGAGAGCCTGGGGGTGGGCCAGAGAGTTACGAAGTTGGTGGAAAACTGGTTGACGGGAAGATGCCAAACAGTGGTGGTAAATGGGGTACATTCTTGGGAACGGGTAGTGCTCAGCAGGGTGCCTCAGGAGTCTGTACTGGAACCCTACTCTTTAACATCTACATTAGGGATCTAGCAGAGGGACTGGAGGGTAGGGTATGCCTATTCATGGACAATACAAAGGTCTGCAATAGGGTGGACTCACAGGGAGGAGTGGAGGCCACGAGGCAAGACCTGGAGAAGCTAGAGAAGTGATAGAAACCTGGCAACTAAAATGTAATGCGAAAAAGTGTGCAGTGATGCACCTGGGGCGGAAGAACATGAAAGCAACTTACTTCATTGGGGGGGAGGAACTCAAGGAAACAGAACTGGAGAGGAACCTGGGGATTATTATGTCGAGAAATCTTAAGGTGGGGAACCAGTGCAGTAAGGCAGTGGGTAAGGCAAACAGTATGTTGGCCTGCATTGTGAGGGGCTTTACTAGCAGGAGGAGGGAGGTGCTAATGCCGCTGTACTGAACTGTGATGAGGCCACACCTGGAGTACGGGGTGCAGTTCTCGAGACCACACCAATGTAGGGATATTGAGATGATGGAGAGGGTTCAGAGAAGAGCAACAAAGATGGTGCGTGGGTTGCAAGGAAAACCATATGAGCAGACATGGAGGGAGCTGAATCTGCACCCACTAGGGACTAGAAGAGAGAGAGGGAACATGACTGAGACTTTTAAGTACTTGAAGGGGATAAATAAGGGGAAGGAGGGGAACTTCTTCAAGAAGAAGGAGGGAGCAAACACGAGGGGACACCACCTCAAATTAGAAGGTGGGAAATACAGAGGAAATGTCAGGGGGCAGTTCTTCACAGAGAGGGTGGTGGAGACCTGGAACAGGCTTCCAGAGGACGTGGTGGGTTCCGAGTCGGTGGGCGGTTTCAAGAGAGCATGGAACAGACATATGGGGTCGGGAGGAGGGAAGAAAGTCCAGAGTAAGTAAAAAGGAGGAGGGCAGGGGAGGGTGTAAAGGGCAGACTAGTTGGGCCGGTGTGGTTCTTTTCTGCCATCACAAATCTGTGTAATCTGTATTTATCTTAGTATGATTTTTTTCTATCAGGGGTTTCAAATCTCATTAACTGTGCCAGTACATCTAAGCACTTTATAAGGCCTTTGCCACTTCATTAGCAGTTTATTTTATGTAGTGGGTAACAGTAGCAAGACCTTTTCACCTGGCTCAGAAACGTTTTCTTTCACCCTGTGGTCATAGTACACCTTCTACTGGTTTTGGGCCTCTTCCTGATTACTCTTTGCGATTTCAACGTATTTTGCCAGCTTCCTTCCCAGGGCACACATATAAGATGTAATAGTTGTTTCTGACTGGGGTTATCTTCCCGTGCTTCTTTTATTACATCTAGTGGCCTTGTAGGTTGTCTACTATACAGCACTTCAAATGGTGAAAAACCTGTTGATGCCTGTGGCACTTCTCTGTAAGCAAAAAGCAGGTAAGGTAACTATTGGTCCCAGTCTTTCCCTTCCCCTTTTACAAACCTTTTTAACTTACGTTTTAAGGTTTGATTAAAATGCTCAACAAGGCTGTCAGTCTGAGGGTGATAAGGGGAGGTTCTTATGGCAGTGATACCTAGTAGATGGTATAGCTCCTTCAGTAATGCTGCACCAAAATTACTACCCTGATCAGTAATAATCTCTCTAGGTATGCCCACCCTGCTGAAAATTTTGGCGAGCTCTGCCGCCACTTTTCGGGCTGTGACAGTACACATGAGAACTGCCTCTAGATATCATGTAGCATAGTCACCTACTACCAAAATGAATCAATTACCCTTTTTACTTTTGTCTAGGGGGCCACTGACATCCATTACAGTTCTCTCAAAAGGCACCTCTATCAAAGGTACGGGCATCAGGGCACCTTGTCTGGGGCTACTTTCTGACACACAGCACAAGAACTGCTATAGGCAGCAACATCTTCATGAATTCCAGGCCAGTAAAATCTGTACAGCAATCAGTCAAGGTTGCAATCCCTCCCTGAGTTACTAGCCATAGGACTGTCATGTGCTATCTGTAACAACTCAGATCTATACTTTTGTAGTACAGCCAATTGTTCTATCTGGTCCTTTTGAACATTGTTTTCCCAGCACTACAACATGCACTAGGGTCTGTCTGCTTCCCGCATCTATAAGTCCCTTCATGGTCTTATGTCCCACCTTCACATCTGTTAAGTACTTGCCCCAATTTGCTAAGGACAAATGTGCTCCAGTGTCACTCTTCTTACTATAGCAATTCCTTACAATATGACCTGGCTATTACAGTTATAGCAAATAAAATCTTTGGACGCAAATTTGTTATGCCCACCAGAGTTCTTATCAGACTTGGAGTTTAAATGGGAAAAAGAGTGTCTTACCAGTGCTTGGCTGTTACCTTGCTGCTATGGCATCTGTCTGGCCATTTGGTAGTCTTCAGCCAAAGAAACAACTCTTTCCCCATTTTCTGGTCAGTGTTCTTTTACCCAAAGCTGTACATCTGTGGGTAGGATGTTGATGAACTGCTCCATTACAAATGTTTTGATGATCTGTGGGAGTGTTTTGCCCTCTGATTAGAACCATTTCGTAATGAGTTCTCAGAGTCGGGTGAAGGCTTCCCAAGGATTGTCGACTGAGTTTGACTTCAGAGACTGAAATCTCTGCCTGTAGGTCTCTTCTGAGATGTCACATCTTTTAAGGACCTCTCTCTTCACCAGGTCATAGTTTTCTGACTGTGCAGTGTCCATATTGCTGTAGGCAAGTTGGGCTTTCCCTGTCAGATAAGCTACCAGTCTGATTGCCCATTGTTGCTTTGGCCACTGGCAGGCTGTGGCAACCCTTTCAAAAAGTTGTCAGGTATGCTTCAATATCATCCGAGGGACTCAGCTTTGTAAGTTTAATGTATTTTAAGTTGTTTGTATCTTGTTGGTCTGCTGGACCTGTGCTAGATCCTCCAGCTTTGATAACTTTTCAAGGCATCCATCCATCGCTGCATCTCTCCTCTTCTTTGCTGCTCTGTCACTGCATCTCTTCTTTTCTCTGCTTCTCAACTTGTTGCATTTCTTCTTTTCTCTGTGTCTCTAAATGTTGAATCTCTTTTTCTCTCTGCTGCATCTCTTCTCGGCTCTGTTTTTCCATCTCTTGTTGTTGTATAGCCCACCATTCAAAAAAGGCAGTCAGGCATCAGGTTCTGTCACTGCCTGCACTTTTTTTTTTTTTCATGACTGATGCTGGCTGTACAGTATCAGTTTGTACTTATGTTTCTGCTTCTAGTTTGGCTGCCATTCTTCTAGTAATGAATCCTGGGCTTGCTGCTGCGGAATCCATACCTTTCTGCTATGCTTCCCTCGTACCAGGTCTAGTACCCGTGCACAAAACTCCTGGTTGAGGGTATGCACGGCATAAATCCCACTTAAAGCTGACACCATCTGTCATCAAGGCACAGGTCAGGAAGCGTAGGAAAACCAGGAGTAGTTTAAAAATTTACAAATAGCTTTTTATTATTAAAAACAGCAAAATAAAAATTGTTCAGTATAACTATTTACAATGGCAGTACAAACATAGAAAACAGAGTCCTTCTTCTGAGTTTGTGCTTCTCAAGTTCACATCTCAGTCTCTGTGTCTCTCTCTTGCACAAACATTGCTGCTCTTTTTATAAGTCTATGCCTGGGAAACTCGTTCAGAAAACAGCATGATTCTCACACAGTGTTCTTGCAGGTGCAGCAAAAAACATAATGACCCAGAACTGACCTCTTGTAGCCAATTCTGCAGAGATTTTGTATCCAGCATTCTCAGGTTAACCCCTTGAGTTCCAAATAGCTTTGCAATCATCTCATCATTATAACTATGCACAGTTTTAAATGAAGGTAGCCCAGTATCAGTGACATTTCCACATAAAGATTCACATATATTTTTATACCTGCAGCTATGCAAGAGGGAAGAAAAGACCGAAATAGCAAGGAAAGGCAGAGAAGTAGCGAGAGGCGGAGAATTGCGAAACCGTCAGAGTGATCAGTTCCTAGGTCTCACAAGAAAATTTGGTTGTGCAACCAGACAGAAAAGAAGAGGATAGAACAGACACTTGCGTTTAAACCCTTTCTGCATAACAAATGGGACAGGTCCTTATTCAACCCTGTCACAGTAAAAACCACTACAGACAACAGCAGACACCTGATGTTTAAGGTCAAGCCATCGTCAAAAATTACGCTCAGATTGTGCACCTTAGTGTTCGCCTCCAAAGCTGTGGTACCTAGGAACAACCATGTTCCTACTGCAGAGGCAATCACATCCTGCAGATGACCTGGTTCAGTAATCAGCACCTCAGTCTTATCTGGGTTGAGCCTCAGCCAGTTAAAGGACATCCAAGTCTGGATCTCGGATAAGCAATTATTTAACACCGCCACAGAGTTCAATATTCCAGGGGCAGAGGGCATATACAGCTGGGTATCATCTACATAGCAGTGAAAACCCAAATCGTAAAGCCTAGTGATATTTCCCCGGGGTAGCGTTTATACAGCAAACAACATGGGCGACAGGATCGACCCTTGAGGCACTCCATGGGTAAGGGGCTTCAGGCAGGAAGAAAAATTTCCCATCACTACCTGTTGCTTCTGGCCTGTTAATAATGACTCAAACCAGCCGATAACCCTGCCGGCGAGTCTACTGTGCTCACTCAGGTGATCCAGCAGCACATGTGGTCTACGGTATCAAAGGCTGAGGAGAGATTGAGGAGAATGAGAATTGACCATTCTCCTATATCTCTCGCCCTGAGAAGATCATTTTGCATTCAAACTATTTCAGTGCTATGCCTTCTCCTAAAGCCAGACTGAGGTGGTTCATACATGTCGAAGGCTGTCAGGTGGGCCTCAAGCTGCAGTGCCACCACTTTCTCCAGCACCTTCCTCAAGAATGGAAGATTTGAGACAGGCCTGCAATTCACCAAGATGTCAAGGTCGAGTGATCGTTTCTTCAGGATTGGCTTCACCAGCTCCTCTTTCAAGACATCAGGAAAAAGTTCACCCAAGAGTGAGCACCAGACTATCTTGGCGAGCACTTGACCTATGGGCTCCACACATCCCACTAGTAGATGTGTTGAGCCCGGGGTCAGGTTCACAAAAAGTGGGCTACAGCTTCTAAATCACCTCGACAACCTCCCGACACCTCCACCAGACGAAACTCGTCCCAGACAGACTGACTGTTTCAGTCACCACCAGACTCAAAACTGCGAGACAGATCTTGCTCCACTGGTGGGATCCTGGACCTAATGGAGGACATTCTGTCAGAAAAGAACAGAGCAAACTCTTCACATTGCACGACTGAAGTTGCTCTTTTTGGCTTGAGGCAGGCTGGATGAAGAAGCCTATCTACAGTCTGAAAGAGCAGAGCCAGTCTGTTCCTTCTTGCAGCAATCTCCCTGGATGGGGAACTCTACCTTCTTATGGTTGATTGTCCTTTGATAATCACTGTAGTGATTTCTCAAAGCCAGTTTGTCGTCCATAGCCATGCTTCTCCTCCAGCAGTGCTCCAACTTCTGACCCTTAGTCTTCATCTCCTTGAGAACCCCATCAAACCATGGGGGTTTCAAGTGAGAAAACCGGGGTCATATACAGACTGGTACAACAGTGTTGAAAGCCTTGGTGTCAGCAATGTTATACACTGCCACTGCCTCATTCAGCCCTGCCGCACGTGTGCAGCACTCACACCAGATAAATCTGTCACTGCCAACAGTCCCTCTGGGGTCAACACTCTCAAAGGGCAGTAAGGGACTATCTCAATAGGGGAGCAAATAGCAGGAGGGACCCCAACCAAGCATCTCATTGTGCAGTGATCCGACCAAGCCACCGGATCAATCCTGAGATCATTGATCTCAAGCCCCTGTGAAAAATCTAATCCAAGGTGTGACCGTGGCAGTGGGTCACAGAAGCAACTGCTTGTGCGAGGCCCAGAGATGTCATCTTCTGGAGGAAGTCTTTACCAAAACGCGAGATTTCATTGTTGACCCAGGCATTGAAATCCCCCAGAATGAAACATCTGGGGGACTCCAAAACTGAGTCGGCAACAAAGTCCTCGACTTCCTGCAGGAACTCCCCCTCATGCCCCGGCATGTGATAAACGAAGAGGAGGATCCTGCAACCTGCACCCTGCACCTGGACCCCACCACACGGCCATGCATTCAAACAGTGAAGTAGATTCAACAGGGTGCACGGAGAACTTCAAGTCGTATCTAAAACAGATAGTCACTCCCCAACCCCCCCCATTCCCTCCTCAACCCTCATCATAAAATCCCAAATAAAATAGAAATTTAAAAAAAATGATAGTGAGCCAGAGTACTCACAATCATTCTACAATTTGTAAATCAGTTAAGTTATGCTGGTGATGCTCACAAAGGTGTGTGTGTGTGTGCATGGTATTGGAATGCGTGTGTGGTGTTCACAGATTGTGCAGGTTTTTTTTTTTTTCCACAACAGTTTTAATGGCTGGATTGTAGGACCCTGTAGTCGGGACAGAGGTCAGAACACAGGCAAAACAGGAGAAGTTGTAAAATTTGTAAGTAGCATTTTATTATATTTACATACATTTACATTCTGTCCCTGGGCTGATTTCCTGCTATCAGTTCTGTTAACCAGCTTGTGAAAGTTCAGGAGGTTTCTCAAGGTCAACTCCTTGTGTTCCAAACTGCTAACTTCTCTCTATATATTAATATGTGCCCCATAGTCACTTGTTACTGGATAAGAATGGTTTTACTTGTGTTCTGCTTGAGAGAGAACAGAGAAGTGAAGCTGAGCTGTTCTGGCTTGAGCAGAACCTAAGTGAAACCACTCTTATCCAGCAACGAGTAGCGACGGGGGACATATTATATTATAAATTGAGTGCGATCAATAACATATTAAAAAAAAAAAAAGTCCTCGAATGTGCCCATTTCCAGGACATATGCGCATGAGATGCTCTTCACAGAAGAAGAATTTCTCATGCACAGAGGAAATGAATGCTCCAGTTGGCCAGGAGAGCTCCCACGATCTGTAATAACAAACCCAAGTAGCTTTCTGTAATCATTTCAGCAATATAACGAGTAGTGACGGGGGAACATATTATATTATAGATCGAGTGCACTCAATAATATATATATTTTTTAAATGGTCCCAGAATGTGCCCATTTCCAGGACATCTGCATGTGAGATGCTCTTCACAGAATAAGTGTGTCTCATGCAGAAAGAAAAGGGGTGCTCCGATTGGTCGGGAGCGTCCTTCAATCTATAATAACAAACCCAAGTAGCTTTTGTAATCATTTCTTCAATATAATTGTATACGTTTTTAAACCAAGGGATCCCGGTCTCACATAAAGACCCGCATACATTTTTCAATCACAGAAGCACGGGTAGAAAGAAAGAACAGAAGCAGCTAGAAACAGCAGGTGAAGACGGCAAGACAATGGGGGAAACTGTGTGACCATCAGAGTGGCCAGTTCCTAGGTACCACAAGAAAAAATTGTGCAGTCAGACTGGCAAGAGATAGACAAGTGACAGAATAGGAGAGGACAGAGCCTAGCCTTGTTTTTAACTCTCTCTACATAACAAGTGGGACAGGATCTTATCCCAACGCTGTCACAGACATGGAATTCACTAGGGTGTTGCAATACTTTGGTCAAACATTGCTTGTTATTGACTTACACCCTTACATGTGCTACTGTGCAGTATGTACATTTAGTTGTTTAGTTTTCACTTTTGTGAATTTATTGTGCAATGCTAAGTAATAGTAAACAGTTTGTCTTGTGTCTGTGTGTTGTCACATGCATGCAGTACAAGGTGATAAAGAGATGTTTTGATCTGAAAATCATGAATTAATAAAATCCTACTGTAGATTCCCTTGTGTGATTGCTTATTTGAAAGTAATGTTGTTTGGGTTAAAAAAGGTTCTTGAAAATATGTTATAGGTATTATGGAAGGGAGTTGTGTATACCTGCACAGGACAGCAAGCCACATATCTCATTGCAGCACTGCCACACACAAACCACAGCACAGTTCAATGCCAGGTGCCGCTGCTGCTGCTGCATCTCCGAGTGCCACTCTGTTGAACCAAGATGGAGCTGCACACTTGACTCAGTTGTTCAGGAGGCAAGATGGCCTGTTGCCTGTAAATGGACACACTGTCAGTGCCTGAGCACTGCCCAGGGAGAGCATAAGGCTGATGCTCTGTCTTGCCTCCACTGGGTGGCAGTGAAGAATTGGCCCCTGCTGAAGCATTGGCCCATGCTGTGGCAGACTCAGTGCAGTTGGTGTCTGGGTATGACCAATCATACATCCATGATCACCTCTAACAAAGCAACAGCGTTATGTCACTTCACACTCGTGGCCTGTTTGCAAATGTTCTGTGTATAATAAGCCAAAGTGGGGTGTGTATTCATCTGGTCATAACCTCACATCATGGGTAGTTGAGGCCAGCAGTGTCACTGAGGTACTACTCTGTTGGGCTGGCAGTATAGCCTAGAGGTTAGAGGAATGAGGTGTGAACAAGCTTGATACATCCAGCAGACCAGACCTGAGTTTGATTCTCACAACCTCCACTTGCATACTGTACGACTCTGAGCAAGTCACTTAACCGCCCAGTGCTCCCAGGTTGCCCCTGAAAACAGGCACTTGTGCCTAGTGGGCCTTACCCGGTTACCAAAGACTAAAATAAAAAATCAATGCATGCACCCCAGTGGATTATTACATATGTCAACAATAGTTCCATGCAAAGGTAGTCACTATAACATGTTTGCAAAACCAGTATGTAAATTGTGTTCAGACTCTTGTGTTTCATTAGCAACAGACTGTGGTAAAAAATGCACCTCACCCTCCAGGATCCATTCCAAATTAAAAATGTCTCCTTGACACTCACAGAGATTGTGCAAAATACAGCACGTTAGTACAATGCTGGGAACAAAGCGAATGTCCATATCAATCCTTTCTAGGTGGCATTGCCGTCAGCCCTTTAGTCAGCCAGATGTATTTTCCACAACTATTCAGGCACGTGACAGGTGGTGGTTAAGTTTTTCTGCTCCATAGTAAGCATCCTGGTGTCTGAGAATGACTTCATTAGCCATGCTATCAAAGGATATGTGGGGTCTCAAAATAAATGAATGGGCACCTGTACCTTGCCAGTTTCTCTGGGAAGTCTCCAGCATCCTGGAAAAGGTGCCTGAATAGAGAAATTTGCACCATCAGTGCTGTGGCCATTTGTGGAAAAAGGTTTTTTTCTTCAAATCCATCAATGATTGGCTGGCCTGCCAGCAGAGCGGTAGCACTCCTGCTTCTGACGCCGTCGACCTGGGTTAGGGAATGTGCCCGGGAAGACAGAGGGCAGGCTGGGGGGAGGAGGCTTGAGCATTCGTGGACCGTTCGTCTTGTCTGGGGGGGGATGAGGCTCAGTGCTTGACTGGCTTCTGGTGGAGGCGAAGGCACAGCAAGCACCAGAGCAACTCTGAGGGGTTGGGGCATGACAGACGTTGCCGATTGCACCTTGACGTCTGGGTGCATGTAATGCCCCCAAGAACAGCAGAAAATCATCTCCCTGGGCACCGGGAAGACGGAGCGCTAGTGCAGACTCCATGATTCTCTCCTGCTTGTCCTGTGAGGGTGACCCGACGAGACTAGAAACTCCGGGTGTACAGGCCCCACTTGGTCCCCGCCTGGGGGGTAGAACCACGGCTCCATGGGGGATTGCCCGCAGGATCCAAGTAGGAGAAGGGAATAGGGGCAGACACTACAGGTGACTCCTGGCGCGGGCTTGGGGAGTGGGGGGAGTATAAAGAGCAAGTAAAAAACAAACAAAAAAAACCTAAGGATCTAAGGTTCGAGCAGACTCGATAGACCGTAAGGCCTAATCTGCTGGCAAATAGTATGTTAGTATGATTGTTTGAAGCCATGCTCCAGTTGGGATTGTGATCATGTACTTTAAGGTGGCAACAACAGCATGACAGACTTTGCACACCATTATGCATACCACAGACCTGGACACACCAAATAAGTGCCTAGTTGTATGATACTCATTATTGGTTGATAGTCTCCAAACTGCAGTAGCCAGTCATATATGAGTAGGAATAGCTAGACACATGTTGGTGTTCTGTTGTGCAATTAGGTGTTCAGTTTTACCCTCTATAAAGTAAAATTTTGAATGATGCATGCAGAAATTTTCTGTCCATTGATATTCAGTAAAGATAGTTGTCACCACATTTGAAAACACCAAGGTCTGTATTCATGTCCACGATGTTCTGCATCGGGTCCAATTGCTTGCAGCAATCAAAAACATTAAAAAAGATGCCATTATTGCTCGTCTGCATTGCCGGTAGTGCTAAGTACGATTCCTTGAGTCTTCCTCAATCTCATGGAGTGGTTCTATCATTTGGTTTTCTCACCAATGTCCAAAATATACCTGTAGTCAAAGATCCAAGGCCTTAACCTTTAATAAAATATGAAGAGTGAACATTAGTGTCTGTCTTGGCAAACACATAATACCATCAAAATAGGCATGCAAACATGGATGCAATTCTCTTTGGTGTTGGCAACCCAAAAAAACAAGCATATAGATGCATACTTAAAAAAAAAAAAAAAAAATTCAGAGGGATTGTGACATCATCCATGCAAGAACAAGCAGAATATGAAGCGCAAGAATAAACAGAAATGGCAAGTTGCCAGAATGCACGAGGAGGAGAACAAACACTGACTGCTATTACTGTAGCCATGTGTTTAACAGAGGTCCACCTCATCGCAAGCACCTGGTAGGGCAGTGACAGCTGTGCTGGGATCATGCCACGTCGGCACCTCTGTGCAGGGACAAGCTCAGGCAGCACAACACACCACTTTACACTAGCCACCCCCCCTCCCCAAAAGTAACAGGAGTTTTTTGGTCCCAAGGGATTGACGACCAGTCAGTGGGTAAAGTCCAGCAACCATGGCAAGGTAAACACCCGGAGCAAGGTCCCGAACACCACCGCAAGCACTGGATAAGGCGGTGTCAGCTGCACTGGGAACACACCTCATCAGCACACCTGCACCTGTGTGCAGAGACAAGCCCAAGCAGCACAACATATCACTTTATACCAGCCCTCCCAAATAAAAGTAACGGGAGTTTTTGGTCCCCAGGTAATGACGACTAATAAGTGGGTTAAGCCCAGCAACCACTGCAAGGTAAACTCCCAGAGATGGGTCCCTAACTGAGGTCGTAGGATCATGAACAATGACCCATTAGAAAATGCACCTCAGAAAAGACTAAACAGACATTCTATAGAAAAAGTCATTCTAGAGAGGGATACATACAGGGCCAGCAGGGCAGATCCGATGAGGATCACCAAGGCACCGAACTTACGCTGGAAGGAGACCAGAAGGGAGAGGGGAGAGAGACATTCAAGATCTATAGCAACTCGAGGCCCTGTACAAACTGGGGAACTTAAAATGGTTTACGTGCCTTAAAACATTTAAATCCCTGTAGCACTGTTTGCTTGCGGACTACAAGCCCCTTAAAACGTTTTAACAAAAACATTTTTAAACCCTGCTAGATACCTAGCCTTAAAACCATTTTTAAAAACGTTTTAGAGCTAGCGTGGTTTTACTCACAGGTCTGGACAGGAGTAAAAATGTTTTAAGCTTTAATGGTTTAACTAAAACAGTTCTAGCTGCAGTGTATACAGGCGAGCACAGTTCTTTGTCTTGGACTTAACACAAAATAGTCACAAGGAGAACGGGTTTAACACTAGCAGTGTGGATACACTAAACCGTTACCAAAAATGGTTACTGAGTAGTGTGGATGCACTAAAATGGTTTAGCTAAACTGGTTTTAAAAATGGTTTTCAAAAACAGTTCTGTAGTATGTACAGGGCCTTATTGTAATATTGCAAGAAAGGGTTGTGAGTTTAAGTGGGGAATAAGCTGAAAGGGCAGATAACTATCCCGGACAATAATCCTGTTCCACTACAAATTTAGCTGTATTCCACTTACCTTCAATGGATTTCTGCTTCCCAGTATTTATTACAAGAGTAAATGTGTGAGAACTTTACATTGTTACAGTTTAAATGGAAGCATCATTAGAAGTCACATGCCAGACACCGTCTTGACTGGCTAGACAGTGAGGGTTCAGCAGGAGTAAGAAATGCTTCCAGCACAGTGACATAACTTTTAAAGCACATAATAATGTAGTCTATCATGCATTAGTGGAAAAGCCAGAGAGCAGCCATGGGAAAGCCTGCAGCTTCCATGCTCCACATCTACCCAGAAACTACAGTATGAGTCCCTAGATTCAGGTAGCTGTGGTGAAGTCTGAAGCACTGCCTTAGCATAACCAACAATCCAACACAGCAACAAGAGATACATAACTGAAAATGACATCTTGCATCTCAGCTAGGACATCATTAGGAAATACATTGTAAAAGGTGGAGGATAAGGCTATGCTACACCCTAAAATGAATAGGGTCATGTTAAAATTGGATTAGTTAAGTGTGTTTACAAGAGACATTAGTACCATAGTTCACAGACTGCTGTTCCTTCCTGTCTAATAAAACACATTCACAAGGTACAAGAAAGCATGGAACAGCTGCATACAAATGGAGCGAGTCTGGAAACTCAGTCCGCACACCGAACAATAAATGGATAAAATTAGGATGAAAAATTGTACCATAAGTCATTCAGCAAGTGGTAAAAACAGACACACGGGAAAGGGGACAGGGTTGGAGGGTGGGGTTTGAGCTGAGGGATCTAGCAGATGGTAACAACAGACAAAAGAGGAGGGGAGACCAGGTTGGAGTGTGGTTTTTCGAGCAGAGGGATGGAGCAGGTAGGTGCACTGTGCTTACTCCACTCAGTCTCCAGTACTGTCATCTTCTGTACTTTCAGTGACACTAAATACATTACAGTGTGAGGAAGCCTTTACTATCCTCACAATGTCTGTCCTTGTGGATAAGGAGAAGGCTTCCGTGTCCAGTGCTATCAGTCTCTCACCTTTTACAGTACTTAATTCATTACGGTGTCAGAAAGGTTTTGTCTGTTGAAAGACTTGGAATGACTGGAGGAGTAGTCTGAAGTTTGGCAGCTACAGTTTAATGCAAAAAAGTGCAAAGCAATGCACATGGGTCACAGAAACTCGGGGTGCAGTAAAAAAAAAATGGGGAAGGGGAGATCCTAGGAGTGACCAAGCAGTAAAGGGACCTCGGGTAATCCTGTCAGATGACCTGAAGGTGGCCAGACAATGTGACACAGCAATCAGGAGAGCTAGTGGGATACTGGGATGTGTAGGTTGGGGTATTACCAACAGGAAGAGGGAAGTGGTGTTGCCACTATGTAGACCTTTAGTAAGACCCCACCTGGAGTACTGTATCCAGTTTTGGAGGCCGCATCTCAGGAAGGACATAGACGGGATGGAGGTTGTTCAAAGGACGGCTACTCAGATGGTACAGGGTATACATCGGATGTCTTATGAAGAGAAGCTAAAGGAACTAAACATGTACACCCTGGAGGAGAGGAGGGCGAGGGGGATATGATTGAGATCTTTAAATACCTCACAGGGATGAATAAGTTACAAGTTGGAGGTATTTCTTGGAGGAAAGGGTGCTCCAGGACAAGGGGCCATGATATAAAGCTGGAGGGGTAGGTTCAGGAGAAATGTGAGGAAATACCTCTTCATGGAAAGGGTGGTGGATGCCCAGAATAGTCTTCTGGCAGAGGTAGTGGGGCCGAAAACAGTGGTGCGATTCAAAAAAGCCTGGGATAAGCACAAGGGAATCATAAGGGACAGGCGAAGGGTGGAAGAGGAAGTGCCATAGACCCGGAGGAATCTGTAGTGTAAGCAGTGCAGCAAAAAAAGGGCAGACTGGATTGGCCATGCAGCCCTTTGCTGTCAGTTTCTATATTTCTGTGTAAAGCCAGCATTGTGTCTTACCCTCACTGTATCTGGCACTGTGGCTTAACAAAGCGCTTCAGTCTCCAGTGCCCTTATTCCCTCAATTTGCATCAGTAATAAAGCATCTCAACATATGTGCCTGCACTGTACCTGTTTTTGGGATAAATAGATGGCTTTAGTCAGGCTTGCCCTCAGGGACTGATTACCTCCAGGAATGGAGCCCTAACTGCCAATTTTTGCATTCTTTACATGAGGACAGTTGTCTATGGGTTTAAATCCAGAGACTTTTACTGCTGTGGCCCACTGGCTGCAGACAGCCCCAGGAGCACTCCGATTGGCTCCATATAGCTCTTCGCTGTTAATGTTTGATTATATTGTGCTAGATTATGTTTTCTGTTAAAACTGTCTTTGTATTTTATAGCTGAAGTTTTCTGATTTAATGTAAATGCCTGTATTGTGTTCCTCATAAGACCAGTAGCGATCTCAGCTCAGGCCTTTGAAACCCCCTCTCCTACACCTTTTTACGCTAGTATTTTGTTTTAAATAGCCCTGTTATTGCTCACTCAGACTTGGAGGCACCTTGCCTAACATCTTGGCCTGCAACCCCCCCCCCCACACCATTTAAGCCAGTCTGCATTTCTTTTTAGCTCCATGAGCAGCCCCACCCCCCTCTGACTTTCTTATTTAATTCTCCTCTGCCTTCTCTTTCCAGGTAGTCTGAGAGCCACAGCCGTGGTTCTGTGACGAACCCGACCTGCCAGACTGCCACCCGCAGCCCAGGTCTGAAGCCACCAGCCCCTCTCAGAAACGCAGGTATGGACTTGCCCTCAGGGACTGATTACCTCCAGGATGGGAGCCCTAGCTGCCAATTTTTTTCCCCCGGTCCTGATTAAATACACATAAACCCCACCCCGGCTTTCTAGCTCACTCCTCTCTAGCTCCCCCCCATCCTTATTCCACTGTGTGTGTCAAATCATGGATCCTGTTCTGGTCCTTCTTCTATCTCATATCGCATGCCCAATATATGCCACTTGAAACCTTTATTACTGTGGATACTAATCTGATCTGTAACTAGTTCTTGTCCTCACGTGGATATATGCCTTTTCAACTCCCTAATTCTTCAACACTATTTTCATATTACCTTTAATGCTGGTACACGAAATTAATTACCACCTCAGCTTATGACTTCCGCCAACATCATAGAGGTGTCACCTCTACAGATAGCAGTCAGAGTACTCGTCTCTGCCACCCTTAGTGGGAAGGGCAAAAAATATTGGGGCACGCCCCCCCAGGACGATGGCCCACAACAACGTAAAGGGGTTACTAGTGCGAAGCTTACTATTGCCACTCTAAGAAAACATTTACTCCTTCTTCTCCTGTGCTCAGGAAATGTGGAGCTCAGTCTGGGGCCACCAGCTGCAATGGCGTCACCCTCTGACCTTACCACACTGAAAGGCATGAGTTTCCTCCACATTAATGTATGTAGTCTGTTAAAGAAGTTCTCCATGATCCAGGCCTGGGTCCTCCATACTCAACCAGACATCCTAGTGGTTTCAGAAATCTGACTTAGACCGGCCACCTCTGACAGGGAAGTCAATATCCCTAACTATTTACTATTTAGAGCAGACAGACACTCCAGGGGTGGAGGGGTTACCATCTATGTCAAGGATAGGTATACGGCATCCTGTCTGAGTGCATTATCTGTTGCAAATGCTTATGAATGTCTGTCTTTTCAAGTCACCATCTCGCACACTTCAACATTATGTACCATAGGGTGCTATAGACCTCCTTCTGCCAATCTACAGTTGTTACCTCATCTGAGTAATATCATCGAACAACAATCCTCAGAAATAATTATTCTTGGGGATCTTAATTTAGACTGGCTATCTAAAACCGCTGCTCCTCTCGTAGCTTTCTGTGACACCCATGGATTATCACAACTCATTGTCGAACCAACATGAGTAAATAAAAAGAACGTGGATAACAGCTCCCTGCTAGATGCTATCCTAGTGAATAAACCACGTCTCTTCTCCTTTGCCGGCACCTTCTTCAGTGACATCAGTGATCACTCATTTATTGCTTGCATAAGATCAAGCAACAAACCTACTACTTCGCCTAAGTTTGCTGCCAAGAGATCTAGACAGAACTTTGATCTCACTGCCTACATAAATGAACTGAAACACTCCTTGTATTGGCAAGAGTTCTATTTGGCAAAAAACATGCAATCAGCATTCGACATACCCAGCAAAATTATCCTAGACGCCCTAAATAAATATGCCCCTATAGTTAAGGTGTGAATAGCAAAAAATGCATGTAGGTGGTTCACACCATTATTAAAATCTGCATTGACTGAAAGAGATAACCTATGGAAAAAAGCACGCAAAACCCAGTCTGCTGCGGACTGGTGCAAGTTCAAAAGGGCACGAAACTCATGTACTAGAATGGTTAGAGATACAAAAGCTGCATACAATCATTCTGAATTTCTCTCTGCCTCCAAAAATCCTACAAAAGTTTGGAAAACTGTCAAGGACTTGTCTGGTCACACGTCCGATGGCTCATTACCTGATGAAATCTCATTAAACAGTAACACCATTAGTGACAGACTGGAAGTTCTAGATGCCTTCAATAATCACTTTGTGACTGCAGGCTTAGGCTTCGACAATTCCCCTGCGAATTTGATATGCTCTCGGTGGATAATCAAGGTGCAGATCCTAGCATCACCGATTCAGTCTTCTCCTTGCGTCCTACTACTCTGAAAGAAGTTGAAGACCTATTGCTAAAACTGGATGTAAAAAAAAGTGCTGGTGCGGATACCCTCGACCCATATTTTTGAAGGTGGCCATCCATGTGTTAGCCGTGCCCATAACCCATTTATTTAACCTATCATTAACTCAAGGATCCATTCCTTCAGTATGGAAAACAGCGCACATCATACCCCTGTTCAAGTCCAGAAATCCCTGTGATCTAAATAATTACAGACCGATTTCGATTCTCCAGGTCTTGTCAAAATTACTGGAAAAAGTCATAAGTAATCAGCTGAGGCAATATCTAGAAGCTAATAACCTGCTTAATCCAGTCCAATCAGGGTTTAGAGCTAAACATAGCACCATCACAGCACTTGCCATAGTGACTAATGACTGGCAAAGAGAGCTAGACAACAGGAATTACACCTGTGCCATATTCTTGGACCTGAGCAAGGCCTTCGACACTGTCGACCATTCTCTGCTACTCTCTTCCCTGACCACACTAGGTGCTGACTCATTATCTTTACAGTGGTTCAACAACTACCTCTCTGATTGTTTCCAGCAGGTGAAAGCGGAAGGAGATCTCTCAACTCTCAAACCTCTCCTAAGAGGTGTTTCCCAGTGTTCTATCTTAGGACCGATCTTATTTGCAATATACATCAACAATATTGATGAAAGCATAACTAAGGCCAACATTCATCTGTTTGCAGATGACACAGTTCTTTACGTAAGCCTCCCGTCATTACAATGTGCATGTATTGACCTTCAATCTGAGTTCAACCTGCTGTAACACCAACTCCTAAACAAAAAACTATTACTTAACGCCAAGAAAACAAAAGCAATGCTCTTTTCTCCCTCTGCCCAAATGGTAAATTCAGCCCTATCAGATCCTGTGCCACAGATTACTACAATTCTTGGCGAGAAGTTGGAATTTGTCCCTAAATTCAAATACCTGGGAGTATGGCTGGACCATAGGCTCTGCTTTATAGAACATGTTGAAGAATTACTCAAAAAATTAGGACAGAGACTTGGCCTGTTCTTTAGGATAGCCCGCTTCTTAACTAGAGATGCCAAACTACAACTGGTGCAATCAACCTTTCTATCCTTGATAGATTATGCTGACATCCTCTACAGTCACTGTCCCATTTCCTACCTCACCAAACTTGACACATTATATCATAGAGCTTTGAGGTTCATCACAGGCCTGCCTTATTCCACTCACCACTGCTCCCTATATCAATCAGTGAGGTGGAGTTCTCTTCAATTCAGGCGTGATAAAAATACAGCCTTATGGACCCTGAAAGCCATCTCCAAAAAACTGCCCCTATACATTAGACTGTCTTCTTATAAAACCAGTAGGCAATTACGCCCCGAGAAGTTGCAAATCTCTCCTACTGATGGTTCCCAAAGTTAACTCTCGCTTTGGCAGGGCTGCTATAAGCTTTACACTGTCCTCCTTGTGGAATAAATTGCAAAAAAAAATGAAACTGAGGTCACCCATCGGCATCTCATCTTTCAAACTCTTATATTCACGTCTCAGAAATGATCAGTGCAATTGTTTCCCATGACCATGAATTGTCATCATGCTAGCCTGTACCATTTAACCATGAACAAATTACTTCTAGTGCTTGTCTCCTCCTTGGCCCTGGTCTGTCATCATGCTTTCATGTAACACCTTGATGCCTCTGTCCTCCCTTTGATACTGGTCTATCTTCTCGCTTTCTCCAGCCTTCTCTTCACAACTCTATACTGCACTCATCCACAATCTACATGCAATCATACTATAAAAAGTCCTAACTCCCCTTTCCCTCTCCCCGTAGGCCCCCACTGCCGCATCAGTTCTACCGACCTATTCTTGGGACTTCACTTCTCACAATGTTTATCTTTCACTTACATATTACATACCCCTCCTTGTACCCCATCTGCCATTCGTTGATGGTTCTCCAAGCCATTTTCATGGCTAGTACTAGTGACTGCCCCTGGTAAATTAACTAACTGGTACTTCTATACAGAGAACATGGTTTATATACAGTTGCATGGTTAAATGGTGGACCTGCCCCATTGTATTTGAATCCTCCTCTGTTATGGCTTGCCTTGTCTTGCTTTTATCATTTGACTCCCCTATTACTGCACCATTGTGTTTGTGTTTATATACTTATTTACATGTATTTATATGTTTTTATGATGGATGTTACCCGACCCTGTACTAACCAGGTCCATCTTGTAAAAGAGCTCTGCTCAATGATGTTCGCCTGGATAAATAAAGATTTTGATTGATTGATAGTCTCGAATGCTGTCAGTCCATGCACAGTTTTGGCTGCCAAAAGTCTGCCATGTCCCCCACCTCACGCTTGCTGTGGCACCGTTGTGGCCACCTACCTCAGGTGCTGACCTACGCCAGTCCTCCTTCTTGTCATAGAGGGCTGGTTAGCAGTGGCCGAGCAATAATTTCTTATAATTATTAAAACAAAACACACACGCACACCACTAAAAGGAATACAGCAGTCTTAGCTGCAGACTGCTGTATCCCATGATCCCGGCAATATTAATGAAGCTGCACACTGAGTAGCACTTGTTTCACACAGTATTTTAGGCTGAAAACACTATTTATCTTTTTTTGGTAACATCAGTAAGACCAGAGGCGGTGGTGAAAAACAAAAACAAACACTGGATGTCCAGTCAGGATGGCCGAGTATAATTACATGCGTGCAAGGCCTCTCTCCAAACAAACACTTCTAAATGGGGGAAGGGGGTGTTATTAACTGTATGAAACAGAAAAATAAATCTACCTTTCCAGCTCACTACTGTGGGTCACTTTGTACAGGCATGTATCTTTTGGGTGGACAGATGAGATTTATAAAGGGATTCCGGAGGGACCAGGGCTGGCATGACCAGAGAAGGGGTGGGGAGGGCAGGACTGAAATCCTGGCATAGCACAGTGACAGGGATACAGTGAACAAAGACCCTCCCACCCACCCCATGGATTTGGTTTGATGGGCAGCAGGGCCCTCACTGTCCCTCCCATCGCCTGTCCCTGACTGATTCAGGCGTTTCTTACTCTGGCACTCCCCGTCCTGTTACTAATGGCACAGAAATGTGTTGATAAATTCTCTCCTGTGGAAGCAGATTTTTTTTTTCTTTTGTTCTTTCTTCTTTTTTTGTGTGTGTGTTTTTTTTTTTTTTGCAGTAAAATGTTCATTGTGGGTAAATTGGCCAGATCATCAGAAGACAAGGGAAAGGGGGATGGGTTGTAGGGCGTTTTTTCAAGGATCAGTACTCCAGAAAAGAGTCACCCTGCACAGTACCCAAACAAACCACGCTTGCCTGGTACAGATTTCTGGCTCACTTCCTGTTTACAAAGAGACTTGCAGCCTGCAAAACAAGAGTTTCATGGGAAAGGTTGTTTGCATTGCTGTCCGTGGTGCAAGCTGTTTAGATGTTAGCCTGAAATGGTCACACTGCTACATGTTCCCAAGAAAAGAGGGATCCCTGTGAGACACAGCGCACACATCCAGTGCAATGCAGATTGTGTTTACATGAGTTAAGCGGCAATGATCCAGCTGCACTGCACTGCATCACTCAGAACGGTGCTGAAAAGGTTGTGTAAACAGCCCTAAAGATGTGTGCAGTGTGTGCTCAGCTTCAGAAACTGAGGAGATCAGTTTGCGATTAGGGCTACAAGCTGTAGTACAGTGGGAAGGTGATTTCTACTGCATCTAGACACAGCAGGGAGTCACACAGGTTTGGCAAAGCTGTTTCCATATGCAGGACATATATCCATGCAATAAATATAATGGTGACCTTGAGTAGTTATAACAAGAGAATCTTTGACCACAGCATGCCTTGAAGAAGTGGAATAGGTCACAAAATGTCAGCCCCACTTTCTTTTTCTTGGGTGGCATCATTTGAATCCCAATAAAGATTTCTTAACAAGCAGTTAACGCTGCAGTTGAGTTCACTCCTTCCACATATGCGACTTTGCCTATAGAAAGACCTGATGTCACACATCAGCCCCTGTCGGGAAGATAGGCGTCATTACTGCTGCCTGAAAAACAGTGTCTTTGCGTCGCTGTTGGTCATCCATATCTGTTGGCAGTATCCTTTTGTGGGTATTTATTTATTTAATTATTATCGCTCTCTCTTAGGTTAGACTGCAGTTTCATCAAAGAGTGCCACGTTAACTCTAAGAAAAAATAGAGACTTTGGAGTTTAGGCTTTAAAAAACTGTGGCAAATGTAGATCCGTAACATTGTTTCAAAGTTGGACCCACATTACCTCTGTCTGAAGTGCCAAGAACCTAACCTTCATCACAATGTTTGTACTGTATGGGACCATGAAGTACAGTGCCCTTTAGGCAAGGAAGAATTAACCAAGGATTGAGTCTGGAAGTCCTTACTGCATACAGGCCTCCTCAGTTGACTTCACGAACTTCAGTACTGACCTCTACCAACATCAGAAAGCCAGAGTAGGGGGGGAAAAAAAGGGTAAGAAGATAAGGCCGGGGCATTGCCACTACATAATTCCCTGTCTCCAGTGCTAGCTCCCACTGGGGAATTGTTTCTTTGTTGTTCCCCATCATTTGTTTATCCTCCTTCCACCAACCCTCCTCTTTCCAACCTGGTCCTCCTAATCCCGCCAGTCACCTTCTCTGTGAGTCCTAAATACTTGGTGTGAGCAGTGGGATAACGTGCTGGAAATGTCTGAACTGGCCTAAGAGGGACATTTGCTGCTGGCTGATTGTTTCTGCTCTTACCTCCTTGTTTTTTTCATCCGTGGTTCTTCTTTTTCAGCAGGGGAAGGGCCCAGCCACCCACCACCATCCCCAACCACCCTACACTACATTCCTTTTCTAGGGTAGACAGTCGATATCGTAGCAAAGCAGGACGGGTGATCAGACGGGTATCCACACAGTGACCTCATTTACAGGGACACTAGTAATTTAACTTGTTATAACAAGTTATACAAAAACAAACAAAACACAAAATCAAACTTTTGCTTTCATTTTCTTCCTTCTAATTACTCTGACCAGGTTATAAACCCAGCCACTGATCTGGAATGGATATCATTAATTGCAGGTACTGCGGAACACTTTTCAGAAGGACAGTTTTACAGGATTTAGGACATTGTCCTACATGCAGGGCCACTGGAGATCTAAGGGCTCAGCTCCAGGCAGCATGGACAGAGATTGCATACCTTAACTTGCATATTCAAGAGGAAATATATTGTAAGAACTGCCTGCCATTTCTCCAACATCCAACAGAAGCACCTCGACCGCAGAGGGTAGTTGGTCCGGGAGGCTGGCAGGTAGTTAGGAGGGGCAAATCGGGTGCCCCATCACTCGGTGCTCTCCAACATATCACCTCCACAAACCATATAAAAACTCCAAATGGGTATCTACCCCATCTCTGAAATCAAACAAAGGGGCAGAGGACACTGCAGAGCAGGACACTGCAGCACAGGAGCTAGCACAACAAAACTCGCCCAAAACAGGAACCAAAACAAAAAAAGCAGAAAGGAAATCCAAAAACACTTCTGATCATAGGAGACTCCATAATTCGGGGAGCTGATACCTATCTCCAGCCAGGGGTAATGGTCAGATGTCTCCCAGGTACATCAGCATAGAGAGACAATGACCGCATTGCTAAAATTGTTCAGGAAACAGGAGAAAACATTGACGTCCTGGTACACATAGGGACTAACAATCTCGCCAGCCGATCGGTTGTGGAGACCGAGGAACACCTGACCAGGTGGGTGACAAACTATCATTCATTTTGTCCAGCATCTCCTTCTCTGAGATCCTGACAGTCTGGGAGAGGGGAGCAGATGGATGGAAGGTCAGAGAAGGGGAGATAGGGGAGCTAAACATGTGGCTCAAGGGCTGGTGCCAGGAAAAAGGACACAAATTTGTAGGGAACTGGCAACAGTTTTGGGAGTGCAAGTTCTTTAAATTTGATGGACTGCATCTGACTAAGGAGGGAGTCAGTGCATTGGGGCAGAAGTTTGATGTCTTTGCAGAATGTTTAAACTAGCAAATGAGGATGGGGTGCAGCGTCGAATGGGAAGAACACCCCTCTCCCCTCAGCTAGTGGTCAAACAGGAATTCAGCATGTTTGTAGTTCATTTGCATCACCAGGTAAGGAAAAAGGTCCGGCTCCCCATACGGCCTTTGAAGTACAGCCCTCTTAACAACTAACACACACAAAATCAGCCCAATGGAAAATCATGTACAAATGCTGCAGTCTGGGAACAAGATCCCAGACCTGCAGGCAATAATGGCAGAGGCTAAACTGGACATAGTAGCCATTAGCAAAGACATGATTCCACCAGTAACCACACTTGGGAGACTTCAGTACCTGGCTATGTACTGTTCAGAAGAGACTGAGGTGAATAGGGGGTGGAGTGGCCTTTATGTCAATGAAAATATCAAAGCTACAGATATTCAGAATACATAAGGAGCCGGAAGAACTGTGGGTCACCCTGGAAACAGGAAATGGGACAGCCATACTGAACTGGGTTGTGTACAGGCCTCCAGACCAGGGGAGACATAGACGCATTACTGTTAGAAGATATAAAAACATGACAGCTATGGGGGAGGTTCTGATAATGGGAGACTTCAACATGCTAGATACAGATTGGTCAATACCAGCAGGAACATCTGCCAGAACTAGACACATGGTGGATTCCCTGCAGGGGGAGGGCCTAAAACAACTGGTACAACAACCCACAAGAGATGGGGCTATTCTAGATCTAGTACTGACTAACAAGGAAAGGATTTCAGATCTCCAGGTACAAGGTCACCTGGGTGCCAGTGACCATTACATGGTATGGTTCAATTTGGCCACAAGAACTAAATCATCCCATTCCAAGGCAAAAATATGGGACTTTAGAGGAGTTGACTTTGATAAGATGGCCAGCAGAGTTAAGCTAGCCCTGGTAAAAAGAAATACAGGTGAGGAGGTACAGGCAAAGTGGGCAAGCATTAAGGATGCAATACTTGAAGCAACATCCCATTGTGTTAGAGAGAAAAGGAAGTGCAAAAGAAGAAGTAAGCCACTTTGGTTCTCAAAAACAGTAGCAGAAAAGGTCAGAGCCAAAAGGCTGGCCTTCAGAAAATATAAGGGAACGCAGCAGGATGAAGATAGGGAGGCATACCAAACTTCCCTAAGGGAAGCAGGGAAGGCAGTAAGGCAGGCAAAGGCCCAAACCGAGGAATCACTAGCACAAACAGTAAAAGAAGATGACAAGACTTTCTATAGATACATTAGTGAAAGGAGAAAGTCCAGAAGGAGTATTGCTAAGATCAAAGGGGATAAGGGGGCATGTGAGGAGGAGGACCATGTAAAAGCATCTATTCTAAATAGATACTTCTGCTCAGTATTTACTGAAGAGAAGGTAGGGCAGGGCCCACAGCACAGCACCATGGACACGGGGAGAGAGGTGTGCACTAGTCCCTTCACGAAAGAAAGGGTCCTAAAAGAGCTTGATAAGCTCAGGGTGGACAAAGCAATGGGCCCTGACGGCATACATCCCAGGGTACTAAAGGAGCTAAGGGTGGAACTAGCAGACCCATTATCAGAACTGTTTAGTGAGTCTCTGAGCACAGGAGAGGTCCCATAAGACTGGAGAAGGACTCATGTGATCCTGCTTCACAAGAGTGGTAGCAGGGAGGAGGCAGGGAACAACAGACCAGTCAGTCTTACCTCAGTAGTGGGCAAGATTCTGGAGGCACTCCTTAAGTTAATGATAGTGCAACACCTGGAATCCGTAAGAGCACAGGATCCAAGACAGCGTGGGTTTACAAAAGGAAGGCCCTGTCAAACTAATCTCATAGATTTCTTTGACTGGGTAACCAGAGTGGTGGACCAAGGGGGAGCAGCAGATGTTGCCCACCTTGACTTCAGCAAAGCTTTCGATACTGTTCCACAAAGAAGATTGATTAATAAGCTGGGTAGGCTCGGAGTGGGTCAGAAGTTGGTCAACTGGTTGGCAAACTGGTTGATGGGCAGGAAACAGAGAATGGTGGTAAACGGTATACAGTCAGAAGAGATGCACGTCACATGTGGGGTGCCTCAGGGATCAGTCTTGGGGCCAGTCCTCTTCAATACCTTCATCAGTGACATTGCAGATGGACTGGAGGGTAAGGTTTCTCTGTTTGCAGGTGACACCAAGATCTGCAACAGAGTAGATGATCCAAATGGAGTGGGCAGAATGAGAAGAGATCTAGATAAACTAGCAAAATGGTCAGAAGAGTGGCAACGGGGGTTTAACGCAAAGAAGTGCAAGATCATGCATATAGGGAAGAGAAGCCCTGAAGCCACCTATAGGCTGGGAGGGGAGTTGCTGGCAGTCACAAGGGAAGAAAGAGACTTGGGCATCATCACCGATAACTTGAAATCATCCAAGCAGACCACTAAAGCAGTAGGTAAGGCTAGGAGGATGTTAGGGTGTATTAGTAGGGGTATCACAAGTTGGAAGAGAGAGGTAATAATCCCTCTTTACCAGACACTGGTTAGGCCCCATCCCGAGTACTGTGTGCAGTACTGGAGGCCACACATTCACAAGGACATTAACAAAATTGAGGCAGTCCAGAGAAAGGTAACCAAAATGGTGCAGGGACTGCATCAGAAAACATATGAGAACAGATTAACGGAGCTCAATATGTATACCCTAGAGCAAAGGAGGGAGAGCAGTGATATGATCGAAACATTCAAACACCTTAAGGGCATTGACAAGGTGAAACAGTCTAACATGTTTCAATATAAGAAAAATAGCAGGACAAGAGGACACAGCATGAGTTTAGAGGGAGGCCGATTAATGGGTAATGTGAGAAAGTTCTTTTTCACAGAAAGGTTTGTGGATGCATGAAACGGCCTACCTCAGGAAGTGGTGGATATGAATACAGTGCAGTGCTTCAGACAGGCATGGAATAGGCATAAGGGAGAGCAATACAGATGAGTATGAATAGATAGGCCATTGACAGAGCAAAGGCTGATGGCACATTCATAAGGTAGAAAACAAAGTGGGCAGACTGGATAGGCCTTGCAGTCCTTATCTGCCATCAACATCTATGTATGTTTCTGTGTTTGCCGGTGGATATCACCCAGATATCCCAGGTGGACCGATGCACCAGGAGTTGCCAGAGGAGAACCCAGAGAAGAAAGTCAGTGGAGTTCTAACCAGAACCATGGTCGACAGACTGGGAGAGAAGCTGCTGCCTGGACTGGACCTGGGAGCTTGGAGGAAGGCCAAGCCTGAAGATGATGAAGGGATGCAAGGGAACGAGGAAGAATCGAGGGAACTGCCTCCTTTTGAAGACACTCCACCTGAGGACGTAGGGGAGTTGTTGAAATGGCTCTGCATGAAACGGGTGCAGATGGAAAGAGATAGAGACATTGAGCGGAGAAGGCAAGAAGTCAAATGGGCTGATACTATGAGGGGTCTTGCGTGCCATCGATGCAGGACAAACATGAAAGAGCCAGTATCCCAAAAGACATTCAGCTGTCTAAACGTTTGGACAGTGATGACATTGAAGCCTACCTCACAACGTTTGAGAGGATCACTCGAACATACGCTAGGCCAAGGGAACACTGGGTTGTTCGACTAGCACTGCGCCTGACAGGTAGTGCCCAGTTGGTTTATAGCCACATGGACTCCTGAGAGGCAGAGGACTATGACCGTGTGAAAGAAAAGACCCTTAGGTGCTGTGACATAAAATTCAGTCACTGGATACCCCCCCAAGAGACTTATGCCCGTCTCAAGGAGTTCTGCTACAAATGGTTGCAGCCAGATAACAAGAGCAAGGACCAGCTTCTGGAGGTGGTGATTATTGAACAGTTTTATTAAAGTTTTACCCCAAGGTGTATAACGTAGGGTTTGGGAGCATAAGCCTGACTGTGCTGATAAAACCATCATGTTGGCTGAAGACTTCCTGGCAGCCCGACCCTGCAGAACCAGAGGATTCCAAGGGACATCAGCAGATGCAACCACCAACAATCCAGTAAGGATCCCTTTTACTTATAAACTGCCAAATCTAGCCCCAGTGAAACAAGACTGGGGGAGGAGGGGGCAAATTCCAGTAGCAGAGATTGTATGTCATGGGTGCCAGAAGAAGGGACATTACTGTATGTAAGAAACTGTCCTAATATAAAGAAAGAGACCACTCACGTAGCCTTAGCGAACTGGGGTTACTTTATGGCTACTGCGCAGATTGGATCACAGCAGATGATTGTATAAATACATTAGTGAAAGGAGAAAGTCCAGAAGGGGTATTGCTAAGATCAATGAGGATAAGGGGTAGTGTGTGGAGGAAGACCAAGGAAAAGCATCTATCCTAAATAGATACTTCTGCTCAGTATTTACTGAGGAGAAGGCAGGGCAGGGCCCACAGCTCAGCACCATGGACACAGGGGGGAGGGAGGTGTGCACAAGTCCCTTCACAAAAGAAAGGATCATACAAGAGCTGACTAAGCTTAGGGTGGACAAGGCAGTGGGACCTGATGGCATACATCACAGGGTACTAAAGGAGCTAAGGGTGGAACCAGCAGAGCTATTATCAGAACTGTTTAGTGAGTCTCTGAGCACAGTAGAGGTCCCAGAAGACTGGAGAAGGGCTCATGTGATCCCGCTCCACAAGAGTGGTAGCAGGGAGGAGGCAGAGAACTACAGACCAGTCAGTCTTACCTCAGTAGTGGGCAAGATTATGGAGGCATTCCTTAAGGAAAGGATAATGCAACATCTGGAATCCATAGGCGCACAGGATCCAAGACAGCATGGGTTTACAACAGGAAGGTCCTGTCAGACTAATCTCATAGATTTCTTTGACTGGGTAACCAGAGTGGTGGACCAAGGGGGTGCAGTTGATGTTGCCTGCCTTGACTTCAGCAAAGCTTTCAATACTGTTCCACATAGAAGATTGATTAATAAGCTGGGTAGGCTCGGAGTGGGTCAGAAGTTGGTTACCTGGGTGGCAAACTGGTTGGCGGGCAGAAAACAGAGTGGTGGTAAATGGTATACAGTCAGAAGAGATGCACGTCACAAGTGGGGTACCTCAGGGCTTAGTCCTGGGGCCTGTCCTCTTCAAAATCTTCATCTGTGACATTACAGATGGATTGGAGGGTAAGTTTGTCTCTTTGCAGGTAACACCAAGATCTGCAACAGAGTAGATGATCCAGAGGGGTGGGCAGAATAAGAAGAGATCTGGATAAACTGGCAAAATGGTTGGGAGAGTGGCAACTGAGGTTTAACGCAAAGAAGTGCAAGATCATGCACATAGGGAATAGAAACCCTGAAGCCACGTACAGGTTGGGAGGGGAGTTGCTGGCAATCACAAGGGAAGAAAGAGACTTAGGCATCATCATCATCATCATCACAGATGACCTGAAATCATCCGAGCAGACCACTAAAGCAGTAGATAAGGCTAGAGGGATGTTGGAGTGTATTAGTACGGGTATGACAAGTCGTAAGAGGGAAGTAAAATCCTTCTTTACAAGACACTGGTTAGGGCCCATCTGGAGTACCGCGTGCAGTACTGGAGGCCGCACCTGCACAAGCATATTATCAAAATGGAGGCAGTCCAGAGAAGGGCAACCAAAATGGTGCAGGGACTGCATCAGAAAACATATGAGGACAGATTAACGGAGCTCAATATGTATACTCTTGAGCAAAGGAGGGAGAGATGTGATATGGTCGAAACATTCAAACATCTTAAGGGCATTAACAATGTGAAAGAATCTAATATGTTTCAATATAAGAAAAATAGTAGGACAGGAGGATATAGCATGAGATTAGAGCGAGGCCAATTAAGGGATAATGTGAGGAAGTTCTTTTTCACAGAAATGGTGGTGGATGCATGGAACGGCCTACCTCAGGAAGTGGTGGATATGAATACAGTGCAGGGCTTCAAACAGGCATGGGATAGGCGTAAGGGAGCAATACAGATGAAAATGAATCGATAGGCCATTGACAGAGTAAAGGCCTATGGCACATTCATAAGGTAGAAAAAATGGGCAGACTGGATGGGCCTTGCAGTCCTTATCTGCCGTCAACTTATATGTTTCTGTGATGAGACTGATTGATTTAGGGAGCCGCTAAACTCTTGTGCAAGCAGATCTGGTGACTGGGAATAATAAAGGGCTGGATACAGCAGTCATCTGTGTGCATGGTGATACCCATTGCTACCCTACAGCCACCATACAAATGGCTGGTCAAGAATAGACACATGAGGTAGAAATGGGGTTGGTATCTCGCCTACCCATGCCAGTTTTTTATCGGGCATGACCACCCAGACTTTGCTTCATTTATACATTGTCATGCCACCCAGGACTTTGCTGTAGTTGCTGTAACCACCAGAGCTCAAGTGAAGAAGGGACATTTACCATCTGTGTTCCCATTTGTGATGATGTTTTTAAGGATCCTGGCAAGGACCATTAAACTAAGGCAGAGAAGAAGTTAAAGAAGGACTGGATTGATACTCATGCTGAGGTACAGCCAGACTTGGGACATACGTTTAACTGCGATATGCAGCATAAGCAAAAAGCAGACCCTTAACGTAACCTTTGTTCCCACAAGTGGGGAAAAGAGTGGAAGAAGGTACCCCTCACTTTGTTGTAAAACAGGGAATAAACTAACTCCAGAACTGGAGAGGTAGTAGACTAACTAATGGTTCCAGAAAAATTCTGCTCCTAAGTCATGTATCTGGCACATGACATCCCTTTAGCAGGCAGGCAGAGATAGCACCCTGAATAGGATATTACCTAGGTTTTATTGGCCCTCTATCCACAAGAACGAAGCCGAATATTGTAAAGCATGTGCTGAGTGTCAGAAGGAAGCTCAGGCAGGAAAAAGGGATAGAGTATCACTACAACCCATTCCCATTGTGACTAACCCCTTTGACAGGATAGCCATGGATGTAGTGGGCCCCCTGGAAAGGAGCTCCAAGGGTAACTGATTTGTACTGGTCATAGGTGATTACGCTGCCTGCTACCCAGAAGCTATCCCCATGAGAACTGTCACCACCCCAAGAATAGCAGAGGAGCTAACAAAGGTGGTTAGCTGCATGGGAATCCCCCAAGAAATACTGATCAAGGAAGTAATGTTAATGGACACCTGCTAAAAGAATTGTACCGTCTGCTGGATGTGGTAGCAGTGCTTACTTTCCCATACCACCCACAGACTGATGGCCTTGTAGAGAGATTTAATTAGACATTAAAGAGAATGTTGAGGAGGTATGTAAGAGAAGAAGGTTAAGATTGGGAGAGGTACCTCCCCTATTTACTTTTCGCCTACAGAGAAATCCCTCAAGCATCCACTGGTTTCTCTCCTGTTTCATTATTGTATGGGAGGAACGCAAGGGGGCCACTGGATGTGGTTAAAGCACACTGGGAAGAAGGGAAGGAGGTGGGACATCTTAAAGTCATAGAGTACATGACTCAGTTACACAAACGCTTGGTGAGGTATATCAACTTGGTGCACTAGAGCTTAGAACAGAAGCAAGACTTGCAGAAAGAAAGATACGACCAGGGTTTAAAGACTAAAACATTTCAGTCAGGGGACAAGATGTTGTTATGCCTTCCCTCCACACAGAACAAACTACTCATGAAATGGCAGGGCCCCTTCACCATTTTGAGGCAAACAGGAGCAGTGAACTATTAGCTTAGCATGCCCGGAAAGAGACCCGCCCAGAAAATTTACCATGTGAACCTCCTTAGGAAATAGCATGAGAAGCCTAACCCCGGAGTCTTAGAGTCGGAGGTTGCCTATAAAAGGCTAGAGCAGTCAGGACAGTTGGGGGAGATCCAGATAAACCCTGAATTGGAGCCTCAGCAACAAAAATATGTGCAGAGGGTATTGCAAGATTTGAGCTCATATTCGCAAATGTCCCAGGGAGGGCCAAAGGAATTGTGTATACCATAACTTCCACCCAAGACAAGCCCATACACCAAAAGCCCTACAGATTGCCCATGAAGGTGAGGGATGAGGTGATTCAGGAAGTCAAAAAAATGGAGCAGTTAGGCATGTGTGCCCTCAGAGTGTGCATGGTCTTCACCCATGGTCATAGTGGACAAGAAAGAGGGTGGGATACGTCTATGCCTAAATTTTAGAAAGCTTAACAACGTGTCACTGTTTGATGACTACCTAATGCCCCGAATAGATGACATCATTGACAGGCTAGGCAATGTACAGTATATCTCCACCCTTGACCTTACTAAGGGATATTGGCAAATCCCCATGTCACCTGATTCATAACAGGGTTTTAAATAATTGATTAGCAGTTTTTTTCTTGGGACTATGCTAACTGTACAGAAAGTATTTATATAGATTTTCTAGAAGTGCCGTGTTTGTTGAACACAGTGAGGCAAGAGTTATGCATTTTCACAAAGATTTAGCACTTTTATGAGCAAAACGCTAATCAATTTTTAGAGTTAAATAAATCCCTGTTCAAAAGACAAAACCACATTTAGCACCCCAATCGGTTTATACTAGTTTGTCACAGTGCCATTCGGACTACACGGGGCCCCAGCCAATTTTCAGCATTTTATGGACCACATATTAAGACCACACACTGAGTACTGTGTGGCTTATTTGGACGATGTGGTCATATTCAGTCCTGACTGGGAAACGCCCATGATCTTACTTCGAGAGAGCTCTTGCAGTAGGTATTCACATATAGTACTGACCCACCAGACGTCAGGACACCACGGAAAAATTTCTAGTTAGCAGTCTCTGGCTTTCCAGTTCTTTCCTGCAGTCGGATTGTGAAAGTTCCTTGCGGTTGAACAACGCTTCATCAGTCATTCGTCGGTCCTTAAGCCTTCGAACTTTTCAACCTTTTTTCTCTGTCTTTAAGCTTTTATTTATGATTCGCTGTGTATATCATCCCAGACGCCCTCCAAATCGCATAAGAATAAGTGCGACTCGTGTGGTTCCCAACTTCCACACAAGGATGGCCACTCCTTGTGCCTCTTCTGTCTGGGCCCAGACCACCCCATGGAGAAGTGCCAGCACTGCCAGAAATTTAACTCTGCTACCCGCAAAAGAAGGCAGCAGTCCCTGGAAGCCCATACCTTTAAAGAAGAAAATGGCCTCCATGGAGAAGAAGCTAAAGAAACTCAGGCAGTGCGTCCACTTCCCCTGAAGGTCACAAGAAAAAATGCGACAAGGATAAGCACTGGGAGCGGGAACCAGCTTACACAGCAGCTACGACTCCAGACAGAGTTACTGCACTTAAGGTAACATCCCCTCTGGGGAATCGCTCCACTACGGCCGTCTTGGTGGTTACCAAGAAAGTATTGCCCCTGCCATCTGGCTTGCACTTGGGCCCTTCGGGAGCCTCCCTGGCAAAGGAGGCCTCTGCTCCCGTGAAGGCTGCTTCTATCACACGGCCTTCGGGTCAGAGCGGGTCCGGTAAGTCGGACGTCATTCCCATAGACACACACCCGGACAAGGCTGCTAAGCCGCTAGCCCCTTCGGGGGAACGCTAAGCCAAGACTACGCCTGTCAAGGTCGCATCTCCTGCGCGACCTTCCTCAGGCAGGGAGTCTGATAAGTTGGACGTTAGCTACGACACCCGCCTGGATTTGGCCAATAAGTCGGACGCCGGTTCCACCGACTCCCGCCCGACCAAGAAGCCTGCGCTGGACCCTACGGAACAGTCCGACACTCCTTGCTCTCCACAGTGTTCTTAAGTTGCCTTCTGAGGTCCTCGCATCTCCACAGCTGACCCCCGGGGATTATAATCCTCCTTCCCCAGTAGTCACGGGGGATACTGAGATGCTGCCATCAGGGAACCCTCCTTCTGGACCTGATACTCTGACGCTGGATCCTCAGATGCCGGTCCTGACGCTGGCATACCCGACAGCACCTGGCGTCCCCTTACCTGGTGACAGGCCTATCCTTCTGTCAGGTCCTTCAGACCCTGTCGAAGGCATACCCATGCCGGGCCCGACGCCCACAGGGCCAGGGTTACCACCGCCTGGCCCCACCAGCAGGGCCTCTGCCAGGTCCCTCTGCTCCATCAAAGCCCCTGGCACCTGGGTATCTGACACCGTAATATCTAGTGCCACAATACCCGACTCTACAGTATCCAGCACCTCAGTACCTGATGTCGCAGTACCCGACGCCGGGCTTCCCGCCATCAGGTTACAGATACTCCTTCTACAGATATCCTCAATATCCATATCCCCCTCCTCCGCTGCCCACTCCCCAGCTGCCGGCAGATCTGAAGGAGACCCTTGCCTCCTGGTGGGCTGAGGCCAAGGTTCAGCTCACTCATGAGGTCGAGAGTCATCTGCCAACACTGGACCCTGTATAGGATCCCCTGCGTCAGAGACGGGAGACTCCCTCTCCCCTTCCCCACACCAGAGGAGAGCCCTCTGGTGCCCGAGGAGGGGAGGATATGCACCCCAGGGATCTCCCCAAAGGAGCCGTTCCTTCCCCTCATAGGGAGGAGTCTTCCTCCTCTTCATCAGATATGTCTGTGTGACCATGAGCTCATGCCACTCTTGAGGACCGACCTTTTCTTAAATCTGTTGCAACAGTTCTTCTATTTCTAAGCCTAATCTATCCTGTACTATTTCTAGTCCATAAAGTTGGCCACCTGTGGGCACCCCCTTCTCCCTCTCTTGACTATGCTATAGTGTCCTCTTTGATTTTCCTTTTCCCTCTCAGGTCCTCGTACAGGGAGGTTATTGTGGTGACCTCCGAATGTACGTAAAACAGGTTGTGTTTATTGTTGGATTTAGTATGTAATAGCACTATGTTATAAAATACCTTGATGTATATACTCTATGTTTATGAAACCTGTAATGTTGAAAATACCATGGCACTAGGCATTTTTGATAATGGTAAAAAGTACTAGGTGACTGTTACAGAAATTAAGCTAGTTGTGCTATGTAAAAAACACAAGTCTGAAATGTCCTGGTGATTTGCATATAGCCCATGATGCATTGCATTATGGAAGCATGTATGATGTTGTATTTCCTTGAAACTTGATTTGTTGCCAATGCCCTTTAGGATAACCCTTCTTTCAGTGATTCTGCATTGAGGTTCTTTGTTTATAGCTTGTTTTGTTTTTCTTCTTTTTGGGCTCCCACTACATAAGCAAATGAGGCCTGCATAATGGTTATGGGTACATAGAAGCTAGTAAATTGGATCAGAGATCAGTGTCAGTAGGTGCTGGCTAAGTGCAGAGAAAGGACATTCATAGTCTGTTGCTGCAAACTGATGCTCTGAAGAAGGAATATGGCATTGCAGAAGCTTGTTTGTTGTATTTTAAATAAACATCACACAGAGATTGGGTATTGAACCTGAAGTTCGGTGTCTGGTCCATGTGTTATCCCACAACTCCTCCACACCCATCATTTGTTTATCCTTCTTCCACCAATCCTCCTCTTTCCAACCTGATCCTGTCAGCCACCTTTTTTGTGAGTCCCAAATGGGTTAACCCCCATGATGGGTCCTTCAGGGCAGCCTTAACCCTTATAAAGCACAATCCAGATCCTTGGAGGAGGTGCAGTCACTGGTGCAGGAACTGAGGAGGACTCATCTGCAACTGGTCACAGGAGTTTTTCCTGCTGATTTTCTCCTCGAGGGCCACCAATCTTGCAGTAACACACTTGCATGCGCATCTGTTAATATCTGAGGGCAGGTCATTCCCTCGATTATGCTTTCCCTCTGTGCTGCCACACTTCTCCCATTTTGTGTCAGGCAATCAGCAGGACTCAGTGTCCTGAGTTTGTTCCCAAACTGGGTTGCTGGTGTAGTGAGCAGTAGCACTACCAGACTTGCAAAGTCATTGTTTCTGATTTTGACTTGAAGCCTTGCACTTGTCTAGTGGTGTCGACCTTGCTGAGGTAAGCAACAGCATAAAAAGACAAAAAGTGTTAAAAAGAGCAAACATTGATCTACCTCCTTGAGCTCAGAGCCAGAGTTGAACTGCACACATTGAGAAATAAAGAGGTTTGAGATGATGGCTGTGGCCTTCAAGAAGGTTCTCCAGCTATCATGTTATCTCATGACCTCCTTAGCAGCCAGAACCCAATTATGCTTCTCCCAGGCTGTTCCAGATCTGCCTTCTTTGTTTAGGTCCAGATAGACAACACGACCACTATGTTCTACCTGAACAAGCAGGGCAGGAAGAACTCCTTTCCCTTGTGTCAGGAGGCTCTCTGCACTTGGGCAGTAATGCATATCCTGCAGGATAATCTCCTTTGATCCAGGTTGCTGGACAAGGAAAAAAAAACAGCCAGGTCCGAGAGCTGTCACACAAATTGTCCCTGCACCAGGGCATGATATACCAGCTCTTCTCCCAGTTGGGAACATTTCTGGTGGATCTGTTTGGCTTTTTGGGGAACAGAAACTGACTGTTTCGTGCCTATCCCCTTCAGACAGAACTGAGAAGAAGAGTGCTTTCTTTGGGTGCTGGACCCTGGACCTTTTGTATATTTTTACTCCATTCCCCTTAATTCACAAGGTGGTGAAAAAAGCCCAGAAGGACAAGGCGGAGATGATCCTGTTTGCTTCAGATTGGCCCAGGCAGTTCTGGTACAAGGGTCTTCTCAGCCTCAGTAGTGGGTCTCAGCAGAGGTTGCCTCTCCATCCTGTCCTCTTGATGAGACAACAACGGGCATACGTTTACTTACACCTAGACCTTCAGTCTCTTCACCTCTCTTCCTAGTTTCTGATTAGTTAGAGTTCCAAACCTTGGGACTCCTCAGTAGACATTCTCCATGTTGTGGAGGCTTCCCGGAAAGAAGTCAGTTACCAAACCTACTCGTTCAAATAGAAGAGGTTATCACTCTGGTGCCAAGAGAAGGATTTTGATCCTCTTGCCTGCCCATTGGCAACAGTCCTTGACTACCTTTGGTTCCCCTGTCAGTCAGAACTGCAAGCCACAACCATAAAGGTGCACCTGACAGCCATCTTTGCATATTGCACGTGGGTTGGTGTGTCGGTGGTGGCACAGGAGAAGGTGGTTGGGCACTTTTTCAAAAACCTGAATCATTTATCCACTCCGGTGTGTGAATCACACCACCGTGGAACCTACTGCTGGTACTGACTCTGCTTCATGGTCAATCCTTTTGAGCTTATGCATGTGTGAAATGTCACTTTTATCATGGAAGACTGCCTTCTTGGGCCAAAAGGGTGAAAGAGCTCCAGGCACGCTCAATAGAGTCTCCCTGTCTGGTCTTTCACAAGGACAGGGTCATCCCCTGCCCCTATGTGAAACTCCTTCTGACTAGGTTGTATCAGAGTTCCACTGTAACCAGCTGATTAACCTCCTGGTTTATTGTAATAACCCGACCTTGGAAGCTGATCGTAGTCTTCACACCCTGGACCTGCTGAAGGAGCTGTCATATTATAAGAACCACATGGCAGGAGTTTGTGGTGGGGGGCACGCTGTTTTCCACATACAGTGAAACTGCACTTGGCACACCAGCAGTGAAGCTGACGATTGCCAGGTAGAGCACATCCTGCATCGACCTCTACCATAGGCTGACTGCTAAGGGGACACCAAAGGGGCTTATGGCTCATTCAACCAAACATATGATAGCCTATGAGATAGGCGACTGCGATTGGGCACTTTTAAAAAGGGCGACTCAATCGCGGCGCATGTTGACAGGGCTACCGACCACGGAGGGTGACCGGATTGGGGGGTCACTACAGCTACACGTGTGTGGGAGAGTGAGCACACTGAGTGAGGGGCGGAAGGAAGGGAGGGTTTGTGAGGCATGGTGCCATGGTGGGCTGCCAAGCTGGCCTCATGGTGTGGTGGGTGGGTGGGTGGCAGGCTGGGGTTCTGAGGGTGCTGGGTTCGGGTCCGGGCACACATACATTTTGTTGCACCCAGACCCAATTTTGTTTTTTTAGGGTTTTGCACCTCTCTTGACATGCACCCCACTGGAGTTGAGAATCCTTTAGTAGGGGGGTGCAGCACCCCACATAAAAAAGAAAATTATATGTCCCTGGTGCCCTTTTGCTGTGCGCCAGGGGTGTACCGGTGATTTATACTCTCCCTAATGCCTTTCTGTGGTCGCCTTTATGACATGGAACCAGACATACCACTGCCTCAGTGGCTACTTCCAAAAATATCCTTTTTGAAAAGAGATGTAGGGCTGCAACATGGGTGAAAGTACACACAGTCATCTCCCACTACAGCATCGATGTGCTGAGCCGTTGTGATGCTGGTTTTGGGGCCTCATTTCTCCAGTCCCTGTTTATCAAATAGGTATATGAGCCTTGCCCCCTCCTCTTGGATGACTGCTAGGAGTCTATCTGAGTGTGTATAGTGAACTGTAGCCACATTGTAAGAAGTGTAAACTACTGCCAGCCTGGTGGCGCTGAGGGTTGAGGCGCTGGACGCTACACCTCGCGCCACGCTAGCAACCCATGTTCAGGAACAAGCACAGGTCATCGGGGGTCAGCAGGGAAGGAGAAGGATTGAGCGTCCGGAGGACTGCTCTTCTTCTCAGGGGAGGAGGGCTCCAGTGTGCAGGAGGGCTCCAGTGTGCTGGTATCGAATGCCCTCTAGCGGAGGCTGGGGGACAAGACGTGCCGCACCAGGACATGGGGTGGAGCTAGGACAGACGCACGCTCCCTTGTGTCATTGCACGTCCTAGCTCCAAGGGAACTCAATCTACAAAAAAAAATCATCGTCCCCCGTGTATGAGTCAGGCGCGGTGCCAGACCCTTCAGCCTTGACAGTTCTGCTTCGTTGCTCCACTCTGGGTGGGGGCTTCCCGGGTAGGGTTGGATATCAGAATCGGGCAAGCCTGCTCATGGGGCTAGGTGGTACGGTGGCCATAAACTAGAGGGGAAAAAAAAAAAGAAATGTAAACTACTCATCTGTAACTATACAGTAGTTCTACTAGTGGTATACAATTCACATCCGCACAACTCACCTCACCTCTGCTGGCAAGTGACACACAGATTTCCTGTTTCCAGCTTACAAGATCTGATGTCGATGTGGCGAAGTGGAGGATGCTATCATGGGTGGTGTGAGGAGCTTAGCTTGAAGATGTCCAGTGACTCCACTGTTTACTGCTAAATGCTAGAGTGTGGATGTGAACTAGAACTGCTGTTACAGATGAGTAACCTATACTTTTGTTTCAGTGTTGGTAAAAGAGTATGACCTTCTTAAAAAGTAAGACTGGCTAAAATCCACAACCGTGAACTTTTATGAAACCCAGCTGTAAAAGATAGTAACAGATCCAAGGATGTTTGCACCATTCTGTGCCAACTGTAAATGACAGAAAACTAAAAACCTGTTGGTTTGCAAAAACTCTCTTAAAACCTGTTCTGTAGTTTCCAACCTTGTATTTCATGGATTGCGCTTTCAGGCAGCCCTACTTGGTCATAATTTTCAACAGGCTATTCTGGAAAAATCGGTCCCATTCAATTTCTTTATTAATACTGTTATGAAAATGTGTGGTGTATTTTGGAAGTACAGTTAAGTACCATGAATATGTAGAATAAGTTACCACATTTTTGCTAGCCTGTTTGCACAGCAGTACAGCAACCGTAAGTGATGCTGGCAGCCTGGGTTTGGGATCAAGCCTGGGGCATGGGAGGATGGCCAGGAGAGAGGGAGGAGGAGGATCAAGCATCCCAAGGCACGCTCTTCTCCAGAGATGGTGGACAACAGATGTCACCGTGTGAGCACCACCTTGGTGACCACAGGTGGAACTGTCGCAGGCACTGCTTGGGAGGGGAAATGCTGGCTAGTGGCACACGTTAGTATGCTTGCATGCATGTGTGTGTTTGCTTACATACTCTTACCGCTGACATTCCAAGGAAGGAAAAGGGGGGAAAAAAGACCCTGACCGCACCTGGATGACGCAGATCTCTCACTGACCCCACACCAGTTACCTTGCCAACCCCTCATCTTGCATTCGGTATCCGTAAGGGGTTTGGGGGACCCTGTTGGCTGAACTGTGGAGGGCAAACCATGGAAGATGAAAGCCAGGTTAAGTCCAGGAAAAGGCGGGTGATGGGGCTAGTGAGACCAGTTGAAAGGGGACAGGTCTGAGAAAGAGGGACATAAACAATACATAAAAAAATGTATCACATTTTAATGCAGAATCTGAACAATTAAGAAATCCACTTTTAACTGTGTTTATTGGAATGGGACAGTAAGCATAAGCTATAGCCTGAGGATAACTAGCCTTGGAAATCGTGATATAACGCAAGAAGCCAAATTGTTATGAAAAGCACTCACTGTTTGTATACTGTTTACATCCTTACAAAACACCAGACTATATTTAGTCTGAAAAAATGTTTGTTAGAACAGTAGGAGCACTGCCATCATGGGGAAAACCTGCATACTTGACATCAACTGTTTTTGTACAAACATGACTAAATTAAACAAGTGGAACACAAACTCTGCAATGCAGCCAAGAGCTCTATTCACGAGAATCGGATGCTGACAGAAGTGATGTTTTAGAAAGTGCATTCATTTTCAAAGTATTTCTGAAGTATAATTAAATTTAGGACCTGGTCATCGTATTTATTTTTTGGCACACTTCTAAGATAAATCTTATTAATATGTTTCTGCCTAGCTTTGTTTTTTTTTGGGGGTGGGGCTTGTTCAGAAATCTTTTTTTTTTTTTTTTTTACAAGCACTGTTTTTCTTGTTTAGCCTACATACAGTGCTAGACATCCTAATCTTCAGCATTACCACAAAAAAGTTTACCATATTAAGGTACTGCAGAACAGCACTGCCCCTTATGGCAATATTATTCAAAGTAAAACATTAGCTGAAGTGTTAGCTCATTAAATCATACTGCCGTTTGGAGTAAGTGCTGTATTGCAGAGCCTTAATTTGGTAAACTTTTCTTTGGGAAAGTGGAAGATTAAGATGGCTACCACTTACACAAGGGTTGAAGACCCATCAGGATAGGCTGACTCAGTGACATAGAGGGCAGAGGCACCACGCCTCACCTGCGGCCACATTGGCGACCTGGTCACTGGGGTATGGCCGGAGAGAAGAGGATTGAGCATCCGGCGGACTGCTCTCCTCCTCTGGGGAGGGAAGGCTGCAGAGGCTCGGAGGCAGGCAGCCAGGCACAGCAACTGATGATGGGAATGATGGGCCGGCAACGTCTCACACATAGTAGTGTCCATGGGCATGTGTGGACAGCATTGCACATCCATTCCTCCAGGGGGGAGGAAAAGTGGGAAATGGCCATGTGCAGCTTAGAATGACAGAGGCCCCTTGCAGGCTGCACACCAGCAACAGGGCCCTCTTCCCAGAACCGGATCTGTTCGTCAGTGGTAAGGTGCCTACTGTCAACCCCCACCATTGGGGGGCGGGGAGCCTTGGGGGAAGCACTGGGATCTAGGAAAGTCCCTGGGACACCAGGTGACTGGGCTGGGGGGATCGATGAGAAGGCTAAGCCTGCACCGCAGTGGAAGAGAAAAGAGCATTAACTGCCAAAAAAAAAAAAAGCCCATCAGGAAATTGACTCCACAGTCCTTTTTATATACTGTATATAGTTTTTTTTTCTCCCTGCTTGCACACACATTGGTCCCCCTCTGGCCCCAGCTGCCAACCAGCCCCATCCTTCTCTATACATGCCACTGCTGCTGTTTTCCTACAGCTTCATCCCAGGTGACATGGTTTTGAGGGAGGTCTGTGCTCCCCCAATGATCAAGATTTGCTCCTGGCAACTTCTCTGTTTTGCAGGGCCCTGAGTGTACTTCTCCTGTCCTCTTTTTTCTGTGTTCTTTTTTTTGCCTTCTCCTCATGTGGTGGCACCTTAAAGCCGGGCACTGGCCTTGTGCACACACAGTTTACCGTGGTGGAAACAAATTCCATGACTTACCACAGGTGCTATGGCGGCAGACTACAAAACCACACCCTACTGTGCTTTGAGACGCGGCCATCGGCAGCACCTTTCCCATCTGGCCGCCCATACCTCGAGTCTCGAGTTTCTTCCTGAACCCAGTTTGCTGGCTTTGCTGTCTGCAGTACTGCTACTGGGACAACAGGTGGCTCAATTTTTAATCCGAATGTTAGCAGAGTAAGTGACAACACATTTAATTTAATGTAGTTAAAATCTAACCTGCTAGCTGCTAAAAATTTCTCCTAACTTTTGTCTACTGAATATCTACAGATTCTAGCATTTATTAAAGCAACTTAGTTTGTGGTTTCTGTGGTTGCTACATATGGCCCAGATTGGAACCTTGCTGGTAGCTTTAAAGACACAGACTTTTGTCGGACTTGGACTAAATTTGGCAATGATAGTTTAACTTTAGTTGTCTTCCTCACATTTACTTTGTCATAATGCCAGTGAGGCAGCATCATGATCAAGGGTTTGAGTCACACTAAGCGCTTAAAAGCAAAACTCCTTTGTGCATGTGTTATTACTTATTTTTTTCTAAATGCAGAGAGACATTTATTTCATCCCTTTACACATATATATAAAAAACTGATTTGAAATGGTGGATTACACCCCCAAAGATACATTGGCAGTCAGAAAGTAAGGATAGTGTTAAACACCCTTAATGGACACCACCATGGCTTGATAGGATTAGATGGCAAATAGTACAGGGCAGAATTCCATGGGCCATGTTTGAAGTTATCCTTACTTTTTGATTTCCCAGCTACTGAGGTTGTGAATTTCCACACTTATCCTCTGGTCTCCATATTTGTTGGCAACAGCTCCTGAGGGTTTCAGAATCTCAGCTGTACTGACTTAATTTTGCATGTATTCTGGCTTTGATTAATTGCTAACATTTTGGTTATATCTTTAGATCTAGCCATCTAAATGTGACCAAACCTAGTAAGACATACCTTAGCACTGTCACAAGTTTTCACAATATCAGCTGCTGCTACATAACTGAATTATGGCTTGCTAATATTATTAGTTATAATTTTTGGCTATATCTTCAAACCACTTATTCAACAGTGATCAGCCTTGGTATAACTATTCATTAGCATCAGTTCTTGACAGTTTCAGAACCTCAGCTGTGCTGTCGTAACTGAGCATAAATTCTAGTGTGTGGTTTGTTGTTACATTTCTGGCTGTGGCTTGAGATCTAGTTATCCAAATGGGATTAAACTTGATATGGACTTGTCTTAGTACTATATTTCAGTTAGAACTATTGCATGTGTTTCAATCTAAGTTGTTCAACTACTTCTGAATATAGGTCAGGGTGACCTACTTGCTCCACGTTTCTGCCACCTCACTAGTGAGGCTGTTAAAGAGTTTATCCTGGAATATACATGTTTACCCTCTCCCTTTCAGACGCATTCAACTCTAATACAAATTCTTACAAACATTCCTTACCATCACTTATTCACACGTTGTAGGATAATTATGTTATTGATATATTTCTCATGTTTACATAATTGTTGTTAATTACCTTCCTTTTCCATGCTTTCCTTTTTCCCCAGAATCTGTTAAGAGCTAGTGTTCTGTATTGCATTATAAGTAAAAAGTAAAATATATTGTCTGATTTTTGCCAAATAAAATATTGTACCATATTTAGTTAGTTGTAATGCTAACAGCAGCAGTCCAGCAGTAATATATAAAATTGCATCATCTCCATCCAGAGCTGTTGCCCTGGTGTTAGAACTGGGTACTAACAGAATTTATAACATGGGTTAAGGAAAGGGGGAATGCTCACTGGCCAAACAGCATCACCTGACTGTAGATTAAATTCATTATTTAATCCACAGTTGGGGTAAGATGGTGCAGGATCTGCACAACAAGGACATATAGGGAGGACCTCAATATGTACACATTGGAACAGAGACAGGAGAAGGGGGATATGATTGAGACTTTCAGATAACTTAAAGACATAAATAAGGTGGAAGGGGAAAGCATCTTCCAGTATAAAAGTACAATAGAACTAGAGGTCATGACATGACATTGGGGGGGGGGGGGTCGCATAAAGGGTAACATGAGAAAGTTATTTTTTTACAGAGAGGGTGGTGGATGTGTGGAACGCCCTGCCTCAGGAGGCAGTGGGAGTACATACAGTGGAGGGATTAAAGAGGTCATGGGATAGGCACAAGAGACTCCTACACAGGAGGGCATAGCTGAGGCTGCTGACCTAGTAGAGGCAGCGGGAACAATTTGATAAATTGGGCAGACTGGATGGGCCTTGCAGTCCTTTTTTGCTGTCAGTTTCTATGTTTCTGTGCTACACATGTATGTTGTACTGTTTTGCTTTTAGTTTTTTGATTATGCTCCTTGATATATTGTATTTGCTGTGTATGACTTACCCCTGGAACACATCTGGAAATGAGCGGTTAGCACCTCAGAATGTCTTTCCTGGTGAAACTTTTGATAAAAAATAAACAAACTATAAACAAACTAAAATGATCCAGGGCCAGCAGGGCAATACCTATGGGGAGAGTCTCGGGGGCTCAACGTAGTCTCTTGAGGAAAGAAGGAAGGGGGGCATGATTGTGACCTTCAAATACCTTAAAGGTATAAATTTGGTGAGTTCTGAGGGCCTCTTCCACCTTGGTGGGAGCAGTGCCACTAGGAGGCACAGCCTAAAGCTGGTGGAAGGTTCAGGAGGGAGATGAGGAGGTACTTTTCACCGAGAGGGTAGCAGCTGAGTGGAATAAGCTGCCAGAGGAGGTGGTATCCCTAAAAACAGTAGACAGCTTCAAGAGGTGATAGGTCAGGGTGAAAGGGAAACTTGCAGGTAGAGAGGAGTGCATGTGGGGGGAGGGTGTAGTCGAAGGTCAAGAGGGAAATGGGGAGGGGGCACTTCCCTCTGTAAACACATAGGGAACTGCACACTCAAGCAGATTAGTTAGACTGTAAGGTCTTTATCTGCTGGCATGTTTGTATGTAAACTTATCTTATGACTGCATGGGACTTTCTCTGCTATTTCTGGATCAGCAGTAAAGGTCAGTTAGACCAGAGACTTTTTCTTTGGACTACTCTTTTCATTAAGGGAGTCATGGAGGCACACCAACATACTAGCATACTACAGTGCCAGCAGAGTAGGCCTAAAGGTCTATTGAGACTGCTAGAAAATCAGCACCCGATCAAAACACCGTTGCTGGCCTCCCCACCTCCCCCACAACTCCCCCAGGCCTCACCTCCCAATCCGGCATTCTTCAGTTTTACCTTCACCTTATATCTGTCCCAGCCCCTCTTGAATCCCTCCACTGTGTCAACAGCCACCAGCTCCGCAGGTAGTGCACTCCATGGGTCCACCACTCTCTCGGTACAGTAGCATCTCCTTGTCTCCCCTCTAAGCCTCCTGCCAACCAGTCTCATGGAATGGCCCCTGGTAGCCCCCTCCTCCCTCAACGGGAAGACCCTGATTGGGCTGGCCCTGTTCAATCCCTTAAGATATTTAAAGACCTTGATCATATCCCCTCTATCCTTTCTCTCCTCCAAGGAATACAGGTTCAGCTCCTCAAGCCGCTCCTCATAGGTTCTCTCCCCCAGGCCCTGTATCATCCTGGTCACCCTCCTCTGGACCCTCTCCAGGAGTGCAATGTACTTCTTTAAGTACGGGTTCCAAAACTGCACACAGTACTCCAGGTGCAGTCTGACTAGGCAGTTATACAGAGGGAGAAGCACCTCATGTTTCCTCTAGGTTATCTCCCTTGCTATGCACCTGAGCATTTTGTTTGCTTTAGCCGCGGCCCTCCTGCACTGCTCAGACTTGTTTAGTTTGGCATCCTCAACCACTCCCAGATCCTTTTCCTCCCCTGAGACCTGCAGTTTCTCCCCATTCAAGAAGTACTCATGATCTGGGTTCCTAACCCCCAAGTGGAGAACCCTTCAGTTCTTGGCATGAACCCCAACTTCCAAGTATGTGACCATCTCTCCAGAGTCTCCAGGTCCCCCTGTAGGGCTCTTCTACCCTCCCCTTCTACCACCGCCCCCAACTTTGAATCATCGGCAAAGAGGATCATCTCACTCCTGATACCGACCCTGATGTCTGAGATATAAGTGTTAAATAGGAGTGGGCCCAACACCGACCTTTGAGGTACCCCACTAATGACTCTCCTTGGGGATGACACCTCCTCCCAGTTAGCCAGTTCCCTATCTACTTCACCATCCTATCCCTCACCCCCATTCCCACCAGCTTGTCCAGCAACCCAGGGTGTGGCACAGAGTCAAATGCCTTGCTGAAGTCTAGAAAGAGGATATCAACTGACCTTCCCTGGTCCAGCGCCCTTGCACCCAATCATAGAACTCCACAAGGTTTGTCTGACACGATCTGTCCTGAACGAAGTCATGTTGATGTTCATCCAGATTGCCCCATGACTCCAGGAACACCTCCAGCCTCTCCTTCAAGATGGTCTCCATCATCTTGCCCATCACAGATGTCAGACTAGCAGGCCTGTAGTTACCTCTCTCCTCCCTTGAGCTTCTTTTGTCTATTGGCACTACATGAGCCATCCTTCAATCCTGAGGGACCCAACCCATCTGTAGGGAGGAGTTAAAAGGTTCTGCTGGAGGTGCATCCAACATCTCCTTTAGCACCCTGGGATGGAGGCCATCCGGGCCCAGTGCCTTATCCGTTCTCAGGGACCTAAGGGCCTCCCTCACCTGACTGATACGAATTTCAGTGTCAGTGAGCTCCCCCCCACCTCATTCCTATTCCCCCCCCCCCATGGTGTTGTCCCTGCATCATCCCTAGTGAATACCGAGGCAAAGTATTTGTTAAGCACCTCTGCCAGCTCCCTAGCCACTTCAGAACAACCATTTCCTGACCTCAATCAGCTAAACTGCCCCTTCACTTTCCTCCTTTCCCTGATGTACCTAAAGAACCATTTTTCCCCATTTCTGATCCCCTGCGCCAGCCTCTCTTCCATCCTCACTTTGGCCAATCTGACCACGCTGGTTACGTTTTTGGCTATCCTATCGTACTCCTCCTTATCCGTTTCCCCTTGTGAGTGCTTGTATCTTCTATAAGCAGCTCTTTTCTTCCTAACCACCTCCTGGACCTCCCTGGTCCACTAACTTGGTTTTCTGGCTCTACTGAACTTGTGACGGACCTTTGTGCAAGCCTTGGTAGCTTCCAGAAGCCCTCCTTTAAGAATTTCCTACCTGCCCTTTGTATCGATATCCAGTCTGATCCCCTCCAAGTGCCCCCGTAGGATCTTCTCCATACTCTTGAAATCCACCCCACTAAAGTCCACCACCTCTGTTTTTGTGCGACCCCCCCGAACCAGGGAAAACCAGACCGTGGCATGACCGCCCCCGCCAGATGATCCCCTATGACTAAATTCCTAACCAGTTCACTATTGAACAGGACCACATCCAGGATGCTACCATTTCTTGTTGGGTCAGTCACCAGCTGGGATAGGAATGTGTCCTGGAAGATGTCAGCAAGCACTGCTCTCTAGCTGATGTAGATGCCATGGTGCCCCAGTCAATCCTTGGCATGTTTAGTTACCCAACACCACAGTTTTACCCTCCCACAGTGATCCCTTAGGTTCGCCACCAGTCCCTCCTCTAGCTTATCAGCCTGCATGGGCAGTCTATATACCACCCCCAGATAAACCTTCTTTCCCCTGGTTGCCTGCAGGGTAGCCCATGTCTCTACATTTCCCCTTGCCCCCTCCACCTGGCTTGTTTCAGTGCCATTTCTAATGCGTGCCACCCCACCTCTCCTGCCCACAGCCCTGTCCTTCCTGAACACCGTGTACCCCATCAGGTTGTGATCCCAATCATGCCGAGGAGTGGCCCATGTTTCAGTGACTGCCGCTACGTCCACATCTCCCTCAGCATTTCCTGAAGCTCGGGCATCTTATTTGCCATGCTCCTGGCGTTTATAAGGACCACCATCCATCCCTGCCCTTTTCCCTCACCTGTCACACCAACCCAGGTTCCCCCAGCAAATTGCAAGCACCCGCTCCCTTGCTCACTGTCTGTTGCCCCTGATAAGCACTCCATCCCCCCTTCTGGGGAGAGACATCCAAGTTCTTCGTTAGTGTGCCTGCCAGCAGTGACCCCCAGTCCCAGTCCTCCCCCCCCTTCACAAGTTTAAACCCCCACCTAGCTTCAATGAACTCAGCCAGTTTTAGTTTCAAAACCTCCTTGCCCCCACACTTAGGTGGAGCCTATCCCTAGCGTACAGCCCCTTGTCCTCCCAAGTTGCACCCCAGTCTCTCACCAATCCATAACCCCTAGCCACACACCATGCTTTGAGCCATTTATTAACCTCCACAATTTTTTGCTTGTTTTCCACACTAGCTCTAGGCACTGGGAAGGCCTCAGAATGAGACTGTGCAACCCACCACATGACACACCCTGGCTAGCTCTCAAAACCATTCCTGTATCTCCTCCACACTATGATCCTCTATGTCATTAGTGCCTAGGTGCACTAATACTGTATGTTAGGGGATCCCCCACATTCCCTCACTAGAGCATAGACTAAATGCTTGGCCTCGTGTACAGTCAAACAAAAATACTCTTGACCTTGACTGCACAGCCTTGCCCTTCACTTCGCCCTTCCCACTTAATGCCCCTGATCATGGAGTCCCCTAGCAGGAGCACTTTAACCTCTGCTTTTCTCTTGAGCCTAGCCCACTCCTCTGCCTCCTCCCCCCCACCTTTCCATTTCCCATGTCCTCAACATTTATTTGGCTACTAATGGACGACTTTACCCTCCTATCCCCACTATTTACCTTGTCCGACCATTTCTCTCCCTGCCCCCCCCCACCCGCCTCTTACCCGGTCCACCTCAGTGGCACCTCTCATTAGCAAGAGGCCTCTCATACCATCCAGGGACTCTTGCTTCTACCCCCATCATCCTTTTACTGCTGCCCCCACACCTACCTCCTGCTGGTCACTTCCCCTGTGTTCCATGTTCCCTCTTCACTATCCCCTCTTCATCCCTCCCCAGGCAATCCCGACCCCCCTTCTCGTGCCGTCCCTGGCCCGCTATTAGTCCCAGAGCTCATGCTCACAACCCTCACCTCACTTTCTACCTCCTTCTCATTCCGTACACTGCTGTCAGGGCCCTCCACGTCATCTGAGGCCACTCCTGCCATGGTGTGTGCCAGTGGCAAGTACCTATTTGAGACCGTGATCCTCCCCCCAGAAGGTTGCCTACCAGTGCTCCCCTTCCGAGAGCTGAGCCTGCCTTGGTCCTTGGAAACCCTCTTGTCTGCCTACTCATAGCCCCCACTGTCCGCCATCCTTCACCCACCTCCCTGTCCTCACTCCTTGACTCGACCTCCCATCCCTGCCCCCAGGGCTGGCTAGACCTACCATGATTTCTATTGGCCCCCATCCTCTTCTTCCTGCATTTTTTAGGTGCCTTCCCCCTTCGATTTTCTGTGGATACATGCCTCCCATCCCCTGCACTCATGACTTTCACCCACCTGTCATCAGTTCATATCTGAGCCTGCATAACTCAGCCTCCAAACCCATCAACCTGGCACATATAGACAGTGTCCTAGCCTCCACAGTGTAATATAGAAACATAGAATTTGACGGCAGATAAGGACCGCTTGGCCCACCCAGTCTGCTCATTTCTCTACCTACTGGATAAGCTGCAGATCCTAGTTAACCAGCAGCCTACTTCTTCCTACCCCCACCCCCCAGAACTGCCTTATGACTATCCCATGCATGCTTGAATTCCACCACTGATTTGACTCCACAGCCTCCTCCGGAAGGCAGTTCCATGCATCCACAACCCTCTCTGTGAAAAAATACTTCCTTAAATTACCTCTGAGCCACCCCCCTCTATCTTCAAATTGTGCCCTCTTGTTCTTGCACACCTCTTTTTTTGAAAGATGCTACCCTCTTGGACTTTGTTAATTCCCTTGAGGTACTTGAAAGTTTCTATCATGTCCCCCCCCTCTCCCTCCTTTCCTCGAGGCTATACATATTAAGCTCTGTATTCATGGACATTGCAGCCCCACAGCCACTGCAGCCCACTAGCCTGCTTCCCCCCATCCTATAAATGAGGCATCCTTCCAGATGTGACCCTGCACAGGCCAGCTGCCCCTACCCACCTCCCCCGATGCACCACCCTCCCCCCCATGCCAGTTCCCTCTAACAGGACCCCAACCTGCTGCAGCCATGTGATCCTGGTCTCCTCTAGGGTACCTACTATTGACCCGTGGCCCCCCGCTTGCGGAAGCAGATCTAGCCAAATCAGTGTAAATCAACATGAAGCAATACGATATATAGCTAGAATCAAAAGTACTGTCTACTAATTTGTTTCAGCAAATTAAACCTGAAAGACAGTTTGCCCAGAGATTCAGCCCAGATCCCACCCCAGACCAAAACAGCTCAAGTCAAAACAGCCCCAATAGCAATTGAACATGCCTATTTACAGCCAGCCCAGTGGCGCTGAGGGTTGAGGCGCTGGACGCCACACCTCGCGGACGCCCGCGACCCGGGTTCGGGAACAAGCCCGGGTTGCCGGGGCTCGGCAGGGGAGGGAGAGGATTGAGCATCCGGAAGACAGCTCTCCTCTTCTGGAAGGGAGGGGAGTTCCTGCTCAGCGCTTGGCTGGCCTCTGGTGGAAGCCAGAGGCACAGCAAGCGCTGGAGCATAGAGAAGGGGCGGGGAGTGGCAGATGTCGGTGGCAACACCTTGACATCAGGGTGCTAGCTACTCCCTAAAACAGGGGAAAATGCCCTTCAGCTCTGGCAGAGATTGAGCACTGGAACTTGCCCTCGATTTGACGCCACCCTCCGGCACCCAACCGACCTACGTCACCAGAGAAGTTCAGGGTGTTGGGGCCCACCTTGTCCCTGCCCAGGGGGTAAACCACAGCTACATGGGTGAAGGAGGGTTGACCAGGTAGAAGCGGACCATAGAGGGATGACTCCTAGGTGCTCCTGAGGGAGACCAGAACTGGAGGGGAGAGGAGGAATAAATAGAAAGTAAAAAAAAAAAAAAAAAGAACATGACTATTTAGTACAAGAAAAAGAAGCCTACAGACAATTTGCCCAAAATGTAGATCAAACTAGCAGCCAGTTCACCCAGAAATTAACCCAGCCAACGCAGATTACCCTTAATTTGGCTCACCACATCAAGCCAACAAGTCATTTATACATGAAGACAGCTGGCAGCAGACTGCTTCAAAAACAGTCATCTAGGTACATGACATGCTCTTTCAGTGCACTCGGTCCAATGTAATGATCCAAGTGAACAGCCCTTTTGTGAGGGTTGCAGTCAGTCTTCCTGGCCAATCCCTGATTCCTAGTTGATACTGGCTCCTCCTCCTCCCACCTGCATTTAACAGAAGTCAAGGCTGGTCGGACGGGACAGAAACCACCACCCAGCTCCTGGCACAGTCAACAGCTCCCTCTGAGTTGTGGCTGGCCGCTCAGCTTTTAAAGCCAGCTGCAAACTCAAATCCTCACGCCGCGGCCCTTGATTGGGTGGGCCATCCTCTTCAGCCACCAATGCGGCCAACCAGCAGCCTCCTCCGCACCGGAGTGGTGTTGCGCTCTTCTGGTTCCTCCTGGTGGCCGCCGCCAGCGTGGCAAAAACCACCACTCAGCTCCTGGCGCAGTCGACGGCTCCCTCTGATTTGCAGCTGGCCGCTCAGCTTTTAGAGCCAGCCACAAACTCAAATCCTTGCTCCGCGGCCCCGATTGGATGGGCCGTCCTCTTCAGCCACCAATGCGGCCAACCAACAGCCTCCTCTCCGCCGGAGCAGCGGTGCACTTTTCTGCTTCCTCCTGGTGGCCGGGCCGATGCGGGTAAAACCACAAGCTGCCTTGGTACAGTCAATATGCTACGATCAAGCTGATGGTCCTCAGCCTTCCCCAACTTGCTTTAGAACTTTTTTCCTGTGCTGAGAGTTGATCCCCATTTCCAGACACCATTACATCTGAATCTGATATAATCTGGGTGAAAATATTTCTTCCTTTATTTTTCTAAAAAAGATTTGGCTATTAGGTACTTCAAATGTGTATTGTCTGATGGCCTAGAAATGCATTGAAAACTTTTTTTTTTTTTTTTTTGTCTTGGTACTCTGTCCTGGTATTTTTAGTTTTAGTAGTACATTGTTAAGTTTGATCTTTAAAGCAGCAGTGCAATGAAAAAAGTTATTCCAAAAAGTTAATTTTCTGCTCTGGTTATGAAAAATATTGGCAAAACTGGATTTGGGTTTTCTGGATGCCTCCTATGCTGTGTCCTGTACATTTGCATGTTTAGTCTGCATTTGTACCCTCCTTAGGTCCTCAATATTGTTTCTGTGCAGAAATGAGGTGTCCATCTTTTTTTCTTGAGAAATAATTACCTTAAAACTTTCATAAAATTCTTAAATGATAATGAAAACTGAAAATTTTACCTCCAGCATAAACTGGAAGACATCTGGCATTGATTAGGAAGGAAAAAAGTGGGGTCAAATTTTAGCCCATTTCCGTTGCAGAGCTACTTTTAACATTATTAGTCCTGTTGCAGCAGTTTGTTTTTTCCATACGTGGAAACTATGAGAATGTTTAGGTGTGCAAGTTAATGTGACTCATGCGGAATTTTGAAATTCATTATTGCGACATTGGGCTTATAAAAGGCTTAACAGGCTGATCAACAGACATTTTATTTCAAGGTTTTAAGCATTATTAGCTCTGCTCATGCAGGTGCCTTATGGTTCTTTATTCTTGTGATTACCTCTCTCCTCCAGCTCACTCATACTATCCTCATTGGCGTGTATCAGGGCCTTGTCACTGCCACTATTTTTGTCTACTTAGCCAAAGCTTTCGACACTGTAACCCATTCCATTCTCCTGGACAAGCTTAAGGAACACCTTTCGTGGTGTGAGTGCTCATGGCCACGAAGGACCCTTACCTGGCTCTGATTTCAACGCAGTGAAAAAACATTTTTATATGCCGGCATTTTCGGGAGCGAAGGGATCGTATTTTGGCTCCGAGGAGCCGCTCTGCTGATCCGTTCCACTTCCCAGTTTAGAGACACGCCCCCACACTGTTCCATATTCTGACATCATAATGTGCTTGCAGGAGAGGTGTGCGCCTTAGGCATGTTTGGAGCACATCACCCACACAAGCACATTGTGATGTCAGAATATGGAACAGCGTGGGGGCATATCTCTAAACTGGGAAGTGGAAGAGATCAGCAGCTCGGCTCCTCGGAGCCAAAATGTGATCCCTTCGCTCCTGAAAATGCCTGCATATAAAAAAGTGTTTCTTTCATTACATCGAACTCAGAACCAGGTAAGGGTCCTTTGTGGCCTTTGAAGGGTATTCTGTAACAGAGCATGAAAGGTGCTCTTTAACGCAGCTGGACTCTCAGCTTCACCAGTTAAGTGGTTCCATTCCTATCTTAAAGGCAGGTCGCAAGCAGTCCACATGGGAGACTCCCTCCCTGCTCCTTATCAGCTCAGGAGTCCCCAAGGATTTGTCCTTGGTCCAGTTCTTTTCTCCACTTTTCTAAATGACCTCCCCAATACCTGCTCCTTTGTGTCCATTCATATATATGTATGCAGATGATACAGTTCTCTTTTCTTCTGGCTCCTCTGCCTCTGACCTCACAAACCAGCTCCAGCTGGACTTTAACAACATCCAGCTCTGGTTCTGAGAAAATCACTTATCCCTCAGTGCTAAGAAAACAGTCTGTATGATTTTTAGCACCAGACAGATGCTTGCTAGCGTCTTCCCACTTCCCTCATTTCATATCTTTGATGGTTCAACTACCTCGGAGTCTAGCTGGATCGTCACCTTGATTTTTTTTCTGTTCATGTGGATGCTATCTACAAGAAGCTCCACCCCAAGCTGGGGACGCTATACAGAAATAAGAGAAGCATTCTGCTTCCTGCATGCAGAGAAATCCTCATGAAGATGGTTTTCACCATATTTGACTACGGAGACATTGTTTATAGTGCTGCTCCAAAGTCCACTTTTGTTAGACTGGACTATCTCATTCACTCCTCCTGTCATTTTACCCTTGACAAACCCCTGGGTAAGCCCCATTGTGTGCTGTACTCTTCCCTCTACCTCCCCTCTCTTGATGCCTGGCACCTTAGCATTTTGCTTCCTTAATCTCCAAATACTGGTCTGGCTCTCTCCCCTCGTATCTTGCTTCTCTCTTCTCTTCCCCTCTTTTTCCTCATGCTCCCTTCACAATGCTTGCTCTATTGCTGTCCCTCAAACGAAGTCCACTGCTGGCCAAGCTGTCTTCTTGTTCCACTTCCCTAAACTGTGGGGCTTTCTTCTCCCGTTTGCTCTGCTCCTTCCTTTCCTGCTCTGAAATCTCGCCTCTGTGAGTTCTCTGTTCATTCCCACAGTTGCCTCAGATGTTGGGGTGAACTTCTATTCACCTGCAGGCTGCAACACACACCAGCATTGACACCAGCACTGCCCTGCTCCCCTAGTATGAGTCATTTATTTATTTAGTTTTTGTTGACGGGGTAAGTGCACTAGACAAATTCTTGCCTATTTTCAGGCATGACTGGGGGGGGGATACAGATGAATACCAACTGATCTTGAACCAGATTAAGCTGTTGGTGGTATTTTTAGTGAATGTTGATATCTCCCTGTTCCTTATTTTGTGTTGTTTAAATGTTCTTTTGCCCATTCCACAATTTACTGTTTGGCAATTTATTGTTAAGTGTTCTTGAAACTGTATTTTTCGATATACTTATTTCCTTATTATTGTATTATATTATAGATAGTACATTGTTCTCCCCACCGGACGCATCTGGAAACAAGCTGATCCCAACTCAGTATGTCTTTCCTGGAAAAATCTTGATTTAGTAGTTGCCGTATTGGTCCTTGCAAGAATAGATCCAGAAGCAAATGATTTGATACCTTTTAATGGACCAACATAGATGTAACAACAAGAACAAAGTGCTCTAGCTTTCGGACCAACCAGTCCTTCTGCAGAAGCTCATGGCAGTTGTTTAGAAAATACAATACTTATAACAGCTAGATAATGCAGAGAAAAACAGAAAAAAATCCCCATTGGTTTAAAATACTCATTTAAAAAAAACTAATATTATCAATTTATATTTATATTATTTATATAGTCCTGAGGTTTTTGTAATTTCTTGGGCCTTTTATTTAGCTTGAGAATACAGCTGGGTGACATGTCTAGCTAGGTTTTACATCACACAGTGTGCACTGATGTTTTTAGACAACTTTACTGGTATTCTTGTCTTTAATGCATACATTGTAATTTCATGAGCCCTATAACTATCTTAGTTTGTCTAAGCTGGGTGGGGTTGCCTTTCAGTAATCACATCTTATACTGACTGTGACACTCATGGCTTGTTTGGGAGTTATCTGCTTCAGCAGTGTTATCTTATGTCAATTAAATTTATGTGCAGTAGGATTCTTTATGTTTGTTGCACCAAGCATCTTAACCCAAGGTTCATTCGGACTGAGGGCAGTATTGTACTGTTTAACTTCTCTGACATCATCTTGTTTTTTTTTTTTGTTTTTTTTAAATGAGTATTTTAAACCAATGGGAATTTTTTTCTGTTTTTCTCTGCATTATCTAGCTGTTATAAGTATTGTATTTTCTAAACAACTGCCATGAGCTTCTGAAGAAGGACTGGTTGGTCCGAAAGCTAGAGCACTTTGTTCTTGTTGTTACATCTATGTCTTTCCTGGAAAAACTTTTGAAATAAATATACAAACATTACTAATGCAGCTTAATGGGGAACCTCTTATGTGATAACAGATGAAATTGGCAGAATGTATCCTAGAACAGGTACCTCTGCGTACTTGTGGAAATCGTTGTGCTGTGGAATATGGGAAGGACAGAGGAGGCAAAAAGATAGCAGGGGGATGATAAAATGACAAACTGCAGGACATGGAAGGCCATGTATACCAATGCCCATAGCCTAGGGAATAAAATCCCAGACCTGGTGGCTTTGATAAGAGGCTGACCTGGACATTGTAGCTATTACTGAAACATGGTATACTGGAAACCATGACTGGGATGTAGCAGCACCAGGTTATACTCTGTTTAGAAGAGACGGGGTTAAAAAGAAAGGTGGGGTGGCTGTTTACATCAGGAGAGTATTAGGGCGACTGAGGTACAGGGAATTCGGGGGGGGAGTGGAAGTACTTTGGGTCACCCTTGCAATGGACAGCAGCACTGCTATTCTCACAGGCGTGATATACGGACCTCCAGCACAGGGGGAGAAGGTGGACAGGGTTCTAATGGAATCCATCCACATGATGGCAGCTAAATGGGAGGTGCTGCTGGTAGGTGATTTCAATCTGCCAGATGTGGATTGGAGCATCCCAGCTGCTGCCTCAGCCAGGAGCAGGAGCATCCTGTACTCTGTACAAGGGCCAGGCCTCAGGCAGCTAGTGCTAGAGCACACCAGAGAAGGTGCAGTTTTGGACCTGGTACTCGCCAGTGGGGACAGAATTGAGGAGGTCAGGTTGGCGAACACCTGGGATCCAGTGATCATCGCACGGTGGCAGAGTAAAGTCACACAGAGGCGAGAGTCCAGGATTTCAGGAGGGTGGACTTTACTAAGATGGGGATATGTCTCAAGCATGCCCTAGCAGGGAGGGACAAATTGGGGGGGGGGAGTGAGGTGCAGTGAATCCATCTGAAAGGAGCCATAGTGGAGGTGACAAACCTTTGCATTAGGCAAGTAAACAAGGGCAAGAGAAAGCCACTATGGTTCTCAAAGATAGTGGCCGGGAAGGTAAGGGTGAAAAAGATAGCTTTCAGGAAATACAAGGAAACACAGCTGGAGGAGAACAGGGTAGTGTATCTGGATAAACAGAATGAGTCGGGGAAAGCAGTCAGGAGCGCAAAGGCATAAACGGAGGAAAAAATAGCATAGGAGGTAAAGAAAGGAGACAAGACTTTTTATAGGTGCATTAGTGAAAGAAGAAAACCAGGGGTGGGATAGTAAGGTTTAAAGGGGCAGAAGGAAAGTGTGTGGAAGGGGACCTGGAAAAAGCATCAATACTGAACAAATATTTTTGTTCTGTATTCACAGAAGAAGAAGGTAAGGGGCCATAGTTAAGCAACATGAACAAATATGGAAGGGAGATGGACACCAGTCCATTTACAGAAGAGAGAGTCCTAACAGAACTCACAAAACTGAAAGTGCACAAGGAAATGGGACTGGATGGGGTACATCCTAGAATATTAATGGAACTACAGGAGGTGCTGGCGTCACCACTGGCAACACTGTTCAATGAGTCACTCGATACAGGAGTGCTTCTGGAGGGCTGGAGGAGGGCAGATGATGTCCCTCTTCACAAAAGTGGCAGTAGGGAGGAGGCTGGAAACTATAGACCAGTCAGCCTCATCTCAGTAGTGAGGAAGATTATGGAATCACCACTTAAAGGATCGTGGAACATCTTGAGTCCAGTGGAGCACAGGATCCGAGACGACATGGATTCCACAGTGGTAAGGTCATGTCAAAAAAATCTAATTGAATTTTTTGACTGGCATGGGCTAAGATGGAGTGGATCAGGGGTGGGCGGTGGATAGCCATACCTGGATTTCAGTGAGGCCTTCAATACTGTTCCACATAGAAGACTTGTGAACAAGCTGGGCTGCCTGGGAGTGGGTCACAAGGTGGTAAACTGGGTTAGGAACTGGCTGAGTGATAGAAGACAGAGGGTTGTGGTAAATGGTGCTCAATCTGAGGAAAGGAGGGTGACCAATGGGATGCCACAGAGATCAGTTCTGTGTCCTGTCCTGTTTAATGTCTTCACAAGTGACATTGTGGAGGGGCTGGTGGGGAAGGTGTGCCACTTTGTGGATGACACTAAGAACTGCAACAGGGTGGACAAAATGAGGAGGGACCTAGATAAACTGGAGGAATGGTCCAGAGTGTGGCAGCAGAGATTTAATGCGAAAAAGTGCAAAATCATGCATTTGGGGCACAAGAACCCAGAGGAAGATTACATGATGGGGTTGGGGGGAGAAACTGATGGTCACCAGACAGGAAAGGGATTTGGAGGTAATCATATCTAATGACCTAAAGGTGGCTAAACAATGTGCTAAGGCTGTGTGGAGAGCTAGTGAGATGTGGGGTGTATAGTAGTAGTAGATTTTATATAATTTGTGCACCCTTCCCCCAAAGGTTCACGGAGCCCTTACAAATATAAGCAAACAATAAACATGAAACATGATTAATGATTTCAGTAAAATCCGTTATAAAAAATTCCTCCAAGACAAATTTCTAAAAATATAAATAGTTCTGCTAATCATGAATCAAAGGCAGCTTGAAATCAAAAGGTTTTCATACACCCTTTTAAAACTCTCCAGGGATGGCACCTCCCGGAGGTAACCCGGTAGAGGATTCCAAAGAATTGGGTCCGCAGCCTCAAAGACCCAATCACCTGAAAATATTAATCTCATCCTGGGCACTTCCAGAAGAGCCTCCCCAGTTGATCTAAGGAATGACAAGGGGTATAAGGATGCAGGAGCTCTTTCAGGTAACCCGGACCAAACCTGTGTAGGGTCTTATAGGTCAAAAGGCCTATTTTAAAGGAGATGCACCAACGCACTGGCAGCCAGTGCAGTTCACGCAGAACCGGCGTTATATGACAGGTTCTTGGCAGACCGTCCAAAGCCAGGCTGCAGCGTTATGCAGCGGCTGCAGGCACCTCAGCACACCTCCGCTGACCCTGAGGTAGATGGCATTACAGTACTTAAGCCTGGAGGTGACAAATGCGTGTATTAGGGTGGCCAGGTCTTCAGGAGGGACAAGGGACTTAATTCGGGCGATGTTGCAGAGATGGTAAAAACCAACATGGGCAACAGCTGACACCTGAGACTCAAGTGTTAGCCTACTGTCAATAACAATGCCCACATTTTTAACCCTAGGGGAGGCCTCTAGTTCAGTCTGGCCAATAAAAAGCCCTGGTCTTTCCCCAGAGGGCCCCTGGCCCCCCTTTTGACCCGGCTCCACCACCAATACCTCGGTCTTATCTGGGTTGAGCCTCAACCAGTTGGACGACATCCAAGCCCGGATCTCGGCCAGGCACTTCTTCAGCACGTCGACGGCATCAGCTTTTCCAAGTGTGAAGGACGGGTAGAGCGGAGTATCATCAGCATAGCAATGAAAACTCAGCTCATACCACCTGATGACCTCACCTAGGGACAGCATGTACATTGCAAACAACATGGGGGAAGGACAGAGCCTTAGGGTACTCCACAGGGCAGGGTCGTTGGGTCGGAGGAATAATTCCCTAGAATGACCCTCTGGGACCTGCCTGCAGAAAGGACTCTAATCAGCTTATGACCTTACTGGTGAGTCATGTGTACTTCCGCAGCCTGTCCAATAACAAAGAAGGACAAAGGGAGGGATAGTGAGACTGAAGGGGGAGGATGGGAGCCGCGTAGAGGATGACAGCAGTAAAGCTGACATATTAAATAGGTATTTCTGCTCAGTCTTTACTAAGGAAGAGGGGGGTAATGGGTCTGAAGGGAGTACAAGGGGTGAGAATGGTGCAGAAATGGACACAAGTCCCTTTACACGAAAAGGGTCCTGAAGGAACTGGAAGTAATAAGAGCTGATAAAGCAATGGGACCAGATGGGGTGCACTTAGGGTCCTTAAGAACTAAGAGGTGGTGGCTGACACTGGCTATCCTGTTCAGCCAATCACTGGAAACAGGGAGGTACCCAAAGACTGGAGGACAGCAGATGTAGTCCCCTTATACAAAAGTGGGAACAAAGAGAAGCAGGGAACTACAGACCAGTCAGCCTCACCTCGGTAGTGGGAAAGATCATGGAAGCACTACTGAAGAGGAGAGATTGGTGGAACATCTGGTTGTCAATGGACTACAGGACCCAAGGCAGCATGGTTATCCACCAGGGAGGTCATGTCAGACCAACCTCATTGAATTTTTTGACTGGGTGACTAGGGAGGTGGATCAGGGGAGGGCAGTGGACATGGCCTATCTGGACTTCAGCAAGGCCTTTGACACTGTGCCACATAGAAGACTATTACACAAACTGGGACTATGGGTGTGGGCAGGACAGTAGTGTGGTGGGTAGGTAACTGGCTGGGTGGCAGGACACAGAGGGTGGTGGTAAATGGCTGTCACTCCACAGAGGGAAGAGTGACCAGTGGGGTACCACAGGGATCAGTGCTGGGACCGGTCCTATTCAACATCTTCATCAGTGACATTGCACAGGATATAGAAGGCAGAATTTCACTGTTCGCTGATGACACAAAGCTCTGTAACAGAGTAGACACACCAGAGGGTGTAGACAGAATGAGAAGGGACCTGCAGAAACTTGAAGAATGGTCAAGGGTTTGGCAGTTGAAATTCAATGCAAAGAAGTGCAAGATAATGCATATAGGGCACAAAACCCTGGCACAATATATCAGTTGGGGGTGAGGATATAGCATGCACCAAGCAGGAAAGGATCTTGGGGTTGTCATCTCTGATGACCTCAAGGTAGGGAAACAGTGTGACAAGGCATCAGGTAAAGCAAATAGGATGCTGGGATGTATAGGCAGGGCATCACCAGCAGGAAAGGAGGTCATAATTCGCTATACAAGACACTAGTGAGGCCCCACCTGGAGTACAGTGTGCAGTTCTGAGACCATACCTACGTAAGGGACATAGACAGGGTAGAGAAGGTTCAGAGGAGGGCAACAAAGATGGTGCATGGGTTGCATCACAAGTCCTATGAAGACAGGTTGAAGGAACTGAACATGTACTCCCTGGAGGAGAGGAGGAGAGAGGGATATGATAGAGACATACAAGTATCTTACAGGGAGGAACAGGTGCAGGAAAACACTATTTTTAGCGAAAGATGTTTCAGGACTAGAGGGCATGGGATGAAGTTGGAGGGAGGGCGATTCAGAGGAAACATGAGAAAGAATTTCTTCACAGAACGGTGGTGGACAAGTGGAACACCTGCCAGAGTGGCGTGGTGGGGGCTGAAACAATCACGGATTTAAGAATGCATGGGATAGACATAAAGGAATTCTAGAGGTCAGGGGTAAGGGGAAATAGACTTCTAGGAAAACAAACTGAACTTACAAGCTCAAATGGGCAGACTAGGTGGGCCATAGGCCCTTATCTGCCGACACTGTCTATGTATCTATGTATCTATCTATCTATGTATGTATCTATGTATGTATCTATGTATCTATGTACCCCATGGTCCACAGTGTCAAACGCGTAAGATCGAGGAGAAAGAGAATAGGTCGCTCTCCTCGATCCCTCACCCTGAACAAATCATTCCACACCCTAACTAACACAGTCTCCATGCTGTGCATGGCCCTAAACCCAGACCGGAAAGGTTCATAGTTCTGAAACTCCACGAGGTGACACTGGAGCTGTTCCACGACTACCTTCTCCAGAACCTTCCCAAGAAAGGAAAGGAAAGGTTCAAGATGGGTCGATAGTTCACCAAGACGTCGGGGTCCAATGATATTTTTTTCAGCAGGAGCTTCACCAGAGCCTCCATAAGAGGCTCCGGAACCCCCCACCACCATTAAACCACTCCCAACAATCTCAGTTAATATCAGTCCCAGGGCTCCAATGCAGCTCACAAGTAGGTGTGTCGGGCCCAGGTCCAAGTCACAGGATGTTGGTTTAAGGCCCTAGTTTACCCCACAAACCTCCATCGCCATACCAGGACAGAACTCCTCCCAGTCAGGCCGAATGCATCCGTCCTCCCGAGGCCCGTCACTGTTGAATGCTGGTATTCCACTTGTTGAAATCCCAGCCCTCACAAAGGACCGTCTGCCTGAGAAAAATCGAGCAAACTCCTCATATTTTTGAGTTGAAAATGCTCTAACAGGTTCCAGGCAGGCAGGATGTAATAACCTGTCAACAACCTGAAAGAGCTGAGCCGGTCGATTCCTCCCAGCTGCAATCAACCTCGACATAAATGCTGCCTTTTTATTGGTGGTTGCATTCTGATAGTCATTAAAACCATCTTATCCTCCTGGGATCTTGTCTTCCTCCAATGCCTCTCCAACCTCTGTCCCCTGGTTTTTAAGGTCCTTGGCTCACCCGTCAGGCCAGGCACGAAACCAGAGGGGCTGATACTGAATTAGGCGCTAAGTGGTCCAGAGCCCCCATGACAGCCCTATTATAGGCTGCCACAGCCTTCCCCGGGCCACTAGCACAAGCCTCCAGCACCGATGAAATGTCCAGTTCTGCCTATAGTCCCTCACGCTGAATCCCTTTTAAAGGGCAGAACTGGATCTTTTCCACAGGGAATGGGACAACGGGGAAGGGGGTGCTAAAATGGAACCTGACGGTGTAGTGATCCGACGAAACGACCGGATCAATTTTTATGGTGGTAACCTCAAGGACCAGGGAGAACACCAGATCGAGGGCATTGCCAGAGTGGTGGGTCCCAGATGTGGAAGCAAGAGAAATGCCAAGGGACTCCATACTGAATAAAAAGTCCCTTACGTCAGATGAGCTCTTGTCTGCCCAGGTGGTGTTTGGAATATGGTGTCCAGTTCTGGAGGCCACATCTCTGTAAGGATGTAGACAGGGTGGATGCAGTTCAAAGAAGGATAGCAAAGATGGTGCAGGTCCTGCACCAAAAGTCATATGAGGAGTAACTGGGAGACCTCGATATATATACCCTGGAAGAGAGAAGAGACAGGGTAGAGGTATCACCAGCAGAAGGAAAGTGGTGATGCCACGATACAGATCATTAGTGAGGCCTCATTTGGAATATGGTGTCCAGTTCTGGAGGCCACATCTCCGTAAGGATATAGACAGGGTGAAGACAGTTCAATGAAGGGCAACAAAGATGGTGCAGGGCCTGCACCAAAAGTCATATGAGGAAAGACTGGGAGACCTCAATATGTATACCCTGGAGGAGAGAAGAGACAGGGGAGATATGATAGAAACCTACAGATATCTAAAAGGCTTAAATAGGGTACAGGAGGGCAGCATCTTTCAGAAAAGGAGATGTCCAGGAACGAGGGGGCATGACATGGGGTTGGAATGGGGTAGACTTAGGGGTGGCGTGAGGAAGTATTTCTTCACAGAAAGGGTGGTGGATGCATGGAATAGATTCCCAATGGAGGTGGTGGGAGCAAATACCGTGGGGGATGCAAGCATGCATAGGACAGGCATAGGGGAACCCTAGCAATAGGACTGAGGAGGTAAAGCCGGAGATCAAGTACGATCTGCAGCTTTTACAGTAGGCAGGGAAATGGGCAGTCTAGATGGGCCTAGCAGTCCTTATCTGCCGTTAGTTTCTATGTGGTATGACTGGTTGCCAACATTTTGAATTATTATGTATGAAATATTTCATAATCTAATAAACAAAATGTTTCTTAAAAAAGGGAAAGGTATTCCATTTGGTTTAGCAATCTTGTCTCTTGTCATTTTCCCTTTCACTTACCCGGTTGCCAGGGTATTGATTATCTGCTGTGGCTGGTATCTTCAGGGCTGAAGACAGCCTCTTTGAAGATGCTCTTGTAAGCTATTTCAGCCATTTTATATGTCCAGAGAAGGACTCCTTCGTTGGCTCTTAGTTCCAAGAGTTGTCTGAAGGTTTTAAATCATTTTCCTTTTGGAGACCCTTTTTAGCAAGCCCTGGCATCTTCCGAGTAATATACTATCCTTATGCAATCTGTGTACTGGCCTGTGATCAGCTAATACAAATCTTGTCAAAATTCCACTCATAAAAACTAAGAACAGCCAAAGATCCTTCACTTACTATGCAACAGAAACCTGGAACAAGATCCCTCTTGACCCAAGGTAAACCTTGTTTGACAGTTAGTTTAAACAAAGGCTGAAAGAATACTTAAGGGTTAATGTTACTTGTGCATACTATGATTAATGTGATAAGTCAGCTATGGTCTCTGATATATGTGTTTAATATACTCTACATACTGACTGCATTCATGTAACCATCACGCAATGTGCCTGGGTCACTTCTGTAGAAGGCATCTGTATTCCCCAGTGAGTTTTCCAATTCAACAAATAATTAGTTAATATCCTCCCTCTGTCCGCTGTCAGGATCCTGTCCCTGCTTGGGACCTTAACTTTTTTTTTTTTTTTAGTTGTTTAACCAGGAGTAGCACACTAAGCTGAAAGCTTTTTTACAGGAGTGACCTGGGAGCACAGGGAAGTTAAGTGACTTGCTCAGAGTCACACAGTATGCAAGTGGAAGCTGTGGGATTCAAACCCAGGTCTGGTCTGCTGGATGTCTCCAGATTTGCAGCTCAGAGCCTTAAACCACTGCACTATACTGCCTCCCTAACTTAGTTTTGTCTAACTTGCATGGATCCCCTTTTGTATTGATGGAGTTCAAGTTTTTTATTTGTAAAACTGCATTTTTATTTGCTGCAACCTTAGTCTGGGCAGAAAATGAGCCTCAGGCTCTTAGCATTAATCATTTTTGGTTTTTCATATAGATAAGGCAGTCCTTAGAATGCACTCCCAGCTCTTGCCTAATGTTTCTCCCTCGCCCAACTCGCACCTGGAAAGGAGCTCGGGCACAGTATGCCTGTCTTGGATACCACAGTTTAAATAGTTTCTTGTTACATAGAAACATAGACAGTGACAGCAGAAAAGACCAATGATCCATCCAGTCTGTCCGAGTTTCCTATTTAGCCCTGGGCCCTGTGGTTCCTTCAGGGTCCTAGCCCTTCCCACCCCCCTTCATTCTCCTCCCCAGTTCTGATACCCTGAGCAACCACTGTACCCTTCATTCTGTCCCAGCCATGCTTAAAACCGCGAATGGTTTTTGTACCCACCACCTCAGCTGGCAGCCTGTTCCACAGCTCCACCACCCTTTCCATAAAATAGTATTTCCTCACATCCTTTCTGAACCTTCCTCCTGTTAGCTTGCACTCATTAACATGTGACTGCAATCTGGTATTCAAGTTAAATAGTTCCGCTCAGTTCACCCTTGTTAATTCCTTTTAGGAATTTGAAGGACTCTGTCATAGCTCCCCTCTCCCTTCTGGTCTCCAGCGAATACATGTTCGGTGCCTTGAGGCACTCCTCATAGGACACGCCCTGCTGGCCCCAAATCATTTTTGTTACCCTGCACTACACTGTCTCAAGCCTATCCCTATCCCTCCTGAGGTGAGGACCCCAGAACTGTATGCAGTACTCCAGATGTGGCTTCACCAAGGACCTATATAGGGGAAGTATTACCTCCCTTTTTCTGCTATCAGTATCCCTCCTGATACATCCAAGAATCCTATTTGCCTTTCTATAAGCCTTGGTATACTGACTGGATTGTTTTAGGGAGTCACTGATGATAACTTCAAGGTCTCGTTCCTCAGCCGTGGTACTGAGTCTCACCTGTCTGATCCAGTACTCTGTCCTGGGGTTCTTGCTCCATAGGTGTATCACCTTGCACTTTTTGGCATTGAATGTCAACTGCAAAGCACTCAACCATGTCCTCAGCTTTTGCAAGTCTCTGCATTTCCTTTACTCTCTCATCACTGTCCACCCTCAAACAAAGCTTAGTGTCTTCAGCGAAAAGAGACAGCCTGCCTTAGTTCCCCTCACAAATATTGCTGACAAACATGTTGAAGAGGAACAGACCCAGGACAGATCCCTGTGGAACCCCCATTCGTGACCTCCCTGTCTTCTGATTTAACGCCACTGAACACTACCCCCTGCTGCCTTCCTGTAGCCGGTTACCTACCCAGTTTACTATGACCTTAGCTGCACCCAGATCCTCCATCGTCTTCAGCAGGTGTCTGTTCGGTACTGAGTCGAATGCCTTGCTGTAGTAGAAGTAGAGTTAATCCACAGTGTGGCCCCTATCCAATTCCCTCATTACCCAGTGAAAGTAAACTATCGGTGTAGTCTGACAAGACCTCCCTTCCACAAATCTGTGCTGCTTACTGTCCTGGAGACTGTTGCTCTCCAGGTAATCCATGAGATCCTCTTTGACCAGTGACTCCATCAGTTTTCCTACAACAGAGTAAGACTGACAGGTCTGTAGTTTCCTGCTTCTTCCTTCCCCCACTCCTTCTTTCCTACCACCCTATGGAGTGGAACTACTTCTGCCACCCTCCAGTCCTTTGGAACCACCCCTGTCCTTTGAGAGCTGTTGGCCTACCAGGGGATCAGCCAGTTCTGCTGGTAATGCCCCGAGAATTATCAGATGCAACTCCTCTGATCCTGGGGCCCTATCAATCTTTAGGGCCGCCAGCCCTTTCAGCACCCTGTCTCTAGTAAATGCTGGCTGCCTCATCTCCAGCATCCCTTAATGGCCGCTTTGATGCCAATCTCTGGCAAGGTCCCACCATCTTCTCTAGTGAAAACTAAGCAGAAGCAATTGTTAAGGATGGTGGCCTTTTTTCCTGTCTGCTTCAGTCACCCTATCCCCCTTTGTTAGTCTCATAATTCCGCCCCCCCTCTTCCTTCTTCCACTAAAAAAACCTGAAGAAGTGCTTCTTTTCTCTGCTCTTGACCCCCTCTGCATCATGTAGCTCTGTGTCTGCTTTTGCCTCCTTAACTGCCCCCTTTGCCTCCCTGTTGTTCAGCAAATATTCTTCCCATTCTTCCACCCCCTGCTTTTCTTTAAATTTGTAGAAGACCTTTTTCGTGACCCTCACCACTTCCTTGACTCTTGCCAAGAAACATAGTGGTCTCTTACATAGAAACATAGTCTTTGACAGCAGATAAGGACTGCTTGGCCCACATAGTCTGCCCATTTCACTGTCTACAGGATAAGCTGCAGATCCTAGTTAACAGACAGCCTATTTCTTCCTACCCCCCACAAAAATTGCCTTATGTCTATCCCATACATTCTTGAATTCTCCCACAGTTTTAGACCCCACAGCCTCCCCAGGAAGGCTGTTCCATGCATCCACCACCCTCTCTGCGAGAAAATACTTCCTCACATTGTCCCTGAACCCCACCCCCCATTTTCAAATTGTGTCCCCTTGTTCTTGCACATCTCTTTTTCTGAAAGATGCTACCCTTTCGGACTTTGTTGATTCCACAGAGGTACTTAAAAGTTTCTATCATGTCCCCCCTCTCCCTCCTTTCCTCAAGGGTATACATATTAAGCTCCTTTAGTCTCTCCTCATATGGCTTTTCTTGCAGACCCTGCACCATTTTAGTTGCCCCCCTCTGGACTGCCTCTATCCTGTCTGTCTTTGCGGAGATGGGGCCTCCAGAACTGGACGCAGTACGCCAGATGGGGTGTCACCAACTGTCTGTACAGAGGGATAACAACTTCATATTTTCTGCTGGTGATGCCTCTCCCTATACATCCCAGTAGCCCCCCAGCCCTCCCTACTGCCTTCTCACATTGCTTGCCAACATTAAGGTCATCTGATATGATTACCCCCAGGTCCCTTTCCATTTTTGTTTTTGTTACTACCTCCCCCCACCATTGTGTAATCTTCCCCTGGGTTTTTGTTTCCCAAGTGCATTATTTTGCATTTCTTTGCATTGAATCCAAGCTGCCATACTTCTGACCATTCCTCCAACCTTGCCAAATCCCTTCTCATCCTTTCCACGCCTCCTTGTGTATCAACCCTGTTGCAGATCTTTGTGTCATCTGCAAAGAGGCATACTTTTCCTTCCAGTCCCTCTGCAACTAGTAACCCCTCTTTCTTCAGAGTGGACTCCATTTACAATTACCTTATGTGCCCTGTTGTCCAGCTAATGTTTTACCCAGGCTACCACCCTGGGACCCACTCCCAGGCTGGTTAATCTGACTATTAATCTTTTGTGTGGGACTTTGTCAAATGCCTTGCTAAAGTCTAGGTAGGCCATGTCCAGCCCTTCCCTGGTCTACTACTTTGGTCACTCAGTCAAATAAATCAATTGGTTTCATCTGACATGACCTTGCCGCTGTGAACCCATGCTGCCTTGGGTCCTATGCCCCACTGACCTCTAGGTACTCAACAGTTCTTTCCTTCAGAAGTGATTCTTTCACTTTCCCTACCACAGAGGTCAAACTGACAGGTCTGTAGTTTTCTGCCTCTGTCTTGGTCCCACTTTTGTGAAGGGGAATCACATCTGCCTTCCTCCAGTCCTCAGGTACCACACCATCCTCCCATGATTTGTTAAAAAGGGTAGTCAGTGGTTTCACTAGTTCTCACCTTAATTCTTTTGGAATTCTGGGGTGAATTCCATCAAGCCCCATTGCTTTGTCCACCTTCAGTTTTAGGAGTTCTTTCAGAACCCTTTCTTCTGTGAAAGGACTGGGATCGACCCCCCTATCCAGAGTGCTTCTGTTAATTGGATTAGGCACTTGCCCTTCCTCCTCTTTTGTGAATACTGAGCAGAAATATTCATTCAGTGTCCCTGCTGTTTCACTGTCCCTCTCTGCTCACCCACCATCCATTCTATTCAGCCTCACTATCCCTCCCTTTGTCTTTCTATGCTCCCTGATGTACCTATAAAAGGTTTTATCCCCCTTCTTTACTGAGTTGGCTATCTTTTTCTCAGTTTGGGCCTTTGCTATTCTGACTTCCTTCCCTGCTTCCTTCTGACTTAACTAGTACAGCTCTCTGTCCTCCTCCTTCTGTGTGTCCTTATACAGTACTTCCTGAATGCTATCTTTTTCTCCCTGACCTTCCCCGCCACCTCTTTTGAGAACCATAGTGGCTTTTTCTTTCATTTTGATATATTTGCTTCACACAAAGGATTGTTGCCTCTGTGATGGCAGTTTTGATTTTTCCCCATTATTGCTCTACCCCTCCTCCTAGCCTGTTTACTAGTGCTTTTCTAAGGCACTCTCCCATCTTGCCAAAATCAGCCCTCCTGAAGTCCAGTACCCTCACTTTTGTATGGCTTGACTCTGTAGCTGAGTTTATCGTGAACCACACTGTTTGGTGGTCACTTGTTCCCAGATGGCTACCCACTTCTAGATCTGAGATCCTCTCACTGTCCCTATTTGAGAGTATGAGGTCTAAGATTGCTCCTTCACAAGTGGGTTCCAAAACTAGCTGTCTGAGGCATGCCACCTGTAGGGCATTGAGAATGGCCCTGCTCTTAGATGTGGCTGCAGCAAATGTGCTCCATTTAACATCTGGCATATTCAGGTCTCCCATCAACAGTATCTCTCCTGTCTCTGCCATCCTAAGAATGCCTTCTATCATATCCTTTGTCCATTCCTTCCCCCTGACATGGGGGTCTGTATACAACCCCTGTGAGGATTGTGGTACCATTTCCAGTCTCTTAGGTGACACAGTGCCGCTTCTCCTCCCTGTTTACTCTTTTGTTCAGTTGCTTTATCCCTTCCCTTCCCTTACATAGACAGCTATTCTCCCCTCCCTGTCTCTCCTGTAGGTTATGTAACCTGATATGTTAACATCCCAGTCATGGTTCTCTGTGTACCATGTTTCTGTGACTGCTATGATAGCCAGGAATTCCTCTTCCATCAAGGCCAACAGTTCAGGGAGCTTGTTGCTCAGACTACGGGCATTGGTACTCATTACCCTCCATTTCCTGATGGCCTTATCCCTTTTTGCCCCATCCCTGTCCTTATTGCCTTTGTCACTTTCTCCATTTACCCTGCCCTTCTCCCCTCGACTTTCTCTGTCTTGGTGTTTACTTCACTTACTACCCTGATTTTTTTTTTTGGGGGGCTAGGATTTCCTGCTCCTTCCAGTGCCTCCCCTTTGGCTAGTTTAAATGCTTGCCAATGAAGCATTTAAACCTATCACCTAAGATCTTGGTTCCCCTCCTGGACAGATGCAGACCGTCATGCCAGTATAGGCCTGCATCACTCCAGGTGGACCCCCAGTCCCCAGTGAAGCCAAATCCCTGAGCTCTGCACCAGTTTTTCAACCACTGATTGAATCCCATGGTGTGGAGCACCCTAGCCTCTCCTACGCCATAGACAGGCAGCACCTCCGAGAAGGATACCGTGCATGCTACTTGTCTAAGGCCCTTCCCCAACTCCACAAACTCTTCCTGCACTGCTGTGATCCCTTTCTTAGCCAGGTCATTTGTCCCTAGGTGGACAATGACATACAGCTCCTCCCTGTGCAGCTGCTCCGGCGATCCTGATTTGCTCCCTGTCCCTCAAGCCGTAGCTTGAGGCAGGCTGCCCACCTCCTCTCTCCCCTCGGTTCTACCTTCCTAACAATGGAGTCCCCCACCAGGAGTTATTTCCTTCCCCTGTGGGGTCCCATACTACCCTCCTGTGGGTCTCCTTTGTGGAGGTTCCCAGCATCCTCCTTGGTCTCCACTGCAGGTGCCTCCATAGAGGAACCACAACTTGCCAGAATGGCATATGAATTGTGGAGAGGTACAACTGGAGGGATGTGCCTCTGTTCCACCACCCACACCCTCCTTGAGCACACTGTGGTCCAACTGCTCCTCTTTCTTGGCAATCTCTGAGGCAGCGGCAGTGGCCCTGGTGGTCCCTGGATGGAAGAGGAGGTCCCACAAATCCTGGTCAACTCAGCCTGGAGATGAGCAACCTCCTCCCTCAGCCCAGAGAGGTGCCTACAGATATGACAACACCGCATCCTCCAGAACGTCTCCCAGAAGACTGCTGCTCCACAGCTGCTGCATTGCACCACTCCCATTATGTCTTATTTCTGGCCCTTTCACTGTTGTTTGGAATACTTACTCTTTCCTCTGTTTATTTATTTACATTTTTTTCTCCCTACTTACTTATTGCCTCTGTGCCCTTTAAGCTCCTGATCTTCCTGTTCTGAGACAATAAGATCCTATATTTCTCAGTAGTCTCCTTACTTGCTCAGAGGCAGCCTCCAGCAGCTGGGGACAGAGAGTTACTCTTGTCCTTCTAGGATGGCTGAGTCTTTGGTGGCTCTCTGATCACTCACTTACTGCTCCCAAACAGGAAGTTCCTGTTGTCAGTCAAATCCTGTGCCTATAAAAGTAGAACTGGCTTTGGGTGGGGGGAAGGAGGGCAGTATAGTCCCAGTAGAGAAGTCCAGTCACAACAGCAGCTCCTTCATCCTGGTGTTCTCTGCCAGTTCTCTGGCAGAAGCTATCTAGGGCAGTGTTTAAATCTGGCTTTAACCTGGCTTCCTTCTAGCTAAGCCACTCCCCCTACTTAACAGATCTTTCTACACAAAATAACTTGTTCTTTTTGGTTACTGTTCTCGTGTGTACCTTAGGTGCCCCGAGAATGAGCCCCTTAATTGTCCACCATCTCTCTTCCACCCCATCTATGTTTTCCACCCCTACTAACTTATCCCTGACCAGCTCCTTCATCTTATTGGTCTGCCCTTCTGAAATCAAGGACTTCAGCTCTCGATTGTAGTTTTCGAGACCTGAGGTATGGTCACTGTTCCATAATAGCTCCTGCCACCTCCGAGTTGATGAGCACCACATCGAGGATTGTGATCAGCCTGGTGGGCTCTTTAACTAACTGTTCCAGCCAACAGTCCTGGAATGCATCCAGCAAGACCTGGCTTATGGTGCTCCTGGCCACTGGAACATCCCAGTGGATGTCTGGCAGGTTCAGATCACCAACTACCACTACTTCAGCCTTAGCTTTCCCCTCTTTCCAGTTCTTCCCCGAGCTCCCTGTCCCTGTCATCCTCTTGCCCTGGCAGTCTATAGATCACCCCCAAGTGCAGTTTCTGAGGCTGCTGTGAGTTGCACCCACAGTGACTCAGTCTCCCCATTGCTACCCCTGATGCACCCATCTTCCATCAGCTGTATGCTTTCCATGACATAAAGAGCTACTCCTCTCCCTCTACCTGTTCTTTTATCCCTCCTGGACATCAAGTACCCATAGACTGTCTGATCCCACTCGTTATTTTCCGAAGCTTATGTTTCTGTTATGGTCCCAGTGTCCACCTCGCTGTCTGCCATCAGCGCCTGGAGCTCATGGATTTTATTACCTCGGTTCCTGGCATTAAGGCTTACACCCTTCCATCTGACCCCTGATCCTACTTTGCTACTACCTTTGCACTTCACATGTCCTCTCATCCCCTTGTATTTCTTGGTGTTTGCACCCTTTGCGTTCCCCTTCTCCAGAGTCCCTTCACCTAGTCCAATATGGGCCACAGCTTTGTTCATACCTACTATGCTGCTTCAAGCCCCCAGGTGTGGGGGAGTACTAGCTAGGATCCCCTTCTGCTCCCCTGCCATTGAAGTTCCCCTAGACCCAGTCTCTGCTGCAGTCGGTTTGAATGTCTGATGTAGATGTCAAACTTCTGCCCTAGTGGGCAGGCCCCCTCTCTCATCAGGTGAAGTCCATCACCCTTGAAGAGCTTCCTGTCCCAGATGTCCCCCCCCAGTCCTCCACAAAGTGGTACCCTTTATTCTTACACCATTCCTCAAGCTACCCATTGAACTCCTCTGTTACTACCCTACTTATCCTATCCTGCTTCCTCTCCCTGCCCCACACAGAGAGGACTTTGGAAAAAGCCAGGGAGGCTGAGTGTGCCGCCAGTCTCTCCTCCAGTCATTGAAAGTTCCGCTTCACTATGTCCACCGAGTGATTCGCCAGTTCATTGATACCCAGGTGCACCAGCACCTCCAGCTCCTTCTGCTCCCTCTCCATTATCCTCTCTGTATTATCTAAATCCCAGATGGCAGATGCCCCAGGAAGGCACTGAATCATCCCCCCCACCCTCTCTACCTTTCCCAAATCATTGAGTCCCCCACCACTAAGACTCTCCTGACGAACTTGTTCCCCTTTGGTGCCGACCACGTTGCCTTGCTCTTCCCCATAAAATGTCTCAAAGCCCCCCACCTCCACCCCCAAAGTAGAGTCAGGTGCCTGAACCTTTTCCAGGGTTGTGAATCTGTTTCCTGTCTAGATGGTGAAGGTCTGGACAGCCTCCTTGTGGCTAACCCTACTTCCTGTACCCAATCACCCCTACATTCAGTCTATTACATTCCACATTTTGTTCCCTAGGCTACATGCTGACAGAGTTGAGGTGACTTTTCACCATCTGGATGTTAAAAGGGCATTAATTTTCTGCATGACTAAGACACTCTAGTACTATGGTAGGGACCAGGCAGACTCAATGGACCAAGGGCCTTTTTCTGCCAGTAAAAATTCTGTATTTATAATGACACCACGACTGTAAATCTATAACTTGTCTCCTTGTTAAACATAGCTTGTCACTGACCCCAAGTTGTTCTGGTAAAAGAACTGAATATTCATCAAGTTTACCCAGTTAACAAAATAAGTGTCAGTGGCTCAGTAGATTGCACACTTGCCTCTGAGGTTAGAAGATCAAAAGGTTGTGGGTTCTAGCCCCACACCAGGCTGTTGGGGTAAATCCCAGTGCTGATACTGTGGTGCATCATGAGGGGGATGCTGCACTCCTGATGTGCTGTCTTTTGGATGGGACATTAAACTGAGGTCCCATCTGCCTGTTCAGGTGGATGTTAAAGATCCCATGGTACTTCTTGAAAGGAGTAGGGGGATTTTATTGAAAAACATAACAGTTACGATCATCCTCATGATACCTATCCAACTTCAATTAAACAATTAATTACAGAGCTGGAAAAGAAAAGCAAATGAAAAACAGATTAAAAAAATGGTCATATTGGTGCTCTTTTCCAGCCTACATAATCTCTCCAGTCAGACTCAACAAAATACTAATACACTGTTTGTATTTTCCACTGCACCCTCTGTTTTAACAGTTGATGGAATCCATTCCACATCTCCTGTACTTCATGAAAGGAATTACATTTCAAATCATTTCCATATACTTCTTTATATGCTGCTTTACACAGTATGCTTACTGAAATGAATGACATTCTTTGCTGTTGTAGCACAAATCTGCATCTTCCGACCCCAGTAATACGCAGGTATTCATAACTTTCTGCAGTAAGCCCTCTAGGTAGGACTGCCTGGAGGGAATAGAACATATGCAAATTATGAAATTTTTTGCACGTGACAACTTTTCAAATGCTGCCCTATACTTACTGCCAGTGTTCTAAACTTCCTCAGATTTCATTCTCCGCCTGAACAGTCTGGTCGCTCGGAGTGTCGCTCTTCAATCTACTGTTTTGACATGAAGAAACTTATAAAAATATATATATGTATCGTTTCTTTTCTTTTGCTGCCTCATACTTATTGTTTTCTGTATTTAAACTTAGTTTTTGTAGTTATTTAGTTGTTTGCGGTTCCTCTCGGTTGATTATAGCAGAGGAGCACCGATTGATTTAGGTTTATCGGGTTTTCTGACTAAAACACCCATTTTGTTTTTGCCTAAATTTAGTTTTAAAATAGTTTTTTTTTGTAACCGTTGTTTTCGGTTACTGAATCGCTAAATCTGGTTCCAAATGCTTTATCAGTTCGGTTCCATCAGTTCCAGAACTGACTGCAACCGTTAGTATTATTGTTAAAATCTTTCTGACTTAGCAGTTACCTTTTTATCGGTTCAATGGCAGAAAAACCAATGAAAAAGAACGGTGAGCCCGGTTTTAAAAATTGTACACAGTGTGGGGACGTTTTTGCTAAGGCAGATAAACACACCCTTTGTGTGGCCTGCCATGGATATGAGCATCTTAAAGAGGATTGTCATATCTGCCTAACATTCCCTGAGAAAACCATTGAGAAACGCCTGGAACGGCTGAAAAAGAAACTCCCCAGGGATCCCTCCGGCTCTGATCAGCCAATATCCCCTATTACTGTGGCTGAACTCACATCTGTTCTTACTTCCACCCCTGAGACGAGTGATAAGGGTACCAAGAGGGTTTCTGAACCGGCTAATTCCCCAGTTCTCTCAAAGAAAACAAGAAAATTAATGCACACAGAACCCCCAAATCCTGATCAGGGAACTGCTGTGCCTGCCAACAGTATGCCTACTCCTCAAGAAATTGCACAGGCTTTTAAAGTCATTCTGGCATTGCAGGGCTTAGTGCCTCTTGTTCAGCAACCATCTGCTCCAGCAGGACAGCCTAGCAGAATTCCCTTTCCTGAAGAAGAGGAGGAATACAGTGAATGTGAGGAGGATGAAGGGGAACCCATTGTACCTGAAGTATCCCCGGAACAAGAATTTGGTTCACCCCCTAGAACATCTGAAGATTATTCTTCTCATTTCACTTTTGTGAGAAAAATGGCAGATTTCTTAGACATCTCCACAAGAGAGAAAGTGGAGGATGAGGAGGAGATATCATCTGGAGATGATGGATTTAACTCCCACCAAAGCCCTTCTCCTCCCTGTGAACAAATTCTTCAAAAAAGATGCTCTTAAGTTGTTACAAACCTCAAATTCTGTCCTCCCTCTAGATAAGAGGATGGATAAGAAATATCATTTGGAAAGGAAAGGGGCAGAGTTCCTTTTTTCCCATCCAGATTATCAAGGGGTTATTCAACAAGCAGCCTGTGACAAGGCTAGAGTCCCTCTGGCATCCCACCCACCAGATAAGGAGTCCAGGAAAATAGATAGTATGGCTAAGAAGGGATACCTGTCAGCCTCTCTAGCTATATGACAGGCTAACTTCCAGGCCTGTGCTGCCCAGTATCAGAAGTCCCTGTGGCAGTCAGTGTTGGCCTTGTCTCAGAAAGCTTCCTCACCCCTGTCTGACAACCTAGCTGAAACAGCTAGGTTTGGGTTAGAGGCTGCTAAATACCAATTCCAGATGGCTACTGATACAAATGACACTGCAGCCAGCTGGGTGGCAAACTCGGTAGCCCAGAGGAGATTTGTCTGGCTAAGAGCCACAAATCTTTCTTCTGATACTCAGTCTTAGGCCCTGGATTTTCCTCTAGAGTGGAAGGCTCTTTTCGGAGAATCTATAGTGGCATACATGAAAAAGGTGGATGAGTACAAGGCCACATACAGAAGCAACTCTTGAAAGGAGAGAACTTCTCCATCTACCAGGCCTTATGGAAGGGGAGGTCTGGGCAGGTCCTTCCACACCAGGCCCTTTTTCCAGCAAGTGGCCACACCCCAGTACCAACAGTACCCACAGCAGGGGTACTTTAGGGGCAGGGGTCGAAGAGGTTCTAGGCGTCGGTCACAAGCATAGCCTCAGCCCCAAGCCAAGCAGATCCCCTGAAGTACAAGCTACATCCTCACTCCCTGTTGGAGGCAGACTTTCCCACTTCTTCCAGGCTTGGCTGAACATACTAACATACTAAAATGCCAGCAGAATAGGCCTAACGGTCTTTCGTGTCTGCTCGTTTGGTCAGCCCCCACCCTGACCTTGCTGCCCCCCTCGCCTTCTGTGGCTTCTCCCTTCCCAGTTCCAGATATTCTCGCTGCATTGGATTTTGCTTCCAGAACCCTTCCCCTGTACCTGTCCCACCTCCTCTTGAACCCCTCCACCAGCCCCCTAGGCAGCACATTCCATGGCTCCACCACCCTCTCAGTGAAGTAGCACCTCCTCCTTTCTCCCTGAATCTTCCCCCCTCCAGCTTCCACCCATGCCCTCTAGTGGCCCCCTCCTCCTTCCTTCGAAGCACCCTGACTGTTCCTCCCCTATTTACCCTCTTCAGGTACCTGAAGACCTCTATCATGTCCACCCCGGTTCCTTCTCTCTTCCAATGTGTACATATTTAGCTCTTGAGCCTCTCCTCATAGGTCCTGTCCCCAAGCCCTAAATCATTTTGGTTGCCCTCCTCTGGACCCTCTCCAGGAGTTTAATGTCCCTCTTTAAGTGTGGCCTCCAAGACTGCCTGCGCAGTGCTTTCAGTGCGGCCTCACCAAGTTATACAGAGGGGTATCACTTCCCTCTTCTGGAGGTGATCCCCTAGCGTGCATCCCAGCATCCTGTTGGCCTTGGCTGCTGCCCTCCTACAAGTCTTGAGTTGTTCATCTTGACATCCACCACCACCCCAGGTCCCTCTCAGCCATCGAGACTTGTAGCATTTCCCCAGGGTGTACACTTAGCCGGGTTTCTGGCCCCAGGTGCAGTACCTTGCATTTCCCTGCATTGAATCTCAGCTTCCACTTTCTAGACCATCTTTCCAGAGCCTCCAGGTCCCCCTATGGGGCCACCTCCCTCCTCCCCATCCACTACACTTCCAGTTTTGAGTCTTCCATAAAGAGACTCATCTCACTCCTGATACCTGTCCTTATGTCAGAGACATAGACGTTAACAGGAGGGGCCCAAGGACTGATCCCTGTGGGACCCCACTAATGACCCTCCTTGGGGATGACACTATCTCGCCAACTACGACCCTCTGGGTCCGGTCCTGGAGCCAATTGCCTATCCATCTGATCATCTGGTTCCCTACCCCCACTTCTCCCAGCTTATCCAACAGGCCCACATGATGAACAGTCAAATGCCTTGCTGAAGTCTAGAAAGAGGACATCCACTGGTCTACCCAGGTCCAAGGCACTCGTCACCTAGTCATAGAACTCCACAAGGTTTGTCTGACATGATTTCCCCGGGACGAATCCATGCTGTCTATCGTCCAGGCACCCTGACTTTTCCAGGTCCCCCCCAGCCTCTCCTTGACAATGCCCTCCATCACCTTGCCCACCACCAATGTCAGGCTGACAGGCCTGTAGTTCCCCACCTCCTTGGCCCCACTTGGGATAGGCACTATATCGCCACCTTCCAGTCCTGGGGCACCCACCCTGTCCTCAGAGAGAGATGGTGAAAAGCTACGCCAGGGGTTTCACCAGGACATCCGCAAGTTCCTTCAGCACTCTGAGATGTAATTTATCCGGCCCCGTTGCTTTCTTCATCTTAAGGGACCTGAGGGTTTCCCTCACTCTCTCTGCTGTGATTTTCACTTCTGCTACCTCTTCTCCCTGTTTAACCTTCCCCCTCCTGCCAGTGATGCCTCCCCCTCTTCCCAGACCCGCCGATCGGTAAGGGTGCCCCCCTCCTCAGTATCACTGTCTCCTCCCATGTATGATGCAGCACCCCCATTTTCCTTGGTGAAAAGTGAGGTGAAGTACTCATTTAGTACCTCAGCCTGCTCCCCCGGGTCTTATACCCATCTCTCCCCTGTTTTAATCCTGCTAATCTGCCCCTTCACCCTTTGTTTTTCCCCAGTGTATCTAAAGAACCCCTTGTTCCCTCTCCTAATTTCCCTGGCCAGGTTCTGCTCCTTCCTTGCCTTAGCCGCCCTCACCACCCTAGTGGCCCTTCCTAGCCATCAGCTCAAATGCTCCCCTCGATCCCTTTCCTCCTTGAGCACTTGAATTGCCTATAGGCTGCCTTCTTTCCCCGCACCTCCTTCTGGACCTCCCTGGTCCACCAGCAGGGTTTTCGGGCCCTACTGCATTTTCGTCTTACTTTTGCACAGGTGCTGGTAGCATCCTGCACCTCTCTCCTGATGATTTCCCACTTACTGTCAGCATCCATGTCTGACCCAATCCCATCCAAATGCTCCTTAAGGATCCTTCCCATTTCCTTAAAATCCACCCCCCGGAAGTCAGTTACCTCCGTCTTTGTGCAGCCTTCTACCCCTCCTAGGTCCAGGCAGAACCAGACCATGGCATGGTCACTCCCCGCCAACAGGTCCCTTACCTCCAGGACCCCAATCTGGTCACTGTCTGCCAGGACCACATCCAGTATCCGTGCCTCCCTGGTTGGTTCCCCCACCTGCTGAGTTAGGAACGCGTCTTGAAAGACATCCAACAACCTCTGTTCCCTGGCCACCGAGGATGTCATAGTCTCCCAGTCTGTTCCTGGCATGTTTAAGTCCCCCAACACAACCACCCTTCCCCTGCCCAGTCTGCAGTGTCTCCCAACATCTGCCACCAGACTCTCCTCCAGCTCCTCCGCCAGTGCAGGGGTCTATACACCACTCCTATTTTACTCTCTCTTGCCCCTTGTTATCAAGTGACCCAATCGCCTCCATGGTTCCCTCCGCCTCCTCTACTCCCCATGCCAATGCAGTTTTTGACTATCATTGCTACCCTCCTCTCCTTCCCTCCCCTTGTCCTTCCTGAACATAGTGTAACCCTCCAGGTTCAGGTCCCAGTCATGTCTGCAGTGGCCCAGGTCTCAGTGACGCTGCCACATCCACCGCTCCCTCAGTTAGCATCGCCTGGAGCTCAGGCATTTTATTGCCCAAGCTCCTGGCATTTAGCAGGACTACCTTCCACCCTTTCCCTATACTTCCATTTCCCCTCAGCCTCAACATCACCACAGACAAGTGGGTCCTGGCGGTAGTGGGTCAGGGTCTGTCTCTGACTTTCAAATCCCTTCCTCCTCTAGCAGCCAGGGGTTTCAGTACACCTTCCAGAGCAGAAAAGAACCTGCTGGAGGCAGAGGTTCAGAAACTGTTACTGTTAAAAGCAATGGAACCTGTTCCAAACCTACTGAGAGGAAGGGGCTTTTACTCTAGATACTTCCTCACCACAAAGAAAAGTGGGGAGTGGTGGCCTATATTGGATCTCAGAGCCTTAAACAGGCATCTAAAAAAGCCAAAGTTCAAAATGGTAACTTTGTCACTGATTCTGCCAACGATCAAGAAAGGGGATTGGCTGGCATCACTGGACTTAAAAGACTCCTATTTCCACATTCCTATAAGGGAGTCTCACAGAAAACATCTCCAGTTCAGACTTCCTTCGGGCCATTACCAGTTTTCAACCCTGTCTTTTGGCTTTTCTTTGGCCCCAAGGGTTTTTACAAAGTGCCTAGCACCAGTGGTGGCACACCTTCGAAGGCAGGGTACGACAGTTTTTCCGTATCTGGACAATTGGCTGATGGTGGGCAAATCACCACAACAGGTCACTCAGTATTTAAACCCCACCCAAGGCCTGTTGGAAGCCTTGGGGTTCATCATCAATCACAAAAAGTTGGTCCTCATTCCTACACAAAAGTTGCAGTTCATAGGGGCAGAGATGGACGCTCTGCAGGGCAGGGCCTACCTCCCTCTAGACAGGATCTGAAATCTTCAGCTAGTGGCAAATTCATTCACCTAGAACAAAAACAAGCCTGCAAGACAGTTCTTGCAACTCCTGGGCAGTATGGCTGCATCCACAGGCACAGTGCTGGGTTCCAGGTTTCAAATGAGGGACATCCAGTTCCACCTCAGGGCTCACTGGAGTCAAAGAAAAGATTCTCTCTCAAAACCCATCCCAGTCTGCTGCAAGCTTTACAGTGGTAGAAGGAAGAACCCAATCTAAGAGAAGGAGTCCCCTTTCAGAGAGAATCTTCCTCAGTTTTTCTCACAACAGATGCGTCCCTCCTGGGTTGGGGCGCCCATTTGGGAAACTATACAACCCAGGGTACCTGGTCAGCTACAGAGTCCGTCCAGCACATAAATCTGGTGGAACGCAGAGCTGTTTTTCTGGCACTGAAAGCTTTTTCAGGACTAGTACAGACAAAGGTGGTACAGGTCAGAACAGACAATACCACCACAGTGTACTATATCAACAAACAGGGAGGCACCAGATCAGTCCCCCTTTGCACAGAGTCCATGAAAATGTGGACTCTGGCGTACTCCTTAGGAGTATCCCTGCAGGTACTCAATCTGCCAGGAATGGACAATACCTTGGCGGATACCTTAAGTCGAATCAACCAGGCCCATCACGAATGGACTCTGAACAAGCAGGCGGTGCAAGTAATTTTCAGAAGGTGGGGCACTCCAGAGAAAGACCTGTTCACATCCCACCAGAACCACCACTTGCCACAGTATTGCTGCAGACCACCAGATCAGGGTACTCTACTTCTGAATGCCCTGACTCCGGATTTGTCAGGGAGGTACCTGTATGCTTTCCCTCCCTTTCCCTGGTTTTCAGGGTGTTATTCAAGCTCAGATCCCACTCAGCATCTCTAATCTTGATAGCTCCAGATTGGCCCAGGCAGCCATGGTACTCTTTAATGCTCTCCTTGTCTGTGGCCAAGCCAATATGACTCCCTCTGAGGCACAACCTATTGACTTCCAATCAGGGGACCCTGTTATACCCGAACCTCTAGTCCTCCAACCTCAAAGCTTGGTTCTTGAGGAACTAGAATATGCTGATTTACAACTCTCTGAATCAGTGCTCCACATTCTGAGGGGTTATAGGAAACCTTCTACTAAGAAAACTTATTCTTCAAAATGGAAAAGGTTTTCAATCTGGTGTTCGACTGAAGATTTGATTCCACTACAGTTTGGGGTCCCAGCTGTCTTGGATTACCTCTCTCATTTACACTGTCTGGGTCTATGGCCCAGTTCACTCAATGTCCACCTCGCAGCATTGTCTGCCTACATTTCTGCTGGTGCCAGGGTAACATTAGCTTCAGAACCCATTTTTAGGAGGTTCTTCAAGGGCTTGGCCAATCTGCATCCCCCTCACAGGGCACCTATGCCAGCATGGGACCCTAATGTTTGTATAGCCAAGAACATGGGCCCCCCTTTGAGCCTATGGCTACAGTTCACCTTAAATATGTCACTTGGAAAACAGTCTTCCTAGTGGCAATGACGTCTGCAAGAAGAATAAGTGAGCTCCAAGCTCTCTCTCTGTGGAGCAGGATTATATCTCTTTTCACAGAGATAAGGTAGTTCTGAGAACAAACAGAAAATTCTTGCCTAAGGTAGTCTCTGATTTTCACCTTAGCCAATCCATTACCATACCTGTCTTTTTCACTGAGCATTCCACTTCTGGTGAAAAAAGACTTCATAGTGTGGATGTAAAGAGAGCTCTCAGTTATTATATGACAGCCACTAAGGACCATAGGTAGGACAGGAAATAGTTGTTTCTGACCTATGGGGATGTGGGAAAAGGTAATCCAGCTTCTAAGAGACCTGTTTCTTGCTGGATAGTCCAGTGTATTCAGTTCTGCTATACAAAAGCTGGTAGGGAGCCCCCAACAGGGTTGAGGGTGCATTCCACCAGGGGAACAGCTGCTACTCTGGCAGCTGCAAGAGGTGTTCCACTGGTTGACATCTGTAAAGCAGCTACTTGGAAGATAGTACACACCTTTACGAAGCATTACAATCTGGATATCCAGTCTAGATGTGATGCTAGGTTTGGCACAGCAGTCCTGCTGAGTCTGTTTCCTAAATAAATGTTCTATGCCCACCTCCAGTGGTACTGCTTTGTAGTCTGCAGAAAGTTATGAATACCTGAGTATTACTGAGGTTAGAAGAAAAAATTACTCACCTTAGTAATCTTGTTTCTTCCCAGTGATACTCGGGTATTCATAACTTCCTGCCCTACCTCCCCTTCCAGAACTTAGGCCTCTGCACTCCCGCATGCTGCACTACCACTAAAGGGTACATCACTGTGACTGTATATATGTTGCCACATAGTGGCATAAATTTGGTAAACAAGGCTTTTGGTCTTCACCCCTCTTCAGGTGTTTCTGACATTGTTGATTTTTTTCTAATTACTGTATTTTCTCCAGTTGGAGTTTTTTTCTTTATTGAGAGGTTTTTTGAATTCTTAATTCTTTTAATCATAGATACTCGCAGTATTCTGCTTACATGGGTATGCCTATTTAGGCTCCTAGGAAATCTGAGGAAATTTAGAACACTGGCAGTTAGTATGGGCAGCATTTGAAAAGTTGTCACGTGCAAATAATTCCGTCATTTGCATGTGTTATTCTCTCCGGGCAGTCCTACCTAAAGGGCTTACTGCAGAAAGTTATGAATACCCGAGTATCACTGGGAAGAAACAAGATACCTAAGGTCAGTAATTTTTTTTTTTTGTCTGCCACAGATAAAACCTTAAGCATGCAAAAATTGCAATCAGTGTGTTTTTGTTATATCTCCACAGTATTGCTGGGAACTCTCCCAAAGCCAGAACTTCATAAGACATATTTTTTAACCATGCTAGCTTCTATTTGTTAGCTAGGAATTCCCATAAGTTTTTTGTGTAGGGGCATTTTAATAGGAAATGTTCTACAGTTTCTTCCTGTGTCTGACATTAAGGGTATGGGCATGCTCTTTTCACCTGTAGGTTTATGTTTATTATTGCCTTGTACATTTAATTTCCCATACGTGCAGAGCCATAGTATGTCCCGCATCTGACGTGGCACTCTAGGTTCAAATAATTGTTTGATAGCCAAGGATCTTTTTTCTGAATTGCAACAGGTTCTTGTGGTCCAGTTTTTTCTTATACAGTTAAAAAAGCTTATAATGGGCGCAAGCATTCTCTACTGCTCTGCCTGCAATACAGAGTGGTCTTCTTATCTGTTGTGACTTTTTTTATGCATGCAGTATACTGTTTTTTTAAGGAGTAGATTATCCCCTGTTCTAGGGGCTGAATTATAGACATAGGGTTTGGTGTAAGGAACACTAACTTGATATTCCGCAGTCCTGGGATTGCTGGGTGCCCTGATAAATTGTCCAGGATTAGGACAATCTTACGCTGTCTCAGGCTGCAATCCCATGTTCTTAGCCATTCAGTGAAGATGTCTCCCCATCATCCAAGCTGTTTTGTTAGCCTTATAGATGGTGGGGAGGTGTCGGACACCACGAAAACAGTGTGGCATAACAGACTTGCCAAGAACAAACAAGTCTTGTTTCTGGCTGCCGTCCATGTTGCAGCACGCCAGCAATGATATTCGCTCTTTTGCCTTTTTCTGGCCAAGGACACATTCAGTTTTGAATGCCAAAGTTGCATATCCGATGCCCCAAAAAAATAACACTGGCCTCGTCAGCGTTAAACACCTTGCAAGCCTCATAGCCATCAAGTAGACCAGGTAGGACATTGGTTAGCCATTGTTCAGCCCTGGCAGCATCAGCGCTCAGTTTCTCTCCATGGGCATGGTGGAAGCCAGTGTTATGCCTGGCTTTCCAACGTTCCAACCAGCCATCAGAGGGAGAAAAAGCAGTCCTCCCTAAAGCAGCTGCCAGTTGCCCTGCTTTTTTAGAAAGATGTGGTCCACTAATGAGGGTGTCCCTCCCCCTGGCATTTTCAAACCATCATAAGAGAGCCTCCTCCATGTCCCTGCCCTTACCCTCTCTCTTACTTTTTCTGCTGGGGTGGCAGTTTGAATGCCACTGCTTAAAAATGTCCTCACGCTGGTGGAGAAAATCTGCAGTTGTTGATTTCGGCATGTTTAAATGGTGGTCAAGATCACACTGGCTCATTTTTGGCAGACTGTCAATTTTGTTATGCAGCTCCGTCTTCTCATTCACTGACAGAGCCTTGTGTTTCGCACTAGAACTAGTTGCAGCCATTGGCATTGCTGTACAGTATCCAGATAGCACACTGAAAGCACGTCTCTCCTCAGCTAACACAACAGCTAACATCCCTACTACTGCCCCTTAAGAAGTGACACTACAATCAGCTGATTAATTTGATTTTAAAGGCATTAACTTAAGGGCATGAATTTTGACTAGTGGCAGAATAGGGCATAAATTGAGGCTGAAAACGGACGATATAACAGGCTTATAACGATCGATGTAAATGATGGAATTAATATTGGTAGAGTGTAAAATGGCAAATGGAAAGTGCGTTCTGCCGGTTTTAACAAACTGCCTATGTTAACCGCAGGCGTTATAAGTGGTGGATACTGTACTGTATTATATAGCTGTTTCCGGTTATATGCTACTATTGCAGATTTCTGTATTTTCCACAGAAACAGTTACCTGATCGTGGGTACCATATTGGGTGGAATATTCAGTCTCGGTGAAATTTTCAGTGGTTGTTCTATCCACTGATTTCGATAAATCTCTTAGTTACCTTTTATCCATTCTTGGACTATTGCCCATTGCTGTTGTATAGCAATTTTCAAAGTCCCTGCCCAAAACAATGTATGGAGGAATACTACTGGATTGATCATACCAACCCCACTTTGTTTCTTTGGTATGTGTGCAAATTCTCTTTTTATCGGGTCTAGGCAACTTCCCAAAAACATCTGGAAGAAGACACTGAGTATCCTAGTTTCCAATAGTATTGGTTGTGGACACACCAACCCCACATATAACGGCTGGGGTATAATGTATTGTTTTAAAATGAAAGCTCTTTTCAATTTAGATAATTTCCAAACTTTCCAGAGTGCTACATTATTATCATTATTTTATTTATTTATTTAGTTTTTATTGACCGGGTAAGTGCAATATTCAGTCATACCGCTCTATAACCTCTGTCCAATTGCTTAAGGCTATATCCCCTTCCCCAGATTTAATCCCTAACATTTTTATGTGGTGTTTCATGATTTGTATGCCTCTAAGATTATCTATATCCCTTGCAGTGTCCCCCAAAGCTATGCCTACAGTCTTATTTACATTCAGTTTTGCCCCTAATTTTTACCATATTCTTCCATTTCTGTCAGTGTATTTTGAATACTTCCTTCATCCTTCAAAAAAAAACATATATCATCTGCATAGGCTAGCACCTTCAACTCCCCTATTGAAACTGGATACCTTATTCCCTTTATATTATTGTTTAAGACGATATGTCTCAACAAAGGGTCCAGTGCAAGTACCTATAATACAAGGCTAAGAAGGCAACCATGCCTGACTCCAGACTCCAGCCCGTACTGGTATCAACTCTCCCTCTATTCCTAAATTAAGTGGAACCATGGATGCTGGCCTAAGTTCTGGATCCATTGTACAAAGTCATCTTGAATTCAGTAATGTCTGTGTATATGAAATAAGTAAAAATGGTTAACCCTTTCGAACGCTTTTACTTTGATCTAGTGACAATAAATAACCTGATGTTTTTCTTTAGTGGCAATATTCATAATAGTCTTTTATGATAAATAAATTACCCTGTATCTTTTTATGTGGAACAGAACAGGATTGTACTGGTAATCGCAGTTTGTGTACCACAAGTTGCAATCTATTATGCAATATTGTAGTCAGTATTTTCCAGTCTATATTAAGTAAGAATGTAGGCCTACAATTATGAATTGATGTTTTCTCCCCAGTTTTATAAAGAAACGTCAGTAGCCCAATATAAAATGTACTTGGTTCTGTCCCATTCTGACGTATTTCAGAAAATACTTATACTAGTATTTCAGATATTTTCTTGCTAAATATTTTATCAAATTTGAGGCTTGGGTGTCCCTCTACAAGCCACACCTCCTAGGCTTCAAAGAGATTTGGCTGAAGCCGTACCACACTGATGCCTCTCTCCAACTCCCCAGCTACACCCTCCTATGACTGGACACCTGGTAGAAAAAGGGGAGGCGGAGTCGCACTGTATGTGCAGGATCATATCACTGCCGCTACTGTCGCTTTTTCAACCCCCACCTCCTCGAGTGAATGGCTAATCACTGAACTTGTACTGGCAGCATCAAAATATATTCACCTAGGCTGCTGCTATAACCCCCACTACAGGCACCCAGGGCCTCTCTGATTTCCTGGATGGCCTGGAGTGTCTCTCCCCTCCCGAGATACCATTCTACTTGGGGATTTTAACCTCAACTGGACTGAGTCACCAGCCCCGGACTATGCCTATCTCCTGAAGGCTCAACACCAAGAACAAGTTATGTCCAACCCCATTAGATATAACTACCACTCTCTCAACCACACTACCCTAGACTGGATTATTACTAATTGTGTTGACCTGGTCCTCCAGGCTGGCATAAGCAAGGCGTTTGATTCAGTGTCCCATAATGGACTGATAGCAAAAATCAGGGAGATGGGGGTGGGAGGACAGGAGCTCAATTGGGTTGAAAATTGGCTTTTGGGGCATTTACAGAGGGTAATGGTGGGTGGGATACTCTCCTTCCCCAGGAAGGTAATCAGTGGGGTCCCTCAAAGTTCAGTATTGGGGCCAATCTTGTTTAATGCCTATGTCTCAGATATAGGGAGGGGGGGTTAGGAATAGGTTGAGTCTCTTTGCGGACAATTCAAAACTGGGAGCGCTGGTGGATTGTGAAGAAGCGAGGGAGACAGTCCAGTGGGATCTGGATATCCTGGAGGGGTGGTCAAGGAGGTGGGGACTGAAATTGAGTGCCGGGAAATGTAAGATACTTCATTTGGGGGTCAAAAATCCGGGCCATGTATACAGGGGGGGGACACTGCAAGCCACATTGGGTGAAAAGGATTTAGGGGTGGTGGTAGATGTCAAAATGAATAACTCTGAAAACTGTAGAAGAACTGCAACCAAAGCAAACAGGATACTGGGCTGCATAGCCAGGGGAATTATATCCAGAAGGAGGGAGGTGATCCTCCCTCTATATAATGTCTTCGTCAGGCCGCAGCTCGAGTACTGTGTACAGTTCTGGAGACCTCATCTGAAGCAGGACATAGCGCTGCTGGAGTGGGTCCAGAGGAGAGCGACCAGGATGATTCAGGGCATGGAGGGGAGGCCTTATGAGAAGAGACTGGAAGAGCTTGGGCTTTACTCACTGGAGGAGAGGAGGAATAGGGGAGACATGATAGAGGTTTTCAAGTATGTAAAAAGAATAACTAGGAGTGGAACCAAGGAGCTGTTTAGGCTAAAGAAGGGGGGAACAACCAGGGGCCATGAGTGGAAACTGGAGGGGGAAAACTACAGGGGGTAGCGTAGGAAGCATTTTTTCACTGAGAAGGTGGTGGAGCTGTGGAATGCACTGCCCGGGATGCTGGTGGAGGAGGGCACAGTGGAAGGCTTCAAGAAGGGGTGGGACAATTACAAGGGGAAACTGAAACCAAAGATAATCTTCTTGGGGGCTGGGGGGGTGGTAAGGCGAGCAGCCCCTAGGTTGCTGGCTTTCGGGCAGACAATGACAGACAATTTGGCCTATTCTGCTGGCTTTTAGTATGTTAGTATGTTAATGTCAGACTCAATTAGTGACCACACCCCCATCTATATTGTTCTTGCTACAAAAACTACTTGCCTTCCCCCCAAACTATTGTCCTTCAATAAATTTAACCGTGAGGGTCATGGCTCCATCCTAAAGGATGCCAAGGCTACAAACTGGTACTCACGCTACCTACTCAAGGATTTCTCGAAAGCAGTCAGACTCTTTACTGATGTTCTTCGTACCCTCCAAGACAAGCATTTCCCTGTCACCACTCGAAGGGTTCGAGGCGGCAACAACCACTGGCTAACCAAGGAACTCTTTGCCCAGATGAAGGCCAGGGACAAAGCATGGAAAACCTAAAGGTATCCCTTCCTCCCCAAGCTATGGCATGCTTACAGACAACTGCAAAATTCCCTGTAAGCAGGCTGTTAAGTCCGCATAGCAGAAGTATTACATCAACTCACAAAAAGATACTGAAGGTAACCCTCACAGTTTCTGGGCCTCGATTGGGTCACTACTCCACCCAAAGTCCTCCAAGCAGATAATTCAGCTAAAACTCCCCTATGGATCCCATCACTGACCCTGCTGATATCACGGACAATTTGAACAGGATGTTTACTGACCTTACCTCTTATATCAGCAAACTTCCCCCCTCAGCCTCCCAATGACCATAAGAGTAAACCTCTCTGCTCTCAGCCCTACCCTAGTACTGCCTCTAATCACACATTTTACTTTAGGGCCATTGGCCTAAATGTCACCCTCAAACTACTAAAGTCACTTCCAGACAGAGGCAGCCCAGGCAGCAATGGACTATATCCCACTTTCCTAAAACTACTGTCCCCAGTTATTGTTAAGCCCCTGACCTACATATTCAATTTGGCCCTGTCAGCATCCACGGTGCCTGTCTTTAAAACGGGAGACCCTCTCACCTCAGAAAATTACAGACCCCTCTCCCTCCTCCCGCATCTGAGTAAATTGCTTGAAAAAGTTGTCTACCACCAACTTACTGAACACCTTGAAAATACCACCTCCTGTGTCCACTCCAGCACGGTTTCTGTAAACACCACAGTACTCCCTCTGCCTTGGCCCTTTTCACCAACCACGTCCTCAGAAACATGGACATGGGCAAAGCCACAGGTGCAGTATTTGTGGACCTATCAAAAGCCTTTGATCTCGTCGACCACCACCTACTCTTCTCCACCTTACAGAATTTTGGCTGCTCCCTAGACACTGCTACATGGTTCCGTAGCTACCGCTCCAACAGGTCCCAGTCTGTTTTAATCAGGAAGGATTCCTCTGCTGCTCTTGCTATCCACACTGGGGTCTCCCAGGGCTCAGTACTTGGACCTCTCCTATTTTCTGTGTTCATTAACGGTCTTCCTGAAGAAAGGATAACCTGCAATGCTCTCCTCTATGCAGATGACCTAGTCATCTACCACAGTGCAGAATCTCTGGACTCCATATCTTTCACCCTCACACAACTTTGGGCCTGCACAGAACTGGTTCCTCTCCTGGAAACTTCTCGTAAACAAGAAGAAAACTAAAGCCATGCTCTAGGCCATTCCTTACAAAGGCTACCAAAGCTAAAACCTCTCTCCTTATTGTCACCCCAGCTGGGCCCCCCCTCAAAACTGTCCCCTCCTTCAAATACCTAGGCGTGACTCTTGACCCCTCCCTCACTTTCAGTGAGCATATTAGTATCACAGTGATGAAAATTCACCAAAAACTAGGTGCAGCCTACCACCTCATTCAGTTCCTATCTCCGGAGACCCGTCTAGCCATTGCCCAAGGATATCTACTGCCCCTTATTGACTACTGCTCCCCAGTGTACTCCGCTGCATCTGGTTCGCTACACTCTCGACTAAACATCACGTACAATTCTTTCTGTCATTTTGCTCTTCAAGCCCCTTTCTCTACCCACCACTGTTCACTCTAGAAATCATTAGGCTGGCTCACACTTCAGGGTCATTTCGATTTTGCTATGGGCAGCCTAGTAGATAACTCGCTAAGGAACTATCAGTTGTCCCCCTACTCATCATTGCTCAATGACAAGGTGGTTTCTTGGAGCGTTAGGGCTTCCTCTGTTCCTCCTCTAGTGGTTCCTCATACATCTGTTGTGATGGATAGCAAAGCTTTCTCTGTCTCAGCCCCTTCCCTGTGGAATAGGCTCCCATCTTCTGTCAGGTCTTCCCCCTCCCATCAGTCCTTCAGAACAAACCTTAGAGGCTGGCTCATGGCGGAAGCCACTTGTAGCTGTTTCCTTGACAACTCCAGGGCCCTGAATCTGCCATAGAATTTGCTGGATGCTGTCTACCTTATGACTCAGCTACCACATCATACATTTTTGTGCACTTAAGTCTAGGTCAGTGAGCTTTAATGTGATGTTTCTACTGCTAGCCAAAACTCTTGTTACTTCTCCTTATGCACTGGTATATACTGATATATCTGCTTATATGTGCACCGTCTACTGTAGTACTGTTTTAAACTTACCACTTTTTTATTATACTATACACCTGGACTTACCAAGACCAGTATGAACTTACTTTAATGCTATGCCATATTTGTTCCTTTATTTAGTGTATCCTTGTATGATACTTACTGTAACCCATGTAAATCACTACTGTAATCCATTTTGTACATATTATTGAATTTGCTCAAGCCTGCAGTTGACCTCACACAGAATGTTTGTATCTTATCCGCTGCTCGATTGTATCTCCACTGATTGTATCTCTGTATTGTACTGATATTTGTTTTTTCTGCCACATTTGTGTTCTGGGTCGTGACTGAAAACAGTCCTTTGGATCAGCTTGCTTACCCGGTTACGTACTAAATAAATAAATAAATTAAATTTGCTAGGTAGTCCATCCCATCCCAGGGACACTGCTTATTTCAAATAATATATTACTGCTTCCACCTCAGATACTGTAATTGGTATTCCTAGTTCCTGCTTTCCTTTTTCAGATGTATCCACCTCCAAAGGAGCTAAAAATGCTGCCAGTTCCCTCCAGACTACTCTTTTTTTGGCATGGTCAAGGAATTTAAATAATCTGTTACAATTTTCTGTATACTTCCTGGGGATGTAATCAATTTTCCAGCAGCGTCTTTTAAACTAGTTATCATGGAGGCCTCTACACGGTTTCTACATGTCACACATGGGTCACCAATTGGTGTTTTATTAGTGCTATAGTTTAATTCTTCCATTAAAAGTAGCTGCTCTGTCATATTGAAATCTCTTCATTGTATTTTTTAAGTTAGTAATTTGTGCTGTATAATCTTGTGCAGATGAATTTTCCAGAGAAAATAAATATTGCAGCTGTTGTCTGGCTTTAATATACTGTACTCCATAAACTTCTCATTTTGTTGCTTTTTACTTAATTTTTGAAGCCAAATTTGAATTTTGTTTTTAGTTTCTTCCTAGCATTCCCCAAGGGTATCGTATAAAAAAAATAGACTGATTTCCTTGCTGCCAACAATTGTTTAATACCTGATTTTACTTTCTCATCTTGTAATAGAGCTATATTCAGCCCCCAGCATTCTCTATGATTAGGGATTTCTTGAGTATCTTATATTTCCATTTTAAGCATCAAATGATCTGAATATTCCATGGGTATTGTACAGGTAGATTGTACCTGTCTGTATTCTAGAGGATATAAAAACATAATCTATTCTTGATGTTAATGGGCCTCTCACATAAGTGGTTCCTGTCCCCACACCTTTCAATTTGTATGCCTCAATTAATCCAGCTGTTTCAGTACATTTTTTAAAGCATAAGAATATACTGTACCTTTTTCCTTCTGCAGTTTTTTTTTAATATATCTAGTGAAGAGTTAAAATGGCTACCGAAATACATGTGTCTTGCAGTTGCTAAATATGATGTACTTGCTCGAATAGTGCCACTCTTTCAGCTTTTATCTGTAGGGCATATATATTAATAGATCGACAAGGCTGGCTGTCCCAAATTCCGTCCAGTATTAACAACCTACCTGGGCAAACGTCATTTAGTTTATATAATGTAAATCCAACCCCCCTAATTAAAATCCCTACACCATCAGCTTTATCCTGCCCAAAAGACCAATACAATGGTCCCCACATCCAGAGCTTTTTACATTGAGAAAGCATGTACTGTATGTATCTGACATCATGTTTCTTGCAGGAAAATAATGTCTAACTTTGTAGACGCTAATAAAGAAAAAACTGCTTCTCTTTTCCTATAATTCTTAAAGAGCTGCTGACGAGTCAAAGAAAACTTTAAAAAACATGATATTTAGGTGCAATTCAGCTTGCATTCCCTATATATTCTGTAGCTTTCTCCTCCCCATGACTTATTACTGAGGACATTTGCATGAATACTGTACATGCTGTTTATCCCTTAGAGTTCATCTGTCTCTGTAGCTTACTCCGTACTTCTAGTCATAATCCTTTGTGCTGACATCATAGTCTGTTGCCGTGGGAGTAACTGTGATGTCACAAGCAGTGCATTATGACCTCAGATAAGTAGAAAGCAACAGGACTAGATGAACTCATCAGGAGCAGAGATCCTGTTTTCATGCAAATGTCACTAGTAATAAATAATGGGGAGGAGGAAGAATACAGAACTAATGAGAAATACAAGCTGAACTGTGTCTAAATATTATGTTTTGTTAAAGTTCCGTTGAAGATGTCAGCTGCTTTTTAATGCTACATACATTAAGTATGGCAAAATTGGAGGCGATCAAAGCCCTATATGCCTCTCCACAGGCTTTTGTAAGGGTAAACGGGGGCATCTCGCAGAGGTCTGATCTGAGGAGGGGTACCAGACAGGGTTGCCCACTGTCACCGCTCCTCTTTGATATAGGAAAAAGGATTGACTTCTTTTGACTAAGCAGATTTACTGTGTGTTGTTGTTTTTATTTTGTACTCACAGGGATTGCTACTGTTTGTTGCTAACATTTCATTGCTTTATTTTCTCTGATTCAAATTGTTGCTGCTGGTATACCTTCTTCTGCATTATTACAAGGTGTGCCTACAGATGTGTGCTAACAGATTACTGCTATAATCTTCTGATTCCAATTGTCTTTTGCAAGGTATATCTTCTGTTACTGCTTTATTTTTCTCTGTAGCGAAGTGTTTCTTACAGGGTATATCTTATCTGAAATTATTACAGGTGGTGCTTTACAGATTTTACAGTTTTATCTAACATTAGGATAAGCATTCAGGGTTACTGCATTTGTTGTTGACTGATTGTTTCTGCTCTTACCTCCTTGTTCTTTCGTCCGTGGTTGTTCTTTATCGGCGGGAAGGGCCCAGCCACCCACCCCATCCAACCACCCCACTACACTCCTTTTATAGGGTACCACAGTTGTGTCATTTCCTGTGGCAGAGCAGGAAGGGGCGGATCAGTGGGGCATCCACAAGGTGAGCTCATTTACAGGGGCACTAGTAATATAATTTGGTATAACAAGTTATACAAAATCAAAACACAAAATCAAACCATTACTTGCATTTTCTTCCTTCTAATTACTCTGACTAGGTTATAAACCCAGCAACTTATCTGGAATGGATATCATTAACTGCAGGTACTGTGGAACAATTTTCAGAAGGGCAGTTTTACAGGATTTAGAACACTGTCCTACATGCTGGGCCATTGGAGATCTTAGGGCTCAGCTCTGGGCAGCATGGGCAGAGATTGCGCGCCTCAAATTTCATATTCAAGAGGAAATACATTATAAGAACCACCCACCATTTCCCCAACATCCAACAGAAAAACCTCGACCGCAGAGGGTAGTTGGTCCAGGAGGTTGTCAGGTGATTAGGAGGGGCGAATCGGGTGCCCCATCACTCTCTGCTCTCCAACATATTACCTCCAAAAACCATATAAACACTACAAACAGGTATCTGCCTCTATCTCTGAAATCAAACAAAGGGGCAGAGGACACTGCAGAGCAGGACACTGCAGCACAGGAGCTAGTGCAACAAAACTCACCAAATCAGGAACCAAAGCAAAGGAAATCAAAAAACTTCTGATCATAGGAGACTCCATGATTGAGGAGTTGATACCCATCTCCAGCCAGGGTAATGGTCAGATGTCTCCCAGGTACATCAGCGTGGAGACACCGGCCGTATTATAAAATTATTCACAAGCAGGAGAAACATTGATGTCCAGGTACACATAGGACTAATGATCTGCGCCAGCGGTCAGTTGTGGAGACCAAGGAACACATGACCAGGCTGAGTGACAAACTATTGTCCATTTCGTCCGGCATCTCCTTCTCTGAGATCCTGCCAGTCTGGGGAGGGGGACAGATGGATGGAAGGTCAGAGAGGGAGAGGAGCTAAACATGTGGCTCAAGGCTGGTGCCAGGAAAAGGACACAGATTTGTAGGGAACTGGCAACAGTTCTGGGAGCAAAGTTCTTTAAATTTGATGGACTGCATCTGACTAAGGAGGAGTCAGTGCATTGGGGCAGAAGTTTGATGTCTTTGCAGAATATTTAAACTAGCAAATGAGAGAGGGGTGCAGCACCCATATGTCGAATGGGAAGAACACCCTCCCCCTCAGCTAGTGGCCAAACAGGATTCAGCATGTTTGCAGTTCATTTGCCATCACCAGGTAAGAAAAAGGTCCATCTCCCCATCGACGCACAGGAGAAAATGCAAACCTCACCCAACAACTAACACACGAAATCTGGTCAATGGAAAATCATGTACACAAATGCTCACAGCCTGGAAATAAGATCCCAGACCTGCAGGCAATAATGTCAGAGGCTAAACTGGACATAGTAGCAATTAGTGAAACTGGTTTCAGTAACCACACTGAGAGACTTCAGTACCTGGCTATGTATTGTTCAGAAGAGACCGAGGTGCAAAAGGAAGTGGAGTGTCCCTGTATGTCAATGAAATATCAAAGCTACAGAATTCAGAATACACATAAGGAGCCAGAAGAACATGGGTCACGCTGGAAACAGGAAATGGGACAGCCATAAGAACGAGGGTTGTCTACAGGCCCCAGACCAGGGTGAGGACATAGACACATACTGTTAGAAGATATACAAAACTTGACAGCTAAAGGGAGGTTCTGATAATGGGAGACTTCAACATGCGGATACAGATTGGTCAATACCAGCAGGAACATCTACCAGAACTAGACACATGGTGGATTCCTGGGGGAGGGCCTCAAACAACTGGTACAACAACCCCACAAGAGACAGGGCTATCCTAGATCTAGTACTGACTAACAAGGAAGGGATCACAGATCTCCAGGTAGAAGGACACCTGGGGCCAGTGACCATCACATGGTATGGTTCAATTTGGCTACTACATCTAAATCATCCCATTCAAAGGCAAAATATGGGACTTCAGAGGAGCTGACTTTGCTAAGATGGCCAACAGAGTTAAGCTAGCCCTGGCAAAAGAAACACAGGTGAGGGATACAGGCAAGTGGGCAAGCATTAGGATGCAATACTTGAAGCAACATCCCATTGTGTTAGACAGAAAGGAAGTGCAAAGAAGAAGGAAACCACTTTGGTTCTCAAATACAGTAGCAGAAAAAGTCAGAGCCAAAAGGCTGGCCTTCAGGAAATATAAGGGAACACAGCGGGATGAAGATAGGGAGGCATACCAAATTGCCCTAAGGGAAGCAGGGAAGGCAGTAAGGCAGGCAAAGTCCCAAACTGAGGAAACACTAGCACGAACAGTAAAAGAAGGTGACACGACTTTCTGTCGATACATTAGTGAAAGGAGAAAGTCCAGAGGGGGTATTGCTAAGCTCAATGGAGAAAAGGAAGCATGTGAGGAGGAGGACCCTGTAAAAGCATCTATCCTAAATAGATACTTTTGCTCAGTATTTACTGAAGAGAAGGTAGGGCAGGGCCCACAGCTCAACACCATGGACACAGCGGGGAGGGAGGTGAGCACTACTCCCTTCACAAAAGAAAGGGTCCTACAAGAGCTTCGCTAAGCTCAGGGTGGATAAGGCAATGGGACCTGATGGCATACATCCCAGGGTACTTAAGGAGCTAAGGTGGAACTAGCAGAGCCATTAGCAGAACTGTTTAGTGAGTCTCTGAGCACAGAGGCGGTCCCAGAAGACTGGAGAAGGGCTCATGTGATCCCGCTCCACAAAGTGGTAGTGCAGGGAGGAGGCAGGGAACCACAGACCAGTCAGTCTTACCTCAGTGTGGGCAAGATTATGGAAGCACTCCTTAAGGAAAGGATAGTGCAACACCTGGAATCCATAGGGGCACAGGATCCAAGACAGCATGGGTTTACAAAGGAAGGTCCTGTCAAACTAATCTCATAGATTTCTTTGACTGGGTAACCAGAGTGGTGGACCAAGGGGGAGCAGTTGATGTCGCCTTACCTTGACTTCAGCAAAGCTTTTGACACTGTTCCACATAGAAGATTGATAAATAAGCTGGGTAGGCTCGGGTGGGTCAGAAGTTAGTCAACTGGGTGGCAAACTGGTTGATGGGCAGAAAACAGAGAGTGGTGGTAAATGGCATACAGTCAGAAGAGATGCAAGTCACAAGTGGGGTACCTCAGGGATCAGTCCTGGGGCCAGTCCTCTTCAATATCGTTAGTGACCTTGCAGATGGACTCGAGGGTAAGGCTTGTCTGTTTGCAGATGATACCAAGATCTGCAACAGAGTAGATGATCCAGATGGGGTGGGCAGAATGAAAAGAGATCTGGATAAACTAGCAAAATGGTCAGAAGAGTGGCAACTGGGATTTAATGCAAGATGCAAGATTATGCACATAGGAGAAAGACAAACCCCGCGCATATAGGCTGGGAGGAGTTGCTGGCAGTTACAAAGGAAGAAAGAGACTTAGGCATCATCATCACTGATTACCTGAAATCATCCAAGCAGACCTCTAAAGCAGTAGGTGAGGCTAGGGAGATGTTAGGATGTATAAGTAGGGTATCATAGAGTGGTAAGAGAGGTAATAATCCCTCTTTACAAGACACTGGTTAGGCCCCATCTGGAGTGCTGCATTGCAGTACTGGAGGCCACACCTTCACAAGGACATTAACTAAATTGAGGCAGTCCAGAGAAGGGCAGACAAAATGGTGCAGGGACTGCATCAGAAGACATATGGAGGACAGATTAACCTGAGCTCAATATGTATACCCTTGAGCAAAAGGAGGGAGAGAGGTGATATGATCAAGACATTCAAACACCTTAAGGGCATTAACAAGGTGAAAGAGTCTAACATGTTTAAATATAAGAAAAATAGCAGGACAAGAGGACACAGCATGAGATTAGAGGGAGGCCGATTAAGGGGGAATGTGAGGAAATACTTTTTCACAGAAAGGGTGGTGGATGCATGGAATGGCCTACCTCAGGAAGTGGTGGCTATGAATACAGTGCAGGGCTTCAAACAGGCATGGGATAGGCATGAGGGAGCAATACAGATGAGTATGAATAGATAGACCACTGACAGAGCAAAGCGATGGCACATTTATAAGGTAGAAAGAAATGGGCAGACTGGATGGGCTTACGGTCCTTATCTGTCAAATCAACTTCTATGTTTCTATATGTTTTTATATATATATATATATATATATAGAAACCCTAGCCTAGGCGATAAGGGAGGTGAAGGGAGTAGAGATAGGAGGGGAAGAACATAAAATTTCTTTATATGCGGACGATGTCCTCTTATACATAACCAGTCCGGACAGATCCATCCCCAAAATATGGTCCATAATTGATAAATTTAGCCAATATTCAGGGTATACACTAAATAAAAATAAAACAGAAGTGCTGAAATTCTCTTGCAGCCCTTCCCCAAATATAATGCAGCTACTAAACATGAACTGGAACAGGGGGAAAATAAAATACTTGGGCACCCAAATCCCTAAAAACCTTGCAACGCTCTACTCGACTAATTTCGAACCAATAGTGGCCCAGACCAGGCAAGATATTAAAAGGTGGGAGGCTCTAAACCTACCTCTATATTCAAGAATCCAGTCAGTTTCGATGAATATCCTCCCTAAATATTTGTATCTCTTTCAATGCCTTCCAATAAAAGTACATAAGAACCAATTCCAAATATGGCAAAGAATACTTACAAAATATATTTGGAACAATAGGAGACCCAGAATTAAGAATTCAATACTGCAGACAAGTGAAAAATGTGGGGGAAGGAATGTCCCTAATCTGGAGGACTATTTCTTAGCCACCCAGTTAAGATGGGCCCTCCTGTGGTCGGCTAAAGCATACACAGCCCTATGGAGGGCAATTGAGGAGGTTCTAACAGATGGGATGCCCCTGGGGGCGAGAGCCATGCTACCAGGAACCCTAATTAGAGATGGGAACACCTCTCTGATGTCAGTAAAAAACACTCTGGGGACCTTGAGATGTCTTTGGACTAAACACAGACTTGATGAAGAAACTTGGCCCTTAAGATGGTTCGCATGGGACCCAGAGTTCTCCCCAGCCAGACAGGACCTTACTTTTAAGAGATGGGGAAGAGTGGATCTATACTCCCTAAGCCAGTTCCTGGAAGGAAATACAGTTCTGGAATTTACCCAGATTAAAGAAAAATTCTCCCTAAAACAGGCAGATTACTTGAAGTACTTACAAATAAGAACACATATACACAACCTGCAAACTCTTTTTAAACAAACCAAACCCCCGGTAGGATTGATGAACATTATGGTTGAAATAATGAACTCAGTCCGAGTTAGAGGGCAGGTCTCTGCCATCTATGGAGCCCTGAGAGAAAGGGGAGGGGGAGGAGCTGCCCAGATTAAAAGCAGATGGGAACTTGAGTTGGGAGAGAACCTAGCTTAAGAGGACTGGACCTTTGCCCTCACACAAGCTTTTAGGACCACATGTTCCCCGATGTGGAAGGAGTTCGAGTGGAAAATAAGAATGAGATTCTTCATCACACCAGCAGCCCAATGCAAATGGGATAAGAATTGTGCAGGTGGATGCTGGAGGGGATGTGGAAGGGATAAAGCGGACTACCTGCATATATTTTGGTCATGCCCGATCCTTACAAACTACTGGGCAGAAACTGACCAGAAATTAAAATGGGTATTTTCTATTACGTCCACTCTGGGTCCCAGAAATTTGATACTGGGTGTGAAACCAGTGGAAATTAAGGGGACGGATAAGACCTACCTGTGGAATGTTCTCCTCACATCGTCTCATGAAGCCATAACCAGAAGATGTCTCTCACCATGTCCACCGACATATCAGGATTGGGTGTCCATTATAGGTGAAATCAAGGACATGGAGGAAGTCACCTATAGAATAAATTTGAGGACGCAGTTTTGTGAGGCGATGGACCCCATGGCTGATGATGCAGGGAATAGAGGGGGTTGATTAGGGTGGAGGAAGGCTAAGTGACAGAGAGGGACGTAGAGACACTAGAGCCCTACTAAAGAATATTGGGGAATTGCAATTAATAAGTTCTTCTGTGTGAAACAAGGATAAACTATTAGAACTGAAACTGTCCTAACTGATGAAATATGACTATGTATTAAGATATCTCTGCTGTAAAGTGTATGTACTCTTGCAGTTAAATGCGATGGAAGTGACTGTAAATTACTGTATATCTGTGCCAAAATATGCAATAAACTTGAATTTAAAAAAAAAAAAGTATGGCAAAATTAACCTGCCCCATGACTTAGTATGTGGAATGGTTCCTTTCATCCTCTCTCTCTTCATCCTCATTCATTTTCCTTTTTTCTTTTTCTTTTTCCTCCCTTCAGGTCTCTGTTCAGACCTCACTGACTGTGCCGAGTGTGAGGAATTGTCAGAATCATGACAAGTCAGAGTCCCCACACTGTTTTTTTTCAGATAATACTGTAGTTGAAATCTATTTTCCATGGTGATTTAAATGTTACTGGTTTGGTCAAATGGGTACTCCTCCTTCTTGGTGTAAGTTTTGACTGGGGGGGGGTGTGAGTGGGGGCATTTCTGTTCTCTTGGTAGAAGTGCTTGCCAGTTCTTGGTCTGAGTTTGCCTGATTTTCAGAGTGAGCTTGTGAAGCTTCTCCCCCTAAGTCCTGATCTACTCATTGGGTCTTGTCTGGGTTATCTGGTTATCCTCAGTCCTAGAAGCAGAGTTTTCTGTTGTTGGTCTTGAGGTGGTAGGACCTGTCCTGGTTATCAGTGTGGTACTGTCTATTGCTTTCTGTTGTGCCTTTTTAATTAGAGTGTCTTGATCTACTTTATCCTTGCGGTTTTGGGCTGCCCAGGGGCATTTCTGAAAAACATGTCCCCTTGTTTCACATAGGTTATAAAATGCTGGGATGTATTGCAAGAGGGATCTCCTCCAGAAGGAGGGAGGTTATACTGCCCCTGTATAGGTCTTTGGTCAGGCCCCACCTGGAGTACTGCATGCAGTACTGGAGCCCATTCCTGAAGAAGGACATCAGGTTGTTGGAGGGGGTGCAACGAAGAGCCACAAAGATGATCCAGGGATTGGAGAGCAAGCCCTACGAGGACAGGCTGGGAGAGTTGAATTTGTATTCACTGGAGGAGAGGAGGGATGGGGGGATAAGATCGAGACCTTTAAGTATCTGAAGGGGATAACAAGACCAACACAGAAGGAATTTTTCAGATGAGAATGGGGAGGGACACGAGAGGGCATGGACTGAGATTGGAGGGGGGAAGATTCGAGGGAGATGAGGAGACATTTTTCATGGAAAGAGTGGTGGACAAATGGAACACCTTACCAGATGAGATAGTGTCCTGTAAGATTGTGAGTAGTTTCAAGAGGGGTTGGGACAGGGGAAGGGGGGCGGGAGGGGCAGCTGCATGATATGGGGCTAGCTGCACACTTGAGCAGACTCGATAGACCACGAGGCCTGTTTCTGCTGGCAATTTCGCATGTTCGTATATTTGTTACATTGTTTACTGATGTGATCATATTCCTTGCACAGGCTGCATCTTAATTTATCACACATACTGGCTAAATGTGGTTTTGCTCCACACTTGTAGCAGGCCTTTGGTTGCCCTGCGTAAAAGCACACACCCCTCTGTCTCATCCAATAAAAAACTGTTTGGGAGATATCTAACCCCAGTTTCATCTCGCCTAAATTTAACTTTACATTTTCAGCCTCCTGTCCATAAGGATTCTGAATCTATGATTGGTTCAGATGCACTTAGTACCGCGCAACGATTCTGCAACCAGTGGTGAATATCTCCCACATTTACACCCTTATTTCTAAACATGATAGTTATGTTTTTAATTGTTGCTTTTTTAAGGGGAAAAACCACAAACGGGGTCCCTAGTAGAGAGAATTTAACTTGATTATATTTTATCCAGAACCTTTATAGGTACTGCGTGTTTGAAAGCTGACGTCAAAATTATCCTCTCCAGATATGTGTATTAATGCAGAAATGTCCCCAGCCATAAATTTTAATGAGTCCTTCAGCAAAGGTCGTCCCACAAATACTCTGTCTGGGTGTGGATCCCTTCCCCTAATGTATCTAATTCTGACCACATTCCTTCTTGGTGCTGACTGGGCCTGTGAGTAGGCTGGGAGAAATCCTATTGCCCGGCAGCCTGGGATAACAGAAAACTGAATCCGGACAAGTACATCTCCCGATTCAAATGCAGATTGGGCAAGCAACCAAACCATGTATTGGATTTGACTGTTTGGGCACGCGCTTTGATTTTTACAGTATTACGCATGCCCACCTACCAAGTAAAGACCCATTTTATTTTTTTATGGAATTACATGTTTGTTTCCTGGGAGAGTCTGATAAGTCACGAGGAGGAGGAAGAGGTGCACAGGTGCGATCTCAGATTAGGCTGCCCGTGTCACCCACGGCAACTTTCGCCATCATGCCCCCGTCTGCCTGTCGGTAGTGATGATTGACGTCCACGTCAGCCAGTAGGCAGAGCGAAGGGGCGGTCCCAGGCGGAGTTGACTTTAGCGCTCCTATAGTGTGCCACACTGAATGAGAGACTGCCCTCCAGATACTGAGCATACACAGTCTACAGTGCTGTATCGTGCCAATTGCCCAGGTGTCTCGGAGTGAGGAGGGTGTTGTGTGCAGTGTGCTTAGTGTGTGTGAGCACTAGGAGTGGTGGGCGAGGAGGAGAAAACTTGTGCAGTATTTAAAAAAAATTACTTTTCAGAGCTTGAGGATTCAGTGGCTTGCCTGCCTGTGAAGAGGGGATATTAGCCAGACAGAAGGAGAGAGACTAAGGGTCACGCCGCAGGCTAAAGACCAACTTCAAACTTAGTAGGTCGAGCACTCCACAGGGGGACAGATCGTGGTGGATAACTGAAGTTAATAAGCAGGACCAGACATATAACAAAAAAATATTTAATCAGTCATTCCCAAAATCCCAACTCTCAATTAAAAACACAGACAGCCAGGCAGAGGCAGGAAGCTGAGGAGTGCTTGGCAGTTCTTTTCAGTTTGAATTTTTATCGCATCCCTGTTGTGACAGCTTAGGGGAGTAAAGTAGTGACTCTCACTCTGATTGTGATTTGTGTGAGCGGCTGTACTGGCTGCACTGCTCTCTCTCTCTCCAGGCTGACTGAGAGGAAAAAGGAAAACAGAAAAAAATATACTGTATATACAGTGTATATATATATATATCTATTTCTAAGCTAAGCAGTCAGACAGAAGCTACCAGTGGCTACTTAAGTAGCTGACTGCTGTTTTTTGTGTTTGCCCCAAGAGCTACGGCAGGCAGCCTGCTGCCACTGATCACTATTGTAGAAGACTAATTAATACACAGCCTGCTGCTGCTGATCACTATTGTAGAAGACTAATTAATACACAGCCTGCTGCTGATCACTATTGTAGAAGACTAATTAATACAGCCCTGCCGCTGATCACTATTGTAGAAGACTAATTATACAGTCTGCTGCTGCTGATCACTATTGTAGAAGACTAATTAATACACAGCCTGCTGCCGCTGATCACTATTGTAGAAGACTAATTAATACACAGTCTGCTGCCGCTGATCACTATTGTAGAAGACTAATTAATACACAGCCTGCTGCCGCTGATCACTATTGTAGAAGACTAATTAACACACAGTCTGCGTGCAGGTAGCAGACAGCACTAAAGGAGTAAGGCCTCAGGTCAGGGAGGAGAGGGAGGGAATGTACTGCCTGCTGGCACAATACATAGAAAAGTACAAGTCGGAGAGCTAGAACCAGAGTTAAAGCATAAGCGGAGAAGACGGAGGAAAGATTACTTTTCTAAGGAGTAGAGGGTGCTCTTAACTGCTGGTAATATCTATGCCTATGGAGAGTTGGAGAGATTTAGTATTACGCTAGTCTGCACAGTACTCCACCACCACTAGTCCGTCCACGTCCACTATCAGTCTACCTTGTGCCTACCTGGAAAGATAAAGGTGTGCTGCTGTTGTTAGAAGTCACAAACGCACAACAGTACACACTTCATGTAAGAGACAGCGAGAAAGAAAGAAAATAAAGGACAGTGTGAGTCGGTCAGTCCAGGACAAGCATTGACTTGTGCTGTCACTGTATGAGTGTTGTGTGTGATGAGGAGGGGAATTCAGAAGCAATTTGGCTTCAGCCAGCCAGTACCAGTGGTGGTAGGGATAGGGAGTCACAGACTCAGTCAGTACATGGACAGACTACATTTAGTTTTAATTTGAGGACTCCGTCCAGTCCTAGTCCTTTCCAGTGACCAGTCTCAGACTGAGAAAAGAAAATTATTTGGAATTGTGAATCTGCTGTGGGTTGGGTCTGTCAGACTGTGGTTGAAGATAAATACACAAACACACAGATTTTGTTTCATCAGTAAAAAATACTTTATTGAAACAAGAAAGCAAGCCAGAGGTCTCAGTCCTCTGCCAAAGTGGTAAAAGTTTTGTAAAAGCAAAGCAATACAGCATTTTGAATTTCCTCGAAGTGTAACCCCTGACTTGACCAACCAGACCACCTGAAAAGGAAAAAGAAAAAAAAGTTATACATTGTCAAACACACTACTGTCCTCCATTCCATCCTATCTGTCATATCTCATCCATTCCCAGGAAAAAATCAGTTTTGTTTTGAAGTGATTCGACTCTCGTCTCAGTCAGAGACTCAAGAAAAGTCAGTTGGTCTGGGAGGCTGTGTTCTTTATTGACTGCCCTGGCTCTGGCTCGGCCACCAGTAAACAAAGTCAAACTACTGTGAATTCATCTGCTTTCTGTCAAGGCAACACTAATTCTGACTTGGAAAGTTGCTACCAAGTGTTGTGTTCATGAGTGATGCTGAGTGATGACATCAATGTGTGCTTACCTGCTTAAAAAATTACTGGAATTTGTTTTATTTGGCAGTTATTAAGTAAGTTAAAGGGTTAAAAAAATGTTGGGCATTTGGGCTGAGCCACCAGAGTTAAAAACACTAATTTCACGAGTCGCGTCACAGACAAGTATATACATCAGTTAAATGTCACAGGCAATCAATAAATTTCACAGGACTACCAAATTTCAGGTTCAGGTTGTCTGTGGACAACCAACACAGTGGTATAAGGCTCTGAGCTGCAAATCTGGAGTCCTGGGTTTGAATCCCACAGCCCCCACTTGCATATACTGTGTGACCCTGAACAAGTCAAGTAACTTCCCTGTGCTCCCAGGTCGCACCTGTAAACAAGCTTTCAGCTTTGTGTGCCACTCCTGGTTAAACAATTAAAAAAACACATTTTTTTTTTAATTCCGAGCCTCCCTGTGGGTATTATTTTCTTCTTCAGTTTCTTCTGAGATTGATTCCTGGGGTGAATGTGTTGTTTGTTGTGTTATATGAGGAAATATATGGCAGGGCTCTAGATAAGATTTTTTGGGATGAGTACCTGTACTCCTCATTTTGAAAGTGAGGTGAGTAAAATGAAATTCAGATGTGTACAAATGTCTTGCTAGAGTTGACTGAGGAGTACATTTATTAAAAAAATTAGTTTTTTTTTCTAGATAAGAATTTCAGGTGCCAACAATGCTCTAGATAATGTTGGCAGGTAGGAATTTACTCATCAGTTTTAAATCTTAGTGAGTAAAACAAAAGTGAGATGCATACAAGTGCTGTAAATCTGGCAAAAAACTGTTCCTTTTGAATCACCAGTTATGTTATGAAGCACTATTCTTTGGCGTGTGGAGTATTTCAAATGTTGGGTGAGTACTGGTACTCATTAAAAAAATTTCTGAAGAGTATTTCCTAAAATGAGGTGAGTAAAATAGGCCGGTACACACCTTATCTGGAGCCCTGGATATAGGTATATTTGAGTCAGAGGGAATCTCCTCTCTTAATTCCTTGTTCTGTTCCCATTTCATTATTATTTCTTTCCTCTGAGGTTAAATTGTTTTCTGGGTCTGAGTTCACTGTCTGTCCTGGTTCTATTGGGAGGAGCAACTCTCCCTGCCATTCTGTTGATTCTGCCTTATTTAATTTAGGCTCTCTCTCCGTATCACTATTTTGTAAGTTATTGTCCAAGGTAACCGGCATATCATTTTCTGTCCGGAATCCTTTGTTTGTCCCTTTACATTATCTTTTAGAGTGTTACCCCTTTGGTTTCGTCCCGACCTCTGTCCCAGTAACCCCCCTTCCTTGTTTCATTTTTTTCTGTGCTTGTTTTTTCCTTGCTTTTAAACATTTGAGAACACCCAGCTTCATCCCAGTTAAGGTCCGGGACCCACTTACCCTCCGATGTTTTCATCCACCCAGCATTTGCTAGTACTGCTTCTGGAGTCCAGTCTGATCCAAGTCCCAGAGAAGCGGGAACGCCAAGTGCCTCTGATATTCTAGCCCTGACAGTTTTATTCTCCGTGTCAGGGCTTTGCGTGACAAAATCAGCTGACTTCCAGCTAGCTGTGTCAGCTGTGTGTTTGATAGTGTTAAACCATGTACTTTCTGGGATAGTTATTTGTCTCAGCTCTTCCTTTCTTATTTGGTGTCTGTACTCATTGGATAACATCTTTGTCAGTTGCCTCCTTCTTTCTTGTATTTCTTTATCCAGTTGGGCTTCAGCTGCCATTATAGCAGGCTGGTAGTATAGCCTAGAGGTTAGAGGAATGAGGTGTTAAAAAGCTTGGTACATCCAACAGACCAGATCTGAGTTTGATTCTCACAACCTCCACTTGCATACTGTGACTCTGAGCAAAGCACTTAACAACCCAGCGCTCCCAAGTCACCCCTGAAAAACAGGCACTTGTGCCTAGTGGGCCTAACCCGGTTACCAAAGACTTAAATAAAATAAAAATATCCATTTTCTCAGTCTCCCTTATTTTCAGCTCTGTGCCATCTTCATCTGCAATCTCCATGCCTTCTTCTGCTTCTCTGTTTATTTCAGGCATCATGTCTCTACACTCGATGTCCTCCTGGTTTCTACCAGCTGGGAGGGAGGACATCTCCACAGCCTGCTGCAGTCCTCCAACCTCTGCAGCCTCAGAATCCTCCATCTTGGATTTGAGGCCAACAGCATCCCATCCCAAGAGTAGGGGAGTTTTTAGTCAAAAACCACAAACAAATCTTGGAAAACATTAAATCATTACAATCATAGAAACATAAAAACACTTTTTTGTCCTTTCCTTTCTCCAAAACCCACCATTTCTTACTGTAACTCTTACCCTTACTCTTGCACATGCTACCCATCATTACCCATCTCCCATAACCCTAGATATCGGATATTTTTCCCTTTTTTATGCATATTTCTTGAAAAATGTTAACCCCTTCCACCACAATGTTACCTTGTGTTTAGGGTGATTCTTACAATCCTTTTTATAGACTTCCTGCTTTGTCTGTTCACATATTTTACTAAACCCTTCATTCGTCATTTCTTGTTGTTGAATAAGCAGCTGGCAAAAACTCTGCCACAAGTAGTACTTTAAAGAGGCGAACAAAACATGTTGGGTGCTACTATGATATTGATTTAGCAAAGTAGGGAAAATTCCTCAGGCTAGATTTCTATAACTTAAGTTTTTCAACCAAGGTAATTGCCATCTATTACCTTGGGTTACCGGGGGTTGACATCCGCCGCCTGCAGCTCGTGCAAATTGTGGCAGCCAGGCTATTGACTGGTTCATCTAGGACCAGTCTTATAACGCCTGTGCTTCACGGACTGCACTGGCTGCCAGTACAGTGGCGGATCACCTTCAAGGTCGGTTTGCTGACCTATAAGGCCCTACACGATCAGGGACCTGGTTACCTGCAAGATCTCCTTTATCCCTACTGTCCCTCCCACTCTCGCTGATCCACTGACGAGGAATTGCTAGAGATTCCCAGGGTTCGTTTGAAGACATTTGGGACCAGGTCTTTTAGTTTTGCGGTCCCAACCCTGTGGAATTCTCTACCTCATCAGGTTCGAGATTGCCTGACCATCCAAAGTTTTAAAACAGCATTAAAGACTTTTCTTTTTAGTATGGCATATGCCGATTTTTAGTGCTGCAGCCACGGGTTTTAATATGTTTATTATGGTTTTATTAATTGTTTGATTTTTAATGAACTTTGTACAAGCGCCTTGGTTTTTGAAAGGTGCTTTTTTATAAATAAAGTTGATTTGATTTGATATTAGCCTGGAAGCTCCACACCTCTCTAGCGTATGTGCACTTTAATAAAAAGTGTTCCTGTGTGTTGTCGAGGCACAGGTCAGTAAGCATAGGAAAAATCAGGAGCAGTTGTAAAATTCGCAAAAAAGTGTTTATTAGTACTAGCAGTAACATTAAAAAAAAATCGTTCAGAATAACTATTTACAAAAGCAGAATAAACAGAGAAGATCCATCTGAGTTTTCCTTCAATCTCTGTGTGTCTCTCTTCTTCAAAACATTGCAGCTCCTCTCTCTAAGTCCTTGCAACCCCCCTCCTTAACAAGTATTCTGTTTTTTTTCTGAAATGTTCGTGTCAATTTCATGTAGGTGCAGCAAGAACACAATATCCCAGAACTGATGCCCCTTGTCCACAACTTCTAAAAAAGGGCTTAAAAACTGCAATCATCTCAGACTATAATCTCAGACTTTCTACTTCAGAAACATCTCTCCTACTGAGGCTCTAGATGCGTTACTTACCCTCAACCCATCCAAGGGTAAATCCCCCGATGGGCTGGACACCAAACTACTCGACCTATCTGCCCCTGCCGTTGCATCTCCACTAGCTGACCTTCTAAACCTTTTGTTTGCCTCTGCAACTGTTCCTACGGTTTGGAAACATGCCACTGTCCTACCCCTGCCAAAAGGGGGTGACCCCACCACCATGGCTAACTACCGCCCTATCTCTTTCCTCCCTGCCCTCGCAAAACTCCAGGAGCACCTTTTGCTCTCTCAACTTTCCAACTTCCTCTCTGAATCCAGCTTCTTCACTCCCTACCAGTCTGGATTTAGGAAGGACCACTCAACTGTCACTTCCCTATTAAGACTATCTGACACCATGCTCTCTGGGATGGACAAACGTCGAATCAACTCAGCCATCTTTGTTGACTTAGCCAAAGCATTTGACACCGTCTCCCATCCTCTGTGGATAACCTGCCTCTGTGCAGCTGGTCTAATAGAGTCTGCCACTAACTGGTTCAGAGCCTACCTGTTAGGCAGAACTCAATCTGTAAGAATTGCTGATTCCACCTCCCCTCTGCTCCCTATAGATACTGGTGTACCTCAGGGATCAGTGCTCGACCCTATCCCTTTTTCCATCCTTCTCAATGACCTGCCACAAATCTGTTCATCTTCCTCCATTCACATGTATGCAGATGACACAGTCCTATTTACCTCTGGCCAGACCCCTGAGGAGGTTGCTACCAGCCTTCAGACTGATTTCAATAAAGTTTAGCTCTGGTTTAGCTCCCAACTCTCCCTCAATGCCAAAAAGACAGTCTACATGACCTTTGGCACCAGGCAGAGACTATCCAGGCTCACCACCCTCCCAAACTTCCACACCCTTGACGAGACAGTCTTTGAGGATGCGACTACTTTTAGGTACCTAGGGGTCTGGCTTGACCAGCACCTATCCTTCTCTGCCCATGTGGACACTATCCTGAAAAAACTGTGCCCCAAGCTCGGTGCTCTTTACAGGAACCGTAGTAGCCTCCCACTGCCTGTGAGATGTGAAATTGTGCAGAAAATGATCTTACCTACTTTCGACTGCTGTGATGTAGTCTACAGTGCTGCTCCCAAGTCTACCCTATCCAGACTGGATCCCCTCTTCAATGCTTTCTGTTGCTTTGCCCTCGATGCCTCCCCTCGCATCCATCACTGCAAGCTTTACCATTGACTGTCCTTCCCCTCCCTTGACAGCCAGCGCCTACTCCATAGTGCTAAATTTGCTTTGAACTTCTGGCTCAGGTCCCTTCCATATTACCTTGCCTCCTCTCTGTCATCTCCACCAACCCTCACTCATGCCCTTAGGTCAACAGACTCCTGGCTGCTGTTAATCCCTCACCGACGGACCTCAGCAGGCCAGGCTGCCTTTTCCTACCACCTCCCCAAACTCTGAAATGACCTACCGGTCCAAATCAGTCACTCCTCCTCTAGGCATTCTCTATCCTCTGCCCTGTGTAACTTCTACATGGTAAATTGCTTGTGCATCTGACTTCTTTACCCCTACACCTCCCCTTGCCCAATTCCCCTTCCCCCAACTATCCCCGACTCCCTTCCCACCGAGTTACCTCCTCCGATCCCATAAGGCCCGACCAATGGCATTAGCTACTGCTATGAATGCTGGCATATACCATCAACTTCCGCACTTGCCCTCTATTGCACTTCTAGCCTTGTGCTCTCTGTCTAATGTGTTCTCCATAGAGTACTATGGCTGTCAAACACAGTATTGTGCTAACCTAATCCATGTTGAACCATTTTGTTGAAGATAACTTTATGTATGTAACCTAATTTACCCTATGTCGTTGTTTCCTTGTACAATGTAACTCCTATTCCACGTATCAATGTGTGCAACTGCTCTCCATTTGAAACCCCCCCCCCCCCGTCGCATCGTGAGACGAGCATCTTTTTGCTCAGTGTGCCTTTCCTGGTGAAACATTTCAATAAATAAATAAATAATTATATACATTTCAACAGTAAAACAATATAATTTCTAAACAAAGGGGTCCCAATATCAGTTACATTTCCACATAATAATTTGCTTGTGGTTTTATACCAGCAGATATGCAAGGGAGGAAAAGAGAGAACAGCAATGGAAGACTGAGAGACAGTGAGAGGCAAAGAATTGAGACTGTTGGGGTGATCAAATCCTAGATCTCACAGGAAAATTTGGTTGTGCAACCAGACAGACAAGAGACAGGAAAGGAAAGAACAGAACAGATCCCTGCATTCAAACTCTCCATAACAACTGGGCCGGGGTCCTATTCAACCCTGTCATACTATGTTTCTGCCACCTCACCCATACAAATAATTCCTTTCTTCTACAGCCTTGTGTTTATGGTTACCTCTAACTCCTATTTTCCCGTGAGCCATTAACCATTGCACATCTGTCATTTTTACGGGGACTCTTGGGTTGTTCAACATTCTATATACAAATTTGTTTTCACTTGGTCTACAGCCTTTAAAATCTGGATCCCTTGCTCCAGTGTTTCCCACTATCTCACAGTACATTTCCTTTCTACTGTTTTGTAATACTAGGGGCCTTGTGATGTTCCATTTTTGTAGCATCATTAAAGTACCCTTGTAATACATAGGGACCCCCATTCTTCAAAACCCTTGTGGTATCTCATTCGCCTGTTGGTCTAAATATTCCCCCAACAGACTCCTCCCCATTAAAGTTAGCTGAGGTTCCAGCATCACTCTTATATTTTTAAACCAAAGTAACGTATGGAAAAACACTACTGGGTTAATCATACCTATCCCTCCCTTCTTGTTGGCAAAGTACGTAACTTCACTTTTTATAGGATTCAGTCTGCTCCCCCAGACCATTTGAAAAAACATGCCCAAAATCTTAGTTTCCATCTCAGGAGGTCAAGGAAAAATGGCCTCTGTATATAAAAAACATGGAAGAAGAAACTGTTTCACAACAAACACTTTTCAGTTTAGACATTTTCAAACCCTTCCATCTTGTTACATTCTTCTCTCCCTCATTCAGTGCTCTCTCCCAGTTTACTTTAGCCATTTCTCCTTTTCCAAACAAAATCCCCAAGATTTTCAATGGTTCTTCTGTAATTTTAATTATTTGGTCCCCTTCAGTCCCCTCTCCTGTTTGTCCTAGCCAAAGACCTCTACATTTTTCAATGTTTAAAATAGCTCCAGAGACCTGTGTGAACCTTCTCATGCAATTTATAAGACCTAGCATCTCACTTGCTGAAGACAGAAACACACATGCATCATTTGCATCTCGATTATCTTGATCTTGTCTCCCTCCTGACTCCCACTAATCTCTTTGATGTCCCTGGTCATGTTAATTAATCTTATCAAGGGGTTTATGGAAAATACATATAAAAGGGGGCTTAAGAGACACTCCTGTCTCACCCCTGCTTTGATGATAGGGTTCCTTCCTCTGTTGCCTATTTCTGGAAATACTTTGGCTCGTTCATTTAACAAACTAATCCACTTAATGAATTTATCTGGAATCCCATATTTATTTAATACTTTAAAAAGGTATTTATAGTTTATGCAATCGAAATGCTTTACTTTGATCTAATGAGATCAAACACCCTTTTTTTCTTTCTCTTGACATATATTCGATCACATCCCTTATTATGGCCAGATTCTCTTGAATGTTCCTCCCTGGTATGGAACAAGTCTGAACTGGGTGGACTAGTTCTGTTGCCATGTTTCTTAACCTTTTCTGCAGTATTTGGGTTAGAATGTTAAAATCTGCATTTAAGATGCTTATCGGCCTCCAGTTCCCAATGTCTAGCTTATCCCCAAATTTAAAAAGAAAAATGACCACCCCTGTTGTAAAGTCAGAAGGAATATGAGTATTCTTAAACGACAATCTAACAACCCTTGTCAAGAAAGCTGCAAGGAACCCTTGAAAGGTTTTATAAAATATGTTAGGGATTCCATCTACCCTTGGGACTACCCCTAGTTTTAACTCTTTAATTACTTCTGCTATTTCATCCTCTGACACCTCTCTCTGTAAATCAGTACCCATCCTGGCCTGCAACCTAGGGTCTCCAATTCCCTCAAAAACTTTTATATGTCCTCTTCCAGCACTTTTGGGCCCTCCATTACTTTTTTAAGTGCTCCTCTAATATTTTCCCTACCCCTTCCATGGTATCAATAATTTCACCATTTTCATTTTTTAGACTTGTGAACCTGCACCTGTTCTTTTTCTCTTTACAAGCCTCATGTGGATCACTAAATGGTGTTTTTTTTTGCGTCCCCAAAGTAAACTCCGATACCAAGGTGGACCCCCTGTCATACTGTACTTTATGCATTTGTGCCTTTATATTTTCAGTTTGATCTGCTAGGTCCTCCTTCCCCCAGTATGAAGCTTCCAGTTATCTAAATAACTGCCTCCTCAGACCTAGATACTGCATAAAGTTATTATTAGCTTTAGCCTTCCCAAAATCTTGCATGCATTTGGCTACTTCCTTTTTCGTCTCTACCCACCACTGGAAAATATCCTCATACATTCCCATAATCAAGGCTCTTGCCACAAATGAGTTTGCTAGCCCCAGTTTTACTTCCTGACACCCTACACAGGCTATATTCATCTTCCATCGTGTTCTGGGTTGTTCGATACCTGTCTCTGTACTAACCACCACTTTAATCAGTAAATGGTCAGAGAAGGTTATTGGTATCACACAAGCCTTCACTACTTCAATTCCTTTTGAAATAAAAACATAATTGATTTAAGAAAATAACCTCCTCTTTCTGAAAGTAAAGTTCACCGGGGATACTGCTTTAGATCCACAGTCTACTAGTTCAGCAGTTTCAACACGTTTTTTTTAACACAAATGAATCACAGTAAACTTTTTTTCCCATATTCTTCCTTTCCCGAATTTCTAATGTGCAATTAAAATCTCCCCCAAAATAAATATTTCTAGCAGTAAACAAAAAAGGTTGTATGCTTTCGAATAACTGGAACCTTTTTGCTTTAACCTGAGACCCATACACACACAAACAACAACTCGGCTGATTATGCCATATCCCATCCATCAATAAAGCTGTTCCCAATTGAATGTCCATCAAAACTTAAATCCACACTGGAAAACATAATTCCCACCCCATCAGCCCTTTCTGGCCCACAAGACTAGTAAGATGGCCCCATACCCATTCCCTCTGTGCCTTGACAAATTAACAGAATTAACCATGATTCCTGAATAAAGATCACCTCACAGGTCAAGTCTCTAAGCTCTCCCATACTGCATCCCTGTTTTTCTTATTTAAGATACTGCAAAATTTGCAGATGCAGAGTGAAAACAAAACCATTATTCACATTTGCTGACTTCACATTCAACTAAGTAAATTGTCAAGACACTTTTCTTCTCTTTCTTCTTCTTCCCCCAGCTCCTAACTTTTCCTCCTTGTTCTCCGTACTCTGTTGACTAGAGTGGATTGATAACATGTTGGACTCTTGCTCCCCAGCACTTTCCTCCCCATCATTCTTGGGTATTAACACCTCGAAAGGGTTAGTAAGTGGAAGGTCAGGTATGGTTCCTTTTTCAATTTGAAGACTCATCTATCTTTCCATACTAGGGTTTGTCTCCTGTATTGTAGGTGGAGGGGGGCAACTCGGCCCCTCTGTCCTCTTCTCTTTCGTCAGCTATTTCCATCTCTTTTGCCTCCTCCTAGCAAAATATTTATTTTTTTCTGCCTCAGCCCTTATCCTGACTGAGGGCTCAACCCTTATTTCCACAGCCTCTTGAACCAGTACCAGGGGATCTTCCTCTTCTGCAGTAGGGGCTTCCTGAGATGGGTGTTCAGCTGGGACCGAACCCGGCTCCTCGGGTGGAGCTGAGGGTTCTCTGGTGTATCCTGCTTGCTGAGCCTTTTTAGTCAAATCATCTGGATTCATGCTTCTGGTATTGTTCCTGGCCACCCAGGGGCAGCTTTGGTAGAAGTGACCATATTCCTTGCATAAATTACACTGGACATGGTTTCTGCACTGGGAATTGCTGTGCCTGCATAGTCCACATCTCACTGTGTCACGTACATTTGAAAGATGAGATTTAGAACCTCATCTGTAACAGGCCTTTGGCTGACCGGGGTAAAAACACACTCTTCTGTCTCTGCCCCGGTAGGAGCTGTTAGGTATGTGAGCTTCCCCTTCCTCAGATGGGTGCAGCTTTACCTTAAAGTGCCAGCCCCCTGTCCATAAGTACTCAGAGTCTGTTATGGCCTCGGGTGCGCTTAATACCACACACTTCTGGTTAAGCCGGTGCACGATATCACCTACGTGCACACATTCATTCCTGAACATGACAGTTATTGTCTTGATGGTGGGCTTCATTAAAGGGATTGCCAAAAAAGGGGACCATACACGTGAAACTTTCATTAGATTATATTTGAGCCAGAATCTCTCTAGCCCTCTCATTGACCGAAAGCTAATATCAGAAACATCCTGCCTGGATATGTGTATGAGCGCATAAATTTCTGATGCCATAAACTTCATGGACTCTTTAAGCAAAGTTCTTCCAACATGCACTCTGTCAGGGAATACTTCTAACCCCCCTTTATAGCTTAATCGCACAGCAAATCTTCAAGGTGTGGGGTCAATGTAGTTGGCCGAATAAGATGCTCTTGCACTCCCTCTAGGTGGGGAGGGGATAGAAGAACCAGCAGATTCCTGACCCCCTAGCCCCAGCATTTGTCTTCTTCAGAGTAGCAGAATAAAGTCTATGCTCATTCCTTTTATTAGTACCTTGCTCCTGGGGTTGAGTGCTGCCTTCTCCCCTCTTATTTCTCTGTCCTGCAGCCTTTCCATTTGGTTTTTTCCCATTTCAACGTTTGTTTGTTTACTCAGTAAGACAGTCAGCCCTACTACCCCCACCCCTGCATCTTGTCTCACCTGTTGTCTCCCTTCATGTTCATTCCCTTTTTCATTAGTGTGCGGACCTTCCGCTTGCCCCTCCACACCCTTCCCTTTGTTAGTATCTCTTACATTTTTTCCTAGAGTATGTTCCTTTTCTTTAGATGTTACCTGCCCCAGGGTTTCCTCAGGCTCTGTGCTGCGACGGGATCCTCTTGTGCTGGTTTGGGAAAACTTCAGCCATCCACTTTCTGGTTCCCAACTCCTGTTGGGGTTTTGTCTTCAACCCGCTCCCTTAAGCGCCAAACCAGGCGACCATTCTTACAGCGCATTTCCTCAATTGGTACCCGAAATTCCGCTGTTCTATTTTGCTGCACCAACTGTCTCTTCTCAGCCACTTCCTGGGCTGACATATTTTCTTGTCCATCTCAACACTGTTCACTCGGTGATGCTACTACTACACCGGGTTCTGGGCTTTTCCTTCTTGCCTCTTCCTTTTGCCTCTTGTCCAGGTGGTGGTCTTGTCATCCTCCTCAAGCAATTTTTTACTCTTAGCCTCTTCTCTTTCATGATCTGCTCAGGTTGTGCAGCTGCCATCCCTGTCTCCTGAACTACTTCTTCAACCTCCATTCCGTTTTCTACTGCGCACTCCTCTCCTTCTGAGAGGTCACTCCTGGACACATCTGACATTGAGGTAGACTCGTACTGCTCCTCCTCATCTGAATCTTGTATTTCAGGTCCTCTTGTGTTCTCCTCCATAGGCTGTACAGCTACAACCTCCAATGTTACCTCCTTCCTCTCGACTGACATTTTCTCTCTGAGACAGAAGCTCCCTCTCTACTGACCAGTAGGGGAATTTTTATTCAAAACTTCAAACAAAGTATACAACAGTGCATTACGTCATACAAAAATCAGAATGAAAGAAATCAAAAACAGAAATAAGTATTGCATTATACATGAACTTCAGACATAAATAATCCATACTGTAACAAACCCCTTCCCATCCCCACTAAAGGAGTAGGGGAATTTTTAGTAGAACTTCAACAACAAATAAATACAGTGTTAATGCACACAAAATCATAATCAAAGCATACTGCAAAGGAAATCAAAAGAGTATTACAGACATACCCTGACTAATTGTAATGTTTAATAATAATGCATATCCCAAAAAGTGAACTCGGGGAAACTAAAATAAACTGAAACCTCCTCGCCCCTCCTAAAAGAGCATGGAGGGTTTAGTATTCCTGGAAAGAAATTACATCCATATTCATGGTATTGTATACTGGGTCATAAAACAAAAAAACATAAATATGACATCAAACGGGAAACCCTATCATAGAAAATAACATCTAAATAACCCCAAAACATTTAGCTAAGGCTAAAAGTACCACCACCCCAAATAGTAGGGGAATAATTGTTTGGACCCCGAGAGCCAAAATAGTATTTCTTCATATGAACCTAAAAGAAAGTGAGACGCAGTTGAATATCACTTCCTAAATACTGGAAATATGCCCGTCTAATAGAGGAGGAGTAGCACACATGATGAAATGGATAGAAATCATAACCAGTCTATTGAAGCTAAGTATGATTGAAATATGCTGGGTGGAACTACGTTAGAGTCTTGGGCTCTCTGCTATTTAACTGAATTCTGCACCATGTGAAATAATTCATCAGATGTAAACAATAGTTGTTGAATTGTCAACCTACAACGCACATACCAGATATAGAATTTAAAACAGACTAAAAATAGCCACAGAGTTGCTCTATCGTGTTTTGTCCACAGAAAAGGTAGGATACTTAAAAGTATTTCTAATGTCATATAAAAAGGTGAAGAGGGCCACCGCCGCCTCAAGGTTTGCCAAAAACCCTGCACAAAGGGACAATCTAAAAATAGGTGTTTCATAGTTTCTACCATTGTAAAACATGTCTCTCTAGGGCAGTACCATTCTGTCATTTGTTTGTGCTTCAGGTTTCCCCTCACATTCAATTTCCCATGAAGGGAAAGCCATAGGACATCCCACATATAGTGTGGGTTTCTTGGTGAAACCAACATTTTACCCATGACACGAGAAGTTTATCATGTAAGGGATATGTAGCAAAGTGGGCCGTCTCCTGAAAACATTTTTGGATAATAAAACCATACAACTCTTTCCTCCCCTGATTCCATACATGCTCTTTTGCTAGGCCCCATAGTTTTATTTTCCCAAAGCATATCTTAAAAATCTCAGGAAGATGCTGAAGGGATTGTTGTCGTGGGATACCCCTGTGTGTTGGCCAAATCCGAAAGATATTGCCGAGGGACTGTAATACCCAGGGCATCCATAATTTATCACTGTGTGTTAATAAAGGTCTTAAATTTGCATAGACCAACATCGTGAAAAAAAAAAAAACACTATGGGTTGTACCATCTTCAAGCCACCATCTTTCTTTTCTCTCAATAGGAGGCAATGCTTAACAGGGTTAAGCCTGCTGCCCCAAATGCAAGAAAAAAAAAACAACTATACATTTTAGTCTCCAAGCTAGGGGGAAGGCAAAAAACAGTGCTTATTTATAAGAACCCAGGTAACAAGAAGGTTTTAAGCATTTGTACTCTCTTTAACTTAGACAGCCTCCATTTGTTCCACATTCCCACCTTGTCAACTGTAGCCTGTAACTGGACATCCCAATTCAGAAGGGCTAGGTTCCCTGTACCAAATAATATACCTAAAATAGTGCATGTCGTCCTAACAACTGGTTTACCTACAAGATGTGTATCCTGAATATACTCGCCCATTATGGGGGATACACTTAGATTTAAAAAAAATTAATGCGAGCACCTGTCTGCTTTGAAAATTCCTGAAGTACCTGTTCTAATATGTGGATCGAAGGTAAATCTCCTAATGTAAAACACAGATCATCTGCATATGCAATACATTTTATCTCTGTATCTGTACTTGAAAAGGACACTCCCTGTTTACCCATATTGTCCTGCACCCTACGTATTAAGGAATCTAAAGAGAATATATATATAATAATGGGCTCAAGGGGCAACCTTGTCTAACCCCACATCTTACTCCACATTTGGAACCCAACCACCCATTGCAATATGTCAGGGCCGAGGCCCCAGCGTAACAGTACTTTATTTATTTATTTAGATTTTGGTAACCGGGTAAGCCAACTGAGACCAGAGATCCCTTTTTCAGGGGCGACCCGGAATTAGTTGCAGTAAATTACATACGTAGGTATCAATATACATTATTTACAGCTGATACATATTGGGAATCGGTATCAAACGCTTAACACAGAGACAGCAGGCATCACAAGGCTCACAAAGTATTAAACAGGTGCACAGTACATTTAACAATTTAGCATAAGAGATTCATGGGAGAAATAGACTTAGCAAAATTAGTGACAGCATGACAACTTTACCCAAGTTACAAAAACTCTAGGGATCCCATATTTTCCCAGGCAGTCCCAAAGGTACTCATGATTTACCTTATCAAAGTTAAGTCTGATGAGGACCCCATGAGTTCCCCTGTATCCCCTCTCTGCAATATTTCTCGAAGCAAAATGAGTTCATCTGATATCTTCCTATCTGGTGTAGAGTACATTTATGAAGGATGAATTAGCAAATAGGCACTGAGCATCAGCCGGCTATTTAATAACTTTGTTAAAAGTTTAAAGTCAGCATTAAGTAGGGTTATTGGGCACCAGTTATTGAGGTCCGACCTATCCCCTTTTTTGAACATAAACAGGACCAAGCCTTCCGACATACTTTCTGGGAGAATTCCTGAATCTAGTACTTCTTGCAGTAGTGCTGTAAATTCCTCCAATAATACTGAAAAAATTACTTTATACAGTTCATATGGGATCCCATGCTTTCCAGGGGCTGTGCCAGTTTTTGATTGTACATAAACCGCCAAGACCTCCAGATGTGTAACACGCGCCACTAACATGTCTTGGATCTCAGGAGAAACTTGCGGAAGTCTGCACTGATCCAACCAAAGTCTGTGTGTACTAGGTTCAGAAACTTGATGGGCAAATAAAGTATCAATGTGCTCATCCGGTGCCTTGAGGATATCATCTTTAGATGTACATAAGTTCCCCTGTGCATCCCTTAGTATGTCCATATGTTTCTGAAGTCTCTGTTGGGCACAGAAATGGTATGAATTCATAAAATCCTTCTTCCCCTGTGACCCAGACATTCTGTCTCCTGTTCAAGAGACTTTAGTCTGTTATACTGTGCATCATTCAGGTGTTTCCTCACTTTTCCCAGGGCAGGAAGCACAGCCTTATTGCCCAGCGCTGCCTGAGACAGAAGATCTTGGAATTCCTCTCTGCGTTTCTGATAGGTGTTGGTCTTGTGTTTCCCATTTATTTTACCTATTATTTGAAAGTGATGTTTAATCTCTTTCTTAGTATCCTCCCACCAGTCTCAATACATATCATACAAACATAAAACCGATTTTCGAGCTTCGAGTAAAGCCACCAGACCTTCTGCCACTGTTGGAAGGGTTAATAATTCTAAATTTAGTCTCCAGTACCCTGGGCCATGATGCATTTTCTTATGACTTGCCACAGTAACTTGTATCACTGCGTGGTCTGAGGGGGCTACCAGTTACGTTTTAGTATCTACTACCTCTGAAGATTCAGATAGAAACCAAAAATCTGTTCTGGTTGCTTTGTTACTGTGAAAAAAGGTTTTTTTTTGGTTCCCCTGATAATGCTATCACATCTATCAAGCCAGTTTGGTATAATGAATCATTTAAACAGTTAGCATCACAATATATTTTATTAGTTTTGGTCTTGTACCTACTACAATTAAAATCCCCCTACCAAAAACACATATTTCGATGTAATAAAAATGGCTGTATATCTCTAAACACATCAATCCTTGCTGATTTTGTTTGTGTTACATAGACGTTAATGAATCGACACTGTAAACCACACAAAATTATGTCTAACAGCAATACTCTGCCGGGATAAATATCTACCATATTTACTAGCTGGGCAGTAGGGTTGTTAACGCAAATCCCCACCCCACCGCACAATTCCTCCCCTATGGACCAGTATGCAACATTGCATCTCCATTCTGTTGATGCCTGTTCCATATCGGCTTTGGTGTGTAACCTGGTATCCCGTGAAGATACCGCATCTTGATCTCTCTCCTCAAAGAAAGAATAAATCAAGAGTCTCTTTCTATCCAACTGAATACTGTTCACATTTAAAGATGCCACCCTAGTGTGATAAAACCCAGCCATTAACAGTAAAACAGACTACCCACCAGTAAGCATTATCTAACTAGTCCCAAAACTCCAAACCCTGTCTTCATTTCTTTTTCACCCATTTCCTCGAACCCAATCGAGGCTTTTTCTTTTTTCCTAAATCAGTCTTTTTCAATTAGCTTCCCATCCGAGGCTCCTTCTGGTTGGGATGATTGTACTGAGGCAGAGTCTGATTCAGTTCCTGCATCCTCCTGTAAGATTGAATAAGAATTATGCAGTGGGAGATTGTATACATCCTGTGTCATTTTCCCTGAATTCTTAAGCCTTAAACTCCTGCGTCTGTTTGTGACCACAGAATACACCTCTTCAGGTGGAAGAGGAGGGGGGGCATAGAGCCAGGGGTCTTAGACTGTCCTTCAGATGACATACAGGATCCTATTGCCACAGAATCCTCCTTGGGTACCCCTGTCTCCTGAAGGTCCAGAGATACCCCAACGTCAGGTCTCTTTTCTTGAATTATAGGGGGTGTTTCCACTAGTTGCTCTGGAGGGGGTGGAGGCCTCTGACGCTAGGCTGCCTTAACGGCTGTGTTAATGTAGAAATCTTGGATACAAAAATCCTCACTCGCTTCATTGTGTGCTGCCCATGGGCAATCTGTAAAAGCATGGTTTTCATCACATAAGGAGCACTTGGGGGGGGTGGTGGCAATCCGTCATCAGGTGTCCCAACTCCCCACATTGTACACATTTAACTGTATCACAGGTTCTGCAAGGGTGTCTGCCAGAACCGCATTTATAACAGTGCCGAGGTTGGCCAGGATAAAAGATAAAACCTTTGTCACGTCCCAAATAAAAACAACTGGGGAGATGTTGCAGCCCCTCCTCAGTTTGTGTTAGATTTACTTTGTACTTCCAGCCCCATTCCAGAAACCCTCCGAATCAAGGATGGGCTCTGGGTTGCCTTGAATTTTGCGCTTCTTCTCCAGGCAATAGGAGATTATCTTCCACGTTCACCCCTTCGTTCCTGAACAGGACAGTTATAACTTTAAAAGATTGTTTCGTAAGGGGTATAGCTTGAAAGTGAGACCATGCCGCGTTAGTGTTCAACACTGCATACTTCATCTAGAATCTGTTTAGCAGATCTGGAGATCGAAAACTAATATCGTAGGTGTTATCCCCTGGAGTGTGAATTATGGCATACACCTCATATGGGAAGAATCCCAACATTTGTTTAATTAAAACCCTCCCAACATAAAATCGGTCAGGCATGTTGTCAATGGGGCCCAAAAACCTGAGCCTGACAGCATTTCTGCGTCTTGCCAAGGACACAGGCTTATGGAATAGACTAGCAAATGTAGGTACAGCCTCTTGTCAAAGTAGGATGCTCAACCTCTGGAAGTGGATCCAAGGTCTGGGCCAAGTTTTGTACTAGGTCGTCCCCCACACCAGCAAACTCTAGGGCCTCTTCCTGCAAAGGGTTGTCAATAGGAGAATATGATATAGAACTAACCTGCTTTGCAGAAGCTTGCAGTGAATCAAGCTGGGTAGAATAATTCATCATGTGGAGAGCTGCATGCAAGTTATGCTGCGATTCTTGATTGGAGCAGGAGTTCTGCTTCTCCGATACAATCAAGGGCGTAGTCTCAACCCCGTTAGTAATTTGGGGGATACTTCCTTCCTCTCTTGTGTTTCCCACCCCAGATACCCCTGGCAGAGGTATTTTGGGGTCTGCCACTCACTCGCCTGTATTGATTTGTATCCAGCCTGCGTTCTCTAGGGCTGATTTGGGGGACCACGCCTGCTGAGAAACGCCAGCCTGCGGAATCATGGTCTGAGAAAAGGAGCCTTCTGACGCCAAAGGTTGGGCATTGAATGCAATAAACAACTTTGACACAGTACCTGAGATTGCTGTGGGGGGGGGGGGAGATAAACCTCTGACCTGTTCCGTTTCTTTAATTCCTCTGCTACTTCCATCTGGGCTCGTTTAACATCATCAGCTGCTTTTTCCAAAAGACGCTGCTTTTCTTGTAGATGATTCCATTCCTCTACAGCTGTATCCACTAGTGAGCATACTGTCGAAACCTACGCTACACCTACAGGCTGTTTAAAGCCGTCGGGTTCAGAAACTTCCATCGAGAGAACCACTCCAGTAAAGCCTCTTGACGTCTCCTGTTTACCGGTGCAAACGGCACTATCTGATGTCCATCCAGTACGCAAGGGGGTTGGTCGCTTTGCTGGCCACCTCTAGGGTGCATCCCAGCTGCACCATTCCCCTTGCTGTGGTTGCGTTGCTGCAAGCAAGGCATCTCCCTTCCTCCTCCACTATCTAGCTCCATCTGACTGGGCTCACACAGTGTCTCGGCTCCACAGTGTCACCTGCTGAAAAGAGTAGGGGAATTTTTTATTACAAACTTCAAAAAAGACAAAAGCATACAGTAGAAATATACATAAAATAAACATACAAATCAAAAGAAAATCAAGTATGAAAGGCATACATTAGCTGCAAACAAAGGAGAAAATGGTTATATAACTAGAAATCAAAAACAAATATACCCTAGTATTGCATCCCACAAAGTATAGAAAATTAGAATCAAAAATATAAGCAGTACAGCATATGTACAGAAGTGAAATGAGAAACGATCTGTCTAAAGTAACAAAAAGTACCACAGAAGTGTACAATTCACAAAGTATGCCAAAAAGAAAACAAATAATATAATCGTGCTAAAATAGCAGCCAAAAGGAACCCAAAAGCCAATGATCGCCACCTACAGCCCTTTGCAGAAGCAACAGATTTGTAGACCTAGCCCCTGCCATCCCCAATATTAGTGGGAAAGGTGCCCCGAGCCAAACCTTTAGATAAAAAACAGCGCCATAAAGGAAGTAATCCAAAACTTCAGCCCGTGTCTAGCCAAGACATCTTTCTCCACCACAGCCTGTATAGATCAGGATGTACTCTCTCCCTTTCTAACATCTGCCACCTACTTATATCTCTTCTAATGCATTGCAAAATCTGACCCTCTGATTTCAGCTGTTTCCTCAGTGTTAAACTACAATGGGCCTGCCAGAGCTGATGACCTATAAAACCCATCAGAAGTCTTATAGTAATAGTATCATACATCACCCATGAGCTGGGCAACACTCCCTCAGTCCAAATAACTGATGACTGATCCCGAAAAGGGTTCAATGGCCAGGCAGCTTGAAAAGCCGACCAAAACGACACAGCAAAAGGACAATCGGTAAATAAATGTGGCAATGATTCAACTATGCCTAAACATGTCTCCTCCCTGGGACAGAATCTCTCTGACTGTTCCTTATGCTTTAAATTCCCTTTCACACCCAGTTTTCTATATAGGCAAAGCCACAAAAAGTCCCATAAGTACTTAGGGACCCTCTTACTGGACAATAACCTCAACTTTGAAAGTTGACCTGCCTTAGGCAAGTCTAGGAACCATAGGTCAGCATAAAAAAAATCCTGCACAACTCCAGAGTACAGTTGCTTCCGAGAATATGTGCAAAGGGATTGTGTGGTTATCAGCCAAGCCTTCAGTTTCCCAATCAGACCCTGAAAATGACTAGGAAACTGAGACACCCTAGTTTGGCGGGGTAAAAATTCAGAAAGATCCCACCAGTTAATCAAATGGCCAATAACATCACCCACCCATGGGGACCATATCTTAGACTCCCCCTTTAACAGGGGAGTCAAGTTATATGAAAGAAATGTAACATAAAAAAACACCACAGGGTTCAGCATCCCCAAACCACCATCACCAATGGGCAAATAAGTAATACCCCTTTTCACCGGGTTCAATCTGCTGCCCCACAAGCAAGAGAAGAACACACTATAAAGTAAAGTTTCCAAGGAAAGTGTGTGGGGGGGGGGGATACACTGACACCAAAAACAAAAAATAGTGTAAAAAAAAGGTTTTGTTAAGATAAATACACTTCGCTTTTGACATCTGACCTTTATTCCAAAGGACCACCCTATCTCTAGCCGCCAACAACTGTTTTTCCCAGTTATATTTAGGGGCATCTGACCCACCAAAATAGACACCAAGAATTCTTCTGTAACCAAAATCAATAGGTATATGCCATATTAAGGCAACATCAGCAGCATCATAGCCCAACGGTAATATCCCACTTTTTAAAGAATTAATAGAAGAGCTAGAAAGGCCAGAAAAGGTCTCTAATAACAAAAGGGCTTCTTTGGCAGAAGAACTGTCAGCCAGAACCAACATCAAATCATCCGCGTATGCCACTGACACAACTGGGGCATCCTCACAACCAACAGAGAGACCTGTAATCTGTTTTGCCATATTCAGGGCATAAAGTAAGGGGTCTAATGACAACACAGATAACAGAGGACTCAGTGGACAGCCTTGACGTACCCCCCTATGCACCATTATCCTCCGCCCTGTCCACCCATTAATACTAGGCAGTAAACTAATACCTCAATAACACGTTTTTAACCATGCTATAAACTCAAAAGGGAACCCATAACTATGCAGCATCTTTCAAAGGTATGCCTACTCTATATGATCAAAGGCTTTTTTTTGATCTAGGCAAACAAGGTGACCAAAAATCTCCTGTGAGGTTCCCTTCTGCAAAATCTCGCTGAGAAGGGTAAGAGCATCCTGAACCCGTCTCTTTGGGACACCACTGAATTGTGAGGGATGTATCAATCCATCCAAAACCCCACGTAACCTTTTCCCCAAAACCTTCATCAAAATCTTATAATCTGTATTAAGTAGTGACAAAGGTCTCCAAGTGGCCAAATCACCCCTTTCCCTTTTTTTTTTTTATCAATCAGCAACAACAAACCCTGCAGCATGCTCTCAGGGAGATTCCCAGACTGCAAACCAACACTGAATACCTCACCCAGTTCTACCCCCAACACTTCCCATATTTCTTTATACACTTCATAAGGTAGTCCATCAGAACCCGGGGCAGTCCCTGCCTTAAGAGCCCAGATAATCGATCTGAGTTCTTCCAAGGATATAGGTTCAGTAAGTTAACTGCCCAAGTCTGGAGCCAACTGAGGTGAACTGGCAACCTGTCAACCAAGATCACATAGAAACAAGTGGGAGGAGAGTACTCAGAAAGGACTTGGAAGCATAAGTATGAATTTCAGACAAAATGCAAGCATTCGAAGTTACCCTTTCTCCCTGAGCAGTATCTAAATACATCATACTTCTCGACTCTCTTAAAAGCCTAGCAGATTCAAATGGTAAAGTAACTCTCTCAGACCCAGAAATCCCATACTTATGCTTCTTTTCCATATCACTTAAAACTTTCAGTTACAGACGGGCCAGTTCAGCCTTTAACCTGTTAATTTTATCCTGACACCCAGATCCCCATTGCTGTCGGAAAGCGGACCAGAAAGCGATACGCTCTCTCAAATACTGCATTTCATTATGCCGCTGTTTCCCATTTATACGACCCACCTTTTGAAAATACACCCTTATATCGACTTTCGTGTCCTTCCACCACTCGTTCAAATTTTCATATAGGAAAAAACACCGACTGACTGGCAACCAAAAGAGAACGGAACCCCTCCCTTATTATAGGGATATCTAACAAAGTAACATTCAATTTCCAGATCCCAGGCCCTCTCTGGGTCTCAGGCACATCCCCCAAAACAAGCTTCAGAAGTAGATGGTCAGATGTAGCTACATCCTGCAACTTTTGAGATTGTATTAGCAACCAAGGGGAAAGAAAAAAATAATCGATCCTAGAAGCCCTAGGACCACAAAAATAGGTATTATTATTATTAGCATTTGTTGAAGACCCAAAAGCACCAACCAACCCAGCATCCCGCATAACCTGTGCCAAGCATGACGCATCACAGTAGACCTTTTTCCCCACAACAGCCGGGGACTGGGAGGGTAAGGTACAATTAAAATCACCCCCTAGAATAACAAGAGAAGTGGATAAAAAGAGAAAAATGGATTTAAATAAAGAAACTCTATCAAACTTATTTTGGGGAGCATAAATATTAATCAGTCGAATAGGGGTGTCCCCCCATTTAATATCCAGGAGCAAAGCTCTACCTTCTAGAATCTCTATATGATGCACCACCTAAACATGGGACAGAAAAAAAACAAATTCTAACCCCACTGCATAAATCCTGCCCTTGTGACCAAAAACAGTCCCCCCATATCCACCCTGCTGTAGCAGCAGACAATTCTTCTGAAGAGTGCAACCGAACATCTTGAAAAAAGACACAATCCCAAGTTCTTGTGCACAAACTGGGAGAAGGTGTTACGACCCTTCACAGGGGATTTAATGCTATTAGCATTTAAGGACGCCACCCGAAATAGAAAAGGAGCCATCAGTCAACCCAGAAACCTCACTTCACTTTACTCGAGGCTCTCGTCACCCTGCCACTTGTACAATCCTGTGGTCTAGGTTCTTTCTGGCCCTCTGGAAGTACCTGTGATACAGGTTGTGAGAGAGACACAGCCTCATCCACACTCTCAGATTCATCCACCAAAATATCATATTGATTAGGGTCTGCCAAAGGAAGAGAAGAGGCTGTGGGAGTAGATTTCTTTGACAGCTTAGGCCTCCCTTTTGCTTGCTTCCCTTTTTTCCCCAACGACCACAGTAAAGTCCTCTCCAGAGGACATCGGGACAGGGGGCGGGGGGAGGCTCACTAGAAATTGCCGCGCCATCTACATCATCAACCATAGGTACCGGATTCATGGGAAAGGGAGCAGCATCAGGGGCAGGAGCCACCACAGCACCAAAGGCCCGGTTGCCCACCAGCTTACCCCCAGTAGGGGTTGTATTAGATACCTTCCCCAAGGGAGAGTGTCCCTGCTTAACCGCCACCCTGATGAAATGGTCTTGCACCCCAAAATCAGCTTCCTCCGTGTTCTGAGCAGCCACAGGGCATGATCCAAAAGCATGACCTGTCTCATCTCAGAGATTACATTTTGCCTGCGGGAAGCAGTGAGCACTAGGGTGGCCTGTTTCCCCACAGTGAACGCATTTAAGGACATCACAGGAGGTACTGATATGCCTCTTGGATCCACATTTGAAACAAACCCTGGGTTGACCTGGGTAAAAAAGAAAACCCTTGTCCTTCCCCAGAAAAAAACAATTAGGGAGATGAATAAGATCAGTGTCAGTAGAATGCAGTTTGACCAAAATTTCTAGCCCCCATTCCAAAAGCCTTCATCATCTAAAATACGGACAGGATTTCCTTGAACGTCACACTTCTTTTTCAGCCAGTGCATAATATCAGCAACATTAACTCCTTCATTACGAAAATGGATATTTATCACTCGAAAAGGTTGCTTAGCGAGAGGAAACGCAATAAAGTCAGACCACAGGGGATTCTTTTTAAATTCAGATACCGACACCAAAATGTTTCCAACAAAGCAGGGGTACTGAAGCTAATATCGAAGGTAAATTCCCCTTGAACATGAATAAGAGCATAAACCTCCGCTGGAGAAAAACCCATACTCTGTTTAAGCAGTACCTTCCCCACAAAAAAACAATCGGGGGGGGTTATCCCGAGGCCCCACGTATCTTAAATGAATGGCATTGTGCCTTTTAGCTTGCTCCACAGTCTGTTGAAAGTGGCTAGCTTACATAGGCCGAGCCTGAGCCTCTGAAGCCTGTAGCTGGCCCTATTAGTATCTCCAGTGCTCACCCCACCCTCGGGGACGTCAAGGGGGCAGACTCTAGAGGAAGGGGACCGACACCCTCTCCCACAGTTGGCAAAGGCAAATCAGAAATATTGACACTTATCTCAGCAGAAAGTCCGTCAGCTGCACCCTCAATTACATCCACCGGTTTCCAGTGGCCGTCCGGCATAGGGATCCAGCCCGCATCATGCAAGGCCCTATTCGGCGACCAGGTAGTGTCCACAATGTCTCCCCAGACCTGACCCGAAGAAATCGGGACCGCTGTAGGCTTTTCTGCTGTTGCATGAAATTTTGCCGAACCCTCTGACGTAGCAGCACTTGGGGAAGTGTCATCTCGCTTCTGTTTGCGATCCTCCTCCATGCTTTGCTTTTCCCCCTCCTTAGCCAGCAACTCACTCACTCGCAACAACTCCTCCTCCTCCTCCAAGCAACAACGTTTTTTAGCCAAACTCAAAGGCTGCACAGAACTCAACACAGAGGGACCATCATCTCGGGCGATGTGCTGGACACCCAGCGGGTGCAACCAAGCCGCCTCCACAGCGGATCCCTCCTCCTGAGGAACTTCCACTTTTACAGACTCCTGGGCTATCGTAGCCCACTGCTGCAGACCTTCCACCACCAGATCCTGGTGCAGAATGACCACCAGTCGCAGTGTCAGGGTCCCCCTACCGACAGAGTAGGGGTGATTTTATTTACAATAAAACATAATACAGACATTATAAATTATAAATGAAAAAAAAAAACATACAAACTCAGGAAGAGTAACACACCATTACTTCATCCACAAAACCTTACATGAAAAAAACAAAACAAATTAAGCACAGATTAGATATATACACAGTTCCTAATCTTAAAGAAACATGTTATTTTCCCTGTTTATACTTAATTATATGTGAAAACCCTTTCCACCATGTCTGTACTTTCTCTACATTATACAGTTACATATCCTTAAGGTATACTTTTTGTAATTCATTTGATACATATAAACATAACCCTTCAAAAGAAGTTTTCTTTTTTGATATAAGACCCATTGGCATCTTACCTGCCATAGACAAAATCGCAAACATGCCAGCAACACCCACAGAGTACCTTTTTCGTACATTTTTAGCCTTGGGGGGAAATGCCTATTACTAATATATCATACGTCAGTTTAGCCAACCAGTCCATCGACCATTTCTTTGCCAAATAGGCCCATAACTTTTTTGAATAAGAACGAAACAGAAAAAAAGTGTTCCATAGTTTCCTCCTGGTTAATACATTCCCTGTATGGACAATTCCTCTCCTCCTTGGTCTTATATTTTGCAGTTCTTCTGATATTGAAACGCCCATACATAATGAGCCATTGAACCTCCCACATGTGGAGGTAATCTAGAATTATTTAACTGTTCCAGAATGTTATTATTTAAGGCCGAAGGGCAGTTCTTAAAACAAGGAATTATGGGATAAATTTGGGATATAACAAAATAATTAAGGTTTTGAGATGTGTTCATACTAATCTGGCTTTTGGTAACTTGCCACTTACATAGTTTCTGAGCAGCAGGCCTAAAATAGACCGATAAATGGATGTGAGGATTCAGTTTAGGTGCACAGTGCAGCCAAGCTGTTAAATATCGCCCTAATGTGTCCCTAAACCAAAGTCCCTCATTGCTAACTGGAACTGCAAAACTTGATTTTAAAGAATGGAAAAAAAAACAGGGTAAAACAGAATACTACCAGGTCCACCATTCCTAAACCTCCCTTATTCTTTGCCAGATATATAAAACATCTCTTTACTGGGTTTAGTCTATTGCCCCATAACATCTGAAAGCAAACACTGTATAGTTTAGTTTCAAATTGGGATGGCAGGGGAAAGATTAAAGCTACATACTGCAGACAAGGCAAAATAAATTGTTTTAGAATAAGAATTCTTTTTTGTTTTGTAAATCGAAACTGTTTCCATCTAATTATTTTTGATTCCACCTTTTTTAACACACTTTCCCAGTTGTCATCAGGGAGATTTTGAGACCCAAATACAATCCCTAAAATAGTAAGAGGTTCTATTGATATTTTGATAGTATTGTATTGAAAGGGGGCCTGAAAAAGACATCCCATCAACAAACCTCTTGATTTAGAATAGTTTACTTTTGCATTAGAAAGAACAGAATAATGCTGAAATTCTTTAAAAAATTCACCAATTTGCTCAGTGTTGTCAAAAAATAAACAAACATCACCAGCATAAGCCTGGACCATCAAAAAATAATCCGTCAGTGGTACTTTGAAGCCATCCCATTTAGGAGATATACTTAAGGCTGTAATAAGGGGTTCTAAAGAAAAAATATACAATAACGGACTTAAAGGGCAACCTTGCCGTACCCCTGTTTTGATAACAAACCCTTTTCCTATTTTGCCTTTTATTACCGGATATACTTTATAAGACTCATACAGTGATTTTATAAGCTTAATTATCGCCTCAGGAATTCCAAAAAATTCTAAAGTTGTAAACAAAATAAATGATTAACCCTGTCAAAAGCTTTCTCCAAATCTAAAGAAAGTAGACAGCCAGTTCTACCATTTACAGTCAAATACTCAATTAAATCTCTTATAGTTGCTAGTGCTGACTAAATTCGCCTATTAGGTAACCCACAATACTGAACTGGTGAAATTACTGTTTTTGCCATGTGTTTGATGCTATTATTTATTAATGTAGTAAAGATTTTATAGTCTGAGTTCAAAAGTGTAATTGGTCTCCAGTTTCTTATGTCCCCTCTATCCCCAGATTTAAAAACGTAGATCTGGGGCCCTTCAGAAAAAGAAATGTGATAGAATCTCCAGCCATAAATTTGTTAAAGACCAAATTTAAACAAGTCACTATTTCTGTTCGAAAAATTTTATAAAAGAGGTTGGACAGACCGTCTAAGCCAGGAGAAGTGTTATCCTTTAAGCCATTAATTGCCAGTTCAATTTCCTGTGGGGAAAAAGGTTCCTTCAAATTAGAAATCATTACCTGGTCGAAGTGTGTGTGTGGGGGGCCTAAATAATTTTTATGTCCTGTAAAGAGGGGTAAGGCTCTGGTTGTAAAGCCAGGAAATGTGATTCAGTAATAGCACTAATAGATTTTACTTCCTCAACTCTACTGTTACTATATTCTAAAAAATGTATAGAAGAAGAGTCTCTAATTGTTTTACATAATGCATAGGGGTCTCCTATGACTGATTTCTTCAGATGGTTATTAATAAGTGCTTGAAGTGTTCTAGCTCTATCATATTGCAGTTGTCTCATTTGTAGCTTAATTTTATCAACTTGTAAAGAAAAATCCTGTCTAGAAAAATTAGCTATCGTAATTAAATATTGCAATTGGGATCTTAATTTTAAATAAGAAAAAAAATTAGAGTTCCTCTGACGTGTCCCATAACATTTAAACCAATTTGTACAGTCATTTTTTGTTTCCCACCACCATACACCAAAATCAGGGTATAAAAATGCCACTGATAATCTGGCTTTTAAGATTAGTTTAATAGAATGTATTACTATATTTTCTTGCAATATAGAAGTATTCAATTGCCATCTTTTTCCCCTGACAATTCTTTTTAAAAGTGTCTCCCACCTCCACCTGAATCAGTATGTGGTCCAAGAACTCCACTGGAACCCTAGTAAAAGATCTAACAGGGAGGTCCTTAGATGTAAATAGGTAATCTATTATAGATCCAGTTCTCCCCTTAAAAAAGGTACACCCAGAGCCCTGTTTATCTAACATTACATGTAGTTAAATCTGCTGTTTTAATAATTGTCTTCAAGCAGTTAGAATCACAATAAATTTTCTTAGAAGAAGCACCCTTTAAATATAAACTACAGTTGAAATCTCCTCCCCAGAGAATATGTAATGAGGTGACCGAATAAGGCTGTATGTCCTTCATACAATCAATTCTAGCTGCCTTCGTCTGGGGATTATAGATATTAATAAATCTATAAGTACTAGATTGCCATTTCCCATCTATAATTAATACCCTACCAGGGACTAAATCAATTAGCTTATATAGGACAAATTGGAATGAATTGAAAAGAATCCCAATGCCATCAGCTTTCTCTCTACCAAAGGACCAATATGAAGGTCCCCACGACTTTTTTAAAAGAAGAAATTTGCTCCCATAAAAACATCCAGGTTTCTTATAAGAAACATATTGAAATGTTCCTGTCATGCACAAGTTGGAAAACTGCTTGTCTTTTGTTACTGTTCAGAATACTGTGTGTATTTAGAGAGCCCCAGAGAATTCCCAACATGAATACAGATTAGGAAAGAAAAAAAAACACTCATTATTTCCTTCTTTTCTTTTTCTTTTCTTTATAGTCCTCTGTAGGAACCCCTAGAGTATCCTGTACTGATTTTTAGGAATCAGAGTCACCAACCTCCATTTCGGAATCGCCCCAAGCAGTGAAAAGGGCAGCATAAGAATTCTGAGATTCAGTTGGCTCAATTGAGGGTATCGGAACTGTTTTCAGGTTCCTACTGGACCTTCTTGGAGGTAATGGAGACTGTAGGGCAGAAACACCTGCTGACTTGTCTTCTGGGTCCACATAACAAACGGTTCAAACAATTCAGAGTTTTGTACCATTTTATCTACTCTGATCGGTATAGCTTATTACTTTGGGGGGGGGGGCGCAGGAGGAAGAGTTGTAGTAACCACTGGTTTGGTGTCTACAGATCTGGGGAGTAAGGGGAGGGTCCCCAATTCAATATTATTGCCAGTGTTTTTCTCCACAGCCTCTTGAGCCTGCTGGATTATCAGGTCGGGGCTCCCACAAGAGGCCTTGTTTTTAGCAGCCCATGGGCACTCCCTAAAAGCATGTCCATACTCTTCACAGAGGTCACATCTCGTATGATTAGCACACTGCATAGTTACATGCCCCACCTCCCCACAATTATCACATCTAGGCTGGTCACAAGTGCTTGAGAGATGTGTTTTAGAACCACATTTATAACATGCTCTGGGCTGCCCACTGTAAAAACCAAACCCTATATCCCTTCCTAATAAAAAGGAATTAGGGATATGCTCAATTCCTATGCCAGACTGTCGTAATTTAACTTTAAACTTCCACCCTTCCGTCCAGAATTGCTCTGAATCTAAAATAGGTTCAGGGTCACTTTGTACATTGCATTTTTGAGACAACCAATAAGTAATATCCTCAACATGGACTCTCTCATTCCTGAATATCACTGTGACATTTTTAATCAAAGGTTTAGTTAAGGGAATTACTAAAAAGGGAGTCCATGTTGGGGAAAATTTTACTTGACCATATCTTTCCCCAAATAAATCCAATAAATAGGTAGAACGAAAACTAACATCATAATCGTCTTCTCCCGAGTTGTTGATAAAAGCAAAAACATCTCTGGGAGAAAAATGCAATGATTCTTTTATGAGGAATTTCCCCACATAATATCTGTCTGGTCTCTCTGCCAGACCACCTTTATACCTTATGCGCACAGCATTGCACCTAGGCGCAGCCTCCCTTTTAGCCTGTGAAAACAATGCAGACATTAACGGTTTATCAGCAGTTTGCTTTTCTTCTAATTTGTTTACCACAGAATCATGTATAACACCAGAAACAAGGCAATCTTTACAATCAAGTCCCAAAGGTATTTTCCTAACGAGAGGCCCCTTTTCTTTTATTCCTTCTGTTGGAACCCCTTGTGCTACACCTGGTTTCCACTCTGGGGAGTCACTATGTAAGTTAGGCGAGGAATCCCATGCCAAGTCGGGAGTCCATACCCCTTTAGCCATTTTCTCCCAGCCGGCTGCTAAAAGTGCACTCTGGGGTGACCATTTATCATCATGAACTTGAGAGTCAGGCACTTGTATATGAAAAACGTTAGGTACCTCATTATTCTGTTTTGAATTTGTTATGTCCTCAGCTTTAGGAGTAGTTTTCTGTTGTACAACATCCATTTGTGGGGTTATTGGTGTACAGAAACTAAATTCCGTCACCCCGTCTTGCTTGTTTGCTTCAGTCTGGTACTTAATAGGCAACTGTGAGGCCTTAGCAATGTCGCTTGCCCCCGCTGGTTTAAAATTGAATCCAGCTTCCTTAGTTAAATGCAGAGTTTGTAACACATTCTTAGTGTGGGTTTTACTCACAGTTACCAGTGTAGGATTTACTGGGGGGCTTTTGATCCGACCAGAAGGACCGGAGCATTCGTTAAAGCTGTTGGCTTTTGGCACTCTCCAACTTCCGAGAATTCATTGCCAGCCAAACTGGAAACACTTATTTTCTTATAAGACTCAGAGTCATGCTTTAGCTCACCCGCACTCTGGAGAGGATTTTTCGGTTTTACTTCCGCATTCCCGCTGTGAAGCTGAATGCCCTATTTGACAGGGGGATCAGCCGCCAGCTGTGTTGCTTCAGCGTAAGTAGCCACATAATCAAAACATACAGGATCCTCCACTTTCATAGCTCTAAAGGAACTCCCTTCATTTATCTCCACATTAGCCGAGGTTTGTGGAATAGCAAAAGACTCACTTGGAGATATCGCCTCATGATAAATCTCTTCTCCGTCCATATCCAAGAATTATTTTAACTGGGAATCCGACTCTGTGAGCAGCGTGGCCTCCCTGCCTGCTACACCCACATCCTTCTCCTCCAAACGATCTCCTACAGTGGCCATCTTGCAGTAAGACGGCCTGTCCCCCTACTGGCCAAGAGTAGGGGTATTTCCCCGGTGTTCTGGCCAACCTAACCGCTCAACAAATAAAAAAAAATTAAATCAGATAAAATGAGCCCATCAGAGGCTTAGTCAAACAGGTTTTTGTCATCTGCAGAGATGCCCCCCAGTCTCCCTGAGCTAAAAAGACCCTATCTCACTGGATTGTCTCCTGTTTCACCCATTACTACCTGCTTGGCTTGTGTCCTGTCACAGAGGTACTGCATGTCCAGTCTAGTGAGGTGTAGCCACATTATTGGTACCTTCTAGGTTGGTCCTGTCCCATATGCAAAAATTTGCGAAAGGGTCAGCTGGGTGTCCATTTGTGCTTTTACTTCCCACTACAGTGTGGCCCTTCAGTCCCGTAGGGATATATACTGGTTCTACTGTGCAGAAGAACCTATTTCCCAAATAGTCGCACTCTTGGTTATGCTATATGTGGCTATAGATGAATTCTTATTGTTCGAAAAAAGGTTACTCAGCTGTAACTGCGATTCTTCTAGAGGTACAGTAGTCCTCTATAGCCACACATACTGACTACCAGTTCTCCCCTGTCTGGGATATTTGGGTTTAGTTTACTTCAGCGGGAAGGTTCTGACAGTTGAAGGGAACCACATGCAGAAAGTGGAGGTGGTAACAGGATTGTTGTTTGAATCTATTTGGATGGTTCCGTGTTCTAGCTTCTCGGGCTTATGTTTGAATTTTGTGTGGCTTTAGATGAATACCTGTAGGCAAGGCAAGGCAACTTTATTTCTGTAGCACTCTTTCCTGAAGTCTCAGGGTGCTTTACAGTAAATACAGCTACAAACTCTTAATTAAAACAGGCAGCATATATAAATCATAGATAAACAATGATTAGAAAGTTCAGAGAAAAACCTCAGCAAAGAGGAACATTTTCAAATTAGACTTAAAGGCCTCTACCGTGTGGGCAGATCTAACATATTCTGACAGAGCATTCGCAGAGTGGGTGCTGCCACACAGAATGCTCTGTCCCCAGCTTGCCAAAGCCCACAAATAGGTACAGAAAGCAAGCCCGCATCAGAAGAGTGGAGTGAGTAAATTGGGCGGTAGGCACCAGGAGATTTTTTAAGAAGTCCGGTACCATGCCGTGTAGGGCCATCGACCTTAAGCCTGGTGCTGGAGGCAGCACCAACTCAGAGCTGGATAGAAGCAGCCCAGAGGCGGAGTTCTCCCCAGAGCTGCTGGCTGACACTATTGCCGGTGAGGACTGGGCCACCCTACATAGACTGTATGGCTACCCTTTTCTCACTTGGGGTTTCCCCAGTGCGCATCAGTCATGTCACTCCTCTGATGTGGGAAGATCTCTTTTGGGTGACTCTGCCAGGACCTTCCATTGGGCGAGGACCCTTACACAGTTCCACAGCCCAGATCGAGGCTTTCAAGACTATGCATCTTGTCCTCCTCTAGCAGGGCCTCAATGCTTCATGGAGAGGTTACCCACGTTCATAGGCCCTGAGGGGTCACTAACATGGGAACAGCACAGGGAATTTTTTGGTGCCTTAGATATTTTTTATAGGTAGTCTGACAGGGCCCAGTTTAGGCCCTTCTCTCTGGCACTAGCAGTCCCTGGGTCAGTACTTCATGTCCATCATCGTCCCCCTCGGAGGGCAAAGAGTTATCAATCCACCTGCCTTTGTTCACTGAATCTGCACTGTACCAGAGATTCTTGGTGCACTTGACCTAACTGCAAACACAGGTCACAATCCAGCAGTCCTGCCATTGGGACTCTTTAGGGTTCCCAATGTCAGCACAGTTGGTCTTACCTCCATGGCATAGAGCCTTCAAGGAGGCCTTAAGAGCAGTATGGAGGTGTCTCCTTTTCTTGTCCAGCCATCCCCAGGAACCTCCTTATGTGGTATTGTGCACCCACAGGTTCCACAAGTGAGGTGTTTCACCCATCTTCAGGGCTTGAGGTACTGCAGACCTCGTCTGGGCTTCAACGCCTCATGTGTAGTGGGCCTGCAGAGGCAGATTCGATCAGATGGATGCCCATGGTAAGTACTTTTCAATCAATCAATCAAATCTTTATTTATCCAGGCGGACATCATTGAGCAGTGCTCATTTGCAAGATGGACCTGGTTAGGTCAGGGTAAAATTACATAGGCATAGTGCAATACAGGGAACAAGATACAATGTACATGGAGGATAAGGACATACAAATCAATAAGAAGTACCCACATGCACGTGTGAAAGGTCATGAGACATTAACATATATTCTCATATTTACATAATGTTATTTGTTCATATTTACATTTTTACATATGTCTAAGGTCATAGACAGAATAATGCAATACAGCAGTGAGGCAGTGTTGTTAATGACTAACACATGATTAAGTAGGGGGATTTGTCAGAGGGCAAGGGAAGCGGTCAATGTAAGATCTGGGTAGGAGGTGGGTGGTGGGCATCAGCGGGGGAGCGAAGGGAGAGAGGGAGAGTGGGTGGCGAGGAAGGGAGGAAGGGGAGAGTGAGAACAGATAGTGATGGGGTGAAGAGACGTAGGTGAAGGAAGGACAACCACAGGCCAGAAAGGATGGACAAAAAATGTATTATTGTGGGCGAGGTATGGCAGGATTGCAGAGCATATGGAAAGTTAGTGGGAGGGACTAGGATACAATTGGATAGAGGGGCATAAGTGACCCTACCGCTGTCGAAAGCAATTGTATTGCTCTTTAATAAGCTTTGAGTACAGGGTTTTGAAGGACGTAATGGATATAGGTATACTCAATTTTAGGATTTTCTGCAGTTTGTTCCATAGGGAGGGCAACATGAAGCTAATGACTGTTCTTCCAAAGGAGGTAGTGACTTTGGGCACTTTGAGCAGGATGGAGGAGTAGCTTCTTAGGGCATATTTGCTTATAGGGGTTAGTGTGAGGCAGTCTGAGATATATTGTGGTAATTGCTTGGATATGGCTCTGAATGTCCATAATGCTGCATTTCTGTCCCTTCTGAAGTGGAGTGAAGTCCATCCAACTGCTTCATATAGAGAGCAATGATGGATGTCATATGGTAGTCCTGTGATAAACCTCATTTTATCCTATTTTAACCTTTTTCACCTCATCACGCATCCTCATGTGAATATCTGCATGCCTGGCACATATGGCGATCTTCAGCTGTTGCCTGTGGCTGCAGCTAGGTAGGCTGTTATCTGCCATGCCACAGAATGAGTCAGACAGGCAGGCCATTGACCCTTCTGCGCTAGGTCTGGAGGTAGCTCGGCACCAGTCAAGGGCATCATACGATGCCAGTGAGGTGGACTCCAGGCTAGCAGAAAACTGCATTCTACTGGTGGACAGCATGGCTTCACCCCACCATCAAGTAATGCTTGGCCCAGCATAAAGCGCTTAACTCAGACACTGGGGGCTCATTTCTTCTCCCCCATGATCAGGCGGGAACTGTCAGGGAACCCTCCTGCGCCTATGCCGCAGGAACCCCATTGTGGCCCTGACCAGTCTCAGATCTCACTGGACTTGTAAGTAGTCCCTGCCCTCAGGTGTTGTCCCCTACACAGAGGACTTGGGGGTATCTGTTACCCTAAGGGTTAGCCTGCTCCTCCCTCTGAATGAAGGGAAAGCTTGGTACGTGGACCCATAAATGGAAGTCATTGGTGAAGACTGATTCTTGGAAGATCTGAAAATTATTTAATTACCGTAACTGTTGATCTTCCAGAATGTCTTCACCATTGATTACCACACGTACCCACCCACCATCCCCCACTCTAGCACAGCCAGGGCCTTTGGGCAACTCATCCATCAGTGCTGGCCTACACCACTAGTGCTAGGGCATCTCCCCAGTTGCACTGCCTTGGAGTGGACTTTAAAAATAAAAAAGGGTGTTAGATTCTCATTGCTGAGTCCCTGCCGCCACAAAAAAAAATCTTCAAACTGGGCTTGAGGGTCCTTCAGACCAACCCAGAAAAGGAGGGGGGGGGAGGAAGGTACCTTCCTTCCTTCTGTATCCCCTTCTTGGGGTATATCCCTGTTACTTGCCAAATGCAATCTGTGCCTCTGAGCATTGTCTGATCTAACTCCACCTGGCAGTTGCACTGTCTGTAGGAGGTGCTTTGCACTGGACTGCATCAAGTACACTAGTTCTTACACAGGGTACATCCCTGTGGTTGCAGGAGAAGCAGGTAATCTCCTTTTATATCTTCTTCTGACAATGTCAGACTGTCTTTGGTTGGTATGCCCCTTTTTCTTCCTTTACATCATCTGGGCAGTTGGCCCACTACCCTTAAGGATGCTTGGGAAGATGAACACATCCTGGCTTCTTTGGTCTGTACAGTCTTACAACTCCACATGCACCTGGTATATCTCCCCGGCAGAAGTAAAATATATTAACTGGATATCAAGCACTCCTCCTGGTGGCATGTGTTTTTTTCCCAGAAGGCTATATGTTTCATTCCTATTTGGCACATTATGCCATCTCAGTTCCAAGGTGGTCCAAGTTCTGGGCATCCTCTTCTTGCCTTTTGCCAGAGCCACATGCTTTAGGGCTCCTGCCTTTAGGACCACTTTCCACCTCCTGCCTTGTTAATGGTGGGAGGTTCTGGTTTCATACTTTACCTACCCTGCGTCTCCCTCTAAAGGCTGGTAGTCAGGTTTTATTTTGTTGTTTATTTATATTCTTATATCCTTTCCCTGTGCCTTTGAGCTACAAAGTTTCTTAGCCCTCTTTCTTTTTTTTCTATTTTGTTTCTCTCCTGGTGAGCAGAATTGATGTAACTGAGGGAGCCAGCAACAGTTCTAGGGATGTGGATATGTTGTTCAATCCACACTTACTGGCAGGTTCCTTGCCATTTTAAATCTTGCCGGAAGGTCTTCAAGCTGGCTCCTCCCACCCACCCGGGTGATAAAACTCTCAGCTCCGCCCCATGACGCCAGATCTTCCTTACACGCTTGGAAGCTCAGCTTCCTCCTAGCACTCTGCTTTAGGCCTGGATCCACATTCTTGGTCAATCCGAGCACTTTTTCTTTAAAGACTTGGTCTTCTCCTCCCCTCATGGCTGCGATGGACAAATCGACTCCCAGATTTCGTTGGTGCCCCTGTGGGCTGATGTCCCGGACCAATCCGCACTCCACGTGCGTTTATTGCCTTAGACTCGAGCCATGACTCACAGGCTTGTGAGTTATGCAAATCCTTTTCTGCTTCGGTCTTGGAGGACCGTGCTGCCCGATTGCTCTTGGGGCGACCCGAAAAACGTTATCCTCCGGTCAAGTCGAAGGAGGCGCGTTGGGCAGAGTCTGGCGGCGGGCTCGGCAGAACAGCTACAGCAGATGATCGCCCTTGAGGAGGAGGCAGTCCAGGCCGCATCATCATCATCCTCGGTCGCGGCATATATCCCGCTCTCCTTGGGCTCTTCTGATACAGCTTCTTTCAAGGAGCTTTGTCAGTCCCTCTCCACCAATGGAGAAGGGCCATCGGGACATTCCTCTCTGTCCAAAAAGAAGGACTCCAAAGGTAAGTCCCACCATCGACGTTCGTGGGAGCAGGAGAGGTCCCCTTCCCCAGATAGTTGACATTCGACTTTGGTCGAGGTTGCGGCTAAGGCCACTAACTTCACGGTGTCCCCGTCAGGTCAGCCAGCTGAGGCAGCCATCAACACGGTCAAGATTTTTCTCGACTCGTCGGACGGTTTGTCGACTGGAGAAGCCGACAACCCTTCTTAACTGGTTCCCCCGGTGGAAACCGAGGACTTGCCTGTGCCTCCTGTGGCGGAGTCCCCGGTTAAGGTCCCTGAACCAAAGGAGAAGCAGGTTTCCCCGGCCCCCTCTGTGACCCACCCTCGGAATCCCCGAAGGTCTCGGTCACGGACCTCTTCCAGGTCCAACCGACATTGGCAGTCTCGGTCTCGGCACCGTGGAAAGCGGTGGCGCCGCTCATCCTCATCGTCCTCTTTGGAGGATAGGCTCCGGTGCAAGTTGTGTCGGCGCTGTGAGGATCTAATGTGGCAGCAGCTCTTGTCCGGGAATAAGCCGACTCCATCGCCTTCCCCGGCCATTAAGTGGCTGTCACTGGAGCGGCCGAAACCACCCCTTGTAGTGGTTGAGGAGCCAAAGCCGGCACCGGTTGTTGGGCCAAAACCGGCTGCGCCACCCATTGTGGTAGAACCTCCGCCTCCACAATCGAAGACTGGGGCCCCAACCAAGGATTCTCGGTCAGGTCAGGGTTTGCCCCATAGGTTGTCGATCACCCTCACTCTCGATCGACCTCTGCAGGTGGAGGGTGGCTCAGGCACTCGGCAGCTGTTTGCAGACTCCTCCTTGTTCTCTAGGCCGCTTGACTTGGAGTCCACTGGGGGTCAGTCGGTGGACGAGAGCCCATCCTCGTTCCTTGGAGTGCTTCGACTCATCTCAGAGTCCACTGGGATGGCTTCGAACCCGTTTCAAAACAGGCCGTATCCCTCACGGAGATACTGGACTGAGGATTCCCGGAGGCCTTCCCGGTGGCGAAGCCATTGTTGGCCCAGCCCTGGAGCTGTGGCAGCGGCCAGCTTCTTGTCCAGCACCTTCAGCCAGGATGGCTCGAATCGCTGTCCCTACAGTTCACTCTTCGGTTTCTCGGAGCATCCCTCTGCGGAGGGGTTAGTGACCGACAGTGTTTTCCGGTGTTCCGGGATCGCTCGGGATGTGGACAAGCCACCCGATAAGGAGTCCAAGAAATTGGACTACTCTGGGCGGAAAGTCTGTGCTGCTTCCTCCCTAGGCCTTCGTCAGGCCAGCTCGGTCATCCTGATGGCACACTTTTCACATGCTCTTTTGGGCTTCCTGGATGAGGTGATTCCTCATCTCCCGGCTGACCTTCAAATGACGGTCAAGCAGGTGCAGGATCAGGGAAGGGCGGTGGCCAAACAGCAGCTCCAAACTTCTTTGGACATCGCTGACTCATGTGCCCGGTCAGTAGCGGCCGCAGTGACCATGCGCCGCAGAGCTTGGCTGTGGATCTCCACCTTTACGGCGGATACCCAGCACAAGCTGGCAGACGTTCCCTTCCTGGGTACTGACTTGTTCGGTCCCGGGGTGGAGGGTCATCTTCAGCGGATCAAGAGTCCAACGCCACCTTAGACTCAGTCACGCGTCTGCCCAGGAGGACAAAGGCTGCTAGCAGCAGCGTAAGCCCTTTCGTCCTTCAGCCCCTGCGGCACATCTGGCCTGGCAACACCAGCATCAGGGCCAGCAGGCTCACACTTGGCACCCCAAAGCCTAGCTTCTGCTTCCTCCAGCAGGAAGCCTGGAGGAAAAGGTCCAGGCAGCTCCTCGGCCAGCCCTTCCTCCAAGCCTGCCCAGTGATGGGTTGAGATGTGTTGCCCCCAACCTCATCACTCCTCCCTGGGTTCCCCCCATGGGGGGATGGCTCTGCCACTTCCTTTCCGCCTGGTCCGTTATCACCATGGACCACTGGGTGTTGGAAATGGTAGGCAAGGGTCTGCCTCTGGAATTCAAGCAGTCCCCACCCTATCGAGCCGTTGCCCCACGGGGAGGCTACGGGTTCTGTAGCCTCTCTGTCGGCTCGTCGAGCCGACATTGCCCTGCCCCTCCATAAGGAGATGATCAGGGAGGTGGCAGACCCTCCTCCAGACCCAGGGTTTGTGTCCAGGTACTTTCTGGTCCCAAAACGGATGGGGGACTGGCGCCCCATTCTCGACCTACACGACTTAAACAAGTTCCTAAGGTCTCACACCTTCAGAATGGTCACTCTGGCTCAGATCATTCCATCCTTGGAACGAGGCATGTGGTTCTGTTCTCTGGACCTTCAGGACGTGTTCTTTCACGTCCCAATCCATCCGTCTCTCCAGCGATTCCTCCGCTTCAGGGCAGAGGGATCCCTTTACGAGTTCTGGGCCATGCCCTTTGGCCCCTTTCCAGCTCCCAGGGTCTTCACCAAATGCATGGCAGTGGTGACAGGATTCCTGCGGTGCCGAAGGGTCTGGGTGTACCCTTACCTGGATGACTGGCTGATTGCAACCCCTTCCAGGTTGGAGGTGGAGCGGTCCAGAGATCTGGCCCTCCAGGTCTGCTCTCAGATTGGCTTCCTCATCAGCAAGGCCAAATCGGAACTCGTACCATCGCAGGTGATTCAGTTCATCGGGGCAGAGCTCGACTCTCTTCGAGCCAGAGCATGGCTCCAGCGGACAGGGTCGAGGCCATTTCCTCCTTTGCCCAATCATTTCTGCCCAGGACTTCCTGCGCCTTCTGGGCCTCGTGGCAGTCTGCACCAGCGTGGTCCATTGGGTCCACTGGCTCATGCATCCCCTGCAATGGGAGCTGGCCCACCAATGGTCACAGTGCTCCGGTCCTCTGGACCAGCCAGTGACAGTGACCCAGGAGATGTGGAATGACCTCCAGTGGTGGCTCATTCCAGCTCATCTGCAGGAGGGTATCCCATTTGTCCGCAACAAGCTGACAGTCACTCTGATGACCGACGCCTCTCTGATGGGTTGGGGTGCCCATCTGGGGGAGCTCAGAGCTCATGGTTTCTGGTCCCCTCAGGAGTGTCGATGCCACATCAACCTGCTGGAGCTTTGAGCAGTCCGACTAGCCCTCACAGCCTTTGCTCCATTTGTACGGGGTCAAGTGGTCCGGGTCCAGATGGACAACACCACGACCATGTACTACCTAAACCTTCAGGGCGGGATGCACTCCTTGCCTCTGTGCAAGGAGGCTGTCCTCGCTTGGTCTCTCGTGATCAGCCTGGAGGCGAATCTCCTAGCCATCCATGTGGCAGGACCCTCCAACACTCTGGCCTATGCCCTCAGCCATCTCACGAGTGGTCTCTCCTGCCAGAGGTAGTACAAGATCTGTTCTCCCACTGGGGCACCCCTCAAGTGGACCTGTTTGCCTCCACAGAGATTGCGAAGCTGAGGCTGTTTCATGCCCGCCCCCCCTCAGCAGGGCTCGCTGCTGGGGGATGCCTTCTCGAGGCCATGGACCCTGGGCCTCTTCTACGCCTTCCCTCCATTTCCCTTGATCCACAAGGTGCTTCTCAAGGCAAAGAGGAACAAGGCATGGGTGATTCTGGTAGCCTCAGACTGGCCCCATCAGTTCTGGTATCCAGATCTCCTCAGCCTCAGCTCCAGGCTCCCGAAGAGGCTTCCAGCCCGCCCAGACCTGATCTCAGTCAACAAGGGGAAGATACTCCACCCGGACCTTCAATCCCTACAATTGACGGCCTGGTTCTTGAGTGGCTAGAGTTCCAGGCCTTGGGTCTTTCCGAGGTCCTCAACGTTGTTGAGGCATCCTGTAAGGAGTCGACCAGAAAATGCTATACCTTCAAATGGAAGAGATTCTCCATCTGGTGTCAGGATAAGGGGTTGGACCCTTCCTCCTGTTCTTTGGCTTGCATTCTGGACTACCTGTGTCCTTTCTCAGCTAGGGCTTCAGTCGGCGACCCTTAAGGTGCACCTGGCAGCCATCTCTGCTTGAGCGGGCGGAAAGGCAGTCGGTGGACGGGAGAAGGTGGTCGGGCGCTTTTTCAAAGGCCATGATCACATATCCCCTCCGGTGTGAGAACCTCCACCTCGATGGGATCTACTGCTGGTATTGGCTAAGCTCATGAGCAAGCCATTCAAACCGATGCACAGGTGTGACATCTCTCACCTGTCATGGAAGACCACCTTCTTGGTGACTATCACGTCAGCCAGAAGGATGGGAGAGCTCCAGTCGCTTTCCATCGAGTCTCTTTATCTGGTCTTTCTCAGGGACAAGGTTGTCCTGCGCCCCCACCCGAAATTCCTTCCGAAGGTGGTGTGGGATTTTCACCTTAACCGAGTGTTGACTGTGCCGGTGTTCTACCCCAGTCACACCTCGGGAGGCTGAGATAGGCTCCACCACTTTAGACCTAGAAGAGCACTCTCTTATTATAAGGAGCGGACGGCTGAAGTTCCGGGAGAGGTTCACCAGCTGTTTGTCACCTACGCTGAAGCCGCACCTGGCAGACCTGCAGCCAAGTGGACGATAGGCAGGTAGGTCACTTCCTGCATAGATCTCTGCTATAGGTTGGCGGGCATGGAGCCTCCCAAAGGGATAAGAACTCATTCTAACCACCATACCACTACTTCGGTGGCTGCTTCCAGGGACGTACCTATCCAGGAAATCTACAGGGCTGCTACCTGGAAGTCAGCGCACACCTTCATTACCCACTACCACATCGACCTTGAGTCACGCCGGGATGCTGGTTTTGGGACCTCGGTTCTCCAGTCCTTATTTCCCAAGTAAATATAAGGGGTGCGTGCCTCGCCTCCCTCCTCCCGGAGAATTGCTAGGAGTCTGCCAGTAAGTGTGGGTTGAACAACATATCCACGTCCTAGAAATACAGGTTACTCACCTGTAACAGGAGTTCTGGGTGGTACATGTGTTGTTCATCCACAACCCTGACCTCCCGGCTGATGGCGCAGCCTGGCTTCCAGCGGGCTAGAGCTGGCGTCTTGGGGCGGGGCCGAGAGTTTTATCACCCAGGTGGGTGGGAGGAGCCAGCTTGAAGACCTTCGGGCAAGATTTAAAGCGGCAAGGAACCTGCCAGTAAGTGTGGATGAACAACATATACCACTCCTAGAACTCCTATTACAGGTGAGTAACCTGTATTTATTGGCTGTTACAAAATGGGCGTCCAAAGTAAAGAAGTTTCATTGGTCAAAATATATCATGTGACCGTGCATGAAATCTGTTTCATGCACAGTCATCCTAGTAATAAACCACATCGCACAATGTACAAATCAGTCCCCCTACAACCAGAATTACATAGAAACAAAGACGTTGACGGCAGATAAGGACCACAAGGCCCATCCAGTCTGCCCATTTTTTCTACCTTATGAATGTGCCATAGGCCTGTACTCTGTCAATGGCCTATCTATTCATACTCATCTTTATTGCTCCCTTATGCCTGTCCCACACCTGTTTGAAGCCCTGCACTGTATTCATATCCACCACTTCCTGAGGTAGGCAGTTCCATGCATCCACCACCCTTTCTGTGAAAAATAACTTCTTCACATTCCCCCTTAATCGGCCTCCCTCTAATCTCATGCTGTGTCCTCATGTCCTGCTATTTTTTTTTATATTGAAACATGTTAGACTCTTTCACCTTGTTAATGCCCTTAAGATGTTTGAATGTTTCGATCATATCACCTCTCTCCCTCCTTTGCTCTAGGGTTTACATATTGAGCTCCGTTAATCTGTCCTCATATGTTTGCTGATGCAATCCCTGCACCATTTTGGTTGCCTTTCTCTGGACTGCCTCCATTTTGCTAATGTCCTTGAGCAGGTGTGGCCTCCAGTACTGCACACAGTACTCCAGATGGGGCCTAACCAGTGTCTTGTAAAGAGGGATTATTACCTCCCTCTTACGACTTGTGATACCTCTACTAATACACTCCAGCATCCCTCTAGCCTTACCTACTTTAGTGGTCTGCTTGGATGATTTCAGGTCAACTGTGATGATGACGCCCAAGTCTCTTTCTTCCCTTGTGATTGCCAGCAACTCCCCTCCCAACCTATAGGTGGCTTCAGGGTTTCTCTTCCCTATATGCATGATCTTACACTTCTTTGCGTTACACCCCAGTTGCCACTCTTCCTACTATTTTGCCAGTTTATCCATATCTCTTCTCATTCTGCCCACCCCATGTGGATCATCTACTCTGTTGCAGATCTTAGTGTAATCTGCAAACAGACAAACTTTATCCTCCTCCATCAGCAATGTCACTGATGAAGATATTGAAGAGGAAGGGCCCTAGGACTGATCTCTGAGGTATCCCACTTATGACTTGCATCTCTTTTGACTGTATAATGTGTACCACCACTCTGTTTTCTGCCCGCCAACCAGTTTGTCACCCAGTTGACCAACTTCTGACCAAGCCTGAGCCTACCCAGCTTATTAATCAATCTTCTATGTGGAACAGTATTGAAAGCTTTGCTAAAGTAATGGTAGGCGACATCAACTGCTCCCCCCTTGGTCCACCACTCTGGTTACCCAGTGATAGAAATTTATGAGATTAGTTTGACAGGACTTTCCTGTTGTAAACCCATGCTGTCTTGGATCCTGTGTTCCTATGGATTCCAGGTGTTGCACTATCCTTTCCTTAAGGAGTGCCTCCATATTCTTGTTCGCCACTGAGGTAAGACTGACTGGTCTGTAGTTCCCTGCCTCCTCCCTGCTACCACTCTTGTGGAGCGGGATCACATGAGCCCTTCTCCAGTCTTCTGGGACCTCTCCTGTGCTCAGAGTCTCTAAACAGTTCTGATAATAGCTCTGCTAGTTCCACCCTTAGCTCCTTTAGTACTCTGGGATGTATGCCATCAGATCCTATTGCCTTGTCCACCCTGAGCTTAGCGAGCTCTTGTAGGACCTTTCTTTTGTGAAGGGACTAGTGCACACCTCCCTACCTTTTCCTCAGTAAATACTGAGCAGATGTATCTATTTAGGATAGATGCTTTTCCTTGGTCCCCCTCCTCCTCCTCACACTCCCCTTATCCCCTTTGTTCTTCGCAGTACCCCCCCCCGGACTTTCTCCTTTCACTAATGTATCTGCAGAAAGTCTTGTCACCCTTTTTTACTGTTTGTGCTAGTGTTTCCTCGGTTTGGACCTTTGTCTGCCTTACTGCCTTCCCTGCTTCCCTTAGGGAAGTTTGGTATGCCTCCCTATCTTCGTCCCACTGCGTTTCCTTATATTTCCTGAAGGCCAGCCTTTTGGCTCTTACCTTTTCTGCCACTGTTCTTGAGAACCAAAGTGGTTTCCTTTTCCTTTTGCTCTTGCTTTTCTCTCTAACTCAATGGGATGTTGCTTCAAGTATTGCACTTTTAATGCTTGCCCACTTTGCCTGTATCCCCTCACCTGTATTTCTTCTTGCCAGGGCTAGCTTAACTCTGTTGGCCATCTTATCAAAGTCAGCTCCTCCGAAGTCCCATATTTTTGCCTTTGAATGGGATGATTTTGTTCTTTTTTTTTTGTATTATCTGTTTATCTCTCCTGCATCTCCATCTGCCACTCCTTCGGGTCAGTTGCCAAGGACACTCTCCCCTGCAGCTCTGACTCCGATCCCACATAGCAGCCACCTCAGGGTAACCCAACATACCCCTTCATCGGGTTGATCTTCCATCACAAATATGGCTGCTACCTTTACACTGTAAAAAAAAAATTCAACTCGGCCCAAAAAATAAATCTACCTTAAATAAAAAATAAAACAAATTAATTAAATGTTGTTTCCCTGATCATCACGCTTTCCTTACACATATAAACAAATTAGAAGCATTAAGTATTGTTTATAGTTTTCATTGCAACTGTTTCTTTGCTGACAATTAAAAATCCCCCTTCTGTCTTTACTTGCTGATCGGGGAAATCTCTTCTCCTTTCCCTGACAGTGAGATAATCGAGTGTCTGGCTGTAGAAGAGGCCTTTGTTGTGTGTGTATACAGTATGTTAGTAGGGGAACATTCTACCAGTGGAACTGCACAGAATTTTGAATCCATGTATTCCATAATAAACATTACATATCTTGAATCTTGATGCCAACAAAGGACACACTTTGTCCAGCAGTAATACAATGACATCATTTGCAGTGGGTGGAAGGACTATTTTATCATAAATGTACACAAGTAAATCTATTGTTTCTACATATAAACATGCTTTTCCCAACTGTAAAAAGTAAGAAAAAAAAAAAGCCCATGTTATAAGCACAGTAAGATGCTCCGGGGGTATGCTTGGAACAGATTTTACCACACTTCCAGGAGCTGAAGGCACTTGGCCTGTGGGGGTGCCAATCCACCCTCACCACCTTCGGTAGAGGAGAGCTGCCTAACGGCATGCTCAGTCCTGCTCCACCCACCCCACACCGCACACCGACGACCTGAGGTCATTCCTGAACCCTGGTCGCCAGCGTGCCGTGAGGTAAGGCATCCAGCACCTCAACCCTCTGCTCAACCAGGCCAACGATAGAGTATCTTGAATCCAGTGGGTCAGAAGACTAAAGACAGCATTCATTCATGGGTGAGGTTGTGCCAGATGAATCTGATTGATTTCTTCAACTGGGTGACCAGGGAAATAGAGCAGGGGAAGGCAGTAAACGTGGCCTGTCTGGACTTTAGCAGGGCCTTCAGCACTGTACAACACAAGACTCTGGTCTAACAGTTGAGCAGCCTAGGGGGTGGGATCCAAAGTGGTGAATTGGGAAAGGAACTGGTTATTGCATAGACGACAGAGGGTGGTGGTTAACGGCTGTGACAAAGTGGTAGATGGAATTTATGTCAGCAGAAGAATTGATAAAGCTTTGTACCCTTTATAAAAATGATAAAAGGGTCACACAAAGTTCTGGAGGCATCCAGATAGGGAGCTAATCAAACATAGAAAACTGTGGGAGCATCCAGGTAGGGGAAAACTCTGAAAACATTCAGGTAGGGAGCTAATCAAACACAGATGCAGTTAGTGTTAATTGGGACAGTGTATAAAATCTGTCTAGGCAACACAGAAGGGAAAGAGACCTAGGGAATGATGGAAGCTGTGCTGCAAAAAGCAAGTTCAAGCTACAGAGACCTTTGGAAAGGAATGTGAAGTTTGTAAGTGAACTTTGTCATACTACCTGGAAGCTGGGAGCCAGAGTGGCTGGTAACCAGAGGTAGTGAGGGAAGTACTTTGTTTAATTAGAACTGCAGACAGAAGGATTATTTTTATGTTTGTTAAAGGGGCTGTGAGCCCGGTTGGTTGGAGATAACACTGTCTTCAATAAACTGCACTGTTTTACTTAACCTCAGACTATGTATATCTCCTTGAACACACCTACACCAGCCCACCCTAGGGAAATAACAGAGGTCACTCTACCACAGGGCACACACTCCAATGAGGGGACACTAGCCAGTGGGGTGCAGCAGGGCTCAGTACTAGGACCAGTCCTCTTCAGATGTCTTCCTAAGTGACATTGTAGAAGAACTGGAAGGGAAGGTATGTTCTTTGCAGATGTCACCAAAATCTGTAATAGGATGGACACTCAGGAGGTGATGGTAGGAGAATGTGTAGGGACCTTTGGAAACTCAAGGAGTGGTCAGGAGCATGGTAGTTAGGATTCATTGCCAAAAAGTACAGCTTAATGCACCTAGGACATAGGAACCCAGGAGCTGAGTATAGGAATGGGGGGTACTGACAGTCACTAAGCAGGAAAGGGACCTTGAGGTTATCATCTCTAAAGACCCTAAAGTGCCTGGACAGTGTAACAAAGCAGTGGGTAGTGCCAGTAAGATGCAAGGATGCATAGAGAGAGGCATCGCCAGCAGGAGGAGGGAGCTGGTGGTACCACTGTATCACTCACTTTTGAGACCCAACCTGGAGTATTGCACCCTGTTCTGGAGACCACACCTCAGAAAGGACGTAGACAGAGTGGAGGCAGTCTGGAGGAGGGCAACTAAAATGATGCAGGAGTTGCATCAAAAGCCCTACCAAGGAAAACTGGGCGATCTCCACATGTACACCTTGGAAGAGTGGTGAGCAAAATGGGACATAATAGAGACCTGCAAGTACCTCACAGGGATAAACATGGTACTGGAGGGGAGTCTCTTTCAAATGAGAAAGAGCACCAGGATCAGAGGACATGTGATGATGCTTGGTGGAGGGGGGTTAAGAGGAATGTAAGGAAGTACTACTTCACTGAAAGAGTGGTGGATGCCTAGAATAGACTGCCAGCAAATGTGATGGAGGCAAAAACAGAAAGGGTCTTCAAGCATGCATGGGATAGACATAGGTGAATATTGGTAAATAAGCAGGGAGTAGGGAGAGTCGCAGGAGACCAGTTAGTGTCTGCAGAGACAGACTAGGCAGGGACCATTTGGGCAGAATGGGTGGGCAAAGCGGTCCTTTTTGGCCAATAAATTCTGTATTTCTATGTAAATCATAGGATGACTCTTTGCCATCTTTTTTTATATAGTGCATAGGACTACAGTAAAGATAGGGAGTGAAGGAGACCTTGCTTGGTGCTGTGTGTATGTACTTCATGATCACTATGTGTGGCATTTATCATGTTCATGTAACATCTTGTTAGATGAATATCACCAACCAAAACTAATCACCAAAATTCCAGAACATTGTTTTCTCCTAAATATTTAACACATTATAGATGTCTGTTTCCTTTTAAAATCATTCTTTGAATACAGGTGCTAGTGTTTAAAAGAAATGCTGGTGTTCAAGACAGACAAAGACTTATCTGGGGGAAGAAAAGATGAAACAACCGATGGGTAATTGGTTTGCCTCTTAAAATGTTGAAACTTGTCATTGTTGAGGTTGTCTGTGATGCACATCCCAGAAGAAATTCCCAGTGCCATTGTTCATTGTAGATTTCCTCTCCATTTTAGCATTGCTTTAAATGAAACATCCTATTTACAAGAGTAGCCCTGAGAGACAGCAATAGCATATCACAAGAGTGGGGATCTGTAGGGGAGATAACTTTGAGAAAGACCACCTAAGTATTATTTGATTGCATCATAACATTGTCTTGATAAATTGTTCATTTGACTTTGTAACATGTAACTAATGTGATGTTCAACTACTACCTCTCAGGAGGACTCCCCTGTAAACAGGAGTTTCATCTAAAGGGGTTCAAACCTGAAGGTAGTAACTGTACTCATTGGAGCAGTGTAGAAACATAGGAACAGAATTTGTCGGCAGATAAGGACTGCTTGGCTCACCCAGTCTGCCCATTTTGTCCCTGCCTATACTATCACCGCAGACCCTACCTAATCTCTGGCTACACTCCCCCCACCCAAGATTTCTTTGTGCCTATCTGATGCATTCTTGAAGCTCACCACTGTTTTTGCCTCTCCCCCACCACCTCCGCTGGAAGACTGTTCCAGGTGTCCACCACTCTTTCCGTGAAGAAGTCCTTCCTCACATCCTTCCTAAATTTCTCTAATTCCTAATTCATTGGATGACCCCCCCCCAAGTTCTCGTGCACATTCTTTTCTGAAAAATACTCCCCTCCTGTGCCTTATTCACCCCCATGAGGTACTTACAGGTGTCTATCATGTCCCCCATCTAACTTCTCTCTTCTAAGGTGTACATACTGAGATCCCTGTGTCTCTCCTCATGGGGCTTATGATGCAGTCCCTGCACCATTTTATTTGCCCTCTTCTGGACAGCCTGTACCCTGTGAATGTTCTTCCTGAGATGTTGCCTCTAGAACCGGACACGGTACTCCAGGTGGGGTCACACCAGTGATCAATGAAATGCTAACACCACCTCTCGCCTTCTGCTGGTGATTCCCCCCACCCCTTCCTGTGCACCCCAGCATCCTGTTGCATTGTTGCACTGCCTCGCCACCTTGGGGTCATCAGATATGATAACCCTAAGGTCTCTTTCCGGTTTAGTGACCGTCAGTACCTCTTTCCACATTTTATACACTGCACTTGGGTTTCTGTGCCCTAGGTGCATGATTCTGTATTTTTTTGCATTGAAACCCAGCTGCCATACTCTTCACCACTCCTCAAGCTTTTTCAAATCTCTGCTCGCTCTCTCCACCCCCTCTGGAGTACCCTACTGTAGATTTTGGTGTCATCTGCAAAGAGGCATATCTTCCCTTCTAGCTCTTCTCCAGTTGTCACTTAAAAAGCTATTGCAGAGGACTGGTCCCAGCACTGAGCCCTGAGGTATCCTGCTGGTCACTTTTCCCTAGTTAGATTGAGTGCCATTTACTACCACCCTCTGTCGCCTATCCATAAACAGTTCCTCACCCAGTTTACCACCTTGGGCCCCACCCCCAAACTGCCCAGTTTCCTTATAAGCCTCCCACGTGGTATGGTGTTGAAGGCCTTGCTGAAATCTAAGTAGTCTCATCCACTGCCCCACCCTGCTCTATTTCCCTGGCCACCCAGTCGAAGAAATCAATCAGGCTCATCTGATGTGACCCCCTCCCCACATTGAGCTCTGCTGCCTTGAGTCTTGTAACCCACTGAATTCAAGATACTCCACTAGCCTTTCTTTTAAAAGTGTCTCCATTAACTTCCCCACCACTGACAATAGACTGATGTGTAGGAGCAACAAAAAAATTAGATACTAAGCTGTTACTGCTGCTCTGAAAAAGATTCCCATTGAATCCTCAGCTGCAACATTTGTCACCAACACAGTGATACCGCTATACCTTCTGTTACCAGAACCTCAAGATTGCACATCTTTTTTTTTTTTTAGTTCTTTAATCAAGAGTAGCTCACTAAGCTGAAAGTTTTTTTACAGGCGTGTCCTGGGAGCACAGGGTCACACAGTATGCAAGTGGAAGCTGTGGTATTCAAACCCAGGTCTGGTCTATTGGATGTCATCAGATTTGCAGCTCAGAGCCTTAAACCACTGTGCTATACTGCCTCCCATTTTGTCTCCTAGGCTCCTGGTGTTTATTCATATGGCCTTCTAGGAGTTCAGCTTTGCCATTCTGCTTTGGTCCACCCTACTTCCCTTCTTCTAGTTTGATTTTTGTTCCCTGTGACCATTATTTGCCTTACTGCTGCCTTGTGGTGTCCATGATGCCCCTCAACAGTCCTGTACATCTCCCCTTCGTATTCTGTTGCCCTTCCTCTATAAATATCTAGGCGAGTTTTACTTTGGGTTGGGGGAGGCGGGGGGGGCATTTGGTTACCTAGAGCATTTCCTCTTTGCTCAGGTGTAGGCCATCCTTTGCAAACAGGCAAGTATTTTCCCAGAGAATTCCCCAGACCCCCACATACATGAATCCCTGCTCTGCACACCACCCCTTTAGCCATGTGTTAAACTACAAGATCATGCCTTTCTTATCTTACCTGGGCATAGCACTCTGCGCACCACCTCTAATTTCTCACCTGACCTGCTCGTGGCACTGGCAGCACTTATGAGAAGGCTACTGAGTCTTTGACTTCCCTGAGCTTGCCCTCCCCAAGAACCTTAATCTCTCCTGTACAATGTCTGTGCTGTAGATTTGTCAGATCATTGGTTCCAAGGTGGAACTGGCTTTTCCTCTTCCTCTCTGCTCATGGACCCGAGCCTTGGCAGTATCCTTCTAGTGGTCTCGTCTGGGTGGTGAACCACAGACTTCTGCCGGGCTCTGTGGCCTGAATCAGCCTCCACGTACCTATGACTATGAAGTCTCCAGTACAGTTACTGTCTTCATTCCCTTGCCGTCTACGTTCCTCTCTTCCCACCAAACTCTGTCCTTGGGGGTTGGACTTTTTTTCCCCTGGAATAGGTGGGTGCCAAGCTGTGTTGCTCTGGGTGCCGGAGGGGTGTTACCACTCCCCAAAGTCCCCAGGGGTTGACAGTGGTTCCTCATTATCACTCAAGGGACTGTCCCTCCCTGCTCCAGCCCACCTCCCTCCCTCCCTCCCCCACCATGTATTATCATCCCTCTAAAGCCTTACGGAGCAGCTGCGGTAGTGATGCTCTGGTCCCCAGTGAGCTGGCCAAACTCTTGGACATTGGAGTTCAGTCCTGAAGTGCTTTAGTTCAATCACTGTAAATCATAACCTCCTTTAAACCAGACAACCTCCCATCCTCCTACCTGACCAAACATACTGTATATTTATAGGTTCCTGAGGGGACTATGTAAGCTGATCCCACATAGGGAGATTTGGTTTCCTTACATGTATTGATGTGAGTTACTGTGGACTATAGTATATATTCCATCTTCAAATAGGGAATTATGTTTGAGGGCTATCATATGAATACACCTTGCACTGTGTATTTATTTGTAACTATTGACCAGGAAAGGTGCACTAAGCTGTGATAGCCTATTTCCATGTGTCCTGGGGGTATGTGGATCTGTTTTATTGACAGGAGAATGGTGAACATGACCAGGAAACTCACTTACTCTTCTTCAGTGAAGTGCCTTGGGATCTTTTACTGCCACCTAAACAGTGACCAGAGATGGGCTGCATGGGCAGAAGGGACTGTGGTTTAATGTCTAAATGGAAGGACAGCACTTCAACAGTGCAACACCTATCTCATGCTGAACTACAGTGTCAGTTATGGGTATTACCCCGAGTACCTGGTGTAGGACTAGAACCTGTGGCCTTCCAGTCTTCTGGACCCAGAGGTGAGCATGCTACCTACATACCGCTGACAAGCCGGGAAAGGCACACTGAGCCAGGGCTTGTTTCCAGGTGTGGCCCAGGGAAGTTTGAGGATCAGGAATAAAAATAATAATATAGATCAGCAATTGCAGATATGATACAAAATACATCAAGATATGATAGACAATTCATATTAATGACTTACAGTTTTCCACAGAAATAACAGAATACAGAGGGATGAATTTCAGTGAGCATAATAACTCATTTGAGATAAACAATAAATTACGTGTGGCAGTGTAGAGTGCGAGCAGTAAGGCAGAAAGACAACCAAGTAAATAATCTTTAATGAAAAAGGTTGAGGAAGCTGAGGAGAGGGTTGAATGTCTAAAACTTTAATGACTGAAGTGTCATAAGCAGCAGCAGGAGGTTATTGGAGATGGTCTAAGGGAACGCTTTAATGATATGCTGCCACACTCCACAGTACTTGCTACCTGTGCAGTCCCCAAGGTGGGAGCCTCTAGCTCCTTTACAGTTGTGTTACCAGCACAGGTGGTGGAATAGTGAACCCTCGATGTGTGTAACCTAGGTAGATCCTGCCTTAGTACTGTGGTTTCTCCGGTAAAGTCTGCTGCAGGTTTGGCCACAGTTCAGTGTGTTTTCTGGTCAACATTGCTAAATAAATGCATGGAAATTGTGGACCTAGGGTCCCCCTCTGACATTGAATTACTATGTACTGTCAGTTATACGCATGAGTTTTACTGTTGAGTTATTAGGTATATGTATTTATCAGTGTGTTTAATTTTATATGTATTCATTTTGTGTATTTGTTTATAGCTTTAAAATGTGACTACCAGTTGTATATTTTGTAAAGGCACCCAGAGCCTTCAGGGAAGAGTGCCTTAAAGAAATCTACTGCTACAACTAACTGTTCTAATTCCAAAACCTTTGTAGAAATAACCTCTATAGTGTATAGTGAGGGCTTGTTCTAATTCGATTTCCATCTCCGCTGAAATGCCGTTGTACCACAGTTCGAACAAAGGTCGTGGAACACAATTGTACCCTTCTGTGCTACAGCAGTATTCCAGCTGATTTGGAAAGTGCATGAGCCACACAACAGCTAAGAAAACATAAACCACTGAATGCAGAATCAACCAGATAAAATGCTGCACTGCACACTCACTCACATAAATCCACATAGTTGCTGGATCAACCAGATATTTAACAAAAAAATGCAGAATCAACCAGCTATTTTAAATTGTACTCAAAATCCAGCACAGAATCAACCGGATATTTTAAATTAATCACAAAATCCAATGCGGTTCCTCAGTAAACAGCTTATCGCTAGGTGAGAAATATAGCTGCTATGTTTTTTTCTTTAATCCTTCCACACATGGCTGACAACCAGTAGAAGTCCACACTATAGATGTAGAGATGTCTCATCCCTAACAACCACACCACCGACCCTAGCAACCAACCCTGATCCCCAGAATGAGACACAGCTGAGCACACATTTCTGTTATTAGAAAGAAAAAACCTAATTGTGTACTTAGTGATGAAATGACACATCTAGATTATTTTTTGGGGTACCATACGCTACAAAAAAAAATACTTGGATGTGCAACTCTGTGCACAGTCAGTATGTTCTGCCACCTCAGGGTTTGAATTCCCATGGACCTCTCGAGCTTCACTGTCGAGGTTAGCGGGAATCAGAACCCCTCTGTGGTGGAACCCACTGGTCGTGCATAGTTGCCTATCTAGTACTCTGTGTTCTTAATCAAACAATGTGCACTGAGTGAAAGTAAATTTGTAGCCCATCTGTTTGAAAATGAACAGGATTTGTAACATGGCTCTGGACACAGCTGTCAAATAGAGGCACCCGATTGGTGCAGAGTCATCAGGTGATGAGTCCCGAGCGGTGATTAAGCAACAGGTAATGCCTGCTGGGCTAGTACTACCTGTGGCCAGCAGGGCAGCAGAGAGTAGCAGCCCGCTAGATCACCACCTATTGCCGCCAGACGGAGTGCTGGTGAGGCAGAGTGAGGTGGTGACCGGCGATCAGGCACAGCACTGTCACACTGAAGCGACAGTCAGGGTAGGCAGTCATAGCAACTCCCGACGACAGCAATCGCAGTAAGAGAGAAGAGACATAGTGCAAAGAAATGGACCACTGCGTAGCTACCTTCAGTATCTGCGGGGTGAGAGGCATAGCGAGATGTGTCGACGAGCAGTTTGGCCCCAGCAGAAGTGACAGCAGCAGGAGCTGCACGGCAAGTGTCCCACTGCTGTGCTACACACACAAGCCGGAGGCGAGCAGCAGAATGGATCTGTGGCCCACGCTTGACAAACTGTGCAGCAAGTCCACACCTGTGTGGAACGTCGAGCTTGCAGCAGTCTATGCAGTGGGGGAAGCCGCCTCCCCAGAGGAGGTTGCACGACGTGCTAGATCTGTGGAGGAGACCAGCGGGCAGTGCGGACCACGTGCCGCGACTCCACGGGACTCAGAGCTCCATAATCAGGGAGCAAGAGGTGCAGAGCATGCCCTATCTGACGAGGACATCTTCACTAGGCATGCCAGTGCGCCAGGAGACGCCGACAGAGAGCTGGTGATGTCCAGTCAGAAACAGTGTTGGGGAAGCACCGCAGGCAGGAGTACCTGCACTGAGCACAGCACACCGAGCGGCAGCTCTGTGGGCGATGACAGCACACAGCAAACACAACATGCTCTGGTCACAGACGATGAGCTGGACAGCCTGGAGACCAGAAGGGTGGAGGCAAACACCCACAAAAACACCGCGTGGGCCTCCAATGTGTTCATTGACTGGCTCAGAGCCACAGGAAAGGATGTAGACCTCAAAACAGCAACCCCACCTGAGCTAGCAGCAGTCCTTCGCCAGTTCTATGCCTCAGTCAGGACGGAGCAGAAGGAGCAGTACAGCCTCAGCTCCTTTGTCAGACTCCGTGCCGGACTGCAGCGCTATCTAACTGGCCCCCACATTAAAAGGGTACTGAACATCATAACAGATGGGGAATTTGTCTCTGTAAACAACGTCTTTGTAGCAGTCCTAAAGGACTACAGGCGTGCTGGCCAAGACACGGCCACCCACCACCCCAGCATCACCCCCAGCGATCTGCTGAAGATCCGCACCAGTGAGAAACTGAGCCCCGAAACCTCATATGGCCTGGTCCGCAGGCTATGGTTTGAAATTCACCTGTGTCTGGCTTACAGGGGGCAAGAGGGGCAGAGAGCTGTGCCAAAACTCATTCACAGTACAGGTGGATGACGAGGGTCATGAGTTCCTCGCCCTGGCCTTTAATGAGAAGACCAAGAACCATGCACAGCTCGGGGACGCAACCCGCCAGTCTCTAAGGGGAGTACTGTACAGCACACCAGGCAGCAGGGACTGTGTTGGCGCTATGTACAGGGAGTACATACAGCGCTGCCCACCCAATGCCCCCGCCTTGTACCTGCACCCTCGAAGAGTTGACCACACGGGGCCCAGAGACTGAGACTGCTGGTATAGCAGACAACCGATGGGGAAGAACTACCTGGGGGCTCTCATGCTTCAAATATCGGACGATGCCCACCTCTCCATCCGATACACGAATCACAGCATCTGGAGCACAGCAGTCACCATGCTGTCCCAGGCTGGTCTCGCCACAAGAGAAATAATGTCTGTGACCGGCCATCGGTGCGAGACCAGCCTCCGCAGCTACTGGTCCCCCTCAGCAGCCGACCGGAAGAGGTGGTCGACAGACCAGCAGCTGCTCTCCAGTGCCCAGACACTGCTGCCAGCTAGCCGGGGACCCCTGCAGTAACCCCTCCAGAGTTCAGCCTGTCCCCACATGCACCGCCACACTGCATGAGAGCACCGGAGAGAGGCAGATCAGCGGCAACATACAGCGCTCACCCTCCGACCAGCAGCTGCTCAGCAACCTGCCCCTGCCGGAGACCACCCCGCTGTGCCCCCAAGCACACACCTGGAAGATGGACCGAGGCGACCTCCCACAGGCGACAGACCGAGCGCCGACATCCAGCAGGATAAGGGACTGTGGCTCACCCGCCAGCCGACCGTGGCCCAATCGTTGCACCTCGAGAACGTCACGGTGAACGGCCCAGTGACATTCTCATGCCTCCCCCAGGACAGCCGGCCACAGTAGGAAAGTGCTCTGGATGATGTCGGTTGGAGAGCACCACACACCCACATGGACCTGGAGACCCGCCCACCAGCTGCAAATCTACATAACACGCACCCGACTGCTGCAAGCGCCAGGAATCATTGCGCTGCACAGCCTCCTGCCGCCTCGCAGAAATTTACTCACATCATTGTTACCGGGACTGTGACTTGCACCACGATCGTTGACGGAGCTTGCACTGTCGCCGATAAATGTTTTTCTGCACTCCTGTCACTGCCAGGTTAAATAAAGCGTTGCCGCTCAACTAACTGTGTCCGTGTGCTTTTGTCCGTAGGGTCTGGAACAGCCACCGTCACACACCGGTAACACAGGCTCCTCACTGCCTCAACGAGCCAATGTTACAAGCGCATTAATCACCTCCAGCGTTGGGCTGTACCGGTGATTAATGCCCGCTGGGTGGTTGGACCCCTCAGGCACCAACCCCCCCCTCAGCGGGCATCGGTTGGTGATTAATGCTTACTTATTTATAGTTCATTCACAACTGGTGTGACCTTTATAGAAGCATAAATTCTAATTTAACTTTCTGTTTCCTGTGTGCATTTACTAGAATCTTTTTGTTGCATGAAGCATTTCAGTGGGAAGCCTTTTGAGGCCAAAGAGGTTCTTCGTTCATCAACTGTTTTAACAACCTGGACAGAGGAAGGAAATTTCTGCTTTCTGTGTCCTGACTTTTAAAACACCTGATGAAGAGAACTGCAAAGCTTGCATCAAGCCTCTACTGGTTTCCCCAAAGTGGAGTTTGAAACAGAAAATGCAGTGTGCTGTAAATATTCTATTGAACATTATTGAAACTCTCTGCCTTTTTTCATTTATAGTGTCAAGGCAGCACAGGCACTTGGCAACATTTTCCTTTTTTTAACTTTCTTTTTCTAGCACCATTGGTCCTGAACTAAGAATCTCCTTCTGTCTCCCTCAGTGTCCCTTTTCTGCCTAGGAATCCCTAGTAACTGACACTGCTTTTCTGTCTTTGCTTACTGCTAACTTTGACCCTGTCTGGATGACCAGATGGGGAAGCTGGTGAGAAGGAGGCAGATCAGGCTGCCCTGATAAGCATGGTGAAAATAGGGTATTTCATGTGTCCTAGGTCCACGCTCTGTGCTCCCCCCCCATAATCCCTCCCTTTGTCCCCCCCTCAGGGCACACTCCGGTGAAGCCACCTGGCATTCCATCAGTCAGGGCCGTCAGAGGGGTGGATGAGCCCAACCACTCCTTCGGAACACCCTGGCAGCCCCACTCCAGGGATAGAATGCTTCTGCATCACACGCCAGGCGAGTGGGTGTGCCAATGTAAGGCTGCTCTGTAAGTGATCATATATTTCTTTCCTCATGACACTCCTTCCACCTGGGCCACCAGGGGCCAGTCATGAATTGAAAGAAGGAGCCTCCCTTCCCGATGCAGTAAGCAGCCAAGTGAATGCCAGAACCTCACATCGCCAGTTTGCATCAGATAACCCAGACTTGCAGGGTTTGAACCTGGGTCATCTAGATGGCAAGCTGTAGCACTTCTGCTACGCTAGCCATCCTCCAGCCTCATACTTAGCAGCTTTTGAACACCTAGGTTTTCCTGATAAACCACCAGCTTCAAAGCAGAGGTCACGCTGATCTTAATTTGGTCAGTGTTAAGGGGAGTTCTGAAACTGTATGCCCGCAAGAGCTTGGATATCTACCGTAATGTGCAACATCTGTAGTAGCAGCATAGTATACAGCTCTCAATAGTCATGAGGCAGACAGTATTTTGTATGGGTTGGCATTTTTAAGGGAGTTCATTTATTATGTTCATAGTTTTACATAGACGGAACTGGCACAGATAATGTTTCTACAGTATATCACTGCCAGAAAGTACCAAACAGGGCTGCATTACTGCCGAGCCCACATCTAGATAGGTATTAATAGTTAAATGCCACCTTTGCATATTTCCCACCACAGGTTTTATTTTTGTTGTTTATTCTGTAAACAGGAACATTTCCACTTTTTGGAGATCAGGCTAAAAGCTAAACATGTCTCCTAACAGTGCAACCATTGTTAATTGTTGATGTTGGGATAGTGACAGTTTATTCAAGATAGTGGGAGAAAGTTTAAACATAATCACTCTTACTGTAAACTTGGCTAAGTGTCACAGTGATCTCATTTCAACTTGCGGGCATTGTAGTAAAGGAAAAAGTCAGGAACAAGAGTTTTACTTGAAGAACTGCTCCTTTGTCTTAGCAACAAGCTACCTTTAAAAGGCAAATTATCCCTGGCTCTGAGGGTGAATAGGAGGTTTTATATGTGTCATAGTGATCAGCTTGTTCATCTTTCACCTGCATATTGTCAAAGAGACTAACTGCTGCCAGAGAGAGGAGCAGAAAGTTCACTTCTTGGATGTTGAACAGAAGAGGGTTTGAAACTTTTGAATAAGCTCTTGTTCTTCTCCTGGCTTTCCTTTCCTGATTTGGGAGGATGATAGTCTCTCATGCATGAAGCAGGTGTAAAAAGAAAGATGACAGCCAGGTAAACAACAAAACCTAGAGGACCGAGGTGCTGAAAGGTGCTGCTGTTGAGTCTTTAGGGGAGATTTTACAGAGAACCAAGTGAGCTCGGAATCAATCTGTATACAATCTGTGCTAATTAATCCTCCCTCCAGGGTCTTGTGTTTCATTTCATGGATATCCAAGAGCAGACAACATTTAAAGGGGCACTGTCTATTTGCCTGGGCCAATTTTGACACTTCTGAAATGGAAGTGGGAGTGAGCTAATATTATACAATGACAGACAGACAGATATTCATTGCAAAAAAAACTATGTTAATGCAAACATTATGGTTGAAGAACACAAAGTACACCAGTAAGGAAATGAAAAACATAAAGGTTTGGAGTCTTGACTAATCAGTGGTGTTGTGTGCCTAAGGGAATGCGCACCCTCTCCCCTGAGCTGGTAGCCTCCTGTCAGAACACAAGGTACAGCTCTAAGCCAGTGCCTCAGAGGCATATACTGTAATAAGTAAAAGATCTCTTATCTGGGGATTCTGGGCTGGGGAGGGGTCTTGAGGGAACATCCAGTCATACTGTAAAATAACAGTAGCGATGGGGTCACAAAGGATCTGCAGCTCTTTAGCAACTAACTAGGACAAACAGTAGTATAAACATAAAACAATACTTATCTGATTCACGTGATTGGTTTCCTGCCAAAGCGTGGTCTTTGTTCCATCGGACCTATAGACATAATGGGGAAAACAGGTTAAAATGAGTAAAAAAAAATATGGATCAGCTGGATTGGGTGGGAAAGGCTTGTAGATGTGTTTGTTTAAAGTGGTTGGTCAAGAGGGGAGATACAAAGTATCACGGCAGTCACCCAGATTTGAGAACAGACTTGGGGCAGTCGTGGAGGCCAGCGTAGAGGAGTTGGACAGACTGCAGCATCCCTGGGACCATTCTCCTTTCCCGGAGGAGGGGCAATGTTACTGCACTTATCAACTACCAACAGGGCAGGATGAAGCTACCAGCTGTCGCATGCCCCGCAACACCAGCTGGACACCACACAGCCAAACTGTATGGCAGTCAGGAGTTGGGGGGATGACAGCCCTCCCCCACAAGGCCTCACTATGGGGGAATCCTTGGGGGTATCAAAGGTACGACGTAAGTCCCTGGGATGGTGGGTAACAGGACTGGGCCGGTGGTGGCAGTAGGGGGCCTGTCGGTAGTGCATGTCCTGCAGCTACCAGACTTTCATCTTGCTAGCTGCTGTGTTCCCTGTTTTTCATGCCATCCCACGTCTCCTAACACAGTAGGTGTCCCCGTCAGGCCTTGACATGCATGTCAACCCCTTGTGAGGGAAGGTTTCTCAGCCTGCCACAAGGTATCACCTGTATAGCAGAACACTACACAGTCTTTTCACCGGCTTGGAGCAGTGGCATGCAGCAGCACCATATCATCCTCATGCTGGCCAGCTGTCTCCACAAGCCCATCCCCATACTCGAGTCACCAACGTGGGAACACAACACACTGCCCACTAGGTCAACTATTGGCCCTGCACGCAGTGTTTCTTCATAAATTTTCAACTTAGTGTTTTTATGACCCCTACCCCAAACATAACAGGTGTAATTTATTAAATATTGGTCGAACTGTCATTCCCCCATCCCCCCGCCAGTGCAAAAACACATTTTGCACAGAATTTCAAAACTGGTACCTCTTATGTTCATGAGCTGGGCTGAAAAAATGGCTATGTTGAAAATCTGAGGTCTTTGCGGGACCTTTGGCAGACCTATTTAATGCCTCACTACACTCTGGGTGTGTACCTCAGGATTGGAAGATGGCTCATGTGGTGCCTCTCCACAAGAATGGCTCCAAGGATGAACCGGGGAACTACAGACCGGTGAGCCTCGCGTCCATGATGGGTAAGCTGATGGAGACTATCCTGAAGGAGAGGCTGATGGCCCTCCTAGAGGCCAAAGGACTACAGGGCAGCAGTCAGCATGGCTTCATACATGGCAGATCCGGCCAAACCAACCTGATGGAGTTCTATGACTGGGTAACCCGGCAGCTGGACAGGGGCCATGCAGTGGATGTCCTGTATCTGGACTTTAGTAAGGCATTCGACTCAGTGCTGCATGGGAGGCTGGGAAGTAAGTTAGAAGGCACGGGGCGGGTACAAAGCTGGTGAGATGGGTAGGGAACTGGCTTCATGGAAGGCAACAGAGGATGGTGGTGGGTGGGGAGCTCTCACACCCAAAGGTAGTGACAAGCGGTGTCGCACAGGGCTCGGTGTTGGGACCAGTATTGTTTGGGATATTCATTGCAGACATATCATTGGACATCAAGAGCAAGATCAGTCTGTTTGCTGATGATACTAAGATGGGATCGGTGGTGGATGACCTAGGAGGATGGCAGGGGTTGCAGGATGATCTGGCAAAGCTTGAAACCTGGTCACACACCTGGCAACTGGGGTTTAATGCCAAAAAGTGCAAAGTGCTGCATTTTGGGGTGAAGAATCCATGGAGGAGTTACCAGCTGGGGGGAGTGCAGCTAGCCCAGACAAAGGAGGAGGAGAAGGATCTGGGGATGTTCATTACAGGGTCAATGAACAACTCGGCACAATGTAGGATGGCAGCTGCAAAGGCCAACAAAATACTAGGTTGCATTGCAAGAGGTATATCCTCGAGGAGGGAGGAGGTGATTCTGCCACTGTATAGGTCATTAGTTAGACCGCACCTGGAGTACTGCATGCAGTACTGGCGCCCGTATCTGAGGAGAGACATTAAGTTACTGGAGGGGGTGCAGTGCAGGGCAACAAAGATGATCAAGGGGCTGGGGGACTTATCATACGAGAGGCGACTGAGAGAGTTGAACATGTACTCGCTGGAGGAGAGGAGGGACAGGGGGGACATGATTCAAACCTTTAAGTACATGAAAGGAATAAACAAGACAGGTACAGAGGGGCTGTTCAAAGTAAGGGAGGGGAGGGACACCAGGGGCCATGATATGAGACTGGAGGGAGGAAGGTTCAGGAGGGAGATGAGGAGACACTTTTTTACAGAGAGGGTGGTAGCTGGGTGAAATGTGTTACCTGCAGAAGTGGTATCCAGTAGAACAGTGGACTGCTTCAAAAGGGGATGGGACAGGACAAGGGGGAGGGTCAATGCAGGGGAAGGGTGGAAGGGAGGGGCAGCTGCAGAATAAGGGGTGCTAGCTGCACATTCGAGCAGACTTGATAGACCTCTAGGCCTTTATCTGCTGGCATATTTCATATGTTCGTATGTAAGTTGAGTAAACATTGAGAAATGTCAGCGTTCCTTCATAACTTTGTTGTTATTTAAGTTTGTAACGCCAAATTTTCAATATGGTCTTTATGTGACCCCATCTCATGAACCTGGTAGGTGAAATTATTCAAATCCTGCCCAAAAGGTGATTTCGCCAAGTGACTTTGAAATCACCCTTCAGATTGAATTTGAAAAATTTCACCTACATTGTTCATGCAGCAGAATCCAAAAAAGGCCATGTTGAAAAGTTGGTGAAAAATATTTAAAAATGATCCAGTTATGAGTCAAGGTTTAAAATACATTGAAAAGCCATTGACCGTGCTTATCTTGTTTCAGTCAGTTCCTGGTCAGCACTGAAGGAGCAAAACATGTTTTAGAAACATAGAAACTGTCGGCAGATGAGGACTGCCAGGCCCATCTAGTCTGCCCGAAAGCCCTACACTAGTTTTTGGCCTCTGAACCTAACTGGTCAATGGCTTTTCACCCCACCTTCCGACCTCCAAGGTGCCCTATTGCCTGTCCAATTCATGTTTATAACTCTCCGTAGTGCTTGCCCCCACCACCTGCTATGGCAGTCTATACCATGTGTCCACCACCCTCTTTGTGAAGAAAAACTTCCTTACATTTCCCCTCAGCCTGACACCTTCCAATTTCATATCATGCCCCCTCATTCTTGTACATCTCTTATATTGGAAGATATCTCCCCCCTGCACCTTGTTTATGCCCTTAAGGTACTTGAATGTTACTGTCATGTCCCCCTGATCCCTCCTCTCTTCCAGCGAGTACATATTGAGATCCTTTAGTCTCTCTTCATATGTTTTGTGGTGCAAGCCCTGTACCATCTCAGTCGCCCTTCTCTGGACTGCCTCCACCCTGTCAATGCCCTTATGAAGGTGCGGCCTCCAGAATTGCACAGAGTACTCTAGGTGAGGCATCAGTAGCATTTTGTATAATGGCATCACCACCTCCTGCCTTCTGCTAGTGATGCCTCTGTCTATGCATCCCAGCATGCCACTGGCCCTCCCTGCAGCCTTTGCACTCTGCTTAGACGCCTTTAGGTCGTCAGAAATTATAACCCTTTGTCCCTTTCTTCCTTGGTGATCGTCAGCAACTCTCCCACCCCCCCCCATCCTTTAGCTCTCACCAGGGTTCCCTCTTCCCAAGTGCATTATTTTGTACTTCTTAGAACTGAACCTCAGTTGCCACACCTCAGACCATTTCTCAAGCTTCCCCAGATCCCTTCTCATTCTCTCCACCCTGTCCGGAGTGTCCACCCTGTTGCAGATCTTGGTGTCATCTGCAGAAAGGCAGACCTTTCCTCTAGTCCTACAGCAATGTCACTAATGAAGACATTAAACAGGACTGGCCCAAGGACTGATCCCTGCAGTATCCCACTGGTCACCACCCACTCCCCGATTGGATCTCATTTACCACCACTCTCTGCTTCCTGTCCGTTAGCCAGTTCCTAACCCAGTTTACCACCTTGTGCCCCATGCCCAGACTACTCATTTTGTTGAGCAGCCTTTTATGTGGGATGGTGTTGAAGGCTTTGCTAAAATCAAGGTAGGCAATGTCTACCACCACCACCCCACCCCCAATTTACCTCCCTTGTCATCCAGTCAAAAAAAATCTATCTTCATCTGACATGACCTTCCTGCTGTGAATCCATGTTGCCTCGGATCCTGGGCACTACTGGATTCCATGTGTGCCACTATTCTTTCTTTAAGCAGTGCCTCCATGATCTTACTCACTATTGAAGTGAGGCTGACCAACCTATAGTTCCCTGCCTCCTCCCTACTACCAATTTTGTGTAGAGGGATAACATGTGCCCTCTTCCAGTCCTCTGGAACCACGCCTGTGTTGAGTGACTTGGTGAACAATGCTGCCAGAGGTGCCACTAGCTTTCTTTGCAGCTCCCTTAATATCCTCGGGTGTATGCCATCTGACCCCATTGCTTTGTCCACCTTCAGTTTTGTGAGCTCCTCCAGGACTCTCTCCACTGTGAATGGATTTGTGTGTGTGTACCTCCCCCCCACCTTGTGTCTGTTACCTAGATGTGGTCCCTGACCCTCCCCCCTTTAGTGATTACTAAACAGAAGTATTTGTTGAGTATTTCCGCCTTTTCCATGTCTCCCTCCTTACACTACCCTGTATCCCCTTTGAGCCTTACAATCCCCCCCATCTTCCTTCTTTCGCTAATGTACCTATAGAATGTCTTGTCCCCTTTCTTCACTGTCTTCGTTAATCTTTCTTCAGTCTGCGCCTTTGCTCTCCTTACAGCCTTCCCTGCTTCCCTTACATTCTTTAGGTACACCTCCCTGTCCTCCTCCCTTTGAGTCTCCTTATATTTACTGAAATCTGCCCTTTTGGCCCTTACCATATCTGCCACCTCTCTAGAGAACCACAGTGGTTTCCTCCTTCTCTTGCCCTTATCTACCAACCTGATGCATTGTCTCATCACCTCCTCTATGGCTTCCTTCAATTGTTTCCAGTGCTCTTGAACTCCCTCTCCTAGCTTCCTTCCCACCAATGCCTCTTTGATACAACTCCCCATTTTAGCAAAATCGACCCTCCTAAAATCTAAGACCTTTGCCTTCATGTGATAGGCTGCATCTCTGTCCCTATGCTAAACCACACTATGTGATGGCCACTGAGACCCAGGTGACCTTCCACCTGGACCTCTTTGATTCTGTCCCCATTGTCAGTACAAGGTCCAGAATCGCCCAGTCTCTGGTGGGATCAATCACTTTGTTTTGTCACAGAGAGTGGATTTAGTCAGTGCACTTTTTAGGTGAGTGAGATATATATGTCTGTGTGTGTGTTGGGGGGGTGGCTGCTGAATGGAGGGCTGGGGTGGGATCGGGGGAGGCAGAAACTTCACCATGGGACTGTTTTCTTTTATACAGGTACAGTACAACAAAAAGAAAAAATACACTGATGGACAGTTTTCTTTTTTTTTTTTTCAGGAATGCCAACACTAGGGATTGAGCACCCAAGTGTCTATGGACTGTTTGGTGGCACCAGGGGTGAGCACCACAGTGTCACTCGCTGTCAGTGGAGGGGGCGTGTACCTCCTGGAGAATGGGGCAGAGGGGATTTTTCATGTAGAGCGGCACTGGGGGGGACACCTGGCATCGCACATCACTATTCAATGGGAGAGGGATGCTAGCCAGCACTGGGATTGGGCCCCCCCCCCCATTGATAATAAAACATGGGTTGGAAGGGTGAGGAGATACTGACAAGACTGGGCACCCGCTGTCCGGCTATACTGAAATGTGGGTAAAGAAGGAATGGGGATACCAGTACCATTACTGTTTTTCTAAAGATACAGGTAACACAAGCAGTGTAAAGGAAATTATTTTTGATCAAACTGTTTTCAAAAAAGTCCAGCTATCTTTAGAACGTTCATTTTTGTAATTGAGCATGTGTGAAAATGTTACAATTTTTAACTTAGATTTCAAAAAATATATACATTAAAAATTTGCCAGTTGTGAGAAAGTTTGTACCTTGGCCGGTCTTTATCAAACTTGTAAGTTTCAGCTTTCAAATTAAAATTATTTTTTAGTTACAGGGGAGCACACACAAAGTCTTAATTTTCGTGAATTTTACTGTTCTAGGGGTGTGGATATAGTTCATTTATCCACACATTGACAATTCCACTAGAAGTTCTGATTATTCAGAATGTCTTTAAGCTAGGCTCCTCCCACCACCGCGTGGTATATCCTCCAGCTCTGACCCATGACATCAGATCTTCCTTTCCACCGGAAAGAGTTTGGTCTCCTCCATTGAAGCTCCATGCGTCGTTGTGCCTAAAGTGCATCATTGGCAAACATCTTTCTGTTTTCAGTCATTTTGGAACCTTTTGCTATTTTATTTGGTTCTGCTCCGGCCTCGGCAACAGAAGATGGAACACAGAGAAGCGAAGTCAGCTCCCAGCTTCAGATTGTGCATCATGTACAGTACTTACAGAAGATGTCAGGATGAACACACACGTCATGCCTCTATTGCCTGGGGACGGCACACGTATCGTGGGTTGCAGCCTGTGCCAGACAATGCTTCCTTCCTCCCTTGAGGATCACATGGCACAGCTTCTCCTCAGCTTTCCAGCTGATCAGGACCCGAAACTATGGTCAAAAGGCTGCAAGAAGGCCTCTTCTGCAGCAGGGTCAGCAGCTGCATTCGAGGTCATGGAAGGAAGCAGTGGCAAAGGTAGAGGCGGGCACCTCGTTGGCCTCAGAGCTGCTCCCGTCTGGGGCCAGCATTCAGAGCGTCATTCACTGGTGAGTTCCAGAAGATGTGTCAGGCCCTCCAAGCCTTCAGGGAGAGCCCTACCCACCACAGTAAAAAGCACAGCAAACAATGTCAGTGGTAGTGGGACTGGGAGAAGATAATGCGCCTCCTGCTCCCTCTACTCCCCCCGACCGCTTGACGCACGTCGAGTGTCTCACTTCAGTCAAGCCAAAATTTATCAAGTGCCAGGTCGCAAACTCCATGGTGCCCCCCTCGACACCGACTGACCAAGCAATCAAGATATTCCTCAGCCTGGTTGAGCAGTTGTCAGAAGAAGCTGACGAGGAGTTGATCTCCAGGATTCCACTGTTCTCAGTCCTCACCCTGGAGGATGTTTTATTTTAATTTTTTTATTTATTTGTGTCTAGGATTACAAAGTACCTTGGAGCCGAGGCTCTTTTACAAAGGTTCCACGTCATGCTGGTTACAGACAATAAAACAGTTACAGGTACATGGTTTTAGACAGTAACTTTGCTTGACAAAATCAGACTGAGCGATGAGTAACTCAAGAAACAATAGGAGGAAGAGGGCAAGAAGGGGAGAGGGCTGAGGGTAGGGGAAGGCATAGGCGTAGAGGGTCAGGGTGAGGCAGCCGAGGGGCCTTGTCAGGACAGACACAGGGCAAGTGCATTAGAAGTTGCATTGGACAGGTAAGTGCAAGAATGCCTGGAACCTATGCCCTAAGAAGTTGTTCACTGATTTCTCTAAAAGTGCCCAAAGCCCTAACGCGTTTTGGGAGAGCTGCCATAGGATTCGTTCTACCGTCACTCTGGAATGTGCTACAGAAATCACTGAAACTGAGGACTCCTGTTAGTATTACTGTGTTTAAGTCCTTATACTCAAAATACATTACAGAAGCCTGCAACTGCTTCCAACGATCCTAGCTCTGGAATGTGCTACAGAAATCACCGAAACTGAGGACTCCTGTTAGTCTCACTGTGTTTAAGACCTTATACTCAAAATACATTACAGAAGCCTGCAACCGCTTCCAGTGATCCTAGCTTTCTTACACTCCCTTCCACATCCTCCCTGCCTTTCCCATTCTCCTTCCTTCTTGTATCAGTGCATAACTTGTCCCTGAGCCACCTACTTATCTACCACCCTAAATCTCACCCTCCCTCACCCATCTATTCCTTGTATGCCCACAGCATCTCATTCCTTCGGTCCTAGTATTATCCCAGTTCCAGCCCCCCCCCCACACACTGGCTGCCCACTTCTCCTGACACGTCTCCCCCTTGATATGCCTGGGTCTTTTTAAACTGACTATGTATGTCTCTTTGCTTGTAGCATCCACTTCAACTAATCTCTTCGCTGGACTATAGTGCCTTTACCTTACAGGAATACTAAACATAGAAACATAGACTTTGACAGCAGATAAGGACCACTTGGCCCACCCAGTCTGCCCATTTCCCTTCCTATTGGATAAGCTACAGATTCTAGTTAACCAACAGCCTACTTCCTGCAACCCCCCCTCCACTACAATTGCCTTATGTCTGTCCCATGCATGTTTGAATTCCCCCACTGTTTTAGACCCAACAACCTCCCCAGGAAGGCGGTTCCATGCATCCACCACTCTCTCTGTGAAAAAAATGTCCTCACATTACCTCTGGCGTCCCCCTCTATCTTTAAATTGTCCCCTTGTTCTTACATCTCTTTTTCTGAAGATGCTACCTTCCTGGACTTTGTTGATTCCCTTGAGGTACTTGAAAGTTTTATCATGTCCCCCGTCCCTCCTTTCATAAAGGGCATACGTATTAACCATGTATGTTGTTGTAACTGGTATAAATTTTTACTGACTTGCTACCCTATTGTTATGTATACCCTTACCAACTGTCTTTTACCTGAACCCGAATGTATTTTTGCTTATCCTGTCTATTGCAGGCCTACCTGTACTGTTGTACTCTTGTATTTACTGTCTATTTGTCTGTATATAAATGCATTGTTACTTGACTTGTGTAATGCAGGTCCACCTTGTAAATGAGCTTGCTTACTGGTGTTCACCTGGATAAATAAAGAATTTGATTGATTGATTGAAGAGAGGGCAGAAACTGACACCTATAAGGTCAGAAGCAGCATAGGGGATGAAGATGTTTTGGGGTACAGCACAGGTGGAGGTGCCAGTTATGGAGTGGCAGAGCTTTTTTTTTTTTGAACGCTTCAAGCATTGCTGTGGATGAGGTGTCACTAGAGAGCTCGTTCAGCGAACTCTGAGCCCTGTATGCAAATGACCTTTGGCCTTGGGATGTGCGGCAGCTGGGGATTTGAAGGATTTGGGGCTTAGAGCTCCTGGTGTTGCGGTTGGTGATTTTGGGTTTGAGGAGGGTGCTGACTCCTGGTGGTGTCTTTCCCATCATGATTTTCTTAGCAGTGATGCAGGTTTTGTATTTGATTCGGTTGTTCAGTTGCAGCCAGCCTGTTTTGGAGTAAAGGTCACAGGTGTGGGTGAGACGGTGGGAACCAGTAACGAGTCGGCAGGCTTGATTGAGGGAAGTCGAAACATGCCTGAGAGATGAGGTTGTGGCAGATCCATAGATAATGAGACCGTAGTCAATGATGCTGATGATAGAGCTCTGGACAGCTATGGACAGAGCTTCTGGAGTTAGATGTTTCCTATGTCGGAATACTAGGCCCATCCTGGTGTTGGCTACTTTTGCCACGTTATTGATGTGTGGGACATAGAGATTACAGTCGAGGGTGAGGCCAAAGTATTTGAAGGTATGAACTTGTTCGAGGGTGATTCCTTGCTTGGTTTTAATAGAGAGCTGATATTGTTTGTATTTGTTTTGGGAGCTGTAGAAGATCATGATCTTTGTTTTTTTCTGGTTAAGGATGAATCGATGTTTTGTGAACCAGTTTTCGACTGCAGAGAAGGCCTGTTGGAGGTTACCTTGCAGATGGACTGGATCATGGTGGGATGCCAGGAAGACAGCATCATCCATGTAAAGTAGGATCTGTTCAGGGCAGGATTCTGGCAGTGAGTTCAGAAAAAGGCTGAAGTGGAGGGGGCCCAAGATTGAGCCCTGTGGGACACCGGACTGGTCTTCAGTCTGAGAGTGTGCTAGCAAGTCTCACTCTTTGGGAGCAGTTGTCTAAGTAGCTTTTGAACCAGTTCACCGAATTAGGTGAGAGCCCTGCTAGTCGAAACTGGGCAAGTAGGAGATTGTGGTTGACGGTATCAAAGGCTTTAGTTAAGTCGATGAAGGTGGACCCAGTAAGATGACTGTTATCGATGTGGACCAGTCTGTGTCCCTGGCAGGCTCCACTCAGGAACAGCTCAACTGGAGGTTGTTCCACCAAAGCCAGCGCATGTAATCTACATTGCTCCCCCGGTGGCTTCTCGACATTGGTCCTTGGGTCGATGGTCGAGACATCGCTCATGCTCTCAGTTTGGCTTGACTGGGAGGCATCGCCATTGACATTCCTCAGCCTCCTTTTTCCTCAGATGAGGAGATCCTTTGCTGGCACTATGAGGAACTTTTCTGGCAGCAGTGAGCCATGGCAGGGCAGGGTAGAGCTCTACCCCCAACCACTGTGGTCAACTACCAGTCAAGCCCATGCCTATTCTCCCAAGGCAATTGTCATTGACACCTGTCCCTACCCTTGCTGGTGGAACCGCCTATACCACAGCCTTTAAGGGAGCCCCAACCAAGGACTTCTGTGCTGCCACCAGCTTGCCGGGCCAACTCCCGGTGGAAATCACCTATTTGGTGGACTCTTGGGTGGCTCACAGTGGCAGACAGTGGAGGGCCATTTTTGATGAGTGCTCAGATGACTGCAGTGGCTCTTCCATACAGTCGTTGAGGACGTATACCTTTGACTACAAGTCAGCCGAAGAGCTGACTACTGACCATGGGCCTGTGTCATTTGGGGCTCTACTCTGACTCATGTCAGAGTCCATGTCTGTTCCCTTGAAACCTGTGCAGAAAAGGGCTAAATACCCTTTCACCAACATCCTCGACAAGGACAAATCCCTGGGGGTTGCCTTTTCCATAGCTGAGGACATTTTGGGACTGGCTCTGGAGCTTTGGCAGCATCCTGCCTGTCACCCTCTGCCCATATGGTCCACAAGTATGCACTTTCCGTTGGCTCTCTGTCTGGGTTCTCGAACCACCCCTCAGCCAAGGGTTTGGTCTTGGACTCTGCTTTGTGGAAGTCTAGAAATATTGGTGACATGGACAAGCCTCCCGACAAGGAGTCGAAGAAGTTTTACCGTGCAGCCAAGAAGGTCTCTGCTGCTTCCTCCCTCATCCCCATCAGGCAAGCTATGCCTTGATGATGGCCAGCTCTGGTCACTCCTTGCTGGGAGTGCTAGATAATGTCCTCCCTTACCTTCCTGCAAACAAGCAGTTACCAGTGAAAGTGGTCAGAGATCAGGGTCAAGCGCTGGCTAAACACCAGCTCCAGACGGCCTTAGATATAAGCAATTCCTGTGCCCGTGCCATGTAACCATCACAATGCATTGAGGACCTGGCTGAGGCTCTCCACCTTTATGGCAGACACTTAGCGCAAGTTGGCCGATGTCTCTTTCTTGTGCACCAGTCTCACTGGCCCAGGGGTGGAAGGTCATCTGACAAAGATTGAGAAGTCCAGTGCCACTCTTTACTCTGTGGCTTCATCCCAGAAGGCTCCCAAGGCCCAAAAACCTAAACAGATGGCTTTTCAGTTTTGGTCCTTTCAGCCGCAGCATCCTCAGTAGCTGCAGCCCCAGCATGGACAATAGCCAGCCTGGTGCCCCAAGGCTAAGTTCTTTGACCAGGGGCCCAAGAGAGGTGGGGGTAAGGGAAGTGGTGCCCCTTCAGCCCTAGCAGCCAATCCTCCTCCAAAGCTGCCCTCTGACAGGTCAGAGTTTTCACTTCTCACCAGTCCACTCCATGACGCAGCTCCCCGTGAGAGGTCGGCTTCACCACTTCTGGCCACAGTGGTCCATCATTACTATGGACAAGTGGGTTCTTGAAGTGGTATTTAGAGAGCTGCCTCTAGATTTCGAGGCTCTCCCACAATACCTATCTTGTGCTCCAAGAGAGTCCTCGGTGTCACAGGATATGCTGTCCACCTCTAGGGAGGACATTGCTCAGTTATATGAGAGAGGAGCTACGGCTGTGCTTCAGATGTGCTGGCAAGTCATGAATACTTGTCCAGGTACTTCCCGGTCCTGAAACAGATTGGGGGGGGGGTGCTGGTGCCTCACACTAGATCTGTACGGTCTCAGTTCATGCAGAAGTGCAAGTTCCAGATGGTCGCTCTGAACTCAGATTATACCATCTCTATAGCAAGGCATGTGGTTCTGCTCCCTGGACCTCCAGGACACGTTCTTCCACATCCCAGTCTGTCTGTCCCAATGGCAGCACCTCCAGTTCCTTTCAGAAGGGATTCTCTATCAGTTCAAGGTCATGCCCTTCGGCCTGTTGTCCCTGCTCAGGGTCTTCACCAGGTGCATGGCAGTGGTGGCAGCCTTCCTGCAGCAAAAGAGCATCAGGGTTCACTCCAATTTGGATGACTGGCTGATAGCCGAGTCGTCCAAGGAGGCCATGAACTGGTACAGGAATCTGGCCCTCCAGACCTGCAGAGACTTGGGTCTCTTGGTTAACACAGCCAAGTCCAAACTGATCCCCTCATCAGTGATTAATGTCCGGAGACCAATTAGGGTCTGTGGTATCACTGTACGTAGGGATAATAGGGCAGACTTGGTGGGCCAGGAGGCCCTTATCTGTCGACAGCTTCTGTGTTTCTTTCAGGACAGGGATAGACTCCCTGTGGGTCAGGGCCTGTCTCCGCATGGACCGGGCACTGGATCTTGACTCCTTTGCCCAATCATTTCAGGTTGGGTGCTGCGAGCGGCAACGCTCAAGGTGCACTTGGCAGCCATCTCTGCATACTGGCTGTGGGCTGGTATGTCAGCAGTAGCACAGGAGAAGGTGGTCAGGCTTTTTATCAGGGGTCTGGACCACCTGTCACCCCCAGTGCGTGAACCACCATCATGGGACTTACTGCTGGTGTTGGCTGTGCTCATGGGGAGGACTTTTGAGCCTGTGCACAGGTGTGAGATGTCACACCTGTTGTGGAAGATGGCCTTCTTGGTGGCCATCACATCAGCCAGAAGAATTAATTGGCTCCAGGTGCTCTTGGTGGAGTCTCTGTGTCTGGTCTTCCACAGTGACAAAGTCGTCCATTGCCCCACCCGAAGTTCCTCCCCAAGGTAGTACAGTATCGGTGTTCCACCTTAACCAGGTGATGAACCTTCTGGTATATTTTACCATCCCATCTTGGGAGGCTGACTGCAGGCTCCATACTCTGCACCTGCAGAGGGCACTCTCCTGCTATGTAGAGCACACAACTGGAGTTCAGGGTGAGGTTATCCAGCTGTTTGTAGCATATGCTGCAGCCACGCCTGGCAGACCGTGAGCAAAGTGGATGACTGGCAGACAGATAACATCCTGCATCAACCTTTGCTATAGGTTGGCTGGTAGGGAGCCTCCCATAGGGCTTAGGGCTCATTCCACTAGACACACCGCCACATTGGTGGCTGCTTCCAAGGGACATTCCTATCTTGGAAATCTGTAGGACTGCTACCTGTAAGTCAGCACACACCTTCCTCTCCCATTACATCACCAACATATTGAGTCTCGTTGAGATGCTGCATTTAGGTCCTTGGTTCTCCGGTCTCTTGTCACCATATAGGGATGTGTTGCCACCTCCTCCCCAAGAACTGCTGGAGGTCTGCCAAAGTGTGGATAAGTGCACTGTGTCCAGATCCCTAGCAAAATAGGTTACTCACCTGTAACCTTAGTTCTAAGAATGGTAGATAATTTGCATTCACACCACCCACCCAACCTCCCCTGGCAGTTGGCCCACGGATTGCTGCTTCCAGCATGCAAGATCAGATATCACAGGGTGGAGCCAGAGGATATACCAACCAGGTGGTGGGAGGATCTTAACTTAAAGACGTTCCAACAAATCAGCACTTCTTGTGGAACTGCCAGTGTGTGGATGTGAAATATATGCCACTCCTAATCTACAGTTACAGGTGAGTGACCTATTTTTCGCACCTCTGTAACTTTAACCCTGTTGAAGCAATCACTACAAAATGTACAGGATCCAGAGATCCTGTCACAGACTCCACACATTCCAAATTTCAGTCACATGAGTTGAACATGGGCAGTTATTAAGGTGCATAAATCAGGGTTTAACATGAAAGTGCTTACCTAACCTAATATACAGGTGCGATATATGCAACAGATAATCCACTACAGGGTGTGTGGTCGTGCGCTAATATATGCACACCTTGTTGTGCATTGAGGCTTAAGGCCACAGGCTGAGTGAATTCAATCAGTCAAGGTATGTGTATGTACAACAGCATGCCCTGCAGTGGATTATCTGTTTTATAAAATGGGCAAAATGTTTTGGAGGGAGTGAGGAACTCAAAAAAATTGAAGGTTGACAAAGAAATGGGGCCGAACGAAATAGTCCCAAGAATACTGTGGGAGCTTGGGGAGGAACTAGCAGCCCCACTGGCGGAGCTCTTTATCAAATCGCTGGAAAGTGAGAAGGTCCCTGAAAACTGAAAAAGGGCTACAGTAGTATCCCTACACAAATGTGACAGTAGGGAAAAAGCAGGAAACTATTGTCCAGTCAGCCTCACTTTGGTGGTCGGGAAGCTGATGGAATCTCTACTAAAGGAGAGGATGGTAACATTCTTAGAAGATAGTGGACAGCTGGACTGTAAGCAACATGTTTACTTGTGTTTTTGTTTCGACTTTCTTTTCGCTCCAGTCACGGCTCATGAGGACCTCTCTCAGGCAGCTGGGCACCCTCGGTATCACCCTCCCAGGGAGGGTAGCCCTACGCCTTTGACAAGGCAGACTCCGACTGCAGGTGGGCCCCGGAGGGAGAATCTTGGAAAGCCATCTGAGGAGGAAACCAGCAGAGGGCATGGGGGACCGGTGCCGTCACTTGCCCCACAAGCCGGGTTTTTCCTGTGTTCTTTTCCACCCCCCCGATGCATTGGCGCACGGCAATCCTGCCTGCGTCAGGCACGCCATTACATGCTGCCTGCACTACTGCAGTGCCCCGACCTCCACCAGGGGCCAACGGTGCGCCAAGCTCCCCAACGCCTTCCCCCTGGGACAGGAGAGCAGCCAGCGGGCGCTCAATCCAGTCCCTCCCCTGCTGACCCCCGGCACCCGAGCTCACTCCCGAACTTGGGTCGCTGGTATGGCACGAGGTGTGGCATCCAGCACCTCAACCCTCAGCGCCACTGGGCTGGCCAGCAACATGGTTTTATGGCAGGAAGGTCCTACCAGACTAACCTGATCGAATACTTTGGGTCACAAAAATGTTGGACAATGGGGGTGCAGTAGACGTGGTGTACCTAGACGTCAGCAAGGCTTTCATCTCCGTTCTACACAAGAGACTTATAAACAAGCTGGAACACATGGACATTGGGCCAAAAATTGTAAACTGGATTCAAAATTGGCTCAATGGGAGGACCTAGAAATTATTGGTAAATGGCACACTATCAGCAGAGGGTAGAGTTACAAGTGGTGTTTCACAGGGTTCAGTGCTGAGACCAGTACTTTTCAATGTATTCATCAGTGACATAGCTGATGACGTAAATGGGAAGATGTGTCTATCTGCGGATGACATAAAGCTCTGCAGTAGAGTGGACTGCACTGAAGGGATTCAAAAGATGGAGTCAGACCTTAGGAAATTGGAAAAAATTATCAGGGAATTGGCAGTTGAACTTCAGCGCCAAAAATGTAAGGTTATGCATTTAGGAAGATGCAACCCAGGGAGAAATTACTTTCTAAATTGGGTACAGCTGGTGGTAACAAAACACAAGCGTGATCTTGGGGAGATCATCGCAGATGACCTGAAGGTTGTCAAGCAATGTGAAAATGTGGCACAAAAGTCCAGCAGCATCTTGGGTTGCATAGAGATGGGTATAACCAGTAGAAAAAAGGAGGTGATTATGCCTCTGTACAGGTCCCTGGTGAGGCCTCACCTGGAGTACTGTGTCCAATTCTGGAGGCCTTACCTTAGGAAAGACATAGAAAGACTAGAGACTATACAAAGAAGGGCAACAAAGATGGTGTAAGGTGTGCATCACGAGCTATATGATGCAAGGCTAAAAAAGTTCAACACGTACTCACTAGAACAAAGAAGGAATGTGGGGACATTATAGAGACATTTAAATACCCGAAGGGTATCAGCAAGGTACAAGCACAGGATCTCCTTCTGGTAAACAGCTGCACCTGGACCAGAGGTCATGACATGTGCTTAAATGGGGGAAGGTTCAGGAGCAACACAAGGAAGTTCTTCTTTTCAGAAAGGGTGGTGGAGCCTTGGAATGGCCTCCCCTCACAAGTGGTGGGATCAAAGACGGTCAGGGAATTCAAGATGGCATGGGAATACCAGTGTGGAAAGCTTAACACAGCTGCTTGATTGGGGGGGTAAGTATACATGGGCAGACTAGATGGTCCACATTTACCCCATCTGCCGACACATTCTATGTTTCTATGAAAGATAGAAAGAGGTGCAAATGTGCGGTCGAATGGGATAATGCACAGTCATGTGGTGTGTTTTGTCCAATCAGGAGGCAGCATTCTTACTGATTTTTCTTATCTGTTTTGTAAATATTATATATATATATATATATATATATATATATATATATATATATACTGTATATATATATATATATATATATATATATATATATATATATATTTTATTTATTTAGTTTTTGCTTACAGGTAAGGGCACTAGCCGTAAAATGACTATTTTCAGACACGACCCGGGAGATTACAACAAGGAAAAAACAGTGCAACAATAACAAGGGTACAGTATTACAACAGGGGAACAATACAGCAGTGCTACAACAATACATTGAGTAGAATCAAAAAATATAAAATAACTGCAGTAAAATATGTCATAAGTGCAGAAACCCAGACATGACCTAGGGGAGAGAAAGGGTTCAAGAGAGAGAGTCAGGACAATGAGGATTATGCATACCCAACATGAATGATTAACAAAGCGAAAGCCAGGGGTGGTAGGTAGAATAACAGTAGATGACCAGCAACAGGGCTCAAAAAGAAAAGGAGATGGTAGTACGTAAATTATTTACAAAGAGAGAGAAAAATTAGGAGAGGGGACTAGATGAGCATGGTTTGGAGCAAGAATAGAGTGGGGGTGACAAATTATTGGTAAGTGTCAGGAGTTCAGGTTGGGTCAACGCACGTGCAAGTGTCAGCTAGGGATAAGTAATGGTATTCACTTTTAAAACTCAGGTGAGAATGTAGCAGCCAGAGGTTAGGTGGAAGAGCATTCCACAGCTGGGGAGCAGAGTATTAGAAGGCCCCATTGCCTTTGGTCATATGATATCTTGGAACATTAGGCAAAGATTTGTCAGCTGATCGTAGGCCATGGGAGGTTGGTTGGGGGACCAGAGATGCTACCAGCTGGGATGTTCTTTTTTCCCTGGATGAGCGAGTCAATTAGTGATCCAAGGAAGTATTGCCTACTAGCAGAGGCGAGAGCCAGTTTAGATCCTTATAGAGAAGGCAGTGATGCTTGAGTCGAGGCGATGAAGAGGCAAATCTGCATATATTATTCTAAGTTACGTCCCATTTTAGTAGGGAGGTTCAGTGGGCAGAGGTAAGAATAGAGGCACCATAAGTAAGGGCTGGGAGCAGGATGCCTCTGGCGATTGCTAGTTTCGCCGAGGGTGTTATCATGTTGCTCATTTTGTAAGCTACTCCCAATTTCGAGTTTACAGATTTGCACAAGACCTGAATGTGAAGGTTAAAGTCCAGGGATTGGTCAAGCAGGATCCCAAGATACTTGAAAGAAGTAACATTTTCAAGTGGCAATCCTCCTGGGTGAAGAACCTCCAGCAAACTGGAGCAGGCCTTTATCTTCGGTGCAGATCCTAGGAGCATGGTCTTTGTTTTCTTATCATTTAATACAAACTTACGGTCAAGTAGCCAGTCTAAGACCTTACTGAAGTCAGAGGTAAGCAATGAGTTTATGCAGGCAACGCTAGCAGAACTAGTATAGATGACCAGGTCATCAGCGTAGGGAATAGCCGAGCAGGATTTCAGGACATCTGCAGCATTACTGATAAAAATTGAGAAAAGAAGAGGCCCAAGAATAGAGCCCTGAGGGACCCCAATGTTGATAGTAGATGAGTTGGACAGGGAGGATTCAAATTTGACAGCTTGCATCCTGTTTGACAGGTTGCTACAAAATGAGTTCACAACAGGGCCAGAGAAATGGAGTTTGTGGAGAGGAGCAGGGCATGATCTTTGAGGTCGAAAGCCTTTGTAAGGTCGATGAAAATGGCACTTGTGAGTTTTAAAGAATCCATGTTGGACAGTATGTCAGTAGTCAGTTGGAGAAGAGCCGTGGTGGTGCTATGCCCTTTTCTAAAGCCGTGCTGGGCATCCGAGAGGAGATTGTAGCGTGTAAGGTAGTCAACAGTCGGTGACGCAACAATTTTCTCAAGGATCTTGCTGAGTACAGAGAGAATTGCTATGGTTCTGTAATTAGCCATATCCTTCGGGTTGCCTTTTTTAAAGATGGGCATTATTCTTGCAGATTTCCATAGGTCTGGTACAGTGCTATGTGTAAAGGATAAAGTATAAATTCTTGCAAGTGGAGAGGCAATAAGAGGAGCAGCCAGCTTAAGGAGATGAGGTTCCAATGAGTTAGAGCCGGAGCTACTATTGACAGATATTGATCTCAGTAATTTCAGGACTTCTGCTCTAGATGTAGCCTTGAAATAGAAGGGTGGAGCTGGAGGAACATCATTTAGTGGGGCCGTATGATTAACAAGAAATAGTTTTATCAGTGGCACAGCACCACTACAGTGCTGCTTGAATTTCCGGGTTACATGCACAACTCCTTCGACCAAGGTCTTCTTGTCAGTGCAGTCTACATCGACTTATCTAAAGCGGTTGACATGGTGAACCACGCACTACTGATCAAACAGCTTGAGATGATTCATCTCTCTCCTGACACTGTGGCATGATTTACCAGCTACCTGCAGAACAGGACTCAACAAGTTAAGATTGGCAATACCCTGTCCGATAGTCAACCAGTCAAATCAGGAGTTTCACAAGGGAGCATTTTGGGCCCACTTTTATTCAACATCTTTTTAAACCAACTCCCATCCACTTGCTAATGTTTGTTTGTTTAAAATTTATTTTTATACAGGTTAATCTGATTGGGGAAGAATCCCCATTTACAACAGATACCTGTGGCATTTGCAATAGACAAACAATACAAAATAAAACAAAATACAAAATCACATTTTACCTAAAAACAATTACAACAGACATTTAAATAATTATACAATTCCAGTTTAAAAATATGCAGGTCAGAAATTTCAGTCATGTATCGAGGTAACTTATTCCATTTCCCCGCTAAACTATTTTGTAACACCATACCCCCCATACGATTCTTAATTTGTATCATAGGCAACTTTTTAGTAGTCTTCCTAAAAATATCTGAATATTTAGAATCAAAATTCTGAAATATTAAATTTCAGAAGGATGCACTTTTAAATATATCAAACCATGACATATAGTAAGCCATATATATTCTCTTCGTGCTATTGGATCTAACCAGCCAAGTTCCTGATAAATTACACAATGATGGACTCGAGGTCCATTATTTAGGATATATTTCCCCAATCTGTAATAAATCTGGTCCAATTTGTGTAAGCATTTTTTATAAGAATGGATATATAATAATAAACCATAGTCTAGTACAGGCAGCAACAATTGTTTTACCAGTCTGGTCTTAACATCCCTAGTCAAACATCCTGACACTCTTCTTAATGCCCCCAAACTTTGATTGACTTTTTTTATTTGTGACAAAATATGATCTGAAAAAGAAAATCGATAGTCAATCAAAACTCCCAGATATTTATAAGTATTAACCCCTTGTACCTTTTTCCCATCCGAAAAACTAATTTTGAAATCAGTTACTGCATTATTAGGTTTAGGTCCTACAGAAAAAATCATACTCTGAGTCTTCCCAGTACTTATCAAAAGTCCGGAATTTCTTATCCAAGTTTCATTATTGGAGAAGTCTGTCTGGAGTCGCTGCCTCAGTTCCCCAGGATCTTTAGCAGATGCTACTAATACTATATCATCTGCATAAAGTCTAACATCAGAACCAACTACATAATCAGGGAGATCATTAATTCAGAGATTAAATAACATAGGGCCCAAAATTGACCCCTGGGGTACACCATGGTTCAAATCCAGGAGGTCCGAAGCAGCGACCCCGTAGACCACCCTTTGTTTTCGATTAGTTAAATAGGATCTAAACCACTGTAATGAGTTATGATATATCCCTAAGTTTTGCAATCTAAACAATAATGTTTCATGATGAACTAGGTCAAAAGCTTTACTTAGGTCCACGAACACTGCCCCAGTTTGGTTTCCCTGGTTCAATGATGTTGCCACCAGGTTACCAAAATCAAGTAGGGCAGTATTGTGGACCTACCCCCTCTAAATCCATGCTGACATTTTGTCAGCAACTCAATGGTCAAGGTACTGCACAAGCTGATTATTTATCAGCTTCTCCAGCACCTTAGACAAAATCGGAAGCAAAGTGATTGGTCTATAATTGGAAGGGGCTGTGATGTCACCACCTTTAAAAATAGGAATAATTTCACCCATTTTCCAACAATCAGGAACCACTGAAGACTGTATACTCCAATTATAAAAGTAAGTAACTATAGGAGCTATAACATCTGCCCCCAGTTTCAGAAATTTAGGATCAATATTATCTATTCCAGCACGTTTTGATATTTTTAGCTTCCTCAATTCTATGACTACATCCTGTATCCCTATATTCTTTAAGTTAAAGCCCTCATTACTCAGGGAGAAAGTATCAGAATGTATACCCTCCTGGGCAACACTCCCTAAATTAGGTATCTTTAAATCTGGCAAGTCCTTAAAATAGTGGTTCAACAAGTTAGCCACGTCTAAAGGATTATCAACCAAACTATCTCCCACTGTTAAATTGATTAAAGTCTGAGATTTCACAGGAGTTCTTAAATTAGAAATAACCTTCCAGAATTTATTTGGATCATGCAAGTTATCAAAAGAATTCTGGAAGTATTCTTTTTTTGCCAATTTTACTTTATGTTTACATTTGTTTCTCCATTTTTTAAAAAGATCCCAAGTCTGAGATTTCACAGGAGTTCTTAAATTAGAAATAACCTTCCAGAATTTATTTGGATCATGCAAGTTATCAAAAGAATTCTGGAAGTATTCTTTTTTTGCCAATTTTACTTTATGTTTACATTTGTTTCTCCATTTTTTAAAAAGATCCCAGTCCCCCTCCGATTTAGATTTTCTGGCTTTTTCCAAATTCTGTTTTTAATACGAAAGGGTTTTCAATTTGTCATTAAGCCTTAATGGATTTTAATGTTATTAATCTTTTATTTTAGGGGCATGAATTTGGATTATATAAAGGAAGAATCTGTGAATTCTTGAATAGCTAAATCAAGTCAGGAATCAAAAATATCCTTGACCAGTCAAACTTTCTAAGACTGTCCCTAAATGATGACTCATTAAAGTGCTCAAAAATCACCTAACCCAAAACTCATGGTCATCATTGCAACCTAACTTTGATTTAATAAGTGACACTGAATAGGGTTATGATCCCATATTCAATGGTAACACTTACAACTCTCAACCTTCAGGTCATCTGAAACAAAAACAAATCTAATATAGTACCAACAGTTCTATTATTTAAACTTCTAGTTGGATGTTGTATCAATTGTTGTAAACCTATATATCAAAACTAGATCTAAGTTTATTACCTCTTGTTTGTCCCCAGGCTGCATTAAAATCTCCAGTTAGAACTACACTTTGGTCTTTCAAAATTTCAAAAAGAAAATCAGCTAGGATGTCAAAATTACTTAATTTAGTTTTGGGGGTGCGTAAAATACTCCAATTGTTAACTTCAATTTAGCAACCTAACTACCAAACTATCAATCCTTCCACATTTTTCCCAAATAATATTTGATATGGACCCAAAGAATTCCTTAAATAAAACAATACACCCCCACCCTTTTACCCCCTATCCTGCCTTACCAAATTATACCCTACCAATGCCACTTCCTCATCAAAAATACCAGAATGCAACCACGTCTCTGAGATAGCTAAAATATCACAAGGTGAGTCAGATGCCCAAACCCTGTATTCATCCATTTTACAAACAAGACTTCTTACATTTTCGTGAATAATTGTTACTCCTAGTTGCTTTTTAGGTCCAGGGTTAACTTCAACATCACCTCACTGTATCAGGAGGACAGAAAAAAACAAACTCATAATCTTATTCTCCACCATATTAAAGATCTTTTCTTAATTTTTAATAATCCATACATAATCTCTGAGAGTTTGTAAATGAATTTCGCCTCTAAATAGGGTATGGTGATCCTGAATATAGCCCCCATAGTCACAAAAACAGATCCCTTACATATGAGATTATCATTTACATCCATAGATACTGGCTGGCTAACCATAACCCCATTAATACCCAGCCCCCAAAATGCTAAATAAATGCATTATTCAAAACAGTATTCTACCCAAACATAGAATGTAAACTTTATATCTGATTTTCTCCGCCACTCACGTGCTCGCCCACGGCGGCATGGCGCCGTGCCCGTGAAAGCGGGCAGGCTTTGGATTGAATTAGCCCCAGCTGTCGGCAGTCCCAGCCCCAATCGCAACAGCACACTAGCGGGAAATACAAATCAAGTTCAATGTCGTCAACTGTTATACGCAGACAACACTGTTCTGTTTGTCAGTGACTCAAACCCCCTCGCTCTTGAATGCAAACTCCAGAGCAACTTCTCGGCTGTTGAAACATAGACTTTGACGCAGATAAGGACCGCTTGGCCCACCTAGTCTGCCCATTTCCCTATCTATTGGATAAGCTGCAGATCCTAGTTAACCAGCAGCCTACTTCCTCCTACCCCCCACTAGAATTGCTTTATGTCTGCCTCATGCATTCTTGAATTCCCCCACTGTTTTTGATCCCACAAGCTCCTCAAGAAGGCCATTCCATGCATCCACCACCCTCTCCTTGAAAAAATACTTCCTCACGCTGCCCCTGAGCCGTCCCCCCTCTATCTTCAAATTGTGCCCCCTTGTTCTTGCACATCTTTTTTTCTGAAAGATGCTTCCATCTTGGACATTGTTGATTCCTTGAGGTGCTTAAATGTGTCTATCATGTCCCCCCTCCTTTCCTCGAGGGTATACATATTAAGTTCCTTTAGTCTTTCTTCGTATGGCTTCTGGTGTAGACCCTGCACCGTTTTGGTTGCCCTCCTCTGGACTGCCTCCATCCTGTCTGTGTCCTTTCGGAGATGGGGTCTCCAAAACTGCATGCAGTATTCTAGATAGGGTCTCACTAACTGTCTGTACAGAGGGATAACAACTTCCTGTTTTCTACTGTTGATGCCTCTCCCTATGCATCCCAGTATCCCCCCAGCCCTCCTTACTGCCTTCTCACATTGCTTGCCTACAGTACCTTTACATTATCTGATATGACTACCCCCAGGTCCTTTTCCATTTTTGTTAGAAACATAAAAGTTGACGGCAGATAAGGACCGCAAGGCCCATCCAGTCTGCCCATTAATGTTGTTGTTAGTACCTTCCCACACATTGTGTACTCTTCCCCTGGGTTTTTTGTTTCCCAGGTGCATTACTTTTCACTTCTTTGCATTAAATCTAAGCTGCCATACTTTTGACCATTCCTCCAACCGTGCCAAATCCCTTCTTATCCTTTCCACCCCCCCCCCATGTATCAACCCTGTTGCAGATCTTTGTGTCGTCTGCAAAAAGGCATACTTTCCCTTCCAGTCCCTCTGCAATATCACCTATAAAGATATTAAAGAGGACCGGTCCCAATACTGAACCCTGTGGTACCCAGCTAGTAACCCTCCTTTCTTCGGAGTGGACTCCATTTACTCTTACCCTGTGTGTCCTGTTGTCCAGCCAATGTTTTACCCAGGCTACAACCCTGGGTCCCACTCCCAGGCTTTTTAACATGTTTGTTAATCTTTCGTGTGGGACTATGTCAAATGCCTTCCTAAAGTCCAGGTAGGCCATGTACAGAGCCCCTCCCTGGTCTACTACTTTGGTCACCCAGTCAAAGAAATCTATTAGGTTCGTCTAACATGACCTTCCTGCTGTGAAACCATGCTGCCTTGGGTCCTGTGCCCCACTGGCCTCTAGGTACTCACCAGTTCTTTCCTTCAGAAGTGATTCCATCATTTTCCCTACCACTGAAGTCAAACAAACAAGGTCTGTAGTTTTCTGCCTCTGTCATGCTCCCACTTTTGTGAAGGGGAATCAGATTCACCCTCCTCCAGTCCTCAGGTACCACACCATTCTCCCATGATTTGTTAAAAAGGGTAGTCAGTGGTGTCACTAGTTCTCCCCTTAGTTCTTTTAGAATTCTGGGCTGAATCCCGTCAGGCCTCATTGCTTTGTCTATCTTCAGTTTTAGGAGTTTTTTCAGGACCCTTTCTTCTCTGAATGGACTGCCATCGACCCCCCTATCCAGAGTGTTTCTACTGTTTGGTTTAGGTACCTCACCCTTCTCTTCTTTTGTGAATACTGAGCAGAAGTATTCATTCAGTATCTTTGCTTTTTCATTGTCTCCCTCTGTCCACCCCTCCCCTATTATTAAGCCTCATTATCCCTCCCTTGGTCTTTTTTCACTCCCTAACGTACCTATTAAAAGGTCTCATCCCCCTTCTTAACTGAGTCGGCTCTCTTTTCCTCAGTTTGGGCCTTTGCTGTTCTAACTGCCTTCCCCACTTCCTTCTGCTTTAACTGGTACAGTTCTCTGTCATGCTCCTTTTGTGTTTCCTTATACTTCCTGAATGCTACCCTTTTCTCCCTAACCTTTCCTACCACCTCTTTTGAGAACCGTAGTGTTTTTTTTCTTTTGTTTTGTTGATTTGCGATTTGCTTCACACAAAGGTTTGTTGCCTCTCTGATGGCTGGTTTGATTTTTCCCCACTGTTCCTCCACCCCTCCTTCTTGCCTGTTTGCTAGTCCTTTTCTGAGGCACTATCCCATTTTCCCAAAGTCAGCCCTCCTAAAGTCCAATACCCTCGCTTTTGTATGGCTTGACTCTACAGCTGTGTTTATCGTGAACCACACTGTTTGGTGGTCGCTTGTTCCCAGATAGCTACCCACTTCTAAATCTGAGAGCCTCTGTCTGTCCCCGTTTGAGAGTACCAGGTCTAAGAATGCTCCCTCTCGAGTGGGTTCCAACACTAGCTGCCTGAGGCATGCCCCCTGTAGGGCATCAAGAATAACCCTGCTCTTTGATGTGGTTATAGCTAAGGTGCTCCAGTTAACATCTGGCATATTCAGATCTCCCATCAACAATATCTCCCCTTTTTCTGCCATTCTAAGTATGCATTCTATCATTTCCTTGTCCACTGCTTCCCCCTGAGATGGAGGTCTGTATACAACCCCCATGTGAATTGTGGTGCCATTTCCTGTCTCCAGGGTGCCCACAGTGCCTCCTCTCTTCCCTGTTTACCCTTTAGTTCCGTTGCTTTGATCCCTTTCCTTACATAGAGAGCTACTCCTCCTCCTCCTTCTTTTTTACCCTCCCTGTCCCTCCTGTAAATTGTGTACCCTGGTAGGTTGACATCCCAGTCATGGTTCTCTGTGTACCATGTTTCTGTGACTGCCACAATATCCAGGTGTCCCTTTTCTATCAAGGCCACTAGTTCAGGGAGCTTGTTACCCAGACTACAGGCAATTGGTACTCATCACCCTCCATTTTTTGATGGTCTTACCCCTTTTTAGCACCATGCCTGTCTTTAAGGTGGTAGGTAAGGAAAGATGGTTTAAAGATCAGAAACTTGTATTGAACTATAAAAAAATGAAAATTATGATGTTCTCCACCACCCAAAATCAGTACAGAACCCACCCACTTCTCATCACAAACGAGGTGTACTCTCCACTGGAACTACATAGAAACACAGACTTTGATGGCAGATAAGGACCGCTTGGCCCACCTAGTCTGCCCATTTCCCTACCTAGAGGATAAACTGCAGATCCTATTTTACCAACAGCCTATTTCTTCCTACCCCCCCACAAAAATTGCCTTATGTCTGTCCCATGCATTCTTGAATTCTCCCACAGTTTTAGACCCCACAACCTCCTCAGGAAGGCTGTTCCATGTGTCCACCACTCTCTGTGAAAAAATACTTCCTCACATTGCCCCTGAGCCGTCCCCCCTCTATCTTCAAATTGTGTCCCCTTGTTCTTGCACATCTCTTTTTCTGAAAGATGCTACCCTCTTGGACTTTGTTTATTCCACTGAGGTACTTAAATGTTTCTATCATGTCCCCCCTCTCCCTCCTTTCCTCAAGGGTATACATATTAAGCTCCTTTAGTCTCTCCTCGTATGGCTTCTCTTGCAGACCCTGCACCATTTTAGTTGCCCTCCTCTGAACTGCCTCCATCCTGTCTATGTCCTTGCGGAGATGGGGTCTCCAGAACTGGACGCAGTACTCCAGATGGGGTCTCACCAACTGTCTGTACAGGGGGATAACAACTTCCTGTTTTCTGCTGGTGATACCTCTCCCTATACGTCCCAGTATACCCCCAGCCCTCCCTACCACTTTCTCGCATTGCTTGCCAACCTTAAGGTCATCTGATATGATTACCCCTAGGTCTCTTTCCATTTTTGTTGTTGTTACTACCTCCCCCCATTGTGTAATCTTCCCCTGGGTTTTTGTTTCCCAGGTGCATTACTTTGCACTTCTTTGCATTGAATCCAAGTTACCATACTTCTGACCATTCCTCCAACCTTGCCAAGTCCCTTCTCATCCTTTCCACGCCTCCTTGTGTATCAACCCTATTGCAGATCTTTGTGTCATCTGCAAAGAGGCATACTTTTCCTTCCAGTCCCTCTGCAGTGTCACTTATAAAGACATTAAAAAGGACTGGACCAAGTACTGAACCCTGCGGTACCCCACTAGTAACCCCACTTTCTTCAGAGTGGACTCCATTTACAATTACCTTCTGTGTCCTGTTGTTCAGCCAATGTTTTACCCAGGCTACCACCTTGGGACCCACTCCCAGGCTGGTTAATTTGACTACTAATCTTTTGTGTGGGACTGTGTCAAATGCCTTGCTAAAGTCTAGGTAGGCCATGTCCACAGCCCCTCCCTGGTCTACTACTTTGGTCACCCAAAGAAATCAATTAGATTCGTCTGTCATGACCTTCCCGCTGTGAACCCATGCTGCCTTGGGCCCTGTGCCCCACTGGCCTCTAGGTACTCAACAGTTCTTTCCTTCAGAAGTGATTCCATCACTTTCCGTACCACAGAGGTCAAACTGACAGGTCTGTAGTTTCTTGCCTCCGTCTTGGTCCCACTTTTGTGAAGAGGAATCACATCCGCCTTCTTCCAGTCCTCAGGTACCACACCATCCTCCCATGATTTGTTAAAAAGCGTAGTCAGTGGTGTCACTAGTTCTCTGCTTAATTCTTTTAGAATTCTGGGGTGAATTCCATCTGGCCCCATTGCTTTGTCCATCTTCAGTTTTAGGAGTTCTTTCAGAACCCTTTCTTCTGTGAAAGGACTGGGATCAACCCCCCCTCTCCAGAGTGCTTCTGTTAATTGGATTAGGCACCTCCTCCACTTCCTCTCTTGTGAATACTGAACAGAAGTATTCATTCAGTATCCCTGCTTTATCACTGTCACTCTCTGCCCATCCACCATCCATTCTATTCAGCCTCACTATCCCTCCCTTTGTCTTTCTACGCTCCCTGATATACCTATAAAAGGTTTTATCCCCCTTCTTAACCGAGTTAGCTATCTTTTCCTCAGTTTGTGCCTTTGCTATTCTGACTACCCTCCCTGCTTCCTTCTGCCTTAACTGGTACAGTTCTCTGTCCTGCTCCTTCTATGTTTCCTTATACTTCCTAAATGCTATCTTTTTCTTCCTAACCTTCACCACCACCTCTTTTGAGAACCATAGTGGCATTTTCTTTCATTTTGATTTGTTTATTTGCTTCACACAAAGGCTTGTTGCCTCTGTGATGGCAGTTTTGATATTTGCCCATTGTTGCTCCACCCCTCCTTCTAGCCTGTTTGCTAGTGTTTTTCTAAGGCACTCTCCTATCTTGCCAAAGTCAGCCCTCCTGAAGTCCAGAACCCTCACTTTTGTATGGCTTGACTCTGTAGCAGAGTTTATCGTGAACCACACTGTTTGGTGGTCACTTGTTCCCAAATGTCTACCCACTTCTAGATCTGAGATCCTCTCACTGTCCCCATTTGAGAGTACGAGGTCTAAGATTGCTCTCCCTCACGAGTGGGTTCAAAAACTAGCTGTTTGAGGCATGCCACCTGAAGGGCATCAAGAATGGCCCTGCTTTTGGATGTGGCTGCCGCAAAGGTACTCCAGTTAACATCTGGCATGTTAAGGTACCCCATCAACAGTATCTCCCCTTTCTCTGCCATCCTAAGTATGCCTTCTATCATATCCTTGTCCATTCCCTCCCCCTGACATGGGGGGTCTATATACAACCCCTGTGCGGATTGTGATGCCATTTCCAGTCTCTAAGGTGACCCACAGTGCTTCCTCTCCTCCTTGTTTACTCTTTTGTTCAGTTGCTTTTATCTCTTCCCTTACATAGAGAGCTACTCCCCCCCCTCTTCTGCCCTCCCTGTCTCTCCTGTAGGTTGTGTACCCTGGTATGTTAACATCCCAGTCATGGTTCTCTGTATACCATATTTCTGTGACTGCTACAATATCCAGACATCCCTCTTCCATCAAGGCCACCAGTTCAGGGAGCTTGTTGCCCAGACTACGGGCGTTGGTACTCATTACCCTCCATTTCTTTATGGCCTTACCCCTTTTTGCCCCACCCCTGTCCTTATTGCATTTGTCACTTTCTCCATTTACCCCTGCGCTTCTCCCTATTGACATCTCTATGTTGGTGTCTAGTGCAACATTTCAAGTATCTGGGGCTCACGTTGGATAGCACAATGTTTTTCGACCTCCACATCGACAAAGTCACTAAGGCTGTCAATACTCGCATTGGACTGCTGCACAGGCACACACACAGTCTAACCTCTGAGGCTCTTAAACTAGCTGTGCAAAGTTCCCTGGTGATCCTCATCAACTATGGGCTGGTAATTTATGGCTCAGCTACAGATACTGCCCTTTGCCGCAAAAAAGTAGCATTAAACAAAGCATGTCAACTTGTTATGGAAGCCAAACGGCTGACGCACACCTGTGACCTGTATACCCAGACTTACTGGCTACAGTTCTCAGGCAGACTTCTCTACCAGTCCTGTTTACTGGCGAAAAAAGTTAGTCTTGGCCTGGTACCCGCTGGGGTCCAGAATCTTCTCTCCCCCAATGATAACCGTCATTGCACTCATAGTTTAGATAGTTGAATCTTTAAAATTCCACATTTTTGCACCTCCTTGTGTCAAAGGGCCTTCATCTACTGTGCCCCTGGGTGGCTGAACTCACTATATGCTGCTATTTCATCGCTAACTTCGATTGATCCCTTTAAAAGAAAACTGAGACAACAGCTAATTGCAAATGCCAGCTGTGACTGTTTTTAATAACTTACTTGCTACATTTCTAGAGACTGTTCCTCCAGCCCTGGATTCTGTCCAATCGCCGGTCCACTCTGACATAGACTACATTGCACCTATCCTGTCTCCAGTCAGCTTCTACTCTGCCTGGTATTTAATCATTTCTGCTCTTATTTTCCCCTACAGTACTCCGTCCTCACCTGCCTTCCTCCTCCCCTACCCATATCCCGCCAATCCCTCTACACCTAATTTTATTTGTTCTTCCTCCCCCCTTCCCACACGCTGGCCCAATAACCTGTACTCACCCCTCTGCCTTCACCCCGCAGCAAGAAATTTACAGCCAGAGGAGCTGGTCTCTTTCCGTCAGATGTAGCCAACCGGGCTTATTCCTTTCATCTTTTCCTCCTCCTGTGGTTCATATCTTGTCTGTTTTCTGCCCCACTTCCTTTGTAATAATGCCTGTGTTATCGTGACTGACTTTGGCTATTTGTGCATAGCCTTTGTAATAATGCCTAATTATTGTTACTGACTCCGGCTATTTGTACATAGACTATGACTGTGACTTTGCTAGTTATAACAATTCCTCTGCAGTTGGTTTTGATATTTGCTTCTCCCTAATTTGTACTACATTCTTATTGTTTGTTTACCCTGATGTGGAACCTACAGTATGTAATGAGTTTGTCCTCAAAGGTGTTAATCCAAGATTTCAAATTTAATAAAAAACAATAGCGCCACTATAGTTAGGGTTGAGTAGGCTGTTTAATGTTAAACTCCAATTTTTGCACCTTAATAACTTTGGCATCCTTTGATGAAATAACACAAAATTTGGCATGCGCAGTCAGACTGTCAGGAGTCTTAAGACATGAAAAGTTTTTTGTGACGGCATCTTGTTCAGTTTCCAAGACAGAGTGTGCCAAAACACAGGGAAAAAACCCTACACATAACGTTGCATATTTCTTGCTGTCCCCTACAGCCTAGATGGTGTGGAATTTTTTTCAGGAAATTTTCAGGGTTTAAAGGGCCTCTGCCAAGGCTGTGCCTTTGGAAAGTTTTCTGAAAAAAATATTATGCATTTCCAGAGTTATAAAGATTTTTGCGTTAACCAGCAAATGCAAATGAGGGAATAAAACTATCGCAAGCTGCAACAGCTTATGTTCATTATTTACTTGCTGTGGGGGGAAAAACTGATCATATTGAAAAAATACTGATCGAGATGGCTGCCTTTTTTTTTTTAATTCATAAACATTGAAAGTACATAAAAATGATCTCTTTTTAAAAAACTAAGCACCCGAACCTAGCTAAACAGGACTTGTTAAGCTAGGTTCTGCTGTTTGTGTTTTTTTTTTTTAAGAACTTGCCAGAAATACCTTTTCTGGGCACCCCAAAATCTGGAGTACCCAGCTTAGTGAGAGGAGCCGTTGACCCGCGTTCTCTGTATGAGAATAGTGGAACCTTCTTGAGTTCTGCAACTAGAAGTCATGCTGTGGGCTGCACTGAGAGCAGTGAGCCACTGATCCCCTGTTCTATCTCTCTGTCTCTCTTGTTCTCTGTCTGTCTCTGTTTATCTATCTGTCTCTCTCTATGTATCTGGAACTCCACCCCCCCCTTTCTAGGTCACCTGCCCACCCTTCCCAGTCTTCACTTATTTGAGTGAACTGGGGTGCCTCCCCCCAGTACCGCTTCTCGTCTTTACCCCTCCCTCCAGGTCACTCCCACTTGTTCACACTAAATACGTGGTGGCACCAGGATGCCCACTCCTAGTGCTGCCAAACTGTGGCCCAAACTGGGGTGCCCAATACCCAGTGTCAGAATGCCCCCTGTAATAAAGAAAACTGTACCTCAATTTTTTTAAAAACATGTAACAAGGAAATCAGCCCTTGCCGATCTGTCCCCCTACCCAGCCCACCCTGACCTCCCACGGAGCACCCACCACCCCACGCACCCTCACTCATCTATAGATCAACCACCCAGAACATTGAGTCCCTAAATGTGTCCCAAGTAATCCCTGAATCCACATGACTCAATCCGCATTTCTTCAGCCGCTCCCTATTGGACTGGTTTCTGTCCTCCCACCCCCACCACACACTGTCAGCAGATATTTTGCTGGATTCTTTCAGTGACCACTGCATGACTTACTGTGTCAGGAAAATCTGATATCCCCCTCTCAGTCCCATAATATATGCTCCAGATGCCTCTGGTTGCTGAACGTAATGCTTTCATGAGCAATATAGCCACTACATACCGGTCAGCCATCTCACTGTCCTCCAAAATTAATGTCGCTATTTCTCTTTTTCATTCCAGATTTTCCACAGTGTGGGACTTACATACCCCCCTTAGAAAATTTAGGGTTAAATCTTCTTATATCCCCTCGATCTCCACAGAAATCATTGATCTATGCAAATCCCACAATCTAGCCTGCATACACTGTAGATTATCCCACTCCCTTCCTGATCTTCTCCAATACAGGACCCTGAGAAACAAATGCACAAAGGTTGTCTGGGCTGTGAAATCCCTCCACTTCAAAGTGAACCTCCAGAACAACCTTAACTTTCCTGCTAAATTCTGGAAGGTAATCCATTCCCTTTTTGACCCGCTTCCCTGTCTGCTCTTCCAGTCCTCATAGTTAAAGGTTTAGCCGTGTCTGACTCTGCCTCTGTTCCTGCTCATTTCAATGAGTTTTTCATCACACATGCTCTCCCCTCCACTGCTGACCTTCCCCTCCTGCCCCCTCCTTCTCTGCCCCTTTCCTCCTCAGGTTTCCATTTTCCTCCTGTCACTACACACGAAACCCTGCTTGCCCTGTCATCCCTCAACCTATCCAAGTCCAGCCCTAATGGACTTGATCCCAAACTCCTCCACCTCTCAGCTCCTGCAGTTGACACTCCACTTAGCCACCTGCTCAGCCTTTCATTCGCCTTTTGCTCCCTTCTTCAGTCCTGGAAGATTGCTGAAGTCCTTCCACTTCACGGAGGGGGTGACCCCACTTCCCCTGGTAACTTCTGTCCCATCTCCTTCTTCCCCTCCCTCGCCAAACTGCAACAGAGGTTATTCTACTGCGGACTCTTGGAGTACCTTACTTCTTCCAGTTTTGCCTCCCATTCCAGTTAGACTTCCTGAAGCACCATTCCTCTGTAACCTCCTTGCTATGAGTCACTGATGTCGTCATCTCAGGGATGGATCGGGGTACATTACAGCTGCCATTTTCATCAGTCTGGCCAAAGCCAACTACTTGTGTCCCACCCGCTTCTCCTGGACAGGTTGAGATCCACTGGCCTCTAAGCTTCTGCTGTTGGCCTGTTCCATTCCTAGCTAACTGACCGTCAACAGTCGGTACAGGTTGGAGGCTGCTTGTCATCATCCTTCCCCATGAAGGCTGGGATCCCACAGGGTTCCAGATTAGACCCTATCCTGTTTTCCATTTTTCTGAACAACCTTCCATCCACCTGTGCAAACTCGACTTGCACATGTTTGCAGATGACATATTCATAGTTGCCACTGGTTCATCCACTGCTTCTGGGGAAAACCTGCTTCAGCAGGATTTTTACAATGTCCTGCACTGGTTCCACATCAACCATCTCCAAGTCAACACCAATAAAACAGTCTCCTTGACCTTTGGTACAAGCCAGAAATTGGCCAGGCTCTCGAGACTTTCAGTCTTTTTCATGCTGGATGACTCCCCCACTTGTAGCAGTGCAATCCTTCAGGTACCATGGCATGTGGCTAGACAGCAAGTTTGACTTCTTAGCCAACATTGATTCCATCTATGCAAAACTGCGGCCCAAGTTGGGTGTCCTGTATTATATTAAAGACTGCCTTCTCCTTCTGGCCCACCGTGAGCTACTCTTCAAAACAGTGCTCCCAGTTTTTGACTATGCTGACATTGCCTATGTTACTACGCTTTCCACTACCCTAGCCAGACTCAACACCCTCTGTAATGCCTTTTGTCATTTTGTGACAAACTCTCCTCCTCGTACTCACCATTGCTCCCTCTACTGTTTGTGACAGGGTTGAATAAGGCCCTGCCCCATTCGTTATGCAGAAAGAGTTTAAACGCAAGGGTCTGTTCTATCTTCCCCTTTTCTGTCTCTTTTCTGTCTGGTTGCGCAACCCAAATATTCTTGTGAGGCCTAGGAACTGATCTCTCCAACGGTTTCACAGTTCTCTGCCTCTTGCTATCTCTCTGCCTTCCCTTGCTATTTCTGTCTTTTCTTGCTCCTTGCATATCTTCAGTTATAAAAATATATGTGAATCTCCGTGTAAAACTGTATGTGAAACTGGGATCCCTTTGTTTAAAATTGTATATAATTATACTGTTGAAATGATTGCAGAAAGCTATTTGGAACTAACGTGTTGACCTGAGATGCAGTTTTTAAGCCCTTTGCAGAGCTGTCAACAAAAGGTCAGTTCTGGGCCACCATGTACTGTTTTGTTGCACCTGCAAGGAATGAAACTTACAAGAACATTCTGTGAGAAGTAGGCTCTCTTAACGAGTTCCCAGACAAAGACTTATAAAAAGAGCAGCAATGCTTTTGCTAGAGAGACAAGGAGAATAAGAGACTGAAACTTGGAATTAAGAGGTACCCTCAGGAGAAGGACTTAGTTTTCTCTGTTTGTACTGCCTTTGTAAATAGTTATACTGAATCATTTTTATTTATTATTTTGCTGTTATTGAGAAATTGAGAAAAGTAAAACACTATTTGCAAAATTTACAACTGCTCCTGGTCTTCCTATGCTTCCCGACCTGTGCCTCTATGACACTGCTCCCACTTCATCATCGCTCTAACATCTCATTGCCAGTTTCACTGTTCCTCCTTCGTCTCCAAATTCTGGTTTGGTTCCCTTCTCTCCTACCTCTTCTCTGTTACGTCCACTGCATTGCATGTCTGTTTATTATGTTTTAAAAAATGTTTATAGCTGCATAGTGCTTATTGAAAATGTTGTCCTCCCTCAGAAATGTGGAATTGTTTGAGACTTTGTCTAGGTGCCATATTTTGTGCTGCCTCTACAGAACCTTTGAGTTGCTGCACATATGCCTATGTACTTATCTTGTTATTCCCTTTACTACTCCACTGACTATTAGATTCTTTCATCAAGAACAGTAGTAATATATGTTATGATCGATGCCAGTCTTAGATGTTATTTTTTTTTTTTAGGTTATTACTGCTGTGATGTACTGAGGATACCAAGAATACTAGGGCTGGGACTCTGTGTGATGGATTGGGGTGTGTTATAACAATGCTTGTACTGTATGGAGCAGGTGTTGAGATTATTGCTATTGGTTCAGTTTTTCAAGCTGTATTAATAGCTCCACACTGATGTTTCTGTGCTGGAGTAGAGCTGCCAGTTTAGCCATCACATTATTAACTACTTCTTTTTTGCAAGTATATGCAAGGTGGGCACACCCGTGTGGCCCTTGTAGCTTTAAATTGTCATTGACGACCTAACATTCTCAGTTTAATGCATATTCTAGCCCATTGGCTGGAAACACTGTTTTTCTTGATTTTTTTTTCTTGCATCAGTGGTCTCTCTGATCTGTTATGCCCCCCGACGTAACAAATCATTAAGTCTAATGTGTCTGTCCTTACCTGTATTTCCTTCCTGCATTGTAATTCTTACTGTACAGGTCTATAAATAACAGTTTAAGGTTACTTTTCATTGTTTTTCAAATAGTAGTGTGGCTCTAGGATGGTTTATGTAACGGGAGCATGCTAGATACAACTGAGTGAGAAACTATTTTACACCAATATGGCAGGCACCCTGTGCTAGTTTTTCTTAATTTAAAAAAAATGTGCAATCATCCTGGCAGCCACCATTTTTCTTTCATATGACCTTGGCCCTGTTCCCTCTGTAGGAGTTGCAGAACATCATGCCTTCCCTCTGGTTCCATAAAAAAAAAATTATTTACAGTTTTGTTTAACCATAGACATTTTTGTTAACCTTTTGTTTTTCTTATACACTATTACATGTTATAGCAATGTATACAGTAGTGCAATTCTTTTTTTTTTTACTCATCTTTACACTCATCTAGTCTTTTGCTAGAATATATCAATTCATAATTCAGCATGTTGTTTAATAAAATATGAACATAGATGAAGGCAGTTCATACGAGCAAAACACTTATTTTCTGACACATCCTAATAGAATTGGTAGAAATCTTACGTTGATTAAATTTGACTTGATTTATGTATGTAGTAAATTGCAACTTAGGTTGTATTTTACACATTAGTTCAAATACAGACTACACTATAAAAAATAATAATGATTGATATAAATATTTGTACACCCATGAAATAGGCCTAAACATTACTTGTGCATTACACAGCAAATAATCCGGCCCCCCCCATGAAGAACACCTGGTGCTCACATCAAGGAGGACATTTAGCGTCATAAGCACAAAACAAAGCTGGTACTCAAGTGATGACCCCCATTCTTCCATGTTTGGGTTGAGGAGTTGTACATAATACTTTGTGAGCCTCTTTTTCAACTAGGATTTCAGTAAAGCCCTAAAAACTAAGACTTACCATGTTCCTGTGAAACTGAAACCCTCATGTGATATTACGTTTAGACTTAATGTCAATAATCAGTCTGCATATTTTTCTGTCAGCTGTTTGAAAGTAAAAGTACTTTGTCGTGGAGTGCGAGCAGCTCCCACCTGCAGCTGCAGTTAATGAACATTAAAAGTTGTTCTTCACAGTCTAAAAAGTTGTTCTAAACATTTTAAAATTTTGAACAACCTTTCATAAACACCAGAAAAAGAGGCTCGAAGTGTGTTATATCACCATTAATACAAAACACTTAGTAATAACAGTGCAAAGCTATGAGTCAAAGAAATATGACATCTTCCCCATTACTAACGCCTTATCAGCACCAATAATAGCTAGCTGTCACTTGAATCATAAGATGACCCGCATTTATTGTGTCAGACAAAACCAAATGTTTTGAATCTCCATAAAGAGCTGCTTACACATATTCATTCATCTGTGATCCAGTGACTCCAGTCCCCTATCGCTTTACGAATATAAGCATCATACCCAAAAATAATCTCTTATTGGGGCGTTTTCAAGTTTTGTACACTTTTGTTTGGTAGTAAAAGAATTTTATTTTTTTATTTCAAAAGGTTTATCGGGAAAGTCATGCTGAGCTGGTATTGGCTCATTTCTAGATGCATTGGGGATGGGGAAGAGTAGAAACCAGAACAGATACATAGTAGAGTGCACAAGAATAATACAGTAATATGGAAATACGTGTAATAAAATACAGCACAAGACTGATTTTATGAATTACAAGAAACGCTGCAAGAATAAAATTGTCATATAGTAAATTACGGGATAAGCAAAAGAACATTAAACAAAGAGCAACAAAACAGTAACATGAGGAGCAGGGAGTAGTGACTGGTGATGGGGAGAGAGGGGATGCGCTAATGTCTGTGTAGGGTGGAAGCAGCCGAAAAAAGGCCATCACAACATCAGAAGCAACTGCAGGAGTGAATAGAGAAATCAAAGGAGGAGAGATTTCAGAGCAAGAAGGGAAGGAGCAGAGTGAATGTAAGGGGGAGAGAGCCCCATACTTTAGGGTAGAGGAAGGAGAAGGCAGATTGGACAACAGTAGATTTCTTTGGTTGGAGAGTGAGTGAAGGAAGTAAGAAGTACTGGGGGGAGGTAGGAGAGATGCAAGATTTGAGAGGAGGGAGCCAAACCAAAATTTAGAGATAATGGAGCACAGTGAGTAAGGCGCCTGGTATCAAAAGAGGGGCGGGAGAGAAAAGTATACAAAGAACATTGGTGAGAACGCTGGGGTTGGTCAAGGGCAAATAGAATGAAATGAGGGTCCAGTCTAGCTAAAGGGGACTTTGGAGCAGCATTGCAAACATTGTCACCATAGTTGAAATGGGGAGAATCATCTTAGGATTTCTCTACATGCAAAAAGCAGGGTGCCTCTCTTACTTCTGTAAAGTGCTCCAGGTTTGTGGTGGAGCTTCATGTGGATTGCATCCCCTCGAACAGAAAAATCAAGGTGGTGATCTAGCCAGACCCCGAGGTACTTGAAAGAGAAGACATCTTAAATCGATGTACCATCAAGGGAATGAAAAGAAGCCTCTGCCTGGTGCCAAAAGTCACAAACACCATTCTCTTTGCATTGAGGAACAACTGATTTTCTCAGACCCAGTGCTGAATGTTGTTAAAGTTCAGTTGGAGCTGGTTCATGAGGACAGGGGCAAAAGGAGACAGATGTATAGAGTACCGTATCATCTGCGTACATATGAATGGACACAGAGGAGCAGGTAGTGGGGAGGCTGTTTAGAAAAATGGAGAAAAGAATTGGGCCAAGGACAGAAACTTAGACTTTGACGGCAGATAAGGACCACTTGGCCCATCTAGTCTACCTAGTTTTAACCTGCCTATAACTGTCACCACATATTCTGCTTGGTCTCCAGTCTCTCCCCCACCCCCCAAACCACCACCACTTTCCACTAAGATACCATTATGCCTCTGTCCCTTGCATTCTTGAATCCCACCACTGTGTTCACCCCATCGCCTCCACTGGAATAGTGTTCCAGGCATCCACCACGCTTTCAGTGAAGTACTTCCTCACATCTCTCTTGAATTTACCGCCTTCAAGTTTCATTTCATGTTCCCTTGTTCTTGTCATCTTTTCCTCCAGAACATACTCTCCTCCTGTACCTTGTTTCCTCCCATGAGGTATTTAAACATCTCTATCATAACCCCCCCTTTCTCTCTTCTCTTCCAGGGCGTACATATTGAGGTCCTTCAGTCTCTCCTTGGAAGGCTTTTGATGCAGACCCTGCACCATTTTAGTTGCCCTCCTCTGGACAGCCTCCAGCATGTCTATGTCCTTCCCGAGATGTGATCTTCAGAAGTGGACATAGTACTCCAGGTGGGGTCTAACCAGCTATCTACACAGTGGCGACGTCATCTCTGTCCTTCTGCTGGTGATTACCTCTCCCTTTGCGCCTCAACATCCCACTGGCCCAACTATCTGTCTTGTCACACTTCCTTGCCACCTTGAGGTCAACAGATATGATTAGCTCCGGGTCCCTTTCCTGTTTGGTGACTGTCAGTACCTTTTTCTTATTTTGTAGTCCACTTCTGGGTTTCTGTGCTCTAAGTGCATGATTTTGGACTTTTATGCATTGAAACACAGCTGCCTTGCCTTTGACCATTCCTCAAGTTTTCTCAGGTCTCTACATATTTTGTCCACCTCTCTGGAGTGCCCACCCTTTTGCAGATTTTGGTGTCATCCACAAAGAGGCAGACCTTCCTTTCCAGCTCATCTGCAGTGTCACTTATAAAAATATTAAAGATGACTGGTCCCAATACTAATCCCTGAGGCACCCTGCTGGTCACCCACTTTTCCCCAGAGTAAGCCCTATTTACCACCACACTCTGTGACCTGTCCCTTAACCAATTTCTTACCCAGTTTAGCACCCTAGGACCCACGCCTCAGCTGCACAGTTTCCTTATAAGTCTCTTATGTGAAAAGGCAGTATATCCTAGAGGTTAGAGGAACGAGGTGTGAACAGGCTTGGTACATCCAGCAGTCCAGACCTGAGTTTGATTCTCACAACCTCCGCTTACATACTGTGTGACTCTGAGTAAGTCACTTAACCGCCCAGTGCTCCCAGGTCGCCCCTGAAAACAGGCACTTGTGCCTAGTGGGCCCTACCCGGTTACCAGATGCATTACCTTGCACTTCTTTGCATTGAATCTGAGCTGCCACGTATTTGACCATTCCTCCAACCTTGCCAAGTCCCTATTCATTCTTTCCACCCCACCTTGTGTATCAACCCTGTTGCAGATCTTTGTGTCATCTGCGAAGAGGCATACCTTTCCTTCCAGGTGCTCTCCAGTGTCACTTATAAAGATATTAGAGGACCGATCCCAGTACCAAACCCTGCGGTACCCCGCTAGTTACCCTCGTTTCTTCACTGTGGACTCCGTTTACTATTACCTTTTGTGTCCTGTTGTCCAGCCAGTTTTTTATCCAGGCTACCACCTTGGGACCCACTCCAAGGCTGGCTAACTTGTATATTAATCTTCTGTGTTAGACTGTGTTGAATGCCTTGCTAAAATCTAGGTAGGCCATATCCACAGCCCCTCCCCGGTCTACTACTTTGGTCACCCAGTCAAAGAAATCTATTAGGTTCGTCTGACATGATCTTCCTACTGTGAAACCATGCTGCCTTGGGTCCTGTGCCCCACTGGCCTCTAGGTACTCAACAATTCTTTCCTTCAGAAGTGATTCCATCATTTTCCCTACCACTAAACTCAAACTAACTGGTCTGTAGTTTCCTGCCTCTGCCCTGCTCCCACTTTTGTGAAGTGGAATCACATTTGCCCTCCTCCAGTCCTCTGGTACCACTCCATCCTCCCATGATTTGTTAAAGAGAGTAGTCAGTGGTGTTACTAGTTCTACCCTTAGTTCTTTTAGTATTCTTGGGTGAATCCCATCAGGCCCCATTGCTTTGTCCACCATCATTTTCAAGAGTTCTTTCAAAACCCTATCTTCTGTGAATGGTCTGGTATCGACCCCTCTATTCAGAGTTTCTCCCTTGTTTGGTTTAGGCACCTCCCCCTCCTCATCTGTTGTGAATACTATCTCTGGGTAATCAGATCTTCTAAAATGGCACTCTGTTTTAAGTTTTGTGATATTTTGATTCCTAACAAGAAACTGGCTGTCCACTCTTTCTATGACAGCATCACCCAGTTTACCAAATTTTACCTGTTTTTTATGATACCCAGGGTAAAAGCAAGTCTCCTTTGTTTTCAAACTGTTAATTACCATTCAGTTTTTCTCATTCCAAGATGAAACATATTCAAGATATGGCTGCATTTGACATGTTCACATATGAATTTTAATAACAATATTAATAATGATAATAGTAAAGAACATTTTCTGATCCAGTACTCTAATACAACATGACATTGTTTACCTGATTGCATATAAAATCTAGCAAAAAGTCTGTATGTTTTTTTTTTTTTTTGGCCAACGACTTCTTTGTGGGAAATGATGAAGGACTGTTTTTCTTGAATGATAGGAACTTACTGCAAATGGAAATTCCTTACGTCTGTCCTACCTGTGCTTTTGTAGTGAAGACAGACGCAAAGTGTACAACAAGCAAAGACTTTATGTGCCTTTGGCTTCTCCATGTCAAATGATGATGATTTTCCTTTCAAGATGAGTGAGCTATCTTAAATAACACATAATTCATTCATACATTATGTGTTACAAAATGCAGCAGCAATTTGTTTCTGATATTTTGAAACAAACTCTTTATTGCCAAAGCTTGGGCTATTTTTTTTACTTGCTGAAAGGTTGATGATTGCTTTAACAAGGATATTACTGCTAGCAAGTAACTTCAGTATGAATTTTTTTTTTTAACTAATTTTCCCTCTTGACACCAGTCCTATGGACTCTCTTGGACATCGCCCATTATGGCATCTCCCGACCGACCTGAAACCCCCCCAACCCCTGGGTCCCCTCCCGGAGCTCCGTACCCACAGACCTACCTGGAGAGAGACCCCCTGACTTTTGTTCCCTAGGGTGGGGCCACCTCGACTCGCTGGCGCTCCTTGAAATCCAGTTTCATTCAGGCGCAGTCCTGTGGGGCAGAGGATTGGCACCCCAGGTGGGCTGGTCCTGGCAGTGGATGTCGGAGCCAAGGTACATCATCACCTACCATAGGATCGGGCCTTTTCCTTGTTCTTGGAGCCCCCCCCTGTCCCCAGAAGACTCGGACATGCAATGACACCATAAACGGAAAGCGTGTGCTCCCGCACACGTCTCGCAGATGTCCACCAATGCCTCTACCCTGTGCCTCTGTAGGGCTCCTGGGTGTAGCGCACCACACCTCCGCCTGGTGTCGCTGATGCCAGGGTGCCACAACCCATCCCTCCCTGAGAAAGGAGAGCTGTCCTCCAGTCGCTCAGTCTTCTCTCCCCCGTCCTACCCCCAATGACCCATGCTCACTCCCGACCCCGGATCATCGGCGTGATTAGAGGTAAGGCACTGGCGCCTCAGCCCTCTGCACCACCGGGCCAGCCAGTATGAAATTGTTTTGATGTCACCTCCAAGGTGTTTGTTAAATGCTTCCAAGGTGTCCACCATAACGATTTTATATAACGAAAAGTAGAGGTGTCATCACTTGACCTCTCCAGTCATTTGCATATTAGCCTTGTAGAGACCTAATAAGCAACACCCCCCCCCCACCGTTTTCCCATGTGAAGTCCTCCTCTAGTTTTTGTTATATACAACCTCTATGGTATCGACTTCTGTGGATTGATAAACTCCAGTAAATCAGCTTGATAGTGCTTCCACCCTAAGACAGTGTACTGTCCTGTTCACCCATCTGTATTGAAGCAATTTTTCAGTATCTAGGAAAACTTAAAAAAACATTCAGACACAATTCAACTTATTCTTAATTTTGCGAATTTATCTCCTGCTATTCTTTATTTCCTGATGATCTGTGCTTGAAAGCAGAAGTATTGTGTCTCAGACTTCATGCCATTCTCCTGATTTCCCTCTGCTGAAGTCATAATCTTTCTGTGACAACACAGTCCATTGCTGTGGAAATGATTGTGGCCACACAGATGATTATGACTTCAACACAGTGAAAAGTAGGAGGCTTACATGAACTTTGAGATACACAGATCCCATTCTCATGCTGATGACCTCAGTAATAGAAAGGAAAGGGGAGATACTTGCAGACATTACTGAAATATAACTGGGGTATGTTTTTTCCCATAGGGAACCCCAGTTATAATTAGCCATTATAACCAGCTAGTTATGTCGTACACTGCCTCCCTCGCACACACAGTATGCTTCAGCCCACTGCGCTTATTGAACTAGTTATACAGAACCACTGGCTATACTGTTTTCTATAATATCGGTTGTGTTTTCAAGGCTTGAAAACACTACCTAGTAATTATATAAACAGAACATGAGGAGGTGTGTAGCATGCATTCTATCAAGACAGCCTCGTGGGATGCTTATAAATCTCGAGTTTCACTCTTGGGTGGTTTATGTAGCATCCCACACCTCAGGTGTTTGTAACATGCTAGTTGTACACACCTCCCCATGTATTGTTCTATACATAATCTGATTTGTGTCCAAATACCGATATTTTATAGTCTGTTTCATGCGCTTTACCTTATTTATTTTATTTTAAAATTGTTTACCAGGAAAGGCACACTGAGCCAAGGCTTGTTTCCAGATGTAACCTGGGGAAGGGGGAGAGGAAACATCTAGCAAATACAGTAGAATATCTGTTCACAAACATATATGGTGTTGGACTCCCTCAGGTAGATGGTACTGGGGGATTTCAATGCCTGGATCGACGAACTCTCGCAGTTTGATCAAGACTTCCTCCGACTTATGAGCTCTTTGGGCTTCACACAGGTAGTTTCCTCTGTGACTCATAATCATGGTCACTCATTGGACCTAGTCTTTCTCCTGGGGTTGGAGGCCTCCGATCTGGTGGTGGAACCAGTCAGATGGTCCGACCATCACATCATCAGGTTCAGTTTCTTGGCTTCCCCCTTGTAGGCCTGCCCCTGTGGAGATGGTCCGATACCGCCCGTTTCGGGATTTGACCCCCCGATGGCCTTTTGGCGATGTTGGATCTATTGGGAATTCCGGAGGTGAGCGAGGGTCCAGAGAATCTACTCCAGGCTTTCAATCGATCAGTGGAGGGAGCTCTGGATACCCTTGCTCCTTTCCATGTTCGCCCGCTTGCTCTCCGCCCTTGGTCCCATGGTTTGATGGGACCTTGTGGGGGATGAAGCAGGCGGGGCGAAGGCAAGAGCATGTCTGGCATAGATCCAGCTTAGATGCCGATAAGCTTAGATAGATGGAACATTATAGATTCTATCAGTTATCAATCTCCCATAAGAAGGCAGAATTCCTGTCCAGAGAGATTGCTTCTGCACAGAATCAACCAGCTCAGCTGTTCTGAATGGTAGAAAGACTGTGCAGTCCAGCCTGTCTACGAGTCTGGAAAGCCTTGTCGTAAGTAGAGTGCGATGAGTTTGCTGGCTTCTTTGCCGATAAGTTTGCCGACATCAGGCCGGAGATTCGCTTATCGCGCCCTATGGGGGGTTACTGGTGGTCAAAGCGAGGTTGCGACTCCTCCATTTTGCTGTGCCAGTTTTGACTGACTGGCGATCAAGAATACCATGCGGCTTCTCCAGAGTATGCGTCCAACTTGCTGTAGTTTAGATCTGGGCCCTACCCACTTTTTAATGGGGTGTGTAGATGTGATCAGCCCAGTTCTAGCGGAATTAATCTGGTGCTCATTGGAGTCGGGGGAGTTTCCCAGCTCTTTGAAGGAGGCGTGGTTACTCCCCTTCTCAAGAGGTCATCTCTTGACCCAGATTCTCCTGCAAACTACGGGTCGATCTCTAACCTTCCCTTTATAGGGAAGGTTATTGAGAAAGTTGTCTCACAACAGTTGGAGACCCATCTTACCATCCATGCTATCTACAATCCTCTCCAGTCTGGTTTCCGTAAGAGACACAGTACTGAGACTGCTCTGGTTTGGGTACTCAATGATCTCCTGATGACTAGAGAACAGAAGCGCCATTCCATCTTGGTTCTTCTGGATCTCTTCAGCCTTCGAGACCATGGGATACTTCTTGACCGCCTGCAGTTCATCCGTGGCCTGTCTGGTACAGTTCTCAGATGGTTCAGTTCTTTCCTCACTGGCAGGTCTCAGAGGGTAGTAGCAGGGATTTTTCCCTCTGACTCCTACTCCCAGCCATGTAGGGTCCCGCAGGGTTCAGTGTTGTCCCCCATGTTGTTCGCGGTGTATATGCTTCTATTAGGAGACATTGTAAGTTGATACAGGCTGAGTTTTCACTGTTATGCAGATGATACTCAGCTGTACCTGTCTTTTGTGCCTGACTAGGATAGTGCACTTTCAGTTTTTTCTAACTGTCTTTCTGAAATCCAAGACTGGATGAATTCCATAGGTTCATAGGTAGTTACGAGCTAAGGAAGCAGTAATGCCTTTTTTAAGCTCGCCACTACTTGCTATTGGTGGAAAAGGAATTTTTTGTCACCCATATATGTGTCCAGACTGTTTTTGAATAAGTCAGTTGTTTTGCTCTCACTGGCTCTTTTTGGAAGGCCATTCCATATAGTTATTACTCTTTGTGTGAACCAATGATTTTTTATTGTTTGTTTTATTTAGGGTTCCCATTAATTTTTTGTCATGGGATCTAGTATTAGCTTTAGACGTGTTATTAATCAACCCAATAGTTTTGAATGTAAATTGCTCATTTATTACTCTGTATACTGTGCAGAGATCACCTTTCATTCTTCTGTATTGCATTGAATAAAGACCCAGTTTGTTCAACCTGGTGCTGTAGTCTGAATTCTGCATAGTTGTAATTGTTTTAGTAGCTTTATGCTGAATATTTTCAATTAGTTTGTTGCCTCTGATAAATTGAGGTGCACATACTACAGAACAGTAGTCTCAATGTGGTCTGACCAGACTTGAGAAAAGGGAGACTATCACTTTCTCACTCCTACTTTTGATGTTTTTTAAAATACATCAGAATATTTGATTACATTTTTTGGCAATATTTACAGTATGAGTATCAAATGAAAAGTTTTTGGAAACTGTTACCCCCAAATCATGTTCATTCTCAGTGATTTGTAAACTGGTATTATTCAATTTGTAAGTATAGCATTGGTTATTTTTGCCCAAATGCATCAATTTGCAATTGTGTGCATTGAAATATAGCTCATTTTTAATTGACCAGTTCTCAAGATGTGTGAGATTATTTTGGATTTGGACTGCAGACTCTATGTTAGTAACAATGTCTCCCAGTTTACAGTCATCAGCATATTTAGCCATCCAGTGGTGATTATTTAAGGGGAGCATGGAGGTGATCAGTATGGTAAAAAGAATTGGTCCCAAGACGGAGCCCTGGGGGACACTGCTAGTAACAGGACCCCGTGATGATAAATAGCCTTTTAATGAGACTATTTGTGTGCGATCAAAGAGCGAAGATGTAATCCAGTTTATAATATGGGGATGTAAATCTATTGTTTCTAATAGACCAATAAGAATTTTGAGCGATACTGAATCAAAGGCTTTTGAAAAGTCCAAGAATATTATATCAACTGATAGGCCTTTGTCTAGGGCTTCCCTTATTGGCTCGAAAAAATTTAAAAGATTTGTTTGGCATGACCTGCCCCTTACAAACCCATGCTGAGTGGTATCTATATAGCCAGTGATTTTTAGATGTTCTATAATTCTTTCTTTCAGTAGTCTCTCCAGGAATTTACACAAAAATGGCTTATTGGTTGATTAATACTGAGTTTCTACTGCCTTTTTTTATGTAAGGGAATCACTGTGGCTTGCCTCCATATTGGTATTATTGACCCTGTAGTGAGAGAGGCATTAAATACAAAGGTTAAAGATCCCACATTGTGTGAAGCAGTATTCTTAATAAAAATTTGTGGAATTTCATCTGGTCCTGCAGACCCATTAGGTTTTGATGTAGTTATGGCATCCATGACCTCTTCTACGCTGATGGGCTGTATGGTATTTTTTAACTCAGTGTTTGGAACTTGAATTTGAGCCATGGGGTTAAACATGCTAGTAAAGTGTCTATTAAATTCAATAGCCATTTGTTTTTCATCTGTTATAACTCCATTCGCCGTATTTAGAGGACATATGGCAGAATTAGATTTTTTAATGGACTCAATATAGTTGTAGAAACTTTTTTTTATTATCCTTTGTTGAGAGTACTATTCTTTCCTCAAAGAGTTTCTTTACTTTCCTGATCACGCACTTATTTTTATTAACTGATATTTTATACCTAGCCCAGTTTGTGGATGTGGGATGTTTTTTATATTTTTCATATAGTCTATGTTTTCTGTTCAAGTTGTGTTTTATACATTTATTCCACCATGGGGGAGTTCTCTTGTTGTTACTATATTTACTTCTGGATGAAACCCAATGATTGAAACAATATTTTATCTTGTTGTAAAATGTAAGCCAGATATTGTTTAGATTTGTGCTGATTAAGTCGTTTTCCCAGTCCCAATCCTTCAAATATTTGTTTATTGAATTGTAGTCGGCTGAGTAAAAAATGTGTATTCTTGTACAACTTGCACAACCATGTATTATGATATGTTGTTTAATATTAACTACCACTAGTACCATGTTGTGATCACTGTTAGATAAGGGTGAGGAACTTCCACTTTGCTAATATTCTCCTGAAGGTTTGTTAAGAGTAGATCTAAAATGTTATTTCCTCTAGTAGGGGTTTTAACAAGTTGGTCCATATTGTTTTGGATCATTATATCCATAAATCTGCTTTCCATTGATGAAAAACTTTTACCAGTTTCCCAATTGATGTTAGGGAAATTAAAGTCACCAGTAAGAATATAGACTTGATCAAGTCCCATTTCTTCTTTTTTATTCAAAAATATATAATTTTCTTGACTAGTTAAATTGGGGGCCCTATACCCACACTGTAATTATTGGGAAAGAGAATTTTAGTCCATAGTAATTCTGATGCACACTAGTTGTTGAATCCATCTATTGTGATATTTTTATAGATGTTTGATATCTACAGGGCGATGCCGCCTCCTCTGGTACCACTGTGATTTTTTTCTATTTGTGTGTGCCCAGGTAGTTCTGTGCCCCAGTCTGAGGTTTTAAACCATGTTTCAGTTATCCCACAAATATCTATGTTGTTGGTGTCCATATAATCCTTTAGTTCAGCTGTTTTGTTTAACAGGCTGCGGGCATTGACCAATAGTATTTTCAGTTGTGTCTTATATTGTACTTTTATATCTTTTACAGAAGGGTTGCCATTGCTTTCATTATCCTTAGTATTCAGAGAGCTGACCCTTTCCCATATCACTTAGTTTAAATTATTCTGAATATAATTGATGAAGGATTTGTCTAAAATGCTATTTCTTTTTCTAGTGAGGTGAAGTCCATCCCATGAGAAGAATTCATGTTTGCCTTAAAAGACTTCCCAATGAGTTAAGCAGTCATTGTTCTGTTGTAGACACCAGTAATGTAACCAGTTGTTTAGTTGTTTAATTTTAGGTTCAGAATAGTACTTAGCTTTAGGAATAGGCAGAATCTCAGAAAAGGCAAATTTATATTCTAAATCAACGATTTTGTTTGCCATAGCTATGTAATCCTGTTTAATCTTAACCAAGGGTTATCTAAGGATATTGTTGGCGCCTATATGAATGATGACTAGGGAATCAGCAGGATTGGTTATGATGTTCTCTAGCATATAGGTTATGTCTGACATTTTTGCTCCCCCAAAGGATGACACTGTTCGGAATTCCTTGTCATCATTACATACTTGCCTATCTAGATGTTTCACCATCGTGTCACCCAATACATATATTGATTTATGACAAGGTTCAGTCTGGAAATCCATTAAATTAATGTCATCCGGTGGGCATATGTCTGTTCCTAGAGGCTGATAGTTGCTTGCCATAAGGTCGTTGAAGTCAACAGCAGGAGTATTAATGCCAGTTTCTGTGCTATTAAAAGATACAGAGACGTTATCGAGGTCTATGGGATGCCTGTTTACTTAACTTGTTTCCTGGCTGCAAGAGTAAAGGTAAAACGCTAACCTTAGATTGAGAGTCGCCTGTAACCTGATGAAAACCCCAGATGTAAATGTATCGTGAAGGACTGTAACAGGATTTACTGGTAAGTTGTCACAATTTTTATTTGTACTGGGACCCTCAGTTATAACAGTTGATGGAATTTCTGGTATTTTAGGAACAACATTTCCATCATTAGTTATAAGATTAGCATCAGTATTGCTATCACAACTATTAAAAATATAATAGCGGTTATTCAGGGGTAGAGTAAAAGTACCAGCCTTACGTCCCTTTTTTGGAGCTCTAGCTCTTTGAACCAAAAAACATTCCTCATCCGTGTTTATATTTGTTTCTGTTTCTCTGCTCTTTTTAATTTTTTGTTAAGCTAGTGACATTTACAGTGTGAATTCCAGTCTGAGATGTTTTGAGTAGAGGAACAAGCTCTTTGTTTATTATTTCAGATTCAGGCTTAGCTGAACCCAAAAAATCTGGTATTTGGTTCTTTATATTGTCAGGAGAGATACTAATATTCTTGCAGCCATATCCTGTTGTCTGGATTCTAATCTGATTAATCTGCTGCCAAAGGTGGCTATTTCTAGCTCCATTTCTTTAATCCTGTAGCATTTTGTGCATGTAAATACCTCATCAATGCCTATTTCACTAGAAGTTAAATCGTATATGTTACACGTTCTACATTTAATTCTTCTGATTCCATCATTAGTCATGATGTAGACTGCCATTGCTTCAAACGAAGCAGCTATATCAGCAGTAACAGGAAGAAAGGATTACTTACACCCAGTTGCAACCACAGTTACTTCGCTCACATTCATTATTTGATGTTGCTGAAGACACGCTGAAAACACGCTAGTCTTCCTGCACGGAGATGCGCTCGCTCTGCTCGGACTTGCCCTGCTCACTGCAGGGCAAGTTTAAATACTTGTGACCCGGAAGTGTTTACAAGGGTCACTGAATGCTCTGTGTGACAAAATCCCCAAAAGTAGTACTATTTAGGTTAAAAACGCAACTCGTAGGTTGCTTAACATAAATTAATAGCACAGTGATGGGTACAATACAATTTAGCACAAAGTTCAGCAATTTGTAGTCCCTGAGCTTACTTCAATAAACTACAGATCCTCTGCCTTAGTTTGTAATGAACCAAGGGCTCCATGAACTCGCAATAACAAGAGTAACTATGCAGACACAATAAAAACAGTTTAGTTTTCACAGATTCAAGTTGCATTAAGCATACACACACTGTTTAAAGTTCATTTAGCAAAAAAGCACTGAGAACAAGCAGGTCTCCAGTTGGCTAAGATTGAACCCTGACAAGACGGAAGTGTTAGTGGTGGCACTGGGTCACCGGATAGAGGGGTTGGTTGCTGGGTGGCCTTCCGGGCTTTGGCTCAGGGGCTTCCAGCTCTTGACATCTGAACAGGTGCGGAATCTGGGGGTTATATTTGATGATGGGCTGACACTTCGTTCACATGTGTCAGCTGTGGTCAAGCAATCTTTTTATCATCTAAGGAACATTGCCTGGATTAAGCACCTTGTTCCAGCTGGCAACCTTCCAACTTTGGTCCACACTTTTGTGAACTCGCGCCTTGACTTCTGTAACTCCCTATACCTAGAGCTTCCTGGGGTTGATATCCGCCGCTTGTAGCTAGTGCAGATTGCTGCGGACAGGTTATTGTCTGGGTCAACTCGATCCAGTCCTATTTCACCTGTGCTGCACCTTCTGCAATGGCTGCCTGTTCAGTGGTGGATCACCTTTAAAGTTGGCTTGCTGACTTTGAGCCCTACATAGTCTGGGTCCGAGTTCCCTACAAGCGCTTCTGAGCCCCTACTGCCCCCTCAGACCACTCCGCTCAACCGACGAGGGATTGCTAGAGATTCCCAGGACGCGTTTGAAGACCTCGGGAGCTCGGGCTTTTGTCTTCGCCGCTCTCTCCCTGTGGAATTCTGTACCTCGTCAGGTACGAGAGTGCCAGACAGTGGAGAGCTTTAGAACTGCTTTAAAAACATATCTGTTTACATGTGCTTTTCCTGATTTTTAGTACTGGACAACTCAGTATTTAATAGTTTTACTTGTTTTTATTTATGTGAGTATTGTTTTTAGAATTCGATGATTGCACAGCGGTTTAATAATTTTGATATTACGCTTAACAAATAAACTTCTTATTATAATTATTATTATTAAATAATGTGTGGCAACAGTAATGCAAATTGGCAAAGATATGGGTATCAGGAGCAAGCACACACTGTACATCCTGAAACAAATCTAGCATCTGGTTGAAAATCACAGTGCAGAAAATGGGAGGCATACAACCATCCCATGGGAGGGGGTATGAATTGGGGAGGGAGGAGGGATGGGGTTTAAGCTGGTGCTTAAGGGAGGTTGGGGAGGGTGAGAGACAGTGTGCAGAAGGGAGGAGGTTCCAGAGGAAGGGGAGATGACAGGAGGAACGTGCCTGCCCAGTGGAGGAGCGAGGATGGGGGAGGGAGAAATTGTGGGGATCCCTGGAACAACAGGGGCATGAGGCAGATGGGATGGGAAATAGTGAGTGTGAATAAGCACGAGGCAGTTCATCAAACCAGGATTAAGAGATGAAAGAAGCACAGTGATGCAGGCAACAGGAGGGAAGAGGGAGAATGGATGGGGAAGAGTAGAGTGTGCAATGATGGGTGCGAGGAGGTGCGTTTGTGGTGAAATGACAGAAGGCATTACAGAGGGTGTCCAGTCTGGCAAGGGAAGAGGAGGGAGCAGTACAATACCACATCAGCATAGTCAAAGACTGATAGCCCCATTCTGGTAACCAGTTCCCAGCACACATATGGGGACAGGCAGTCGTGTGCCCAGATCACTCCTGTAAAGGGGACCTGGTATTTATGAGCTTACCCAGTGATCAAAATCAGAATGAAGAAGTATTTCTGAACACTGGAAAAAACACTTTAGAAGCACTGCTTTAAAAAAAACAACTGAGGAAGTTGTTTCATATGTCAGGCCCTGTAGAGTATATGCCAGCTACAGTATTTACATTTAAGTTGTCACTTATTTCTTTTTTTTTAATGAATTTTACTTTCCACATGCCAAGGCCTCTGCAGAGCTTTCACTCATTTTAACCCTATCCCACTTGCCTGCAGCGACATGCATAAGGTATGAAAATTGCAAATCCCTTCTTGTTGTGAAGTCAGCATACGATTTTGGCCATGTGGCTGATTTCAAGCGCTCTGTGAGTATTTTATAATAAAAGCCCAGACAGGGTCACCTCACCTCCTGAGCAGCTGGGAATAAGCCCTGGCATCTCTGTTTGTAATAATTCACTCCCTGTGGTAAGAAAGTACGGAACAAGTACAGTATATGTGATGATATGGCAATATGTAGTAGCTGTGCACAGTGTACCTTGTGCAGTGCCGGTCGGTGTTTCGAATGCCAGTGTCCCTTCAGTTTCCATGAATCAATTTAAGTGGATTAAGTAGCGATCTTCTAGTTAGAATCATAACATTTGCTCATCAGTTTTGAGTACCGACTGTATTTTACTGCTTGTGTTTTGAAATGTTTATAGAGCCGATACAATTTCTGCTCCATGGAGTTTAGTTTTAACTTACGTTTGGCCAAACGAAATATATTCCCACTGCCACCAATCTGTTTTTCCCACACTCCCAAAAAACATTTTACATACCTATGTGTATGAGGCATTATCCCAGGAGCCCATGATCCTGTTAAGATTAAAAGTACTGGGGAGGAGAAGTCTGTTCCACAAGGCCTGAAAATCCCAGTGAGAAAGTGAGAACAAATTGTCTGTAAAAGTCTTCACTTGCCCAAGTAGTTTATTTATTTATTATAAGCCGGGGTTGCACTGTGGAGCTCAAACAATATGGCTGCTGATAGATAAAGCTCTGCTGCCTGATCAGTATTACAAAGTTAAATTTGGGGAAAAGTTCCGAAGCAGCTCTACTTAATTTCAAGAATATTGAGGCGGAACATCTACTGTATGTGATGGGGAATCCCCGAAAAGAAAAAAGCATCGGCTGAAGGAACCAGAGCAAAAAACAGTACCCGGAGCTCTGAACACAAGAGCGGCTTAGGGCCCCGAGCCTGACCACAAGTAGGGAACTCAAGAAAAAAACCTGCAGACACTGTGAACTTAACTAAATCAGTTGGTAACATCAGTGATGGATCTTTCAAATAAATTTGATGCCCTTACGAGTAGAGTGGCTACAGTGGAGTCTGCCGTGGAAACAGTCAACATTGTGTTAACCCCCTTGTTCCCAGGGGTTACTAGAATCCCAGTTAGAATCAGTGGCAGGCAGGGAAGGTAGCTTGTGAAATGCCAGGTAAATGGGGTTCGCACTGTCACACTCTGTTTTCAGTCTCAACTGAGCTGGAGTGATGATGTAATCATGGAACTCTCGCAGCAGCAGCATAACCCACAGTGTTTAGCTGGCTTTAGAGTGAATTGGAATGTTCAGTGAATAGTCTTAGTGTAGAGTTCTAAGAGGAGGCTGCAGCTGCTGTGCAGCTTCTCAGTTTAGCTCTGACAAAGAGCAACCCCTTTTGTTTTTGTGGTAGTTTGTTCTCACCCTAGAAGAAGAACAAAGAAGACAGTTTTTCTGAAGTGGTGGAGACCTGTGCCAGTAAGGTTTCCTTTGCCCCATCCTAGGAGGGATGGGGGCGAACTCCAGGATTCAGGGGCAATCCGCTTGTTTGGGGAAGCTGCCTTGGACATCTTCATTTATTTTGAGTGCAATTTGTCTGTGTAAGCCCAGTGCATCTGCAATACCTAGGGGTGAATTTAGGGACCCTGTCACCTAGACTTTCTGTTTAAAAGTGTCTGCCTACGGTGGGAGTCCCACATGTGACTGTCCAAGTACAGAACTTTTAATTTTCTGACACCTTAGAGGTGTGTGTGTGTAGGATGTTAAGTGTGATATACATTTCAAGACAGCATCTACAGTGTTTCTACAGTTATGTGGTGTTATTAACCAGATGAATGGCAGAGTATAAGCTTGGAAACAAAAGGTGGGAGACCCCCCCCACCTGGAGCAACCAGTTTACCTCTACGGGTTCTGAAGGGCACCTATTACATTTTCTGCAGTGCAATTGGCCAATGCCTGAGAAAAGTGTTTACCCCTGTATGTGGGTTGTTTTTCTCTCAGTTTACCTCAGTATAATGGGTTCTGAAAGTCCTGAGCCTGGATGTGCTCCTTTGTGGTTATGTGTACCACCTTCATTCCTCATGAAATATGGGAAAGTGTCCTAGTACTGGTCGTGTGTGCCTAGTCGATGGGAATGTACTACGTCTGGCCATGTGTGCCAATCTCCATTTCAGAACCAGAGTGTTCGCTGATTTGTGTTTCTTCTGCCTATGCTAAATGGGAATTCAGGAATTTCTGTTCCCTGGAGAATCTGCAGTACCATTATGTGTAGCCCCATGGGGGTCCATCTTCGCTTTGTGATTATTCCTACTTTGTTACATGAATAAAAGCACACTCTAGCATCCCAGCCTGGTTTGGACAGTATTGTTATTGCTTCCCTGTGTCTGGAGTTACTTGGGTGCCCCTGTCCAGAAGTGCAAACGTAGCATAATTGTGAACAAACGTTTTCTCCCAGTGACCTGGGTTGCTGGCCATGGTAAATGGTCCCACCAGGTGTGTGCTAGGTAGTTGCCACACTTGGTTGACTGTTCTTTGTATAACAGTCTGGTCCACCGAATCTAATGGTGGCCATTTCTCTCTTTTTTTATGTCTTGTACTAATTCATGTAAACCCCACCCCTCTCTGTTGCCTCTAGACTTTTGTGGTGAGAGGAGGAGCCCTGCTGGTTAAACAAGGGGGGCTGGTGTGGGGGTTACAATTGCATTGGTTGAAGCAACTAAAAAGGCAGACTCAGCCATGGGTGCTGTCACTACAAGTCATCAAAGAAAATATGCACCTCCGCATACGTTTGGAGAGGCTGGAAAATCAAGCAAAAGCCCAAAACCTCAGAATTTTGGGGCTAGCAGAAGGGTGTGAGGGCGATTATCTCATGCTCTTCCTAAAAGACTGGTTAGTACAGTAGTTGGGAGAAGAAGCAGCTCCTGTAGTCTAAAGATCCCAGAAAGCGTACCGTATCAACCCCCCTTAGCCGCCCAGACAATCCTGAGGCCCCGAGAACGGTGGCGATTGTCACTGATGTTGTGGGATCCTGCGATTTCCTGCTTGCCTTTGCTAGATGGAAAAAATAATTACTTCACAATGTCTAACAGATTCGGATGTTTCCTGACCTGTCATATGCAACCAGACAGAAAAGAAAGGTTTGTTGGAGCAAGAGTCATGTTGAGGGAGGCAGGAGTTCCTCATGGTTTGGTCTTCCTGGCCTGCCTGTGTATTGTGCACCAGAGTAAAGTTTACATCTTTTCAGACCCAGCAGATGCCCAGAAATGGTGCCAGAAGTATGCTCCTTCTAGACCCTGAGTAGCACCAGAAGAAGATTCCTCGTTGGGTGAAGAAAATCCTTGATTATCATCATGCAAAAGTTTGAATGCGAGTTTAATTTGATCGGGGGGGGGGAGGTAGATGAAGTTAGAGCCCAAAGGTGTAAGCACATTGGACTCGTTCTGTTAGTCAGATGAATCTTCTATCACCAGCTGGACTTGGGACTTTGGGTTTTCTCCTCCCCTAAGTTTTTCACCCCTGTTAAAATGTGGAGGAAGGCTCTCTTATCAGATAGGAGATTTGTTTGCTGCTGATAGTATTCGCAGAGTAAAGGGGCTTATTTGTTTTATTAATAATGCTCAGGGAGTTTTGCAGAGAATACAGATGCCGTTCTCAGGTTGATTAAAATTGTAGTAGCGGCTCAAATTTTTGTTTAATCAAGCAGTGGAGGGTACATCTGTATCCTATTAGCATGACTTAGTGCAATTACATTGGTTAAGCATGGTGTTATTCCCTTATCCCCGTAGGTGGCGAAGGTACTGGACTTAATGAGACTATATATTTTATGTTAGACATCTTGCAGCTCATGGACTCCTTATACAGCAAATGGAGTACCTTATAGTTACTTATAGAATGTTAACTGCTGCCCCTGTAGGGACATATCTTTGAAACATTTAATGGATAAAACTGTGAATATTAAGAGGAGTGGTACCTCCCAGTTTAAAGAAAATGTACATCTGTAATATTAAATGCTGGGATTTAACTGTATGTTTGATTGTATAACCAATAATCATAAAGTTTAAAAAAAGTGTTTCACAAGGAATAACATAATGAGCACAAATTGCTTGTTTCCAGATGTATTCTTGGGGGAAGGGGAGAGACATAATGGGGAGAGGGATAATCTTAAGAACATTTTAATAGATATGTACAATTGTACGAGATTGAAATACAGAGAATTAATGAGTACAAAGGTGAAATACACTATACAGACTGTAACAGAAATATGTAGGTATATACAATAAGTGCAGAGTGTGGGAGTGGAGAAGAAAAATTAGTTAGGGTTTAGAAGAGGCTGAGCGAATGTTTAAGGGGAGAGAATTCCAGAGTTTAAGAAAGTGGAAAAAGAAGGGTGATTGACCAGCAAGAGTTTTTCGGGATGGAAGCTTGAGGGAGCAAAACCCAGAGCTTCGGAGGGAGTAGGAGGAGAGAATGGATGGAGAGAGAGAAGGGAGTTGAGTTAGAGGGGTAAGAAGGATATCCAGAGCTTGGAAGTGGAGGAGACACAGTGGGACAGATGGCAATCTTCCAAGGAAGGGAGGGAAAGGGCAGAGTAGAGAGAACAGGTGTGGGTGTGGGTTGGGCAGTTAAGAGCAAAGCGGCAGAAGGAGTGGAAGAGGGGGTCCAGTCTGGCCAGGGTGGATTTAGGGGCAGCACCCTAGACAGTATCACTATAGTCAGAGATGGGGAAAGTCATCTTGGTGAGGATGTCTCGGTGGGCAGCGAGGGGGATGCAGTTCTTATGCCTATAGAGGGCACCAAGCTTAGGGTGGAGCTTTTTAAGAATGGCATCTATATGTTGGGAGAAATGGAGGTGATGGTCAAGCCAGACGCCAAGGTATTTGAAGGCAGATACGTTGTCAGTTGAGATGCTGTCAAGGGTGCGGAAGGAAGGGAGGGCCGGGAATTATAGAGCCTAGGTCTAGTGCCAAAGCACATAGAGACCATCTTTTTGGCATTGAGAGATAACTGATTCGACCTAAAACTATTTCTGGATTGAGTCGGAATCAGGTTAGAGTTTAGATACAAGTTCAGCTGGCGATGAGCCAGAGACAAATAGGGCAGTGTCATCTGCGTACGTATCTATGGATGCAGACAAGCAGGCAGAGGGAAGGTCATTTAGAAATATGGAGAATAAAAGTGGATCAAGTACAGAGCCTTAGGGGACTCCAGTGGTAATGGGGGGATATGGATATGGTTTAGTTAAAGGGGCAGTGTCAACCCTTTTTGCATCACATTACTGATTCCTTACTGTCTGTAAAATTCATTGATGTTGCTTTATTTTTATCTTCTTCCTTTCATAGTAGAACTGAGCAGCATACTAATGATGTAGTCATATCATTGTTTTGTTTCAAATCCTTGATCTACTTGTTCTGCATACTGGAAACTGTGCCGTTCTGTAGCACATTACTCTTTCTCTGGTACACAGCCTGGTGCTGCACAGATAATTACATTTTCAATCATAAGAGTGTGATGTGCATATTTATGGAACTCATTTAAACAGAAGAGAGAAGGAAGTAGGGTACTAGTACATAGGTAAAATACAATACGAGAAAAAGACGGGCCAAGAAGCAATTAACACCAATTTACGTATGTACATAGATTATGGAATAAACAGCTCGTTTGATTGGTAGAAGAGAGAATGTATGGGTATTAAGATTTGAAGTGTAAGATATCAGGGGATTTGCTGGAGGTTTGGGAAAGAGGATGATGTGAGGTCTGGTCAGCTGCTAAGGTGTTTCTATGAGGAGAGGTATGTAGGGGTATTTACAAGAAGGGACAGGTGGCAGAGGAGATAGACGAATTATGGCCTTAACGGCGGCTATAGGCAGGGTTGAGGAGAAGGAGAGAGGGGTGGGGTGTAAGTGGGTAGTGAGGGAGGAGGAAGGAGGAAGAAGGCCGGTACTGGGGTAGGGATTAACAGGGGGCATAGGAAGGTGGAAGAAGGCCGGTACTGGGGTAGGGATTAACAGGGGGCATAGGGCGGTGATATATAATAAAGGATTAAAGAGAAGTGGTTGGAAGTAGAAATGTGAGGATTGTGAAGGTGACGACTCTTGGGAATGGCGGATAGCTTCCACAGATGATTCGGCTAGTTGGGGAGGGAGAGGGATAGGATTAGGATTGCTCTACTGTTGGCGGAAACAGTTACAGTTTTCTTTGATAAGCCTAGAGTACAGATATTTGAAGGATGCAATTTTGTTCACTTTCAGTATCTTCTGCATCGTGTTCCATAAGGAAGATAACACATAGCTAATGGCAGATCTACCATAGCGAGAGTTGAATTTGGGCACTTTAAGCAAGATGAAATTGAGACTTCTTAGGGCATATTTACTTGACGAGGCTTGTATGAAGCAATCTGAGACATATTTTGGTAACATCTGGGTTATGGCTCTGTAAATCCATAATGTGGCATTTCAGTCTCTTCTAAATTGGAGCGAGGTCCATCCAACTGCAGCATAGAGCGAACAGTGGTGAGTGCTGAGAGGTAGTTCTGTGATAAACCTCAGGGCTCTATGGTAGAGTGTATCCAGTTTATTCAGATATGAGATGGGGCAACGACCACATAAGAAGTCAGCATAGTCGATTACTGAGAGAAATGTGGCCTGGACTATCTTTTTAGATTCGCTTATGAGAAAATGCTTTATTCTGTAATAGAGTCCAAGTCTCTGTCGAAGTTTTTTTTTAGCAATTCTTCCAGGTGTTCTGTGTAGTCAAGTCTGCTGTCTAGCCGGACAACCAGGTATTTGAATTTTGTGACATATTCAAGGTTTGGCAAGGCAAGGCAAATTTATTTAAAAGACGCCCAATCCCGGAGGCTCTGGGCGCCGTACAAATTTTAAAACATAAACAAGTTTAAATAATAAATCACAAATTCTATATTAAATCATACTCTAAACATCAAATGCTTGTGAGAATAATAATGTCTTCAAGGGAACCTTGAAGACATCTATCGTGGGGTCCTCTCTGACCATAGCTGGTAAAGAGTTCCATAGAACGGGAGCCATAACACTAAAGGCTCTGTCACCGGCTGATTTAAGCCTCATTCTAGGAACGGTCAGGAGGCCATCACTGGAGGATCGAAGAGGGCGGACAGAGGGAGTAGGTGTCAGAAGGACTGACAGGTAACCAGGGCCCTGTCCGTGTAGGGCCTTAAAGGTGAGAAGACCCACCTTGAAGAGGATTCTCCACCTGACTGGCACCCAGTGCAATTCGCACAAAACCGGTGTAATATGACAGAACTTTTTCTGCCCAGTCAATAACCAGGCAGCTGTGTTTTGCATCAGCTGCAGTCTGCGAGAAGTCCCCGTGACCCTGAGATAGAGCGTGATTACAGTAGTCCAGCCTAGATGTGACTAAGGCGGTATCAAGGTAGGGAGGTCCAGAGGCGGAACAAGGGCTTAATCCTGGCAATGTTTCTGAGATGGAAAAAACAGGTACGAACCACGGAAGATATTTGGGCCTCCATGGTCAGGTTCCTGTCCAGAATCACTCCAAGATTACGCACCCAGGAGGAGGCCTTCAATGACACAGCCCCAAGAACAAGTCCAGTTGCTGAGTCAGAGGCCATCCTCTCACGCGCTCTGTTCGACTCCATTACCAATACCTCCGTCTTGTTAGGTTCAGTCACAACCAGCTGGAGGCCATCCAGTCATTTATCTCGGTCAGACAGATGTTTAGCACGTCTACTGCATTGGATGTTTCTGGGGCAAAGGACAAATATAGCTGAGTATCATCGGCATAGCAATGAAAACTCAGACCATACTTCCTGATGATCCCCACCAGGGGCAGCATATACACTGCGAACAACATTGGGGCCAGTACCGAGCCCTGAGGGACTCCACAGGGAAGGAGACAGGGTACAGATGAGAAATTACCCATCATAACCCATTGCCTCCTCTTGGTAAGAAAGTACTCAAACCAGTTGATGACAGTACCGGTGAGTCCACACAGCTCCCTGAGACGGACAAGCAACACACAATGGTCCACAGTGTCAGATGCTGAGGAGAGATCGAGGAGAACAAGAATTGTCCTGTCCCCCCGATCTCTAGCCCTGAGGAGGTCATTCTCCACCCGAACAAACGCAGTTTCTGTGCTATGTCTGGCCCAAAAGCTGACTGGAAGGGATCATACAACTCATGAGTCTCGAGGTGCTCCTCCAATTGAAGCGCTACCACCTTCTCCACCACTTTCCCCAAAAATGGGAGGTTGGAGATTGGACGGTAATTTGCCATGATCTCCGGGTCCAAAGATGGTTTCTTTAAAAGGGGTCTCACCAGGGCCTTCTTCAAGGCATCCGGAAAGACTCCCTCAGATAAGGAACACCATACAATCACGGCAAACACCGAGCCAACAGAGTCAACACATCTCATTAAGAAACACGTTGGCACTGGGTCCAGCTCACAAAAGGTATGCTTCAAATTGGTTGCCACTGCGATAACCTCACTCACCTCAACCGGTCTAAAATCCCCCCAACTCGGCGGAGTGCACTCAGAACACATTTGGCGACCACTGTCAGCTATAGTATTGCTGGCTGAAGAAGCCACCCACCGGATCGAGTACACCCTGTCCGAGAATAAACGAGCAATCCTCACACCAGGAGAAATCCTCCCGGCTGCAGACAGACAGCAGGATGAAGAAGTCTATCTACAGTCCGAAGAGTGAAGTTGGTCGGTTTTTCCGGCAGCAATCTCCCTGGACAGGAACACTGCCTTCTTACGGTTGATTGCCTCCTGATATGCACAGTAGTGTATACGCAGGATCAGTTTGTCCGCCCCCAAGTGGGACCTTCTCCAGCAGCGCTCTAATCTCTGACCCGTCCTCTTCATCTCCCTGAGGTCCACATCAAACCATGGGGACCTCAGGTATGAAGTTCTGGGTCGTACACGGACAGGTGCGAGGGAGTTTATGGTGTCAGAGAGCACCCTATTATAGGTGTCAACCCCGGCACCAACACCTCCGACGCATGCAGCACCCACACTAGACAATTTAACTGCCGCCAGAAAACCCTCAGGGGTAAGACCCCGCAAAGGGCGACAGCTAATCATCTCAGCAGGGGAAGGGCTTATGGCGGGAGCCCCAAGCGTGAACTTCACTGTGCAATGATCGGACCAAAAGACCCAATCAATCTCAAGATCAGTGATCTCAAGCCCCAGTGAAAACACCAGGTCCAATATATGGCCGTCCTGATGGGTGAGTGCAGCAACGACCTGAAACAGTCCTAAAGAGGACATACTCTGCAAGAAATTGCCGCTGCATCTTTGATCTCCATCATCCACCCAAACATTGAAATCCCCCAGAAAAACACATCTGGGGGATCCAAATGTTTCACCCACGGTGAACTCGGCAAACTCACCAAGAACAATGGATATGTGAGGGAGATTGTTTGGGATGGAGTATCCTGCTTGTAACTGGGGAGAGAAAAACATTGCCTTAGTTTTTTTTTGCATTTAGCAGAAGTTTTCAGAGTTCATTAATATGCACACAGCACACTTGTGACAGAAAACGTTATTATCTGTGCAGCACCAGGTTGTGCATTTAAGCAATAAGCCAGAAGGTGATGTGGGTTATCGGGGGATTTACCACGGCTGGAGTGGTTTACCCATGAGGCGCAGCCGAGTATTTAAATCTGCACCAGCCGTGGTAAACCCCCCTGATAACCCAGATCCAATGAGTGGCTTATTGCGATTATACCAAGTACTGCTTTTTTTTATTATTTAAAAAAAAAAGCAGTACTTGGTATAATACTTAAATAAGCTACCCAGTAGTACAGCAGTGTTTTTGTTTTGTTTTGTTTCCCTGATGTAGTATGGAGCTGATGTTTCACAGTCTCCGCTTAGCGTGGAAACAAGATAGCAGTCGCAGTTTCGTGGTTTCGCAGTCGGATTGCTTTTTTTAAGGATGCAGCTGGCTGGCACCTTTTGCAGTGATCATCAGAGGATTTACAATGGAGGTAAGGTGCTAGCCTACCGTTCTCATTGGTTGGTGTCCGAGGTCCATGGTATAATAAAGAGTAACGTGCCTCAAGACATCCCAGTTTCCTGTTGCCTTGATGGCGCAGCTGGTAGCGCGACTGTAATGGTAATTATATTGAACATTGTTTTGTTTCAAATCCTTGATCTATTCATTTTGTATGTTTCCTGAACATTAGGAGCACCTCCAAACAGTGCAGCCACTCATGATGCAATAGTCTGTTCTCCTGCCACTGCATCACGTGTGTCTAGACTGTGCTGGAGATGTTCCCAAGTCCAGGAAAGATACAGTGGGACTAGATCAAGGACTGTAAAACATGTTTTTGAGTGGTAGCACCAGTATGGTGGGCACTGGTAGTCTGTTTTTCGCAAAAAAAAAAAGTAATCTGAATCAAACTACCAGCTACATTAGCAATTTCTGCAGAAGGTGACCAATTATAATGTGCTGTTTTAAACTTAAGACACTGTGAGACCTTAGGAGGTTGACAGTGTCCCTTTGACTTCTAAGTTCATAGCTGCCAATAGCCAACATTTTGTGACGTTGTTGTCACTTCAGGGAGTGTGGCAACAAAACTACTTTATCAGAAAAAGATATCATATAAACAGTAATTTTATCAAATTATCACTTTTCTAAAATGGAAGAATGGAGTTTTGAAACCTGTTAGACAATTTGTTGTCATGCACCTATGTGTTCCACATATTAATTTCAGCTTTTCACTTAAAGGGGAACATTTATGAGCCATGCCTGTCATAGTTTGAAAGTCCGTGAAATACAAATTTAAATTATATATTGGTCTCCTCTGTTGCTGGCAGCAGTCCAGAGATGATATAGAAACATAGAATTTGTCAGTAGATAAGGGCCGCTTGGCCCACCTAGTCTGCAACTTTTGTCTCTGCCTATACAGTACTTATCCTACAGACCCTACCTGATCTCTGGCTACCTCCCTTCTTGTTTCCCAACTAAGATTTTCCTTGTGCCAATCCCATGTATGCTTGAAGCCCACCATTGTTTTCGCTCCCACTACCTCCACTGGCAGATTATCATATTGATGATATCTTCATCCAGGATGTCTACTCCATTGGGTCAGACTTTTACAACTGTAAGCCATCTACGTCAGGACCATCCAGAAACGTATGCTAGCTGGGGGCGCCTACATATTGTGGGCAGCCCCATTGCTCTTCAGTTCTTTCTTCCACCTTTGACCACTCATCAGACCTGTAGAGAAACAGCGCCATTGTTTTTCTTTGATATTTTCTTTTATTTTCAAAGTTTACCTTTATCGATGTTGACCCTGTATGCCACCATCGAAAGAACCTTTATTTAGGTTTTGTACCTACGTATACAAGACCTCTTAGGACAATGCTCCTACCATGTGTGTCTGCTGTTTGGGCTTGTTCCACAGCATGAGGGCCTGTAAGATCTGCCAAGGATTTCTGCAGCAAATAGTTACAGTACCAGTGCTCGCCCCCCCCAAAGAGCTGCTTAAAAGCCTACAATTCATTCAAATCTGTTCAGTTTTCTTACTTGGTTTTCATTCTATCATTTTAACATTTAGAGGGGTTCTTGGTCTCATCATCTAATGAAATTATGATCAGCCTGACCACCAATGGCAAGTTGACCCACTCATCATTCAGAAAATTACATCTAAATTCTCTCTGACTCCTGGCACTTAATCCTTCCCCTACTCCCCCACTTCCTCTCTAACCCCTCTATTTCCCTTATCCAGCACTAGTACTAAGCACTTGTATATCATCCACCTACCCCCGTGTCTCCCCCCTTCAGTGCTTCTTAGTTTTCTGCATTCTTCATTCCCTTCCTTCCTTCCCCCACACCTGCTCTCCTCTCCCCCTCCTGTTATATTTCTGTAACCTGCATTACTTTCTCCGCCTTTGACCATCCTCTATTGCTATAAAATCCCATGACCTTGTGTAACCCCCCTACAAATGGGGGTTCCTAAAAGCCTTCCCGGAGCTTGCTTAAATGCTCCGTGCCTGGCTGGTGTTCGGCGTAAGGCCGCTAAATGTGGGGGTTGTGAGTGCTTTTAAAGCCTCCAGTACTGTCTGTTTAAGAGCTGCCTGTTCGCAGGCTTTAGTGGTTCAAATAGAGGACTGGGGTTTCTCTGCTCGAATCCCGCCCTGGACTGCTGTCTGATCGCCCATTTCCTGCAGTCGCTAGGAGCGCTTAAGGGAGCCCATCTGAAAGATGTAGTTGTTCCCTTTAGAAACATGTATAGTATTGGTTAAATTGCAGTTTGTCTAACCTCTCTTTATTGCAGCTGGGACTTTGTGTTGTGCCCCTCCATATTGGACCCGGACTGTGTGGAAGGGGGTCCAATAGTAGCTAAGGGGCACTGGAAATGGAGTGGAGGTGACCAACCCGGAATCAGGACTCTGGCTGGAGCCAGATGACCAATGGGGGCACCGCTTGTAGTTTTTGGAAGTGGCATTATGGGCCATAGTGCCTTTTCACACCACTGAGGGCCAGACTAAGTGACTGGCATGTGTAACCAGCCAGTGGAATCAGGTAGCGCCCGAGCTGTAAGGATTGCCCCATGCTGTTAGGGGCAGATGTGTTGTGACTGTGAAGGAGAAGGGAGCTCTGAGCTCCTGCGCCGTTGAGTGTTCACGCAGGAAGCGCGTGAAAGGCCTGAGGTGGCTGTTTCTATTGCCAGCGCTCCACGGATTAAATCCGCAGGCTTGTGGTCAGAGGAGGCTGTGTACAAGCACAGCTACCTACCAGGCTTCACCTGAAGAGGACTGGAGAATCTGCTGAATTGTGCTTGGTCTGTCAGGACATTGAAGCTGCAGTGAAACACCCGCATAGCTGTGAGTTTGTTCGGGTCCTGGATGCAGCTGCCTGGTATGGTACCCCTCTGTTGTTTCCATATAAATGTGTGAGGAGGCCGTTGAAGCTCAGGTTCAGCCTTGCAAGTGGTGAAAGAGTGGTTCTCTGCTGGAGTTGTGAGTACTGGATATAGGTAGCTCCCTATTAAAGCTTATAAGCAAATGCCAAAATCGTTTTGTTGTATTGCTGACTGCACCAATTGAGCTTTCTGGCTCCATCTGATCTGCTCAGGAATTAAATGCTTGCTTGTGTCAGGGCCCCAACCAGCTGCATCGAGGAACTGGCCATTAGGGCTTGGGTACCCATAGACAGTAATTAATAGGTTAGGCCTGTGCACAGAGCCATAGGTAGATTTTCATATACTGCAGTGGTAAGCTAATCAACCTGATTTCCCCCGGTCCTTGTTATCTCCCCTCAAATAAATCGGATTGCTTGTTTTGCAAAAGTACACTGGTTAGTCTGTGTATTAATGGTAAAATATTGCCCAGTGAATGTGGTGTAACTGTACCTTACTTTCCAGGGGTTCCCCGGAGTGAGCTGACTGGTTCAAGCTGGGGGGTAAGTGTATATGGTAAGGACTACTGAAATTGAACTGTGTGGGCCACTAGTGAGAAGAAAGGGGGGTTGCAGCAACCCAGAGGGCTGTGTCCGAGTCAACCACGACTGTTCTAACCCCGACCTCTGGGTGGAGGCACCCGCCAACGGATCTGGGCCCCTCACCCTGCTACAGTTAGGGAAGGCAGGGGTAGTAACCTGAGGATAGCGCCCCCTGGGGGTTACACTTGCACTGTGTCCTCTTCTTTTGTTCCAATTAACTTTTTTGTGCCTATCACTTTTCATAATTGCTGTACTCAATTAGCTTTACCTGTATAGGCACCTGTATTAGACTTGGAAACATTTTGCTATTCAGCATGTATGGTAACCTTCTCGGAGGTGCTGCCTGTCTATGGCAAGGATGATGCTAGGGTATTCTGCACCATGGGATTCAATGAATGGTTGAAAAACTGGTGTGGAGCTCAGGGTTTTGGCTTCATTGGGGACTGGGGAGCCACCTGGAGGGATGCAGGCTTATACTGGCGCGATGGTCTGCATCTGTCCGGGGGGGGGGGCCAGGATCCTAGGTAACAGGTTTAAATGCTTCATTGACAAGCATTTAAACTAGCCAAGGGGGGAGGCACTGAAAAGGAGCAGGGAAATCCCAGCCTCCCTCCACAAAACACAGTAGATAGAGATATAAACACCAAGGTAGAGAAGTCAGTATGGAGCAGGACCGGGTAAATGCAGAAAAAGGCAGTAAGGACAGGGATGGGGCTAAAAGGGGTAAGGCCATAAAAAATAAATGGAAGGTGATGAGTACCAATGCCCGCAGTCTGTGCAACAAGCTCCCTGAACTAATGGCCTTGTTGGAAGAGGGATGCCTGGATATTGTGGCACAGCTGCCTTATTTTGGGGCTGACTGCTTTCAGAGCACAAACCACCAGGCTGTTTTGGGGCTGGGGAGGTTTTACCTGTGTCTGACTTGGATGGCTGGATTTTTCTCTGTTTGATTAACAGGGTATTTTCTGTGTCAAATTGTTGTGTAGGGTATCTTGCTGACAGGAAGGCACTCATCGCAGCGGTGGGTCAGAGCTCTTAGCTGATTGTTTTGTGAGGGCACAGTTTAGGCCCAACCCCTTCCCACCCCTCACCCCTCACCCCACCCACCACTGGAAATAGTTCCTTTATACCTGGGGTTCTGACATCATTTCCTTAAGAGTGCAAGGTGCATATCACTGTCATTTCCTCTCTAGCACACTGCGCTGACAATATAATCATACACATTGTATAATATATATATATATATATATATTTCTATATAACAAACCAATCACACACACAAACACACACAAATAACAAAAAAAAAAAAAGTAGATAAACATGTGGGGAATAGTGCAATGTAATGGCTGTGGGGCAGCAGTCTTCTGGGAGTCTTTCTGGAGGCTGAGATGCTGCCCTATTTGCAGACACTCTGCCCTGAGGGAGGAAGTTGCCCGTCTTCAGGCCACACTGGACAGTAGCTAGGGAACCTTCCCCCAGGCCACACTGGACGGTAGGAAGGGAACCTCCCCCATCCAGGGAGCACCAGAGCCACCACCACTACCTCAGAGGTTGCGAAGAAAGCACAGTAGTTGGACCACAGTGGGCTCAGGGAGGGTGAGGATGGTAGAACAGAGGCACACCCAGTCAGTTGTTCCACTCCACAATCCATACACCATTCTGTGGGAGCATAGCTCCCCTATGGATGCACCCGCAGAGGAGACTAAGGAGGCTGAGGACAACTATCACAAGGCAGGCCCACAGGAAGGAGGCAGAGGACACCACAAGGAAAGGAAGCAGCTCCTGGTGGGGGACTCAATTATTAGGGGATAGAACTTGGGGGGAGCAGGGAAAACTGAAGTAAGGTGCCTGCCTGGTGCCATGGCTTGGAGGGAGAGGAAGCGCATCCTCAGGATCATGAGAACAGCTGTACGGAGTCTGAGCTGGATGTCATTGTCCACCTAGGGACAAATGACTTGGCTCAACATGAGATTAGAGCAGTGCAGAAGGACTTTGTAGAATTGTGGAGGGGCCTAAGACAAGTAGCACACACAGTATCCTTCTCAGAGGTGCTGCCTGTCAATGGCATGAGTGAGGCGAGGGTACTTTGCACCATGCAGTTTAATGAATGGTTGAAAAAATGGTGTGGAGAACAAGGGTTTGGCTTCATTGGGGACTGGGGTTCCACCTGGAGGGACACCAGCCTATACTGGCAGGATGGTCTACATCTGTCCAGGAAGGGAACAAGTCTTTTAAGCAATAGGTTTAAATGCTTCATTGACAAGCTTTTAAACTAGTCAAGGGGGGAGGCACTGATAAGCAGCAGGAAAATCCAGCCTCCCTACAAAACAGGGTACTAAATGAGAAAAGACCAAGTAGAAAGGTCAGTGGGGATGCTGCAACAGAAGGTAAAGCCATCAAAAAATGGAGAGCAATGAGTACCAATGCCTGTAGTCTGAGTAACAAGCTTCTTGAATTAGTGGCCTTGATGGAGGAGGAACATCTGGATATCATGGCAGTCACAGAAACATGGTACACACAAAACCATGACTGGGACGTAAACATACCAGGATACACTATCTACAGGAGGGACAGGGAGGGTAAAAGAGGAGGAGGAGTAGCTCTTTACATAAGGGAAGGAATCAAAGCAACAGAACAAAAGGGAAAACAGGGAGGAGAAGAAGCACTGTGGGTAAATTTGGAGACTGGCAATGGAACCACAATCCGCAGAGGGGTTGTATACAGACTTCCTTCTCAGGGGGAGGAAATGGACAAGGAAATGATAGAAAGTATACTTAGAATGGCAGAAAAAGGGGAGATATTGCTGATGGGTGATCTGAATATGCCAGATGTTAACTGGAGTGCAGTTGCAGCAGCCACTTCGAAGAGTGGGGTTATTCTAGATGCCCTACAGGGGGCATGCCTTACACAACTAGTATTGGAGCCCACTCGAGAGGAGCAATCTAGACCTTGTTCTCTCAAATGGAGATGAAGAGAGGTTCACAGATGTAGAAGTGGGTAGCCATCTGGGAACTAGAGACCATCGAACAGTATGGTTCACAATAAACACAGCAATAGAGTCAATCATCAAAGGCAAAAGTACTGGACTTTAGGAGGGCTGACTTTGCTAAAATGGGTGAGTGCCAAGGAATGCACTAGCAAATGGGCAGGAAGGAGGGGTGGAAGAACAATGGGGAATAATAAAAACTGCCATCACAGAGGTAGCAAGCCTTTGTGTGAAGCAAATAAACAAAACGAAACGATGTAAGAAACCACTGTGGTTCTCAAAAGAAGTGGCAGTGAAGGTTCAAGAGAAAAAGAAAGCATTCAGGAAGTACAAGGAATCACAGAAGGAGCAGGACAGAGAACTGTATCAGTTAAAGCAAAAAGAAGCTGGGAAGGCAGTCAGAACAGCAAAGGCCCAAACCGAGGAAAAGATAGCCACCTCAGTTAAGAAGGGGGATAAAACCTTTTATAGGTACATCAGGGAGCAAAGGAAGACCAAGGGAGGGATAGTGAGGCTTAATAAAGGGGAAGGAGGGTGGGCAGAGGGTGACTGTGAAAAGGCAGAGATACTAAACAAATATTTTTGCTCAGTATTTACAAATGAAGAGGGAAAGGTACCTAAAACAAACAGTAGAAACACTCTGGATACAGAAGTTGATACCAGCCCATTTACAGAAGAAAGGGTTCTGAAAGAACTCTTAAAACTGAAGGTGGACAAAGCAATGGGGCCTGATGGGATTCATCCAGAATTCTAAAAGAACTAAGGGTAGAACTAGTGACACCACTGACTACCCTCTTTAACAAATCATGGGAGGATGGGGTGGTACCCGAGGACTGGAGGAGGGCAGATGTGATTCCCTTCACAAAAGTGGGAGCAAGGCAGAAGCAGGAAACTACAGACCTGTTAGTTTAACCTCAGTGGTAGGGAAAATGATGGAATCACTTGAAGGAAAAAAATTGTTCGATTATCTAGAGGCCAGAGGGGCACAGGACTCAAGGCAGCATGGATTCACACAGCGGAAGGTCATGCCAGACTAATCTGATAGATTTCTTTGACTGGGTGACCAAAGTAGTAGATCGGGAGGGGCTGTGGACATGGCCTACCTAGACTTTAGCAAGGCATTTGACACAGTCCCACACAAAAGATTAATATAAAGTTAGCCAGCCTGGGAGTGGGTCCCAAGATGACAGCCTGGATAAAGAATTGGCTGGAGAATAGGACACAGAAAGTAATAGTAAATGGAGTCCACTCGAAAGAATGGGTTACATTAGGTGACCAGTAAGGTTCAGATTAGGACTGTCCTTCAATGTCTTTATGTTTACATTGCAGAGGGACTGAAGGAAAGGATGTCTTTTGCAGATGACACAAAGATCTGCAACAGAGTTGATGCACAAGGTGGGGTGGAAAGGATGAGAAGGACTTGGCAAGGTTAGAGGAATGGTCAAATGTATGGCAGCTTAGATTCAATGCTAAGAAGTGCAAGGTAATGCACCTGGGAAACAAAAACCCAGGGAAGAGTACACAATGGGGGGTGAGATAGTAACAACAACAAAAATGGAAAGGGACCTGGGGGTAGTCATATCAGATGACCTAAAGGTGGGCAAGCAATGTGAGAGGGCAGCAAGGAGGGCTGGGGGGATACTGGGATGCATAGGGAGAGGCATCACTAGTAGAAAACAGGAAGTTATTATCCTCTGTACAGACAGCTGGTCAGACCCCATCTGAGTGTGCGTGCAGTTCTGGAGACCCAATCTCCGCAAAGACATAGACAGGATGGAAGCTGTCCAGAGGAGGGCAACTAAAATGGTGCAGGGTCTGCACCGGAAGACATATGAAGAGAGACTTAAGGAGCTTAATATGTATAGTCTCGAGGAAAGGAGGGACATGATAGAAACTTTCAAGTACCTCAAGGGAATCAACAAAGTCCAAGGAGGTAGCATCTTTCAAAACAAGAGGTGTGCAAGAACAAGGGGGCACAATTTGAAGATGGAGGGTCGGCTCAGAGGTAATTTAAGGAAGTATTTTTTCACAGAGAGGGTTGTGGATGCATGGATCGGCCTTCCGGAGGAGGTTGTGGAGTCAAAAACAGTGGTGGAATTCAAGCATGCATGGGACAGTCATAAGGCAATTCTAGGGGGTGGGGGCAGAAAGAAGTAGGCTGCTGGTTAACTAGGATCTGCAGCTTATCCATTAGGTAGGGAAATGGGCAGACTGGGTGGGCCAAGCGATCCTTATCTGCTGTCAAATTCTATGTTTCTATGTTTCAGTCACTGAAACATGGTACACAGAGGACCACGACTGGGATGTCAACATACCAGGATACATAGTCTACAGGAGGGACAGGTTGGGTAAAAGAGGAGGAGGAGTAGTAGCTCTCCATATAAGGGAAGGGATTAAAGCAACAGAACTAGAGAGTAAACAGGAAGTTGATGAGTCACTATGGGTCACCTTGGAGACAGGAAATGGCACCACAATCCGCATAGGGGTGGTGTTCAGACCCCCATGTCAGGGGGAGGAAAGGGACAAGGAAATGATAGAAGGTTTCCTTAAAATGGCAGAAAAAGTGGAGATATTGTTGATGGGGGACCTGAATATGCCAGATGTTAACTGGAGTACCTTTGCTGCAGGCACATCCCAGAGCAGGGTCATTCCTGATGCCATACAGGGGGCATGCCTCAGACAGCTAGTGTTGGAACCCACTCAGGAGGGAGCAATCTTAGACCTGGTACTCTCAAATGGGGAAGGAGAAAGGATCTCAGATTTAGAAGTGGGTAGCCATCTGGGAACAAGTGACCACCAAACAGTGTGGTTCACAGTAAACACAGCCATAGAGTCAAGCCATACAAAAGCAAGAGTATTGGACTTTAGGAAGGCTGACTTTGGGAAAATGAGAGAGTGCCTCCGAAAAGCACTAGCAAATGGGCAAGAAGGAGGGGTGGAGGAACAATGGAGAATAATTTAAAACAGCCATCGCAGAGGCAACAAGCCTTTGTGTGAAGCAAATCAACAAAACAAAATGAAGGAAAAAAACACTATGGTTCTCAAAAGAGATGGCAGGCACGGTTAAGGAGAAAAGAATAGCATTCAGGAAATAAAAGGAAACACAGAAGGAGCAGGACAGAGCACTTTATCAATTAAAGCAGAAGGAGGCAGGGAAGGCAGTCAGAATAGCAAAGGCATAAACTGAGGAAAAGATAGCCAACTCTGTTAAGAATGGGGATAAAACATTTTATAGGCACATAAGGGAGCGAAGAAAGACCAAGGGAGAGATGCAAAGACTTAATAAAGGGGAGGGAATGTAGGCAGAGGGTGACAGTGAAAAAGCAGGTACAGTGAACAAATATTTCTGCTCAGTAATCACAACAGAAGAGGAGGGAAAGGTACATAAACCAAACAAGAGAGAAACTCTGAATAGGGGGGTCGATACCAGTCCATTCGCAGAAGAAAGGGTTTTGAAAGAACTCTAGAAACTGAGGGAGGACAAAGCAATGGGGCCTGATGGGATTCACCCAAGAATTCTAAAAGAACTAAGGGTAGAGCTAGTAACACCACTGACTACTCTCTTTAACAAATCATGGGAGGATGGGTTGGTACCTGAGGACTGGAGAAGGGCAAATGTGATTCCACTTCACAAAAGTGGGAGCAGGGCAGAGGCAGGAAACTACAGACCAGATAGTTTGACTTCAGTGGTAGGGAAAATGATGGAATCACTTCTGAAGGAAAGAATTGTTGAGTACCTAGAGGCCAGTGGGGCACAGGACCCAATGCAGCATGGTTTCACAGCAGGAAGGTCATGTCAGACAAACCTAATAGATTTCTTTGACTGGGTGACCAAAGTAGTAGACCGGGGGAGGGGCTGTGGCTATGGCCTACCTAGGTTTTAGCAAGGCATTTGACACAGTCTCACACAAAAGATTACTATACAAGTTAGCCAGCCTTGGAGTGGGTCCCAAGGTGGTAACCTGGATAAAAAACTGGCTGGACAACAGGACGCAAAGGATAATAGTAAACAGAGTCCACAGTGAAGAAGGGAGGGTAACTGGTGGGGTACCGCAGGGTTCGGTACTGGGGACTGGTCCTCTTTAATGTCTTTATAAGTGACATTGGGGAGCACCTGCAAGGAAAGGTATGTCTCTTTGTAGATGACACAAAGATCTGCAACAGGGTTGATACTGAAGATGGGGTAGAAAGGATGAAAAGGGACTTGACAGGGCTGGAGGAATGGTCACATATGTGGCAGCTCAGATTCAATGCAGAGAAGTGCAAGGTAATGCATCTGGGAAACAGAATACCAGGAGAAGAGTACACAATGGGGGGTGAGTTAATAACAACAACATAAATTGAAAAAGACCTAGGAGTAATTATATCAGATGACCTAAAGGTGGGCAAGCAATGTAAGAAGGCAGTAAGGAGATTCTGGGGGGATACTGGGATGCATAGGGAGAGGCATCAACAGTAGAAAACAGGAAGTTGTTATCCCTCTGTACAGACAGTGAGACCCCATCTGGAGTACTGCGTACAGTTCTGGAGACCCCATCTCCGCAAAGACATAGACAGAGCGGAGGCTGTTCAGAGGAGGGCAACCAAAATGGTGCAGGGTCTGCACCAGAAGATATACGAGGAGAAACTAAAGCAGCTTAATATGTATACCCTTGAAGAAAGGAGGAAGAGGGGGGACATGATACAAACTTTCAAGTATCTCAAGGGAATTAAAGTACAAGAGGGTAGCATCTTTCAGAAGAAGAGATGTGCAAGAACAAGGTGGCACAATTTGAAGTTAGAGGGGGGATGGCTCAGAGGTAATGTTAGAAAGTATTTTTTCGCAGACAGTGTTGTGGATGCATGGAACAGCCTTCCTGAGGAGGTTGTGGAGTCAGGAACAGTGGGAGAATTCAAGAATGCATGGGACAGGCATAAGGCAATTGTAGTGGGGGGTAGGAGGAAGTAAGCTGTTGATTAACTAGAATCTGCAGCTTATCCATCAAGTAGGGAAATGGGCAGACTAGGTGGGCCAAGCGGTCCTTATCTGCCATCAAATTCTATGTTTCTATGTTTCAGTATTGCACCTAGTTAACTTCCTTTTGTCTGCTTTTCTTGTATATGGTATCTTAGCTGTCATTGTATTGTACCACAGTAACAGTTCTATATTTTGTATTGTACTTATGTCCCCCCAGGACCTCCTTGCAAATGAGTTGTCTCAATGGTGTTATCCTGGTAAAATAAACATTGAATTGAATTGAATTGAAAAGCTTAACATGCCAGGATGAGCTGAGGTCCCACTGCTATCTCTCTCTGTCTTGTATGGAAACCACTCTCTGGCTTCATCTTTTAATTTTACATTTTATCATGGCATTATGAGCTGAGGTTCCCTGCTTTCTCTCTTTCTTGTGGGGAAAGTACTGTATGGCTTTTTCTTATATAGTGTGTTCAGGCTCATAAGAGGTTCGCAGTACAATGTTAAAGGTTTAGCAAACTCAACTGTGGCCAGTACACAAAGATTTTATGACATTTCTTATTTATCTTTCTTAAACATTTTTAAATGCTTACGGGGTACACTAGGTGTGAAGTCAAAATCAAAAGCAAATAGTTACAGTACCAGTGCGCGCCCCAAGCTGCTTAAAAGCCTGGAATTTATTCAAATCAATTCTGTTTTCTTATGACTTTCATTCCATCATTTTGATATTTAGAGGGGTTCTTAGTCTCATCATTTGACTGAATCATGATCAACCTGACAACCAGTGGCAAGGTGGCCACTCATTGGTCAGGAAATTACACTCTGAATTTGAACATGCCATTATGAGCTGAGGTCCCCTGCTTTCTCTCTTTTTTTGTGGGGAAAGCATTCTCTGGCTTCATTTCTCATATAGTGTGTTCAGGCCCATAAGAGGCTCACAGTAATCACTGGGGCTGTCACCAGTTAGTGGAAAGCCACACCTCTCCTGTTTACAGTGCAGTGATAAAGGTTTAGCAGAGTCAACCCTGGCCAGCCCAGTACACAAAGATTTTATCACATTTCTTTTGCATCTTTTTTAATTTTTTTAAAAATGTTTACAGGGGTGCACCTGATGTGTCCCAAATCAGATGTGAATAGTTATAGTACCAGTGCTGTGCCCCCACCACCATCACCAAAGCTGCTTAAACATCTGCAGTTCATTCAGATCAATTTGGTTTTCTTACTTGGTTTTCATTCTATCATTTTAACATTTAGAAGTATAACCCCAAGGTGGTGCTATCTCAAAGGCTACTACCCCTGCCTGCTTGGCTAGTAGCAGGTTAAGGGGCCTGAGTTCTGAAACAGGTGCCTCCACCCAGAGGTCAGGGTTGGTAGTGGTCAAGCTAACCTGGGCACAGCCCTCCGGGATACTGTAACCCCCCCCCTTTCCCCTCTAGTGGCCTGAACACTGTACAATAATCACTTTCTCAGTACCCTTGGTACACCACACAAGTACCCACACTGTTTGCACTTACCACCAGGGCTGGTTCTTCTGGTCTGACTCCTGGGACCCCCTGTAAAGCAAGGTTAAGCACAGCAAATAGCAACAGTACAGTACTTCATGCACAAACTGGAACCACAGTCAGATTACATGCAGAAAAAGTTAGATCTGATTTATTCAGGGACTTGAACAAGGGAGGGCAAAATCAGGTTAATTAGCTTAAGGTTGTATCAATCAAGCAGTTATGCATGCGCTTTGAGTTCCCCACACAGTCCACCTCTGGGTACCCAGGTGGAGAAGAGATGGGCTAGCCAGGACAGTTGCCCGGGGTTGCAGCTGTTTGGGGCCCTGTGTTGGAAAACACAACATGCACAGTACACAATATTTGTAATCAGGAGCTGGAGGGCTCAGTTCATAAAGGAAATGAAACAACAGGACAATCAGATGACACACTCAGATTAAGCTGTTGGTGCAGGGAGCTACCCTGGTATTTACTCACGATACCCAAGACTGGACACAGGCTGGACGAAAATCGAGACCGCAGGTGGTTGATCTGGAATGCCAGGAGAAGCAGGACCCACACAAGTTGCAGAGGCGTTGTTCCTGTTCAAGCGTGGAGCAGGGGGCTGATCCCCAGGCAGGTCTCTTGTCGATGGCTTCCCTGTGCAGTGGGTAGTCTGGCTGGGCCAGTCTGGCAAAGCCCAGACTGCATGGAGACAAGTTCGGATGCAGTCCGTTTTGGGCTGGATACAGCTTCCAGCAAGCAGAACACAGTTCACACGGTGGGGAACTAACTCACAACCCACTAGCAGCTCATAGCACATTTACATGTACGGGAATTCTACTGTACCAGGCAAAAGTGCTCCCCGGTCACAATCGCAAAGTCTCTGCACACACCGGGAGCTTAGGGATAGCTGGAACTCCTGACAGGCCGATCGCATTCAGCAAAAATATTCGGTCTTCAGGTTGAGCCTGGCCCACTTCAGTAGCTTACTTTAGTCACACAAACTTGGATTTAGTCCAAAATAATTCTCTTCTCTCCCTCTTGTGGAGCAGCAGCAGACATGCAGCCAAAAACTCAGCCCTTTCAGTTTTCCCATGCGAATCCACTCAGGATTTCTGCCCAGAATTACTTCAGCTCCTTCTTCTTGAGCTTCTTGAACAGCTAATATTTTACCTAGTCAAACTATCTCTTGTTGGGAGCTGCAATACTGAACATAGGATTTGCAAGAAAGCGAGTTGTGCTCACAACAGAGGGAGGGGAACCTTTTCAATTGTCTGTGGTTTGTAGCAGATATACTGCAGGTGGAGGCTGCTTCTAACTGAAAGGTGAAATAAGGAATTTACAATTATCAGGAAAAGACAGTCTTGTTACAGTTCTTAAGATTTTCAGTGCAGGAAGAGTTCAAGCACAGCTGACTTATTTTGGGGCTGACTGCTTTCAGAGCACAAACCACCAGGCTGTTTTGGGGCTGGGGAGGTTTACCTGTGTCTGACTTGGATGTCTGGATTTTTCTGTGTTTGATTAGCAGGGGATTTTCTCTGTCAAATTGTTGTGTATAGTATCTTGCAGACAGGAAGGCACTTATCGCAGCGGTGGGTCAGAGCTCTTAGCTGATTGTTTTGTGAGGGCACAGTTTAGGCCCAACCCCTCACCCACCCCTGGAAATAGTTCCTTTATACCTAGGGTTCTGACATCATTTCCTCAAGAGTGCAAGGTGCATATCAATGTCATGTCCTCTCTAGCACACAGCACTGAAAATATACGCATACACATTGTATAATATATATATATTTCTATATAACAAACCAATCACACACACAAACAAAAAAAAAAAAGTACATAGTCATGTGGGGAGTAGTGCAATGTAATGGCTGTGGGGCAGCAGTCTTCCGGGAGTCTTTCTGGAGGCTGAGATGCTGCCCTATTTGCAGACAACTCTCTGCCCTGAGGGAGGAAGTTGCCCGTCTTCAGGCCACACTGGACAGCAGTAAGAGAACCTTCCCCCAGGCCAGACTTGATGGTAGGAAGGGACCCCCATCCAGGGAGCACCAGAGCTACCACCACTACCTCAGAGGTTGCAAAGAAACACAGCAGTTGGACCACAGTGGGCTCAGGAGGTGAGTAGGGTGGAACAGAGGCACACCCAGTCAGTTGTTCCACCCACAATCCATACACCATTCTGGGGGAGCACAGCTCCCCTGTGGATGCACCCAAGGAGGAGATTAAGGAGGCTGAGGACACCTGTCACAAGGGAGGCCCACAGGAAGGAGGCAGAGGATGCCACAAGGAAAGGAAGCAGCTCCTGGTGGGGGACTCAATTATTAGGGGGATAGAACTGGGGGGAGCAGGGAAAACTGAAGTAAAGTGCCTGCGTGGTGCCATGGCTTGTAGGGACAGGAAGCGCATCCTCAGGATCACGAGAACAGCTGCATGGGAGTCTGAGCTGGATGTCATTGTCCACCTAGGGACAAATGACTTGGCTCAACATGAGATTAGAGCAGTGCAGAAGGACTTTTTAGAACTGGGGAGGGGCCTAAGACAAGTAGCACACACAGTATTCTTCTCAGAGGTGCTGCCTGTAAATGGCATGAGTGAGGCAAGGGTACTTTGCACCATGCAGTTTAATGAGTGGTTGAAAAAATGGTGTGGAGCACAGGGTTTGGCTTCATTGGGACTGGGTTCCACCTGGAGGACACCAGCCTATACTGGCAGGATGGTCTGCTTCTGTCCAGGAAGGGAACAAGTCTTTTGAGCAATCGGTTTAAATGCTTCATTGCAAGCTTTTAAACTAGTCAAGGGGAGGCACTGATGAGCAGCAGGAAAATCCCAGCCTCCCTACAAAACAGGGTACTAAATGGGAAAAGACCGAGGTAGAAAGGTCAGTGGGGACGCTGCAACAGAAAGTAAAGCCATCAAAAATGGAAAGCAATGAGTACCAATGCACGTAGTCTGAGTAACAAGCTTCCTGAATTAGTGGCCTTGATGGAGGAGGAACATCTGATATCGTGGCAGTCACAGAAACATGGTTCATAAAACCATGACTGGACGAAACATACCAGGATACACTATCTACAGGAGAGACAGAGAGGGTAAAAGAGGAGGAGGAGTAGCTCTTACATAGGGAAGGAATCAAAGTAACAGAACAAAAGAGAAAACAGGGAGGAGAAGAAGCACTGTGGGTAAATTTGGAGACGGCAATTGCACCACAATCCGCACTGGGGTTATACAGACCTCTCTCAGGGGGAGAAATGGACAAGGAAATGATAGAAAGTATACTTAGTATGGCAAAAAAAGGGGAGATATTACTGATGGGTGATCTGAATATGCCAGATGTTAACTGGAGTGCAGTTGCCACAGCCACTTTGAAGAGTGGGGTTATTCTAGATGCCCTACAGGGGGCATGCCTTAGACAACTAGTATTGGAGCCCACTCGAGAGGGAGCAATCTTAGACCTGGTTCTCTCAAATGGAGATGAAGAGAGGATCACAGATGTAGAAGTGGGTAGCCATCTGGGAACTAGCGACCATCGAACAGTATGGTTCACAATAAACACAGCAATAGAGTCAAGCCATACAAAGGCAAAGGTACTGGACTTTAGAGGGCTGACTTTGCAAAATGGGTAAGTGCCTAAGGAATGCACTAGCACATGGGCAGGAAGGAGGTGGAAGAACAATGGGGAATAATAAAACTGCCATCACAGAGGCAACAAGCCTTTGTGTGAAGCAAATAAACAAAACTAAACAATGTAAGAAACCACTATGGTTCTCAAAAGAAGTGGCAGTGAAGGTTCAAGAGAAAAGAAAGCTTTCAGGAAGTACAAGGAATCGCAGAAGGAGCAGGACAGAGAACTGTATCAGTTAAGCAAAAGGAAGCTGGGAAGGCAGTCAGAACAGCAAAGGCCCAAACCGAGGAAAGATAACCAACTCAGTTAAGAAGGGGATAAAACCTTTTATAGGTACATCAGCGAGTGAAGGAAGACCAAGGGAGGATAGTGAGGCTTAATAAAGGGGGAGGTGGGCAGAGGGAGACTGTAAAGGCAGAGATACTAAACAAATATTTTTGCTCAGTATTTACAAAGGAAGGGGGTACCTAGAACAAACAGTAGAAACACACTGGATACAGAAGTTGATACCAGCCCATTTACAGAAGAAAGGGTTCTGAAAGAACTCTTAAAACTGAAGGTGGACAAAGCAATGGGCCTGATGGGATTCATCCCAGAATTCTAAAAGAACTAAGGGTAGAATTAGTGACACCACTGACTACCCTGTTTAACAAATCATGGGAGGATGGGTGGTACCCGAGGACTGGAGGAGGGCAGATGTGATCTCCTTCACAAAAGTGGGAGCAAGGCAGAAGCAGGAAACTACAGACCTGTTAGTTTAACCTCAGTGGTAGGGAAATGATGGAATCACTTCTGAAGGAAAGAATTGTCAGTATCTAGAGGTCAGGGGCACAGGACCCAAGGCAGCATGGATTCACAGCAGGAAGGTTATGCCAGACAAATCTGATAGATTTCTTTGACTGGGTGACCAAAGTAGTAGATCAGGGAGGGGCTGTGGACATGGCCTACCTAGACTTTAGCAAGGCATTTGACACAGTCCCACACAAAAGATTAATATACAAGTTAGATAGCCTGGGAGTGGGTCCCAAGATGACAGCCTGGGTAAAAATTGGCTGGAGAATAGGACACAGAGAGTAATAGTAAATGGAGTCCACTCTGAAGAAAGGGGGGTTACTAGTGGGGTACCGCAGGGTTCAGTATTAGGATCGGTCCTCTTCAATGTCTTTATAAGCTACATTGCAGAGGGACTGGAAGGAAAAGTATGTTTCTTTGCAGATGACACAAAGATCTGCAACAGAGTTGATGCACAAGGTGGGGTGGAAAGGATGAAAAGGACTTGGCAAGGTTAGAAGAATGGTCAAATGTATGGCAGCTTAGATTCAATGCTAAGAAGTGCAAGGTAATGCACCTGGGAAACGAAACCCAGGGGAAGAGTACACAGTGGGGGGTGAGATACTAACAACAACAAAAATGGAAAGGGAGCCGGGGGTAGTCATATCAGATGACCTAAAGGTGGGCAAGCAGTGTGAGAGGGCAGCAATGAGGGCTGGGGGGATATTGGGATGCATAGGGAGAGGCATCACCAGTAGAAAACAGGAAGTTATTGTCCCTCTGTACAGACAGCTGGTCAGACCCCATCTGGAGTACTGTGTGCAGTTCTGGAGACCCAGTCTTCGCAAAGACATAGACAGGATGGAAGCTGTCCAGAGGAGGGCAACTAAAATGGTGCAGGGTCTGCACCGGAATACATATGAAGAGAGACTAAAGAAGCTTATTATGTATAGCCTCGAGGAAAGGAGGGAGAGTGGGGACATGATAGAAACTTTCAAGTACCTCAAGGGAATCAACAAAGTCCAAGAGGGTAGCATCTTTCAAAAAGAGGTGTGCAAGAACAAGGGCACAATTTGAAGATAGAGGGGGCAGCTCAGAGGTAATTTAAGGAAGTATTTTTCCAGAGAGGGTGGATGCATGGAACGGCCTTCCGGAGGAGGTCGTGGAGTCAAAAACAGTGGTGGAATTCAAGCATGCATGGGACAGTCATAAGGCAATTCTAGGGGATGGGGGTAGGAAAAAGTAGGCTGCTGGTTAACTAGGATCTGCAGCTTATCCAGTAGGCAGGGAAATGGGCAGACTGGGTGGGCCAAGCGGTCCTTATCTGCCGTCAAATTCTAAGCTTCTATGTTATGTTTCCAGCTCAGAACTAAACTGAAAACTGCAAGTAGCCTGGGACTTCCCCAAGATCCAAAAGATTTGGTTGGCTGATTTGGCTGTCAGTCAAAGCAAGAGCTCCCCCTTCAGTTGCAAAAAAGGCACAAAAACTCAAACCACAGTTCCTATAGATTTTGAATTCAGACAGCTGCTGTAGTCCGGCTACATTTTAGGTCCCACCACAACTGACTGGTGCAATTTGCAGTCCAGGACCAAGATAGTGGAGACAAACAAAACAGTCCTTGCTAGAAAGAAAGCAGGCTAGACAAACTACGTTATCATTCTAAATGTTTTTCAGCAAATAGTTACATCTTTCAACAGAGCTCCATCTCGGATTACTTATGCTGCAATCAAGCAACTCTGAAAGAGACAGTACACAGCGGCTATACAAGCTCTGGTAATCACATTTAAACTGCTAAAATGCAGGACACCAGCCTGGCAGTGAGCATTTAGGCAAGCTCAAGGAAGACTTTTTGGGAACCCCCATTTGTAGGGGGGGTTACAGAAGGGTTCTTGGTGTCATCATCCAGCCAAATCATGATGAGCCTGACCGCTGACAAGATGATCCAATTATCGGTCAGGAAACTACACTTTAAATTTCAACATGCCAGTATGAGCTGAGGTCCCACTGCAATCTCACTTTCTTGTGTGGAAACCACTCTCTGGTTTCATCTTTTAGTTTTATATTTTACAATGCCAATATGAGTGGAGGCTCCCCTGCTTTCTCTCTTTCTTGTGGGGAAACCACTCTCTGGCTTCATTTCTTATACAGTGTGTTCTGGCCCATAAGAGACTCACCAGTGACCATTGGGGAGTTCACCAATTGGGGAAGGCCACACCTCTCCTGTTTGCATTTTAATGTTTAAAGGTTTAACAAATTCATCCCTGGCTAATACACAAAGATTTTATCACATTTCTTTATGCTTCTTTCTTAACGAGCTGGTGTATCAGAAGTGGGTTATCATAGTTCTTCAGTTGTCCCAAGCTGTGAGCTGTCAACTGAAAGGTGGTTTGATATTTATTTAGTTGTTTGCTAAAGAGTTTGTTTAATTTATTTATCATTTTACATCACTTTAGTGTTTCAGGCTGTGTTGGGCGCCATTCATTGCTGCACACCCTGGATGTGACACAGTGGGGTGAAGGGTGTCAAAGCCAATCATATGTGGCGCCAGTCAGACGAACTTGTGCATCAAACAAAAAGAGTGGTTCCTCAACTTTCAGAGAGCTGTTGATACTTAAATAGGTTTTCTTCATCTTTTTTTTCTCTCCTCCCTCCCCCCATCCCATACCAGCAGTTCTTTATTTTATTGGAAGTTCAGTGCATTAACCAGTCACTGCTGGCACCTCCCAACTCCCAAGTCCGCACCATTGCTGCCCCCCCCCCGTCCACTACTCACCGTAAATGCTTTCACCCCTCAACAGAGACCAGCACAGTCCCTCCTCTAACCTGCGAAATCAACTGCCATTTACTTAACTGAGCGAGATCATTTGTTAGGCTAACATAGTGCTCCAGATGACCTGCTTATATTCTTAATCGCCGAGGACGAGTCTGGCAAATTTCAGCCACTCTTACATGAGTGGAAATTATGAAATATCTTTGTGAGCTGAGATGAAGAAAGTATGACACTATGAAAAACTAATGCTGTTTCTTATCGAAATTTGTTTTTGAAAAGCAAAGCTGTGATGCCAGCATGCGCACGCCCACCATCATGGCTTGACTTTTCAAAACCGAATTTCGATGTGAAACAGCCCTCGTTTTTCATAGTGCCATACTTTCTTCATCACAGCTCACTAAGCTATTTCATAATTTCCACTCATGTAAGAGTGGTTGAAATTTGCCAGACTCGTCCTCGGCAGGCAGGAATATGAGCATGAGCGGGTCATCTGGAGCACTATGTTAGCCTAACAAATGATTGCACTCAGTTATTAGAAGGGCAGCCGACCACAGAGGGACTGTGCTGTTCTCTGTGGAGGGGTGAAGGCATCCATGGAGAGTAGTGAATTGGGGAGCGGCCAGCAGTGGTGCAGACTTGGGAGTGGGGCGTGGGGGGGCAGCAGTGGTTGGGACTAGGAGCAGAGGCGAACAGTTTCTACATCCCTCCTGCCTTTATTCTAGAAAACAACCGTGAGATTCACAATAAAATAACAAGTTCAGAATTACATTCCCATGCAAAAAAATAAATAAAATATTTAGCCCACATGACCTAAAGCAGGAAACGCCAGAGAGGACTTTAACATAGTTCCATTCTCAGCCCTTCTCTGTACACAACTGAGAGAGCTGCCTGGTTGTCCCCCACAACGTCACTTCCTTTCAGCGGGGAGGTGTGCACGAGCTGCCCACAGGTATCCAGTGTCTGACAAATGATTGCTCTCAGGCACATTTTAATACAAAATTAACAGCTTATTAAAAACCTTTCTATGGCAGCATTTCAGATAAAAATAACACATGTACTCCAGTTACAATGCTTGTTTCAGTACACTAGCTCTGTATATCTGTTTAAATATTTACAGGGGTGCACCTGGCGTGTGGCCAAAATCAAAAGCAAATAGTGATAGTGCCAGTGCTCCTCCTCAAAGCTGCTTAAAAGCCTGCAGTTCATTCATATTAAATCACATCCAGGGAAGTAGTTCAGTACACAGTATCCAGAACACAGCAGCTATTCAAGGACCTGGGTATTTATTTTATTTAGTTTTTGTTTACCGGGTAAGTGCACTAGACAAATTCTACCTATTTTCAGGCACAACCCAGGGGAGGGGGATACAGATGAATGGCAACTGACCTTGAACCAGATTAAGCTGTTGGTGGTATGTTTGTGACCAGTGTACCGAAATCCATCCTAATTCCCTGCCAGCACCTCCAGTACGTTAGTGCAGTACTGGACACAGCAGTAGGCAATACATTTCTGTTCACAGACAGGCTGAGGCCATAGTTACCCAGGCCCGTCTGGTACACAGGAGCCATTCTGTTTCACTCCATGGGACTTACGGCAGCTACCATTGTGACAGTCCCATCAACCTAGACTCAGATCGTCACGTCAGTGTTCCAGAGATGAGGGCTGTTCTTGGTTTCCATGCCCTCACATAACACCTCAGTCCAGGTGATAAGGACAAAGTCAATATGATGCGCTATATCAGAAAGCAAGGGGGCACACACTATTGCAGGGAAGCAGTGAGAGTGTGGCACTGGGCACTATCTCACAGCCTTCATTTGACAGCCATGTTTCTCCCAGGAGTCCAAAACATCTCGGCAGATAGGCCAAGTTCAGTCCCAGTCTTGAGTACATGAGTGGGAATTGCTGACCTCTGTAATAAATGACCTCTTTGCAAGTTGAGATCATCCAGAGTTGGACCCTTTTGCATCCCCACAAAACGCAAAACTGCCTCTTTTCTGCTGGCTCGCCACAGTGCCTGGACTTTTGGTGAGACGCTGTGTCCCTCTTGTGGAATGGGAGATTCCGTTATGCGTTCCTTCCAATACCTCTCATTCAGATGGTTCTACTCAAACCTCAGGCAGAAAGGACCCCACTAACACTAGTGGTTCTTTTCTGGACTTGGCAGATCTGGTTTCCACTACTACAGCATCTAGCAGTGGAGCCTCCTGTTCAACTGCCCTTGCGTTAAGGTCTCCAGTCACAGGACAGTGGATCCCTGGTCCATCCAGTCCTGCAGACCCTGCATCTGCATACATGGCTCCTGAGTACATAGTCATTGCACATTTTGAAGTTTTGCTCCAGGTAGCTAATATCTTTTTTGCAACAAGGAAGCCTTCCACTAACACACCTATTTACTGAAGTGGAAGCGTTTCTCCATATGATGTGCTTCCCGTTAAGAGGACCCATTTACATGTCCTATCAATACTGTATTAGCCTACCTCCTGTCATTATCAGACTCTTTGTCTACAGTACTTATCCATTAAGGTGCACTGCCATTTCATCTTTTCATGCCCCTTTTGATGGACACACATTAGCACAACTGGAAGTGTCCTGTACGTTCCTTAAGGATATTTTGCACATGGGTCCCTTGGTTCATAAACCAGTTCCACCTTGGAACCTGGATTTCGTACTTGAGAAATTGATGCTGGCTTCATTCGAGCCTGCTGCAACTTGTGAGATGTGCTTCCTGTCTTGGAAAGCTCTCTTTTTGGTTGCTGTAACCTCTGTCTGAAGGATTTCTAAACTTCAAGTGCTCAAACATGAACTCCCTTACCTGATTTTTCTCAAGGACAGATTATCCTAGTATTCTGATTCACACTTTTTACCCAGAGTTGTCTTTAACTTCACTGAATTGGGCCATAAACTTTCCAGTGTATTATCCGGAGCATGCTAACAAAGGTGAGACATCGCTCCAGACACTCGATGTACACAGAACAGTACGTTTCTATCATGATCACATGAAAGACTCCAGAAAGTCCTCTCAGCTTTTTGTCTTGTTCACCTCTGGGAGAGAGGATGTACAGTACCTGTCACTAAACAATCCCTGTCCAAAATGGCTGGATCATTGCACTGAATTTTGTTATAATAAGTATGGAAGGTAACTTCCACGTGCTGTGCATGGCCATTCTACACATGTTATGGTCATTTGATATTTGTACTGCTGCTACCTGGATCACTGGGCATACTTTCACTAAGCACTACAGTCTAGACATCATCTCGCACAGAGGTGCTGGCTTTGATCTTGCCATTCTGCAAGGCCTCCTATGCTAACCTCAAATCTGATTTTGCCATCCTTCCTGAGTACTTTGTACTGCTTTGGAATCGTTTCAAAGGTGTCGCCCAATGGAAGAGATAATTCTTGATGAAGATAGTAGAGTTATTCACTGTAACAGTAGATCTTCAAGAGAATCTTCTCCATTGGGCCACAGCACACCCATCCTCCTTCCCCCTTACTGAGTTGTAAGCTGTCTGGATATTCCACTGCCTTGCAAGAGGTTTTCATAACTGCCTTATAAGTTTTCCACTCCCATCCTTTCCATGGTGCCTAGTACTGGCTTGATCTCCTGGGTCCTCATAGTAAGTGGCCCCTCCGGTGTCATCTCTGGCAGGGCACTGAGGAGCAATGGGGCCACCCACGATTACGTAAGAACCAACATTGCACACCTTTGTTGTGGCTCCCAGCAAGCAAAAGTTTTTGGATGGTCTTTACACTGACAGCTTACAGTTCCAAAAGTGTGTCCCAATTGGAGGAGATTGTCTCGAAGATCTACTGTTATTGTGCATAACTTTTTTTTAGTCTGTCCCCTATTGATACTGCATTGTCATCATTTTTAGAACTTTCTTTTTTTTTCCCCTCTCTTTTTTTGTATATACACATTTTTTGCCCCCTAATCACCCCTGGCATGTCCTCATCCATCTGGTCCCCTCAGTCCTGTCACTTGGCTTCTCCGGGACTTACCTTAGTTGCCGACGTCCTGGCTGCTGGACTGTGGTGGGGTGCCTAGTCACTGGTGTGGGATCTGCGAGGGCCCTGTGACAGGGTTGAATAAGTCCCTGTCCCATTTGTTATGCAGAAAGAGTTAAAAACAAGGATCTTTTCTATCCTCTCCATTTCTGTTTCTTATTTGTCTGATTGTGCAAACAAATTTTCTTGTGAGACCTAGGAACTGATCATTCTGACCATCTCACAATTCTCCTCATCTCTGCCTTCACTTGCGGTTTCTATTTTTTCTTCCCACTTGCTTATCTGTGGTTACAAAAATGTACAGTATGTGGATCTTTATGTAAAATTGGGTTCTCTGGTTTGAAAATACATATAGTTATATTGTTGAAATAATTTCAGTAAGCTATTTAGAATTTAGGTGCGTTAACCTTGAGATGCAGTTGGAGCTCCACAAGCTCATTTGCAGAGTTGTCAACAGGAGATCAGTTCTGGGAGACACTGTTTTATTTTGTTGCACCTGCAAGGAAAGAAATTGACAAAGTTTTGGGACATTGTGTGAAAACAGGATGTGTATCTTAACGAGCTCTAGATGTAGAAGTTAATTGCCAGGAAAAAACTACATTTACAGTATATATATTTATATATATATTGATATTGAGAGAGAGAGAGAGAGAGAGCACAATCTTTTATTAGAGAGAGAGATATTTAGAGATAACCTCAGAGAAGGACTTTGGTTTTGTTTGAACTGCCTGTATCTGAGCTATCCTGTGCAATTTTATTTTTTATTTTGTTGTTACTTTATAATAATAAAACGCTACTTGCAAATGTTATGACTTCTCCTGGTTTGCCTGTGATTCCTGACCTCTGCCTCACTGACAGGCCAGGACTTCATCCTGCAGCCAGAGGTTTTTTTTTCTCCATGGTTGGGTTCCCCAGGGCGAGGCAGATCAAGTCTACCTCAGCGGAGACATCCCAACAAACCTAAACATGGCAAATTTTTCCCGGCGTTCCCAGAACTGCACTGCCACCTGAACACCTCCAGGTGGTAGTATTGCAGCAGGTCCCGTTAACAACTCCCCGAGGAGGAGGTTGTTTTCTGGACGCTTGATCCTTCCTCCTGGTCAGCCCCCAAGCAACCTGCATCCATACCCAGTTAGCTGGTGTGCAGGAGGTAAGGTACCAGTGTCTCAGCCCTCCATGCCACTGGGCCGGTTTATTTTTAGAACTTTCTGATGTCACTGGCAATCAGGCTGTGGCTAACCACATAGCAGTCAAGTAGAGTTTGAGAGGCAGTGACATCCCAAGGTTCTAAAAATAGTGACAATGTAGTATCAGTATGGGGCAGAATTAATCATCAGTATCTCTGGACTGCTGCCAGTAACAGGAGCCCAATATTTCATTTAAAATGTGTTCATGGACTTTCAAATCTATGATAAGCAAGGTTCATAAAACTTTCCATTAGTTAGGACCCATTAGTAAAATGTGAACAAAACAGCTAAAGTATATTTTGTTTTCTGTATTGGCAGCTAATTTGCATAGGGTACCCAACTACAGTGCGGCATTCTGATTTTGCATGAAGTCCTGTTTCTATCCAGTTATACAGCTTGGAGGGACTCTAAAGTGCATGGAGATCCCGTACTTGGACTGTCCCAGTAGTATGGTGGCAACACCCTGCAGTACCACCAGGAAGACCCAGGTTTACAAGAGGGTTTACATGTTCCACCCTTGGACCAGTGTGGGGGTATAGGCATTTCATGGAGGTGATGCACTCCTCGCACAGGGAGGGAAAGTGCCATCCACTTGTTATTCATGAACCCTCTACTGTCTGATTAGGGAACAGTACTGGCATCAGCTGTGAAGGCCGCTGCTCACCCTCCCAATCCCCAAGTCACAGGAAGGGTGGGGTGCTTGATGTTGGGCTTGGGGAGCAGGGAGAAACTCAGGGGAGTGTGGACATTTGGCTGACAAAAAACAAAACCAAACAGGTTACACTTTAAGCAAGGTCATAGTCAGTGACAGCTGTATGTTGACCAGCTGTGTGAGTCATTGGAGAACTCCCCTATCCATTAAGAACACTTGCCTCTGACCTGTATAGCAGATAGCATGGCTTTGTGATATCATTTTGATAGTCTCTGCTCAGCCCACTGGTGCCCTGTTGTGTGCTGTTTCAGTAGGACATAGTGAGTGAAATAATGCAATTAAAATGCATTTAACTTTCAAAGTCTGATGACTGGCATGGCCTGAGGCCGGAGTCCTTAATATCCTCAGAGGCTGAAGGTGTCCAGGGTCTGCTGTGGTGATTGTAGTGGATTTTGAACCTCTCATCTTCTGGTTTTACAATTCTGTGCTTTATCCACTAGACTAAACTGCCTGTTAATATTTGTTAAAAATCTGTACTTATTCTAAAAGAAAGGCGTTAGATAATTGTGCCAGACACAATCTTTCCCTCAGGATGGTCAGAGTGTTATTACATACAACAGTGTGAGTTTTGCCTGGTGCTTCTTTTTTGATGAAAAAGATGCAAAATGTGTTACTGTGAGACCTTAACATCACTGTTCAATTTAAGTGGGCTTGTTTTTTAAGGGTCTGACAGACTGTGAAAAAAAATCTGACTGGGAAGAGCCGGCAGTGTTTGCCAGCTCTCTTGATAACTTGCAGACCTGTCTGCAGTCAGAAGTCTGCTGTAATTCCCAGTAACATGCTTAGTGATGATATAGGGAGGTTTATTATACTGCTTTTAATCATTAACAAACTGCTCTACATCCTCAGGGAAGCATACCAGTACTGTGTACACGTATAATGAGTTGTGCCAGGTTTAGCTACATTGTTAATGAGTCAGTATTATGTTTTGCCAGGTTTGTACAGAATCTAAATTAATTTCCACAACTGTGATCCAGTGCTTGAAAAGTTGTGCCTCTTATGACACAGTGCGAATGAAGAGAACATTAATATACAACATTTTGCATAAATACAGCAACATTGTACTTCTAATTAATCTTGATGGAGGAGATTCCGAACTACACAATTGCCACATCTATTCCTTTTTCTCTGTACTTAATTCCCCAAACCTCCCTCAGTCTACCATAAAGAGCACCAGTACAGCATTGATTGTAAAAAGGCACACTGCTTCTCACAACAGCAGCCAGCAAATCAAATAATTTTCAGGATGGCACGTTAGGAATGGATCATTTTGACTCCATCGAGCCAGCAGCCTGGTCACTTCCACTTCCTTATGTCTGACACCCTGCCACACGTGTTAATGTTCTGTGATTAAATAGTTCTAGGAATTAATGGGGGCCTTTTTTTCAAGTATGTTTTTTAATAATTTAAATGGCCATTTGTTTGAAATCAAAGCCACCGATGAACTAATAGGAGTCGTGTTAGGTTATTTATTTATTGAAATGTTTCACCAAAAAGGGCACACTAATCAGGTTGCTCACCTCCCAGTGCGTCCTGGGGAAGAAGGTAGCAGGGAATAACATAAACATATACAGATGTACATATCATACAGAGTAAAGGGAGTAGTACAGTCTACAGATATACATTATACAGGTAACAAATTGACAACAGTTTCTAACTACTGGGTTACAGACGTTGTGAACGTAATAAGTGCGTCAAATGTGAGATAGAAGAACTTCAATTAACATTTGATTGTCCAGAGAGGGGAACACACATTAAGCAGGTTAAAAAGTAGAAATGGGGAATAGAAGGTGAGGTAGAACGGGGGTGGAGGATGGGGGGGGTGAGGGGGAAGGTAATTGTGGAAGTGAGGTAAAGCAAGGAGTGTAATTTATTTGGTATTAGGATGAAAAGATGTGGTGTAAGAGATGCTGAAATTACTTGTTGGTACAGGTACAGTTTACTGAAAGGAAATTAAGTAGGGTGCAGGAGATGGAGAATGGTGAGGATGACAGACAGACCTGAGGAGGGAGTGCGATCCACAGTTTAGGGAAGCAGTAAGAGAAGGCCATCTGACCAACAGCAGTGGATCGTTGGGGGACCACCAGTAAGCGTGAGTCGAGGATCTGAGCAAATGTGCAGGAGGTGGGAGGGGGATAGTAGAGTGGTAAGATGGGGGGTGTACTAAACCAAAATTTGGACTCAGATTTAGCACAGTGGAGGTGACATCAATTTTCAAGTGAGGTGAAAGCCAGAGAGTGGTAGAAATCACAGTGATGGATGGTGGGGGGGTCAGAGGCGAAGTGACAGGAGGAGTTAAAAAGGGTGTCCAGTCTGTTTAGGGAAGACTTGGGAGCAGCACTGTAGACTACATCGCAGTAGTCGAAAATAGGTAGGATCATCTTCTGGACAAGTTCACACCTAGTCGGTAGCGGGAGGCAGCTAAGGTTCCTGAATAGGGTGCCAAGTTTAGGTCGCAGCTTTTTCAGGATGGCATTCACGTGTCCAGAGAATGTGCAGTGTCAGTCCAGCCATACCCCTAGGTACCTAAAGGAAGTAGAGTCCTCAAGGACTGTCCTATCAAGGGTTTCGAAGGTGGGCAGGGAGGGGATACGAGAGGGCCTCTGCCTAGTGCCAAAGGTCATTGAGACTGTCTTCTTGGCATTAAGGGAGAGATGGTGGGAGCTAAACCAGTGCTGAACATTACTGAAGTCAAGCTGAAGTCTGGTAGCTACATAAACCGGGGAGTGACCAGATGTGAAGATGATAGTGTCATCAGCATACATATGGCTAGAAGTCGAAGAGCAGATGGAGGGGAGGTCATTTAGGAATATAGAGAACAAAATGGGGCCCAATACAGAACCCTGTGGTACACCAGTGTTGATGGGGAGAGGGGTGGAAGTAGAGTCAGGTATTCTGACAGACTGTGTCCTGCCTACCAGGTAGGTGCAGAACCAGTTGGTGGCAGATTCGGACAGGCCTGCTGAGGAGAGGGAATTTAAAAGAAGGGTATGAGAGACTGTGTCAAAGACCTTCACTAGGTTGACAAAGATAGCAGAAGTGATGTGGCCACAGTCCATCCCTGAGAGAATGGAGTCAGTGAGCCTAATCAGGGAGATGGTGGTGGAGTGATTCTTCCTAAAGCCAGACTGGAATGGACTGAAGAAGTTTGAGACAGACAGGAAGGTGGAGAGTTGAGACAGAACCAAATGTTGTTGAAGTTTAGCAAGGGTAGGAAGGAGGGTTATAGGGCAATAGTTGGCCGGAGGGGAAGAGTCGCCACTTTTGGGTAGGGGCAGGACAGTGGCAGTGGCATGCTTCCAAACAGAAAGGATGGTCACAGTTATGAAGGAACAGTTAAGGAGGACAGAAAGCAGAGCTGAGATGGCAGGAGCAGTCAAATACAGAAGCATAGGGTCCAAGCCATCAGGCGAGCAGCCCTTGGAAGCATTAAGAGCAGATGAGGCTTGAAGGGTGTCAGCAGGAGAGATATTTAGGAAGGCAAAGGGGTTAGGAGTAGAAGGTAAGCAGGGTGTGGAGGGGGAGAATGTGTGCTGGGTAGGAGGTAAGACGAGTGGAGGTGCAGGAGGTAAAATATGAGTTAAACTCGGACGCTACACTAAGGTGGTCAGTTATTAGCAAGTTCTTTATTTTAAGGAGAGGGGTGGGGAGAAGAGGGAGTGAATGATCTTCCAGAATCTGGAGGGGGTATTTATGTTAGACTGGAAGGTAGAGGTAAAGTAATCGGCTTTTACTAGGTGGGTGACTTTCGTGCACCGGTTACGTTGGGTGCGGTATGTGTTATAATCTTTTGGTAGTTCTGTGGTTTTATGTAATTCCCATGCTTGGTCTCTGGCTCTTTGGTAGGCCAAGACCTCCGGGGTAATCTAAGGGAGGTGGTTCCCCTAACCCCGGAGTGACGTAAGGGGGCGTGTTTGTTCCGGGTATCCAGGAATTTATCATGGATAGGCATCATCAATGGAGTCTAAGGAGGTTATAGGATCCCAGTTAGTGTAGGCCAGGTCATGGAGGAGGGGAGCAAGGTTTAGGGATTTGTATGAGCGGAATTGCAGGGTTTTATAGCATGCCATGGATTTTGCGAACTAGGAAGGTCTTCTGGTAATAACTTAGGGCATCTGGGAGTAGCTCAGATTTAATGACCCTATGTGGGTGAGATGTGAATGCCCAATCAGTTAATGAGTGATTCCCTTTTTAAGGTTCAACCTGGTTGGTTCAAGAATGAGCTGGGTTAAATTATGAGTATTAATGTCAGTACGGACTTTATATAGCGAGGGGGCTAACCAGTTAAGGTTGAAGTCACCCATTAAGTATAGTTCGCCGGCCATGGTGAGGGAGACAGTAGTACTGATGAGGTCTGTGATGTCTGAGGAAGGGAGGTTGGGACGACAGAAGGCACCTGCGATATATATGGGAATGGAGAAAGGGAGGGAGAGCTTTAGGATGATAGCCTCGTAAGCTTTAGGGACTGCTGAGGAAAAAATGGTAGTAAACTGGATGGAAGAAGAAACATATATTCCTACACCTCCACCTCTACCAGTCCGGTCTTGTCTAGCGACAGCGTAGCCAGGGATGGAGAGAGAGAAGTGTTACCAATATTTTTATTAAGCCAAGTTTCTAATAGTACTATAATATCGGGGGGCAAGTGAGACCACATGGGGCTGTAGCAGGTCTGATTTGGGGAACAGACTACGGATGTTTAGGTGAAGAATTTTTAAACCATGTGGCAGGGCGAGAGAATTATTAGGGGTCTGGACAGCAGATGTGACTGCAGGTGGTGATGAGGGTATAGCGCACAGCCCAGGATTAGGGTTAATGTCACAAAAAGCAAAAACTGCTTGCTTTTATATGCATCTTTTTCTGCAGTAAAACGTTTTGCAAGTAAGTGGTGGATGGTGCTGAGTTTTTGCTTTTTGTTATGTTGTTTCTAACTGTTCATCACATCTACAGCTGAGCCGCTTCTTTTTGTTTTGCTTTAGGGTTAATGTCGCCAGAGGATAGTAGCAGGAGAGCGATGATTAGAAAGTGAATTATTTCATTTTTGAGCCAAGGGGTAGAATGTAGAGGGTGTCCTGCATGGAGGGGGGAGTAAGAGTGTGGTGGTTGGAATTTTATTAGATGTAGTATGGTGAAAATGGGAGGAATCGGTAGGAGTGAAGTGATGGGATGGATAGAGAAGTGGGTCCACGTTATGTGTTGAGTGGCGGCTTTGATTTCAAACAAATGGCACTCTAAAATATGAAGTAAATGTACTTAAAAAGAGAACTCTGTTGTTTCCTGTGGAGAATGCACCAGCAATCTCCAGACTATTTAATCATAGAAGTAATCATTTTTATTTATTTAGTAGTTTGGAAAGACCCTTGAGTGCAAACTCTTTTACAAAGGTTCCACATCAGAGTAGACAACAAGAACAGTATACAGTACAGTAGGGTGGTTACAATTACATGAGCAGTTGGCAAGTGAGCAGTAGGTACAAGAAAATCATACAACAAAAAGGAGCAGTTACAATTAGAATACAGCACTGCGGCTAATTGATAGCCCTAGGTAGAACCCCTAATAACTAACATAAGTCAAGCAGTAACAGTGCCAGAATAGTAGCAGGGGTTTGATACTGTATGAGAGAGAGAGAGAGTGAGAGTGGGGCAGTAGTGAAATAGAAGGAGAGAGAGAGGGGAAGCAGCTCCACAGGGTCTTGTCTTGAATGGGTTGGTTACGTGGGAGGTTAGGGTGGGGTGGGGCAAGGAAATACTGTAGAGAGAAACTGGAAATACTGCAGAGAGTGGACAGGCATAGCCAGGTTTTTTGTGCTAACAAGTGGTAGGTGAAAGGGTTGGGGGGTGGAGGGTGGATCATAGCTCGTCAGCGCACAAGGATGCGGTCTTAGACTCAGGCAGTGAAAAAGATCGGGCTGCTGACCCCTTGGAGCCAAACTAAGATGCCGTCTCTTTCTTACAGGCCATCCTGGAAAAATGATTTTATTAGCGTAAGGCTACAATACTTGTGTCATTTATAGGGATTTCTGGGTCCATTACAAATACTTATACATATGGGACACTGTCTCACTGGCTATGAAAAGTAAGAGTAAAAAAAAAAATCAGTCATATTGTTCAACTGAGCCCAGATGTGTAAAGCAGCAGCAATTTAAAACATTTATATTAGTGAGAAGGTTGTCCCCAAGGGAGAAAAAAAGGTGGGTAGGGTTGAAATAGAAAACTATGTGGCAGTTGTCCCAAACCCCTCATTCTGAAATGAACACTGGGAGTTTTAGGGTCAGTATATTGCAGTGTATCTTGCTGCCATTGGTAATGTTGTGAAGATTGTCAAGATTATTGCAACATTTGGTGTGTGTGAGTTGGCACTTGTGATATCCAAATATATAGACAGCAGAATGTAGTGCCAGTTGAGGTATTTTCTGTACAGCTTACCCCCACACATACATACACAGATGTGCATACCCATGATGGTTTTCACAGGGTAGGCTATAGAATGCACATGTATGCCTTGGAGAGCTTTATAAAAATGAACGATCTTCTTGTATTGTTTATGCATTCTACATACGGCCCTTCTTGCAAACTAGCTTTCTGTTATCCTGCCTCTCAGACCTGTTCCGTTAATGTAATGGTGTCTCATACATTGGTCTGCAGTGGACTGGAAGCCTGTTTGAAGGAGTGACTGCACTGAAATACATTGTCATGATCTTGTGTGTGGCTGGCAATTATTAGGCAGGCGGATTGTTCACTGTTGCTGAGCAAACAAACTGATGCTTAGTATGGTCCTACAAATCAGAAGCTGGAGTGGAGGCAAAGAATGTAGAAGAGATTACAAGACTGAAGTAATGAATGCAGTATGAGAAGGATTCCTTAGGCACCACTCAGTACCTTTGGTACTTTGATTAAATACTGGTAGCACATGGACTGTAGCATGGTGTAGAATTTACATGTATTTCAGACACTTCTATAACTACGGTTACCCTGCACAAGAATTTGCATACCCATGAGTCTTTGCTTTGGGTTTTAAGTTTTAAAATGCATGCATGTGGCTGGAAGAAATTTGCAAACACCAAACAAATGAAAAACTATCTGTTTTCTTGTATAATTTACTTTATAATGTTCTTCTTGCCAACTGTCTTTCTGTTATGTTGCATCTCAAGCATGTTACATGCACTGTAATGGGTGCCTCGTACATTGGTATGTAGTAGTCTGAATATTGTAGTGAAGGAGTAATTGCATTGTAATACATTGAGCTGCGTTCTTTTTTAAGCAAGTTATGACTGAATATGGTACTGCAGTTGAAGAGAAGGCATGGAGGGAAACCCTGAAGAACTTAAGGCAAAGTGTTTTTTATAAACTGTATCCCAAAGTGCTGTACAAGCAGTTAATTTTTACAGGCTAGCCTAGCTGAAATGCCATCTCTGGTTTCTTGTAGGGTCCTACTTCAACTTGGAACAGATTGATGCCTCTCAGTTCCATTGGTACATTGATTCAACTTCAGCTTGATTGGTGCTCTTTAACCTCTCTGAGCATGCCTAATAACTGCTACTGTTTGATTGTAATGTGCTTAAGGATATAACTTGTATGAAAGGTGTGATATAAAACCACATTCCATTCCTTACCATAGAAAGCAGTACTCAACCTTGTAGATGACTTGCAGGGTTTGAATGGTTACTTTCTTTTTTTTAACACTACCTTCGGAGATCTTACCAGCCAGGAATTCCTACAGTAATATGCCAGCGCTTTGTACCCTTCTAAGGAGTTGGCTTTTAAAACTGCCCTGGAGCCCAGAGTGTGACTAAACCAGGCCAGCGTGTTATTGCCTCATCCCCAGTTGCCCCCTGGACAATGCCCTTCCTCCAGTGCCATGCCAACTTTTTTCCCCTCCTTATCCAGCTGGCAGCACTGAGGATAGTAGGCACCCATTATTTATGTGTATGAAAATTGGTGCCAACCATACAGTCTTTGCAGGCAATTACTTAAAGGGGAACAGACAGTACAAAGGACCTCACGCTCAAGTGTAGGGCTGGTCCCATTGTACACTCTGTGGACACAAACATTTTGGTTTATTTACTGTTTACTGCAGTACAGTAGATATCATCAAACTAGTTTTGCTTAGTTGTAGGCTGGCATCTTCTTTTACTACAAATCCCAAAATCCCCTGCAGTTGATATCAGAGCAATAGGCAACAGTGGGAAATTCAATAGCCTGCAGTGCATGTTAGGGCATTCATAATCTCTGACCAGATGTTTTCCTGGACTGCTTTCCCCCAGGGGTTGAGTACTGTCCTCTGTGACTGTACATAGCCCATGGAGGACAGTGGGACCACCAAAACCAAAAAAAAAGATAAGAGCTTACATAAACTCTAACATGCACTGCAGGCTGTTGAAGCTTCTAACTGCTGCCTACTTCTCTGATGTCATCTGTAGGGAATTCTGGGATTCGTAGTAATAGAAGGTGTCAGTCTACAACTAACCAAAATTAATCTGATACAGTCTGTTATACTACAGTACACAGTAAGTAAACCAAAATGTTTTTGTATGTAAACCAGTCCTACACATGAGTGTGGGGGCCCATTGATGGTGTGTATTCCCCTTTAAATACTGGTTATCTTCAACAGCTAATAATTTTAACTGGTATAGCGTATCAAAAAAACACAATTTTATCAACTGCTACACAAAATGGTTTATTTGTAGCACGCAGTCACTTGCTGACACATCTGAGTTTACACAAAGGGGCTGTATAGCTGCTTTACACAAGGTTACCTGCAAATGCTGCACACGTTTTTCCTACTACTACTCAGATTAAGTTTTGAAATGCTGCAGTTGCTGCACAAACATTTTTTAATAAAATCTTCCCAGATCTTCAGTGGAGCTGGACCTGATGAAGATACATAACAGCCACTAATCTGCAGAGTGCCAGGCCTTCCTCTGATCTGCTCAGAAAATCGCCAACCGTACTGTCTTTGTATGCAATCAATCACGTAAAGTCTAGCCATTGTTTGAAAATTGATGACCACAATTATCCTGAAGTGAGGGGAGATGCCCTCGAAATAAAAATAAAGCAATGTGTTATCCTTCCCACTGGAAGCCTACCAAGTTTTGTTTTCTCCCCGTGGTTCCACCCTTTAAGCACACTGGAATTTCACAGTACTGACATGCCAGATGCACCATGTATATGCATCATCTTCTTCCACTGCAAGCCCTGCTGTACAGTCACCTGTTGCCACCCAGGTGGCAGTGTCATATTGGGGATCTGCATCTTACCTTTCCTGGGATGCTTAATCCTCCTGTTTCCAAGTCTCAGGATGTGAACTGGGTGGTAGATGGTACCTATCACCAACTCACCATTAGGCCATCCTTTTGGGATTTCCCATTCTTAATGTCCTGCAATATAATACAGTTGTTGACATTTGGAGGAAAACAAGTTTCTAAAATATGCAGTTTTCCTGCTTTTTATATAACGCTACAATACTGGCTCCCTTTCTGTGGTCTAGCATCCCTCCTTCCATCTATTCCTCCTCCTCCACTGTCCTGAAAACTCTTCTTCATGGACACACTACTCATGTCTACACCAGCAGCTAACTTTCCCTTTGTGCCCTCCTTTTTTTCTCTCCCCCCATACCACATCTCACCACCAGGTACCTGCCCCTCACCCCTTTTTCATTTCCCTTCCCAGCTCCCACTTCCCATTCTGTCCCCCCACCACTTTCCCTAATACCTTTGATGAAGCCACCCTCCCCTGCATGAGGTTGCTTCCTTAGGTTCCTGTTTTATTTGGCATTACAAGATATTTCATCAGAATGCATATTTGTAGTGGGCCGCCAGGGGTCATGCTGAGGGAGAGGATCGAGTGTCAGAGGACAGCTCTCCTCTCCCAGGGAGGGGTGGGGATGGAGTCCACTGCTTGCCTGTCCTCTAGCGGTGGCTGGGGGATGGAGCAACTGACCCAGATGAAGGGGGGGTTAATGTGGGGCAGATGCCCGGTGTGCCGCATGTATTAGCATGCACGACTCGGCCACTGAAGAAAAGCAAGGGAAATATCCCGACCAGCGAGATGATGCTGGCCCCTTGCAGGCACCGCACCTGGCTAGCTGGCATCTCGTTAGAGGTCCAGAGGTGAGTCCAGTGGATGCCGGGGTGATGGGGCTGGAGGGCCCGGTGGAAGGGGCCAGTCGGGAGGGGGAGAAACATATAAGGGAAGAAAAGAATGCATATTTGTACTGTTGTCGATTTATCATATGCTTCGTAAATATGTGCCTTCAGTAGATGTCTTATCTGTTTACTACAGTATATATCCAACTGCTTTTACCTCATGTTGCACCTGGAAACAGGTTGATTTCAGCTCAGTGTGCCCTCTTTTGAAATAAATCAATAAATACTTAGCATTTCAACATAGAATCAAGGATTTTTAAGTAAAAGAGGTAGCCATTTGGCCTTTCATGCCTGTGCCCAAGTCAGCTCCCTCTCTAAGGCCAGCCTAGTGGTTCTGAGGGTTGAGAGGCTGGATGCCACACCGTGCAGCATGCTAGCAATCTATAAGTTTGGGAACGAGCTCGAGCCGCCGGGGGTCAGCAGGGGTGGAGAAGGTTTGAATGTCCTACAACAGCTCACCTTCATCGTGGGAGGAAGGGTTGAAGGTCTCAGCAACAGTATGCTTGAGCCATATGCCTTCCACTTAATGGGAGGTGGGCCATGGCAGATGTCAGCGTGGCGTGTGTGGGTACATTTGAGCCTCCCTGGATGTCATTGCATGTCCGCACTCGCCGTTGAAGGGGGGAGGCTGTCAGCCAAGAACAAGGAAAACACCCCGATCTCTGGAATTACGACATGCCACGGCCCCACGTCCACTGTCAGGTCCAGCCCTCCAGGGTCCCGATCGTCTGGCCCTCATCTTGTCTGCATTGAAGTTAGATTTAAAGAGCGCCATGGTAGTGGATGTGGCCCCGCCCTGGGGCGTACAAGCCAGGGGTCTCATGCAGGTAAGGTGTGCGGGACTGGAGCTCCAGGAAGGGGCCTGGGGTGGGGGTTCAGGCCAGGTGGGAGAGAGACTAGTGACATCTGAGGGAGATTTCCGAGACTGGCGACTGGAGGAAAAAAGAGCTGGAAAAAAAAGTCCTCTCCTTCTCAGGGGCATAATAAAAAATGTCCTATGACACAGAAACCACTAGTATATTTTAATTACCGTACTGCTAAATTCTTGCACTTTTTAAAATGTCAGTTTGTTGTTGATTTGAGCTACCTGCCACAATAACATGTAGTACCGATATTCTGAGTTTTGCTGACTTTGATCAGTATGTATGACACTGATTGCAGGCCCTGTTTGCCCTACACCACATTGTGACTACAAGCATATCTAGAAGACTGCATGTGTGTTGTTTTGGTGTTGTTTTTTTAGTATATCTGTACATCAGCAATGACCCAAAGACAATGCATAAACGTAAAGTGCCATCATCACATTTTGAAAACTGAAAGGGCCTTGATTAGGCTAGAGAATTTTTACTAAATGTTGGATTCAGACTGTTTATCTATACAGCACCTGTCCTACACAAAAATCCCAAGTGCTTTACAAGCACTATGTTGGGTACTGATAGTGAAATGACTGTAGGCAGGCCAGCCAGACAGCTGTTTTGCACCAGCAGCATCCCAGAAGCAACCATGAACAGCTCCAGAACATGTTTAAGTGTCAGTGACTCAGTAGGTACCGCACTCACCTCTGAGGCCGGGAGATCAGAGGTCTGTGGGTTCAGTTCCCACATCTGGCACTTGGGTTAATATCCCAGTACTGACACTGTAGTGCAGCATGTGAGGGGTGCTGCACTTCTGAGGTGCTGTCTTCCGGATGAGACATTAAACCGAGGTCCCATCTGCCTGGATTGGTGGTAGTTCAGGTGGATGTTAAAGATCCCATGGCACTTACCGAAAAGAGTAGGGAAATTTCCCCGGTGTCCTGACCAAATTTCCCTCAGTCACTAAAAATACCACCAACAGCTTAATCTGGTTCAAGATCAGTTGGCATTCATCTGTGTCCCCCTCCCCCGGGTTGTGCCTGAAAATAGGCAGGATTTGTCTAGTGCACTTACCTGGTCAACAAAAACTAAAATAAATAAAATGTTCCTTTAAAAGGAGGAATGTTTGCCAGAACATCAAGATCATCCTGTATTTTTCTTGACAATCTTCATTAACTTACACATGGACACCACCAGAAATGGGCAGAAAGGACCTTATTTTAACATATCTTTCAAAGTATGATTCCTCCACCAAATGTAGCACCCCTAGTACTACACTGGGTATGCATGCATGCCTTGATGTACAGTGTGCGTGTCTCAGGAGGGGCATAAAATGTTCTTATGTTTGTTTTGTTTAGAAAAACTGTTTTCAGACGAAGGTACCGTAGTTCAGTAAATAGTCAATCAATCAAATCTTTATTTATCCAGGCGAACATCGTTGAACAGAGCTCATTTGCAAGATGGACCTGGTTAGGTCAAGATCAATTACGTAAAAATACAGTACAATGCAAGGAACAAAACACAATGAAGGAACCGGTTATACAGGCATAAAGAATACCAACACATGGATATGTGAAATAGGCATGACCCATTTACCCAGATTCACATATTTACATATAAATATGGAAATTGGGGGAATATAAATTTGGGCATAGAGAGAGAGATTAGGTGGTGACTAATGTATAAAGTATAGGGGGATTGTCAGAGGTGGAGGAAATAGGCAGTGAGTGGTCTGGGCAGATGAAGGAGGTGATACTTGGAGAGAGAGAGAGGGGAGGATGCTACTAAGCAGGGAGGGTGACAAAATAGGCAGTTAATGATCAGGGCAGGTAAATGGTTGGCAGGGCTTACAGAGAGAGAGGGGGAGGGAGGGATGCAAGCAGGGAGGGAGGGTGGAAATAGGGTGAGAATGAGTAGGGAATGTGAAAGGAGGAACGATAGGGCACTAAATGCTGACATGGGTAAAAAGGTGAGAAGTAAAGCAGGAGTGCAGGACATGGAATTGGCAGAGGTAGTCGGTGGAAGGGACAGGCTCGGAGATGAAGGAGAGGAAGAGGACATTCCCTACTGCTGTCAATGACAGTGGCATTTTTCCTCGATAAGCCTAGAGTAGACGGACTCAAAGGATGTAATGGATATAGGTATACTCAGTTTCAGTATTTTCTGCAACTTTTTCCATAGGGAGGGCAACACAAAACTAATGGCTGCTCTTCCAAAGTGAGAATTGACTTTGGGCACTTTGAGCATGATAGCTTCTTAGGGCATATTTACTCAAGGTAACTTGTGTGAAGCAGTCCGAGACATACTGTGGTAATTTCTTGGAAATAGCTCTGAAGATCCATAGTGCTGCATTTCTATCCCTTCTGAACTGAAGCGAGGTCCATCCAACTGCTGCATAAAAGGAGCAATGGTGGGTGTTGAATGGGAGTCCTGTGATGTATCTCAAGGCCCTGTGGTAGAGTGTATCCAATTTTCCCAGGTATGAGATGGGGCAACGACTGTATAAGAAATCGGCATAGTCGATTACTGAAAGAAATGTGGCCTGGACCAGCTTAAGCTTAGCATCACTTAGTAACCCAACATAACTCATAGGGACGACAAGTAAAACTGATGAAATTGTGGAATTGGCAGCTTGCCATAGTTGCATTGAAAATGTCAAATTGTGGTGAAAGGTTTTTTGTTTGTTTGTTTTGCAATTTAGCACCATTTACCCCATTACTGCAGTAAAAAGTGTTGCATTAGATGAGAGAGGTGGAGCCAGTAGCTGCTGTAATCACATACATTGTGCTTGAGCTGTGCCACCTTCAGGACAATTTATTTGGGCTCCGAAGACTGATCGCTCAATGAGCTTTACCTGCTTCACAACTGGAAGAAGTTTGGTAAAGTTACCTTACATCACGAGCTGCCAGAAACAGTCAATATCGGGAGACCCCACAAAGCAGAAAGGCCCTGGAGCCTCAGAGCATGGAAACAGTGCTGTGCAGCAACAAGAAGCAGTTAGACAGTACAAGTGAGACAACTTTGCAAATGGTTCTAGACACAGTGAAAGCACTTAATAAGAGGGGAGAAACTCTAGACAAAAAGGTAGACTCATTAGAGATACCGGATGATTAAGGGTCCCTCCTGTGCACAGGCATAATTATGGCAGCAGCTTGCTCACCTTGCTGTATCACCGCCCACAGCTACTGCTGCTGCTGCGCCCACTGCCGTGGTGTCACCAGAAACAAACAAAAAAAAAAACAGCCGGCCGTAATATAACATACAGAAATGCAAAAAAAAATATGCAAAAGCATACGGAGGTGTGCAAACAAATTAAATACAGATGCAAAAGAAATAAAAATTAGCCTTTAGCGTTCGGAGGTGTGAGCCCCAATTACAAATACTCTTACTGATGTATCTTGAAGTCAGTTTCGCAGCGAGTGATACCAGCCAGCGAGAGACTGAAACTGCATGCTTTTTCTACAGAACTAAGAATATACAAAAAAAGTATAGTAAAAGGTAGAGTAGTGAAATAATTATTGCAGAATATAATGACCTCTGAGGACCTGGGTGTAGGGGGGGTGGAGCGCCTCCACATAAGAAAGCTGCATACATCATAAAACAGCATAAAAAAACCTAGACACAAACAGTAGTGAAATAAGTATTGATGAAATATTAATGACCACAGAATTACCTCTGAGGACCCGGTGGGGGTGTGGGGGCGGAGCACCTCCACATAAGAAAGCTGCATAAATCATAACTACAAACTAGTAGTGCACTAAAAAACAGCTCATTTTGCAGAAACGAAATTATTTAGTTAGTCCGTTCAGAAACTGTGCAAAACGCCCCCAGGCTTCATTCAGAAATTGTACAAACTTATGTATTTCTTTAGTATTGTCATTGTGTAGTCTCTCATTTACCATTGCATTGCTAAAATAGTTGCGTTATGAACAATATGTGGTATCTATTTCTTGTATTTCTACTATACTGTTGTATTTCTATGAGTGCAATAAATACTGTTTAGTTAACATGTCGTGGCAGGGTGTGTCCTTAAAGTCTGCTGTCGGAAAAGGGGCGTGTGCAAAATGACGGTGAAATCAGTCAATACCGTAGCGCACCGAGTTTTCACATTCGCGCACGAGGGACCCTTAATCATCCGGTATCGCCGACTCATTTAACACTGGGAAAATGTGCTGACAAGCACTACCTAGGTTGCTGCTGCATGGAAGGCCCCAAGGGGGTACCAGGGCTGCTGCAAGAGAACAAGCTATAGGCCCTTTTACACACAGTGGTCTGTAACGGAATGACCGGTACAGACTCACTGTAACGTTACCTGTTTCTGCGTGTACAGTCAATCCATGCCGCAACATAGTGAGCACTTGCTTAGAACGAGTTCAGTGTTTTTCTTGGTTCGCGGGCTTCTGTGGCATTGTAACCTGGCATGTAATCATGCCATGTCTGTCATTTCGGCACACTACTCTATTTTTACCACAGATATCCTGCCTATTAGTGGAAAATGGCCCTAGTGGTCACTTTCCTCCATTCCACAACCCTGCTGCCCTACCAGAATCCTTCTAATGTGCCAGTCCCATGAAGTTCTGACCCCACACACACTGATTCAGAGCATACAGCTTCCTCTGCAAGCTTGTCCCATTTTCCTTCTGCTTCCGTAAATAAGTACTTCCTGTTTTCTTTTCTGAACCTTCCACCCTCCAGCTTCATGGAGTTCCCCTGGTGCCCATATTCCCAGTTATTCTGAACAACTCCTACAATCTATTCTGTTTAACCCACAGAGGTACTTGAACATCTCTGTGATGTCCATGTACTCTCTTCTGTCCTCTAACGTGTACATATTGTGGTTCTCCAGCTGCTCCCCTTATGGCTTCTCCACTGTCCCTGGATCATTTTGATTGCACTCTTCTGCACCACCTCCAACCTCTCTTTGCCCTTCAAATATGGCCCAAAACTCCACATGGTAGTCCAAGTGTGGTTGAACAAGGGATCGGTACAGGGGCAGAATCTCCTCCCTTCCTCTGTTAATCCTGCTATTATGCATCCTGGCATACTGTTTGCTTTTCCCACAACCCCTGTACACTTTGCCAGTACTTTCAGGTTCTCCATTAACACCTCCAGTTCCCTTTCTGTGGTTCTTCTTTCCGCCATTACCCTGCTCATCCTGTATCCTGTTTTTTTTTTTTTTTTTCTTTGTTGTTTGTTTTTGCCACTAGGTGCAATACCTTGCACTTTCTGGCATTACATTTCAGCTGCCGCACCACTGGCAATCTCTCTCATCACTCCACATCCTCTTTCATGGCTGTTATCCCCTCTTTGCTGTCTTCCATTCACAGATATTGGTAGTGTGTGTTAAGAAACATACTTTCCCCTGGACCCCTCCCCTGGGGCCCATATAAGTGTGTGAAAGAATACCAGTCCCAAACTTCCGTTGTGACCTCCCTAAACTCTAAATGCTTCCTCTTTAGGACTAACCTTTGCATCCTCACAGTCTGCCAATTTCTCTTTCACCCAGTTATTTCATCTCCCATCCCTGGTTGCCCATTTCCGTAAACAGCCATCCATGTGGGACAAAGGCCTTGTTGAAGCCTTGACACATGACATCTGCTGCCTAAACTTATCCACGGCCTTTGTCATCCAATCAAAAAATTCAGTTGTCTGCCAAGAACCCCCCCCCCCCCCAGTTCATAAAACCTATACTGCCTGGTGTCGTGCAGACCATTTGCCTACAAGAACCATATCAGCATCTCCTTTATTTACCGATTCCAGTAACTTTCCCACTATAGAAGTTGGACTAACCAGTCAGTAATTACCTGGTTCATGCCACCCGCCACTTTTGTGCATGGGGATCACATCTGCTTTCCTCCAGTCCCCCAGCACCGCACCAGTTTGTAAAGTGCAGTTGAAGAGCTCTTCCAGTGGTTCTGCTAGGAACTGTTTCATTTCCCTCAACACTGAAAGATATATCCCATCTGGACCCATTGAGATATCCACTTTCTGTGACTTTAAGCCCTTTAACAACCTCTCCTCTCCTCCATGAAAGATCCACATTGGCACTCGCTAATGACCCTCTTTTGGCTTTAATGCTGCTTTCTAGTAGTGGGACACTGTCTTCCAGTGTGAACTCTGAACAGAAATATTCATTCAGTAAGTTCACCTTCCCCTTCTCATCCTCCACCTCCTCCTTCTCCTTCCTGTTCCTGACTAGCCCTTCCATAGTTATGCGCTACTCTCATATGTATCCAAAAAAGTAGTCACCTTTTTTAATCCCCTCTGCTTGTTCTGATGGCCACCCTCAACCTTTCTTGATAATTCCTCCTGTCCTCTTTTGTTTGACCTGTTTTGTGACTGATGAAAGCCCTTCTTTTTTCCCTCACTGCTTCTGCTACCCCCTTGAAGAACCACAGTGGTTTCCTCCCCATCTTGTCCTTTCCCACTATCCTTGTGCAGAGACCTGTTATCTCCAGTACTCCCTCCTTTGTCGAGTCCCATTTGTTAACCATGCCTACTACTACTTTCAAATCCTGCTTTAGTTTCCTTAAGGAATCTGGAAAATCAGGCACTCAGGGAGAACATTGGTTGTATGGACTTAAGGAGCTGCATGTTCAAAAAAGTGCATATAGCAAACAAGCAACAGCGGTGTCACAAAAAGTGCAGTAAAACAAAAGTGCAGTGCAGTACTTTACCATTCAGTCAGTATACTGCCCAAACACCCTATCCCTAGCGCTTTTCTCAGGGTGCAGGGGATGGAGTCTGTTAGTATAACCTTTCATTTAAGTACTACCTGCTTAAAGGTGTACATCACATTTCTTGTTCCTATATCTTAAATATAGTATAACATTTAGAAGCCACATTCACTCAAAAAACAGTTAGGTACTTTATCCATGAAGCAAGAAAGTACTATAGAGAAATAGCAGATAAGATACAATGTTAAAAAAAATGTATGTGATTTAAAATCAATACAGAAAAGACAGCAAGAAGTCATCTATAATTAAAAAATGACTTACTGTAGCACTTCCGAGAGCTGACACCATAATATGCCAGCATTATGGCTTTCTTTCTAAACATTCCATGATTTTTATCCAATCCATCTTTTCTACAAGAAAAGAAAAAAACAGAAAAAACATCACTAAGGACAATTCAAACAATTTTTTATCACCATGAATGCAGTGTGCATATGCATCAAATTGTATTTATGACCCTAGTTACAAGAATTAGGTCGATATCCACTATCCTATACACCCGAGAATACTAACACCTGTAAAGACAACTGCATAACCAGTTAGCAGTTTCAAAACATTGCACAAAGTGTGTTACACTAATAATATCTAAACACTTATTTTTTCTTCTTAATTTTGTAATATGTTTATGTACATCAGCATCCAAATATGATACAATACTGCATTGCAACTTTACTTAGTGGTCAAAATACTCAGTCAGACACTGTTAGATTCATACTACTTAACCAACTGGCTCCCGCCACAGGACAGAATTAAATACCAAACTTGCTTCCTTGGAAAAAAGGCCCAATTGGGTCTCACTCTCACTGTACTACAGAACCTACTGCAGCCTTCCCCTTCCCCCTACCCCACTAGGGCCATGTCTGGAAACACCCTCAAAGTCCTGTTCCGTAAGACTGGACTGGCGGCACTCTCCTTCACTGTTAGGGCCTCTGTGTGGCTTAATGAACTCCTTGATTCACTTGCAGACCTTAGCAGAACTGGCCAGTTTAAGAGACTGTTCAAAGAATACCTTAACCCTAAGATCATCTGTAACTGCCTCTGAACTCTCCCCACTTTTGTACCAGACAATACTCTCTTGAGTTGTCTACCAGCACCAAATTTTTTGTTTGTATAGTCCAAAAATGTAGACAAATTCTGGGCAACCGAACCAGGAGACAATAGGACACCTGTGGACCTTAGGGAGAACGTACATCGTGGGTGTTACAGGGAAGTCTGGATTGCTTTGTAAACCCACATAATGGGTGGGCTATGAAGGTACATCAGTTTATTGAATGCACCACACCCTTTGTGGTATGTGCCATGTGGTTTGGGTGTTGATTGCTGGACATAGGTGGCCCATCAGGCCTCTGAAAGTGCGTATCCAGGAGCATATTAGAGCCATCCAGAACCAGTGGCACTATAACAAATGCCCTGGCTGCACACATTTGTGGCAAATATGCTTCAAACCCAGATGCAGACAAGTTTATGAGGATTGAGCTTGTGATGCCTTTAAAAAGAGGCTGCAACAGAACTAGAATTCTGTTGCAAAAGCAAAACCAAATGGATGGTCAGTCTCAGTAAAGTACAACCCTATGGTCTGAATAACATAGTCGATATTGGGCCATATCTGTAAATTGCAAATTGGCAAGAAATTTGGTTTTGGTAGCCATTTAGGACTCTGACTCCCCCTAAAAAGCCCACGGTGGCTAGAGCAGTGGACAGCAACTGGCACAGACCCTCCTCTCACTGCCTTGGACGGTCATCTTCTGAATGACTAGGACAGAGTGCGTGAATGCTGTAGAAACACAGTATGCAGGCACTTGATCTATGCCATTCAGATTGTGGCTGGCCAGGGTTGTGAGAGGAGGATCTGTACACTTGTCCGTTGCTCTGTCCACTGCATCCATGGGCTTTTTAAGGTGAGCAGGTTTCAGATGGGGTGGGATGGTTGTGGTACTGAGTGGGTGTATTGGGCTGGGGAGGGGGATATCATTTTCTAACAGAAATTGGAGTGGGAGGGGGTGCTACTGGACTTCCAGGCTAATTTCTTTTCACAGGAGGGATTAGGGTGGGAGGGGGTTGCTGTGGGAGTACCAGGGTAATTTCGTTTTACAGTGGGGATTAGGGCTGCCGGAGAGTACCACTTGACTACCGGGGTAATTTCTTTTTACAGTGCGGATTAGGACTGCCGGAGAGTACCACTTGACTACCAGGGTAATTTCTTTTTACAGTGGGGATTAGGGCTGCCGGAGAGTACCACTTGACTACCGGGGTAACTTCTTTTCCCAGTGGGGATTGGGGTGGGAAGGGGTATTACCGGGCTCTCAGGGTAATTTCAGTTCACAACTGGGATCGAGTTGGTGGGGGTGGGGGGTAACCACTAGACTGCCAGGACTTTATACATTAACGTATGGGGATTATGTGAGGGTATTGGCAACAGCTGAAGCTCTACACAGTGCCTCTACATATACATTAAGCACGGAGGCATTGCAGAGAGCTACTAATCGCCACCTAGTTGTGCGTGACTGGATCCTTAGTGCCTCACGTGCCGTCTGTGTTCATTAGCATGCTGGCATCTTAGGCACCCTTCAGAATGCATTATTCTTCATTGCTCCTGTGCATCTGTTGCCAATATGGGGCTGTGGTGCAGTGCACATATGCACTTTATGCGACACTACCACAGCCTGATATCCGTACTGGAAGTGCACGCTGGACAGGGCATGCTTCCATATGACTATGTCTTGCAAACAGCTGCACACTATTTTGGGCTTAGCATTACCTTTTGCATGGCGCAAATGACTGCATCTGAATGTGTAGGCCACTACCTCTAGTGCATGTTTATTGTAACTTTTGTGTGTTCAGTTAGTGTGATGGGAAACGTAAAATTTTGAGAGAGTTTTTAAAAAGCAAAAGATAGTGTTGAAACATATAATTTGATGGCAGATAAGGACCGCTAGGCCCACCTAGTCTGCCCATTTCCCTACCTAATGGATAAGCAGCAGAGCCTAGTTAACCAACAGCCTACTTCCTCCTACCCCCCACTAGAATTGCCTTATGTCTGTCCCATGCATTCTTGAATTCCCCCATTGTTTTTGACTCCACAACCTCCTCAGGAAGACTGTTCCATGCATCCGCAAACCTCTGAAAAAATACTTCCTCATATTACCTCTGAGCCATCCCCCCATCTTCAAATTGTGACCCTCGTTCTTTCACATCTCTTTTCTGAAAGATGCTACCTCTTGACTTTGTTGATTCCCTTGAGGTACTTGAAAGATTCTATCATGTCCCCCATCTCCCTCCTTTCCTCGAGGGAATACATATTAAGCTCCTTTAGTCTCTCTTCGTCTGTCTTCTGGTGCAGACCCTGCACCATTTTAGTTGCCCTCCTCTGGACAGCCTCCACCTTGTCTATGTCAGCTGCACTGTTTTCATTCTGTCAGTAAAGGCGCTACAGTTTGTTTCCATTGCAGTTGGTTATATACGTAATTGTTGAAGGTATTTGCACTGAATATGGAAGTTCAGTTTCTCTGCGATCTGTTATCAGCTGTTGCTTTGCTGTGAACAGCATTGCAGTACAAATGTAAACTAGTGAATGTGTGCTGTCACCACCATTAATTTATGGGTAGTTGACAAGCTGCCAGTATGACGTTCTGGGTTGGTAGCTCGTATTACCGCCCTCCCTGGGCTGTGTTTCATGTGTACCTAATAGTAGCAGCCACCACATTCCTACAATCCAGAAAGATAATTTAGATAATGATGTCATGTTGCTAAGGTTAGTGTCAAGTCCCTAGGAACACAGGAGCAGGTGTTGATACAGTAGAACCCTATCTAGGCTGGTCTTTATCTCCTGGTTTTTATTAGTGATTTTGTAATTGGTCATTTTTCTATTATATGCTGCTCAGAACAGTTAAGGCATGAAGCTGTTAATCTGTAGGATATATCATCATCTGATGTAGTCTTGCCATTTTAGGGATACATAATCTGCAGCACTGTTCCAAAATCCAGATAACCTCTTCCAACATTTATGTCAGAGCTGGATTCGAAGTTGTCCTCCAAATAATAGCCTGTGGCTTTCCTAGGAGCCTGAGTCATGTCTTTGTGACATTTCTGGGTATTTTTGATTTCTATATTTTTTTGTTTTGTTTGTTTTTCCTTGTTTTTAGGTGACGGGTTTAGCAGTTATGTAACCAATTCTGTATTAGTTATTCAAAATGTAACAGAGCAGAAACCCTTAAAAAGATCACAGCATTTAAACTCCAGTATACCAGGGTGAGTTCTGTATTTTCTTAGGATGCTGCTGTTTTTGTCCTGTGCCTTTTTGATGAGTTTGATTTTCAACCCCAGTTAACTCCCTTCCAGGTAATGCCCCCCCCCCCTGCATTTTACTAGCACTTTAACATTTTGTTATTATTTACTCAAGCACCTCTTATTTCACAATGAATGTGGTCGACAGTTGAAAGTGTGGTGGAGTGCAATTGGGCAGAGCGGTGGAAACAAAGTGATGCAGACTGGAGGCGCGCTAGTTAGGAGAGCGTTGCAAGGGGTGACACTGAACTGAGCTCAGGCCTCTGTTTTGGCAAAAGAAACAGCTGATTTTAATAAAGTTTTTATTCATTTACTGAGCTGGCGGAGCCTGGGCCAGGCAGGGGCAAGTGATAGTAAAGCCATCACAAGTGTGTCGCGTTGAGCAGTAAGCACATGTCTGTGCTAGTGCTACCAGTTTTACAAAGAAACAAGTGTTTTGTGTGTGGTGAGGGGGGACTAAAAAATGCCACATTTTGTGCCAGTTTCATTTAGGGACTGCAGTTATGTTGGGGGGACGGTTAGTCACTAGCTAAAACAGAAAAAAGTGGCTGCTTTTGACTAGAAAATTATTTTGGAGGCGCACCGATTACTTAGTGCTGAGGCAGGTTGGCGTGAGGCCTGTTACTTCCTGGTTTGTTGTGACACATAAATGTACCTCTAGGTAAAGGGCTTAGCCAATCAGAAAGAGGGGAATTTTGAACCCATTTTCTAAAAGGAATTATAGTGCGTTCTGTTCCCTTTTGTTCTGTCTAACCAGACATGGGCAGACACTGTCTAGCTAGAGCAACACATGTAAATGGTAGGCTCACACTGAGCGAAAGTCTCTCAGCAGGCCTTTTGACCAGGTGGGGGTAGTTTTGCTCTTTGTTTTTATCATGTCCAGCCTGTTCCCTGTAGAGCAACAAATAGGTTAAATACAAAAAATGCACACATAGCAGATAATCCAAAACAGAAATCTTAAGTCTTCCTTACATTTCATGAGACAAAAGGATGTAACGTTATGGATGTGCTGGACAGGAATTAAAAATGTTTGAGTTGCAATTTGATATTAAAAAACATTTATGCTGGGTCCAGTGTAGTCTCTGAGATTTTAGTCCAGCTGTGAAGCTTTGCTTTCCAGAGTTTCAGAATTAACAGGTTTGCTCATAAAATAAAAACATTGAGGGAGTTGCATATTATCTCAGATGTGTGTTGGCGCTGCGAAACAAAAAATGTTGCTATTATATCTTGTGACACATGTGAGAAAACCTCTCTAACATCATGAATTCTGAGTGTTGGACGTTTTTATTTGAGATTATAATTAATGATGGTAGTGTAAGATAACATATGTCAGTTCTGTAATTGATGTGCCTGAAGTATCCTTTGCTACTGTATGTTTTTCTTACTGTTGCTAGTACAGAATATGTTAGCAACGGATAATTATCACCTATGAGATCATCACTTCTGGTAGCTATGAACAGGGGAAAGCTCTTTAACTGTCTCAGTGTAGCATCACAGTTTCATTTAACTATTTCAGAAATCAATCTAGCTTATAATTTTCAGTTTGTATTGTAGACACCTAACAATATCATAATAGGTGCTTTTTAAATTTATTCTTTTTCCCTCTTTTCTCCCCTTGCCCCCTACAGCCTCCCCCTTATCTGCTCCCTTGAAATTCCATGTCCGTATAGCTGTGCTTTTGCCATCTTCTCTCACCAACTGCAGCTTGCTTCTGCCCCATCCCCATTATGTGGTCCTTCAGGGTAGGCCTGACACCCAGAGGGAAAGGATCCAGCAGTGTCAGGTAGCCAGGGTCAGGACACAAGCAGCAGACAACGCATGATATCAACTCAGGGCTGGGCATCAGCTGCTCCCTTCGTCAGGCATTCACTGAAGTGCTGGGGTTTCGGACCGAGAGCCCAAATAAATACTTAAGCTATTTTTGCAGTAAAATATTTGCCTCTGACTGCTCTTTGCCTAGAATTTATTTACGTATTTAGTTTTTGTTAACCGGGTGTGTTCCGTAGCCAAAAGGTTACTATTTTCAGGCACAACCCAGGAAGTTACAAGGAAATACATGGACATTACAGGGAATCAAAGTAAACAAGGAAAACAAGGTTACAATATGTACAGGGTAAATATCATGAGAACAGCTATGAGCATATACAGGCAAGACGGGGGCAAAGTTCAAGCACTAACAATACAATTCAGGTAGTAACATCCAAACTGGAAATAAATAAAGTGCCATAAAGGAAAAGCAGACACAAATTGCAAATAAGGTGACTATAGGGAAAATTATGTAGGGGAGACAGTGGAGCTTAAGGGTTGAGAGTGAAGTGAGGGACATAGCAATCAAGGAGGGTTAAAGCATGAGCAGGTGGCATGACTAATAAGGAAGGAGCAACTCTTGGTTTTGAACTGGGCATGGCTGGGCGCCTGACGGACTTCCAGTGGTGGTGAGTTCCAAAGATTTGGCGCAGCAATGCCACCTTGGTGAATGCAGTCCCTGAGGTCTGCGGTCAGCCTCACTGCCAGCCCAGCTAGTACCAGAGCATGGGACATGAACCTGGATCCCATGCTCATCAGGAAAGGAAGCGGCACCTATTGGGCTGACCTAGAATAAGTGCAATTCAAGTCAACTAGCCTGGTTACATCATTATACACAAAAATACACATCATTCTCTCTCTCTCTCATAACTTTTTTTTCCAGAGTTTGCGATATCTAGATTGTATAGATATAAGACTGCCTGCATTAAGTAGTGGTGTGATTAAATATACTTCCAGATTTCCAAACTGTGTCATTATTAAAATATGATTAAATGTAATCACAACGATATAAACATTATTTAATATGCCATTACTGCCAATGAATGTACCGCAGGACATACATTATGTTTACGGCATACTGTAGCTTATTTTTATTTCACTAAATGTAGAAACTTATGTTGAATGTAATGCATAAATGACAGTGCCATAGGTTGGAATTTTTTTTAAGAATGCTAGTGCAATATTTTGACAGTTGACTATATGTATTTCAACTAGTTGAAGTTCAGTGCAGTCTTACAAGTTGTATAAATAGACCACAGTGATCTAAAATGAAAAAAAAAAAAAAAAACAATGTGTTCTGACTAACAGATGTGTGAAACAAAGACAGCTATTGTTCCATTGTGGGATGCTTCTGATGCTCTGGGCTTCTCTCCCAGACACTGCAGCTTACCTGTACAATGTGATCAGGCAACAACCAGGGGAGTGAAATGGAACTGTCAGTCCATATGAAAATAATAATAATAATACTGTTTTCCTGACACAAGATACCTGCTAAGTAACTGGCAGTGATTAAACCTTGTTGAACCGAACAATACAAACAAACGTACTGGCAGGCTACTTTCGTACAGACTTTCTTTCACATCTCTCCAAATATTTGCTGGCAGTGCTCCAAGCCTCTGCTGCTTTCCAGGGAAGCTAAATTGTTATGGAGATTTAAAGGGCTCATGTATTAACAGAAAAGTGCCATATCAGGGAAACTCTAATAAACATCTATTTTCAGATTCCTGTCCCAATACATGTAATATCAGTGCATATAGTTAGAATTAGCCAATAAGGAATGCCCACTCCTAGCAAAAATGTTTAACAGTTAATGCTAGCCAAATTACTGCTAAAAATGTATTGTATATGATATATTTTAGTTGTGAGTTTGGGTGATTTCTTGTAATAGGAGTGCCTGCAATATTCTTTTAGGGTACTATAGTTAAGGGGGAAAAAAGTTGGTACATATACAGCGTTAGGACCCAAACCTTTGAAGCACCACATGCATTATGCATGCAGTAATGCAAACTTAAAAGCACTCTTGAAAATTCAGGTTTAATAATAATGCTTATTTTTGCATGGCTAAATGTCTCCTAAATTCCAACCCATGTATCAAGCCCTCATTTTAAGCTGCTTACAAAAATATCTATGCACTAAAGGTAAAGCATTGCTTCCCTACAGCAATGCTCTACCGCTGATGGTTATAGTTCAGATAGACTGGGTTAGTACAGGGTTACTCAGATGTTCCGTCCTTGCCATGTGTGCAAACGCTTGAAGTCTAAGCAATAAGATTGCAGACCTAGAGGCCACCATGGCAGAAGCAGACCTGGAAATGGTTGCAATTACTGAGACCTAGTGCAATGAAAACCAGGAGTGGGATGTGGCCATACCAGGTTATACTCTGTTCAGAAAAGACAGAGTAGGTAAAAAAGAGGGAGGAGTGGCTCGTTATGTTAGAGGCAGCATAAAAGTCATGGAAATGCAGAGAGAGCAGGGAGGAGCTGAGGTACTGAGTAACACAAAGTGTGCATGCTGAACAGTCAAACGCGTGGATCTGCCGCAAACTGGGAAACCGTACTATATGAAAACAAAAAAATCAGTGATCAGACACAAGTAAAAATGCATAAAGTGTTTATTTTACAGCCGCAAAGCTCCCCATCTCTTCGAGGGGACAATCCCTCTTCATCAGGGGAGTGGAGTCACCCATATCCAGCACCACATTATAAAGTATTCACTGTGTGACATCACAATATTCAAACAGTGTTATAGCCAATCACAATTTAACATACAAAAAAGTTTATTTGAAATGTGATACATAGGTAAAAGCAACAAAGTAGAAGTTTTTTTTTCTGGAACCCCCAAAATATTGTCAACAAACTATTTATTTAAGTATAGGATTACAAAGTACCTTTGAGCCAAGGCTCTTTTACAAAGGTTCCAAGTCAGTAAGAACAGACAATACAGGATATGAAATTACAGAATAAAACAATAATGACACTGATGATTACAACAGATTGGTTATGGGTACAAGTACATGGTACACTAGGAGGTGTATTAAAACATGGGAGGTGGGAGAGGAGGGTATGGGACAGACTATAATCCTGTGAAATCGCTTTTTGCAGATCCAGGAATTTTGTAATTTAGGTAATGACTGAATTAAAAGGTTAATATTACTTATGTATTTGGGGTAATACTTCTTATGTGTATTATTCCTGGCTTCCCTATTTATAACACATGCATATATTTATTAAAATATAGTGCAATAGATTAGCATTTTATAATAATGGAAACATAATAATAGGGAAACCAATCAGTATAAGTTTCTACTTTCTTGCTTTTTCCTATGTATCACATTTAAAATTAACTTTTTTGTATGTTAAATTGTGCTTGGCTATAACACTGTTTGAATGTTGTGATGTCACATAGTGAATATTTTATAATGTGGTGCTGGATATGGGTGACTGTACCCCCCTGATGAAGAGGGACCATCCCCTCGAAGCGCCGTGGAACTTTGAGGATGTAAAATAAACACGTTATGCATTTTTACTCATGTCTGATAGCTGATTTTTCTGTTTTCATAGCAAGGAGCTGAGGTACTGTAGGTCGTCCTGGAAATGCATAAATGGGGCCGCTATTCGCATAGGAGCAATCTACAGATCTCCAGCACAGGGGGGAGAGGTGGATAAGGAAATGAAGGAAGCCATCCAAAGGATGGCACACAAGGGGGAGATGTTGCTGGTGGGGGACTTCAATCTACCAGGCAAGGACTGGAGTCTACCAGCTGCATCAGCAGTCAGAAATAGGAACATCCTGGACTCCCTGCAAGGGACATTCCTCGGGCAGTTAGTTAAGGAACTCACTTGTGGGGAGGCGATACTGGACCTGGTACTGACAGATGGGGACAGTGTTGCTGACGTCATGGTGGGCGACAGCCAGGGGTCCAGTGATCACCATACAGTGTGGTTCAATATAAGGATTGGCCCAGATTCAAGCCATACTAAAACTAGGATCCTGGATTTCAGGAGGGCCGATTTCAGGAAAATGGGAGAATGTTTCAGGGATGCCCTGGCTGGGATAGAGGATCTGGGGAGAATCTAGAAGTTATAGGCAAAAATAAAGAGGGGCATTGAAAAAGCAACAAATCTCTGTATCAAGCGGGTTAAGAAGGGCAAGAGAAAAAGAAAATCACTATGGTTCTCTAAAGACGTAGCAGAAAAAGTAAGGGCAAAAAATCTAGCATTTACAAACAACAAAGACACGGGAGGAGGAGGATAGGGAAAATTACCATGAGAAACAAAGGGAGGCAGGGAAGGCAGTTAGATGCACAAAGGCACAAACGGAGAATATTGTCCATTCAATTAAAAAAAAAAAAAAAGGATGACATTTTCTTTAGATATATAAGAGAAAAGAGGAAGACCAAAGTGGGAATAGTAAGGATAAAAGGCGAAGGATGGGTTTGTGAGGAGGAGGACCAAAAGAAGGCAGACGTATTGAACAAATACGTTTGTTCAGTATTTACAGAAAAAGGGATAGGTGACATGCCAAAAATAAGGGACTAGGGCATAATTTGTAGGGAGGTGGACACTAGTCCTTTTACAGAGGAGAAAGTCCTCAAGGTCCTAGCACAATCAAAAGTGGACAAGCCCATGGGACCTGATGGGGTTCACCCTAGAAAACTGAAGGATCTCAATGAGGTGCTGGCTGCACCTCTGACAGCTCTGTTCAACTTTTCACTAGAAATAGGGGAGGTTCTGAGTGACTGGAGGAGGGCAGATGTGGTCCCAATTCACAAAAGTGGAAACAGGGAGGAGGCAGCAAATTACAAACCTGTCAGCCTGACTTCGGTAGTGGGTGAAGTAATGGAATCACTACTGAAGGAAAGGATAGTGGAATACCTTGTAACCAGTGGATTACAGGATCCAAGGTGACATGGTTTCACATGGGGGAGATCGTGCCAGACAAATTTGATCGAGTTCTTTGACTGGGTGACCAGGAAAGTGGATCAGGGAGGAGTGGTAGATGTGGCCTACCAGGATTTCAGCAAGGCCTTCGATACCATTCCACATAGAAGACTGGTGAACAAGCTAGACTGTTTGGAATTGGGTCAGAAAGTAGTAAACTGGGTAAGAAGTTACATAGATACATAGACAGTGTCGGTAGATAAGGGCCTGTGGCCCACCCAGTCTGCCCATTTGAGCTTGTAAGGTCAGTTTGTTTTCCTAGAAGTCTGTTGCCCCTTACCCCTGACCTCCAGAATTCCTTTATGTCTATCCCATGCATTCTTAAATCCCGTGATTGTTTCAGCTCCCACCACTTCCTCTGGCAGGGTGTTCCACTTGTCCACCACCCGCTTCTGTGAAGAAATTCTTCCTCATGTTTCCTCTGAATCGTCCTCCTCAACTTCATCCCATGCCCTCTAGTCCTAGAACATCTTTTCGCTTAAAAATAGTGTATTCCTGCACCCAGTTCCTCCCTGTAAGATACTTGTATATCTCTATCATATCCCCTCTCTCCCTCCTCTCCTCCAGGGAGTACATGTTCAGTTCCTTCAACTTGTCTTCATAGGACTTGTGATGCAATCCATCCACCATCTTTGTTGCCCTCCTCTGAACCTTCTCTACCCTGTCTATTTCCTTACGTAGGTATGGTCTCCAGAACTGTACACTGTACTCCAGGTGGGGCCTCACTAGTGTCTTGTATAGCGGAATTATGACTCCCCTTTTCCTGCTGGTGATGCCCTGCCTATACATCCCAGCATCCTATTTGCTTACCTGCTGCCTTGTCACACTGTTTCTCACCTTGAGGTCATCAGAGATGATAACCCCAAGATCCCTTTCCTGCTTGGTGCATGCTATATCCTCACCCCCAACTGATATATTGTGCCAGGGTTTTTGTGCCCATATGCATTATCTTGCACTTCCTTGCATTGAATTTCAACTGCCAAACCCCTGACCATTCTTCAAGTTTCTGCAGGTCCCTTCTCATTCTGTCTAGACCTATGGTGTGTCTACTCTGTTACAGAGCTTTGTGTCATCAGCTTAACAGTGAAATTCTGCCTTCTAGGTCCTGGCGATGTCACTGATGAAGATGTTGAATAGTCACCGTCCCAGCACTGATCCCTGTGGTACCCCACTGGTCACTTTTCCTCTGTGGAGTGACAGCCATTTACCACCACCCTCTGTGTCCTGCCACCCAGCCAGTTACCTACCCACCACACTACTGTCCTGCCCACACCCATATTCCCAGTGTGTGTAATAGTCCTCTATGTGGCACAGTGTCAAAGGCCTTGCTGAAGTCCAGATAGGCCATGTCCACTGCCCTCCCTGATCCACCTCCCTAGTCACCCAGTCAAAATTCAACGAGGTTGGTCTGACATGACCTCCCTGGTGAAACCATGCTGTCTTGGGTCCTGTAGTCCATTGACAACCAGATGTTCCACCAATCTCCTTCAGTAGTGCTTCCATGATCTTCCCACTACCGAGGTGAGGCTGACTGGTCTGTAGTTCCCTGCTTCCTCTTGTTCCCACTTTTGTATAAGGGACTACATCTGCTGTCCTCCAGTCTTTGGGTACCTCCTGTTTCCAGTGATCGGCTAAACAGGATAGCCAGAGGTTCAGCCACCACCTCTCTTAGTTCTTTAAGGACCCTGGGGTGCACCCCATCTGGCCCCATTGCTTATCAACTCTTATTACTTCCAGTTCCTTCAGGACCCTTTCTCGTAAAGGGACTTGTGTCCATTTCTGCACTGCTCTCACCTTGTACTCCCTTCAGACCCATTACCTCCTCTTCCTCAGTAAAGACTGAGCAGAAATACCTGTTCAATATGTCAGCTTTACTGTTGTCATCCTCCACGCCCCCATCCTCCCCTTCAGTCTCACTATCCCTCTCTTTGTCTTTCTTTTTCACTTATGTACCTGTAAAGGTTTTGTCCCTCTACCCACTGATTTTGCAATGTGTTCTTCTGTCTGAGCTTTGGCTTCCGTTACTGACCTCCCTGCCTCCCTTTGCTTCTCCTGGTACTTCTCCCTATCCCCTTCTGCCTGTGTCTTTTTGTATTGCCTGAATGCAATCTATTTGGCTTTCACTTTCTTTGCTACCTCTTTGGAAAACCATAATGGTCTCCTCTTCCTTTTCCTCTTGCTAACCTGCTTAATGCATAATTCTGTTGTAATCCCCATTTTAAATACTGCCCACTGTTCCTCAACCCCTGATTCCTGTCCCATTCCCCTTAATGCCTCTTTCAAATATCTCCCCATTTTCCCAAAGTCTGCCCCCCTAAAATCCAGGATACGTGTTTGTGTGGTTTGGTTCTGCTCTTTCTGTGATTTCAAGCCACAATGACTGGTGGTCACTGTTCCCAGGTGCTCCCCACTGTTACCCCCATCACACTGTCCCTGTTTGTGAGCACAAGGTCCAGTATTGCCTTCTGCCGAGTTGGTTCCATGACCAGTTGCTTGAGGAAGGCACCCTGAAGGGAGTCCAGGATAAATCTGCTCCTAGTTGATGCTGCTGCTGGGATGCTCCAGTCCACGTCTGGAATATTGAAGTCTCCAACCAGTACTACCTCACCCTTGTCTGCCATCCTTTGGATGGCTAGCATCAGCTGCCTATCTGTTTTTTCCTCCTGGGCTGGTGGTTAAGCAACAGGAGTCAGAGAGTGGTGGTAAATGGAGCCCACTCTGGAGAAGGCAAGGTGACCAGTGGGGTTCCTCAGGGGTCAGTACTAGGACTGGTTCTCTTTAGTGTTTTTATTAGCGACATTGCAGAAGGGCTAGCAGGGAAACTACCTGTTCGTGGATGACACAAAAATCTGCACCACGGTGGACAGACGGGGGGGGGGGATGAGGAATTTGAAAAAGTTGGAAGAATGGTCAAGGGTTTGGCGACTTGTTTTCAGCACAAAAAAGTGCAAAATCATGCAGTTGAGGCACAGAAACCCAGGTGCTATGTATCAGTGGGGAGGTGAGGTACTGGCAACCACCAAACAGGAAAGGGACCTGGGGGTAATCATTTCTGATGACCTGAAGGTAACCAAGCAGAGTGATAAGGCAGTGGGGAAGGCTAGTAGGATGCGTGGGTGTATATGGAGGGGTATCATCAGTAGGAAGAAGGAGTAACATTACCCCCGTACAGATCACTGGTAAGACCACACCTTGAGTACTTTGTCCAGATCTTACTTTGAGGAAGGCTCTTGCAGCAGGCCAACACCGATAGGACTAAGCCACCAGGTGCCAGGACCACACAGAACATTTTCTAGCTAGCAGTCTACCACAGGGGACTGCCCACTGCCGACATCAGCCTCTGATGTCAGTCTATCCTATGCGGGCGGTCCCCCACACCACCTCAGTTATTTTCCCCGCCATTGACCCACACATGTCAGACCTTAGCAGATGTTGCAGCTACAGCTGACCACCACTACTCACGCTTGCTGCACTTTTTTATTTTCCTTTTTCGTGAGTTTCTAACATCAATTTTCGGTGTTTCAGCCATCGAGTTTGTCTTCTGCATCAGCCTCATCTTCCAACCACTCCACAAAGTGTACCTGTGGCAAACAGATTCCTGAAAAAGACGACCACTCGGCATGTCTCATCTGCCTAGGCCCCAGCCACAGCACCGAAGCCTGCCAGATTTGCCAGAAGTTCAACCAAGTCACTCGGAGATGTCATCTTAAGACTCTGGAGGGCCATCTAATAAAGCAGAGGTTGATCGCAATGGAAAGGGACCTACAGGCCAGGAGCTCTTTTCAGCCTTGCCGGCGCAGTCCTTGGGGCTGACAAGCATTGAGACAAGCACCGGGACTGGCACTGATCTGCTTCCCACTCCCGGTCACCTCACAACCCCTAGACTGCGTCGGGGTTGTCCTCTCTTGGGGGGATCAGCCCCTTCAGCTCTGCCAGCCCTCTTTTCGAGCAGTGGCTCCTCGGGACAGGGGACTTTGTCTCTTGTCTCCCAGCCCCCGACGCTCAGGCCCATTTCTTCCATGGGCTCTCAGCCACATGGCTCGGTCGTTGTTAGTGTCTCGGACGCCGGTTCCTCCACCGTCACCCCTTCCCCCCAGCCAAGGCACTGCCTACGTCAGTCTCCACCTCTAGCCCCGATGTAAGTTCTGCAGAGCAGCGCCCACAGCAGGCTACCGCCACTCCTCCTACATCGATGCTGCCACTGACCTGGCCTGGGAAGTTGCCTTTCCCCTAGGCGGCTGCTTCTCTGGCTAGGCCTGCACCACCAGATCCTTCCCCCGGTCACTCCCAGCTGATGCCAGCTGGGCCACTGCCAGTACTGCTGCTGCCCCAGCTTGTGGGCCCACCACTGATGTCACCCCTTCCTCAGCCCATGCCTCAACCCAGCCCACTGGCCCGATACTGGATCCTCAGCCAACGCTGGGTGGTCTTATTTCAGGGTACCTTATGCCGGCCCCGCTGCCATCATGCCCTTATCCGGCATCTTCTTATCCCTATCCACTGGTATATAATAATCCACCTCCGGTGGACTACAATGTCCAATTCACAGCGTAGTGGTCTTTTGTCCAAAGGCAAACCCCAGCTCCTCAAGGGCCACCTCCGGTGTCCCCCTGACGTCTCCCACGGGACCTGCCACCCCAGGATCCGGGCCGGGCTGGGCCAACCGAATTCTGAACATTGGGGTCCTCTGGGTCTCAACCCAACATTGGCTTTGGCTCTCACCAGAATGAGCACTTGCCACCGGTGTCTTACTAAGACAGCAAGACCAATGAGGATGACTCAGATTGTTCCAGGTCTTCGTCCTCACCAGAGGAATTTTCGGATGGCGAAGACCCTCCTTGAGAGGTTCCTAAATCCTCCCCTGATGATCTGTCTTTTATGGACATCATGTGCCACATCCAGTCCATTATAGGCTGGGAAATGGAGGAGCAGGACCCAGAGAGGGGTCACCTGGTTATTTATTTAAGGCAGTGGGATGCCCTCCCAGTGGTGGTGCCACCCCGATTGACTCCTACGAAGACGTCACCAGGGCGACATGGAATCACCCCTTTTCTAACCTTCCATTGCCTAAGAAGGCAGACCACCTTTACCATGTCCCTGCTGATAAGCCTTTTATAGGGGGCCACCCTAAAGCTGATTCAGTGGTCATAGACGCGGCACATGACCATACCAAAATATCAAAGCACCTCAGTGCCCTCCCCTCAGACAGGGAGTCCAGGCAGTTGGATCACCTAGGTAAGCGAGTTTTCACGTCTACTACCCTGACTATTCGGGTCATCAATTACCTGGCCCATGTGGTCCAATATCACAGTGTCCTCTGGGACCAAGTCAGGGACCTAGTGCAGGCTTTATCCAAAGACCTCTCTAAGACAGAACTCGCCTAACAAAGTTGGGCTCTAACATAGACAATCACATTTTGTGGGCTGCTTACAACACTGTGGCGGCCTCTGGGCGAGGGGCAGCAGCTGGGGTTTGCCTCCGACACCATTCATGGCTCCAGTTAGCCAGGTTCACCTCAGATGTGCAGTCCAGCATTTTGGATGCCTCCTTTCAGGGCTCCATCCTCTTTGGGGGAGATGTCCAAGACATAAATCCACCCTTCAGGAGTCGGGTCAGGCTCTTAGGACAGTTCATTCGCTCTACTGTGCTCAGCCTAGAGCAGGCCAGTGTTCATCCTTTCATCGGTCCTCCCATAAATAGTCCCAATACCAGTCTGCCAAAGGGCAGGACAAGCGCAAGGCCACCTCGGCCCCTACAGCTGCTGCCACCAGAGCCCCTTGGGCCCCCATGCCCACCCCCACCTCCTGACTCCTTAGCTGACCCCCCCTCCTCTGGCCGACACTCTCGGGGAGAGGGTCGGGGTTCGGTTCTCCCTCCACCTCACAGAGCGGTGGGAAGTGACCACGAATAGTTGGGTGCTTCAGATCATAGAGCATGGTCACACAAGTTTCTAGAGTGGCCTCCACAAAATTCTCCAGTAAACTCCTCTTATCCCCTGGCCCACCAGTCCCTGGTCTGGGAGGAAATTCAGGCTTTTCAAAAAAGAGCTATAGAGTCCATCCCTCCACCTTAGTGAGGAAAGGAGTTTTTACTCCCACTTCTTCCTTGTCCCCAGAAAGATCGGGGATCTTCAGCCCATTCTAGACCTGAGCCATCTGAATCTGTACATCGAGTACAAATGTTTCCGGATGGTCACTCTCCAGGGACTGTTACCCCTTTTGCATCACGGGGATTGGCTCTGCTTTCTGGACATTTTATTTTGTTTTTGTTGACTGGGTAAGTGCACTAGGCAAATCCTGCCTATTTTCAGGCACAACCCAGGGGTGGGGGATACAGATGAATGCCAACTGACCTTGAACCAGATTAAGCTGTAGGTGGTATTTTTAGTGAATGAGGGAAATTTGGCCAGGACACTGGGGAAATTCTCGCATTTTGAGAAGTGCCATGGGATCTTTAACATCCACCTGAACTACCACCAATCCAGGCAGATGGGACCTCGGTTTAATGTCTCATCCGAAGGCGGCACATCAAATTGCAGCACCCCTCTCATGCTGCACTACAGTGTCAGTACTGGGATATTAACCCAAGTGCCAGTTGTGGGAACTGAACCCAGAGCCCTCTGAGCTCCCGGCCTCAGAGGCGAATGTGCTACCTACTGAGCCACTGACACTGACAACCTACCTGCACATCTAGATTTTTCCTGCCCATCATCGCTTCCTCCACTTCCATTTTCAGGGAACCCATTTTCAATTCCAGACCCTCCCTTTTGGCCTTTCTTCAGCCCCCAGCGTGTTTACCAAGTGCCTGGTGGTAGTGGCAGTGGCTCTGAGGAGGCAGGGCTTCTACGCATTCCCTTATCTGGATGATTGACTGCTAACAGCCCCCTCCAGGGACCGCCTGGTTCAGACTCTAGAATATACTTTTCGCCTCTTCCAGGCTTTGAGTATCACTATCAGTCTGCCAAAGTCCTGCCTCTCTCCCTGTCAGTGCTTTCAGTACATAGGAGCGATCCTGGACTCTACCTAGAGCAATGTCTTTTTGCCCATTGATAGGGCAGAGTGACTGATGAAATAGGCCCATCTGGTTTCCTCCAGTCATCAGGTCCCCGCCAGGGTTCTCCTCCACCTTCTGGGCCACATGGCAGCAGCCATTGCCACAGTTCCCCATGCCCGCCTGCACATGCGAGTTCTTCAGTGGACCTTGCAGGTCCAGTAGGACCAGTACATGGACAACCTGGATCAGTTGGTGCTGGATCCAGCCATCCTTCTTTGCAGAGTTTTTTTCAGCTCTCAACCCCCGCCTGCAGATTCTCACGACAGACACATCCAGCCTGGGATGGGGTGCTCATCTGGCCAATCTCCAGATCCAGGGTACTTGGATGAATGTAGAACAGTCTCTCCATATCAACGTCCTGGAGATGCGAGTGGTCTTTTATGCTCTGCAGGCCTTTCAGACTCATCGCCCCCTCAGTTCGCTGCTGGTGCAAACGGACAACATGTGTGTGGTGTATTATATCAACAAGCGGGGGGGGCCCCATTCTTACCCCCTGTGTCGGGAGACGATGAGAGTCTGGTATTGGGTCATCGAGCATGGTCTGGAGCTCTCAGCTGTACATGTGTCACATGTCCAAAACAGCTTGGCCGACAGTCTGTCACTCCAGGTCGCAAGCTCATGAATGGGAGCTGCTAATCTTGGTGGTCGAAGATCTCTTCAACAGGTGGGGTCATCCAGAGTTGGACCTGTTTGCATCCTCACTCAACATAAAACTGCCGCTTTCTGCTCACTGGATCCCAGGCCTGGAGTCTTCTGGCGAGATGCATTGTCCCTCTACTGGAAGGGGAGGTTTCTGTACACCTTTCCTCCCTTCCCGCTCCTTCAGAGGGTTCTGCTCAAGCTCCATTTGGAAGGGGCAGAGATGATTCTCATAGCTGTCTTCTGGCCACATCAGATTTGGTTCCCCTTGCTGCAACAGCTGGTGGTGGAACTGCCGGTACCCTTGCCCCTGTGCACTGGCTTGCTCTTCCAGGACCAGGATACCCTAGTCCATCCAGACCTAAAGTCCCTGCATCTCCATGCGTGGCTCCTGCGGACCTAGCTGTTGCCCACTTCCAGGGTGTCCTCTAGGGTCACAGATGTTCTGGTGGCTGCTAGGAAACCCTCCACCAGGGCCACTTATGCTATGAAATGGAAGCATTTCACCCTTTGGGCTGCTGTACACCAATTGGACCCTTTCACCTGCCCAGTGATTCAGGTGTTGGAGTACTTTCTTTACCTTTTGGACTCAGGCTTGGGGTACTGCTTCCTCAAGGTGCATCTGTCTGCCATCTCTGCGTACCATGCACCTATCGACGGCAAAGCTGTTGCCTAGCTTGAAGTGTCCCATACTTTCCTGTGGGGCATTTTGCATTTGAAATCTTCCATTCAGGACCCGGTCCCTCCATGGGACCTCAATTATCTATTGGAGAAACTCACTTTACCGCCATTTAAACCAGTCATGAGTTGCGAGGTGCACTTTCCGTCATGGAAAGCACTCTTTTTAATTGATGTTACACCTGCTTGAAGGATTTCCGAGCTTCAGGCTCTTATGTATAAGGAGCCTTATTTGGTTTTTCACAAAGATGTACTAATTTTAAGTTTCTGCCCAAGGTGGTGTCAGAGTTTACATTGAACCAGTCTATCCACCTTCCGGTTTATTTTCCTGAGTACTCTAATCAGGGGAGGTTTTGCTCAGTACTTTGGATTTACATAGAATCTTGTGATACTATACGCACCGGACCAAAGCGTCCTGAAAGTCTGACCAGTTGTTTGTTTCATTTGCCCCTGAGAGAGAGCACTCCTGTTTTTAAACAATGTTTGTTTAAGTGGTTAACCAACTGCATTGTTTATTGTTACCATTAGTACAACAAGGACCTTCTGGGAGTGATCAAGGGCCATGCCACCAGGGGTATGGCTGCCTCCTTGGCCTGTTTCAGAAATGTGTCTACTGCGGACATCTGTGCTGCTGCCACCTGGAATTCTGTCCACACCTTAACCAAACATTGCAGTCTGAACATCGCCTCTCAGCACAGGGCCAATTTCAGCCTAGCAGTTCTTCAGGGCCTTCTCTCCTGAGCTCTTGGCTGCTGATCTGTCCTCCTCCCAGTGTTTTTCTCCTGGTCCTGCCTGGGAACTGCTTAGGACTCAGTCCTACCAGTGTTGGCCTGCTGCAAGAGCCTTCCTCGAAGTAAGATGGTACAGTTATGTAAGAATTTAGCGTAACAGTAGATCTTCGAGAGACACTCTTGCAGCAGGCCCTGCTCCAACCGCTGTTCCTTGCTTCTCTTGTACTACTTCTGCCTTTTTTTCTTTGGCTGTTATGAACCTCCTTGTTTCTCCATTCGCTACCTGCTTGGGGTCTCCGGTGGGAGAACTGAGGAGGTGGGGGGGGGGACTGCCCGCCTTTATAGGATAGGCTGACACTGGCAGTGGGCTGTCCCCCATGGTAGTCTGCTAGTTAGGAAAATTTTCCATGTGATCCTGGCACCTGGCAGCTTAGTCCTACCGGTGTTGGCCTGCTGTAAGAGCTTCTCTCAAAGATCTACTGTTACGGTAAGTTCTTATGTAACTGTATTTTCTGGAGGCCCCACCTCCAGAAGGACATCGATAGGGTGGAGGCGGTACAAAAGAGGGCAACAAAAATGGTGCAGGGCCTGCATCAGAAGCCATATGAGGAGAGACTCGGGGGAACTAAATATGTATTCTCTAGAGGAAAGGAGGGGAAAGGGGGGATATGATAGAAATATTTAAATACCTAGCAGGTATTAATAAGGTACAGGAAGGCAGCATTTTCCATAGAAAAAGAAGTTCAAGGACAAGGGGTCATGCTATGAAGCTGGGGAGGAGGGGGGCTCAGAGGAAATGTGAGGAAACACTAGTTTGCAGAGAGTGTGGTGGACGACTGGAAGGGCTTTCCAGCAGAGGTGGTGGGTACCAAAACAGTTACAGGATTCAAGCATGCACGGGACAGCTACAAGGGGATCTTGGAAGCAAGGCAGAGGGTGGAGATGACCGGAAATAGAGTAGGGTCTGCGGTGGCACAGTAGGTAGGGAAAACTGGTTAAACTCGGTGGGTCAAGAGATCTTTATCTGCCGACAACTTCTGTGTTTCCTTCTGTACAGGAAAACTGCACTGAACATGAGTCATTTTCCCAGTAGAAGCTATTTCTGAATACTGGTTCCAGTTCTGTTATTGTTCCATCTATTTTTGCCTATTAGTGACTTCAGTGGGTGTGTCTGATTTACACTCTGGTGTTCAGTGCCATGTTTAAAATGATGTGGTGTATCTTATGTTCCTCCCAACCACAGAGTTCTACACATGACTGCATTGTGCCAACAATGGAAGAGCTGAGCAAGGACATAAACTACATCATACAGTTCTAAAATGGTACTTACTACCTACAGTATGTGTAAAAAAGAAATAACCACTTATATAACAAATAAAACCTATAGAGATGAACCAGTATTTAAAAATCAGCCTGTACTGTGGAAATTACTTACAGGTTAAATGAAGTTCTCACCCATGATGATCAAACGGTAAGGAACTCCCTTCCTGCCTGGCATGTTGGGACCCAGAACTCAGTGCAGCACACCAATTTCAAGTCCCTGCATACTCATGCAGCAATGGCATTAATCCTGTTTGGCCAAGTACAACAGGCTTAACTTTCTAGCACGGCACTGAGCTGATCCACCAGGACAAACAATGCAAAGTGCTAAATTATAGGATAGCAGGACCTTCAAGATGTCTTGGTTAAGAGCAAGCCTGACTTTAATGGTCACAAGTCTGACACAGTGGTCTGCACATTGTCCTCCTTCCTTTGAAAATCGTAAGTAGTACATCTGCTTCAGGAATACCTAAAAGTGATAAATGATAGAGTTGCATTATTAAATCTTTCCATTGTGGTTAAAATATATCAAATCTGAAATAGTCAAACAAGCGTACAAATATTTCAGTATGCACTTCTCTTGGATATGCATGCCTTGGAAGCACACAGCATTCTGTTGTAAACATACTCCGTTAACAATAGTGTATTGTAAGTGGTTTTACAGCATAATTAATTTTGGTATCAGTAGCTTTTGACAAATGTATATAAAATTCACTTACTTTGCACTTCACAAGGTTGATATTGCTTTCTTCAAAACAAAAAAAAATTTCTGTTGCCAATTTTTTTTTTTTTTTTGCTGCAAGAAGCACAGTGAAAAATGTTTCTAATAAGGCATCTTGTGATTTACAACCACAAAAGAAATGCACCATTACCGTCCCTCAGTTCTTAGGAAGGGGTGTTAGGGCTTTGTACAGTTCATTGCTAAATGTGCAGACAGTGCACCATTTGTATTCAATTTAAGTGCTCCAATTTAAAACTAAAAAAGAACAAGCTGACTGGTTAAATTGATAATGCTAATTTATATCTTACTAGTCGTGACCTCCTTCATTAATACGTCTGAACATTTTATTAGAGGTTTGGCAGAACCGCTTTTGCTCAAACTGTAATTTAAGCACACAGGCCTGCAATTAGTTCATCTGATTCATCAGTAATGACAATTAATCAGTTTACAACAGACTTATAGCGAGTGGCAAATTAACCTGCAAAGCAAAGAAAAAAATGCAAAAGCATAAGACGTGAAAGCATTAAAATGCTATTCTTCTGAGGTCGATCTGCTGGCCTAATGGTATGCACTCTGGCATGCCATGCAGGTTTGCAGAGAGAGCCCTTGGTCCCAGTCAGGCTTGTGTAGGCAAAGTACAGTCTCCAAAAGTGCAGTGCCTCTGGGAAGAGTGTGCAGCATTTGCCACTGCATGATTGACCCCCGATGGACTAGGAGGGATTCCCTACACAGCAGCCCACACCCCTTCCTTAGGCCCTCAACTGTGTTTGGTGGGATTTTAGGTCCATGTCCTGCCCCACTGAAGCTGATGCCTCACTGGTCTAACATTGTATCACCTTCGCGATTGTCAATCATACAGCTCTGCCAACCTACATTTAGTTCACCATCCATACTTATGCAGAATGCTGGGTATAGCTCAATCACTGGACGTCTTCCAGCTTGGCTTTTCCTGCCACCTGTGGTGTAACTCTCTGGCTACATCCTGTCTGAAATTAGGTCTTTTGTGCTGGAAGTGACAGGTCTTCTTTGCAGCTCCTGCATCATGTGAGGATTCATAGTTTTCAAACACAGATCTTTGGCGGTTTGTGTTGAATTGTTTTTTTTAATTTTGACAATCTGTGCACATCATCTTCCAGTTACTGCTCCATTGACGGTTGAAGGATAGAATGCAAGAAGCCAGTATTCAAGCAGTGAATTTGTGCCAGCAGAAGATGTCTGCCACTGATCCACTTGTCTTTGGGTTAGCCATGATGTTGTGGGTTGCCAGTGTTGCCAGGCCATGCATCTTTCGTTAGTGGATGCATGGAAGGTGCACTTCCTCCAAGGTAGGCCTCAGGAATGTTGACAGTCGTCAATGGTCATGGGAGCAGCAGCCCAGCTTGCAGCCATGGAGGCAAAGGAAGTGAAGGGACCTTCATCAGCCTTAGCCTTGGTCTCAGTGGGGCATACCTCAGGCACCCATTTGTGGATTTCCCGGAGTTTCGGGATATCTACCTGGCTCTTCAAACTTTTAAGAAAGGTCCCCTACTACAAAAAGCATAAAAAATGGGATTACTGTTTTTCATGGGAGAAGAATCATTCCTGCCTGGTCTCTCAACTCCCCCAATTGGTTGACCTTGGTCAAAAGGCTTCCATGGTCGAGTGTTTTTTTTTTTTTTTTTTAACCTCTCATCTCTCGGAAGTGCCCGCCCAACCGTTGCCTCTACTCCCCACCTAAGACCTCCTTCCCTCCCTGGGACCCTCTCCCAGGACTTTCCAGCCCCCAGGATCACCCCATAGGGGACGGCCCACCCACCTACCTGGCGGCCTTTCTGCGTTTAGAGGGTCGGTCCTGGTTGAGAGCCTGGAGGGACTGGAGGAGAAATGGTCCGGCATTGGGGATATGGGCTAGGACCCTGGAGCCTTTGGCACCTCCCTGGTCCACTGAGGGTTTTTTTTGCATAATGGTTGCCCTCTGGAGCGCAGATGTGCAGTGATATGCGGACGCCTGCTACCGCTCCACCCCTTCATCTCTGCACCGCATGATCCTGGCACTGCCCCTGATTTCCACCAGGGGCTGCCAAGGAGCAGTGCTAGGCCCAGATCCTTCCCCGGGAAGCGAGAGCAGTCCTCCGGACACTCGATCCCTTCCCTCCCCTGCCGACCCTCGGTGGCCCGAGTCCATTCCCAAACCCAGGTCGCCGACGTGGTGCGAGGTATGGTGTCCAGCACCTCAGACACCCATGCCACCAGACTGGCTTCATGGTCGAGTGGTTGGTTGACGCTTCTACAGTAACCCCAAAGGCGCATTTGCCATCAACTTTAGTCGACATCCAGGTCGATGACGCAGCTGAGATTGTTCTCTATCCCATCAGCCAGGAATCTGAGGAGGAAGAGGTTCTTCCCTCTCAAGGACTCAGATGCTGCACAGACCCTCCCTAGCTGAAATAGGGGCTCAGCTGGTGACTTCGGTCGAGCCGATTCTGGTGCAGCCTCTGCTAGGGATTTCTTCCTCAGTTTCGACATTCGTGATTAAAATGCCCCAGCAGGTGGTTTACACGGCGCTATTGCATGACCCTTATTGACCTTGGGGAGGTCAAAGGTTGACGCTAAAATCCAGGTTGAGGTCTCGATGTCGGTCCCTCTCGCGTTGATGCTGACAGAAGCTCTCATTGAGTTCAGCCTTAGATAATCGTCAGCAGTTTCAACTCTTCTGGCACCATTGGGCCAGGACAGGCTGGGGTGGGGTAAGCCCATGCTGCTTGCCCCTTCAAACCCTTCTTGGATGCCCAACACCCTCAGAACCATGGTTCATAGATCTATTTCAGGGGGGAGGCCTTCCAGCTCAACTGATTGTGTTGAAGTCCCCTCTCCCTCAGCTGTGTGACAGGGCCCCACTAAAGATTCATGACTGAGTACTGAGTTGCCCAGTATCCAGTGGGGGTCACACTTGACAGTTTGGTGATCCAAACACGAGATGAGGCTTCAGCCCCTGTTTGTTCGAGACCAACTCGAAGGAGGAGGAGGAGTCTTCCATGGCTTCCTTCTCCTGTAGTAGACTAGAGATTGACTCTTCAGATGGTAGGTCCTACTCAAGCCGGTTGGTATCCTTCCCTGTTCTTCTACAACATATGTCCACAACTCTGGGCATCCCTTTGGAGGAGATCCAGAAGTGTTAGACCTACCCCTTAATGGACATCCTGGAGCTGAATAACCCCTTAGGGTGGCCTTCTCTCTAGCCAAGGCTGTTGTGTGCCCCAGACCCTGGATCTTGCAGCACCTCATGGCCTGTCAAGCTCCCTCTTGTAGGATGGACTGCAGACATGCAACCCTATGGGGGGGGGTCTCTCTTCGTGTTCTTGCAGCACCCTTGGGTGGTGAGGCTGGTCTTGGACTCGGCCTTCAGGGAACTGAAGGTGCAAGGATATGTGACAAGCCACAGCACAAGGAGTCCAAGAAGCAAAACTTCCTTGCCTGCATGGTGTATGATGCAGTTGCCTTGTGGTTGTGCCAGGCCTGCTTTATTTATTTATTTATTTGAACATCAGTTTAACAACCTTTGAGCCAGAGGCTCATTTACAAAGGTACCTCGTCACATGAAGGACAGACAGTGGCACAGAAGACAACAGATAATACAAGTTCAAGCAAGTATCAAAACAGGTACAGTTGGTTCCAATGCAAGTGCAGAGTAAATAGACAGGATGGAGGTTAGTGGGGAGAGATGTAAAGGAGAGGGGTAAGAGGGGAGTGGGGACTAGGGAGCAGACAGGAGGGGAGAGCCAGGGTGGAGGAGGGGTGTGGGGGAGGCGGCTCTGAGAGCGTTGTCGGAGGGGAATTTTTTTTTTTTTTATATTATTGGCAGTGGCATCCATGTGAGAGTAGCAGGTGATCTCTAAGACTGCGTTTAAAGCAAGCGGGCGACAGCGATTCGGAGATAACGGCAGGGAGTGAGTTAAACCAGGAGGGCGCTCTGTAGGGGAATGCCTTTTGGCCTCGCGAGGTCCTGGCTCTTGGAATGATCAGTGTCGATTGGGATGAGCTGCGGGTGTTCACAGTAGGATTGGCCCGGCGTATTGAGTCAGATAAGCCGGGGGGGACAGGCCATGGAGGGCTTTATAGGTGAGTTGGCAAGTTTGATACATGAGCCATTCGTCCAGGCTGAGTAGGGTAGCCAGTGAGTACAGCTGACAGGTGTGGGTAAGTCTAGGGGCACCGGTTATAAGTCTGCAGGCTTTAAGTATAAGGTGAACCTTGCACAGGGCTGTCAGATCGGCAGCCCCATAGACCGGAAGGCCATAGTCGATAAGAGATATGACAGAGAAGGTGACAGCCAAGCGGAGGGCGTCAGGGGGGAGGCATTTTTTGTGCCGGTAGAGAATGCCCAGCCGTGTGTTGGTGGAGGTGTTCAAGGCAGCGATGTGGCCATGGAAGGAGAGGGCTGGGTCAAAGATTAAGCCAAGATATTTATAGGACTGTACATGTTCAATGGGGATATTGAGGGAGGAGTGAATAGCAAGGGGAAAATTGCTGGATTTATTTTGGGGATGGCAGAAGAGCATGGATTTGGTTTTCTCTAGGTTGATTATGAGCCTGTGCTCAGTGAACCAGATTTCAGCAGAATCGTAGGCAAGCTGGAGAGAATTCTGAAGTGACAAGGGGTTACTGTCAGAAGCGATGAGGACTGCATCATCAGCATAGAGCAGGATTTTACCTGCGCATTTGCTGGGTAGCGAGTTGAGGAAGAGGGAGAAGAGAAGGGGTCCAAGGATAGACCCCTGGGGGACTCCAGAGCGGATCGGGCAGGTGCTGGAGAGAGTTCCACTAACTTTCACACATTGAGAGCGGGCTGAGAGATAACTGGTACACCAGGTGATTGGCCCAGTTGCAAAGCCTAGGTGGTCAAAGGGTGGTTAACAGGAGAGGATGTGATACGGTATCAAAGGCTTTAGACAGGTCAATGAAGACCGCACCAGCCATGGAGCCAGCGTCCAGTGCTGCATGGAGGAAGTTGTGAACTCCAGGAGAGCTGTATTGGTACTATGCCAGCTCTGAACCCATGTTGTTCGGGCAGAGAACATTGTACTTAGAAGGTAGCCAGAGATTTGGTGGACGATTTTCTCCAAGGCCTTAGAGAGGGGGGTAGGATTGAGATAGGCCGGTAGTTACCTGAAGAGTTCTGTCACCACCTTGTGAATAGGGTAACTGTGGCACCCTCCAGACAGCGGGAATTGTCCAAGGCAGAGGGATTTGTTGAAGATGCAGGTGATAGAGAGATGACCTGGTCCAGGACCTGACGAGGAGACAGGGGTCAAGGGAGTCGTTCCGATGGTGTTACCCTTTAAGGCTTTAAGCAGGTATGGCCTGACCTCTTGAGTAGTGACACAGCGCAGGTGGAACAAAGGGGCAGTGATGGAGGGTGCAGACCTGGGGGTGGGGACTGAAGAAGTTGCCAGGAGCACTGGGCTAAGATCAGTAAAGGAGTTATTGAGATGAGTGGCAATGAGGGCAGGATCAGAGTAGACAGAACCATTGACGCTTGAGAAGTGCAGGAGGGGGGATCGAGAATGACCATTCAGTTGCTTGACGTTGTCCCAGAAGGACCTGGGGTTCCCCAAGAGGAGGTAAGGAGGCTTGATAGTACTCGCCTTTGCTTATGGATAGCCCAGGTGCACCTATTCCGAGCTGCAGCATAAGTCTGTCTATCAGCAAGGCAGTTACAACAGCAAGGTGCCACAGGTTGTCCGTTGCTTAAAAGTCGCAGGGGCAGGGGTGACCCGGGCATGTCTTACTCCTGGCCCTACAGGCAGTCATAGGTGCGAAGATGTCACAGGCAGAGTTGAAGGTGTTGACAAAGAAGGCCAGCGCCGTGTCAACGTTTGGTGTGTTTAGCAATGGAGACCAGTCTGTATGTGTGAGGTAATGCTTTAGGTCTTTCAGCCCGTAGGGTCTAAGTCGCCTCCGAAAGGTGGTTAGAACCGTGGGCTTGGGCAGAGAGGAAACCCAGTTAAAGAGAACAGGGGAATGGTCACTAAGTTAGTCAGGGAGTATTTGGATATTGTGGACACGGCTTGGTCTGTTAGTGAGGACTACATCTAGGAGTGTGCTGGAGCCCCTTCTGGGGTTAATTCTTGTGGGCTGGGAGACTAGTTGGCTTAGATCAATAGCAGCAAAAGCCTCGCGGGAGGAAGAGGATGAGGGGCAGAGCCAATTAATGTTTAAGTCACCCACCAGGATTTGGTCAGAGGGTTGGGTAAGGAAGGTGAGATAGTCAATTAATGGGCCCAGCGCCTCTGGTTGGTTCTTTGAGGTATGTGAGCTGTAGTCAGATAGATAGGACTTCCTAGCGGGTCAGGGGATAGCTTTAGTGTAAGGGCCTGGGCATTATGGTAAAGGTCAGGGAGGAAGGCTAGTCCAATGAGTGGGTCCTTACATAGAAGGCACATCCCCCACCTCTCTCACCGGACCTGTCCAGCCGGTGGAGAGTGTAGCCAGGAGAGACCTGGGAGTTAGTGGTTGAGTCAGACAGCCAGGTTTCAACCAAGGCAACCACATCTGGTTTGTGATCCATCACCCAGCATTGTAGTGCGTCCAGTTTTTTAAGGAGGCTACAAATGTTCATAGATGCGATACGGAGTCCAGCGGATTTCGGGGGCGGGGGGGTCAGTGTAGCCAGGCCCCGGATTGGGGTGGATGTTGCCAGACAGAAGCAGGAGGAGGAGAGCTGCTCTTGGGAGTAAGTGGCAGCTCTGATGGCTGGTTTTGATCATTTGCTTTTAACAAGCTCACTGAAATACTCCCTGTGGACAGCCAGGCAGACTCAAGGGCCCTGCAGGACCTGGGACATTTGCTGTCTAAGCACTAGTTGCCCCAGCAAGAGTAAAAACTGATGGGTTGCTGGGTGCCATTCTCATGCTGCAAGTCTCTTATGCAGCTTCCAGTCGGGGGTCAGGTCCTCTGCATCCTTCCACAGTGATCCATTATCATGTAGGGTAAGTGGCTGCTGAATGTTGTCTGTCTTTGGAGTTAAAGATTCTCCCGCCATAGAGATCCCCAGCACCATGGGAGTGTATGGTGCCAGTTGACGCACTGACCGCACTGCAGAGCAATATCTCTTGGTTCCTGGAGTGCAGTGCCATCAAGCCTGTCCCTAACACACTTGCCTCAGTACCGAACCAGATGGGGAGCTTGCACTCCATCTTAGACCTGCACAAACTGAACAAGTTCATCTGCAGGTAGAAATTTCATATGGTCACTGTAAACCAGATCATACTGTCTCTGGAGTCAGGGACATTGTTTGGCTCCCTGCACCTGCAGGATACTTTTTTCCACATACAGTTCTTCTGTCCCACCAGTGGTACCTCCAGTTTCGCACTGATGGAGTTCTGTACCTGTTCAGGGTCATGCTGTTCAGTCTGCGCTTGCACCTGTGGCTTTCACTGAGTGCCTGACGGTCATGATGGCCAACCTTCAGGTGCAGAAGCACCATGGTATACCCATACCAGCATAACTGGCTCATAGCCGGCGTCTCCAGGGAGGTTGTATAGAGGGCTAGGGATCTGGCCCTCCAGACTTTCTGGGGCCTCGGCCTTCTGGTCAGTCCAACAAAGTTGGAACTGGTCCCCAAGCAGGTGCTCCTGTTCATTGGAGTGGAGTTGTACTCCCTCCAGGCCAGGGCTTGCTTACCTGCAGAGAGGATGGAGAATCTTACTTCCTTTGCCAGAGTATTTCAGCTTAGGCAATCGCACCCAGCCTGGGAATTCCTCCTGCTGTTAGGGTACATGGTGGCTTCAGCCAGTATGGTCTGTTGGGCCTGCTCACACATGCAGCTAATCTAGTAGGAGCTGGAATGCCAGTGTTCTCAGTGCCAGGGTCACCTGGACCAGGCAGTTCAGGTGACCTAGCCGGTGCGGGCACCATAGAATGGTGGCTGTGTTCCTGGAACATTGCAGAGGGAAGTCTGTTTGTCCACCCAGAGCCAACCCTCACCTTGACTACAGATGCGTCCCCAGTAGGATGGGGGCTTCATCTGTTCCACCACAGAGCACAAGAGTTTTGGTCAGTCAGCGAAGCTGGCTAGCACATCCACCAGCTGGAGGTCCATGTAGTGCAGCTGGTACTTATGGTGTTTGCTCCACTGATTGAGTCAGGTTGTGTAGGTCCAAACCAACAACATAACCACCATGTTTCTTAACAAACAAGGTGGGATGCATTCATTTCCACTTCATCAGGAAACACTCTGCACTTGGTCCCTGGTATGCAGCCTGCAAGCAGATCTCCATGCAGAGCATGTAGCAGGGAGGACAACCAGCTGGTAAAAAGCTCTCAGCCAAGTGGGAGAGACATCAGACATGTAACAAAAAAAAAAAAAAGACAAGGGGACCTTGTACCATGATGTTGTGACATACTGTATCTGTTCACCAGGTGGGGCACACCATTGGTGGATCGGTCTGCCTCCTTGGAGGTCAGTAAGCTGAGTCTCTTCTGCCCCCCCCCTCCCCACATGGGAATGCTGATTGGGAGGCCCTCTGCCAGCCCTTGACTTTCTGTATACCTTTCCTTCCTTTCCCTTTGTCCACAAGGTGGCGCTCAAAGCACATAGGGACAAGTCAAACTTTATCCTTATTTTTATTTTTTATTTTAGTCTTTGGTAACCGGGTATGGCACACTAGGCACAGGTGCCTGTTTTCAGGGGCGACCTGGGAGCACTGGGCAGTTAAGTGGCTTGTTCAGAGTCTCATAGTATGCAAGTGAAGGTTGTGAGAATCAAACTCAGGTCTGGTCTGCTGGATGTACCAAGCTTGTTCACACCTTGCTCCTCTAACCTCTAGGCTATACTGCCAGCCCTGATAGCTCCAGTCTAGCCCAGATGGATCTTCTTTGAGGATATCTCCCACCATTGAGCCACATCATGGAACTCTAAACCGTCTGCATCAGGACCACCTAGAAAATTTTGCTGGCTGGGTCACCACGTCGACATGCCTCATTGGCACCTATATAATGTGGGCATCCCCAGCATACCTCAGTTCTTTCTTCCACTGTCAACCTCTTGTCAGTTCACTGCTGCTGAAGAACGCCATCAAACTTTTGTAAGTATTATGTAAAGCTGCTGTTTCTCAGTTTGTTATTTTAAAACTTTCTTTTATGCCACCACTGAATGACAAGGAACAGCTGTTCCATTATTGCCATTGTGGGGACATTAAGATTTATAATGGTAATGACCCCTCCATTTCTATCTGTTGCCTTGGTATAAACCACAACATTAAAGACTGCTCATTTTCCTAGATCTTTAACTACGCAACCTGGAGAAATCACAGGAGAGCTTTGGAACTTTTTCTGAAGATTCAAGAAATGGAGAAACAAGTTGTTGGGAAGGCAGCTTCACCATCGGCCCTTTGATCCTCTTGGTGGACAGCAGCCATTGCCGACTTGTTAAAGAAAAAGGATAAGTCCTCTAAGTTGGCAGAAAAATGCCACCACTCAGAGAAGGACAAGGCCACTTCTCCAAACTGTTCACATTCACCTCTTGGATGAGGTAAGTCTGCTGAAAAAGAGGTGGCCACGGCTCATAGATACAAGTCCTGTCTCCTCGCCCCAACCATCTCACAGACACCAAGGCTGATGTCCGATGCCAGATCGCCTCCCCACTGGGGGATTTGCAGCCAATTCTGCCATTAGGCACAGTCCCGTCAGTGACTCAGATGTCATCAACTCCTTCAGGGCCTGTTGATGTACAGCTGTTGTCTCAGACTACTGTATGTCTGAGCTGTTCCGGCATCTGTTGCCACTGCTGCTGCCATTGCCTGCTTTGTTGGTGCCTTTGGCTGGTCGATTTTCGACCTTACCATAAACATTCCAGTTCTCAGTCACTGCCTCAGTGCCGGGCCCTAAACGGCATCTGTCAAATGGACCCCTCGTCAACAGCTTCTCCTCATTTGTCTCCTTGTTCAGTCGACACTCGGCCAATGACAGTTGACAATGAACTGGAATATAATCCAGAGAATATGGAGGAGGAGGCCATGGATGAACAAGAAGAGGCAATAGATGTAGTGGGGTCAAGCTCCACTCTGTCCTCTTTCTCTGAGGAGAATGTGAAAAACACACCAAGGTCTCCACCTAAGGATGCCTTATTTTAGGCCTTCCTTAAACAGGTTCAGGCTAAATTGGGGATTAAAGCAGAAGAGAATGATTCCTCCAAGAGAAATTCTTTTTAGTTCTTGAAGGTTTCTGCCTCTCCTATGGTTATTGTTCCTCCTGTGTTTTCTGCCCTTGAGGGATGCCACTTTGGCAGCCTCGCACAGGACAACTCAGTTGCCTGCAGTTTCTAGGAAGGCTGATAAACAATATCCAGACCCTACTGCAAAGCCTTGTTATTCATTGCAGCCTGAAACAGGATCTGAGGTAATTATGGCTGCTCATGACAGATCCAAGGCTCCCAAACACATGAGCTGTCTTCCTCCTGACAAGAAGTCGAGGCAGCTGGATGTGAAAGGAAGGAGAACTTCTGCTTCCCTAGGCCTAAGAATTGCTAACTGCCAGGCATATATGATAAAATATCAGAATTGCCTTTGGAAGACTATGGCCACCCTGGCTAAAAAATTACCAGAGGGCCAAGATAAAATACCGGCTCAGCAAACTATTGCTAATGGCCAGGAGACTGATACACGGCTGCTGCAGTCTGCACGTGATTCCTCTGATGCTGTTGCCAAGGCTGCTGCCTTTGGGATATACCTTCACCGCCACTCTTGGCTAAGGGTGGCTGGTTTTGCCTCAGCTATACAACAATCCAAGATGAATGCTCCATTCAGAGGCTAACAGTTGTTTGGCACTGATGTAGAAAATGCTTTATGGGATCTGCATTCTTCTGAAGTGACTCTTAGATCTCTACATACTTTGAAACCTAAACCCCGGCAAGGGGTCCCTTCCAGAACATACCTATACAAGGCACCCAGGATGTTGTTCCCAGAGTCCTTATCCTACCACTTCCCAAGCTGCCTACCTGCCCCCAGGTGCCCATGCTAGACATGCTAGAGGTCAAACTATTATAGGCATCTCTTACACCCCTGGCACATTTTGACTCCCCTCTACTTCCTTTGGCCTCACTACTCTAGGAAGTTCTGGTGGAAGGCTGCAACTCCCTCTTGCTACAGAAATGGAGGGAGATCACTATAGATGCTTGGATACAGAAGGTGGTTTAGCAAGGACATGCCATAGTACTCCTTACTGTTCCTTCAGTGCTCCTCCCCCATTGCCCAAACGATATCCTCTGGGACATCTTGCCTTCCTGCTGGAGGAAGTGCACACCCTCATCCACAAGAAGGCTGTAGAATTAGTTCCAGTTTCAGAACCAAACCAAAGCAATTACTCCTGGTACTGTCTAGTTCCAAAATGGACCAGGTCAGTACTAGACCTTCAGGCACCGAACCTTTTCATAGATACAAGAAGTTCAGTCTGGTCTCTTTACGGTTCCTCCTTCCCCTCGCTATTTAAAGGAGATTTGATGGTTGCACTGGACATGGAGAATGCATACCTTCATGTCAAGATCAGCAAGTCTCACAGAAAATACCTGCGTTTCATGCTCCAGGGCTCACAATATCAATTGTGCGCTTTGCCTTTTGGTTTGTGTTTTGCACCATGTGTCTTTACCAAACTGTTTGCCTCAGTGGCTGCTGCTGCTGGGAGGGCCTTTATGTAGTCCCCTACATAGACGACTGGCTGTTAAAGCCCCATCTTGAGAAACTGTTGTCTACACACTGTTTCGAACTCAACAATTGTTCAACCAGCTAGATATACTGGTCAGTGAGCCAGAGTTGGTCTTTACCCCCTGCCAGAGGATACAGTATATAGGGCCTGTTCTGGACACTGGGCTGGGTTGATCATTTCTGGCCTTTGACCATACCACAGCACTGGTGGCCCTGGCTTAGCTGGTCTCCTCCAGCGATTATGTCTCAGCTAGATGTCTTCAACGATTAATTGGCCTGATGGTGGCTGCTATCTAGACAGCCCTGCTAGCTCACGTCCATATGAGTATCCCTTAGTGATTGCTCCGAGCACGATGGGCACATCATTCGGACGAGTTGGAATGTCTCATACAAGTGACTCCTCGTCTCTGTCGCTCCCTGCTCTGGTGGTTGTGCTGCTCCAACCTGGAGATGAAATACCCATTTCTCCAGCCACCCCCCTCCTGGTGATAACCATGGATGCCTCATATTCGGGTTTGGGTACTCATCTAGGTCCCTTCAGAACCCAGCGCCAGTAGGGCCCTCTGGATATGGTTCTTCACAGCAACACTCTGGAGTTGAGGGCTGTTCTGTTTTGCCACCCTCCTTCCGGGGAATCAGCTGCTGATTGTACAGACAGTATGTCGGTGATGCACTACATTAGTCGACTAAGACAAGTTCGTTCGTCCTTTCTCTGCAGAGAGGCAATGAGAGTTTGGCACGGGGCAGTGGAATATGACATATTTTTATTTATTTTATTTTATTTAGTTTTTGTTTACCGGATAGGTGCGCTAGTCATAACAATGACTATTTTCATGCATGACCCGGGAGAATACAAAACAAACTTCTGGAAGTAACAGTACATTCTTAGAAATAGTCAAAGTAATGGGTACATACCAGTAGGTAGCAGCATAGGTAATACAGTATAACAGATAAGTGTAAACAACACAGACAATTGCAAGAAAAATTAGGGCTTATACTAACATGAGGAGGAAATAAAATACAAAAAAATGCAGTGTCACTGTAAGTAGACAATAACTGGGTAGATTAGAGAGGAAGGAATGAAGAAAGTAATCTTTCGATGACCAGAGCAGGTCTGAGAGAAAGAAGAAAGTTAGGGAAGTAAGTAGTAGCAAGTTGCAGTGGAGGGAAAAGATAGAGGTGTGTGTGAAGGGAATAGGATTGAGAGAAAGTGCTGAGGCAGGAATGTGGAAAATTAAAAGGGAGACGGGGGGAGTCAGAAAAACCTTGTGTCCATGGAGGTTTGAAACAGGAGCAAATACAGGAAGATATGAGATGGTGGTGCAGTGCTTTCTTAAAGCAGGAGTGGGAAGAGGCTCGACGAATGGTTAGAGGGATGGAGTTCCAGTACTGGGGGGCCTGACAGGTAAAAGCAGTAGAGCCCTTAGTAGTAGCATATTTAGGGATACAGACAGGGGCATTGTCAGCAGAGCGAAAGTCATAGCAGGAGGCCTGGCTTTGGAAGAGTACCACTAGGTGTTTAGGTATCTGAGTCCTAATTATATTGTCAATGAGGGAGCCAAAGAATAAAGCCTTGACGCCTGAGGAGGAAGCCAACCAAGGTCAGAGTAGAGGAGGCAGTGGTGTTTCAGCCAATGAGAGGAGGATGCATAGCAACATATATTGTAGGTAACATCCCATTTGTGAAGACTTGATTTGCTTGCAGAAATATAGGTAGCTGCCCCATAGTTAAGTGAAGGCAGTAGTATTCCACGGGCTACAGTAAGCCTGGCGAATGGGGTGAAGGCATAGCTGGTTCGATAGGTAACTCCAAGATTAGAGTTTACAGATTTGCAGGTCCTCTGAATATGGAGATCATAGTTTAGTAGTGGATCCAGTGTGACCCTCCAGGTACAAACCTATATTTCTGCAAGCAAATCAAGTCTTCACAAATAGGATGTTACCTACAACAATATATGTCGCTATGCATCCTCTTCTCGTCGGCTGAAACACCACTGCCTCCTCTACTCTGACCTTGGTTGGCTTGGTTGGGGTGTCAGCGTGGCTCAGTTGGTAGCACATCCGCCTCTGGACCAGAAGGTCGTGGGTTCTCGTCCCACACCAGGATTGGACTTGCACCTAAAAATTGCTGCCATCCAAGTGCAGTATTGGGGGCTGCTGTACTGCTGGGGTGTGCCGTCCTCCGGATGAGACATTAAACCGAGGTCCCTTCTGCCCATCCTGGTGTTGTCCTGGTGGGTGTCCAGGTGGAAGAAAAATAACCCATGGCACTCTTCGCAAAGAGCAGGGATCATTCCCGGTGTCCTGGCCAACATTCCCCTTCCCATAAAACCAGTTCATGCAATTATCCAAGCTGTGTGTGGGTGATGATGTGCGATATGGCCGCCACCACACATTCAGTCACTTCACTACCAGTCTAGCATTGCTTGTAAAGCGCTTTGGGATACTGTGTGTGAAAAGCGCTATATAAATGCTGATTCTTCTTCTTCTACTTAGAAGAGGTGCCACTGATCAGGGAGACTTTAAACTTGTGCTGGGAGTATTTAAGTTTAAAATTGGATCCGAAGAGCATAGCTTGGGTCTTTATTTTGTTTAGGACAAGTTTGTGTCTAACCAGTCACTGCCGGAGTAGTTGGAAATCGTGGGAGAGCTTCAGATTTGTATCCTCAATACATTTGGCGCTACAGTACAGCACAATGTCATCTGCATACAACAGGGATCTGGTTTTCATAAGGTTTGAGGTGATGCTGTTTATAAAGATTGAAAAAAGCAAAGGGCCAAGTATGGACCCCTGGGGTACTTCAGTGTAAGTCGTGGCCTTGTCAGAGAGGGTGGAGTTGTACTTCACAAATTGTGTTCTGTCAGTCAGGTAGCTTTTGAACCAGTTCATAACGTTGGGTGAGAAACCTAGTGACTGAAATGTGGCAGTGAGGATGGGGTGGTCAACTAGGTCAAAGGCCTTGGTCATATCAATGAAAATGGCCCCTGTGAGAGAAGCAGAGTCCATGGCCATCAGGGCTTCAGATGTGAATTTGAGTAGAGCAGTGGTAGTGCTATGGCCCTTTCGGAAGCCATACTGGACAGAGTTTAATAGGTCATTTTTCTGGAGGAACTCAGTAATTTGGTTAGCTACAAGTTTTTCAAGGGGTTTCCTGGGAACAGACAGGATAGCAACTGGCCGGTAGTTTGAGGGGTCATTTGGGTCACCTTTTTTTAAAAACAGGGGTAATCCTTTTCTCTCAACAGTGTTCCTTTCTCATACCCTGAATGCACTGGCAGATCACCAAAGCTGGTCCCGTTCCATGAATAGGAAATCTCAGACTCTGTCATGGTCAACCACTTTGAAAAATGGGGCTGTCTGAACATAGACCTGTTTGCATCTCCATACAACACAAAATTTCTGCATTTCTGTTTGCTCGCCCCAGGGCAGGGTGTTCTGGCAAGAGGCGGTGCCCTCTCTTGGAATGGGGGGGGTCTCAGTGCTTTTACCCCTTTCCCTGTAGTACAGAGGGTTCTGGTCAAGCTTCATGTTGAACTAGCCACCCTGATTCTGGTGGTGGCTTACTGGCCCAGACAAATTTGGTTTCAACTACTCAGTCGTCTGGGACATGGAACCTCCTGTCTCACTCTCCCTGTGAGCCAGACTTCTGACAAAGAAGCAGAGTGGTCTAATACACCCAGATCTGTGATCCCTGCACCTTTATGCATGTCTCCTGAGGATGTAGAACTCTCCTGCTTCGAGGGTTCCCCCTGCTGTGGCAGATGTTCTCTTGGTGGCTAGAAGGCTGTCTACCTGGTACACTTACTCACAAAAATGGAACCATTTTGCAGTGCTGTGTCAAGTTCTAAAAGTGCTGGACTACCTCTTGTCCTATAAGAACGCTGGGCTAGCTAGGGTGTTTCTCATTTAAGGTTCACATGGCCACTGTGTTGACTTTTCATGCACTAACAAAGGGATGATATGGGAATGAGGTTGGACAAGGACATTCAAAATGATTTTATGTCTGTAGTAAATGTTCTAAAAGAAAAACAATGCAACATCTTGATTTCTGAGATCCTCCCAGGACCCAGGCCAGGGCCCTGAAGACTTTGGGCCATTAACAAAAGGAGTGCATAGCTGCATACATGTGCAAAAAAAGAGGGGCACTTTTTTGTGAGAAATGTATTTATTTATTTTAGTTGAATTTTGGTGACCAGATAGGCCCACTGAGACAGAATGTCCCTTTTTCAGAGGCGACCCAGGGAAGGGCACAAAGTAGGTACAGAAATACAAATATAACAGCATAAGTAGGGATGTAAGTTTGTCATGGATGAGGTTTTAATGACTCATTGTTTGTTCATGAAATCATTAGTAAACAGTAGTAAATGTTGTGGCACTGTCATCATTGCTACATTCTGATGACACTAGTGAAAGTCATGGAAGTGCTGAATAAAAGATCAAACGTCATGGAATCAATGACATGTATGACTGCCATGACAAACTTACATCCCTAAGCATAAGATAAGTGTATAAGAACACTTTTACAATAGTTCCGGCTCTGAAATTAAAATAGAGCATAAGTAAATAAAGTTACACATCCCCCCCCCAAAAAAAAGCATATACAGATGGCAATGAACGGGTTATATACAAGGCACATAAGCAATAGATACAAATGATGCAGTGTATGCAAGCACAAAAGTAGTAATAAAAACGGAATGTAGAGCGGTAATCACAGCAAAGCATAAATTATGGATCATTCAGGATTAGCCTAAGGGAAACAAGTAAAGTAGGGAGAAATAAAGGTAGATGACATTCAAGTCTGGGAACAGGATGAAGGTAGAGTTGATGGGGTGAAGCAAATAGAATACAATAGGGCAGCGGCAAGATGCAGGAGTGCATGAGTAAATGTGAAGAGGTAGGAGGGGCAGCACATGAGAAAGGGTGAAAAGGGGAGATGAGAGCGGGTGCAGTGATCAGGAGAATTCAGGAGCAGGGGTAGCACGTGAAAGAGAGGAGTGAGCAAGAGGCTTAGGAAGGGAGGGCTCAGGAATAGCTGCAGAGCTTGGAGCAGGCAAGGTGGGATGTAAGAGAATGCTTGAACATATCTTCAGAAGGGCAGGTTAAGACAGCAGATGGAAGCGAGTTCCAAATAAAGGGCCCCAAAAAAGTGAAGGCACGCTGACCCACCACAAGGCGGGGTTTAGGGACTGTGAGCAGCGGTAGGCCAGATGACTTCAAGGACCTTGTCACAGTTTTTCATTGGACAGTGGGTTTGAGGCAAGGAGTGAATATGTGAACTAGTTTGAATGTCAGACATAGGGTGGAATATTGCAATCTAGCTTCAAGGGAAGACCAGCCAAGTGAGTCGAGGACTAAGCAGTGGTGCTCCCTAGAGTTAGCACCAAGGGCAAAGCGAGCTATCCTATGGTAAGTTTATTTGAGCCTGGCAAGAGGGGTGACCTGGCAGGAGTGAAGAATATGAGCTCCATAGGAGATAAGATGGAGGAGGGAGTAAGATAGGGATGAAGGTGGTACAGCAGACCTAGTTTCTGATGAAGGGGTTTAACCATAGTTGTAACATGGGTGTCAAAAGTGAGGTTGGAATCTAAGGTGAACCCCAGATATTTAAAGGATTGCACTAATTGAAGAGGGTCACCATGAGAGGAGTTAATTATTGCGGGGGGGGGCAGAGAGGTTAGCTTAGGGGTCTGGTGATAGAAGATCATAGATTTAGTCTTCTTGGTGTTGAGCACAAGGAAATTGTTGAGAAACCATATCTTGAGATTCCAGAAATCCTGCTGCAGTTGGAGGTTCAGCGAAGCCGGGTCAGAGGAGGATCTGTACAGGATGGCATTGTCAGAATACATATGGACTGTCACATCACCGCAGTGCTGCGGCAGCTGAGTAATAAATAGTGAGAACAGGAGAGGGCCTAGGATAGACCCCTGAGGGACCCCATCCATTATGGCACTAAATGGGGACTTACGGACGACCCATTTCATGCATTGAGCCTGTGAGATAGCTCCAGAACCAGTTTAAGGATAGGGAGTCGAGGCAAGTGGATAGTAGCATTTGGAGCAAGAGGTTATGATTGACATGGTCAAAAGCCTTGGTTAGGTCAACACATATTGCACTAGTGACTAGGCCTTTGTCCACAGAACTGAGGATGTCAGATGTTACCTTAATGAGGGCAGTGTGAGTGCTATGGCATTTACGGAAGCCATGCTGGTACATGGAGACAGAGTTATTAAGCTCTAGATGAGATTGGAGTTGAGAGTGGATAATTTTTTCCTGGATTTTAGAAGGTGTACAAGGGATGGAGATGGGCCGGTATCTCTTGAATGCAGAATTTTGGGCCGCACTTGTGGATAAGGACTACAATTGTGGCTTTCAACTTGCAAAGCGCAGTGCTTGAGCAGAAGGATTTTTTGAACAGGTCGTGCACAGGAGAGACAATGGCAGGAGCACTTAATTTGAAGAAGTGGGGTTCCAGGTGTCAAACCCAGGAGAGGAAGTATCCTTGAAGCGCCTAAGGTGACGCAGGACCTCTTTCCCGGTGGCCAATTTGAGGTGGAAGGAGGGGCTACTAAGAGTGGCAGAGGGGGAGGGAGGAGGAGGAGGATAGTGAGAGGGAAGTGAGGTCTTATGTTTTGATAGGTCAGTGAAGGCTTGGTTAAATTCGGTAGCTATAATGGTGTGGTTGGTGACCTCAGAGCCACTGAGGTGCATAGTGCTGGGTATGGAGGAGGATTTGCCTTTTAGTAGGGAGTTTATCTGTCCCCAGAATTCTTTAAGGTTAGAAAAATTGTTAGTTTGAAGGGTTCGGAGGAAAGAGTGTTTAGCTGAGTGCAGCTTTCTCTTACGTAGATTAAGCAAGTGTCTGTAAGCCTGCCAAGTCAGCAGACAGACCAGAGCTCTTAAATAACTTCCAGGCAGCATCCTGCATTGCCATGAGGTTTCTGAGTTCCATAGAGAGCCATGGGGCACAAGCGCCCTTTGATTTCCACTTGACCATAGGTGCGTGGAGGTTGACTATGGAGTTGAAGGTGTTAGTGAAGTATTCTAAGGCCGTTTCTACATCAGGTAGGTGGTTGACCAGAGAACAGTCAGCCTGGGATAGGGCGGCTAAGAAGGCTTGAGGACAAAACATGGTCATGTCCCTTGACGAAATGATTTTAGGGGGTGGGTTAGGATAATTGTTCCTCCATATGCAGAAGGTGGGGGAGTGATCATTCAGAGCATCAGGAATTACACCAGATGCTTTAACATGAAGGGAGTTGTTAGTGAGGACCCAGTCAAGGAGGGCGTGGTGACCAGATTTGTTATTGTGCCTGGTAGGTTCCCTGAAGAGCTGCGACAAATGAAAGTCAGCCAGGGCGTTGTGAACTGACCCCAACCCTGGACCTAGCTAATTGGGATTTTTTTGTAAATAAATTATATTTGTTTAGAAAAGATGGTTTGCACTTAAATAGAAAAGATGATTTGCATTTAAATAGAAAAGGTTCGGTAGCTCTTGGTGAAAGAATGAAGACCCTGATTGAAAAAAGTATAAACTTATAAATGGTGGGGGGGCAGTTACAAATAAAACTATCATCGAACAAAAAAATGCTTAAGACAATACAGATATAGATAAGCGAGAAGGTAACATGGAGATAATGGAAATTACCAGACCACTGACAGACCTGCGCTATTTGTGTGAGGTCAAGTTATGCTACTTTCTCACATCAGTCTCTTTGGGTTATTTTTAGTAGTTTATTTGAGTTGGTGGGCTTCATCCCCGTAAAAAAAACAAAGCAAAAACAAGAGGGGTGTGGGGGCAAAGCCCCTCAACTCAAACTAACAAAACCAACATTAATAGTAAGCACAAGCATGCACTGTATTCACGAAAGAGTTTTGCTACTTGCGTAGTGCTGGTTTATTAATCTCCACTGTCACCAGTAACATGTTATCTGAATACGACAGAGTGGGGGAAAAAGCAAGAATGTAAACCCAGTAAGTAAAGTGACACATAACCTCAAATTCGTCTTAATTAATGCCAGGAATATGAATTAAAAAATAGCTCTTCTAGAAGCACCATTATCCAATGAGAACACTGGCATTATTGCCATAACGAAGGCCTGGTTGAACCCAAATGACACTTTGTTCAAATTCACTTGCTGAACTTTCAACTATTGCTGAAACCGAGTTTGCACTGGTTAGCAACTGGTTTGTTGATAATGGTTTAATACTGAACATAAAAAAAAAGTCCATGTTGTTTGGAACTTCTAATATGCTTCGAACTAACTCCTCTTTTTTGATTCATGATACTACAGGTGTTTTGTTAGAACAAGTTCATGAGTGACAGGCAGGGTGCCACAGGGCTCCGTACTGGGACCGGTGTTTGGGATCTTCATAGCAGACATCTCAGTAGGCATCAAGAGCAAGATCAGTCTGTTTACAGACGACACCAAGATGGGAGCAGTAGTGGATGACTTAAAAGGGTGGCAGGGGTTGCAAGATGATCTAGCAAAAGTGGAGGCCTGGTCGGACACTTGGCAGCTAGGATTCGATGCCAAGAAATGCAAGGTGCTGCATTTTGACGCAAAAAACTCTAGGAGGAGCTTTCAACTAGCCAAGACAGAAAAGGAGAAGGTTCTGGGGTGATCATAACGGGAGCAATGAACAACTCAGCACGGTGTAGAAAGGCAGCTGCAGAAGCCAACAGGATGCTGGGTTGTATTGCCAGAGGCATATCCTCCAAAAGGGGGGAGGTGATCCTGGCACTATACAGGTCACTGGTTAGACCACTCCTGGAGTACTGCGTACGGTTCTAGCAACTGTAACTGAAGAAGGACATTTGGTTACTTGGGGGCAGTGCAGGGCAACAAAAATGATTCCTGGGCTAGGGGACTTACCCTACGAGAGCAGGCTGGGGAAGTTGAACATGTACTCCCTGGAGGAGAGTAGGGATGGGGGACATTATTGAAACCTTCAGGTACATGAAGGGAATAAATAAGACGGGCACAGAGGGGCTTTTCAAATTAAAGAGGGGGAGGGACACTGAATGGTACGATCTGAGATTGGAAGGGGGAAGGTTCAGGAGAGAAATGAGGCACTTTTTTACAGAGAGGTAGTGTGTGGGTGGAATGCATTGCCAGAGGAAGTGGTATCCTCTAGAACAGTGGGCTGCTTCAAAGGGGGATGGAACAGGGTAAGGAAGGTTACTGGAGGGGGAGGGAGGAGGGGCGAGGGTAGTTGCAGTATAAGGGCTGCTAGCTGCACAATCAAGCAGACTTGATAAACCATAAGGCTTTTATCTGCTGGCAGTTTCATATGTTCAAGTATTTAAGTGTCCTAACTTGACCCCTGCCTGACTTTTTCCTCTCAAGTTTTGACCACTAGTCATATTATAAATTAAAAGTTGGGGTTACTTTATAAGGTCAATAGCTTTTTTCTTCCGACATTCGAAGATCAATTGCCCAGGGATCCCTAATGCCTCATTTTGATTATTATGCAAGCTTGTATCATAATATTGGTGTCAGGAAAATAAAATCTTGATATTTGCATATAATAGCATCTGTCAGTTTGTATTAGATTCACCATTTGGCAGTATAGCCTAGAGGCTAGAGTAATGAGCTGTGAATGATTTTGATACATCCAGCAGACTGAGGTTTGATTCCCACAACCTCCACTTGCATACTGTGTGACTCTGAGCAAGTCACTTAACCTCCCCAGTGCTCCCAGGTCACCCCTGAAAACAGGCACTTGTGCCTAGTGGGCCTTACCCGGTTACCAAAGACTAAAATAAAAAAAAAATACATTTCAAACTTATCATTGTTTGCTTTATTCACAATTACCCTAGTTATCTCCCAAGTCTAAACTTGAGTATTACTTCGGGTGTCAAATATTTAAATCTATTTTCCTGTCCCCGAAGTTTCCCTTAGCTGACCTGGTATCCATTTGCAAACACCCTGTTTCTTTGCGATCTTCTCAAGGTATAGTTCTACAATCTGTTTTACATAAAACCAAGGCAGGATTACAATCTTTTTCCATATCAGCACCAGTATTTTGGAATAAGTTACCGGATAATCTTCTTACTTCCTCTTCATTTTACATTTTTAAAGCTAATTTTAAGCAATATTTAATGTCTGCTGATAATTGTGATTGTTTTTTTGTAATGTGTTTATACGTTGCCTTGCTCTGTTATTGTTTGTGATGTTTGTATTTTTGCTTGGGCCAGGCTTGAAAATGGACTTGTTCCAGTGCCCTATCACAGTTGTTAAAATAAATGATGATGATGAAGAATACAAATGGATATAATTTATAAGAAAGGACTGTGTACATAAAAGAGGAGGGAGAATGTCAGTTTTGTCTAAAACTGACATTAAGAACAAACAGGCTGATGCTGATATATGAGAAGCTGAGTCTCTATTAATAGAGATAACGAATCACGGAAATACCCAGACTGGTTTAGGACTTCTTTATAGGCCTCCTAACTTGGATAAAACAAAACATACTCAATTACAGGCATTATTAGTAAAATTACAGGACTATAAAGAAAATATCCTGTTAGGGGACCTGACTATACCAAGCATAGAATGAGAAACTGGCACCAGTAAAACGCTGATAGAAAGGGAATTCATTGAAATCACTCAGTTACACAACTTGACAACATGTTAAGTCCAGGGTGGGAGGGGATGCAGTATTGGACATATTAATAATCATTTTCACGAGCTTTAATCATGGACATAGAACTAGAGAAGCTCTTGGAAATAGTGACTGTAATATGGTAGAGTTCAAAACAAATAGGAAATTCAGAAAGGAGTGTCTGCACACTTAAATTATGGCAGAGCAGACTTTAATAGTGTAAGGCACGAAGTTGCACAGTGGAACTGGGAACAATAATTTGAAGGCATAGGCCTAGACAAAAAGTGGAACATACTGTATTTAAAAATAAAATAAACACCGTAACTGCAAAGCACATACTGCTTAAATGAAAATGTAACAATAAAGGCAGATCACTGTGATGGATGGCACAAAATCTTATAAAATGAATAAACAAGGAAAAAAAGGTTATGTAATAAATTAAGGTTGAGTAAAAAACAAAGAATGATAACAAAATGCTGTCAGACAAAATAAGCAGTAAAGATAATTATAAACACTTTTATCCCCATGTAAATTCCCCAAAACAGTTGAAAATACACTAGGCTCCTTAGAGATAAATAATACACAAATTGAGAGTGAATACAAAATAACAGCAGAATTCAATGCATTCTTTAGTTCAGTGTTTAATAAAAAAGAGGCAATAGGAGATCATATCATGATATCTATCTCAAAAGATAATTTTTATATTAAAAAAAAATATCAGTATAAATAAATCATATGGATCTGATGGACTGAACCCAAGATTTCTAAGGGAAAACGTTAACCAGTTAATCAGTTAATAGGACCTTTTGTCATTAATAATAAACAGCTCAATAAAAACCAGTATTGTACCAGCTGACTGGAGACAGGCAGGTTTTTAACACCCATACACAACAAAGGAAGTAAATCCAAAGCTGAAAATTATAGGCCAATTAGCCTGGCTAGTATCGTAAGTAAAATAGTAGAGGGTATAATAAAGGAATATTGTGAGGAGTGGATTTCCAATTGTCTAGGGGTAGATAAAAGTGGTATGCCAACCGTATCACACCATTACAGCGAACATGTCAATGCAGGCAACATCAACAGTTCGCTGTAATGGTCCGCCCGAGACCCTGGCACTCTGTCTCCCAGTCATGCACCCCCTCCCCAAATCAACTCCAACTCGGTGTTGGAATCCATTAGATCGGGGGGGTGCAGGGGGCAGAGACCCCCCCCACATGGGGTGTTCGGGGGACAGAGCCCCCAGATGGAATAATGACCAGAGTTTCTTGCCGGAGTTATGTCGACCGACATAATTCCGTTGCTGTGATGCTGGTCGACAACATAGTTGTCGAACCAGTATCGTAGAGCCAATAAAAGCCAGCATGGATTTGTTAAAAACAGATCATGCCAAACAAACTTGATAAATTTATTAGAGCCCATCAATAAGGCTATTGATTTAGGAAAAGCAGCAGATGTGGTCTATATGGACCAAGTAACACTTTTGAAATGGTTCCCCACACTTTACTAATTTAAAAAATAATAAAATATATAGTCCCACATATTCTCATTAAATGCACAGAAAGCTGGTTACACTATGGAATGTGAAGCATTAAACCAAGAGGGATAACATCAGAATAGGCAGAAGTAACAAGTAGAGTGCCCCAGGGTTCAGTGCTGAGGGCGACTCTTTTTAATGTATATATAAGAGACATGAATTAAGGAATCTGTGGCTTTGTAGCAGAATTTTGCAGACAGTGCTAAAATTGGAGGAATAATAGAATTAATTGATGACAATATAAATGTAGCACAATCTGGATAGGTTAAGCAAATGATCCGTTGATTCAGGATTATAATTTTAATCCACAATAAAGTACTTTGGGGAAAAAAATCCTAAATATGCATATATTTTTCAAGGTATTGCATTAAAGGCAAGTAACTTCAGAAAAAGACCTAGTCATCACTTTAAACAAGGATTTCAAATGGGGAATACATACAAATAATATAATTAAAAAGGCAAATCAGGTTTCGAGCTGTAGGTTTCAAGCTGTATAAAGCATAATACTAAAAGTAGGGATAGAGATGTCTTTTTGCCATTGTTCAGGTCACTTGTCAGACTGCATCTGGAGTATGCTGCTCCAGTATGGAATCCATATACAGAAAAAAGAAATAGACAATACTGAGAAAATACAAAGAAGGTACACGAAAAGAATACAAGAAATGGAAGGCAAAAAGTTATGAGGACAGATTAAAGGAATTAAATATGTATACATTAAAAAGAAGGCGACTAAGAGGTGATTTAATACTAGTATATGATGCAAGTAGAAACCAGGAGCTAGCAAGCACACTATGGTTGAGGCAGAAACTCAATACGTCTTGTGTAAGAGCTCATCAGTAAAAACTTGAAGGCAAACTATTTAGATCTGATAACAGAAAACATTGGTTTTACTCTTACAAATATATGAACATACGAAAGAGCCAGCAGAAGAAGGCCAAATGGTCTCTTGAGAGTCTGCTCATTAGTAATGCAACTGAAAGGATTATAAATAAGTAGAATGCACTGCCAAGATATGTGGGCAAAGCTAATACCCTGTTCTGCTTTAAAACAATACTGGATAAATACATGGATGTTGAAGAAAGTTGATTATTAACCTAGTGTGCTCGGGAGGGCAATTAATAGGATAATGGACTACTTTTGCCTTTAAATTGTTACTATGTTACTAAGACTGGCCTAGGTGGAGGTTTCCTGAAGTTTCCTAAGATGTATTCTCCCACTGCACTTCCCGATCTGCGATTCGGTTCCAGTGTAAGACATTAATTTGGTCCTAGAGACCCTCACTGCACCTTTGTTTGAGCCTGCTGCTACTTGTGAGCTATACTTCCTCGCTTGGATGACACTGTTCATAGACCCATTTCTGAGTTATAGGCTCTGGTTGCAGACCCTCATTTTTATTATTTTTCACAAGGATAGGGTTACCTTACGTATCACTCCTTGTTTTTTTCTGAAAGTTGTGTCTGAAAGAACACTAAATCATACTGTAGACTTTCCTGTTTATTTTTCATCTTCCACGGACAGTAGAGAACGTTGTGTACATACACTGGATGTCCGTAGGACACTGTGTTGATACATGGATTGTACAAAGGATTGTAGAACATCATTTCAGCTGCTTGTAGCTTTTGTCCCCAGGATGGTAGGCTCACCAGTTACCAAACGAGGCCTGTCCAAATGGCTGGCCAGTTGTATTACGTTTTGTTATCTGATATGCGGTAAGCAGCTTCCTGGTCCTTTGCGTGCTCATTCCACTCATGAGGTGGATACCTCAGTAGCTTGTTTTCAGAATGTGTCCGCTGCAGAGATTTGTGCTGCTGCCACTTGGCATGCTGTTCATACATTTACGAAACACTACCATCTGGACATCATCTCTTGTAGATGTGCTGACTTGGGCCTGAGTTTTCTACAAGGCCTTCCTACTTGGGATCATTAGGTCCTGCAGTCCTCCCTCTGTCCTTGGTGCTACGTGGTAGTCATTTCATACAATGGCTCAATGGAGGGAGATATACGCAAAGAAGTTAGACTAGTTACCTACCATAATAGTAAATCTTCAAGAGAATCTCCTCCACTGAGCCACAACTTTTCCTTTCACCTCCCCTCCTTATCAGTTGATGGGTGATTATCCTGCCTGCTCCCGCAAGCTGGTTCTCCTGTGAGGCCTCCTAGGGCATCTGTACTCAGGTTTCCATATCCTCTCTGTGTGTCTGGTGTAGTCCTGATCATTTCATCCCTATTGGTCTGTTGATCCTCTGAGCTTGTCCCTGGCAGGGAAATCTGGCATGCTGGGGACTCCGACATTGTATAGATGCTGATGAGACACTTCGACGTTGGTGGCCTCAGTCAGTAAAAATTTCCTGGTGTTCCTAACACTGACAGCTTACAGTTCCATGATGTGTCTCAATGGAGGGGATTCTCTCGAAGATCTACTATTAGAGTAGGTAACTATTCTTTCTGGTATCAAGATCTTATTAACCAAGGTGGCAGGTCCCAGTGGTGGCTTTCTTTCCATCCAGACCTGCAGATAAGACAAGGGGGAAGTGGTCCAGCACTCTGATCTTCAGTCCCTGCACCTCTCACCTGACCGACTAGAGTTCCTGGCTTTAGGCCTTTCGGAAGATGTTTTTAAAGCTGGGCTAGAATAAACTTAAGACACAGCTTTTGATGCGTAATTCATTGCAGATACATTATTGTGTACACAAACTAGCTTGTGCTTTATCTTACACACAAGGTTGGGGTGCTCAGATACTTCCAAGAGATACGAATACACAAAAATCCAGCACTCACCTGCTGTAATGAAGTAAGAACGCAGCTCTCTGAGTTCCAATAAAGTGCCAGATTTATTGAGGTGCCAGTAAAAGAAACATGCCTTGATGCATTTCGGACAAATCCATTGAAGTGCTGCCTGTATTTTAGTGTGTTTCCATGAAGATGCTGGTGGTATTCAGTGTTGCTCTGTTTATGCCATTAGTCTTCTTTGTTTGATTTAGGCATGCTGACTTACAGGGGACACCAGGGCAAATGAGCTGTAATTGGTTACAGACAGCCGACAAGCATAATAAGCAATACCTGTCGAATGTCTCTTTTTTTTTTTTTTAGTCCCTATTCATCATGTAGTATTTCGTGGCATGAATCTAATCGATGTTTAGTGGATGCCATGGTTAAAATGAACAACAACGTACGGAAGCATGAGTAATCAAATCTCACAGCTGTCCTCAGACTATAGAGCTACAGCTAGCTGTCCTCACAGTAGTCAGTGTAGTTGCACCCACATCTGCTTATGTTTCTGTCAGTGGTGCTTTCTGTACCTGTTTTTAAAAGCCACACCTTTCCATCTTTGGTGGCTTGGGGCTTATGCCTTTAAGTTCAGGAAATCATTTTTTATAACTTTGGTTTTTGTCGATTTTAGCCTCCGATGATCTGCTATATTGCTTGTGCCTGACTTTTATTGTTCCTAAAGATCTCATTTATTTACTGACACAGTAAAATATGAACGAGTAAAAATTAACCGAAAATGTCTTTCTCACATTTGCATTCCCGGCACATTTCTGTAGTTGCCATTAAATGAATTATTCGAATAAAATCTATTTTTTTTTTTTGTAATAGTGTGACTGCCTTTTTGTATATTCTAATTTGCCCCCACACACACACACACCAATGATTATGTTGCCAATACTGTGGGATTTGCTGTGCACTTTCCCTGGTAGTCTAAAACTACCACCCCAACTACTGTATATATTTAAAAAAAGAAATATTTTCAGAACAGTAGCCTCGCCTCTATCAAAAGAAACCATGAAGATATTAAAAAAAGACATTGGGATCAAGTTGACAACCAGGGAAAGTCTTTTTTAATATCTCATGGGCCATCATCTGGGATGGGGGGGGGTCTGCTAGACTACCATGGAAAGTTGTTTTATACAACCCTTTGAAGCTGGTGCATATAATATCTAATATGCACGACACTGACATACTTGCTGTTACATGAACAAAATATACTGTACATGAACCGGCACTGCGTGCATGGCTGAATACTAATCCTTAATTGTGCAGACTTCTATAGTACAGTATCTCATGTTCACAGGGTCCCACTACGGCAGGGAATCACCCTGTCTGTGAGATTCAGAATCTACTTTTCCACTCTTTCCAGATCCTGACTTTGGTTTCTTTTCTCTTTAGTACTTACATTTGTAGTCTTTTGATTTGGAGTTCCTATTTTTTTGGTAAAGGAGGTGGGTGACTAATAAAAATGTCCTTAATGCCGCTCTTTTGTTTCCAATTCAATGTCCAAACCATCTCAAAATGTTAAGTAATATTCTGAATCAGTAATAAATCAAAATTCGAAAAACTATCAGGTTAAAATAAGGAATCGTACTTGCTTTCATCCTTTTTTATATGTTTATCAGGTTACACATAGCACTTCTTAAACTATGCACTACTGATTTGTTGCTCCTTAAAAGTGCAATCGTGCAATACTACAATGATGGCTGGTTCATCAATCCATTTTATAGCTTGGCTGCAACAAGAGTCTTAATTGACTGACTGTCTAGAAATGCCTGGGTGATTTAAGCCACACCAAGAGTACCCAGAAATGCAGGAGAGATTTACTCAAATAGTTAATCCGTTAACTTCAGCACCAGTAGGCATTTGGGAAAATAAAAGGTGCTTTTTTTAAATAAATATGTGTCTGTAAACCCATTCTAAGCCAGCTTAGCCTATCACAAGTGCCAGATATTATGGTTGAAAAGTTCTTTCAACAGCATTGCCGTTCTCATAAAAGTCCTGTGTCTCCCAGATTTTCCACTGTCCTAATGCTGTCTGAGTGCAGTACCTGCTGTTCTTGCACTGCAGGCCTCACTTTAATTGATCTCCTTGCTTCCGTCTGCCTTTATAGCAAAATAGCCATGCCCCTAACCAGCTTGTCACTTTGCCGTCTAAGAAAGATGCTAAAATCAACACAAGGAAGAGAGTTTCTAATTGTAAAAAGTATTGTTTTTAACAGTAACATATCTGAACTGAAGTTTACAGGTTTCCAAGTACTAGTTCCAAAGTGGTCAGTGCTAATGCAGTGGCACATCATTGTCAGGAAACAAAGGAACTGACACAGCAGGCAATGTGGGGGAGGGGAAGCTAGCATCATAGAACTTTAGTGACAAAGACAGTAATTAAGCACACTCTCCAGACAAAGGAAAGGCACATAGGGGTGAGAAAACTTAACGTCTGAGCAGTGAAAGGAGGCCTAAACAACAACGTTCTCTCTCAATAGGTACTTATTTAGTGTCACACAGCATGCAGGTGTGGGCGTCCCTCATAACCTCTCACCTTCCCCCAACTCACATTATGGTTTCTTTAGAACACTGACCAAGCAGGGACCTTGTCAGTCAAGACAATCAGTTTCCCCTATTACTATACTAGGCACATTAATAAAATTGTATTACTGCACCTAGATGGAGAAAATATCATTTTTTAAATATAATTTTTATCCATCATCATGCTTTACAAGAATAAAGTAACTTAAGGTAATTAATGCCGTTTTTTTGTGCCCCTTAGTGCATTATCTGAAGGTAAGCTGCACAGTTCCGCATTGCTGCTTGGGCAAACAAAAGAATCATTGTATTTTGTTTTGTAGCGTAGCAGTGAATAATGAGTAATGACATAACTATAAGGTACATCCTTATCTTTGAAAGAGATACAGAATAACTTTGACCACTCTGAAGATGTCAATATGAACTGCAACAATGTCACCAAATAATAATGTTACAAAAAATATATGCAATGTTGCTTTTGATCCCCCAAGCAGGAATTTGGAACTGTTCAGTTTTCTTTTTTTTCAGATATGTACTGAATTAGGAGCATTGTTACTTATCTTGTTAAACTCATTTATACTATAGTGTAATGCTAGACAAAATTGATACTGTAGAGTAGATTCAAAAGAAAAACACCGCAAACAATCTCTTCCAGCCCGTGCAGCACTGCCAGGGGTAGCTAACCTCTACACAACACAGAAAGCCCAAAAATGGCAGTGCACACATGGGAAAGCCAAAGCTAGCATGGATATAAGAACATTTTCAAGAAGTTCACTCTCGCAAAGTTGCTATAGATAAAGTCATTTACTTAATTTTTTCTCCATGCTGCAATGTAACAAACAGAAAGGTAGAAAGACAACAATGCCCCAGCGCCTCGATCTCACGTCCTCAGAGGAGTCCAGTGCTAGGGGCATTGAACGTACTTGCCCATTTTTGGGCTTACTGTAGAGTAGGTACTAATTGAGGTCGGTTTATTTTCGCTACATTCGCTATTTTATCAGCAAATTCAAACAGACCACAATTGTAACATGAAATACAATCCCTACACATTGTGTATTCAAAGCCATTAAGGAGCTACTAAAGTACCCCAATTTTCTGCATGTACTGTGAGAGGCTCCTACATAGAGAAAATATAAATTTTGTCTAGCATTACACTTTATAGTATAAATGAGTTTAGCAAGATACTTAACAGTGCTTCTTATTTGGTACATATCTGAAAAAAAACTGATTAAACAAAGGTTTAGTAATTTGTCTGATATAATGATAGAAGGAAATGGGAGGTCTTGGAGGGGACTTATTACATTAAATCAGCCCTTTCTGGGCTTACACCTTGGACTTTGAGCAGTGAGTATGTGGAAAAATGACACACAACCTCCTGGACTGAGCCCTGCACCAACCAGGCCTGTTCAATTTGTGTATGTACTTATTGGGCATTGTCCTAATTGGAGTGGGCACCTAATAACATTTTTTTTACAAAAAATAAGCCCCTCCTAGACAAAATTCCTCTTAAAAAGTATTGAAATGGGGAGCGGGTGGGGGACTCCAGTGCTCAAGAGGGATCTTATTAATTTGAATTAGCTCCCTTTGCGCTAGCAGCTTGGATCTGATAAGAGCAGTTATAGAAAAAAAAATTATTACAGCCCCTCCTGAGCTCAGCTGTGCTACAAGGGGCCACCCACCATTGGGGGCATGAAAAATCTGCATGTCCTATGCTTAGATCTTCTCTAAGCAGGCAGGTTAAATATTTGTTTACCATTCCTAGGCTCATCTTGCTACAAGAGGGAAAAACATTATAAAAAATAAAGGTAAAATGAAATGCAGCAATACAGTGATGTATGCTCCTGAGCCTGGTCTTGCCTTTCAGATGCTGTTTAGGAGCACAACAAAACATTTACTTTTGTCGGGCTGTATGTCACTAACTTTACTACAGTAAAGGGACAAGTAATAGGGGATAAGGGGCAGACTAGATGGGCCAGTGGGTCCTTTTCTGCTGCCAAGTTTCTATGATAATTCTATGATACAATAGTAAAGTTAGTGACATACAACTGGAGGAAACTAAATATTTTGTAATGCTCTGTTTTCACTAAAATAGTATCTGATTGCAATGGAATATATGATTAAAATAAAAAAAATTTAATTAAAAAAGAAAAAAATTAAGTTCCTTCCCAGATTATTTATTTTTTATTGGGGCCTGATAGAAACATAGAAAGTGACAGCAGAAGGGGACTGCAAGGTCCATCTAGTCTGCCCAAGAATTTATCTGGTGCTATTCCCCTCCCCTCCTTTGCCCTTTCCGTATACTACCTTTATGTTTATCCCATGCATTCTTGAACTTGCTTACCATTTTGGCCCCCACTGCCTCCTTGGATAGGCTATTCCATGGGTCCACCACCCCCTCTGTAAAGAAGAACTTCTTTGTATTACTCCTGAACCTCCCTCCCTCCCTTCAGCCTCATGTCATGCCCTCTCCTTCTCCCCTCTCTTTCAATTGGAAAAGCTCCTGAATGTTAACCTTATTTATGCCCCTCTTCCTCCTCTGTTCCAGGGAGTACATGTTGAGTTCCCTCAGCCTGTCCTGATAAGACATATGGTGCAGTCCCTGAATCATTTTTGTGGCCCTCCTCTGCACCGTCTCAGTTCTCTCTTATATCTCTTTTGAGGTGAGGTCTACAGTACTGTATGCTGTACTCTAAGTGGGGGCGCACCAGCGCCCTGTAGAGTGGCAACACCACCTCCCTCCTGCAACTAATGATTCCCCTCCCGATGCAGCCCAGCATGCCACTTACCTTTAGTGCCGCCTTTTCACACTGTTTACCCACTTTCAAGTCTTCTGATATAATGACCCCTAGGTCCTTCTCCTGGCTGGTGGAGGCTAAATTCTCTCCTCCCAGGTAGTAATCCTCTTTGGGATTGTTTCTGCCTAAGTGCATGACTTAGCACTTTTTGGCATTGAATTTCAGCTGGCATATTTCCAACCACTCTTCCAGTTTCTTCAAGTCTGAAGTCATGCTCCTCACACCCTCATTGAAGTCCACTCTGTTGCAAATCTTAGTGTCATCAACAAATAAACACACTTCACCTTCCAGCCCATTTGCAGTGTCTGCTAAGAACACATTGAAGAGTAGGGGGCCCAGTACCGAACCCTGTGATACCCCTCTCGTCCCCTCCCTCTCAGCTGAAAATGACCCGTTTACCTGAACGCTCTGTGTTCATCCTCTCAGCCAGCTACTCACCCACTCAACCACCTCCCTGCCCACCCCCATGTGGTCCAGCTTCCATACCAGCCTTCTGTATGAGACAAAGTCGAAGGTGTTGCTGAAGTCCAGATAGACGACATCTACCACCGCTCCCTGATCTACTATCCTAGTAAGCCAGTCGAAGAAGTCGACTAGGTTAGTTTTGCAATACCTTCCTGCCGTGAACCTATGCTGTTTTGGGTCTTGCTGCTCACTGGATTCCAGATACATTATGATTCTTTGTTTGAGTAATGTCTCCATCAAGTTCCCTACCACTGACGTGAGGCTTACTGGATGGTAATTGCTAGCCTGCTCCCTGCTTTGTGGAGGGGGACCACTGTTGCCCTTTTCCAGTCCTCCAGTATGGTCCCATTCTCTAGTGATTTGGTGAATAGTTTTGCTAGGGGTGCTGCTAGTACACTCCCCAGCTCCCTGAGAACTCTAGGATGAATCCCATCTGGTCCTATGGCCTTGTACACCATTAGTTTATTTAAAGCTTCCAAGACTTGAGCCTCTGTGAAGGGGCTTGTGTAAACCCCCGGTCCCTGGGTGTTGCTGTTGTGCTGGCTTGGCCCATCCCCTGCGTCCTGTTTGGTGAACACAGAACAGAAGTAATGGTTTAAGACCTCTGCTTTCTCGCACTGGTTTTCTACCAGTTTCCCTCCAGTATCTGCTAGTCTAACTGTCCCCCTGCCCCTTGGTTTTCCTCTTTTCCCTTATGTACCTCAGGAAGACTTTATCTCCCTCTTTTACCCTCTGTATAATCCTCAGTTCACTCAGGGCTTTAGCCTTCCTTATTGCCTTACCAGCTTCCCTCTGTGCTACCTTATAGGTTTCTTTAGCCTCATCTTTCATTGACACCCTAAACTTTGTGTACACCTTCTTTTTCTCCCTTACTATTGCAGCCACCTCCCTGGAGAATCAGAGGGGTTTCCTTTTCTTATTTGCGTTGCTCACCCTTCTGACATACTGTTCAGTTACCTCTCTGGTAGCTCCTTTGAGATGCTCCCACATTTTGTCTACTCTTTTCTCTTCCCTGTATCTAAGACTCTCTGCCAGGCTCTCTCTCATCTTCTGAAAGTCTGCTTTTCTGAAATCTAAAACCCTAATCTTGGAATGACTAATGTCTTCACTAGTGTTTACTTTAAATCCTACCATGTGGTGATTGCTATTTCCTAATTGACACCCCTCCTTTACTCTGTCACTGTTAGTTAAAACCAAGTCCAGGACAGCTTCACCTTTTGTTGGAGTTTCCACAAGCTGCCTCAGCCCTGTACCCTACAAGGCCATTACAGAGTTTGTTCCTCTTGATGAAGATGCTGTACAAGATTTCCAGTTTATGTCTGATAAGTTAAAATCCACTACTATTATTGTCTCACCCTTGTCAGTCATTTTGTGAAATGTCTCCATCATTTCCTTGTCCCCAATATCCCACTGCAACAGGGGCCTGTGGCTGACTCCTGTCCTAATGGCTGCCCCATATCCTGTCTCAGCTGTTATCCATAGTGCTTTTGACTCATCCAAGATCCCCGGAATCTCTGTAACTTTGATTTCTTCCCGGACATATAATGCTACCCCACCCACTTTCCTACCCTTCCTGTCCCTTCTGTACAGGTGGTAGCCCGGGATAGCCATGTCCCAGCCATGGTTCTCTGTGAACCAGGTTTCCATCACAGCCACTTAGTTGAGTTCGGCTTCTGCCATGATGGCCATGAGGTCAGGGATTTGAACCTGTATCTCATGCTGAATGTATAGACCACATGGAGATTCTCAGTGTCTCAGTAAATGTAAAGCACTGTTTTTTAAGTGAATGAAATGAAGCAAATTAAGTCTTTTTTAATAATAAAAATGGAAATGGGCTGCCACATTCAGCATTCACTTTTGAAAACAGCAGCTTAGGCCACACAGTCAAATGCTGAAACTGTAAACAAAATAAACCCTGCTTTACCAGAATTAAGAGTGACAACCAAAAGCTTCCCTAAACAACCAAATGCTATATATCAAACTGAACACAAAATATGCTTGAAGGAAATCTGCAGTAATAATTGAAAATCTGCTTAAACCTACATTCAGCAGAACCACACTGAAAGTAATAAAGTGCCCTGTTAGCCACTCAAATACAGCTATAAAAAGACTGACTTACACAACATAAATATGTTACTTTTATACTTATGAGCTGTATTTAGGGAGCTGTCTCCCTGTCTTGAAAGTTAACCCATTTTATTTAACAGTAATTCGAGTATGTGTAATGTATTTATCTTTGTATTTTGTACACTAACTGAAGAAGATGTAACTTATTTATATTTGTACTTGAGCATTAATTGATTCTGAATTCTGTACTTTGCACTGTTATGTGTTTTTTATCCTGATTTACTTGCTGACGGCTATTTAGCTTTAGAATAAAGCATTTGATGATAAAGTGCCACAGGTAAGAGACAGAGAAAGCACTAAAATGATAATATGCCACGTAGATGAAAAATAGTTGATGGGTATGCATATGAGAACAGAGACTTTATGGTGGAGGAACTAAATAGTGAGAGGTAATTAATTTCTATTTAAAAGATCCTTTAACGAAAGCTGAAGGGGTCCTAATTCAGATGTCCCAGGCTGCTACTATGACGCACTTTAAAAGCAGCGTGAAGATGAGCAAGCCGCCCTGTATCACTTGAATTTGGTCATCATGCTGTGGTTAACTTTGGTGTCAGTTTGAATCAGGCAGATGGTAGTATTGGTGATTTTTTCTACAGCTCTTCTCCTGCAGCCAGAAATCTACCAAATACTAGCCAAGTGAAGGACAAACATCTCCCTGAAGATTATCTGAGTGACATAGATCACATTACTGTGTTGCTACAAAGCTTGAATAAGTGTGAAGACGAGCAAGACGCACTGTCTGATTAGCAGGCATTAAAAGTGTAAGAACCCAAGTCTAGCTGGTGGGACAGCAGTGAACCTGAAAGTTCCATGTCATATGAGCGAGCTTTAATGGCCAATTACAAAATGAGCAAGTTTTAAAAAGTGAAAGTCATAACGGCGACTGTACACAAGCACGAATGTTATAATAGCGACTGTTTTGCACTTCTACATGTGTATGTTATAGGCAACTGCTCTCTGTCTCACCTTCAGTACACCTTTTTACGAAGCTGTTTATCACGTCGATACACAAAGCTGCCATAGATGAGCAGCGGCATCCCCTTCTGGCGCCTTGTAATCTCCACCTCCATGATTGTCCAGTACTTCCCCCAACACACCCAACCACCTTTGTCCCCAGATATTTAGGATGAATACTGTACATCCGAATGGTGTGAATGAAATTTTGGCCCTAAAACCCTATCTGAAATGGTTCTTTTGGCAAAGGTGGATTCATTTACTCATCTTTGGTCCGGGCTTTCACTTCCACCTCAAAAATAAAAAAAAATCCTCTTCCCTTTTCCCTTCCCCTTCTTTCATCTCTTTTTCCCTTTTCCCAGTTTTTCCCTCCCTTAATTTTCTTTACTTTGTTCTCACCTTTTAATAACCACTCCCCGACCCCCTTCAAACCCCTTCCCAAACCCCCACCCCTTCTTCTTTTCCTTCCCATTTCTCTTTTACCCTTCCCCTCCTCCTCTCCCTCTTCCTTTTCTGTCAACAAGATTTAAGATTTATTTAATTTAAATTTCAGTATATTAACTTGATGCTGTGCCTCCCTGAAATGTTTGAAAGGAATAAAATAATGCATTGTTTGTTGGAACAGTAACTAAGAAGAGGAAAGTATGTTTGTTTCTGACATTGCAGCATAGGTTTCATGCCAAGCCTTGGAACTGAAGTCAATTATAGCAGTGGCTGGGTGCAATTATAGGAATTAATTAAAAAGAAAGCAAAAAAATGAATTTGTAAAATAATAAGGTATTATGTGCTGAAATTGCAAAACTATAATAAACCAGAAGGTGCTGGAACAGTACATAGTTTAATGAGTTCATGAAGGTTGAAATACTTAAGACATTAGTCATTTTAAAATTGTCCTTATTCTTTGAACCTTTAACTGGATGTATCTGTATAAGCACCATTTTGGGCACCAGTGTCTAAATCTGAGATGGATTTAATATTTGAAAATGCTCTCAAAACCTTATATTATGATTTCTATACTAAGTTTAAGTATTTTGGTGGACATTACAACTGCAACCTACTGCCTAGACCTGCCACCAAGAGGAATCTAAACGGGTCTTAAATTAAAATTAAAGTAATAAGCCTAGAATTCCTACTGCATTACTATATTTCTACTGCTCTGCTGTTTCACCCGGCAGTCTAGGCCTAACCATGTCACAGCAAACTATGCACTCTGGTCTGAGGACTAAATTTTGTAATGTCAAAAATTGGTCAACCCAGCCTGTACCTATTCTGAACCTGTTGTAACTCTCCCTGTATGTATCCACTCTCATTCTGTTGCCGTACCACTGTATTGTGTTGTATTCTGAACCCGTTGTCAAACCACTGTAGTGTTTTGTATTCTGAACCTGCTTGGATCTATGTAACCCCCCAGGTCGCATCTGGAAACGAGCGGTCCCCACTCAGAATGCTTATCTGGTACATCTCTTAAATAAATAAATGTTTAAATAATTGTTGTATGTTTTATTTTTTTGTACTTTATTTTAAATAAGAAATTAACCAGCGAAATAAGAGATTGACCATATGATGTCATTAAGTGATATGTTTTTAATTAGAAAAGAACCAGTATCTCATTAGCCCTTTGGAAGCCTCCGAGACAGGCGAAGCACTGGGCTTGTGGTATCTCAGTGATTGTAAGTTCTAATTTTGTGCCCTAAATAAATGGACATGTTGAAGTTATTCTGCCAGCATTGTGTCTTTATCATGTGCAGCTATTTTGGATTTCGCACCATGCACCCTTGTCATGCAGGGTGGTTCTGCCCCCCAACCCTTCCTATCTCTAAGATTCTAACACCACGGCGCACATGGAAATGGGGTAGGCTATATCAGTGTTCACCCAAATGACTGATTGCTCATTGTAGTCGCTATTATAGAGCAGTTGCCCAAATGTGATGCGCTGTTTAGGAGTTGTTCATATTACAGCGCTCATTTGACCTGCTACCGAACCTGAATGAGGAACACTGTAATCTGTTCTGTGCACAATGTCTGTCTATGTTTCCATATATCTCTGTAGCTGGAAGTCTGCTTGAGAGTGGGAGCACCCCCTCCCGACAATATCCAGTCCCTGTCCTCTGGTCACCAAGAGTGGGACCCCCTGTGTGCAGCCAGGTTTCTTTGGTGTGTCCCTGTCTGTACCCTCCTTCTCTGCCAGGAAGCCCATGACAATGGTTGCACAGTAATCATCGTGACAGTGGTTGCTGTGTGCCACAGGTGCTGGGGTCAGTGCGAATATTTGTAAGGTAAACGGCTTCCAAGGGCATGCAGCTCTCATATGTTAGTCTTCCTGTAATAGGTTGCCGTCCTTATGCCCTCATTGAAAACTGTGTGATTATTGAAATTAATCACACTTTGGATCTCTGAAAACGTTGGCAACACTGAGTCCTGAATACTAGTCCGCTTTGAGGGGAAGCTAAAAGTTTTACAACTACAGTACATGCCAGAATTTTGACCTACTGCAGTTATTGCACAGTAATTAATGATAGTGTTGAATGCTCAATGCTTTAAAACTGATTTTGTTTTAAGTGAATGATTTGAATTGTAGTTCATTGACAGACACTGCTGCTTCAGGCATAAATCAAGAATACAATGCATCCTATACAATTGTATTCATTTTAACATTAACGGTATAGACACTGGCACCACCTCTTATCATCTGGATAAATCATACCTGCATATGACAACTTCGTATTAATCTGAGCAATCACAGGGAAAGTCATTTTTAAGAGTTCCGTTTTTGTTTTGTTTTTCAAGTCAGGAGGGGGAGGTGAGGGGAGGAATGAAGACAGATACCAGCAATACTTTAAATACAGAATTCATAAACAACAAATATAATTTATGAAAGTGTGTGGCTTACAGACTACAGCATATTTACTTTAATGTCCCTGTGCATGAAGGTGCTATGTAGTAATAGAAGGTGAATTTCTATATGTAAAGCATGTCTTACACTGATAAATAGTTTTCGAGCTGAATTAATTCTGGGACAGCCTACCAGCAATGAAAGCAAGGGAATACTTTCATTTGTCAATCTGTGAATCTCCTTAATGTAATTGCTGTGAGCAAACCATTGTCAGCATACCATGATTCTGCTGATATTTATCCGAGCAATCACAGGGAATGTCATTTTTTGAGAGTTCAAGTTTTTTTTTTTTTTTTTTTTTGTATTCAAATCAGGGGTGATCATGTGGGGGGAGGGACCACTAGCCACCAGGGATTTTTTTTTTTTTCATCTGGGGCGGGTAGTTGGTTGGGGGGAGGGATGACTGGCCACCAGTGATTTTTTTTTTTTTTTTTATACTACTCAGGTGGGTGATCGGGTAGGAGGAGGGATCCGGATGATCGGGTGATGCACACCGTTTTGCCTGCAAACACTGACCCCCAGCCAGCTTCAATACTACCTTTAACCAATGTATAACATTTCTCAGTCCTAACCCATCTACTGACACCCTTGCTAATCCTCTTTGCCCCTCCAGTGCTAGTAACATTGTGCATCAAACTGTCCCTCCCAGTGATATTTTTTCCACAAGTCGGGTGGCTGATCGGGTAGGGATAGTGATCCAGATGATCGGATCATGCACTCTGTTTTTCCTGTACAAGTCGGGCAGCTGATCAGGTTTCACAAATTTTTTTTTTTTGCACATTTTTCCCAGTTTTGTCACTTTATTGCTGTATATAGAATATTGTCTGTTGTAAGCACACTTTAAATCAAACTGCTGGAGCTGAAGCTCACTGTCTTTAGCTATATATACATTAATGTCCCTATGCATATAGTGCTAAGTATTGTTACTGAATTGGAGGGGGTCGAGTCGGAGGTTTGAATTCTTAATAGGTGATTTGATGCTGGTGTTTTATTAATACTAACAGACAGGAAGCAAGAAGGGAAATATCCGTAGGATTTAATGTTTTTGAGGAAGGCCATGCAATTGAAGACCTGGACTTGTTAATTACAGTGTAGCCCTAATGGGAGGAGGGGCAATTCAAATACTGTATTCAGATATTCCACTTTGTTTAGATATAATTTTTATTTTTTTATTTTATTACAATACAAGTACCTTTGAGCCAGGCTCTTTTACAAAGATTCTGTGTCAGAGAACAAATACAATACAAGTTACAGAAATAGGAACAAAACAATAAATAGGTTGGCATATTAGGTTACAATGGTAGATCAATATAATAGCTAGAATAAGTAGAATGTATACATGGGAACACAGAATAACAGAGGGGTAAGTAGGAGGGAGGGTGGAAGATGAAAATAAATGTGAGGAGCGAAGTTGGAGAGGGCAGGAATTGCAGCCAAAGGGCATGGTCATTAACTGGAAGCAGGCTGAAACTAGTCAACAAACAGGGAAAGATCATTGAGGGCTCAGAAGAGGCAGGGGGTGAAGGGGGGAGTCAGGAGTGGTGAAAAGAAAGAAGAAATAAAAAAGTAACAGAGGAAAAGGAGGGGGTGGAGATGTGGTAGGTGATAGTTGGAGGGAACAAAAACGAGAGGGCTGAGGAGATTATAGGTAGCATTCATAGGAGCTAGAGTTAGTAAGGTGAAGGTGGAGTTTATGTTTGAATGAACCATGGGTGGTAGTGGAGGAGATGTCAGGATTGAGTGCATTTAACCAGCTAGGTGCTCTGAAGGCAAAGGATCTTTGGCCCTGAGAGGTGCAATGGCGGGGAACCTGAAAGAGCTGGTATTCAGAGCCCCTGGTGTTACGTGGCTTTAGTCTAGAACTAAGCACTGCTTGGAATCCCAGTGGAGCAAGGCCCATGGTTACTTTCTTTGCCATAATGCAGGTTTGGTATTTTATGCGATTTGAAAGTTGAAGCCAGCCAGATCAGGCATACAGGTCACATGTATGAGTGAGACGATGAGCACCAGAGATAAGCCTGCAGGCCTTCTTAAGTGATGTTGAAATTTATCTCAGGGCAGTGGCAGAGGCAGAGCCATAGATTATAAGACCATAATCAATGATGGAGACCACCGAGCTTTGGATGGCAATCTTCAGTGCTTCTGTAGTAAGGTGTTGTCTATGTCAGTAAAGTAGGACTAGGCACATATTTGCTGATTTGGCAACATTGTCTATGTTTGCCTCATAGGAGAGATTTGAGTCCAGGGATAACCCTAAGTATTTGAATAACTGCACTTGCTCAAGGGTGTTGCCATTACTGGTAGAGATAGCTAGGGGGTGAGATCTGTGCCTGTTTTGAGAGCTGTTAAAGAGCATTACTTTGTTTTTTTTATGGTTGAGGACAAGCTTATGATGAATAAACCAGTTTTCCACTGTGGCAAAGCCTTGTTGAAGATTAGTCTGCAGGAGCACAGGGTCCTTGTGGGAGGAGAAGATAACAGCATCATCAGCATAGAGGATAATCTGTTCATTGCAAGATTTCAAGAGCGTGTTAAGAAAAATGCTGAAGAGTAACGGACCCAGGATGGATCCCTGAGGGACTTCAGATCGGACCGGTCTGAGGTCCGAGAATGTCCCAGCAGTTTTGACTCATTGAGATCTGTTTTGCAGATAGCTGTTGAACCATGAGACAGTGTCAGGAGAGAGTCCTAAATGCTGGAGTTTTTGGATCAGCAGACGATGGTGGACTGTGTCAAAGGCCTTGGTCAGATCTACAAATACTGCCCCGGTTAAGTGACCCATATCCAATGTGTCGTGCAGTGCTCCAGTAATGCGGAAGAGGTGCTATGACTTTTTCTGAGGCCATGTTGTTGAGGGCATAAGAGATTGTGTTTGTCCAGGTAGTCCATGACTTAGTTGGATACTATGCGTTAGAGTGCCTTGGAGAGAGGTGGTAGTATCGAAATCAGTCGATAGTTCACATGGCAGGTCTTATCCCTGCTTTTGTTGACTAGAGTAACTGTAGTCTCCTTCCATTTGTCAGGGAACTGACCAGTGCTAAGGGAAAGATTGAGAATGTGTGTTAATGGGACTAGAACCTCATCTATAGTGAGGGTTAGGAGTTTTAGATCCAGCGAGTCTCCACTTGATCTTGACTTTGAAATTGCTTTGGTGATATGTGTTCGGGCATCATGCAGGTTAATTTCTTTGAAGTGGAAGGGCAGGAGAGTGGTAGGAGGATCATCGGGGATAGCGTGGGTAGTGTCAAGGAAAAAATCTGGGGGAAGGACACTGCTGAGATCAGTAAATGCATCACTAAAGGTGTTCACAATGACCAGAGGATCCAGGGTGATGGCCTCATCAACCTTTAGCATGGTTGGGGAGGATTTAGTTTGTTTCCCTGTAACTTCTTTGATATTCTTCCAGAAATCTGACTTCTTTCCCCAGGAGTTTGAGAGAGCTTCTTTGTAGTAGGCATTTTTCAGTAGCTGTATGGATTTAGTGCAGTTATAGTGGGCACATTTGTAGTTCTGTATATCATGCTGGGTGTCAGAATCTCTAGCCAGAGCCCAAAGGTGGTCCCGAGCCTTTAGCTGGGCAAGTATCTCTTCAGTTAGCCATGGGTTGCAGAGTGCTTTGACTTTTCATTTTTTAAGTGGGCATATGTCATTACAGATCTTGACTTTGAAATTGCTTTGGTGATGTGTGTTCGGGCATCGTGCAGGTTAATTTCTTTGAAGTGGAAGGGCGGGAGAGTGGTAGGAGGATCATCGGGGATAGCTTGGGTAGTGTCAAGGGCATTACAGATAAATTATTATGTGTGTTTTAAATACTCTAAAAGTGGATGAGCCGTGGGACTGTGAACTGTGGGGACACCTGCTGGAACACTGCAGCCAAGGCAGGTAAAGTGTAACCACGAACAGCGCCACCTGGCACATTTCAGCAGATAATGAGGGGGATACAATTAAGTGCTTATCACATACCACCTACCGCATACTGCAGTAATTCACTAACTCATTATGGAGGTAACGCTCGGTATACCACACCTACCGAGGTACCTTTAAACGTTTATATAACTACCACTGTATGTGTAATGTGCACCCCTGCCAGGGTATGAGTGGTTCAGTCTTAACCTTTAGACTGCTTCAGCAGCACTGGAACCCCAGCAATATGAATATACCAGCTAGCCAGTCTGAAGTACCATTTTCATAATGGAAACTGCACTCCGCAGAGTTCTGTAAAGATTTCATCTACTTCGTCATCTGAATTGTTTGTTTATGGAAAACAATGTGACTTTGGAGCAGGTTAAGTCTACCTGGTGACAGGTAGCACCCCAGACATTTTAAGATCATGCTTTTGGGGCCAGCACAACGGTACCACTTGCAATGCCGACAATCCAGGTTTGGGAACGAGCCTGAGTCGGAGGGCTGTTCAGGGGAGGTAAGATGAGCATCTCACTGGATACTCTCCACCTTGGGGAGGAGGGTGCTCAGTCTACACTGATCTACTGCCATCTGGGTGATCACAGGCGCCGGTGCATGTGGAGTCAGCAAGCTGGGTTGGAGGACACTGCCATACTCTGACATGAGGGCATGCATACAGGGACTTGGGCACTGCCCCATAGGTGATTTAAAAGCTCAGTTCAGGGTAGATTGAGCCCACATCCTCCACCTTCAAAACTTATTACTTAACAACATGCTCTCAGGCTCTCCTATGCCATATAATCCTGACAAGGGAATACCCCACTCCCCCAGAGAAAACCTAACTCAGGGAATTGTTAGATGGTAAGGAGGGGCAGGGGCACACCACATAAGTCCCAGCAGCAATCCCCAACCAAGGGGCAACCATCCCAACGACTAACAGATTTGCACCCTTGGCCACTGAGATGGTCAAGAATAGCAAGACAGTACCAGGAAATCACCAGTTACGTCACCCAAACAGAATGGGCAAGGGTGATGAAACCTGGGTGCCAGATACCAGGAGTACCAGGAAAGTAGCAGGCACCAGGAGTAACAGGAAAGTACTCATCATTGGGGATTCCAGGATCAAAGGAGTGGAATCTCAATTAAGTCAGGATGCTAGTACAAATGTGATGGTCAGGTGCCTACCCAGAGCTTCTACTAAAAGGGATACTGATCGTATCAATGAGATACTACGCAAGAAAGGAAAGTGCACAGGCATTTTTGTCTGTCTAGGTACACATAATTTTGTGGATCAAACAGTAGAGGAGACCAAAATGCATCTAACATGCTTAGGTGATAAATTGTCCTCCAACTCGCTTGTCATTGCCTTCTCTGAGGTCCACCCAGTATGGAAGAGAGGAGGAGGCATGCAAAGGATCTGCAAAAATGAGATAAAGGAGCTGAATTCATGGCTTCAGGGCTGGTGCCTGGAGAGGGGCCACCTTTTTATCAGAAACTGGAGGGACTTCTGTAACAGGGGTCTATTCAAGCACGATGGACTGCACCTAACTAAGGAAGGTATAAGGGTGCTAGGACAAAAGTTTGATGTTTTTGTGGGACGTTTAAACTAGGGGCTGTTGCCTCTCCCCCTAAACACAGACTTACTGTACCTGCAATAACATTACAGAACAGAAGGACCATTTATTACATGAAAGATCAAAGGGTACTGTAAAACAGAGTTCAAATAATAAACATGGCTCAAAGAATGGGGCAAGCTGACTTTGAAAAATCATGAATACCAACATGCCGAGTCTCACAAACAAGGTAGCTGACCTTACTGCAATCATTATAGAGGCAGATCTAAACTGGGTTGCAGTCACTGAAACCTTGTACAACAATAATGATGACTGGATAATGACAATCCTGGGTTTCATCCTCTTCCAGAGGGACAGAAAAGGGAGAAGGGAAGGGTGATGATATATGTGAGGGAGAGGGAGGAAATAAACGCCACAATGATCCAACATTCACACACTGAATCTAAAGCACTTTGGCTCACACTTAGGGCTGAAAATGGTGTGGTGACTCAGGTAGGAGTGATTTACAGACCACCAGTGCAGGGCCTAGAGGGGGACAAACAGATCATCAGAACCATGCACAGGATGACTGACAAGGGGAAGGTGATAGTGGTAGGTGACTTCAATTTGCCTGAGATAAATTGGAGTACCTACACAACAGCCTCGACAGGTAGCAAAGATTTCCTAGAAGCCCTGAGGGGATAGCGCCTGAGGCAGCTTGTGAGGGACCCAACAAGGTGGAAGCTGTACTTGACCTGTTACTCACCACCGGGGGAAAATAGCTCAAAAGCAGAAGTTGAGAGCCACCCGGGATCCAGTGACCACTGTATGCTGTGGTTCCAGGTAAATACAGCAGTGGAAACTAGACACTCAAAAACTAAAGTACTAGACTTTAGAAGAGCAGATTTTGCTAAAATGAAGGAGTATCTTAAAAAATAACCTAGGGAAATAAAGAGGAGAGGGGTTGAGGAGTACTGGGCATGTCTTAAGTGGGCTGCAACAGAAGCCTCAAATCAGTGTCTTAGAAAGGAGACTAAAGCCAAGAAGAGGAGAAAACTGCTCTGGTTTTCTGGAGATGTGGCCACCAGGGTCAGGGAAAAAGAATTGCGTTCAGAAGATACAAGGCAACTGGATGTGACAAAGACAGACACACATACAAGGAAAAACTAAGGGAAGTGAGTCCCAATCATGGCAGTGTAGGCATCAACAGAAGAGAAGATAGCTAAGGAGGTCAAAAGGGGGGACTAGATCTTCTTTAGATATATCAGAGAAAAGAGGAAAGGGGGGGTGTAGTCAGAATCACAAGGGAGAAGGGGGGCCACGCGGAGGATAACATGGACAAAGCAGAGATCCTCAACAGATAGTATATTTCTGCTTCATCTTTACCAAGGAGGGGGACAATTGCGGGCCCACCCTGAGTGGAAGAAGTTCTGTCAATCGAGAGATAGGTTTAAGACCATTCACAAGAGAAATAGTCCTTGAGGAACTGGGGAAACTCAAGGTAGACAAGGCAATAGATATGGATGAAATTCACCCTGGGATTCTTAAGGAGCTAAGAGATGAGCTTGCAGCACCTCTGGCTGAACTATTTAACCTATTGCTTGAACTTGATGTGGTCCCAATGGATTGGAAAAGGGCCAGTGTTAACCCTTTCCATAAGAAAGGGAGTAGGGAAGTCGCAGGCAACTACCACTCAGTTAGCCTCGCCTCGATTGTGGGCAAAATGATGGAAGTCCTTCTCAAAGACAGAATTCAAACATCTCTGGAAGGAAGTGGAAATTTGGATCCAAAACAGCACGGTTTTACCACAGGAAGATCATGCCAGACAAACCTAATAGAGTTCTTCAACTGGATGACCAAGACTGTGGATCACGGAGGCGCTATGGACGTGGTATACCTGGACTTCAGCAAAGCCTTCGACTCTGTTCTGCACAGAAGACTGCTGAACAAACATGCCAGCATGGGAATTAGTCAGAAAGTGGTCAACTGGATAAGGAGCTGGCTGAGTGGGAGGACCCAGAGAGTACTGGTAAACGACACCTATCAGAAGAAAGAGAGGTGACTAGTGGCATGCAGCAGGAGTCGGTATTGGGTTCATCCTTTTTAATGTATTCATTGGGGACATATCTGATGGCTTGAAGGGAAAGGTGAGCCTGTTTGCAGATGACATGAAGTTATGTAATAGGGTCAACATTCCTGGTGGAGCAGAGAAGATGAATCAGATATCAAAAAGCTGGAAATGTGGTCAAAAACATGGCAGCTGAAAGTCAACAAGAAAAAGTGCAAGGTCATGCACATAGGGAAGGGCAACCCTGGTGAAGAATACCACATATGGGGCGTCAAACAATAGGTCACAAAGCAAAAGGGAGATCTGGAGGTGATTATAACAGAAGATCTAATGAAGACTAAGCAATGCGAAAAAGCAGCATCAGTATTGTGAATGCCGCCCCATTCAGCATAGTTGAACTAGCTGTCACAAACCAGCCACATGAAGCCACTACAGCATCACTTTTAAGTGCTGGAACTAGCACAGGCAAGATTTTTTTATTCTTTTTTGTGCTTCAAACATCTCTTTTAAGGGAAAGCACTAATAAACTGGTATTACTAAAAGCTATGCCTCAACATTAAGGATAATGGGCTTCAGAGGAACGGCACTGGGTTTGTTTTCTACAGGGGCCGTTTTGCTTAAAGGAACAGTACTTGTGTTGTTTCTATGCGCAGTGTGTTCCGTGGCCAGGTTGAGGACACAGAGTAGTGGTTTAGAGATGTCCTGGCAGTTGGGGATAATTTTTTGTCACTTAGAGGCCTAATCAAGAAACTTGAATTTCTGTCAAAGAGCTGCTGATGCGTTAAAAAAAACTTTGAAAACATAATAATTAGGTACGAGTCAGCTTCCATTCCATATATATCCTAAAGATTCCTCCTCTTCCTCCTCCTCATTATTTATTACTAACAACATTTGCAAGAATACTATATATACTCGCGAATAGGCCGAGATATTTGCACCAAATCTGCCATTCAATTTTAGGGTTCTCGACTTATACGTGGGTCACTAACTATGGCTCCGTAAATCAATTCCCCAGCTAGTCCAAATTACTGTAGTACTCCTACAAAAGTTCCTAATTGTGGAGTGCATGCGGAGTGAGCTTTTAATGTACGGTAATAAGCTCAACCCCCATTCGTCTGTAACACCGGCTATCGGCTCCCGTTACTCTCCTGTTCATATTTGTACTCCTACAGGAAGTTACCAATTCTGGAGGGCATGTGGCGTGAGCTTTCAATGAAAAAAGCTTTTTAATGTAAAAAGCTCAACCTCTTTCATCTATAACACCTGCGACTCCCCTGCCCTCCTGTGCTGACAAACTGGTCAAACTTATGGTAGATTCGGAGGCAGCACAGAAAGATGTTACAAACCAAAATGCCGCCTCCTTTCCCCCGATGTTGTGGAGTGCCTTGGCATCTGGACAGGTAAGCAAACCATCTGAAGTGCTGTAATTCTATGTAATGCTGCAGGACGTGCGGTGCAAACCAATGGTAATAAAAAGTTCATAAGCAGTCACCAGTGGCAGTTTATACTTGGAGGCAGCACACTGTTGTGTGCCGTATTTCCATGTTATTTTTTACTAAAGGTTGCCATCAGCTTATACATAGGACAGTGTCTTTTCTTAAATACTAAACTGCATTTGGTGGCGTTGGCTTATACACGAGTATATATGGTATATGATCTTTATCCCTCAGGGTTCATCTGCCTCTATAGCTTACTCCCTACTTAGTCATAATCTTCTGTTGTGACATCAGAGTCTGTTGCCATGGAAATAACTGTGTTGTCACAAGCAGTGCATTATGACCTCGGGTAGGGAGACAGCAACAGGAATAGATGAACTCTTCAGGAGCAAAGATCCTGTTGTCATGCAAATGACCTCAGTAATAAATAACGGGGAAGTGGAATACAGAACTAATGTAAAATACAAGCTGGACTGTGTCTAAATATTATATTTTGGTCTAGTTCTGCTGAAGGCATTGGCTGCTCTTTAAGGATTATATTAAAGAGATTCACCAAGAAAACCCATGGCATCCAATATAGCGGTGCCTTACCGATTCCAAATGCTGGGGATGTAGATTATTTTAAAAAAATCCTGTGGGTAATTTATTATTTCACTTGTAAATTTGCTCCCACTGGGGACGCCATACTTCCCAGTTGATGAGACTGCCTAGGGACCCTCCCATGCACAGCATCTCTTTCTGATGCAATCCTAGAGAACAGAACGCTTCATTATAGTTATGGGGTGGTTTTCATTATTTTAATATAATAATGGTCATTTGGCACCAATCACCAGATGACCATTATTGTATTTAAAAACGATGAGAAAACCAACTCCATAGACTATAATGGAGCACGCCCCATGCTCTGTCTAGGTTGCATCACAACGGCTATGGCTTGGGGCAGGTCCTAGGCGGTTCTACTAACTGGGAAATACGGCGTTCCCAGTGGGAGCAAGTTTACGAGTGAAATAATATATTACTCACAGGACTTTTTTTTAAACCATCTGCATCCCCTGTCCAGCCCAGTTGTGCTGAGGCACTGGACGCCATACCTTGTGCCAGGCCAGCGACCTGCATTCGGGAATGAGCGCGGGCCACTGGGGGTTGGCAGGGAGGAGATGGATTGAGCATTCGATGGACGGCTCCCCATTTCCGGGAAGGGGGGTAACCTGCAGTCGGCTTATGCCAGACCCCTGACGGAGGCTGGAGCTTGACGCTACACTGCCACAAGACAAGTGGAGTGGGAGCACAGCAGATGTTTGGCGGGCCAAGTGGTGCGTGTGAGCCCGGGCCAGAGGCGTTGATGTACACCTGGCTCCGTGAGGGGAAGAAAAACGTGAAAAGACTCTGGTGGCTGGTCATTGCGGATTGATGGCCGTCCCGATCACGCTCTGTCTCCGGAGGTAATGCCCCAAAACTGGATCCTTTCGGCAGGTGGGGGGATCCTTGCTGCCCCGCCATGGGGGTTACAGGGGTGAGGGTCTGAAGGAACAGAGGCGATGAATGGCGGATGGACGAGGGCCAACCAGGGCCAGGGGTGGGGCAGAAATAAGTAGCAAAAAAAAAAAATCTACATCCCCAGCTTTTGGAAGTGGTAAAGCACCGATATATGAGGTGCAAATGTTTCTGTTTTTAACTTAGTAGATCTCTTTAACATTAAACTTATTTTAGTCACCATGGATTATTGCAAACCATTTGTAGAATACACAAGACTTGCCACAGGATTGTGAGATCATCACTGAAGGGATCATACTGTTCCTGTCACGCAGTGCAATCCAGTATGTCAGTTTTGACCCCCCAACTGGAGTTCCGATTTGGGTGGGGTGCACCTGGTGTACTAACTGTCAGTGGTAAAGTTGTTGCCCAAGTCCATTTTGTTACTTCTTAATGAGATGTTACACGCTGATAATCCACAGGTAACACTAACAAAGACACCCAAAGCTAAAACGGGCCCCTCAGGCCAAGAAGGCCCCTGACAGGCACATCCAGGTGTACCAGAGCTTGAATATCCTGCTCACCAAGACTTGCAGGTATCCGCTGTTCTCACTACGTGAAATGACCACCAGACATGGTGCAGGAGGTAATTATGGAAGAAAAGGTCAAAAAAGTGGTTGCAGCCCTTAAAAATAGATTAGGCTGTACAGCTAGATGGGATGCACCCAAGTGTGCTCAGGGAACTGGCATCTGAGCTAGGTGAACTTCTGACAGGGCTGTTCAATAGCTCGCTACAGCCAGGGATGATTCCAAAAGACTGGAGGGTAGCAGACATGGTTCTGCTTCACAAGGGAGGAGACAGGAAGCAACCAAGAAACTACAGATCCTTTGGTCTTAAATCCGTAGCAGGCAAACTAATGCGGACACTAGTTACAGAGGACCCAGTGAACTGCCTGGAGAGAAATGGGCTCGAGGATAGTAAGCAGCATGAGTCTATTGCAAGGAGGTCTTTTCAGATCAGCCTAATAGTATTCTTTGACTGTGTAACAAGAGCAGTGGATAAGGAAAAAAGTAGTGGATTTACTCTTATTTGATTTTATCATGGCATTCAGCTCTGTGTCACACAGAAGGTTGCTGAAGAAGTTAGATGATCTTGGTACAGCGATGGATCAAGCTAGATGTTTGTGCAAAAACTTTGCTCCCACGGGGTTCTAATCTTTCGGCTGCAGACCCATAAGTGGTAATCAGTGCTGAAGATATTCTAAAAGATCAACCATCACAGTAAGTACGTAATTTTCATTTTCCTGTGTTGAACTGATGTTCAGTCAGCACACCGAGGATTCTGTTACTTCACACAGACTTACTGACCCAGGGTCAGCTAGTTCATCCCAGCTTCCGCTCCCTTGTTCCAGGTCTGGCTCCATAAGAGATAGAAGTGAACAGGTTAAAGATATCTCAGAGGGTTTCTGAAGTACTGTTGGCTGTGTGTAAAGCTTCCATGGGGAAGACATACACAGCTAAGTAGAAAAGGTATTTCATTTGGTGTGCAAAATCCCTGTAGATCCTTTCAGATATCCATCTTGAAAGGTTTTTGAAGTAATTACTGGACCTTTCTGTAGCATGCAGTATTCCACAGTTAAGGTCCACCCAGCATAACACAGACCTGTAGCTACCCTCTCTTTGGCACAACTGCCGTTGTTTAAGATGTTCCTGAAGGGTATTTTGCACACAAGGTCTCCCACCAGGAATCCTTGGGATATCAACCTTGTGCTGGATATCCTCACTCACAAGCCCTTCAAGCCTATTGCAGTTTGTACCTTGAAGTTACTAACTCAGAAAGCAGTATTTCTAGGACATGGATACGGTTTACTATCCACACTAGCAGTTCCACTGAAACAGGCTTTCTGCTGGACATCTTTAAGCTAAGCTCCTCCCACCATCCGGGCAGAATATCTCCCAACTTCATCCCATGCATTTTAGGGGAATTCAGAAATGCTTGGGATAGGCATTGGGGAACCCTAGTGATAAGAAAGAGAACACAGCCGGATATCAGGTAGGGTTTGAGGTTTTTGCAGCAGGTAAAGAAAATGGGCAGACTGGGTGGGCCTAGCAGTCCTTATCTGCCATCAGTTTCTGTGTTTCTATGTCAGATCTTTCTTACTGCTGGAAGAACAGGTCACCTCCTTAGCAGCTCCCACGTAGGATTTGGTGCGCCACTGGTGAACCTCTTTTTGAAGTTTTTTGAAGCTTTTGCAGTTTCTTCTCAGTTATTTTGACACCCCTTTATGAATGACTGTGGACCCATGGAAGCCAGGGTTCAAATTTTGTGTGCGCTGCTGGCAGAAGATGTCAGTCACCAACCTGAACGATGTGTGCCTGTACTGCCTGCATGGACAGCATGACATGGCCAGGTGCAGCTTATGTCTCTTGATGCTCCCAGAATCCCTTGAGGATCGGAAGCACCAACTTACCTCAGCCGGCCTTCAGAGCTGGATCCGAAAATCCAACCTAAGGCAACAAGCAAGCCTCAGCGGCTGACTGGTTGACATCGCAGCTTGTGGCCTTTGAGGAGGAAACAGCAGCAGCCGCTGTGGTAGCTGCCTTCTTGGTCTCGGCACTGCTCCTGGGTGTGACTAGCATCGGAGGGTCATTTTCAGAGTGATCCTGAGAAATGTGCATGGCCATTCGGACGTTGGGGGAGAGCCCTGCCCACCACAGCAAGAAACATGAGCAGCGCCAGTGTGCGGATCAGGAGAGATTGAAGTACTCCCAATCCCTCAGCTCCCCTGGCGCACATTTTTGGTTGAGACTCCCTCGGTCATGAGATCTTCAGTACAGTCTTTGGGCTTCACGACCTCAACTCACATCGAGCAGGTTGTGGAGAGTTACCTTGAGCCTGTCGATCAGCTGTCAGATGAGACTGAGGATTAGATCTCCCATACCCCAGTGCTCCTGGTCCTCTCCTAGGAGGATGTGACCCAGTCGGTGTCCCTGACAGGGTCACCTCAGGAGCAGCCTCTACCAGCAGTTGAGCCTTTGAAGCTGGTCTTGCTAAATGTAGTGAGACATGTGGTCTACCATGTCCATCCAGAAGGCTCTTCTTGATGTTGATTGGTCGATGATCGAGGTCTCGGTCATTGTCTCGATCGAGGTGATTTTGCTCTTGATCTTGCTTGATCAGGAGGTGTCGCCGTCGAAGCTCCTTGACCTCCTCATCCTCGGGGTGAGGAGAGGCACAGCTGGAAGATGCGCCAATACTTTGAGGAGCTTCTCTGTCAGCAGTGGGCCATCGCAGGGCAGGGTAGAGGTCTGCACCCTGGACCTCCAGTCACCTGGCAACCGCCAGTGATGCCCTCATCAGTCCACACAACACAGGTGCTCCCCGCAACTTCTTCTCTGCCATTAAAGGTGGAGCCACTGCCACTGCAGCAGAAGGTGGGCACTCTGACGAAGGAGACCCAGTAAGCAGCCGGCATGCCGGATCAGTTGTCGGTGGAGATCACCCAGTCCAAGGATACTCAGGGGGTCCGTAGTGAGAAACGATTGAGTGTAATTTTTTGAGGAGTCCTCTGATGACTCGGATCATTCGTCCATGGCCTCCTCTGGGACTCACATTCTTGACCAAGGCTTGGTCGAGGAGCTGACTGCTGACCACTTGCTGGTGTCTTTCGGGGCTCTCATCCAACTCATATCAGAGTCCACGAATGTCCCTCTGGAGCATGTCTAGAAATGAGCCAAGTACCCATAACACAGACATCCTAGACAGGGACGATTCCCCGGGCTTGCCTTTTCCATGGCTGAGGCATCTTGTGACTGGCCCTGGAGCTTTGGCACTGTCCAGCATCCTGCCCAGTACCCTTCATGCGTATGGTGTGCATGCACACGGCCACTACTGGGTCTCTTTCAGGGCTCTCAGACCACCCTTCAGCCGAAGGGCTGGTTTCCGACTTAGCCTTCCACAAATCGGGGCCAAAGGAGCATGGACAAGCCTTCAGAGAAAGAGTCCAGAAAGATTGGCCACATTGCTAAAAAGGTATATGCTGGATCTGCATGATCCGAACCGGTTCATGCGGAAGTGCAAAATTCTGGATGGTCACCCTGAATCTTATCATTTTGTCTCTGGAGCAGAACATGTTCTGGTCCCTGGACCTCCAGGATGTGTTCTTCCACATCTCAGTCTGTCCATCCCACTGCTGGTACCTCTGGCTCTGAGCAGAAGGGGTACTGTACCAGTTCCAGGTCATGCCCTTCAGTCTCCCGTTCACTCCCGGGATCTTCACCAAGTGTATGGCAATGGTGGCAGCCTTTCTGCGGCGCAAGGGCATCAGGGTGTATTCCTACCTGGACAACTGGCTGATAGCTGGATCATCTAAAGAGAACATCAAGAGATCCAGGGATCTGACTCTCCAGACCTGTCGAGACTTGGGCCTGTTGGTCAACTCAGAGAAGTCTGAACTTGTTCCCTCATAGGTGATCAAGGTCATGGGGGCAGAACTAGAATTTCTGAGGATCAAAGCCCGCCTCTCTGCGGACTGGACACTGGACCTTACCTCCTTTACTTGATCATTTTAGGCTGGCCTCTCGCACCCTGCCCTGGATTTTCTGCAGCTGCTGGGGTACATGGCGACCTGCGCCAGCGTAGTCCTTGGGGCCCGCTGGTGTGTGTGCTGCATGCACTGGGAGTTGGACTGTCTGTGGTCGCGGAACCTAGGCCATTTGGACCAGCTGGTCTTACCGACCCAAACAATGTGGAACCCATCCAGCGGCATCTAGTCCCAGAACATCTGGAGGAAGGAATCCCATTTTTCTGCCCAGAGCCGATGGTCACACTTACGACAGCTGCATCTCTGGTGGGGTGGGAACACAACTGTGGGACCACAGAGCCCACAGGTTCTGATCACTCTGGGAATCCCTTCACTACATAAACCTACTGGAGCTCTGTGCAGTGCTGCTTGCTGTAACGGAAATAATTCCTCTAGTCAGGGGTCAGGTCATGCAGGTCCAGATGGACAACACCTTGACCATGTTCTACCTGAATTGGCAGGGTGGAACGCACTCCCTTCCCGTGTCAGGAGGCACACCTCACCTGGACCTTCATGTATAGCATGAGTGCAAATCTCCTGGTGGTCTATGTCATGGGAGTTCACAGTCAGCTGGCCTCTCAATCAGGAGGTGGTGAAATACCTATTTTCCCTGTGGGGCACTCCTCTGGTGGATTTCTTTGTCTGTTGAAGAACACCAAGCTGATGGTGTTTTATGCCTGCTCCCCAGAGTCAGGGACATTGTTGGGGGATGTTTTTGTGAGGCCTTGGACACCAGGCCTCATGTACATCTTTCCCCTTGATCCATAAGGTGGTGGTCAAGGCCCAGAAGGACAAGGTGCAGATGATCCTGATAGCTCCAGACTGGCCCAAACAGTTTTGGTACCTGAATCTCATTAGCCTCAGCAGCAGACCTCCATGGTTGTTGCCTCTTCATCCGTATCTGCTGACCAGACAATAGGGGATGGTCCTACACCTGGACCTGACATCCCTGCACCTCACGGTCTGGTTTCTGAGTGGCTAGACTTCCAGGCCTTGGGTCTGTCAGAGGCTGTGCTCCATGTTGTGGAGGCCTCACGAAAAGAATTGACTCACAGATGCTATGCGTTTAAGTGAAGAGATTCTGCATTTGGTCCCAGGGAAGGAGCTTGATCCCCCTTGACTGCCTTGTGGTGAGCATCCTGGAGTACCTCTGGTCCCTCTTTCAGTTGGAACTTAGCACAGCACCCTTAAGATGCACCTGCCAGCCACTCTGTTTACCAAATGCGGGCTGGTAGACCAACGGTGGCCCAGGAGAAGGTGGTTGGGTGCTTTTTCAAAGGCCTGGACCATCTGTCCCGTCCGGTAGGTGAAATACCACCACCGTGGGACTTATGGCTGGTGCTGGCTATGCTCATAGATAAGCCTTTTTGTAGCCTGTGTACATGTGTGAGATGTCACACCTGACATGGAATACTGCCTTCTTGGTGGCCATCATATCAGCCAGCAGGATCAGTAATCTCCAGGTGCTATCGGTAGTCTCCCTATCTGATCTTCCACAAGACAGTATTGTTCTTCACCCCCACCAGAAGTTCTTCCTGATGGTGGTATCAGAGTTTCACCTTAACCAGGTTATAAATCTTCCAGTATACTTAGCAAACCATTCTTTGGAGGCCGACCATAGGCTCTCTACATTGGATCTATGGAGAGCATTCTCTTACTGTAAGGAGCACATGGCTGGAGTTCAGAGTATGGCTTAGCAGCTGTTTGTAACTTGCTGAAGCTGTGCCTGTCAGATCAGCAGCAGAGCAGATGACTGACAGGTCAATCACATCCTGCATCAACCTTTGCTATAGGTTGGCTGGTAGGGAGCCTCCTGCAGGGCTGCTGCCTGGAAGTAAACACACACCTTCTTTTCTCACAACAGCATTGATCTTGAGTCCCATCGGGATGCTGCTTTTGGGACCTCAGTTCTCTAGTCTCTTTTTGTCAAGTAGGGGTGGGCTGCATGCCTTGCCTCCTCCTCCTCCCAGAGAACTGCTGGGAATCTGCCAGAAAGTATGTAATGGACTGTATCCATGCCCCTAGAAAGATAGATTACTCACCTGTAACCGTTGTGCTGGGAATGATGCACAGTTCACATCCACACAGCCCTCATGGTCTTCCCCGGCAGGTGGCACATGGATCAGCATGCAAAGATCAGATGTCACAGGGTGGAGTCAGGGGATATACCACCCAGGTGGTGGGAGTTTAGCTTAAATATGTCCAGCAGAAAGCTTGCGCCAGTGGAACTGCCAAAGTGTGAATGTGAACTGTATACCACTCCCAGAACAATGGTTACAGGTGAGTAACCTATCTTTCTGGTAGCTGTCACCTCTGTATGCCAAACCATCTGAAATCTGTGCTTTGGGCACAGATCCTCCAAATACTGTTTTCCATAAATGTAAGTTCCCTGTACACACCCTAAGTTTCTACCGAAGTTGGTGTCGGAGTTCCATCTTAATCAGGCTATAATCCTGCCTATTTACTTTGCCAACTTCCAGAATGAGGGAGAAAGGACTCTTTACTCACTGGGTGTTAAGAGGGTCCTAATGTTTTACCTGGGCAGGACTAAGGACTTCAGACAGCTAAAACAGCTCTTTGTCTCTTTCGACCCGAATTAAAAATGACAGCCTATCGCAATCTAGTGCATTTCTTTTTTTTTTTTTTCACTTATGTTTTTCCTCCTGTTTTACCAATCTGCCATCTGGCCCTTTTAGTCAGGTCCGTGGTTCATTCTTAAATCTGGGTCACAGCATGGTGGCAGGTAAAGCACAAAGCGCCTTAGCCCTCCATGCCACAGAGCCAACCCACCAATCAAGTGCATGTCATCCTGGATTGTAAACTGCCTTCACCACTGCTTTGCTATGACTCGGGTTAAACTGGAGGGCAACGTACATGCCCACACCACCAGAGTGGTTGCCACTTCCTTGGCAGAAAAATGCTCTGTGTCTGTTGGAGAAATTTGCAGAGCAGCAACTTGGAGCTCAGTGTGTACCTTTACCAAGCACCTTGCCCATGCCAGGCAGCATGCCACCTTTATCAGGACAGTTCTCAATGGATTACTATCCTGAGTGAGCCCTGAGCTCCAGCCTCCCTGATCTGGTGGACTTTGTCTGAGTTTAGTTCTGTGACCCAGTACTGGGAAGTTATTGAGAAGATTGATTCTTAAAAAGTTATGTACTTAGCGTAACTGTTGTTCTTCCTGAATATTTTCTTCATTGATTACCATGCCCGCCAACCATCCCCAAACTCACTTTAACATTGTGTTGGTTTTCATCCCTTTGTACTTTGTTTGGGTTGTGGAAACAATATATTACTGGGTTTGGTGGCCCTTCTTACACATGTTATCATGACTATGTTATGTGTTTAGCCTGAGTGCATAGGTTACTCGTAAAGGTACATGCTGCTCACCTCCTCAGTAAAAAAAAAAAAAAAAAAAAAATTCTGAGGCAGTTGGGGCTGGTGCGACTGTACACCAGTGGGCTTGTGTGGTGACGCAAGCATGGGGCCTTCTGCTGCCAGCTCTCCAGAACAATTCTGGCTCCTGCTATTTCATAGTGCCTCTGGCACAGACCCATTAGTGGGAATCTATGGAGAAGATATTCAAAAAGATCAACAGTTATAGTAAGTACATAACTTTCATTTCCCTAACCACTACAGGGTGGATAGTTCTGCGGATGCAGACCTTTGACCCAGAGTGTCGCAAGTGACTCAAAAAGTAGCTGAAATTTACTGGAAAAAATTCTCTCCCTCTCATGTAAGTGTCTGTACTGCTTATTACATCCCACCTGTTAATACTGAATCCAGTGCAACAACATGGAATGACACAGAAAGAAGAAATTAAAATCCAATTACCGTAATTTCTTTTATCTGTTAGTTTTAATGTTTTCCCTGGAACCCACTTAGGAAAATGTTTCCTTGGAGAGAATATTCCAACAGAGTATTTCTATCTGGTTGCCTGATGCTTACAATTGATTCAGATGCTTTCTCTCTCTTTTGTTGATGAGAGGTGTGGAAAGGCATTTTAATTATTAATTCAGGCAATGTGGTCTAGTAGGCAGAGCCTGGTTTGGTAACCGGGAGTCTACAGATTCAAATCTCACTAGAGCCAAATACTCACTGTGCGACCTTGGACAAGTCGCATAAACTTCCAGGGCCCCAACTCACACAGCTGTTTAACTGGGTAGAAGCACATGTTGCATCTCAGGTGGGCTACCTTGGGTAAATCAGATAAAAGAAAATCTTTGGATCATTTCGATCTCCTTGATTCTTTGAATCTTGTACCTGTCTTGTCACCCCTGACTATCTCCCTCAGCCTATCTTTACCCTTTGGGGAGCGCTCAACTGAATATATTGTAAATAGATTATACTTGGCTATTCTCTATGGGGCTAGCTTGTATATACATTATGCTTGGTTATTCTTTGAAAACTATAGTTTGCTTATTTTTTTTTCTTTTTCTTAACTGCTTTGTAATTCAAGTACTGTTACATAATTTCTTGTTTATGAATGTATTCAGTTGTACTTGCCTCTGTAACCTCTCCCAGGTCCACCTTGCAAATGAGCATGTCTCAGTAGTGTTTTGCCTGGTTAAATAAAGATTGATTGATTAAAGCTAATAATTTTGGTCTTATAGACCTTACTGAATTTTATTTTTTTTTAAGTCATTTACAGTTTAGTCTACTGTTAATAATACTACATCGCAATATAGGTGAACTGGAGTGCTCTTCCAAATGTTACTTGGAATTCTGTGGAGGTAAGATTCCAAGATGATGCAATAGTTTTGATGTCAGTCGTTTCCTGATAAGGATGATGTTCTAATCCTCCCTCATTTGATTACTGAATCGAGTGTTTGAACTAACAGTAAAAGAATTACAGTTGTTAGTTGGATTTTTAATTTCTTCTTTGCACTTGGCCAAGCCAGAAGAAAGCAGCACTTCAATATATCACCTGCTTGCATGGTTTTTAATGTAGAAAAGTACTTCTATTCAAAACATATGTAGTGTTTTAAAGTAGAATTACACTGTACAAGTGTCTGAGTGAGCTGCCTGAATTACTTTCTGGCGCAAGAATATATACAGTATGAGCAGGTTATGTCAGTTTCTTGGAACAGATCATCAACAGGTGACACGACAGTTCCCATCCTCAGTTGTGTCAGAATACTGCAGCTTTTCCTTCTTGTGCATGGCTGTTAGATGTCCCTTTGCATAGGTGACATGCACATTGTGCTGTACTAAATCTTCTTTCAAACTGCACTGTGCCCAAAGTAGAATGATGCTTAACAGCTTCTTACTCATAGTGCTTCTTAAATAGACCACCAGTGAACTCTCTCCACAAAGGACATATTTAAAATAGTTCCACTAATAAAAGAGGTCAGTTTCATTTGTGTGTCTCTTTATAAAAATGTTTTTCCGTGTCGTAACAGTATCATTCATGCAGAAGGAAGATACTGCATCTCTCATTAGGGACAGCATGTCTACAAGGATGGGTTAATCAGAATCTGAGATTTACAGAGGTAATTTGATGGTCTCATCAACAACAGGGCTATTGTTTCATTACAAACAGGTTTAATATCTTCATGATTAAAGCAGCAGCTAAGAGAGAATAAAGGGTGTGCTGCTCAACTTGCAATCATTTGCATCTGTTAACAAATTCTTATCAGATGTTGGGAAGTAACAGCCATTGGCTAAGAACAGTGTCTTGCATCCATAATCAACAAAAGTGACAAAGAAGGATGGCTGGCCCAGTGGCGTGGAGGGCTGAGTCGCTGAGTGCCTCGGTTCCTACCACACTTGCGACCCGGGTTCAGAAACTGATGCAAGTCACTTGGCAGCCGGCAGGGGGAGGGAGATTTGAGTTTCTGTAGGACTGCCCTTCTCCCTCGGGGGTCATCGTGGCTTGCTGTTGACTGCTCTGGCAGAAATCTGGGTGACAGCACAAGTGAGTTGCACTGTGTGGGAAGGGATCCCACATTCGGAGCATGAGTATCTCCACAGAGTCAGAGCACTCACTTTGCGCTCATTGCACATCTGTGACCGCATGGAGAAAAGAGGAGGAAAAACATGGAGGACGGCCTCCATGAGGCCCTGCCCATCACGCTGTAGCCCGCTCTTCTGCTTTGTTCCATGAGAGATCTGGATATGTATCCCGGGGTCAGGGGTGAGAATCAGCCCTCCCTCGACGCCTCTGCTGTGGGGAATCTGCAGAGGATAGAGCCTCCAATTGGGAGGAGGTAAGAGATGTCTGCAGTACACAAGGACAGGGCTGAGAAGCTGCCTATCCTGCTAAAGGAGGATAATAACCTATGTGGGAAAAAAGTAACAAAGAGGGCACATATTGAACTGTCAAGCTGTTCAACAGTGTCCTCAGACAGTCCATAGTAGCATGAGTCACACACGTAAGGCCTTGGTATCAGCCCTGTGCTTCAAGCTTCTTGTTCTTTCACATCAAAATTCCAAGACTGTGCATGGTATTTTGATTTGTTCTTACTATCTTAGCTGAACCCTTTGTAAAGGGAAATCCTTAATATGCCCCTGATTAGCATGCTGACTTCATAATATTAAATAGCTGATAGTATACAACACTCTTATGCCAGTGTTAGAGTACAAGGACCAGAGTGATACAACAATTTGGGCAAAACTAATAGGAACAAATTGGAGTCCTTACAAAATAGATCTTGAAGTAGAATATGATTACAAAACCAGTTGTAAATCTTTAATGAATGTTTGGGCTTGGATTCTTTCAAGGAGCATAGAATAAAAACATCAAGTGGGGTTTAAAAACATGAAAGCTCCAGGAAATAAAATAGAATCTCTTATATGGTTTAGAAGAAAGGCAACCAACTCAAAAAAAAAAACCCAGCATACTTTATGTAGGTTAGAAAAACTGGTGAAACTAAGATTTAATACAAGTTCTGACTGCCTACATTAAGTTCACTATCCACACCTAGGCAGCTTTTCACTGAGCTTGCTCAGTCAACAGGCAGTATAAAACAGTGGGTTAAGGCTCTGAGCTGCAGATCTGGAGACCTGGGTTTGAATCCGACAGCCGCCTAGGTACATACTGTGTGATCCTGAGCCAAGTCACTTAACTTCCTTGTGCACCCGGGTTGCATCTGGAAACAAGCTTCGGCTTAGTGTACTACTCCTGATTAAACAATGTTCCCTTCCTTCCTTCCTTCCAATGAAACAATCTTCAAGCTCAGCTCCTTCTAACCCTGAACCACGTGGTTCCCTGGCTCCTCCCTTTTGCACTCAGATCTTCTCTTCTGATGGAAAGAACAGGTCTCCTCCTTCACAGCTCCTTCTAGTGAATTAAGTTTCTGCCAGTTTTCAGGCTTTTTGGGTAGTTTGTTTCATTGGTTTGCTTTGGTTTCTGACTCTCTGCTGTACCCATACCATAGGCTTCCTGCTCTGTCATCGTGATTCACAGTGGAACAGAAGAAGAAGCCAGGATTTAAGAGGTGCATGTAGTGTATGTTCCTGATGTCTACGACCGGTATGGACAATGAGTGCGTTTACTGTTAGGGCCCTGACCACTATATGACACATTTTTCCTAATGTCAATCGATGCACATGTTGGCAGTGGGTACTCTGATGTAGACCTACTAAATTGTGTGCATTGTCTGTGGCTGCAGGGTCAGTGGTACAGTTGCAGGCTCAATAGTCGGAAAAGGCTGGTGAGGATGTTCTAGTCTTGAACCTTCTGTCAATATCAGAGAAGGAGTTAGCACTAGATCCACTGACTCCTCATCAAAATGAATTGTTTCAAAGCTTTCTACTGTTTCTCCACTCCTTGGAAGATGGGTCCCTGTCTCATTGACGTAAACAACAGGAGAGTCTGTACCAGTTATGAAATTACTGTTGGTTGAGGGACCATTCACCTTCTTACTTGGTCAGTCATAATCAAGGGATGTCTTGCTGTTCATGGAACATGTTGGTCTGCTCATGGAGTTTCCATGAAGGCAGCCAACTGAGCTGGCAGTGGTTGATTTTTATTGTCAACTCCATCAAGGATGTGTGCATCAAGGGGGAAGATTCCTCTCCGTCAGGCCCTGTCATTCCCTTAACCTGGGTGGGGTGGGTTGGGCCTGACTGAACTCCCAGTTGGGCCCTGCCGAGTCAGTAAACACCAGTCGTCGCAACCCTGCTACTGTCTCCTGTTTGTCTGGTACCCTGGGTCACTACATGGGGGTGTCTGGGCCCAAAAGCCTTAGTGCCATGTCGATCTCCTGGTCAGCAATCATGGCCTCAGTCTCGCTCTCAGCATCAGCACTGGTGTCAGTGCTAGATACTGAGTTATTCCTCGTTGTCTGGCTTCTGCCACCAACATCGAGCTGTCCTGACAGTGTGTGGCCTATGGAGCATTTGCCCAGGGTCAGGATCAATTGGCGATGATCTCGCACACCACAGAAAACAATTCTGCTTGGAAACAAAGCCACCCAGAATACCTGGTGCTCTGTGACATACCACTCCAGTTCCACAAAGATAAGAAACATTTTTTTATCTGTAGGGAAGGGTTTTGGTATTTTTATCTAATTGTATCAATTGTTATTCCATATGAGAATATTATTAAGTAAAATGGCACTGTCACTTATAAATCAACATTGCACTGTAACCTTACTGCTATATAAGCAGTACATCTGTAGAGAGCACTATTTCTTTGACAAAGCTTCGTAGGAGGGGGAACATTAGAAGTTCTGGTGCTGCTGTTATCTATTTTAGCACTTTGTATCACCAGAGCATTAAAGTAGATATAGCACCTTATCCTGTATCTGTTTTCTTCATGCAAAGTTTGTGGTAAGTGCTGTAATAATTTATCTCTGAGCAACCGATTCTGGTGGAGCCCCCATCTCCGCAGCCAGCAGTGGGCACTGTCACCAAGGACTCTAGGCCAGAGTCCAGGCTTTCTCATCTCCCGTTGTTGGAGGTTACCCCATCTGATAGGGTAGTCCACATCCCACATCAGCAGTCAGTGTTCCTCTACTCCAGCTTGGATTAGAAGGTGTCAGCTTTCCTGATGATGCTGTGTCAGTGGAAGGGTAATCTGCTGATGGACAGGTCCCTAACGTGGGACTGGTGCTCTTTCGCCATTCTCATAGAACAGATGTCCATTGCTCTGGACACAGTGCTCGAGGAAGTCCAGAAGAATAAGCTCTACCTGTGATAGACATTCTCAAGTGGGATACTTCACTGGGGGATGCCTTCCCTGTTGCCCTGTCCATCCTGGGCTTGGTGCTTAGTATCTGGCAGAACCATGCCTTCTGCCAGGCCCTGCCATGTCATATGGGTAGCAAGAATGTGGTCCCTCAAGGTGGAGTGTCCTGATTTTTGGAACATCCATCATTGCCAGGGCAAGTGGCAGACACAGTGTTCCACAAGTTGAACATGCAGGGTGAGTCAGACAAGCTACTGGACTACACAAGAACTAGGACTACCTTGGCCTTAAGGTCTGTGTAGCTGTGTCCCTAAGTGTCTGCAAGGCCAGCTATGCGAGTTTGATGGCTCGGTATAGCCAAGAGTTCTTTCACCAGCTCTCCAACCTCTCTGATCTGCACCTTGATGAGAGCCAGATCTAAGGGATGTCCTTGATTGGGATTGATGGTGACTAAGCACCAGTGGCAGGTGACCCTGGACACAGCCATTGTATCAACCCAAGAGTGGCATCAGCGGGTTCCATTCACTGACATGCATGGTCGTGGTTTTCAAAATAAATGCATGAAATTCAGCAATGAGTGGCAGGCCTGCCCATTTCCAGGATTGGTTTCTGTGGGCCAGGGGCTGAAGACTAACTCACACATCTTGAGAAGTCCAATGTGACCCGCCTGGCTTTGGTGACGTCTGTCACCAACCCCAAATATCATCCCAAGCTTAGACAACAGAGTGTGGGCTCCTTTCATGGGCCCTGTTGGGGCACATAAGGTCAGCAAGCAGCCTTAACAGTAGCAGAGGTGTTTGTATGGAATTCAAGACCTTACCTCCTTATCGGTTCCGAGTACCGTTGGATGATATTCTGTCGTGTGGGGTCTCACTCTCTGCCCTTCAGAGTGAAGTTCTTCAGTTCCTCAAGTGACATCCAATAGTTTGTTTTAGAAAGCTTAGCTCAACAAGGGTATACAGTATATTGCTGTACTTTCTGATTTTCAAACAAGCAGGGGGCTGTGGCATCCCATTCTTATCTGGAGGTACTGAACAAGTTCAGTCACAGTCGGAATCTTTGCATGGTAACATTTTTTTTTATTTAGTATGATTTTCATCATGGTCACCTGAGGTTAAGACCCTGCTTCTCGCTGGACCCCCTCTTCACCACCAGGAACCCCTAAGGGCTACAGCTATACCCCCTGGCTCCCCCCTCCCCAGTGTGGGGCTGCTTGGGCAAGCATGGGATGCCCATGACGCTGGTACTAGGGTGCTGGTAGGGAGTGTCCACCGGCATTGCCTCCCTGGCTTGCCCCCCAGTGTGGGGCATGGGTTTCTGGGCTCCCCGTCACAGACGCCAATATTATGTCGCTGGGAGGTACAGCGGTGGTGATCAGGGCTGGCGGATCATCATGATGGACAACCACAAAGATTTTTCTTAGTAAGAGACCCCGGGGGGACGTGGCATACAATGACTTAAGGCACTTGACATGCGCCGACATCCGGCACGTCCCCCGACAGCATCTCCAGCACTGGTTGCTGCTGGCCCCAGCCTTGCCTGAGGTCAGTCTTGCACCGGATACACAGCCTCCCCCTTCCCCCCGGAAAAGGAGAGTTGTCCCTGGGACGCTCAGTCCCCCCGCTGGCCCTCCGACTCCCGAGTCCATTCCCAAACCCAAGTCGTCTGCATCACAAGTTGAAATCCAACCGCTGTGCCAGCAGGCCAACCTGTTGCATGGTAACACTGCATTAGGTCATTCTGTGGCTCTCCGGGATGTTTGCTTCTACATCCACATCTGTCCATCACATGGACTGTTCTTCTGTTTTTGGGGTGGACAGAAGACTGTATCAGTTCAGAGCCATGCCATTTGGCCCGTCATCTGCACCTCAGGTGTTCAACAGGTGTCTAGTAGTCATGGTAGCCATTCTCAGGCACAGAATAGTCAAGGTGTTTCCATTACTTCCATACCACTATGACTGGCTCAACATGGTTGGTTCGTAGTGGGAGGTGGAGCTGACCAAGGATCTGGCTGTTCAGATGTTCTGGGATCTCAGCCTGATGGTCACTCTGGCCGAGTATGAGCTCACCGTAAAGCAGGTGATCCTATTCATTTCTGCATAGATAAACTCCGTCCAAGACAGAGCTCGTCTGTCCTCTTTTTCCCAATAATTTTGGGCTGCGTAAGCATGCCTATTTCCTTTGGCTTCTGGGCTTCAATACCTCTACTGTGACCATGGTGTACTGGGCTATCTGGCACACGCAGTGCATTTACTTGGTTACATGGGACAAAAGAAGGCCGAGGCCCACCGAGATTGTCCCCCACCACTGTGGTGGGAATTTTAAGCTCAATTAGTTTGTATATTATTTGACTCAATAAACAAGTCCAGGCCTCTTTTAAAATAGTAAATAGAGTTGCAGTCCACCATATTTTGAGGTAGACTATTCCAAAGTCTAGGGGTTCTTACAGTAAAATAATTGAGTCTTCTGTTGGTTTTTGCTTTTGCTACATCAGGCTGTTTATTGTGAAGCCAAGGAGAAGTCCTTCTATCTGAAAATTTTAGTCCACATTGATCCATTAGATCCTGGGACATTAATATTTTATACAATAATAACAAATCGCCTCTTGTTTGTCTAGTTTATAAAGTATGTAACCCTGTTTCCTGTAATCTGACTTGGTACTCACTGTTTGCCAGTCAGGGTACCAGTTCAGTAGCCCTCCTCTGGATTCTCTCAACTCTATCTATGTCTTGTTTTAGATATGGGTTCCAGAAGGGAGACCCATAATCAGAATGTGGTCTAACGTGAGTTCTAAAAAGAGGAATAATGCATTCCTGAGTCCTGGTGACAAAAGTTCTTTTAATTTGTGTTATAAGTGCATTTGATGCTTTAGCTATCTTAATACAGTGGTTTGTGGAGGTCAATTTATTATTTATAATAACTCCTAGATCCCTCTCTGATGTTGAAACTTTGAGGGGTGTGTTATATAAGGAATAACTCTGTTTTGGGTAATTTTTTTCCAAAATGAAGCACAGAGCACTTGTCAGGGTTAAGCATCATCCCATTATTTACTGCCCAACTTTCGACAGTTCTAAGATTATTACTTAGAGTGGTCCTCTAAATAACCAAGGAAACTGTCCCCCCCCCAACTTTGTGTCATCAGCAAATTTTAGTAAAACATTGTCTGAACTGACTTGCATGTCACTAATATATATATTAAACAAAATAGGTCCCAAGACTGAACCTTGAGGGACCCCACTGGTGACACTCCCCACGTCGGAAAGAGAACCATTAACTCTAACATGTTGAGATCTATTAGCTAGCCAGCTATAGACCCATCTGACCAAGATGTGAGAAAACCCCAGACACAAAAGTTTGTCAACAAGTTTACCATGGGGGACTTTGTCAAAAGCCCTTCTGAAATCAAGTAGGATAACATCCATGGGCTCTCCCTTATCATGTCCCTCACTTATGTAATTATAAAAGGAAACCAGATTGGTAGTACAGGAATACTGGAACCTGAAACCATGCTGAGTGTGATCGGTTATGTTGTTAGAAATGATTTCCTTCTTCAAAAATTGTTTAATAAATTTTTCCATCAGTTTACTTATTATAGATGTTAAACTTATGGGGCGATAATTTTCTGGTTTAGAATGATTACCTTTATTAAATATAGGTATTATTGTGGCAATAATCCAATCATGGGGAATATGGCCTTCATGAAGTGATTTGTTAAATATAAAAGTTAAAGGTTTGGCTATAGCCTCAGCTGTCTCTAATAAAATTCTGTGGTTGATGTCATCGGTCCAGAGCTTGATGTCTTTCTTATGGATTGCAGAATCTCAAATATTTCAGTCTCAGAAATATTGTAAGTTATGGGAATGTTTACTAAGGGCAAATTAATTAGTGGATCCTCTTTTTTTTGTAAAAACTGAGCAAAATTGCTCATTAAAAGCATCAGCTAGCTCCTTATCTATAGATATTAAAGTATTATTAACTATTTATGTGGCCCATATATCCGAATATAAAGATTTAAAACTATCTTTACAGTGTGACAGACAAAATTTCAGTTTCTTTTTTTAGACTGTAAAATGGTGTTTTTAACGAGTTTTAGGGTGTGTTCATATTTAAAGAGTACTAGCTCTTTATTGACTCTGTCACTCTTTTTTAAGACTAAGAATAACCTTTGTTTTTTTTTTAATTAATTTTCTGATAGTCTTATTAAACCACAGTGGGATTTTCCCCTTTTTGTTGTATTTCTTTTTTCTGGGAACATATAGTGATTCTAAATCATAGATTGTTGATTTCAAATATTCCCAAGAGTCCTCAGCTGAGAGAGGGCATAATGTTTCTTCCCATAACATTTTATTTAAATGTTCATTGATGGCAGAAAAGTTAGCGTTGTCATAGTTTTTAAATTCAGAATTGTTTGGATTCTGCTTAATATTAAAAAGTAGCTCAAATGAGATGGAATAATGATCGCTTGACCATAAGGGGTCACCTGTGCTAACATTGTATATATTGTTCCCTATATTAGTTATTACTAGGTCCAATAAGTTATCCCCCCGGGTTGACTCGGTGACAAGCTGCTCCAGTCCTAGGTCTACCGTAAGTGAGATCAACTCTTTCTCGCCATATGTTTTCTCTAACAAGGTAGCCCAGTCAATAGAGGGCATGTTAAAATCTCCTAAAACTAAAATGTTACCTTTAGAAGCCATAGCTGAAATTTCCTTTATTAATGTGGCGGTATAATCAGCATTGGCTGAGGGGGCATCTGTAGCATGTGCCGACAAGCAATTGGGGTTGTCCCCTTATTTGAACATTAACCCAAAGGGTTTCGATGTCATTAGACTGGGGGAGTTGGTAGAAAGTTATGTTCTCCCTGATGTATAAGCAGACACCACCCACTGCATGGCCTAGTCGCTCTCTATGAAATAACTTGTATCCGGGTAATAATTTAATCCATACAGAATCAGGGTCCCACCATGTTTCAGTTATTGATATGTCCATAATTAGCTGATAAACATTTGGCTTCAAGTTCGGCCATTTTAATCTGGTTTAATGATCTAGCATTAAGGGAGAGTACCTCATAATTATTGTTGTTACTATCTAGATTTTTTAGGGACTAGGAAAAAGACCCGTTCTCCCCCCCAGTATCTAGTTTAAAAGTTTGTTAATTGCTGTAATCACACTTTTGCCCAACAGGGTACTACCTCTTCTGCTAAGGTGCAATCCATCCCAACAGTACAATGGGGATTTTTGGTAAAATTGTTCCTGGTTAGCAAGGCATAAAATGCCCCGCTTGAGGCACCATCTCCTGAGCCAGTCATTAAAAGCTTTAATTTTAGTATTTATGGAATTGGTTGCCCTAGGGATGGGAAGTATTTCCGAGAAACAAACAAGACTGTCTCTCTCAGCCAATAAATTGTTGAGTGCAACAATGTCGTGTTTAAGATCCTCCAAACTTGCTCTGTTAATGTCATTAGTGCCAGCGTGTATAACACACACAGGATTCTTTCCTGCCCCCACCAGTACTTCTTTAGCCACAGTGGTAACGTCAGATACTCTTGCCCACCTAAGGCTAGAGCAAGTTTGATTTGTTTTGTCCATATTACAAACCGTACGATCAATATATTTTATAATCGAGTCCCCAAGTACAAATATTCGTCTACTATTATGTAAGTGATCAGTATTTGAATTCAAATCCTTTATTGTATCATCCTTTTGAGTAATGGAGCAATCTCCTGGTTGTGAATTGAAGGCTTCTGAGACAATTTTATTACCTATGTCTTTCACTGTGAGATGTTTCCTAGACAAGCAGGAAACACGATTTCTTTTATTTGTTTCTATGGAATTAGATTGGTTTAGATCTTGATGAGGTTCAGTGCTCTCTACAGTAAGGACCTCATAACTATTGTGTGTGACTGTTACGGGGCGCTTTGATGTATTTGTCCACCCCTACGTTTTGTTTTGTGCCTTGGAACTATTGACCAAGAATCTAACTCGTCAGTGTGTATGGGGGGAGGCAGGATTGCTAGTGTAGTCAGTTTCAGGAACAGGAATCTCATTTGGATTTGTTAGTTCTTCTACAGGTGTTATTTGTTCTAACATTAGATCTATGTCGTCTTCTAGGGCCTCTATCTCTGAACTGGCTGCTCTTGATGTTTGTAAATGCATTATTTCAGCCTGGAGAGTCTGCAATAGCAGACATCTATCACAGACAAAACCTATTATTTGGGGGCCCCGACCAAACATCTGGCATGTAGAACAATAGTTATTAGGATCCTCCATACTAATGAGGTTCAATAGTACACCAAGTATGATAGAACTTACTATTTTACAACAATAGAACTTACTGTTTTTGTAGCCGCAACCTGATTTACAAAGGCCCCTTTATCCCTGCTGTCCCAGCTGACACAGCAGATGCGCGCGACTACGCTCGGGCTCGCCCTGCTCGCTGCAGGGCGGACTTTTATCCAAGTCAGTGACCTGGAAATGCCCACAGATCACTTAGCGAGGCAAAATGTAAACAACACCCTTAAAAGGCAGATTTAAGTATATTAAAGTTGAATATCGGCGCTCCGACTGAAACAAATGAGCCCCCAAGGTTTATTTAATAAAATAACACAGTCTGACAAGTCTGTAGTTTTCAGTGAAACCCAGCAAACTACTCGACCTCTTCCTGCTTAATAACAGGGCTCACTAGGTACCACAATAAAGGTGCATATATAAAATAAAGCATTAAACTAGCACAGTTTTACACAGCAGATTTAGGATAGTGGAGGTAAGTATCTGTGGGGACTGTGATATCTGTGATCTCGGTTGTATGCAACCCTAAACCACTCAGTTTGGGTGACTTGACCAGTGCTGGAAGCCATGTGGTGTGTCTTTCTCCTTCTTACATTTCAGAGGGACTCTTGTTTGTCCACTATGTATGTATGTATGTATGTATTCATTTCAAAGGTCTCACCAGGAAAAGGCATACTGAGCAGGTAAGAGCTCGTTTCCAGATGTGCTGTGTGGGAAGGGGTGTGGAGGAGAACGAGAGACAGAGAGAACAATAAGAAGAAATGACTGAAAGTGCAAAGAAATAATTAACAGAATACATAATATAGTAATAGTAGATGAATGTTATACAGTACAACAAATGGAGAAGGTACAATATGTGCAAACTAAAATCATTACAGTAAAATTCATTACAGCAAAGTGCTTATTGTAAACCCATTGTCCATCTGGTGCCCTCAGTCACCTTGCCAGTGGACGTGTCACTTCTGGGCTAAGGGGAACATCTGCTTTACCTCAGAGTGCGCAGGTTATGGTTGCCTACAGAGGCTTGCTCACATCAACCAGCTGGAACTCCATGCAGTTCTCCAGGCTTTGGTGGAGCTCGCACCCTAGTTTCAAGGTTGAGTGATCCAGATTAACATGGATGACATGACCACCATTTTCTACCTAACAAGTAGGGCAGCACACTCCTTTCCCCTCTGTTAAGAGGGGCTCTGGACATGGTCTCTGGTTCTCTGCTCACATGCAGACTTCTTGGCAGTCTATATCGTGGAAGCCAGAAACCAGCTGGTGGACACTAACAGTCATGACCCCGAGTTTTCTGCAGTTCCATGGCCAACCACAGAATTAACTGCAGAATTTGTGACCAATTGCGGAATTCAGGGCAGAACGCAGAATTCTCGGCCAATCGTGGAACTTGAGGCTGTAGTACTGCAGAATTTAAACATAAATCTGTTTCGAGCTAACAATGTACTGTGGTTCACAAGCTGTAGTGGCAGATAATGCCTAGACAAAAATGTGTGAAATGTGAGAATATGTGTCCTTAATTATCTAACTTGTTCTCACTTCCTTCTGAAGAAAGGGGGGTTACTAGTGGGGTTCCGCAGGGTTCGGTACTAGGACCAGTCCTCTTCAATGTCTTTATAAGTGACATCGCAGAGGGACTGGAAGGAAAAGTATTTCTGTCTGCCGACGACACAAAGATCTGCAACAGGGTTGATACACAAGGTGGGGTGGAAAGGATGAGATGGGATTTGGCAAGGTTGGAGGAATGGTCAAATGTATAGCAGCTTAGATTCAGTGCTAAGAAGTGCAAAGTAATGCACCTGGGAAACAAAAACCCAGGGGAAGAGTACACAGTGGGGAGTGAGATACTAACAGCAATAGAAATGGAAAGGGACCTGGGGGTAGTCATATCAGATGACCTAAAGGTGGGCAGGCAATGTGAGAGGGCAGTAAGGAGGGCTGGGGGGATACTGGTATGCATAGGGAGAGGCATCACCAGTAGAAAACAGGAAGTTGTTATCCCTCTGTACAGACAGCTGGTGAGACCCCATCTGGAGTACTGCATGCAGTTCTGGAGACCCAATCTCCGCAAAGACATAGACAGGATGGAGGCAGTCAGAGGAGGACAACTAAAATGGTGCAGGGTCTGCACCAGAAGACATATGAAGAAGGCTTAAGGAGCTAAATATGTATACCCGGGGGGGGGGGACATGATAGAAACTTTCAAGTACCTCAAGAAATCAACAATGTCCAGAGGGTAGCATCTTTCAGAAAAGAGGTGTGCAGTACAAGGGGGCACAATTTGAAGATACATGGGGAACAGCTCAGAGGTAATGTGAGGAAGTTTTTTTTTTTTTGTGGAGAGGGTTGTGGGTGCATGGAACAGCCTTCCTGAGGAGGTTGTGGAGTTAAAAACTGGGGGTATCCAAGAATGCATGGGACAGACATAAGGTAATTCTAGGGGGTGCGGTAGGAGAAAGTAGGCTGCTGGTTAACTAGGATCTGCAGCTTATCCATTAGGTAGGGAAATGGGCAGACTGGGTGGGCCAAGTGGTCCTTATCTGCTGTCAAATTCTATATTTCTCTGTTTCCTTGTTCAGTTGTGGTTATCTGACACCCACCTCCCCACCTCTTGAGTGACAACAGTAAATGAGGGGAAGGGGAAATATGTTTGTACTTCACATGTAGCACCTGTCAGTATTAAGCAATCATCTTCCATACTCCATCTTGCACAAGCATTTCAGTGTTTCAACACTGCCTGTTCTTCATTCTGGTCTGCCATCCCCTGCCCCCCAAACCAAGTCCTGACTCAGTCACACTTCAGCCACTAAAGTAAATGGAAATGATTCATGGGAAAGGTAATACAAGAAAAAACAAAATCTGGTCAGATCCACCATGGCTGTATAATGAAGTTAGTGAAGTTGTGTGGAATTGTTAAGGAGGTAAGGAGAAACAACACAATGATTTGTAAGTAGTAAGATTTTTTTTTTAGTTTCTGTTCTAAGGAAGGCATACACATTATTAGGAAAATATATGGAGGTGTACATTTTAATTGAAGGAATAGGAAGCAATATAGGTTTACAAAAGAACCCCAGAGCAAATGCCACTGATGTATGTGTTATCCCGGATGATATTGGCCGGACAGCCACATTTTAAAGAAAACACAATTGCACAAACCCCAATAATGCAAAGCATCATGGGAAATGTCTGCAAATCCCCATGATGGTACAGAAGGTAGCAGTACATGAAAAAGTAATGGCTAGCATATGTTCAGCCTTGGGATTATTTACACAGTTGTTTTTTTTTTCAGAGAGAAACAGGGTTTTTGTCCATGAGGTGATATAAGTTATATTTAAGCAATGTGTTGATGTCAGGAAGTCAGGTGTAATGATGGACTATTAGCAGAGAAAATGTGATAGTAACTTTCAGAGGGGGTCGCTTTTGATAAGGGCAAGGTAGTTATGCTTGTGATAATGGGAATATTAGGAAAATATGAGGTCTGTGCAGAAGTGGAGTACAAATATGCACAGTTTCATAAGTATGTGCTCAGAGTGTGGGCAAATGTGATATGCAGGTTTGTTTTAGAAATAGCGATACATGCAATTGATAGAAAGATAGATAATTACATAGACATATTGCTAGATAGAGAGAGAGAAACACAGACAGACAGGCAGAATAGGAATGGCAGTGAAGTATTGAAGTGATGCCAACCACACCCCCACCCTGCAGACATGGACAGGCATTGGGGTGTGCCTTTGGGTCATTGCCCATAACGCTCACGCCATTTCACCTCACCCTACCCTGCAGACACAGACAAGTGTCGAGGTGTGCCTTGGGGTGTTCAAACTTTACACTCACCCCATTCCATAAGTAAATACGCTGAAATGGGTACAGTATAAGAGAATGGAGTGAACTTTGGGGCTGAAGAGTCAAAGGCACACCTTGACACCTGTCACTGGCTGCAAGGTGGGGATGGGGGTGGAATGGCGTGAGCATTACTGTTGAAAATCCCAAGTCACACCCCTGATGCCCTTACAGGGCAGAGTGTTCTGATCAGAAACCCATATGCCCTGGCCGTTTCTTGATATTTTCACTCCCAAGTATTCAGCATGGGCTCTTTGTAACCCCACCGTATGAACAGTGACACTATCAGTTCATTAGCAGGATGTAAAAAATGACAGCTGTACTGTTTATGAGGAGGTGTAAAAAAATTATAATGTTGAAAATCTAGAGTGAAACTATAAAAAAATTGGCGAAGTCATGACACTGCTCCTGCTAATGTATATTTTTTTCACATTCCTATGCATCCCATTGTTTTCATCTCTATTGCTGTTATGTGACTTCTTAACCTAGCAAAAGCATTTAATGCATTACATAATAAGGACAAGTAAATGTTTTAATACATTTACAGACAGTTACATAAACTTAATTTCCTTCATAGAATAATTTAAATTTAGTAACAGTGGTAGTACAAAGCAATTACTCAGACAACTTGAAAACTATAACTACTTTATATTGTACACTGACACTCCATAAGGACCTCCTTGAAATTGAGATGCAAGTGTCACACATTTATCAGGAATATTTTACTATCCTAAATACATTTCTTGCTTCAGTAAGTGCTCAGCACATCTGTTGCATGACCTACTTATTGACATTTTACAACAGCTATGCAATGTATTGCTGCTTACTACACCAACATCATGAACCATAAAACAGATGACTGCCATAGCTAGGGAGGCAGTATAGCACAGTGGTTTAAGGTTCTGAGCTGCAAATCTGGACATCTGGGTTTGAATCCCACAGCCCCCACTTGCATACTGGGTAACCCTGAGCAAGTCACGTAACTTCCATGTGCTCCCAGGTTGCCCCTGTAAACAAGCGTTCAGCTTAGTGTGCCGCTCCTGGTTAAACAATTGAAAGAAAAAAAAAACAATATATTATTTTTCTTGCTTTATTTTGCTACTACAAGCTTTGACTAATACATCCATCCTTAAATGTACTTTTTATAGCTTATGTGTCTGTGACCTAGGCAGAACTACACTTAAAATCTTACACATAAATAAGTAAATCATCAGAATAGCATTTATTTCAGTAGTATTTCCTTCCTTTTCAGGTGCCCATGACACTATGTATATATATTTATATCTTTTAACTTCAAAGCATGAAACCTATTCAAATGAACAAAACACGAGACTTTATTCTCTTCACACATTACTGTTAAACTTCATATCCCAGAATGGCCAAGAAACAGTTCAGACTTCACTCTTGCATGCCACTGTCATGCCCACTTCTCATGCAAACAGCAATCAATTACAGAAACCATTTTGTTTCTGTGCTATGCATTCTTACATCAGAGAGACATAAATCTTACAGAACTGCTAAAAAAACAAATTTATCAAGACTGGATTTCTGAATTAAAACCTGTTGTTTACAGTACCTACATAAAGAATAGTTTACTGGCTACAAATGATGCTACAGATATGACATTAACAAAATTTCTGTTTTACATGGAAAACATCCATATAATGAACTTGTCACACAGAATTTGTGACATTCTGTCTGCATGTATCCGACAAAGGAAAAGGTACCTGCTTGATCCTTTTTTATTTCTATTTTATTTTTATGCCCAACTTGCTCATACTGTTAGAGCCAAATATTGACATGCTTAGAGTTAAAAAAAAAAAAAAATCATGATGTCTATGTGTGTGTGTGTTGTGGGGGGGCGGATATGCCTAGATGCAGTTTCAGGCACTCCTTAATTACTTCCCCACGCAGCTCTGATAGTCAGTTGTTCCAACATGATAGATCCACCTCATGTCCCTCCCACATGAACCAAAAAAAAAAGGTGGGGGTGGATCTTTAGGAGCTTCTCAGGTGGAGGTGGGGATGGATTTTACTCTCTCCAAAAAAAACTAATGCTGCCTCCCACTACTCAGGTTCCAGTTATTGTACCTCCCATTTAAGAAAGAAAATAGTGCCCTGCAACCATTGACTAACATGAAAACATATTTATTTGAGGGCGGAAAACATTTCTTGGAGGAGGGTAAGGCGGAGGAGACTATTTACACCTTCAGTCAGTTCCACGGATAGAAAACATGACATCACTCCTTTTGCACATGCAAAACGTCTGCAGGCTCCACCCACTGCAGCCATAAAAACTAGCTCTTCTCCTGACTCCTACAGACTCTGTCTCACATAGCGTTTTGACTGGAGTTAATTATTATTTTTTTTTTAATAGAGATTTTTTCCACCAGTTTTCACCCCCCCATGACTCGGTCATGTGTGCATGTGGAGGCACGCACATGCCGCTTTACTGAGGCGCCCTCCCGTTACTGGCCGCGCCCGCCCGCACTGTCCATTGGACTTCCACCCGATGGCAGTGGAACTACGGGGGGAGGACAACAGATATCCTCCCCAGGAGAGGAGAGCTGCATTTACGGCTGCTCAGTCCTGCTCCTCCTCCTCCCCCCCCCCAGGTTGCCAGCGTGGCATGCAGTAAGGCATCCAGTGCCTCAGCCCTCTATGCCACCGGGCCAGCCCGGCTTGAGTTAACTGGTCTGCCCCCTCTTCTTCTACTGACTCCAACCATGTTTCGTTCAAAACAGAGAAGACTCAGAAAATTGTTTAAAAAAAAAAACGTGCTTTAAGCTTCTGAAAGTCTTCTGGCTCCGAGCAGGAATATTACATTAAAAAGGCCCCTCTTAGGCTGAGACTTCACTGAAACCCCCCATTCCAAAATTCATCCCCCCACAATGTAACACTGGGGTGCCTAATCCCCAGTGTCAGCCGTTTTCCATCATTTTCATTAAATTTAACCCTGCAAAGCAAAAAGCTGTCCATCAATGTCTTTCATGGCCAAAACCCTGCTGAGACCTCCCAGATCCCAAAATTCATCTCCCCCGCTCCACAGTGTAACACTGGGGTGCCCAGTCTCCAATGTCATCCTTGGTCCCTCATTTTTTGCCTTTTTATGTTTGCTTGCATGCATGTGCAAGAAACATAATGCCACCATACGAGTTTTCATAGGTGTAACACCCCCACTTCCAATGCCCTGATCGTTTTTGCAGGCGCGGCAGTAGGGCACCAATGAATGTCCTAGCTGTCTGTGACAGCAGTTCAGATGCAGTGGTGTACAGTTGAAAGAGAAAGACCGCTACAATCAGCAGTGGTGATGTGTAGGCAATTTGCATACTGCCATGCCGTCAGCAGTATGCAAATTGCCTACACATCACCACCTTAGCAGTCATTCTCTTTCAGCTGTACGCCACTGCATCTCCCGGCATGATGCGCCCCCCCCATTTGTTGTGTGCTGAAGGGTGCCCAATCCCCTCGGCACATGCACACTCCTCCCCCAGCACACTGTATGTCTGACAGGGTACCCAATCCCTGTCAGCTCCAGTACCCCCCCAAACTTCAAGGTCCCACACTGGGAGACTAGCCCAGCGTGGCAAAAGTCCCGCATCGTCATGTGCTCCCCGCACACTGTATGGCCAACAGGGGTGCCCAGTCCCCCATTGGCTCCACTGCCCCCCAAAACAAACTTCCTGGTGCCATGCTGGGAGCCCACCACAGTGTGGCAAAAGTCCTGCATCGTCTTTTTTTTTTTAAAACACTGTAACAAAAGAAAACAGTCCCTCATTGACTCTCTTGCCCCTCAACCCGCGCCCACCCTCTGCGTATTTCACCACCCCACACCCCACTCACCCCATTCTTACCTCTGGAGCCCATCACGACGATCTTCGGTGGACTGGAAACACATCTGCACTCTTCAAAGCCGACCGCAAACTGAAGAAATGCCGGTAACTTGTATAATGGCATAAATAGGGTTTTTTTCAACTTTGGTTCATATCTCGGTCATTGTTTTGAATCTTTGCACCAAATTTTCAATATGGGGTTCTTGGGACCCCATCTCATGAATTCAGTCACTGTCATCTGGTTATTCAGTCCCGAAAGGTGATTTCGCAGTCACTGTGCAGAACCACCTTTTGGGACCGATTTTAAAACAAACAAAAAAAAAGACAGGGCTACAGTTCATGAGGTAGGCCCCCAAAAACCCTATGTTGAAAATCTGGAGGAAAAAATTCCCCAAAATAACTGTTTTACGAGCGTGTGTTGTGCAGTTCCTACGCACATTCGTAACTTCGAGAATTTATAACATTTTCACTCCCGATTTTCAAAATTACCATTTTACCACACTGCCTTATGAACTGTACAGCTGTTATTGAACACACCTCGCCCAAAATGTGTTCTAGGGACTTGGACATGTTGTTCAATCCACACTGTCTGGCAGGTTCCTTGCCGCTTTAAGATGGGCTGGAAAGTCTTCAAGCTGGCTTCTCCCACCCACCCAGGTGGGAAAACCCTCGGCTCCACCCCATGACGCCAGATCTTCCTTACTGCATGGAAGCTCAGTTTCCCTGCTTAGCGCTCTTGCGTCTCTAGGCCTGGATCCTAAACCTTCGGTTTTACTGAAAATCGTGCTTAAATTCACAAGACTTAAGTCTTCTCTTTCCCTCGTGGCTGCGATGGATTCTAAATCTACTCCCGGCTTCCTTCGGTGCCCTTGCAAGCAGAAGATGTCTCAGACTGACCCGCACGCCATGTGCGTCTACTGCCTTGGGCTTGCCTATGATCCGCAGGCCTGCGATCTTTGCAAGTCCTTTTCGGCTTCGGTTCTTGAAGACAGCACTGCCCGACTACAACTGGGGCGCCCGGAAAAACAGTTTCCACTGGTAAAGTCGAAGGAGGCCCGTTGGGCGATGTCCACGGCTGCGGGCTCCACGGAGCAGCTAGAGCAGTTAATCACCCTCGAGGAGGCGGCCCAGGCCGCATCTTCTTCTTCTTCCTCGGCATCAGCGTTTATCCCGCTCTCCTTGGGCTCCTCCTATACTGCTGCCTTTAGGGAGCTTTGTCAGTCCCTCTCCACTAAGGGAGAGGGGCCCTCAGGGACTCACTTCAGTCGGTCAAGGAAGAAGGAACCAAAAGGTAACTCCCACCATCGATGTTCGTGGGAGCGGAAGAGATCTTGCTTCCCGGAGCGTCTCTTATCGACTTCAGTCGAGGTTGCAGCTAAGACCGCTGGCTTTTCGGTGTCCATGTCAGGTCAGCCAGTCGAGACACCCGTCGATGTGGTCGAGATTTTTTTCGACCTATTGGACGGGCTGTCGACTGAAGAGGCCAACAACCCCCCTTCACCGATACCCGCAGTGCTTACCGAGGACTTGCCTCAGCCTCCCAAGATGAAGTCCCCGGTCAAGGACCCTGAGCCGGGGGATAAGTGAGTTTCCCGGCCCCCTCTTCGACCCCACCGTCCATGACCCCGACGGTCTCGGTCCTCTTCCGTGTTGGGTAAGTCCCATTGACGTCAGCAGTCTCAGTCCCAACATCATAGAAAGCGGTGCCGCCGCTCTTCCTCAACATCCTCTTCGGAGGATAGGCTCCGGCGCAAATTGCGTCAGCGCTATGAGGATATGATGTGGCAGTAGCTCTTATTGGCAGGCAACAAGCCAAGTCCTTCACCTTCCCCGGCAGTTAACGGCGGAAGCAGCCTCTCGCCCTTGACTCCTTGGTTGAGGAGCCAACTGCGGCACCAATTGCTCAGCCGAAACCGGCTGCTCCACCCATTGTGGTGGAACCACCCCCTCCCCCCGCAACCAAAGACTGGGGCCCTGACCAAGGATTCTCGGTCAGATCAGGGCTTGCCCCACAGGTTGTCAGTCACCCTCACCCTCAGTTGGCCTCAGCAAGTGGAGGGTGGCTCAGGCACTCGGCAGGTGTTCGTGGACTCCTCAGAGTCTGACTCCTCCTCCCTGTATTCCAGGCCCCTTGACCTGAAATACTCCGGGGGTCTGTTGGTGGACAAGAGTCCATCTTTGTTCCTTGGTATTCTTCGGCTCATCTCAGAGTCTACTGAGATGCAGCTCAAATCTGTTTAGAAATGGGCCAGATATCCCCTCACGGAGATTTTGGACCAAGGGGATTCCCCCACGGAGGCCTTCCCTGTGGCCTAGGCCATTGTTGGTCTGGCCTTGGAGTTGTGGCAGCGGCCTGCATCCTGTCCTGCACCTTCGGCCAGGACGGCCTACAAGTACGCAGCCCCGACTGGTTCCCTCTCCGGTTTTTTGGAGCACCCCTCGGCTGAAGGGCTGGTAACCGATAGCGTTTTCCAGCGCTCTGGAAATGCCAGGGACATAGAGAAGTCCCCGGACAGAGTCCAAAAAGCTGGACTACTCCAGGTGCAAAGTTTTTGCTGCCTCCTCCCTAGGCCTTCGACAGGCTAGCTCGGCTCTACTGATGGCACACTTTTCACATGCCCTTTTGGGTTCCCTGGATGAGGTGCTTCCTCATCTCCCAGCTGACCTTCAAACGACAGTCAAGCAGGTGCGGGATCAGGGAAGGGCGGTGGCCAAGCAACAGCTCCAAACTGCTTTGGACATCGGAGACTTGTTCCTGGTCAATAGCGGCCGCAGTAGCCATGCGCCGCAGAGCTTAGCTGCGGATCTCTACCTTCATGGCAGATACCCAGCACAAGCTGGCAGATGTCCCCTTCTTGTTCGGGCCCAGGGTGGAGGGCCATCTCCAGAAGATCAAGAAGCCCAGTGCCACCTTAGACTCGGTCACATCTGCCCAGAAGGACAAAGGCCACCAGCAACAGCGTAAGCCCTTTCGCCCCTGCGGCACGTCCGGCCCAGTAGCAACAGCAGCAGGGCCAGCAGGCTCACGCTTGGCGCCCCAAGACCAAGCCTGCTGCTTCCTCCAACTGGAAGCCTGGAGGTAAAGGTCCAGGCAGCTCCTCGGCTGGCTCTTCCTCCAAGCCTGCCCAGTGACAGGTTGAGGGGTGCCGCCCCCAACCTTGTCACTCCTCCCCTGGGTCCCCTCGTGGGGGGGATGGCTCAGCCACTTCCTTTCTGCCTTGTCCGCTATCACCACGGACCGTCGGGTGTTGGAAGTGGTCGGCAGGGATCTGCCTCTGGAATTCGAGCAGACCCCTCCCTATCGAGCCGTCGCCCCTCAGGGGGCTACCAGCCCGCAGCCTCTTTTGTCTGCCAAACTGATATAGCTCTGCTCTTCCAAAAGAGGTGATCAGCAAGGTGGCGGATCCTCCTCCAAGCCCAGGGTTTGTGTTCAGGTACTTCCTGATCCCAAAATCGAAGGGGGTCTGGCACCCCATTCTCGATCTGCATGACCTGAATAAGTTCCTAAGGCTGGCACCTTCAGGATGATCACTTTGGCTTAGATCATATCATCCTTGGAACTAGACGTGTGGTTTTGTTCTCTGGATCTCCAGGACGTGTCCTTTCGCATCCGAATCTGTCCATCACATCGGCGATTCCTCCGCTTCAGAGTGGAGGGATCCCTCTCCGAGTTCCGGGCCATGCCCTTCAGCCTTTTTCCAGCTCCCAGGGTCTTCACCAAATGCTTGGCAGTGGTGACAGCATTCCTGTGGCACTGAGGGGTCCGGGTGTACCCTTATATGGACGACTGGCTGATAGCAGCCCCCTCCAGGTTAGAGGTGGAGCTGTCCAGAGATCTGGTCCTCCAGGTCTGCTCTCAGATTGGTCTCCTGATCAATGAGGCCAGATCGGAACTCGTGCCATCGCAGGTGATTCAGTTCACCGGGCCAGAGCTCGACTCTCTTCGAGCCAGAGCCCGTCTCCCGGCGGATAGGGCCGAGGTACTTTCCTCCTTTGCGCAGTCATTTCAGGTTGGGCAGTTGCGCCCTTTCCAGGACTTCTTGTGCCTTCTGGGTTTTATGGCGGCTTGCACCAGCGTGGTCCGTTGGGCCCACTGGCATATGCGTCCCCTGCAGTGGGGGCTGGCCCACCAGTGGTCTCAGCACTCCACTCCTTTGCATCAGCCAGTAACCGTGACCCAGAAGATGTGGGACAGCCTGCAGTGGTGGCTTGTCCCAGCTCATCTGCAGGAGGGTATCCCTTTTATCCGCCCCGAGCCGATGGTCATCCTTACGACCGACGCCTCTTTGATGGGTTGGGGTGCCCATCTGGGGGAGCTCCGGGCCCACAGCCTCTGGTCCCCTCAGGAGTCCTGATGCCACATCAACCAGCTGGAGCTTCGAGTGGTATGGCTAGCCCTCACCGCCTTTGCTCCATTTGTATGGGGTCAAGTGGTTCAGGTCCAGACAGGCAACACCACGACCATGTACTATCTCAACCATCAGGGCGGGACGCACTTCTTGTCTCTGTGCAAGGAAGCTCTCCGCATTTGGTCTCTCGTGATCAGCCTGGAAGCGGATTTCCTAGCCATCCATGTGGCAGGAGCCTCAAACAGTCTGGCCGATGCCCTCAGCCAGATAGGCACTGCATCTCACGAGTGGTCTCTCCTGCCGGAGGTAGTTCAAGACCTGTTCTCCCATTGGGGCACCCCTCAGGTGGACCTGTTCACCTCCAAAGAGAACACGAAGCTGAGGCTGTTTCATGCCCGCCTCCCTCAGCAGGGCTTACTGCAGGGGGATGCCTTCTCAAAGCCGTGCACCCCGGGCCTCTTCTGCACCTTCCCTCCATTTCTCTTGATCCACAAGGTGCTTCTCAAAGCGAGGAGGGACAAGGCGCAGGTGATTCTGGTAGCCCCAGACTGGCCCCGCCAGTTCTGGTATCCAGATCTCCTTAGCTTCAGCAGCAGGTTCCCGAGGCGGATTCCAGCCCGCCCGGACCTGATCCCAGTCAACCAGGGGAAGGTTCTTCACCCAGACCTTCAATCCCTGCACCCGACGGCCTGGTTCCTGAGCGGCTAGAGTTCCAGGCCTTGGGTCTTTCCGACGAGGTCCTAAACGTTGTTGAGGCATCCCATAAGGAGTCGACCAGAAAATGCTGCGCTTTCAAATGGAAGAGATTCTCCATTTGATGTCAGGATAAGGGGTTGGATCCTTCCTCTTGTTCCTTGGCCAGCATTTTGGACTACCTGTGGTCCCTTTCTCAGCTAGGGCTTCGGTCGTTGACCCTTAAGTTGCACCTGGCAGCCATCTCTGCTTACTGGGCACGGGATGGGAAACAGTCGGTGGTGCAGGAGAAGGTGGTCGGGCGCTTTTTCAAAGGCCTTGATCACATATCCCCTCCAGTGCGAGAACCTCCACCTCCGTGGGACCTACTGCTGGTATTGGCTAAGCTCATGGGCAAGCCATTCGAACCGATGCACAGGTGCGATATCTCCCACCTGTCGTGGAAGACCGCCTTCTTGGTGGCTATCATGTCAGCCAGAAGGATGGGAGAGCACCAGGCGCTTTCCATCGAGTCTCCTTATCTGGTCTTCCACAGGGACAAGGTTGTCCTTCGCCCCTACTTGAAATTCCTTCCGAAGGTGGTAAACTTAGAAACATAGACTTTGACGGCAGATAAGGACCACTTGGCCCACCCAGTCTGCCCATTTCCCTACCTACTGGATAAGCTGCAGATTCTAGTTAACCAACAGCCTGTTTCCTGCAACCCCCCACTATAATTGCTTTGTGTCTGTCCCATGCATGTTTGAATTCCCCCACTGTTTTAGACCCAACAACCTCCTCAGGAAGGCTGTTCCATGTATCCACCACTCTCTCTGTGAAAAAGAATTTCCTCACATTACCCCTGAGCCGTCCCCCCTCTATCTTTAAACTGTGCCCGCTTGTTCTTACACATCTCTTTTTCTGAAAGATGCTACCCTCCTGGACTTTGTTGATTCCCTTGAGGTACTTGAACGTTTCAATCATGTCCCCCTGTCCCTCCTTTCATCAAGGGTATACATATTAAGCTCTCTCAGTCTCTCCTCATATGGTTTCTGATGTAGACCCTACACCATTTTAGTTGCCCTCCTCTGGACTGCTTCCATCCTGTCTATGTCCTTGCGTAGATGAGGTCTCCAAAACTGCACACAGTACTCCAGATGGGGTCTCACCAACTGTCTGTACAGAGGGATAACCACTTCCCTTTTTCTACTTGTGATGCCCCTTCCTATGCATCCCAGTATCCCCCTGGCTCTCCTTACCGACTTTTCACATTGCTTACCCACCCTTAGGTCATCTGATATGACTACCCCCAGGTCCCTTTCCATTTTTGTTGTTGTTAGTACCTCCCCTGCTAATGTGTACTCTTCTCCTGGGTTTTTGTTTCCCAGGTGCATTACTTTGCACTTCTTTGCATTGAATCTAAGTTGCCATATGTCTGACCATTCCTCCAACCTTGCCAAGTCCCTTCTCATCTTTTCTACCCCCTCTTGTGTATCAACTCTGTTACAGATCTTTGTGTCATCTGCAAAGAGGCATACCTTTCCCTCCAGACCCTTTGCAATGTCACTTATAAAGATGTTAAAGAGGACTGGACCCAGTACTGAGCCTTGAGGTACTCCACTAGTAACCCCCCTTTCTTCGGAATGTGTTCCATTCACTATTACCTTCTGTGTCCTGTTGTGCAGCCAGTTCGCTACCCAGGCTACCACCCTGGGACCCACTCCCAGGCTGGCTAACTTGATTATTAATCTTTTGTGTGGGACTGTGTCAAATGCCTTGCTAAAGTCTAGGTAGGCCATATCCACAGCCCCTCCCTGGTCTATTACTTTGGTCACCCAGTCAAAGAAATCAATTAGATTAGTCTGACATGACCTTCCTGCTGTAAATCCATGCTGCTTTGGGTCCTGTGCCCCTCTGCCTCTAGGTACTCAACAATTCTTTCTTTCAGAAGTGATTCCATCATTTTCCCTACCACTGAGGTCAAACTTACAGGTCTGTAGTTTCCTGCTTCTGCCTTGCTTCCACTTTTGTAAAGGGGAATCACATCTGCCCTCCTCCAGTCCTCAGGTACCACCCCATCCTGCCATGATTTGTTAAAAGTGTGGTCAGTGGTGTCACTAGGTCCCCCCTTAGTTCTTTTAGGATTCTGGGGTGAATCCCGTCAGGCCCCATTGCTTTGTCCACCTTGAGTTTGAGGAGTTCTTTCAGTACTCTTTCTTCTGTGAATGGACTGGTGTCAACACCCCTACCCAGAGTGCTTCTATTGTCTGATTTAGGTAACTGCTCCTCATCTTCTTTGGTGAATACTGAGCAAAAGTATTCATTCAGTATCTCTGCCTTTTCACTGTCTCCCTCTGCTGACCTCCCCTCTCCTTTATTAATCTTCACTATCCCTCCCTTAACCTTTCTATGCTCCCTAATGTACCTATAAAAGGTTTTATCCCCCTTTTTGACCAAGTTGGCTATTTTTATCTCGGTTTGTGCCTTTGCTATTCTGACTGCTTTTCCTACTTCTTTCTGCTTTAATTGATACAGTTCTCTGTCGTGCTCCTTCTGTGATTCCTTATACTTTTTGAATGCAGCCTTTTTCTCCTTAACCTTCCCTGCCACCTCTTTTGAGAACCATAGTGGTTTTTTCCTCTGCTTTGTTTTCTTTATTTGTTTTACACAAAGACTTGTTGCCTCTATGATGGCAGTTTTGATTTTCTCCATTGTTCTTCCACCCTCCTATTTGGCCATTTGCTAGTGCATTCTTCAGGTGTTCACCCATTTGCCAAAGTCAGCTCTTCTAAAGTCCAGTATCCTTGTTTTTGTATGGCTTATCTCCATGGTTGTGCTCATTGTGAAGCACACTGTGCAGTGGTCGCTTGTTCCCAGATATCTACCGACTTCTAAATTTGTGATCCTCTCTCCATTTGAGAGTACCAGGTCTAGTATTGCTCCCTCCTGAGTGGGTTCCAGCACTAGCTGTCTAAGGTCTGCCCCCTGCAGGGCATCGAGAATGACCCTGCTCTTGGATGTGGCTGCAGTACATGTCCTCCAGTTAACATCTGGCATATTCAGGTCCCCTATCAACAGTATCTCCCCTTTTTCAGCCATTTTGAGAATGTCCTCTATCATTCTCTTGTCCATTTCCTCCCCTTGAGATGGGGGTCTGTATACAACCCCTGTGCGGATTGTGATGCCATTCCCCATCTCCAAGGTGACCCAAAGTGCCTCTTGTCCTCCCCATTTACTTTTTAGTTCTGTAGCTTTGATCCCTTCCCTTATGTGTAGAGCTACTCCACCTCGTCTTTTGCCTTCCCTGTCCCTTCCGTAGATTGTGTACCCTGGTATGTTGACATCCCAGTCATGGTTCTCAGTGTACCATGTTTCTGTGACTGCCACAATATCCAATTGTTCATCTTCCATCAAAGCTACTAGCTCAGAAAGCTTGTTTCCCAGACTACGGGCATTGGTAGTCATTGCCCTCCATTTAATGTTGGCTTTTACTTTTTTCCCCCATCCCTGCTCTTATTGCTCTTATCTATTTTACCATTTACCCCATCCTGCCCTGTGTTGAGCTCTGTAACTCAGTGTTTACCCTACTACCTGCCATGTTTTGTGGGGGGAGGCTTGACTTTCCTGCCTTTTATCAGTACCTCCCCTTTTCTAGTTTAAAAAGCTTGCCAAGGAAGCATTTAAACCTGTCACCTAGGAGCTTGTTCCCCTTTGTGGACAAGCAAGACAGTCATACCAGTATAGAACTATCTCTCCAGGTGGACCCCAGTCCCCAATAGCCAAAGCCCTGTGCTCTGCACCAGTTTTTCAACCATTCATTAAACTGCATGGTGTGTAGTACCTAGCCTCACTCCTGCCATGGACTGGTAGCACCTCTGAGAAGGTTACTGTGCTTGCTACCCGTCTGAGGCCCTCCCCAACTCCACAAATTCATTCTGCACTGCACTGGTCCCATGCCTAACTAGGTCATTTGTCCCAAGGTGGACAATGATATCTAGTTTACTCTCCTGTGATGCTGCTTCTGCAATTGTGAGGATTCGCTTCTTGTCCCTCCAAGCCATGGCACCAGGCAGGCAGCTTACTTCCTTCTCTCTCTTCCCCAGTTCTACCCCCCTAACAATTGAGTCCCCTATCAGTAGCTGTTTCCTTCCCCTGTGGTGTCCCTTGCCACCTGTCGGAGTTTCACCTTAACCAGGTGTTGACTCTGCCGGTGTTCTACCCCACTCACACCTTGGAGGCCAAATATAGGCTCCATACTTTGAACCCTAGAAGAGTGCTCTCTTATTACAAGGAGCGGACAGCTGAGGTTCGGGGAGAGGTTCGCCAGCTGTTTGTCACCTACGCTGAAGCTGCACCAGGCAGACCTGCAGCCAAGAGGACGATAGGCAAGTGGGTCACCTCCTGCATAGATCTCTGCTACAGGTTGGCGGGCATGGAACGTCCCAAAGGGATAAGAGCTCATTCTACCCGCCATACCGCTGCTTCGGTGGCTGCTTCCAGGGACGTCCTTATCCAGGAAATCTGCAGGGCTGCTAGCTGGAAGTCAGCACACACCTTCATTACCCACTACCACATTGACCTAGAGTCACGCCGGGATGCTGGTTTTGGGACCTCTGTTCTCCAGTCCTTATTTCCCAAGTAGGGGGTGTGCACCTTGCCTCCCTCCTCCCAGAGAACTGCTAGGAGTCTGCCAGTAAGTGTGGATAGAACAACATATCCATGTCCCTAGAAATACAGGTTACTCACCTGTAACGAGGAGTTCTAGGAATGGTATATGTTGTTCATCCCAATAACCCACCGACCTCCCGGCTTCCAACGCACAACCTGGCTTCCAGCGGGCTAGATCTGGCATCATGGGGCGGAGCCGAGAGTTTTACCACCCAGCTGGGTGGGAGGAGGCAGCTTGAAGACCTTCCGGCAAGATTTAAAGCGGCAAGGAACCTGCCAGTAAGTGTGGATTAACAACATATGCCATTCCTAGAACTCCTGTTACAGGTGAGTAACCTGCATTTTTCACCTACTGGGTTCATGGTTCAGGTGAGAACACTATGTTGAAAATTTAGGGTAAACATATTAAAAAATAAAGTTATGTGCATATGTTGAAATTATTCAGTGCACATATATAACTTTGTCAATTTTCAATATTTTGACCCCAGATTTTCAGCATAACCATTTTTTCACACCACTTCATGAACATGACAGCTGTAGTTTTTCAAATCCTGGCCAAAATCTGATTTTGCACCTATGGTGCAAAACTTATGTTTCGTCCAGTATTTTATTAAATGACACCTGTCATGTTTAGGAGGAGGGGTCATAAAAAGACTGTTGAAATTTTGGGACCAAAATGTCACAAAAAATTGTGAAGCAACATTGTTTGCAGGGACATCAATTGGCCCAGTAGGGACCACGTTGCCTTCCTGTGCTAATGAACTGAGTTCGAGTGCGACCTCAGTGAGCTGGCTGAATGGGCCAAGGGGTGGGGGGGTGTTGCGGCATGCAGTACCATCCCCAGCCAGGGGAGGGGCAATGCAGTGTGCTGGCATACACACAACACATTGTGGTGGGCCAGAGAGTCTTCCCTAGTGAGCTGTTGACATGCATGTTGAGGCTTGATGGGCCCATGCACTCCATCAGGACTATCTCCAATATTCTGTTTAGTTCATTTTACACAGGTCCCAAGGGACCTTTACAAATGAAGATATAGATCTTACTTCGAGATACAGCTCTTGCAGCAGGTTACACCATTAGGACTGAAGTGGCAGGCGTCAGGACCCCACGGAAATCTTCTAGCTAGCAGTCTTCAGCGGGGACCACCTCCGACGTCGGTCCCGCCCCCGACGTCAGACGTAGTACATAAGGAGGCGGTCCTGCCAGAATCCCCAGTTCTTTCCCGCTGTCGACTTGCATGTCTTGACCCTTCGGTCTGTTTCTAGCGCACGACGCCTGGAAAAGTTCTTTTTCTGAATTGGAAACCTTTTTCTCAACGAGCGTCTGCCATCTTATGTCCCTATCAACTTCAGCGGGGGCCATCCATCAAAAATGCGCCTGTGGAAGCAAATTCCTTTAAAGACCCACATTAGGCCTGCTGCGATGCGGTGCCTAGGCCTGACCACGACACCCGGTCTGTTCCTTCTGTCAAGGATTTAATAGCCGGACCCGGATCCGTCGCCAGAAGGCCCTACAGGCTTACCTTCTTGAAGAGAGAGTGAAGGCCATGGATTCTGCCTCCAAGGGGGAATCGTCCAAGAAAGCCCACTGGCACCTCGAAAAGCACAAGGAGAGGGTGAGATCAAAATCCCCTTCTAGGGCTTCCGACTCCCGTAGCTCCGGTTCCCGGTCCGACCGCTCTCCTTCCCAGGTCCGCTCTCAGCCTCCTCCAGTCGCGGTCAAGTCATCCTCGGGTTCCTCTACTCTACAGCCTGTTAAGACCTCCAGGCCTTCTTCATCTTCTTCCAAGGCCTCGCCGAGATCAGGGGACCGCCACCACCACAAGTCTGGCTCCCGCCACTCGGCTCCCGACGTCTGGTCGGTCTCCTTGCCCCCTCCATCCCAGCGGAAGACCAAGGAGCTGACATAGCTCAAAAGGCCGTCGGCCCACCCGACATTGGCCAAGCAGCACCTGTCCCGGGACCCGACGACTGCCCGACGCCCGTCGCCGGTCAGGCCTTCTCCACCACGGACGCCAGCCGGGGAACCGACACCCGACCCAGTAGAGAGAGGAACACCTACGCCACCTACCGACGTCGGCCAGGAGGCGCTTACGGAGGAGGAGTTGACTCAGCCCGAAGACCAGGCGGGCGAACCCGGTCCTGTCGAACCTCCCAGGGAACCCTCCTCTGAACCAGAGACCCCTGGGGAACCGACGCCGGAACCCGATGACCGACCACTGGTGCCTGGTCCGTCGTCGGGCCTCAGTATTTCAGAGGTCAAGGAGTTATTCACCTACTGGTGGGATACCATAAAGAAGGACGTGGTTCCCACTCCTCCTCCTCTTCCTCCTCCTCCTCCACCCGTGACTCCACTGGCCCAGCGTCCCCCACCCCATCCGGGGCAGCAGGCCGAATATCTTCCCCCCAGGAGCCTGCGGAATCTCCTAGGGGCAGACCAGACAAGAGGAGACCTCCGTCCAGATCTTCTTCAGGGTCACCCAGCCCCAAGAGACCCAGAAGACGCCGCCACTCGCCTTCGACGGAGGACTCGGGATTGGACTTCTCAGATGGATCCAGATCCCCTTCTCCCATCAGCGTCCCCTCTCTGGACCCACGTGAGCTCCCAAGATCTCCTCCGGATGACCCATCGTTCTCGGAGATTATGAGGCATATTCAAGAGAACATGGGCTGGGACGCAGAGGAACTTGACCCCGAGAGGCTACGCCTTGCACGATATCTTCGGTAAAAGGACCCAAAGACTGTGGTGGTGCCACCCTTGGTGGACACCTTCGTGGACGTCACCAAGGCAGCGTGGAAACGTCCACATTTGCTCCCGGCGATGCCGAAGAAGGCTGACCGCCTGTACAAGGTCCCTATGGAGGACCAGTACTTGGCATCTCATCCTCTGGCCGATTCTCTGGTCAATACAGCCTTATATGACCAGTCCCAGAGGCCGCAACATCTGAGCACTCTACCACCGGACCCAGAGTCCAAGCAATTGGACGCAATGGGCAGGTGCACGTACGCAGCTGCTACCTGCGCCATTAGGTCCCTCAGCTATCTTACCCACATGGTCCAGTTTCAGAATGCCTTGTGGGAGCAGGACTAGACCTGGCAGAAAAGATGCAGAAGGTGAGCAGAAGGAAGAAGAGTTGCTTCAGCTCCTCCACGGAGTTCAGACATGAGAACTTAAGTGCTGCGAGCTCGGCGTACGATTCCGCGGACTCCTCGGCCAGAGCGGCAGCCTCGGGCGTATGCCTCTGGAGACACTCATGGCTTCTTGTCTCCGGATTTATCCCGGACGTCCAGAAAAACATTCTGGACGCCTCGTTCCACGGAGAAGTTCTTTTTGGTGAGTCTTCGGAGAAGGTTCTCACCAAACTTCAAGAGGCCAGGAAGGTGGTGCGGTCTGTCCAAGCCATGTACAGACCCAAGCTCGGTTTCTTCGTAGGAACCAGAGCCGTTTTCGCAGCCAGACGCAGAGAAAACAGTCCCGCACCAGCCCGCAACAGAGGGGCTTTTTCTCCCGAAGAGCCCAGGGGAAGTCGTCCGCAGGCCGAGGCCAACGCCCTGCCAAGTCGGCCCAGCCTGCAGGACCCTCAGCCACCACAGCATGACTCCTTCCCAGGCCCCGCCCCTCAGGATCAACAGGACACCAAGGTCGGGGGTCGTATTGTAGACCACCTGCCAGGGTGGTAGTCTAATACCACCGAGCAGGTGGGTTCTTCAATTGTCGAACAAGGCCAGTTTATAGAATTCGTGGACAAGCCACCCACAAGGCCTCTTCTGCTCTCCCGTTACTCGGGTCAGCACAGATCGCTCATCAGGCAAGAAGTACTCGCGCTTCTACAAAAAGGAGCGGTGGAGTACGTCCCGGAGAACCACAGAGGAGCCGGCTACTATTCCCACTTCTTTCTAGTTCCAAAGAAAACAGGGGACCTCCGTCCAATATTGGACCTCAGCGACCTCAACATGTCGGTCGCCTACAAACGTTCTCACATGGTAACCCTCCAAGGGCTCATTCCCATGCTGAGGAAGGACGCCTTTCTAGCGTCTCTGGACATGCAGGACGCCTACATGCACATCCCTGTAGCTCAAGCGCACAGGAGGTTCCTGCGCTTCGAGTTCCTCGGCCACCACTTTCAGTTCCGGGCTCTTCCTTTCGGACTGTCATTGGCCCCCAGGGTCTTTATCAAGTGTATGGTAATCGTGGCAGCTTCTCTAAGGAGACAGGGCCACTATGTGTTCCCGCACCTGGACGACTGACTTCTCATGGCCGCCTCCAGAGAGGCGCTGTTGTCAGCCATCCAGAGCACCCAAACGCTTTTTCAGTCAGTGGGTATTCTTATCAACTTCAAGAAGTCTCTCCTGGTACCGTCCCAGAAGCTGCAGTTCATAGGCGCAGTTCTGGACACCATCAAGGAAAGCTTTTTCTTCCGAGGACAGGCGGTGCGTGGGGTCCTCATCAGGGACCTCTCTCAGCGAAGAAGACTGTCCCCACCAGACTGGTCCTTCGCCTGCTCGGACACATGGCTGCAGCCATTCCAACCATCCCTATAGCAAGGCTCCATATGCGGGTGACCCAGTGGATGCTAAAAGTGCAACGGGACCAAAGGCAAGACCACATGCAGCAGCCGGTCAGAATCATGAAGGCCATGATTCGGGACTGGCAATGGTGGCTAGACCCAGGGACACTCTCTGTGGGTGTTCCGTTTGCAGCGCCGTCCCCGGAGGTAATCCTCTCCACAGACACCTCAGGGCTGGGGTGGGGAGCACACCTGAACGGGTGAGGTCCCAGGGAATGTGGACCTCAGGAAGCTCACCTCCATATCAACATTCGGAGATGAGGGCAGTCTTTATGCCCTTCAGGTCTTCAGTCAGAAATCCCGCCAGTACTCTTCTGCTTCAAACAGACAATACGGGCGTGTGATGTATTACCTCAACAAACAAGGAGGCACACACTCTTACCCCGCTTGCAGGAAGCTATGAGAGTGTGGGATTGCGTAATCCGACACGGCGCGAGCCTGATTGCAGTTCACGTTCCCGGAGTGGACAACACAATCGCAGACGGCCTGAGTCGTTCCCAGGCCAGAGTCCACGAGTGGGAACTTCTTCAGGAGGTAGCAGAGGATCTGTTTCTTCGATGGGGCACTCCAGAATCGGACTTGTTCGCTTCCCCATCCAACGCAAAACTGCCCAATTTTTGCTCACTAGATCCAGGGCCTGGTGTTTTTTGGCGAGACGTGTTGTCCCTCTCCTGGGCGGACAGATTCCTCTACGCTTTCCCTCCCTTCCCAATGATCCAGAGAGTTCTTCTCAAACTTCACAGGGAGCACGCAACAATGATCCTGGTAGTGCCTTTCTGACCCAGACAGATCTGGTTCCCCATGCTGACCCAATTGTCCCGGGAACCTCCACTCCCGTTGCCCTTCAGCTCCCACCTGCTGTCTCAAGAGGGGGTTTCGTTAGTCCATCCGGACTTAAGCACACTGAACCTGCATGCGGCTCCTTGAGACATAGCCATTATCACACGGGGTCTCGCAAGAGGTGGCGGAAGTTCTTTCTGCCGCCAGAAAGCTAGCAACGCTGGCAGCACGCCATGAAATGGCGCCCCGGTTTTGCCTGTGGTCTCGAGGCGCAGTCTCTCCCACTAGATTGCCCGGAGAAATCAGTTCTGGGACACCTGCTTTCCCTCTTCCCGCCAGGCCTTGCCTGCTCCTCGATTAAAGTTCCTCTGTGGAATTTGACTGCACTACAATGAGAGTCCTTCGCAGTAGCACCTTCGATGCCTCAGTGATTTCATGAGGGGTGTTGTACCTAGGCCACCCATCAAGGATCCGTCCCTCCTTGGGACCTACTCTTCGTCCTGGGCAGCTCACGCTGCCCACTGGAACTGCGCAGATTGCAGGCTCGTTTTCTATTAGGTAGAGCGTTATTTTTTGGTTGCTGTCAACGTCAGCAAGGAGAATTTCTGAGCTACGACGTCTTGTGTAGGAACCTTATGTAATTTTCCAAGGACAGAGTGTCTCTGAGGGATGAATCCTAAATTCCTGCCTAAGGTGGTCTCAGCCCTTACCCTTAACCAGGACATCGATCTGCCAGTGTACTTCCCCAGGTACACCAATAGAGGAAGGCATTGCTTCACACCCTAGATGTTCACCACTCTTAAGATACTACTTGACCAGGACCAAACAGCATCGCAGCCCAGCAGGCTGTTTGCTTCGCTGAGAGGATGTTGGGCCAACCAGTCTCAAAACAGACCCTTTCCCACTGGCTTGTCCAGTGCATTTCGTTTTGTTACAACAACAAACAGATGCCCCTTCTGGGCACAGTTCGGGGCCGCTCGACTAGGGGGGTGGCTACTTCCTTCGCAGCACTGCAGAACTTCTCCACCTCGGCCATTTGTGCTGCAGCTACTTGGAGCTCAGTGCACACCTTCATCAGGCACTACAGCCTGGACATTGCCTCGCGGCGGAGAGCAGGTTTCGGCCTCGCCGTTCTACAGGGTCTCCTGTCCTAGAGTCAGGATTTTTCAAGATCTCTCCATTATGCTCTCCCAGAGTGCCTAGAGGCGCTATTGTGGAGATCCATCCTAATGGTGCAACCTGCTGCAAGAGCTGTATCTCGAAGTAAGATAGTACAGTTACATAAGAACTTACCGTAACAGTAGATCTTCGAGAACAGCTCTTGCAGCAGGTACCTTCCCGCCCACCATTCCCCCTTGGAGGAGGTAAGGCCTAACCAGACTTCGGCAGGAGCTTACGCTCTTTTCTTCTTCTGATGGCGGATCCTCAGTCTCCACTTCTGATGTCATCCAGTGGCCGGAAGTCTCTGGCAGGAGAACTGGGGATTCTGGCGGGACCGCCTCCTTATGTACTACGTCTGACGTCGGGGGCGGGACAGACATCGGAGGCGGTCCCCGCTGAAGACTGCTAACTAGAAGATTTCCGTGGGGTCCTGATGCCTGCCGGCTTCAGTCCTAATGGTGTAACCTGCTGCAAGAGCTGTTCTCGAAGATCTACTGTTACAGTAAGTTCTTACGTAACTGTACTTTCCACTGTCAGAAAAGGATGGGAAATGAACTGCAAAAAAAAACTATGTTAATGCAGACATTAAGGTTGAAGAACGCAAAGCGCACAAAGTAGAGACATGGAAAACATTAGGGTTTTGGGTCACCGGAGTATTGGCGAATCAGTGGTGGGGTCTTCCTTGGGGTTGTCAGCCCTTATGTCCACCTGTTCCCCTGATCAGACAAGGTAAGGCATGATCTCTTTTCACACAAGGCCCTAAATGAAGAAAGTTAAAACAGATTCTGTTAGCAACATGTGGTGAGCCATACTTAGACCGTTGAAGAGTGTATCACTATGAGAAGGGGAGTGGGCATTAGGTTTACAACCCCAAGGAAGACCCCACCGCTGATTTGCTGTTACTCAGGAGACCCAAAACCCTAATGTTTTTTATTTCTTTACTTTGTGTGCTATGTGTTCTTCAACCCTAATGTCTGCATTTTTGTTGCAATTAATGCATATATGCTTATATAAAAAATAAATTATAAAAGTTTCTGGATTTACTTGGTGAATGTCGTCGAGGCACAGGTCAGGAAGCATAGGGAAAACCAGAAGCAGTTTTAGAATTCAACAAAATGATTTATTTGCAGTTGCAGTAACATAAAAAAGATAACCTTATTCAGAATAACTATATACAGAGGAGAAATACAATAAAATCTTCCTTTCATCTCTATGTCCCTTTTTCTTGTAATCTTCTTGCAGTAGCAGCTTAGCTCTTTTATAAGTCTTTTCAACCCCCATCCTTAGCAAACATCCTGTCCTTGTATATTTCAGGTAGGTGCAAGGCAGGAACACATTGTGCCTGAGCTGAGAGGCCCCTTTCTGCAGCTTCTGCAAAAAGGCCTAAGAATTGAACTCAAGTAACTTCTAGTTTCCAAAAGTAATGCTATGTAGTTTCTAAACAATAGGGATCCCAGTATCAGCTACATTTCTTCACAATTATTTGAACATAATTTTATATTAGCTGATATAGATATGCAAGGGAGGAAAACAGACAGCAAGAGAACGCTGAGAGACAGAGAGAGGCAAAGAATTGCGAGACTGCTCGGGTTGATCAAGTCCAGAGTCTCACAGGGGAATTTGGGTTGTGCAACCAGACAGACAAGTGGACAGGAAAGGAAAGATAGAAACATACACTTTGACGGCAGATAAGGACCGCTTGGCCCACTAGTCTGCCCATTTCCCTACCTAGAGGATAAGCTGCAGATCCTATTTAACCAACAGCCTATTTCTTCCTACTTCCACAAAAATTGCCTTATGTCTGTCCCATGCATTCTTGAATTCTCCCACAGTTTTAGACCCCACAACCACCTCAGGAAGGCTGTTCAATGCATCCACCACCCTCTCTGTGAAAAAATACTTCCTCACATTGCCCCTGAGCTGTCCCCCTTCTATCTTCAAATTGTGTCCTCTTGTTCTTGCACATCTCTTTTTCTGAAAGATACTACCCTCTTGGACTTTGTTGATTCCACTGAGGTACTTAAATATTTCTATCATGTCCCCCTCCCTCCTTTCCTCAAGGGTATACATATTAAGCTCCTTTAGTCTCTCCTCGTATGGCTTCTCTTACAGACCCTGCACCATTTTAGTTGCCCTCCTCTGAACTGCATCCATCCTGTCTATGTCCTTGTGGAGATGGGGTCTTCAGAACTGGACGCAGTACTCCAGATGGGGTCTCACCAACTGTCTGTACAGGGGGATAACAACTTCCTGTTTTCTGCTAGTGATGCCTCTCCCTATACATCCCAGTATCCCCCCAGCCCTCCCTACCGCCTTCTCACATTGCTTGCCAACCTTAAGGTCATCTGATATGATTACCCCAGGTCCCTTTCCATTTTTGTTGTTGTTACTACCTCCCTCCCAGTGTGTAATCTTCCCCTGGGTTTTTGTTTCCCAGGTGCATTATTTTGCACTTATTTGCATTGAATCCAAGCTGTAATACTTCTGACCATTCCTCCAACCTTCCCAAGTCCCTTCTCATCCTTTCCATGCCTCCTTGTGTATCAACTCTGTTGCAGATCTTTGTGTCATCTGCAAAGAGGCATACTTTTCCTTCCAGTCCCTCTGCAGTGTCACTTATAAAGACATTAAAAAGGACTGGACCCAGTACTGAACCCTGTGGTACCCCACTAATAACCTCTCTTTCTTCAGAGTGGACTCCATTTACAATTACTTTCTGTGTCCTGTTGTCCAGCCAATGTTTTACCCAGGCTACCACCCTGGGACCCACTCCCTGGCTGGTTGATTTGACTGTTAATCTTTTGTGTGGGACTGTGTCAGATGCCTTGCTAAAGTCTAGGTAGGCCATGTCCACAGCCCTTCCCTGGTCTACTACTTTAGTCACCCAGTCAAAGAAACCAATTAGATTCGTCTGACATGGCCTTCCCGCTGTGAACCCATGCTGCCTTGGGTCCTGTGCCCCACTGGCCTCTACGTACTCAACAGTTCTTTCCTTCAGAAGTGAGTCCATCACTTTCCCTACCACAGAGGTGAAATTGACAGGTCTGTAGTTTTCTGCCTCTGTCTTGGTCCCACTTTTGTGAAAGGGAATCACATCTGCCTTCCTCCAGTCCTCAGATACCACACCATCCTTCCATGATTTGTTAAAAAGGGTAGTCAGTGGTGTCACTAGTTCTCTGCTTAATTCTTTTAGAATTCTGGGATGAATTCCATCTGGCCCCATTGCTTTGTCCACCTTTAGTTTTAGGAGTTCTTTCAGAACCCTTTCTTCTGTGAAGGACTGGGATCGACCCCCCCACCACCATCCAGAGTGCTTCTGTTAATTGGATTAGGCACCTCCTACCTCCTCTTTTGTGACTACTGAACATAAGTATTCATTCAGTATCCCTGCTTTTTCACTGTCCCTCTCTGCCCACCCACCGTCCATTTTATTCAGCCTCACTATCCCTCCCTTTGTCTTTCTACGGTCCCTGTTATACCTATAAAAGGTTTTATCCCCCTTCTTAACTGAGTTGGCTATCTTTTCCTCAGTTTGAGACTTTGCTATTCTGACTACCCTCCCTGCTTCCTTCTGCCTTAACTGGTACAGTTCTCTGTCCTGCTCCTTCTGTGTTTCCTTATACTTCCTAAATGCTATCTTTTTCTCCCTAACCTTCCCTGCCACCTCTTTTGAGAACCATAGTGGCTTTTTCTTTCATTTTGATTTGTTTATTTGCTTCACACAAGGCTTGTTGCCTCTGTGATGGCAGTTTGGATATTCCCCATTGTTGCTTCACCCTCCTTCTAGCCTGTTTGCTAGTGCTTTTCTAAGGCACTCTCCCATCTTGCCAAAGTCAGCCCTTCTGAAGTCCAGAACCCTCACTTTTGTATGGCTTGACTCTGTAGCTGAGTTTATCATGAACCGCACTATTTGGATGTCACTTGTTCCCAAATGGCTACCCACTTGTACATCTGAGATCCACTCACTGTCCCCATTTGAGAGTACGAGGTATAAGATTGCTCCCTCATGATTAGGTTCCAAAACTAGCTGTCTGAGGCATGCCACCTGAAGGGCATCGAGAATGGCCCTGCTTTTGGATGTGGCTGCAGCAAAGGTGCTCCAGTTGACATCTGGCATATTAAGGTCCCCATCAACAGTATCTCCCTTTCTCTGCCATCCTAAGTTGCCTTGTATCATATCCTTGTCCATTTCCCTCCTTCCTCTGACATGGGGTCTGTACAGCCCTTTGCGGATTGTAGTGCCATTTCCAGTCTCTAAGGTGATCCACAGTGCCTTCTCTCCTCCCTGTTTACTCTTTTGTTCAGTTGCTTTTATCCCTTCCCTTACATAGAGAGCTACTCTGCCCCCTCTTCTCCCCTCTAGGTTGTGTACCCTTGTATGTTAACATCCCAGTCATGGTTCTCTGTGTACCATGTTTGTGTGACTGCTACGATATCCAGGCATCCCTCTTCCATCAAGGCCACCAGTTCAGGGAGCTTGTTGCCTAGACTATGGGCATTGGTACTCATTACCCTCCATTTCTTGATAACTTTACCCCTTTTTGCCCCATCCCTGTCCTTATTGTGTTTGTCACTTTCTCCATTTACCCTTGCGCTTCTCTCTATCGACATCTCTATGTTGGTGTCTACCTCACTTAGTACCCTGATTTTTTTGGGGGGCTAGGATTTCCCTGCTCCTCTCCAGTGCCTCCCCCCTTGGCTAGTTTAAATGCCGATCAGTAATAATTTCTTTATGTATACCCACTCTGATGAAAGTTTGGCAAGCTCTGCTGCAACTTTTGGGGCTATAACAGTACGCATTGGAACTGCTCCTGGGTATCGAGTAGCATAGTCGCATACTACCAGGATAAATCTGTTACCCTTTTTACTTTTGTCTAAAGGTCCAACCACATCCATTGCAATTCTCTCAAAGGGCACATCTGTCAAGAGTAGGGGCACCAGGGGCACCTTGTCTTTTTTAGTGACCAGGGCTGCTTTCTGACACTCAGCACAGGAATTACAATATGTAGCAACATCTTCATGAATTCTAGGCCAGTAAAATCTATACAGCAATCTGGCAAGGGTGCGATCCCTCCCTGCGTGACCAGCCATAGGATTATCATGTGCTATCTGTAATAACTCTGTTCTATACTTCTGTGGTATAACCAATTGTTCTGTCTGTTCCTGTGTCTCAGGTTTAACCCAAACTCTGTAAAGTAACCAATTAAATTTTTTAAACATTGATCCACCCTGTTTTGGTTTCACCCCCATCTGTTTAAAATAACCCTGGAGAGAAACATCGTTGGCTTGTTCCGAAAGAAAATCACAGTCAGTTATCAATTTAGTTTCAGCATTTTCATATTTTAACCCTTCATGTCCATCAGTCATTTGTTGCCATAGTTTCTTCAGGCTTCGTATTTCTTTCCTGGATCTTGGAGCTGTGCTCAAACAAGTCCGAATCAAAATCACTGAAAGGAAAAGTGTCCCCATCATCTGAAATTTCCTTTGCCTGAGCTGTTGTCACCACTGCTTCTGAAACATCAGGATTTACTCCCTTTGATCAACTCAGTAAATCCTGGGAAGTAATTTCCAATAATCACAGGTACAGGTAACTTAGGTACTACCTCCACTTTCATTTGGTGCGACATACCCTTAACGGTCAGAGTCACTTGGGTGGGGGGATAGTATTGAGCGTTCCCGTGGATGCAGATGACACCAGTACCTGGTCCCTTTGCACAGTGTTTTCCCAGCACTTTTAACATGCACTAGAGTCTATCTGCTTCCCAAATCAACGAGTCCCTTAACAGTCTTATTCCCCACCTTCACGTGTGCTAAGTACTTGCCCCAATTTGCTAAGGATAAATCTGATCCAGTGCCACTCTCTTTATTACAACAGTTTCATGCAAAGTGGCCTGGCTTATTACAGTTATAGCAGATAACGTCTTTTGGCACAGATTTGTTACCTCCACCAGAATTCTAGTTAGGTTTGGAGTTTAAATGGGAAACAGAGTGTCTTACCGGTGCTTGGCTGTTACCTTGCTGCTGTGGCTTCTGTCTGGCCACTTGGTAGTCCTCAGCCAAAGAAACAGCCTTTTCCCCAGTCTCTGATTGGTGTTCCTTTACCATAGCTGCACATCTGTAGGCAAGATGCTGATGAATTGCTCCATGGCGAATGTGTCGATGATCTGGGGGACTGTTTTGCTGTCTGGTTGGATCCTTTATATCAGGAATTCTCTGAGTCAGGTGAAGGCTTCTCGAGGATTGTCGACAGAGTTGTACCTCAGAGATCAAAATCTCTGCCTGCAGGTCTCTCCAGAGATGTCATACCTTTTTAGGATTTCGCTTTTCACCAGGTCATAATTTTCTGACTATGCAGTGTCCTTACTGCTATAGGCAAGTTGGGCTTTCCCTGTCAGGTAGTGTACCAGTCTGATTGTCCATTGCTGCATTGGCCACTGGCAGGCTGTGGCAACTCTTTCAAAAGTTGTCAGGTATGCTTCAGTATCATCTGAGGGACACAGCTTAGCAAGTTTAATGGCTTTTAAGTTTGCTTGCATTTTGTTGCTCATCTGGATGTGTGCCAGATTCTCTGCCTTCAGTAGCTTGCAAGGCATCCAGCCATTGCTGCTTCTGTCGCTGCATCTCTTCTGTCCTCTGTGCTTCTAAATGTTGAAGCTGTTTCTCTCTCTCTCTGCTTCTGAGTTTCTTTTTGTTGTAGAGCCCACCATTTGAAAAAGTCCATCAGACTTTCAGGTTCTGTCACTGCCTGTTCTTTTTCCATAACTTGTGCTGGTTGTACAATCTCAGACTGGACTTCTTTCGCTGCTAGTTTGGCTGCCATTCTTCTGGTAACCACTCCTGGACTTGCTGCTGCAGAATCCATACCTTCCTCTGTACTTCCCTCGTACTAGGTGCAGTACCCACGCACAAAACTCCTGTCTTAGGGTATGCATGGCGTAAATCCCACTTAGGCTGACACCATCCGTCGTCGAGGCACAGGTCAAGAAGCATAGGGAAAACCAGGAGCAGTTGTAGAAATCAATAAAACTATTTATTTGCAGCTGCAGTAACATAAAAAAGATAAACTTGTTCAGAATAACTATCTACAGGGGAGAAATAAAATCTTCCTTTAGTCTCCGTGTCCCTTTTTCTTGTAATCTTTCTTGCAGGTAGCAACTTAGCTTTTTTATAAGTCTTTTCAACCCCCATCCTTACCAAACATCCTGTCCTTATGTATTTCAGGTAGGTGCCAGGCAGGAACACATTGTGCCTGAGCTGAGAGGCACCTTCTGCAGCTTCTGCAAAGAGGCCTAAGAACTGAAGTCAAGTAACCTCTAGTTTCCAGCAGTAATGCTATATATTTTCTAAATAATAGGGATCCCAATATCAGTTACATTTCTTTACAATGATTTGAACATATTTTTATATTAGTTGATATAGATATGCAAGGGAGGAAAACAGACAGCAAGAGAAAACTGAGAGACAAAGAATTATGAGACTGCTCGGGTTGATCAAGTCCGAAGTCTCTCAGGGAAATTGGGTTGCGCAACCAGACAGACAAACAGACATGAAAGGAAAGATCCTTGCATTTAAACCCTTTCTCCATAACAAATGGGGTGAGTGATCAAAACAGCCATCACAGAGGCAACAAGTCTTTGTGTAAAGCAAATCAATAAAACACAACGAAGGAAAAAAACGCTATGGTTCTCAAAAGTGGTGGCAGGGAAGGTTAAGGAGAAAAGGACAGCATTCAGGAAATGTAAGGAAACACAGAAGGAGCAGGACAGAGAACTTTATCAGTTAAAGCAGAAAGAGGCTGGGAAGGCAGTCAGAATAGCAAAGGCCCAAACCGAGGAAAGGATAGCCTGTTCTGTTAAGAAGGGGATAAGACCTTTATAGGTACATTAGGGAGTGAAAGAAAGACCAAAGGAGGATACTGAAGCTTAATAAAGGGGAGGAATGTGGTAGAGGTGACAGTGAAAAAGCTGGGATACTGAACGAATATTTCTGCTCAGTATTCACAAAGGAAGAAGAGAGGAGTTACCTAAACCAAACAAGAGAAACACTCTGAAGACGGGAGTCGATACCAGTCCATTTACAGAAGAAAGGGTTCTGAAAGAACTAATAAAATTGAAGGTGGACAAAGCAATGGGGCCTGATAGGATTCACCCAAAATTCTAAAAGAACTAAGGGTAGAACTAGTGACACCTTCAGACTACTCTCTTTAACAAATCATGGGAGGATAGGGTGGTACCCGAGGACTGGAGGAGGGCAGATGTGATTCCTCTTCACAAAAGTGGGAGCAGGACAGAGGCAGGAAATTACAGACCAGTTAGTTTGACCTCAGTGGTAGGGAACATGATGGAATCACTTCTGAAGGAAGAATTGTTGTACCTAGAGGCCAGTGGGGCACAGGACCCAAGGCAGCATGGATTCCACGATAGGAAGGGTCATGTCAGGCAGATCTAATAGATTTCTTTGACTGGGTGACCAAAGTAGTAGACCAGGGAGGGGCTGTGGACATGGCCTACCTAGATTTTAGCAAGGCATTTGATACAGTCCCACACAAAAGATTAATTCACAAGATGGCCAGCCTTAGAGTGGGTCCCCAGGTGGTAGCCTGGATAAAAAATTGGCTAGACAACACGATGCAAAGGGTAGTAGTAAATGGAGTACACAGTGAAGAAAGGAGGGTTACTAGCGGGGTACCGCAGGGTTCAGTACTGGGACCAGTCCTTTTTAATGTCTTTATAAGTGACATTGCAGAGGAACTGGAAGGAAAAGTATGTCTCTTTGCAGATGACACAAAGATCTGCAACAGGGTTGATACACAAGATGGAGTGGAAAGGATTAGAAGGGACTTGGGAAGGTTGGAGGAATGGTCAAATGTATGGCAGCTCAGATTCAATGCAAAGAAGTGCGAAGGTAATGCACATAGGAAACAAAACCCAGGGAAGCATACACAATGGGGGTGAGATACTGACAACAGTAAAAATAGAAAGGGACCTGGGGGTAATTATAATATCAGATGACCTAAAGGTGGGCAAGCAATGTGAGAAGGCAGTAAGGAAGGCTGGGGGATACTGGGATGCATAGGAAGAGGCATCAATAGTAGAAAACAGGAAGTGGTTATCCTCTGTACAGACAGTTGGTGAGACCCCATCTGAGTACTGTGTGCAGTTCTGAAGACCCCATCTCCCATAAAGACATAGACAGAGTGAGGCTGTCCAGAGGAGGGCAACAAAATGGTGCAGGGTCTGCACCAGAAGACATCTGAAGAAACTAAGGAGCCTAATATGTTTACACCCTTGAGGAAAGAAGGAGAGAGGATATGACAGAAACTTTCAAGTACCTTAAGGAATTAACAAAGTCCAAGAGGTAGCATCTTCCAGAAAAGATGTGCAAGAACAAGGGGCACAATTTGAAGATGAAGAGACGGCTCAGAGGTAATGTGAGGAAGTATTTTTACTGAGAGGGTTGTGGATGCATGGAACAGCCTCCATGAGGAGGTCGTGGAGTCCAGAACAGTGGGGGACTTCAAGAATGCATGGGACAGGCATAAGGCAGTCCTAGTGGGGGGTAGGAGGAAGTAAGCTGTTGGTTAACTAGGATCTGCAGCTTATCTGTTAGGTAGGAAAATGGGCAGACTAGGTGGGCCAAGCGGTCCTTATCTGCCGTCAAATTCTATGTTTCTATGTTTCAAATGGGACAGGGTCCTATTCTACCCTGTCACAGTGAACTAGTGGTTTTGTGCATTCCCCCATCCTGGTTGCCATAGCTGTTACCTTGGACACAGTGTCCGGATGATGAGCTGATGCTGCGACATGGCAGTTCATTGTTACCGCAGAACTTGCCAAAAAACCTTCACAGAAATTACAAATCACTGCTGTAGAAGTTCTGTGGCAAATGATAACCTTTCTGCAAAATGTGGTCCCAAAGTGCCGCAGAAAAAATAAGGGCCTAGCTAACAGTCATGTGGAAGAGACTTACCGTGAGTGGTTGCTGTATCCAGAGTTGGTTTCTGTTTTTGTGGAATGGGGAATACCATCAGTGGATCAGCAGCAAACCTCTGTGGCTACTTGCACTCCTGCAAAATCTGCTGACGAGAGCTGAAGGGACGATCAGGCATATGGACTTGCAGACCCAGTTACCTGACCAACTGATTCCTGTGCAGATGGAGTTCCAGGCACCTGGGCTTTTCAAAAATGTTCTCCCAGTGTTGGAGATATCTCAGTAAGAGCTGGAGCACAAGACGTACACTTGCAGGTCGATGAGGTTTTCGTGTTGGTGCAAGGAACAAGGATCACTGTTTCTTTCATGCGCCATGTCACACATACTGTTACCTACTGACTACTGCAACAAATTCTACCTCAGGGTCAGTGAGGGTGCGCTGCGGCACCTGCAACTGTTGCAGAACACTGCAGCCCGGCTGTTCACTGGTCTGTCGAGGTCCAGCCATATTGCGCCAGTTCTGCGTGAACTGCATTGACTTCCTATGCGGTGGCGCATTTCCTTCAAAATAGGTCTTTTGACCTATAAGGCCCTACACAGATTGGGTCTGGGCTACCTGAAGGGGCTCCTGCATCCCTACACCCTGAATCGCTCTCCTAGATCAGCAGGGGAGGCCCTCCTGGAGGTCCCCAGAGCAAGGTTAAAATCTTCCGGGTACGGGGCATTCGAAGTGGCAGCCCTGGTCCTGTGGAATTCCTTTTCTGTTGTACCTCCAGGAGGTGCCTTCCCTTGAGATATTTAAAAATAATTTAAATACCTTTCTCTTTCAAGAGGCATTTGGGGCCTGATATTTATACCATGTAGGACAAGCAGTGTACGATTAATTAATCTGAGTTTTATTGATTATGTTTTTATTCATATTTATCTGTTTTAAGTTGTATGTTTATGTGTTGCTGTTTGTCTATTTTATACTGTTAGGGTGCCCTGAGCCGCAGGGAAAGGGCGCCGGAACAAATAAAATCTACTACTACTACCTTCGGTTGGCACTAGGTCAGAAGAGCTGTGCCCAGCATTGTCAACTACCATGCAGCAAAAACGCCGTCTTCAATAACAGTGGAAAGTAACAATGCTGCAAAACACAATAGCATCAATGGTAGCGGTACAAATAGACACGGAGGACCGCTACCATAGTGGGATAACAAATCGGCAACTTATGTTTTTGCGAGGGGCTCCGACCCCCAACATTTCCCAACCCAGGCCCCCCCCCCGACGAAAATTAAATATCCAACTTCGAGGGGGGCATTGATCTCGGGAAAAGGAGAACCCCGGGGGCCATGTAAACTCTGCCCTCGGCTGTTAGAAAAAAAATAGAACACTTCGGCCAGGGGAAAATTACATCTGGAGACCAGGAACAGAACCCTGGTCTCCTGCACTGTGCTAGCCGAGCTGCTTTTGCCCTTACCCTCTCCGCCATGGGAGCAGCTCGGCCAGCTACTGCACTTTCCCTCTGCTTGTCTCACCTAACCATTGCCTGAAAAGCGACAGGGGTGGCGGTAGTTACTGGACACTATCCTACCTCTGTTGCTATTCATTCCTCACGCAGTCCTGACTGTGCAGTTTATACTGTGTGGTTCAGGATGTGCTCTTTTAACCGGTTATCCCTTCGGTCACTGTCTCATGCATGGTTGCAAGCTGTGTCCTTTAAGATGCATCTGGCCACCATTTTGGCATAGTATGCCAAGGCAAGTTGCCTATGGCAGCACAGGACACAGTAGGTGGAATTTTTTAAAGGGCTGGACCACCTGTTCCCTCTATGCAGATGTCACCTCCACTGTGTGACTTACTGCTTGTGCTGCCACAACTAATGGTAAAACCATTCTAGCCTATGGACATGTGTGATTTGTCACAGCTGTCGTGGAAGCCACATATTTTGTCACCATCACCTCAGTCAGACAAGCAAGTGAGCACCTGACTTTTTGTGGAGTCTCCAAATTTGGTTTTTCACAGCGACAGGGTTGCCCAAGGAAGCACTTTTTAGTTATAAAGGACTTCATAGTTAGAGGGATGGGGAGACAAGTGTGCAACTCTAAATAGGAGGATATAGCCATACAGCGTCTCCCAGGGGTGACCATAGAAAAGAAAATTCCTCCAGTTGAAGAGGCTGTCCAGAGCAGGAGGTGAGGAGACAGTCATTGTGATACACCTACGTATGAACAACTTGGCAAGCAGGAGCACTGTAGAAGAGAGATCAGAGGTAGATTCAGTGAATTTGGTAGTATGTTGAGGACACTTGCAGATACAGCAGTCTTCTTGATGGTGCTTCTGGTGCCATGTGCAGAAAAGTGCAGTAAGGATAAAATTATATAGTTCAACATGTTGCTAAAGGGTTGATGTGATGAGGATGGGTTCCACCACTCTGGGCACAAGGGGAGCCAGGATGGATCTCCTCTGGGTCACAAGTGACAAGAGAAAAGGGGTAAGCGGGTATGGATAAATGTAGGAGAAAGAGCATTCAACAGCAACCAAAGATAAGAAGACAAAAGGTGACAGAAAGACCAATTGGAGAATGATATATACCAGCACCAAGAACTGAGGTAATGAGATGACTGAGCTACATGCAACTATGGTTGCAGACAGAGTAGCAATAGCAGAAGCATGGGTTAACCATAATATATGCCCTATTTAGAAAAGACAGGGAAAATGCTAAGAGCGGGGGAGTGACAATGAATGTGAAAGAGTCCATAAGAATTTGGGAGGATGTTTATCTCAGGAGAACAGGAAATGGAGTCTCTGTGGCTTCATGTGGCTGAAGGAGGGGAAGAAGCACAGGATAGTAGTAGGCTATAGGCTGCCTAACCAGACATCTGACAGAGACAAGGTGCTAATTAAGATGGCAGCAAGCAAGGGAAGAACTTTAATTATGGAAGATTTCAACCTCTCAGAAATTGACTGGGACACACAGGAGGCAGGGAGCCAAAAAGCGCATATGTTTATTTAGGTTTTGCATGATTGTTTTCTTATCCAGTGGGAATGGTATCCAACCAGGGGGAAGCAATCGTAGATCTCATAGTATCCAAACAGGACATTATTATTGGTATCAGAGCAATGGACCCAATAGGACAGAATGACCACAACACTGATGGGGTCTTTGAGAGTCCTGGACTTGCTGAAAACAAATATGGAGTCCTAAATAAAAGTTTGAGAATCCCCACAAATTTTGTGATGGTCTCCAAACATTGTGGCATCGTCATTGCCCCTGTCTGTTCTGTCAAATGACATAAAGTGCTGTAAGTCAAGCAAGAAATAGCTTGCAGATGCTAAACTAAGAAAAATAGCTTGCAAATGCAAGATGTTTCTTGCTTAGTTTACAAGTGCCAGCTTATCGTTTGCCTTCTTTTAATATTTGATAAACACCATTCTCATCCAGTCCTTTACAGCTGACACCCACCCATTTCATCTCATCTCACAGCACCCCCTTTAATACCCCCCACTCATCTGAGTCCCACCATCCCCACCATGTCCTTTACCGGATGCACTTAATTATACCTGACCATAGGTCTCTCACTCAAGTGTCCTTAGTCTGACTCTGGTATCTTTAGTTGGAAATGCTACAAAATGACTTGCTCTCATACTCTTTTATAGTAACTAAATGTACTTACTACCTGTATCCTTTTAGCAAGTGTTGTTCACCAGATTATACCTACTATTGTGTAAACTGCTGCCTTGCTGACGTCCTCAGTGGGCTTTGTACAATTGTGCCTCTTTTATTTCCTATCCTCAGTGTATCTTGTACAGTACTGCCTTTGTAACCTCCCGGGTCATGCCTGAAAATAGGCAAATGTCTGCCTAGTGCACCTTATCTGGTCAAAGAAAACTAAATAAAATAGATAAATAAAGGAGAACTGTGCTGAATCTATAAATTATTTTTTTCCCCGGAAGAAGCTGTTTTTTAAATACTGCTTCAAATGATGTTATTGCTTTTGTTGTACAAAGTTTGTTATCTTAGTGGGACATTCTAATTTACATACTGCTAGTAAAAAACATTTTTGAACTGTATGATGTAGTTTATGCCCCTTTTCTTCTGTTGTCACAATACATCCATGTTCTACTACAGAACTCTAGTTATTTGGGATATAAACTACATCCTACAATTGATTGTACAGCAGAAATACCCACTGAGGTTACCGACAGGCCTGTACGGATGAAACAATAACAGAATTCAAACCAGTACTTAGAAAACAGCTCCCGCTGGAAAAAATTATGACTAGATTTAGTGCAGGTCTCCTGTAAGAAAAAACACAAAGATAGTAGACAGGGGCCAAGCGGTAGACATCCTCTATCTTGATTTCAACAAGGCCTTTGACTCTGTGCCCCACAAAAGGTTGATCAGGAAGTTGGTGGATCTTGGAGTTGGGGAAAAGATGGCCAGATGGATGGAAAACTGGCTGAGGGACAGAACCCAGAGGGTGGTTGTGAGAGGAGAGTTATCTTGCACCAGAGAGGTAACCAGTGGGGTCCCACAGGGCTCCGTGCTGGGGCCAGTGTTGTTCAGTGTCTTCATCAGTGACATTGGGGATGGTATTAAAGGCAAAATGTGCCTATTTGCAGATGACACCAAGCTCTGTGGGAGAGTGGGCACAGCTAAAGGGATATAGGACCTACAGGAAGATTTGGAAAAGCTGGGGACGTGGTCCAGGATCTGGCAGCTTGGCTTTCAATGCCAAGAAATGCAAAGTTATGCATATTGGAGCCAAGAATCCCAGGACAGAGTGCTACCTGGGTGGAGTCTAAGTATCTGCATCAGAGGAGGAGAAGGACCTGGGAGTGATGATCACTAGTGTCCTGAAGCACTCCACGCAGTGCAAGAAAGCAGGAGCAAAGGCAAACAAGATGCTGGGATGCATAATTAGTGGGATCAGTAGTAGGAGAGAGGAGGTTATACTGCCCTTGTACAGGTCACTGGTAAGGCCGCATCTAGAGTACGAAGTTTGGTACTGGTGCCCACACCTCAAAAAAAGGACATTAACCTGCTGGAGAAAGTCCAGAGGAGGGCTACAAAGATGATAGCCAGTCAGCAGGGCAAGGCATATGAGGAGAGACTGAGGGCACTAAACATGTACTCCCTGGAAGACAAGAGAGAGAGAGAGGAGACATGATTGTAACCTTCAGGTACTTGAAAGGGGATAAATAAGGTTGATAAGGAGAGTCTCTTTAAGCTGAGTGGCAACCATACCACAAGGGGGCACAGTCTTAAGCTGGAGGTTGGGAGGTTTAGGAGGGAGGTCAGGAAGCACTTCTTCACAGAGAGCGTTGTGAACACTTGGAATGAGCTGCCGGAAGAGGTCATCTCGTTGAAGACAGTGGGCAGCTTTAAGAGAGGCTGGGATAAGCATGGGAGAAGGTAAGGATCATGGGTAGGGAGGATGGGAGGAGTGGGGAAGGAGGGCAGGGACATTAGCTCAAGCTGTGGACCCTGCAGTACAAGCAGACTTGATAGATCAAATGGCCTTCTTCTGCTGGCTTCTTCGTATGTTCGTATGTTGGTAACATCCATCTGAGTCCCACCTCCCAACCCCCATCTCTGCCCAGTCCTTTATTTATAGAGTTTACGGCCCTTTACATTTATTTATTTATTCATTATTGTTTGCGTGTTTTATTTTTTATATATCTATTCAGTTTCAGATTAACACCTGTGAGCTAGAAGCTTATTTACATAGGTTCCACGTCAATGTACATAGGCAGATAAAAATTACACAAGAAAACAATAACAAGCATGCAAGGTAGTCATACATGAAGTTTACAATGGATAAACAATACAGTAGCAGTCCTTTAGATAAACAGAGTTCCTAGAGTTAACCATTTTGCATTAGAAAAAGGGGGGGGGGCTGGAGAATAAGCTGCCCAGAGTCTTTGTCAGAATAGGTGGAGGGGGAGGGAAGAAGAGGCAATGAAAGGGGAGAGTACAAAAAGGATGGGAGGAAGCAACCAAGGGCTTTATCAGCAAAAATGGATTGGGGGGGTAGAAGGGGGTAGTTGGGTGGTGTTACTGTGTACATGTAGGGGGCAGAGGATTCCGTAGCTAGGGTGAACAGGTGGGGTTGGGAGCTGGAGGTAGGGGAAGGGGGAAGAGGAGGAAAGAACAGTATGGGGTGTGGAGGAGAAAAAGAGGGGCATAGAGGTACCAGGGAGAGAGCATGAGAGGTTAGGAACAGGAGAGGAGGAGGGGTGTGAGGGCAGGAGAAGTTAGAGAGAGGAGGAGAATACATATCCTGATGTCTCCTGTCGTGCACCAATCCACAGCTTTCTTTCCTCACCGCCGGCCCAAATGCTGGCAGTCTCACCCCATCGTGCAAAGCATGATGGGTCATGATTACCAGTATTCATCCCTGGCAGTGTGAAAAGAAAACTGAGGATCAATGCATGGCAGTGGACATTAGGATATGTGTAAAATATTAAATAACCAGGTGGTGGAGAGGGAGTCCTGGACAACGAAGCCTGCTTCACAGGAATGCACATCGGGTACAAACACATGTCCTGAACCACTCAATGAGCATAAAGGACGTGGGTACCTATGTCCTTAAGAGCCCTGCTATATGCCCTGCGACAAATTCTAGCATTGTGGTCCTTGATTTTAGGGAAATAGATTAAAAAAAAAACAACGGAATTAGTCAGAGGTCAGCTTGAGAACATTCATGAGCTGGAGGGTGCAGAAAATAAGTTGTCAGCAATAAAAGGGCAGTATTAGAAGCAGGCCATGCCGATGAGCGCATCAAGTTTGTCAGTAAGACAAAAATGCATAGGAAACCAAAATGGTTTGATAGACAAGTGAGTGACGCAGTTGGGAGCAAAAAGAGTGCTTTCTGTGTCTACAAACTAGGGAAATATGAGCCCAACCAGGAGGTGTGCAAGGAAAAGCTAAAGGAAACAAGCAGCTCATTAGAAAGCCTAAGGTAAGCACAGAGCAAATGAACATGATAATACCTTTCCCTCAGATGCATTACAGAAAAAAATAAAACAAGAGATAGCATAGAAAAGGTGGAATAAAGCTGGAGAGAGCACAGAGGAGGACAGGAGAAAAAGTAATTGAATGAGTACTTTAGTTCTGTGCTTAGAGGGGAAACTACAGAGTCACTGCTGGATAGTATGATAAAATTTGGGGATGTAAATACAGTAATCACAAGACATGTTGTGACTCTGAAGAGGAAGTACTAAAAGGGGCCTAAAAGTAAACAAGTCTTAACAGGCCTTAGAACCCACCTATTGGAAATCACTAAATGTGAATGCTAATTCGGCCTGACCTCCCCCCCCTCACATTGACACTGGGGCCCCCAAGACCAGACGAATCACCCTCCCTATAAGCTCAGTCTAGGGGTCACATGTATGTCTCCTAATTGCTCTAACCGGATAAATAAGTCTCTCTGCTATCAAGCCAGTACAGTAATCAATAAATAATTTATGTGTATATAAAATTGGGTCCTTTTGTCATATACTGTCTTATGTCTCTCCACCCACTGTAACCACCGTGGAGCCTTTGTATAAATAATGTCTGAACTAAATCTGTATATAATTCCTTGTTCCATCTGTCTTCCCTGTTCTTGTTCTCCCTCCACCCTCTGTAACCGATGTGGAGCCTTTGCAAAAGAAGACTTGGTTTGCTGGCCAAGGCACCTAGCTTCACCTGAGCTCTTTCCTTCTAAGACTGCTTGAAAGGCAGAGTAGAGAAACTTACCAGAGCAAGGGAGAAGGATTAAGACTTAGTTTGGCTAAGCAGATTTACTGTGTGGTGGTGTTTTTATTTTTTACTCACAGGGATTGCTACTGTTTGTTGCTAACATTTCATTGCTTTATTTTTTCTCTGATTCAAATTGTTGTTGCTGGTATACCTTCTTCTGCATTATTACAAGGTGTGCCTACAGGTGTGTGCTAACAGATTACTGCTGTAATCTTCTGATTCAAATTGTCTTTTGCAAGGTATATCTTCTGTTACTGCTTTATTTTCTCTGAGCAAAGTGTTTCTTACAGGGTATATCTTCTCTGAAATTATTACAGGTGGTGCTTTACAGGTTTACAGTTTATCTAACATTAGGATAAGCTTTCAAGGTTACTGCATTTGTTGTTGACTGATTGTTTCTGCTCTTACCTCCTTGTTCTTTCGTCCGTGGTTCTTCTTTTTAGGCAGGAAGGCCCAGCCACCACCCCCATCCCCAACCACCCCAGCTACACTCCTTTTATAGGGTACCACAGTTGTGACATTTCCTGTGGCAGAGCAGGAAGGAGCGGATCAGTGGGGCCCTCCACAAATGATCTCATTTACAGGGCACTAGTAATTTAACTTGTTATAACAAGTTAAACAAAGCACAATTAAACCATTACTTGCATTTTTTCCTTCTAATTACTCTGACTAGGTTACAAACCCAGCAACTTATTTGGAATGGATTTCATTAACTGCAGGTACTGTGGAACAATTTTCAGAAGGACAGTCTTACAGGATTTAGGACACTGTCCTACATGCTGGGCCTTTGGAGATCTTAGGTCTCAGCTCCGGCAGCATGGGCAGAGATTGCACGCCTCAAATTTCATATTGAAGAGAAATACATTATAACAACCATCCGCCATTCCCCAGCATCCAACAGAAAAACCTCGACGCAGAGGGTAGTTGGTCCAGGAGGTTGGCAGGTGGTTAGGAGGAGCAAATCAGGTGCCCCATCATCTCTGCTCTCCAACACATTACCTCCAAAAACCATATAAACACTACAAACAGGTATCTGCCTCTATCTCTGAAATCAAATAAAGAGGCAGAAGACACTGCAGAGCAGGACACTGCAGCACAGGAGCTAGCACAACAATACTCACCCAAATCAGGAACCAAAACTAAACAAGCACAAAGGAAATCCAAAAACTTCTGATCATAGGAGACTCCATGATTCGGGGAGTTGATACCCATCTCCAGCCAGGGGTGATGGTCAGATGTCTCCCAGGTACATCAGCATGAAGAGACACTGACCGCATTGCTAAAATTGTTCACAAAGCAGGAGAAAACATTGATGTCCTAGTACACATAGGGACTAATGATCTCGCCAGCCGGTCAGTTGTGGAGACCAAGGAACACCTGACTAGGCTGGGTGACAAACTATCATCTATTTCCTCCGGCATCTCCTTCTCTGAGATCCTGCCAGTCTGGGAGAGGGGAGCAGATGGACGGAAGGTCAGAGAAGAGGAGATAGGGAGCCAAACACGTGGCTCAAGGACTGGTGCCAGGAAAAAGGACACAGATTTGTAGGAACTGGCAACAGTTCTGGGAGCAAAGTTCTTTAAATTTGATGGACTGCATCTGACTAAAGAGAGTCAGTGCATTGGGGCAGAAGTTTGACGTCTTTGCAGAATATTTAAACTAGCAAATGGGAGGGTGCCTTTTATACGTCGAATGGGAAGAACACCTCCCCTCAGCTAGTGGTCAAACAGGAATTCAGCGTGTTTGCCATTCATTTGCATCACCAGGTAAGAAAAAAGGTTTGTCTCCCCATACGATGCACAGGGGTAATGCCAAACTTCACCCAACAACTAACACACTAAAATCTGGCCAATGGAAAATCATGTACACAAATGCTCACAGCCTGGGAAATAAGATCCCAGACCTGCAGGCAATAATGTCAGAGGCTAAACTGGACATAGTAGCAATTAGTGAGATGTGGTTTACCAGTAACCACACTTGGGAGACTTCAGTACCTGGCTATGTATTGTTCAGAAGACACCGAGGTGCAAAAAGGGGGGGAGGAGTGGCCCTGTATGTTAATGAAAATATCAAAGCTACAGAAATTCAGAATACACATAAGGAGCCAGAAGAACTGTGGGTCACCCTGGAAACAGGAAATGGGACAGCCATAAGAACTGGGGTTGTCTACAGGCCCCCAGACCAGAGGGAGGACATAGACACATTACTGTTAGAAGATATACAAAACATGACAGCTAAAGGGGAGTTCTGATAATGAGAGACTTCAACATGCCAGATACAGATTGGTCAATACCAGCAGGAACATCTGCCAGAACTAGACTCATAGTGGATTCCCTGGAAGGAGGGCCTCAAACAACTGGTACAGCAACCCACAAGAGACAGGGCTATCCTAGATCTAGTACTGACTAACAAAGAAGGATCACAGATCTCAGGTAGAAGGTCACCTGGGGCCAGTGACCATCACATGGTATGATTCAATTTGGCTACTACATCTAAATCATCCCATTCCAAGGCAAAAATATGGGACTTCAGAGGAGCTGACTTTGATAAGATGGCCAACAGAGTTAAGCTAGCCCTGGCAAAAAGAAACACAGGTGAGGAGGTACAGGCAAAGTGGGCAAGCATTAAGGATACAATACTTGAAGCAACATCCCATTGTGTTAGACAGAAAAGGAAGTGCAAAAGAAGAAGGAAACCACTTTGGTTCTCAAATACAGTAGCAGAAAAGGTCAGGACCAAGGCTGGCCTTCAGAAAATATAAAGGAACCCGGCCGGGATGAAGATAGGGAGGCATGCCAAAACTGCCCTAAGGGAAGAAGGAGGCAGTAAGGCAGGCAAAGTCCCAAACTGAGGGAACACTAGCACGAACAGTAAAAGAAGGTGACAAGACTTTCTATAGATACATTAGTGAAAGGAGAAAGTCCAGAGGGTATTGCTAAGCTTAATGGAGAAAAGGGAGCATGTGAGGAGGACCCTGTAAAGGCATCTATCCTAAATAGATACTTTCGCTCAGTATTTACTGAAGAGAAGGTAGGGCAGGCCCACAACTCAGCATCATGGACACAGGGGAGGGAGGTGAGCACTACTCCTTCACAAAGAAGGGTCCTACAAGAGCTTGCTAAGCTCCAGAGTGGATAAGGCAATGGGACCTGATGGCATACATCCCAGGGTACTTAAGGAGCTAAAGGAGGAACTAGCAGAGCCATTAGCAGAATTGTTTAGTGAGTCTCTGAGCACAGGAGGTCCCAGAAGACTGGAGAAGGGCTCACATGTGATCCCACTCCACAAGAGTGGTAGCAGGGAGGCGGGGAACTACAGACCGGTCAGTCTTACCTCAGTAGTGGGCAAGATTATGGAGGCACTCCTTAAGGAAAGGATAGTGCAACACCTGGAATCCATAGGGGCACAGGATCCAAGACAGCATGGGTTTACAAGGAAGGTCCTGTCAAGCTAATCTCATAGATTTCTTTGACTGGGTAACTTGAGTGTGGTGGACCAAGGGGAGCAGTTGATGTCGCCTACCTTGACTTGTAAAGCTTTTGACACTGTTCCCACATAGAAGATTGATAAATAAGCTAGGTAGGCTCAGGTGGGTCAGAAGTTGGTCAACTGGGTGGCAAACTGGTTGACTGGCAGAAAACAGAGAGTGGTAGTAAATGGTATACAGTCAGAAGAGATGCAAGTCACAAGTGGGGTACCTCAGGGATCAGTCCTGGGGCCAGTCAATCAAAATCAATCAATCAAAATCTTTATTTATTCAGGCGAACATCATTGAGCATAGCTCATTTACAAGATGGACCTGAGTGGTCATAACAAAAAAGGTTACAGAGTGTATACAAAAACATGATATTGAAATAGCACAAATACAAACATTTATGAGTGAGATAGATGTACAATTATTTACATATATACAAGACAAAGGACAGTAAACCAAAAACCTATTAAGGTGAGAAACAAACAGTCTGGTAAGGGATAAGGCTTGGATAATGGTACATGGGTGGGCATATATGTTTGAGGTTTGATGTGGAAAGGACCAGAGGAATGATAGAAGAATAGGAGGAGCTTTAGAAGGGGAGAGAGAGGTGTGGGAGGACTAGGCCTTGTGGAAGCAATTGCATGAATCTGGGATTAGGCTGGTGTACAGCTTTTTGAAGGATGTAAGGGATCAGTGTTTCCATTTTCAATGTCTTTTGGATAGAATTCAGATAAGTGCCAGGAATAACTGATTGCAGCTCTTCCATACCGGTGCAGGTGATGGGAATCTTCAGCGGATCAGTTTGTTGATCCTCAAGGTGTAGGGCCTGGATGTGATCTGGTTGAAGCAGTCTGAGATGTGGAAGGGAGTTTGTTTGTCAGAGCTTTGTAGATCCAGGTAGCAGCATTTTTTCTTCTTCTATGTTGCAGGGATGTCCAGCTGACTGCATTGTAGAGAGAGCAATGATGGGTGCTAGAGGGAAGGTCAGTAATGAATCTAATAGCTCTATGATACAGGGTGTCTAGTTTGTTTAGATGGGAGAGGGCAATGACCATAGAAGTCAGCATAATCAATGAGGGACATGAATGATGCAAGGATTAATCTTTGTTTGGAATCTTTGGTCAGGTAGTGTTTGATTCTATAGAATAGACCAAGTCTTTGTCTTAGCTTTTTCAGGAGCTTCAACGTGGGTAGTATAGTCTAGTTTATTGTCTATCCATACTCCTAGGTATTTGATTTGTCAACATATTCAGATTTTCACCAAGGATGGTAGAGAGTTGTGGGAGGGTGAATGATGGGATAGTGGAAGAACAGTTCTTGGGGAAAAGAACATAGCTTTGGTTTCTTAGCATTTAGTAATAATTTCTTTTTAATAGGTTATGCTGGAGGAGGAGAATTGAGACTGTAGGAGCTCACAGGCTTTTGATGGTGAGGATCGCTCACATAAAGTACAGTGTCATCTGCAAAAGGTGGATATCAGAAGAGAGAGATTGGAGTCAATATTGTTGATGTAAATGGCAAAAAGGATGGGACCCAGGATGGAGCCTTGCGGTACACCTCTTAGGAGTGGCTTAGGGGTAGATAGATCACCATCATTCTTTACCAGTTGTAGCCTTCCAGAGAGATAGCATCTGAACCATTTAATAGAGAGTGAGTCAAGGCCTATGGAGTTTAGTGAGGTGATTAGAAGATCATGATCCACAGTGTCAAAGGCTTTGCTTAGATCCAGAAACACAGCACAGGTATTATTCTTTTTGTCTAGGGCAGTCTGCCAGTCATTTGTGACTTTTGCTAGTGCAGAGATGGTGCTATGCATAGATCTAAACCGATTGAGCTGGATTTAGGAGATTGTTGGTAACAAGGTAGGCAGTTAACTGAGAGTTTACCAACTTCTCAAGCATCTTGGATAGTATTGGTAAGATGGAGATGGGCCTATAATTATTGAGGGTCCATGGGATCACCTGCCTTAAGTAATGGAAACACTTGAGCTGTTTTCCATATTGAGGATAGTACCAGTGACAAGTGATAGATTGAAGAGGTGGGTGAGGAGGTTAAGGCATACAGTGCTACTTTTTGAAGTAGGGATCCAGGAGTCTGCACCTGCACTTTTGGTGGAATCTAGTTGGAGTAGGAGGTCTTCTACTTCTTTGAACAATATTGGTTTGAATGAGAATGTGGAAGCAACCTTTTGACTCTCAGTAGATTGTAGGTTTAGAGATGATCTTAATAGGTTTGCAGGAGAGGAGTGAAAGCCAGGCCAGCTGTAGTGAAATGGTCATTGAAGGCATTCAAGATATTTTGCTTATCGGTGATTTCAATATTATTTAATTGAATTTTGGATGGTAAGACAGGGGTAGAGGTTTGACCTAGGATTACCTTTATGGTACCCCAGAACCTGGAAGGGTTGTTATAGGAGGCATCTAGTTCAGCTGTGTAAGAAGGTTGCCTTGGCTTTTCTTACTTGTTTTGTGCAGGAGTTTCTGGCTTTTCTGAATTGGAGCCAGTCATTTGGGTCCTTTGTCTTTCTTGCCCTTTTCCAGGTTTGTCTCTGGCAAGCAGTCTTGATTCTGGTCGGCAGAGAACCAGCGACGGATTTGAGTTTGGTTCTGACACTGGTGAGGGTGCATGTGAATTGAGGGGCACTTATGATTATATCATTTAGGATTTGAAGAGCTGACTCTATTGAGGCTGTGAGATAGAATTCTGCCAGCGTGTGGTGTGGCACAGATCATGGAGATATCCTGTAATATTAAAGTTCTTTTTTGACCTTCGTGGGAGGAATTTTGCAGGATTGGGTGGCTTGATTGTTGATCTAATGGCAGCTATGGGACAGTGGTCACTTATGTCACTGAGAAGTACTCCTGCATAGGGATAATGATGAGGTTTATTTACCAATATAATATCCAGGAGTGTGCTGTTGAGAGTATTCTTTGGGTTGATCCTTGTTGGTTCTTTGATTAATTGAGAGAATCCATAGGTGTCACAGAAGGTTACCAGGGGTGCAGATGCATTAGTCAGCCAATTTAAGTTCATGTCTCCTAAGATGATGGTGTCTTCAGGGCCCAGATTAAGTATGGATCCTAAATGGGATAGGAGTTTGAGGCCTGCAGAGGGGGGCCTATAGCAACCAACCAGTTGAAAGGAAGATGTGTTGGAAGGGTTATTTTAATAGACAAGCATTGAATTCCTTTGGTTGAGGTGTAGAATTGAGGCAGGATGCAGAGATATTTGCTTTGACATAGATGGCTACCCACGCCCCTGGATGAGAGGTCAGATCTGAAGAGCTGATAGTTGGGAAGGTTTATTTCACTATCTTTGTTGCAGATTTGAGCCATGTTTCAGATATAACCAGACAGTCTGGTAGGGTGTGAACCGCAGGCCTGTATTGATGAGAACTTTTAGGAGGCTGCAGGCATTGAAGTGAAGAAAACTCAATCCATTTATGGAGTTAGGTCAGTTGGAGAGATCGAGCTTTCCAGTGGGTCCAGGGTTGATTTCACAGTGCCAACACAGACCAGCAGAAAGAAGATTAACTTGATGAGGGCACCAAGTGATAGGAGTAGTGAGCAGTCAGGCAGTTTTTCTTCTTTCTTGGGATCCAATATATAGTGGTGATGATCCTGCTGCATGGTTATCGAGTTTATCATAGATTGCCAGCTTAATGGACAGGCGTGGAGTAATGTGTAGTGCCAGTATGGTAGCAGGGGATAGAGGAGTTCAAACTGGTTGTGAGCCTTTTTGGGATTTCCCAATGATTATTGTGCAGAAGCGGTAGTATAAGTATGTATAGTTTAGGGGTATCCACTGGGGACAATAGAGGGGTAGTGTGGAGTGGTCGCCTAAGCACCCCCGAGTATGGGTTCCAACAGTTATCTCATCTGGATCTAAGGAAGGTGAGAAGCAAAGCAGCAGTAGTAGGTGCAGTAGCATGGTGGCGGGTAGGAGAGGGTTAAAGAAAGTAAGATGATGTGAAGAAAATGAGCTCGGGAATTGGCTGGGAGAATAGCTATGGGTGGGGAAGATTTGGCAGGAAGGTGTGTATAAAGAAACACCCTGAAGGGGGTGGGAGGCGGGCAAAATTTTGCGGCTTTCCCGTACCTTTCTGGCTTTCTCCCCGACCTCCTGGTTCCCCTTTTACGACTGTCGGTGGCATCCGCTCGCTGGCGCTCAGACCACCTCTGGTGTGTGTGTCCTCGAGGGCAGGCCGGCTAGAAGGGAGGGACAGAGGAGAGGGCAATCAGAAGAAGCACTTGCAGGCAGTGGCTTGCTAGAGATGCTAGATTGTAAACTTTGCACAACAAAGACTGGGAGGGTGGGGGGTTAGGCACCAGGCGTCTAGCCCAACACAAAAGTTAACCCAAAAGACTGTAATTACTATCTAAACAGGTAAGTATGCATTTCACAGAAGTACACAGTAAAACAGCAAAAACAGCCCTTTTTAGAGAAGTTAACTTTACAGTACAAACACAAGCAATCTCGACCAGTTTTGGTGGTGCAAAGATACAACAAAGTCAATGGGAGAAAAGGCGCACAATCAGAGGCTAGCAAAGTCGGGCGGTCGCCCTCCGACATTACAAAGCGGCCTGCATTTTCTGCTTTTCTCCGGGCCTCCCGGTTCCCTTCGCTATGCGGTGGCCACGCTTCGCTGGCGCCTCGGAGCCCCTCTGCTGTGTGTCCTCGAGGGCAGGCCGGTTTCTGGCTTTCTCCCCCGGCCTCCTGGTTCCCTTTTCGGCTATGCGGTGGCCGCCCGCCCTCTGGCGGCTCGGAGCCCCTCTGGTGTGTGTGTCCTCGAGGGCAGGCCGGCTAGAAGGGGAAGTCCTATTCAACATCTTCATTAGTGACCTCGCAGATGGACTAGAGGTTAAGGCTTGTCTGTTTGCAGATGACACCAAGATCTGCAACAGAGTAGATGATCCAGATGGGGTGGGCAGAATGAGAAGAGATCTGGATAAACTAGCAGAATGGTCAGAAGAAGTGGCAACTGGGATTTAATGCAAAGAAGTGCAAAATCATGCACATAGAAGAGAAACCCTGGAAGCCACTTATAGGCTGGGAGGAGTTGCTAGCAGTCACAAAGGAAGAAAGAGACTTGGGCATCATCATCACTGATGACCTAAAATCATCCAAGCAGACCTCTAAAGCAGTAGGTAAGGCTAGGGGGATGTTAGGGTGTATTAGTAGGGGTATACAAGTCATAAGAGGGAGGTAATAATCCCTCTGTACAAGACATTGGTTAGCCCCATCTGAGTACTGCGTGCAGTATTGGAGGCCACACCTTCACAAGGACATTAACAAATTGAGGCAGTCCAGAGAAGGGCAACCAAAATGGTGCAGGGACTGCATCAGAAGACATATGAGGACAGATTAACGGAGCTCCAATATGTATACCCTTGAGCAAAGGAGGAGAGAGGTGATATGATCGAGACATTTAAACACCTTAAGGGCATAAACAAGGTGAAAGAGTCTAACATGTTTAAATATAAGAAAAATAGCAGGACAAGAGGACACAGCATGAGATTAGAGGAGGCCGATTAAGGGGAATGTGAGGAAATTCTTTTCACAGAAAGGTGGTAGATGCATGGAATGGCTTACCACAAGAAGTGGTGGCTATGAATACAGTGCAGGGCTTCAAACAGGCATGGGATAGGCATAAGGGAGCAATACAAATGACTATGAATAGATAGGTCACTGACAGAGCAAAGGCCGATGGCACATTTATAAGGTAGAAAAAGACATGGGCAGACTGGATGGGCCTTGCGGTCCTTATCTGCCGTCAACTTCTATGTTTCTATGTTTCTATAAGAGTCTGTGACTCAAAGGTTTGTAATTCCGAATATGCAGTAAATAAATAAAAGTCACCGAGTCCAGATGGTATGCATCCAAGGATGCTTTGGAAGACAAGGTGAGTCCTGATGGCACCCTTGAGAAACCTGTATATTTATTTATTCAGTTTTTGATTACCGGGTAAGTACTCTAGACAAAGAAATTGCCTATTTTCAGTCATGACCCTGGAGAGTTACAGACACAGGTAAAAACACATCACGTCACAGTGGTTACTGTTACATACTACAGAATTGGGTCAAACACATTATAGTTTCGACAGGCACGGTGATACCTGCTGTACAGGAGAAATTAGATATTACACTAGGCTATCCATAGATACAGGGGAATCATTTAACAAATCACTAGCAAAGGGTGTGGTGCCAAGGGACTGGAGAAACATAGAAACATAGAATTTGACGGCAGATAAGGACCGCTTGGCCCACCCAGTCTGCCCATTTTCCTACCTAATGGATAAGCTGCAGATCCTAGTTAACCAGCAGCCTACTTCTTTCTACCCCCACCCCCTAGAATTGCCTTATGGCTGTCCCATGCATGCTTGAATTCAACCACTGTTTTTGACTCCACAAACAGGGTGGTGAACACTGTCTCCCTATACAAGATTAAGGATAATCTGGGAAATTACATGCTAGCAAGCCTGACATCTATAGTTGGCAAACTACTGGAGACAGTCCTAAAGGATTTGATAGTAGAATTCCTGGAAATGAATGGGTTTATGGATAGGACTCAACATGGGTTCATGAGATGCAGATTGTAGTAAGGATACCTAAACCATCTTTTTACACATTTTGTTTTTAAAAAAAAATGACTCCATAGGCTTGTAAAGGAGAGGCTATTTACATTTATGCTGAAACTGCATTTATTAAAATAGGATAAATGCAGTTTCATAACATTTGAAAATTGTAAACATAGCCTCTCCTAATTCAAAAATTCCGCTCTAAGAATTCTAAGATGGCTGCTTTGATGATGTCAATCATGAGAGAGATGCCAGCTGTGCAAATGTATTCTAGCTTTAGTAACTATATTCAAGTGCGAATAACTTTAAAATGAAAAAGGACAGCATGGTACTATAAGCATAAAGGTTCTCCAGCACAAAAATATCTACAAAACGAGTAGTGCTTCATATATGAATACCTTTTAGTTTAAAAAAAAAAAATAGCCAAAAAAAGGCAGCAGCAAATTCAGTTGTCACTTTTTCAACAAACAAATGCAAATTACTTTAAAACATAGCATGGTACTGTGAGCACAGTAACATAGAAACATAGAAGATGACGGCAGATAAGGACCGCAAAGCCCATCCAGTCTGCCCATTTCTTTTTCTACCTTATGAATGTGCCATAGGCCTTTGCTCTGTCAATGGCCTATCTATTCATACTCATCTGTATTGCTCCCTTATGCCTATCCCGTGCCTGTTTGAAGCCCTGCACTGTATTCATATCCACCACTTCCTGAGGTAGGCTGTTCCATGCATCCACCACCCTTTATGTGAAAAGAACTTCCTCCATTACCTTTAATGGCCTCCCTCTAATCTCATACTGTGTCCTCTTGTTCTGCTATTTTTCTTATATTGAAACCGTTAGACTCTTTCACCTTGTTAATGCCGTTAAGGTGTTTGAATGTTTCAGTCATATCACCTCTCTCCTCCTTTGCTCTAGGTTATACATATTGAGCTCAGTTAATCTGTCCTCATATGTTTTCTGATGCAGTCCTGCACCATTTTGGTTGCCTTCTCTGGATTGCCTCAATTTGGTTAATGTCCTTGTGAAGGTGTGGTCTCCAGTACTGCACGCAGTACTCAGATGGGGCCTAACCAGTGTCTTGTAAAGGGGGATTATTACCTCCCTCTTCTGACTTGTGATACCCCAACTAATACACCCCAACATCCCTCTAACCTTACCTACTGCTTTAGAGGTCTGCTTGGATGATTTCAGGTCATTGGTGATTATGCCGCCCAAGTCTCTTTCTTCCCGTGTGACTGCCAGCAACTCCCCTCCCAGGCTATAGGTGGCTTCAGGGTTTCTCTTGCCTGTGTGCATGATCTTGCACTTCTTTGCATTAAACCCCAGTTGCCACTCTTCCGACCATTTTGCTAGTTTATCCAGATCTCTTCTCATTCTGCCCACCCCATCTGGATCATCTACTCTTTTGCAGATCTTGGTGTCATCTGCAAACAGATAAACCTTACCCTCCAGTCCATCTGCAATGTCACTGATGAAGTATTTGTTCAGCACAAAATATCTACAAGATAAGCAGTGTTTCATTTATATATACCTTTTAGGTTTTTTATAATTGGCAAAAAACAGCAGAAAATTCTATTTCTTTCAGTTTTTGAAACAAACAAATGCAAATAACTTTAAAACGAAATATGATAATATGGTACTTTGAGCACAAACATTGTTCATCACGAAAATATCTACCAAATGAGTGGTGTTTCATTTATAGATACATTTTAGATTTTTTATAATCAGCAACAAATGGCAGGAAATTAAATTTTTTTCACCTTCTTTAAGGTATGGCAGAAATGGAATATGCTACACCCCTACTGGAAATAGTGTTAATACTTTTTGTTCTCATGCCCTCTTCCAATTAACCAAACTGCAATTTGCTTTTCAAATACCTCCCACCTCCTGTCTTCCAAACGGGGAGAGGGGGTGCAAAACTGTTGTATGCTTAATGTTTCCATTTCTGTTTTCCCCATCTCTGTCAGTGCTGCCTTGCCATGACAGTGTGAGCGACAGATTCTCATATTCCCACTTTACGTTATCAGGCAACGTAATCTAGAGCACACACTGCATTTCTCATGCAGTCACCCACCGCCACTTCCTTTTCTTCCTTGCATTTAGTCGGTGCATATGAAAACTTCCTTCTCCATACTGCCCAGAGCTACATCTCGCTCTGCTGCTGTTTACCTTTTTTGGTTTCATTTTGTGTCCTTCAGCTGTGTGCCATTCAAGTTAGAATGTTCCTCTGTTTCCAGGCAAAGAAGCCAGGCACCTGGTGCTCCTCAGAGCAGCCACCTGCTGTCTCTCCTAAATCCTTGGCATGCACTTTCATGGCAGCATACATGCTTTTGGCATGGTTGATGGCACTGAGCTGCACCTCGCAATCCACCTCACAACCCACCTGGGGCGTGTGGTAATTTAGCACTACCGCACACCTTGTCATGTGTTATTGCTTCGTTAGAATTTACAATGTGATCCTATTCGTTAGAATTTACAATGTGATCCTATGCAAATTTTATATATCCCTTACCATGTGGCTGAAGGCACTTGTCTATGCCTTGTGCCTCACAGCACACCTGGAGCATGCAGCAATTTAGTCTTGCCACACACCTTGCTGTGTGGTATTGATCACTTAAAATTTATAATATAATCTTAGTGGAATTATATACTACATTTCCCAGGTGGGTGAAGGCACCCAGCAGCACCTCATACCTCACAACCCACCTGGGGCATACAGCAATTTAGTATTGTTGCACACCCTGCCGTGTGTTATTGTTTTCTTACAGTTTACAGCATGATCTTATGTGAATCATATACTACACTTCCCAGGTGGTTGAAGGCATTTGGCTGCACCTCATACCTCGCAACCCACCTTGGGTGTGCGGTAATTTAGCATTGTCGCACACCTTGTCATGTGTTGTTCCTTGCTTACAATTTACAGTGGGTTTTTTTTTCTGATTTTTTTTAGTTGTTTAACCGGGAGTAGCACACTAAGCTGAAAGCTTTTTTACAGGAGCATCCTGGGAGCACAGGGAAGTTAAGTGACTTGCCCAGGGTCACACAGTATGCAAGTGGAAGCTGTGGGATTCAAACCCAGGTCTGGCCTGCTGGATGTCACCAAATTTGCAGCTCAGAGGCTTAAACCACTGCACTATACTGCATGTGCACATGTATGCATGGCTACAGAAGCGCTGGACCATGATGATGTATGTCTCTCATGTCATTTGGAAAGAGTTGTATGTTGTTTGTCTTACCTGATGATGAATGTCTGTGGTTGCTTGTGTTGCCTTTCCCCCTTTGGCTGCTTGGGAGGGAATGCGGAGTTAGTGTTGAAAACCCTAACATTACATTTCCATACTTTTGCTGCTTTAATAGAAACTCAGACTTATGCATTAACAACATTTTTTTTAAAGAATATATGGTATAAGGGATATGCTACCCCCTACTGGAAATATCATTGCTATTTTATGTTCGAGTGCTGATTGACCTCATGACATCATAAGTGGCGAAGCCATGAGTAATGTCATCAGGTCAATCGGAATGAGACCAGAAAGTATCAACAATATTTCCAATAGGGAGTTAGCATATTCCATTTATGCCATACCTCCAAAAACGTGAAAAAAAATAATGTCCTGCCATTTTTTGCTGATTATAGAAAATCTAAAAGGTACTGTACTTATAAATGAAACGCCACTCATTTGGTAGATATTTTTGTGCTAAACAACCTTTGTGCTCAAAGTACCATGCTATCATATTTTGTTTTAAAGCTATTTGCATTTGTTTGTTGCAAAAAGTGAAAAAGAATTGAATTTTCTGCTGGGTTTTTTGCTAATGATAAAAAAAAAACTAAAAGGTATATATAAATGAAACACCACTCATTTTGTAGATATTTTTGTGCTGAACAAATGTCATACTCATAGTACCATGCTATCATTTGTTTGTTTTAAAGTTCTTTATATTTGTTTGTTGAAAAAGTGACAAGAAATTAATTTTTCTGCTACTTTTTTCTAATTTAAAAGAACTAAAAGGAATCTATGAATGAAACACCACTCATTTTGCAGATATTTTGTGCTGAACAACTTTTGTGCTCACAGTACCATGCTATCATTTTTCATTTTAAAGTTATTTGCATTTGAATACGGTTAGTGAAGCTAGAATACATCTGCACTTCTGGCATCTCTCTCATGATGGACATCATCAAAGCAACTATCTTAGATGTCTTAGAGCAGGATTTTTGAATCAGAAGAGGCTGTGTTTATAATTTTCAAATGCTAGGAATCTGCATTTATCCTACTTAAATAAATGAAGCTTTAGCATATATGTAAACAGCCTCTCCTTTGCAAGCCTATGGAGTAATTTAATAAAAAATAAATTGTGAAAAAAAGATGGTTTAGGTGTCCTTTAAATGAATTTGATTGTTGTTTTCAGTTTGGTGATACAGTTTGTGGGCAGAGGCCAGGTAGCTGACATCCTGTGACTGGATTTCAGGAAGGCCTTTGACTCAGCACACACAGAAGTCTAGTAAAGAAGGTGGGGGACCTAGAACTAGGGGAGGGCTTAATTAGATGGATAGGAAACAGGACCCAGAGAGTTCTCTGAATGGAAAATTATCTGATGTCATTGGCCTCAGGGGTCTGTCTTGGTGCCACTTCTCCTTAACATGTACATAAGTGATAATGGGGTGGGTTGCAGGGGAAAGAGTCTGTTTGCAGATAACACAAAACTCTGCTTAAGAGTAGAGAGTGAGGAGAGAATTAATGGAATACAAAAATAAAGGCAATAAAAACGGAGTAGCTAGAAGCAAATGTGCTACAGGACCAGTGGCAGCATGATTTCACAGGGGGAAGGTCATGTCAAACAAATCTCATAGATTTCTTTGAGTGAAGTACTAGGGAAGTGGATCAAGGGAGAGCAGCGGATGTGGCCTGCCTGGACTTCAGTAAGGTTTTTGACACTGTACTGCACAGGAAGTTAGTTAACAAACTCTGCAGCATGGGGGTGGGGTATCTTACTAGTTGAAGGCTAGGAGGCAAAGGGTGGTGGTAAATAGCAGACATTCATGGGACAGGAGAGTGACTAGCGGGGTGCAACATTGAGTGGTGCTGGGACCGGTGTTCTTCAGTGTCTTCATAAGAGACATTGCTGAAGAGCTGCAGGGGAAGGTGTGTCTCTTTGTGGATGCAAAAATCTATAACAGGGTGGACACTCAGGAAAGGGTGGAGAGAATGCAAAGGAATCTGTGGAAACTAGAAGAGTGGTCTAGGATGTGGCAGCTGGGTTTCAGTGTCGAAAAGTGCAAGGTTATGCACCTGGGCAGTGAAACCTAGGAGCTGTCCATATGCAGTTTTGTAAACTGTGTGCTTGTATAGGCTTTGCAATAAATTGTGGTCATTCCTAAATTTCAGCTTCTCAGTTTTGTTTTATTGCTTCTTAAAATAACCCGACATTTCGACCATTACTATTGGGTTTTTCTAGGGGATTATTACTTCTGTGTTTTGCAAAAAATCTAAATATTCTAAATTACTATTATTGTCATTTTTTACAATTCATCATTTTTGTCGGTATTAATAACCACCAAAGTACCTTGCAAGATTGGGGGTTGCAGTTTATTGTAAAGCCAGTACAAGCCCAGCCTTTACAAAATTGCATATGGACTGATTTGACCTTCGTTAGGCTGCCTAATAATAATAATAACAATAAACTTTATTTGTTTGAAGCACAATTCAAATAGTACCAAAGTGCTTTTACTGAACACACAACAATATATAATTAAAACAAGTTAAAATGGCAGAAATCCACAAGTCAGTACTCCGGGTAGGCAAGGGAAAATAAAAATGTTTTAAGAGCAGATTTGAAGCTCTCCACAGTCAGACAACCCTTATCCAAAGAGGTAGAGAATTCCACAGGATCGCAGCCACGAAAGCAAATGCATGGGCTCCAGCAGTCTTCAAACGGACCCTGGAAATCTCCAGCAATTCCTCCTTGGCTGAGCGGAGTGGTTAGAGGGGGTGGTAAGGACAAAGGAGCTCTTGCAGATAACTCAGTCCCTGTCCGTTTAGGGCCGTTAGGTTAGCAAACCCACCTTGAAGGTGATCTGCCACTGCACTGGCAGCCAGTGCAGTCCGTGCAGCACAGATGTGACATGGCTAGATCAAGAAAGCCCAGTCAGCAACCTAGCCACAGTGTTCTGCACCAGCTGCAGGTGGTGGATACCAACCCTCAGAAGATCTAGGTACAGGGCATTGCAGTAATCAAGGTGGGAGGTCATAAAGGCGTGGACCAAGGTCGAAAGATCACCAGGTGGAACCAGGTGCTTTATCTGGGCGATATTTCTCAGATGGTAAAATGAGATCTTGATGACAGATGACACCTGAAATTTAAGTGTGAACCCCTCATCAAAAATAATGCCCAGATTCCGCACCCATTCAGAGGACATCAGCTGGTGAAGTTGGACATACTGTCATTCCCCTCAATCACCACAGATTCAAACCCGGGAGCTGTATATAAGATGGTGGCGAGGTACTTACAGTAACCAAGCAGAAAAAAATTTCAGGGTTATCATATCTGACGACCTCAAGGTAGCTGGTCCATGTGACAGTGCAGTGGGAAAGGCTAGTAGGATGCTGGGTTACATTGGGAGGGGGATTTCTAACAGGAGGATTGAGGTGGTACTGCCATTGTATCTCTCACTAGGGAGGCCCCACCTGGAGTTCTGTGTCCAGCTGTGGAGACCATACTGCCTCAAGGACATTGACAGAGTGGAGATGGTACAGAGGAAGGCAACCAAAATGGTGTGAGGATTGCACAGAAAGCTATACGAAGAAAGGCTGCAGGAACTCAGCATGTACTCTGTGGAGGAGAGGGGACATGACTGAGACGTACAGGTACCTCACAGGGTGAATAAGGTGCAGGTGAATTGTCTCTTTCAGAGAAAAGAAGGCACAGAACTTGGGAGCACGCAATTAAGCTAAATGGGGGAGTTCAGAAGAAGTGTGAGGAACTACTACTTCACAGAAAAGGTGGTGACCTGCTAGAACAACCTGCCAGTGGAGGTAGTGGGGGCAAAGACTGTGAGGAACTTCAGTCATGCGTGGGATAGGCACAGGGGTAAAACTGGGTACAGGCAGGTGGGAGGGAGGGCCGCCAGTGACTAAATATGGTTTACCACCTTTTTACCCATCCCTAAGCTACGCAACTTGCTTACTAGTCTTCTATGTGGAACGGTGTTGAAGTCTTACCGAAATCTAGGTAGGCTATGTCCACTGCTCTTCCCTGATCCAATTCCTTGGTCATTCAGTCAAGAAAATCTATCAGATTTGTTTGACATGACCTCCCCCCTGTGAATCCGTGCTGCCTCAGGTGTTGTAGTCCATTGGATTCAAGATATTCCACAGTCCTTTCCTTCAGTAGTGTTTCTATTAACTTTTCCACCATTGATGTCAGACAGACTGGCCTGTCACTGTCACCCTCTTCCCTGCTACCACTTTTGCGAAGTGGGACTACATCTGCCTTCCTCCAGAACCACTCTAGAAAATCAAACGGGTTGGGATTTATAAAGAGGGGCTTCTCCAGTCACAGAAGGGAGGTATCCCTGCCTCTGTACAGGACACTGGTTCAACCACACCTGGAGTACTGTGCAGAGCCCACATGAAGAAGGACATAGGTAGGTTAGAAACCCTACAGGGTACGACAGTGAAAATGATCCAGAGGCAGCAGGGTTGGTCGTATGAGGATAGACTGTGTACTCTGTGAAGGACAGAAGGGTGAGAAGGATATGATAGAAACATTCAGATACATACAGGGCTCTGCCAAGGTGAACTGCACAGAGTTGTTCAGGTTCAGAAACAGTTCGTCAACCAAGGGCACACCCACCAAGGGCAACATCTCCAGCTCAAAGGGGGAATCTGAAAGGATGTTAAGAACTATTTTTTCAGAGTGGGTGGTGAATTGGTGTGAAGTAATATGGTCGGTCCTGTGACTATACCAAGGTTCAGAACCCAATAGGACACCTTTAAGGGGGTAATTATGAAGTAATAACATTCAGGGCAGACTTGATATACCTATGGTCATTTTCTGTCTCTATTCTTCTCTGTTTCAGTTCTTCTTCTGTTACAGCAGAAGCACAAAAAAAATGGGTAAACATTTAACTTCCTTTTTTCACTGTAAAAGATGCCAGACATTAAGTATTTTATGAATGTTTTTAGTTTTTTCTAAAGAAAAAAAGATGACCGCCACATATATGTCAGGCATAGGTTTGGACCGAGGGGGAAAAAAAAAAGCCTCACGATGCGCAGCATAGGAAGTACCTAGAAAAGCAAATTTGACAGGTATGCTAATATGTTTATTAACTGTAGCTGAAACAAGCTTCTTGGTAAAACATTTTTCGTTGCACTGCTGCTTTAAAGACTTAGACTGCCTTGTTTTGCAAGGCAATCTTAATTCAGTGTGTGTATGTTTGTCAAAGCCAAAGACGTGTAGTTCTATGTTAGATATATAGCACGTGGATTTGTATTATTGATTGATTTAGTTAGTTATTTTGTAAACTGGGTGAGCCCACTGAAACATAGGAGTCCCTTTTTCATGGGCGCTCTGGAATTAATATCATAGAACAATTCTACATTACGGAGTCAAGCTAGATGTAGAAGAAATACATTTAGTAATGCTTGTAGTGCATGAACAAAATATTAATAACAAACATAAAATGTTTTATTATGTTTTATTGATCAACTGATTGAAAATTGGTAACCAGGAAAGGCACACTGCACCAAGACCCGTTTCCAGGTGTGACCCAGAGGAAGGGGTACAGGACTGACAATACATAATAGCATACAGTCAATATAAACAATTATACTGTACACACAAGAAGAGCAACCACATGGCATTTATATAGTGAGGAAGTTGTGGAAAACAAATTGAGTAAAAATTGTGTAAGCAATAGGTACAGCTCATGGAATTATATTCAGTGGGATAGTTTCGCCTGCTGTATGCAGTGAAAACTGTACTGGCAGTAAATACAAAATATACAGTAGACATAGTGCAATAAGGAGAGAGTACAAGCAGAATACCTAGGAATTAACCTGACACAAGGCAGTGTTGTAGGCGCAAGCATAATTAAGTGCAGCTGCGTAGTAGGTCAACAAAATATCACAAGAAAAACTTGAGGACAAGAAACGCATGAGCCAGGGCCACGGCAAGAGGGAGCAAAAAGAAGTTTGAGTTGCTGTCTGAGTGAGTGGTAGGAAGGGGACAGGTGAAGTGGGGGGGAGGGGTTGTTACAGATGGAGAGAAGACTATAGGAGAAAGCAGATTGCTCAGCAACAGATTTAGAGTAGGGAGTGGAATGATTATGGAATAGAATGGTTATGGAATAGGGAATGGCTATATTACTTTTATATGATTTTATTAACTTCAACATGTTGCTCCACAACTAGTTGTAATTGTCAAATCAAAATCTTCACTGTATGGTTATTACAAATACATTGCAGATGGCATGACGAGTATTATTTCTCATGGTGCATCTTGCTGTGGGTTCAACGACTTGTACTGGTAACATAAAATTTACATTGAAGCTTAATGCAGGCAACGTTATAAATGCTTACAAGTATTAAGTGATATATGAGATAACTGATGTCATGTATTATGCTAAAGGTTTATAAATAAAAAGTAAAATAAATCTAAATCTTTTTTTTTTTTTTAATGTACCCCTCTTCCTGGCTGGCACCCATCACCAGTGTCCCTCCTCAGCCCTACCACTGCCATCTCTTGGACTTATGTACCTGCCATTTAGTTCCCCCATAGTTTGCCCTGTGTGATGGAAGCTCGAAGGGTTCCCCAAGCCCTGAGGGGTGTTTAGCTCTATTGTGTGAGGAAGCCCAGTATGCAGTTGCAGGTCCTTTGGAAGATGCTGCTTCATCTTGCCGTAGCTTGCAGTTTCTTTTTCATTTTTATCCTCCCCCACCCTCCCCGGGCACCTCATGGACAAGGACTGTTAGAGATGTGAGCACACTAAACATCCTCACTGTGCAGTCAGAAGACACCCACCCTCCATGTGCAGCTTCAGCTTGCACCACCATTTGGGGTCACCCAGGTGGTGGTAGTGCAGCAGAGTGCACAGACCTTCCTCCCTAGAGTAGGAAAGCATCCCATGGGGTTTTCAGCCCCCCCCCCCGTGGGCCTCTGCAACTCAGACTTAATTCTGAAGTCAGGCCACTAGCATCTTGAGCAGTAGCACTACCGCTGCACAGATGGGATGGGAAATAATACAACAAACAGATTTAATGAAATCCCCTCTGAAAAATAAATTCAAGTTAGAATCATTGTTCCAACCATTAGGTCTACTTCAGTAGTGATCTGTAAGGAAAAAAGAATAACTACAATCACTTTTTCTTTAAACATCATTCCTAGAAAAGACCCAGTGATCCCTCATCCTTTTATGCATGACACCACTTCCAATCTAGAACAAAAATCAGTACTCAAAGTTGTGCAAACTGAATTTTTTGGGAAGCTGGACTCCAGCCAATCGTAGAGAATAGATTGTATGTTGTGGGATACCTTGTATCTTTTCATAGTTTCTTAAGTGAAATAAAATACTTTTAGAACTGGAATGTACTTTTATTTTGGTACTAAACTGCAGTATAATCAAAACACGTCAAAAACTGTTGGAGTGATCTAAAATAACAAATGGCTTAATGCAGTGTATATAGTCTCCAAATACTGAAGACTACCATCTTGTTTACTTTGCTTCTTTTTCTTATTTACTGACTGAGCTGGTAAAAAGCACAGCAGTTTGTATTGTCTTTTATTTCTAAGTCCTGGTACCACTTTTTAAAGGTTCAATGTGACCTCTGGAATGGACCCAGCTTGTCTTACTAATTGAACATGGATAAATTTCCTTATTCTCTTAGTTTACATCAGTGATTTACTGCCCCATTAAACCAAACTCCAGCCTTCTCCAGAGTACTTTTTAGAACATGCAGGTTATATACTTTAAAGGGGGACTACAGTCAAAAATTTACAAAATAATGTTTCTGCAGAGTGTTTTAATTTGTAGATAAAGTCCTAGTGTTTCCTTCCCTTTGTTTGCTGCGAGGAGTGTTTTTTTAAATTTGCCTCCCAGTTTCATGGCCCCTGGGGATCTCCATGTTTGCAATTTTTTACTGCTCTTCTTTTTCCAACAATGCCTCCTATCCCATGTGACAGTGATACATTTGTGACCATTAATTCGGCAGGAACTGGTTTCATGTCAAGTTAATAGCAACAGTGCTATGATTTCAGGTAAGCCTCCTAATACAGTGAGCACTAATGAAGACTACATTTACAGATGTCAAACACCTGAGGGATAATTGTGTTAGCTATTCTGTAAGGAAACATCTAGAGGTCTCACTAATTATAGCATTGGTGACCTGGGGTGATTTATGTGCTTTTTTATGGCCATGTGTAGTTTGATGAAAGGAAAAGCTTTAAAAACAAATCAATTACTCACGCTGGCTAGACCTAGACACATGCCTAGAAAATAAAAAGTTTTGATTTGAGAGTTGTTCAGTTGAAGCCAGAATATCAGGCTCCTAACAGCAGATTACTGCAGCAGCAGCTATCACTAAATAAATGGTCTTGGGTATATCACTGTCACATGGGACAGGAGGAATTGTAGGAAAAAGAAGAGCAATAAAATATTCAAACATGGAGCTTCCCAGAGGCCATATGACTACTGTAGTAGGCAAATTTAGAAAAATCTCCTGGTAACAAAGGGAAGAATACATTAGGAGTACACACACAAATCAAAACACTCTGCACAACATGTTTTTTGCAAATGTTGACTGTAGTTCTCCTTTAATTCAGTTTTGTTTGATCACTGGGTGGGTACACTGGGCCACATGGCCTGTGTACAGGCTCAACCCGGAAGCATACAACATAATATGTACAAATACAGACATAAGATAATTAATTGTATGTACAAAATACAGTAAAATATACAACCTAAAAAATTAATTAAAAGCAGGTGGAAACAGCTGACTCAAATAACTTTTAAGATGTTCCTTAAAACTGTTAATTGTATAACAGGTCCTAATAGCCAAAGGTAATATACTTACGTAAGCTTTTTCTTCACAGTGAGGAACTGCGCAAAGAAGTACGCCAACTGAAACGTGAACTAATTGAAGCCAAACAGAAGAAAGAAGAAAATGCTAAAAGGGAAGAAGAAGAAGAAGAAGAAGAAGCAGCAGCAGCAGCAGCAGAAGAAGAAGAAGAAAAAGAAAAAGAAGGTACAGTAAGGTGTTTAATGAAGAAAACTAAATAACTGTGTTTCTAGTGGCTTGCCAGTTTCACAAGAATTAGATTTATATGGTGTCTTCTGGCTTTACTACATGAACCCCTACTGTAAGTCTTATTTCATTGAGGTGCAACCTTTCCTTTTCATACACCTTGTAAAGCATTATGTGAATCAGAAGCACCACACCTGGATCCATTACTAATGGACATACAGTGGCTGCATTTACAGTGTTTACCACCCTTACTCCTCTCATTCCAGGCTCAATAAGCCCTGGAGCACTTATAGAAGACAAGAGTGGGTTCCCCATTCCCTTCTTGGCCCCCCATAACCATGGCTAAGGGAACTCCTGTACCTGCTAGCAAGATAATGAAGAATGTCCTGTGTGTGCATAGGTGTTCCCCACCATGACCTCTTCTCATATACTGTACATCACAGTATTGCACTGCAGTGGAAGTAGTTTGTACCATACTTCTACCAAGAGTCTCACATGAAAATGAAACATTTCATCTTATGCAGGGTCAGAATTAAGTTTTGTAGCATGTAGCCATCAGGGCTAGTGACTGGGAAAATCCACTGACCCCACAGTTTTCCACTGGCCCAACTAATGTACTTATTGAAATGCTACCTTCTTTAGTACAAGCTAGCAGAGCTAAAGGAACATTTTACTGACAGTATACAAAATCTACCAGCATTTGGCTTGTCGGCCTGTGCCAGTTGCAACCTCTGTTACGGGGCCATGCCACTATCAAAATGATGTTGAATTCAAGTAACTGAATAATACATTTAAAGGCAATATCAGCAAAGCAAGCATTTGCCCAAGAGTAATTAAAAGTCATGGGTGACTTTTGACTGCCTGAAAGCTAAGGCAGTAGTTTGCCACTTATTGTCCAAAAACGGCAGTGTGCATAACACATCGCTTCTTTATGTACAGGCGTGTCAGCTCTGGGGAGCAGTAATGAATCTTGAGAAAACTTTGGAAAAATGTGCTGTTATTTTTGACACATTTCGGCTTACGTTTCTTACAGTTGCTGTTTAGCACCCCATTTTTCTTTGTATCTTTGCCCACTCATATGAAAATAGGATCACTGGCCTCAAGAGTTGCTTTGCTTGGGCTGCTTGTCTAAAGCTGACATCACAAGCTTATGCTTGTGGCTTCATGCTCTGTTATTGTGGAAATTATAATGATGCCACAAGCACAGGATTATGTTGCCAAGTGTGAATAAGCAGCCAAAACAGATGAAGTACTGTATAAGGGGCCTGTGATCCTGTTTCCATGATAATGTTCAGAGTTACAAAGAAAAGGGGGGGAGCTAAATACTTAAAATATAAGCTGAATTGTTTCTCACAATTGTGCTTTGCATACGTTTCCTATGTGACATCCGGGGTTCTGTTTTTTAATACCTCCAAGTGAATGCAGAAGAACATATAGACAATTTCAAGAATAATGTTCAGTCTCTCTTTTATGGCCTGAGGTTGAAGCAGCTAACCAGGACAGATAAGGAAGCTTTAGAGGCCCCAATAACACAAACAAAACTCGTAGAGTCCATTAAAAAGTTTGAAAAATACTAAGTCATCTAGGGTAGACAGTTTAACTCTGGAATTCTATAAAACCTAAAGACTGAGCATTTCCTTGGCAGCAGTGCTGCCATCTGCCACACCAGCAACCCGGGTTCAGAAACAGACTCCGGTCAGCTGGGGGAAGAACTGAGCATCCCGTGCACTGCTTTCCTCTCCTGAGGAAGCAGTTCAGAATCAGAATCATTCATTTTTTGGATAGCAAAATTAAGAAATTTCTTCTCATTTCCAGTTGCGTCCAAACATAAAACAATATTACAGCATACAAATGCAATTATTACACAATACATTCTATTAAAACATTAGAAAAAGCTTAGTTCCATTAAAATGTTAGCCAAACTTGTTTATCCAAAACAGTTCTAGCCACGTTGCTCACTGACTGCCACCAAGCAGCACTGGTGGTAGTACAGTGGGAGCAATGTTAAGGGAGGGCCATTGTCCAATGAGAAGTGAGTGCATGCCTCCACACTCATGCCTACGTCATTGCATGATGGACAATTCAGGTGAGGAAAGCTGGCAGAAACCCCCTGAATGTGCAGGATGACTGCTCGATCCACTGCAGGCCCCCGCATTCACCGACTACGCACTTCCTCTGGAGCAGCCTAGATTGTGCTTCGGAGGGGCCTGGCCACTCTGATGGCTTTGCAGTGAGGAGAAATTCATGGGGGAACAACCAGAGGAGAGGTAACACCTAGTGATTGTGCAGTGACTGGGTTGAGTGAACAGAAGTCAGAACGGGGCTGGTTGGTGATCAGAGTACAAAAACCTTTATGGGGGAGAAAAAAGAATTGTATAAAACTGTTGCTCAGACATTCTACCCAGTCCTGATATCAGTGTTTGGAAATATCCCAAGAGAGGAAGGGAAGCTGGTAACATGGCAGTAGGCACAGATCACAGTAGTCTCAAAGCCAGGGAAAGACTTCATTCCTTGCGTCTCTTATAGGCCTCGTTATTTACGTCCATCCTGGCTAATCAATTACAGGGCTTCGTGTAGGGCCTCATAAACCCAGACCAAAGAGTATTCATCAATAGATGAGCTTTCCGGGATGATATCCCACAACTGTTCATCTAAGAAGTCATCACAGGCCTTACAGTCACCCATCTTCATGGATCCTGTGAAGGCCTTTGATTGAGAAGATTGGAGGGCAGGTTCCTTAAGCATGTCTTGAAATTACGAACCTTGATCCAGGTTTCATGGCCATTGTGGAAGTCCTGTATAAACATCTGAAGGCATGGTTAAAGTCTTTGGTGCAAACTGCCTTAGACCCCTCCTTTTCAGGGGAACGAGGCAGGAATTCCCTTCTCAGCACTTTTATTTGCATTATGCATTGAGCCACTATCAGAGTTAGTGAGGACACATCCCATAATTTAGGGTACCAGGGTGGCATGAGAGGAGCACAAAATCTCCCTATACGTGGACGATTCCCTTACTTTGTTAGCTCCTTAGAAATATCAATCCCTAAGTTACAAATGGCATTACAGGACTATGACCACCTATCTGGTTCCAGAATTAATTGCCTTAGGTCGGGTTCCATTAGACTAAGCGGGACTTGGACCATCAGCTTTAGAGCAATCTTTCCCTTTTCTTGGGCCCCCAATAGCACAATCAAATACCTGGGATTTGGGGTCTCTCCAAGGATATCTTTTTTTTCTTAAAATAAACTGCAAAAATTATTTACAGATGTCTCCTCAGTTTTGGCACAGTGCTATCTGCAGCTCTTACTCCAGGGGAAGATAGATAAAGTATTTTGATGATGAACAGTCTTCCGACAGTAGGCTACTACAAGCTACAGATCCGAGCCCCTGACAAGGGCGCACATCCCAGCAGTGCGGCTCCTCACTCTGCCATGCCCTATTCACCAGCCTGCAACCCAGGATCAAACACAAGGTACGGTTAGCAAAAGCTGCTCTAAAATTTCAATTTCTGGCACCCACGCTCAGCGCTCCACCAATTGGCCACTGTCACGACCAGGAAGACTGCAATCGGCTCCCCGATTCCTTTCTGCTTGCCACAAACTCTGCTGCAGTCTCTTGGCTGTTTTATCTTTAAAAACTTCCCTTGCATTAACCTGCTCTGTTTCCTGGGAAGAATTTCTGCAGAGGGCACTTATTTTAATTTAATCCTAAACTCTCTGGGCATTTTAAATGTAGTTAAACTGTTTAAATGCCTGTAAATCTAATTTCTGTTGAAATCTGCACTGTGCTTAATTTCTGTACTAAGTACTAGCTGTATTTAATTGTGCCTAAGCCGTAGAGTTTAGCCCTCTGCTACATTAATTGTTAGAGCTTTAATTGTTTGGTTTTCTTTACTTGCTCAGACTGCTACTGATTTAGCCTCCCTGTCTAAGTGCTGAGCCGCCCTTCCCCACGCTACCTTCCTGTTGACCTGCCCCCCCTGTTTAAGTAATTTTCTTTCTCTCCACTGCAGCCTCCAGACCCCTGCTGTTCTCCTGACAACCCTGCCCCATGACTTAACCCAAACTGTCTATCCCTGCCCCTGCCACCTCTGGCAAACCTACCCTAATCAAATAATTGTTATATTTTAATTCCCCCTTTTCTTCCCCAGAGATCCGAGCCCCTGACCGGTGTACATCCCAGCAGTGCAGCTCTTCACTCTGCCGCCGTCCACTTCCACAGCCTGCAACCTAGGGTCGAGCGTAAAGTACAGTTAGCAAAAGCAGCTCAAAATTTCAGTTTCTGGTGTCCAGGCTCAGCGCTTCACCAGTTGGCCGCTGTCACAACTGGAAAGACTGCAGTTGGCTCCCCAACTCCTTTCTGCTTGCCGCAAACTCAGCCGCAGCCTCTCAGCTTTTATATCTGTATGAACTTCCCTCAGATTAACCTGCTCTAAGTTTCTTGGGAAGAATTTTCTCCCTCCCACGTACTCCGACCCCGTCCTCTGTTAAATATACCTTCCTTAATCTGCGCCCTGCCCCTCTCCAATCAAGCTCAACTTTTATCTTAAAGGGGCAACCTCCCCCTAACCCTAGCAATCATTTAGCACTCCACCAAACTAGTTCAGAATAGCACCTACACTGCGATCCTTAGCTGTCTTGCAAATCTGCTCAGTATATTTGCCGCCCCTGGCTAGTGCAACCTACTTTTCCAGTTGAGCAACTACTATCGGGCACCTTCAGTATCTGGTACTGTTTACCTTTTTTCTATCCCAAGTACCCCTTAACTGCCATAACGCCACTTGCCCCCCACCACCACCACCATATGTCTTGCTCATGGAAACAAGTGAAATTACTCAGGGCACTGGCACCACTTCCACACCTGAAAGATACCCGCCTATCCCCTCAGTTCAGGCCACCTATGCTAGTTTATATGGCCTAACACTTTACTACCTATTCCTTCACCGCCTCACCTCCTCTCCTTCAGCCCCTCTACCAAAGATGACCCCTGGCTCCAGGCAATGTAGTACAGGCAGGAAACTCTAGCACTATCTCTGCAGATTCCTCCTACTCCTCCTCCTCCTGTCAGGTAACATACACTCTAACCCTGGCCCACCTGAGGCAATTCCCTGTACCATGAGAAACAACAGCTCCCTAAAATTTGCCTCAATAAATATCAGAAACCTCTTACCAAAAATGGACAGCCTTCATGTCTGGGTTATGCAGCACAACTCTAACATGCTAGCCATTAATGAAACCTGGCTGTCCCCAAAAGTTCCAGATACATCTGTCTTGCTATTAGAGTACATGATATTTAGGCATGACAGAACATGAAAGGAAGGGGTTGTGCACTCTACATTAAAGAATCACTCAATGGGCAAGCCCTACCTCAACCAACTACTGAAAGCAATTCCCAGTTACTACCTGTTAAGATCATACTTGGCTATAATGGCAAATCAGTAACTGTACTTTCCGTCTGCGTCCTACCTCGAGATCAATCAGCGGGTTTCCAACTGGTCCTTGACTACACAGCCGATCTACCCACTAACAATAAAATAGCAATCCTTGGGATTTCAGCACAAACTGGTTGGCCCCTGAGGCTGACCCTTTCACGGACACCATTGCAGCTGTCAACATTCCACAACTTGTAACTACCCCCACTAGGATCAATTACAGAACTGGTAATAGCTCACTCCTTGACCTTGTCCTTACCACCCATCTGGACAGGCTAACCGTCACCAAGATATTACCAGATGCACTAAGTGACCACTCCCCAGTCATCTGCCACTGGTCAAACAAAACCCCCAAAGTTCCTGCTAAAATCTAATCACAGTACCTTGTGAAGAAAGGGCAACTTAAGCACCTACAGCACCTCCTTGTGCACATTAACTGGTAACCCTATATACAACGCCCATTGTTACTGATACTGCCGTTGACTGTTTCATCCACCAGTTCAACAAATCCTGTAACATCTACGCCCCCTTCCATGAGAAGAAAGTAAGGGGGGTAACTAACCCCTGGATCATTCCTGACCTCCTAAAAAAAAATGCATGATAGGGGTGATCTTTGGCACCTTGCAGCTGCCTCAGGGAGACAAGCGGATATGCAACGATACAAGGCTGTAAGAAATTCCTGTACCTTAGAAATATGTTGCGCTAAAAGAGAGCATTATAGACTAGAGCTCTCAAACTCATTAGGCAATGGAAGGTAACTCTGGGACACCGTTAAAAACCTCACTGGGAAGCCCTCTAAAGCACCCCCGAACTTGATCATTGTGGATGGTATCAATACACAAGACCCCACTACTGTTGCGGAAATGCTAAATAAGGTCTTCACCGACCTCTCTGGCATATCCCCGACTACCGAATGATGGGACTTAGTCCTCCTAGTACCAGTGATTACCCTCCTCCTGACACAAACTCCCCCATTTTATTTTAAAGAGTCCCCATGATGGAAGCAAATAAATATCTCCAAAGGGTACTGGGTTAAACTAGGTACAGCAGTGACTCCTTGGACCTTAAACTCCTCAGCCTCACCCTTCACTCGGTCCTCAGATCCCTTACCACACTTATCAACCCCTCTCTCTCTCACATGTCAATAATTCCCTTAGCCCTGGAAATCTGGCTCCGTAGTGCCCATCTGTAAAAGTGGCAACAGGACGCAACCCTCTAATTATCAACCTATCTCCATCCTTAACCCCCTTTCCAAAGTGCTAGTGCATTTTGTTGCAGACCAACTCACAGAACACCTGACCAATTACGACCTCCAGTGTGCGGGGCGGCATGGCTTTCAGAAAGCACATAGCACTACTACTGCCTTGCTGGAGTATATGGACTTCCTACATGGTGCACTCGACCTTGGCCAGCTGGTGGGGTCAATCTACATTGACCTTACCAAGGCCTTTGACACTGTTAACCACTCACTCCTACTCCGTTCGTTTCAGGCCATCGGTCTCTCCAACGAGGCCACCAGTTGGTTCGCCAGCTATCTTGGTGGCAGGTCACAGCAGGTTAGAATTAATGATACACTTTCTAGCCACCACTTGGTAAGCTCCGGAGTTCCCCAAGGCTGTATTCTTGGACCCTTACTGTTCAGCCGCTTTCTCAACTCACTCCCAAAAGCATGTCCTAATATCATCGTTCTATATGCAGATGATGCTGTCCTCTTCTCTGCTCATACTGACCCCACCCTACACACCAGTGAACTTCAAGCCAGTTTTGAGGAGGTAGAACGCTGGTTTGAGAAACAAACTGCTGAACTACAAAAAAACAAAGGTGATGCTTTTCACTACCCTGCAGAGCTGCCACAAAGCAACCTGCCTTACCATACTAAACAAACAAAACTTTCCCTTTGAGCAAGTCAAGGACTTCAGACATCTAGGCATAACACTAGACAGCACCCTGTCCTACTCTGCCCACATCAGCATAATATCTAGAACAATAAATTCACGTATTGGTGCCCTTTATAGGCACCAGCATTGCCTCACCCCCAAGGCTCTCAAAGTAGCTGTATCCAGCTCAGTCATCTCCATAGTTGATTGTGGTTTGATATTCTACAGTGCAGCTTCAGACACAACCCTGAAATGAATCACCGTTGCTCTCAGCTAGGCATGCCAGCTGGTTACAGGTGCTCACAGGTACACCCATACCTGTGACCTATACGACGTGCAAACTCACTGGTTGAATCGCAAAAGTAGGATCACCTCTCAAACTTGTCTGTTCGCAAAAAAAAATTAGCCTTGGCAAGGCTCCACCAAGTGCCCTGCCCCTGCTACTATCAGCCCCTAATCCCTGCAATACATGCAGAGCATCTTCAATGAAATACCTGGTCCCTTACTGCCAGACTGGCCAGGGACAGCGATCCTTTTGCTACAGAGTCCCTTCCTGGCTAAATAACCTCCCCCTAGAGATCCTTAACATTGCCTCCCTGGGCCCCTTTAAACTTAATCTACGCCAGCACCTCATCCAACAAAGCAGTTGTTGTGACTGCCCCTAACACTTAGACCCATCTCATTCTCTAGGATTTGGCCTGATCTTTGCTTCACCTGGTTAGCTCCCCTCCTTCCCCTTACCTACCCCTCAACCCCTCCCCCTTCTCCACCCATCCTTCCTCCTCCCAACTTACTCCCACCTACCTCACTCTGACTTGACAAGGACATTTGCTGCCTGTTCCACCGCACCCCTTTTTTTATCTCCCTTTTCTTTGATTTCCTCTATTCTCTCTTTACTTCCCCTATTTGCTTATCCTTTCACTCAGAGATGGACTGACAAAGTCATAATTAGCTGACTGCACCACCCCCCCTTTCTCGCCTCCTTATCCTGCCCCTCAGGCATTTGTCCTATAGGCTGAATCCCTACTGTATCTTACATTGTACTGTGTATACCAACTAGCATGCTAATCTGTTTATTATGTAACTGAGTGTTTATGCACCCTTTGTTGTCTTGTTAATTGCCTACCTTCCTGACCTGTAATGTAAAAATCTAATTTGGTATGTAAATGTGTAAAATAAATAAAAATATTTCAGGCACTACCAGTAAGGATCCCTAAATCCCTTTGGGGGAACTTGCTTAAATTGGTTATAAAATTTGTATTGGCAGGAAAAAGGGCCAAGTTTAGACACTGTTGTTCCTCCTGAGGAGCAGGGAAGGAGTCTGAGCTTTCTCACCCTTCATTTGTACTACCTGATTACACAGTTGATCCATTTGGGTACCTGGGCCAAACAGTCTTGGCAGTCTAGATGGTATGGAACTGAGAGTTTTGGTAATTTTCCTAACCCCTAGTATGACCTGTTATATCTTAAACTAACCACTGAGATATGGCAACAAATACTGAACCCCTGAAGCAGACATTCTCTTACTATCTTTTCTAATCTTAAAAAACTTATCGATACCCCAGATGAGCTAGGACCTCTGATTCTTATTGTAGGGAACCTGGCATTTGCCCCATTCAAAGACGATGCAGGCTCTTTATATTGTAATAAGGTTGCATTACCCTGATTTGTTCAACTTCTTGATGAAGGATAGAACACCTCATTTAAAGTGTTAAAGCAATCTACATCACCAAGATTTCTTCTGGTTTCTCCAGACAACACATTAGATATTGTTTGCCGGAGGGGGTGGTGGGGGCTGAAACAGTGGAGGGATTCAAGAGGGCATGGGAAAGACATATGGGGTTGAGAAGGGGGGAAACAGTGGTGGTAGAGATAGGTAAGAGGAGGAGAAGGGGCAGACCCGATGGGCCATTGGGGTCCTTTTCTGCCGTCAAGATTCTGTGATTCAAGACAGAGGGATGACAGTGCTGGAAGACTTCTGTTATTGGACAGTAAAAATAAATGACAGGCTCGTGCATATTTCAGTGACATACCAAGTGTTACTAAAAGCAGAGGGTGCCAACACTCTGCAGGTTAAGAGTAGATGGAAGGAAGAATGTGGTAAAAACATCACAAAAAAAGAACTCTAATAAATGGTTGGAAGAGGACTGGAGATTGCCCTTTCAAAACTGGACAGTTTTGGTGGATGGTGGGGTTTGAGTCCCCCCCCAAAAAAAAATAACAAAACACTTTGGAGGAACAACCTTGCATACTTGCTGGACGTGGTGTGATCAAAGAGGCAGCCATTTTCACATCTTTTGAGACTGTCCAGTAAGCTGCATTCTGGGCTCAGATACACACTGAGCTCACGAGTAAATGGGGGCAAGTCATTCCAACAAACTTTCAGACTTTGGTTTTGGGGCAATGGTGGTAGGTATCAGACTTTGAAAGAGAGCTAAGCTTACTGATAATGTGTTTGGCAGCAGTCAGATGCCTTACAATACATTGGTTAACCTTTATAATACCTACATTAACAGCTTGGAGGGAAAAAACTGACTACCACTTGTATGATGAAAAGAATAACAGCGGACTTAAAGCTGTCATGGGACAAATTTTTGGATCCCAGGGAATAGGATGGCTTAGTGAATTGTTAGCAGATTAAGAAGCCTTTCACCTCTAGGTCACTGGTTCAAATTCAGCACAGGTTTTTTAATGGTCAAAAGCCATTATCTCCTGAGGGTTATTCAGTGGCCTAAGATAAATGAATTGTAGTGGCCTCAGTCCAGTTCCCAGTGGGCAAATGACCACAGCATAAAACCACCAACACAGTTGGCATTAATTGGCACCTTGCTGGCAGTCTCACATGAGAGGCCAAGGATTGAATGGGCATGGAGTCTGAACTACTGTCTTACCAGCATGGTGATCCCTCCATGGCAGGATTGAGGCACATTGGCAGGGAAATGTGGGAAAGCTTACACTGTGGTCGCACATGCTGTACCTATCATGTGGATAAGCAAAGGACTTCCGGTTTCAGTGCTGTCATTCCAGCACCTTTCTTGAGCACTAAATTCATACACAGAAAAACAAACAAAATAATTTTTGGATACCCAGCAGGTTTGTAATGAATATTGTACTAGTTTAAAGATCACTTGCTCTGCAGGTACCAACTGAGTTGCTTCTTGTTTCAGGTTTATTAACCATAGAACATCTAATACTGATCTTCAGAGAAGTGGTTACCCTCCCTCTATCCCCATTCTCTTCCTTCCATCTATTTATCCCCATTCACAGTGCAGACACCATGTTAACTGTTGACTTTGGGTTATAAAGTCGATCTGCCTTTTTCATTATTAAAGGAAAGCTGTGGTTTGCAGGGGCTCCCCGACCCTGCAACCCTTACCCTCCGGTTTGGGTTTAGTCAAAACAGCGTCTTTTTTCTGCTGCGGGAAAGTGGTTTAATTTAGTTTTTAAAAGTCCACTACCCGGAAGTGCTGCGGTCGCTTAGGAGGCTCCATTTATTGTAAAGGTGCGGCGCTGCCATAAGCTTGTTGAAGCACATGGTGCAGCGCCTTCTTAGTAAATGGAGCCTCTCTATGTCACAACACTTCGGTGGCAGTTTTCAAAAACTAAATTGCATCACTCGTAACGAAAAAAAGCTGCTTTCGACTATGCCAAAACTGGGAAGTGCAAGGAATCAGGAATCACTAAATCACAACTCACTAAACTATCTGGACTCTGGAGGTTTGTCTGACAGCAAATAATTAGTTTAAATAAGTATCTTTGATACATATAGTACTTGTATTCTTAACTGTGATATCATGATTATTAGTGTTACTCAAGACAAATATTGCGAATCCAATTTGTCAGTGGTACAGTGCAGTAATATTTTGTCGATTGATGTTGCATATGATGCTGTGTAAATTTCATTGAATAAAGGTTAGTTTAAAAGAAAGAAAAACCTGCGACCTCAATCAGTGGGGTGTGACACTCTCAAACAGCATAGCAAGTGCTTTTTGGAAGGTTCCTAGAAGTCAAGTAAGTTGAAGTCTTTAAATGTGTCTTGGCAAGTGGGCGAGGACCCTTCCAAGCTCCCCATGCCTGGACTTTGTCAGTGCAGTTATTGTTGTTCCCTTTGGTTCTCAGCCATTAGACAATGATCAGTTTTAACAGTCTCTCATTCTTGATGATGAGGATGAGGGGCACCTACAGATGGTAATGATGTAAACTGGCTTCAGAGAAGAATATCCAGCTTCTCCAGTGGAGGATGTCAGCCAGTAAGTAACACAGTCTGCAGTCAGTCCCTGCGCACCTAATTTCCACCACTTGTCACCCTTGGTCCCCAGCTACCAAACTTTAGTCAGTAGTGAGCACTTGGTCCATACTGGGGTGGGCTGTAGTTTATGAAGTTATGCCACTGAGGATTACTGTCTGTTATCCCACCCTGTTGAGTTTAATCAGTTCTCTGCACAGAACATCCATCTAAATTGGAACACCTGTCTTTGTACGTGGGCAGTTCCTTTTCATCAGCAAGTTCTCAGAGTAGTAGCTCTTGCCATACAACTGCTGTACAGAACAGCAAAGCCCAAAGGATAACTCGGGGTAATCCCTCTTGAGGAGGTCACAGCCTGAGTCTTTTCCTGACACCCCTGGCCCAGGAAGGTTTTACTAAATAAACCTGCAAAACCTCCTAAATCTCCATCCTACTCCAGCATCTCCTTCTCAATATCCTCAAGTGAACTTTTGTTGTTCTTCAATGAGTTCAGGCTGTCATCACCTATCGCACCAAGTTAAAAAGAAGAGGTGTGCATGGCACAAGGACTGGAAGCACAGACACTGTCATCGGTCACTGTTGACCTGTCATCACAACCACCATCAGTGGATACATCTTGAAAAGGAATGGTATAGGAATTCAGAGATGCTCAACAGTCTCCTTAATCCTCAACTTGATCAGACCAGAAGGCCCAGGGTCACCTCTTTGTAGGCTGCAGTTGCCTTTGGCTCCTCCTGGGCTGCTTGGGGTGCAGACCTTGCCAATCCTGCTGCCCCCCTGTGGTATTACCAGTGATTCCCCCACCACCTCTCCTGGTGGTCCCTGTGTCTCCTTCTGCTACACCTCCAGCTGTCCCAGCTATTTGGTTTGGCCTGATGGTGTTGACCTCTTCTGTGGTACCATGGGCCTAATTTTGGATGCACCAGCTCCAGTAGGAGTTGCAAGTGCAGAAGTCATTTCCTGGTGACTAGCCTTGGACCATTTGGAAGGTTGCCCATTTCTTTTGGGCTCCACAGTGCTGGTCCTGACCACAGATACTCCATCCTGTTATGTGGAGTTACTTGGAGATATGTGAGGACACGGCTGTAGAGTTTGCAGGAGCAATAGCTGAACTTTAGAGTGCTGTAGCTGAGGGCGATTCTCATTCCAGTGCAAGAGATCTGTCATGGCCGGGAATTAAGGTACTGGTAGAAAAGCAGAGGAATGCTACTCTACCTAACTTACGAGCAAGCAGAAGTCTTCAGTTTACAGTTTTATAAATTCCACACCTTTGATAAAGAAATGCACTCAGTGAAAAATCTGCTGATTTTTTACTAAATGCACTATGCTGGTTGCGACAAATGCAGACTGTCAAGGAAAAATTTTTGATTTATTAAGAGAGTTCCCAGAATAACCTAGCTGAGATGCAACATCTCGTTTTTATTATGGGATCCAGCTTTATAGCTGGATAGATAGAAGCACAAGGAAATCCTATGACCTGCTCAGGATTACATGGTAGCCAGCTACTGCTGTTGCTTTTGAACCTGGGATCTCAAAGTTAACAGTCTTATGCTTTAACCACTGGACCACATTGCCTTCCTGGACCTAATAAAAATTATATGGATATTTAATTCATTTCATTCAGTTGTAGAAATAATCAAATAACTGAGCCCTACTGCTAATTTTGATGTTTTTGCTCCAGCTTTCCTGGTAGCTAACGTCAATTAAACAGTGTCTAAGTGGCAGTATGTTGGTGGTTGATCCATGTGGATGATTTCTACTAGAGGACTCATTTTAAGCTTGTTCTACCAATGCTGTAGCAGTGGTGGTGCACAATCTCCAGCCACTTCCATTAGTAGATATTTGTAGGAGGGCTTTTCTGTACATCGATCACACTGCTGCCTAACACAGCATTTCAAAGGCAATCCACATTCACAGAAGCCAGCCTGAAGCTGTTACACTATACTTATCATTCTTATCACTTCAGTAGTTTTGATTAGTAGATCTCTGCAAGGGCTGTGTTTCAGGAAAAGGGTTTTACCTGCACTTAGCATGTGTTCTTTGTGTCTATCAGTGCACAGATCTGTGCTGTCCCTTACTTCCCAGTATTTAAGGGGACTAGGTAGGATTAAAACAAAATGGAAGTTGGGTATTATTTTTGCCATACAGTGATCTGAGCATGGGCCTCAGGCACATACCATGCAGTTAAATGCTTGCCTTTTTAGGAATTTCAGAGTGCTTTTACAGCCTTTGAATGGTGGTGTGCTAAATCCTAAACTGAATCTCTAAAGGAGGCATACTGTGCTCCTCTTTCTTTCTTTAGTAGCACTGTGCATAATCTATTTTTCTGTTATGACTCAGAGTTATTCAAATCAAGTAGCAGAGCAGCCAGAACGTATCGCTGTCAGTTATTTTTAATTTTTGTCATGGATTGGAACGTGTGCAATGCCATATATACGCATATATATGCAATGTATTGGTTTGTTTCACATTACTCAGACAGGGATATCCCCATCAGATGCAACATCTCGTTTTCAGGGGAGTCCCAGGGAGGACAGCAGTTAACAGGTTAGAATAGTCTAGCGGGAATAATTACATACAGGCCAATATAAACGCATTAAAAAAAAAGCTGTAACTGTAAGTACATCCAAACAGTAATCAAAGCAAGCTAACAGAGTGGGGTCGCAGCAAACAAAGAGCATGAGCAGCGTATGCTGTGTGAGCAGTCACACTCGGCAGGGTTTACATTATGCTGGATTAACATACAGCCTTGGTGCAAGTGAAGCATGAGGTGCTGCTGAGTACCTCTGCACCCAGAGGAAGTGTGTTAAAGTAATCAGCAACATAAAACAGGGTATTGGCTGTGCTGGATTAACATGCGCCTCCTGGCAAAGCTGTAAAGTGTGAAGCTGCACGCCTTCAGCAGTCTGTAGTGATAAAGGAATAACGCAGAAATGGACAGAAAACCTCTACAGAAAACTTTTTTTATTAGTAAAATGTGTTTATTTGAATATCATATATAGTTTATAAATAGGGAATACATGGTGGACTCACCCAAAATACGTAATTTAGCTTCGTAATAAGGGGGCAGGACCATAATTCATGAGTGGCAAAGCCACAAGTAAGTTATAAAAGTCCTTCTCCCTCACAAGTGGTGATATGTGTATTTTGAATTGGCCCATTAGGGATTTGATTTATATATCAGTTTAAAAGTTAACAAATCTGCTGTTTGTTGTGAGACGTAACTGTTTCTCTTTGAGTTCAGCAGGGCAGCATAGGGTTAGCTTTCGTGGTGTTGTAAGCATTGTGAAAACTGTTCCCAAACTGATTCTGAAGAAAAGGTCTGGTTAGGGAATGTATGGTTGTAATATAGTTAACCTCTGACATAAATGACTGTGACATATGCAGCCTCTAAAATAACATACTGTTTTAGGGGCTGCATGGTTCATCTAAAATAACTAATTTATTTGTGCACTTTTAACTCCAGTGGTGTTTTGTTTGTATGCTAAACATGTCTAATTTATTTTTTCTGCAAGTTTTGACCTCACCTGTGGTGGAACAACAAGTGAGGTCTATAGAAGTCAAACTGCTGATGAAAATAAATTTAATAACATAGCATGCCATTTAACACCTCTCCAGCAAGGTAGGTCCTAGCACTGTAATTCTTGTATTTAATTAGCAAAAAAAAATTTGTGAAAGTTTGATTCTGAACACTTTTTTTTCTCCCAATGGATCAATTTACTGTTGCTATGCAGTTTCAAATGAACAGATTCTAATGAACATATTAGCAAGAAAAATGTGTACACCTGTGTTAGTCCATGGAAACTGGATTTGTTTAATATTGTGATACCTTTATTGGACCAATAAAGAAAGTGTACATAGATGCTACAGTACATAAGTTTTTAGCCACACAGTTTCCTTTGTTAGGTGGCGTAGTTTGAACAAAAGAAGCAGTTTTTTTACCTAAAGATCAGCAAGGCAAAAAGTTGGGTTCCAAGCTGCAAAAATATCTGCAAGTTGGATAAGGGTAACAAACGTTATTATTGTAATAATTTAAACTATAGCAGGCAGCATGACAGAACATGGAACTAACTCAACATTTTGCAGTATCCGCGTGCTTTTTAAAGAGCTACAGTGCCAGTGGATTTTCATCATAAAATGTTTGAAGCTTTGCTCTGTAGTAATTTGTTATACTAAAATCTGCATCACGATGTAGATTAATATATATTTATTATGCGCTGTTGTTTAGTGATGGTGAATTATTTCTCTGGGTTGGATATTCAGTATATTAACAGTAGTCTCTATTTTAAGATGTGTATTTTGTTTTCTGTGTGATTTATTTATTGGGGTTGGGTTATTTATTATACTTCTGGATCCCTTTGCACTAATGTCACCTTATTAGTCATTACATACACAGTGTGTCTTTAAGATGTTTTATTAGCGGCACTATATAAGGCTCATCACTAGGTAGCATTGTAGCTGTTAATAACGAGAAACAGTGAGCTAGAGCCAGGTGGGCATGCTGTATGTTATATTTTAACCTTTAACCTTATCCAAGTTATAGATTTTTTTTAACAGCTTATGAGGAGTCCGATTTCTTGTTCTTTTTTTTTTGTATTTGTAGTTTATTGAATTTTTAGCAAATCAGCAGACATAGCATTATGTATGACAGCAGTGCAGAGACATATGACTAACAGTTGACAATTATAAATCAGAGTTGAAGTGTGGGAACTTCTTCCCTCATTCAAAATGCACTAATGACTTTACAGGCCGTTACCAACAACATCTGTAATAACTTTTTGGTATTACCTCGAAGAGGCATCGGTCTCATGGGAATGCTAAGAACCAAACTGGCCATAAGGGGTGGCAAAGCAAATACCTTCTGTAAATGGTTCTAAATATCAAACCAGTATGTGGCTACCTTGGATACGTCTAAAAAATATGGGTGTGGTCAGCCCTATTTTCCCCGCAGTGTCTCCAGCATCTCCCCATAAAAGCATAGAAATACAGAATCTGACAGCAGAAAAGGGCCATGAAGCCCACTTAGTCTGTCCATTTTATCATTTTTTTAACTTTCACTATTTGCTAAAGACGTCACTTGATCTTCGGTGCCATTGGTCTCCCATACAGGTTGATTGTATTAATGGAGTACGAAAGTATCGAGAATGATACTTCCAAGAAAATTTCCTCTAAAATGAAGGGAATGTTATTGTGACTCTCCGTAGTAAATGTTGAAGCCATGAATGTGTAAGTTAGTCTTCATAAATAATAGCTATCTGCAGATCTCGATTTCACCTGTCCAAAATTGTCTTGACATCCACTTGTCTCTGTTCCTGCAACCCCCGGTAAAGATTTCCAAGCAAGTGAGTCATTCTATCCCCTTTAATTGCCACCAGGAATAAATTACAAAGTAAACTGAGGGGGCATGGTCTCTACCCTATTTTAATAAATACACCTTAATTTGCAAATACCGAAAGTGTTCTGTGTTAGTATTGATTTTGCAGATCCTCAAAGGGTAGTACCCTGATTCATTTAAAAATTGAAATAGCCGGCCCGGTGGCGCTGAGGGTTGAGGCGCTGGATGCCACACCTCGTGCCATGACGGCGACCCAGGTTCGGGAACGGACTCGGGACCCTGGGGGCTGGCAGGGAAGGGAGAGGATTGAGCATCCGTAGTGACTGCTCTCCTCTCCTGGGGTGGGTTGTGGGTTGGCGTCTCTCTGCAGTGGCCGCCGGTGGAGACCAGGAGCTCTGCAGTGAGTGACACATGGGGAACATCTCAGAAAAAGCGGAAACTTGCCTGGCGACCGACCGGATGACGGCTACCGGTCCTCTGTCACTGCCAGTGCCCTGAATGAGCCTCTCAGCTGCAGCAGCACCCTGGGGCCAAGTATGTGCTGGCTGCCCCCTCTGGTGCCTTCCCCCTCAGAGGAGGGGGACCTGCCTGGTGAAGGGTTATGTCCGGGTTACCCTAGGGATGGCTGCGATATGCGGCTGGAGAGGACTCAGGACGGGGCAGGCAGCAGCAGAAGTCGGACCTAGGTAATCCCGAAGGAGTGGTGTGTCGCAAGGCCCGAAGGGGAGATAAAGAAATAATACAAAAAAATAAAATAACATTGAAATATATGACCCAGCCCGGCGCCATCTGCAAAAAGTTTGGTCAATATTCAAAGGAGAAAAGAATATGTCATATGCTAAATGCCTACACAATAATTTAAGTGTTTGAAATTGTGTGGTATTAACCAGTTTTCTCCATAATTTTAGAGTACTGGCTGTAGCCACCAGAAAATCCCAAACTGGGAGAAGTACTTTGCAGACCGATATTTAGGGATAGCATATAAATCATTTAGGTGAAATTCAGTATGCTTCCACGGGGCCTTGCAGGAAGATGCGAGCCAGTAATAGAGTACTCGAAGATGGGATGCCGGAGCATAAACATAGAAACATAGACTTTGACGGCAGATAAGGACCGCTTGGCCCACCTAGTCTCCCCATTTCCCTACCTACAGGATAGGCTGCAGATCCTAGTTAACCAACAGTCTATTTCTTCCTACCCCACACAAGAGTTGCCTTATGTCTGTCCCATGCATTCTTGAATTCTCTCACAGCTTTAGACCCCACAACCTCCTCAGGAAGGCTGTTCCATGCATCCACTACCCTATCTGTGAAAAAATACTTCCTCACATTGCCCTGAAACTGCCCCCCCTCTATCTTTAAATTGTGTCCCCTTGTTCTTGCACGTCTCTTTTTCTGTCTGGGAAGCCCAGGCCAATTGTCCCTTGGCAGCTGTAGAATGTTAAATTTAATTCTTGGGGGTTTACCATTCCAGATAAATCTTGAGACAAGTTTATGCTAGGGTCTAAAGTAAAAAGAGGCTGGGAACAGCGGAAGAGTCTGCAGAAAATATAGCAGACAGGGCAGTTTGTTCATTGTCACCGTTTCCACTTTGTTGAGTAAACCTAAGGGTAACTGTCACAATCTCTCCAAATCAGTGGTAAGTTGCTGTGATATAGGTTTGTAATTCAATAGTTCTAACTTGGATAAATGTTGCAGAAGTACCTCCCCAAGATATTTAATAGCCGTTTTGCTCCATTTGAACGTGAATAATAGTTTTATATTTTCACTAGGATCATAATAAAAGTGGAGCAGCTTCATTTTCTGGATATTTAAATTTAAGTCTACGCCCACTCTAGATATAAAAAAAAAATAATAGAAACATAGAATCTGTCAGCAGATAAGGACCATACGGCCCACCTAGTCTGCCCATTTCCCTACTCACTGCTGAAGCCCCAGATCCTACTTGATCTGCGGCTCTCCTGCTCTGCACATCTCCAGGGTACCCTTATGTCTATCCAATGCACTCTTGAACCCCTGTACTATTTTTGCACTCACCACTTCTGCTGCATGGCTGTTCCACTGCTCCACCACCCTTTCAATGAAAAAGTACTTCCTAACATTACCCCTGAGCCTTCCACCCTTCGGCTTCGTATCATGCCCCCTTGTTCTTGTGCAGAGTTTTCTCCGAAATATGCTTTCCACCTGTACCCTGTTTACTCCCCCTAAGGTATTTGAAAGTCTCTATCATATCTCCCCTCTTCCTTCTTTCCTCCACTGAATAGATAGTAAGGTCCTTAAGTCTTTCCTCATAGGGCTTCTGGTGCAGTCTATGTACCATCTTATTTTCTCTTCTCTGGACTGCCTCTGTTTTGTCACTGTCCTTCCGGAGATGTGGTCTCCAAAACTGGAAACAATACTCCAGCTGAGGCCTCACCAGTTATCTGTACAGTGGCATCACCACCTCTTTCCTCCTGCTTGTTACACCCCTCCCTATGCACCCCAGCATACTGTTTGCTCTCCCAACCACCTTTTCACACTGTTTGGTCACCTTCAGGTCATCAGATATGATAACTCCCAGATCTTGCTCCCCTGACTTGTGGTGGCCAGAATTTCCCCACCCATCCTGTACTCGTCCCTTGATTCCTGTGACCCAGGTGCATCATCTTGTACTTTTTAACATTGAAACACAACTGCCAGACACCCGGCCACTTCTCTGATAGGCTTAGGTCCTTTGTCATTTTTTTCCACCTACTCCGGTATGTCCACTGTATTGCAGATCTTGGTGTCATCTGCAAAGGGGCACACCTTTCCTTCCAGACACTCTGCAATGTCGCTAATGAAAACATTGAATTGGACTGGTCCCAGCACCGACCCCTATGGCACCCCACTGGTCACCTCCCTCTCCTCAGATTTCATGCCATTTACCACCACCCTCTGAATCCTGTCCCTTAGCCACTTAGATACTTCCAGTTCATCTCACAGTGCTCGAAGGGATTGCTGTGGGGACAGTAACGTCAGTAAGATATAATCTCCGTAAACAGTAAATTTAAATTCCACCCCTCCCATAGGGATACCCTCTATTTTACCATTTTGCCGAATTGTCTCTGTCAGCAGTTCAACATACAGAGCGAAAAGTAACAGGGACAGAGATCATCCCTCACAAGTTCCTTGTTCTAAATCTATCAGCTGGATGAGAGATCCATTAACTCAGATCCAAGCACAAAGGTTTGCCTGGCTTGGATAAATCTGGATTGGTTTTTCATGTTATTATTGGTAAAATAGCATCTACCTAAATGGCCCAGAGCAACATAAAAATCTTGTAATCAACATTAAGAATGGATGTGGGATATAGGCTGGTAGGAGGAGAGATGTATCGGGTCTTTTCCAGGTTTTATTACTGATGAGATTGTTGCCCAGCTCCAGGATGGGGTATGGGGTCTCACTGTTTTGTATCCCTTTAAAGGCCCGAGAAAGTAAGGGTAGGAGAAGGGGAGTGAAAGATATATAAAACTCCACTACAAAACTATCCGGGCCCAGGCATTTTGCTGCCTTGGCATTTTTAATGGCATCTGAAATTTCTTCTTCAACCCCCATCAGTGCTACTAGTGCTACCTTTTGTTCCTGGAGATGCAATTTATATAAATATTGAGTGGCTAGAGCACCCACTGGTGGGAGCTGTGTGTAAAAGTCCTGATAGTGGTCCCTTGGTATTTGCTCAATTCTTAGTGTTGAGTATATCGTGGTACCTGTGTTAGGGTCTTGTAGGTAGGTAATACAAGCCAGCTTGTGCTTGGCTCGAAGTTCTCAGACCAGCCAATGGGCCCCCCTTGCTCCACCTTCATAATAATATTGTTTCATATTGGGCCCATGCTGCTATTTGAGCACACACTTTTTGGATTCACTGTTTGACTTTCCTGATGTGTAAATCACCATCCTTATCATCCCCTTCAGAGCTGCTGCAGTGTCCCAAGTGTGGACATGAGTTCCCAGAGCTGTTGATCCCTTTCCCGCACTCTCTGATTGGTATAAGAAATGATCATCCTCCCAAGGACCACTATGAGTCCCAGAGAATAGAATCGGAAACATCCCCATAGTCATTATGCCCTAAAAACTACTGTACAGTATCATGCACCAAGTTTTTAAAGGGTTCCTTCCGTAGTAGGGACAGATTCAGCCTGTAAGCCATAAGCTTTTTAATTTTCTCCATGTCTAATTTTACAACTATTGGGGTGTGATCTGCTAATATTCTGAGGCAAATGGTGATACCTGCACCATGCTCAGATTTTCCTAGGAAACAAAAAAAAATAATCCAGTCATACATAACTGTAATGACGGGCAGAGAAGTTGGTTTAATGTCTCCCAACGGGAAAGAGGGTGCTCCATACATCTTCAGCTGTCCCATTGAGGTTTTGAAATATTTTTGGACTGGAGTCAACCTACTGTATATCAATTCAGATAAGTAACATAGAAACATAGAAATTTGTTAGCAGAAAGAGACCCCATGGTCCATCTAGTCTGCTCAATTCCATCCCTCTAGGAAGACCCCCTGCCCCCCATTCCCTGTCTGTCCTCGCTTGGTCAGGCCCATGTATGTATCCCAAGCTCTTTTAAATTTTTCCACTGAATCAACCCCCACCACCCATCTCGGCAGTCTGTTCCATGACCCCACCACCCACTCAGTAAAGAATTTCCCCCTGATGTCACCTCTAAATCTGCCCCCCTCCAGTTTGAATGCATGCCCACTAGTGGATCTCCCTCCTGTGTGCACAGGCCCAGCTAGCCCATTCTCTCCCCATCGACTTCTCCTGCAGCCCCCCCCACCCCACCACAACCATTCTGGTCGCCCTTCTGTGGACCCTCTCCAGCCTGGCCTTGTCCCCTAGTAAGTATGGCCTCCAGAACTGTACCCCATATTCCAAGTGTGGTCTGACCATGGTTTTGTATAGTGGCATGATCACCTCCCTTCTCCTGCTGGTAAAACCCCTCCCTATACATGCCAACATTTTGAGTGCTTTCCCCGCTGCCCTGTCACACTGACTCTGAACTTTCAGATTGTGTGAAATAGTGGTCCCCAGGTCCTTTTCCTGATCCATTACCCCCAGTTCTTCCCCCCCAAGACAGTATTTTGCCCTTGGGTTTTTACGCCCTATAAGCATAATTTTGCATTTCCCTATATTGAATTGCAGCTGCCACCTTTCTGACCACTCCTCCAACCTTGCCAGATCACCTCTCATACTTTCCACCCACCCGTCATATCAACTCTATTACAGATCTTCATGTCGTTTGCAAAAAGACATACCCTCCCATGTATACTCTCCGTAATGTCCTTAATGTAAATGTTGAAAAGTATGGGTCCCAGCACTGACCCTTGGGGAACCCCATTCATCACCCATTCCTCTTTGGAGTGCACCTCATTTACCACAACCTTCTGTGTCCTTCCCTATAGCCAATGTTCTACCCATTTTGTGAGCTTGCTCCCCACTCCCAAACTGCCTACCTTGCCTACCAACCTCCTGTGGGGGACGGTGTCAAAGGCCTTCCTAAAGTCCAGGTAGGTCACGTCCATTGCCCTGCCCAGGTCCCATATCTCTATAACCCTGTCAAAGAATTCAATCAGATTGGTCTAGCAGGACCTACACCTGTGAATCCATGCTGGTTGACATCCACGAGGCCCTCCGCCTCCAGATATTTTATCAGCCTTTCCTTAATGAGTGTCTCCATTAACTTACCTACAACAGAGGTAAGGTTAACTGGGCGGTAGTTTCCCGGTTCCTCCCCCTTTATGCAGTGGCACCACTTCAGCCCTTTTCCAGTCCCTAGGAACCCCTCCCTTGGCCAGTGACAAATTAAATAACCTCATGAGCGATGCTGCCAACTCCTGTTTTAGCTCCTTGAGTGAATCCTATTTGGGCCCATCTCTTTATCCACCCCCAGTTTCCCCAGTTCTTCCAATATCCTATCCTCCGTGAATGGACTTGAGTCCATTTCCCTGCCCTCCTTCCCTGCTTTTCAACTCCAGCCCTTCCCCATCCTCCACCGTGAAGACTGACATAAAGTAATCATTCAGAACATTAGCCTTTTCTATATCCCCTTCTACCAGTGACCCCCTTCCTCCCTTGAGCCTTATTATCCCCATCTTCCCCTTCCATCTGTCCCTCACATATCTGAAAAACTTCTTATCCCTTTTCACCTCTCTCACTATGTTCTTCTCAGTATCTGCATTTGCCCTTCTGATTATTTTTCCTGTTTGTTTTTTCTTATACACCTCCCTCTCTGTCTCCTTCTGAGAGGCTTTATATGCCCTGAATGCCCTCTTTTTTTCCCTGACAGCTTCCCTCACTTCTTTTATGCACCAAAGTGGTTTCCTCCCCATCTTGTTTTTGCTCACCAACCTAACGCATAGTTCTGTCGCCTTCAGTATTAATATTTAGTAGTATTCAAATCACTATTTAGTATTATTGCCCCACCCATAATTAATTTCCTTCGGCAGGGAAGGAACCCTGTCGAAAAAAGGCTTTCATGACCACACATGACCCTCAGTTAGGTTCTGCTCAGAAAAGCTCTGCAAGTGGCTTCAAGGATTTCAAGGTGCAAAATAGCAGGAAATATACAAAAACAATGCTTCACCTCAAGGGATTCCTTGTGTGGCAAGTCTGTTTGCACTCTGTCAAACAAACAGAAGAGTATGTAGACTTAAAATAGTTTTTTTATCAAATCTTTACTTATTTTCCCACTTTTACACAATAAAGAAAAAAGTACACTGTTGAGTATTCCATGCAGCTCAACAGCAAATGTTTTCCATGGCTTGGTTGCCTATTCCATAGTTGCAGATGCTGCTGTGTATTTAAACCCTAGTATTACTGCAATTGGGGCAACTGTGGTATAGGCTTAGAGGTTGGTTTGATGAAGCCCAGGAGATTGGCAAAACTACTGGTGCTATCATTATAGACCTGATTAAAGCATTCCACCTAGTCAATTATGAACTTTTGCATAAACTAAAGGGACTAGGTCTTGGGTATTTGTCATGCTTCTGGTTTGTTAACTACCTAACTGGTCGTAGGCAGCCCTAGGACGCATCTGGAAACGAGCTTTATAGCTCAGTATGTCTTTACTGGTAAATCTCTTTTTATTGCAGACATTAAGAACATTCATTCTGGGATTGTAGAGCAAGGTGGAAATGCACGTGCATGCTTGCATGCATGTGTGATGTCTCGGCTGATATTTCAGCATCTAAACCATGCCTTCAACAGAGTCTTACCATGAATGTCTGATAGTGAAACTTATGTTAGGGGACACTAAGCACTTGTACATTGGCAGTGTATACAGCCTTCCTTCCATGGCTAGACCAGCCTTCAATGACTTTTATTACTTGCTTGCGGTCCCTCTTACTTGGTGAGGTACTAATGGTAGGTGATTTCAACCAGTTTGGATTTATGATGGCCCCTGCAGCTTCAAGGCACCCCTTCATGACTTGCACCTCAGTCAAATCATTACTGAACCTACCTGACACAATGCAAAATCAGGTAACCACTCACTTCTGGATTGGCTTCTGGTCAACAGACTAGATTGAATCAGAACATCTGGAATATTAGCTGAATCGCTCGGTGATCATTCCCAGATTTATTGTATTTGGAGTAATGGTTTCTCTAAACCCCTTCCAAAAACCATAACAGTCGGGGACTTTTCTTGGCTTAATGAAAGTATCTTCCTGGAGAACCTCGTTGCCATCAATTGGGAAGAAATCAGGAGACTCAAAAATGTCAGTACTGCCCTTGACTATCTAGTAAACAGTCTCTTTAGCATGGTTAATAAACATGCTCCTGTGATTCAATGAAGGGTCAAAGGCTTGTGGTGAAAATGGCTTACATATCAACTTCGCAAGCTCATGAAAAAAGGGACAAAGTCTGGGACACTTTCCAAGTGTTAAGCCTGTACCCAGAGTACCAATGGCAAAACTATAGGACACTACGAAACCTATGTAAGGCCAGACTTAAGAAAACAAGTGCCCTGTATTTAAAGAAATTGCAGTCCAAAATCTTGCAAAACCCCAAACAGTTTTGGTTTCAAAGTAACAGCCTTCTCAAAGGCAAAGCGAGTCCCCCATGACATACTTCACAAAACCAAATCCACCAGTGACCCTGTCCTTGCAGCCGATGCTTTCACAGATTTTTTACTGATCTGACACTCTTTTAAGGCATTGCTCAGTGGCCCTTCCTGAGAGTCTTCTCCATCAGGCCCTGCCACTGCCCCCCCCCCCAACTCACTATCATAGCCTGAACTCCACTGTTCTACATACATGAGGTACTAGTTCAGCTACTGAGTATAAAAGTGGAAGTGTCTGCAGATGACAAGCTAGAACCCAGGCTGCTTAAACTTGGAGCCAATATTCTTGCTGCCCCCATTGTAGCACTATTTAATATGTTTGTTCTGCAGAGCAACCTTCCAAACCTTTGGAAAGTGGCCTACATAGTTCCCGTACATAAAGGGGGTGCTAAGGAATCTGTAGAGGAGTACTGGCCAAGTTCCATTCTTTGTACCCTATCCAAAGTCCTAGAAAGACTGGTCTAGAACCAGCTCCAGTCCTACATTGAAACCCACTCTCTGGTCACCGATGCCTAACTCAGCTTTCCGAAGAACCACGGCACAGACACAGTCATAGTACAGCTTACAATGGACTTTCTTGAAGCCCAGGAGATTGGCAAAACTACTGGTGCTATCATTATAGACCTGACTAAAGCATTTGACCTAGTCAGTTATGAACTTATTTTGCATAAACTAAAGGAACTAGGTCTTGAGTATTTGTTCTGCTCCTGGTTTAACTACCTAACTGGTCATAAGCATCTGGGTTAAATGGGGTTGTGACCACTCCACCCTGAGAGATATCACAGATGGGGTTTCCCAGGGTTCTATCCTGGGCCTGTTGTTGTTCTTTCTCTTTATTAATGACTTGTCAAAACACTGTGGCAGTGCCAAGACTACTATATGCAGGTGATACAGTGCTATACAGAATCACTCGGACACTGACTCAATTCACTCAACTGGAAATGTTGTTTAAGGCAAATAAGCTACTGTTAAAGGCCAAAAACACAAAGTCCATCCTCTGGCCTTTGCCATCTCGGCTCTGACAGGAGCAAATTGCTAAAACTATACTCACACTGAACGGTGACCCTCTTAGAAACTTTAACTCTCTCAAGTACCTGGGAGTTACACTGGATCAGAAAATCTTGTTCAAGCATTATGTTGACCATGTGACCAAGTTGCTAAACCAAACACTAAGGCTCCTGTGTTGCTTACATCCCTTCTTCACCTCTAGCCAGAGTATTCATAGCTAATCGTATATTACTGCCTACCATACTGTCTTCTCTAAAAGATACTGACCTCACTAAACTTAAATTCTTATATCACCGTACGTCCCATTTTGTTGTACGTGCTGGCAAAAAGGAGCACTACTGCAAGGCACTATCCATGCTGAACTGGGCTCTGTTGGAAAGTGGAATTCCCTATTTCATACTCTGCCTGGCACACTCCCACCAACCCTGCCTCCATACTGGAAGTTAAACCTCACATGTGAGTCCTTCAATCCTCCTCCCAGTTGCTCCTCACTGTCCCAAGAACTGCAACAGCTGCCAGCAAATAGTCCTTTGTCTCTATGGCTCCTAGGCTGTGGAATGACCTCCGAGCTGATGTCCTGGCTTGCACCAATCACAAGTCCTTCATATCCTCCCTCCGGGGCATACTCCTTGTGTGCAGCCAGTGTACTTGCCCTAGCTAAGGTCCCCTGGTCATTGGCCGGACCTATGTTGGTGGTGGTACTGGAGGATTGGAGGAGGGCAAATGTCCCTCTACACAAAAGCGGGCACAGAGAGGAGGCTGGCAATTACAGGCTGGTCAGCTTGACCTCAATAGTGGAGATTGTAATGGAATTACTGCTTAAAGAAAGTATTGTGGTATATCTGGAATCCAGAGGAGCACAGGATCCGAGACAGCATGGATTCACAGTGGGACAGTCTTGTCAAACAACTCTAATAGACTTCTTTGACTTGGTGACCAGGGAGATAGATCAGGGAGGGGTGGTGGATGTAGCCTGTCTGAATGTCAGCAAGGCCTTCAACACCGTTTCTCATAGTAGGCTTTTAAACAAGCTGGGCAGCCTGAGAGTAGGTCTCAAGGTGGTAAACTGGGTCACAAATTGGTTGAGGGATACAACACAGAGGGTGTGGCAAATGGGGTTGAATCCGAGGAGAGGAGAGTGACTAGCGGGGTGCCACAGGGATCAGTCCTGGGGCCAGTCCTCTTCAGTGTCTTCATATGCGACATTGTGGAAGGTCTGGAGGGGAAGGTATGTTTCTTTGCAGACAATACTAAGATGTGCAACAGGGTTGACACTCCAGTAGGGGTGGAAAGGATAAGAAGGTACCTGGGCAGGCTGGGGGAGTGGTCAAGAGTGTGGCAGCTAAGATTAAATGCAAAGAAGTGCAAATATTATGCATATGGGGCACAGAAAACCAGGAGAGGAGTACATGATGGGGGGGGGGAGTACAGAGGACCACCAAATAGGAAAGGGACCTGGGGGTAGTCATATCTGATGATCTAAAGGTGACCAAACAATGTGAAAAGGCTGTGGGGAGAGCCAGTGGAATGCTGGGGTGCATAGGGAGAGGGATCACCAGCAGAAAAAAGGAAGTGTTGATACCACTGTACAAATCATTGTTGAGACCTCATGTAGAGTACTGTGTCCAGTTCTGGAGGCCGCATCACCAAAAGGACGTAGACAGAGTAGAGGCAGTTCAGGAAAGGGCAACAAAAGTGGTAAGGGTCTACACCAAAAATCATATAAGGAGAGACTGGAGGACCTCAATATGTATACCCTGGTAGAGAGGAAAAAGAGAGGGGATATGACAGAGACGTTCTAATACCTCAGGGGAATAAATAAAGTACAAGAGGGTAGCATCTTTCAGAAAAAAAGATGTTCAAGAACAAGGGGGTATTATAGGAGACTGAGGGGGTAGACTCGGGGGTAACCTGAGGAAATATTTCTTCACAGAAAGGGTGGTTGACACATGGAACTACCTCCCAGCAGAAGTGGTGGTGGCAAAAACCGTGGGGGAATGAATGCGTGGGATAGATATAAGGGAACCATAACGATGTGAAAGAGAGGGCAAGCCAGAGATCAAGGTGGGCGTAATATTGACATAGATAGTGAAATGGGCAGACTAGATAGGCCAAGTGGTCCTTATCTGCCATAAACGTCTGTGTTTCTGTTTCTAGGGACGTGGATATGATGTTCAATCCACACCGTCTGGCAGGTTCCTTGCCGCTTTAAATCTTTCCGGAAGGTCTTCAAGCTGGCTCCTCCCGCCCACCCAGATGGTAGAACCCTCGGCTCCGCCCTATGACGCCAGATCTTCCTTACCGCTTGGAAGCTCAGCTTCCCTCCTTAGCACTCTGCATTTTAGGCCTGGATCCACACACTTCGGAATTTCCGAAACTAATTTTCCAGAAGCAAATGATTTGATACCTTTTAATGGACCAACATAGATGTAACAACAAGAACAAAGTGCTCTAGCTTTCGGACCAACCAGTCCTTCGTCAGACTTTGTTAGGCTTCTGACGAAGGACGTGTTGGTCCAAAAGCTAGAGCACTTTGTTCTTGTTGTTACATCTATGTTGGTCCATTCAAAGGTATCAAATCATTTGCTTCTGGATCTGTTCTTGCAAGGACCAATACGGCAACTAATAAATCAAAACTAATTTTAAAATTTACAAGACTTCGGTCTTCATCTTCCCTCGTGGCTGCGATGGACAAATTGACTCCCTGCTTCCGTCGGTGCCTGTGTGGGCAGATGATGTCTCGGACCGATCTGCACTCCACGTGCGTCTACTGCCTAGGGCTTGGCCACAGTTCACAGGCTTGCGATTTGTGCAAGTCCTTTTCGGCTTCTGTCTTGGAGGACCACGCTGCCAGACTTCTTCTCGGGCACCCTGAAAAACGGTATCCACCGGTCAAGTCTAAGGAGGCCCATTGGGCAGTGTCCGCGGCGGCAGGCTATGCGGAACAACTAGAGCAGTTGATCACCCTCGAGGAGGAGGTGGCCCAGGCCGCTGCTTCTTCCTCCTCGGCTGCGGCATTTATCCCGCTTTCTTTGGGCTCCTCCTACACTGCTTCATTTAAGGAGCTTTGTCAGTCCCTCACCACCAAGGGAGAAGGGCCATCGGGACATTCCAGTCGTTCCAAGAAGGAGGACTCTAAAGGTAAGTCCCACCGTCGATGTTCGTGGGAGCGGGAGAGAGCCCCTTCACTGGACTGTCGACTCTCAACTTCGGATGAGGTTGCGGCTGCAGCCGCTGGCTTCACGGTGTCCCCATCAGGTCAGCCGGCCGAGAAATCCATCGACTTGGTCGAGATTTTTCTCGACCCATCGGAAAATTTGTCGACTGGAGATGCCGACAGCCCTTCTTCACCGGTTCCCCCGGTGGTTACCGAGGACTTGCCTGTGCCTCCTGTGCCAAAGTCCCCGGTCAAGGTCCCTGAACTGAAGGAGGGGCGGGTTTCCTCCGTCCCCTCTCTGACCCACCCTCGTAATCCCATGAAGGTCTCGGTCCTCTTCCAGGTCCAGCTGGTCCCGCCAACGTCGGCGGTCTCGGTCTCAGCACCGCGGAAAGCAGCGGCGCCTGCCATCTCGTCGTCCTCTTCGGAGGATAGGCTCCATGCAAGTTTTTAGCCGGCTACGAGGATTTGATATGGCAACAACTTCTGTTTACGGTAACAAACTGGCTCGTCGCCTTCTCCGCTATTAGTGGCTGTCACGGAGTGGCGAAGCAACCCTCGTGGTAATCGAGGAGCCGACCCCGGCACCAGTTGTTAGGCGAAACTGGCTGCTCCACGTATTGTGGTGGAACCTCCGCCTCCACAGCCGAAGACTGGGGCCCCGACCAAGGATTCTCGGTCGGGTCAGGGCTTGCCCCATAGGTTGTCGGTCAACCTCACTCCCGATCATCCTCGGCAGGTGGAGGGTGGCTCAGGCGCTCGGCAGCTGTTCGCAGACTCCTCGAAGTCTGACGACGACTCTTCCCTGTTCTCCAGGCTGTTTGACCTGGAGTCTGCAGGGGGCCAGTCGGTGGAAGAGAGCCCATCCTCGTTTTTGGGTTTGCTTCGACTCATCTCAGAGTCCACTGTGATGCACCTCGAACCCATTTCAAAGCGGGCCAAGTATCCCCTCACGGAGATACTGGACTGAGGGATTCCCCTTCGGAGGCCTTTCCGGTGGCCGAAGCCATTGTTGGCCCGGCCCTGGAGTTGTGGCAGCGGCCAGCATCTCGTCCCGTGCCTTCGGCCAGGATGGCTCACAAGTATGTGGTCTCCACTGGCTCACTGTCCGGTTTCTCGGAGCACCCCTCTGTGGAGGGGTTAGTGACCGATGGCGTTTTCCGGCATTCCGGGAACGCTCGGGATGTGGGCAAACCACCCGATAAGGAATCCAAAAAGCTGGATTGCGCGGGGTGGAAGGTTTATGCTGCTTCCTCCATAGGCCTTCGTCAGGCCAGCTCGGCCCTTCTGATGGTGCATTTCTCACACGCCCTTATGGGTTCCCTGGATGAGGTGATTCCTCATCTCCCAGCTGACCTTCAGACGACAGTCAAGCAAGGGCGGTGGCAAAACAACAGCTCCAAACTTCGTTGGACATTAGTGATTCTTGTGCCCGATCAGTAGTGGCCGCAGTGGCCATGCGCCGCAGAGCTTGGCTGCGGATCTCCACCTTCACGGCGGACACCCAGCATAAGCTGGCAGACGTTCCCTTCCTGGGCACCGACTTGTTCGGGCTGGGGATGGAAGGCCATCTCCAGAGAATCGAGAAGTCCAGTGCCACCTTGGACTCGGTCACGTCTGCCCAGAAGGACAAAGGCCACCAGCAGCAATGTAAGCCCTTTCGCCCTTCTGCTCCTGCGACACATCCGGCCCAGCAACACCAGCACCAGGGCCAGCAGGCTCATACTTGATGCCCTAAGGCCAAGTCTGCTGCTTCCTCAAGTAGGAAGCCTAGAGGCAAGGGTTCAGGGGGTCCCTCAGCGGGCCCTTCCTCCAAGCCTGCCCAGTGACGGGTTGAGGGGTGTCACCCCCAACCTCGTCACTTCCCCCCGTGGAGAGACGGCTCCACCACTTCTTTTCCGCCTGGTCCGCCATCACCACGGACCGCTGGGTGCTAGAAGTAGTAGGCAGGGGTCTGCCTCTGGAATTCGAGCAGTTCCCTCCCTATCAGGCCATCGCCCCATGGGGGGCAATGGGTTTTGCAGCCTCTCTGTCAGCTCGTCTAGCCAACATTGCCTTGCTCCTCCAGAAGGAGGTGATCAAAGAGGTGGCGGACCCTCCTCCAGACCCAGGGTTTGTGTCCAGGTACTTCTTGGTCCCAAAACGGATGGGGGGCTGGTGCCCCATTCTCAACCTACATGACCTGAACAAGTTCCTAATGCCGCGCACCTTCAGGATGGTCACTCTGGCTCAGATCATTCCATCCTTGTAACTCTGTGTGTGGTTCTGTTCTCTGGACCTTCAGGATGCAATCTTTCACGTCCCAATCCGTCCGTCTCATCAGCGATTCCTCCGCTTCAGAGCAGAGGGATCTCTTTACGAGTTCCAGGCCATGCCCTTCGGCCTCTCTCCAGCTCCCAGGGTCTTCACCAAATGCATGGCAGTGGTGACAGCATTCCTGCGGCGCCGAGGGGTCTGGATGTACCCTTACCTGGATGACTGGCTGATTGCAGCCCCCTCCAGGTTGGAGGTGGAATGTTCCGGGGATCCGGCCCTCCAAGTCTGCTCTCAGATTGGCCTCCTCATCAACGAGGCCAAGTCGGGATTCGTGCCTTCAAAGGTGATTCAGTTCATCGGGGCAGAGCTCGACTCTTTTCGAGCCAGAGCCCGGCTCCCAGCGGACAGGGCCGAGGTCCTTTCCTCCTTTGCCCAATCATTTCTGTTTGGGCAATTGCGCCCTGCCCGGGACTTCCTGCACCTTCTGGGCCTCATGGCGGCCTGCACCAGCGTGGTCCATTGGGCATGCGGGCATATGTGTCCCCTGCAATGGGGCTGGCCCGCCAATGGTCACAGCGCTCCGGTCCTCTAGACCAGCCAGTGACGGTGACCGAGGAGATGTGGGACAGCCTACAGTGGTGGCTCGTTCCATCTCATCTGCAGGAGGGTATCCCGTTTGTCCGCCCAGAGCCGATGGTCACTCTAACGACCGACGCCTCTCTGATGAGTTGGGGTGCCCATCTGGGGGTGCTCAGGGCCCATGGCCTCTGGTCCCGTCATGAGTCTTGATGCCACATTAACCTGCTGGAGCTTCAAGCGGTGCATCTAGCCCTCACTGCCTTCGCTCCATTTGTACGGAGTCAAGTGGTTCAGGTCCAGACGGACAACACCACGACCATGTACTACCTCAACCATCAGGGCAGGACGTACTCCTGGCCTCTGTGCAAGGAGGCTGTCCGCACTTGGTCTCTCGTGATCAACCTGGAGGTGGATCTCCTAGCCACCCATGTAGCAGGAGCCTCCAGCAGTCTGGCCGATGCCCTCAGCCGGACAGGCACTGCATCTCACGAGTGGTCTCCCCTGCCGGAGGTAGTACAAGATCTGTTCTCTCATTGGGGCACCCCTCAGGTGGACCTGTTTGCCTCCAGGGAGAATGCGAAGCTGAGAGTGTTTCATGCCCGCCCCCCTCAGCAGGGCTCGCTGCAGGGGGATGCCTTCTTGAGGCCGTGGACCCCAGGCCTCTTCTACGCCTTCCCTCCATTTCCCTTGATCTACAAGGTGCTTCTCAAGGTGAAGAGGGACAAGACGCAGGTGATTCTGGTAGCCCCAGACTGGCCCTGCCAGTTCTGGTATCCAGATCTCCTCAGCCTCAGCTCCAGGCTCCCGAGGCGGCTTCCAGCCCGCTCGGACCTGATCTCAGTCGACAAGGGGAAGGTACTCCATCTGGACCTTCAGTCCCTGCACCTGATGGCCTGCTTCCTGAGTGGCTAGAGTTCCAGGCCTTGGGTCTTTCTGACGAGGTCCTCAACGTCGTTAAGGCATCCTGTAAGGAGTCGACCAGAAAATGCTATGCCTTTAAATGGAAGAGATTCTCCATTTGGTGTCAGGACAAGGGGTTGGACCCTTCTTCCTGTACATTGTCTAGCATTTTGGACTAGCTGTGAGATCCTTTCTCAGCTTCTAAGGCTTGATTCGACCCTTAAGAATGCACCTGGCAGCCATCTCTGCTTACCGGGCGCGGGCCGGCAAGCAGTCGGTGGCACAGGAGAAGGTGGTCCAGCGCTTTTTCAAAGGCCTTGATCACATATCCCATCTGGTACGAGAACCTCCACTTTCGTGGGATCTACTGCTAGTATTGGCTAAGCTCATGGGCAAGCCATTCGAACTGATGCACAGGTGCGATATCTCCCACCTGTCGTGGAAGACCGCCTTCTTGGTGGCTATTACGTCAGCCAGAAGGATGGGAGAGCTCCAGGTGCTTTCCATCGAGTCTTCCTATCTGGTCTTACACAGGGACAAGGATATCCTGCGCCCCACCCGAAATTCCTTCCGAAGGTGATGTCAGAGTTTCACCTTAACCAGCTGTTGACTCTGCCGGTGTTCTACCCCAATCACACTTCGGAGGCTGAATATAGGCTCCACACTCTGGACCCTAAATATAAAATATTTTTTTTGTAACGTAGGAAGTTCAAACAGAACAAAGTCCTTCCTCTAAGAGTATCTCTAATTCTAATTTTCAGTCTCTTTCTCTAACAAACATTGCTGCCTTTTTTATAAGAAGTCTTGCCTGGCAATTCATTTCTACATCCTGACCTCACTACGAAAGGAACCTGTGCCTTCTCCCACCATGCTCCACAATTTTGGAACTCTCTTCCTCTAGATATTCACCAGTCTCCCTCTCATGCTACATTCAAGAAGAAACTTCATCACTTCCTAGCCAAATCTGACCTATGCACTTGTTTTGACCCCCGACACACACCACCAGATCATCTACCTCTGCCCTTCCTTTATGACTCTATGCTGCTTGAGGCTCACCTCGTACTTTTAGACAGTTAACCTTATCGTAGCTCATAGGTGTCTGTATATTACTTGTGTCAGTATCTTTTTTATAACCACAATAATTTCTTCTTTTTATTATCATTATTCAATGTAATTCACATGCCTGTTTACTGATGTTTATTTTACTGATATTTGTCTATAACTGTTCATTGTGAAATGTTTCCTTCCCTGTAACCCATGCCTTATTGTTATTTCCACTGTACTGTCTGACTTTGTAATCTCCTGGGTTGTGTCTGAAAATAGTCATTTTTTGGCTAGCACACTTACCCGGTAACCAAAAACTGAACTAATTAATTTACATCCTGTTTTCACACAAAATATATCAGAGTTCTTGTCAGTTTCTTTCCTGCAGGTGAACAAAATAGAATATGGTGTCCTAAAACTAAAATCCTGTTGACAACTCAGCAAATGAGCTTGTGGAGTTCAAACTGCATCTCAAAGTTAATACCCTGAGTTACAAATAGCTTTTTGCAATCATTTCAACAATACAGATATATATTGGCAAAGAGATCCCAGTTTCACATAAAAATTAACATATAACCACAGACACGCAAGGGGGAAGAAACTAAAAGATAGAAACAGCTAGTGAAGGCAGAGAGATAGCAGGAGGCAGAGAATAGCCAGACTGTCAGAGTTATCAGTTCCTAGATCTCACAAGAAAATTTGATTGTGCAATCGGACAGACAAGAGAGTTCTGCGTAACAAATGGGACAGGGCCATATTCAACCGTGTCACAACCCCATCAGAAGAAAAACCATCGTACTGCTGAGATAACAAAGCTCAGCCAAAATGCAGACAAGCACAGCCAGAAGTTGGAGAGGAGAACCTGGCAACTGTTACCAAAATGACTACTTAGCAACTAGAGTGGGGGGGGGGGAGGACAAGAGCAGAAGTCAGACTTGTGCTGTTGTAAGGGACGTACCATACTATTTCTTCAAAAAGAAGTCCCCGAGCGTCTCAGCCCAGCCAACCCCACCACAGGCTCTCCAGACCAGCGGTTTCAGAAGGAGTTTAGCCAGATACCATAATGATCTCACCAATGCCTGGCTGAGGCGCTTGTGGTATATGTCCTTGTTACTTGTAGCACTTATGGGCAGATAAACACAAGAGAAATCTTCTCCCATCGCCGCACTGTAGGCCTAGTTGCTGAGCCCACTCCCTCCTGAAAATGGGTGAGTAAGTAAAATGGAGCAAGAGTGGCCCAGGCCAAAAGGGACCAGCACCCTCTCTGCCAAGTTAGTCAGGCCCCCCTCCACCAGACCATTCCTAAAATTCAGAAGAGCTCTAGTATGCAGTGACCCTGAGTAAAATTACGAGACATGTATAAAAGGCAGTTATACAATTTAAAACTGCAAAGTAAGTCCACTGGAGTACGCCACTTCAACGAGCTGAATGTTGAAATTGTTTTAAGAGATCTTCTTCAAGGATATCTCTTTTATCAGGACCCACCTATGGAACTGTAAGCCACCAGGCACTAGGATCCCACAGAAACATTTGCAAGCAGTCCACTAGGGGCCGCCTATGACGACATCAGACATTGGCTCTCCCATATAAACATGGGTGGCCCCTTCCCTCTTCAGTTCTTTTCCTGCCGTCGACCGTTACTTGTCGGACCGTGCACGGAAACTACGCTGTTACAGTCACTGCTTTCTTTTTTTCTCACCATAGTAAGCAGTCACTTTCATAAGTGATTTTCAGTGGTGTGTATGTCGTCTAAGGATCTGTTGAAACTGTTCTGTTATTGTGAATGCGGTGAAAACATATGCACCAAAGAGTCACTATAACATCTTGTTGCCTCGGCCTGGACCATAACGTGCAAGGGTGCCCAATTTGCAAAGAGTTCAACACAGCCACTCAGCGATGTCGAAAGAGCACTTTGGAGAAGCACCTTTTAAAACAGCAGATAGCCCGAATGGAGAAGGAGCTCCAGGGAAAAGAGTTTCACCGGCTCACTCCACAGGGTCCAAATCTTCAAAATCCCAGGAGAAATCATCTGGGACCCACAAACATAAACACAGGGAGCGGGAACAAGAGAAGGAGAAAACCTCCCTGATTTGCTGCATGTTACTCCTTCATACAGGTATGACTTCTACAGCTCTGTCGACCGCTTCAGCGGTGACAGCGCATACAGCCCAAACCGTCAACCTCTCTTCCAGGTCAGGGCAGGCCATATGCATCACCAGGCCTAGTACAACTGGTGCATCGCTGTCTCCGCATCGGTGGCCTTGCCTCCTCTTTTGACTTCTACTGGCGTCCTTGTCGATTACACGGGTGCCAACATCCAGGCTGTGCTGTCATCCTTTATGGACATGCTAAAGCACTTGTTACCTCCTCCTCTTGTACCAGGAGGTCCATCAATTGGGACTGTAATTCAAACCCCCATGCCAACACATCCTAGGGCTGTGTCTTAGCCCCCTCCTCAAGCGTAGATGGCCTCGCCATCCTGCTTCCTCTGACCCATTGACCAGACCAACAACAACTTCCAGTACAATCCTGATCTCATGATGCAGGATGATGAGGAGGAGGCTGAAGACTACGTAGAAAGTCCTTATGAAAGGACTAGTTCCACTCTGTCTGCTTGCAGTGAGGACTCAGTGGTTATACCCCAAGGTCCCCCCGAGGACCCATCCTTTATCACCATGATGCAGCAATTACAGGCTGCCATAGGTTTGATTTGGGAGAATAGGATACAACCAAGAAAAACAGTATTGATTTTTTGGAATTACCTGATGCTCCTCCTATAGTAATACCACCCCTCCTCCCTTCCCTGGAGGATGCCACCTTTGTTGCCTGGTGTAAGCCAAATATGATTCCTGCCATACCAAGAATGGCAGATAACATGTGTATGGCCCCCTCAGGGAAACCTTTTTTTGTTGGTGAACCTGAGGCAGACTTTGTGGTAATCAGTGCTGTCCATGATAGATCCAGGGCACCAAGACACCTTAGCTCACTTCCTCCTGATAAGGAATCCAGGAGGTTAGCTGTGTTGTGTAAGAGAACCTACGCCTCAGCCTGTTGGAGCCTCAGAATTAAAAACTGTCAGGCCCTATGGCCAAATACCAGTATGTACTCTGGAGAAAGGCTAAAGCAGCTGCTAAAGCCTTACCAGAAGGTGCGCCCAAACAGGAGCTTCTCAAAGCTAACAGCTGGGGCTGATGTAGAAAACACCTACTACGTACGGCCTATAACATATTTAATGCGTCAGCCAGAGCAGCTCCCTCAGAAATGTGCCTAAAGAGGTACTCCTGGCTCAGGGTGGCAGGCTTTGCAAATGATGTACAACAGTTCATTCTCAGTGTCCCCTTTAGAGGATACAAGTTGTTTGACTCAGATGTACAGGATATCCTCCAGACCTCAGGTATGGCCTTGAAGTCAGTTCTACTTTCAGTATTTCATAGTCCCAAAATGGTCAGGAGACCTGAGGCCTATTCTGGACCTCAGAGACCTGAACTTTTTTATAGACTGCAAAAAGTTCAGGATGGTCACCCTACAGGGCCTGCTTCCACTACTGCAAGTAGGGGATTGGATCTGTTCCCTTGACATGAGCCTACCTTCATATCAGAATTCGCAAACCTCACAGAAAGTATTTGAGTTTCTTGTCTCAAGGGGAACACTACCAGTTCAGAGTATTGCCCTTTGGCTTGTCGCCTGCACCATGGGTCTTTATCAAATGCTTGGCAGCAGCCCTTCGAAGGGAAGGCTTCTGTGTGTTTCCCTACCTGGACGACTGGCTACTGAAAGATCACTCCAGGGAACAGCTCCTACACACCATAGCTCAAACAAGGCAGATGTTCGATGCTCTGGGGGTTACTGTCAGTGTACCCAAGTCTGTCCTGACACCTTGCCACTGCCTACAGTATATAGGGGCAGTTTTGGACACAGTCCAAGGTTTGGTCTTCCTGCCTCTGGCGGAACGTCTTGATTACCCAGGCCCAAATGGTACACAACAGCCGGTATGTTACAGCCAGGACATTCCTTCAACTCCTGGGGCTGATGGCAGCAGCCATTGTCACGGTACTTCTGGCCAGACTACTTATGAGGATACCTCAGTGGACCCTAAGAGTCTAATAGGAACAGCTCACCAATGACCTATAACATGAAACATAGAAACAGACGGCAGATAAGGATCGCTTGGCCCACCCAGTCTGCCCATTTCCCTACCTAATGGATAAGCTGCAGATCCTAGTTAACCAGCAGCCTACTTCTTCCTACCCCCACCCCCTAGAATTGCCTTATGACTGTCCCATGCATGCTTGAATTCCACCACTGTTTTTGACTCCTCAACCTCCTCCGGAAGGCCGTTCCATCCACAATCCTCTCTGTGAAAATACTTCCTTAAATTACCTCTGAGCAGCCTCCTCTATCTTCAAATTGTGCCTCTTGTTCTTGCACACTTTTTTTGAAAGATGCTACCCTCTTGGACTTTGTTGATTCCCTTGAGGTACTTGAAAGTTTCTATCATGTCCCCCCTCCCTCCTTTCCTCGAGGCTATACATATTAAGCTCCTTAAGTCTCTCTTCATATGTCTTCCGGTGCAGACCTTGCACCATTTTAGTTGCCCTCCTCTGGACAACTTCCATCCTGTCTATGTCTTTGCGGAGATTGGGTCTCCAGAACTGCACGCAGTACTCCAGATGGGGTCTGACCAGCTGTCTGTACAGAGGGATAATAACTTTCTGTTTTCTACTAGTGATGCCTCTCCCTATGCATGGTTCTATTAACCTCTCCTGTACGTAAGGTTCTCAAATGGTGGATGGAACCCAGCAACCTGTTAAAAGGTGTTCCTTTCTTGATCTCTTCCCCTCACCACATTTTAACCACAGATGTCTCGATGATGGGCTGGGGGCCACATTTGGGTCTCATCAGACGCAGGGTACTTGGACCACAGTGGAGATCACCCTGCACATAAATGTTCTAGAAATGAGAGCTGATCTTCCTGGACATAAAGTCTCCACCACTCATTCACACTAATGGGATCTGCGCCGGAGGCAGTAGGACCCAGCGGGATCAAACTTTTTTGCTAGAGGGTCGGCGCAGAGATGGCGCCGTGAGGAGTGACATCGCAAGCCTCCGCTTGTCTTGATAATGACTGTCGGTGTCGACCCTCCAGCCGCCTCAGTTCCTTTTTTCGCCGTTGAGTGCACTTCAGTGACGATGTCGCTCTCCCACCGGGAGTCAAACTTCAAACTAGCAGCTTAGTTTTTCAGTTTTGTTGTTTTGTAGTAATATCTCGAATAAGTATCGCTTAGTTTATTTATTCTTATTTAAAGACGAAGTCTCAGCCTACACTGACGGAGTCGACCACGAGCGGGTCAGGTGACGGTAGGGAGACTTCGTATGAAAGAAGTTCAGTCAGCCGGGCTGGGTCTGGTCCGCCGCCTTCTCCGGAGGGGGTCGGACAATGGACAGTCCAATGCCCGAGGGGGTGGGTGGTCCCCTCGAAAGCATAAAAGTAAATGGTCACACTCTCGGCACCATTTGGCCTCGAGCTCTTCTTCGGCCCACAGGTTAAAAAAGAGAAGGCATCTCTCGAGGTCGCCCTCTGATATGTCTGCGCGTAGACGGTCAGTTATTGGGGCTAGTTGCCGGTCTTCTCCTTCAGAGTCACTGTTTCCGATAGCCGACGTCTTTGACATCGGAGCCCTACCCCGCCCTGTGGTAGGTCTTCAGATGAGCAGTTTCATCAGTGGACTGCTCTTATGGAGCAATGGGCTCGGAGGTTGGTCCAGCTGCCTGGCCCAGTCACTCAGGGGCCTTCGGGCTTTTTGGGAGATCAGGCAGGCGGTTGAGTCTCCCTAGTTGCACGGCGCCGTCTTCGGTGCTGTCGACTCTGCGCTTAGGTGTTTTTCCCCCCTCGCACGGCTGCAGCACAGGGGGCCACACCGATGCCTGTATCTCCTTGTATTCATCCTTCTTTCTCAAATCCTGTTTTTTGGAGTCTTGGGATGTTTTCGACTCCCTTGGTGTCGATGGCATGCTCAGCGCCGTCTTTGGCACTGATGCATCCATCGGCGCCGTCCTGGCCTCTCGGCACCATCTTCTGCGCCATGCAGCTCCTCGGCGCCGTGCCCTTCTATGGCGCCGAGGCCTGTTGGGACGTCATCCAGCCTTCAGGACTCCTCCTCCTCTTTTAATTCTTTTCCTTCCTCATTTCCTTCTGATTTTCACTCGTTTCCTGTTCATACAGTCCCTCCTGGACTGTCAGGAGATGACATTGAGCCTGACCCAGACCTTAGGCTGGGTGATGATGTGGAAGGAACAGGATGTATTCCTGCTGCAGAGCCTGTGGTCGAGGACCTGTCTTTTAAGTCTCTGCTGAAAAACTTGAATTCTACTCTTTCTCTTCAAACTGCAGATATCGATCCTGGGAAACTGTTAAGACTCCAATACCTCCATGTTCCGGAGATCCCTATGGATTTGACTCCTCTGGTACAGCCCTCCTTTGAGACGCTGTCTCAAATGGTATGGAATAATCCTGCTGTCATTCCTTCAGTGGTTAAGTCCACAGATAAGAAATATGCTGCTCCCAAGGATCGACCCATTTTGGCATCCCAAGCCTTTGCGGATCCTATTGTAGTCTTGGCAGAGAATGATAAGTTCGTCCTTCCCCAGACTACTACAGCTCGACCTATAAACAAAGAATCTCGTAAGACAGACACTTTAGGTAAGAGAGTCTTTGCTGCTTCCACCCTAGGTATGCATATTGCCAGCTACCAAGGCTATTTATCTCAATATGAGTATATTCTTTGGCATTCACTCAAACAAATGATTGAAGCTGTACCGGAGTCGGACACTAATTCAGAGCTTCTTCAAACCATGACCAGGGGTATCGGGTCCAACAACCAGCAGGTTAACGCAGCTATGGACGCCCTCGATACTGCCTCCCAAGCGGCGGCGGGCATTTGTACCCGCCGTCATTCCTGGCTGCGCACTTCAGGTTTCACGAATGACGCCCAGCAACAGGTCATGGCATTGCCTTTCGATGGTGTGTATCTCTTCGGCCCTCAAGTAGAACAGGCTCTAGAGGCCACACAAAAGACTAGGTCAGCCATTAAATTGGCTCGACCTCCTCCCGCTCCCTCTCGAGGGGGTGTTAACAGATGCCAGTTTCATAACCATCAGTCCTTTCAGGGCAAAGGCAGGGGAGGTTTTAATAAAAACCAAGTCCCTCAGCCTCGAAAGAAAATGCAACAGAAGGCTCAAGGACCTAAAGCGCACAGTGCCGCCTTCTGAGTTGTTGGCCCAAGTCCCACCTCAGCTGCCCGAGGGGGACTCTTCGTCAGCGGTGGGAGGTCATCTGACTCACTTCTACAATCAATGGAAGTCCTTAACCTCGGACAAATGGGTCCTCTGGATAATCTGCAAGGGGTATTCCCTCAATCTTTTAGAGGCCCCTCCGGATCGTCCCCCCAGACGACAGCCCAGGCTGTCAGTACTTCAGTCAGAACTTCTTGCCTCCGAGATACAAGGCCTTCTGAACAACAGGGCAGTGGAAGTAGTTCCACTGGATCAGCGCAACACAGGGTTCTACTTCCATTACTTTCTGGTTCCAAAGAAAACCGGGGGCATGCGCCCCATTTTGGATCTCAGAAAATTAAACAAATTTCTTCCCAAAGAGAAATTCAAAATGATATCGCTAGGAACCCTGTTACCTTTGCTTCATCAACACGACTGGTTAGCCTCCCTGGACATGCAGGATGCTTACCAACACACTCCTATTCACCCAAAGCATCACAAATACCTAAGGTTCGTGGCTTTGGGACAGCATTATCAGTTCACAGTCCTGCCCTCTGGGCTATCCTCAGCGCCGCAAGTTTTTTCCAAGTGTTGTGCAATTCTTGCAGCGCGTCTCAGAAAAATCAGAATACAAGTGTTCCCATATCTGGACGATTGGCTTCTTGCAAGTCCTTCCAGGCAGGGAACTCTAGACGCCGTAGCCACGGCTTCACACTTTCTCACATCCATGGTAGTCCTGCTAAACCTCAAAAAATCGCAGCTGCAGCCCTCCCAGAGGCTCCTTTTCATAGGAACTCTTCTGGACACCTCCTGTGTGAAAGCATTTCTTCCAGAGGACAGGAGGAGCGATATCCTTCAGATGGCCCGATACATCGGAGAGAGCAGCTCGGTTTCAGCTCTCTCGATGAAACGGATGCTAGGTCTCATGGCATCCTTGGTGTGCACTGTACTCCTAGCACGCCTTCACATGAGAACCTCTCAATGGATGCTCAGTACTCAGTGGTCCCCGACCACTCACCCTCAGTCCTTTCTCATCAAGGTGACGGAACCTTTGAAGAGATCACTCACCTGGTGGTCGCAAGAGGACAATCTTCTGGAAGGGTATCCCTTTGCTCCTCTGGATCATCAGATTTCCATTACCACAGACGAGTCCCTGATGGGGTGGGGAGCTCACTGTCAGACTCTCCACACTCAAGGTACGTGGACTCAGCTTGTGTCCCAGCTTCACATAAACATCTTAGAAATGAGAGCTGTCCTTTATGCAGTCCGGGCTTTGAAAGACGTTCTCTGTCACAAGAACATGCTCCTTCAAACAGACAACAAAGCAGTGATGTATTACGTCAACAAGCAGGGTGGTGCTCATTCTTACCCCTTATGCAGGGAAGCGATGAGGGTGTGGGAATGGTGCTTGGAGCACAAGGCTCTAATTCATGCGGTATACCTGCCGGTGGTGCAGAATGAACTGGCAGACCGTCTCAGCAGAACAGAGACAGATCCTCATGAATGGTCTCTCGACTCAGCCATAGCTCAGTCACTATTTGCAGAGTGGGGAACTCCAGACCTGGACCTTTTTGCATCCCCACTCAGCACAAAACTGCCTCTCTTCTGCTCCAGAAATCAAGGGCTTGGCATTTTCTGTCAGGATGCGTTCAGGCTGCGGTGGACAAAACTCTTTTTATACGCCTTTCTGCCTCTTCCTCTAATTCAGAGAGTACTTCTCTAGTTCGAGTCCCAGGGGGACAAAATGATCCTCATTGCTCCCTTCTGGCCTCGACAAATATGGTTTCCACTACTCAACAGTATGTCGTAAACTCCTCCGAAACCGCTTCCCCTTCAGATGAACCTTCTGACTCAGGGGCCTGTGGTCCATCCCAATCTGAGATCGCTTCACCTTCGCGCTTGGCTCCTGAAGAGATAGAGGTGAACAGGTTCAATGCCTCTCGCAGGGTTTCAGATATTCTTCTGGCTGCACACAAGCCAGCCACTAGAAAAACTTACACAGCCAAATGGAAGCGTTTTTTGCTCTGGTGTGCAAAATCCTCTTTGAATCCTTTTTCCTGCCCACCAGATAAAGTTCTAGAGTACCTTTTAGACCTCTCAAATTCAGGTCTGCAATACTCTACAGTTAAGGTTCACCTTTGTGCCATTTCAGCTTTTCATGAGCCAGTACTTTCCTTGTCACTGGCTCAGTTACCTGTGGTTAAGAGGTTTCTTAAGGGGATTCTGCTTACCAGACCTCCCATCAGATGTCCAGTCGCAGCCTGGGACATTAATCTTGTGCTAGACATGCTCACTCGAAAACCTTTCGAGCCTCTAGTTACCTGTGAGTTAAAATTTCTCACTTGGAAAACGGCCTTCCTAGTGGCCATTACCTCAGCCAGCAGGGTCTCTGAGATACATGCCTTAGTCACAGACCCTCCGTATACTGTGTTTCATAAAGACAGAGTAGTTCTTAGGACCCATCCTAAGTTTCTCCCTAAGGTTGTTTCAGAATTCCATCTAAACCAACTTTTGGTCCTTCCTACCTACTTTGCGAACTTCCAAAATGAAGGAGAGCGTTCTCTTCATTCCTTGGGCATCAATAGAGCTTTGCATTTCTATCTAAGTAGAACGAAAGATTTTCGCAAAGCTCAGCAACTGTTTGTTTTCTTCAGCGAGACCCAGCTGGGTCAGCCTGTCGCTATCAGATGTATTTCAGCATGGCTGGTGGCATGCCTTTGCCACTGTTATTCCATGGTGCAGGTTAAGCTGGAGGGCAGAGTGTACGCTCACTCTACTAGAGCGGTCACGGCATCCCTAGCGGAAATCCACAATGTGTCCATTGCAGATATTTGCAATGCGGCCACCTGGAGCTCAGTGCATACTTTTGTCAAACACTATGCCCTGGATGTCCATGCCAGACGACATCTTTCTTTTGACAGAACCATCCTTAATGGACTCCTGTCCTAAAACTGTGAGCTCATGGTCTCTCCTGCCGCCCTCTCGGGGGATTATTAGCTCGGTACTCTCCCATTAGTGTGAATGAGTGGTGGAGACTTTATGTCCAGGAAGATATGGAAATTACATACCTACTGTAATTCTTGATCTTCTTGGACGAGTCTCCACCACTCATTCACACACCCACCCACCATCCCTCGAGCTCACCTCTGTTGTTGGACTTCATTCCCTCAATCTTTAGGCTGTGAAGACTTCTTTGTTGACCCTTCTTATACGGGTCGTCCGGACTATCTTATGTCCGCTTTTTTGGTTAGGCTATCCTTCTAGGTTAGTTATACTGCAACTCCTCAGAAAAAAGGTACTGAGGCGGTTGGAGAGTTGACGCCGGGATAGTAATTACTGCACAAGTGGAGGCTCGCGGTGCCGCTCCTCACGGCGCCATCTCCGGCACCGACCCTCTAGCAAAAAAGTTTGCTCCCGCTGGGTCCCAGTGCCTCCGATTCAGATCCCATTAGTGTGACTGAGTGGTGGAGACTTGTCCAAGAAGATCAAGAATTACGGTAGGTACATAATTTCCATTTCTGTATGGCCTTCAAGCCTTCCAGACTCACCTGTCCTCGGGTCCTCTGCTAGGACAGACGGGCAATGTTAGTGTGATGCATTGCATCAACAAGGCATGGGGAACTGTGCAGAGAAGCAATGAGAGTCTGGTATTGGGCTGTAGAACATGGTCTAGAATTGTCAGCAGTACATGTTCCAGGTGCCCAAAACATCTTGGCGGACAGGCTAAACAGGTCACCGTCCAGAATGCACTAATGGGAACTGTTGATGTCAGTGGTGGAGGATCTGTTTGACAGATGAGGTTGTCCTACTGCCACTTTTCTGCTCGCTCGTTCCAGGGCCTGGAGTTTTCTGGCAAGATACATTGTTCTTCTCTTGGAAGGTTCAGAGGGTGCTACTGAAGGTCCAGATGGAGGGGGCAATTGTAATCCTCATTACTCCCCTATGGCTTCAACAGATCTGGTTCCCTCTACTGCAGTACCTGGAAGTGGAACCACAAGTACTGCTGCCTCTATGGCAGGCACTTCTGTCATAGGAATAGAGCACCTTGGTCCATCTGGACCTCAGATCACTTCACCTCCATGCATGCTTCCGAAAACATAGCCATTGCTAGATTTTGGGTTTCCCAAAAGGTGACTGATGTCTTGACAGCTGCCAGAAAGCCTTCCACCAGGGCCACGTATTCTGTTAAGTAGAAGCAATGTGCTTTGTGCGCCACTTCTCATCACTTAGATCTGTTTACCTGTCCAGTAAATCAGGTTCTAGAATATCTGTCCTTGTCAGATGCAGGCCTGCAGTATTCTTCTGTCAAAGTGCACTTGTCTGCCATTTCAGCTTTCCGTGTGCCTATTGAGGGTCCCCTCTCCCCGTCCCTCAAGATTGAAAATTCTTTCAACTCAGATCCTTCTTTAGTGGCAGAAATCTTCAACCGGTTCTTCACCACCTGCACCTTGCCTGAACATCCCCTGCCCCATAGCCACCCGGCTCCCTCCTCACCATCAAACAATGGCTACCACTTCTCCCAAGTCACCACCCAGGAAGTTCTCAAGGCCTTGCACTCGTTACACCCAAATAAATCTAGCCCAGACGGGGTACATCCAGAATTGTTTCACCTGTTGACAGCAGCCATTGCAGCACCCCTTGTGCACATCATGAACCTAACTGTCAACACCAGGAGGAATCACATAGACTGTTTTCCACAAGATGGGAACTGTACTGGTGTTGACAGTTAGGTTCATGATGTGCACAAGGGGTGCTGCAATGGCTGCTGTCAACAGGCGAAGCAATTCTGGATGTACCCCATCTGGGCTAGATTTATTTGGGTGTAACGAGCATAAGGCCTTGAGAGGGAGGTGACCTGCTGTCTCCTGAAAACTACCGTCCCATCTCCCTCCTCCCCTCACTTGCCAAAGTACAGGAGTCATTAATATACTCAAGACTTTTAGACTTCTTCACCTTTTCAGACACTCTCTCCCCCCCTACCAATCTGGATTTCGAAAACATCATTCCACAGTCTCTACCCTACTGCAAGTCACTTTATTTTTGTGTAGAAATGTTTTATGTTTTTGTGTTTTAAAATGTTGTTCGAAATTTGTACGGCACCCAGAGCCTCTGGGATTGGGCGTCTTTTAAATAAATTTGCCTTGCCTTGCCTTGCCTAATGCCTTCCACCAAGCCATGGACAAAGGCCATATGACTGCTGCCATTTACATAGACCTTGCCAAGGCCTTCGACTCTGTCTCACATGCAGTTCTCCTAAACAAACTTCATCCTACAGGTCTAGCATCCCCCTCCCATCTGCTGGTTTACCTCCTACCTAACTGGTAGACGGTAAGCTGATGAAGTCGGCAACTCCACCTCCCCAATCTTGGCAGATGTCACTTCCAGGGATCGGGACATTTGTCCTATACTATTGTCTGTTTTATAAATGATCCCTCCATATGCACCCGCTCCCTAATCCATATGTATGTGGATGACACCATCATCTTCACCTTGGGACCCTCCACAAAGGAAGTACAACCACTCCTCCAACATGATTTCGACAATGTCCTGACTTGGCTTAAAGCCAGTGATCTCAAGGTAAACCAGAAGAAGACAGTCTCAGTGATATTTGGTTCAGTTCAAAAGCTCTCAAGACTTCAGTTCCTACCAGTATTTCACTCACAGGACAACTCCCCCCTAGATTCAGTTCAGGCTTTCAGTTGCCTGGGAGTTTGGCTGGATCAGCACCTTAACTTCTCCACCCGTATTGACACCCTAATCTCCAAGCTCCAACCCAAACTGGGTTTCCTTTATCAAAACAAGGATTACCTCTCACTCTCTCTCTCTCTCTCTCTCTCTCTCTCTCCCTGTTCAGCACGAGCTTGTCTCAAAGATGACCCTACCATCCCTTGACTACGCTGACATTGTATATTGCACTGCCCCTGCCACCTCTCTCTCAAAACTAGACACCACACTAAATTTCTTCTGCAGATTTGCATCTAACTCTCTGCCTGGCACACACCGCTGCTCCTTGTACTTCTCTCCATCACCCCACTCTCTCACAGGAGGTACGTTCACTTTATGACCTTCATAGCCAAATTCTGGTTCTTCCTCCTCCCACCCTACCTCTACTCCTGTCTCAGCCCTGCATCCCCCCTTCATACTCTCTCCACTCCTGGGATCCCTGCTCCTTCTCTATCCCCCACCCCACGGCAGGCCAGAGTGCCTTCTCCTATCTTCTACCCCTTATATTGGATACTCTCTCCACTGAAGTTTGTAACTCCTCCACTTACCTGTCCCCTAAAAGTCTTCTACGCCTCCTCCCATCACATCCCTGCACCTGTCTCCCCTCCACCTAGGGGTGACCATACGCATACCTTGCTTTAACTCTCAGCCTGGAACAATGTTGTCTGTATAGCAATAAAAGCACCTATATACCTTGTTATGCTCTTTACCTGTACGTCACCACATGTATTATGGTCTGTACTGGCTACTAAAATTACCCTCATTTGTTTGACTTTGTTGCTTTTAATTTTCTGTATCAGTCTTGTTTGATTTTCTGTGCCAGCTCTATTCGTTGTTTCTGTATCATTATTGTATACTGCTTTGTACTCCCGGGTCACACCTGGAAATGAGCCTCAGCTCAGTGTGCTTTTCCCGGTCACAAAAAGTTTAAATAAAATAAAAAAATAAAGTACAGTTGCACAGCTGGAGGTGGCCCGTATGTTTCTGAGAGGTATTCTGCACTTGAAGCCTCCTATCCATAATCCAGTCCCAGCTTGGGACATGAACTTTGTGCTAGAAAAGCTTACTTTGGCTCCTTTTTTAGCCAGCTGCGACTTGTGGCTTATGCTTTCTTTCTTGGAAAGCATTGTTTTTGGTTGCCACTACTTTTGCTTGAAGGATTTCAGAGCTGTATGGTCTAATGTGTGAGCCTCCTTATTTGATTTTCCACAAAGAGAAGGTGTTTTTGATTACTAATCCTAAATTTCTACCAAAGGTGGTGTCTGAGTTTACTTTAAATCAAACCATACACGTGCCAGTTTTTTTTCCCTGAGCATGCCAATCCAGGGGAAGCATTGCTCCACACTCTAGATGTACATAGAATACTTGGGTACTATATACACCGCACGAAGGACTGCAGGAAGTCCTCATAGCGTTTTGTTTCATTCACCCCCTGGAAAGCGGGCACTTTCCGTTTCTAAAGAATGCCTGTGCAAATGGTTAGCAAACTGTTTTACTTTTTGTTATAGGAAGTATGGTAAGGAACTTCCTGGGGTCGTTCGTGGTCATTCCTCTAGAGGTATGGCCACATCTTTTGTATGTTTCAAGAATATGTCTGCTGCAGAAATCTGTACAGCTGCCACCTGGAGTACTGTCCATACTTTCACTAAACACTACATTTTGAACACTGCCTCTCGAAAAAGGGCTGGCTTTTATTTATTCAAAAGTTTAACCAGGAAAGACATAATGAGTTGATAACAGCTCGTTTCCAGATGCGTCCTCAGGGAATAGGGGAGAGGGAGATAGCTAAACACTAAAACTACTAAAAACTAAACTACTAAACTAAATTATTAAAGCAACCTGCTAAAAAAATATGTAGTCAAATACAATCGCAATAAACTGTAATCCACCCACTAGGAGTGAGAGACAATCTAAATGGGCTACTCGCCTTCTTTTGTCTTACCTGACCAAGTAACAATAATATAGTGTAATACCATGAGAAACAACCATTAATATTAGTGGCAAAATAGTAAATGAATACAAGTAAAAACAAACTTATACGTAAAGAAGGGAAAAATTGAGGAAAGGTATAGACAGGATAAAGACTAATGAGGGGGAGAATGAAGAGAAAAGGGTCATAGACAGTTACAGGTAGGCTAACACAAGTCATAAAGCAAAGACTTTAGGGAGGAAGGAGAAGAGGCAGATCTAATCGAAAGGGGAAGGGAGGGCCAAAGTTTAGGAAATCAGTAAGAAAAAGCAGATTGACCAACAGTAGATTTTCTAGAAGGAATAGAGAGAGAATGTGAAATATTGCTATGAAGAGAGTAGGAGGAAGAAGGAGGAGAGGGTAGGAGGAATTTGAGATAAGAAGGGAGGTTTTTGCTTAGTGTGCTTCAGAATCTGCTTTCTTAGGCCTGTAGGCTCCAGCCACCCAGGCTGTTTATGGTCAGTACTGCTTGGTACTCATTCCATAGGTGTAGCCTGATAAAAGATATATCCTCAAAGGAGATAGAACAGTTACATACTCAATGTAACAATAGATCTTCTAGAGGATCTCTTTTATCAGGCTATGCCATCCCACCCTCCTTCCCCCTATCGTATCCTGCGACTCTGATGAGTGTTGTCTCGTCCGTGAGGGTATAGCTGCCATTCCGTAATAATAATAATAAACTTTATTTGTAAAGCGCCTTTCGGGCACCAAGGCGCTGAACAATAAATAAACATATAAAAACAATAAGATACATAGTAATGTAACCAAACAGCAGAATAAATAGCAAGATAAAATAATCAGTCTGAGTAGGCTTTCGGCCATAGATGTGTCTTCGGTGCCTTCTTAAAGCCCTCCACGGTCATGTACTCACGTATCTTACAGGGTAAAGAATTCCACAGGGCTGGGGTCGCATACATAAATACACGGGCCCCGGATCACTTAAGACTCACCCCGGTCTCGCCTTGCCAGAGCCCTAAGTTCTCTCCTGGTTCCCTACAGGGAGGTCCTCCGAGCATGATCTCCAGTGGGAGGCTGAGGAGAGAAGGGGCTGCCAGTGTTTATAAGGGAGAGCCAACATCTGACGTCGTCCTGGGCAGCCCCTGGTGGACTGTTTGCAAAGGTTTCCATGTGGTCCTAGTGCCTGGTGGCACTATGCGGATGATGCCGTACTGTTCATCTCCGACTCTGACCCACTTAAACTCCATGAAACACTCCATAGGTGTGGCCTGATGAAAGAGATTCTCTCAAAGATCTGCTGTCACGGTGAGTACGTAACTGTTCTTTCTGTTTTATAAAGAGCACTTGAAGTCAGTTAAGAGCACTTGGTAATGTCCACTGCAGTATTCTCCTTCAGTGGGTGGAATGTTGGAATTTCTTTGAGTTCCTGTATAGTCTGTAACATATCCTTAGAGTACTAAGCCCACTGCACAACATCCTCCTTTTGTGGTTCAGAATCCTCTGGACCATCTGGTCATTGTCGTCGTCTGTCTCCCCATCCTCTGTTAGGATTTCTCAGTGGTTGCGGTATCTCCAGTCCTCTCCATGCTAAATCGTGCGTAGATTCCTCCACTCTGTGGTGAAGTATGTCTCCTTCAGTGAAAGAAACCCATAGCCATGTAGGATAGGGTGTCTGGAATTTCTGTCCAGCTTTTTTAAGAGTCTGGAGGCAGGGAGCATAAGCCCTTCTGTTTTGTTGAATAACAGGGGCAAAGTGTGTGTCTTTTCAAGTAAATCGAGGCTCAAAAATCCAGCACTCACCACCTTAGAATGAGAAGACACAACTCTCGGAACTTACATTAAAAAGCCAACTTTATTAAAGTGCAGAAAATACTGAAACACGCCTTGACACGTTTTGGAATAAGAGCCTTTTTCAAAATGCACGTTAGAGTTACTGAATCACAAACCTTCATTTATTTATTTATTTTGAATTTTGATAACCAGGAAGGCCAACTGAGATGGACATATCCCTTTTTCAGGGGCGACCCAGGGAAATACAATTCCAGTAGTATAAAACAACAGATGAGCTGTTACACAGAATAATATATAGAGTGACGTTTGCTAACAATTGGAGCAAAAAACAGATTAGTTTCAGAGAGTATTCAGCGGGACAAGTATTAGCCATTAATTGGTTCTAAGTGCCATGGTCAGAAATTATTTACTGACAATATGATGAGTTTATCTCAATCTGTCCATAAGTGTAAACCTTAAATACATATAGTATGACGTCGTAATACAATTCAACTGGAACATTTGTGATCCACATAGTTAATTGGAGAAATACTTTGCATGCAAATTACTATATTAAAAAAACTCTCACCATCTTTAATACAGTACACTTCCCTTCCACCAATAACTAGACATTATTTTTTTTTAAAACACAGAAATACATAAATTCATCCCTTATCTATTTCTGTCACTACCTTTTTAATGTTTTTAGCAAGCACTGACCAAAGGATTTATTAGGATCCATTTTCATATGTCAATGTTCATTTAATTGCAAAACCCTGTTGCAAAATAAGTTAAAATGCCAGCCTTCTAGAACCCATCTCACTTCATAAGAGGTTCACATCCCCAGTGCATGTCCCTATTTTGCTGCAGTCTTTCCAAGTAACTTGCTTCAAGTGCCAAGCTTTAAAGAGGATATGCTCCTTAGTTTGAAAATGCAGAAACTTCATAATAATGAATCTTGGTCTTTCCTGTGGGCCCAGTTTAGGGCCCAAGGCTTTGTGTAGTCCTAACACTGCAGGAAAGTCCTCCAGTAGAAATAGTACAGTTCTAATCAAATTTTCAGTGAAGGCTATAATGTCTGTTCCCTCCTCCCTCTCTGACATATCATAAATTCTCAAGTTTTTCCTCCTCAAACAGCCCCCCAATTCGACACCTTTGTTTTTGATTTGCTGACGGTGAGACATATGAGGGAGTAACTTCCCCCAATCCTAGATTCAAATGAATAACTAAAATAATGGTGTCAAGTCCAAACTCCAAGCTCCATCATAGCCTCTGCTAAATCTCCTTATTTCCACCTCAGACCAAAGTGAATGGAAGGCAGACGGAGTCTCCCAATGAAAGGGCACTAACATCTGGAGCAGCCTTTCATTAGTTACTTTCTCACTATGCTCAAATCCCACATGCCGTGGAGATAAGGCTGCACTGGAGCTCAAGCTTGATGCAGTTGGAATATCAGGAGAGGTCGTGGGCTGTTGAACCTCACCCCTCCCCCCGATGGCTTATCTTTCTTTTTCTCCGATCCTCCCATCATTGGATGCCTTTTCCAGCCCTGGTAAGCTGTTTAGCACTAAGTTTTAAAGAAAATTGATCCTGTAGATCCGAATTTATGGGAGCGTAGGTGCAGAACTGTAGTGGTAGCCCTCAATAGCTCTTGGTGACACCACCGGAAGTCCCCTATTTCTTGTTCTGTGTGCGTTATAATTCACATTGGAGCCCCTGTTGGTCTTTGAGCCAACCTTTTTGCTTTTATGCCTAAAGGTGTATAGCATTTTATTGTACAAGATACGGTAGTTAAGGAAAGGAGCATGCAACTGAATAACATCCATGAAAAACTGGGGCGTACACATTACAAAATAGATGCGACTGGTTCACTACCACTTCTCTAATTATTACCTACCTCCATGCATCATCTGGGAACTTTTTTATAAATTGTAACTGCCATTTGTTTGTGGAATAAATTATAGCCACTCCCCCTTTTTTTTTTTTTTTAAATGAAGAAGCTGTATACTACAATGCCTGCCAGATCTTTTTGCTACAATGTTGCTGATTCCCCTGTGTCGCTGGTTTCTTGTAGGAATGCCATATCACAATGTTGTGGTCTATGGTGTGCTATTTGTTTGCATTTTTCTGGTGTGCTTAAGCATTGAGGTGTCGAAGTGGGTGATTTCATGTAAAACAGTGAGTGGTTTTAAAAGGGCATGGGACAGGGCACGGGGGGGGTAGTGGTGAGAACTTCCTGAAAGAGAGGGGGCAACTGCAGTCTAGGGGTTCTAGCTGTGCACTTCAGCAGACTTGATAGACCATGGGGCCTGTTTCTGCTGGCAGATTCGTATGTTTGTATATTCCAAGATGTTAGTTTAAGAGGTTCCATCCCTGTTCTGTAGTTTGTTATTCTAGTGAAGATTTTGTATTGCCAACCATGTACCTACAGTATATTGACTAGATTCTTGCCTTCAGTAAGCGTGTTCAGGTTTGCTTCAGTACTCATCTTCTAGAACACAGTTCAGTGTTAACTTTAACAGAGGTATAGGAACACCTTGAAAAAGACGAAGCATCTAGTAGGTCAGATCATCAATAAAGTAACAATAGAACAGTATTCTGTATAACATCTGACATTTCTTGAAACTTAATGGTGGAAACTAGGGGAGCACGTCGTATAGGCAGGACACTGGTCCTCCAGCATTTCAGCCAAAGCCCTAGTTCCACAAGCAATCACAGCCACTAGAAGTGAGCCACATCTACACCTCACTAAACAGCAGTGTATATCAATCTGCATGAACTAACCTCCACTGAACTAAATATTACCAAAAAGATAAGTGGTGGGGGGGTAACATAGTCCGAGTCAGTCAGCACCAGCTCATGGTCCACTATGGTGACTCTGATTGGCCACACGCATCATAAGTTACAAGAATGTTTCCCCTCTGTTGGAGGGGGTATGGGCTGCAGAGGGCCCTGATGAGTCACCAACTGGAGCCAACAAAGAAACATAGAGTTTGTTGGCTGATAAGGACCGCTTGCCCCCGTCTGCCCATGTTTCCCTACCTATAGTATCACTGCAGATACTGGTTGATCTCTGGTCCATTATCCCGCCACCTCTTCCTTTCCTCTAACATTCCCTTGTGCTATACCAAGCCTTCTTGAACCCCTCCACCTCCGCTGGAACTCTTTTCCAGGAATCCGTCACTCTTTCTGTGAAGAAGTACTTCCTTGCATCTCTCCTGAATTTACCCTCCTCCAGTTTCATATAATGCCCCTTGTTCTTGAACGCCTTTTTTTCTGAAAAATACTTCCCTCCTGTTCTTTATTCACCCTCTTTAGGTATTTAAAGACCTTCTGGGGTATCTCAGTCATCAGGTCACACCATAGGAACTTCACCGTCGGTGAAGGGGAATCCACATGGAAGATTTCAGCAGTACAACTGGGGCTGCCCACTCCAACGTCATGTGATGACGTCACCTACTCTATAAAGGCGTGAGCTGCCTCACTCCCTCCTCAGTTCTTTCCTACCATTGACTCAGTCTACATGGGTCTCCGTGGAAGCGCCAACACAGTTCAATGCTTTTTTGCCTACAGATTGTTTTCTTTTATACCTACTTTGGGATCTCTTTTCCTTAGAGATTTCTTTATTTTGTTTATGTCAAGAACGACTCCTTCTACATCTCTTTTTCATCACTGCTACTGCAGAAAGAAGATTGGCTCCACAAATGAGCATTCTTTATGTGTCATCTGTCTTGGACCTGACCACAAAGTTTCTGACTGTGAGCTCTGCCAGACGTTTAATCAAACAACCCTCAGGCGATGCAGGAAGGCTCTTGAAAATTTCCTAATGGAACTTCAGGTAGCCAGTTCCAGGCAGGGGTCCGCCAGAGTTCCAGTCTCTCAATCGCCGGCAGGGTGGGCACAGGGGCAGAAGTACAGCCATTGCAGTTGTCAGCTCTAAAAAGAACAGAGGCTGCAGAACAATAAGCATGGTATTTTTATTTATTTTTTGTTAATGAAATTTTTTTTAAATTACACTGAGTAATGGGCCACGTCCTCCACTGAGGCACTCACAGCTTTTCTCCCACCTGGACGGTTATTCATCTACTATCACCTCTGGGGGGATCACTCCATCGCTTTATTGTCAAAGAAAAACACTTGCTAGCACTGACTCTGCTTACTGCAGTTATCTTTGCTTGTCCCATAATTGTCTGCTGACTGATGGTGCTGCCAGTCATCCGGTGCTGTTCCCGTTCACAGTACAACAGATGACAGTGACAGTCAGTTGGGGGTTGGGGGGGGGTACAGTGTCGCTCCAACAGCATATACAGCTTTTTGTTGTAATAGAAAAAAATAAATGCCCGCACTTTATTTTCAGGTGTTCCTCAACCTTCTTATCGCAGTACTACTTCTGATTCTGCTTCATGAACCTACAGTATGTCTGTTCTCAAAAAAATATTTTATTTTACCCCAAAAAAAAAAAATTCTCTCATTCTTGCTGGTTCAAATCCACAGTCAATATTCTCACTCTCCATCCTTGTCCCTGTAACACACACACACATTTAAAAAGTACAAAAAACTACAACTTAGAAAGCCTACTTAGGACAAAAATGCTAACGTCAAACAAAATCATACAGGCAGAGGGACTATTTAATGTCAAAATTAATCAAACATTAAGCTTTTTAGTATTTAACTTTTTTTAATTTCAGTAGTAACATTAATTTAAAATACAGAGTCCCATTTTATAAGCGCAATAAGATACTCTGGGGCTTTGTATTAAACATTTCTAATGCATGGTCAGGTGGATAAAGGCACTTGTCCTGCGGCCTCGTGCCTTACTACGCCCCTGGCTGTGCATTAGAAATGTCTAATGCACACCCCCTTGTGTCTTATTGCTTACTTATGCACATCTACTATTACGACCACCTGTTGGCTGTATTCTGGCACTGTACCTGCATTGTATTTAGTCCACCTCTGTATGTTAGCCTGTCTGGCAATAAGTACATGTATTATTATTAGCTCCACCTCTGTCTGTTAGCCTGATTTGCACTGTATTTTTGATTGCTCTGTATTTACCATTGTCTGTGCCAGTCTCGGGCCACACCTGAAAAAAGGTCTTAGGACCAGTGCACTAACCCAGTTAACAAATGAATAAATAAATAAATAAATGCATTGTCTGTGAAGGTCTGTGATGCATCATAGTTCAGAATCTGATGCTAATTACTATAAGAAACCTTGCAGCCACCACCATAATATGCTAAAATGCATGTGTTTTTAATTAAGTAACAATGGTTCCCGTGTGGTAAATGTATAAAGCAATTAGAGTCTTTGTCTTATGTAAACACCAGACTACGCTACACACTTAAGGCGTTCTAATGATATTATACTTTAATGTTTTTTGTTTATCTGTTGATCTGTGACTGCATTATTCACAGTGACATGAAGAAAAATACAACCTTTTTTTTGTTTGTTTGCTTGGGTTACACTTAAAGCACCTCAGAGAGGTAAGAGATCCAAGTACAGCACCTTAGCCTTCATCATTTCAGACTGCGGACAAGTCTTTTTGCATATATTAACTCTTATTTGTCCTGCATGTTTGCTTTATTCCTACTTGAGCTCTTGTTTTGTGGGATACCACTTAAGAACAGCAGAACTCCTTTTCATACTGTACAGTCCTAAAGTAAAGAAAGGTTAAGCATTCAACGAGCTACGCTACTGACTGGTCTTTGCTTTCATCATGTAGCCATTTTTACAGTTGCTGACAGCCTTCTATTAATATTTCTTTTGATGCTAAATAAATTTAACATCTAATACATTTGCATGGTTATGCTTGCTCCAGATTCAAAGAATTAGCACACTTAAGGAAGAAAATAAAAAGATGTGTTTACACTGTCTCAAGAGGGAAAAAACTAATTCACTCAGAACAACTTTGATTCTAACCAGCCTTTTCCTTTGGGAATAAGGGTTATTAGTCATGCCAGACTGCTGTCAAGACCTGACTTTAACTAAATAAGATGTTTTCTTTTATGTGACACTTACCATAGTGGTGCCAACAATGACATCATTATTTATAATTCATTTGAGCACAGACTTTCCTCAACATCTTGCAGCACTTAATCAGATATTTAAGAAAGAATAGTCAGATATTTAAGAAAGGTATTTTTTTCACAGCTTTTTCTAGTGTAAACCTGTGACTCTTACATAATGCAAGTTCCTAAGGACGCGTTACATATTCACACTGTATGTAACAGTTTATACAACCTGCAGGCAGAATGTTTTTTTTGAAATACTGCATTTGGAAATAATCTTGTTATCATGATACTCCTGAATCAAAGTGAAACATCCACCTGTAATCGAGCCCCACCTCAGCGGAAGGCAGGACCCGATTAGCATTTTCACGAAAAGTTTGCATTTTTTGACTTGCTCTGAGTGTAGCAATTAAGATTTTACCTGATTGATCTTGCCATCCCTCCTGCCAGCATTTTGAAAGGAAGTGCCCCTAGCAGTGTATCCACAACTTCCAGCAGCTGTCCCGGGAATGACGTATGAGCAGCACAGGAGCATCCATAGTGATGCTGTCTAGTCAGAGCTAGTAACAGCTACAGTTTGCAATGTACATATCTCAGTGCTGTACCTGGTCTTTGTATAACACCGAGACGTGTACATTGTATACCAGAGCTATTAACAGAACCGACGATACAGGACCCCTATGCACATTCCGTCAGCTGCTCCCTGGCTCATGTGTCACTTTCAGGACAGCTGCAGGAGGTTGTGGGTGCGCTGCTGGGGGCGCTTCCTTTCAGAATGCCTGTGGGAGGGATAACAGGATCACCCAGATAAAATGTTAATTACTACACTCACAGTATGTCAGAAAATGTTAACGTTTTGCGAAAATTCTAATTGGGCTCTGCCTTCCACTGAGGTGGGGCCCGATTACATGCAGACATTTCTCCTTAACACATTTTACCAGTGCCACTACCAGCTGGCTGTGAATTAACTACTGGTCTTTTCTCTTTATTTATACAGCTTTGTACTCCCGAGCTGCCACCTTTCATCTACTGCAGGTCATTGACCGACAACCTCTCAGCCCCATTAACCACTCACCCCACCATCTGAACTGACAGGGGTCAGTGCAGAGCAAAACCAAAGACAGCTGTTGCTCATCTTACTGGTGGGTTAGGGGACATTGATTTTTTGGTGTTTTCCTCCCCATTCCCGAGATCCACCTACTAGGCACTGAGCCATACCCTGACAAGACTCACTAGCTTGCAGACGTCCCATGGAGGCTAACTCCTTGGCCCACCACAGGGGTCGTGGCAGTGCCCAGCACCTTCCCTCCCCAACTGGGAATGCTGCCATGCAGCAGCGCTACCACAGCCGCCGTGGAATGGGAGCACAACATGCCACTTCCAGGGCCATCAGATGGCCCCGGGCTGTTCCCTTTTTTCTCCCACTCTAGGTCCCTGCTCACACAGTACATCTCCGAACATAGGAATTCCATTTTGCTTTCAGGCGCTCCACAACATACTCTTATAGTAGAGGCATTCTCAGTTTCAGTTGTTAGTGCTGTCAGAGATGGAACCACAGAGTCTGCCAATAAATAAATTACAAGATATACAAACACCAAACGGGGAAATACATAATACACTAAGGAAATCAAATTTTATGTGAAAGAAAAATGCAAGATAGAAAAAATGCTGAACTATACTAAAGTCTAAATCTTCAACTTACAGGTTGTTTCTTGAGCATAGATTCTTTTTTTTTACTCGCAGAACTACCGTAACTGGATTTCACACAGAAATTTGGGTGAAGCCTCTCTCTCTTGACTGCAGATATGGATGGCACAGCACTCTACCTTGGTACAACTTAACCCATTGAGAGGGAAAGGGAACATTGTTTAACCAGGAGTAGCACACTAAGTTGAAGCTTGTTTCCAGATGCGACCTGGGAACACAAGGAAGTTAAGTGACTTGCTCAGGATCACACAGTATGCACCTAGGTGGCTGTGGGATTTAAACCCAGGTCTCCAGATCTACAACTCAGAGCCTTATCCCACTGCATTATACTGCCTCCAAGAGGGAATCCTATTCTTGCCTCGGCTATAGAAACTATGAGCTCCTATTATGCTACAGGGCAGGAACATGTCGTCATCATCACAGTCGGAAACTAGCTTGCTTATGTGTAACCTTGGACCAACCCTCCCCCCCTTCACACTATCTAGTCTCAGCTGGTTCAGGAGTGGCCTTCCTCCTAAAGAACAACAGACCAGGTCATTGTGTTGTCTGTATATCCATGGCACTCCCACTTCCTCACCGTAGGGTTATGTACACCTGATAGGCTGCTGATGCATATGTGACCTAGGGTCAAATTACGAACCCTCCTCCTAGCCCCTTCTGTAGCCCTCTCTTATTCAGTTTAACTTGTGCCTCTGATCAGGCTGCAGCACTATCCCAATCTCCAGTGCAACAACGAACAGGCCTACAGTACCAAGGTAATTACTCAGAAATCAACTATTGGCACAGACAGTATAAAGTAATATTTACAAGGCAAAATTAATGTTCATGAATGTAAAAAAAAAAAAAAAAAGGTTAGTATAGCAGAGATAGAGATCCGATGTTCGCACTAGAATGTTATATTACCAGCTTTGCGTCAGTAGCGTCGCGTTTGCTTTAAAAGAACAGATGTTTATCAGAAATTGCTACTTCAGCCTAGAAAGCATGAGCCAGTCGCATTTAAAAGGACCACCAGTCAGACCCCTCCCTTGTGAGCGAGGATATCCATTTTTTACCTCTATGCAGGCCCTGCTTCAGCGTCTGCATATGAGGGAGGCACAGCACACAAATTATAAAAGATAAAATCTCCTCTAAAGAAAAGATAGACTGGGAGACTCCAGCCCATCGCCTCCCTTACGTAGCGAGGTGATGGTGCCTAGCACCTCTTCACACAAATGGCATATGTGAGCTAATTGAACTGAAGCTCTTCTACTTCCCTCCCCCCCCCCGGTCCGTTTGCATGGCGCTGGCTCTCGCTATTAATTTGGAATGGTTTGGCTTAAAAATCTGATCTGCTGTCAGCAAAAACGGTCCCTGACCGCGGGGACCACAAGGCAGACTAAGGGGAGACGAACAATCATGGAGTAGGGTCTGGATTCTTCCCCACGCTCTGTCTCGGCCATTTCTTCTCCCTATTGCTGCCACACATGCTCTGTACTAATCCCGCGCATGTACTGTGCGAATGATCATGCCGCGCATGCGTGATGCCCATCAGTGCCATACTGCTGAGGGGCAGATGCTTACCACGCATGCGCTGAGGTCCTTCAGCACCATACTACTGAGGAGCAAGATGGATAAATGCTACAGATGCACATGCGCAGTAGCTAACCATGGCCACGCAGCACGAGTGCTATAAAGTTTAAGAAAGCAGAGGGCACCAGCTGTTCCCCGAACCTCTAACATGAACAAGAGCCTACATAAATAGAAACAAGCCCTTTTCGTAATACAAGCAGCAATACAAAACGAATAAAACGGCACATTAAAGGCAAGCAGCTAAACAAAAGCTGCAAGACCTAGATGAGGGACAGGATTGTTCTATCAGTTCTGGGGGCAAGCAGTGCAGGTCCCACATGGCTAGAATAGAGAGCAGCTATTGCTAGATATATATATATATATATATACACACACACACACATATATTTTTGAAAAAAAAATTTTAAAGGGCAATTTCACACTAACATTCCCTTCAATTGCTGTCTTGCAGATGTTAGCAGTAAGGGAATGTCTATCATACAAAGTGCCTCTGCTACCCCAACAGAAGGGCCCATTGTGCCCCGCTTGCGAACTGGACAACCATGACAATACCGATGCCCATCAATCCAGCAAGATGACCACTAGTAACCCCTGGCACTTTGACCTAGCGACGGTGGCACTCCAAAGGGCGACAGCAGTCATGATGGAGAGCCAACAAAACTTCATGCTCCAAGTACTAGAGCGGATGTCCAATTTCACTAATCCAAAGCCACTCCCAGGGACAACATCTACAGCAGCTCCCTCAATTCCTACGGGGAGACCCAAAACCAATCAAACAAGGAGCTTATCCCCCACAAGAGAGACAGGGAAAGCAATGACAACTCCATGAAGGGGCTCAACGAGGATGAGGTTGAGGATTCTCATTCTCATCACGACAGTGAACAGGACTCGGAGCATGACTCAGATACAGAGGGGCCTGCAGTACCTCCAATCCCTGAAGCCCCGTCAATTGCTTATAGGCTATTCGCATCAGAGAATATCACAGACTTGGTGCTCTCAATATGCAACACATTAGGGTTCAAACAACTGCCACCATAACCGGACAGCGAACTGGACCCAATGCTCCAGCCACCACCCAAGATCGAGCACTTCTTCCCAGTATGTCCCACAATGCAGGACATTATCGCGAAGGAGTGGGAGGCATCGGACCCGGCAAGATTGCTGGAAAAGAGGTCTCTGGACAGGCTATACCCCTTGCAGGAGGAAAGCCTGAGGACATGGTGCACGGCACCAAAGATTGACCCAAAGATAGCAGAACTCAACAAGAAGATGGTCTTTCTAGCAGGGGGTACAGCTGCCCTGAAGGATCCAGTAGACAAAAGAGTAGAGAATCTACTAAAGAAAATGCACGAAATGACCGGTCAATTGGTCAGAACAGTCACAACCGCAATATACGCGTCAAGAGCTCAGATTAGGTAGCTGGATGAAATCGCCAAGGTCCTCACACCCAAGTCGCAGAAAGCTCTACTGCTAGAAAAGGCTCTACAAGCAGCCAGATACATAGGGGACATGTCCTTGGACGCACTTAAGATAAGCACCAGGACAGTAGCTGTGGCAAATAAAGCAAGACGGAACTTGTGGCTGAAACTGTAGAACGCAGACAGTGAATCAAAGGCTAGACTACTTGAGCTGCCCGTTAAAGGTGATAGAGTTTTCGGTGACGGTCTCCAAGAATTCCTGAGACGCAGAAACCAAGAGGCAGACACAGAGGATGGTAAGGACACAGGGTACCTACTATCTCACAGAGGGAGAACCCAGTCCTTTTGGCCCCACTCAGAAGGCATCACACCTCCTTTCATGACCGAAAGAGCACGGCCCAAAACTGATACAATTACCAAAACAAAAGGCACACCTCTTACAGAGGTAGAGGGACCACCTTTAGGGGGAGATTCACTAATCAGAGAGGAAGATCTACCAGGAGATCCAGTCAATGACTACCCCAGGATGCCACAACCGCAAGACACCCTAACCCAGCCACCCCCAGCACATACCCCACCAATAGGGGGAGGCTTCAGCAGTTCAGTCAAATATGGGGAACAACAACTTCAGACAAATGGGTAAATGAGGTGGTGACCCAAGGGTATACTATAGAATTCTGGTGCACACCACAAGAAAACAGAGTGGTAGTATCACCATTATCAAAGAAAAAATGCCCAATAAGTCAAATTCAGAACATTTTGGAAACGTTGCTGGCAACAAATGCCATACAAAGAGTACCACAGGACGAGATCGGCAAGGGAATATACTCTATCTTTTTCCTAGTTCCAAAGAAAACAGGGGACTTCCGACCAGTCCTAGACCTCAAATATGTGAACAAATTCATAACCACAAAAAGGTTCAAAATGGAGACCATAAGATCGACAATCAGGTCAATCAGCATGGGAGACTTCTTGACCTCCATAGACCTCAAGGAGACTTACCTCCATGTACCCATGTGCCCAGCACTCAGAAAGTACTCAGATTCCAAATTCTGGGGCACTCTTACCAATACAAGACACTTCCATTCGGTCTAGCATCAGCTCCAAGAGTGTTCACAAAGGTCCCAGTGGTCATTGCAGCAAAACTAAGAGAGGAGGGAGTGCACATAATTCCCTACCTCGACGATTGGCTCATCAGGACAAGGTCCTACCAAGAATCACAGAAAGCAACTTCAAGGGCAGTACAGGTACTGGAAGAGCCCGGCTGGGTGATAAATACTGAGAAGAGCTGCTTAGCCCCATCTCAATGCATAGAGCACCTAGGGGCAAGGATAGACACACGAGTAGGCCTAGTCAAGCAAATGCAAATGGGCAACATCACAAGACTGACAAATCAGTTGCTAAGCACCACCGTGCCAAACATGGCCCCGGTCTCCCAGCTGCTGGGATGCATGTCCTCATGCATAGACCTTATTCCCTGGGCGAGATGGAACATGAGGCCCCTGCAAATGTTACTACTACAGTACGGGTCCCCATCACAAGAAAACATCCAACAAAAAATAAAGATGACAAACAGAGTCAGGACTTCACTGCATTGGTGGACAAACTCACAACATCTGTCCAAGGGACAGCCCCTAGAGATATCACACGAGGCCACCATTGAAACAGATGCCAGCCCTTGGGGATGGGGGGCATCCATGGGTTACAGGTCATCCCAGGGTCAGTGGTCATTCAAAGAAAAGAAAATGCCAATCAGTGTGCTGGAGATGAGAGCAGTATACAGTGCATTGATAGCCTTCCAGACGCAAATTGCACAGAAGTCCGTGCTGATACGGTCAGACAACAGAGTGACAGTAGCATATATTACCAAGCAAGGGGGAACCAAGAGTTTGGCCCTCCAATGGGAAACGAATTCCATTATGACATGGACACAACAGAATGTCAGATGCATCACAGCCATTCACCTAGCAGGCAAGCTGAACACAACAGCAGATTGGCTAAGTCGCGAACAGATAAACCCAGGGGAGTGGCAGCTTCACCCACAAGTATTTCAAGCAATCCAAAGAAAATGGGGCACAGTGGCCATGGACCTTATGGCAACCAGCAAGAACTCTCATTCCCACAAGTTCTACTCCAGATTCAAGGAACCGCTGTCGATGGGGGTGGACATGCTATCAATACCATGGACTCATGATTGGGCATACATGTTTCCCCTGCTACCTCTGATAACACAGGTGTTATCAAAGATCCAACAGTCACGGAGAATCACAATACTCATAACACCTTGCTCACCGAGGAGGTCGTGGTTCGCAACAGTCATAGCTATGGCCATGGACAAAATGACCCTGCCAGCACGCCCCGACATACTGATTCAAGGACCAGTCACTTATCCCAATCCGGACAACCTCAGACTTATAGCCTAGCTCCTGAAAGGGAGAGACTGCTAAAAGTGGGTTACCACGAGACAGTTATAGACACCATGATCCAATCACGTCGAAGTTCCACCACTTTATACTATGCCAGACAATGGTCAATATTTTCATCTCGGTGCAGTTTGAGGGCCATTCGTCCCCAATCACCTTCAGTATCAGACATCCTACTGTATTTGCAACAGGGTCTGGACAAAGGTCTAGCAGCATCGACACTGAGAATACAGGTATCAGCAGTTGGGGCAGTAACTGGTGCCACAGAAGGGGTCTGCCCAGGATCATACCTGGACATTATCCATTTCCTCAAGGCAGCAGGCAACCTGCGCCCCAGAGTCAAGGTGACCGTACCCCCATAGGACCTCACTCTGGTACTAAATGCACTGACGGAGACACTGTTCGAACCAATCTCAAGCATCGAACTATACTGGTTAGCCCTAAAAACAACTCTACTAGTGGCAGTGTGCTCAGCTCGCAGAGTCGGGGAGTTGACAGCTCTGTCCTGCAAAGAGCCGTTCACTACATTCACGGGGCAAGGAGCCATACTAAGAACGATACCTTCAATCATTCCAAAGGTCAACACCACATTCCATACAGATCAGATCATCGAGCTCCTGGCTTTTTTTGAGGAGCCCACAAATGAGCAGGGCAGGGCCCTCCACAAATTGGACGTCAAGAGAACACTCCAAGCATACATAGAAAGGAGAGCATCACTCGGACACTCAGAAAGGTTGTTTGTCATATCGTCAGGACATAGAAGGGGTTTTCCCAGTGGCAAAAAGCACTATTGCTACTTAGATAAAGAAAGCCATGACAGAGGCATACAAAGCAAGACACAAAGTACCACCCATGGGAATAAAGGCACACTCAACCAGGGCAGTAGCGACATCCTGGGCTGAGAGAAGTATGGCCACAGCACAGGAGATATGTGCAGCCGCAACCTGGTCCACAGTTCACACTTTCACCAGACCTTACAGACTGGACATGGAACGTCCGCAGAACAATATTTTGGGACACAAAGTGCTGTTAACTGCCACCTGGGGAAGCCCCCCCACCCTAATTGAGAGACACTGCTTCTTACAGACCCTATGGTGAGGAAGTGGGAGTGCCGTGGATATACAGACAATACAATGGCAGTTTACTCACCTGGTAAAGGTGATTGTGTTACTGTATATCCATGGCACCCCGGCCCACCCGGGGAGCAGGATACAGACACATATAATTATGAAAAATACAATGCCTCATATGCTAAGTATACAGTACATAGAGAAGTAGAGAACTGTAAACCAGTCAAGTTAATTAAGACAGATGGTTTGAACACATGGTAGCCTCATAGACTGTCTGTGCAGGGAGAATAACAAATTTCTTTCACAGCTCTGGAAGTATCGAAACTGAATAAGAGAGGGCTACAGAAGGGGCATGGAGGAGGGTTCGTAATTTGACCCTAGGTCACATGTGCATCAGCAGCCTATCAGGTGTACATAACCCTATGGTGAGGAAGTAGGAGTGCCATGGATATACAGCAACACAATCACCTTTACCAGGTGAGTAAACTACCATTACATTTACATGTAAACAGTGTAATCTCTTCCTGGCCAAGTCCCATCACCAAAAGTATTCTGTTTTGTGAGGACTGGCTAGAGGCACAGCAGGGAGCCTTTTGTTTGCTGTAGGTACCCTGTAAAGGCCAGCATCTCTACGACAATTCACAGTCGGGATTAAATGGCCACTCTCAGGATTGTTTTGATGTCAGTATGAGGCCATCGGGGCAGAAAAGTGGCCTACAGCATTTGCAGTAAAATAGCGTGTCCCCCCACAGCATATATTTCAATAGTCAAAAACAAAAAGAAAAAAAGAAATGTATATACATTTTGTGTCCTATTTATGCTATCATCATTGTGTAAGTTATAACTTGAAATGCTATTTTTTTTTTTACCTTGTCATTTTTTTTCTTATTTATGTAAACAGTAACACGAGAATTGCTCAGAGGTCTTGTGAGAGACAATATGAAAATATCTCGGGGCTGACTTCCAGAACAGCAAATTTAAGACAAAAAGGAATGGCTTGAAACAATGCAATCACCAAAACAATAATTTTATTGTAAATCCAATATATTAAGTAAACCAACATTTTGTGACAAAAGTTATTTCGTCATGGTTAATGGCATTTAAGCATACTTGAAGAGATACCGAAACAAGACAAAATTATTCATTTTTGAGTGTAAAGAAATTAGATAAGGGCCCTATTCTCATATATATTGTTCTAATGCAAATATGTCCGCCACTTACCATTATCATGTATCATAACTTCATAGTGGTTCCAGTAATTGACAGCGGGGAGTTTTTTTTGCTGAACAAATGGCATGTACCAGTGAACATGCAGCCTGAACTTAAATGCAACCTGATAGGAAGCATTCCTTCTAGTTGAAGCAGAGAGTTGATTACTAAACTCCACTGCAGCTCTGTATGGTGTGTTGGGGGGTCTGCACTTGATCATAATTCATATACAGACCGATACACAAAGACAAGCACTGATGAATTTCTTAATGCTTGCTTGCATGTTGCATATTCTTTCTTTCTTCTTTCTCTGTTTAACATTTGTGATTTACTTGCAAAGCTGTGGATAATACTGCACCAACTATCTAACTACCTTCATTATTCTTCCTAATTGCAAGATATGCATTATCATAGCAAGCATCCCTGTCTAGACCATCCTATGTAAAACCATTGAACCAGTTGTTTAGTGGCAGATCACCAGGACAATATTTGTGGGGCCAGTGTTCAATTCCCAGAAGGGCAGATTGTTTTTTTCTTTCTCCCTACAATTTATGTTGTATAAAAAAATTGTTAGATGTCATTGTTAGGGTGGTTTCAGGGGTCTTATTAGAATTTCTGGCCAATGAACTGTTTGTACCATGTTGCAGTCAACTTAATTAGTTCTGGCTGAGAGTTTGAGGCTTGTGTAGGTTTGAATGCAACTTGGTGGGATGCATTCCTTCTAGTTGTAGCAGGAAGTTCGTTACTATCTTCACTGCAGCTGTGTATGTTATTGCTGATGTCAGTGATATGTTTTCAGACGATGGAACTCTTAGTGGCCCGGGAACCAAGAACATGGAAAATTTACCTGTCTCACTCCATTGAGATTAATCAAGCACTTGAGGGAGTAGTGGAGGCTCATCATTCATACCTTATAATGCTTTTTTGTTTGTTTCTTAAAAGATCATGTTGACTCCAGAGGCCTTAGTGCAGGAACTGATCAGGGTAAAAGTTCAGAGTTTGTGTATATTGTTTGGGGTGGGCTTGTTTATTCTCTGAGGTGTATGTGTGTGCTTGCATGCATGTATGTGCCTGTGTTGTGGATTACACCAAGATCTGCAACAGACTGGACACTCTGAGGGGGGTGCAAAGGATGGTAGGGGATTTAAAATGGCTGAAGGATTGGTCAGAAGTTTGGCAGCAAAGGTTTAATGCAAAAAAGTGCAAAATAACGCACTTGGGTCACAGAAGCCTGGGGGTGAAGTAGAAAATGGAGCAAGAGATACTTGCAGCAATCAAGCAGGAAAGGGACCTGGGGGTGATCATATCAGATGACCTGAAGGTGGCCAGACAATGTGACAGAGCGATCAGGAGAGCTAGTGGGATGCTGGGGTGTATAGGTAGGGGTATCACCAGCAGGAAGAGGGAAGTGGTGTTGCCCCTATATAGGTCATTGGTAAGACCCCACCTAGAGTACTGTGTCCAGTTTAGCAGACCACATCTCAGGAAAGACTTACAGTAGAGGCGATCCAGAGAGGGCTACCAAAATGGTACAGGGTCTGCAAAAAAAGCCAAAGGAGGAGAGGCTAAAGGAACTCAATATGTATACCCTGGAAAAGATGAGGGAGAGTGATTGAGACCTTTAACCCCACCAGGGCCTTAACCCCCTGCCTGGATCACCTCCTGCCCACCCCACACCTCACCCTCCACTTCATCCTCTAGTCTAACTCTACTATGTTTATGAAAAAGCATCATCAACTGTATATTTGTACACTTGTACATTTGTTTTGATTGTTAGGAGCGTTATACACTTGTATATTGTTGTTTGTAAAGAATGTTATCAACTGTATATTTTTGTACACTTGTATATTTTTTGTTTTCCACACCACCTCATGCTCGGGGTGCGTGTTCCCTGACTCTGTATGTATTGTTTGTTTTCCTGTTGCTGCCACCCTGTGGCCCAGGTCATGCATGAAAACAGTCCTTTGGACCAGTGCACTTACCCGGTTACCAAAGACATAAATAAATAAAAATAAATACCTCACAGGGGTGAATAAGGTACAGGTGGAAGGTATTTTTCGAAGGAAAGGGTGCTGTAGAACAAGGAGTCATGATATGAAGCTGGAGGAGGATAAGTTCATTAGAGATGTGAAGAAGTACTTCTTGATAGAAAGGGAGGTGGATGCCTAGAACAGTCCTCCAGTAGAAGTGGTGGGGGCAAAAACAGTGTTGAGATTCGAAAAAGCTTGGGCTAGCCACAAGGAAATCATAAGGGAAAGGAAGGGGGTGTGAGAGACAGTGCCGTAGACCAAGGAGGTTCTGCAGTGAAAGCAGTAACAATGTAAATAGGCAGACTGGATGGGCCACATGGCCCTCATCTGCCTTCAGTTTCTGTTCTGTATGTCTATTGTTTAGCATGTATATGTGTCTTACTATTCAAAAGTGACACATTATTTATTTATTTTATTTATTTTGTTGACTTGGGTAAGCCGACTGGGCCCAAATGCTCCCTTTTTCAGGGGCGACCCGGATTTAGTTACACAGAAAAAAGGATACAGGATCATCAGTGATACATAATACTGATGACATAAATACATACTGATGACATAAATAGTTTTAGAACAATAACTGTAGGACAATAACTGTAAAACACTCTACTTCCCACCTGCTCTGGCCGGGTTGCACCTACTCCCCTTCCCCTCACCCTCTTCCTTATCAACTCCCCCCCCAACTTGTCCTTTGTCCATTACCCCGTCATTACCTCCCCCCCACCTGCCCTCTGTCCAGTTCACCCAGACTACCTCCTGCCCAGTCCCCTGTCCACTTCCTCTGCCCCTTCTACCTGCCCTCTGTATACCCACACTACCTGTAGCCCATTTTCTGACCTCTTCCTCCCCCCCCCACCTACCTGCACTTGCCAAACCCCAAACTTATCTCTCTGCACTTTACTTCTCTGAGATGGCTGCACATTGCGTACCTCCACTGGGAAATTGACAGTGCTACCAGCTGCTTCATTCATGTCTTGACTTGTGTAAACCGTAAAAGTATTTGCTACTCCTTCCTATGTAAACTCTGTTAGTAGTACAACCCCAGTGTCAGTTTGTCTGCTGTAATTATGCTGTTGCAACAAAATGTATCTCCTTAAGTGTTGACGAGGATCCTTTGTAAACGAGCTCTTAGCTCAAAAGTTTGTAATTCCGAATTCCCAATAACTAAAAATAAAATAAAAAACATCACAGAAATTCCCCATGACTTTCCCTCTAGTGGAGTATACATGGGTAGCTGTATTCACATAAGTTAAACAGTGAGATTTGTTACAAAAGTGGTTTACAAGTTACTATGGGTACAAGTCGGGACAACAGGCTACAGCAGCCCTTTTCATATTATACAGTTCAAGTAGAAGTAGGGTCACCTCTGGCATGTACATGAGTTGTTTTCAATTAGGTGTGCTTGGGGTCTTTTTTTTAAAGGAGACCAGGGTGCTGGCATTATGCAGCTGGTCAGGGAGGCTGTTCATAGGGTCAGGGCAGCATGGGAGAAGGACTTGTTTCCAGCTGTGGTCCTCACCCTGGGAACCTCTAGGAGCTTTCAGGAAGAGGTTCAGAGAAGCCTGCCTGGGCGCTTGGTGGCTACCAGCCCGACGAGGCCTGCCGGGCTGGGACCATTTATTAGTTTGTAGGTGGTGCACAGGAGAGTGTATTGGAGCCATTGGGAAAGAGATGGCCAGTTTAAAGTCAAGCACCTCGCAGTGATGATGCCTTGGGTGGGATTTGTTTGCAAAGCAAGCTACCTTGTTATAAAGTATTTGCACCTTTCCCAGTTCCCTACCAGAGAGGGCCTGTATAACTGGGGCAGCATAGGTCAGTTTGTGGAGGAAGATGCAATTTGTGATGGCTTCCCTGGTTTTGGGGAGGCGATGGGAATTCATTCTGTACAGTATACCTAGCTTTTGATGTAGCACTCTGGTGACATTGTCCATGTTGCACTTGAGAGTGAGGCCTTGGTCCAGAACAAGGTCTAAGTACTTGAAAGAGCTCATGACTTCTGTGGGCATGCCTGCTGTGGATACTAGTGGGAGCAAATGGGTCCTGTCCGAGCCCAAGGTTCTGGGACCATACAACATAGTTTTTGTTTTCTTATCATTTAGCAGTAACCTGTTATCCAACAGCTACTTTTCTAGGGTTGCAAAGTCCTCCTGTAGCTGAGGCCCAAGGGTCGGTGCACTGTCCGAGGAGCTGTACAATACAGCATCGTCAGGATACTGAATTACTGAACTCCCACCACATTTATTGCTGAGGTCATTTACGAACAGGGTGAACAGGAGGGGCCCTAAGATGGAACCTTGGGGTACTCCCTCCATGATGCTAAGTCAATCTGAAAAGATTCCCTGCCACTTAACCTGCTGGGTCTGGTGGGACAGGTAGCTTTTGAACCAGATCAGGGAATGGTGGTCAAGTCTGGTAATTTTTAGCTTGTCTGTCAGGAGGTTGTGGTCGACCAGATCTAAGGCTTTGGTTAGATCTATGAATATGGCACAGATGGTGGCACCATCATCGAGGGCCTTGAGGGTGTCAGTAGAGAACTTGATAAGTGCCATATCGGTTCTGTTGGAACCCATGCTGATTGGGTGTTAGCAGTTGGTGCATCTCCAGGTAGTCACGGAGTTGGTTGTATGCAACTCATACTTGTACTGAACATGTACTCCCTGAAAGACAGGAGAGAGAGAGAGGGAACATAATTGGAACCTTCAAGTACTTGAAAGGGATAAATAAGGTTGATAAGGAGAATCTCTTTAAGCGGAGTGGCAACCATAAGACAAGAGGGCACAGTCTTAAGCTGGAGGGTGTGAGGTTTAGGAGGGAGGTCAGGAAGCACTTCTTCACAGAGAGGGTGGTGGACACTTGGAATGCGCTGCCAGAAGAGATAATCTCATTGAAGACAGTGGGCAGCTTTAAGAGAGGCTGGGACAGGTATAGGGGGAGGGTAAGGGTCATGGGTAGGGAGGATGGGACGAGTGGGGAGAGGGGGCAGGGACAGTAGCTCAAGCTGTGGATCCTGTAACACGAGCAGACTTGATAGACCAAATAGCCTTCTTCTGCTGGCTTCTTCGTATGTAGGTTGCTCCTGTATCTTGGACAGAATACATAGGAGCGAGATTGGTCTATAGTTTTTGATTGGTTCCTTAGAACCTCCTTTATGTAAAGGAACTACATTGGCCTCCTTCCATTTGGATGGAACAACTCCTCCTTGAAAGGATCTGTTGATGAGCCAGGTGAGTGGGATGGCTATAGCAGGAGCAGCATCTTTTAGTAATGGAAGGGGGGGCAGCTCGTCAGGTCCCGTAGAGCCTCTCTCCTTTATTTTCTTAAGTAGAGAGAGCATGTCTGCTCTCCTTACCCTTTTTAAGTGGAATTCCAGATACCGTGATTCTGTACTAGGAGTACTAGGGTGGCCAGATGCTTTGAGAGGGAAGTTTGCCTTGTATGTATCTAGGTCAGTGTAAAAACTGTTGAAGGCATTAGATGCTTCTTGGCTATCACCAATAATTTGGCCCTTGTAGACAGTTGGTCCCTGGTGAGGTTTGCTACTACCTTTCATCAGACCATTGATCTGCTGACAAAGACGTCTGGGGTCAGTTAGGTTGGACTGCTGTAGGTTGTTGACATATTCACGTTTGGCGGAGCTGGCACATTTTTTGCTTTTGTTTCTCAGCTCCCTGTAGGCAGCCCAATCTGCGGGTGTACCAAACTTCTTACAAGCCTCCCAGGCTTTATCCCACTTCTTCATGAGAGTCGTAAGCTCAGGAGAAATCCATTTGTGTCATTGCCCCTTGATCCTAAGCTTTCTTAATGGAGCGTGCTTGTTGGTGGCTGACGTAAAGCAGTTATGTAAGTATTCCAGAGCTTTGTCAATTGTTGGGAGATGCAGGATAGGGCTCCAGTCAAGGCAGGAGAGATGGGACTGGAAAGCTGTAGCTGAAAATTTTGAGAAGTCCCTGGCGGTGAAGACCCAAGGCAGTATTTTGGCAGCTCTATTCTTCCATATGCAAAATATGGGAGAGTGATCACTCAGTGCATCCTATAGCGTGCCTGCTGCCTGTATATTAAGGGGGTTGTTGACTAGCACCCAGTCAGTAGTTGAGTGGTTTCCTGTTTTGGCATTGTGCCTAGTGAATTCGGTGATGATCTGAGTCAGATGAGCATTTAGCAACCAAGTATTATAGCCCTGTTCAGAGTCAGATGCCCATTGGAGGTTAAAGTCTCCTAGAAGGAGTACTTCAGAGGGGGCATGGTCCGCCAACATCTTGGTTAAGGCCACAAGTGCCCGATTGTCTACTTTGGGAGGGTTGTACAAACCTCCTATCAGGAGTGTCTTGGCATTGCCTAGTGTTAGCTGTTGCTCAGTATAGTTGGTTCTTTGTTTATTTATGCAAACAGTGCAATATTTATTTATTTAGTTAAAGGAGAACTGTGTAAATCCAGTAGCCCTCCCCAGTTAGTACCAAACTCCCAGAGATCAGCACAGGTGCAGGGAAAAACTGTGGAACTGGGTCTTCACTTGCGGAGCCGCAGTTTTTCCCGGACGTGGCATATTTTCAAAGCTGGAGCCAGTTTACAGCCAGCTCCATGATTTACAGCAGCTTGCTGATGTTTTTTTTTTTTTTGGCGCAGCAGGGCCAAAGTATTACACCTGGTTGGACCATGATTAACATCTGCAGTTGCCACCCGTGCGGATCACAGGGCTGAAGATAGGAATCTCTGCAGATGCAGAGATTTTGTAACCATGCGGTGGCTGCAGAGTGGGACTTAGTCCCAGAATGACTGAAAATTGGGTCCCAGAGTTCCACCTACTAAACCTTTTCAATTTAACTACTGGAGCTACTAACACAGCACTATGAACACCTGAACTGGAACTTGTAGCAGCCTTAAGATGGTATCAGTCTGATGCTCTGGGTAAAACCTGGACTGGATTATGTTAAAAAAAAAATTCTCCAGCAGTCAAAATTCTAAACATATTTCCTCCTAACCATATAATACAGTAAATGAAACACAGGTAAGTGCCTGTGAAGAACTCCATAGAAATTTCATCTTACAAAGCTGGGAGCAGTAGAAGCTACTCAGCCTTCAGCTTCGTGGCTTATCCAGCTCCCAGCCTCACTCAATAAAATTTCTACCGTGTTCATCACAGGCTCTTATACATAATTCTCTGTATTATTTTTTGGCTGGGTAAACTCACTGGAGAATAAAATCCCCTTTACAAGAGCAACCTGGGTAGATTTACATAAATGCAGGCATTATCTACATATTTTGAAATGCATGTATCAGAGACAACAGTTCATTATCAATTTATCAAATTAATGATAGCATGTACAAGTAAAGTTAACCCCTCAAGGGACTAGAAAATAAAAATGGAATGGCTAGTAAATGAAATTGGTGTGGGGGGTGGCCTTCCCCAAAACAAACTCACACAACTGAAGATTTGGGTTTTTCTTCCCCTGAATAATAAACACTATTATACAGAAAATGTCAAATGTAGACATACTAGAAAATGCTAATCAGAATCAGATATTGTTCATTAAGAATGAATCAGCAACTACTGCTACTAGCAGTGATACAGGAAGCAAAGTACACAGCTTATATAAGTAGTAAGCTTCCTCCTACAGTACCTTAACATTACTCCTTTATACAATGCATTATGCCTTAACTAATCACTGATTTGCTAAAATTCTGTGCAGCCAGTCCCTGCTAGAACAGGTATGTTAAGTAAGGCCAGTTATGGGGCTGCCCGATGCCCAACGTTCCAAACCGAACTCAAGCTGACTGTGAGGCTTCTGGTGACTTCACTGAGCAATGCACAGCTAACCATGTGATCTTCACAGTCTGCACCCCAAAAATCTGCACTGATCCTCAACCCAGCCATGGATTTAACCCCCAAAATGAGCCAAGATCTGTTCCATTGCAATGTCTGCTCGGCAGCGGCCAAAAGCTTTTGGGGTTGACAGCCCAACCAAAAAAATCTCTGGCTCCTGAAGGATGGCCTGGTGGCTCAGACATCCCCCGTGCCACCAGAAACCAATAAATGCCTTAGCAATTTGGAGGAGGAAGAGGCAACCTGCACCATAATTTCAAAAACGTTAACTACGGAGCTACAGAAAATCGAGCAAATTATCCACATTGTCCAGTCCGAGCTAGCTGACACACGGAAGTCGCTCCATGATATCAGAGCCTGCATAAAAGATCTGGAACAGGGCCTCACAGCAACCACCACAGCACTACCTTGATGTCCCTGCTCAAGCGGGAGCAGGAGATGTCGAACAAAATGGACAGTCTGGAACAGAGATCCAGATGGAACAACCTATGGCTTCATGGAGTGCCAGAGGGCACATAGCAGAGTGATATGGAGTCATTTGTGCAATCCTTTCTAATAGAATTGCTGGGATGGCATAGAAACATGAAGCTCCACATCAAGAGAGCTGACTGGGCCTTGGCGCCAAAGCCGGCGGATCCTAAGGCGCCCTCACTCCATCGTGATTCACTTTGTGGACTACTCAGTTAAAATGAAAATCTTAAGGGCGGCCTGGGCAAAGAAGGAGCTACAGTTTGGGGACACAAGAATATTTTTTAAGCATGATTTTACTCCTCCAGTGATGAATAAACAGAAAAGGCTCCTGGCAGTGATCAAAGAGCTAAAGGCCGAAAACATCAACGCTCAATTGTTTGCACCAGCCAAGCTCAAAGTTTACACCAAGACTGGTATTGAATTCTTCTGTACTTTAGAAGAGACATCTGGATTTAGTCACCAATTGGTAATAGCAAGCGATGGATCAGACAACGAAGTATCACCAGTAAAGCAGGAACTTTAACAGCGTCAATGGCTGCAGCAGGGATCGACGAAACGACAAAACAACACCTCCCCATCTACTTCTAAGAGCTGGGATTCTATCTTTGCTCGACGGTCACAGCGTTTGATGGTGGCGGATCAAGGGTCTGTGGAGGGGGCAGGCTGACTACTTTTAATGAGCCCCAGGTGGTGAGTGGACATTACAGAACCACAGAAAACAGGACTTGTCTGCTAAGACTGTGTTGTTGAGAACTTAATTTATTTATTTTTATTTATTTGTGTATTTGATAACCAGGTAAGTACACTGGTCCCAGGGGCCATTTTCAGGCATGACCTGGGCCATCTAGATGGCATGTAGAGCACAAACAGCACAGTCAATGTAGAGTTACAAGAACGGTTGACAGTGAGATTGTTGACATTAAGATTATTACAAGTTCAAAATATTAACATTAAAGATTATTACAATTTACAAGGCCTGACCTACAGGAAGATAAATAGCACAGTGAGATAACCATTAGTTCACAGGATCACAGTGCATATATATCATTTGACACAAGTCAAGAACAGGGGAACATTTAATAATGGAGCAAGTATACATAGTTCACATTTTCCTATTTGCCAGGGGGTTAATCCTCCTGCCTATTGCTGTTATTCTTGTTCAACTGTTTGGGGGTCTGTCAATGTTGGGAGTACTTATTTTAAGGGGTTTGAGGGAATAAAGGCCTAGGTACTTGCACTATATTTGGAAGGGGAGGGATGCTGAGGGGACAGACTCTTTTTATTTATTTATTTATTTGCTGCTGTCATAGTTTATGGACAACAGGTGTCTCCCTTTAACTTCCCCACACGTGAGTAGCAATTGTTTCTCTTGTGGAGGGCTGCATTTCCTTTAATAGTGCTGCCCCCTTACCAAGTTAAATCAGGTATTTAGCATACAGCGAGGTTTTACCCCCAATGGTACACCATTTTGCAGGTGTTCTGCAGTGCCAGGGCGATCTCTCCTCACTCTCTTACACAGGGGATGGTCCAGAGATGCATGTCTGACGAGGGAGATGATACTTCCTGGCTTACGATTTAAGAGGATCGACTGTCACAATAGAGCTGGCCTTGGAGATGTATTTTCCAGAGTTGGGGACTGGCATCCCCCCACTCGGATACCCGAGAAGGGCACTGAGGCTTCCATCTGGTCTCTGCACTCCAGGGGGCCGCTTGCATGTGTCACCCTTTTGGAGCTGTACACGCACACCTTGAAGTCGCATTCCATTCCTTTGTGTGCATGGATGGGATGGTGAGGGAGAGGGGTCTGACTTTGGGGCCTCGGTCTCCTGTCGGAACGTCTCCCCTCCCAGGCTTACTTATGTGCCACAATATTACTTCTCTGTTGTTGTTTTTGTTTTTTTCCCTCGTCAACCATCCTTCTGAGGCATGCCTAGCCCTGTCACTCCAACGTCTGCTGGATCTTACCTGCTGCCAGCTTCCCCCAGGGCTTGCCACCATGACGTAAAGGGTCTCCATACCCCCATTAAAAGAGCATGCATCTTGCAAGTGGTTGGATGACTGGGGTCTACCATAGCTTTCCTCCAGGAAATGCACTTATCCCCAGAGGAGCATCGTAAATTGAGAAGGCATGGGAGAGTTTTTTTCCTCATCTTTTTAGGTCACATTAACAGACGGGGGGTGGTGGCCTACAACTGGCCATCTCAATGCATGCCATGAAGGCATTCAACAGGGTGCGGTGTTAATTTCTGAAAAGGGTGTTCCAGGAGATGGGATTTGGTCCAGGCTTTCAGGCTAATATTGCAGCCTTGTATAGGTCTCCAGAGGTGATGGTAAAAGTAAATGGGGTCAATTTAAAAAGATTCCCAATGGTACAAGGGGTCCGGCAGGGATGCCCCTGCTCTTTACACTTTACATTGAACCCATGGTAGTCTGGGTTTGGGATGCAGAAGAGATCTGAGGCATAGAAATTAATGGTGACCAGCAGAAAATTTCTGTTTATGCTGCTGATGTCTTGTTTTTCCCTAGTGATCTTGGTGCATCGGTCCTGGCCCTCCTGGGTATATTACAGGAATATGGGAGAGTTTCAGACTACAAAGCGAATTCCTCTAAGTCTAAGGCAATTTGTCTGAGTGGTGCTATCCCGTCCTCCTTCCAGACTTCTTTCCCTTATGCCTGGGCCAAGAATAATACTTTTAGGTGTCTGGGTGTCTAGATTACTCTTAAGGACAGGTAAATTATTCTGGCTGAACAATGAAAAACTCATTTTGGAGTTGGCAGCTGACATAAAGCGGTGGCAGTTACTACCTTTATCCCTAGTTGGTAGAATAAGTGTGTTAAAGATGAATATTTTACCTCGTCTGCTCGACTTGTTTCAGACCCTACCAATTCCCCTACCTCGGACCTATTGACAGCGGCAGGATGGACTTCTCCATAAATTTGTATTGGCGGTAAAAAGGTCAGTGTAGAGTGTAACATCCTCTCTCTGCCACGCAAGGAGGGGGGTTTGGGACTCCCGGACCTCAGACTATATTACCTCGCAGCTCAAGCCATTCCCTTAATCACCTGGGCAAAAGAGTGGGAACAATCCTGGTGGTTCAGTATAGAGAAATGTGGGTCCCTCCTAATGCCCCTACTTGTGCTAGCATCTCTCCCAGTCTCCTGCACAAGGTTACAGATAGTTAGGTCTGCCACTCCCTCAGGATCCTGCAAAAGATTCGAGCTGGTTCCCACACTCCTAATGATAGCGGCCTCCTGACTCTGATTATTGGGGACATGGACTTTTGACCCTGGTAGAAAGAACCCTAGTTTTCAGACTTGGAATAGGAAGGCCCTAGTCTGTTTTGCGCAGTTAGTTGAGGGGGACCACTGTGACTCCTTGGGTAAATCAGATTTTTATACATTCGTACAAGTTTGGAGCTACCTGTTAGAGGATAATAGGAGGCATTTGGTGAGGCAGTCTAGAACTGGGTGGTAGGAATACCTTTATTGGTCCATGGTTTTACAAGACAGGTCTATCTCTGTTTATAAACTCCTCTTAAAGGAAAGCAGTACCCATACCCATTGAATTAGAGATAGGTGGCAGCAGGATGCAGGGATAATTATCAAGGATGATCAGTGGGCACATTGGCTGAGGGGAGGATGGAAGATCTCTGCCTCACAAGGCTGGCGCAAATTCAGATGGCAGACTTTAGTGCATTTTTTTAATGCGCTCTCCCCCCCCTCCCCCCGTTACCAAACATTTGGGCAGATCAGCTGCTGACCAGTGTTGGAAAGCATGCAGTGTAAGGATATGCATTATCATGTCCTTTGGTCCTGTCCCAGGAACCAGGGCTTTTGGTCAGTGGTTAGGGAAGAACTGTCAAAAATGTGGAGGCCAGATGCCAGATTCTTTGGAATTTTATTTACTCGGGGCAAGAGTAGATCAGATTCAGCCTTGCAAAAGGACTGAGCCGTTTCAGTGTATGACAGTGAAAAACACTCCGAAAACACTCACCTCTCATTGCCACCCACCCCAGAGATTCCATCAGTGGACAAATGGAGTTAGAGAGTAGATACTATCTTTGATGAAACAATTAACGGCCAGGCTTTGCCTCTTTTGGTCGGGGGGGGCATGTTCAGAGATGTCTGGCAGCCATGCATGACTTTTTCCAACATAGATGAGTTATGAGGACTTTCCCTCACCGGGGGTCTCAAACAGTGGTTTGAGTGATTGAGGAGGTGTTCTTTGACAGCATTGGGACGCACATGGAATTGGTTTACTGTTCCTGTTGTATGCTACATTCTATTATTTTTTCTTCTAATTACTAAGAATTGTCCTTCTGTAACCTTACTTAGGGACTAGTAGGAACTTACCCTTTGCATAATGATGCAAAAACTGTGTAAACTTAGCCTGTGTTAAGGTTTTGTTTCTCTTCATTGACCAATTGTACCTGTCAGATTTTGGCATAGCTAATGTCATGATGGAGGGTATGTCAACCTGTATGACAGTACTATGCTTTTAAATAAAGCTGAGTTTCAAAAAAAAAAAAAAAAGTTGACTGGGAGTCTCAAAGGAGACTGTGCCACATGGCAAAGCTACCAGCTGGGGAGAGGATTCCTCATGACACCTACGGAGGGCCTTGAAACAAGCTTCCCCACACTTTGTTTATTTTTTTTTTATTTAGTTGTTTAACCAGGTATAGCACACTAAGCTGAAAGCTTTTTTACAGGAGCAACCTGGGAGCACAAGGAGGCTAAGTGACTTGCTCAGGGTGACACAGTATGCAAGTGGAAGCTGTGGGATTCAAACCCAGGTCTGGTCTGCTGGATGTCACCAGATTTGCAACTCAGAGCCTTAGACCACTGCTCTATACTGCCTCCTTTATGCATGTGTGTGTTCTGCTGTGGCTATCACCAGGTGCTGCACGGATGTGGGGTAGAAGAATAATAGGAGAAAGCACCACCACCGTATGCTGGCCAAGGGCACTCTTGGGTCCTGTACCTGGACCAACACTGGTTGGTCAGTGTGGTTTGCGAGGGGGTGGGGTGGCAGACAGAGGGAGCCTCCTTGGGACATATCTCCAGGCCCAAACACCAGGCAGACTAGGTGGCAGACAAAAAGCTTGACTGGAAGAAAAATGAGGTCAGAATTCCAGTGTATCCAAAATACAGATTTTAATAGGGACAGACTGAGAGTAGGTTGGTGAAAATTATATGTAAAACCAGCAGATGGCCTTTATGCTTAACTGAACTTAAATAATCAATCCCTTTTCATTGTAATGGTTCCTACCTAAATATATAAAATCTTCATTCCTAAAAGTAATTTAGCAAACATTCTCAGATGATTTCAACTTAAATAAAGTTACTCAGAATACTTAAAGCAGCTTAGTGTGGGAAAAGTATCTGACCTTGACTGGTATTTTTTCTTTACCGTAAGAGATTTCAGTTATCTTTCAATGTCATATGTGAAACAAAAATATCCAGTGCACAGTACAAATTTGCTCACATATCTGTAGAGATAAACAGCTAAAATTCCCTTTGGGGTACAAAACCTCTAGGCCACCAAGTCAGTAAAAGCCTTACCATCCTGGCTCCCGAAAAAAGCAAGAAGGCGTGATTGCAGAACCTGAAGAAAACTTAATGCACTGTGTTAGTCTGTTACCTTAATATAGGTACCCCCATCCACCAGCTTCACCAACCCGCTGAATATTGGTCTCTTTTTGGGACAGCCGCCCTCACAGGGAGTCCCATTGTAAGAACTAGAACAAGCTGCAACTGCTTAAAGTCAATGAGAAAGGGTAGCTAAAGAAACAAGGAAACAACAGTCAAGTAATTGTGGACTGGGGGGGGGGGTCAGTAGAGAAAAATGGATAGGGAAATCCTACAAAATATTTCTGATCTCCTTTCTTTTCCAAGGCATCAGTCCTTCAGGCTTTACCAGTCCTGATTTCCTAACTGGAGATCTTACTTCGAGGAAGGCTCTTGCAGCAGGCCACACCGGAAGGACTAAGCCACTAGGCACTAGATCCACACAGAAAACTTCTAGCTAGCAGTCTGCCACGTGGGACTGCCCCCCCCCCCCGACGTCAGTCAACTGATGTTAGCACAGCCTATGTAGGAGGGCGGTGCCCCACACAACCTCGGTTCTTTTCCCGCAGTCGACCTGCACACGTCTGACCTCAGCCGATGCTGCAGCTACAGTCGACCACCATTTCCTATGCTTACCATGCTTTTATATTTTTTATTTCTTTAAGTGTAAAACATTGAATTCTTCTGTGTTTTTTTGACGAGTTTGTCTTCTCCAAGAGCCTCGTCTTCCAGCCACTCCACTAAGTATGCCTGCGCAAGCAGATTGTTGAGAAGGACAGCCACTCTGCATGTCTGATCTGCCTAGGCCCCAGCCATAACGCTGAAGCCTGCCAGCATTGGCAAAAATTTAACCAGGCCACTTGGAGATGTCATTTGAAAACCCTGTAAAGCCATCTTTTAAAGCAGAAGCTGGTCGCCATGGAAAAGGAGCTGCAGGCCAGGAGCTCTTCGGCCTCGCCTGGCCAGTCCTCCGGGACCTCCTCTTCTTCTCATGAAGAGAAATCCGGGAAGCACAAACACTGGGACAAATATCAGGAACAGGCCCAGGCAACTTCTCGGTCGCGATCACCGCACAAGCCTTCAACCACAACAAGGCAATCCCCTCATGGGGGGTCGGCTCCTCCAGCCCTCTCTTCCTCTGGTCTCCAGGGTGGTTCAGCCGCCTGCCCTAATCTCAGTCTCAGGCGGTGGCTCCTTAAGGTAGAGGACTTTGTCTCCTGCCCCCAGCTCCAGACGCTCAGGTCCTTATCCTCCATGGGCTCTCAGCCAGGTAGCTCGGCCGGTCTTAGTCCTTTGGGCGGCAGCTCTTCCACCATCGCCCCACTGGCCCGGTGTTGCCTTTGTCAGCTCCCATCCTGGGGGCCACCGCCAGTCTGGCCAGGCAATGCCTGCTGCAGGCCGACGCCATCTCGTCCACTCCAGTATCGCCATTGCCTCCTTCTCGGGGATCTCCTTCCCCCAGGTACTGGATTCTCCTGTAGAGCCGGTGCCAGTGGACCCGCCAGCAGGCCGAGCTAGACCAGCGCCTGCTGGACCACCAACAGTTCTGCCTCAACCCCAGTCTTTCGATCCGGCACCAGCGTCACTGCTGCCGCAGCCAACGTCCGTTGGCCTAACGCCAGATCGCTGCCCCAGCGCCAGGTGGGCCAACACCAGGGTACCCTTCGCTGGCTCCTCAGCTTATGTTCCCCAACCCTCCGTATCTTCCATTCCTGGCAGTGTATAACATGGCACCCCAGGTGGACTATAACGCCCTTTTTTCAGTGTGGTGGGTTTTCATGCAGAAGTAGACTCCCACTCCTCTGGGCCCGCCTCTGCACTCTGCAGGACACGCAGCCCCAGAATTCTGACTGGGTTGGTCCCAGCGCACCCCGGACACTGTGGTCTTCAGGGGCGCAACCTGACATTTTTTCTGGCTCTAGACGGGATGATCATCAGCCTCTTACGCCAGTCCCGGACAGTGAGACTACAGAGGATGACTCCAAATCTTAGGGATCTGCCTCTTCTCTTGGCGAGTCTTCGAAGGGGAAGGACCAGGCTAAGGAAGTCCCCAAGCCCCCCCCCCATGACCAATTCTTCATGGATGTTATGCCTCACATTCAGTCTAAGATGGGCTGGGAGACCGAAGAACAGGACCCAGAGAGACGCCGCTTGGCTATCTACCTATGGCAGTGGGATGCCCTCCCTTTGGTGGCGCCCCCATGATTGACTCCTATGAGGATATCACCAGAGCAGCCTGGGCCCACCCCTCTACTACCCTACCTCTACCTAAAAAGGCAGACTATGCCCCAGCAGGTAAGCCCTTTATGGGCAGTCACCCTAAGGTAGATTCTATGGTGATTAATGCAGTGCACAATCATACTAAGAAGCCCAAGCACCTCAGTACTCTTTCCCCCCCGATCAGGAATCCAGTCAGCTGGATCACATTGGCAAGCATGTTTTTGCCTTTACTATGCTTGCTGTTAGGGCCATCAGCTATTTATCACATATGGTCCAGTATCAGAATGTCCTCTGGGACCAAGCAAGGGATTTGGTTCAGACATTGCCTGAAGATGCCACTAAGACGCATCTCGCCCAGCTTCTAAAGTTGGGCACGGACATAGGCAGTCATGTCCTCCGGGTGGCTTATGATGCTGTTTACATGTCTGGACATTAGGCGACTGCTGGAGTCTTCCTTCGGTGCCATTCCTGGCTCCCAGTGTCCGGTTTTGCCCCGGACATGCAGGATAGTATTTTGGATGCCCTCTTCCGTGGGGCAGACGTTTTTTGGGGGTGATGTCTAGGACATTATTTCTACTTTGCAGGAGTCTGGGCGGGACCTCTCTATCACACCCAGCCTAAAGTGAGCCAACATCAGTCCTTTCACCAGCCTTCTGCAAGCAAACTCTGAGCCAGCCAGACAAGGGCCAGCAGAAATGCAAGACCACAGCAGTCCCTGCTGCTGCCACCACTAGAGCTCCCATTGCCCCTCTGCCGGCCCCCACCTCCTGACTCCTTACCCACCCGGCCCCCGATCGAGGAGCCAAGGGAGGCGGTTGGGGGTCGGTTTTCCCTCCACCTGGACTGGTGGAGAGAAGTGACCACAGACAGTTGGGTGCTCCAGATCATAACTCATGGTTACACTCTGGAGTTCCTAGAGTGGTCACCTGAAAATCCTCCTGTTCACTGTTTTTACCCTCTAACACACCTGTCTCTGGTTTGGGAGGAAATTCAGGCTCATCTTCAAAAAAGAGCCATAGAGCCCATCCCTCAGGCTCAATGGAGAAGGGGTTTTTACTCCCACTTCTTCCTCATCCCCAGAAAGACCTGGGATCTCTGGTCCATCCTATACCTGAGCCATCTGAATCTGTACATCGAGTACAGTCACTTCAGGATGGTCACACTTCGGGGACTGTTACCCCTGTTGCACCAGGGGTACTATCTCTGTTCTCTGAACATGCAGGATGCCTGCCTGCATATCTAGTCTTTCTAGGGACATGGATATGTTGTTCAGTCCACACTTACTGACAGGTTCCTTGCCGCTTTAAATGTTGCTGGAAGGTCTTCAAGCTGGCTCCTCTCACCCACCCGGGTGGCAAAACCCTCGACTCCGCCCCATGACACCAGATCTTCCTTACTGCTTGGAAGCTAATTCTAAAGTTTACAAGACTCCGGTCTTCATCTTCCCTCGCGGCTGCGATGAACAAATCGACTCCCGGCTTTCGTCGGTGCCCCTGTGGGCAGAAGATGTCCTGGACCGATCCGCACTTCATGTGCATCTACTGCCTGGGTCTTGGCCACAATTCACAGGCTTGCAAATTGTACAGCTCCTTCTTAGCTTCAGTCTTGGAGGACCGCGCTGCTCGACTTCTTCTTGGGCGCCCTGAAAAACGGTATCCGCGGTCAAGTCGAAGGAGGCCCGTTGGGCGTTGTCCGCGGCGGCGGGCTCCACTGAACAGTTGGAGTAAATGATCGCCCTCGAGGAGGAGGTGGCCCAGGCAGCTTCTTCTTCCTCCTCGGCCATGACATTTATCCCGCTGTCCTTGCGCTCTTCCTGTACAACTTCCTTTAAGGAGCTTTGTCAGTCCCTCTCCACCAAGGGAGAAGGACCATCGGGACATTCCAGTCTGTCCAAGAAAGAGGACTCAAAAAGTAAGTCCCACCATCGACGTTCATGGGAGCGGGAGAGATCCCCCTTCACTGGACCATTGATTTTCGACTTTGGTCGAGGTTGTGGCTAAGGCCGCTGGCTTCACGGTGTCCCCTTCAGGTCAGCAGGCTGAGACAACCGTCGACGTGGTCGAGACTTTTTTCGACCCGTTGAACAGTTTGTCGACTGGTGATGCTGACAAGCCTACTTCACTGGTTCCCCCCCGGTGATTACTGAGGACTTTCCTGTGCCGGAGTCCCTGGTTAAGGTCCCTGTACCGAAAGAAGGGCGGGTTTCCCCCATTCCCTCTCTGACCCACCCTCGGAATCCCCGAAGGTCTCGGTCCTCTTCCAGGTCCAGCTGGTCCCGCCAACGTCAGCTGTCTAGGTCTTGGCACATGGAAAGCGGTGCGGCCGCTCATCCTCTTCAGAGGATAGGCTCTGGCGCAGGTTGCGTCGGTGCTACAAGGACTTGATGTGGCAGCAGCTCTTACTGTCCGGTAACAAGCCTTCTCCGGCCATTAAGTGGCTGTCACCGGAGCGACCGAAACAACCCCTCATAGTAGTCGAGGAGCCATCACCGGCACAGGTTGTTAGGCCGAAACCAGCTGCTCCACCCATTGTGGTGGAACCTCCACCTCCACAACCTAAGATTGGGGCCCCGACCAAGGCTTCTCGGTCGGGTCAGAACTAGCCCCATAGATTGAAGGTCACCCTCACTCCCAATCGACCTCAGCAGGTGGAGGGTGGCTCAGGCACTAGTCTGCTGTTCGCAGACTCCTCGGAGTCTGACGACGACTCCTCCCTGTTCTCCAGGTCGGTTGACATGGAATCTGCAGGGGGTCAGTCAGTAGCCGAGAGCCCATCCTCGTTTTTGGGAATGCTTCGACTCATCTAAGAGTCTACTGAGATGCAGCTTGAACCAGTTCAGAAACAGGCCAAGTATCCCCTTATGGAGATACTGGACCGAGGGGATTCCCCTATGGAGGCCTTTCCGGTGGCCAAAGCCATTGTTGGCCCGGCCCTGGAAATATGGCAGCGGCCAGCATCTTGTCCAGCACCTTCGGCCAGGATGACTTGAAAGTACGAGGTCCCTACCAGTTCACTCTCCGGTTTCTTGGAGCACCCCTCTGCGGAAGGGTTAGTGACCAATAGCGTTTTCAGTCGTTCCTGGAACGCTCGGGATGTGGACAAGCTGCCCAATAAGGAATCCAAAAAGTTGGATTACTCAGGGCGGAAGGTATACACTGCTTGCTCCCTAGACCTTCATCAGACTTGCTCGGCCGTTCTGATGGCACACTTTTCACACACCCATTTGGGCTCCCTGGATGAGGTGATTCCTCATCTCCCGGCTGACCTTCAGACGACAGTCAAGCAGGTGCGGGGTCAGAGAAGGGCGGTAGCTAAACAGCAGCTTCAAACTTCATTGGACATTGCTGATTCATGTGCCCGGTCAGTTGCGGCCGCAGTGGCCATGCGCCGCAGAGCTTGGCTGCGGATCTCCACCTTCATGGCTGATACCCAGCACAAGCTGGCAGACATTCCCTTCCTGGATACTGACTTGTTCGGGCCCGAGGTGGAGGGTCATCTCCAACGGATCGAGAAGTCTAATGCCACCTTGGACTCTGTCACTTCTGCCCAGAAGGACAAAGGCCGACAGCAGCAGCGTAAGCCCTTTCGTCCTTCAGCCCCTGCGGCACGTCCGACCCAGCAACACCAGCATCAAGGCCAGCAGGCTCACGCTTGGCACCCTAAAGCCAAGCCTGCTGCTTCCTCCAGCAGTAAGCCTGGAGGAAAAGGCCCAGGCGGCTCCTCGGCCGGCCCTTCCTCCAAGCTTGCCCAGTGATGGGTTGAGGGGTGTCGCCCCCAACCTCGTTACTCCTCCCCCTCATGTTCCCTCCGTGGGGTGGACAGCTCCACCACTTCCTTTCCACCTGGTCCGCCATCACCACGGACTGCTGGGTGTTGAAAGTGGCAGGCAGGGGTCTGCCTATGGAATTCGAGCAGTTCCCCCCAATCGAGCCATCGCCTCACAGGGTGCTATGGGTTCCGCAGCCTCTCTGTCGGCGTGTCGAGCTGACATTGCCTTGCTCCACCAGAAGGAGGTGGCGGACCCCCCCTCCAGACCCAGGGTTTGTGTCCAGGTACTTCCTGGTCCCAAAACGGACAGGGGGCTGGCACCCCATTCTCGACCTGCACGACCTGAACAAGTTCCTAAGGTCTTGCACCTTCAGGATGGTCACTCTGGCTCAGATCATTCCATCCTTGGAGCCAGGTGTGTGGTTCTGTTCCCTGGACCTTCAGGACGCGTTTTTTCATGTCCCAATCCGTCCATCTCATCAACGATTCCTCCACTTCAGAGCAGAGGGATCCCTTTACAAGTTCTGGGCCATGCCCTTTGTCCTTTCTCCAGCTCCCAGGGTCTTCACCAAATGCATGGCAGTGGTAACAGCATTCCTGCGGCGCTGAGGGGTCCGGGTGTACCCTTACCTGGACGACTGGCTGATTGCAGTCCCCTCCAGGTTGGAGGTGGAACAGTCCAGGGATCTGGCCCTCCAGATCTGCTCTCAGATTGGCCTCCTCATCAATGAGGCCAAGTCGAAACTCATGCCATCGCAGGTGATTCAATTCATCGGGCAGAGCTAGACTCTCTTCGAGCCAGAGCCCGGCTCCCGACGGACAGGGCCGAGGTCCTTTCCCTTTGCCCAGTCATTTCTGGTTGGGCAATTGCGCCCTGCCCGGGACTTTCTACGCCTTCTGGGCCTCATGGCGGCCTGCACCAGCGTGGTCCATTGGGCCCGCTGGCATATGCGTCCCCTGCAATGGGGGCTTGCCCGCCAATGGTCACAGCGCTCTGGTCCTCTGGACCACCCAGTGACAGTGACCCAGGAGATGTGGAACGGCCTACAGTGGTGGCTCGTTCCAGCTCATCTGCAGGAGGGTATCCCGTTTGTCCGCCCCGAGCCGACGGTCACTCTGACGACCGACGCCTCTCTGATGGGTTGGGGTGCCCATCTGGGGGAGCTCAGAGCCCACGGCCTCTGGTCCCCTCAGGAGTCTCAATGCCACATCAACCTGCTGGAGCTTCGAGCAGTCCAACTAGCCCTCACTGCCTTCGCTCCGTTTGTATGGGGACAAGTGGTCCAGGTCCAGATGGACAACACCATGACCATGAACTACCTCAACTGACAGGGCGGGACGCACTCCTTGCCCCTGTGCAAGGAGATTCTCTGCACTTGGTCTCTCGTGATAAGCCTGGAGGCGGATCTCCTAGCCATCCATGTGGCAGGAGCCTCTAACATTCTGGCCGATGCCCTCAGCTGGATAGGTGCTGCATCTCACGAGTGGTCTCTCCCGCTGGAGGTACTACTGGATCTGTTCTCCCATTGGGGCACCCCTCAAGTGGACCTGTTCGCCTCCAGGGAGAATGCGGAGCTGAGGCTGTTTCATGCCCGCCCCCCTCAGCAGGGCTCGCTGCAGGGGAATGCCTTCTCGAGGCCATGGACCCCGGGCCTCCTCTTTGCCTTCGCTCCATTTCCCTTGATCCACAGGGTGCTTCGCAAGGTGAAGAGGGACAAGGCGCAGGTGATTCTGGTAGCCCCAGACTGGCCCCACAAGTACTGGTACCCAGATCTCCTCAGCCTCAGCTCCAGGCTCCCGAGGCGGCTTCCAGCCAACCCGGACCTGCTCTCAGTCGACAAGGGGAAGGTTCTCCACCCGGTCCTTCAATCCCTGCACCTGACAGCCTTGTTCTTGTGCAGCTAGAGTTCCAGGCCTTGGGTCTTTCCGATGAAGTCCTCAACGTAGTTGAAGCATCCCGTAAGGAGTCGACCAGAAAATGCTATGCCTTCAAATGGAAGAGATTCTCCATTTGGTGTCAGGACAAAGGGTTGGGCCCTTCTTCCTCTTCCTTGGCTAGTATTCTGGACTATCTGTGGTCCCTTTCTCAGCTAGGGCTTCGGTCGATGACCCTTAAGGTGCACCTGGCAGCCATCTCTGCTTACCGGGCATGGGCCGGCAAGCAGTCGATGGCACAGGAGAAGGTGGTCGGGTGCTTTTTCAAAGGCCTTGATCACATATCCCCTCCGATGCGAGAACCTCCACCTCCGTGGGATCTACTGCTGGTATTGGCTAAGCTCATGGGAAAGCCATTTTGAACTAATGCACAGGTGTGACATCTCTCACCTGTCATGGAAGACCACCTTCTTGGTGGCTATCATGTCAGCCAGAAGGATGGGAGAGCTTCAGGTGCTTTCCATTGAATCTCCTTATCTGGTCTTCCACAGGGACAAAGTTGTCCTGCGCCCCCACCCGAAATTCCTTCCGAAGGTGGTGTTGGAGTTTCACCTTAACCAGGTGTTGACTCTGCCGGTGTTCTACCCCAATGACACCTTGGAGGCCGAATATAGGCTCCATACCTTGGACCCTAGAAGAGCGCTCTCTTATTATAAGGAGCAGACAGCTGAAGTTCGAGGAGAGGTTCGCCAGCTGTTTGTCACCTACGCTGAAGCCGCACCTGGCAGACCTGCAGCCAAGCAGATGATAGGCAGGTGGGTCATAGAAACATAGAATTTGACGGCAGATAGGGACCGCTTGGCCCACCCAGTCTGCCCATTTCCCTACCTAATGGATAAGCTGCAGATCCTAGTTAACCAGCAGCCTACTTCTTCCTACCCCAACCCCCTAGAATTGCCTTATGACTGTCCCATGCATGCTTGAATTCCACCACTGTTTTTGACTCCACAACCTCCTCCGAAGGCCGTTCCATGCATCCACAACCTCTCTGTGAAAAATACTTCTTAAATTACCTCTGAGCCGCCTCTATCTTCAAATTGTGCCCCTTGTTCTTGCACACCTCTTTTTTTGAAAGATGCTACCCTCTTGGACTGTTGATTCCCTTGAGGTACTTGAAAGTTTCTATCATGTCCCCTCTCCCTCCTTTCCTCGAGGCTATACATATTAAGCTCCTTAAGACTCTCTTCATATGTCTTCTGGTGCAGACCCTGCACCATTTTAGTTGCCCTCCTCTGGACAGCTTCCATCCTGTCTATGTCTTTGCGGAGATTGGGTCTCCAGAACTGCACGCAGTACTCCAGATGGGGTCTCACCAGCTGTCTGTACAGAGGGATAATAACTTCCTGTTTTCTACTGGTGATGCCTCTCCCTATGCATCCCAGTATCCCCCAGCCCTCCTTGCTGCCCTCTCACATTGCTTGCCCACCTTTAGGTCATCTGATATGACTACCCCCAGGTCCCTTTCCATTTTTGTTGTTAGTATCTCACCCCCCATTTTGTACTCTTCCCCTGGGTTTTTGTTTCCCAGGTGCAATACCTTGCACTTCTTAGTGTTAAATCTAAGCTGCCATACATTTGACCATTCCTCTAACCTTGCCAAGTCCCTTCTCATCCTTTCCACCCCACTTGTGTATAACCCTGTTGCAGATCTTTGTGTCGTCTGCAAAGAGGCATACTTTCCCTTCCAGTCCCACTACAGTGTCACCTATAAAGATATTAAAGAGGACTGGTCCCAGTACTGAACCCTGCAGTATCCCACTAGTAACTCCCTTTCTTCGGAGTGGACTCCATTTACTATTACCATTTGTGTCCTGTTGTCCAGCCAGTGTTTTACCCAGGCTACAACACTGGGACCGACTCCAAGGCTGGCTAACTTGTTTATTAATCTTTCGTATGGGACTGTGTCAAATGCCTTGCTAAAGTCTAGGTAGGCCATGTCCACAGCCCCTCCCTGGTCTACTACTTTGGTCACCCAGTCAAAGAAATAGATTAGATTCGTCTGACATGACCTTCCCGCTGTGAATCCATGCTTCCTTGGGTCCTGTGCCTCACTGGCTTCTAGGAACTCAACAGTTTTTTCCTTCAGAAGTGATTCCATCATTTTCCGTACCACTGAGGTCAGAATAACAGGTCTGTAGTTTTCTGCCTTTGTTTTGCTCCCACTTTTGTGAAGGGGAATCACATCAGCCCTCCTCCAGTCCTCAGGTACCATACAGTCCTCCCATGATTTGTTAAAAAGGGTAGTCAGTGGTGTCACTAGTTCTCCCCTTAGTTCTTTTAGAATTCTAGAGTGAATCCCGTCAGGCCTCATTGCTTTGTCTACCTTTAGTTTTAGGAGTTCTTTCAGGACCCTTTCTTTTGTGAATGAACTGGTATCAACTCCTCTATCCAGAGTGCTTCTATTCTTTGTTTTAGGTACCTCCCCCTCCTCTTCTTTTGCGAATACTGAGCAGAAGTATTTATTCAGTATCCCTGCTTTTCCACTATTACCCTCTACCCACCCCTTCTCTTTATTAAGCCTCACTATCCCTCCCTTGGTCTTTCTTTGCTCCCTAATGCACCTATAAAAGGTTTTATCCCCCTTCTTAACTGAGTTGGCTATATTTTTCTCAGTTTGGGCCTTTGCTATTCTGTCTGCCTTCCCCATTTCCTTCTGCTTTAACTGGTACAGATCTTCCTGGACATAAAGTCTCCACCACTCATTCACACTAATGGGAGTTCGCCGGAGGTGCTAGGACCCAGCAGGAGCAAACTATTTCGAGAGGGTCGGCGCCTGAGATGGAGCCACAAGGAAGCGGCACCGTGAGCCCCGTCTCATGCGGTAATGACTATCTCGGCATCGACCCTCCAACCGCCTCAGTTCCTTTTTCCCCCTCCATCGAGTGCGCTTTAGTGATGATGATGCTTGGCAGCCGGGAGTCAAACTTCAAACTAGCAGCTTAGTTTTCAGTTTTTTGTTTTGTATTTTATCTTCGATAAGTACCGATTATATTTAATTCTACTTATACAAGATAGAAGTCTTCAGCCCTCCATTGACAGAGTCGACCATGAGGGGGGCAGGTGATTGTAGCGAGACTTCGTATGAAAGCTGTTCAGTCAGCCAGGCTGGGTCAGGTCCACCGCCCTCTCCAGAGGGGGGTCTGACAACAGACAGTCCAGTGCTCAGGGAGCTGGGCGGTCCCCCCGAAAGCATAAAAGGAAACGGTCCCATTCTTGGCACTGTTTGGCCTCGAGTTCTTCTATGACACATAGGTCAGAGAAGAAACGGCATCACTCGAGGTCAGCCTCTAGTATGTCTGCACGTAGATGGCCAGTCTTTGGGGCCAGGTGCTGGTCTCCACCTCTGTCGGAGTCGCCAGTTTCTATCTCTGTTGACCGACCTCCTCAACACCGGAGCTCTTCCCCGCCTGTTGGAGGAGCTTCAGATAAGCAGTTTCACCAGTGGGCTGCTCTTAGGGTGCAGTGGGCTCGGAGGTTGGTCCAGTTGCCTGAGCCAGTCAGTCCTACACCGGGGCCTTTGGGCCATTCGGTTTCGGAGGGATGGGTAGGGCAGTTGGGCCTTCCTACTTCTGCGGCGCCTTCTTCGGTACCGTCAACTCCACACTCAGGTGTTTATCCCCCTCACGTGGCTGCGGAGCAGGGGTCCATACCGATGTCTCTTTCTCCTGCCATTTTTTCCACTTTTATTTCAAATCGCAGTTTTAAGACCCCTGGGACACTCTCGGCGCCGTCCGTAGCACTGAGGGCTCTGTCGGCACCGTGCACTGCGCCACAAGCTCTGTTGGTGCCGTTCGCTGCGCCACAGGCTCTGTTGGAACCGAGCACTCTGTCGGTGCTGGGGGCTCTGTTAGCGCCTTGCGCTGAGCCATTTTCGATGGTGCCGCCTTGTTTGTTCTCGGCACTATTTTCCTTGATGGCGCTGAGGCTTAGTGCAGCGTCTTCAGGGGTTCTCGACTCCGATTCTTTCTTCTTCTGTTCTTCCTCCTGATTTTCACTCCTTTCCTGTCCATACAGTCCCTCCTGGACTATCAGGAGATTATTTTGAGCCTGACCCAGATCGTCGCCTGGGTGATAATGTTGATGACACTGCCCTGGGAGCAGGGATCAATCCTTCTGCAGAGCCTGTGGTCAAAGACCTTTCCTTTAAGTCTCTGCTCAAAAATTTAAATTCTACTCTTTCTCTCCAGACTATAGAAATCGATCCTGGAAAGCTTTTACGACTCCAGTATCTTCATGTCCCGGAGATCCCTATGGATTTAACACCTCCAGTACAGCTCTCTTTCGAGACCCTCTCACAGATGGTGTTGAAGAATCTGGCTCTTATTCCTTCCGTGGCCAAGTCCATAGATAGGAAGTATGCCCCTCCCAAGGATCGCCCCATATTGGCCTCATAAGCCTTTGCTGATGCCATTGTAGTCTTGGCAGAGAATGATAAGGCTGTCCTTCCACAGGGATTTACAGCCCGGCCTGTAAACAAAGAATCTCACAAGATAGACACCTTAGGTAAGAGAGTCTTTACTGCCTCGATCCTGTGTATGTGCATTGCCAGCTACCAGGGCTATTTTTCTCAATATGAGTATGTCCTTTGGCATTCGCTCAAGCAAATGGTAGAAGCTCTGTCCGAATCGGAAGTTAATGCAGAGCTACTTCAAACCATAACTAGGGGTATCAAGTCCAATAACCAACAGGTTAAAGCTGCAATGGATGCTTTCGATACCACTTCCTGGGTGGCAGCAGCTGGCATCTGCACCAGCCACCACTCTTGGCTGTGTACTTCGGGCTTCACGAATGACGCCCAGCAGCAGGTCATGGCCTTACCTTTTGACAGTATGTATCTGTTCAGGCCCCAGGTGGAGCAAGCTCTGGAGGCCACACAGAAGACTAGGTCTGCCATTAAGATGGCTAGACCTGCACCCACCCCCTTCTGGGGGACTGCCAACAAGCATCAATTTCACAACCGTCAGTCCTTTTGGGGCAGAGGAGGTTTTAACAAAAACCACAACCCTCAGCCACAAAAGACAGTGCAGCAGAAGGCACAAGGGCCCAAAGCGCGCAGTGCCACCTTCTTAGTTTCTGGCCCAGGTCCCACCTCAGCTGTCCGAGGGAGACTCCTCCTCAGCAGTGGGGGGACGTCTGACTCAGTTCAACAACCAGTGGAATTCTATAACATCAGACAAATGGGTCCTCCAGATAATCCTCGATGGGTACTCTCTCAGTCTTTCGGAAACCCTTCCGGATCATCCCCCACCCAAACGACAACCCAGGCTGTCGGCAGTACAGTCAGACCTTCTTGCTTCTGAGGTACTAGGCCTTCTGAACAACAGGGCAGTAGTAGTTCTGCTGGATCAACGAAACACAGGTTTCTACTCCCATTACTTCCTGGTCCCGAAGAAAACCGGTGGTATGCGCCCCATTCTGGATCTCAGAAAGTTAAACAAGTTCCTTCACAAGGAGAAGTTCAAGATGATATCACTAGGTACCCTGCTAACTTTGCTTCATCAACACAATTGACTAGCCTCCCTGGATATGCAGGATGCCTACCAACACTTCCCCATACACCCAAAGCACCACAAATACCTAAGGTTCCTGGCATTGGGTCAATACTATCAGTTCAGAGTCCTGCCCTTTGGGCTATCCTCGGTACTTCAAGTTTTTACAAAGTGTTGTGCAATTCTCGCGGTGCATCTCAGAAAAATCAGAATACAAGTGTTCCCATATCTGGACGACTTGCTCCTAGCAAGTCCCTCCAGGCAAGAGACTGTGGACGCTGTAGCCACGGCCTCAGACTTCCTCACATCCATGGGAGTCCTGCTAAATCTCAACAAGTTGCAGTTGCATCCTTCCCTGAAGCTCCTCTTCATAGGAGCTCTTCTGGACACCCCCTGTACAAAGGCTTTTCTCCCAGAGGACAGAAGGAGTGATATCTTACAGATGGCCCGATACATCAGGGAAAACAGCTCGGTTCGAGCCATCTCGATGCAACGGATTCTGGGCATCATGACATCCTCGGTGTTCACTGTACCCTTAGCTCGTCTCCACATGAGAACCTCTCACTGGATGCTCAGTACTCAGTGGTCCCCAACCACTCACCCTCAGTCCTTTCTCATCAAGATGACAGAACCTCTGCAGAGGTCACTTGCCTGGTGGTCACAGAAGGACAATCTTCTGGAAGGATATCCCTTTGCCCCTCTGGATCATCATATCTCCATTACCACGGACGCGTACCTGATGGGTTGGGGAGCTCAATGCCAGAATCTCCACACCCAAGGTACGTGGACTCAGGACGAGTCCCAGCTTCACATAAACGTCCTGGAAATGAGAGCCGTCTTCTATCCAGTCCGAGCCTTGAAGGACATACTCTCTCACAAGAACATTCTCCTTCAAACGGACAACAAGGCAGTGATGTATTACATCAACAAACAGGGTGGTGCACACTCTTATCCATTATGCAGGGAAGCAATGAGTGTGTGGGAATGGTGCCTGGAGCACAAGGCTCTGATCCAGGCGGTATACCTGCCAGGAGTACAAAACGAGCTGGCAGACCATCTCAACAGAACGGAGATGCATCCTCACGAGTGGTCTCTCGACTTAACCGTCGTTCAGTCACTCTTCAGAAAATGGGGAACTCCAGACCTGGATCTTTTTTCATCCCCACTCAACACAAAGCTGCCTCTCTTCTGCTCCAGAAATCCAGGACCTGGCATTTTTCGTCAGGATGCATTCACACTGCAGTGGACAAGATGCTTTCTATATGCCTTTCCTCCTCTTCCCCTAATTCAGAAGGTACTTCTCAAATTGGAGTCTCAGGGGGGCAGAATGATTCTCATTGCCCCCTTCTGGTCTTGGCAGATATGGTTCCTGCTGCCCAACAATCTGTCGGAAACCATCCCGAAGATGCTTCCCCTTCAGATGAACCTTTTGACCCAGGGTCCCGTGGTCCATCCCAATCTGAGGTTGCTTCACCTTCACGCTTGGCTCCTGAAGAGATGGAGGTGAATAGGTTCAATGTTTCTCATAGAGTTTCGGATGTTCTTTTGGCTGCGCGTAAGCCGGCTACTAGAAAAACCTACACAGCCAAATGGAAGCGTTTCTCAATCTGGTGTGCAAAATCCTCTTGGAACCCTTTTTCCTGCCCACCGAATAAAGTCTTGAAGTACCTCTTAGACCTCTCAAATACAGGTCTGCAATACTCCACAGTCAAAGTTCATCTTTGTGCCATTTCAGCATATCATGAGCCGGTACTTTCCACATCACTGGCTCAGTTACCTGTAGTTAAGAGTTTTTATAGGGGTATTCTGCATACTAGACCTCCTATCAGATGTGCAGTCACAGCCTGGGATATTAACCTTGTGCTAGACATGCTCACTCGTAAACCTTTTGAGCCTCTAGCTACTTGTGACTTGAAGTTCCTCACTTGGAAAACGGCCTTCCTGGTGGTCATCACGTCGGCCTGTAGAATTTCTGAAGTACATGCACTGGTCACAAACCCACCCCCCCAATACACTATTTCACAAGGACAAAGTAGTTCTTAGGACTCATCCTAGGTTTCTCCCTAAGGTTGTCTCAGAATTCCATCTAAACCAACCTTTAGTCCTTCCTACCTACTTTGTGAACTTCCAGAATGAAGGGGAGCATACCCTTCATTCACTGGATGTTAAGAGAGTACTGTAATTCTACCTAGATAGAACAAAAGAAATTTGCAAGGCTCAACAACTGTTTCCTTCAGCGAGAACCGACTGAGTCAGCCTTTCGCTATTCGATGCATTTCAGCGTGGCTGGTGGCATGCCTTCGCCACTGCTATTCTATGGCACAGGTCAAGTTGGAAGGCAGAGTGTACGCTCACTCCACCAGAGCAGTTGCGGCATCTCTGGCGGAAATCCGCAACGTGCCCATCGCAGATATTTGCAGTGCGACTAGTTGGAGCTCAGTGCATACTTTCGTTAAGCACTACACCTTGGATGTCCATGCCAGACGATATCTGTCGTTTGGCAAGACCATTCTTAACGGACTCCTGTTCTAAGTATGTGAGTGCTTTATCTCCTGCAGCCCATCTCAGGGGATTATTAGTTCGGTACTCTCCCATTAGTGTGAATGTGTGGTGGAGACTTTATGTCCAGGAAGATATGGAAATAACATACCTACCGTAATTTTTGATCTTCTTGGACGAAGTCTCCACCACTTATTCACACGCCCACTCACCATCCCCTGAGCTCACTTCTCTGTTTCTGGTCTTCACTCCCTCAGTGGATGAGCTGTGAAGACTTTATTGTTGACCCTTCTTACATGGGTCATTCGGACTATCTTGTGTCCGATTTTTTTTTTTTAGGATAGACCTTCTAGGTTAGTTACGTTGCACCTCCTCAGAAAAAAAGTACTAAGGCGGTTGGAGGTCGACACCGAGATAGTCATTACCACACGAGCCAGGGCTTGCGATGCTGCTCCCTCACGGCTCCATCTCAAGCGCTGGCCCTCTCGAAAAAAGTTTGTTCCTGCTGGGTCCTAGCGCCTCTGGCGAACTCTCATTAGTGTGAATGAGTGGTGGAGACGTCATCCAAGAAGATCACAAATTACGGTAGGTACGTAATTTCCATTTCTCTGTCCTGCTCCTTCTGTGTTTCCTTATACTTTCTGAATGCTACCTTTTTCTTCCTAAGCTTCCCTGGTACCTCTTTTGAGAACCATAGTTGTTTTTTTCCTTTGTTTTGCTTCACATAAAGGCTTGTTGCCTCTAAGATGGCTGTTTTGATTTTTTCCCATTGTTCCTCCACCCCTTCTTCTTGCCCGTTTGCTACTGCTTTTCTGAGGCACTCTCCCAGTTTCCCAAAGTCAGCCCTCCTAAAGTCCAGTACTCTTGCTTTTATATGGCTTGCCTCTATGGCTGTGTTTATCGTGAACCACACTGTTTGGTGGTTGCTTGCTCCCAGGTGGCTACCCACTTCTAAATCTGAGATCCTCTCTCCGTCCCCATTTGAGAGTACCAGGTCTAAAATTGTTCCCTCCCAAGTGGGTTCCAACACTAACTGTCTGAGGCATACCCCCTGCAGGGCATCGAGAATGACCCTGCTCTTGGATGTGGCTGCAGCAAAGGTGCTCCAGTTAACATCTGACGTATTCAGGTCCCCCATCAGCAATATCTCCCCTTTCTCTGCCATTCTAAGGATGTCTTCTATCATTTCCTTGTTCATTGCCTCCCCCTGAGATGGGGGTCTGTATACAACCCCCATGTAGATTGTGGTGCCAATTCCTGTCTCCAGGGTGACCCACAGTGCCTCCTCTACTCCCTGTTTACCCTTTAGTTCCATTGCTCTGATCCCTTCCCTTACATAGAGAGTTACTCCTCCTCATCTTTGACCCTCCCTGTCCCTCCTGTAGATTGTGTACCCTGGTATGTTGACATCCCAGTCATGGTTCTCTGTGTACCATGTTTCTGTGACTGCCACGATATCCAGGCGTCCCGCTTCCATCAAGGCCACTAGTTCAGGGAGCTTGTTACACAGACTATGGGCATTGATACTCATCACCCTCCATTTTTTGATGGCCTTACCCCTTTTAGCCCCATCCCTGCCCTTACTGCATTTGCCTTTTTCTCCATTTACCCCTGTCCTGCTCCCTATTGACTTCTCTGCCTTGGTGTTTCCCTCACTAACTACTGTGTTTTGTGGGGGGAGGCTGGGATTTCCCTGATCCTTTTCAATGCCTTCCCCCTTGGCTAGTTTAGCTCCTGTGACTGCACTTCTTAATTGCCCCATACCCTCCTAATTCCTGACCCTGATCTTATTCGACCACAGGTTATTACTACCACTACTTTGTCTTTCTACCCCTAGTTTCCCTGCAGCCCTGCAATACCTTGCACTTCCTCTCCCATCCCCCTGACTAGTCATCATGCGCCCCACTCACTGCCCCTTTCTACTTCTGGATGTCTGTTTTCCATCTTTTTACCTGACAAATGCCATCTAGGCTGCTACTATTACTGGAATAATCCTTGTGGTAAAATCATCTCTGTTACCAATTCACAATGTATTTTGTCTATGTTTAATTCACCTAGCTAGATACTCCTAAACCCACAATGTGTGTATTCCCACCCTTTACGACACGGAACCTTTGTAAAAGAGCAGTCTCCTGCTCAAAGGTATTGTAATCCAAGATTGAATAAATAAATAAATGAATGCTTGCCAATGAAGCATGTATACCTGTGACCTAGGATCCTGGTTCCCCTCCCGGACAGATGCAGACCATTGTGGCAGTATAGGTCTGTATCCCTCCAGGTGGACCCCCAGTCCTCAAATGAAGCCAAAACCTTGAGCTCCGCACCAGTTATTGAACCATTCATTGAATCGCATAGTGCGGAGTACCCTAGCATCACCCTTGCCATAGACAGGCAGCATCTCTGAGATGGTTACTGTATGTGCTACTTGTCCAAGGCCCCTCCACAACTCTGCAAACTCCTCTTGCACTACTCTGATCCCATTCTTAGCCAGGTGATTTGTCCCTAGGTGGACAGTGACCTCCAGCTCCCTCCCCTGTGCAGCTGCTCCAGCGATCCTGAGGATTCGCTCCCTGTCCCTCCAAGCCATGGCGCTAGGCAGGCACCCTACCTCCCTCTCCCCTCCCTCCCTCCCCCAGTTCTACCCCCTAATGATTGAATCCCCCACCAGGAGTTGTTTCCTTCCCCTGTGGGTTTCCATGCCACCCTCATGTAGGTCTCCTTTGTGGAGGTTCCCAGCATCCTCCTTGGTCTCCACTGCAGGTGCCTCCATAGCGGAACCACTCTCCACCAGAACGGCTTATGAATTGTGGAGAGTTACAACTGGAGGGATACACCTCTGTTCCACCTGCCTGAGCCCACCTTGGTCCAACTGCTCCTCTTTCTTGGCAACCTCTGAGGCAGCGACGGTGGCCCTGGTGGTCTCTGGGTGGAGGAGGATGTTTCATGAATCCTAGCCAGGTCGGCCTGGAGATGGGCAACCTCCTCCCTCAGACCAGAGAGGTGCCTGCAAATAGAGCAGCATCGCAGCCTCCAGAATGACTCCCGTAAGACTGCTGCCCCACAGCCATTGCACTGCACCACTCCCATCATGTCTTATTTTGTGGCCCCTTTCCTGTTGCTTTGTGTGCTTACTCTCTCCTCCCTCTATTTATTTTTCCACCTACTTTCCTACTGCCTATGTGCCCTTACAGCTCTCGCCCTTCCTGTTCTGGGACAGGAACTTCCTGTATTCTTCAGTAGTCTCCTCCTTCCTTGCTCAGAGTCAGACCTCTAGCAACTGGGGGGGGAGGGAGAGCTACTCTGTTCCTTCAAGGATGATGAAACTTACGTGTCTCAGTGATCCTTCCCTTCCTACTGACAAACAGGAAGTTCCTGTTTTAAGTCAGATCCAGTGCCTATAAAAGTGGAACTGGCTGAGGGTGGAGGGAAGGAGAGCAATTAGTAAGAAAAGTTCTAGCTTTTTAGTCAGCTGCTCCTTGCTCTGAAAGCAAGATTCCTGTCTGCCGAAAGCTAGCAGCAGGTATCTGCAAATTAAAGACACCTGGTTTTCTGCTGCCTAAGCCACCCCCCCCAATTAACTTCTCCTGACTTAGCAAAAAAGTTGATACAGTCCCCTTTCCCTAACATAGAAAATAACACTGACTTATTTTTTACCCTAAATGAGACCCCCCACTTCTAATAAAGTATCTGTTTGCTTAATCCCAACAGGCACCAACTCCTGCTGAGTTAGAAGTGTCTTGTTAGTAAGAAAAGTTATAGCTTTTTAGTCAGCTGCTTCTTGCTCTGAAAGCAAGATTCCTGTCTGCCAAAAGCTAGCAGCAGTACAGTCCAGTGAGATTAGCATACCAAAGACCTAGATCAATTGGTCATGGTCTCTGACCCAGTCCGGAGGACTCTGTCATGGTGGCTGAACCCAGCCAACCTCCTTCGGGGAGTCTCTTTTCAGATTCCAAACCCCCCCAACAGGTTCTTACAACAGATGCACCTGGCCTGGGCTGGGGCACACATTTGGCCACGCACCAGACCCAGGGTACCTGGTGCCCAGTGGAACAGGATCTCCACATCAATCTCCTAGAGATGCGAGCGGTCCTTTACGCCCTGCAAGAGTTTCACACTCATCTTCCCAGTCCACTGCTGGTGCAGACGTACGTGTGTGGTGTACTACATCAACAAGCAGGGGGTGTCATCGAGGCACAGGTCAGGAAGCATAGAAAGACCAGGAGCAGGTATAAAATTTCCAACTAGCATTTTATTTTCTGTAGTGGGTAACAGTAGCAAGACCTTTTCACCTGACTCAAAAACGTTTTACCCCATTGTCGTAATATGCCTGCTGCTGGTTTTGGGCCTCTTCCTGATTACTATGAGCAGTTTCAACCTATTTTGCCAGTTTCATTCTCAGGGCACACATATAAGATGTAATGGATTGTTTTTGAGTGGGGTTATCTTCCCATGTTTCTTTTATTATATGTAGTGGCCCTCTAGGTTGTCTACCATACAGCATTTCAAACGGTGAAAAACCTGTAAAGGCTTGTGGCACTTCTCTGTAAGCAAAAAGCAGGTAAGGTAAATATTGGTCCCAATCCTTCTCTTCCCCTTTTACAAATCTTTTTAACATGCATTTTAGGGTTTGATTAAAACTCTCAACAAGACAGTCTGTCTGAGGGTGATGAGGGGATGTTCTTATGGCAGTGATACCTAATAGTCGGTACAGCTCCTTTAGTAATGCAGCACCAAAATTATGCCCTGATCAGTAATAATCTCTTTGGGTATGCCCACCCTGCTGAAAATTTTGGCAAGCTCTACTGCCACTTTTGGGCTGTGACAAGTACACATTGGAATTGCCTCTGGGTATCGAGTAACACAGTCACATACTACGAGAATGAATCGATTACCCTTTGTACTTTTGTCTAAGGAGTCGACCACATCCATTGTAATTCTCTCAAAAGGCACATCTGCTAAGGGTAGGGGCACCAGGAGCACCTTGTCTTTTTTAGTTACTGGCACTACTTTCTGACATTCAGTACAAGAACTGCAATAGGTAGCAACATTTTCATGAATTCCAGACCAGTAAAATCTGTACAGCAATCTGGCAAGGGTGCGATCCCTCCCTGAGTGACCAGCCATAGGACTATCATGTGCTATCTGTAACAACTCAGTTCTATACTTTTGTGGTAAAACCAATTATTCTGTCTGTTCCTGTGTCTGAGTTTTAACATAAACTTCGTACGGTAACCCATTACATATTTTAAACATTGGTTCACCCTGTTTTTATTTGACCCCCAGCTGCTTAAAGTAACTTTGGAGAGAAGCATCATTCGTTTGCTCTGAAACAAAATCACAATCAGTCTAATTTCAGCATTTTCATATTTTAACCCTTTATGTCCATCAATCTTTTGTTGCTACTGTTGTTTCGGGCATCTTCTTTCTTTCCTGGACTTTCAGATCTTGGAGCTGGGCTCAGACAAGTCCGCATCAGAGTCACTGAAAGGAAAAGTGTCTCCAACATCTGAGATTTTCTTTGCCTTTGCCTGTGCTCTTGTTACCACTGCTGCTGAAACTTCAGGTTTCAGTTTCTCTAAGATTAACTCAGTAAATCCTGGACAGTCACTTCCAATAATCACAGGTACAGGTAACTTAGGTGCTACCCCAACTTTCATTTGGTGCGACACCCCTTTAATATTCCGTGTCACTTATGTGGTGGGATAGTATTGCGTATCCCCGTGGATGCAGATGACACTAGTATCTGGTCCTTTTTACATAGTGTTTTCCCAGTACTTCAACATGCACTAGGGTCTGTCTGCTTCCTGAATCAGCAAGTCCTTTTACAGTCTTATCTCCAACCTTGTTATCTGTTAAATACTTGCCCCAGTTTGCTAAGGCCGAATCTGTTGCAGTGGTACCCTCCTTAGTTTTATGGCAGTTTCTTACGATATGGCCTGGCTTGTTACAGTTATAGCAAATTAAGTCTTTGGGTGCAGACTTGTTACCCCACCACAGTTTTTATCCGATTTGAAGTTAGATTGGGAAAAAGTGGATCTTACTGGTCTTTGGCTGTTACTTCACTGCTGCAGGGTCTGTCTGGCCATCTGATAGTCCTCGTCCAAAGAAGCAGCCTTTTACCCCACTTTCTGGTCTGAGTTCTTTTACCCAAAGCTGTACATCTGTAGGCAGGTTGTAGATGAATTGCTCCATTGCAAATGTTTCAGTGATCTGTGGAACTGTTTTGCCCTCTGGTTGGAACCATTTAATAAGGAGTTCTCTTGAGTTAGGTGAAGGCTTCTCGAGGATTGTCGACTGAGTTGTACTTCAGGTACTGGAATCTTTGCCTGTAGGTCTCTCCTGAGATGTCGTATCTTTTCAGCATTTCTCTTTTCACAAGGTCATAGTTTTCCAACTGTGCTGTGTCCATATTGCTTTAGGCAAGTTGGGCTTTATCTTTCAGGTAAGGTACCAGCCTGATTGCCCATTGCTGCTTTGGCCACTGGCAGGCTGCAGCAACCCTTTCAAAAGTTGTCAGGTATGCTTCAGTATCATCCAAGGGACACAGCTTTGTAAGTTTAAGGTCTTTTAAGTTGTTGGTGTTTTGTTGCTGTGTTGGACCTGTGCCAGATCCACCAACTTTCATAGCTTGCAAGGCATCCAGCCATCACTGCATCTCTTCTCATCTTTGCTGCTCCTGTCACTGCATCTCTTCTTTTCTCTGCTGCTCCTCTTCATTTCTCTGCTGCTCCTGTCGCTGCATCTCTTTTTTTTCCTCTGCTTCTCTCTCTCTCCCTTTGTTGTATAGCCCACCATTTGAAAAAGGCAGACAGGCTTTCAGGTTCTGTCACTGCTTGTTCTTTTTTTTTTTTCCATCACTGGTGCTGGCTGTACAGTCTCAACTTGGACTTCTGTCTCTGCTAGTTTGTTTGCCATCTTTCTGGTAATGACTCCTGGGCTTGCTGTTACAGAATCCATACCTTTCTGCTATGCTTCCCTGGTACCAAGTCTAGTACCCACACACAAAACTCCTGGCTTAGAGTATGCATGGCGTAAATCCCACTTCTAAAACCATCTGTCGTCGATGCACAGGCCAGGAAGCATAGAAAGACCAGGAGCAGGTATAAAATTCGCAAGTAGCGTTTAATTTTTTCCAATAATAGTAAAATAAAAATACATTTTTTTAGTATATCTATATACAAAGGAAGTACAAATGCAGAAAACAAAGTCCTTCATCTGAGGATATCTCTAATTTCAAGTTTGTCAGTCTCTCTCCCTCTTCAGCAAAAGTATTGCTGCTCTTTTTGTCTGGGAACTCGTTAAGAACATCATCCTGTTTTTCAGAAAATGCTGTTATCAGTTTCCTTCTTTGCAGGTGCAACAAAACAGTACATGATGTCCTAGAACTGACCTCCTGTTTACAGCTCTGCAAAAGACCTAGTGTTGCATTCCAGGTTAATCCCCTAAGTTCCAAATAGTGTTTTGCAATAATTTTAACAATGTAACTACTGTATATACTGTACATATTCAAACCAAGGGGTCCCACTTTCACATAAAGATTCACACATATTTTATAACTTCAGATACGCAAGGGGGAAGAAAAAGACAGAAACAGCAAGTGAAGGCAGAGAGATAGCAGAAGGGGAATAGCGAGAAAGTCGGAGTGGCCAGTTTCTAGGTCTCACAAGAAAATTTGACTGCGCAGTCAGGCAGACAAGAGGCAGAACAGAAGAAGATGAAACAGATCCTTGCATTTATCTCTTGCTACATAACAAATCTTTCTACGTAACAAATGGGACAGGGTCTTATTCAACCCTGTCACAGGCTTGGGGGGACCTATTCTTACCCCCTGTGTCGGGAGGTGATGAAGGTCAGGTTCTGGGCCATCGAGTACAATCTGGGGCCCTTCGCTGTTCACGTTTCAGGTATCCAAAATGTAGAGGCCGACAGTCTCGGCCACTTCAGGTCTTCGGCTCACGAGTGGGAGCTCCTAACCTCAGTGGTTGAAGACCTCTTCAACAGGTGGGGTCACCCAAAGTTTGACCTCTTTGCATCCCCACTCAGCGCAAAACTGACCCTTTTTTCCTCACTCGATCCCAGGCATGGAGTTTTCTAGCGAGATGCATTGTCCCTCTCTTGGAAGGGGAGGTTTCTGCACGCATTCCCTCCCTTCCCGCTCCTGCAGCGGGTTCTGCTCCAGCTCCATTTGGAAGGAGCGGAGATGATTCTCACAGCTCCCTTCTGGCCACGCCAGATTTGGTCTCCCCTGCTGCAACAGCTAGCTGTGGAACCTCCGGTGCCCTTGCCCCTGTGCACAGGCTTGTTGTCCCAGAACCAGGGCACCGTAGTCCATCCGGACTTTAAGTCCCTGCATCTCCATATATGGCTCTTGTGGACCTAGCTATTGCCCACTTTGGGTTGTCCTCTAGGGTTGCCGACGTCCTGGTGGCGGCCAGGAAGCCCTCCACCAGGGTCACTTATGCTATGAAATGGAAGTGCTGTTCCATTTGGGCTGCTGCTCACCATTTGGATCCATTCACCTACCTGGTGAAGCAGGTGTTGGAGAACCTCCTTTCCCTTTCGGATTCAGGCCTGGGGTACTCCTCCCTTAAGATGCACCTTTCTGCCATCTCTGTGTATCATGCCCCTATTAAGGGCAAAGCTGTCACTCAGCTTGAGGTGTCCTGCACATTTCTCTGGAGCATTTTGCATCTGAAACCTCCTATTCGGGACCTGGTCCCTCCATGGGACCTTAACTTTATGTTGGAGAAATTCACTTTACCTCCCTTTGAACTGACCGCGAGTTGCAAGCTGCGCTTTCTGTTTGAACTGCCTGCAAGTTGCAAGCTGCACTTTCTGTCATAGAAAATGTTTTTCTTAGTTGCTGTTACTTCTGCTTGGAAGATTTCCAAGCTCCAGGCTCTGATGTGTAAGGAGCCTTATTTGTTTTTTCACATACATTGAGCGTCTTTGCGTACTAATCCTAGGTTTTACTTAAGGTGGTGTCTGAGTTTACTTTAAATCAATCCATCCACCTTCCAGTTTATTTTCCTGAGTATTCTAATCAGGGGGAGGCTTTGCTTCATACTTTGTATGTTCACAGAATGTTGAGTAAAACTGCTCAGTTGTTCATTTCATTTGCCCCCAAGAGAGAGAGCACTCCTGTTTCCAAACAGTGTTTGTCTAAGTGGTTAGGTAATTGCATTGTTTACTGCTACCGCAAGTACAACAAGCCCCTTGCGGTGGTAGTCAAGGGCCATTCCACCAGGGGTATGGCTGTTTCCACAGCTTGCTTCAGGAATGTGTCTGCAGCTGACATTTGTGCAGCTGCAACCTGGAGTTCCGTCCACACTTCCACCGAGCATTATGGTCAGAAAATCGCCTCTAGGCATAGAGCCAACTTTGGTGTGGCAGTTCTTCAGGGCCTTCTGTCCTGAGCTCTTGACTGCTGACATGTTGTCCTCCCGGTGATGTTATCCTGGTAATACTGGTACTGCTTGAGGTGGTGTGGGGGATCATCCTCCTATATAGGCTGTGCTGTCGTCAGTGACTAATATCAGCAGGAGGCAGTCTCTCATAGTAATCTGCTAGTTAGAAGTTTTCCATGTAGTCCTAGCGCCTGGCAGTTAGTCCTACTGGTGTGGCCTGCTGCAAGAGCTTCTCTTGAAGACCTACTGTTATGGTAAGTTCTTACATAACTGTACTTTCTGTTGCTGTACGGCATCCTCTCCTCCGGTTTTGTAAGAGACTGTCACTCTGTCTTGGATCCCGTCTCTAACCCTGTTAGGGGCATCTCCTTGCAGGGCTTGGAAGATGGAGCTTGCATTTTGGGACAGACTGAGGGAGCATCATGGTGGAGTAACTGGTGGAGTAACAGCCTCAGCAGGCAAGCTCTGTGGGCATAGGGGAGTGAGCAGCTCTTTTCAGATCTCTGGACCAGTGTTTTTCTCATTTTGTTCCCAACGTGAGGGTGCTTGCTTTTTGCACTCCATACAGCTTGCTTTGATTCCTGCTTGAAGAGAAAATTGGAGTGGAGAAGTGGCCTCAGCAGGCAAGCTCTGTAGACATTGGGGAGCCAGAAGCTGTTACCAGATCTCTTGACCAGATTGTTTCCATGTTGCACACAAGGGAGAGGGAGCATGCTCTGTGCACTGTATGGAGTGAGCATTAAGGTGGAGAAGCAACCTCAGTGGGCAAGCTCTGTAGGCGAGGGGGGTGAGTGGCTGTTGTTAGATCTAAGGACTGGTGTTTTTTTTAATTTTTTGTCTGCCAGAATAAGGGGACTTGCTTTATGAGCTGGAAGGAGGGAGTATTGGAGTGGAGAAGCACCCTCAGCAGGCAGGTCCTGTAGATATGGGAAGGAAGTGGCTGTTATCAGATCTCTTGACCAGAGTTTTTCCTGTTTTCTCACTAGGGTGAGGTAGGTTGGTTTGTGGGCTGGATGGGAGACAGCACTGGAATGGAGAGGCAGCCTCAGTGGGCAGGCCCTATAAGAGTTGGGGAGTGAGCGGACATCATCAGGTCCATGGACCATTTTTTTATACCCCCCATTGTCGTTGAGGCACAGGTCAGGAAGCATAGGAAAACCAGGAGCAGTTGTAAAATTCACAACCAGAGTTTTATTATTAATAACAATAAAATAACAAAAATACGGTTGTTCAGAATAACTATTTACAATGGCAGTAGAAACATAGAAAACAAAGTCCTGAGTTTTTTCTTCTCAATTTCGAATCTTAGTCTCTCAGTCTCTGTCTCTCTCTTTTTCAAAACATTGCAGCTCCTTTTTATAAGTGTGCAGGAGCTTGTTAAGAAAATAGCATGCTTCTCACAGTGTTCCTGTAAGTTTCCAATGTTCTTGTCAGTTTTAGCATGTGCAACAAAGAGAACATTGTAACCCAGAACTGACCTCTTGTTTACATCTTCTGCAGAAGGCTTAAAAATTGCATCTCAGATTAACCCCTCAAGTTCCAAATAGCTTTGCAATCATTTCAACAGTATAACTATATACAGTTTTAGCTTTGCAATCATTTCAACAGTACAACTATATACAGTTTTAAACAAATGAATCCCAATATCAATTATATTTCCACAAAATGATTCACATATATTTTTTTTACCAGCAGATATGCAAGGTGGGAGAAAAGGCAGAACAGTAAGTGAGGGTAGAGAGAGAGTGAGAGGCAGAGAATTGCAAGGCCATTGGGGTGATCAAGTCCTAGGTCTCACGAGAAAATTTGGTTGCGCAACTAGACAGAGAAGAGACAGAACAGGAGAGAATAGAATAGATTCTTGCATTTAAAATCTGTCTCCAGAACAACTGGGACAGGGCCCTATTCAACCCTATCATATACCCCCCTCAAGAGGGAACCTGTTTTACAAAAACAGGTTTCCGAAACTTTCTTTAAATTCTCTTTTAACATGACAGTAGCTTATAATCTTTATAGTTCAGTGCATATGCAGCTTATCAAACAGAGAAGTTTCAACTCACGCATTTCTTTTCAACTTTCGGAATTCTCAATTCGTGATCCATATCTAGACAGAAAATCAGCATTGAACATTCTCTTTCCAAGATTTGTGCATCACTTCAGATTTAAATGGCTGTAGTGCCAGGTACCACCTTGTGGTTCTAGAATTTTTATCCTTCATTTGGTTGAGCCAGCAGAGAGGATTGTGATCTGTTACAAGTACAAAGTCAGCTCCTAGTAAGTAAAACTTAAGGGACTCGATTGCCCACTTTGCCTCAAGGCATCCCTTTTCAATGGTAGAGTACCTTTTCTCTCTTTCGTGCAATTTCCTACATATGTATAGAATGGGATGTTCTGTCCCATCTATATTTTGACTCATGACTGCACCTAGGCCTACCTCTGATTCATCTGTTTGTAACAAAAATGGTTTCTCAGAGTCTGGGCATCTTAAAATAGTGGCTGAACATAATGCAGCCTTAATGGCCCGAAAAGCTTTGTCACACTCCAGGATCCATTTCACATTTTTCGGGTACTGTTTTTTTGTGAGTTCAGTGAGGGGAGTAGCTAACTCTGCAAAGTTGGGAACAAATCTCCGATAACTAGCCAGCCCTAAAAATGACCGGACATGTTTCTTGGTTTTGGGGACAGGGCTGTTAGCTACAGCTTCTATCTTGGAAACCTCTGGTTTGACTTATCCATTTCCCAAAACATAGCCCAACTATCTGGTTTCTTGCATGCCTAATGCACACTTGGTAGGATTAATTGTCAGACCTGCCTTTTTGATCGATTGGATAACTGCTCTTATGTGTTCCAGGTGACTTTTCCAGTCTGGACTGTACACCACTACATCCCCAGGTATGCAGCACAATAACCAGTGTGAGGGGATAAAATTACATCCATGTACCATTGGTATGTAGCGGGTACGCCATATAAACCAAATGGCATGGTAGTGAACTGATAGAATCCAATAAGAGTGGCAAATGCAGTTTTATCTCTGGATTCTTTAGCTAGGGAGATTTGCCAGTAACCCTTGTTGAGATCAAGGGTACTGATATACTAAGCACTTACCAATATTGAGTCAGGAAATTTTCTCTGGCGTGGAAGAAGTTTTTCTGGGGTAGTAGGGTGACTGCCCACCTGTACCGTGACTGAGTAAACACAAAATTCTTTGTGGATTTATTTATACATATGGAGTGGACTCACTCTGAGTGCTGTTTGCTTAATGTGCTGAGCAGCTGAAAACCTATCATCCCAGATGAAGAGTTGATGACCTGTCTCACTCAAAGTGTCACGTGGCTCACCCTGGCACAGTGCAACATTGATGAGTTAGCACCAGTCACTAGTTTTTACTTCTTAGCGAACTTCAGCAGCTCTGTAGTAGTTCAGCAGTGGACAGACCGACCCTGACTCCCACAGCCTCATTAAATATTGAAGTATTGCTAACAGAGATCATCAGGTACTGGGCTGTTAGCAGAATTGTAATGCCTGGATTAACCTTTATACTTGAAAAATAGCACCTTTAATAACACTATTTGTTTTCTATTGTCATTTTTAGAATCGGGTGAATAAGAGTGTGTCCGACTTCTGTGGCTGTAATACAGTGCATAATAATAGTTTTAGAATAAGTAGTCACTGCAACAGCATGTTAAATGTCAGAGGGAGAGAAAGGTGTGGTATTCACTGGCAACATTGATTCAGGTCTGGGCACAAAAGATAGACATGAGGCAGTGATAACATCACAAGGGGGAGTACAGCAGAGGAACTTTCCCAGGGTAAAAAAGCCACTATCTCCTAAAGCTGTTCCAAAGTTTCTGCCATTGGGATCTGGGTATGATTTTGAGAGGCCCATGAATTTCTTGGGCAGAAATTGCTTCCTTTGTTGAGTTTTTCAGTTATTCTCCTTGCCTTTAGGAAGTATGCTACAGTCCCAAGATGCAGCATGCTCCGTTCTGCCATTTTGTGGTGCAGCAGTGTATGACTGCTGCAGCAGCAACCCATTAGTGAGCACAGTTGCCAGTCGGTGGTTTCTGTTGCTTGAAATGTTTTGCTAATTGGTGCCATGCCATGATTTGCTGCATTCTGCTATTCTCTGCCATGTGGCTGAATGGACCTTATAACGTGGTGAGAAAAATGTAAGCATTCTGATTGTCTGAGAGACCAGTAAAGTAGTGTAATTATGAGCCCTTATTACACTACTCTATCTCTACTTCCCTCAGACCAGGAGCCTGAGTACCACATCAGATCACTGCACTTCACAGTGCCTGAAGTGCCATTCAGACTGCCAGCGACTGTTTACAGTTCTGGGATTCCATTACAGTCGAAAGGGGGTAATGTATCAATCTTCAGATAAATTTGCTGTTTACCTTGCATTAACGCAGTGTAGCCTATTTTTTGCCTAAAATTTAGAAAGATATTTTTCTAACCCTGTTATTAGTGCAGTAAGACACTTCGGGTATATGTAATTCTGGGGAAATCATTGCACGTCACTCTCAGGTGTTTAAAGGAAAGTGCCTTGGGGCTAACTACACCCTCAAGCCATGCAGTTATTCCCCCATATTTACACAACCTGGCTTGTCTTATTGCATGCATACTGCATTTCAGAACTGTGTACAATATGTTCTGTATTGTGTCTGTGGAGAGCCTCAAGCTGGGGAACGGGGTAGAGAAGACAATACTCTTAGGCTGGGGGTAGTTGTTAAAACTTTGGTAGCTTATCACTGCTCCAGTCCCTCTCCTCATCTGAGAAGTGGGGCATCCCAAAAAATACTCATTCCTCCTCCTCCTCTGCCTGCTCTTGCCATCCTCAGTCTGGGGCACAGACCTAGATCTTCAGGATGCTAGTCCGTCACCTGCTGCCGAGCACCACGGAGCTAGCATGCTCATATTTTTAATCCCTTTAGCTGTAAACCTGCTTTAAAAATATTAGTTGCGTTGCTGCTTTAACATTATCAAAACAGTTTTCAATCCAGTTGTGTTGTGCATGTATAAATAAAGTAAAGCTAGTTTACACTTGTTCACTGCGGTATTGTTTACAAAATGCCAAGTAAAAAGTATTTTGAGTGAAATGTTACACCAAAATAAAGCCACGCTAGAAGTGTGTGAAATCACGTATCACGTCTAAATCTAGCCCAAATGGTTTACATCCTAGTTTCCTGCGCCTTTAGGCCCTCGCCATTGCGCTCCCCCTCACCTTCATTATAAGTATGTCCTTCTCCTCAGGCACAGTTCCTAAAGCCTGGAAATAGGTGTGTGTCATCCCTCTCCACAAAGGAGGTGATCCCACCTCACCTGGGCACTACCGCCCTATCTTCTTTCTCCCCACTTTGTCAAAACTACAGGAATGCCTCACACAGTCCAGACTAACCGAGTTCCTCACCTCCAGTAACTTCCTATCCCTCTACCAGTTCGGCTTCAGAAAAAAACATTCCACCATATCCTCCCTTCTCCATGTCACTGGTCACATTCAGTCAGCTGCTGATAAAGGCCACCTCACTGCCACACTCTTCCTCGACCTGGCTAAAGCTTTCGACTCTGCATCCCACTCACTTCTTATGAACTCACCCGAGGATGCGAGGCATGCCCCTCCTGCCTTACAGTGGTTCAACTCTTATCTCAATGACAGGCACCAGTCAGTTAAAATCGCCATCTCCTCTCTCTCTATCCTAGCAGGCGGCCCTCAGGGCTCCATACTTGGCCCCACTCTGTTTTCAGTATTCATAAATAACCTCCCATCTGCCTGTTCCACCTCCCTCATCCATATGTATGCGGATCATACCATGCTGTTCACCTCAGGCCCTGACCCTGCCACTGTCCATTCCACTCTGCAATATGACTTCCACTCTGTTCAGTCTTGGTTCCAATCGAAACAACTCAAACCGACCACATCTAAAACAGTCTCTGTGACCTTAGGAACCTCCCAAAGATTAGCCAAAGCTATCAACACCCCACCCATCACCTCTCTTGATGGCACCCCTCTTAAGGTTGTCCCTTCCTACAAATATCTAGGTGTCTGGCTGGACCCTCAGTTAAACTTCTCAACTTATGTTGACTACATTGCCACTAAACTTCATCCAAAGCCTGGAATTCTCTACCGAAACAGAGACTTTCTCCCTCTCCCCATACACCAGGAACTTCTGACAAAAATGATTATGCCAGTCTTTGACAACGCTGATATTGTCGACTGCACTGCACCATCTAAATCACTCTCTCGACTTGACACCCTCTACTATGCCTTCTGTCGTTTCGCCTCCAGCTCTCAAAACAGGACTCACCACTGCTCTCTACTCTCCTGCCTGGACCTCCCTCCGCACACACACAGGTGCTCCACCCACTCTGTATCCTTCATCTCCAAATTCTGGTTCAACCTGCTCCCCTCTTACATCTTTTCCCTCCTCTCTCCTGCTCCAGCCTCAGCATATTCCGTACGCTCTAGGGACTCGCGCTCCTTCTCACTCCATCTTCCAACATGGGTAAATCTGCATTCAACTATCGTCTCCCCTCACTGTGGAACTCTCAAACTCGTCTCCTATGCAACTCTCTCTCTCACTTCTGTCATATCGTTGCTGCGCCTCCTACCCTTCCCTATTTGTTCCCATAACATTACATAGCACTTGAAATGTTTGTTCCATGTTTTATTACATTCGTACCTTACCCTGTACTTCAACTATTTGCGTAGCCTGTTTTACTGTATTGGTTATCATGAATTGTATTATTATGTTACCTATCGTGTACTGTTGTGTACTATTGTAATTGTATACTTTGATCCCATGTTCCCTATCCCCCGGGTCGTACCTGGAGATGAGCCTTGGCTCAGCATGCCTTTCCCGGGTCAGCAAATATTTAAATTAAAAAATATATATATATATATATACATTAGGTGCCTCAGGGTAGGCACTTTTGGCAGTGGTCACATATGTTTATTCAGTTCTGGTCAACTGGGGCACCTAAGGGTGCTGCTGCACTTTCTTCATCTTCTCCTCCTCCGATCCCTCCACCCCGAAAACCCAGTGGAGTGTTGCTGTGCCAAGCGCAGTGGTCAGTATTATGTGACACTTCCAGTAAAAAGAGAGATAGTGGAACAGTGTCAGCAGATGATTGGCTGCTGCTACCCATTAAAATCCCTCATCCCACAGAGCAATCTCATGTGAGCAGACAGCAGCTCATCAGAATGTTTAAATAGTCCTGTGTCTCATTCTCAAATAGCCACATGGCCACTGTGTCCATCACCAATAGGTTATCTCTCAACGTTTTCACCAGGCCTGTTAACTAACCGTAACATTCAAGACCCAGCACCTGATATATTATAATGCTACTACTGAAAGTACTAAATAGGAAAATACTTTTATTTATGATAATAAATAAATATGTGTATGTGAACAGCAAACATTTAAGTCCACTTATCATATTTTCTTTTTGGTCCAACAGGATGTATTGTTCTTTGTGTGTCAGATCCCAATACAGAGGTTCACCATATTTGATTGCAATCACATCAGTGTTGTATTACAAAATGTTGACAAATGCCTTTATTTAGGGCTGGCCCGCCAGTACAGCGGTTGTGCAGCCACTCGCAACTCCGGCAACCCAGGTTCAGAAGCGGACTGAGGAAGCTAGTGGGCCAACTGGGGGGGGATAAGCGTCCAGGAGACTGCTTTTCTCCTCTGGGGGTTACCGTGCTTGGTGCACACCTGGTCCCTAGCAGTGTGTACTTGGGAAAGGGCTACTGAGCCCTACGAGGTCTGGGTAGAGGGCGACAGGCGCCAGCGTCGGCTTGCAGGTGTGTGGGCAATGTCTTGGCGTCATTGCATGCCACGTACTTCCTAGGGGAAACTATATCAAAGGAAAATCCCCCCCATGCCTAAGGACCTCCTGGCTCTGCTACTGGTCTGTGACAGGGTTGAATAGGACCTTGTCCCAGTTGTTATGGGGAGTTTGAATGCAAGGATCTGTTCTGTTCTGTTCTTTTCTTTCCTGTCTCTTGTCTGTCTGGTTGCACAACCAGATTTTCCTGTGAGACCTAGGATTTGATCACCCCAACGGTCTTGTAATTCTCTGTCTCTCAGTCTTCCCTTGCTGTTTCTTTTTCCTCCCTTGCATGTCTGCTGGTATAAAAAATATATGTAAATCATTACGTGGAAATGTAGCTGATACAGCCAGTACAAGTTATGGAAAAAGAATAGGCAGTGACAGAACCTGAAAGCCTGACTGCCTTTTTCAAATGGTGGACTATACAACAAAAAGAGACAGAGAAGAGAGGAGCTGCAGCTACAGGAGCAGTAGAGGAGAGAAGCAGCAGATGAGAAAAGAAATGCAGCGACTGACGCAGCAATGGTTGGATGCCTTGCAAGCTATTAAAGGCAGAGGATCTGGCACATATCCAGACGAGCAACAAAACACAAGCAACTTAAAAGCCATTAAACTTACAAAGTTGTGTCCCTCAGATGATATTGAGGCATACCTGACAACTTTTGAAAATCTTGCTACAGCCTGCCAATGGCCAAAGCAGCAATGGACAGTCAGACTGGTACCCTACCTGACAGGGAAAGCCCAACTTGCCTACAGATATGCAGCTTTGGGTAAAGGAACACTGACCCGAAAGTGGGGAAAAGGCTGTTTCTTTGGCCAGGGACTACCAAATGGCCAGACCAATGCCACAGCAGCGAGATAACAACCAAGCACAGGTAAGACCCTCTTTTCCCCATTTAAACTCAAAGTCTGATAAGAACTCTGTCGGGGGTAGCAAATCTGCTCCCAAAGACTTTATTTGTTATAACTGTAATAAGCCAGGTCATATTGCAAGAAATTGCCATAAGAAGAGTGACACTGGAGCAGATTTGTCCTTAGAAAATTGGGGCAAGTACTTAACAGATGCGAAGGTGGGGGATAAGACTGTAAAGGGACTCATTGATTTGGGAAGCAGACAGACCATAGTGCATGTTGAGGTGCTGGGGAAACACTGTGCAAAAGGACCAGGTACTTTTGTCATCTGCATCCATAAGGACACTCGATACTATCCCACCAGCTAAGTGACTCTATTAAGGGTGTGTCGCACCAAATGAAAGTGGGGGTAGTACCTAAGTTACCTGTACCCGTGATTATTGGAAATGACTGTCCAGGATTTACTGAGTTAATCTCAGAGGAACTGAACCCTGCATTTTCAGCAGCAGTGGTAACAAGAGCTCAGGCAATGAAATTTTCAAATGGTGGGGACAGTTTTCCTTTCAGTGACTTGGATTCTGACTTGTTTGAGAACAGCTCCAAGGTCCGGAAATCCGGGAAAGAAAGATGATGTCTGAAGAAACTGTGGCAACAAATGACTGATAGACATAAGGGGTTAACATATGAAAATGCTGAAACTAAACTGATCACTGATTGTGATTTTCTTTCAGAACAAGCTAATGATGTTTCGCTCCAGGGTTATTTTAAGCAGCTCGGGGTGAAACCAAAACAGGGTGAACCAATGTTTAAAAAATGCAAAGGGTTACTGTACAGAGTTTGGGTTAAACCTCAGACACAGAGTGAACAATTGGTTATACCACAAAAGTATAGAAGTGAGCTATTACAGATAGTAAATGATAATCCTATGGCTGGTCACTCAGGCAGGGATCGCACCCTTGCTAGATTGCTGTACAGATTTTACTGCCCTGGAATTCATGGAGATGTTGCTATCTATTGTAATTCCTGTGCTGAGTGTCAGAAAGTCGCCCCAGTCACTAGAAAAAACAAGGTGCCTCTGGTTCCCCTAACCTTGATAGATGTGCCTTTTGAGAGAATTGCAATGGATGTGGTTGGTCCTTTAGACAAAAGTAAAAAGGACAGTAAATTTATCCTGGTAGTATGCGACTATGCTACTCGATACCCAGAAGCAGTTCCAATGAGTACTGTCACAGCTTCAAAAGTGACAGTAAAGCTCGCAAACATTTTCAGCAAAGTGGGCATACCTAAAGAAATTATTACTGATCAGGGTAGTAATTTTGGTGCTGCATTACTTAAGGAGCTGTACAGATTACTAGGTATCACTGCCATATGAACCTCCCCCTATCACTCTCAGACAGACAGTCTTGTTGAGCGTTTTAACCAAGCCCTAAAATGCATGTTAAAAAGGTTTGTAAAAGGGGAAGGGAAAGATTGGGACCAATACTTGCCTTACCTACTTTTTGCTTACAGAGAAGTGCCACAGGCATCAATAGGGTTTTCACCACTTGAAATGCTGTATGGTAGGCAGCCAAGAGGGCTACTTGATGTGATAAAAGAAATGTGGGAAGATAACCCTACTCAGAAACACTCTATAACGTCTTATATGTGTGCCCTAAGAAAGAACCTGGCAAAATATGTTGAAAGTGCCCATAGTAATCAGGAAGAGGTCCCAAACCAGCAGAAGGTATATTATGACCATGGGGTAAAAGAAAATGTTTTTGAGACAGGTGAAAAGGTTTTGTTACTGTTATTCACAACAGAAAATAAACTGTTAATGAAGTGGCAAGGGCCTTATAGAGTGCTTAGACATACTGGCACCGTTGACTACGAGATTGAGACCACTGACAGGAAAAATCCTACTAAGATATACCATGCTAACCTCCTCAAGAAATGGGTTGGAAAAATGCCAAACGCTGCTTTGCTAGTTTTACCAGAAACTGATAAAGGAGATATTGATGTAGCTTATGATAGACTGGAAGAAACTGTTACTGCTGATGCTGTAAAGGTGAATTTTTCCTTAACACTCAAACAAAATGCAGAAATTCGTAACTTACTAAAGACATTTAATAGTACTTTTACCACAGTACCTGGTAGAGCAAAAGGGGTCAAGCACATAATAGTCCCAAGTAATGCTGGCCCTATTAGACAAAAGACATACAGGTTACCAGAGTGGTTAAGAGCTGACGTTGATTAAAAAAATACAAAAAATGAAAGAACTGGGTGTCCTAGAAGAGTCAAGAAGTGCTTGGTCATCACCAGTGATGATTGTAAACAAAAAAGAAGGGGGTGTAAGAATCTACCTTGATTTTAGGAAACTTAATCAAGTGTCAGAATTTGACAGTTATCCTATGCCCAGAATACATGATTTGGTGGACTGGCTGGGGAGTGCAAAGTATACCAGTACCCTCAATCTCACCATGGGTTACTGGCAAATCCCTTTAGCTAAAGAATCCAGAGACAAAACTGCATTTGCCACTCCTGTTGGATTCTATCAGTTCACTACCATGCCGTTTGGTTTACATGACGCACCCACTACATTCCAGCAGTACATGGATGTAATTTTATCCTCTCACACTGGTTATTGTGCTGCGTACCTGGATGATGTTGTGGTGTACAGTCCAGACTGGACAAGCCACCCGCAACACCTACGAGCAGTTATCCAAGCTATCAAAAATGCAGGTCTGACTGTTAATCCTACCAAATGTGCATTGGGCAGACAGGAAACCAGACATTTGGGCTATGTGTTGGGAAATGGAGAAGTTAAGCCAGAAATTTCTGAAACAGAAGCTGTGGCTAACAGCCCGGTCCCTAAAACAAACAAACATGTCCGATCATTTTTAGGGTGGGCTGGTTATTGTCAAAGATTTGTTCCCAACTTTGCTGAGTTAGCTTCTCTCCTCACTGAACTCATGAAAAAACGGTACCCAAATAATGTGAAATGGACCCCAGAGTGTGATGAAGCTTTTCAAGCCATTAAGGCTGCATTATGTTTAGCCCCTGTTTTAAGAAGCCCAGACTTTGAGAAAACATTTTTGTTACAGACAGATGCATCAGAGGTAGGTCCAGGTGTAGTCCTGAGTCAAAATATAGATGTGATGGAACATCCTATTCTGTACATAAGTAGGAAGTTGCATGACAGAGAGAAAAGGTACTCCACCATTGAAAAGGAATGTTTAGCAGCAAAGTGGGCCATGGAGTCCCTTACGTTTTATTTGCTAGGAACTGACTTCGTACTTATAACGGATCACAACCCTCTCTGTTGGCTGAACCAAATGAAAGATAAAAATTCCAGAATCACAAGGTGATAACTGGCACTACAGCCATTTAAATTCAAGGTGATACACAAATCTGGTAAAGAGAATAGCAATGCTGATTTTCTGTCAAGATATGGATCAGGAATTTAGAGTTCTGAAGGTTGAAAAACAAATGTATGAGTTTAAACTTTACTGTTTGCTGTACTGCTATAGAAAAAAGGACACTGCACATGTGCTTAATATCTGAAAGTTAGAAGCTAATATTAGTAGAGAATTAATAGGAAGTTTTGGAAACCTGTTTAATAAAAGGGTGTATGTGACAGGGTTGAATAGGACCATGTCGCAGTTGTTATGGAGAGTTTGAATGCAAGGATCTGTTCTGTTCTTTCCTTTCCTGTCTCTTGTCTGTCTGATTGCACAACCAAATTGTCCTGTGAGACCTAGGATTTTATCACCCCGACAGTCTAGCAATTCTCTGCCTCTCGGTCTTCCCTTGGTGTTTCTGCCTTATTCCTCCCTTGCATGTCTGCTAGTATAAAATTTATGTAATTCATTATGTGGAAATGTAACTGATATTGGGACCCTTTTAGAAATTATATTGTGTTACTGTTAATAGTTTGAGATGATTGCAGAAATCTATTGGGAACTGAAGGGGTTAACCTGAGAGCAGTTTTTAAGCCCTATTTCAGAAGCTGTGGAGAAGGGGCCTCAGTTCTAGGACATTGTGTTCTTGCTGCACCTGCATGAAATTGACAAGAACATTTTAGAAAAAAAAAACAGGATGCTTGTTAAGGAGGGGGGTTGCAAAGATTTATAAGAGAGAGCTGCAATGTTTTGGAGAGACACAGAGATTGAAGGAAAACTCAGATCTTCTCTGTTTATTCTGCCTTTGTACATTGTTATACTGAACAAGTTTATTTTTTTATGTTACTGCTAGTACTAATAAACACTTTTTGCAAATTCTACAACTGCTCCTGGGGTTTCCTGTGCTTTCTGACCTGTGCCTCGATGAGATGATCTCATGCAATCCCACTGCAGGGGTGCCCTGTACATTACCGTCATTCAGAACGTCTCCGCCATGGGGGGGGGGGTAAACTCTTGGGGCTTGGAAGTCATGTGGTGTTCAGAAATCGGGGCTGGACAGTGGCAAAGCAGCTGCCGGGGAGCTAAACAGTAAATTGAAAAAAATATATATTTTAGTCTTTATTTATTTATGGCGCCCTTCCCCAGAGGCTCAAGCTTATACATTTATATCAGGTTGCTCAGTTTCAAAAAGGAAACAGCATGCTTGTGCAACTACAACCTTTTAGTGGGGATATTGCCAATAAACTAGGCAGGGGTTTATATGTGTATTACAAGGATTTTGGTTTAGAGGGTGTGGGTCCATTTCGAATTCAGATCACTAATGTATGCTCAATAAAACCATAGAAATGAATACAAACATATGAAAATTCCAGCAGAAAAAGGCCTTAGTGGTCTGTCAAGTTTGCTTGAGTGTGCAGCTCAAGTCTGTTTAACTGGAGCTGCCCCACCCTCCTCTTGTCCTCTAGAGCGAACCCCCTTCCCCCATTCCCTTCCTCCCTCTCATTGCTATTCCTGTTGAATGAATGAAGAAAACTGGCAGGCTTGAAGAGAACTGGCAGGCTTGCTGGTAATCATTTTACGCCATTTTGTGACCCTTTTTTCCATATGCAACTGACATTCCACCCATTCCTGTAGTTTTTGTAGATAGTCCTTAGACTACCGAGTAACATACCCCTTCCCCCTCTCTTCACTTGTTGGACCAAATAAAGAATATGTTAATTGAACTTATTTGCTGTTGCATTGAAGTAGGAGTCACTGCTCTTCATCAGGAGAAGCTGCATATATTCCCCTATCTGGTCTATTGACTGCTAAAAGGATCCTCTGCAGATCTGATGGTTTACATGGTGAACTGGACAAGGCAGTTTCTGAACCAGTTAGGTGCTTCAGTCAATGTACTAGAGTCCATTCTCACCCCTTTTCAGAGGCTGCAGTACATTGCAGTTGCATTGAACATGCCTCAGACAACAGCTTTCTTGCCAAAAAGTTGGATGATTGCCTTGATAGCTCAGGCAAGTCCAGTTGCCAGATCGACTTTGTCATAGCCACAACTGTTCTTAGGTTAATGGGCCTCATGGCAGCATCCACATTCATGGTTCCCTTGATCTGTATGCAAATGCAAAGTCTTAGTGGTGTCTTAGTCACTCACGCACTGAACCAGGATCTTTGCCCTTCTGCGGTGAGCACTCTAGTGGTGGCAGGACAGGCAGCATGTGTTGCTAGTGGCTGCCTTCCAAAGGGACCTTTCTCAGATCACTCAGGCCTCAGATGCCTTCAGCCTTGAGTGAGGTGATTTTCTCTGTTCCCTCCGACATCAGGGGGTCTGGTCCTGGTGGAACTCAATCACCATATAAATGTGCTGGAGATGCTAGCGGTCCTGTACAGGCTCCAAGCACTGAATCCACAGATTCAGGGAAAGACCTTTGTGGCAGACAGCCAGCCAGTGTGTCATGTACTGTGCGCCCGTAAACAAGGTGGAATGCACTCTTATCCCTTCCATCAGGAAGCAAGGCAGGTATTGGAGGTGGTGGTGAATCACAACATGCACCTTGCTACAACCCATCTGACATGCACACAATTTGTGCTGACAGTCACTCTATGGCATAGCCGTAGTAAACTCTATGAGAGGACGTGGCAGAACTTCTCTTTATTCAGTGGGAGCAACCAGAGTTGGACCTTTTTGCACCCCCACATGATGCAGAACTGACGCTTGCTTGCTCCATGGCCTGGAGTTTTATGGTAAAACACTTTGTTCCTGCTATGCCTTACCCCTGATCCCACTCATTCAGTGGGTGCTGGTCAAGTTCCAAAATGAACTGGCAGCCATGATTTTGATAGCCTCTTTATGGGACAGACAGATCTGGTTCCTGATGTTACGAGGTGTGGCACTGGAACTTGCATTTTAGTTGTCCTTCAGCTCGGGTCTATTTTCACAGTTTCAGAATCATTGGCTTCACTCAGACCTCCCGTAATTGCAGCTGCACACTTGGTTCCTGAGGATGTAGAGCCAGCATAGTTTGGTTCATCTACTGAGGTTTCATCTGTCTTGCCAGCAGACTGGAAACTGTTGATCTTCATCGGGGGTATGTCAGTCATCAGGTCACACATATGGAACTTCACCGTCGGTGAAGCAAGATCCACACAGAAGATATTCGGCAGTACCACTGGGGCTTCCCATGCCAACATCATCTGCCGAGATCACCAACCCTCTAAAGGCGTAAGCAGCCCCGCTCCCTCCTCAGTTGTTTCTCGCCGTCGACTGTGTTTGCGTGGGTCTCAGCGGAAGCTCCGATGCAGTTTTGCACCATTTTTGCCTATGACTTAATTTTGTTTAGATTTTTAGAATCTTTTTTTTCAAACGGGCAACAGGAGAGAGCGAGAGAGAGAGATCACGGTGGGGGGGGGGGATGAAATGGAAAGGAATGCTAGCTAACGCCAGGAGCCTAGGAAACAAAATGGGAGACTTAGAGGCAGTGGTGGGAACAGGCGACCCAGACCTTATAGCAATAACTGAGACTTAGTGGACAGATTGCCACAGTCGGGAGGTGGAATTACAGGGGTATAGTCTTTTCAGGAGGGATAGAATGGGAAAAAGGTGGGGGGGCCTGTGTGTGAGGGATGGGATTAGAGCAGTAGAGGGCAAAGAGGAGAAGAGTTCTGCAGAGATCCTTTGGGTTACCATAAGCGGGAAGGAGGGGGGGGGGACGTTAACAGTAGGGGTGGTCTACAGACCTCCGCATCAGGGAGAGGAGTTGGATAGAGAGCTGGCTAAGGACATACAGGGAAAGACCAGCAAGGGGGAGATCCTGGTGTTAGGAGACATGAACCTACCTGATGTGAACTGGGGAGTACCGTCGCCCGTATCCGAGAAAAACAGGGAATTTTCAGAATCCATGCAGGATGCCTTCATTCACCAGCTAGTAAGGGAACCGACATGGGGAGAAGCCACACTGGATGTAACGCTGTCAAATGGGGACAATGTGGAGGAGCTAGAGGTTGGGGAGAATTTAGGAGACCGCGACCACTGGTTGGTTAGGTTCACTCTTTGGGCTGGGGCAGAAATGGGCTGGTCCACCACCAGGGTACTAGACTTAAGGAGGGCAAAGTTTGGGAGAATGAGGAAATTATGCAGAAAGAACTCTAAGGGAAACAGAATCTCAAGGAGGTAGAGGAGCTTTGGGGGGCAATAAAGGGAGGATTCTCAAGGCCATGGACCAGTGCGTCTGGAAGGTAAGCAAATGGAAAAGAGGGAGGAAACCCTTGTGGGTCATGGCAGAGGTTAGGGAGGCAGTTAGGGAGAAAACAAAGGTGTTCAAAGCCTACAAAATGTCACAGGGTTTAGGGAGAAGGGAGGTCTATGGGGAAAATGATTAGAAAAACTAAAGCAACAACGGAGGAGAAAATAGCGAAGGAGACTAAAAGAGGGGACAAAAAATTATTTTGGTATGTGAGTGACAGGAGGAGAAGCAGGCGTGGGATTCTAAGACTTAACGGAGAGGGGGGTACACCAGTTGAGGGCGATGAGGAAAAGGCGAATCTGCCAAATGAATACTTCGCATCAGTATTCACGGTCGAAAAAGAAGGGAGTGGGACAGAATTACAGCAAAGGGGGAGGGTTGCAAAGGAGGTGGACACCAGACCCTTCATGGAGGGTACAGTATTGGAGGAGCTGGGGAAAATAAAAATTGATAAAGCTATGGGCCCAGAAAAAGCTGTTCAGTCTATCCCTTGAAGAGGGGAGGGTCCCAGGGGACTGGAAGTGGATTGAGGTGGTACTGCTTCACAAGAGGAGGAGTAAGGATGAGCCAGGCAACTACTACCAAGTTGGTCTTACCTCCGTGGTAGGAAAATTGATGGAAACCTTCATAAAAGAAAGACTAGTGCGACACCTAGAAGATGAGGGCCTCATGATAACAGCAAACATGGATTCACTGGTGGTAGGTCATGTCAGACCAACCTGATGGACTTCCTCAAGGGTGTTACAGAAGTGTGTGATTGGGGGGGGGGTGGATTTGGCCTACCTGGATTTCAGGGAGGCGTTTGACTCCGTCTCCCACAGGAGGTTGGTAAGCAAGCTAAGAAGTTTAGGGTTGGGATGCAAGCTGACAAATTGGGTGGAAGATTGGCTGGAAGGACTCGGAAGGTAGTGGTCAATGGGGTGCACTCCAAGGAATGAGGGGTGACTAGTGGGGTTCCTCAGGAATTGGTGTTGGGTCAAATATTGTTTAACGTATGCTTAGGAGACTTAGCAGAGGATGTAAATGGGACAGTGTATCTGTCTGCGGATGACACAAAAGTCTGTAAGCGAGTGAACACCTCGGGGGGGGGAAGGTGGAGAAAATGGGGCAATATCTGGCTAAGCTGGAAGAGTGGGCGGAAAGATGGCACCTTCAATTCAATACAGAAAAATGTAAGATAATGCACGTAGGCCACGGTAACCCCAGGGCTACATACCGGCTTGGGGAGAGGCATTACAGATTATGGAGATAGAAAAGGACCTGGGGATTTGGATTTCAGATACCCTGATGGTTGGGTATCAGTGTGATCGAACCGCAGGAAAAGCGACAAGAATGCTGGCGTGCATAGGGAGGGGCTTCACAAGTAGGAACAGGGAGGTGAGAATGCCACTCTACAAAGCGCTGGTCAGACCACAGCTGGAGTATGGCATGCAGTTTACTTGGTGAAAATGGACAAAAGGGGGCCATTGCCCATCAAGATTGTCCTCCACACATGTGGAACATATAAGTTAATAGCAACTCTCTCTTTCCCCTTAATATCCATTATTTCAGCAACCAATTATCTGATTTGTTTTTGAAACTAATTATTTGTGTTCAGTCTACAATGTCTTGCGGCAAAGAGTTCCACACCCTAGGCGATCGAATAGTAAAAAAAGATTGTCTTTTATTAGTTTGTGATCTTTCAAAATCAAGCTGTTTGTTGTGGCATCTAGCCACAATTTTTCTAGTAGTGAACGATATTCCACACTGAGCCATTAAAGATGGATTTTGAATTATCTTAAAGAGTTGAAGAAGGTCACCTCGAAGTCTTCTCAGTCTGAGAGGATATAATCCTGTACATTTCAGCCTTTCCTCATAGTCTAGGGGAGCGAGGTGATGAACTAATTGTGTTGCCCTTCGTTGAATTTGCTCTATTCTTTTTATATCAGAGATTAAGTATGGACTACAAAGTGGGGATCCATAGTCTATGTAAGGTCTAACCTGAGACCTATACAAGGTCATAAGACATTCTTCAGATTTAGAAATGAAGGTAGAGTTTATTCTATGAAGAAGAGCGTTTGATTTGCTATTTTATTACAATGTTCTGAAAATGATAATTTGTTGTCAGTTAGAATCCCCAGGTCTTTTTCTACAGTGGAATCTTTGATTTTAATGTTATTTAAGCAAGTCTGTTTAAGATTATTTCTACCCAGTGCAACACTGCACATTTGGATACATTGAAAAACATCTTATTTATTACTGCCCATTGTTCAATGTTAGCCAAATCAGTTATTAACTGTTTTTTATTAATCATGTCATCAGGACGGCCCCATATTTTGGTATCATCTGCAAACTTAATAATTGCGTTTTTAGATGTAATGTTCATATCACTGATAAAGATAGTAAAAAGTGTGGGTCCCAGGACGGAACCCTGGGGGACACCACTGGTTATGTTAACTATGTTGGAAAGTAAGATCTTACTTCGAGAGGGCTGTTGCAGTAGGTAATTACATATAGGACTGACATTGGCAGGTGGCAGGACCCCACGGAAAAATTTCTAGCTAGCAGTCCCTGACGAGGGACCGCCCCCACGTCAGGTGACCGGCGTTGGGAGATGTCGGTATAAAGGGGCAGTCCCTGATGCCCGCCTTCCAGTTCTTTCCCGCCGTTAGCTCGTGCAGCGCCTCACAGAAAAGTTTGTTGCTTCATCAGCCTCCCTTCGTCGGTTTTTACCGAATTATTCTGATTTTTTTTCAACAACGTCAGGTCATCGTCACTGTATGTCGTCCCCTACACCCTCCGAGCACAAAAATAAGTGCGACTCGTGCGGCGCCCAACTCCCGCACAAGGACGGCCATTCCCTGTGCCTGTTCTGTCTAGGCCCCGATCACCCGGTCGAGAAGTGCCAGCACTGCCTCAGCTTCAACACGGCTACCCGGAAAAGGCGGCAGCAATCCCTGGAAGCCCACATCTTGAAGAAAAAGGTGAGTTCAATGGAGAAGGAGCTCAAAAAACTGAGGCAGGCGTCCACTTCCCCCAAAGGCCATCGGAAGAAGAAAGACAAGGAGAGGCACCGGGACAAGGGCTCCTCCACTGCGTCTCCCTTGGGAGTCGCCGGACTCGATAACGTGCCCTCCGGGGACCGCCTCGGCGTCCGCCCGGAGGTTTCAAGGCAGGCATCGCCTCGCCTGGCTCGCGCCGGGCCTTTCGGCACCTCCGGCAAATTGGAGGCCTCCGCCCGTTCAGCCGCAGCCGCAGCCTACTGGCGCAGGCGACTCCGGTAAGCCGGACGTCGGTTCCTCTGAGCGTCGCTGGAGAAAGCCAGTAAGGGCGACGATCCTTCGAGGCGGCTGCGCTGCCTCCCTACAGACCGGCGATCCTCTTCTCAGTCCGCCTCCAGTGAAGGTCTCTATAAGCCAGACGCCGCTCCTCCAGCGCCGCCGGAGCTCGGCGTAAAACCGCACATCGGTTCGTCCAACGTCCGGTCGGTGAAAGAACTGACGATGGACCTGCCCACTTCCATCATTCCCGGTTCTCCGCAGCCTTCGCTGCCATCCAGGGATGCCGAGTCCCCCCAGCCTGACCCTGGGGATTTTTCCCCTCCATTCCCGGGCGACGCTGGGGTTCTTCCTCCGTCGGACTGTTCTCCTATAGGTGCGCCGGATCTGACGCTCGGCTCCCGGACGCGGCTCCAACACCGGGACCTCCAGCACCGCCCGGCGCGGTTTTACTGACTCGGACGCATCCCGCTTCCAGATGTCACCCCGCCACCGGGCCCTCCAACTTGATTCTGCCCATGAGGCCGCCGGCTGGGCCGTCTGCTCTGGCAGCTACTCAGGCTCCCGGATACCCTCCATCCTATCCAACGCCAGCGTATCCGGGACCACAGTATCAGGCACCGCAGTACCCGACACCGGTCTTTCCGACGCCGCAGTACCCAATGCCACAATACCCGACGCCGGGGAACCTGCTGCCGGGTTTGATACTCTCCATATGGGTACAACCCATGTCCTCATCCCCCCCTTCTCCTCCTCCTCCACCTCCCCCACTGCCGCCGGTGGATTTGCAGGAGACTTTGGCCTTCTGGTGGGCTGAGGCCAAGGCTCAGCTCACCAGGGAGGTGGAGAGCCGCCTACCAACGACGGTGCTGTCTCAGGTTCCCCTACGTCCGTGGCGGCACACTCCCTCACCACCTCTGAACTCCAGGGCTCTCCCATCTGGGTCCAGAGAGGGGCAGGATATGCTTCCTCGGGTGCTTCCCAAGGGATCCGTTCCTCCCCTGGGTCGGGAAAGGGAGTCTTTTTCCTCTTCCTCTTCCTCTTCCCCCTTGGACTCCTCGGATTCCTCCGACGGTTGCTCCAAAAGGGACGATGAGCCACGCTCTCCGTCGAAGCCCAGGACTCCTCCGAAGTCTCCTCCGGAAGATCCTTCTTTTACAGAGATGCTAAGGAAAATCCAGGAGGTTCATCAGTGGCACTCTTTGGAACCAGACCCTCAGCGTTTGAAACTCGCTGAGCATCTGCAGCTGCCCGTGACAGCTCTTAACTTTGGTGCCACCCTGGATAGAGCCTCTCGCCAACCTTGTCACCATCATCTGGAAACAGCCGTCGGCTCTAGCCCCACTTCTGTGGAAGTTGAACAGGCTATACCAGGCTCCCGAGGGTGTTGATTTTTTAGATTCCCACCCTCGTGCCAACTCGGTTGTGATTAGCTCCTTCGGCTAACCCAAAACATTTTAGCTCGTCGCCACCTACAAAGAATCCCACCTACTGGACCAGTATGGAAAGAAGATCTTTGCTTCCTCCATGCTGGGGATTAGGGCCCTGAACTATGTCTGCCATATGGGGGACTACCAGAAGGCCATTCTTACTCAGGTGGAGGCCAAACTGGACTCCCTGCCGGACTCCCAAGTCAAGCAGGAGTTGGCTGATCTTGTCCGCTCTGCACGTTACGGCCAGTCGACACACATGTCAGGCGACTCCACGCATGCAGTGGACACTGCTGGATCGGAGCTCAGCTGGGCCAGGCCTACGCCGGCCGTGGTTGGCTCTGTGTGTCAGGTTGGTCCTGGAAGCAATCTGTTATCCAGGAAGGCTCTTCCGGGTCGGTGCTGGTGGCGATGTCAAGGACATCATCACTGGTTTGCAGGAGAAGGGGATGGCTTTGAAGTCCATTGATCTGTACCGCCTCCCGGCCGCAGCGCTGTCCCTTTCGCAGACGGGACTGGCCCAAGGCGAAACCCCAGGGAAGGCAGGCCACAAAACGCCAGGCCCCACAGCTGCTAAGCCCTCACCCAAAAGCAGCAGGTGCTTTCAGCTGCGCGCTGCCCCACGCCACCTGACTCCTCCCTCTCCCACAGCCTCCGAACTCCCCGGAGGAATTGGTAGGAGGGAGGTTTTCCCTCCACCTTCTGGGATGGGAGAGGATAACCACAGATTCTTGGGTGCTCCAGCTGATCGCAGAAGGACACTCGATAGAGTTTCTACAGAAACCACCTCGCCACCCCCCCCAAAGTCGTCATATTCACGGGAACATCTCTTGGTCCAGGAGGAGATTTCAGCTCTGCTACTGAAACAAGCAATAGAACCCTTCCCCCTTCATCTTCAAGGGACGGGTTACTATTCCCATTTTTTCCTGGTCCCAAAGAAGACAGGAGATCTCAGACCTATTCTGGATCTCAGTTCCCTGAATCTTTTCGTGGAATACAAAAGGTTCAGAATGCTCTCGTTGCAGAGCCTTCTGCCCCTTCTCCAGTCGGGTCAATGGCTATGTGCCCTGGATATGCAGGATGCTTACCTGCACATTTCCATTCGCCCGTCTCATCGCAGATATCTTCGTTTTGCGTTCCAGGGGGACCACTACCAATTCAAGGCACTTCCATTTGGCCTATCTTCGGTGCCCTGAATGTTTACCAAATGCCTGGCAGTGGTGGCGGCCTACCTGCGCACCAGGGGGGTGCAGGTTTTCCCATACCTGGACAGTTGGCTCCTGGCGGCCTCGTCCAGGGAGGAACTCCTGCACTGCCTCACCCTTACCCAGCAGGTTTTTGCCTGCCTGAGTATTACCATCAACCATTCCAAGTCTCACTTGATCCCATCCCAGAGACTACAGTTCATCGGGATGATTCTAGACATGACCATTGGCAGGGCCTTCCTGCCACCGGACAGGGCATCCACCCTTCAGACTCAAATAAGTCTGTTGTCCGGCCGCAGGCGGGTCAGTGCAAGGTTGGTTCTTCGCCTTCTCGGGCTCATGGCGGCTGCTATCCTGACAGTTCCTCGCACTCGACTCCACATGAGAATATCTCAGTGGATTCTCTGCTCCCAATGGGATCAGTTAATGGACGACTTAGATCGCCCAGTTCTAGTCTCCTCGCTGATGCTCTGAAACTTGCAGTGGTGGATGGTTCGAGAGAACCTGTTTCAGGGAGTTCCTTTCTTTTATCCTCCCCACTTCCAGACTCTAACCACAGACGCCTTGTGCGAAGGTTGGGGAGCCCATCTAGGTCCCCATCGGACCCAGGGCTCTTGGTCCAAGCTCGAACAGGCACTCCACATCAGTGTGCTCGAGCTTCGGGCAGTGTTGTACGCTCTCCAAGCCCTTCACCCATACATCCTTCCCGGCCACCTCGCTGTCCAGACGGACAACGTGTGTGGTTTGGTACATCAAAAAACGGGGGGACTCGGTCCTACCCTCTTTGCAGGGAAGCAGTGAGGGTTTGGGATTGGGCAACACAACACGACTTTCACCTCACGGCAATTCATGTTCCGGGAGTCGACAACACCCTGGCAGACAAGCTAAGTCACTCTTCTGCTCTGGCTCACGAGTGGGAACTGGACCAAGGGGTCCTAGACAGTATCTTTCCGACTTTGGGGAACACCACAGGTCGACCTGTTCGCATCCCCTCTAAACACAAAGCTTCCCGTCTTCTGCTCGCTCGTTCCAGAGCGAGGCGCTTTCTGGAGAGACGCTCTGTCTCTAGACTGGAAGGACAGATTCGTCTATGCCTTTCCCCCAATTTCACTTATTCCATGAGTCTTGCAGAAACTATCTTCAGAAGGAGCATGAATGATTCTCATTGCTCCTTTCTGGCCCAGGCAAGTTTGGTTCTCTCTTCTACAACAATACTCAGAGGATCATCCTCTTGCTCTTCCTCTATCACGAGGTTTACTGACCCAGGATCAGGGGACCCTGGTCCATCCAGGCCTCAGATCTCTTCAGCTGCATGCATGGCTCCTGCAGACTTAGCTCAATCCCGTTTTGGGGTTTCTCCTCAAGTGGTGGAGATTTTGGTGGAGGCTAGAAAACCCTCCACTAGATCCACCTACGCCATGAAGTAGAAAAGGTTCACTATCTGGGCTGCTTCCAAGGACGTGGAACCCTTTTCCTGCTCAGCGGGGCTTCTGCTGGAGTACCTACGCCATCTGTTCGACCTGGGTCTCAGTCATTCTTCTCTGAAAGTCCACATGGCGGCCATCTCGGCCTATCATGTCCCCTTTGCAGACAAGACATTTGCTCAACTGGAGGTCTCTAAGACCTTTCTCAGAGGGGTCCTCCGTCTGAGACCTCCTGTACGTACTCCTGCTCCCCCTTGGGACTTGAACTTTGTTCTCGAGAAACTTACTCTGCCTCCCTTTGAACCGGCAGCTTCCGCAGACTTGAAGTTCCTTTTCGTGGAAGATTCTCTTCCTGGTGGCCATTACTTCTACTCGGAGAATTTCCAAGCTCCAGGCCCTGATGTGTAAATTCCATACTTGATTTTTCACAAGAACATTTTGCTCTGTGCACTAACCCTAAGTTTCTTCCTAAGGTAGTAGCTAAGTCTACTTTAAATCAGTCCATAGAGTTACCCACCTTTTTACGCTGTACTTTAAATCGGGGGTATTTACTCCATACTATGGACGTTCACCGATTCTGAGATACTACACCAACAGGACTAAGGATCTCAGAAAGACTGATCAACTGTTTGTCTCTTTTGCTCATAAAAGAGAAGGCAGTGCTGTTTCCAAGCAATGCCTATCTAAATGGTTGGCTCATTGCCTCACTTTCTGTTATGACAAATACAAGACCCTGCCAGGTCAAGTAAGGGGCCACTCCACCAGAGGAGTAGCGGCCTCAGCGGCTTGTTTCAAGAATGTGTCAGCGGCAGATATCTGTGCTGCCGCCACCTGTACTAAACACTACAGTTTGGATATTGCCTCTCGCCGTAGAGCAGGCTTCAGGCTGGCTGTTCTGCAAGGCCTCTTATCTTAAAGCTTGCACAGCTAGAACTGCTTCTTGGAGTAGATTTCCTCCTACCGGTGCTTCTCCTTGTTCCAGACTGCTTGGGATTCAGTCCTATATGTAATTACCTATTGCAAGAGACCTCTCGAAGTAAGATAGTACAGTTACGTAAGAACTTACCATAACAGTAGATCTTCGAGAGAGGCTCTTGCAGTAGGTAATACCTTCCCGCCCTCCATCCCCCTAAGCTTTTTCAGCTCCTTTTCCAGTGAGGGAAATATCCGCTTCCTCTCTCGTCCGCCTCTTTTGGCCTGTGGCGGAAAGAACTGGAAGGCGGGCGTCAGGGACCACCCTTTATACCGGCGTCGCTCCTGGCGCGGTCACCTGACGTGGGCGGTCCCTCGCCAGGGACTGCTAGCTAGAAATTTTTCCGTGGCGTCCTGCCACCTGCCGACGTCAGTCCTATATGTAATTACCTCCTGCATCTTACGTAACTGTACTTTATTCACCCTAAAACGCTGAGTTCTACCATTTAGCCAGTTGTGAACCCATAAAACCAATTGTGCTGAAAACCCAAGTTTAATCAATTTGGACACTAATAAGTTATGAGCAACTTTATCGAAAGCCTTACTATAATCCAGTAAGATAACATCAACTGGAATATTGGAATCAAGATCTTTACTCATAATGTCATAAAACGATATCAAATTGGTGATGTAAGAATAACCTGTTTTAAACCCATGCTGTGTGGGATCCGTAACATTTAATGATTTCATTTCAGCTTCTAATATTAGTTTGATTTTTTTTGTGCAATAGTTTACATGGTATTGAAGTCAGACTAATTGGTCTATAGTTTTCAGTATTTGAGTGGGAACCTTGCTTAAATATTGGTGTGACTATAGCTGTTAACCAGTCTGATGGCACTTTGGATTCCTGTAAAGATTTATTGAAAATAATAGTAAGTGGTAGAGCAATAGTATCAACTGTTCTCAATATGAATCTTGAATTAATATTATCTTGTCCTGGACTTTTTTTTTTTTTTTTTTAAGGTATTTAATAATTCCTTGATTTCCAGAAGTGAAAAGTGGTAACCTGGGGATTTAGATAAGTTTAAAGTAAATGTGCAGGAACTATCCTGTTCAAAAACTGAGAAATATATTTGTTATATTCATTAGCTGTATTGATAATCTGAGGTGATAGTAGTATTTCCCTTAATCAGTGGTCCCACAGTTCTTGTATTCCCCTTTTTACCATTTAAGTAGGAAAAAAGAGATTTATGTGAGTCCTAGGTATGAGCAATACGGAATTCAAGATCTGGAGGTCACACTTGCAAGGAGACAAGGATAGGCTGGAGAGTGTCCAGAGGAGGGCAACCAAAATAGTCCATGGGATGCAGGGGAGGCCATATGAGGAAAGGCTGGAAGAATTAGGTCTGTATACATTGGAAATGAGAAGAGAAAGGGGGATATGGTAGAAACCTTCAAGTATCTGAAGGGAATTAAAAAAGTGAGGGGAGGTAGCCTCTTAAGGCTGAGTGAAAACACAACCACCAGAGGTCATGCATTCAAGCTGGAAGGGGGTAGATTTCGGGGGGACGTAAGGGGGCATTATTTCTCAGAGAGAGAGTGGTAGGTCCATGGAACAGATTACCTGAATGGGTTGTAGGGATAGATACAGTGGACAAATTCAAAAGAGCATGGGACAGCTATATGGACCTAAATGGAAAAGGAGGGGTAGTACAGAGAAGTAAATGGTAGGAGGGTGGGAGGGGTGTGCCATTTTTTGGGCAGACTAGATGGGCCAGTCAGTCCTTTTCTGCAGGTGGGATTCTATGAAAGAGATTCCTTTACCTTGTTTATGTCGAGAGTTAATCCTTTTTCTTCTCTCTTCCATTGCTGCCACTGTGGAAAGAAGATTGCCTGTATGGATGAATGCTCTTTCTCTGTCTGTTGTTTTGGGCCTGACCATGACGTCTTGGACTGTGAGTTCTGCCATAAGTTTAACCAAGCCACCCTCAGGCAATGGAAAAAGGCTCTCAAAAAATTCCTGATGGAGCAACAGGTAGCCAGTTCTTAGCAGAAGTCCTCAGGGGTCCCTCCTTCCCCGTCGCCAGCTGGTTTGTCATGCTTCCAGCCCTCTAAGGCCCAAGGCAAGTCCTCGGGGGGGGGTCATAAAAAATAATGAGATCAGGATTGCTCCCCCCAGCGGCATTCCTGTTGCCCAATGGCTTCCTCGTCTTCCTCTGGGGGTACTCAGTCAGCTGTGGCTGCGCCAATGCCTGTCGCTGTCCAGGTCTGTATTCCTACCAGACCCCTACCAACAGTGCCACTGCCCGCTTTGTAGGGTGGACAGTCGTCGACCCTTGGGTCATTGGCTCCTAGTTCATTGACGTCTGGTTCGTCATCAACAGCCCTCCTGTCGAGGCCTGATGCTTTTCCAGGTTCTTGGGCTTTGGGCTCTTCAGGTTCTCAGGGTCCAACAGATATGTCATCACACCCTATGCCATCGAGCCCCCCCCCCCACCGTCGATGCAGCAATCTACCATCATTGACCTCAACGATATTTTGACCAAGTTCACCTTGGTCTTCGTCCATCACCTGGGCGTTTGTAGGTCTGGGTCGCCTGTGTCATTGATGGTCCTGTTATCGTCATTACCACTTCGGCCTCCGCATGCTGTTCCCCGCGGGCCATCTTCAGTTCCTCACTCATCGGACCTCAAGCTGGAGCAGGTCAACGTTGAGGAGGAGTACCATCCTGACCTCATCTTGCCTGAAAAAGAAGAGGAAGAATCGCTTTCCTCTGACAGGTCCACTGCCTCCTCAGTGGGCAAGGACTCCATCAAACATACTCCCAGGTCTCCTCCAGAGGACCCTACTTTCTTCAGCGTTATGAAGCAGCTGTCTACAGCCATGGGCTTCCATACAGAAGAAGAGGATGCCACCAGAAGAGAGTTAGTGGAATTTCTGGAAATTCCAGAATCTCCTCCCAAGGTCATTCCTCCTATCCTTCTGGCCCTGAGGAATTCCACTTCTGCCACCTGGCACAGATCTCACATGGTGCCAGCCATGCCCAGCAGGGCAGATAAGTTATATTGTGCCCCCCAGGGCCTTACACACTATGCTGCCCAACCCAAAACTGATTCTGTGGCTATAAAGGCAGCCCATGACAGGTCAAAGGTGCCCAAGCACCTCAGTTCCCTTCCCCCAGACAGGGAATCCCGTAGGAGACCTCTGGAGCAAGAGGGTATATGCTTCCTCCACCTTGGAGCTGAGGATTGCCAGCTACCTCTCTCACATGGTTAAGTACCAGAATACCATTTGGAAGAAGGGCAAGGCTGCTGCCCAGGCCCTTCCTGATTGCTCCCAGAAACAGGAGGTTCTCAAATGCTTGCAGAGTGCAAAGGATATTAATAAGCACCTCCTTAGGGCCCTCTACAATATTTCAGATACTGGTGTGAGGGGTGCTGACACAGGCATTTGCCTTCATAGGCACTCCTGGCTTAGAGTCTTGGGCTTTCCAGTTAACGTCCAGCAAAGTGCTTAACGTCCCTTTTAATGGCACTAAGCTATTTCAGCCAGATGTTCAGGACATCATAAATGAGTTACAGGCATCTGGCAGGGCTATCAAGTCTGTCCACTTGCTGCACCACACTCAGCCTAAGAGCAGACAGTGCAGTCACTTTCACAAGGTGTCCCACAAATCTGGAGCAACCTCCTGGCCCCACAGCAAGAGAAGAGCCTCCTTCACCTTGCCTACCTCCTCCAGCTCTGGCAGTGCAGCAAAGCACCCTAGGGGGTGACGGATCAGTCCCAGCGGCTGGATCTGCCTCCACTTGACTCCTTGCTGGACCCCCCTCTTCCAGTCCCCAATCAAGAGGTAGTGGTTGGAGGTCAGTTCTCCCTCCATCTCAATCAATGGGGAACCACCACTTCAGATGCCTAGATTCAGAGAGGGGTCACACTCTGGAACTCATAGAGCTGCCCCCAGAGACTCCTCCAGTACCCCCTGACCCATCTCTCCACTCTCCGGGAGGAGGTACAGTCCCTTGTGCACAAAAAGGCCATTGAGGCAGTACCCAGGTGCCAAAGTAACAGGGGATTTTATTCCAGGTTCTTCCTAGTCGCCAAAAGAACCAGAGATCTGCGACCCATACTGTATCTCAAGGACCTCAGGTCTGTATGTCCAATACAACAAATTCTGCATGGTAACGCTGCCAGACCTGATGACTCTACTCAAGCAGGATGACTGGCTGTGCTCCCTGGATGTGCAGGATACCTACCTGCATATCTTGGTGTTTCCACCACACAGGAGATTCCTCCAATTTCTTTTCCAGGGCAAGCACTACCAATTCAGAGTATTGTCCTTTGTCTTATCTTCTGCACCATAGGTCTTTGCCAAGTGCTTAGCAGCAGTAGCCGCAGCTCTCAGAAGGAAGGGACTGTATGTTTTCCCCTAAATACACTGGCTCCTAAAGGCCCCATCCAGAGAACATCTCCTTTGGACTCGGGAAAGAACTCTTCTCTTCTCTCTCCTAGGCTCTCTGTCAGCCTGCCCAGGTTGGTCCTGATCCCGCCTCAAAGGCTGCAATATATAGGGTAGTTCTGGACTGCGAGGCAAAGCCTTCCTGCCTCTTAACAGGGCAGAGTGCCTTATTGCCCAGGCTGAGGAGGTCACCCAGAACCGTTATATCCCTGCAAGGGTATATTTGAGGCTATTGGGTCTGATGGCTGCAGCCATTCCAATGGTTCCCTTGCCCAGACTGCACATGCAAGTCCTCCAGTGGACACTCAGGGTGCAGTGGGACCAACGCACGGACGAATTTGATAAGTTAGTGCTGGTCTCCTCCCCATTCCGTAAGGTGCTCCAGTGGTGGATGGACCCACAGAACCTGTTACAAGAGGTCTCGTTCCAGCTCTCCTCCTCCCCCCGGATGCTTCCTGTTCAGGTGGGGAGTGCACCTGGGTCCCTTTCAGACTCAGGGGACATGATCCCAGATAAAACTGCCCCTGCATATCAATGTTCTGGAGATGCTGGCGGTCCTATATGCCGTGCAGGCCTTTCAGGACCATCTCCTACCGGGTTAGCTGTTGATCCAGTCCAACAATCTCAGTGTTGTCTACTACATCAACTAGCTGGTCGGGGGGGGACGCATTTGTATCCCCTATGCAGGGAGGTCATGAGAGACTGGTACTTTGCGCTAGACCATAGTCTGGTTCTCTCGGCAGTCCATGACCCAGGCATACTAAACACTCTGGTAGACAGCCTCAGCCAGATGCAGTCCAGCATGCACAAATGGGAACTTCTCTCATCAGTCACAGAAGATTTGTTCATCAGATGGGGTCTGTGACAGGGTCAGAGCCCCTGTCTGAATTTGTGCTGCATTTTCTTTTACACTGTCATGTTCTTGTAAGTTTACTTTTCTAGCTACAGGTTGAAGGCTGTCCACTTGCAGTCTTGTGGTCTCTCCCCCTTCTCCCAAGTGCTGTATAAGGAACATATAAGTAAAACAAGAGGCAGCAACTTGCTTACCTTCTCTTGTGCTACACTGCAGGTAGACACAGAGGGAATGTAAGTAATGAAAAAGAATTGGAACACAGAGCCTTTCACTCTGTGTTTTATTCTGTGTAAACTGCTTTGGGTTTGCAAGAAGGCAAAAACAAAACATTCTTTCCTAGGTGAGACAGAGATGTGTAAAGGTCAGATGAGTCAGCCTGTCTGTCTTTAGGATGAGTCAGCCTTTATTTATTTATTTATTTTTTTTATTTTTTTTGGTAATGGGGTAAGGCCCACTAGGCACAAGTGCCTGTTTTCAGGGTTACCTGGGAGCACTGGTCGGTTAAGTGACTTGTTCAGAGTCACACAGTATGCAAGTGGAGGTTGTGAGAATCAAACTCGGGTCTGGTCTGCTGGATGTATTAAGCTCGTTCACACCTCGTTCCTCTAAAATCTAGGCTATACTGCCAGCCCTGCATGTGTTTACTTAGAGAAATATGTTTATTCAGGATGAGTCAGCCAGCCTGTGTTTACTTAGAGAGAATTGTCAGCTGACAAGGTGCTGACATCATCAGTAGACAGGGATAAAAACCTACCTCCTGAGATGCAAAACAGATGAGTCAGTCAGTGGATACCTGACTGTTGTGGAGGAAGTTGTGCCCTGAGGAATTGTGCACTGTTTCTCATAGTATATGCAAGTTTTCATGTGCTAGGAATCTATTTGGCGGAATGAAGCCTGAAAGTTGTGCACTGAGGAAATTGTACACTGTTTCTCATAGTACATGCAAGTTTTCATGTGCTAGGAATCTTATTTGGCTGGAACTAAGCCTCAAGTTGTGCACTGTTTTTGCAGAACTGAAGGACTAATCACCTATTTCTTTCTGTATGTTATTATTATATTTGGGAAAATAAATATCGAAGTGCGTTTCTACACCTATTACCTGAGTCTGAGCATCTGTCTTTGCCCACGAACTCACATCTGGTGTTAGAGTGGGATACTGGTGCTCGAGGCTGGGAGAGAGACATGACCAGGGATATTGCCCAGATATCCAGGCAGACGCACATGGAACAGCAGGCAGAAGGGTAAATGTGTGAATACAAGTCATCTATCTTGACTAGAGCAATGGCAGAGAAGACTGGTGAAAAACCTCTTCCAGGATTGGACCTAGGGGCCAGGAGCAAAACAAACCTGAAGTCAAGGATGGCATACCAGAGGCTGAAGAAAACATTGCATCTGTACCACCAGAAGAGTTCAGTGAGCTCCTAAAGTGGCTGTGCATTAAACAGATGGAAATGGAAGGGGAAAAAAGGAACAGAGCCTGCCTTGTGTACTTTTTCAGGATTTGGGTCCAGGCGTCCAGAAGGGGCATGGAAGCCCTACAGGAGGGAGTATTGAAGAGATCTACTTAAGACCAGAAGGGACTAAATCATTGTTTCATGGGGTGATTCCCTGTGATGAGGTGGACTTGGGTAACATGCAGACTAATTAGATGAAAATCAGGAAACTGTATGCCTGTGTCTAAACAGTTGATAATGTTCCTGTCTGTAATGACAATGAAATGGAGAAATGTTGCTAATGATAAGTCTGTATGCTTATTGAAACATGTGAATATGCCTGAAAGATTTGGGGGATGTGAGTTAACCCATAGGCTGCCAACAGAATTAGAACATATAGGAATTCTGGACTGATATATCAGTCCGCTGCCCTGCAAGGGTTAAAAGAAGATCTGAAAATGTAGCTGAAATTTAAACATAGTGGGAGTCAGGTGTGGTTTTCAAAGAAATAAGCAAAAAGGTTGGAAGCCAGTCTCACTAAGCAAGAAAAAAAAATAGTGAAGACTGGTTCCCTTTTAAAGAGGGGGTATGTGACAGGTTCAGAGCCCCTGTCTGAATTTGTGCTGCATTTTCTTTTATACTGTCCTGTTTTTGTAAATTTACTGTTCTAGCTACAGGCTGAAATCTGGCCACTTTCAGTCTTGTAGTTTCTCCCTCCCTTTTCCCAAGAACTGTATAAGAAACATATAAGTAAGACAAAAGGCAGGAAGTTGCTTGCCTTCTCCTGTGCTGTACTGCAGGCAGACACAGAGGGAATGTAAGTAATGAAAAATAATTGAAACACAGAGCCTTGCACTCTGTATTTTATTCTATGTAAACTGTTTTGGGTAAAGCCAAAACAAAACATTCTTTCCTAGGTGAAGCAGAGGTGTGTAAAAGTCAGAATAGTCAGCCTGTCTGTGTTTATTTAGGATGAGTCAGCCTGAATTGTTTACTTAGAGAAATGTGTTTTTTTTTTTTTTTTAGGGGGGATTGTTTAACCAGGAAAGGCACACTAAGCCGGAGCTTATTTCCAGGTGCGACCTGGCAGCACAAGGAAGTTAAGTGACTTGCTCAGGGTCACACGGTATGCAAGTGGAAGCTGTGGAATTCAAACCCAGGTCTGGTCTGCTGGATGTCACCAGATTTACAGCTCAGAGCCTTAGACCACTGCACTATACTGCCTCCTTGGATATTCAGGATGAATCAGCCTGCCTGTGTTTACTTAGAGAATTGTGAGAGACAGCTCACATGGAGCTGACATCATCAGTAGGCAGGGATAAAAGTTTACCACCTGGAGATGCAAAAACAGATGAGTTAGTCAGTGGAGACCTGACTGTCGTGGAGGACGATCTGATAGTACATGCAAGTTTTCATGGCTTAGGAATCTATTTGGCTGGAACGAGCTGGAAGTTGTGCACTGAGGGAATTGTGCACTGTTTTTGCAGAACTGAAAGACTAATCACCTATTTCCTTACTGTATGTTTATTATTTTATTTTGGAAAATAAACAAAGCAAAGTGCGTTCTGCATCTTTATGTGAGTCTGCATCTGTGTCACCCACTAACCTTCACAGGGTTGTCCATAGTTGAACCTTTCTGCATCCCCACTCAATGCAAAACTGGCCAGTTTCTGCTCGCTAGATCCAGGGCCTGGAGTTTTCCCTCTCCTGGAACGGGAGGTTTCGTTATGCCTTCCCTCCATTTCCTCTGATTCAAAGGATGCTAATCAAGGTGCAGATTGAGGGGGCCGGCATGATCCTGGTCACACCATTCTGGCCACGGCAGATATAGTTTCCATTACTGCAACAGTTAGAGGAGGAACGTCCGGTCCCTCTGCAGGGATCTGCTGAGGCAGGCTCATGGGGCCCTGGTCCATCTCAACCTCAAGTCCCTCTAGCCTGCATGCCTGGCTCCTGAGGACATAACCATTGCCCGTTTGGGGTGTCCCAGAGAATGGTGGGTGTCCTCGAATAGCTCAGCCCTCCACTAGAGCCACATATGCATGAAGTAGTAGACGTTTGCGTCTGAGCTGCCAGATGCATCTGGACCATTTCACATGTCCAGTGAGCCAGATTCTGGACTACCTGATATCTCTGTCAGACTCGGGTCTCCAGTATTTCTCCCTCAAGGTGCACCTTTCAGCTATCTCTGCCTTTCATGAGCCAGTGGACGGTCGCACCGTGGCTCAATTGGATGTGTCCCACATCTTCCTCGAGGGCATCCTGCATCTGAAACCTCCAATCCGTTCCCCTGTCATGGCTTGGGATTTGAATTGAGCTTCAGGCCCTCTGGTGTGAGGAGACTGATTTTTTCATAAAGACAGGTTGTCTTCACATGCAAAGACTTAGTTTCTCCTTAAGATGGTGTCTGAGTTTACCCTAAACCAATCTATCCACCTGCCTGTTTATTTTCCTGAGTGTGCCAATCCAGGGGAAGCCCTTCTCCATACGTTAGACATGCTCAGAATTTTGAAGTATTATCTGCTCTGAACTAAGGAATGCAGAAAGTCGAAGCAGCTTTTTGTTTCTTTCACCCCAGGTAGAGAGGGTGTTCAGGTTTCTAAACAATGTTTGTCCAAATGGTTGGCATATTGTATTGTGTTCTGCTACAACAAGTGTGGCAAAGAGTTGCCGGGGTGGTGAAAGCCCATTCCACAAGGAGCATGGCTACCTCTGTGGCCTGTCTCAAAGGGGTCTCAGCCACAGACATTTGCACTGCTGCCACCTGGAGTACTGTCCATGCTTTCACCAAGCAGTCTGGATAATGCCTCAAGAGCCCATACAGGCTTTGGCAGGGCTGTTCTGCAGGGTTGTTTATCTTAAATTTTGGGATGGGCCTTCTTCCCAGACTGTTTAAGTGCATTTTTAACTCCTTGTACTTGTTCCATATGTGTCCTGATGACTGAGATACCACTGATGAAGATAGAACAGTTATGTAAGAACTTACCATAACAGTAGATCTTCGAGGGATTCTCAGTCATCAGGACTGCCTTGCATCCCACCATCCCCCTTTTACTGGGCTCTTTCTCAGAACTGGCTATCTGGTATATCCAGCCTTTTATTTACACGTGGGCACCTCTCTCTATCCTCGGTCCCCCATGGCAAGAGCTTTGCTCCATTAGTCTCTGGGAAAAGAACTGAGGAGGGAGCAGGCCTTTCATACCCTTTATAGGGTTGGTGATGGCAGATGATTCAGCATGGGTGGCCCCAGTGGTACTGCTGAAAATCTTCCGTGTGGAGCATACTTCACTGACGGTGAAGTTCCATATGTGTGACCTGAAGACTGAGATCCCGAAGATCTACTGTTATGGTAAGTTCTTACATAACTGTTCTATCAATACATACCTATTTGATAAAGTAGAAACACTTTGCAGCTGGTGTCCATCTAAATCTCTTGATCTTTACCCCTACCCTGACCAGAGTGTTTGGTTGTATAGGCCAGTACTGTCTTTTTGAAAGTGCATATCTTGGTCATCTATACTAATCATATACTTATTGGTGGAAATCAGTGGCTCAACTAGAGGTTGCCCACAACAGTCAACGACATTTGCACTTCTGCCACCTGGAGTACCATCCATACTTTCACCAAGCATTACAGTCTGAACATTGCTTCGAGCCCATGCAGACTTTGGAAGGGCTGTTCTGCAGGGCCTCCTATCCTATGTTTTGGAATGGCCTTCCGCCCAAACTGTCTAAATACATCTGTAACTGCTTGGGACTCGATCCATATGTGTGTCCTGATGACTGAGATACCCCTGATGAAGATAGAACAGTTACGTAAGAACTTACCATGACAGCAGATCTTACTTTGAGGGGGCTCTTGCAATAGGTAATTACATATAGGACTGAAGCCAGCAGGTGCAAGGACCCTACGGAAAAATTTCTAGCTAGCAGTCTCTGGCGGGGGACCGCCCCCACGTCAGGTGACCAGCGTCAGGAGACGTCAGTATAAAGGGGCGGTCCCCCACGCCCGCCTTCCAGTTCTTTCCCGCCGTTAGCTTGTGAAAGTGCCTCACGCTTAAGTTCACTCTGCTTCGTCAGTCTATCATCGGTTTTATTCCCAAACTTTTTCTAATCTTTCTCGCAAAAATAAGTCTTATCTGCCATGTATGTCGTCCCTTACTCCATCCAGTACGCATAAGAATAAGTGTGACTCGTGCGGCGCCCAGCTCCCGCATAAGGACAGTCACTCCCTGTGCCTCTTCTGTCTAGGCCCAGAACACCCCGTGGAGAAGTGCCATCACTGCCAACAATTTAATGCCGCCACCCGCAAATGGAGGCAACAGTCCTTGGAGGCCCATATCTTGAAGAAAAAGATGTCCTTCATGGAGAAGGAGCTGAAGAAGCTTTGGCAGCCTCAACTTCCCCTGAGGGACACTGCAAGAAGAAGGAGGAGAAGCACCGGGACCGGGTCTTCACTTCCACGGCCACCTCGACTCTGGCCGAGTCGCCATGCAAAGGTAATGCTCTCGGGAACCAATCCCTCGACGGCCATCTTGAGGTTTCACAAGGACGCTCTCCTGTCGGGCTCGGACCCATCAGGAGCCTCTGGGACAAAGGAGGCAGCTGCTCCGGGGAAGGCCACCACCGTGCAGTCTTCCGGGTCGAGCGGGTCTGGTAAGCCGGATGTCGGTGCTACCGACCCCCACGTGGACAAGGCTGCTAAGACATCCGACCCTCCGGGGCAGCGCACAGCTTCTAAAACGCCCACCAAGACCGCTTCTCCTTCACGGCCTTCGTCGGGTGTCAGATCCGATAAGTCAGATGCCAGCTTCTCCGACGCCTGCCCGGATACCACCGGTAAGGCGGACGCCGGCCTCCCCGACAGACGCAGGTGTTAGGAGCCAACGCCAGACCCGATCGACCAGTCCACCATCCTCGGCTCTCCGCTGCTGACTGAGGCTCCAGCGTCTCACCTGTTAGGACCCCGATTTTCTGGTCCTCCTTCCCGGGTGACATAGAGGATGCCGGTATGCTCCCTTCAGGTCTCCCTCCGCTGGGCGGATGACCTGGACGTCAGACCCTCTGGCGCGGCCTATCCGGATGCCAGGTGACATCCTTTACTGGACACCGCCCCAACACGGACCTGACGCCGCCGCCGGCCATCTGTTCCTGGCCCGCTTACTGGGCCTCTCCCAGGGCCTCTGCTCCCATCAGAGCCCCTGGTTCCTGAGTATCAGATCCTATCTTATCCGACGCTGTCTACCCGGGACCACAGTATCTTGCGCCGCGCAGTACCCGGCGGCCTACCCGACACCACAGTACTCCAGTGCTCGGTACCCGCGCGGGCTTCCGCCCGTCTGGGCTATGGACATCGCATTACAGATGCCCTCAATATCTGTATCCCCTCCTCCACCGCGCCCCCCCCAGCCGCCGGTGGATCTGAAGGAGACTCTGGTTTCCTGGTTGACTGAGACCAAGGCTCAGCTTACTAGGGAGGTGGAGAGCCGTCTGCCGATGCCGCACCCAGTTCCAGATGCCCGTCGTCGGAGACAAGAGACTCCCTCCCCCTGACCCGACACCAGAGGTGAGCCCTCTGATGCCAAGGCCATGGAGGACATGCTTCCCCGAGGATTGCCCAAGGGGTCCGTTCCTCCCCCATGCTGGGAGGAGTCTTCATCTTCCTCTTCAGAGACCTCAGAATCCGATTCCGACAGGTGCTTAGATCCTGACAACGAGCCACGAACTCCAGACCGACACAGGCCAAGGACTCCTCCGAAATCACCTCTGGAAGATCCTTCTTTTCCGGAGTTGCTGAGAAAGATCCAGGCGGTCCACCAGTGGCAATCTCTGGAGCCAGATCCACAGCGGAAGAAACTCACTACCCATTTGGATCGGCCCGAAACTGCTCTGACATTGATTCCACCCTGGATCGAGTCTCACATGGACCTCGTTTCCACTATTTGGAAACAGTCATCAGCATTAGCCCCCTTTCCGAGGAAGGTGGATAGGCTATACCAGTCTCTTGAGGGTGTGGATTCTTTGAATACACACCCCAAGGCCGACTCTGTCATGATTAGCGCCACTCACGGCCGGTCAGCGAACCCAAAACATCTCGGCTCGTTTCCACCGGACAAGGAATCCTGCCTTCTGGCCTAGTACGGGAAGAAAGTGTTCTTCCACTCTGGGGATAAGGGCCCTGAATAATGTCGCACATATGGGGGACTACCAGAAGGCTATCCTGAGTGAGGTGAAAGCCAAGCTGGACTCCCTTCCTGAATCTCAGACAAAGCAGGAAGTGGCCAGATCTAGTCCGATCTGCTCGTTTTGGCCAGTAAGAGGCACATACTCCGTTGCCACGTGCAACACAGTGGGCGCTGCTGGTCAGAGCTCAGCTTTAGCCGTAGGTCTTCGCATCATGCCTGGCTCCGGTGTCAGGTTTGGTCCCTGAAGTTCAGTCCGGCTATTCAGGATGCGCTTCAGGGGTTCTGTGCTGTTCTGTGGGGATTTCAAAGACATCATCATCGACCTGCAAGAGAAAGGCATTGCACTAAGTCTGTTGATTCTATGTACAGGCCCCTCGGGACAGTGCCACCCTTTGCAGACATTCTCGGATTAAAGTGAAACCTCAGGGCAAGCAGGCCGAAAACATCGGGCCCCTCCTGCTGCTAAGCCCCCGCCATAAACAGCGGCAGGAGCTTCAGCCACGGCATTGTTCCACACCTCCTGACTCCTCTCCTCTCCCACAGCCTCTGGACTTACCAGAGGAACCAGTAGGAGGGAGATTCTCCTTCCATCTACCAGGTTGGGAGAGGATTACATCAGATGCTTGGGTGCTCCAACTGATAGCAGCAGGACACTCAATCGAGTTTCTTCAGAAACCACCCAGAAAACCACCCCCAGGTTGTCTTACTCCCGGAACATCTTCCTCTGGTTAGGAAAAAATATCCTCCTTCTCCTGAAGGCTGCGATTAGAGCCTGTCCCAACCCACCCTTGGGGACAGGCTACTACTCTCATTTCTTCCTGGTTCCAAAGAAATCAGGAGACATGAGGCTTATTTTAGACCTCAACTCCTGAATATGTTTTGAGTACAAATGGTTCAGAATGCTCTCCCTGCAGAGCCTTCTGCCCTTACTTCAGTAGGGACAGCGTTGTGCACGTGACTGGACATGCAGGATGCTCACCTGCATATCCCTATACGCCTTCCCAATGCAAATTCTTTGGTTTTCATTCCTGGGGCACCTCTACCAGTTCAAGGCCCTCCCATTTGGTCTTTCCTCGGTGCCCCAAGTGTTCACTAAATGCGTTTCCTGGTAGCAGCTCACCTGCGTACCCAGGGAGTGCAGGTTTTCTCGTACCTGGATGATTGGCTCCTGGTGGCCCTGTCCAAGGAGGATCCCCTGCTCTCTGTTTCCCTTACCCTGTAGGTTTTTACCAGCCTGGGTATCACCATCAACCAGGCCAAGTCCCATCTGGTCCCCTCTCAGAGGCTCCAGTTCATCGGGGCAATCCTGGACATGACCACCGACATGGCTTTTCTGCCACCGGACAGAGTGGACACCGTTCAGGCTCATGCAAGCCTGCTGTCTGGTCACAGGCAGGTCAGCACCAGGTCAGTCCTTCACCTCCTCGGGCTCATGGCGCTGCTATTCCACAGTCCCTTGTGCTCGGCTCCACATGAGGATCTCTTAGTGGATGCTTGGTCTCAGTGGGACCAGATGTTGGACGACCCTAGACCAAGAAGTCCTGTTTCCAACCCCATGGTTGGGACATGCAATGGTGGATGGTACATGAGAACCTTTGCCGGGGAGTTCCCTTCTGCCTCAAACTTCCCTCCCAAACTTTGACAACAAATGCCTCAGGACAGGGTTGGGGAGCACATCTGTGGTCTCACAGGACTCAGGGCTCCTGGTCCAGGCTCGAGCAAAATCTTTATATAAACGTGCTTCGAGCTCAGGGCTGTTCTGTATGCTCTCCAAGTTCTAAACTTGTATGTGCTTCCGGGTCATCTGGCTGTCCAGGGCAGACAACATGTGCGTAGTCTGGTACATCAGCAACAAGCAGGAGGAATGCATTCCTACCCTCTATGCAGGGAAGCAGTGAGAGTTTGGGATTGGGCTGTGCAACACAACCTTCAACTGATGGCAGTTCATGTTTCTGGGCTACAAATATGCTGGCAGACCACTTCAATCAGTCATAAGCAAAGGCTCATGAATGGGAACTGGATCGGGGGTAGTAGACACTCTCTTCCTGCTCTGGGGAAAACCTCAGGTAGACCTGTTCGCGTTTCCTCACAATGTAAAACTTCCCGCCTTCTGCTTGCTCGCTCCAGGGCGAGGCATTTTTTGGAGGGACACTCTGTCTCTAGACTGGAAGGACAGGGTCGTCTATGCCTTCCCCCCGATTCCCTTGATTCCGAGGGTCTTACACAAACTCGGCTCAGAAGGAGCTCGCATGATCCTAATTGCTCCTTTCTGGCCCAGGCAAGTTTGGTTCTCTCTTCTGCAACAGTATTCAGAAGAACCTCCACTTCCTCTTCCTCTTCCACTGTCGCAACTTTTGTTGACGCAGGATCAGGGGACCCTGATTCATCCAGGTCTCAAGTCCCTTCAGTTGCATGCGTGGCTCCTGCAGATGTAGCTCAAGCCCGATTCTGGGTCTCCCCGCTTGTGGCTTAGATTCTGGTGGAGGCCAGAAAGCCTTCCACTAGATCTGCCTATGCCATGAAATGGAAACGGTTCTCGATTTGGGCCTCTTTCAAGGATTTCGAGCCATTCTCGTGTTCTGTCGGGAGAATCCTGGACTATATGCATCAACTCTTTGACCTGGGTCTCAGCTATTCTCTCTGAAAGTTCACATTTGGCTATTTCCCGCTACCATGTTCCTTTGAGGACAGAACTTGCAGCAGCTGTAAGTCTCTAAGACTTTTCTTAGAGGGTTCTTCATTTGAGATGCCCTTATTCAGCTTCCTGACCCTCCTTGGGATCAGAATTTTATTCTTGAGAAGCTTTCCTGCCTCTTTTGAACTGGCAGCCTCAGCAGACTTGAAGTTCCTATCCTGAAAGACCCTCTTCCTAGTGGCCATTACTTCAGCTCGACGTATTTCCGAGCTTCAGGCCTTGATGTGCAAAATCCCGTATTTGATTTTTCACAAGGAACGTGTGACTCTGCGTACCAATCATAAGTTTCTCCCTACGGTGGTAGCGGAATCTATGCTGAATCAATCCACTGAGCTGCCTGCTTTCTTCACACAACACTCCAGTCAAGGGGAGTACTTTCTGCATACTTGGATATTCATAGAATACTGAGATACTACACCACTAGGACGTAGATCCTGAGAAATCTGATCAGCTTTTGTTCTCTTTGCTCATAAAAGAGAAGGCAGTGCTGTTACCAAGCAATGCCTATCTAAATGGCTGGCTCATTGTATCACTTTCTGTTACAACAAGTATCACAAGACCCTGCCGGGTCAAGTCAGAGGCCACTCCACTAGGGGGTGTTGCTGCCTCTGCAGCTTGTTTCAAGACTGTGTCAGCGGCTGACATTTGTGCAGCCGCCACTTGGACTTCTGTCCATACCTTACGAAACACTACAGTTTGAACATTGCCTTTTGCCATAGAGCAGGCTTGAGGCTGGCTGTTCTGCAAGGTCTCCTTTCTTGAGACCCTCACAGCCAGAGGTTCTATGGTCGTGTAGTTGTCCTCCTCCTGTGCGCTTCTCCTTGTTCCAGACTGCTTGGGACTCAGTTCTATATGTAATTACCTACTGCAAGAGCCTCTCAGTAAGATAGTACAGTTACATAAGAACATACCGTAACAGTAGATCTTCAAGAGAGGCTCTTGCAGTAGGTAATGCCTTCCCGCCTCCATCCCATTTAGCTTTTTCTGCTCCTTTTCCAGGAAGAGAAATATCAGCTTTCTCTCTCATTTGCCTTTTTGGGCCTTTGGCGGGAAACAGCTGGAAGGCAGGTGTGGGCACCGCCTTTATACTGTTACATCGCCTGGACGCCGTCACCTGATGTGGGGCGGTCCTACATCAGAAACAGCTACCTAGAAATTTTTCCATGGGGTCTCTGCGCCTGCTGCCGTTTGAAGGTCCTATATGTAATTACCTACTGTAAGAGCCTTCTCGAAGATCTACTGTTACGGTAAGTTCTTGCGAATTGTACTGTCTCCTGAGGGATCTCAGTCATCAGGTCTGCCTTCCGTCCCACCATCCCCTTTATGGGCTCTTTCTCAGAACTGGCTATCTGGTGTATCCAGCCTTTATTTAGGCCTGGGCACCTCTCTCTGTCCTTGGTCCCCTCATGGCAAGAGCTTTGTTCCATTAGTCTCTGGGGTAAAGAGCTGAGGGAGCAGGGCCACTCATGCCTTTATAGGGTTGGTGAGTGGGATGATGTTGGTGTGTGGTGGCCCCAGTGGTACAGCTGAAAATCTTCTGTGTGGATCCTGCTTCACTGACGGTGATGTTCCATATGTGTGACCTGATGACTGAGATCTCCTAAAGATCTAATGTTAAGGTAAGTTCTTACATAACTGTTCTATCAAGACATACCTATTTGATAAAGTAGAAACACTTTTACAGCTGGTTTCCGTCTAAATCTCTGGATCTTTACACCTGCCCTGTCCAGAGAGTTGTGTTGTATAGGGCTTCAGTACTGTCTTTTGAAAGTGCATATCTTGGCCATCTAAACTAATCATATACTTATTGGTGGAAATCAGTGCCTCAACTAGAGGTTGCCCACAACATTTTGAAGGGTGTTCTGTACACAAATATCCTATTCCGTAAGCCTGTCTCTACATGAGATCTAAAATGGTTCTGGATTTCCTGACTGGCATTCCCTCTGAACCTCCCACCTTCTGTGTCTTATGGCTTCTGTACTGGAAAACCCTGTTACAACTGCATGGATTCCTCCTATATAGTCACTCTTGTCAAATTACCTTAATGTTCTGAGCACTCAAACCCAGAAGAGGGATGCCACACTATAATGAAATTCACAGCATCTTAATTAGAATCTTGGACATGAGTCTCTCCTGACGCGTTTCAGACTTCCAATCTTTTATCAAAGGCAAATAGACTCACACACCCACACCTCTTAAATATTATACATGAAACATGATATAGTGATGTCACCATTACCCTTCCCTGACTGGTCAAAACATTACATTCAAAAAAATTCATTAAAAAATGTCTACAATCAGATCACTTAAATAACAGTTTCAATAATATTCAATAAAATTCTTTCCAACACCAACATTTGATCTCAGTTTCTTAAAACCAGTGATTGTGACACAACATATCTAAACCAAAATAAACTACAGGGAACAAGGAACAAAAAGGAAAATGAGAATGGAACATGAATTCCTAGTGTGCACTCCAACATGTGGTGAATGAGTCAAAGTGGAATGGAATGCACAGGTTGTAAGCAAGCCGGTTTTCGGCACCTAAACAAGGACTATGACGTTTTTATCTGCCTTGCCATGTAAAACCTGAGGGCATACATTGGTCTTTTTATTTAAAATCTTGAATCTGGACATAAAGCAGTAAAATGTCTTTGGAAAACGAACCCAATATGATTTTCCCCGCCTCAATCAGAAGGGAGGCCAGACAACCCCCTAGAAGTAATTAATCTACTACTATCTATGGCAGCTATGGCAAATCCATTCCTGATAGAAGAAGGCAAAGTGAATAATATGCAACCAAGCTAAATCACTAATTGAGGCCTTACAGAACCTAGAAAAACTTTCGCACCACCTCAAGAGAATCTTTTGGAATTATATAAACTTAGACGCCTACCTGCAAGTGAATCAAATCCCAAAGGCTTAAAGCAGCAGTACTCTGGAAAAAAAATCTGCACTTTTTGACAGTTTATTCCCTGTGTCCTGCTAATCATATACTTGGTACTCTTTTTGCGGCATTGTATTATCGCTGAGTAATTTGCTCGGTTATTCTTTGCTTTTGTTTACATTTCTGCCAGTAAGCATGTTGCACTGAACCCTCTGCTGCCAACTGCACATGTGAATGACTTGTAGGGGCATTGGGAATGGTCAGCAGGGGCCTCTGCTGTTTTCAAAAAGACGTGATGTAACCTATAGAAAAGGACAGAAAATTAGTCAGCTGCCATGTTTGTTGTAGCACTACAACCATTCAAATAAATTGCAAATATCTAAAAAACTAAAAATGACAGGAAAAAAACATTTACATGTATGGAAACTGGAACTTTGGCTGCATGCTTACAGCCAAAAAACAGAATTTTGATAACTCACTTCCTGGTTTCGTAGTACTGCTGCTTTAAGATTGGTGAAAAATCCGGCTTGCGGAACAGAGAATGAAACTTTCATGTGGGAATTGGAACAAATGCTACCAGTCATCTTCATTTTAATAGCATGCCTGTGTGAGTTCATTCGGGTACGGAGAGGTTGTCCCGTCTCTCCCACATACCTTTTGTGTGGACATCTCTTGCGCTGAATAAAATAAACATTTCAAGATGCACATGTGTAGTTCCCCTGTATCCTGAACTGTCCGTTTTGTGGAGTATTGATACAATCGGAAGTAAAAACGTGTTCTCAAGTCTTATATCTAGTGTAATTGCAGGGTCTTGTACCATCTAGTTTTCTGTTATTTTGTTACGGTGCAAGTTTACTCCTAACAATCAAGTTGGTTAAATTCAGTGGTTGCTTAAACTACAGTAGTAGTTCATGAAAAATGCATTTTAGGGTCTCATCCTCACTGAATATTGGTTGGAGGTCTTTAATAACTTTACGTAGAAGCTCCATATCAGGATGATATGTGACTACTAAGGGTATTCTGTTGGTGGTAGTCCTTTCTTTATCCTGAAGCAGTTGTTCCCTTGGTATCTTCATTGCACATTTTACCACTCTGTCAAATTCTCTGGAAAAATGCCCCTGCCCAATTAAGGTCTTTTTCAACATGGTCAAATGTTTATCTTTGTCCTCCTCACTATAACAGATACAGTGGTATCTAAGCGCTTGACTGAACATTACAGATTTTTTAGTGTGTCTTAGGTGATTACTTTAGAGGAGCAGGATTCTACCAAAAAGCACCTGCTGGAGTTTCTGGAGGTGCCAAAATCTCCATCTGCTGTGGTTCCTACACTATTTCCAGCCATGGAGGATGCCACTTATGCAGCCTGGTATAGGCCAAATAATATACCACCTGTGCTCAGAAGGACAGGCAGAATGTGTTCTGCCCTTTTGGAAAGCCCTTTTATGCCAACTGGCCTAAGACTAACTCAGTGGTGATCACAGCTGCCCATGATAGGTCCAGGGCACCTAGACACCCAAGTTCCCTTCTTCTTAATAGAGAATCCAGGAGGTTGGAAGTTACGGGCATGCATAACATATGCCTGTGCTTCATTAGGCCCTACGTATTGCTAATTACCAGGCCCATATGATAAAATATCAGAACACCATTTGGTGGAAGGCTAAGGCTGCTACATAGGCTTTACCTGAGGGTCTACTAAGCAGGAGTTAATGAAAACTCTCACTACTGGTGCTCATTGTCATCAAGGCATAGGTCAGGAAGCATAGGAAAACCAGGAGCAGTTGTAAAATTGCAATAAGTGATTTATTATTAACAACAGTAAAATGAAAAAAAATTCAGAGTAACTCTTTACAGTGGCAGTAGAAACATAGAAAGCAGAATCCTTTTTCTTCTCAATTTCAAATCCTAGTCTCCTCTCTTTTGCAAAACATTGCAGCTCCTTTTTATAAGTCTGTGCAGGAGCTCATTAAGAAAATAGCATGCTTCTCACACCGTGTTGTCGTCAGTTTCCAATGTTGTTGTCAGTTTCATCAGGTACAGCAAAAAGAACATTGTGACCCAGAACTGACATCTTGTTTACGTCTTCTGCAGAAGGCTTAAAAATTGCTTATCGGGTTAACCCCTTGAGTTCCAAATAGCTTTGCAGTCATTTCAATAGTATAACTAGATACAGTTATAAACAAAGGGATCTCAGTATCAATTACATTTCCACAAAAAGATTCACATATATTTTTAAAGCTACATATATACATGCAAGGGGGGAGAAAAGACAGAACAGCAAGTGATAGTAGAGCGATAGCGAGAGGCAGAAAATTGCAAGACCATCGGGGTGATCAAGTCCTAGGTCTCACGAGAAAATCTGGTTGCGCAACCAGACAGAAGGAGGTGTGGGTTCAAATCCCACTTCTAAAACCATCTGTCATTGAGGCACAGGTCAGGAAGCATAGGAAAACCAAGAGCAGTTGTAAAATTCACAAGTGATTTATTATTAATAACAGTAAAGTGACAAAATTCAGAGTAACTATTTACAGTGGCAGTAAAAACATAGAAAGCAGAGTCCTTTTTCTTCTCAATTTCAAATCCCATTCTGTCTCCTTTTTGAAGAACATTGCAACTCCTTTTTATAAGTCTGTGCAGGAGCTTGTTAAGAAAATAGCATGCTTCTCACACAGTATAAGTTTCCAGTGTTCTTGTCAGTTTCAGCAGGTGCAGAAAAAAGAACATTGTGACCCAAAACTGACATCTTGTATACCTCTTCTGCAGAAGGCTTAAAATTACATCTCAGGTTAACCCCTTGAGTTCCAAATAGCTTTGCAATCATTGCAACAGTATAACTATATACTGTTTTAAACAAAGGATCTCGTATCAATTACTTTTCCATAAAAAGATTCACATATATTTTATACCTGCAGATATGCAAGGGGGAGAAAAGACAGAATAGCAAGTGAGGGTAGAGATAGCGAGCAGCAGAGAAGTACAAGACCGTCAAGTGATCAAGTCCTACTGTCGGTCTCACGAGAAAATTTGGTTGTGCAACCAGACAGAGAAGACAGAAAAGGAGACAATAGAACTGATCCCTGCATTTAAACTCTTTCTCCATAACAACTAGGACAGGCCGTATTCATCCCTGTCACATTCATGTGGGAAAGCATTTGATCCGCACAGCATATGATCTTTCTGATGCCTCTGCCAGGGCTGCTCTCTCTGGCATATGTTTTTTTAGACGCTGCTCTTGGCTTAGAGTTGCAGGTTTTGCCACTGATGTGCAGCAAACAGTTTTCAGTGCCCCATTCAGAGGGCAGAAACTGTTTGGTCAGGATGTGGAAGATGCTTTGTGAAATCTTAAATCCTTTGGCAAGACTTTGAAGTCGGTATGCTTACTGTACCATACCCAACCCAGGGGTAGGAGCAGGGTGATTTTTGTCCATCTACAGTGGGAGGACAGTGACGGCCTATAAACAGCAGGGAAGAGGCAAGGTGTGGAGGCCTGCCAGTCCCCATGACCACCCAGCTGCCGATTCAAAAGCACCTAGACATAGTGGAGCAGGTGGCTCTACCCCTGCTGGCTCAGAATGACTCTTATACACCCACAACCACCTTTACCTCCAGGGTGGTTATAGGGGTCACCTATCCCTCCAGTTGGACCAGTGGAGGAAGGTGACTACAGATGCAAGAGGCTCTGGAGATCATAGAAGAGGGTCATGTTCAGGAGCTTCTTGACAACCTTCCAGATCATCCTTCAGTACTGGCAGCATACCCACCAGGGCACATGTCCTTGTTGCTAGAGGAAATACAGACTCCGCTGCAAAAGCAGGTCATAGAACCTGTACCTCTAGAACAGAGAAACAGTTTTGTTTTGTTTTTTACTCCAGATACTTCCTCGTCCCAAAGTGGACAGGGGACCTGAAACCTGTTCTTGGATCTAAGAGATCTGAACTTTTCCATAGAATACAAGAAGTTCTGGATGGTCACTCTGTAGGGTCTCCCTCCCCTATTGCAAACAGAGGACTGGATTTGCTCCCTGGATATAAAGGATGCCTATCTCCTTTTCAAAATCTGAAAACCTCACAGAAAATATCTGAGGTTCCTGTTTCAGTGGGAACGTTACCAGTTCAGAGTGTTGCCCTTTGGGCTTATCTTCTCATACAAGTCTTTACCAAATGCCTGGTTGTGGAGGCAACAGCCCTTTGCAGGCAAGGCTTGTAAAAAGTTTTCTGGCAAGACAGCGTTGCCCTCTCTTGGAAAGGGAGATTTCTGTATGCCTTCTCTTCCTGCTGCTAATTCAGAGACTACTATTCAAGCTGAAGATGGAGGGACAACTGTGATATTCATTGCTCCCCATGGCTTCAGCAGATCTGGTATCCACTGCTGCAACAGCTGGCAGCAGAGCCCCCAGTACTTCTGCCCCATGCAATGGTCTGCAGTCACAGGAACAGGGAACCCTAGTACACCAAGACTTGAAGTCCCTATATTTGCTTGCATCGCTCCTGAAGACACAGCCATGACTCATGTTGGGAGTATCACAGAAAGTGGTGGATGTCCGGTGACTGCCAGAAAATCGTAAACCAGGCATACTTATTCTGTGAAATAGACTTGGTTTGCTTTATGGGCCTGTTTACATAACCTAGATCCATTTACCTGCCAGTCAGTCAGGTTCTAGAGCAGCTATTGTCCTTATTGGATCCAGGAATGCAGTATTCCTCAATCAGAGCACACATGGCTGCCATATCAGCTTCCCATGTGCTTGTGGATGGCCGTATTGTTGCCTAGCTGGAGGCAGCCCATACGTTCTTTTTTTTTTTTTTTTTTTTTTACGATTCTGTTTCTAGTCCTCAGCCTGGAACTCTCTCAGGCCACTGCACTCGCCGACTTGCTCTACCGCCAGCTGTGTTCCCCCACAATCTTCAAGTTCTTTACAGTTCCCCAGGTCGGGGGACTACAACCCGGAGAGACCGAAGGGGCAGTGGCGGGGAACCAGCATTGGGCATGTGGCACTGGCAGAGCCATAGCCTATCCGGGCTGGAGGGGTATTTCTATGTCTAAGCCCGAGGCCCCCCCATGCGTTGTACGTGTCTGATGCTGTGGCGCACGGCAAACCTGCCTCCATCAGTCATGGTCATTACATGCAGCCAGGCATCTCGTGGCACCCCTTGGTCTCCACCAGGGGTCGCCAGAGCACCGGACAACCTATGCCATCCAACCCGGGAGAGGAGAGCATCCCAGCGGGCGCTCAATCCTTCTCCCTCCCGTGCCAACCCCCGAGCTCGCTCCCAAACTCGGGTCGTCAGCTTGGCGTGAGGTGTGGCGTCCAGCACCTCAACCCTCAGCGCCACTGGACTGGCTAGCTCATACATTCTTGAGAGGCGTTTTACACATAAAGCCGCCTATTTGAAATCCAGTCCAGGCTTGGGATCTGAATTTTCTTTTTGAAAAGCTGATTTTGGCTGTTTTTGACCCAGCCACAACTTGTGGCTTTTGCTTTCTCTCTTGGAAAGCATTATTTTCAGTTGCAATTACTTCTGCTGGAAGGAATTTAGAGATGCAAGCTCTAATGCATGAGCCTTCTTATTTGATTTTCAACAAGGACAAGGCTGTCTTTCATGTACTAATCCTAAATTTCTCCCAAAGGTGATGTCTGAGTTTACTTTAAATCAGACCATCCACCTGCCAGTGCATTATCCTGAGCATGTACATCCAGGAGAAGCATTGCTCCATACTTAACATGTGCATAGAATACTCAGGTACTATGCACATCGTACAAAGGACAGCAGAAAGTCTTTGCAGCTTTTTTTTTTTTGAAATAGCAATTTTATTGTATTTTAAAATGCAGCAGTATAGACTTTACAAATTCCCTTCTAGTCAACACCAAGAGTTGATACGCATTTGGACACAAAAAAAAAAAACAGATGGTAGTCAACTCATTTAGATTCTTGTATAGAAATACATCATATACCTCTTTTAAAGCCATTCCATACTTTAACTAGAGTCTAATACACATTGCACCAAACTTAATAAAAACAGATAAGGTGTCACACAGAAATAAAAGAGAAAGGAGGAGGGAAAAAAAGGGGGATGAACCACCGACTTTTATTATCTTTGTGTTAAACAACTAGATTTAAGGGACAAAAGCCCTATGAAGCTCCAGTGTAACAACAGCGGATATTCCTTTATCCTTACATTCTCTTAAAGGGATGGCTAGCCTCCAATAATACCTTATATTGACGGATCCCCTTCTCCCCACCCCTGGAAGGAGAGGGAGAAAAAACTGGAGGGGTGCAAATCTTCCCTTCACTGACAAGCATATTTGGCTAAGACTTCTAATACATTGATTTGTTCTCTCTCAGCCTGAAAATTAAAAAAAGGCATCCATCGTGATTTAAATCGATCTCTTTGTAGTCTCACTTTAGCCGTGAGGCACTCCATGTCCAGGATAGACAAGCAGTTCTTGTACCAGGCATTAGAGGTAGGACTAACTTTGGACAACCAACATTGAGTAATTGCCTTGAGAGCCGAGGCCACCAGTATATTAAACAGGTACCGCTGAGACTGTAGCTTAACCTGATTAGGGTACAGCCCAAGAACCCAATGTACGGGATTATCCAGTATAAGAACCCCAAGAACTACACTCACTTGATCCCTTACCTGTATCCAGAAATTATTGATATGTGGACATTCCCAAAATATATGTAGGTGCGTGCCTTATTTCCCACACTCTCTCCAGCAAAGATCTGTGAAATTTTTACCAAAATGTTTAGTAATTACCGGGGTGCGGAAATATCTAGAGACCACCTTCCACCGAAACTCCCGCCAGCTGTTAGAAGCGGTGGTTAAATGTATAGCTTCCCATATCAAGCCCCAAGCTGGAGCAGCAATTTCTTTACCAATTTCCAGTGTCCAGCTTGTCTTTATAGAAATCATAGAGTCTGGCTCTAACTCAGAGACACAACCCACCATCCAAGATATGAATCCTTTTGTTTCTAATCTATTGGCCTCAGCTCTCATGACATCCACCAGTGGGTTAATATCCTTATCACCAGGTCTATCTTTTTTACAATCCTTGCCTAATAAAAAATGCCTAAATTGTATATATCTATAAAAATCAGAGGAAGGGAAAACTCCTGTGAAAGTTGCTGAAAAGATTTAACCTTCCCTGAGTATAGCTGGCGATTTTAATTAAGCCTCTCTGGTACCATATCTTAAATCCCAGGTCCCATACTAACGGTTGAAAATCCAGACAGGCTTCAATCGGGAGTCCATCTCCAATGCCACCTCAGTGTTTAATTTTTTATTAATCTCCTGCCAGGAAGAAACCACCAGACTAGACCAGGGATTGCAGCCATGTGACTGCTGTATTCCACTGTAGTCCATGTAAATCAAATCTCTGATATCCCCTAAAGAAGACTCTGGTCTCTCTATTTCTACCCATACTGGAGAGTCTTCCTCTCTCATTAAGAGAATTAATGGCTGGATCTGCGCAGCCCAGTAATACTTTCTAAGGTCAGGCAAGCCCGACCCCCCCTTCTTTTAATCCTTAAGGAGGACAGTCCATCTTACTCTGGGAGATCTACCAGCCCAAATAGATCGGGTCAGTGAGGATTTGATTGTCTTCCAGAAAGAAGCTGGGGGTTTAATCGGCAAAGATTGAAACAAAAACAGAAAGCGAGGCAATGTGTTCATTTTCACACAAGCTATCCTACCAAATAATGTAAGGGGTAATTCCACCCATCTGTGTAAATCCTCCTGGACCAGTTGTAGCAATCTGCCATGATTAAGGGCATATAGTTTAGAAATATCTCTGGACATTCTAACCCCAAGATATTTAATATCCTCCTTTGCCCATTTATATTTACCTATTATTGGAAGCTTACCATCCTGCAACCTCCCTATGGGCATGAGTTCCGATTTAGTATCATTAATTTTAAATCCAGATACTACGCTAAATGACTGGATCAAAGAATTAATCAGGGGTAGCTGTCTCTCTAGGTCTGTTATATAGAATAAGGTATCATCTGCATATAACGATACTCTGACCTCAATTCCCTGTACTTGTATCCCCCTGTAATCTTTTGATTGTCTTATAAGGGCAGCAAAGGGTTCCATACATAGTACAAATAGCAAAGGTGAAAGTGGACATCCCTGTCTAGTCCCCCTATTAATTACAATTCTGTCCGATATTACCCCATTCACCTTCACTCTTGCCCAGGGATTCCTATGTAAGTTTGCCGTCCATTTTCGGAATCTTTCCCCGAAGCCAAATTTCCTCAAAACCTGTTCTAAAAACAACCAGTCCAATCGATCAAATGCTTTCTCCGCGTCCAGTGCCATCCCGGCCCTAAGAGTATCGGGCGGGAATGACCCGGAGGCGGATAAACCCCGCCTGATCTTTTGTGTATTAATTCTGGAATAAATTCCTGTAACCGGGAACTCAGAATCTTGGCAAACATTTTGGCATCCTGATTGATCAGTGAAATAGGGCGATAACTTCCACACTCTGTTGGGTCCTTACCTGGTTTTAGCAGTAAGGTAATTAATGCTTCTTCCCAGGAGGCCGGAGACTTCCCCTGCTCTTGTGCCACATTACAAACTCTGGTAAATAAAGGGCCAGGTCGTCAATAAAAGCTCGTAAAACTCCCCACAAACCCATCCAGCCCTGGGGCCTTCCCCTTAAGGTTTTGATGACATTCCTTACTTCTTGTTCGAAAGTGCCCTGTCTAACTTGTCCCTCTGAGATACCTCGAGCCCGTAGTATAATATTATGCAAGAAGTTCTGGATTTGGAGGGATGGTCAGGCGTCTTTCTTGAGCATATAATTCTTGATAGTAACTACAGAAACGATCTGCTATTTGTACTGGGTCAGAGGAGATGGTCTGGGTCCCATATTTTTGAGCTGAGGATATATCTTTCAGTCTCCTGTTTTCTGAGTCTAAGAGCCAGTAACCAGCTGCCTTCCCCGTTCATAATATCTTTGTCTGGTGTACCTCAAGGCATTTTCAGTTCTGATATTCATTTCCCTGTTATATTGCTCTCTGGTCTCTTGTAATTTCTTTAACACCAAAGCATCCTTGTTTTTTTTGTGTTCCTCCTCCAGGGCGCTTATTTTATGTAGGAGGCCATGTAACTTAGCTTGGGTGCAACGATATTTATATGAGGAATAGCTAATAATTTGTCCCCGCAGGACTGCTTTTAGACCGTCCCATATGAAACATATATGGGTATCCTCTTCCCTGTTCTCCGATATATAAAGCTTAATGGCCTCTTTTATTTGGTTAACAAACCCTGTGTCATTCAGAATGCCAGGATCAAACCTCCAGCTCCCCTTGGTTTTTACCCCAGACCATCTTACCCTAGCACTAATCATTGCATGGTCCGAGAAGGTCGCTGGGTGTATTGTTACATCCGTTAAATCATTAGCATACTTTAATTGAGTATAAAATCTATCAAGCCTAGAATATGTTTTTGTCATCACTTGAAAGAATGTGAAACCTCTGGCAGAGGGTTTTGTTGTCTCCGCTGGTCTATCCAACCTCCTTCTGACATCAATGTTCTGAGGAGTCTAGAACACGCCATCCGCCCACCTTTCCCCCCTGAGCTCCTATCTAGATCACTGTTCTTCACACAATTCCAGTCCCCCACCATTAACACTCTCCCAGGGGTCAAGGAATCTATTATGGTGAAGAACTGTGTGAAAAAACTACCCGAGGGGGGCGTGGGGGCATATACTGCCACCAAATGGAGGGTATGTCCCCTGTATTCTCCAGAAATCACTACATAGTGACCTGATCCCTCTGTCTGCACCCGTTGGGTTATAAAAGGAAGCCCCTTATGAATTAGTATAGCCACCCCTGCTCTAGAAGCCCTGGGACAGGAATCTGCATGCACCCCTCCCACCCAAGTTCTCCGTAATTTGGAGTGCTCATAGTCTGATAACTTGGTCTCCTGAAGGCAAGCTATGTCACATTTAACCTCCCAGTTCCTGAAGGATTGCGCTCGTTTAACCACCTTCATTTATCCCTTTAACATTGATCGATATTATTTTAAGTGATGTCATTTTATTACTTAGGAGAACCCCTGGACATCCTTACTAGTCCCACCATACCATATGGATACAGTTAATAGCACACAAGTATACATGTCTGTAAAAGAACTAAGCCAAATAGAAAAAATAATAAAAAAATAGGTAAATAATAACAGGAAACTAGAACATCACCAGACATCACCCAATTCAATTTAACCACGGGTGAAATATCCCCACCCACCTCAACTTGGGTGAGAGAAACACAACCCCAAATAGGTGTAACAATAAACCGGGTAACCATTATCAGGGTACCCACAAGCTCAGTCCGAGCTAAGTACCTGGGGGTTAGGGTGTAAACTCCCCAGAAACTAGGCGCATAAAACCCTAGATTAGTAGGAGAAAAGGTGTCTAGCGGCGCCAAAGGCCAGGCTCTCGGGAACCCCAAGGGACCAGCCTTCTCCTACCTAAAATGGATCCGGTCTGGCTAGCCATCGAAACCAAGCACCTTGGGCATAACACCTAACAGTTTAATTAACAGGATGGGTTGAGGATGGCTGGGGGTGCTTAACAATTCTGCAATTCAGGCCCTCCTCTATTCAATTTATACTTAAAGGAGGAATTGAACCCTCTAAGAGGAGAACCCATTACAGTTGGGGTCCGTTGTTTCCCCCTCCGTGCACAAATACAACCCCCACACACACACACACACACACTGAGGAACCCAAAGGACCAGGCTGATTCCACCTTTACCTTCGCACCCGAATCCTCAACCCTATTCAGTCATCGCTTTCAAATTGTAACCTAAACATGTTTTATACATATTCAACCAGTGACTATAAACCCATTTAACTGTCCAAGTGTCTCCACAGTGTAGTTGTGCTTTGTTTACATGAGGAGTCTTATCAGTGTTGCCATGAGCGTGAGTCCCACTCAAAAGCTTCCTGCTGGAGACACAAACCCAGCACTATTAGGCCCCTCCTCACGCTGCGAGCCCGTCTAAAGACTACAATGTGGGCTCACAAGAAGGATACCCTGTAATTAGAAAAAAAGAAACATCCTCAGGTATATAACCCAGTCCATTCTTGTCTCTTTCCTCATCGGAGAACTCTGACGAAGTTAAGCACTTTTGAATTGGCAGCTACAAATCCTTAAACAGTCTTCAGGTCTCCTTCGCATGTACCCATCTCGCTATGTCCGCGTGCAGTGGTAGCAGAGCCTCTTCTCATCTCCTCACGCTTCCTTGGACCCGGGCAATCGACCACAACAAATCTTCATTCTCTTTCTCCGCCTGCTCTTCCTTCGTGTCTGGGATAGGTATCTCCTGAGTTGTGAGGAATGGAGTGGCAGCTAGCAGGGAGTCGTAGACTTTAACCCGTTCTTCATTCTGCACCCAGAGCTTCGCGGGATATCTGAGGTATGCTTTAAGGCCTTTATCCCTCAGGGTTTTTACTACTTGCAGCACTTTCTTTCTTTGAGCAAGCATTAAGGAAGGGAAATCTTGATCTATATATAACCTCTGGCCATCCAGGTTAAGATTCTTCTTTGCCCATGCCAGTTTTACAATCTTCTCTTTTGTTGTGTACATCAGGAACTTTACAATTACCGATCCGCTGCGCCCCTTCTTTTGGTTTAGGAGCGATGGACCTATGAGCTCTTTCAATTTCTGTATTAAAACCCTCTCCTAGGTTCAGCTCAGTTTTCGGCCAAGAATCGATAAAATCTTCCATACAAGGGGGGTCCACCCCTTCCAAGATACCAAAAATTCTTCTGTTATTATGGCGGGCCCTCGCCTCTGCATCTTCTGCCCGTGCAGTCAGCTCTTTCTATGCAGATAGGCTAGTGATCTGCTGAAAGCCATATGCTCTGATTGAATCGTTTCAGTATGTCCCACAGATGTCATGCGGCCTCTAATTTTTAAAGTCATTTTGCAAGCCCATAATTCTGGCGTCGATTCGATGCAATATTTTCAACATCCTATGACCATCTGCTTTCGTGAAGGTGGATGTGGCTTCAGACCCTGAACCATCGGAGTCTTCCCCCGAAGCGGTAATCGCCGAGGAGCGGGATCCAGAGCGGACTCATAGGCCTCAAGTCCGACCGACTACTTGAGCATCTTCTTTCCTCTCCAAGGAGTTTTTTTTCGTTCGCCCCATTATGTACGACGCTTGTAGACACCAACAATATATCTAGGACAGCCTTTAAACCACTTGATGAGGACCAATTTACTGGAATAGTATGCCCGAAGTGCCTGTGCCCTGAATTAGGCTGCCATTAGTCGCGTGACGTCACCGGAAGTCCGTCTTTGCAGCTTTTTGCTTCATTTACCCAGGGAAAGAGGGCACCCCAGTTTCTAAACAGTGCTTGTCTAAATGACTAGCACACTGTATTATGTTCTGTTACAGGATGTGCGGTAAGGAACTTCCTGGTGTGGTTCGTGTTAATTCCATTAGAGGCATTGTGACTTCTGTTGCTTGTTTTCAGAATGTTTCCACTGCAGAAATTAGTGCAGCTGCTACCTGGAGTACTATCCACACTTTCACTGAGCACTGGACATTGTCTCTTGTAGATGAGCTGGGCTTGGGCTTGGGCTAGCCTGACCTAACCTAGCTGTGCTACAGGCCTACTATCCTAAGCCTATAGGCTCCAGCCACCGGACTGTTAGCTTTTTGTTACTCGTTCCAAAGGTGTGGCCTGATGAAGAGAGATCCTCAAAGAAGATGGAACAGTTGCATAAGAACTTAGACAGTAGATCTTTGAGAGAATCTTTCACTAGGCCATGCTATCCCACCATCCTTCCCCTTCGGGCTCGACAAGGAATACTTGTGCTGCTCTCCATTACTACTTTTTCCTGTACTCTATCTTATCTGGTATGTGAGTGCTGTAGTCTCTCCTGGTTCCCTACAGGGAGGTTCTCAGAGCATGATCTACAGCAGGGAACTGAGGAGAGGAAAGGCCACCCGGAGAAGAAGCTGTAGATCAGGCATGGTCTGCAGTAATAGTGTAGGTAGGGAGAAATGGGCAAACTTGATGGGCCATGCTGTCCTTATTTGCCATCACATTCTATATTTTATGTTTCACATTTATGTATACGCTGACGTCGAACATCATCATGGACAGCCCTGGCTGACTGCTTGTAAAAAGTTTCCGTGCATGCCTAGCGGACATAGTTCCAAAGGTGTTGCCTGCTGAAAGAGATTCTCTCAAAGATATACTCTTACAGTAAGTTTTATGTAACTGTCCTTTCAGTAAACATTACAGTCTGAATCTGGTCTCTCATAGGAGAACTGGTTTTGACCTATTGTTGCTGTGCTGAAAGGCCTGCTGTCTTAGAGGTTGCTGCACTTTCAGTCCCATACCTCCGAGTGGTGGTCCTGTGCTGTTTTGTACTTGTCAGTGTGTATCACTCTGGAGGAGCTATCCTTGAAGAAGACATATTTGTTAAATTCCAGGAACAGTAGATCTGCAAGTGAATCTCCTTCATAAAACTACTCAGTTTCCCACCGTGTTGTATTTCTTACAATCCACTGCATGGTCTGCCTTTCAGTTGCCCAATTGTTTTAATGTTCTGCTTTAGTCATCTGCCTTATGTGCCACCTCTCTGTGATTGAGGAGGGATGGATTCCTTGTTCCTGTCGGTGGTTAAATGTTGGAACTTATTTATCGACGGCAGTAGCTGAAGGGAATGCGTCCACCCATGTTATAGGCGCTGCCAAGGAATCCAGCTTCGTACATAAGGGGGTACAGCAATGTGAGTGGCACCCAACTCTGAAAGTCTCCCAGTTGGTCCTGATTCCGCTAGCATGCAGTCCAATGTGTGGGGTGCCATGGAGGCGATTCTCTTGAAGATTTACTGTTACTGGTAAGCAACAAACCCTTTCTTTTGATTGGTAAATGTTTGAACTGTCTTTATCAACGGCGGGAACTCAGATGGATTGGGCCACTTACTTTGTGTATAAGATGTTGAGGTGTTCGATGCCTTATGTGAGGGCATACAGCGACATGCACCTTTCTGTGGTTTTCTAAAAAAGATGAACAGCAAAATACTGTATGTCAAAACCATATACAGAGTTTTCACACATTAGATGAAAAATGAATGAAGGTATGTTGCTATTTGAGTTTTTCATTTTCAGTAAAAGAGTATATCTAACTTGGTGCTAACCACAGCATTTTGTTATATGATTGATTATTTTACCAGAATCTATATGTTAGTGACAGAAAATAATGCAAACCACCACAGCTCTAGTACAAGTACAGCATCCCAAACATGGTTAACTAAGCCATTTTATTTACAGTATCCTATATTTGTACAGTTTAGAAGCAGGTTCCTTATTGTACATGACTGGAAATGTCAAATGCACTCAACCTGCACTGGAAGCAATTATGTAACAATTTATGTAGCCTTCGATTTAAAGCGTACCATTAACTAGTAACATGGTTTAATTTGGTCTTGTAATACCTTATAAAGTAATGGTGATTCTTGCTTTCTTTATTTTGATATATTTTTGGTGCACCTAAATTTACAAATGGGAGCCTTTTGAAGTCATTATGTTAGTAAGGGTCATTGTCAATGAAAAACATACCCAACAATGTATTAAAAAGACCTATAATAAACTTTTTTCCCTGATATGGGATTAGGCTGCTAGTAATTATCTATGGGAAGCTTAAGTAAACACTGTGAGAAAAAATGTTTTAAACCCTTCCCTGGTACACTTTTAGCTACGTGAGTTATGGCCTGAAGCCCAGTGCTGTGGGCAGCTTGATATCCACAAGCTCTTTGTTTGGATTTAGACACTGTTGTACTAAGAATGGTTGGGGTCAGGCTAGTCAAATCCTATGAGCTTTTAGTTGCAACCTCTGCACGCATTAAGTCTCCCAAAAGCTTTAAACATAAGCAGATCTGTGTTTTGTTTGCACTGGTATTCGCTGGCCAATGGAATGGAGAACCACCCTTCTACATAGCAGCCAAATTCATCTGAATTGCTCTGGAGAGACTTGTGTGGTAGTCTTCATATCTCAGTTCTTGTGACATCCTTGAGAACTCAAGATGTCATATCCCAGCTGAGTTATTTTACAAGGAGGTGAAACTCCCAGTGGTGTTGAATTAAATAAGAAACTAAGCAAGATATCCAGGAAAGATGCAGTAGTATGTAGAAGATAACCATGGAAGCCCACAGAAAACTTTCAGAAATGTATTAAAGTAAACAAATGTTTTTTTTTTTTTGTTTTGTTTTTAGCAGTGACAGACTGGATCATATGTTTTCAGGAGACAACACTGAGATCTTATCTAGCTTTAAATGTCTTTTCCTAGTTTGAAGCTGCCATGCATCTTTCTGCAGTCATCACTATGGATGTGTGCTTCATGCCAAAACAGCAGGGTTGCAGGCATTCATACAGGATGCTATAAACTGATGTATACAAAGAGCTGTCTCACTAGCTTGTGAGCATGGTAAAGGGGTTGACTAATCTCTGTGAAGGTCCCTGCTCAATATTGTAAACTGAAGTGAATTAGTACATTGGTAAATATATTTATTTATTTGAATTTTGGTAACCAGGTAGGCCAACTTAGACAGAATGTCCCTTTTCAGGGGTGACCGGGGGGGGGGGGTAAAAGGGGAGGTACAGAGAAACAGTAGATAACAGCAACAGATAAGTGCATAATAGCACTTTACAATAGTCTGTAGAACACAATAAATATATAAATACAAGATGCATGTACAGTATTTACAAAATTATACAGAATAAGCAAGCATAGAGGTAGCGATTTACAATAGATAATCAAGGTGCAAGGGCAGAGATTTTTATAGTTCATGCAGTTGGTTTTACAGATAAAACAGTAGATGCTGGTACAGAGGCAGATAAATTAAATAACACTGGATCACAGCTGAAGTGGGAGTGAAACAGCTCAGAATCGAACACAGCAGAGCAGGAATGGCACAACAGGGTAGAGCAAGAGAGAGACAGGAAGGGACAAGGGAATAAGGTGGAAGCCGAGGTGGGATGACTTAGACACAGGAGCAAGGCTGAGGGAGGCAATGTGGGATTTAACAGAACTCTTGAAGAAGTGGATGGAAGGGCATGTCAGAGCTGCAGCTGGTTGGGAGTTCCAGAGTGTGAGCCTGGAAAGGTGAATGCATGTTGACCCACAGCCAGGCGGGGTTTTGGAATGGAGGAAGAGGAAGGTCAGATGACCTTAGGGACCTTGCCGGGTTTACATTGGACAATGTTTTGAGGCAGGGAGGAGTGAATTTATGAACAAAGTTGTAGGTAAGGCTTTAGTACATCAAAAAAGCAGGGGACTCGGTCCTACCCTCTTTGCAGGGAGGCAATGAGGGTTTGGGATTGGGCAACACAACATGACCTTCACCTCACGGCAATTCATGTTCCGGGAGTCGACAACACCCTGGCAGACAAGCTAAGTCACTCTTCTGCTCTGGCTCACGAGTGGGAACTGGACCAAGGGGTCCTAGACAGTATCTTCCGACTTTGGGGAACACCACAGGTCGACCTGTTCGCATCCCCTCTAAACACAAAGCTTCCCGTCTTCTGCTCGCTCGTTCCAGAGCGAGGCGCTTTCTGGAGAGACGCTCTGTCTCTAGACTGGAAGGACAGATTTGTCTATGCCTTTCCCCCAATTTCACTTATTCCATGAGTCTTGCAGAAACTATCTTCAGAAGGAGCATGAATGATTCTCATTGCTCCTTTCTGGCCCAGGCAAGTTTGGTTCTCTCTTCTACAACAATACTCAGAGGATCATCCTCTTGCTCTTCCTCTATCACGAGTTTACTGACCCAGGATCAGGGACCCTGGTCCATCCAGGCCTCAGATCTCTTCAGCTGCATGCATGGCTCCTGCAGACTTAGCTCAATCCTGCTTTGGGTTTCTCCTCAAGTGGTGGAGATTTTGGTGGAGGCTAGAAACCCTCCACTAGATCCACCTCACGCCATGAAGTAGAAAAGGTTCACTATCTGGGCTGCTTCCAAGGACGTGGAACCTTTTCCTGCTCAGCGGGGCTTCTGCTGGAGTACCACGCCATCTGTTCGACCTGGGTCTCAGTCATTCTTCTCTGAAAGTCCACATGGCGCCATCTCGGCCTATCATGTCCCTTTGCAGACAAGACATTTGCTCAACTGAGGTCTCTAAGACCTTTCTCAGAGGGTCCTCCGCCTGAGACCTCCTGCACGTACTCCTGCTCCCCTTGGGACTTGAACTTTGTTCTCGAGAAACTTACTCTGCCTCCCTTTGAACCGGCAGCTTCCGCAGACTTGAAGTTCCTTTTCGTGGAAGATTCTCTTCCTGGTGGCCATTACTTCTACTCGGAGAATTTCCAAGCTCCAGGCCCTGATGTGTAAAATTCCATACTTGATTTTTCACAAGGAACATTTTGCTCTGTGCACTAACCCTAAGTTTCTTCCTAAGGTAGTAGCGAAGTCTACTTTAAATCAGTCCATAGAGTTACCCACCTTTTTTACGCTGTACTTTAAATCGGGGGGGGGGTATTTACTCCATACTATGGACGTTCACCGGATTCTGAGATACTACACCAACAGGACGAAGGATCTCAGAAAGACTGATCAACTGTTTGTCTCTTTTGCTCATAAAAGAGAAGGCAGTGCTGTTTCCAAGCAATGCCTATCTAAATGGTTGGCTCATTGCCTCACTTTCTGTTATGACAAATACAAGACCCTGCCAGGTCATAAGGGCCACTCCACCAGAGGAGTAGCGGCCTCAGCGGCTTGTTTCAAGAATGTGTCAGCGGCAGATATCTGTGCTGCCGCCACCTGTACTAAACACTACAGTTTGGATATTGCCTCTCGCCGTAGAGCAGGCTTCAGGCTGGCTGTTCTGCAAGGCCTCTTATCTTAAAGCTTGCACAGCTAGAACTGCTTCTTGGAGTAGATTTCCTCCTACCGGTGCTTCTCCTTGTTCCAGACTGCTTGGGATTCAGTCCTATATGTAATTACCTATTGCAAGAGACCTTTCGAAGTAAGATAGTACAGTTACGTAAGAACTTACCGTAACAGTAGATCTTCAAGAGAGGCTGTTGCAGTAGGTAATACCTTCCCGGCCTCTATCTTCCTAAGCTTTTTCAGCTCCTTTTCCAGTGAGGGAAGTATCCGCTCCTCTCTCGTCCGGCCTCTTTTGGCCTGTGGCGGGAAAGAACTGGAAGGCGGGCGCAGGGACCACCCTTTATACCGGCGTCGCTCCTGGACGCGGTCACCTGACGTGGGCGGTCCCTCGCCAGGGACTGCTGGCTAGAATTTTTCCGCGTATGCCCTGCCACCTGCCGCTTGGCGGTCCTATATGTAATTACCTCCTGCATCTTACGTAACTGTACTTTATTCACCCTAAAAGCTGAGTTCTACCATTTAGCCAGTTGTGAACCCATAAAACCAATTGTGCTGAAAACCCAAGTTTAATCAATTTGGACACTAATAAGTTATGAGCAACTTTTATCGAAAGCCTTACTATAATCCAGTAAGATAACATCAACTGGAATATTGGAATCAAGATCTTTACTCATAATGTCATAAAAGCGATATCAAATTGGTGATGTAAGAATAACCTGTTTTAAACCCATGCTGTGGGATCCGTAACATTTAATGATTTCATTTCAGCTTCTAATATTAGTTTGATTTTTTTGTGCAATAGTTTACATGGTATTGAAGTCAGACTAATTGGTCTATAGTTTTCAGTATTTGAGTGGGAACCTTGCTTAAATATTGGTGTGACTATAGCTGTTAACCAGTCTGATGGCACTTTGGATTCCTGTAAAGATTTATTGAAAATAATAGTAAGTGGTAGAGCAATAGTATCAACTGTTCTCAATATGAATCTTGAATTAATATTATCTTGTCCTGGACTTTTTTTTTTTTTTTTTTTTAAGGTATTTAATAATTCCTTGATTTCCAGAAGTGAAAAGTGGTAACCTGGGGATTTAGATAAGTTTAAAGTAAATGTGCAGGAACTATCCTGTTCAAAAACTGAGAAATATATTTGTTATATTCATTAGCTGTATTGATAATCTGAGGTGATAGTAGTATTTCCCTTAATCAGTGGTCCCACAGTTCTTGTATTCCCCTTTTTACCATTTAAGTAGGAAAAAAGAGATTTATGTGAGTCCTAGGTATGAGCAATACGGAATTCAAGATCTGGAGGTCACACTTGCAAGGAGACAAGGATAGGCTGGAGAGTGTCCAGAGGAGGGCAACCAAAATAGTCCATGGGATGCAGGGGAGGCCATATGAGGAAAGGCTGGAAGAATTAGGTCTGTATACATTGGAAATGAGAAGAGAAAGGGGATATGGTAGAAACCTTCAAGTATCTGAAGGAATTAAAAAGTGAGGGAGGTAGCCTCTAAGGCTGAGTGAAACACAACCACCAGAGGTCATGCATTCAAGCTGGAAGGGGTAGATTTCGGGGGGACGTAAGGGGGCATTATTTCTCAGAGAGAGTGGTAGGTCCATGGAACAGATTACCTGAATGGGTTGTAGGGATAGATACAGTGGACAAATTCAAAAGAGCATGGGACAGCTATATGGACCTAAATGGAAAAGGAGGGGTAGTACAGAGAAGTAAATGGTAGGAGGGTGGGAGGGGTGTGCCATTTTTTGGGCAGACTAGATGGGCCAGTCAGTCCTTTTCTGCAGGTGGGATTCTATGAAAGAGATTCCTTTACCTTGTTTATGTCGAGAGTTAATCCTTTTTCTTCTCTCTTCCATTGCTGCCACTGTGGAAAGAAGATTGCCTGTATGGATGAATGCTCTTTCTCTGTCTGTTGTTTTGGGCCTGACCATGACGTCTTGGACTGTGAGTTCTGCCATAAGTTTAACCAAGCCACCCTCAGGCAATGGAAAAGGCTCTCAAAAATTCCTGATGGAGCAACAGGTAGCCAGTTCTTAGCAGAAGTCCTCAGGGGTCCCTCCTTCCCCGCCGCCAGCTGGTTTGTCATGCTTCCAGCCTCTAAGGCCCAAGGCAAGTCCTCGGGGGTCATAAAAATAATGAGATCAGGATTGCTCCCCAAGCGGCATTCCTGTTGCCCAATGGCTTCCTCGTCCTTCCTCTGGGGTACTCGCAGCTGTGGCTGCGCCCAATGCCTGTCGCTGTCCAGGTCTGTATTCCTACCAGACCCCTACCAACAGTGCCACTGCCCGCTTGTAGGGTGGACAGTCGCTCCACCCTTGGGTCATTGGCTCCTAGTTCATTGACGCCTGGTTCGTCATCAACAGCCCTCCTGTCGAGGCCTGATGCTTTTCCAGGTTCTTGGGCTTTGGGCTCTTCAGGTTCTCAGGGTCCAACAGATATGTCATCACACCCTATGCCATCGAGCCCCCACCGTCCGATGCAGCAATCTACCATCATTGACCTCAACGATATTTTGACCAAGTTCACCTTGGTCTTCGTCCATCACCTGGGCGTTTGTAGGTCTGGGTCGCCTGTGTCATTGATGGTCCTGTTATCGTCATTACCACTTCGGCCTCCGCATGCTGTTCCCCGCGGGCCATCTTCAGTTCCTCACTCATCGGACCTCAAGCTGGAGCAGGTCAACGTTGAGGAGGAGTACCATCCTGACCTCATCTTGCCTGAAAAAGAAGAGGAAGAATCGCTTTCCTCTGACAGGTCCACTGCCCTCAGTGGGCAAGGACTCCATCAAACATACTCCCAGTGCTCTCCAGAGGACCCTACTTTCTTCAGCTATGAAGCAGCTGTCTACAGCCATGGGCTTCCATACAGAAGAAGAGGATGCCACCAGAAGAGAGTTAGTGGAATTTCTGGAAATTCCAGAATCTCCTCCCAAGGTCATTCCTCCTATCCTTCTGGCCCTGAGGAATTCCACTTCTGCCACCTGGCACAGATCTCACATGGTGCCAGCCATGCCCAGCAGGGCAGATAAGTTATATTGTGCCCCCCAGGGCCTTACACACTATGCTGCCCAACCCAAAACTGATTCTGTGGCTATAAAGGCAGCCCATGACAGGTCAAAGGTGCCCAAGCACCTCAGTTCCCTTCCCCCAGACAGGGAATCCCGTAGGAGACCTCTGGAGCAAGAGGGTATATGCTTCCTCCACCTTGGAGCTGAGGATTGCCAGCTACCTCTCTCACATGGTTAAGTACCAGAATACCATTTGGAAGAAGGGCAAGGCTGCTGCCCAGGCCCTTCCTGATTGCTCCCAGAAACAGGAGGTTCTCAAATGCTTGCAGAGTGCAAAGGATATTAATAAGCACCTCCTTAGGGCCCTCTACAATATTTCAGATACTGGTGTGAGGGGTGCTGACACAGGCATTTGCCTTCATAGGCACTCCTGGCTTAGAGTCTTGGGCTTTCCAGTTAACGTCAGCAAAGTGCTTAACGTCCCTTTTAATGGCACTAAGCTATTTCAGCCAGATGTTCAGGACATCATAAATGAGTTACAGGCATCTGGCAGGGCTATCAAGTCTGTCCACTTGCTGCACCACACTCAGCCTAAGAGCAGACAGTGCAGTCACTTTCACAAGGTGTCCCACAAATCTGGAGCAACCTCCTGGCCCCACAGCAAGAGAAGAGCCTCCTTCACCTTGCCTACCTCCTCCAGCTCTGGCAGTGCAGCAAAGCACCCTAGGGTGACGGATCAGTCCCAGCGGCTGGATCTGCCTCCACTTGACTCCTTGCTGGACCCCTCTTCCAGTCCCCAATCAAGAGGTAGTGGTTGGAGGTCAGTTCTCCTCCATCTCAATCAATGGGGAACCACCACTTCAGATGCCTAGATTCAGAGAGGGGTCACACTCTGGAACTCATAGAGCTGCCCCCAGAGACTCCTCCAGTACCCCCTGACCCATCTCTCCACTCTCCGGGAGGAGGTACAGTCCCTTGTGCACAAAAAGGCCATTGAGGCAGTACCCAGGTGCCAAAGTAACAGTGGATTTTATTCCAGGTTCTTCCTAGTCGCCAAAAGAACCAGAGATCTGCGACCCATACTGTATCTCAAGGACCTCAGGTCTGTATGTCCAATACAACAAATTCTGCATGGTAGCTGCCAGACCTGATGACTCTACTCAAGCAGGATGACTGGCTTGTGCTCCCTGGATGTGCAGGATACCTACCTGCATATCTTGGTGTTTCCACCACACAGGAGATTCCTCCAATTTCTTTTCCAGGGCAAGCACTACCAATTCAGAGTATTGTCCTTTGTCTTATCTTCTGCACCATAGGTCTTTGCCAAGTGCTTAGCAGCAGTAGCCGCAGCTCTCAGAAGGAAGGGACTGTATGTTTTCCCCTAAGTAACCGACTGGCTCCTAAAGGCCCCATCCAGAGAACATCTCCTTTGGACTCGGGAAAGAACTCTTCAGCTCTTTCTCTCCCTGGGCGTCTCTGTCAGCCTGCCCAGGTTGGTCCTGATCCCGTCTCAAAGGCTGCAATATATAGGGGTAGTTCTGGACTGCGCAAGGCAAAGCCTTCCTGCCTCTTAACAGGGCAGAGTGCCTTATTGCCCAGGCTGAGGAGGTCACCCAGAACCGTTATATCCCTGCAAGGGTATATTTGAGGCTATTGGGTCTGATGGCTGCAGCCATTCCAATGGTTCCTTGCCCAGACTGCACATGCAAGTCCTCCAGTGGACACTCAGGGTGCAGTGGGACCAACGCAGACGAATTTGATAAGTTAGTGCTGGTCTCCTCCCATTCCGTAAGGTGCTCCAGTGGTGGATGGACCCACAGAACCTGTTACAAGAGGTCTCGCCCAGCTCTCCTCCTCCCCGGATGCTTCCTGTTCAGGTGGGGAGTGCACCTGGGTCCCTTTCAGACTCAGGGACATGATCCCAGATAAAACTGCCCTGCATATCAATGTTCTGGAGATGCTGGCGGTCACATATGCCGTGCAGGCCTTTCAGGACCATCTCCTACCGGGTTAGCTGTTGATCCAGTCCAACAATCTCTCAGTGTTGTCTACTACATCAACTAGCTGGTCGGGGGACGCATTTGTATCCCCTATGCAGGGAGGTCATGAGACTGCATGGCGCTAGACCATAGTCTGGTTCTCTGCAGTCCATGACCCAGGCATACTAAACACTCTGTAGACAGCCTCAGCCAGATGCAGTCCAGCATGCACAAATGGAACTTCTCTCATCAGTCACAGAAGATTTGTTCATCAGATGGGTCTGTGACAGGGTCAGAGCCCTGTCTGAATTTGTGCTGCATTTTCTTTTACACTGTCATGTTCTTGTAAGTTTACTTTTCTAGCTACAGGTTGAAGGCTGTCCACTTGCAGTCTTGTGGTCTCTCCCCCTTCTCCCAAGTGCTGTATAAGGAACATATAAGTAAAACAAGAGGCAGCAACTTGCTTACCTTCTCTTGTGCTACACTGCAGGTAGACACAGAGGGAATGTAAGTAATGAAAAAGAATTGGAACACAGAGCCTTTCACTCTGTGTTTTATTCTGTGTAAACTGCTTTGGGTTTGCAAGAAGGCAAAAACAAAACATTCTTTCCTAGGTGAGACAGAGATGTGTAAAGGTCAGATGAGTCAGCCTGTCTGTCTTTAGGATGAGTCAGCCTTTATTTATTTATTTATTTTTTTTATTTTAGTTTTTGGTAATGGGGTAAGGCCCACTAGGCACAAGTGCCTGTTTTCAGGGTTACCTGGGAGCACTGGTCGGTTAAGTGACTTGTTCAGAGTCACACAGTATGCAAGTGGAGGTTGTGAGAATCAAACTCGGGTCTGGTCTGCTGGATGTATTAAGCTCGTTCACACCTCGTTCCTCTAAAATCTAGGCTATACTGCCAGCCCTGCATGTGTTTACTTAGAGAAATATGTTTATTCAGGATGAGTCAGCCAGCCTGTGTTTACTTAGAGAGAATTGTCAGCTGACAAGGTGCTGACATCATCAGTAGACAGGGATAAAAACCTACCTCCTGAGATGCAAAACAGATGAGTCAGTCAGTGGATACCTGACTGTTGTGGAGGAAGTTGTGCCCTGAGGGAATTGTGCACTGTTTCTCATAGTATATGCAAGTTTTCATGTGCTAGGAATCTATTTGGCGGGAATGAAGCCTGAAAGTTGTGCACTGAGGAAATTGTACACTGTTTCTCATAGTACATGCAAGTTTTCATGTGCTAGGAATCTTATTTGGCTGGAACGAAGCCTGGAAGTTGTGCACTGTTTTTGCAGAACTGAAGGACTAATCACCTATTTCCTTTCTGTATGTTTATTATTATATTTGGGAAAATAAATATCGCAAAGTGCGTTCTACACCTATTACCTGAGTCTGAGCATCTGTCTTGCCCACGAACCTTCACATCTGGTGTTAGGAGTGGGATACTGGTGCATCGAGGCTGGGAGAGAGACATGACCAGGGGATATTGCCCAGATATCCAGGCAGACGTCACAGGAACAGCAGGTGCAGAAGGGTAAATGTGTGGAATACAAGTCATCTATCTTGACTAGAGCAATGGCAGAGAAGACTGGTGAAAAGCCTCTTCCAGGATTGGACCTAGGGGCCAGGAGCAAAACAAACCCTGAAGTCAAGGATGGCATACCAGAGGCTGAAGAAAACATTGCATCTGTACCACCAGAAGAGTTCAGTGAGCTCCTAAAGTGGCTGTGCATTAAACAGATGGAAATGGAAGGGGAAAAAAGGAACAGAGCCTGCCTTGTGTACTTTTTCAGGATTTGGGTCCAGGCGTCCAGAAGGGGCATGGAAGCCCTACAGGAGGGAGTATTGAAGAGATCTACTTAAGACCAGAAGGGACTAAATCATTGTTTCATGGGGTGATTCCCTGTGATGAGGTGGACTTGGGTAACATGCAGACTAATTAGATGAAAATCAGGAAACTGTATGCCTGTGTCTAAACAGTTGATAATGTTCCTGTCTGTAATGACAATGAAATGGAGAAATGTTACAATGATAAGTCTGTATGCTTATTGAAACATGTGAATATGCCTGAAAGATTTGGGGATGTGGAGTTAACCCATAGGCTGCCAACAGAATTAGAACATATAGGAATTCTGGACTGATATATCAGTCCGCTGCCCTGCAAGGGTTAAAAGAAGATCTGAAAATGTAGCTGAAATTTAAACATAGTGGGAGTCAGGTGTGGTTTTCAAAGAAATAAGCAAAAAGGTTGGAAGCCAGTCTCACTAAGCAAGAAAAAAAAATAGTGAAGACTGGTTCCCTTTTAAAGAGGGGGTATGTGACAGGTTCAGAGCCCCTGTCTGAATTTGTGCTGCATTTTCTTTTATACTGTCCTGTTTTTGTAAATTTACTGTTCTAGCTACAGGCTGAAATCTGGCCACTTTCAGTCTTGTAGTTTCTCCCTCCCTTTTCCCAAGAACTGTATAAGAAACATATAAGTAAGACAAAAGGCAGGAAGTTGCTTGCCTTCTCCTGTGCTGTACTGCAGGCAGACACAGAGGGAATGTAAGTAATGAAAAATAATTGAAACACAGAGCCTTGCACTCTGTATTTTATTCTATGTAAACTGCTTTGGGTGCAAAAAGCCAAAAACAAAACATTCTTTCCTAGGTGAAGCAGAGGTGTGTAAAAGTCAGAATAGTCAGCCTGTCTGTGTTTATTTAGGATGAGTCAGCCTGAATTGTTTACTTAGAGAAATGTGTTTTTTTTTTTTTTTTTTAGGGGGGATTGTTTAACCAGGAAAGGCACACTAAGCCGGAGCTTATTTCCAGGTGCGACCTGGCAGCACAAGGAAGTTAAGTGACTTGCTCAGGGTCACACGTATGCAAGTGGAAGTTGTGAATTCAAACCCAGGTTCTGGTCTGTTGATGTCACCAGATTTACAGCTCAGAGCCTTAGACCACTGCACTATACTGCCTCCTTGGATATTCAGGATGAATCAGCCTGCCTGTGTTTACTTAGAGAATTGTGAGAGACAGCTCACATGGAGCTGACATCATCAGTAGGCAGGGATAAAAGTTTACCACCTGAGATGCAAAAAACAGATGAGTTAGTCAGTGGAGACCTGACTGTCGTGGAGGACGCATCTGATAGTACATGCAAGTTTTCATGCGCTAGGAATCTATTTGGCTGGAACGCAGCCTGGAAGTTGTGCACTGAGGGAATTGTGCACTGTTTTTGCAGAACTGAAAGACTAATCACCTATTTCCTTACTGTATGTTTATTATTTTATTTTGGAAAATAAACAAAGCAAAGTGCGTTCTGCATCTTTATGTGAGTCTGCATCTGTGTCACCCACTAACCTTCACAGGGTTGTCCATAGTTGAACCTTTCTGCATCCCCCTCAATGCAAAACTGGCCAGTTTCTGCTCCTAGTTTTCTAGGGCCTGGAGTTTTCCCTCTCCTGGAACGGGAGGTTTCGTTATGCCTTCCCTCCATTTCCTCTGATTCAAAGGATGCTAATCAAGGTGCAGATTGAGGGGGCCGGCATGATCCTGGTCACACCATTCTGGCCACGGCAGATATAGTTTCCATTACTGCAACAGTTAGAGGAGGAACGTCCGGTCCCTCTGCAGGGATCTGCTGAGGCAGGCTCATGGGGCCCTGGTCCATCTCAACCTCAAGTCCCTTCGTCTGCATGCCTGGCTCCTGAGGACATAACCATTGCCCGGTTTGGGGTGTCCCAGAGAATGGTGGGTGTCCTCGTAACAGCTTGGAAGCCCTCCACTAGAGCCACATATGCCATGAAGTAGTAGACGTTTGCCGTCTGAGCTGCCAGATGCATCTGGACCATTTCACATGTCCAGTGAGCCAGATTCTGGACTACCTGATATCTCTGTCAGACTCGGGTCTCCAGTATTTCTCCCTCAAGGTGCACCTTTCAGCTATCTCTGCCTTTCATGAGCCAGTGGACGGTCGCACCGTGGCTCAATTGGATGTGTCCCACATCTTCCTCGAGGGCATCCTGCATCTGAAACCTCCAATCCGTTCCCCTGTCATGGCTTGGGATTTGAATTGAGCTTCAGGCCCTCTGGTGTGAGGAGACTGATTTTTTCATAAAGACAGGTTGTCTTCACATGCAAAGACTTAGTTTCTCCTTAAGATGGTGTCTGAGTTTACCTAAACCAATCTATCCACCTGCCTGTTTATTTTCCTGAGTGTGCTAATCCAGGGAAGCCCTTCTCCATACGTTAGACATGCTCAGAATTTTGAAGTATTATCTGCTCTGAACTAAGGAATGCAGAAAGTCGAAGCAGCTTTTGTTTCTTTCACCCCAGGTAGAGAGGGTGTTCAGGTTTCTAAACAATGTTTGTCCAAATGGTTGGCATATTGTATTGTGTTCTGCTACAACAAGTGTGGCAAAGAGTTGCCGGGTGGTGAAAGCCCATCTCCACAAGGAGCATGGCTACCTCTGTGGCCTGTCTCAAAGGGGTCTCAGCCACAGACATTTGCACTGCTGCCACCTGGAGTACTGTCCATGCTTTCACCAAGCAGTCTGGATAATGCCTCAAGAGCCCATACAGGCTTTGGCAGGGCTGTTCTGCAGGGTTGTTTATCTTAAATTTTGGGATGGGCCTTCTTCCCAGACTGTTTAAGTGCATTTTTAACTCCTTGGTACTTGTTCCATATGTGTGTCCTGATGACTGAGATACCACTGATGAAGATAGAACAGTTATGTAAGAACTTACCATAACAGTAGATCTTCGAGGGATTCTCAGTCATCAGGACTGCCTTGCATCCCACCATCCCCCTTTTACTGGGCTCTTTCTCAGAACTGGCTATCTGGTATATCCAGCCTTTTATTTACACGTGGGCACCTCTCTCTATCCTCGGTCCCCCATGGCAAGAGCTTTGCTCCATTAGTCTCTGGGAAAAGAACTGAGGAGAGGGGCAGGCCTTTCATACCCTTTATAGGGTTGGTGATGGCAGATGATTCAGCATGGGTGGCCCCAGTGGTACTGTGAAAATCTTCGTGTGGAGCATACTTCACTTGACGTGAAGTTCCATATGTGTGACCTGAAGACTGAGATCCCGAAGATCTACTGTTATGGTAAGTTCTTATATAACTGTTCTATCAATACATACCTATTTGATAAAGTAGAAACACTTTGCAGCTGGTGTCCATCTAAATCTCTGGATCTTTACCCCTACCCTGACCAGAGTGTTTGGTTGTATAGGGCGTCAGTACTGTCTTTTGAAAGTGCATATCTTGGTCATCTATACTAATCATATACTTATTGGTGGAAATCAGTGGCTCAACTAGAGGTTGCCCACAACAGTCAACGACATTTGCACTTCTGCCACCTGGAGTACCATCCATACTTTCACCAAGCATTACAGTCTGAACATTGCTTCGAGCCCATGCAGACTTTGGAAGGGCTGTTCTGCAGGGCCTCCTATCCTATGTTTTGGAATGGCCTTCCGCTCAAACTGTCTAAATACATCTGTAACTGCTTGGGACTCGATCCATATGTGTGTCCTGATGACTGAGATACCCCTGATGAAGATAGAACAGTTCACGTAGAACTTACCATGACAGCAGATCTTACTTTGAGGGGCTCTTGCAATGAGTAATTACATAGGACTGAAGCCAGCAGGTGCAAGGACCCTCACGGAAAAATTTCTAGCTAACAGCGTCTCTGGCGGGGACCGGCCACGTCAGGTGACCAGCGTCAGGAGACGATCGGTATAAAGGCGGTCCCCCACGCCCGCCTTCCAGTTCTTTTCCCGCCGTTAGCTTGTGAAAGTGCCTCACGCTTAAGTTCACTCTGCTTCGTCAGTCTATCATCGGTTTTATTCCCAAACTTTTTCTAATCTTTCTCGCAAAAATAAGTCTTATCTGCCATGTATGTCGTCCCTTACTCCATCCAGTACGCATAAGAATAAGTGTGACTCGTGCGGCGCCCAGCTCCCGCATAAGGACAGTCACTCCCTGTGCCTCTTCTGTCTAGGCCCAGAACACCCCGTGGAGAAGTGCCATCACTGCCAACAATTTAATGCCGCCACCCGCAAATGGAGGCAACAGTCCTTGGAGGCCCATATCTTGAAGAAAAAGATGTCCTTCATGGAGAAGGAGCTGAAGAAGCTTTGGCAGCCTCAACTTCCCCTGAGGGACACTGCAAGAAGAAGGAGGAGAAGCACCGGGACCGGGTCTTCACTTCCACGGCCACCTCGACTCTGGCGGAGTCGCCATGCAAAGGTATGTCCCCGCTCGGGGACCAATCCTCGACGGCCATCTTGAGGTTTCACAAGGACGCTCTCCTGTCGGGCTCGGACCCATCAGGAGCCTCTGGGACAAAGGAGGCAGCTGCTCCGGAAGGCCACCACGGCAGTCTTCGGGTCGGCCAGGTCTGGTAAGCGGATGTCGGTGCTACCGACCCCCCATGGACAAGGCTGCTAAGACATCCGACCCTCCCGGGGCAGGCGCACAGCTTCTAAAGCCCACCAAGACCGCTCCTCCTTCACGGCCTTCGTCGGGTGTCAGATCCGATAAGTCAGATGCCAGCTTCTCCGACGCCTGCCCGGATACCACCGGTAAGGCGGACGTCGGCTCCTCCGACAGACGCACGGTGTTAGAGCCAACGCCAGACCCGATCGACCAGTCCACCATCCTCGGCTCTCCGCTGCTGACTGAGGCTCCAGCGTCTCACCTGTTAGACCCCGGGGATTTTAGTCCTCCTTCCCCGGGTGACATAGAGGATGCCGGTATGCTCCCTTCAGGTCTCCCTCCCGCTGGGCCGGATGACCTGACGTCAGACCCTCTGACGCCGGCCTATCCGATGCCAGGTGACATCCCTTTACCGGACACCGTCCCAACACCGGACCCGACGCCCGCCGGGCCATCTGTTCCTGGCCCGCCTACTGGGCCTCTCCCAGGGCCTTCTGCTCCATCAGAGCCCCTGGTTCCTGAGTATCAGATCCTATCTTATCCGACGCTGTCCTACCCGGGACCACAGTATCTTGCGCCGCAGTACCCGACGGCCTACCCGACACCACAGTACCCAGTGCCTCGGTACCCGGCGCCGGCTTCCGCTGTCTGGCTATGGATATCGCATTACAGATGCCCTCAATATCTGTATCCCCTCTCCACCGCGCCCCAGCCGGTGGATCTGAAGGAGACTCTGGTTTCCTGGTTGACTGAGACCAAGGCTCAGCTTACTAGGGAGGTGGAGAGCCGCCTGCCGATGCCGCACCCAGTTCCAGATGCCCGTCGTCGGAGACAAGAGACTCCCTCCCCTTGCCGACACCAGAGGTGAGCCCTCTGATGCCAAGGGCCATGGAGGACATGCTTCCGAGGATTGCCCAAGGGTCCGTTCCTCCCCATGCTGGGAGGGTCTTCATCTTCCTCTTCCAGAGACCTCAGAATCCGATTCCGACAGGTGCTTAGATCCTGACAACGAGCCACGAACTCCAGACCGACACAGGCCAAGGACTCCTCCGAAATCACCTCTGGAAGATCCTTCTTTTCCGGAGTTGCTGAGAAAGATCCAGGCGGTCCACCAGTGGCAATCTCTGGAGCCAGATCCACAGCGGAAGAAACTCACTACCCATTTGGATCGGCCCGAAACTGCTCTGACATTGATTCCACCCTGGATCGAGTCTCACATGGACCTCGTTTCCACTATTTGGAAACAGTCATCAGCATTAGCCCCCTTTCCGAGGAAGGTGGATAGGCTATACCAGTCTCTTGAGGGTGTGGATTCTTTGAATACACACCCCAAGGCCGACTCTGTCATGATTAGCGCCACTCACGGCCGGTCAGCGAACCCAAAACATCTCGGCTCGTTTCCACCGGACAAGGAATCCTGCCTTCTGGCCCAGTACGGGAAGAAAGTGTTCTTCCACTCTGGGGATAAGGGCCCTGAATAATGTCGCACATATGGGGGACTACCAGAAGGCTATCCTGAGTGAGGTGAAAGCCAAGCTGGACTCCCTTCCTGAATCTCAGACAAAGCAGGAAGTGGCTGATCTAGTCCGATCTGCTCGTTTGGCCAGTAGGCACATACTCCGTGCCACGTACAACACAGTGGACGCTGCTGGTCAGAGCTCAGCTTTCGCCGTAGGTCTTCGGCATCATGCCTGGCTCCGGGTGTCAGGTTTGGTCCCTGAAGTTCAGTCCGCTATTCAGGATGCGCCCTTCAGGGGTTCTGTGCTGTTCGGTGGGGATTTCAAAGACATCATCATCGACCTGCAAGAGAAAGGCATTGCACTTAAGTCTGTTGATTCTATGTACAGGCCCCCTCAGGGACAGTGCCACCCTTTTCGCAGACATTCTCGGATTAAAGTGAAACCTCAGGGCAAGCAGGCCGAAAAACATCGGGCCCCTCCTGCTGCCAAGCCCCCCCCCCGCCCAATAAAGCGGCAGGAGCTTCAGCCACGGCATTGTTCCACACCTCCTGACTCCTCTCCTCTCCCACAGCCTCTGGACTTACCAGAGGAACCAGTAGGAGGGAGATTCTCCTTCCATCTACCAGGTTGGGAGAGGATTACATCAGATGCTTGGGTGCTCCAACTGATAGCAGCAGGACACTCAATCGAGTTTCTTCAGAAACCACCCAGAAAACCACCCCCCAGGTTGTCTTACTCCCCGGAACATCTTCCTCTGGTTCGGGAAAAAATATCCTCCCTTCTCCTGAAGGCTGCGATAGAGCCTGTCCCAACCCACCCTTGGGGGACAGGCTACTACTCTCATTTCTTCCTGGTTCCAAAGAAATCAGGAGACATGAGGCTTATTTTAGACCTCAACTCCCTGAATATGTTTTGAGTACAAATGGTTCAGAATGCTCTCCCTGCAGAGCCTTCTGCCCTTACTTCAGCAGGGACAGCGGTTGTGCGCACTGGACATGCAGGATGCCTACCTGCATATCCCTATACGCCCTTCCCAATGCAAATTCCTTTGGTTTTCATTCCTGGGGGACCTCTACCAGTTCAAGGCCCTCCCATTTGGTCTTTCCTCGGTGCCCCAAGTGTTCACTAAATGGTTTCTTCTGGTAGCAGCTCACCCATGCACTGCAGGAGTGCAGGGTTTTCTCGTACCTGGATGATTGGCTCCTGGTGGCCCTGTCCAAGGAGGATCCCCTGCTCTCTGTTTCCCTTACCCTGTAGGTTTTTACCAGCCTGGGTATCACCATCAACCAGGCCAAGTCCCATCTGGTCCCCTCTCAGAGGCTCCAGTTCATCGGGGCAATCCTGGACATGACCACCGACATGGCTTTTCTGCCACCGGACAGAGTGGACACCGTTCAGGCTCATGCAAGCCTGCTGTCTGGTCACAGGCAGGTCAGCACCAGGTCAGTCCTTCACCTCCTCGGGCTCATGGCGGCTGCTATTCCGACAGTCCCTTGTGCTCGGCTCCACATGAGGATCTCTTAGTGGATGCTTCGGTCTCAGTGGGACCAGATGTTGGACGACCTAGACCAAGAAGTCCTGGTTTCCAACCCCATGGTTCGGGACATGCAATGGTGGATGGTACATGAGAACCTTTGCCGGGGAGTTCCCTTCTGCCTCAAACTTCCCTCCCAAACTTTGACAACAAATGCCTCAGGACAGGGTTGGGGAGCACATCTGTGGTCTCACAGGACTCAGGGCTCCTGGTCCAGGCTCGAGCAAAATCTTTATATAAACGTGCTCGAGCTCAGGGCTGTTCTGTATGCTCTCCAAGTTCTAAACTTGTATGTGCTTCCCGGTCATCTGGCTGTCCAGGCAGACAACATGTGCGTAGTCTGGTACATCAACAAGCAGGGAGGAATGCATTCCTACCCTCTATGCAGGGAAGCAGTGAGAGTTTGGGATTGGGCTGTGCAACACAACCTTCAACTGATGGCAGTTCATGTTCCGTGGGTCGAAAATATGCTGGCAGACCACCTCAATCAGTCATAAGCAAAGGCTCATGAATGGGAACTGGATCGGGGGTAGTAGACACTCTCTTCCTGCTCTGGGGAAAACCTCAGGTAGACCTGTTCGCGTTTCCTCACAATGTAAAACTTCCCGCCTTCTGCTTGCTCGCTCCAGGGCGAGGCATTTTTGAGGGACACTCTGTCTCTAGACTGGAAGGACAGGGTCTCTATGCCTTCCCGATTCCCTTTGATTCCGAGGGTCTTACACAACCTCGGCTCAGAAGGAGCTCGCATGATCCTAATTGCTCCTTTCTGGCCCAGGCAAGTTTGTTCTCTCTTCTGCAACAGTATTCAGAAGAACCTCACTTCCTCTTCCTCTTCCACTGTCGCAACTTTTGTTGACGGGATCAGGACCCTGATTCATCCAGGTCTCAAGTCCCTTCAGTTGCATGCGTGGCTCCTGCAGATGTAGCTCAAGCCCGATTCTGGGTCTCCCCGCTTGTGGCTTAGATTCTGGTGGAGGCCAGAAAGCCTTCCACTAGATCTGCCTATGCCATGAAATGGAAACGGTTCTCGATTTGGGCCTCTTTCAAGGATTTCAAGCCATTCTCGTGCCCTGTCGGGAGAATCCTGGACTATATGCATCAACTCTTTGACCTGGGTCTCAGCCATTCCTCTCTGAAAGTTCACATGGCGGCTATTTCCGCTTACCATGTTCCTTTTGAGGACAGAACTTTCGCACAGCTGTAAGTCTCTAAGACTTTTCTTAGAGGGGTTCTTCATTTGAGATGCCCTATTCGCGTTCCTGACCCTCCTTGGGATCAGAATTTTATTCTTGAGAAGCTTTCCCTTCCTCCTTTTGAACTGGCAGCCTCAGCAGACTTGAAGTTCCTATCCTGAAAGACCCTCTTCCTAGTGGCCATTACTTCAGCTCGACGTATTTCCGAGCTTCAGGCCTTGATGTGCAAAATCCCGTATTTGATTTTTCACAAGGAACGTGTGACTCTGCGTACCAATCATAAGTTTCTCCCTACGGTGGTAGCGGAATCTATGCTGAATCAATCCACTGAGCTGCCTGCTTTCTTCACACAACACTCCAGTCAAGGGGAGTACCTCTTGCATACTTCGGATATTCATAGAATACTGAGATACTACACCACTAGGACGAAGGATCTCAGGAAATCTGATCAGCTTTTTGTCTCTTTTGCTCACAAAAGAGAAGGCAGTGCTGTTACCAAGCAATGCCTATCTAAATGGCTGGCTCATTGTATCACTTTCTGTTACAACAGCATCACAAGACCCTGCTGGTCAAGTCAGAGGCCACTCCACTAGGGGGGTGTTGCTGCCTCTGCAGCTTGTTTCAAATGTGCAGCGGCTGACATTTGTGCAGCCGCCACTTGGACTTCTGTCCATACCTTACGAAACACTACAGTTTGAACATTGCCTTTTGCCATAGAGCAGGCTTGAGGCTGGCTGTTCTGCAAGGTCTCCTTTCTTGAGACCCTCACAGCCAGAGGTTCTATGGTCGTGTAGTTGTCCTCCTCCTGTGCGCTTCTCCTTGTTCCAGACTGCTTGGGACTCAGTTCTATATGTAATTACCTACTGCAAGAGCCCTCTCGAAGTAAGATAGTACAGTTACATAAGAACATACCGTAACAGTAGATCTTCAAGAGAGGCTCTTGCAGTAGGTAATGCCTTCCCGCCCTCCATCCCATTTAGCTTTTTCTGCTCCTTTTCCAGGAAGAGAAATATCCGCTTCTCTCTCATTTTGCCTTTTTTGGGCCTTTGGCGGGAAACAGCTGGAAGGCAGGTGTGGGGCACCGCCCCTTTATACTGACATCGCCTGACGCCGGTCACCTGATGTGGGGGCGGTCCCACATCAGAAACAGCTACCTAGAAATTTTTCCATGGGGTCTCTGCGCCTGCTGCCGTTTGAAGGTCCTATATGTAATTACCTACTGTAAGAGCCTTCTCGGAAGATCTACTGTTACGGTAAGTTCTTGCGAATTGTACTGTCTTCGAGGGGATCTCAGTCATCAGGTCTGCCTTCCGTCCCACCATCCCCCTTTTGCGGGGCTCTTTCTCAGAACTGGCTATCTGGTGTATCCAGCCTTTTATTTAGGCCTGGGCACCTCTCTCTGTCCTTGGTCCCCTCATGGCAAGAGCTTTGTTCCATTAGTCTCTGGGGTAAAGAGCTGAGGGAGCAGGGCCACTCATGCCTTTATAGGGTTGGTGATGGTGGACGATGTTGGTGTGGGTGGCCCCAGTGGTACAGCTGAAAATCTTCTGTGTGGATCCTGCTTCACTGACGGTGATGTTCCATATGTGTGACCTGATGACTGAGATCTCCCTAAAGATCTAATGTTAAGGTAAGTTCTTACATAACTGTTCTATCAAGACATACCTATTTGATAAAGTAGAAACACTTTTACAGCTGGTTTCCGTCTAAATCTCTGGATCTTTACACCTGCCCTGTCCAGAGAGTTGTGTTGTATAGGGCTTCAGTACTGTCTTTTGAAAGTGCATATCTTGGCCATCTAAACTAATCATATACTTATTGGTGGAAATCAGTGCCTCAACTAGAGGTTGCCCACAACATTTTGAAGGGTGTTCTGTACACAAATATCCTATTCCGTAAGCCTGTCTCTACATGAGATCTAAAATGGTTCTGGATTTCCTGACTGGCATTCCCTCTGAACCTCCCACCTTCTGTGTCTTATGGCTTCTGTACTGGAAAACCCTGTTACAACTGCATGGATTCCTCCTATATAGTCACTCTTGTCAAATTACCTTAATGTTCTGAGCACTCAAACCCAGAAGAGGGATGCCACACTATAATGAAATTCACAGCATCTTAATTAGAATCTTGGACATGAGTCTCTCCTGACGCGTTTCAGACTTCCAATCTTTTATCAAAGGCAAATAGACTCACACACCCACACCTCTTAAATATTATACATGAAACATGATATAGTGATGTCACCATTACCCTTCCCTGACTGGTCAAAACATTACATTCAAAAAAATTCATTAAAAAATGTCTACAATCAGATCACTTAAATAACAGTTTCAATAATATTCAATAAAATTCTTTCCAACACCAACATTTGATCTCAGTTTCTTAAAACCAGTGATTGTGACACAACATATCTAAACCAAAATAAACTACAGGAACAAGGAACAAAAGGAAAATGAGAATGGAACATGAATTCTAGTGTGCACTCAACATGTGGTGAATGAGTCAAAGTGAATGGAATGCACAGGTTGTAAGAAGCGTTTTGCTTTAGCACCTAAACAAGGACTATGACGTTTTATCTGCCTTGCCATGTAAAACCTGAGGGCATACATTGGTCTTTTATTTAAAATCTTGAATCCTGGACATAAAGCAGTAAAATGTCTTTGGAAAACGCACCCAATATGATTTTCCCCGCGTCAATCAGAAGGGAGGCCAGACAACCCCCTAGAAGTAATTAATCTACTACTATCTATGGCAGCTATGGCAAATCCATTCCTGATAGAAGAAGGCAAAGTGAATAATATGCAACCCAAGGCGAAATCACTAATTGAGGCCTTACAGAACCTAGAAAAACTTTCGCACCACCTCAAGAGAATCTTTTGGAATTATATAAACTTAGACGCCTACCTGCAAGTGAATCAAATCCCAAAAGGCTTAAAGCAGCAGTACTACGGAAAAAAAAATCTGCACTTTTTTGACAGTTTATTCCCTGTGTCCTGCTAATCATATACTTGGTACTCTTTTTTTTGCCGGCATTGTATTATCGCCGAGTAATTTGCTCGGTTATTCTTTGCTTTTGTTTACATTTCTGCCAGTAAGCATGTTGCACTGGAACCCCCTCTGCTGCCAACTGCACATGTGAATGACTTGTAGGGGCATTGGGAATGGTCAGCAGGGGGGCCCTCTGCTGTTTTCAAAAGACGTGATGTAACCTATAGAAAAAGCGCACAGAAAATTAGTCAGCTGCCATGTTTGTTGTAGCACTACAACCATTCAAATAAATTGCAAATATCTAAAAAACTAAAAATGACAGGAAAAAAACATTTACATGTATGGAAACTGGAACTTTGGCTGCATGCTTACAGCCAAAAAACAGAATTTTGATAACTCACTTCCTGGTTTCTTAGTACTGCTGCTTTAAGATTGGTGAAAAATCCGGCTTGCGGAACAGAGAATGAAACTTTCATGTGGGAATTGGAACAAATGCTACCAGTCATCTTCATTTTAATAGCATGCCTGTGTGAGTTCATTCGGGTACGGAGAGGTTGTCCCGTCTCTCCCACATACCTTTTGTGTGGACATCTCTTGCGCTGAATAAAATAAACATTTCAAGATGCACATGTGTAGTTCCCCTGTATCCTGAACTGTCCGCTTTGTGGAGTATTGATACAATCGGAGTAAAACGTGTTCTCAAGTCTTATATCTAGTGTAATTGCAGGGTCTTGTACCATCTAGTTTTCTGTTATTTTGTTACGTGCAAGTTTACTCCTAACAATCAAGTTGGTTAAATTCAGTGGTTGCTTAAACTACAGTAGTAGTTCATGAAAAATGCATTTTAGGGTCTCATCCTCACTGAATATTGGTTGGAGTCTTTAATAACTTTTTAGAAGCTCCATATCAGGATGATATGTGACTACTAAGGGTATTCTGTTGGTGGTAGTCCTTTCTTTATCCTGAAGCAGTTGTTCCCTTGGTATCTTCATTGCACATTTTACCACTCTGTCAAATTCTCTGGAAAAATGCCCCTGCCCAATTAAGGTCTTTTTCAACATGGTCAAATGTTTATCTTTGTCCTCCTCACTATAACAGATACAGTGGTATCTAAGCGCTTGACTGAACATTACAGATTTTTTAGTGTGTCTTAGGTGATTACTTTAGAGGAGCAGGATTCTACCAAAAAGCACCTGCTGGAGTTTCTGGAGGTGCCAAAATCTCCATCTGCTGTGGTTCCTACACTATTTCCAGCCATGGAGGATGCCACTTATGCAGCCTGGTATAGGCCAAATAATATACCACCTGTGCCCAGAAGGACAGGCAGAATGTGTTCTGCCCCTTTTGGAAAGCCCTTGTATGCCAACTGGCCTAAGACTAACTCAGTGGTGATCACAGCTGCCCATGATAGGTCCAGGGCACCTAGACACCCAAGTTCCCTTCTTCTTAATAGAGAATCCAGGAGGTTGGAAGTTACGGGCATGCATACATATGCCTGTGCTTCATTAGGCCTACGTATTGCTAATTACCAGGCCCATATGATAAAATATCAGAACACCATTTGGTGGAAGGCTAAGGCTGCTACATAGGCTTTACCTGAGGGGTCTACTAAGCAGGAGTTAATGAAAACTCTCACTACTGGTGCTCATTGTCATCAAGGCATAGGTCAGGAAGCATAGGAAAACCAGGAGCAGTTGTAAAATTCGCAATAAGTGATTTATTATTAACAACAGTAAAATGAAAAAAAATTCAGAGTAACTCTTTACAGTGGCAGTAGAAACATAGAAAGCAGAATCCTTTTTCTTCTCAATTTCAAATCCTAGTCTCCTCTCTTTTGCAAAACATTGCAGCTCCTTTTTATAAGTCTGTGCAGGAGCTCATTAAGAAAATAACATGCTTCTCACACGGTGTTGTCGCAGTTTCAATGTTGTTGTCAGTTCAGGTACAGCAAAAGAACATTGTGACCAGAACTGACATCTTGTTTACGCTTCTGCAGAAGGCTTAAAAATTGCTTATCGGGTTAACCCCTTGAGTTCCAAATAGCTTTGCAGTCATTTCAATAGTATAACTAGATACAGTTATAAACAAAGGGATCTCAGTATCAATTACATTTCCACAAAAAGATTCACATATATTTTTAAAGCTACATATATACATGCAAGGGGGGAGAAAAGACAGAACAGCAAGTGATAGTAGAGCGATAGCGAGAGGCAGAAAATTGCAAGACCATCGGGGTGATCAAGTCCTAGGTCTCACGAGAAATCTGGTTGCGCAACCAGACAGAAGGAGGTGTGGGTTCAATCCCACTTCTAAAACCATCTGTCATTGAGGCACAGGTCAGGAAGCATAGGAAAACCAAGAGCAGTTGTAAAATTCACAAGTGATTTATTATTAATAACAGTAAAGTGACAAAAATTCAGAGTAACTATTTACAGTGGCAGTAAAAACATAGAAAGCAGAGTCCTTTTTCTTCTCAATTTCAAATCCCATTCTGTCTCCCTCTTTTGAAGAACATTGCAACTCCTTTTTATAAGTCTGTGCAGGAGCTTGTTAAGAAAATAGCATGCTTCTCACACAGTATAAGTTTCCAGTGTTCTTGTCAGTTTCAGCAGGTGCAGAAAAAAGAACATTGTGACCCAAAACTGACATCTTGTATACCTCTTCTGCAGAAGGCTTAAAAATTACATCTCAGGTTAACCCCTTGAGTTCCAAATAGCTTTGCAATCATTGCAACAGTATAACTATATACTGTTTTAAACAAAGGGATCTCGGTATCAATTACTTTTCCATAAAAAGATTCACATATATTTTTATACCTGCAGATATGCAAGGGGGGGAGAAAAGACAGAATAGCAAGTGAGGGTAGAGAGATAGCGAGCAGCAGAGAAGTACAAGACCGTCGGGGTGATCAAGTCCTACTGTCGGTCTCACGAGAAAATTTGGTTGTGCAACCAGACAGAGAAGACAGAAAAGGAGACAATAGAACTGATCCCTGCATTTAAACTCTTTCTCCATAACAACTAGGACAGGCCGTATTCATCCCTGTCACATTCATGTGGGAAAGCATTTGATCCGCACAGCATATGATCTTTCTGATGCCTCTGCCAGGGCTGCTCTCTCTGGCATATGTTTTTTTAGACGCTGCTCTTGGCTTAGAGTTGCAGGTTTTGCCACTGATGTGCAGCAAACAGTTTTCAGTGCCCCATTCAGAGGGCAGAAACTGTTTGGTCAGGATGTGGAAGATGCTTTGTGAAATCTTAAATCCTTTGGCAAGACTTTGAAGTCGGTATGCTTACTGTACCATACCCAACCCAGGGGTAGGAGCAGGGGTGATTTTTGTCCATCTACAGTCGGAGGACAGTGACCGGCCTATAAACAGCAGGGAAGAGGCAAAGGTGTGGAGGCCTTGCCAGTCCCCATGACCACCCCAGCTGCCGATTCAAAAGCACCTAGACATAGTGGAGCAGGTGGCTCTACCCCTGCTGGCTCAGAATGACTCCTTATACACCCACAACCACCTTTACCTCCAGGGGTGGTTATAGGGGGTCACCTATCCCTCCAGTTGGACCAGTGGAGGAAGGTGACTACAGATGCAAGAGGCTCTGGAGATCATAGAAGAGGGTCATGTTCAGGAGCTTCTTGACAACCTTCCAGATCATCCTTCAGTACTGGCAGCATACCCACCAGGGCACATGTCCTTGTTGCTAGAGGAAATACAGACTCCGCTGCAAAAGCAGGTCATAGAACCTGTACCTCTAGAACAGAGAAACAGTTTTGTTTTGTTTTTTACTCCAGATACTTCCTCGTCCCAAAGTGGACAGGGGACCTGAAACCTGTTCTTGGATCTAAGAGATCTGAACTTTTCCATAGAATACAAGAAGTTCTGGATGGTCACTCTGTAGGGTCTCCCTCCCCTATTGCAAACAGAGGACTGGATTTGCTCCCTGGATATAAAGGATGCCTATCTCCTTTTCAAAATCTGAAAACCTCACAGAAAATATCTGAGGTTCCTGTTTCAGTGGGAACGTTACCAGTTCAGAGTGTTGCCCTTTGGGCTTATCTTCTGCGCCACAAGTCTTTACCAAATGCCTGGTTGTGGAGGCAACAGCCCTTTGCAGGCAAGGCTTGTAAAAAGTTTTCTGGCAAGACGCGTTGCCCCTCTCTTGGAAAGGGAGATTTCTGTATGCCTTCTCTCCCTTCCTGCTAATTCAGAGACTACTATTCAAGCTGAAGATGGAGGGGACAACTGTGATATTCATTGCTCCCCTATGGCTTCAGCAGATCTGGTATCCACTGCTGCAACAGCTGGCAGCAGAGCCCCCAGTACTTCTGCCCCATGCAATGGTCTACAGTCACAGGAACAGGGAACCCTAGTACACCAAGACTTGAAGTCCCTATATTTGCTTGCATCGCTCCTGAAGACACAGCCATGACTCATGTTGGGGTATCACAGAAAGTGGTGGATGTCCGGTGACTGCCAGAAAATCGTAAACCAGGCATACTTATTCTGTGAAATAGACTTGGTTTGCTTTATGGGCCTGTTTACATAACCTAGATCCATTTACCTGCCAGTCAGTCAGGTTCTAGAGCAGCTATTGTCCTTATTGGATCCAGGAATGCAGTATTCCTCAATCAGAGCACACATGGCTGCCATATCAGCTTCCCATGTGTTGTGGATGGCCCGTATTGTTGCCTAGCTGGGAGGCAGCCCATACGTTCTTTTTTTTTTTTTTTTTTTACGATTCTGTTTCTAGTCCTCCAGCCTGGAACTCTCTCAGGCCACTGCACTCGCCGACTTGCTCTACCGCCAGCTGTGTTCCCCCACAATCTTCAAGTTCTTTACAGTTCCCCAGGTCGGGGACTACAACCCGAGAGACCGAAGGGGCAGTGGCGGGGAACCAGCATTGGGCATGTGGCACTGGCAGGGCCATAGCCTATCCGGGCTGGAGGGTATTTTCATGTCTAAGCCCGAGGCCCCCCCATGCGTTGTACGTGTCTGATGCTGTGGCGCACGGCAAACCTGCCTCCATCAGTCATGGTCATTACATGCAGCCAGGCATCTCGTGGCACCCCTTGGTCTCCACCAGGGGTCGCCAGAGCACCGGACAACCTATGCCATCCAACCCGGGAGAGGAGAGCATCCCAGCGGGCGCTCAATCCTTCTCCCTCCCGTGCCAACCCCCGAGCTCGCCTCCCAAACTCGGGCCGTCAGCTTGGCGTGAGGTGTGGCGTCCAGCACCTCAACCCTCAGCGCCACTGGACTGGCTAGCTCATACATTCTTGAAAGGCGTTTTACACATAAAGCCGCCTATTTGAAATCCAGTCCAGGCTTGGGATCTGAATTTTCTTTTTGAAAAGCTGATTTTGGCTGTTTTTGACCCAGCCGCAACTTGTGGCTTTTGCTTTCTCTCTTGGAAAGCATTATTTTCAGTTGCAATTACTTCTGCTGGAAGGAATTTAGAGATGCAAGCTCTAATGCATGAGCCTTCTTATTTGATTTTCAACAAGGACAAGGCTGTCTTTCATGTACTAATCCTAAATTTCTCCCAAAGGTGATGTCTGAGTTTACTTTAAATCAGACCATCCACCTGCCAGTGCATTATCCTGAGCATGTACATCCAGGAGAAGCATTGCTCCATACTTAACATGTGCATAGAATACTCAGGTACTATGCACATCGTACAAAGGACAGCAGAAAGTCTTTGCAGCTTTTTTTTTTTTGAAATAGCAATTTTATTGTATTTTAAAATGCAACAGTATAGACTTTACAAATTCCCTTCTAGTCAACACCAAGAGTTGATACGCATTTGGACACAAAAAAAAAAAAACAGATGGTAGTCAACTCATTTAGATTCTTGTATAGAAATACATCATATACCTCTTTTAAAGCCATTCCATACTTTAACTAGAGTCTAATACACATTGCACCAAACCTTAATAAAAAACAGATAAGGTGTCACACAGAAATAAAAGAGAAAGGAGGAGGGGGAAAAAAAAGGGGGATGAACCACCGACTTTTATTATCTTTGTGTTAAACAACTAGATTTAAGGGACAAAGCCCTATGAAGCTCCGAAGTGTAACAACAGCGGGATATTCCTTTATCCTTACATTCTCTTAAAGGGATGGCTAGCCTCCAATAATACCTTATATTGACGGATCCCCTTCTCCCCACCCTGGAAGGAGAGGGAGAAAAAACTGGAGGGGTGCAAATCTTCCCTTCACTGACAAGCATATTTGGCTAAGACTTCTAATACATTGATTTGTTCTCTCTCAGCCTGAAAATTAAAAAAAGGCATCCATCGTGATTTAAATCGATCTCTTTGTAGTCTCACTTTAGCCGTGAGGCACTCCATGTCCAGGATAGACAAGCAGTTCTTGTACCAGGCATTAGAGGTAGGACTAACTTTGGACAACCAACATTGAGTAATTGCCTGAGAGCCGAGGCCACCAGTATATTAAACAGGTACCGCTGAGACTGTAGCTTAACCTGATTAGGGTACAGCCAAGAACCCAATGTACGGATTATCCAGTATAAGAACCCCAAGAACTACACTCACTTGATCCTCTTACCTGTATCCAGAAATTATTGATATGTGGACATTCCCAAAATATATGTAGGTAGGTCCTTATTTCCCACATCTCTCCAGCAAAGATCTGTGAAATTTTACCAAAATGTTTAGTAATTACGAGTGCGAAATATCTAGAGACCACCTTCCACGGAAACTCCCTCAGCTGTTAGAAGCGGTGGTTAAATGTATAGCTTCCCATATCAAGCCCCAAGCTGGAGCAGCAATTTCTTTACCAATTTCAGTGTCCAGCTTGTCTTTATAGAAATATAGAGTCTGGCTCTAACTCAGAGACACAACCCACCATCCAAGATATGAATCCTTTGTTTCTAATCTATTGGCCTCAGCTCTCATGACATCCACCAGTGGGTTAATATCCTTATCACCAGGTCTATCTTTTTTACAATCCTTGCCTAATAAAAAATGCCTAAATTGTATATATCTATAAAAATCAGAGGAAGGGAGGGAAAACTCCTGTGAAAGTTGCTGAAAAGATTTAACCCCTTCCCCTGAGTATAGCTGGCCGATTTTAATTAAGCCTCTCTGGTACCATATCTTAAATCCCAGGTCCCATACTAACGGTTGAAAATCCAGACAGGCTTCAATCGGGGAGTCCATCTCCAATGCCACCTCAGTGTTTAATTTTTTATTAATCTCCTGCCAGGAAGAAACCACCAGACTAGACCAGGGATTGCAGCCATGTGACTGCTGTATTCCACTGTAGTCCATGTAAATCAAATCTCTGATATCCCCTAAAGAAGACTCTGGTCTCTCTATTTCTACCCATACTGGAGAGTCTTCCTCTCTCATTAAGAGAATTAATGGCTGGATCTGCGCAGCCCAGTAATACTTTCTAAGGTCAGGCAAGCCCGACCCCCCCTTCTTTTAATCCTTAAGGAGGACAGTCCATCTTACTCTGGGAGATCTACCAGCCCAAATAGATCGGGTCAGTGAGGATTTGATTGTCTTCAGAAAGAAGCTGGGGTTTAATCGGCAAGGATTGAAACAAAAACAGAAAGCGAGGCAATGTGTTCATTTTCACACAAGCTATCCTACCAAATAATGTAAGGGGTAATTCCACCCATCTGTGTAAATCCTCCTGGACCAGTTGTAGCAATCTGCCATGATTAAGGGCATATAGTTTAGAAATATCTCTGGACATTCTAACCCCAAGATATTTAATATCCTCCTTTGCCCATTTATATTTACCTATTATTGGAAGCTTACCATCCTGCAACCTCCCTATGGGCATGAGTTCCGATTTAGTATCATTAATTTTAAATCCAGATACTACGCTAAATGACTGGATCAAAGAATTAATCAGGGGTAGCTGTCTCTCTAGGTCTGTTATATAGAATAAGGTATCATCTGCATATAACGATACTCTGACCTCAATTCCTGTACTTGTATCCCCTGTAATCTTTTGATTGTCTTATAAGGGCAGCAAAGGGTTCCATACATAGTACAAATAGCAAAGGTGAAAGTGGACATCCCTGTCTAGTCCCCTAATAATTACAATTCTGTCCGATATTACCCATTCACCTTCACTCTTGCCCAGGGATTCCTATGTAAGTTTGCCGTCCATTTTCGGAATCTTTCCCCGAAGCCAAATTTCCTCAAAACCTGTTCTAAAAACAACCAGTCCAATCGATCAAATGCTTTCTCCGCGTCCAGTGCCATCCCCGGCCTAAGAGTATCGGGCGGGAATGACCCGGAGGCGGATAAACCCCGTCTGATCTTTGTGTATTAATTCTGGAATAAATTCCTGTAACCGGGAACTCAGAATCTTGGCAAACATTTTGGCATCCTGATTGATCAGTGAAATAGGACGATAACTTCCACACTCTGTTGGGTCCTTACCTGGTTTTAGCAGTAAGGTAATTAATGCTTCTTCCCAGGAGGCCGGAGACTTCCCCTGCTCTTGTGCCACATTACAAACTCTGGTAAATAAAGGGGCCAGGTCGTCAATAAAAGCTCGGTAAAACTCCCCCACAAACCCATCCAGCCCTGGGGCCTTCCCCCCCTTAAGGTTTTTGATGACATTCCTTACTTCTTGTTCGGAAAGTGCCCTGTCTAACTTGTCCCTCTGAGATACCTCGAGCCCCGGTAGTATAATATTATGCAAGAAGTTCTGGATTTGGGCGGGATGGTCAGGCCGTCTTTCTTGAGCATATAATTCTTGATAGTAACTACAGAAACGATCTGCTATTTGTACTGGGTCAGAGGAGATGGTCTGGGTCCCATATTTTTTGAGCTGAGGGATATATCTTTCAGTCTCCTGTTTTCTGAGTCTAAGAGCCAGTAACCAGCTCGCCCTTCCCCCGGTTCATAATATCTTTGTCTGGTGTACCTCAAGGCATTTTCAGTTCTGATATTCATTTCCCTGTTATATTGCTCTCTGGTCTCTTGTAATTTCTTTAACACCAAAGCATCCTTGTTTTTTTTGTGTTCCTCCTCCAGGGCGCTTATTTTATGTAGGAGGCCATGTAACTTAGCTTGGGTGCAACGATATTTATATGAGGAATAGCTAATAATTTGTCCTCAAGGGACTGCTTTTAGACCGTCCCATATGAAACATATATGGGTATCCTCTTCCTGTTCTCCGATATATAAAGCTTAATGGCCTCTTTTATTTGGTTAACAAACCCTGTGTCATTCAGAATGCCAGGATCAAACCTCCAGCTCCCCTTGGTTTTTACCCCAGACCATCTTACCCTAGCACTAATCATTGCATGGTCCGAGAAGGTCGCTGGGTGTATTGTTACATCCGTTAAATCATTAGCATACTTTAATTGAGTATAAAATCTATCAAGCCTAGAATATGTTTTTGTCGCCGCCGAAAAGAATGTGAAACCTCTGGCTAGAGGGTTTTGTTGTCTCCGCGGGTCTATCCAACCTCCTTCTGACATCAATGTTCTGAGGAGTCTAGAACACGCCATCCGCCCACCTTTCCCCCCTGAGCTCCTATCTAGATCACTGTTCTTCACACAATTCCAGTCCCCCACCATTAACACTCTCCCAGGGGTCAAGGAATCTATTATGGTGAAGAACTGTGTGAAAAAACTACCCGAGGGGGGCGTGGGGGCATATACTGCCACCAAATGGAGGGTATGTCCCCTGTATTCTCCAGAAATCACTACATAGTGACCTGATCCCTCTGTCTGCACCCGTTGGGTTATAAAAGGAAGCCCCTTATGAATTAGTATAGCCACCCCTGCTCTAGAAGCCCTGGGACAGGAATCTGCATGCACCCCTCCCACCCAAGTTCTCCGTAATTTGGAGTGCTCATAGTCTGATAACTTGGTCTCCTGAAGGCAAGCTATGTCACATTTTAACCTCCCCAGTTCCTGAAGGATTCGCGCTCGTTTAACCACCCCATTTATCCCTTTAACATTGATCGATATTATTTTAAGTGATGTCATTTTTATTACTTAGGAGAACCCCCTGGACATCCTTACTAGTCCCACCATACCATATGGATACAGTTAATAGCACACAAGTATACATGTCTGTAAAAAGAACTAAGCCAAATAGAAAAAATAATAAAAAAATAGGTAAATAATAACAGGAAACTAGAACATCACCAGACATCACCCAATTCAATTTAACCACGGGTGAAATATCCCCACCCACCTCAACTTGGGTGAGAGAAACACAACCCCAAATAGGTGTAACAATAAACCGGGTAACCATTATCAGGGTACCCACAAGCTCAGTCCGAGCTAAGTACCTGGGGGTTAGGGTGTAAACTCCCCAGAAACTAGGCGCATAAAACCCTAGATTAGTAGGAGAAAAGGTGTCTAGCGGCGCCAAAGGCCAGGCTCTCGGGAACCCCAAGGGACCAGCCTTCTCCTACCTAAAATGGATCCGGTCTGGCTAGCCATCGAAACCAAGCACCTTGGGCATAACACCTAACAGTTTAATTAACAGGATGGGTTGAGGATGGCTGGGGGTGCTTAACAATTCTGCAATTCAGGCCCTCCTCTATTCAATTTATACTTAAAGGAGGAATTGAACCCTCTAAGAGGAGAACCCATTACAGTTGGGGTCCGTTGTTTCCCCCTCCGTGCACAAATACAACCCCCCACACACACACTGAGGAACCCAAAGGACCAGGCTGATTCCCACCTTTACCTTCGCACCCCCGGAATCCTCAACCCTATTCAGTCATCGCTTTCAAATTGTAACCTAAACATGTTTTATACATATTCAACCAGTGACTATAAACCGCACATTTAACTGTCCTAAGTGTCTCCACAGTGTAGTTGTGCTTTGTTTACATGAGGGAGTCTTATCAGTGTTGCCATGAGCGTGAGTCCCACCTAAAAAGCTTCCTGCTGGAGACACAAACCCAGCACTATTAGGCCCCTCCCTACGTACGAGCCCGTCTAAAGACTACAATGTGGGCTCACAAGAAGGATACCCTGTAATTAGAAAAAAAAAGAAACATCCCTCAGGTATATAACCCAGTCCATTCTTGTCTCTTTCCTCATCGACGAGAACTCTGACCGAAGTTAAGCACTTTTTGAATTCGCGCAGCTACAAATCCTTAAACAGTCTTCAGGTCTCCTTCGCATGTACCCATCTCGCTATGTCCGCGTGCAGTGGTAGCAGAGCCTCTTCTCATCTCCTCACGCGCTTCCTTGGACCCGGGGCAATCGACCACAACAAATCTTCATTCTCTTTCTCCGCCTGCTCTTCCTTCGTGTCTGGGATAGGTATCTCCTGAGTTGTGAGGAATGGAGTGGCAGCTAGCAGGGAGTCGTAGACTTTAACCCGTTCTTCATTCTGCACCCAGAGCTTCGCGGGATATCTGAGGTATGCTTTAAGGCCTTTATCCCTCAGGGTTTTTACTACTTGCAGCACTTTCTTTCTTTGAGCAAGCATTAAGGGAGGGAAATCTTGATCTATATATAACCTCTGGCCATCCAGGTTAAGATTCTTCTTTGCCCATGCCAGTTTTACAATCTTCTCTTTTGTTGTGTACATCAGGAACTTTACAATTACCGATCTCGGCTGCGCCCCTTCTTTTGGTTTAGGAGCGATGGACCTATGAGCTCTTTCAATTTCTGTATTAAAACCCTCTCCTAGGTTCAGCTCAGTTTTCGGCCAAGAATCGATAAAATCTTCCATACAAGGGGGGTCCACCCCCTCCAAGATACCAAAAATTCTTCTGTTATTATGACGGGCCCTCGCCTCTGCATCTTCTGCCCGTGCAGTCAGCTCTTTCTCTCTTCTATGCAGATAGGCTAGTGATCTGCTGAAAGCCATATGCTCTGATTGAATCGTTTCAGTATGCGTCTCCACAGATGTCATGCGGGCCTCTAATTTTTTAAAGTCATTTTGCAAGCCCATAATTCTGGCGTCGATTCGATGCAATATTTTCAACATCCTATGACCATCTGCTTTCGTGAAGGTGGATGTGGCTTCAGACCCTGAACCATCGGAGTCTTCCCCCGAAGCGGTAATCGCCGAGGAGCGGAATCCAGACGGACTCATAGGCCTCAAGTCCGACCGACTACTTGAGCATCTTCTTTCCTCTCCAAGGAGTTTTTTTTCGTTCGCCCCATTATGTACGACGCTTGTAGACACCAACAATATATCTAGGACAGCCTTTAAACCACTTGATGAGGACCAATTTACTGGAATAGTATGCCCGAAGTGCCTGTGCCCTGAATTAGGCTGCCATTAGTCGCGTGACGTCACCGGAAGTCCGTCTTTGCAGCTTTTTGCTTCATTTACCCAGGGAAAGAGGGCACCCCAGTTTCTAAACAGTGCTTGTCTAAATGACTAGCACACTGTATTATGTTCTGTTACAGGATGTGCGGTAAGGAACTTCCTGGTGTGGTTCGTGTTAATTCCATTAGAGGCATTGTGACTTCTGTTGCTTGTTTTCAGAATGTTTCCACTGCAGAAATTAGTGCAGCTGCTACCTGGAGTACTATCCACACTTTCACTGAGCACTGGACATTGTCTCTTGTAGATGAGCTGGGCTTGGGCTTGGGCTTAGCCTGACCTAACCTAGCTGTGCTACAAGGCCTACTATCCTAAGCCTATAGGCTCCAGCCACCCGGACTGTTAGCTTTTTGTTACTCGTTCCAAAGGTGTGGCCTGATGAAAGAGAGATCCTCAAAGAAGATGGAACAGTTGCATAAGAACTTAGACAGTAGATCTTTGAGAGAATCTCTTTCACTAGGCCATGCTATCCCACCATCCTTCCCCCTTCGGGGCTGCGACAAGGAATACTTGTGCTGCTGTCTCCATTACTACTTTTTCCTGTACTCTATCTTATCTGGTATGTGGAGTGCTGTAGTCTCTCCTGGTTCCCTACAGGGAGGTTCTCAGAGCATGATCTACAGCAGGGAACTGAGGAGAGGAAAGGCCACCGGAGAAGAAGCTGTAGATCAGGCATGGTCTGCAGTAATAGTGTAGGTAGGGAGAAATGGCAAACTTGATGGGCCATGCTGTCCTTATTTGCCATCACATTCTATATTTTATGTTTCACATTTATGTATACGCTGACGCTAACATCATCATGGACAGCCCTGGCTGACTGCTTGTAAAAAGTTTCCGTGCATGCCTAGCGGACATAGTTCCAAAGGTGTTGCCTGCTGAAAGAGATTCTCTCAAAGATATACTCTTACAGTAAGTTTTTATGTAACTGTCCTTTCAGTAAACATTACAGTCTGAATCTGGTCTCTCATAGGAGAACTGGTTTTGACCTATTGTTGCTGTGCTGAAAGGCCTGCTGTCTTAGAGGTTGCTGCACTTCTCAGTCCCATACCTCCCGAGTGGTGGTCCTGTGCTGTTTTGTACTTGTCAGTGTGTATCACTCTGGAGGAGCTATCCTTGAAGAAGACATATTTGTTAAATTCCAGGAACAGTAGATCTGCAAGTGAATCTCCTTCATAAAACTACTCAGTTTCCCACCGTGTTGTATTTCTTACAATCCACTGCATGGTCTGCCTTTCAGTTGCCCAATTGTTTTAATGTTCTGCTTTAGTCATCTGCCTTATGTGCCACCTCTCTGTGATTGAGGAGGGATGGATTCCTTGTTCCTGTCGGTGGTTAAATGTTGGAACTTATTTATCGTGACAGTAGCTGGAAGAATCGTCCACCCATGTTATAAGCGCTGCAAAGTCCAACCATTACATAAGGGGTACAGCAATGTGAGTGGCACCCAACTCTGAAAGTCTCCCAGTTGGTCCTGATTCGCTAGCATGCAGTCCAATGTGGGTGCCATGAGGCGATTCTCTTGAAGATTTACTGTTACTGGTAAGCAACAAACCCTTTCTTTTGATTGGTAAATGTTTGAACTGTCTTTATCAACGAGGGAACTCAGATGGATTGGGCCACTTACTTTGTGTATAAGATGTTGAGGTGTTCGATGCCTTATGAGGGCATACAGCACATGCACCTTTCTGTGGTTTTCTAAAAAGATGAACAGCAAAATACTGTATGTCAAAACCATATACAGAGTTTTCACACATTAGATGAAAAATGAATGAAGGTATGTTGCTATTTGAGTTTTTCATTTTCAGTAAAAGAGTATATCTAACTTGGTGCTAACCACAGCATTTTGTTATATGATTGATTATTTTACCAGAATCTATATGTTAGTGACAGAAAATAATGCAAACCACCACAGCTCTAGTACAAGTACAGCATCCCAAACATGGTTAACTAAGCCATTTTTATTTACAGTATCCTATATTTGTACAGTTTAGAAGCAGGTTCCTTATTGTACATGACTGGAAATGTCAAATGCACTCAACCTGCACTGGAAGCAATTATGTAACAATTTATGTAGCCTTCGATTTAAAGCGTACCATTAACTAGTAACATGGTTTAATTTGGTCTTGTAATACCTTATAAAGTAATGGTGATTCTTGCTTTCTTTATTTTGATATATTTTTGGTGCACCTAAATTTACAAATGGGAGCCTTTTGAAGTCATTATGTTAGTAAGGGTCATTGTCAATGAAAACATACCCAACAATGTATTAAAAGACCTATAATAAACTTTTTTCCTGATATGGGATTAGGCTGCTAGTAATTATCTATGGGAAGCTTAAGTAAACACTGTGAGAAAAAATGTTTTAAACCCTTCCCTGGTACACTTTTAGCTACGTGAGTTATGGCCTGAAGCCCAGTGCTGTGGGCAGCTTGATATCCACAAGCTCTTTGTTTGGATTTAGACACTGTTGTACTAAGAATGGTTGGGGTCAGGCTAGTCAAATCCTATGAGCTTTTAAGTTGCAACCTCTGCACGCATTAAGTCTCCCAAAAGCTTTAAACATAAGCAGATCTGTGTTTTGTTTGCACTGGTATTCGCTGGCCAATGGAATGGAGAACCACCCTTCTACATAGCAGCCAAATTCATCTGAATTGCTCTGGAGAGACTTGTGTGGTAGTCTTCATATCTCAGTTCTTGTGACATCCTTGAGAACTCAAGATGTCATATCCCAGCTGAGTTATTTTACAAGGGAGGTGAAACTCCCCAGTGGTGTTGAATTAAATAAAAGAAACTAAGCAAGATATCCAGGAAAGATGCAGTAGTATGTAGAAGCGATAACCATGGAAGCCCACAGAAAACTTTCAGAAATGTATTAAAGTAAACAAATGTTTTTTTTTTTTGTTTTGTTTTTTAGCAGTGACAGACTGGATCATATGTTTTTCAGGAGACAACACTGAGATCTTATCTAGCTTTAAATGTCTTTTCCTAGTTTGAAGCTGCCATGCATCTTTCTGCAGTCATCACTATGGATGTGTGCTTCATGCCAAAACAGCAGGGTTGCAGGCATTCATACAGGATGCTATAAACTGATGTATACAAAGAGCTGTCTCACTAGCTTGTGAGCATGGTAAAGGGGTTGACTAATCTCTGTGAAGGTCCCTGCTCAATATTGTAAACTGAAGTGAATTAGTACATTGGTAAATATATTTATTTATTTGAATTTTGGTAACCAGGTAGGCCAACTTAGACAGAATGTCCCTTTTCAGGGGTGACCGGGGTAAAAGGGAGGTACAGAGAAACAGTAGATAACAGCAACAGATAAGTGCATAATAGCACTTTACAATAGTCTGTAGAACACAATAAATATATAAATACAAGATGCATGTACAGTATTTACAAAATTATACAGAATAAGCAAGCATAGAGGTAGCGATTTACAATAGATAATCAAGGTGCAAGGGCAGAGATTTTTATAGTTCATGCAGTTGGTTTTACAGATAAAACAGTAGATGCTGGTACAGAGGCAGATAAATTAAATAACACTGGATCACAGCTGAAGTGGGAGTGAAACAGCTCAGAATCGGAACACAGCAGAGCAGGAATGGCACAACAGGGTAGAGCAAGAGAGAGACAGGAAGGGACAAGGGAATAAGGTGGAAGCCGAGGTGGGATGACTTAGACACAGGAGCAAGGCTGAGGGGAGGCAATGTGGGATTTAACAGAACTCTTGAAGAAGTGGATGGAAGGGCATGTCAGAGCTGCAGCTGGTTGGGAGTTCCAGAGTGTGAGCCTGGAAAAGGTGAATGCATGTTGACCCACAGCCAGGCGGGGTTTTGGAATGGAGGGAAGAGGAAGGTCAGATGACCTTAGGGACCTTGCCGTGGGTTTACATTGGACAATGTTTTTGAGGCAGGGAGGAGTGAATTTATGAACAAAGTTGTAGGTAAGGCAGTGGGTGGAGTATTGTAGACTGGGTTCAAAGGAAGACCAGCCTAGGCAGGCCAGGGCCGAACAGTGGCACATCCTAGCATTAGCGCCAAGGGCAAAGCATGCAACCCTGTGGGAGGTTTTTAATATACAGTAGTTTAAAAAAAAATTCTAATCTTCCATGACCCTTCTCTGGGTGAGAACTACAAAGTGAAGCTGTGCAATTCTGGTGCCCAAAAAATGAGTTGTAAGAAGAAAGTCCAGTACCATAAGAAATAGAGGCCCCTGTATTCAGAGCTGTCCTTATGCACCACACAGATAGGAGTGCTGCGTGGCAGTTAGCGCACATCTGGATTAGGGCAATATTCGGACATATTTGCATGCATGCTAACTGTCTGAATATGGGACTGAGCCAGCACAGTGCATGGTGACTATGAGCTGTGCTGACACAGCCCCAGACTGAAGATGGCCCACAGGAGCCCAGTTGAGATAACATGTCTCACGTGTCAGGGCTTCTGTGGGCCATATTCAGAAACATGGAAACATAGAGTTTGCCAGCAGATAAGAACCACTTTGCCCACCAAGTCTGCTTATTTTTACTTGCCTACATGTCATAGGGTCAGTGTACACTGGGAGACCATCTTTCCTTTCACATAAAGACTGTTGCAACAGCACTCTAACAAATCTATGCTCTGTGTCTTTCTATATGCTGTACTCTCTGTATATTCCCCCATCTACAGGAAGGCCACCTGTAGATGTTTCTTTCTGTCCCTTCATTATTTTTCCTGGTCTCTGCAATGTACATTTATTTGTTATTTATTTATTTGCTTTTGGTAACCGGGTGGGTGCACTAGGCATAAGAATGCCTATTTTCAGGCACGACCCGGGAGAATACAGTTTGAAATACATGAGCATACATGTGACGCAGAACAAGATATATGTAACACAGTTAGGAAGGAGATCACATACATTCAAACTTAGGGTGTAGAGAAACATTGTTCAGTATAATACATTCAAATACATTTTGGACAAGTAAAAAGCAAGCTCAGAAAACAATGTGAGAGAAATAATATACACAGACAAGTACAACAAGTGCCATTTGTTGTAAAAAGGACAAGAGGAGAGGAAGAGGGAGGGTGGTGGGAAGCAGAAGAAGAGGGTAAAGGATGAAAGAGGAACATGTAGGAGGGTATTAGGAGAAATGGAAGAGGTGAAGAAGAAGTAGATTACCTAGGGAACCAGAGGACAGGGAGAAAGGATGGTCTGAGGCGGATGAAAGCAAGTGCAGGGGTTAGTAGCACGCAGATGATCACGGTGAAGTTTCTTAAAACTAGCATGGGTGGGAGCTCGATGAATAGTTTGGGGTATGGAATTCCAGTACATTGAAGCCGTGTATGAGAAAGCACGTGTACCCATATTGGTTTTGCATCTAGGGATGTGAATAGGGGCTTGGTCAGCAGATCGGAGCCCACAGTTGAGAGGTTGCGAGTGCAGTAGAGAGGTGAGGGATAGGGGGAGGCCTGATCTGGTAATGCAGTCAGTCAGTGAGCCATAGGACTAGAGTCGATGGGCAGAGGGGCAAGGCCAGTTTAGGTCAGCATAGAGCTGGCAATGATGTTTGTAGCATGGGGATGCAGAGGCATAGTGGCAGATGCTATTATAGGTGGTGTCCCATTTATGCAGGGAGGATTTAGAGGCAGATAGGTAAGTGGCTGAGCTATAGGCCAGGGCTAGGAGCAGAAAGCCTTGTGCCACAGGTAGTCTAGCCAATGGGGTGAGGGCATAACTAGTACAGTAGGCACCACCTATCTTAGCGTTGACAGATTTACAGGTGTTAGTAATGTGCAGCTCAGAATCAAGAGCTGTATCAAGAGTATTGCCCAGATATTTAAAGGATCTGTGAAGGGGTTAGGGTGCTGAGTGGGAGGTCGGGTGTGGTGGGTCAGTTTGGTGAGGGACCGTTTTTTGGTGGGGTTACTGGATAAAAAAAAATTAGGGGATGGTTTTCTTTATTTCAGGGGATACTCCAACACTGAGGATTGGGTATCACAGTGTTAGGCTGGTGTTTGGCAATAGGGGTGGGCACATTGGTGCTGGCACCTACGTAGTGGGAATGGGGGCAGGCAACCTAGAGGGGAGGAGGGGCCAGAGAAACAGTACCAGGGGTGGGCACCTCAGTTTGCTTATATATTAAAATTAATTTTATTTATTTGAAAAGATTTCACCAGGAAAGACAACATGAGCTGTAAACAGCTAATTTCCAGAAGCGTTGGGGGTGGTGAGGTTACATAATGGGGGGATCAAGCAAAAACATTATACAATAAAATACATACAGTGCAGTTCAATTACATAGAGAGGTACTAATACAATGCATTTCAGTCCTACTCTACAGACAGTACCGTGTAAAGAAAGTGACAGATAACAAGTAAAAACCAGTAACAAAGGATGAGGCATATCAGGGTAGACAGAATAGTATGCAGGTATAACATATATAGAGCAATTCTGAAAAGGGGAACAGAAGTACCAGGCTGAACACAGGGACTGATAAGTGCTAAGTAGATCTTAAAAGGTTACTAAGTGCTATATGGATTTAGAAGAAAGGGAGGAGAACACGAGGAGGGGGAGGCTTGGGAGGACCAGTAATGTCCATGGAACAAGCTTAACTTTAGGTAGGTAACCAGGCACATTGAATAGATTTCATGGCTTTCTTCTGCCATCACTTTTTATATTTTCTACAAATTATTGCTTTAAAAGTCCGTAATAACAGAACAGCCAAAGGACTGAAAACCAAAAAAAATGCAAAGCTACATTAAAACTAATACCTGTAATCAAAAAATAGTAAATAGTAAACATGAAAAACACTGGCGCTCGGTTTTTAAATGGTCTTTGCTGAAATTCTTTCCTTTTATCTGTCAAAGATTCAAGTTCATTGATGAAACCAGAACCTCTGTTTTCAAGCAGAGCAGCTGGAGATAGAATCCCCACCATCACCACTAGCTTGTGAAGGAAAACAGTCCAAGGTTTCTTGGAGCTTTTGTATGTAGACTTGAGCATAAAGGTCTACAACGGAAACTCTAAACAGGGAAAGTCTAAACAACAGTGGAGCTGCCACCCCCCAACTGATGCTGAAAATATATTCTGTAACATAGCAGAGAGGAGGTAACACAGAATATAATGTCTCCCTCACAGTCCTTGGCTATACTTCAATGAGCTGCCTACCACAATCATCTAGTGCGCTTGCTTTACTATAATAGTTAGTGCTTCCACTTCACCAGCCATAGACAACATTCTCCATTAATGTGATAGTTTGATCCATAGCTTCTAATGGGGAGTGCACTTTGACTTCTTTCCTTCTCTGTGTAAGAGAACAATAAAGTGACACTGTGAAGTTGTAAATCACTCTAGATAAATCTTGAGAACAAAAAAATTCCCTGCACCCTAAATTAGGCCTTTGCCTCAGAGTACACACTCAGGTAGACTTGGCAGTGATACAAAATGCTTGTGGATTTATTCAGTTCAGTACCATCACGAAACCAGGTCAGCAAGACAAAGTTCATACTTCATATTGTCTCGAAATACCAAGTCAATCTTTGCGTTCCTTAGCCACTGTGCCAGGTGTCTGTCGCTTCTCTGTACCGAGCTCTGTTAGGGAGCCTCCTGATACTTTGTTTAGTACAGTTTCTTCAGGTTGTGCAGGCAGTCATTTCTGAAAGGCTGATGTACATTGGGACATCTGATTCAGAGGAGGGAATGATTAAAAAAAAAATTGCCTGAGCAGAGCTGAGGAGGACTATAATCCAAGTCTCTGGGTCACCACCCATCCACAGCCTGGTTTCAGCTACATACCATCTCCCCACTTTTTCTACACACCAGTGTTCCTAGCCACTTTGCAAATAAACAGTCCTTTCTACTATAACTGATGTGGTTGGCGACAGTACCTCATCGGTTCTTTAACAAGTGTAGCTGGAGATCAAAACGAACAAATCCTCACCAGCAACACTCACAGGATCTGAACTTTGAACCACCGACCAGGTATAGTAGAAGGAAGAGAGCTTGTGCAACATCCAGGAAAGATATTAAAAACAGGTTTCAACAAGCTGGTGCAATGAAGTACGTGCATACAATTTCTGAAGCTAAAGTAACAGGGACTATATTTATTTTTTTAGCTTTTGTTTACCAGGTAAGCACGCTAGACAGTCAAGTGCCTATTTTCAGGTGCGACCCAGGAGAATTATAAAGGTACAGGCAGTAACAATTCAGAGACATGGTAACAGCAATCAGCAAGGTACAGTCAGGTACAGGCAGAGAACTCAGGCAATAGCAAAGTCAGAGACAAGGTAACAGCAATCAAACAAGGTACAGACAGGAATAGGCAGAGAACTAATACAAGGCAAGTACAGCGTTAAGGCATGGCAACCATGGGAGGCAGTCGAAGAAGCAAGCATATATCAGCAGGACATTTTCAAAGTGTGCACTACAGACATCTGCACACATGCAGTCAAAAAGGGGCACAGGCACACCATGGAGGGTAGGTCAGCTAAGAGCAAAAGCAGGCAGAAGCTTGTTTTAAGTAGCCCCAGAGGGCGGACCTCAAGCAACTGTGGAATGGGAGCCCTTAAACAATGTTTCTGTTTAAGTTTGTGGGTCTGATTGGAGGGTCACTTACAAATGTATGTGCCACCTCACGTGTTCTTGGAACAAGATCACTGCAGACTGAAAATAAGCATTTATGTTGTCCTAAGGACTCAAGATGTGACACTCTTAGATCCGGAGGACCACTCTCCTCTCATGGGTAGGGGCGGGTGATACGTCTCTGGCAACAGGCAGCTCCTGGTGGAGACTGGGGGTGCTGCAGCCGGGGATGCTATGCAGTGGGATAGGGTTGATGGCAGATGTCCTGTGGGTGAGTGCAGGAGCGTGCTCACCGTGCGCTGGATGTCATTGCACATCCGCACCCCGGGGGTCACGCAAGAAAAACCCCAATATGCGTGCACTTAGGGTGCCCACAATGGGCTCCCTCCTTCTGGACTGAACAAAGCCCGGTGAACGGGGGCCGGGGCTTAGGGTGATTTTGGTCTCCCCCCTCATTCCCCTCCATGGGGTCAAGCCACGATCCTCCCCATGCTTGTCATTGAGGCAGAGGCTGGGCTGGAGGAGTTGAGGGCTCACAATCAGGGCTGATGGGGGGGCAAGGTACCACCCCCTGCCGCATGGAGGTGCCATAAATAGAATTAAAAAAAACAAGCTTATTTTTCTTCCAAATGTTGACGGCATGAACAGACAGCAAGAAGCCTCTTTCAGCAGATTAGTGCTTGAGAAACTCTAATGGAAATAAGAGTACCTCACACGCAACTGAAGAAAGAGCTGTGATTGGTTGGGAGCATCATATGACACTCCCATGATCTTTAATAGTAAAAGAAACATTATTTAAAACTATGTACAACCTCAGGGCTTGTGTTAACCCCCTACTGAAGTCCCCAAATGGGATTTTTGAGGATTTTGAAGTACAAAAATAAAAGCAGTGCTTCAGCACTGACCCTGAACATTGAAAGGTTTGCACCAATATCGTTAGCAGAAAAAGTATCTGGTAATGTTGTACAAATCCACATGAGAAATTTCTGACCCTTTGATTTTCTGGTCTGACCCCAACATTTGAAGCCAGGGGTCAAGTTGACCTCATCTTTGCTAGTGCTAATGCAAGCCCTGCAACCTTGAAATAAACTTTAAAAATGTTTAAGAAAAAAACCCCAGCATACTTGTCCTGCTTAATGGTGACATGCTGCTGCCTTCATCTTTCCAGTCTTTTCTGTTTTTCACTCCCTATGCTGATCTCTTTTCTGTGCATGACTTCTTGATAGAACTATACCGATGTATTGCCTGTCCTTGACATGGTCAGGAAAGTTTCTCTAGGCCTTCAAGTATTTTTCTCTGATGCTCAAAGTTGTGTTCAAGGCCAAGTGGGAGCATGTTTTCCAAATCAGTATTGCATCCAAATCTGTCATTCCTTCACCTGACAGCATGTTTTCTGTGGTTCGCATGCAACTCTCTAAACCTCTCTGAGGGTATTCTCAGGTTATAGTAAGGGTTCTCATGAGCAGTCTATCTGCAAGAATTTGCAGCGGGATAATTTACCTGCTAACGCATGTAATCACTGTTCCTACTGTGTCAGCAGACAGTCACAAGGTTAGGTGTGCTCAGAAAACATCTTGGTTTGGTGCTACTGCAGAAGTGGCTAACTTCACAGGCAGAAATGTAAAGATTTGAGGGCACTCTGAACATATGTACTGAGACAGTTAGTGTTTACAAATTCTCGTAGGCATATCACCTCCAGTTTATTGTAGCAACCTTGCAGTTCCAAAATGCAGAAAAACCATAAACTGATTAGCTCCTGCTAATGAAGACATTGGCCTTAAGGGCAAACTTTGCCTATTCATTGATGACACCAAGCTCTGTGGGAGGGCGGATGCAACTTCAATCGATGCCCATAACAAGTCCATCCCAGCCTTGCTGGAGATTCCGTCCAAAGATCACCCCTATGATCCCTGTAAGGATTCCATCCTGCCCAGGGCGAAGGGTATGTTCAGTGCTGAAGAGATGCGGTAAACAGGCCATGAGATGCTGGGCTACAGAGCTGGAATTGAACTTTGGAGCAGGACTTTCTTCCCTGCAAAATATGGACTTGGAGCTGGTATCCGCCCCCTCCCCCGCGCAGGTCATGTCATCGAGGCACAGGTCAGGAAGCATAGAAAAACCAGGAGCTGTTGTAGAATTCACCAGAAATATTTATTTACACTAGCAGCAAAAAAATAAAAAAATAAACTTGTTCAGTATCACTATTTACAAAGGCCAAATAAACAGAAAAAGTCCATCTGAGTTTTTCTTCAAGCTCTGTGTCCATTCTTCTCTCTCAAGCAGTTGCAGCTCAGCTCTCTTATAAGTCCTTCCAACCCCCATTCTTGACAAGCATCCTGTTCTTGTATGTTTAAGGCAGGAATACAGTGTGCCTGAGCTGAGGTCCCTTTTTCACAGCTGTTCTGCAAAAGGCTTAAAACTTGCACTCCGGTAACCTCTCGCGATTACAATAGTTTTTTGCAGTCATCTCAAACCACCATTTTATACATCTCAAAAATTAACATAATATATTTTCTAAACAAAGGGATCCCAATATCAGTTACATTTCCACATAATGATTTGTATATATGTTTATATCAGCAGATTTGCAAGGGAGAAAAAGACAGACAGCAAGGGAAGACTGAGAGACAGTGAGAGGCAAAGAATTGCGAGACTGTTGGGGTGATCAAATCCTAGGTCTCACAAGAAAATTTGGTTGCGCAATCAGACAGACAAGAAACAGGAAAGAAATAGAACAGAACAGATCCCTGCATTCAAACTCTTTCCATAGCTGGGAGAGGGTCCTATTCCAACCTGTCACATACACCCCCTTCTTAAGAGGGAACCTGTTTTATCAAACAGATTTCCAAATCTTTATTAATTCTCTACTAACATTTGCTGCTAACATTCAGAAAGTAAGCACATGTGCATTATCCATTTTTTCTATAACAGTACAGCAAACAGTAAAGTTCAAACCCATACATTTGTTTTTCAACCTTCAGAACCCTCAATTCCTGATCCATATCTTGACAGAAAATCAGCATTGCTATTCTCTTTACCAGATTTGTGATTTAAAGGCTGTAGTACCAGGTACCACCTTGTGATTCTGGAATTATCTTTCATTTGGTTCAGCCAACAGAGAGGAGTGTGATCTGTTAGAAGTACAAAGTCAATTCCTGGTAAATAAAACTTAAAGGACTCCATGGCCCACTTCGCTGCTAAACATTCATTTTCAATGGTGGAATACCTTTTCTCTCTGTCATGCATTTCCTACTTATGTATAGAATAGGATGTTCCTTACCATCTATATTTTGACTCAGTACTGCACCTAGGCCTACCTCTGATGCATGTGTTTGTAACAAAAATGGTTTCTCAAAATCTGGGCTTCTTAAAACAGGAGCTGAACATAATGCAGCCTTAATGGCCCGAAAAGCTTCATCACACTCTGGGGTCCATTTCTCATTGTTTGTGTACCGTTTTTTCATGAGTTCAATGAGGGAAGTAGCTAACTCAGCAAAGTTAGGAACAAATCTCCGATAATACCCAGCCAGCCCTAAAAATGACCCGACATGTTTCTTTGTTTTAGGTACAGGGCTGTTAGCTATAGCTTCTATTTTAGAAATTTCTGGCTTAACTTCTCCATTTCCCAACACATAGCCCAAATATCTAGTTTATTGCATGCCCAGTGCACATTTGGTAGGATTGATAGTCAGACCTGCATGTTTGATAGCTTGGATAACTGCTCGTAGGTGTTCCATGTGGCTTTTCCAGTCTGGACTGTACACCACAACATCATCCAGGTACACAGCACAATAACCAGTGTGAGGTGATAAAATTACATCCATTGGAATGTAGCTGGTGCACCATGTAAACCAAATGGCATGGTGATGAACTGATAGAATCCAACAGGAGTGGCAAATGCCATTTTATTTCTGGATTCTTTAGCTAAAGGTATTTGCCAATAACCCTTGGTGAGATTGAGGGTACTGATATACTTTGCACACCCCAGTCTGTCCACTAAATCATCTATTCTGGGCATAGGATAACTGTCAAATTCTGACACTTGATTAAGTTTCTTAAAATCAAGGCAGATTTTAACACCCACTTCTTTTTTGTTTACAATTACCATTGGAGATGACCGAGCACGCCTCAATTCCTTTATGATACCCAATTCTTTCATTTTTTGTATTTCCTTAACCACGTCAGCTCTTAACCACTCTGGTAACCTGTATGTCTTTTGCCTAACAGGACAAGCATTCCTTGTCCCCATAACATGCTCAGCCCCTTTTGCTCTGCCTGGTACTGTGGTAAAGGTACTGTTAAATGTCTTTAGCACATTACAAATGTCTGCAGTTTGTTCTGAGGTTAAGGAAACATTCACCTTTACAGCATCAGCATTTACAGTTTGTTCCAGTCTATCATAAGCTACAGCAATATCTTCTTTATTGGTTTCTGGTAAAACTAGCAAAGCAGCTTTTGGCATTTTTTCAACCCATTTCTTGAGGTGGTTAACATGGTATATCTTAGTAGAATTTTTCCTGTCTGGGTCTCAATCTCATAGTTAACAGTGCCAGCACGTCTAAGCACTCTATAAGGCCCTTGCCACTCCATTAACAGTTTATTTTCAGCCGGCCCAGTGGCGTTGAGGGCTGAGGTGCTGGACGCCTTACCTCACACCACGCCGGCGACCTGTGCACGGGTCACTGGGGGTTGGCAGGGAGGAGAAGGATTGAGCATCCTTTGGACTGCTCTCCTTCTCCGGGGAGGGGGGGATATCAGCTCTCGGTGCACTACTGGCTCCTAGCGGTGGCTGGGAGCTAGGGACGCTGAAGGATACAGTAGGGGAAGTTGAGGCAGACGTTCAGAGGAACGCGTACAGGAGCATGCGTGTTCGCTCCTTGGACGTCATTGCACGTTCTCGGCTTGAGGGATCTAAAATTAGGTGGAAAATGGTCCTGAAGTGCTTCATGATGGTCAGTCCCCGCAGGCGCTACCCCCACGACTGGCAGCAACACACCTCCAGCACCAAATCCTAGTGTGAGGCGGGTTGAGGGATCCCCGCCACCCCACCATGGGGGGTAAGCCGTGGGGTAGCTAGGGGTTGAGCTGCAAGCAGGGGACAGGGCTGGGAGACCGACGGGAGGAAGAGCTGTCAGGGACCGAGGAGGAAAAGAAATTAACTAAAAAAAAAAAAGTTTATTTTCTGTTGTGGGTAACGGTAGCAAAACATTTTCACCTGGCTCAAAACCTTTTTCTTTTACTCCATGGTCATAATATACCTTCTGCTGGTTTTGTGCCTCTTCCTGATTACTATATGCAATTTCAATATATTTTGCCAATTTCTTTCTTAGGGCACACATATAAAAAGTCATAGATTGTTTCTGAGTGGGGTTATCTTCCCACGTTTCTTTTATCACATTCAGTGGCCCCCTTGGCTGCCTACCATACTACATTTCAAATGGTGAAAACCCTGTTGATGCCTGTGACACTTCTCTGTAAGCAAAAAGTAGGTAAGACAAGTATTGGTCCCAATCTTTCCCTTCCCCTTTTACAAACCTTTTTAGCACACATTTTAGGGTTTGGTTAAAACACTCAACAAGACCGTCTGTCTGAGGGTGATAGGGAGAAGTTCATATGACAGTGATACCTAGTAGTCTGTACAGCTCCTTAAGTAATGCAGCACCAAAATTAGTACCCTGATCAGTAATAATTTCTTTAGGTATGCCCACTCTGCTAAAACATTTTGCCAGCTCTGCTGCCACTTTTGAAGCTGTGACAGTACACATTGGAATTGCTTCTGGGTATCGAGTAGCATAGTCGCGTACTACCAGGATAAATGTATTACCCTTTTTACTTTTGTCCAGAGGACCAACCACATCCATTGCAATTCTCTCAAAAGGCACATCTATCAAGGGTAGGGGCACCGGGGGCACCTTGTCTTTTCTAGTGACTGGGGCTACTTTCTGACACTCAGCATAGGAATTACAATAGGTAGCAACATCTTCATGAACTCCAGGCTAGTAAAATCTATACAGCAATTTGGCAAGGGCGCGATCCCTCAATGAGTAACCAGCTATAGGACTATTATGTGCTATCTGTAAGAACTCTGTTCTGTACTTATGTGGTATAACCAATTGTTCTGTATGTTCCTGTGTCTGAGGTTTAACCTAGACTCTGTACAGTAACCCATTACATTTTTTAAACATTGATCAACACTGTTTTGGTTTCACCCCCAGATGCTTAAAATAACCCTGGAGAGTAACATAATTAGCTTGCTCTGAAAGAACATTGCAATCTGTGATCAGTTTAGTTTTAGCATTTTCATGTGTTAACCTCTTATGTCTATCAGTCATTTGTTGCCACAGTTTCTTCAGGCATCTTCTTTCTTTCCTGGATTTCTGGATCTTGGAGCTGTGCTCAAACAAGTCCGAATCAAAATCACTGAAAGGAAAAGTGTCCCCAGTGTCTGAAATGTTCTTTGCCTAAGCTCTTGTCACCACAGCTTCTGAAACATCAGGATTTACTCCCTCCTTGATTAACTCAGTAAATCCTGGAAAGTCATTTCCAATAATCATTGGTACAGGTAACTTAGGTACTACCCCCACTTTCATTTGGTGCAACACACCCTTAACGGTCAGAGTCACTTGGGTGGTGGGGATAGTATCGAGTGTCCCTGTGGATGTAGATGACACCAGTACCTGGTCCTTTTGCACAGTGTTTTCCCGCACTTCAACATGCACTAGGGTCTGTCTGCTTCCCGAATCAATGAGTCCCTTTACAGTCTTATCCCCCACCTTCACATCTGTTCAGTACTTGCCCCAATTTGCCAAGGACAGATCTGCTTCAGTGCCACTCTCCTTACTATGGCAGTTTCTTGCAATATGGCCTGGCTCATTACAGTTATAGCAAATAACGTTTCTGGGCACAGATTTGTCACCCCCACCAGAGTTCTTATCAGACTTGGAGTTTAAATGGGAGAAAGAGTGTCTTACCGGTGCTTGGCTGTTACCTCGCTGTGGCATCTGTCTGGCCATTTGGTAGTCCTCGGCCAAGGAAACAGCCTTTTCCCCACTTTCTGGTCAGTGTTTCTTTACCCAAAGCTGCACATCTGTAGGCAAGATGTTGATGAATTGCTCCATGGCAAATGTGTTAATGATCTGTGGGACTGTTTTACTCTCTGCTTGGAGCCATTTTATCAGGAGTTCTCTGAGTCAGGTGAAGGCTTCTCGAGGATTGTTGACCGAGTTGTACTTCAGAGATCGAAATCTCTGCCTGTAGGTCTTTCCTGAAATGTCATACCTTTTCAGAATTTCACTTTACACCATGTCATAGTTTTCTGATTGTGCAGTGTCCATACTGCTGTAGGCAAGTTGGGCTTTCCCTGTCAGGTAGGGTACCAGTCTGATTGTCCATTGCTGCTTTGGCCATTGGCAGGCTGTGGCAACTCTTTCAAAAGTTTCCAAGTATGCCTCAGTATCATCCGAGGGACACAACTTTGTAAGTTTAATGGGTTTTAAGTTGCTTGTGTTTTGTTGCTCGTCTGGGATCCTCTGCCTTTGATAGCTTGCAAAGCATCCAGCCATCGCTGCTCCCATCTCTGCATCTCTTCTCTCTGTGCTTCTAAATGTTGAATCTCTTTTTCTCTCTGCTTCTCAGTCTCTTTTTGTTGTATAGCCCACCAATTGAAAAAGTCCATCAGGCTTTTAGGTTCTGTCACTGCCTGTTCTTTGTCCATAGCTTGTGTTGGCTGTGCAGTCTCAACTAGGACTTCTGTCTCTGCTAGTTTGGCTGCCATTCTCCTGGTAACCACTCTTGGACTTGCTGCTGCAGAATCCATACCTTTCTCTATGCTTCCCTGGTACTAGGTCCAGAACCCTCGCACAAAACTCTTGACTTAGAGTATGCATGGCGTAAATCCCTCGTAGGCTGGCACCTTCTGTCATCAAGGCACAAGTCAGGAAGCATAGGAAAACCAGGAGCAGTTGTAGAATTTGCCAAAAAGATTTATTTACCCTAGCAGTAACCAAAAAAAAATAAACTTGTTCGGTATAATGATTTACAAAGTCCAAATAAACAGAAAAAGTCCATCTGAGTTTTTCTTCAATCTCTATGTCCATTCTTCTCTCTCAAGCAGTTGCAGCTCAGCTCACTTATAAGTCCTTCCAACCCCCATTCTTAACAAACATCCTGTTCTTGTATGTTTCAGGCAGGTGCAAGGCAGGAACACTGTGTGCCTGAGATGAGGCCCCTTTTTCACAGCTCTTCTGTGAATGGCTTAAAACTTGCACTCAGGTAACCTCTTGAATTTCCATTAGCTCTTTGCAATCATCTCAAACCACCATTATATACATCTCAAAAAGTAATACTTTATATTTTCTAAACAAAGGGATACCAATATCAGTTACATTTGCACATAATGATTTGCATATATTTTTATATCAGCTGATATGCAAGGGAGAAAAAAGACAGACAGTAAGGGAAGACTGAGAGACAGTGAGAGGCAAAGAATTGCGAGATTGTTGGGGTGATTAAATCCTAAGTCTCACAAGAAACTTTGGTTGCTCAACCAGACAGACAAGTTACAGGAAAGAAATAGAACAGATCCCTGCATTCAAACTCTTTCCATAACAACTGGGACAGGGTTCTATTCCATCCTTTCACGGGTCGCCCCGAAAAAGGGACTTCTAGTCTCAGTGGGCCTACCCAGTCAGTGAAATTCAGTATATAAATAAATGATCAATCCTGCTTCTTACCTTTTAAATAAAAAATGCTCCCACCCACACTTGCCGCCACCGGTCAAAGTATCATTAAAGATCTGGGCAGACACTAATAAAACTTTAAAGAATAACTCGTTGCATATTCCAGCCTTCCCCCTGTGGTTTAACAAAAGTATATGTGTAAAAGGCAAACCATTGCACTGGCAGGAGTAGGAACAAAAGGGAATACATAGTCAAGGATGTACTGATACCAGGGACCATGACTATGGACTCATTCCAGGCCCTACAATCCCAGTATAACATACCAAACTCTAAATTCTGGAAATTCCTACAACTTCGGAGCTCCTTGACTCCTATCCTCAAAGCTATGAACAATCAAGAGGCTCAGGCCATGATCTCACCTATGGGGTATTGGATTAAGGCCAAACGAGGAAGAGCGGGCATGATATATGAGGCAATTAGGGATGCTGTCCCTTACCAAACAAACTCAGCCAGAGATTACTGGCAGCAGCTTTAAATACCCCAATTACAGACAAGCAATAGTCTCAGTGTTGGCAACATGCCCGTGAATTTGTGAAGGATCCCAAAAGTCGCCTTATACAAAACAAAATCATCCACTGCTGGTATCACATCTCTGAAGTATTATACAAAGCCAAAGTGGTGCCTTCACATCAGTGCTGGCGCTGTCACATGCCACATGGTGACCTTTATCATACCCTTTGGAGTTGCCGACTTATACAAGATTACTGGAGGCAGGTGACAAAGCTCCTCCAACAAATTCTACAAAGCAGTACAGTCACACATTCTGTGTTGCTCCTGGTTGGTATAGATGAAGGCCACTATAAGTACCCTAAAAGAAAGAGATCTCTGCTGATACAGGCCAGTATCATAGCCAAACAGCTACTATTACAAAGGTGGCGTACCTCAGAGATACCAACTATGATAGAATTTATGGCTTGTCTATCTCAACTAGCCACATTTGACAGACGTTCCCACCTTACCAACAATACTTTGCATATTCATTTCCTCACCTGGAGCCCCATGTATAGATATTTACAGCAATTTAGCAATAACCCATCCAGAGGGTCAAATCCTCCACCAAGACAAGGCATAGATTAAGCATCATATTAATGGACCTCACAGTCTCCCAAAGGCAACTATCAATGTGGAGAGGTTAAAGGTGCATAAAATCTTGCAATAGCTCAAAAAATACACCATCAGGTAATTAGAGCCAAATGTTTAGGTTTAGGTTTTGTGGTCCACCCAACTAATTGAAGGATCCTGGCTTGTGGGGCTATAAAATAACCAGCTGCGATCTGTTGTTCATGTAAAGTTTCATGGTATATAGCCGTGAAATAACCATGCATCACTAAGTAGTAGCAAGCGAACACATTGTTTATGATGGCCATTTAGGTATTAGCAGATCTACAGAGACGTTCTATAGCCTGTCATTTCTCAATACCAGTAGGCTGATGCATTGCTTGTACTAACCATTACCAATGACATAGCATGTAATATAAAATTGTCAAGCTTATAAGACTGCTGCCGCCATCCTTCTAGTTAGGGCACTTTAACTGTAAACCTTGATATAATCCAAGCACTTATAGTACATGCAAGTTGTAGCTTATATAAAGTGTAATGGGTGGATTTTTGATTTTCATGTATGTATCTTGTGTTTTGAAAATACAATAAAATTTTGAACTTTAAAAAAATAAATGATCATGGGCCAGCAGGGTAGAACATACGAGAAGAGATTGGAAGCCCTGAACATGTACTCCCCGGGGGGGTGGGGGTACTTGACTGAGACCTTCAAGTATTTGAGGGGAATAAATAGTGTGGACAAGGAGGGTCTATTCATGCTTACTGGAACCGAAACACGAGGGACACAATCTCAAACGGGGGCTTAGGAGAGAGGCTAGAAGATACTTCTTCATGGAGAGAATGGTAGCGGGTTGGAATGTGATTCTGGAAGAGGTGGTTTTGTTGAAAACAGCAGGCAACTTCCACAGAGGCTGGGTTAGAGTTAAGGAAAATAATAGTCGAGAGGGTGGATGGTGGGAAGGGTGGATTGGGGAGGGGAGGGTCAGTAACTAATGCTAAGGACCGTACAGTATGAGTAGACTTGATAAACCTAATGGCTTTATTCTGCTGGCTTTGTCATATGTTCGTATGAAAAGTGTAACCAAATTTGGGGGATCTGCAGTATATAAAATATATTCTCTAAGAAGATAGGGTAAGTGCCTGAGGTGGATGACCAGAGAATGAGGGGAAAAAAGTGCAGAATGGGAGCCAGATTAGGGCTGCGAGCAGGTGTAGGTGGGAGAGAAATGTCTCCTGATATTGTGTTTGAAGGCATTTGTGGAGGAACAGAGTTTTAGATCTTACTTTGAGAGGGCCCTTGCAGTAGGTATTCACATATAGGACTAAGCCACCAGGCGTCGGGACCCCACGGAAACATTTCTAGCTAGCAGTGTCTGGCGTCTGGTGACTGGCTTCATATGACATCAGTATAAAGGGGCAGTTCCCCATGCCCGCCTTCCAGTTCTTTCCCGCCATCAGCTTGTAAAAGTTCCTCGTGGTAGAACAGCTCTCATCAGTCGTTCTTCATGCTTAGAACTTTTTTGACCCATTTCTCTATTTTTCAACTTTTTCTTCAACAATTGCTGTGTATGTGGTCCCCGACGCCCTTCGAATCGCATAAAAACAAGTGCGACGCATGTGGTTCCCAGCTTCCACACAAGGATGGCCATTCCTTGTGCCTCTTCTGTCTGGGCCCAGACCACCCCATGGAGAAGTACCAGCACTGCCAGAAGTTTAACTCAGCTACCCGCAAGAGACTAGAGGAAATCATCTCCCTTCTCTTGAAGGTGGCAATCAAGCCAGTCCCCACTCATCTTTGGAGGACAGATTACTATTCCTATTTCTTCCTAGTTCCAAAGAAGACGGGAGATCTGAGGCCCGTCCTAGACCTTAGCTCCCTGAACATGTTCGTGGAGTACAAATGCTTCAGAATGCTCTCTCTGCAGAGCCTTCTACCACTACTTCGGCTGGACAGTGGCTATGTGCTCTGGACATGCAGGATGCCTACCTGCATATCCCCATATGCCCTTCCCACCACAAATTCCTTCGGTTTTGTTTTCAGGGGGACCACTACCAATTCAGGGCCCTCCCATTTTGTCTTTCCTGGCGCCCCGTGTGTTTACCAAATGCATGTCAGTGGTAGTGGCCCACCCATGCATCCAGAAAGTACAGGTATTCCTCACTGGATGATTGGCTCCCTGGCAGCCCTCGCTCAGGAGGAACTCCTGCACTCTTTCCTTACCCTGCAGGTTTTACCAGCCTGGGTATCACCATCAACCCGGCCAAGTCTCACCTGGTCCCTTGCCAATGCCTCCAATTTTTATTTTTTTGATTTATTTTATTTAGTTTTTGTTGACCGGGTAAGTGCAATAGACAAATCCTGCCTATTTTCAGGCACGACCCGGGGGAGGGGGATACAGATGAATTCCAACTGACCTTGAACCAGATTAAGCTGTTGGTGGTATTTTTAGTGAATGAGGGAAATTTGGCCAGGACACCGGTGAAATTTCCCTACTGTTTTCGATAAGTGCCATGGGATCTTCAACATCCACCTGAACTACCACCAATCCAGGCAGATGGGACCTCGGTTTAGCGTCTCATCCGAAAGATGGATTCTGGTCTGGTAGGGGCGATTCTGGACACGACCTCCAGCAAAGCCTTCTTGCCTCCGGACAGGGTAGACACCATCCAGAATCAGGCTCGTCTTCTGTCCAGCCGCAGAAGGGTCGCAGCCAAGTCAATCCTCCACCTCCTCAGGCTAATGGCGGCTGCCATTTGGACAGTCCCATTCGCTCGGCTCCATATGAGAATCTCTCAGTGGATGCTTCGGTCGCAATGAGACCAGACCAGGGACAATCTAGACCAAGAGGTACTAGTATCAGATCCCATGATCAGGGATTTGCAATGGTGGATGGTTCAGGAGAACCTGTGCCTGGGAGTTCACTTCTGCATCGATCCCCCCTCCCAGACGTTGACGACAGATGCATCGGGAGAAGGCTGGGGTGCCCATCTAGGGTCTCACAGGACTCAGGGCAGCTGGTCCAAGTTCGAACAAAACCTGCACATAAATGTGCTTGAACTGAGAGCTGTCCTTTTTGCCTTTCAGGCTCTACTCTCCTTCATCCTCCCCGGTCATCTCTTCATACAATCAGACAACATGTGAGTAGTCTGGTACCTCAACAAACAGGGAGGAACACGCTCCTACCCTCTGTGCCGGGAAGCAATGAGTGTCTGGCATTGGGCAGCCCAACATCACCTTCACTTGACCATGATTCACGTTCCGGGAGTGGAAAACACACTAGCAGATGAACTCATTCGGTCCTCAGCCAGGTCCCACAAATGGGAATTAAATCAACAAGTCGCAAATGATATCTTTCAGCGATGGAGAACACCTCAGATAGACCTCTTCGCCTCTCCCCAAAATGCAGAAATTCCTGCCTTCTGCTCGCTCGCTCCAGGGCAAGACATTTTTTTGACGGGATGCTCTGTCTCTCAGTTGGAGAGACCTATTTGTTTATGCCTTCCCTCCCATTCCTTAATTCCGAGGGTCCTGAACAAACTCGGATCAGAGGGAGCTTGAATGATTCTCATTGCTCCCTTCTGGCCCAGGCAAGTTTGGTTCTCTCTTCTGCAACAGTTTTCAGAGCAACCTCCACTTCCTCTTCCTCTGTCGCAGCAATTGTTGACCCAGGATCAGGGGACCCTTGTTCATCCAGGTCTCAGATCCCTTCATCTCCATGCATGGCTCCTGCAGACTTAGCTAAAGCCCATTTTGGTGGAGGCCAGGAAGCCTTCCACCAGGTCCACCTATGGCATGAAGTGGAAACGGTTTTCTGTTTGGGTAAACTTGAAAGTCTTTGAACCTTTATCATGCCCAGTCAATAAAGTCCTGGACTACATGCGTCACCTCTTCGATCTGGGTCTCAGCCATTCCTTGTTGAAAGTCCACATGGCAGCTGTCTCAGCCTGCCATATTCCCTTTGGAGACAGGACTTTTGCTCAGTTAGAAGTCTCTAAGACTTTCCTCAGAGGAGTTCTCCATTTGAGACCCCCATCCACATTCCTGCCCCTCCATGGCATCTGAATTTCATCCTAGAGAAGCTTACACCACCTCCCTTCGAGCCAGCAGCATCAGCTGATTTGAAGTTCCTTTCTTCTAAGACAGTCTTCCTAGAGGCCATCCCTTCTGCTCGGCGCATTTCCGAGCTTCAGGCCTTAATGTGTAAAATCCCATACTTGATTTTCCACAAGGAACATGTGGCTCTATGCACCAAACCTAAGTTTCTCCCTAAGGTGGTGGCTGAATCTACGCTGAATCAATCTGTTGAGCTACCCGCTTTCTTTATGCAATACTCCAATCAAGGGGAGTACCTCTTGCATACTTTGGATGTTCACAGAATCCTGAAATACTACACCAATCGGACTAAGGATCTCAGGAAGACTAATCAGCTTTTTGTCTCTCTTGCTCACAAAAGAGAAGGCAATGCTGTTTCTAAGCAATGCCTATCAAAATGGTTGGCTCATTGTATCGCTTTCTGTTACAACAAGTACAACAAGACCCTTCTGGGTCAAGTTAGAGGTCACTCAACCAGAGGAGTAGCTGCCTCTGCGGCTTGTTTCAAGAATGTGTCAGCGGCAGACATCTGTGCAGCTGCAACTTAGACTTCTGTCCATACCTTTACGAAACACTACAGTTTGGACATTGCCTCTTGCTGTAGAGCAGGCTTTGCGTTGGCTGTCCTGCAACGTCTCCTTTCACGAGACCCGTTCAGCCCTGAGGTTCCATGCTATGGATGACAATCCTCCTCCCGAGTGCTTTTCCTTGTTCCAGACTGCTTGGGACTCAGTCCTATATGTATATACCTACTGCAAGAGCCCTCTCGAAATAAGACAGTACAGTTACATAAGAATTTATCGTAACAGTAGATCTTCAAGAGTGGCTCTTGCAGTAGGTATTGCCTTCCTGCCCTCTGTCCCCCTAAGTTTTCTTTGCTTCATTTCCATGGGGGGGGGAGATATCCTTTTCTCTCTCGTGTTGCCTCGTTTGGCCTTTGGCAGGAAAGAACTGGAAGGCAGGCATTGGGGACCGCCCCTTTATACTGACGTTGTATGACGCCGGTCACCTAACATGGGGGCAGTCCCCTGCCAGAGTCTGCTAGCTAGAAATTTTTCCATGGAGTCCTGATGCCTGGCGGCTTAGTCCTATATGTGAATACCTACTGCAAGAACCTCTCTCATAGATCTACTGTTACGGTAATTTCTTTCGTAACTGTACTTTCTGGCGAAGAGAGTTGAAGAGCTCGGGTCCCATAAAAGAGAGTGTTTTCTGGCCTTGAGTTGTCCGGCAGAACGGAACAGTGAAAGAGAGAGTGGAGGACAGTCTAGTGGTCCTGGTGGTGACAGCTGTCTGGAAGAGAGAAGTGAGGCAATCAGGGAGAAGTCCACGGGAGAGTTTGAAGAAGAAGGTGGCCATCTTGCAGTTGAGACAGGCCTCAAGGGAGGGCTGACTGGTGAGCTTATAATGGTCACAGTGGTGTGTGAGACCAGAGGCAAAGCAGATAGCACTGTGGTAGGAGCTTCGAAGTCTGGAGAAATTTTTGATGGAGAGGTGGGGGAGGGAAGACAAGTGAACCATAGCCAAAGACAGAAAGGAGGAAGCTGGAGACTAGGAGGGATTTGGATTCCCTGTTAAGGTAATGCTTGGTTCTGTGGAGGATACTGAGGCAATGGTGGGCTTTTATGATTATGAGGCTAGTGTGAGCATCAAAATTGAGGTGGCTGCCGGGGGTAAGTCAAGGTATTTGAATTCACTGACTCTTTCAATGGCGTTGCCAAGGTTGTGATAGAGGGAAAGGTCAAAGCCAAGGGGTTTGCAGGGGCTGGAGAAAACCATGAACTTAGTTTTCTTGGAGTTGAGTACAAAACCTTTGGACGTGAACCAGGTGTGAAGTCTGCTGAAATCAAATTGGAGTTTGTTAATGAGAGCATTGGGGTTTTTGTCCTGACAGAAAAGGGCTGCATCATCAGAATAGAGAATGAGTTCTGAGGTGGTGCAAATGTCAGGCAGGGAGTTGACCGAAGAGAAGAGTGCCTAGGATGGACCCTTGGGGGATGCCGTATTTGATGGGGCAGGATTCAGAGGACACCACCAATAATGGAGCAGTGGGATCCACCCGTTAGGTAATCCTTGAACCAGAGGCAGCCTTCAGGTGAGAAATGGAGGCCAGCCAGGGTACGGAGGAGGAGGACTTCATGATCAACGAGGTTGAAGGCTTTGGTGAGGTCTACGAATGCAGTACCAGTGTTGAGGCCTTCGTTGTTAGCTTTTACCATCGTAAGAATGCCTAATTCTCAAGCTTTTTTCATGCTCCATTGGCCACTGTTAATGTTTTTAGTGTACTTTAATCCTGAAGCTTTTTTCTCAGCCTATTGGTCTTAATTCCTGTTATTAATACTTTTTAATTTACTAAGAACTGGAACTCATAGATGTTCCATACAGCTTGTATATGTTGACACACTCGCATCACATACTGTAGGTGGAGATAAAAGTGTTCCTTTGAATCCCAGTGCTCCACCATGCACACAGAAATGTGGCTCTGTATAAAGCTTTCTCTCAAGGATGCAAGTAAATTTGCCTTTATTATGGATTAGATTAAATGTTTTGTTTTTTTACAGCACTTTAATTTAAAATGACAGGAATTGTTTTTGCAAAAGAAACAAACCTCACACCTGATGAGGAATCTGGAGTATTAAGGCATTACATTTAATCCTAAACGTTGCTTTTCAACCACAGTGCTGTAAATATGTAAAATGTTTGGTTTGCATTGTTCAGTGCCTTATTAAAATATTAAACTCTGGAATATCTCCCACTGCCGTTATGAATTTACAGTTATGAATTTACAGTATGAATCTGGATGTTCGCCTCTTTTTTAGGGACCTGAAACTTTTTTGTTGAAGATACTATATGCCTTCTTGTGCTATGGCCCTTAATTGTTAGGGGCATCCCTGGACCAGCTGCAAGTCTTCAATGTCAGTGCCTGCTGTTGGTCAGTGGTGGCAGTTTTTGACGTGGCTGCTCATTTCCTCAGTGAGACCCAGCCTACTTCATCACTGAGAGGAATGTTTGCCTCTCCTTACTGCCATCAAGGCAGCCATGCACTAATCCGCGCAGCTTCAGGCTTAGAAGCTTGAGGCACTAGCTGGTTCTGTTGTAATATTTATACTGTAAATCAGATTCCATTCTTTATCCAGAATGGCTGAAACCACTTAAAAGTAATTTATTGAACTATGAATTTCTTCTATTAAAATGTATTTTTGAGGTAAAGTTTTATAGATTCCTGCTTGGACTCTCAAATGTTGTTATAATTTATTTTTCTTGGACATTGTAATCTATTCTATTTAAGGCATGATTTCCCTGTCTGTTAATCCAAATATCAGGCCATATGCCCAGTTTTGGAGATTTTGTCTGTATTTACATCGCTGAAAGTTCTTGTCATTGCAAAAGCATGTAAATATGTGTACTTAACTACTGACAGAAAGTGACATTTAAGACTGTCTAGTACGGTAGTTGATCTCCCAGCAAGCCCCTGTACTCTCATTTTCAAGCTGAAGTTCCAGGCTAAACTGAATCAGCCATAAAAACCTAGCTTTTGTGAAGTTTTTTTTTTTTTTTTGTTAAGTGGGGAGTAAATGGTACTGGCTGAGAATATCTTTTCTCCCAGATGATCTACTGCTACTTTCAGATCCCTGCCAACATATATAAATGGTCTTTCATGCAGTACATTGTCTCCAGAAATTTCCAACCTTTAAGAGGCAAGCTACATTTGACTTTGACTGTCAGTGCAAAACACTGTAAAATCTAGTAATGTTCAGAAGAAACCTTTAAGCATTAACTGATGCAGAGGTCTCTTAGATAATGACCTGATGTGGTAGTTAAGGGCCTGAGGCGTAGCCAAGGGTTTTTAATGCTCACTCAAGTCATTATGTGAAATTAAAAGACCATTCTTATGCTCTGTATTGCTATTATGAATCAGGTGTGCTGTTTTTTTATCCATGTGTTTCCCTAGTATTTTTAAAAAACATTAAAAACCGGCCAGTCCGACAGCCTACTACAAGGTGCAGCCACTTTCCATGTAGGGTAGCCCAGGTTCATGTCATGAGCCTGGAATCCTTTATCGGGCTGGCAATAGATTAAGTACAGTTCATTTTGATGTGCGGTGCCTCCAGGGAGAGCTTGTGGCACATAATGCTGCATGGCTGCCCTCTGGGTATCACAGGTGTTGGAGGCCATACAAGCAGAGCCTCCATGCTGTCCCTGATGTATGATAATATGCCATGTCCATTATTGATGTATACACTGCAGTGTAGCTCCCTCCATCTGACAGATTACACACACACACACACCATCCGAATTGCTGCTGCATGAAGGGAGTTTGTGATGGTGGAGGGCAACCATGGGGTTGTCATCTGGAAGCAGCAAGATGTAGAAGGAGAGTAAGCATTCAGGAGACAGAGCCTGGAAGGAGTTAGGGTGTGTTTTATAGATAAAATGGGGGGAAAATGGAGAAAATAATTACAAATAAATAAAAAGTGCATTGAGACTTGTTTTTGTAGCTGTTGTTTTTTATTCTAAGTGTATTGTTACTGATGACTCAACGGAAAAGTTGTTTGTACTTCCCTTACCCTGATAATTTGCTGTTAGCCTGATTATTTTCTCTTAGAACACATCAGAAGGGTAGATGTTCCCAGCAGTCTGCATACCTGGCTTTCTGCACAAGTAGGTAGAAGACTGTTGCTGGAAGAGCCATAGGTAAAGGCAAGGATCAGGGTCAGACACACTCCATGCAGTGCATGTTGAGCCTTTTGCTAACCACAGCTCAATTAAAAGCTCTGATGAGAGCCGGCCCGGTGGCGCTGAGGGTTGAGGCGCTGGACGCCACACCTCTCACCATGCTGCGACTCAGGTTCAGGAATGAGCCCAGGCTGCCAGGGGTCGGCAGGAGGGAGCGAGAGGATCGAGCACCCGGGGAATAGGGAGGGATCCAGGGATAGCCCAGCACCACAGCAGCCCCCGGTGGAGACAGGAGGCACTGCAGTGTTTCAGGGCTAAGGTAGTGGGACTCAGAGCCATGGCGGATGTCTTTGAACATCATTGCACGTCCGGGTTCTGGGGGAGAGGGAGGCAGGGTGTAATAAAGAAAATCCTCATCGGAGGGGATAGGCAAAGGCACCGCGATCCCGGGAAGCCACATTCCAAGGCCGGGCACCTCTCCTCGCGTCCTCCTCCCCATCCGCCTGGCAGATTAGATTGTAGATAAAGCGCCCTGGGAGGATAGGGCAGCCCTACCTTAGAGGGTGCAGAGCCGGGGGACCGGCCAGGTCGCGGTACGGGCTGAGGAGCAGTGTGCTTCAGGCAGGAGGTAGAGCTCCCAGGTGAGTGGTTGCCAGAGAGAGTTCCCCTCCAGGCGGAGCACAAAAAGAACTCGGGGAGGCTCTGATAAGCTTCCACACATGCACTCCACAGTTTTGAGGCTCCACCAGCCTTGGAAATATTTGTCTTTAGGGCACCTTGCTGGGACAAGCAAAACCCAGGGATGAGAATGCATGAGTACTCTGTGTCATCGTCAGACCCTCACACATCTGTCTTTGCAACCTCCTAGCAGCCAGTCACTAATATCACTCAACTAGTGATCTTCAGATCATCTCTGTCCATATTTTTGTGGCCTGTAAATCAGATCTTGGAGACCTACTTAGTCTCTAAGTCATTCTCTTAGGGCTTAAGGCTATGAAAGCCAGAACCCGCATTATCATTTGTCACAAAGGTGCAAACCATTGGGGTCCATGGTGCTCCACTAGCAGTTTCCACCCTCCCATCTTTCTTCAGAAACTAACCAGGAGGGCTGGTTGATGCATATATCATCCAGCTGGAGAGGGTGGGGGCAGCTTCTTCTGCTACTGACATCCACAGTGTGATACCCATATGCTCCTGCCCTTGTGCTCTGTGCATTTTTTCTTTTCAAACATAGTTTATTGGTTTACCGTAGCAAAATACAACACAGCAGCAGAAAATGAATAACTGTATGTATAGTATATCAAATATGAGAAGATACACGTGAATGACAGAAAGACAACACAGAGTCAGCAACCAAGAAACACCAGGAAGAAAACAAACAAATATAGGAGAGACAACTAACCATAATAACACCACCATTCTATGCAGTGTAGTAATGCGATGAGCTTATTTAGTGCAGTCTAAGTATATCTACTCATTCTTTACAAGACCATAGGTAGCAAAGAAGCAGTATGTCAGGGGCTCGACAGACAACTTTCCATATTCGCTACATCAGACCTGACTAACTATTAGTTAAATACTCTTCTAGGGGCAACCACCATTTTTCATAGAGCTCTAACCTCCCCCTTGCTCTGTATATGATTTTTTCCATCCAAGCACAGTCAGATAGTTTGAGTAACCAGACTTTGCAATCGGGGGGACCATCATTTTCCAGTGCAAAAGTATTTCCAATTTGGCTATTATCAGTGCTAAACAGACACATTTCCTAAGCCCGTCTCGAAGTGGGGGCAAGTTTTCCAATGTGCATTAGTTTTTGCTCTTTAAGAACTCTCCTGTACCTTGTACTCTGGTTGCTCCTATAAGAGGGACCTTGTCCCAGTGAGCCTACCTGATAACTAAAATAAATAAATGAAATGTGAAAACACAATGAGTTACCAGTGTCTTGAATTTGATATTATTTAACATTAAGGTGCTGCATCAGCACTGTGTATAAGTTGCCCTTGGATTTTATTAGTAGTAATGGTTTCTCTGACTCCAAAATTAACAGTTCAGAAGCATAGCCTTCATTATTTTAAAGTGTGATTTTGCACTGTTGCTGCGATAAACTGCTTTTGTGATTTTTGTTGCATGTGGTCAATGCAGTAGCATGGCTGCCACTGGTGGCACCAGTGACCCAGCTTCAGGAACGAGCTTGGGATGTCAGGGGCAGGCCACGGGAGAGAGGATCGAGGATCCCAAGAGGCATGCTCCTCTTCTGGGGAGAGAGGGCATCCGGATTCACTGCCATACTGCCACCTGGGTGACAACAGATGGCAGTGCAGTTAGAGCAACTAGGGGTGGGAGAATGCTAACTGGCGCAGCCTTCTACTTGTGTGGACGTGCGCAATTGGCATCCTTGCCCTTTGCATCCTGAGGGTAGGAAGGAGCGCAGGAATGTGTGCAGGATGATCTTCTATGCTCCCAGGCCCTACCCTCCTGACTAATCTCTCACCTCCCACACTAGAGTGCTGAGGGAGGCAGCTGAGAGAGACCGCCCCCCTCCAAGGAACCACTGCAGGGCACTAGCTGTCCTATGACAGGACTGGACTGGTAGCAGGGCCAAAAGGGGTAGCACTGGTGATCATGGAGGCATAAACAACATAATGAAAAAAACAGAACTTGCAAAATTTGTTTTTAAACATACTTTAAAAGGCCAATGTCTGCCAGACCCCTGAGGCCTTAGATTGCCCTGAGTTTAAAAAAAAAAAAAAAGCATTTTAGGATTGCTTATTTTCTGTAGAATTTGCCTATGTAGCTGGTTGTTTTGTGGCTGCTTCCTTATTCCCAATAAAAGTGAAAAATCGGCTTTCCACAAATTAAGTGTTATCACATGAACATGTTTGTTTACAGTTCTTAATCTGCTGTATACCAACTGCATATCCACCAAAACGTGAGAGCCCTGGCCTATCCCCCCACCGGAGTCCAGCTACTTATGATGCGGATAGTGAGTGGTTGGTCTGTGTGTGAGCTCTCCTAAAGTTCAACCAGGTTACACTGAGATTTGAAACAAAACACATTTTGATATGATTACACCAATGGCTGTTTTTTCACTTTTACTAAGCAACAAGCAGCTAAAAACACCCAGCTACATCAGCATATTCTATATCAGGTGAGCGATCATAATGTACGTTGTGTTTTTTAGTCCTGTAACATTATTATGAGGCCGAAGGAGTTGCCAGTGTCTCTTTTAGGGAAAAGACACTGTTTAGTGTGGATAATACAGTAAAAAGAATGAGAAGTACACCAAGAATTTGTTAGTTTCCCTGCCTGTTAAAAGTTAATATGTGCAGCGCATCAGTTGATTCCCAAAAATGATCACAACTTTACTTTCCAGAGAATTTCCAAGCATATCTGATTCAGCATTTTTCCGCATTGCAAAATGTATTTTTCTTTTCTAAGAAAGTTTGCATTAGATTATTGAACTGCTAGTTGTGAATTTACATTACCTTGGTCCCTTCTAGCAGAGCTGCAAGGGCAGAAAGATGTTGGGCAGAGATACAGGATTTATATTTTTCGTATGCTCAAAAGTTGTCTAAACCTCTAGCAAAACAAGAGCTGGAAAAAATGTCATCTACTAAGTATAGTTAGTACTGCCTAGCATATCCACTACAGAGTTGAGAAACCCCAGACAATTGATGGACTTTTGTCGAATTTGTGTCACATTATGAAGTGTTTGTATGAAACGTAAGAGGTCAGGGTAAAACTGGCAGAATCGGGGTAACTTGCCATCCGTTTGGAGCATCAGTATGCACTCTGAATGATGGTACCAAAGTAGCTACTGAACATTTCAGCACTATTGCCTGAGGAGATAAATTTGAAGCTACAGACAGCAGACACCTGCTTCTAAATGCATACAGCTGCAAGCATTGAAAAAAGTCACAGCAAACAGCTTTACTTAAATTCAAGAAGGGAAAAAAAACTGTTCAAATGTGATTTTAATTGCCTCTCAAGATGATTTTCCATCAGTGCTGTTTTTTTGTACCATACTTGAGAACAGGAAGTATTTTTAAAGACACGCTGCATTTGTCTTTGACATTGTAGTAAAGATAGATTGTAACCATACTGGTCTTTGGAAAACAGGAGTCACTGAATAGTTTGATACTTTTTAATGGGCTAACACATGTCGTGTAAAACAACAGTATAGTACACAAGCTTTGGGGGCCACACAGATCCCTTTATCAGGTGCACCTAAAGAAGGGACCTGTGTAGCCCCAAAAGCCTGTGTAGTACACCATTTTTATACAAGACATATGTTGATCCATTTAAAGTTATCAAACTATCTCCACTTCTCCATCGAGGATATCAATTGCAGCAAGACATACCTATGGAACTATAGCCCTCAAGCACTAGGACGACATGGAAACTTTTCTAGCTAGCAGTCTACCGGGGCTGTTCACGACAGCGTCAGCTGATGTTGCTCCTCATATATATGTGGGTGGCCCCATACCTTCTTCAGTTATTTTCCTGCTGTCGGCCATCGCATGTCGCATCCCACGAAGACACTGCCACTTCAGTCGACCACCAAAAATTCAGCTTTTTTGCTTTTTTCTTTTCTCACCCTAGTTACTCTAGTCACCTTACTCCAGAGTGGTTTTACACCTTTCTTTCATGCCTACCGAGCCTGAAAAACTTTTCCATTTATTTTTTTTTTATTTATTTTATTTTATTTAAACAGCAGTTTGGAAAACCTTTGAGCCATAGGCTCATTTACAAAGGTACCTTGTCACAGTAAGACAAACGAAAATACACAGTATAACAGTATAACAGTACAACACATAAGTATAACAGTAACTTAAGACATAGATACAAACAAGCTGGTACAGGTAGGATTGATGCAAACAGTACCAGAGTTATGTTGTCCTTAGCAGCTTAGTAATAAGCTTTGTCATAAGTATTGAGTACGGCTTTGACTAGTGGCAATTACAGCATCGGGTGTTAATAAGGTGGTTACATAATGAAGTTTTGAAGCACGATATAGTTGGAGCTTCGAGATGGAGGGGGTGTTGAACCAGGAGGGGGCCCTAAAGCTGAAGGTCTTTGGCCGTGAGAGGTCCTAGCTCTATTGATAACAAGAAAGGTTTTCCCAGAGGTCCGAGTATGAACTAGTGGGACAGAGCGGCGTATGGTGGTGGTCAATCCTGGTGTGGATAGCCCAAGGAGGGTCTTTTTTGTAAGGGTACAGGTCAGATATTTGAGGCGCTCGTCAAGATCAAGTACCAGCGCTTTAGCGTACAGTAGACAGGTGTGTGTCAGCCTAGGTGCTCCAGTAATTAACCTGCAGGCCTTATTCAGAGTAGTGCGAATTTTATGGAGTGCGGTCTGATCAGCAGCACCATACACCGGCAGTGCAGAAAGAAGATCTCTGATAAGGATGAGCATGACGCCTGCATCTGCTGCCTAGGCCCAGACCACGATGAGAAGGCTTGTGAGGTCTGCCGCAAATTCAACCAGGCTACCAGGCGATGCCACCAAAAGGACCTCAGAAACTGCCTCCTGGAACAGAAGGTAAAGGAGAAGGAGCTCCAAGTCAGAAGCTCCTTGGCTCTGTCCATGGGTTCCCACTCCTCCAAGACCCAGGACAAATCAGCTGGGAAGCACAAACACCGGGAGAAGGACAAATTCAGGGAACGGTCCTCCCCTGCTCACTTGCAGTTGCCGCGTAGGACACCAGCGGCAGCTGGGTCGTCGTCGGCCCCAGCAACAACCTCTGCTGCAACTCGCACCCTCTCTTCCACAGAGTCAATGTGTGCAGCCTCACCATCCATCTTTCCTTAATGTGTGTGGGGACCTCGGCACAGAGTCTTCTCTCACCCCAGCTGCTTCCTCAGCACCAGCTGTTCCGGACCCTTTTTTTCTGTGAGTTCACAGCCAAGGAGCTCTGCCAGACCGCTTCCAGCCAACAATGATCCATCACGGTCAGGGGTTCTCCCTTCCCCGGCAATGCCCTTGGCCCTTGCTTCAGGCCTTTCCACCAGCTCAACCTCTGCCAGTGATGGCCCATTGCTCACGGGGTTCCAGTCTCTCTCCCACAATGCCTGCAGCCTTCACTGTAAGCTCTGTTTCGGCATCAGGGATACCCCAGTCCTACCTGTCATCGTCTCAGGCTGCTTCATTTACACCAGGGCCCCAGCCACTGGTGCCTCAGCCTGCCCTGCCAATGTCTATCATTGACATCCCAGTGATGTTGTACTCCTTCTGAGACTTTATGCATCATCTTGCCCCTCCATTAGGGCCAGTGATGCTGGGGCATACTGGGCCTGCCCCTCTGATGCCTCCCACAACGTCGCATCCAGTTCACCCCCGCTCTTCGACGCCATCGGCCCCCTTTTTCCAAATCCAGTGACGGGGATGAGTATCATCCTGATCTCCCACTAGAGGAAGAGGATTATGTGAATGGAGCCACCAGACCTGCTCTTTCTGCCATCTCTTCTGGGGTGGGACTCTAAATACATCACGAGCCACCCCCCGATGACCCCTCTTTTATTGCAGCCATGAAGCAGCTACAGACTGCCATGGGATTTGACGCAAAGTAGCAGGATATTGTCTGGGGGAACCTTATGGAGTACCTGGAGCTTTCACGATCTCTACTGATCATAATCCCTCTTTTGATCGTGGCCTTTGAGGATTCCACCATGGCTGCATGGTACATGCCTAACATGATCCCTGCTATGCCCAGGAAGGCCCATAAACTATACCAGACTCCCTTTGGGAAGCCTCTTTTTTGCTGAACAGCCAGGGGCAGATTCTGTGGTTATCAAGGCCGCCCATGACAGCAGTAAGAGACCTAAACATCTTAGCTCTCTTCTGCTGGACAAGGAGTTCAGAAAGCTGTAGCTTATAGGCAAATGGACATTTGCCTCTGCCACTCTGTCCATTAGGCTCATGTGCTACTTAGCCCACATGGTCAGATATCAGAACACTCACAGGAGAAAGGCCAAGGCAGCAGCAGAGGCCCTTCCAGAGGGTACCAAGAGGCAAGAGCTCCTCAAGACCCTTCAGTCGGGGGCAGATGTCAGCAAGCATCTCTTAAGGTCAGCCTACAATGCAGTTGATGCCTCTGTGAGAGCAGCTGCCGCGAGTATCCATCTCAGGTGACATTCTTGGCTCAGGGTCTCTGGGTTTGCCACTGACATTTAGCACTCCATCCTGAATGCCCCCTTCAGAGACTATAAACTTTTGGGGGTAGATGTGCAGGACATTCTTGCTGACCTACAGGCCTCTAGCAGAACCCTGCAGTCAGTCCACTCCCTTTGTCACACCCAGCCAAAAAGTACCCAGAGGGCCCCCTTTCATCGAGCCTACAACAAACCTAAGCAAGGCACCAGACCCCAGACCAAGCATCAGGAAGCAAAAGCCCTGCCTTCCTACCCCGCCACCACCTCTGCAAACCCTCCCTCTCCCAAAGAGGGTCCGCAGCCCCGGCCACAAGTGCTACTTCAGTATGACTCCTTATTAGACCCTCAACCCCCAGATCCTCAAGAGGTGGTGGTCAGGGGTCACTTCTCCCTCTAGGTAGACAGGTAGCAGGAGATCACAACGGATGTATGGGTGTTGCAGATCATAGAGCAAGGCCACACTCTAGAACTGCTAGAGTGGCCCCCAGAGTCACCCCCAATTTAGTCCCATTACCCTTCAACTCACATTCTGGTGTTCCGGGGGGAAATTCACACTTGAAAAGAGATCATACAGGCCAGCCTTGTGGCACTGAGGGTTGAGGCGCTGGACGCCACACCTCGCACCACGCAGGCAATCCGGATTCAGAAACAAGCTCGGGTTGTCAGGGGTTGGCAAGGAGTGCTATTGAACTGCTGCGAGGCGTCTCTCCTCTACCAGGGAAGGATGATGGGTTTCCCTGACCCTTGGCTGTCACCTGGTGGAGGACAGATGGCAGTTTGGGCAACGGGGAGCCCGGTGATAACCAGGGCGAGAGTGGAAGGGGCCGAACTGGTACCCGAAAAGTGTGTATGTGTGCCTCCACGGGCATGCACTCTCATGTCTGCTGGGGTCCCAGGATTCTTGGGGAGAAAATGTGGAAAATGCAAAAAATTACTAATTTAAAAAAAGAAAAAAGGGCCATAGAACCAGAGAAACATGGTCTTCTGTTCCCACTTCTTCCTGGTCCCCAAATCCACAGGGGATTGAGGCCCATTCTGGATCTGAGAAACCTGAACTCCTACATCCAGTACAAAAGGTCCAGGATGGTGACCCTACAGGGCCTGTTGTCACTGCTGCTCCAGGGAGACTGGATATGCTCTCTTGACATGCAGGATGCATACCTGCACATCAGGATGTGTAATCCCTCTTGGCAGTACCTCAGGTTCCAGTTCCAAGGGGAGCACTATCAGTTTTGAGCATTTCCCTTTGGCTAATCCTCAGTGCCACAGGTCTTTGCCAAATGCTTAGTGGTGGTAGCTGCAGCTATCAGGAGGGAGGGACTATACATCTTTCCTTACCTGGACAATTGGCTGCTCAAAACATGATCCAGGGACCAGCTGCTCCAGACTCTAGAGTGCACCATACAGCTGTTCCATGCACTGGGAATCATGGTCAGTCTGCCCAAATCAGTCCTGACCCCTTGCTAACACCTTCAGTATATTGGGGTGGTATTGGACATGGCTCAGAGCATCACATTTTTACTGCATGACAAGGTGGACCACTTGATTGGCTAAGCCCAGCTGCTGAACAACAGCCATTATGTCTTGGCCAGGACTTTTCTGAGGCCCTTGGTCCTGAAGGCTGTGGCCATTGTTACAGTGCCTCAAGCCAGATTGCACATGCGGATTTCCCAGTGCACACTGAGGATCCAGTGGGATCAACGCACCGACGACCTGAATCAGCAAGTTCTAGTTTCTTCCCCAGTCAAAAAGGTGCTGCTGTGGTGGATAGAACCCAGCAACCTGTTGATAGGGTTCCCTTCATCATTCCTTCCTGTCAGCAGAGTCTCACTATGGATGCCTTGGGGGGGGGGCTGGGGAGCTCATCTGGAGTCTCATCAGACTCAAGGGACATGGTCCGCAGTGCAGGCTACCATCCACATCAACATCCTGGAGATAAAGACCGTTCTGTATGCTCTACAAGCCTTCCGTCCCTGGGCCATCTTCTAGTGCAGACAGACAACATCAGCAAAGTCCACTACATCAACAAACAAGGAGGGACCCACTCATACCCTCTGTGTTGGGAAGCGATGAGGGTCTGGTACTGAGCTCTAGAACTGTCGAATGCCCATGTTCCAGGTGTCCAAAACATCCTGGCAGACAGACTCAGCCACTTACAATCCTGAATGCACAAGTGGGAGCTGCTAACCGTGGTAGTAGAAGACCTGTTTGACAGGTGGGGCCATCCAGAGTTGGACCTTTTTGCATCCCCACTCAACACGAACAGCCACAATTCTGCTCGCTCGCTCCAGGGCCTGGAGTTTTCTGGTGAGACGCGTGATCCCTCTCTTGGAAAGGGAGGTTTTTCTATGCCTTTCCCTCTAATTCAGAGGGTTCTGATCAAGCTTCAGAGGGAAGGGAGCTACTTTGATCCTCGTGGCTCCTTTCTGGCCTCGTCAGATCTGGTTACCCTTACTGTAGCAGCTGTCAGTGGAACCTCCTCTACTTCTGCCCCTGTGCCCTGGCTTGCTAGCACAGGAGCAGGACACTCTAGTCCACCAGGACCTCAGGTCTTTTTGCCTTCATGCATGTCTCCTGAAAAAGGAACCATTACGAGGTTTGGAGTTTCTCAGAAGGTGGCTGATGTCCTTGTGACCACTAGGAAACCCTCCACCGGGGCCACTTATTCCATGAAGTGGAAGCACTTTGCTCTATGGGCTGCCTCCCATTATCTTGATCTGTTCACCTGTCCTGTGAATCAGATTCTGGAGCACTTGCGCTCTCTGTTCAATGCCGAGTTGCAGTACTCTTCAGTTAAGGTGCACCTGTTAGCCATTTCAGCCTTTCAAGTACCTGTTAATGGCCTTATGGTGGCCCAGCTGGATTTGTCCCATATGTTTTTGAGGGTCATCCTGCATTTGAAATTGCCCATTTGTAATCCAGCCCCACCTTTGGATCTGAATTTTGTGTTTGAGAAACTTACTTTGGCTCTGTTTTTTGCCAGCCGCGACTTGCAAACTACGCTTTCTGTTGTTGAAAGCAGTATTTTGAGTTGCCATTACTTCTGGTGGAAGGATTTCCAAGCTTCAGGCTTTCATGTGTGAGCCTCCTTATTTGAATTTTCACTAAGGCAGGGTGTCTTTGCGTACCAATCCAAAGTTTCTACCTAAGGTGGTGTCTGAGTTTACTTTAAATCAATCCACCCACCTGCCAGTTTATTTTCCGGATCATGACAATCCAGGGGAAGCATTGCTCCACACTTTAGACATAAATAGAATTCTCAGGTATTATGCCCATCACACGAAGGCATTAGGAAGTCCTCAGAGCTGTTTGTTTCTTTCACCCCTGGGAAAGAGGGCACTCCTGTTTCAAAGCAGTGCTTGTCCAGATGGTTGGCCAACTGCATCACTTTTTGTTTTAGGAAGTACAGTAGGGAACTTCCTGGTGCTGTGCGTGGCCACTCAACTCAAGGTATAGCCACTTCTGCTGCCTGTTTCCAGAATGTTTCAGCTGCTGAGACTTGTGCAGCTGCTACTTAGAGTACTTTCCACACTTTCACTAGACACTATAGTCTGGACATTGCTTCGGGAAGAAAATTAGGTTTCAGCCTAGCTGTGCTTCAAGATCTCCTTTTTTAGGCCTTTTGGTTCCAGCCACCCAGACTCTTTTGTTGTTAGAACTGCTTGGGAATTGTTCCATAGGTATGGCTTGCTGCAAGAGATGTCCTTGATGAAGATCGTACAGTTATGTAAGAACTTACCATAACAATAGATCTTCAAGAGATTCTCCTACAGCAAACCATGCCGACCCTCCCTCCTTCCCCCTTGCTTTCCGTGTCTGTCTCCTCCAGAATGCTTAATCTTCTGATTTTCATCTTATATGGCGGGAACCTCAGCCCTCCTTTGGTTCTCTCAAAGGACATCCTCTGTAGATTATCTTTGGCGGGGAAACTGAGGAGGGCACGAGGTCACACACGTATGTATAGGAGGAGCAATGTCAGCTGTCCCTGCAGACTACTTGCTAGAAAAGTTTCTGTGTGGTCCTAGTGCCTGACGGCTATAGTTCCATAGGTGTGGCTTGCTGCAAGAGATTCTCTTGAAGATATACTGTTATGGTAAGTTCTTACGTAACTGTACTTTACTCCTCATTGACATTTGGTAATTCCCCTACTTTGTCCATTCAGGATCACATAATACTCGGGGTGGGTCAGAAGTTGGTCAACTGGGTGGCAAACTGGTTGACGGGCAGAAGACAGAGAGTGGTGGTAAATGGTATACAGTCACAAGAGATGCAGGTCACAAGTGGGGTACCTCAGGGATCAGTCCTGGGGCCAGTCCTCTTCAATATCTTCATCAGTGACATTGCAGATGGACTGGAGGGTAAGGTTTGTCTGTTTGCAGATGACACCAAGATCTGCAATAGAGTAGATGATCCAGATGGGGTGGGCAGAATGAGGAGAGATCTGGATAAACTAGCAAAATGGTCAGAAGAGTGGCAACTGGGGTTTAATGCAAAGAAGTGCAAGATCATCCACATAGGGAAGAGAAACCCTGAAGCCACCTATAGGTTGGGAGGGGAGTTGCTGGCAGTCACAAGGGAAGAAAGAGACTTGGGCATCATCATCACTGATGACCTGAAATCATCCAAGCAGACCACTAAAGCAGTAGGTAAGGTTAGGGGGATGATAGGGTGTATTAGTAGGAGATCGTCAAGTCGGAAGAGGGAGGTAATAATCCTCTTTACAAGACACTGGTTAGGCTCTCATCCGAGTACTGCATGCAGTACTGGAGGCCACGCCTTCACAAGGACATTAACCAAATTGAGACAGTCTAGAGAAGGGCAACCAAAATGGTGCAGGGACTGCATCAGAAAACATATGAGGACAGATTAACGGAGCTCAATATGTATACCCTGGAACAAAGGAGGGAGAGAGGTGATATGATCGAAACATTCAAACACCTTAAGGGCATTAACAAGGTGAAAGAGTCTAACGTGTTTCAATATAAGAAAAATAGCAGGACAAGAGGACACAGCATGAGATTAGAGGGAGGCCGATTAAGGGGTAATGTGAAGAAGTTCTTTTTCACAGAAAGGGTGGTGGATACATGGAACGGCCTACCTCAGGAAGTGGTGGATATGAATACAGTGCAGGGCTTCAAACAGGCATGGGGATAGGCATAAGGGAGCAATACAGATGAGTATGAATAGATAGGCCATTGGCAGAGCAAAGGCCGATGGCACATTTATAAGGTAGAAAAAGAAATGGGCAGACTGGATGGGCCTTGCAGTCCTTATCTGCCGTCAACTTCTGTTTCTATACTGTGTCTCTGTACTGCAGATTTTAAGAAAAAGAAGTTAAGAACAAGATTTTGGCCCGAATGTAAAGCCTTCTTGAATTATAAAGAAATATACTATTTTGTAAGTACTGCACCGTGTTAAGCATCACGTGTTTTACATCGTTCCTTTGCCTTTCCATGCCAGCACCCATCATTGTACAAAAGTGGAAACCACAACAAAAGGTAGTGCAGCAGACACAAACCCCAAGTGCATTATGATGGGTTGCCAGCACAGTCCTCTGCTGCCTGAGATTGTTCCAGTCTTTACTGGGGGTCTGGCCCTTTTCTACTGATGAACAAATGGGACCAGGGACATTCACTACCTGAACTGGTGGAGCACCCACCAGATCCCCACCAAAAAGGTTGACATGGCTTCAGGGTCCCATGACCAAGCTCCGTTCCTTGGAAATAGCAGGGCTGCTACAGAACATGGCAGTGGAGACAGTCTCAGAATCACAGAAGGGCAAAAGCTTCTACTCCAAGTATTTTCTTGTTCCCAATAAGACAGGTGGCATGCACATGGTACTGTATCCTAGATATCTCAGCATCTAAATACAGTGCAAGAAATTCAGAATGATCTTTCTGGGGGTTGCTGCTACCATACCTGAAGCAGCAGGACTGGTTGGCATGCTTAACATGAAAGTGCATGTCAGCATATCCGTGTCAGACCAAGTCACCTCAAGTACATTAGGGTTTGTGGGAGCCTGGAAACACTACCAGTAGAGAGTCTGCAGTTCAACTGCTGTGCTCCTTCCACAGTTCTATAGATGCCTACTAAACTTGTCCAAGTCTCAGCTAGTGCTGACCCAGAGACTTCAGTTTGTAGGAGCTGTCCTGGATTCCACTCAAGATAAGTTCATTCTTCCAGAGGGCAGAGCACATTCTGTTGTGCAGTTAGCCTTTTACGTTACAAAGAAGAAACAAGTAACAGCGCACACTTTGCAGAGAATGCTGGGTCTCATGGCAGCCACAGTCTTTTTGGGTACCCCTCAAAAGGCTTCACATGAGGATATCCCATTTGATTGTCATCACGCAATGATCTCCAGTATCTCAATCAATGGGAAACTATACGAGTGAAAAATCCTCTCATCCAGTCACATCAGTTGTGGATCAAGAAGTAGAGCCTTCTCAAAGGGTTTCCATTCTCTCTCCTTCGGTCTCAAGTAACAGTGGCCACAGATGCATCCTCTCTGGGTTGGAAGTGCACTGCCAAGGTGCCCAGACTCAGGTTACTTACTCAGTCCAAGATCAGCATCTCTGCATCAGTGTTTTGGGGATGAGGGCAGTCCTGTATGATCTGTAACCCCTCTCAGATGCAGTTTGTAATAAAGAGTGTAGAGAGCATATGTGTCATGTTCTGCCTCAACAAGCAGGGCAGAACCCATGCCCATCCCCTGTGCAAAGAAGCAGTGAGAATTTGAGAATGTCATGTGTTGTAGCTCCCATATATTTTTACCCCAGTAGCCCAACTGAGATGCAGTGTTGCATTATTAATGAGGTCTGGCTTTTAGCCAGTTGCATACAGTTTACACCAGGGTTTAAAACTGGCACCAGCCCACTGGTCAAATGCTGGCTGATTTTTATTTTATCAGACGAGTTGACATACAGAACCACTACCTCTGCTAGATAGCAGTGACAGCAAACTGTTTTTGACCACCTTCGAGGATATACAGTGGGCTACAGTGGCAAAATGTATTTATTTCCTCATGAGAGGTTAAGAACTGTAATTCAGTAGTCGCTGATATTTAAACTTTTTTGTCAATGACATTTTTATTTAAACTGATTCAATAAGTACAAGTAAACAAAGCATAGTATGTCATGATGTTACATACACTTGATACAGGTACAGGGTGCCCAGTTAATAACACAAAATGCCAGTCTAAGGTGCAGTTATAACTCAACCATCTGGGAAGAATCCACCTTCATAGGTACAGCATGGGGGGGGCTTCCAGTTGAGATACAGAGAGCAGTAAATAATTAACTGGTTAATTCTAGTATACAGTTATCTGACTAGGCACCTGCTTGGGGGGGGTGTACACTCCCCCAGTTTTATTACAGTCAGGAGTAATGGCTCATCTTCGAACTACGAGTATGTACAGGTGCACCATTTGTAAACGTGATTGGACTCAACCTTCCAAGTCAGGCTAAGGAAGATCCAAGGGCAAAGTCCCCATCCTTGGCCATGAAATGTACTATGCAGCTAGTCCATCTGGTGGTGCAGAGGTCAGATTTATTTATTTAGCGAATAATTTATCTTTTCAGATTTATACATTTAGTTAACTGTTGCCCGCAAGACACCTTTTTTATGGGGTTGGGGAGTTGGCCATAGTCCAGTAGTCACATTTTTATTACCAGTCAGGAGAATGCCCTGGAGGTTTATTTATTTATTTTATTTATTTCAATCTAGGATTACAATACCTTTGAGCTGAGGCTCTTTTACAAAGGTTCCACGTCAGCGTGAGCAACAGTCATAATTTTTAGTTACAAACATATAGTCATTGACTTACAGACATGTAATAACCAGTACAATGACTTGAGCTATGAGCAAGACAAGGGGGGGCAGTGAGGGTAGGAGATCGAGGGGGGAGGTCAGGGGGTAAGGGGGAGTACAGGAGGTAGTTGGGGCCGGGGCAGGAGTGGAGATATGGGGGGAGGTGGGCGAGGGCGGGAGACAGTGCAGCTAGGGGGCCTTGTCGAGGGGATATGACAGGTAAGGTGCTAGGGGTGCAAAGACTGATTGTAAGTGCTGGGTGCTGGGGCATTTGCAGCTGGAATGGTGGAAATGTTAAGATGGGCAGTTGCAGGATACAAGCAGTGAGAGGCGCAGCTTGGACTTGAAGAGGCCGAGTGTAGGAGCGGTTGCTATGTTGCTGCCAAGAGAGTTGAGCCAGTTGGATGCCCAATAGGTGAATGATCTTTGTCCTTGGGTCATGCAACATCGTGGAATATGTAGTATATGGGAATTTGATCTCCTTGTAGTGACGTTCCTATGTCTAGGGTTAAGGAGGGCACAGACACCAGGTGGGGAAAGCCCCATTATAATTTTCTTGGCCATGATGCAGGTTTGGTATTTTATGCATTTGTCCAGTTGAAGCCATCCAGATTGGGAATAAAGGTCACATGTGTGGGTTCGGCGATGTGAGCCAGTGATGAGACGACAGGCCTTATTCAGGGAGGTCGCTACACGTTAATACGATACTTAATGTGCTTTCCTCAAAAGGAGGGTGGGGCTTACTTGTAAGAACATGTAAACCTCTGAGGTAGGCCCCAGTGGTTTATGAAATATTTCCTCAAGTTCAGCCACCAGAAGCTGGAAGTATGGGGCACCCCACATTATGTATCTGGGTCACTCAGGTCTCTCTACACTGCCTCCAACAGGAGGCATCCCTAATAGGCAGGTAATGTAGTGCGAAGTGATGACAGAGGTTCTAAAATTAAATGTAATGTTTTCTAAACCAATGAACAGTATGTTATATTACGAAACCTGAATGCCTCGTTTAATTTTACAGAATACTTTCAACATTTTTGCTGTGCCTAGGATTTCTTATTGTGTTTTGTTTTATGTCATTATTTTCTTAAAATAAAACACTAATAATATGTAATCCCAGAACTTCCATAAAAATACGACAAGGACAATGACTGATGCCGTTCACATGGCTGGAATCACTTTTGTAATGTCTTTGTCAATTTGTAGGTGAAGTTAAAACAATAAAAAAGAAATTGCATATTTTTTTATCTGGTTGCCATTTATTGCTATTTAATTTAGTCCAAATAATTGACGTCCTCCTCGGGGTCATAAATACTGTTTGTTTTTGTCATTAAATAAGAATAATCTGTGTCCAAAAATCTGGCAGTCTTTAAGAACAATAATTAGTAGCAGAATGGTCTTGTCTTTTTTTTTTTTTTAACCTAAGTGCAAGCGTTTTGACTCTAGCAACTCCCCATTTAGATATGCAAGTACTTTTCTTGTAACAAAGAGTACTGTAAGTCTTCTGAAATAAACAGATCTGCAGAAGGATAACCATGTAAACTAACAAACTTCTGGTTGGACCTGCAGCCCTGCAAAAGGTATACTGCACCAAATTTTTCAGACTGAAGCCTAAAGGCATATATAATGAAGCATTAATATCTGCTTTCTCATGAGTATGTTTAATCATATTAAGGCTTTGTTCTACAGACAGGTCCCGCAGAGATCATGATCATTAGACCCCTACTGTGATGTTTGTTGGAGGCCACAACTGTTTGGTTTTGTGGGGGAGGGGGGTTAACTTCCAGAAACACTGGATATTACATTTCAAGTTTTGCAGTGCAGTATTCATAAAAATATAGAATTTGACGGCAGATAAGAACCTCTTGGCCCACCCAGTCTGCTCTTTAATCCCTATGTACATTAATACCACAGACCATACTTGATCTGCAGCTCTTTCTCCCTCCCCCCTTCCTTTCCACTATCATTTCCTTGTGCCTGTCCCATGCATTCTTGAACCCCACCACTGTTTTTGCCCCCACCACTTCTTCTGGAAGGCTGTTCCAGGAATCCACTACTCTTGTGGAGAAGTACTTTCTCACATCTCTCTTCCGAGTCTGCCTCCCCCCCAGCTTCATAGAATGTCCCCTTGTTCTTGAGCACCTTTTCCTTTGAAAAATGCTTCCTTACTGTGCATTATTTAACCCCGTGAGATGTTTAAAGGTCTCTGTCAAATCCCACCTCTCTTCCAGGGTGTGCATATTGAGGTCCTTTAGTCTCTTCTCATAGGGCTTTTGCTACAAACTCTGCACTGTTTTAGTTGTCCTCCTCTGTACTGCCTCCACCCTGTATATGTCCTTCCAGATATGTGGTCTCCAAAACTGAATACAGTACTCTAGGTGTGGTCTTACCTGTGATCTCTACAAAGGCAACACCACCTCCCTCTTTCTGCTGGTGATATACCTCCATGTGCACCCCAGCATCCCACTAGCCATCCCGACTGCCTTGTCACCCTGCCTGGTCACCTTTAGGTCATCGATATGGTCACCCCCAGGTCTCTTTCCTGCTTGGCAGTCAGTACTACGCCACCCTTTTTGTACTCTGCCCCAGGTTTCTGTGCTTTAAGTGCATTGTTTTGCACTTTTTCACATTGAAACCCAGCTGCCATACCCTTGGCCACTCCTCTAGTTTTCTCAGGTCTCTGTTCATCCTTTGCACACACACCCCCCCACCGTGTCCACCCTATTACAGATTTTGGTGTCATCTGCAAAGAGGCAAACTTTATCTTCCAGCTTCTCTTTAATGTCACTCATAGAGAGGACCGATCCTGGCAATGATTCCTGAGGCACCCTACTAGTCAGTCTCTCTGTCTTGGAGTGAACTCTGTTTACCACCACCCTCTGTTGCCTGTCCCCTAACCAATTTCTTATCCATTTTACCACCTTTGGGCCCACTTCCAAGGTACTCGGCTTGATTACAAGTCTCCTATGTGGAACAATGTTGAAAGTCTTACTGAGATCTAGGTAAACCACGTCTGCCACTCCACCGTGATCTAAATCCTTTGTCACACGGTCAAAGAAATCTTATGATTCGTTTGACATGACCTCCCCCCTGTGAACCCATGCTGCCTCGGGTCTTGTAACCCACTGAATTCAAGATATTTCACAGTGATTCCACTACCAGTGTCAGGCTGACCAGCCTATAACTGCCAGCCTCTTCCCTGCTACAACTTTTGTATAGTGGGACTATATCTGCAGTCCTCCAGATCTACTGCTTTTTCCATTGAACTGTTAAACAGGACTGTCAGAGGTACAGCCAGCATCTCCGTGAACTCCTGCAACACTCCTGGATGCACCCCTATCTGGTCCCATTGTTTTATCCACCTTCAGATTAGTGAGTCCCTTCGGGACTCTTTCCTCCACAAAAGGACTAGAGTCCACCTCCCTCCAAAGCTTCTGTTACTTTTTTGTGGCCCCTTCCCTTCTTCATCTGTGAACACTTAAAAGTATTTGTTCAGGATATCTTCCTTTTCATGATTCCCTCTGCACAGTCCCCCTTTCCTTTTCAGACTTACAATCTCCACCCCCAATTCTTCCTCTTTCCACTTACATATCTGAATAATACCTTGTCCCCTTTCATTACCACCTAGGCTTTTCTCTCTTTAGTTTGTGCCTTACTGCTTTCCCTGCTTCCCTTGATACACCACCCTATCCTCCTCCTTCGACATCTTCTGAATGCTACCCTTTTAGCCTCTACCTTTTTCAAACACCTTTTTTGAGAACTGTAACAGTCTCTGTTTCCTCTTGCTTTTGCTCACTTGTTTAACACATAGATTTGTTGTCTTTACTATGCTCCCTTTTATCTATACCCACTGTTCCTCCATCCCACCCAGGCCCACCCCCGGCCAGGTCATCCCAGAGGCATTCACCCATATTTATAAAATCTGCCCTCCTGAAGTCCAGGACCCTCGCCCTTGTGTGGTTCGATTCCGCAGATGTCTTTATATTGAACCACACCATGCAGCCTTGACATCTGCAATACTGTCCCCGTTAGTGAATACCATGTCCACTATTGCCCCATCATGAGTGGGTCACTGACTAGTTGCCTGAGGAATGCCCCTTGCAGAGAGTCCAGGATGTCCCTGCTTCTAGCTGAAGTCGCTGCTGGGAGGCTCCAGTCTGTATCCTGCAGACTGTAGTCCCCCACCAGCAGCATCTCCCAATGTTCTGCCATCTTGCAAATGGCTTCCACCAGTACCTTATCTAATTCTTCCCCTTATGCTGGAGGTCTGTGGATCACTCCAGTGTGAATACTGGCTCCATTTTCCATCTCCAATGTGACCCACAGGACCTCTGCCTCCCTCTGTATTCCCTGTATCTCTGTCAGTTTTTTGCTTTGCCTCACATAAAGCACCACACCCCCTCCTTTCCTTCCCACCCCTTCCTTCCTGAACGGAGTATAGCCTGGTATGGCTATGTCCCACTCATGGTATTTAGTGTATTCTGTATTATCTGCATTATGTTTTAACATATGGCGGCCATTAAATCTTATTCTAACATAGAAAGTGATGGCAGAAAAAGGCCCGCTAGACCACCTAGTCCTACCTATAGTATGATGCGATGATCCCCATAGTTACTTATGCTTCCTCCCCTCATGTCGTCCTTCCCTGCTATCCTCACCAGGTCCATATGTGTGTCCCACCCCCACTGGAATCCGTCCACTGATTTAGTGCAGACCACCCCTCCATTAGTCAATTTCACTTTTTCACTGCCCTTTCTGCAAAGAAATACTTTATAGAAACATAGAAACATAGAATTTGATGGCAGATAAGGACCGCTTGGCCCACCCAGACTGCCCATTTCCCTACCTAATGGATAAGCTGCAGATCCTAGTTAACCAGCAGCCTACTTCTTCCTACCCCCACCCCCTAGAATTGCCTTATGACTGTCCCATGCATGCTTGAATTCCACCACTGTTTTTGACTCCACAACCTCCTCCGAAGGCGTCCATGCATCCACAACCCTCTGTGAAAAATACTTCCTTAAATTACCTCTGAGCCGCCTCCAAATCTTCAAATTGTGCCCCTTGTTCTTGCACACCTCTTTTTTGAAAGATGCTACCCTCTTGGACTTTGTTGATTCCCTTGAGGTACTTAAAAGTTTCTATCACGTCCCCCCTCTCCCTACTTTCCTCAAGGCTATACATATTAAGCTCCTTAAGTCTCTCTTCATATGTCTTCCAGTGCAGACCCTGCACCATTTTAGTTGACCTCCTCTGGACAGCTTCCATCCTGTCTGTGTCTTTGCAGAGATTGGGTCTCCAGAACTGCACGCAGTACTCCAGATGGGGTCTGACCAGCTGTCTGTACAGAGGGATAATAACTTCCTGTTTTCTACTGGTGATGCCTCTCCCTATGCATCCCAATATCCCCCCATCCCATGACGTCCACCCTGTATCTCCCTCCCACCAGCTTCTTTAAGTTCCCCCTTGTGCCCATGTTTCCTCTTATTGTGAACAGTTCCCTGGTTTGCACATTGTGGGGAAGGGGAAGGGAAAATTGTTTAACCAAGAAGGGCGCACTAAACCAGAGCTTGTTTCCAGGTGTGACCTGGGAGCACAAGGAAGTTAAGTGACTTGCTCAGGGTCACACAGTATGCAATTGGGGGCTGATGGGATTCAAACCCAGGTCTCCATATTTGCAGCTCAGTGCCATTAACCACTACACTGTGCTGCCTCCCGTATATCCTGATCTTGACCTTGTATATCCCATGAAGAATCTTGAAGGTTTCAATTATGTCCTCCCTCTCCCTCCTAAACTGGGAGGGCCTACAGTTTAAATATGCTGAGGTCCTCAGGCTTCTCCTTATATGACTTCTCTTGCTGTCTCTGAATCATGTTTGTTGCCCTCCTCTACACTGCCTCAACCCTATCCCTGTCCTTTTTTGAGTGTAGACTCCAGAACTGCATGCATTACTCCAAATGCAGTCACACCAGAGGTGTGTACAAGGACAGTATGACCGCCTTTCTTCCGCTGCTGATCATCCTGCCTGTTCACCTTAGCATCCTGTTTGCCTTCCCCACTGCCCTGCTGTACTGGGCTGACCACTTAAGTTGTCTGCTATAAAGGCCGTGAGATCCATCCCCTTTGTCTATTTTGTAATACTGTATCTCCCATTGCGTATTCTGTTTTCTGGTTCTTGACCCCTATGTTCATAGCTGTGCACTTTTTGTGCATTGGATGTGACTTGCCAGATCCATGACCATTTCTGCAGCTTCTTCAGATTTTTTCTTAATGTCCTGACCCCCTCATCACTATCCACTTTACTGCAGAATTTTGTGTCATCTGCAGATAAACATAGCTTACCTTTGATCCCCTCCCCAATGTTACAAATAAAGATGTTGGAAAGTGCTATGGCTATGACTAAGGCTGTATTATTTTCACGACATGCATGGAATTCATGATTTCCGTGAAAACTGTACTTTGCCATGAATTCCACAGTTTCAGTGTACAAGTAGTGATTTTAACCATTTTGTTAATTTTCATTTTTTTACCTGCTTAGAAGGAAGAGAAATCCATTGACCGTCCCTCTGTTTCAGTGATAACCCAGTGCCACATTCAAAGTGCAAGTATAATGCCTTAACAGCTTAAAAATAAAATAGGGCTCAATGAGTTAAAACTATACCCGGACCCGTAACAGCCTTAGCCAGCCACATGCTCCAGCGTTTCCATTCTCACAATGTTCCGGTATGCAAGGCGAGTGTAGAGCGATATTTCTCTGGTGGCAGAACAATTGGGCTTTGTGGAAGGCATGGCAGTGTCAGGGTTGGCCAAGACTGCAATTTTCTAATTCCTGATGTCCAGCGGCAATTGAAGATTGAGGGAGTGCTGAAGGAAGCCAGCAAACATACAAACCCCCTTGTGTGTGTGTGTCCCCTGGCATTCTGAAACATCGATCTGCACCTGCATGCTGGGCTGTGTCTGCTCGAAGGTGGAGACGCTCACCTCACCTCCTTCAGGACGCTCTGTCACAGTTTAACATGGCACCAGTTATGCTAGGTTAAAACTGTGTGCATTCAGTAATCAGTGGAAAATAACAGCTCCCACGTGTGTATATGTATATGAAGCACTAGGTCAGTCGAATTTTTTATGTTTCAATTTATATCTATTAATATATATTTTGGAACCGTTAAGAGTCGTGAAATTTCTTTTTTTTCGCCGTGCATATTCCGTGAAATATGTTAATTTTTACTGTGAAAAAAATACAGCCTTAGCTATGACTGATGCCTGCGTAACCCCACTAGTGAGTTCCCATCACTTGAGAGTTTCCTGTTTAAGACTACTCTCCAGTTTCTGACCCATCCTGTAATCTTGGCCCCCCAACCCCAGGTCCTCCAATTTCTTAAACATTCTCCCACGTGGAGCACAGTCAAAGAATTTGCTAAAGCCCAGATAGAGTAATCCACTACACGTTTTTTGTCCGAAGCCTTTGTGACCCAAAGAGTTGGTCACATTTGTCTGACATGACCTCCTCATGGTGAATTCAAGCTGTTTTTTGACCTGCAATCCATTGGCATTCAGAAACTCCACCAGCCTCTCCTTACTAATGGCTTCAAGTAATTTGCCACTGTAGACATGAGACTGACTGGTCTATAGTTTCACAGTTTATCCCTGCTTCCACTTGTGCAGGGGTATCACATCTGCCCTCCAGTCCACTGGTATCACTTCTGTTTCCATTGAACAGTTGACGAGGTCTGCCTGTGGTGCAGCCAGCTCCTACCTCATTCTTATTAGCACTCTAGGGTGCAACCTCTCCAGGCCCATTAATTTGTCATCTTCAGAGTGTTTAGCCTCTCAGCACCCTCTTCTCATTGATTAGATCTATATTAAATATGGCCGTCACCCTGCCTAATGGGCCTTGAGACTTCAGGTAGTGGTCCCTTGTCCTGTAAGATGACTACTGAGCAGAAATACTCATCTAGTATTTCCACTTTACCCTTATCCTTCTCCATCCGTCCTTCCCCCTTCCTCAGTGTAACAACTTCCACCCCCCCGATATGTGCCTCTCTTGAATGTAGTGAAAGAACACCTTATCCCCTTGTTTACCCCCTTGGCTGTCATGTCCTCTGCTTCTGACCTTTCCCTCCTAACCCACTTGTTGGCATCTCTTATCTTGGCCTGGTATGCTTTCCTGTTTTTATCTGTCTGGTTGACTTTATATTTTTTTGCCTGTCTTGGAGGTGGCCATCCCAGTGGGGTTCTCGGTGGTGCACTGCCCGAGGCAAAATCATAGGAATGGTGGGTGTCCATCTGTTCTAGATCCTTTCTAAGGCTTGCTGCATACCCTGTGAGTGAGATGAGATTGTTTGAATATGCAGCTGTAAAAGGGAATGGAGGTGTGAGATGTAGGATTCTTCAAATTTACAGCCCACAGGGAAGGAACAAGAGTTCCTACAGGAATTTGTGGACTTCGTCGCCTTGGCATTGGCTTCTCCAGCTTAATTGTGCTGAGGGACTTTAGTACGTGGGTTGACAATAAAGATTTGTAATTTGCTCAGCAATTCCTTTAGTTAATGAACTCACTGGGCCTCACACAGGTATTTAGTTATCTGTGTAATAAATGAACTTGTCCACACCTTGGACCTCATCTTCTCTCTGGGGTTGAGCATCTGGAATGTCAGGATCACCACGCCATACAATTTCTCGCAGGCCCCCCTCCCTCCCGATACCCTCTTCCCTCTATGGAGGTGGTTCAGTACTGATCCAAATGTAATTTTGTGCTTGATAAGCCCGAGGCGGTATTGGACATGGTGTTGGCATGCGAGGAAGTTACAGCAGTGGCTGTTGATGGGTGTTATAAGACCACTATGGCTGCTGTGGACTCACTTGCTGCAGTTTGTGTCTACTCACTGACCTCCTATCGCAGCTCACCTTGGTATAATGATGAGCTGAGACAGTTGAAGGCAACAGGGCAGAGAATAGAGTGTTCTTGGAAAGGGGTTAGCTCTGAAGAGGACAGGGTGGCTCTGAAGGCCCTTTATGAGGACTGTCAGTGAGCAGTCTCCATGAAAAAGATAAGAGTTCCTCTCATGGGCAGTTGCCTTAAATAAGAACTGACTGACTCAACTCTCTTCTACTGAGGACAGGTTACCATCCTTCCTATCTACAGTCCTGCAGTGTTTTTATCTGCAGAAAAGTGAGGGGTTCCTTTGGTTCTTCCTGGACAGAGTGTATGTATGAGAGCTGGAATCTTCTTAGGGAACCTGCTACAAGCTGGCAATGTTAGGGATGACAGGGAAAGGGGTCTTCCAGTTTCAATCAGTCTTAGCACAAGAGGTGCTCAGGATGATCTCCAGACTGCGCCACACATCCTGTGACCTAGGGCTTACATCACTGTTGGTGGACTGCCGAGAGTCCCTGAGTCTAGTGTTTGCCAGCATTGCCTGGTGCTCCCTTATGGTGGGGTGCTTCCCAGTGGCTGTTAAGAAAGCCATGGTAAAACCACTCCTGAAGAAACCATTGCTGGACCCTGACATGCTGATAAATGACAGGCCATTCTCAAACCTTTCCTTTTTGGGGAAGACTGAGGAGTTCATGCTCATCTCAAGAAATTCAACATCTGCAAACCATTCCATTCTGATTTCAGGCCTCAACACAGTATGGAGACTGTGCTTATCAGGGTGTTTAATAAGCTGCTCATGGCAAGGGACAGAAGGGAGCGCACAATTGTTTTTCTCCTTGATCTGTCTTCAGCATTTGATACTGAAAATCACTAGGTTTTGATGGGTCGCCTGGAGGCATTCTGGGGACTTACCAGAGCAGCTTTGAAATGGCTTGAGTTATTCCTGTACAGCTGGTCATAATGGGATCTTTCTTGTCCCATCCTGCTGTGGTCAGCTGTGTGGTTCCTCAGGGCTCAGTTAGAAACATAGACAGTGACAGCAGAAAAAGACCAGTGGTCCACCCAGTCTGCCTGTAACACCCTGTCAGCTATCATACTCCAAGATCTTTTGCTAATACAGGGCTTTTGTCTACACTACCCACCCCCTTGCTCCCCATCTTACTACTAGTCCCCCAAGTAACTACTGAGCCCTTAACCCTGTCCCAGTCATGCTTGAAACCATTAATGGTTCTGGCACCCACCACCTCCACTGGCAGACTGTTCATGGCAGTTTTGCCTCCCATGTTATTTGCAGTATACATGTTGCCTTTGTTATGAGTCATTAGACATACGGTGCAAGTTTTTACTGCTATTCAGATGATAATCAACTGTACCTGTAATTTGCTCCAAAGGGGCATGAAACGAATTCCATGCTAAGCCAGTGCCTACAAGAATTTTAGGACTGGATGGCTTACAGCTGGCTAAGTCATAATCCGAGTCCAGCAAAGTTGTTGCTGGTGGAACCAGACCTGTAGTGTGCCAGTTTGGACCAGACAAACATCGTACATGCTTTTGTTACCTCAAGACTCAGTTGCTGTAACTCTGCATACCAAGGATTGTCTGGAAAGTTGGTGTGTCACCTGCAGCTGATGCGGAATGCTGCAACCAGATTGATCACGAGGCTGCATGCACTGACCATATCTCTCTAGTGCTGCTGCATAGCCTGCACTGGCTACCTATTATGTGGTGCACCACTTTCAAGATGGCGTCATTAACTTGCAATGTCTTACATGGACTGTACCCTGGCTACCTCAAAGATCTCTTGGCTTCTGTGCCCCTGGCCGGCCCCTCCACTTCACTGAGGAGAATCTGTTAGCCATCCTGAGGTCACATTTTAAACAATTGGGAAATAGAGCTTTCTCTTGTCAGTCACCTTTATTTGGAACACCCTGCCATTCCATCTTAGGAGTTCACCCTTGATTGAGGCATCTAAAAAGGGTCTGAAGTGCTTTTGCTTGACACAAGCATTTAGGGCTGAATTAACCTGTAAAGCTTGACAAATGGGAACTTAGTGCTAATGGGCTGTTATTATTTATTTGTTTTATCAGTAGAGTATTTATTATCATTAGTTTATTAGTCGTAGCTATTTGGTTTCTTTCTTTTGATGCTCTGTACTCTGTAAAACACCCTTAGCCGTAGGGATACAGCCCCTATATACTGTACATAAATGCAGTTGCCAGTTGCCTTGCCTTTTCACCCTCTCTTCCTCCTCAGCCTCCTTTATGTACCAGATTGCTTTCCTTCATCTTCTGCTTTTTCCTATTACCCTAATGCAAAGAATAGTGTCTCCAAACAATCCTTTTTTAATCAGTCTTCATTTTATTATCCACCCAGGCTGCCGCCCCCACCCCAGCTAACTTTTCCCTGATCATTTCTCCCTTTCTACCAACATTCACCTTTCTAAGGTGATGACTGAGCAGAAATGTTTGTTTAGAATTGACACCTTATCCTGATCTACCTCTATGGTCTCTTTCTTGTCCCCTCTGAGTTTAGTGATTCCCCCCACTTCCTTCCCTCACTAATGTACTTGTATAATGTCTTATCCCCGTTCCTCACTGAATGAGCTAGTCTTTCCTTAGTTTGCACCCCTTACAGCTTTTCTTGCCCCTCTTAGAAAATTCTGGTACTCCCCTCTATCTTCATCCTTTTTCGTGCCCTTCTATTTTCTGAAGGCCACCCTTTTGGCTCTTACCTTTTCTGCTACAGCCTTGGAGAACAAAAGTGGCCTCCTCCTTCTCATCCCTTTATTTTTTACCTTAACACATTGCTCTGTGACTTGTATAATGGTCTCTTTAATATGTGCCCATTGCTCCTTAACTCCCCCTCCTGTGATTTTCTGATCCAGGGTTTCTTTAACCCTTTTTCCCCATCTTGCAAGAGTCAGCCTTGCTGAAATCTAATTTTTTTCCTTTGTATGGCTAGACTGCATCTCTGTGTTGAATTTGAAATTTACCAAGTGGTGGTCACTGGACCCCAGGTGCCCTTCCACTTGGAGATCTGTGATTCTATCTTCATTGGTCAGCACCAGATCCCGGACTGCTTTCTCTCTGGTGGGTTCCCCCACTAGTTGTCTGAGGCCTGCACCCTGTAGTGAGTCCACGATGTCTCGAGTCCTGGCAGAGGCTCCTGCTGGGATGGAGCAGTCCACTTCTGACATGTTAAAGTTTCCCATGAGCAGGACCTCACCATTTGCTGTCATATTGTGTATATTATCCAGCAATATCCTGTCAGTTTCCTCCCCCTGAGCTGGGGGTCTGCAGACTACCCCTGACCGAATCGCTGTTCCCTCTCCTGCCTCAAGGGTGACCCATAGTTCCTCTACCTCCTCCTGTTTGCCTTGTATTGTGGTTGCTTTGATGCTTTCCTTGATGTAAAAGGCCACCCCTCCCCCTTTTTGCCTATTCTGTCCCTACTGAACAGCGTATACCCTGGCACATTAATCTCCCAGCTGTGGTTGTCATTGAACCATACAGCCATTACAGCCACTAGTTCTGGGCCTTTGTGTGCATTATCTTCCATGCACTGCTGCCCCCCCCCCCCGCTCATGTTTTTCCCCTTGCCTCTTTTCTTCAGTTTTAGTGCCTTTGGATTTCTGATTACCCATTCCTACCATGTCCATTCCCAATATATTAGTTGTCCTTGCTAAGTACATGATTTCCTGGTTCTCTATGCTATCTCCTGATACCTGTGGGGGTGGACCAACTGAGTATCCCTGCATCTTATAGCCGCTCCCCTTGTCTAGTTTACCCCATCTACGTCTTCAATTAATACTTCAAGATTTTGTTGACCGGGTAAGTATAATAAGCTATTTCTAGCCTATTTTCAGGCACAGCCCTAACAATTGGCAAATAACAGGACATTAAAACATATAAGTAGACAATAAAACATATAAGTAGACAATAGAAGAATGCAGGTTACTTACAAATCACAAAAGACAACCAAAGCATTACTACTCAGTAAGTACTGTATAAAGTTGCCTGAATTCTTTACATTTTCAGGAAGAGAGTGTCATGATTTATGTAAAAGCAAATGACTTTTGGCCCACACTAGTAAGTACTCTATGTTCTTTAAGCAACATTTTTTTGTTTGATCTTAAATTACAAGCACCGACATAATAACACACAACTTAAAATGATGAGTTGGGGATGTCTGCTCTTAATAATTTGTCAAAGAAGCAACCTAGGGCAAAGGACCACTTCGCCACTGACAAGAACAGCCCCAAATCTGAACATAAAGCACAATGAGGTACTCTTCGATTGACTGACATTGTGAAATTACATATGTTATCGTACATAATGTTCCATCTAGAGAGCTCTTTTGAGGAAACATCAGGCCAAGGAGATATAATCTACAGTTAGCAGTAGAATTCCTCTGGGAATAGCCATACAAAGTTCTGTTGTGAGTTCTTCCTTAATTGTATAGGCCCTCCCAGTTTAGAGTTCGTGGATTTGACTGCAGATGTAATATTAGTTAGTTAGTTAGTTAGTTAGTTAGTTGAATTGATGACCAGGTAAGCCCACTGAGACATGAAGGGCCCTTTTTCAGGGGGGACCCCGAATTAGTTACATACATTAAGTGAAGAAAAAAAGATACACAGCATTTACAGAGTAGAAAATAAATATAAGAGGAGTAATCATACATACAAGGTGCAACAGATTAGTTACAATCAGGAGCATCATGAAATACACGTTATGGGGTGAAAAATTGAGAAAAGGATCTAGTAAGACACTTAAATACTTGAAATTTGTTACCTGTTCAAGGGGAGAACCATTTCAATTTGTAACCATCAGGTTGGAGGTATCTAGCTTACATTTAGGTTTGAAACCAAATAACACGACCTTTGTTTCCCATGTGTTTAATACATGTTTACTATCAATTAACCAATCCTGAATCCTTCATTAGTCATCATTTAAGTGCAAGTTCAGTTCACTTGTTTGGCTTCCTGATGACGCTTTATTGAGCAACGTGCCAGGACACCTACCCAGTGATTACCATAGCTGTGTTGTGCGTAACACGCTGTCCTGCAATAAAAGGAATTTACTTTTGCATCGTGCCATTGTCCACAGCTGGCTACTGATAACTTTTACTACTATCTTCAATATTGTGTCTCTCCACGGACTGTGCTGTTGTTGTGGAAGTGTTCAGGGGCAGCTCACCAGATGCACAGTGGACCTTTTCCAGTAAGCACTGGTTAATTCTGCTGTTTTGGGCACTAGTGTGCTAACAACTGTCATTATCTATTGTCAACATGATCAGTAGTAAACTTCTACAGTTGGTACAAAATCCTCATCAGTCAAATCAGCTATTTGAATGCCATGTTAGAGACACTCATTTCAAGAAGCCTTTTTAATAGAAATGTCTGATCAACACGATCAAATGCCTTGGTCAGGTCCAAAAACACAGCACTAGTCAGCATGCCATTATCCATGGCAGTACTTGCATTGTGTATTGTTGGAATGCAGTTTACAGCCTGATTGATTACAAGCCTTTCTTATTACTTAGAGAAAAAGGAAACAGGACAGTAGTTTTTAGTGTTTTTGGAATCATCCTATTTAAAGACAAGCACAACATTAGACCTTTTCCAAGTGGAATGTAATACAACAGTGACCAGTGATTCAGTAAGTTGAAAAGTTTTACTAGAAGAGCAGCTAGCATTTTTAACTATTTAGTCTGTAGGCCATAACTCCCAAGACAATTGTTAGGGGGCATCTCCATCAGAACTTACAGTGTATATAACTCCACTGTGTTTTACACTCTGAAGTAAAAGGGGGGATTAGTGCCCTTAACAAGGGATTCCAATTCACCAGTTAGATTTTTAAAGAGAATTCTGTGGGTACACAGATTGGGGAATTTAAACTTGAAAGTGTTAGTACTTTTAACCAAGTAACTGCATACCTCCCCTTCTGGAATAATTTGACTAATTTTCTATTCCGTTAGATCCCAGACTCTTTTTAAAACAAGGCAAAAAAAAAGTTTCTAAGGTTCCTCCAATAAAGCCAGTAAAGAGTAGTCTGCAGAATTCCCCCTTTTTGCATAAATCTCTTTTTTTTTTTTGCCTTTGTTCCTGTGCTTCCTGTAGGTTAACCAGTCAGTAGAAGAATTAGTCTATTTATATGTTTTTTTTTAGCATTTTTCTCTAGTTTTCATTAGAGATAATAGGTCCCCTGTATGACATCTGGATCCAGCATATTTCTTTTGAATTTCCAAGAAATTGTGCATAAAAAGGCCAAAGCCAGATTAACGTCAGGGATTGTATTTAAAAAGGTTCAGTCAAGGCTCTTCAGGTTAGTAATTGGATTAGTTACATATATTATGAAGTTCGTAAGGGTTATAAGCCTAGGAGGATGTTTTGGGGTTTGAGCTCTCCAGATGCAAAAAAACAGGCATGATCGTTAATGGAATCAGCAAATAAGGCCCACCTAAATTATCCTAGCTTGTCTGTTTATTAGTAGCCAGTCCAATAAAGTATGATTCTTACCCTTGTTGTTTTCACTCATAGGGAATGCAAGTAACTGATTTAAAGTTAATATACTGATATTAGACTTGTAAACCTCAGCTTTGCAAGTGTCTTCCAGTAGAATATGGGGACATGTCCTGAAGCCCAGAGAGAGAGAGATTTCTTTTTCATTTAGGCACTTATCTCTGTTAAACATTCTCAGTGCCTCTCCCAGATTTTGTATGTAGCAGGAGTGACCAGTGAAGCAACCTGCATTTTTCATCATTATTTTGAGTTGAGAGCACTTAATACTATTGGGCTCTGAGCTGAACCTCACTCCTTGTTCATGGTTGGGACTTTATATTTAGTGTAAATATCCCCTTCACTATATTTGCTGTGGAATAATGAAACTGACTGTGTTTCTTCAGTCTTTCTATTATTTAATCCAGGAGTTCTTGGGAAAAAATTGATTATTCTATGTCATGTAAGATAATAGCCAGGGTTGCCATCTTTCCTGAAATTGTGGAGACTCCCCCCTCAGTTGATAACGTCAGTTTCTCTAACGCATACATTTGAACCACAGTCTGTTGCCATTGGGTTATTGTTGGAGAGGTAGGCTGTAGCCAATGGCAATTTATGGCCTTCTTTGCAGCCAGAAAAGAGACATGAAGCAAGAAGCTAGTGCAAGATCTCTGGCCTTCCAGCAGGATGGCCAATACGAAGATGGCAGGGTTCAACATCCGAGGAGCAAGGGAAAGGAGGTTAAGTGATTTCGTAAGTGATATCGGAAGTCCTCCAAGACAGGTCAGGACCAAATCATATGAGTCTGGTCTGATCCCTGTTTCCCACACCCTGTCCAACAGGAGCCATACTGATCTTCCATATATTTAGCCTGGATCTGAGGGGTGATAAAGTATCGCTGTGTACACTTCCAAGCAAACTCCCTCTAACCAACCGAGTCCATAGCCCAAAGAGGCAGTAGGGAAGAGTGTATTCATTGGGCATAGGTATAACAGGCACCCAGTTCTCGGTTCCATTTATCTAATACATATCTGGCATTCTATAGCCAGAATGCCTGTATTCCCCCAATACAAATGACCAATTAAGTGGTGTCAAGTGTCCCTTCATAGCAGACCCATAAATATGCTGAGGAGAAGGGGGCAGTAATCAAGTATTTTAGGAGAACATTGCAATTTATATAGGAAATATGTATGTAATTGTAAGTATCTAAAATGCTTACAGCCTGTCAGGCCATATTTGGCTGGTAATTGCTCAGAAGGAAACATTCCTTGTTCGGTTAAAAAATTGAAATGCATAATGAAGGCCTAAGTGCCTATAGCATTTAAAGGCTATATCCATCTGCAGATGCATAAATTCACTGCCTTCCACCATCAGTCTATTGTACCAAAGCAGAGAAGAATACATAGATTTCTTAGCAAAGCTGACCCATTGAGTAAGCTACCCCCTACTGTTGTGTTGTACTGTTTATAGCCTATGTTCTTCTTTAGCACTTTGAATTATTGTATTATACATGCTATTATTATGTTGTGTACAATGTTGATGTTTTGTGTTTTGATGAGGAGCCTTTGTAAATGAGTCTTTGACTCAAAGGTTGTAAATCCGATTTACTCAATAAATAAAATAAATAAATAAGAGTAACTGCTGTATACGCAGTGAGATCTTGTAGGTTAAGCTGACCGGGGGGGTATGCAAAGAGGGAATGAGCAGAATCAAACAAGGTATTCAAATTAAATTCGATAGTTTTCCAAGGAGAGGTACACTTAAGAGTTAATAAGTTGCAAATTATTCAGAACTGTGCTACCTTAGCATATGTATGAAGATTTGGCAAATTTACCCCTCCATGTTCTGTAGGGAGCGTCAGTGCAGTAAATCTAGTCCCATCAACCCCGCCCCCATATCTTGTCCCAAGAGCTGAAACAGTAAGGAGAGGAAAAAACAGGGAGGATCTGGAGCATATCCTTTCTAGAACTCTCATTTGGATTGTGTCAGTCTTATGAAACAAACTAATAGGGTGGAACTGCCATTTTATTAAATCTATCACGTTCTGTCTTGTCAATGGTATTATTATTGTATTTGTTATGTGACTAGATTTGTCATGTGTCAAAATACAATAAACATTAAGTTTAAAAACAGTATTAAAGAAGACAGGATTACATAACAAAGAACTTTTAGTGGTATACAAAACTAACACTTAATGCATTTGAACTGATGCACACTACTCCAGATTGGGAGTCGAGTCAGAGATGTTTTTTTTTTAGTTGTTTAACCAGGAGTAGCACACTAAGCTGAAAGCTTTTTTACAGGAGCGACCTGGGAGCACAGGGAAGTTAAGTGACTTGCTCAAGGTCTCACAGTATGCAAGTGGAAGCTGTGGGATTCAAACCCAGGTCTGGTGTGCTGGATGTCACCAGATTTGCAGCTCAGAGCCTTAAACCACTGCGCTATACTGCCTCATAGTAATGGGCTAAAGGTAGTTTACAAAATAGCATACAGAAAAAGCTCTTCTCTGGAAAAAAAAGTATAGTATTATGATTCAGAGTTCTGCACTGAGGGATTTGATAGTGTCAAACACACATGCTAAACATCAAAAATTATTCTGAAAACCATGGACAATAACTGTAGCTAAAACCAAGGGATATATTTCAGCTTTGTGCCATGGGTGATCAGAATATTTGACTGAAATAAGGTTTCTTGCACTAATATGGCCAGTCACATAAGATTGATGTATAATGCCTTTTAATGCACAACATATACTTTCATATTCTGTCCTATAATGCTAATAATATAAAGGAATACAGTGATGAGAGGTACATGAGTAGTCAGTCATAAGGTGCTAATGTTGTGTGATGTATCAACCAAATATTTCCTAAGGTACAGTAATGTAGTCAAATCAAACATAAATCATATGACTAAAGAGTTCAAATATTTAGCAGATGCACTAGGGGGTATCTGTCATCTGTCTTTCATTCCTTATGTATAGTATAAAACAGGAGCAAGATGTATACATCATAGCTTTCTTTGACTGTGCCGATAAGCAACATTTTTGATGCATTACTTCTTTTTTTACTGTTTAATATACTGAAAGTAGTGTGAGTGATTTACACCTAAGGTAGTATGAGGAAAAAGCATTCCAAAATATCAGTGTTTTTTTTTTTCTCTGAAGAGTGATTCTACATGTTTGTTCTGTTACGAAAGAATATATTATACCAGCTATGAAATCCTAACTTCAGTCCTTGTTAAATATAAACATTTAGAGATCATAACTGTTGATTAAGTAGCTTCAGTTGTGTTGCATCCCAGTATCCCCGTGGGGGGATACTGGGATGCATAGGGAGAGGCATCACCGGTAGAAAACAGGAAGTTGTTATCCGTCTGTACAGACAGCTGCTGAGACCCCATCTGGAGTACTGCGTGCAGTTCTGGAGACCCAATCTCTGCAAGGACATAGACAGGATGGAAGCTGTCCAGAGGAGGGCTTCTAAAATGGTGCAGGGTCTGCACGAGACATATGAAGAGAGACTGAAGGAGCTTAATATGTATAGCCTCGAGGAAAGGAGGAGAGGGGAGCATGATAGAAACTTTCAAGTACCGCAAGGGAATCAACAAAATCCAAGAGGGTAGCATGTTTCAAAAAGAGGTGTGCAAGAACAAGGGGGCACAATTTGAAGATAGAGGGGGGGCGGCTCAGAGGTAATGTAAGGAAGTATTTTTTCACAGAGAAGGTTGTGGATGCATGGAAGGGCCTTCTGGAAGAGGTTGTGGAGTCAAAAACAGTGGTTGTATTCAAGCATGCATGGGACAGTCATAAGGCAATTCTAGGGGGTGGGGTAGAAAGAAGTAAGCTGCTGGTTGACTAGGATCTGCAGCTTATCCATTAGGTAGGGAAATGGGTGGGCCAAGTGGTCCTTATCTGCCGTCAAATTCTATGTTTCTATGTTTCTGCAGTGACAGTGCACAACCAGCTTCTTTTTGCTAGTGACTAACTTGCATTTCCATTGTATTTTATATTTTCTAAAAACTGTATTTGTAGTCTGAAAAAGATAACCATTTACTAATTTTTCTTTAATAATTTTTTTGATGTTCACATTTATAGTCTGAAGAGTCTTCAATGGTGTAGCTTGTACAAATTTAAGTTGGAACACCTTACAGTGTGACATGCACAGTTGTAAGTTCTTATAACTTTTAACCATGCATTATTTAATTACCATTCTTGCTGCTGCTTATTTCTGAAACTCTACATGGTTATTCCCCTACTAGATCTTTCTAGTTCTGTTGTGATACAGTGATAGGAGATGGCATAGACACAGAAAGTGAGCCAGGATGGCTCTCCCCTGCAGCAAAAGGAACAGAAGAAAAGGGGGAGGCAGGCTGGGGTAAATGTAGGAGAGCTGGGGTAAATGTAGGAGAGCTGGGTATTCAAAAGCAACTAGCAATAAGAAGAAATATAGAAGACTAGAAGTGATAACATTAGAAGAGCAGGGGGACAGTTATGGCATTTAGGGAATAAGATGGACAAGACGCATGGGATAGCAGCTGCAGAGCAAATAGACACTGTAGCAAAATAAAATGGTTATATTAAATGCACGCTGAAAATAGAAAATAGAGTTAAAAATCTACATTTCGACTTTAGGTCTTCTTCAGGAAATATCTAAAAGAGAAAAAAAACAAGTTTTTCTCTTTTAGATATTTCCTGAAGAAGACCTAAGGTTGAAACGTAGATTTTTAACTCTATTTTCAGCGTGCATTTAATATAACCATTTTGTTTTGCTTTTAGACCACATGCTGACGCAGCGCCTTGTTTTTGTTTTTTTTACTGTAGCAAAATGCCAGGAGAGGGGGAGTGGCTACGTATTTTTGGGAGTTCATAGGGTCTTAGAGGATAAATTTGCCTTGAGAGGATGAGGAGTGGAGTTGCTATGGCTTCAGGTGGCTAAAGAAGAGGAGAAAAAGGCAAAGGATAAGAGTAGTCTACAGACAGCCTGACTAGTCAACTGATGGAGATGAGGTGCTCAAAAAAGAAATTAGGATAGCAGTGATCCAGGGAAAAAAATTTAATCATAGGAGATATCAATCAGACTCCCAGAAATTGACTGGGAAGCACTGGAAACAAGGAGCCAGAAAGGAAAGACGTTTGTGGAGGTTTTGCATGGTTGCTTTCAAACAACATGAAGTCTTGCTGTATTCTGACTATTGCAGTTAGCCCCAGCCTTTAAACTGCCCCGGAGAACAAAGGATTAACTTTCTATGCAGAGCATAGAATGCTGAGCTCTAGCTCAGTTGTGGTCCCTGTCTGGAGCCCTTTGAAATCCAACCGTCAGATTCTTTACTCCGCCTCACTGAACAGTTGCTCCGGAGATTTCTCCTTCAGCTCGGTTCGAAAGTCGGTTAAAGTCTCAGTTAAGCTGTCTGTTTTTACCAAATTTATTTCTGCATAGTCGGTTTAGTCTCTGTCTGTGGTACAGTGAGTGCTAGATAGGTTTTGTTCTGTTTTTCTGTGTGGAAATTGTAAAGTGTTAGATTGGTTCGGCTGAACCGATCATTTGTATTGAATCCTTGTGTTTTACTTTAGAGCATGGTTACTGGTCCTTATCGGTTCTAAAAAAACTGTGTTTTGAACGTTTTTTTCCAACACCCGTGACACGATTAGGAACCGATAAGGGAGTCTTGCCTGGCGGTTGCCATAAAAAGGGTAAGTTTGGTTAGGTTGGCCATGTCTGAGAAACCCCCCCCAAAAAACGGGCCTACTGGGTTTCAACACTGCAGTGAGTGTGGGGAGGTCTTTGCTAAGGCCGACCCCCACACCACCTGTGTTTATTGTCTGGGGTTTGAACACCTCGATACAGACTGCCAAATTTGTAAACATTTTCCTAAATCTACCCTTGAAAAGAGATTAGGTAGACTGAAGGAAAAGGAGGCCGAGAAGTCCGCTGACCTGGATGGCCAGCCTGGTTTGGTTCCACCAAACCAGAAGGAGTGCCCTCTGACCAGGAGATACTTCTTCGGGCAAGAGAGAGCTGATCCTGAGGGGTCAGTTCCTACAAAAGGAAACGCAGAAGAAAATCGACGGGTTCGATCCAGAGGTTCACTGCCCGACCGCCGAGGAAATAGCCAGAATCATTCAAATTGTGGAATCAGCTTCGCCAGTTCCAACCGGATGGACACCTTTTCGGGGTTCGGGTCGGTTCCCCAGTTCAAGATTATACCCTGAAGATTTTTATGAACTGGAGTTTGTGGAGGACGGGAGTTTGAAGATGAAGAGGGGTGATTATGAACGCCTGGATGTGCCTGTGGAACCGGACATCTCCCCAGACAGACCTTCTGGTGTATCCTCCTAGGCTTTCTGAGTCCCCTTCCCATTTTTTGTTTTACAGAAAAGTGGCTGAAACCCTCCAGCTTCCTATGGAGGAGGCAATGGAAGATCAGGAGGAGCCTGATTATGTGGAAATGATGGACATCCCAGAGTCCAGTAGACTGTCTATTCCCCTTCACAAATCCTTTGGGAAACAGACACAAAAAATCCTGAAGTCTCCCAATTATGTACTCCCTGTTGACAGAAAGATGGACAAGAGGTACACACTATCAGGCTGAGATACATAGTTTTTATACCAGCAATGCGGCCATGTTGGGGTAGCGCAGGCTGCTGCCTGTGACAAGGCAAACATTCCCTTGGCTTCACACCCCCCAGACGAAGACTCCAGGAAGATTGATGCCATGGCAAAAAAACAGTACATGGCATCTTCCTTGGGACTCAGGCAGGCAAATTATATGGCCTATACAGCCAGGTACCAGAAGTCCAGGTGGGACACTGTACTGGCACTGGCTAAACAGGCCTCCCCCCAGTTAGCCAAGGAGCTGGAGGAGGTGACTGCAGATGGGATTGAGGCATCAAAAAGTTCAGTTTCATGCTGCTGTGGACTACAGTGATGTGTCTTCAAGAGTCATGGCTACATCTGTGGCTCTTCGGAGAATGGCTTGGCTCAGATGTACTAACCTTTCGCAGGATATCCAGGCTAAGGCCATGGATTTTCCTGTAGTGGGTAATTCTCTGTTTGGGGAGCAAAGAATTACATGAAAAAAATGGATAAGTACAGGACCACTTACAGGAGTGCTCAGGCCAAAGAGAGGCAGGCAACTCCTCAAAGGCAGCAATCTAGAGGCAGGGGCAGGCCTTTTTATAGGCCTTTTTACCAGCCACAGGCCTCTTCTTCCTTTTTGCAGAGGGGGTTCTTCAGAGGGAGAGGCAGAAGGGGGATGAGCAGGGCTGCATCCACTCCTCAGCCTAAGGCCCCTGCCAAGCAGACACCCTGATGGGCCTGCCCGGGTCGACTGTCCTATTCCAGTAGGGGGGCAGGCTGACTTACTTCGTCCAGGACTGGATGTCTATTACATCAGACAAGTGGGTCCTGGAAGTAGTAAGCCAGGGACTGGTTCTCAGCTTCAAAAAATTTCCAAAGATGAGAGCCAGATCTTTTCCACCTGCAGGTCTCTCAGAAACCCTTGCCCTAGAGGCAGAGGTTTCATCTCTGCTGGCTTTAAGAGCCATAGAGATACTACCTACCCTACACTGGGGCAAAGGTCTGTACTCCAGGTACTTCCTTACCCCAAAAAAGACAGGGGAGTGGCAACCCATCCTAGACCTAAGATACCTAAACAAACATCTTTTAAAACCAAAGTTCAAGATGCAAACTCTGGGAATAACCCTTCCCTCTCTAAGGCCAGGGGACTGGCTAGCCTCCCTGGACCTCAAAGATGCCTATTTTCACATTCCCATCAGGTGCTCCCACAGAAAGTACCTCAGGTTCGAGCTGCCCTCAGACCACTATCAGTTCAGAGCAATGCCCCATTAGGCCTAACTTCAGCCCCAAGGGTATTCACAAAGTGCTTGGCAGTAGTAGTTGCCTTTTTAAGGAGGCAAAAGATTTCCATTTTTCCACATCTGGACGACTGGCTCATAGTGGGCCAGCCCCCAGACCAAGTCAGGTCAGACCTGCAAGTAACCCAGCAAGTGCTTACTTCTGTAGGATTTCTTCTCAACCTTCCCAAGTCAGAGCCAGTGCAGCTCCTTACCTTTATAGGGGCAGAGCTGGATACTGTCAAAGCAAGAGCCTTTCTTCCCCTGGAAAGGGCAAGAGTTCTTATAGAACTGGCTTCTTCCTTCAGCCTTCAGGTGTCTCGACCAGCAGGGTATTTCCTCCAGCTCTTGGGCCACATGGCAGCCTCTACAGCAGTGGTCCAAGGGGCAAGATTCCAGATGAGGGACATTCAGTTCTATCTGAGGGCCTTTTGGTCCCAAAGCAAGAATTCCCTTACCAAACTGATCCCAGTGATTCGGACCGTGATCCAAGCCCTTCAATGGTGGCAGGATCAGGACAATTTAAGGCAAGGGGTCCCATTTGCCACTTAGTCTCATTCAGTGGTCCTTACCATGGATGCTTCCCTCCTGGGCTGGGGAGCCCATCTGGGGGCCCTCACTACCCAGGGACTGTGGTCCCCTCAGGAATCCCTTCTCCATATCAATCTCCTGGAACTCAGGGCAGTTTTTCTGGCCCTGCAAGCTTTCTCTCAGTCAGTGCAGAACAAGGTGGTTCAAGTCAGAACAGACACCACCATCACTATGTGGTACATCAACAAGCAGGGAGGCACATGGTTTACGGCCTTGTGCACAGAAGCCATGAAGTTGTGGTCCCTGGCTTATTCCCGCAAACCTCTCTGATAGCAGTTCACCTTCCAGGGAAGGACAATGTGCTAGCAGATGCACTGAGCAGGATTTCACAGGGCCATCACGAATGGTCCCTGGACCCTCTGGTCTTGAAGGTGATTTTTTCAAGGTAGGGCACTCCAGAGATAGATCCCTTTGCAGCCCCAGATAATCACCAACTTCCTCTCTTTTGTTGCAGACCCCCAGTCTTGGGCTCAGTCCCTCTGGATGCTCTGATTCTGAACTGGGAAGGGAAATTTCTGTATGCTTTCCCTTCCTTTCCTCTACTGTTCAAAGTTTTAGTCAAGATAGTCACAACCTTGCAAAGTGATTCTGATTGCTCCAGATTGGGCCAGACAGCCTTGGTACCCCCTGTTACTGTCCCTAGCAGTCCATCTTCCCCTGTCTCTTCCCAGGAATTACAACCTGGTAACCTCCTCTCAGGGGAGGATTTGGTACCCCAATCTTCAGTCTCTCAATCTCAAGGCATGGCTCTTGAAGAGTTACAGTATGCAGATTTGCATCTGTCTCAGGGGGTTCTGGATATCCTCAAAGCCTCTCGAAAGCCCGCCACTAGAAAGACCTATAACTCCAAATGGAAGAGATTCAGCATTTGGTGTTCTAAGCAGCATATTTCCCCAGACACTGCTGAATTGCCTACAGTTCTGGATTATATGGTCCATCTTAATGGCCTAGGTCTCAGACCAGCTACTCTCAAAGTACACTTGTCAGCTGTCTCTGCTTTTCTGTCAGTGGGGAAATCTTCCTCACTATCATCTCATCCTGTGTTCTGTAAATTTTTCAAAGGATTGCTTCATACCAATCCTCCATTCAGAGACCCTGCCCCTGCCTGGGATTTAAATGTTTGTATTGCTCAATTGATGCAACCTCCCTTTGAGCCTATGTCCTCAGCAGAGCTTAAGTACTTGACATGGAAAACTGTGTTTTTAGTAGCCACTACTTCTGCCAGACGTATCAGTGAACTGCAAGCCGTGTCAGTGGAACCTGATTTTATCTCCTTTCATATGGATAAAGTGGTCCTTAGATCCAATAGAAGGTTCTTGCCCAAAGTGGTTTCAGATTTTCACCTGAACCCTTCTGTGTCTCTTCCTGTTTTCTTCACTCATCATTCCTCTTCAGGAGAGAGGAGGTTACACAGTTTAGATGTTAAAAGGGCCCTTAGCTACTATGTAGAGCATACCAAGGGTCACAGGTTTGATTCCCTCCAGCTGTTCCTCACTTATGGAGAAGTGGGGCAGGGCAAACCTGCCACCAAGAGAACTGTTGCCAGGTGGATTGTGTCTTGTATACAATTCTGCTATGAGAAACTAGGAAAAATTCCACCCTCAGGCCTGAGAGCTCAATCCACCAGAGGTACAGCTGCTTCCCTGGCTGCTGCCAGGGATATTCCTCTCTTAGAAATTTGTCAAGCAGCCACCTTGAAAACAGTCCATATCTTTACCAAGCATTACTCTCTGGATATCCAGGCTAAGAGTGATGCTCGGTTCGGCACAGCGGTACTTCAGAGCCTATTCCCAAAGTAGGTTCTGTCCCTCCTCCATGGAGGTACTGCTTGGTAGTCTGCAATAGTCAGAATACAGCAGGACTTCATGTTGTTTGAAGAAAAAATTACTCACCTTAGTAATTATGTTTCTTCTAATGGAGTCTTGCTGTATTCTGACCTCCCTCCCTGCCTCCCCTCTCAGAACCTGTTTTTGGGAAGTTGGTGGGCAGGTGCAGTGTTGCATCTCAGGGGTGCTTCTTTTACACCCTCTTCTTTTTGTTTGGGTGTTTGTTTTATCATTATTCTTATTTGGATTGGTTTTTGGTTTTGGGTTTCCTGACTGGAGTCTTTCTTTGGGGATCCAAAACTTTTTGTTGCCAGTTGACTAGTAAAAATTTTACAGTTTCCAGATAGAATAGTTAGTGAGTTTTTGCTCGTTAAGAATCTGACGGTTGGGTTTTAAAGGGCTCCAGACAGAGACCTCAACCGAGCTCGAGCTCAGCATTCTATGCTCTGCATAGAAAGTTAACCCTTTGTTTGCCGGGGTAGTTTAAAGGCTGGGGCTAACTGCAATAGTCAGAATACAGCAAGACTCCATTAGAAGAAACATAATTACTAAGGTAATTTTTCCTTCTCACCCAGTAAGTGCAGGAACCAACCAGGTGGGATGTCATCTTAGATCTTGTAATAGACAACTGGGACAATATTAAGGATATCATGGTGGAAGACCTAATAAGACAGAGAAACCACGGCACCATGGAGTTCAGCAGTCTGTCGGATACATGATGACTGAACTCCACACTGTGGTCCCTGATTTAAGCAATACGGTCTGACCAGGGGTTACATTAACCATATTTTAATCAGAACCCTAGCGGTGTAATGCGGCACAAGGTGAAGCCTAGTGCCAAATTACCCCTAGGAGATCATTAACATATGGTTAATGTAACCTCAGGGAGTACCTTATTGCTTTTATAGCAGTGATTAAATGTACTTTGTGTAATCGTATTCCGTTTTTTTTTTTTCTTATGTTAAATAGTCCTTCTGCCTTGTGATGTTCTTTCTTATTTTGGAGCTGGAGCTGGCCACATTCCAAGTTTTAGATGGCTGATTCCAAGATGAAGGGCAATTAGTTGTCACTGACTTGGTCGGGACGGGTTGTCACAGACTTGACAAGTTATTGATCAGTGTCCAGATTATTAGAAAGTTTTTAAACATAGTTTTAAAAAATATATGTAATTTCACAGTTTAATGCTGGCACAGACCTGATTACAAGGATTCAGTCAAAGACGATCTTAACCCAAGGCAACATACTTTTGTGGTGTTACCATGGTAACTTCTTCAAAACATCAAAAAGTAACTAATGAACTACAGCAGGATGCAGACAGTAATATTTCACTGAGGTTCTCGGTAGGTATGTAACATGGTTGTCATGGCATAATCTATTACTGCTTCACAAAATGTGGTGTTGCCATGACAGTATGTGGAACGAGACACTCCAATCTTTATTGAGGCTGGCAAATGTGGTCGCTATGGCAGTGTGTTTCCCATTTGTAGTATTAACGCAATTGGGAAATGTTGCCAAGCAGTATGATGTGATCTTCTGTATTCTGGGCAACAGGATTGGGGTTGTGATTATGTACATTACCAAGATAGCAGTGTAATTTACAAAATCATTTGGCAGCTTTGCGTTACCATTACCGCTACTCACTGTCAGAGTCAGCTGGTCTACATCATGAAAGTTATGCGACAAAAAGACTCCATAACTAGACATCTGAATAATTAAAAGTATTTAGACATCAGATTTTTTTTTTTAAGTTGACTAAACAGTTGGTATAAGCACGTGTATATTTTTAAGAAACAGCTGAGTGACAGTCGTGTTTGTTTTTTTTTTCTGTTATCATTTTTTTTTCCTCATACCCCAGCATGCCACTCCTTTGGGCTGCATGTGCCCCTGATGCCCCCCAGTCTCACCCCCACTGCCAGCTCCTGCCACCCGGATTACCTGTGTCCGGAGGGTTTCCAACTTATCTTTATTTAATGAAATGTTTCACCAGGAAGGCACACTGAACAACAAGTTGTTCTTCTCCTGGTGCAACCTGCTGGGGGCAGGGTACGAAGGGGAGGAGTAGTGGACTGTGATCCTTCTGGACCTACTGGCACAGGGGACAGAAGTGGTGCATCTTGGGGACTGTGGCATGGTGGGATGGGCAGTCATCATCCAGCTAGTTGGGTCAGGCATTTTTCCGTTTTCAGACCCACCCACCTCGCACTAATGTGTGTGGCTGCATCAGCGTCCTGGTGTGGGGACGTTTGGCAGCGTGTTGTCACCCATGCCGCCAAGGACATCACCACAAGCCCCCATGAGGAGCCGCTGTAGTAGCAGTGCGGCACAACCCACCCCCTGGGAGGGGAGCACCCTAAGGATGCTCTAAACTTCTTCCCCACTGGCCTCCACTCCTGACATCCAGGCTCGGAGCGTGAACCCCGATCGCCAGCATGCCAGAGTGATGCACCATCACTCAACGCCATGGGGCCGGCAGTCACAGTTTTCAAAGCAGTGGGACAGCAATGGCAGTCAGTTGGAACTGAATGGAATGATGAAGGTAACTGAGCATTCCAGCAAGGACTCGCTTTATTGGATCTTGGAGCAGGTGACGAGGCCCTACAGCATCCTGAATGCCCCCACTCAGGGAAAGTACTGCAAGCTAGTAGGTGAAGCATTCCAGATAGAGGGGCTGCAATAGAAAAAGTCCTGTCTCTTGCCTGCTGGAAGTGGGAACATAAAAAAACAGAATTTGTCAGCAGAAAGGAACCACTTGGCCGATCCAGTTTGCCCAGATGTTTCCTTCCTAATCTGTTTCCACAGACCCTAACTGGCCTCTGGCACCCCCCCTTTGCCTATTTACTAATATTCCTCTTTGTTTATGGTACGCATGCTTGAATTCCCCCACTATTTTCGCCTCCATCACTTTCACTTCTGTTGGCAGTCTGTTCCGAGTGTCTAGCACCCTTTCATTAAAGACATATTTCCTCACATCTCTCTTAAACCACCTCCCCAGCTTCATTGCATGCTTCCGGTTCTGGTGCTTTTTCTAATTTGAAAGAGACTCCCCTCCTGCACCCTGTTCACCCCTGCCAGGTACTTGAATGTCTCTATCATGTCGCCTGACGCTCTCCTTTCTCCTGGGGTTTACATGTTGAGATCCTTCAGTCTCTCTTCATAAGGCTTCATGTGCAGCCCCTGCACCATTTTAGTTGCCCTGATTTGGAATGCCTCAACCTTGTCTATGTCCTTTCTGAGATGTGGCATCTGAAACTGGAAACAGTACTCCAGGTGGGGTCTCAAGCATTACAGTGGCAACACTATCTCCCTGCTCCTGCTGGAGATACCCATCCCTATGCACCCCAGCATCCCACTAGCCCTACCCTTTGCTTTGTTGCACTGCCCCGCCACTTTGAAGTCGCCAGATCTGATAACCCGAGTCCCTTTCGTGTTTAGTGCCTGTCAGTGCCTCCCCCAAGTCCCATCCTACACTCTGCAATCCTCTACATAGCAATGAAACTCCAGCTTGTACCATCTAATCGCATCTCCCGATGGCAACAATTAGTGTCAGTGGCTCAGTAGGTAGCACACTCGCCTCTGAGGCCTGGAGATCAGAGGGCTGTGGGTTCAGTTCCCACATCTGGCACTTGGGTTACTATCCCAGTACTGACACTGTAGTGCAGCATGAGAGGGGTGCTGCACTTCTGAGGTGCCGTCTTTCGGATGAGACGTTAAACCGAGGTCCCATCTGCCTGGATTGGTGGTAGTTCAGGTGGATGTTAAAGATCCCATGGCACTTATCAAAAAGAGTAGAGGAATGTTTTATTCAAAACTGAAGACAAAATATACAGGAATGTATTGACATCATACAAAATCAAAACAAGAGACATCATCAAAACAATATAAATCATACAGCACACTGGAAATCCAAACAGAGAAAAAAACAAAACAATCATACATACTAAACTGTGAACATCAACCAGTACCCAACCATTGTATCGCCTTCCATTTCTTATGAAACTGGGAAGATGATAAAGAATGGGAATCAAAATGCCAAATTTCAAAAAGCCAATTATGTATCCTCCAAAATAATTGGTATGGGGAAATAAAGAAAGCGCGAAGGGACCAAATACATCGAACCTGCCAGATATGATATTTTATACCCCCAAAAATCAGTCTAGTCGTATCTGCAGTAAAAGAGTCCCACTCTGACGACAAAATTCCAAAAAATAAACAAGTAGGATCAATAGTTGGAAAATGGAAATGGGCCCACCGAACAGAAAGTAGAGACCAAAACTGTAAAATAAAGGGACATTCAAAAAACAAATGTAACATTGTTTCTAATTGAGTTGTACAAATGAGAATTCTTGGCGTTCTTCAATACCCTTATGTTTCAAATTATTCTTAACATTCAATTTACCATGGACTGTAAGACACGTAACATCCCACATATAATTGGGAAGGCTAGGAGAAGTAAGCAAGGCAGATATTTGTGGCAAATCTTTACGTAATAGATCTGGAAAAGCACAACTTTCTGAAAAATATTGATCTAACAAAGAATAATACATTCTTCTTCTAGAAAATTGAGTAAAAGAAACAAAGGAGATATTCCATTTCTTAATTTTACTAAAACATGAATGGAGATAAACTGGTAACCGAACAATAGGCGTTTGTTTGTGGATGAGGCCAACATTTGACCATCCATCCGACCAAGGAGAAACATGATCTGACAGCCATAAAGTCCAGACCTTAGAACTACCAAGAACGAGAGAAGAAATATTTTTATATAAGAAAATACTAAAAAAAAAAAAAAAACTGGGTTAATCATATTCAGACCTCCAGAGTTGATTGGACAATATAAAATATTCCTCTTTATGGGGTTCAAACAACTCCCCCAGATTGTATGAAAAAAAAGACCATAAAGAGCCGCCTCTTTAGAAACAGGCACGGCGTAAACCGCACTCAAATGTAAAAAAAAAAAACCAATAAGAAAGGTATTAATCATATAAATTTGTTTCTTTTTAGACATATTCCATTTATTCCAAAAAGTAACCTTCCAATTAGCAGCCTGAATAAGCATTTCCCAATTATGTGTGGCAGTGTCTATCTCACAAAAAAAATAAATGCCCAGAATTTTACAGACAGTATTAGTAACACGAATCCCCATAATAACTGACTGTGAGGAAGTATGAATGCCATAATAACAACAAGTTTACTCTTAGATAAATTAAAAGAAGCCCCAGTTCCCTTCCTGAAGGCATTAGTCAACAGTTCCATAGCAGTACAGGAAGGGATGTCAGCCAGAAAAGAACATAAATTGTCTGCATATGCTATAACAGGGATTTCAGCATCATCCGAGCCCAAAGAAGGACCTCTAATAATATCCATATGAGAAATGGCAGAAAGCAGTGGTTCTAAAGAAAAAAACATACAACATAGGGCTAAGGGGGCACCCTTGGCGGACACCCTTGCCACACGGACGTGCAGTGCCTAACCAGCCATTAACATAAGGAACAATCTCTGCATGTAAATAATAATTTTGCAACCAGCCAACAAAACGAGAAGGGAAACCCATAGCCAGCATGCAAGTCCAAAGGTAAAGATGAGACACATTATCGAAAGCCTTCGCTTGGTCCAACGTAATACAAATACCCGCAAGTTCATCCCTCTTACCACATTCAATAATTTCTCGGATTAGAATCAGGGCATCCGTAATAGTATGGCCAGGTACTGAACAAAACTGTGCGGGGGGGAAATAATTTCAGTCAAAACACAAGAGATCCGTAAACCCAAAATTTTAGTAAAAATCTTGCAATCTGAATTCAAAAGTGTGATTGGACGCCAGTTATTTAGGTCACCCTTTTCTCCATTTTTATGAAGAAAAATCAAAAGCCCCTCATTCATACTGGGAGGAAAGGTACCAAGGGAAAGACAAGCATTGAACATGGAAACCAAACGGGGACCCAAAACGGAACCAATTAAGCCATAAATTTCATTAGGGAGTCCATCCCTTGCCAGGGGCTTTATGTTTCGGAAGAACCTGAGTAACAGCATGAAATTCAATCAAGGAAATAGGAGCCAACAGAGACAGGATAAAAGCTTCAGGAATTTGCGGTAAAGAACTATACGCCAACCATTCAGCAATGGATTGTGAAGTAACCTTTAAATCTGTGGCAAACAATAACTGGACATGAGTATCCACAAGTCGAAGGATGTCTTGCTTAGCAGAAACCCTAACTCCCTCGGGATCCAACAAAACACTGACATCCTTCTTATTTCTATGCGACATATGAGTGTCAAAAGGATTCGTACTTCTAGAGGAACCCTGAGTACCAAATCGCATTTCTCTCTCGAGTTGCTGTTGCTTTGAATTTTGTATCTTTGCCAATTCAGCTTTTACCACTTGTAAAGCTTGAGAATCTACAGGTAAACCCAAATTAAGTTGGGAATGAAAATTGGTCAACAGCTGTTGGAGAGATTTATGATAAGATTTACGGGAAGCTCCCAATATGTGGCCAATCTCAAGAAAATATTCTTTAAATAACAATTTAGAATCCTCCCACCAATCCTGTTGGGAGTCATAAAGGAAAAAAACAGAGTCACAGGCTTGTAAAATAGACAAAAAACCTTCCCGTACTGCAGGAATATCCAGAAGAGACAAATTCAACTTCCAGTATCCTGGGCCTTTTGAAGTTTGTGCATAATCAGAAAGAGAAAAACTAAGAAGGCAATGATCAGAAGAAGCAACCAGAGAAACTCGAGGGGCCAAAACATGGAGGGAGGGGGACACAAACCAATAATCTATTTGTGATTTTCGAAGGCCTTGTAAATAGGTAAAGGAAGAAACATCCTCAAAAACATCACAGAGACCAGTTACCCTTAACAAATCATTCAAACAGTGAGTGTCACAATAGATTTTGGAAGTAGCAGATTTAGCTGTCTGGGAAATATTGAAATCACCACCCAATAAAATATTCCGACTGGAAAACAAATGGGGCCGAAGAAGGTGCAACAGCTGAATATGATCCCATTTGGTCTGAGGGGCATAGATATTGATTAATCCAAAGGGGATGGAATGAATAGTCACATCAAGCAATAAAACCCTCCCAGGAGAAATGTGAATCACATCCGACACTTTAATAGTATTTGAAGTAAAACATATTCCAACACCAGAGCAGAGGTCAGTGCCCCCTGACCAATAACAAGGACCCCAGCCCCAAAGGTAAGTGACTACAGAAAAATCCTGAATAGTGTACAATCTGGTGTCCTGAAAAAAAATAACGTCATGACGTAAATCAGAAAATAAAGAAAAGGTGACCCTTTTTTTAAACAATGACCTAAGGCTATTTGTATTCAGGCTGGCTAAATTAACATCATACGAGGATCGAGAAAGAAGTTAGGAGTGAGAGTTCAGTTTTCTACTACTCTTACGCAACCCAACCCGGGTAGTTTTTTTCTGTTTACATTTCGCTCCCACCCTTGGGTCAAGAACAGTGTCCTGGTCAGAGGCCATGTCTACTTGGGAGGGATGTTGTGAGGTAGAATCAGAATCATGATCCGCAGTGTCCATGGTGGCCAAAATACCAAATTTATTCGAAACAGACACTGGGGCTGGAGACTGAGCCCAGTCAAGTACAGAACTGTGTTCTACCCCAGAGAGAACAGGAGAAAAGGCAACGCTGTCCACCGCTACCTGATTGTCCAAGGGGGGCTCTATCAAAGGAGGCGACAGAACCAAAGGGAGTGGGGCTGTAGGACCTTTGGATGCTATAGGAATAACAGGGAGAATGGGAGCACCGTTTGAAGGACGAGAAGGAGGAACAGACAAGGTAGAGGCTAGAGCAGCAGAGTATGATTTTGGCTTCTGGGAAGTAACAGACCCAACCCCATTCAAAAGATTCCTAGCTGCTCTAAAAATAAGTAAATCCTGCATAGCAAAATCAGAATCCGCAGTGTTATGTGCAGCCTTTGGGCAATCAGAAAAGACATGCCCTAAATCATCACAAAAGGAACACTTCACCGGATTCTCACACTGGTAGCCAGAGTGGCCACACTCCCCACATTGAAAACAAAAAACCTTCTCACACGATGTGCTAATGTGCCTGGGAGATGCACATTTATAGCAACGTCTGGGTTGCCCAGGATAAAACAAAAAACCTTTATCCCGGCCAATGAAAAAACAGTTTGGAAGATGTATGAATTCATCATGAACACTAGAAAGTTTGATTTTAAAACGCCAACACCCATTCCAAAATCCTTCTCCATCCAAAATTGGGTCAGGTTCACCTTGAACCTCGCACCTACATTTCAACCAAGAAAGAATATCAACTAAATTCACACCCTCATTCCGAAATAGAACAGTAATAACTCTAAAAGGTTGCTTCGACAATGGAACCACATGAAAGGGGGAACCATAAAGGGTTAGTTTTCAGAGAGGTATAGCATAGCCAGAAAGTTTCCAAAGCTGAAGGAGTCCTGAAACTAATGTCAAAAGAATGCTCTCCAGGAGCGTGGATCAGGGCATAAATATCAGCAGGTGAGAATCCCAGGGACTGTTTGACTAAGACCCTGCCCACATAAAAACGATCCGGTACTTCAGCCAGCCCACCCAAATATCGTAGTCTAACGGCATTATGCCATTTTGCTTGTTCAGTCGGTTTAGCAACAAGTCAGGAGAAGCAGATTTGGGGATAGGCAAAGGAACAGTAGAAACACTCGGAGCAGCTGCAGAGAAATCACCTGAGTCCAAGGCAGGAGAAGTAGAAACAGTACTACCTGAAACCTCAGTCGAAGGCTTAGTAGGCAACCCTGAGTCATGAGGTAAAGCAGTGTCCAAAAGTAAAGTATTGCCTTCTACATGAACTGAACGAGCCAAAACATCCTCTGGTGGAGTCGGGTCGACTACCCACGATCCATCAGGAAGCCGCTTCCAGCCCGCTTTGGAAAGCGCAGATTCGGGAGACCACTGGTCGTCAAGCAGTTTAAACAACGAATCTGTAGATGAGACAATCGAAACAGATACTACCTCTGGTGTCAGCACAGGAGAAACAACGTCATCTGCAGAGCCAGGACCTAACTTGAAAGTGCGACGTGGTACATCAGGAGGAATCCCAAGTAAGCGTTTACATTTCTTTTCCAGAAAATCAGCCCTAGCAGAATTAAGGGCAAGTTCTGTTTGCAATAGCTGACCCTTCAATGATTCACGCTTTAAAACCATTTCAGAGACCATGGTATCTTCGATTCCGTCTTCTACTGCACTCAATGCAGTCTGTGTAGTATCCATACAGATAGATGAAACTGCGGGAGGCAAAATCCCATTTTGGGAAGAAACTGCATGTCCCAGTCCGACGTCGGCCATGTGACCGTCCTCCTCCAGAACCGACAGCATACTGTCCTCCTCCATAGACGCCACGTATGAGACAACGCTCCTCCAGAGTAGGGGAATTTCCCTGGTGTCCTGGCCAAATTTCCCTCATTCACTAAAAATACCACCAACAGCTTAATCTGGTTCAAGGTCAGTTGGCATTCATCTGTATCCCTCTCCCCCGGGTCGTGCCTGAAAATAGGCAGGATTTGTCTAGTGCACTTACCCGGTCAACAAAAACTAAATAAATAAATAAATAAAATACAACGAGCAATATGGGGGACATATCAACTCTTGAGGCACACCACAGCTGATCACAGATGGCTGAGAGTAACAAGTTCCCAAAACAACCCGGTGAGATAAATAAGGACTCAAACCACCTCTGAGATCAGTTGAGAGAAGAAGAGAGAGAAAATGAAAAACAACAAAGCACAGATACTTTAATAGGGCTGACTTTGAATCAATGAAAAAAAGAATTGGGGAAAGGTGGAACGAGGCCATGGACAATATGAATGTTAATGAAATGTGGGATGCACTAGAAGTTAAAATTAAGGAGATGGCGGAAAAATGTGTGCCCTTATTTAACACATATATAACAGCAGTGGCAAAATCCCTAGTTTGCTTAACAAAAACTTGCTGGAAATAAGTAATTAGAAAAGGAGTATATTAAGGAGGGCCAAAGAAACAGGAAATATGGATCTATGGGAGTTTTATTTAAAAAAGGCAAGGTGTTAATCAAAACAGCTAAGAAGGAAAAGGAACAGGAAATAGCATGTAATGCCAGAAAAAAAATCTAAAAATGTTCTGGGCGTACGGTAAGTCAATGAAAGGAAGTTGTAAGGCAGTAGATCCACTGACAGAGAACAACATTAGGATAAGTAACAAGCTAGATACAGGAAATCTGTTAAATGAGTTCTTTGGGTCAGTTTACCAGCTGTCCAAATTAGAAAATGTAGTCCTAGAAGATCTAGACATTGCTCTTAATATCTCAAAAGAAACAGTATGTAAGGCACTACATAGATACAAACGGCATAAGGGGGACCACATAATCCATCTAGTCTGCCCGAGGCTCTACCCCCCCCCCTTCCTGCTGTTCAGTATTATGATGATTTTGTGTTTATCTCAAGCATTCTTAAAAGTTCCAACTGTTTTTGCCTCCACCACTCCTTGGGGAGGCTGATCCATGCATCAAGCACCACCTCTGTAAAATCAACTTGCGTGTGTCACACCTGAACTTGCCCACCCTTCCCACTTCATATCATGCCCTCTAGTTCTTGTGTAACTCTTGACTTGAAATAGGTCCTGAACCTGTACCCTGTTTATTTCCTTCATGTGCATAAAGATTTCAATCATGTCTCCCCTGTGTCTCCGTTGTTCCAAAGAATACATGTTGAGATCCCTCAACCTTTCATCATATGGTTTCTGATGCAGTCCTTGTACCATCTTTGTGGCTATCCTCAGCACCGTCTCCAGTCTCTCTACGTCTTTTCTAAGATGTGGCTGCCAGAATTGTACATAGTATTCCAGGTGTGAAACAGGAAGTTGTTATCCCTCTGTACAGACAGCTGGTGAGACCCCATCTGGAGTACTGTGTGCAGTTCTGGAGACCCAGTCTTCGCAAGGACATAGACAAGATGGAAGCTGTCCAGAGGAGGGCAACTAAAATGGTGCAGAGTCTGCACCAGAAGACACATGAAGAGAGACTAAAGGAGCTTAATATATATAGCCTCAAGGAAAGGAGGGAGAGGGGGGACATAATAGAAACTTTCAAGTACCTCAAGGGAATCAACAAAATCCAAGAGGGTCGCATCTTTCAAAAAAAGAGGTGTGCAAGAACAAGGCACAATTTGAAGATGGGGGGGCGGCTCAGAGGTAATGTAAGGAAGTATTTTTTCACAGAGAGGGTTGTGGATGCATGGAACGGCCTTCCGGAGGAGGTTGTGGAGTCAGAAACAGTGGTTGAATTCAAGCATGCATGACACAGCCATAAGGCAATTCTAGGGGGTTGGGGTAGATAGAAGTAGGCTGCTGGTTAACTAGGATCTGCAGCTTATCCATTAGGTAGGGAAATGGGCAGACTGGGTGGGCCAAGCGGTCCTTATCTGCCGTCAAATGCTATGTTTTTATGATCTTACAAGTGATCTGTAGAGTGACATTACAACTTCCCGTTTTCTACTAGTAATTCCCACTCCTATGCAACCCAGCATACCATTTGCCTTTGATGCAACCTTCTCACACTGCTTGGTCGTTTTTAGATCTTCTGTTATAATCACCCTTAGATCTCTTTCCTGCTTTGTGGCCTCTAGTTTAGCACCCGTTATGTGGTACTCCACTCTAGGGTTGCTCTTCCTTAGCTGCATGACCTTGCACTTCTTTTCGTTGAATTTTAGCTGCCATATTTTTAACCACAATTCTAGCTTTTTGAGATCCACCTTCATCTTATCCACTCCGCCAGGAATGTTGACTCTGTTGTATATCTTTGTATCATCAGCGAAGAGGCTCACCTTGTCCTCCAATCCTTCAGATATGTCCCCAGTGAAGACATTAAAGAGGATGGGACCCAACACTGACCCCTGTGGCACTCCACTAGTCACCTCCCTTTCTTCCGATAAGGTGCCATTTACCAATACCCTCTGGGTCCTTCCACTCAGCCAGCTCCTTATCCATTCAACCACTTTCAGATTAATTCCCTTGCTAATGAGCTTATTTAGCAGCCTTCTGTGTGGTACAGAGTTGAAGGCTTTGCTAAAGTCCAGATATACCATGTCCACAGTGCCACCTTGATCCACAGCTTTGGTTACCCAGTTCAAGAAATATAGTAGGTTTGTCTGGTATGAGCTTCCTGTGGTAAAATGTGACTGTTTTGGGTCCAAATTTCTGCTATCTTCTAGAGATGTTAGAATTTTTTCTTTGAGTCGGACTTCCATTGTTTTACCTACAGTTGAGGTGAGACTAACCAGCGGTAGTTACCTGCGACCTCCTTACTCCTGCTGTTATGGAGAGGGACAACACTGGCCCTTCTCCAATCCCTCAGGACCTCCCCTAGTTCAAGCAATAGGTTAAACAGTTCAGCCAGAGGTGCAGCAAGCTCCTCTCTTAGTTCTTTAAGGCACTAATGAATCTTACCACAAATAAATCACAGGGGCCAGATGGGTTGCACCCAATAATACTAAAAGAGCTAGCATACCACTTAGATGACCAGTTTACTGGATCTTCAGATAAAGGAATAAAACCTGAGACATGGAGATCTGCCTTAGTAGTCCCAGTTCACAAAAAGGGGAGTAGGGAAGATGGGAGGAACTATAGACTTCTAGTGTCACATCTGTGGTGGGCAATATCATCGAGGCTATTCTAAGAAATCTAATTGACAAGTATCTTACCACGACCAACTTATGGGATGAAATACAGCATGGTTTTAGGTTCATTCATGCTTAACAAACGTAATAGATTTCTTTGAAAACATAACTGGTGCTTTGGGTGACGGTAAATCAGTGGACGTGGTCTACTAGATTTCAAAAAGTGTTGTAACACTGTGCCTCATGCTGAACTTATAAGCTGCCTACAAAAAGCCAAGATAAACAGTAGAATTATAGACTGGATAAAATATTGGCTGAGTAGTAGTTCACAGAGAGAGAGAATTAATGGAAAGGTTTCCAAAAGTATTGGGGTTACTGGTTGAGTCCCGCAGGGCTGTGTACTGGGTCAAACCCTGTTCAGTATATATGTATCTAGCATGCTCATCTCCAGAGGAGGGCTGATCTGCAAATTTACAGATGACACTAAAATTGGCTACATTGTTGATACTACAGAGCAGGCAGACTCACTACATGCTAAATTAGAGGACTGATTTATTGATAACAAAATGGGTTTCAACCTTGATAATTGTGTGGTAATGCACTTAAGGGAAAGTAGTCCTATGGTGGGTTACAGATTGGGTAATACAATACTAAAGGTGATGGAGTACGAAAGGGATTTGGGTATATCAGTGACCAGTAATCCGAAACAGTCAAGCCTAAATTTTGCCATATTGCACTGGTGTTGCGTGAGCTGCATTGGCTGCCAGTCAGGTGGAGGATCCTCTTTAAGGTGGGGCTTCTCACCTATAAGGCCGTACACGGTCAGGGCCCTGGTTACCTGTTAGACCTTCTGGTTCCTGCTGTCTTGGCTCACCCCCTCCGTTCCTCCTATGGGGGCCGTCTAGCGGTTCCCAGGTCAAGGTTGAAATCAGCTGGTGACAGGGCATTCAGTGTCACCGCCCTGGCCCTGTGGAACTCTCTCCCTTTTGGGGTTAAGGGGGCCCCAACTTTGGAGGTATTCAAGGCCTGCCTTAAGCCCCTCCCATTCACCCAGGCATTTTTAAACTAAATTAATGATTGAATGAACTTTGGTTTTAATTTGAGTAAGTATAGTTGATTACTTGCTGCAATTTAATATTTTTATAAAATTATATGTATAACTGTATTATGTTATTTTGTTGATGCTTTTTGAATATATGCTAATTTATTGTACGGCGCTCAGAGCCTCCAGGAATGAGCATCTTTAAATAAAATTTTACTTACTTACTATGATGCAGTTGTCAAACGCAATAGGTTTTTGGGATGCATAATATCACTAGCAGGAGTGAGGTGACAGTGCCAGTGTATAGGGTATTAGTAAAGCCCCATCTGGAGTATTCTAGGCAATTCTGGGCACCTCATAACACAAATGACATCAGAAAGATAGGGTTCAGAAAAGAACAACAAAGTGGGTAGAACATTTGCAAAATGTTTCCTACGAACAAAGGTTAAGCAGTCTGGGGTTATACTCACTTGAAATGAGAATGCTAAGGGGTGACCTAATAACAGTCTACAAATCAATGGAACATAAGGACATAAGGAAATGTTTGCAGGGCTCAAATTATAGGTTTTCCGTATTTCCGTGGAAATGCAGAAAGGCTGCTGGAAATGTAGCTTGCCTTTCTGCATTTCTATCTGGAAATGGAAAAGCAAGCAGTGGTTAACAATAATTCCTTTGACTGTGCAGTCGTGGTGGCAGTACAGAGCAGCAAGCTGGTTTCATGGTCACAGAGTCCCCAGAAAAGTAGAGAGAACATCCCATTGCGCGCTCATGAGAGGGAGCAACGCAGCTCTTACCTTCTCTGTTCTGGGCTGGGGCGGGAGTGTCTTCTTTGCTGCGGCCATAGTGTTGGGTGCTGGTCCTCCTGTAGTCTTGTGAGGCTGGTTGGAATCGGGCACCATGGACAGCTATGGGGTCCTTCACATGCAGAAGTGAAGCATGTGACTGCACCATGCTTCCCGTTTGGCTGGTTGTGATCCTTCTTTGCTGTGCTGACCAAAGGGTAAGGAAGTACTCAGTTGGCAGTCAGCGAAGAAGGATCTCCGTAGCGTGCGCTGCAAACTTTTGGTAAAAACCTTATAAAATTAATTGATTTCATTGTGTTCCACTAAATTTGTGGATCTTGTAGGGCAAAAACTCAGGCACTTGGGGGGTTACTTTTAGGGACCAGGCACTGCATTTTTTTCCCTTTTGGGGGGATACACAAAGTAATCCGAGGGGAAAAAACAACTGGGCAGAAGTAGGGAAAGAGGTCAGGGAAAAACGTGCAGTCTCCGCATACATGTGGAAGAGACTAAGCCTAGGGGAACAAGTTCTGTCTGTGGCATATCTTGATACTGAAAAAAAATGAAACCTTAAAAAAAAAAAGGCTCTGTAGAAAAGGGGACATGGAAACAACTCCTGCCTGTACAAAAAAACAATTAGGGGGGCAAAAACGCCCTGCCTCAAAGCTTACTAGTTACCATTGTGTGAGGGGGAAACCCTTAGAACTGTGGCACAATAAGTTTGGAGGAAAAACAACAGCTGTGCAGAAAATAAAGCAGGGTAAAAGCCCTGTCTGAGCACAAAAAAATGTAAAAAAAGGGGGGCAAAACGTCCTGCCTGAAGGCTTAAGAACAAAGTTGTTGGCAGAGTGTGAGGGGCCAAAGTCGTGTGGCTAAGTTGGGAGGAAACAAAACAAAGGCCCTTCAGAAAACAAAGCAGGGTAAAAGTACTGCCTGAACATCCGTGGTGCAATGATACATTTCCACATAGAAAATAATGTTTTAGAAAACACAGTAGAGCAGTGTGAGAATGCAAGTTAAGCCTACTCTTCACTCTCCCCCTCAGAGGAACTGCATGACAGGTTGTGTTGTTCAGACAGGAAGTTTTGCCCCATGATGTATAGTGCTTTACTGTGTTTTCTAAAACAATATTATTTTCTGTGTGAAAATGTATTATTATGCCCCAGAAATGTAATCTGCACCACATGCATTTCCGGAGGTAATGTACTCTCAAGCCCATTATTTCTAGCCCTGGTTTGCATTTTGGGCTCGGGAACATAAATCGTGAAATAAGGGGGCACAAACTACAACTAAAAGGCATACTTTGTAGGACAGTTAAAAAGGGAGATTGGTTTACTCAGAGGATATTCCAGACCTGGAATGAGTTACCGGAATCAGTGGTGACTAATGGAAGTTTAAATATTTTAAGTTCAGGTTGGATAAATACATTATGGAGGGAGGGTTTCATGGGGTTCACCGTTGAAACAACAGCAGAGAGGCCAGATGGGCACCAACTTCCTCCTTTCTGAAATATCAATGTTTCAATGTTAGTTTTCCAATGAGTCTTCCATATTGCCTAAGGCAACCATCAAAACGTAATGATTCACCATATCAAATGCTGATAATAGATGAATTGCTATTCTCACCTGTCTCTTACCAGAAAAAGTTCATTCATCACCTTGACAAGTGCTGCCTCTGTGCTGTGCCAGGACCTGAAACCTAACTGTACTGGCTCATAGATCTGTCTTTCCAGATGTGCCTCCAACTGCATCACCACTATGTGTGTTACCTTCCCCAAAAAGGAAGGATTTGAGACAGGCCTGTAATTTGCAAGGAGGTCCAGGTCCAAAGATGATTTCTCCAGTAGAGGATTCACCACAGCCACTTTCAAAGCCAAAGGGAAGCAACCCTCCTCCAAGGAACAGCAAACAGTCCTCGCAGTCACTGGACCCAGGGTCTCCAGACCATTCATCTGCATCTGGGTCAGTCGGGAGAACAGGAAGTGAGGCTCATCCCCCAGAGCACACCTAGCACATCATCAGCCGATACTGGATAAAACTCACCACAGGGCCGTGGGTCCCACTTCACAGTTGCTGACTCACCACTGCTAGCCTCTGGCAGGCCACTTGCAAAGACCACCCGTCCTGGATGAACTGGGAAAACTCTCTACGTTTTTCTACTGATAAAACTCCCCTGGACTGCAGACAGGGCATATGTAGAAGCCTATCAACAGTGTGGAAGAGCTGGGCTAGCCAGTTCTTACCTGAAATGATCACCCATGACAGGAGCTTTGATTTTTTCTGAGTGATCACTCTCTGATATGCTTTGTAGTGAGCTCTCAAAGCCAGTTTGGCATCTACCAGGCCTGATCTCCTCCATGAACCCTCTAACCTCCATTCTGTTGCATTCATCCAACGCAGCTTGTTGCTGTACCATGAGGAGCTGTACCAGGAAGTCAGAACATGGACTGGTGTGATGGAGTCAAGATCAGTGAGGACGGCTTGCTTATAACGATCCATAGAACCCTTGCTACCCTATTTGCATGCCATCACCATGCCTGAGACACCCAGTACCGATGTAGTCATCACTGGTTCAGGAGAATACTTCAGATGGTACCAGACCAACTCCACCTGGTGGTGATGTAAACTGGTGGGCCCCACCCAGAAACTTCACAGCGTAATTGTCTGACCAACTGACCATGTCCTCCGTGACATCAGAGACATCCAGCTCTGGTTCAAAGACAAGGTCTAAGGTGTAGCCCAACTCATGAGTAGCAGAGGTAACACCCTGTGCAAGGCCCAGTGATGACATCAGTTGGAGGAACTGCTGAGCAAACTGTGAAGTCTCTTCATCTACCGATGCATTGATGTCTCCCACCATAAGTAAACTGGGAACTCCACTGCCAAGGAGATGATGTTCGCAAATTCCTAGAAAATTCCTGTTCCTGCATTGGAGGTTAGATAATAGGAGGATCCTGCACCAAACACCCTGCCCCACCTTTTTCCTGCCACAAATTCAAATAATCCTGTCTCCCCTACTGACTATGACGTGAGCCCTCAGTTGTATCTAAAACAGATGGCCAACCGGTCACCTCTGTGCTCCCACCTCGGGCACTGTACCACATAGAATCTCTCTGGGATAGCTGCTTCCAGGACCATTTCATTGTCCTCACCCAGCCAGGTCTTGTCTCCTGAGTATGAAAGGGTTGAATAAGGCTGTGCCCCATTTGTTATGCAGAATGAGTTTAAACGCAAGGGTCTGTTCTGTCCTCTCTTTTTCTGTCTCTTCTCTGTCTGGTTGCGCAACCAAATTTTCTTGTGAGACCTAGGAACTGATCACTCCGACGGTTTTGCAATTCTCCGCCTCTTTCTATCTGTCTGCATTCCCTTGCTATTTCTGTCTTTTCTTCCCCCTTGCATATCTGCAGGCATAAAAATATATGTGAATCTTTATGTGGAAATATCACTCATACTGGGATCCCTTTGTTTAAAACTGTATATAGTTATACTGTTGAAATGATTCAAAAGCTATTTGGAACTCAAGGGGTTAACCTGAGATGCAGTTTTTAAGCCCTTTGCAGAGTTGTCAAAAAGAGGTCAGTTCTGGGACACCATGTACTGTTTTGCTGCACCTGCAAGGAACGAAACTGACAAGAAAATTCTGTGAGAAGCAGGCTCTCTTAACGAATTCCTACACAAAGACTTATAAAAAGAGCAGCAATGCTTTTGCTAGAGAGACAAGGAGAGTGGAAGACTGAGAGACTAAAACTTGGAATTAAGAGATACCCTCAGAAGGAGGACGTAGTTTTCTGACTGTGCAGTGTCCATATTGCTGTAGGCAAGTTGGGCGTTACCTGTCAGGTAAGTTACCAATCTGATTGCCCATTGCTGCTTTGGCCACTGGCAGGCTGCTGCAACCTTTTCAAAAGTTGTTGGATGTGCTTCGATATCATCCGAGGGACACAACTTTGTAAGTTTAAGGTCTTTTAAGTTGTTGGTATTTTGTTGCTCTGCTGGACCTGTGCCAGAACCTCCAGCTTTGACAGCTTGCAAGGCATCCAACATTTGCTGCTCCTGTCACTGAATCTCTTCTTTTCTCTGCTGCTCCTGTCGCTGCATCTCTTCTTTTCTGTTTCTCCTTCTCTTTTTGTTGTATAGCCCACAATTGGAAAAAGGTAGTCAGGCTTTCAGGTTTTGTCACTGCTTGTTCTTTTTTTCCCCATCTCTGGGTCTGGCTGAACTGTCTTAGTTTGGACTTCTGTTTCTGCTTCTAGCATGGCTACCATTTTTTCTGGTAATTACTCATGGACCTGCTGCTGCAGAATCCATACCTTTCTTCTATGCTTCCCTGGTACCAGGTCTAGTTCCCACGCACAAAACTCCTGGCTTAGAGCATGCATGGTGTAAATCCCAGTGCCTGACACCATCTGTCATCAAGGCACAGGTCAGGAAGCATAGGAAAACCAGGAGCAGTTTCAAAATTCACATATAGCGTTTTTTTTTTTCTCAACAGCAAAATAAAAAATTAGTCAATATGACTATTTACAAAGACAGTACAAACAGAGAAAACTAAGTCCTCCTTCTGTGGGTATCTCTTAATTCCAAGTTTTAGCCTCTCGGTCTCCCACTCTCCTTGTCTCTCTAGCAAAAGCATTGCTGCTCTTTTTATAAGTCTTTGTCTGGGAATTCGTTAAGAGTGCCTGCTTCTCACAGAATGTTCTTGTAGGTTTACAGAATGTTCTTGGCAGTGGTGCGAGCACATAGGATGTTGGGCTGCATAGGGAGAGAGTAGCAAGCAGAAGAAGGGGAGTTTTACTTCCCCTGTACAGGTCATTGGTTTGCCCCCACCATGAGCACTGTTGCTGTTGTAGAGCCCTCACCTTAGAAAAGACATTGACAATCTGGAGGCTGTGCAGATGAGGGCAAGATGATATTGACAATCTAGAGGCTTTTCAGAGGAGGGCAAGAGGACACAGGGACAACAGGGGAAGCCATATCAAGAAGGGGGAGAAGGGCCATAAAATGTACTCCTTAGAGGACAGGAGAGCCAGGTGGGACAAGACTGAGATGTTTAAGTACCTTTGGGACTAAACAGAGTGTACTGCAGGGAGCTTTTTCAGTTGAGCATAAACATGGTTACAAGATGGAACACAGTGAACTTAGTGGTGAGAAGTTTCAAAAGAGAGGTGAGGAGGCATTTCTTCACAGAACGGGTAGTGGATAGATGGAACAGGTTGCCTAGTGAGGTGGTGGGGGAAAATATAGTGATGGGATTCAAATGGGTGAGACAGGGACATGGTTATCATTACAAGGAAGAATCACCCAGATACGGTGGGAGATGCCTGGGGCCACATAGGGCCCCCTGCCACTACATAGTGTAGGTAGAGTTGGGGGATACTGGATGGGCCTTGTGATCCTTTTCTGCAAAGAAAATCTATGTGTCTAGATGTATTGTATCATAGGGCTCTCGCTTTATAACTGCTTTATCTACTGAAAACATCACTGTCACACTGTTCTGCCTTGTGCTGGTTTTCCATCAGTACTAAGAGATTTAAAAATGTTGTCTAATAAGGTCTTTCTGAATGATTTACCAGCATATATCACAGTTTTCTATCAAAGAACCCCTTATTCATATGTTCTAAGGAGCAATAATGTAATTTATATTGATACCCCAAGGTGTCATACCTCTCACAGCAAATCAGTATTCACCTGTCTTCCCCCGACTCTTTGGAATAAGTTACAGAGTGCCCCGAGGTTAGGTTAGCTAGTTAGCAACAACATCTTTAAATCATTACTTGACAGCTACAGTATGGACTTCTGTAGTTGCCATTATGATCTGCATTTGGTCTGAATCCCCACTGTGTTATGCTCTTCCTTATGTTTTTGCACATCTGCTATGATCATTTAATTCTTGACATTATATGACTTGTAAATATTATTCCATATTCAGTGCAGAAATGTGATTGTCCAGCCTAGGACTTTATTGTAAATGAGCATTGCTCAATGGAGCATTTTCCTGGTTAAACAAATACTGTATGTTTATGTTTACAGTTCCAGCAGCTCGTATCGGTGTGAGTGCCTTCTCGAAATCTCTGGGTGAGAGAACTGTAAAGTGAAGCTGAGTAGAGTTCTGGCACACAAAGGACTTGAGAAGGCACTCTTATAACCATAAGAGAAAGTAGAGCTGTGCTTATAAATATATCATAAACCAAGTTAAAAACTCTGTTCTTAAAAAATAGAGCTTGAATGTAAAACCATAGTGTTTAAACTGTCTAGAAAATAAGAGAAAAAGCTGTGTGTGCAATTAACTTTGCCAACTGAACTTAGAACTTTGTAATTTTAGAACTGTTTGAATGAGATTCGAGGGAGCACTCTTGACCAATTGGAGCGCTCCTTTTCTCTTTGTGAGATGCTCTTATTCTGTGGAAAGTGTCTTATGTGCAGCTGCTCTGGAAATGGGCACATTTGAGGCTGTTTTTTTTTATTTTAATATATTATTGATTGATCTCACCTTCACCTTTGGTTTATGATTCTCAGACCCTAAGGATGCATGTGAGACTACTGTTACATCCATAAGAATGGTCTTGGCGACTGTATTAACATACAGTACATAAGAGTGTCTGGAATGTTTAGAAATAATACTAATTACCTGAAAGTGTCATGATTTATAAAAAAAAAATAAATGCATACCTTCCCCTTATTCAATGGTATAAACCAATATCTTATTCACGCATAATGAGGGCTTGTATGATCTTCTCAAAATTGTGTTCAATAGCATAAATACACTGTTATGAACAAGAAACAAAACTAAAGCTATCACATTATCCTTACAATAATGAAAAGCCAGATCACAGATCACCCGAAGCAAAGTACTGTAGTATTACCCGATATTAAGTTAAACAACAACACATTTTGTTTACTACCATGGTGGCCATCAATTGATGCTGCACTATGGTTTATTTGGAAAAGGATTCCTTGTTTGAATTGGAATGTGGCATTTTTCACAATACATGCTCAGACAAGGAAACAAGTCAGATGTACTGGGTTTGGTGTGCTCCAAGACCCATGCTTCTACAATGAGCTGAGGACAAGCAAATGGAGTTGTTTAGTATGGGTCATCCAGGTAGGGATCTGCAGATCTGGCATTCTCAGTGCCCACTCCCAAGACTAAGACATGGTTCTTCCATTAGAGCAGCAGTTCATGATAGCAGTGAAAATTTTGACCTATACTTTTTTATTCTGTTTTGGAGTCCCCTTATCTCCTGACTTGTATGATACTCTTCTTTGCTCATTTTGAGCCTGCTTTTGTACTTTTTTTTCACATTTGAAATAATAAAAGGGGTGCTCCTTTTAATATGGCCTGGACTAGATTTTATCAATATTCTCAGCCGTTTTTCCAATACCTATTGTCCCATAAAGCCAGGGAGCACTGCCTGCTGCATGGTAGTTCATTTTTGCCACAACAGAAGTGATTTTAAACAACTGACTCACCATATGGGACAACAGGTGTACAAAAACAGCTGAATACTGATGAAAACCTGGTCCAAGCCGTATTAAAAGGAGCACTCCATTTATTATTTCAAATGTGAAAAGAGGTACTGAAGCAGACTCAGTGAAGAAAGAAGGGTATCCTACAGGTCAGGAGATAAAGGGGAATCCAAAACAGAATAAAAAAGTATAGGTCAAAATTTTCACTGCTATCATGCACTGCTGCTTTAGGCCCTAGTGCCATTTTTTATATATTCCCACAGAAATTTTCATGGCACAACATAGACATTGTCAGCAGAAAAATACCATTGGTCCATCAGCTCTGTTCTGTTTTGTTTCCCTAACATACCCCGTGACTTACTTTCTGGACAGTGTTTACGTTCTTGCCCCCCACATGTTGCCCACTGTATTACAACCCTCCTGCATAACTATCACACCCCTTACTCTGTCTCAGCCATGCTTGGTCATTCATGGTTTTTGCACCCACAACCTCAGCTGGTAGGTTGTTCCATGGCTCAACCACTTTCTCCATGAAGTAAAATTTTCTCACATCCCTCCTGAATCTCCTCCCCAACCCCCAATGTTTGCTTGTTTGTGAACTGCTGTGCCTGTTGAATAGCTGCTCGCAGTTTACTTTGTTTATTCCTTTCTGGAACTTGATAGTCTCTGTCCTGTCACCCATTTCCATTCTGGCCTCCAGGGTGTTCATGTTACATGCCTTTAGCTGTTCCTCATAGGATCTGCCTTGTTGCTCCTGAACTATCTTTGTTACCCTTTACTGCACTGTCTCCAGTCTTTCTCTGTCCATCAGGTGGGGGCTCCAGAACTGGGCGCAGTATTCCAGATGGGGCCTCACCAGTGATCTCTACAGAGGCCATATTACTGCTTTCCTCCTACTGTTGAAACCCCTCACATTGCACCCCAAGACTCTGGTTTCCTTGGTGTAGGCATTATTGTACTGGCTAGTTTGTTTGAGGGAGTTGCTTGTGATTTCTCCCAGATCCCTTCTGAAGTGGTGGCCAGTCTAATCCCTCCCATCTGGTATTCCGTTTTAGTATTCCTACTGCCTACGTGCACCACCTCGTGCTTTTCTGTGTTGAATCTCAACTCCCAAACCTTGGACCATCTCTCTAACCTTTGAAGATCCCTGTACAACTCCATCACTCCCTTTCGATGTCTACCCTGCCACAGAGCTTAGTGCTGTTGGCAAAGAGACACCTCTTTTTTTTTTAATGTTATTTTAATTTTTTTACTGTATACAATACACAGTACTGACACCCTATGTGAAGGCACACAGGAAAGTCATTACAATACATCATTTTTACAGTAAGGATATTTTGTGGCCACAATCCATGTTATATCACAAGGGGGTTTACTAAATGTATAACAGAGTGTACCAACATTAAAAATTCAAACAGCCATTACTGCCATGAGCAGGGATTACCGACATACAGTATCTATTATAATACAGAATTGTGCACCCTATGAGAAAAGGTTTAACATCCCCTTACCCAAAACTTAGAAATAGCCAACATAGATATTAGTGCAGTACTCCATGGGTGACAAGCTGCAAAGGATACTGTAATCAGCCACCCTTATTAAACACCCACCTTCAGTAGTTATGTTAAAGTTATAATGCAAACATTTATCCAATTCCAGAACTTAGCCACCAGAAAAACAACCTCTAGTGCGGCAAACAGCACTTCAGAATATTTACAGTGAGCATGTTCAACATCTTAGACTGCACCAAACTTGTTTCTTCATGAAGCAGAAGGCACCACCGCGAACAAACAGCACTGCACCATAGAAAGACGCCATCTTGAACTATCCCTCGTCTCCCCTCAACCCATGGCCATTTTCCACATATGGTGACACCAACAAATGAATATTTAATAGTAGTAGCAGTAAAAATCTTTATTTTTATACAGCAGTGCAAAAGATGTCGCAAATGTTATAAATTCACATCATTAGGATCGAAATCCCATTTGCAAGGTGGTCCTGTTTTACTCTTATAAAATCACTTTATACAACCAATACAAAAAATACAAAACAACCCATTTAAACATTTTTCTAAACATTTAGACAGTGAATGTCTGACAGCCAAGGGTCAATGATAATTTAAGTTGAACTTGGCCTCTGTCATCCACAATCCATTTACTCACTGTCCCCGGAGTCTTGTTCGGAGCCTTCTCCTTTGGTCCAAAATTATTTTTTGATGCAATCCACCATTTCCCTTCATCACCAACATCCACAGACTAGTAGGTCTTCTCTCCGTAGACTATATGTAAGTTTGCCGGCATGAGTATAATGTGATGAACCTTCAATTCGTGCAACCGGGCATGAACCCTATCAAAACCTTTTCTTCTCTGTCGAGTCGCATAGTTCAGGTCCAGGAAAAAATGGATTTTGTTATCTTGCCAGTCCACCAGATCATGCCTTTTAGCCTGCATGAGGATAAGGTCTCTGTCCAACACCGTTCCCAGAACTACAATAAGAGTACATGGTGGGATCTCATTAGTTGCAGTTTGGTTTCTCCCACCTCGTGGACTGATAGGCAACATTTTAAGAATCTGAATCGGGTCTTCTACTTGTCAGGCTTCCTAGAACAAGGATGAAACCAATTGCCTTGGATTTTCTCCCTCAATACCTTATGGCAGTTCTAAAATACGTGTGTGGCATGGGAGGTATTTTCCAGATTTTCTAGCCTATGACACAGCAAAATATTTTCCTTAGTAAGACCAGCAGACGCCGATAGCGCCATCTCAGCCGACTTGAAGGCAGCTTTTGGTTTGCCCTCCAGCAAGCCCATTTTTGTATCCAAAATGTTGAACTGTGCGGTGAAGTTCTCCACTTTTTGATCCAGATGTTGAATGGCTTTCAATAGTGCAGTATTTGAAGGCTGTAAGACGGCTTCATCTCCCACTCCCTTGGTAGACTCCTTCCTGCTCTCTTTGCTTGTGCCGGTCTTCGGGTCTTTCAGTCGGGCCCCATCTCCTCTTGCTCCCAATCTGTTGCTTCTGCCCATATCTCTGATTCAGACAGACAGATAATTTCAAATCAGTGAACCCCTTTCTCCCGAGAGAGCCGTCTTTCACTGCTGCTGTACTGGATTCAATAGAAATTGTTTTAACCCATAAAAAATAGGTGTTTTAAGCAGTGTCCCATGGAGCTTTGCAGATATGCTGCTGCAAGCTCGGCAGTTGGCCGTGCCCCCCCAAAGAGACACATCTTGCCCTGTATACCTTCTCCTGTGTTGCTGATTAACATTGAAAAGGTCAGGTCCCTGGACAACCCTTGTGGATCACTATTCATGACCTCCCTCTTTCCCGATTTGAACCCATTCACCATCACCCTCTTCTGTCTCCCCCCAGCCAATTTTTCAATCATTGAACCAGCTCTTTTGCTACTGCCAGGTCCTCTAACTTCTTTAGCAGCCATCTTTGTTACACCCAGTCGAATGCCTCACTGAATCCAAAGTAAAGTATATCTACTAGTTGTCTCCCACATACTGCCCTTGTAACCCAGTAAGAGAGTACTGTCAGGTTGGTTTGACAAGTCCTTCCTGCCATGAATCCTTGCTGTTTACTATCCAGTAGCCCATTGCTTTCCAGGTAGGTCACTAGGTCCTCTTTGACTTTTGTCTCCATCAGTTTAACCACAGTGGAGGTGAGACTGATAGGCCTGTAATTTCCCAGTTCCTTCCTGTCCCCTCCCTTGTGGAGTGGAACTACATCTGCTATCCTTCAATCTCTTGAACCCACCGCCAACCCGACTGCAATGAGCTGTTAAACAGGCCTGCCAGGGGCTCAGCAAGCTCTGATATTGTAGCTCTGAGCACCCTCGGGTGCATCCATCTGGTGCCTTATCTACCTTCAGGGCTGCAAACCCTTTTATTACTTTTTCTACAGCTGTCTCCCTCAACCCCATTTCTTGAATCCCCCTCACTGCTGCTGTTATGCCAGTGTCCAGCAGAGGTCCACTGTCCTCGACTGTGAACTGAGCAGAAGTAGTCATTCAAAATGGCTGTCTTCTACCCATAATCCTTTGTTACCCTCCCTCTCTGCCAGCCTTACAATTACCCATCTTCCATTTTTTCAATTTTTCCCCTCATATTCTTGACACAATCTTTGTTCCCTCCCTTGACCCCCTTCATAGTTCGCAGCTGTGTGTCTGCCTTTGTGCCCCTAACCGCCTTGTTGGCCTCCTCCTTCTTGACCTGGTACTGACTCCACTTCTCATCTGCTTTATCTTATAGCTGATGAAGTCCTTTTCTTGGCTCTCACTGCCTCCCTTACCCTCGTGGAGAACCAGATCAATCTTTTGTATTTGCCACTCTTGGTAGCTGTTCGCAGGCATGATTTAATTGCTTTGAGAATGGCCCCTTTAATTCCCCCCCCCACCTCTCTTCCACTCTCCTGACCTTGTCTACTCCTACCAGATTTTCCCATAGTAATTCCTCATACGGTCAAAATCTTCTTGTCTTAAATCCAGAATCATCCCCTTTCACGAGGGTATACCTTTACCCAGGGCCAGTTCAAACCATATTGTGTTGTGGTGCTATGGTCACTGGACCCCAGTGGTTCGCCAACCCACACTCCATCCACCTTTTCTAAGTTGGTGAGCACCACATCAAGACTGGAAGCCTGTCTTATGCTTTCCCTGACAAGCAGGACTAGTAGAATGTAGGCAGTTCTGAAACATATCTAGCAGGGCCTGACGTCTAGTGCTGCTAGCTGCTGAAATGTCCCAATGTATGTCCGGTAGCTTGAGATCCCCCACAACCATTGCCTACCGCTTTGCAGCCCCCTTCCCAATTTCTTTCCCTAGCTCTCCAACCTCACCCCTTGTCCTGCCCCCATATCAGTTTCTTTGCCTAGCGCTCTCTATCCTCCTCATCCCCCATCTTGGTTGCCTGTAGACCACCCCCATTCGTAATCTTTTTTCTGATGTCATTGTAGGCTGTAACCACAATGATTCAGTATGCCCATTCTCTCTCTCAATGGACCTGTCCTCTACAGTCTTCATGCCCCCCGACATAGAGGGCTTCCCCACTTCTTTTGCTCTTACCTCTGTCCCTCCTATAAATCGGATGCCCCAGTAGTGCCATGTCCCAGTCATTATTTCCCAGGGTCAGCATCACTGTAATGACCACAAGATCTAATCCTGCATTCACCACCATCGCCTAGAGTTCCTTCATTTTATTTCCTAGGTTTTGAGCATTTAGGCAGACTGCCTTCCAGCTTGCGCACTTACACTTTCCCTTCATGTCAGCACCCCTCCCTTTGCCCCCCTTACACTCCTTAACTTCCTGGTGTTTCTGATCCTGCTGACTTTTATTAAGACACCTCCCCGGCACATTTTCCATCTTCTGTGGTTCCCCAGCCTCAATCCCCTTCCTGGATAGTAGTCACCAGCAGCAGTGAGACCCCAAACCTGTTCTTGGGGACAAAGAAAGTGGCCAGGGCTAAGGTCAGTCTGTAAGGTCAAAGAAGAAATGGGTGGCAGGGCAACATCCCTTGTTTTCCACATTCCCTTTCAGTGGGCATTAATTTCATGAGCTTTCTTCCACAGTGGTTGAACCTTGTTTCAGACTGTTTGCTGCTGCAAGTAATAAAAAAAAATCTTCATTTAGGATTCATCTGAGTGAAACAAACAAGCACTCGCGATGCTGCTAAAATCAGGTGGGGTGCACACTCAGGTAGCCAACCAAAGTAGATCCTTCTGCAGAAAAGAGATGCACTCCAGTAGAAAGGAATGGCCTACCCCCTAAGGAGCACAGGGGCTACTGGTTTGGAGTGTTCACCTGACCTGTTTTCATTATCACTTTGATTAAAAATATATTTTTGCAGCAATTAGTTTCTACCATTCCTTTCTACTGGAGTGCGTCTCTTTTCTGCATTAGGATTCATCTCAGTGTTCTTGCCAGCCTATAAGGAACTTTGGGATAACTCCTCTTCAGCAGCCTTTGTGAAGAGACTTCTCAAGCTCAGTGCAGCTGAGCTAGTTCCTCTTCAGCAAGCGCTATGGGGATTTATGTTCTGGTTCAAAAGTAGTTCGCTGTTCACGATTCTTCCCAGGCCTATGCTTATGCAGTCAGAAATGGAAATTCTCTAAGCACTAGTGGATCCAGAGGGAAGCTAGGTGGTCTGAACTCACCTTTTCCATTTCCATTTTTACATAATTTACAAAATCAAAGGGTTGTTATCTCTGGACCCCACTAGAAATGTGTTGGAGCCACTTTACTTTAATGGGCAGACTGGGTGGACCAGGCGGTCCCTATCTGCCATCAAATTCTATGATTCAAATTCTCTGTTTATGAAATGTCTAGATCCACCCTTGACATGGTAATTCTAGGGCAGATTATTCCATATTTGGAAAAGGCAAACTCGTTCTTTTCCCTTGGTCCGCTTGATAGCATGTCTCCATATTCTAGTTTGGCCCTAGCATCAGCTGTCCCTCCACTTTCAGGTGGAGAGTAAATTGTGCCAATTCCAAGCCATGTCATTTAGCCTGTCCACAACATCCAGGGAGGTCACTGAGTACCTGGCAGAGGTTGCTGCCTACTTGGTCCAGTGAGAGGTTCATCTATCTGAATGATTGGCTCATCAAGAGCATGTCATTGACATATGTAAAGGGCAGCTGTCCATGTATTTTCTAACCTGGGGTTTCTACACAGTTTGTAAAATCGGCTCTACTAATACCAGTATTGGTATCATGACTTGATATTGGTATAATGGTGCCATGACCTGTGCAGTCTCATCTGCAAACCTCATGGTCATTTTCCTTGGACTAAATGCTAACCAGTGCTAGGAGTCAGTGCTGTACCAAAATTTTACATCATCTGAGAGTGTAATTTCTGAGAAGCTATAGTTTTGTGCCCTGAGTTTCAGAATATATGCTTATGATCCTGATGACTTTATTTTTATTAAGCTTTTTGATCCCCATCGCCACCTCCCACCTACTTTGGCGATGGGGGTACATGGTAGCCACCCCCTCGGAGAAGCTCAGTCTCGGGACTCCGCATCTCCACACCCAACCCTCCCGGCAATCCCCCATGGGTCATACACACACACACACACCCTGTGGCAGGGCTGAGGGTAAAGGGTGTTGACTTTCCCTCACTCTCTGGAAACCAACATCTAGACACAGTTTTTCCTCCCCGCCCTTGCCCCAATTGCTTGCACATGTGTGGAGGCACATGCACGCAGCAACCCACAGCACCCTCCCAACTCTAGTTGCTCCCAACTGCACTACCTCCAGGCCTCCACCCGGGGGCAGCCTTGCAGCGGGCGTGGCTGGGTCCCAACGTGGGAGGGGAGAGCTACCTTACAGCTGCTCAGTTCATCTCCTGGCTCCCCGCTGACCCCGGCGCGACGGATTCGTTCCTGAACCTGGGTTGCCAGCGTGGCACAAGGTGTGGTGTCCAGTGTCTCAACCCTCAGTGCCACCTTCAGCTCACAAGACTAGGGTTTCAGGTGGGAGTGATTTTCTTCTTGGTGCCAACAACAATGTTTGTCCTCCCTTAGCTGGAACATGACTGAGGCTTGAGATCACAGTAGCTTCGGTCACTGATCTATAATGGACCTGAAACCAGCCTCTATATATTTCTATTTGGTTTCCATTTCAGTGTATTAGACAAAAGCAGGCATCACAGCAGTGTCAGTGACCCAGCAGCTTGCACACTCGTCTCTGAATCCAGAAGATTTGTGGGTTCAAGACCCACACCAGGCACTTGGGCTAATATCCCAGTATGGACACTGTAGTGCATCATGAGGGTGACGTTGCACTCCTGAGGTGCCATCTTTCAGATGAGATGTTGAACCAAAGTCCCATCTGCCTGTTCTGGTGGCTGTTAAGGTGAGCATTGAAGACCCTATGGCACTTCTCAAAAAAGAGTAGGGGAATTTCCACGGTGTCCTGGCCAAATCCCCTCATTCATTAAAAATAGTACCAACAGCTTAATATGGTTCAATTTCAGTTGGTTACCATCTGTATTTTCTCCCTTCCCTGTGATAAGGCTAAAAATAGGCAGAATTGCCTAGTCTGTCTTCCCCAGTCGACAAAAACTAAAATAAAAATAATTTTAAAAAATCATATATTAGCACAGGAAAGGTGATGAACAACTTCTGTCAGTGTCTTGAACATCTTTTTCCTCCTTTCCATGACCTAATAGATGACACAGATGGAAGGTTTGCGAGTATTGAGTGGATATATTACATAGTTGGATGCACATGCAGAAGCTCAATCTAATAAGTAGGATCAAGATCATTGCCATCATTTAAAAGTCATAAATAATAATCTTATCAAGGATATCTCCTCCATTAGACCACACCTTTGAAACTGTGAGCCATCAGCATCAGGACCACAGAGAAATTTTCTGCTAGCCTGTTGCCACCCACAGTGATGTGCAGCGTTGATGCATATATAACATGGGTGGCCCCAACACTCCTCAGTTCTTTCTCCTGCCGTCTATCATCCTCATCAGACCTGCTGAAAGAAACATTGAAAAAGCCATTACTGTATTTTTTATTTTATGTAACAGTTTAAATTAATCGCCTCTGTATTCTGCTGAAATCTAAAGAGCCTTTATTTCGATATTGTATATGTGGTTATATAATCTACTGTACAAGGATGACACACACACACTGTTTGCTGTTTAAGCCTTTCTCACAGTATGAGGGATTGCAAGATTTGCCATGGTTTTAGCTTCCTTCCCCCCAAAAAACACTAAAGACCATGGACAAAGAAAAGGGCTCAAAGTCTGCTTCTCCCTCATCGCTGTCTGAGAAATGGTCATCAAAACTGAAGGTAAGGACAAGGAGAGGGTGTTTGTTGTATTGGCCTCCTTGTTGTCCAGCCATCACCATAAGCATAAATATAAGAACAAAGACAAGTCTGCTTCACCAGCAAGGTCCTGGTTACCATTGCTAACAGGTACAACCTCATCAGTGTAAGAGTGTTGCCATTGCGTTGTGCATTTGAGAAAGCGTAATGTGCTCGGGGACAGTCCAGGTTTCAGTTGTCTCAGTGGTGCAGCTAGTAAGCACAATCGGAACAGTATTCAGGGCAGCCTGGGTTCAAGTCCCAGTTGAGGCACTTACTTCTTTCTCACCTTTGTTTGTATACATCCTCATCAGTGTCTACTCTGGCATCGTTGATGAAAGGCCCCCCTTCCGTAGTTGAGACACCAAGGTTGGGGTCTGGCTCAGATGCTGCTGCACCCACCATGGACGGTACGACACCATTATTTTCAGGCTCTGGACCTTTGACACAGGTAGTCCTGGACCCTTGTCAGGGCACCATCAACTGCCAGGGTGTGCTGGCATCATTCTTAGAGATGTTTCGACACATTCTTCCAGGGCTGCCATTGCAGACAGTTGTTCCACCAGTGGGTCCTTCTGGTCTGGGGCCTCTGTCAACAGATTCCAATAGCACGCCACAGATTACTGCCTCTCAACCGGCGTCACTGGCTCCTTCAGTGGCTCCCATAATCGTTCGTGATGAGGAAATGGAATATAATCCTGAACTCATGGATCTTGAGGCAGATTTAGAGGAGTATGACAGAGAAGAACAGTTTGAAGAAAGGTATTTACCTTCTAGTTGTGCCCTTACTTCCTGCAGTGAGGACTCAGTGGTTTATACCCTGAGATCTTGCCCGGAAGACCCCTCTTTCCAGACCATGATTCAGCAAATGCTGTCTGCCATGGCGTTTATTGTGAAAGGGGAAAGTCCACTAAGAGGAATCTTACGAAATTTTTGGAGGTGCCCTGCACTCCCTCTATTTTATTCCACCAGTATATCCTGCCATAGAGGATGCTACTTTTGCTACATGGCATAGGCCTAATTTTCTTCCTGCAGTTCCTAGAAAGGCTGGTAAGCAGTACCCCCTTCTCTCTGCTAAGCCTTACTATGCTAATTCTGTAATCATTGCGGCTGTTCATGATAGGTCTAATGCCTCTAGACACATGAGCAGCTTACCTCCTAATAAAGAATCTAGGAGGCTGGATGTAATGGGCAAGCATACATGCATCTCTGCCTCACTGGGTCTTAGGATTGCAAATTACCAGGCCTACATGATTAAATACCAAAGCAGTATGTGGAAAGATGCAAGTAGCTGGTCTCAAACACTCTGCCCAAATCACCAAAGGAGTTAAAAGTTATTCCAATTTTTGCTTTTTTTTTTCACATTGAATACAAAAAATCTGCATAAAAACACATACAAACGTGCACCCATGGTACAAATGGTCTCCTTCTGCGTTTCAACACTGTCTCTCTTTCAAGAAGGGAATGGGTCTGGGTAGTCCAGTGTTAAATAATCCCCTGAGTAATCGCTTGATAAACAAGCATTTGTCAATGCTGAATGTTGTCTTGATGGCTTTGGCATTGGTTGTGAGTTAGATGCATAATATGAATGGCAGTGAACTATTGAACTAACGCCAATTCCCCCCCCCCCCCACACACACACACACAGACTGAAAGGCGTTGGGAGTGTGGCTTTGAGTCATCGGCCATAACGCCTACACCATTCCACCTCACCCCACCCTGAAGACACCAACAGGAAATAAGCTGAGATGGGTGCAGTATAGGAGAACGGGGTGAATGTTGGGGTGACAGACCCCAAGACACACCTTGGTGCCTGTCAGTGGTGGTAGGGTGGGGGGGTAGAATGCCACGAACATTACAGCCGACGAACCCAAGTTATGCCCCCAACGCCTGTCAGTCTCTGCAGGGTGGGTGTATAGTTGGAAACCTTAACGCCCCAGGTGTTTGTTGGTATTTTCACTCCAGATTTTCAACATGGGCTTTTTGGGACCCCACCTCATGAACAGTGGCACTGTCATTTTGGTACTCAATCCTGAAAGGTGATTTTGTAAAGCAACTGCGCCATTCAGAGCCACAGGTGCGGAAACACATTTCAGGCAGGATGCAAAAAATGTCAGCTGTACTGTTCATGATGAGGTGTGAAAAAATGGCAATGTTGAAAATCTGGAGAGAAAATATGAAAAATTTGTGAAGTTACAAGCGTACGCAGAAACTGCGCAACACACTCCCGTAATGCGGTCATGTTTTGTAATTTTTTCACCAGATTTTCAACATGGGCATTTTGAGACCTCTCATGAACAATGGCACTGTGATTTTAATCTGTCCCAAAAGTTGATTTTGCACAGCAACCATGCCCATTGTGTGCCACAGGTGCAAAAACATGTTTCGGGCAGGATGTGAAAAATTACAGCTATACTGTTCATAAGGAGGTGTGAAAAAATGGCAGTGTTGAAAATCTGGAGTGAAAATATTAAAAATTGGCGAAGATATGAGCATGCGTAGAAAGTGCGCAATGCACGATCGTAACACAGTGTAATTTTTTGGAATTTTTCCAACAAATTTACAACATGGGCTTTTTGGGACCCCACCTCATGGACAGTGGCAGTGCTGTTTCATTACTCTGTCCCGAAAGGACATTCCACGCAGCGACCATGAAATCACCTTTCAGGACTGAGAAACAAAATGACAGTGACATGTTCATGAGATGGGGTCCCAAGAACCCCATGTTGAAAATTTGGGGCAGAAATTCCAAAAAAATGGCTGAGATATCAACCTAAGTTGAACCCCCATTGTTTCCCATTATAAAGCGTGCACTCATTTCTTCACATCACAGTTCAGCTTTGAAGAGTGCAGACACGTCCCAGTTCAGAGAAGATTGCAGCTCCTGACCTCCGGAGGGCAAGTATGGGTGAGAGGGGGTGCAGGGAGGTGGGTGGGGAAGGGGTTGGGGGAGACATCGTTGGACCATTTTCTTGTTTGTAGGGAAAAAATGTTAAAAAAAACCAAAAACATAAGGGAAGGTTTTCTTCATTTACAGGTTAAGAAACAAAAAAAAAATAGGCACACTGAAGTGGGGTCCCAGTGTGCTACAATTCGAGAGGACAGAGGGCGGGGAGGGCAGCAGGAGTGGGAGGTTCGGAGTTGTTTTTGTATGTTGGGGCACGGGGAATGGAGGGAGCGGGGAGGGCAGCAGCAGTGGGAGGTTGCGGGAGGGATTTATTTTCTGTTGGAGGATGGGGAACGGAGGGAGCGGGGAGGGCACCAGCAGTGGGAGTTTTTTTCTGTCGGGGATGGGGAACTGAGGGAGTGTGGAGGGCAGCAGCAGTGGGAGGTTGCAGTGTGGCAGGCAGCAGGAGCTCCGAACTTGCTGACACGAGGATTGGGCACCCCGATGTCGGCTTTCTGCGGATTGTGTGGCGGATGCAGGAGCCACCATTTTTACGGAAATGTTTCACCGGGAAAGGCATGTAACAGAGGCATGCCAACTGCCGCTGCAATGACGAGCTCGTCTCTGATTGCAGCAGCACATTTGTTTCATCTCTGGGGCTCTTTTTGAAACTGCTGTCATCGGTAGCATGCTCACTAATTGGGGGCTGAGAGATGCACCCACTAAGTGTCCCCTGCATTGGCCACCACTGACACACCTCTGCATTTGTGCTACCACCACAAGATGTTGCTTGCACATGCACACAAGCCAACATAAAAAGTCACCTGACAGTTTTAAAATGATATCATTCTTGAAATACACATACTGAATCTCTTAGTGACAAAGATATTAGATTACAAATAAACCAATTTATAATGTCATGTTAAACACCCTTTTTACACTATTTTGTACATAGATACAATTGCACTACATCCTAGATAAACACACTTTGTGAGCACACAACTGAAGGGGGATGGGCAGTGGAAGTGGGGGGGGAGAGACAGAAGGGAAGTAAAGGAGAATGAAGATAGGGATGGGAAGGCTCTCAGGGATAAGTTAGTGTCACAAAAATGACTACTTAATTTATTGTTTAAGAGGAGAGCATCCAAGGATTAAAAATGAAAATAAAGGAGAGAGGGGAAGAGAAAGCAAAGGAGTTAAAAAAGAGACTTCATGTATTAAAACTGGGGCAAAGGCCTATTTGGAATGTGGGGGAGGAAATATATCACGATCAAAATGTGCACAGAAAATAAAATATGAGCAAAACCTAAAAGGCTAAAAAACAGATGCCTAGTGGTCCCTTTTGTACATAATTCATACAGTAAAATGCAAAGGAGGTACTATTTGACAAAATTATGGAACATTTATTTTATCTTTATATAAATTTCTATGTAATTGTATGTTATGTAATAATCTCCTCTGCTTTTGTATATTATATGATATCTGCTTTACATCTGTGACTTGTTTCTTGCATACAAATTTTAATCTCAACAATTTTTGAATATCAGGACAACTTTGTAAAACAGGGCTTCTAGTCCTAAAAGTTGTATCCTGTGGGAAAATAAAGGTTTGTATCTATCTGTCTGTCTGCTATCTATCATAAATTGCATGCATTGTGTGCATACATAAATATTAAAAATTAAACACATGTGTGTATACATGGCTACATTTACAGTGCTTATAATACAATACGTTACGGTGCTTGCATTTCATAGTTGTACTTAGTGAATACAATAATTAAATAAAAATCTGAGAAAACATTAGCTTCATTTTTTATGCAAGGATACCAAACTATTTCTGCGAACCTCATTTAACTGAGTAAGGGCATAACTGAAATGTATCATTTAGTCCTGGTGGCGATAAAGCTCTCAGTATGTCTTGCCAGTATGTTTCCCTTTGTAGCAAATAGATCCCCCCTTGGTCCCAATGTTACTTTTTCTAAAGCTGTAAATTTAAATTTATGTTCAGGACCTTCCCTGAAAAACATGCATCGCTTGTTTGTTATCTCTCCTGATGTTTATTATTAATGGCTCCTAGGTGCTCACCCATGGGCTGTTTGAATTTCCTCAGTGTTTTGCCTATGTAAAACCCCCTCACACTTTTTACATTCAACCATGTAAATTATAGATTATGAGCTGCAAGTAATTAAATATTTTATTTCAAACTGTTTGGGTGTGTTGGGACTAGAAAATATTTTTTTCTTGTTTACATATATACAAAATTGACAATTTCCACATGGATTGCATTCTAATGTTCATGTTATATCTGGTCTCTTTTGTGTGCAGACTGTTAACAAGTCGATCTCCCAGGTTTGTGCCCCTCCCCCTTATAGACCATTCTTGGACATTGCTCAACAATGCAATTCAGTTGCCTATCAGTTGCTAAAAGGTGCCAGTGCTTCTCAAGGATTTTTTTCACCTCATGAACCTGCAGAGACAACATAGTGACAAAACACACATTGTTATCCGTGTAACTGTTTTCACTGACTCGTACTGTTTCATTTATTTGTCCTCTCACCATATTATTTCTCTGTTTTCACCCCTGTGAATTGAGTATTCACTGTAACCTCTGTTTTTGAATCTTTGTTCCAGTTCCTTGCATCTCTTGTTAAAATCCTCCTATACTGAACAGTTTCTCCTGGCCCTGACATATTGTCCTATAGAAATGCTTTCTACCCGGTTTTGAGGGTGACAGCTAGTGTAATACAGAATAGAATTTTTATCAGTGCTTTTCCTATGTAAATCTGTTTGATTCTGCTGGTCATTATCAATAAAAATCCTCAAATCTAAGTATGTGATTTCTTTGTCATTGCTGTTAATTGAAAACCTCAAATTCCTATTGCTCGCATGAAGAAATTCCACAAATGTGGCCAATTCTGAATCCAATCCTGTCCATATCGTAAATACATCATTTATAAAACATTTTTAATATATGGATCTTGAAGTTAATACTATTCAAAAGTATTCAAAAAAGAAACGGTAATACCATTAATCTCTCGATGGTAATACCCCTGTTAGACAGTGATAATACCATCATTCGAATGTGATAATACTATCGTTCCACTCCTAGAACGATAGTATTATCACAACTACCAAACAGCACAAGCTCCCACAAAGATTCCTTCTGCCCCCACGTCGTCCTAAGCATGCCTTCTGATTGTCCGCTTTTTATATGTGGGCGGGCAGAACAATTTTAAAAACATGGTAGCTCGCTTTCTCACTTAGCGAGACCATACTGCCCCTCCACATTTCTTTTTTTTTTTCTTCCTCTCGTAAAAAAGGTAACGCAGAGCACAGCCCAGAAAAGGAAAAGGTAGGACTACCTACCAGTTCTTGTCATACGGCGAGGCAGTGGCAGGCGGGGTGTAGCGCAGCAGGGTGGAGCGAGAGCAGCAGCAAGACGGTACAGCAGTTGGCTAGGACCGAAAGTCCTTCACTGAAACGGGTGACTGCCATTCGCAAAGTAAGACAAAAAAAAAAAATCGCATCCATATATTTAAAAAAAATAAATAATGAATCACTTACTGTACATTACAAGGGGTAATTCCATCTTGAGGTTCTGGGGACTATGACACTCTGCCCCCTGCTTATGGTTATCTGCATAATATTTGTATTAAAAATAAATGGTATGTGTATGTGATTGTCTGCTGGCACACAAGTCGGCCAGTAAGTGAAAGACTTGACCTTTGGCCTTCAAGGTCTCAGTGAGGATGTCATGATACTGGCCAGTGAAGCCTAATTAAATGCCTTCCTTCCAGAGGGACAGTTTATTATCCCTTACAACCTGCTCCTGCTTTTGAAGTTGAAAACTAAATATGCATTTTATGACATAGCAAGGGAAGTCACTTGGTTGATTTTTATGGTCTTCTCACTTAGAAGAGAACCAGTGACAGATTGTGGGGTTAGGAAGTGTCAAAGGAAATGCTTTGTTCAAAGAAACTCATGTTTTAAAAAGTGCTGACTGTTGAGTTCCACAGTAGAAATTACATTTGTGGAGGATCTAACTGTGACCTCAATAAAAGGGTGGGGAGATGGAGTTTGAAAGTGGCAGGCATCTGAAGGAAAAAAAGCTTTTGAAATTCTGGACCTCTCAAGGAGGAAACATTCGGTCTCTCTGAAAACGGACACTTTATGGTAACATCTAGCTAGTCAAGAACTTTAAGTATTGGTGGTATGCGTATTTGTGTTCTGTAACTTCCCATTTATTTTATGTGACTGTAAGTTGTTGATATAATTGTTCTGTGTTTGATTTTACCTGTTTTACAATTTTTAGTAAACAATATTTTCCTTAAAAAACTGCCTGTGCTTTTTCTCAGTTCTTTTTCATGTGAATGCTGATCCTGTGTTTATGTCTGACAGCAGTTAAGGGCTTAAATGTGTTACTAAGCTTGCTAAAAGGTAAGAATATACCTAGGTCTCATATTGAGTCATAAGGGTACATTTTGGGAACCTGGCTGGGTGCCACTGGGTGAAAGATTATATTGCATTTCCCTGAACAGAATATATGTCTGAGTCTGTTAACTTGGTATGCTAGCATAAGGTTCACATTTTGATCCCCAGGCCTCGAGGCTAGTAGGTGATTCGGATCCAAATCAGACAGGAGGGTTACCCTGTCTGTCCCCTGTTCCCACTATCGCACTTCGAGGTTGGCACTGTGGGAGCAGAGGGCCTGACCTGCGGAGCGTGTTTGTGACAGATTTGGTTGGCGGCGGTGTGATTTAAAAGTATTTGGTAACACGAGCATTAACAGTTCAGTGTGTCATTTTCATATTGTACAGCTCACATGCAAAATAAGGCAGTGATTTTTAAAAAGTAACAGAACTATATCATTGTGCTTACAGTCTAAGTTCCTACCTGTTTTATTTTTTTCGGGTGCAAGTTAGTATAGCCATATTTAGGGAAGAAGATGGCTTCCAACTACAGCAGGTACACTGCAGACTACCTGAGGCAGTTGTGCCAGGAGAGAGGAGTCCAGCACGAGGGGAGAGCCAACAAGCAGAACCTCGTAAAGGCTGTGGTGGCAGGTGATGCCCAAAGTCTCGTGTCACAGTCTGTGACTGAAAAGGACCGAACCTGGGGCGTGTGGGAGCCAGGGTCCAGTGCAGTGTCCAGATCCAGTGAGGAGGACAGCAGGGCCAGTGCAAGCCAAGGGCCACAACAGCATGGGAAAGTCACCAGCATTCTGGAGCCAGAAGGGATCAGGCTGCAGATGGAGTTGCGGAGGATAGAGCTGGAGTTTGAACGAAAAGGTTTGAAGCCCAGCAGCAAAGGGTGCTGGAGTTTCTCAGAGAAGAGAGACAAGAACAGCGATAAGCTGAGCAAGAAGAGCGTGAGTGCCAGAGGCAACATAAACTGGAGAAGCTACGACACCAGCACCAGAGCAGGTAAGTGGCCTGTGGTTAACTGGGACTCCAGGACTGGGTTACAAATTAAATTCCAAATTGATAGTTGAATTTAAAGAGTGGGAAGATATGGATGCCTTTTTAAATTTCTTTGAAAAAGTGTGTATTCAGGCAAATATTCCTACAGGGTCCTGGAGCTTCCAGCTATCCCCGCTACTTACCGGAAAAACTTGGGTTGCATTGGGTCAAATGGACAATGAGGATAGTAATGATTACAGTAAACTTAAAGCTGCACTTTAAAAAAAATATGAGTTAACAGCAGAGGCATACAGAGCTAAATTCCATAAGCTCAGGAGAAGCCCTGACATGAGCTACGAGGAGCTAGCCCCTAAACAACGTCAGTTTTTAAAACATTGGTGGGAAGGAATCGAAGCAAACACTGTAGAGAAAATTGAAAATGCTGTACTGTTAGAGCAGTTTTTTGGGCCATGTCCAGCAGAGCTGAAAACCTGGCTGGAGAACCGAGATTCAAAAACAGTGCAGGAGGCTGCTGAACTCTCGGACTGCTATGCCAGGAGCAGACCTGCTCTGAGAGCAAATGGGGCGGGCATGGCAGCGCAGAAAGGGAAAAGCGCGCCTTCAGGGCAGCTAAAACCCTCCCTGCTTCCAACGAAACCAGGTAGCTCCAGGTTACAAAGAAAAGAGTTACCTGAAAAAAGAAATGAATGTTGGGTTTGCAAAGAACCTGGTCATCTGGCCAGACAGTGTCCCAGAAGGACAAGCATTGCACAGAGTGGTGCTAGGAAAGAAATGGGTTGTTTGTGTGTCCCTGAAAGCATGGCAGTAAACATGAGGGAACACATACACCCAGTCACTGTGAATGGGGTACAGACACATGGGTTGAGGGACACGGGGGCATCCTTGACTTTGGTAAAAGGGGATTTAGTAGAGCCTGGTCAGCTTATACCCAGTCAATTTGTGATTGTACGGGGATTCACTGGGGAGGAGAAAACCTTGCCACCCACTAGTGTCCTCCTAGACTGGGGTGAGACAGGGGGAACTATACAAAAGGTTGCTGTAGCCGAGACTTTGGCTGTCGATGTAATCGTTGGCAACAATCTCAAATGGGATGATGTGTGTGTAGTTACCCGCAACCAAGCGGCAAAGGAAAACTGTAGTTCCTTGGACCCCGTAGAAGCCCCTGTGGAAACCACTGGGAGGCTGGTTCCCTAGCCTGTGTCTCCTGATATGGAGAATAATGAAAGGGGGGGTTGAAATTCCCCAGGTAGTAGTTAACCAAACAGCTACACAGGGTTACTCCAATGAAGGAGGGGTGACCCATTGTCAGAGGGTTAGGGATGGCAGTGATCCTGAATGGGGACCTGTCCCATGCCTTGGGAATGTGTAAGGAGTTTGCAGCTGCTCAGAAAAGTGACCCTAGTCTAGAGAAGCTGAGGGCTTGGGCAGACTCTGCTGGAGCACAGGGAGGTGATGGGAAACATAAAGTTTATTTGGGACAGTGGACTGCTCTATATTGCAGAATGATAAGACAGAGGGAGGAGTGATGGGCGGGCAGCTTGTTGTTCCCCAGGAGTACCATGAGCAGTTGCTCAAAATTGCATGCGATATTCCCATGTCTGTTCATCTGGGAATCGAGCACACTATGCAGTGGTTGGCCCAGAATTTCTATTGGCCCAACTTCACCCAGCAGGTGAAGGAGTATTGCAGGTCTTGTCACCGATGCCAAGAGATAGGGACGGCAGGTAAGAGAACCCAAACCGCCCTAATTCCATTGCCCATAGTGGAGGAGCCATTCCAGAGGGTGGGAATGGATATTGTGGGGCCTTTAAATATCCCCAGCTTCTCTGGGAAGAGGTTCATACTGACTGTGGTGGATGATGCTACCCGGTACCCAGAGGCAATCGCCCTATCCTCACTGAGGACAGACAAAGTGGCAGATGCCTTGCTAGAGATTTTCTCCTGTGATGGGTTTGCAGTAGGTTATCACCGATCGAGGGGGTTCCTTCATGTCAGACCTGATGAAATGTTTGTGGGAGAAGTGTGGGGTGATCCAGAGATGCATGACACCTTGTCAGCCACAAGCCAATGGGCTTGTGGAAAGAGTTAATGGTACCCTTAAGTCAGTTCTCCAAGCGTTTGCTGAACAGCATGAGAGGGATTGGGAGAAATACCTTCCCCACCTGTTGTTTGCATACAGGAAGGTGCCCTAAGTGTTGACGGGGTTTTCCCCCCTTCGAGCTCTTATATGGATGCCGGGTGCGTGGGCCCCTAGACTTGATCCAGGAGGACTGGAAAGGCAAGCTCGCCACCTAGGGAACTCCCATAATGGATTATGTCCTTAGGTTTAGGGAAAGTCTGAAGGAGCTTATGCGGACAGCCCAGAGCAACCTGGCAGCTGCCCAACAAAAACAAAAGGTGTGGTATGACCGCAAAGCTAGAGCTCGCTTGTACACTGTGGGTCAGGAAGTCATGGTTCTAATCCCAGCCCGGAAAGACAAGCTGCAGGCCAAGTAGGCAGGACCGTACAAAGTAGTCAGACAGAAAAATGATGTAAACTACATTAAAGAGTTACCTGACAGAAGACCTGCACAAAGAATGTACCATGTCAACATGATGAAGCCAGTATTAATAGGGCTGACATGGTGTTTGCAGTGTGTAGCCTTGTGGAGGGGATGGACGAAAGAGACCCCCTTCTGGACTTGCTGGAAGAAAGCAAGCGGGAGTCCTCTGTGGAGGCAATTAAAATGTCACCCCAGTTGAACCCGGACCAGATCCAGGAAGTAAGGGAAGTTTTAGCAGACTTTGCCCCACTGTTTAGCACCAAGCCTGGACTAACCCCCTTAGAGACGCACGATGTGGAGACAGGGACGCAGGCGCCCATACAGCAGACCGCATATCGGGTATCAGAGGCTGTCCAAAAGGATATTAGGAGGGAGGTGGAGGAAATGCTGAATTTAGGGGTAATCCAGAAATCCCACAGCCCCTGGGCCTCACCTGTAGTCTTTGTTCCCAAGCCAAATGGCTCTACTCGTTTTTGTGTGGACTGTCATGGACTCAATGCAGTCATGAAGTCAGATGCCCACCCAATGCCATGGAAGGACGAACTTCCAGACAAGTTGGGAGGGGCAACATACCTTACAACTATTGACCTGACAAAAGGGTATTGGCAGGTAGAGTTAACTGCCAGAGCTAGGGAGAGGTCGGCTTTCATCATTCCAGTAGGGTTATTTGAACTTAAAGTAATGCTTTTCGGAATGAAGAATGCCCCTGCCACTTTCCAAAGATTGGTGAACCAGGTGTTAAATGGTGGTGAGGAGTATGCTGTGGCGTAGCTGGATGACATTGCCATCTTTAGCGCCAGCTGGGAGGAACACCTATCCCACCTTAGGGAAGTGCTGGGCAGGATACAGAGGGCCGGACTCACTGTAAAAGCTGAGAAGTGCCAGGTGGCCATGGCTGAGGTGGCATACCTTTGGCACGTTATAGGCCGGGGACAGCTCCATCCTAACCAAGTGAAAATAGAGGCAATTAAAGCCATGGCTCAGACCAGAAACACAGAAGCAGGTCAGGAGTTTTTTAGGGACAGCAGGGTATTATAGGAAATTTTTACCCAATTACAGTGCCCTGGCCACTCCCCTATCTGGCCTGTTAAAGAAAAGGATGCCTAAGAAAATTACCTGGGAACCAGCCTGTGAACAAGGCTTCACCAGACTGAAGGAGGCACTGTGCAGTGCCCCTGTATTGACAAGTCCAGACTATAGCAGACCCTTTGTAGTCCAGACAGATGCCTCAGATGTGGGTATTGGGGCAGTGCTAAGTCAGACATCCAATTAAGGGAAAGATCACCACATAGTGTACCTCAGTAAAAAGTTACTTCCAGGGAGCAAGCTACTCTACTGTTGAAAAAGAGTGTCTTGCCATGGTGTGGGCCCTAAAGAAATTCGAGCCATACCTATACAGGCCGCATTTTGAGGTACAAACTGACCACAAGCCCCTGGTTTGGCTGGCACAGATGGGTAAAACGAATGGTAGACTACTAAGGTGGAGCCTTGCCTTGCAAGGATATGACATGACTGTCTCACACAGGGCTGGAGCAGCCAATGAAAATGCCAATGGACTGTTGCGTCAGTATGAGCAATGAACTGATTTGGGGATCTCATCCCATGCAGGGGATAGAGTCCCCAGATTCAGTCTAGGTGGGGAGGACTGTGATGCTCTGCCCCCTGCTTATGGTTATCTGTATAATATTTGTATTATAAATAAAAGGTATGTGCATGTGATTGTCTGCTGGCACACAACTCAGCCAGTAAATGAGAGACTTGACCTTTGACCTTCAAAGTGTCAATGAGGATGTCATGATACTGGCCAGTATCACCTAATTAAAAGCCTTCCTTCCAGAGGGACAGTTTATTACCCCTTACAACTTGCTCCTGCTTTTGAAGTTGGAAACTAAATATGTATTTTATGACGTAGCAAGAAGGGAAGTCACTTGAGTGATCCTTTATGGTTTTCTCACTTAGAAGAGAACCAGTGACAGATTTTGGGGTTAGGAAGTGTCAAAAGAAATGCTTTGATCAAAGAGACTCATATTTTAAAAATTGCTGACTGTTGATTTCCACAGTAGAAATTAAATCTTTGGGAGGATCTAACTGTGACCTCACCAAAGGGGTTGGGAGATGGAGATCTGACTTAGAGAGGGATCTTGCAGTAGGTAATTACATATAGGACTGATGCCGGGCGGCGTCAGGACCCAACGGAAAAATTTCTAGCTAGCAGTCTGTGGTGGGGGAACGCTCCCACGTCAGGTGACCGACGTCATGTGGCGGCAGTATAAAGGGGTGGTCCCCCATGCCCGCCTTCCAGTTCTTTCCCGCTGTTAGCTTGTGTCAGCGCCTCGCAGTAAAGTTCAATGCTCGTCTCTCGTCGGTAGTTTTTACTGTCTTTTTTCGATTCTTTGATTGAATCGTCAGGCATTCGTCAGTGTACGTCGTCCCCTACACCTTCCGAGCACAAAAATAAGTGCGACTCGTGCGTACCAACTCCCACAAGGCGGCCATTCCCAGTGCCTCTTCTGTCTAGGCCTGGATCATCGGATGGAGAAGTGCCAGCACTGCCTTAAATTCAACGCTGCCACCCGCAGACGGAGGCAGCAGTTCCTGGAGGCCCACATACTAAAGAAGAAAATGTCCTGCATGGAGAAGGAGTTAAAAAAGCTCCGGAAGGCGTCCACGTCCCCCGAAGGCCATCGTAAGAAGAAAGACAAGGAGAAGCATCGGGATAAGGGCTCCTCATCCACAGCGTCTTCTTGAAGTCTCTGTGCACAGGTAACGTCCCTCTGGGGAACCGCTCCGCCAATGACAGAGGCTTCCAAGGTGGCGTCGGCTGCCCGTCTGGCTCGCTCAGGGCCCTTCAGGCACCTCCGGGCTATTGGAGACCTCCGCTCCTAGTAAAGCCGCCACCATGCGGCCTACTGGTTTGAGCGGTTCCGGTAAGCCGGACGTCAGCTCCTCTGACACCCACATGGAGACGGTCAATAAGTCGCCCGACCCTTCAGGGTGGCGAACTGCCCCGCTTCCACCCGACAAGGCCACTCCTCCTTCGCTACCTGCCTTGGGTGATGGGTCCGATAAGTCAGACGTTGGCTCCTCCGGCGTCCACCCGGACTCCGCTGATAAGTCAGATGTCGGCCTCCCTGACGCCCGCATGGCAGCTGAGCCAACGCCAGACCCTCTCTCATCTGCCATTCCCGGCTCCCCGTAGCCTTTGCTGCCGTCCGGATACCCTGGGTCTCCTCAGCCTGACCCCGGGGATTTTTCCCCTCCATCCCCGGGCGATTCCGAGGTTCCTGCTGCACCCCGGTCAGGCCGTCTGCCCGCTCGGCCGACTGACCTGACGTCGGTTCCGCGGACGCTGGCTCCGACGCCGGTCTTGCCAACGCCGGGCGACATCCCACTTCTGGATGCCGCTCCAACACCGGGCCTTCTGCTCCAGGCCCGCCCGTGGGACCTCCGGCCGGGCCATCTCCAGCAGATCCCCGGTTCCGGGTATCCGACGCCCCAGTACCCGACACCGGCCTATCCGACGCCACAGTACCCGGTGCCTCAGTACTCGGCGCGGGTTTCCTGCGTCAGGTTATGGATACATGCCACAGGTACAATCAGTACCATCCTCTCCTCCTCCTCACCTGCACACCCCTCAGCCGCGGTGGACTTGAAGAGACTCTGGCCTCCTGGTGGGCTGAAGCAGGCTCAGCTCACCAGAGAGGTGGAGAAGTCATCTACGGACGATGGTGCTGATTCCGGCTCCTGTACGTCTGCGGCGACAGACTCCCTCCCGCCTCCGGACACCAAGGGCAAGCCCTCTGGTTCCAGGGCGGGACAGGATGCTCTTCCCGAGGACCTCAAAGGGTCCGTTCCTCCCCGCCAGAGAGTCTTCCTCTTCATCATCTTCCTCCTCGGACGACTCGACAGTTGCTCCGAGCGGACTGACGACCCACGCTCTTCGTCTAAGCCCAAACCTAGGACTTCTCCGAGTCTCCTCGGAGGTCCTTCCTTTCTGGAGTTGCTGCGCAAAATCCAGGAGGTTCACAAGTGGCATTCCTTGGAGCCGGATCCACAGCGTAAGAAACTCGCTGAGCATCTGGACCTGCCTGAGACAGCTCCTACATTGGTGCCACCCTGGATTGAGCCTCATGCCGACCTTGTTTCCACTATTTGGAAGCAACCGTTGGCTTTAGCCCCACTTCCTTGGAAGTTGAACAGGCTATATCAGGCTCCAGAGAGTGTTGACTTTCTAGATTATCACCCTCGAGATGCTTCGGTCGTGATTAGCAATTCAGGAAGCGCCCTTCTTGGGTTTGGTGCTGTTCGGTGGTGATGTCAAGGACATTATCACCAATCTGCAGGAGAAGGGGACTGCACTGAAGTCTGTGGACTCCATGTACCATCCCCATCAAATGCAGCTCCATCCCTTCGCGAGGCGGAATCGGTGGCGAAACCGGAAGTGGGCCAATAAGCCGGGCCCTCTGGCTGCCAAGCCCTCCGCCCGAAAAAGCAGCGGGTGCTTCAGCTGTGACGCTGCCCACACCACCTGACTCCTTCCTCTCCACAGCCTCTGGCCTTCCAGAGGAACCGGTAGGAGGAGGTTTCCCTCCACCTCCTGGGTTGGGAGAGGATAACTTCAGATTCCTGGGTGCTCCAGCTGATCGCAGGACACTCAATGGAGTTTCTTCAGAAATCCCCTCGACACCCTTCCCCAAGGTCGTCGTACTCTCGGGAACATCATCTTCTGGTCCAGGAAGAGATTTCAGCACTTTTGCTGAAGGAGGCGATAGAACCCATCCCCATTCCTCTTCAGGGAATGGGGTACTATTCCCATTTCTTCCTGGTCCCGAAGAAAATGGGGGATGTGAGGCTGATTCTTGACCTCAGCTCCCTGAACTTGTTCGTGGAGTACAAGAGGTTCGGGATGCTCTCGCTGCAGAGCCACCTGCCCCTTCTCTGGCCAGGACAGTGGCTGTGCGCTTTGGTTATGCAGGATGCCTACCTGCGTATCCCTATCCCCCTTCCCACCACAAATACCTGCATTTTGCATTCCAGGGGGACCACTACCAGTTCAAGGCCCTCCCATTTGGTCTTTCCTCAGCCCCCGTGTGTTCACCAAATGCCTTTCGGTGGTAGTGGCCTACCTGCATACCCAGGGGGTGCAGGTTTTCCCGTACCTGGACGATTAGCTCCTGGTGGCCCCGTCCAAGGAGGAACTCCTGTGCTTCCTTTCCCTTACCCAGCAGGTATTTGCCTGCCTGGGTATTACCATCAATCAGGCCAAGTCCCATCTGATCCCGTCCCAGAGGCTCCAATTTATCGGGGTGATCCTGGACACGACCTCTGGCATGGCCTTCCTGCCACCGGATAGGGCGGCCAGTCCCCAGGACCAGGTCAGCCTGTTGTCCAGCCGCAGGCAGGTCCGCGCCAGGTCAGTCCTTCGCCTCCTTGGGCTAATGGCAGCTGCGATTCCGACAGTCCCTCACACTCGGCTCCACATGAGACTCTCTCAGTGGATGCTTCGGTCTGAATGGGATCAGCTGGTGGACGACCTAGATCAACTTGTCCTGGTCTCCGCACCCATGGCTCAGGACTTGCAGTGGTGGATGGTTCAGGAGAACCTCTGCTGGGGAGTTCCCTTCAGTCTCCCTCCCCCCTCACAGACGTTGACTACGGATGCCTCCAGCGAGGGTTGGGGAGCCCATCTCGGTCCTCACAGGACCCAGGGCTCCTGGTCCAAGCTCGGGAAGTCTCTTCACATCAATGTGTTCGAACTAAGGGCAGTACAGTATGCTCATCAGGCTCTCCATCTGCATCTGTCTCCCCGTCACCTAACTGTACAGACGGACAATATGTGTGTTGTCTGGTACATCAACAAACAGGGATGAATTCATTCCTACCCCCTTTGCCAAGAGGCGATGTGAGTCTGGGATTGGGCAGTGCAGCACAACCTTCACCTCACAGCATCTCATGTCCCAGGGATCGAGAACACACTGGCAGACAGGCTAAGCCGGTCATCTGCTCTAGCTCACGAATGGGAACTGGATCAGTGGGTCGTAGACGAAATCTTCCTATGCTGGGGAACTCCACAGGTAGACCTGTTTGCTTCCCCACAAAATACAAAACTTCCCATCTTCTGCTCGCTCGCTCCAGGGTGCAACATTTTTTGGAGAGACGCTCTGTCTCTAGACTGGAAGGGCAGATTCATCTATGCCTTCCCCCGATTCCACTGATTACGAGGGTCTTGCAGAAACTCGGTTCAGAAGGAGTTCGAATAATTCTGATCACTTCTTTCTGGCCCAGGCAAGTTTGGTTCTCTCTTCTGCAACAGTACTCAGAGGAAACCCCTCTTCCTCTTCCTCTGTCACTATAGTTGCTGACCCAGGATCAGAGGACCCTGGTCCGTCCAGGCCTCAAGTCCCTTCAGTTGCACGCGTGGCTCCTGCAGACGTAGCTCAAGCCCTACTCGGGGTCCCCCTCCCCCTGCCCCCGAGTAGCTGAGATTCTGGTGGAGGCCGGGAAACCCTCAACCAGATCTACTTATGCCATGAAATGGAAGCTGTTCTCTATTTGGGCTGCCTCCAATGATGTTGAGCCCTTCTCGTGCTCTGTCGGCCGACTTTTGGATTACCTGCGACACCTCTTCGATCTGGGTCTCAGCCATTCATCCTTAAGGGTTCACATGGTGGCTATTTCGGCCTATCATGTCTCCTTTGCAGACAGAACGTTTGCTCAGCTGGAGGTCTCTAAGACCTTTTTGAGAGGGGTCCTTCACTTACGACCCCCTATCCAGGTTCCTGCCCCTCCTTGGGATCTGAATTTCATTTTAGAGAAACTTACTCTGCCTCCTTTCGAGCCAGCAGCCTCAGTGGACCTGAAGTTCCTTTCTTGGAAGACTCTCTTCCTAGTGGCCATTACTTCTGCTCGTCGGATTTCCAAACTTAAGGCCCTGATGTGTAAAATCCCGTATTTGATTTTTCAAAAGGAATGTGTGGCTCTGCGTACCAACCCTAAGTTTCTCCCTAAGGTGGTAGCGGAATCAACGCTGAATCAATCCATAGAGTTGCCTGCCTTTTTTATGCAGCACTCTAATCAAGGAGAGTACCTCCTGCATACTTTGGATGTTTACCGAATTCTGGGATACTACACCAACAGGACGAAGGATCTCAGAAAGACTGATCAACTGTTCGTGACTTTGGCTCATAAAAGAGAAGGCAATGCAGTTTCTAAGCAATGCCTATCAAAATGGTTGGCTCATTGTATCACTTTCTGTTAAGACAAGTACAACAAGACCCTGCCGGGTCAAGTTAAAGGCCACTCCACCAGAGGGGTCGTTGCCTCTGCGGCTTGTTTCAAGAACATGTCAGCGGCTGACATTTGTGCAGCCGCCACTTGGACTTTTGTCTGTACCTTTATGAAACATTACAGTTTGTACATTGCCTCTCGCCATAGAGCAGGCTTTGGGCTGGCTGTTTTGCAAGGCCTCCTTTCCTAAGGGCTTCACAACCAGAGGGTCTACTTCTGAGTAGCTTTCCTCCTCCCGTTTGCTTCTCTTTGTTCCAGACTGCTTGGGACTCAGTCCTACATGTAATTACCTACTGCAAGAGTCCTCTCGAAGTAAAATAGTACAGTTACGTAAGAACTTACCGTAACAGTAACCTTCGAGAGATGCTCTTGCAGTAGGTAATACCTTCTTGCCCTCCATCCCCCTAAGGTTTTTCAGCTCCTTTTCCAGGAAGGGAAATATCCACTTCTCTCTCGACTTGCCTTTTGGTGGGAAAGAACTGGAAGGCGGGCATGGGGGACCGCCCCTTTATACTGACGCCGCATGACGTTGGTCACCTGACATGGGGGCGGTCCCCCGCCAGAGACTGCTAGCTAGAAATTTTTCTGTTGGGTCCTGACGCTGGCCAGCATCAGTCCTATATGTAATTACCTACTGCAAGAGCATCTCTCGAAGATCTACTGTTACGGTAAGTTCTTAGGTAACTGTACTTTTGAAAGGATTAGGCATCTGAGGGAAAAAAAGCTTTTGAAATTCTGGACCTCTCGAGGAGGAGACATTCAGTCTATCTGAAAACAGGCCCTTAATGGTAACATCTAGCTAGTCAAGAACTTTAAGTATTGGTGGTATGCGTATTTGTGTTGTGTAACTTCCCATTTATTTTATGTGACTGTAAGTTGTTGATATAATTGTTCTGTGTTTGATTTTACCTGTTTTACAATTTTTAATAAACAATATTTTCATTAAAATACTGCCTCTGCTTTTTTTCAGTTATTTTACATGTGAATGATGAACCTGTGTTTAAGTCTGACAGCTGTTAAGGGCTTGAAAGCCTCCTATCCATGATCCAGTCCCGCCTTGGAACTTGAATTTCATATTTGAGAAATTGATATTGGCTGCTTTTGAGCCTCTGCAAGTTGTGACCTATGTTTCCGATCATGGAAAACATTCATTTTAGTTGTTGTGACTAATGGTCGATGGATTTCCAAACTTCAGGCTGTAATGTGTGAGCCTCCTTATTTGATTTTTCACAAAGACAGATTCTCTTTGCATATGAATTCTAAGTTTCTTCTAAAGGTGGTACACTATCAGAATTGATGCTGAACCAAATGATATGCCTTCCTCTTTATTATCCCAAGCATGCCAACCAGGGTGAGGCACTGCTCCATACTTTAGATGTACATAGAACACTGAGCTACTATGTTGATCGCACCACAGAAGGTCCTCTCAGCTTTTTATTTCATTCACGCCACCCCAGGAAAGAGGATGCGCCTGTGTCTAAACAATGTCTGTCCAAATTGCTGGCATATTGTGTTACATTCTGTAGTTATAGGAAGTACATTAAGGAACTTCCTAGGTCTGCTTATGGTCACTCCACAAGGAATATGGCCACATCTGTTGCTTGTTTCAAAAATGTCCTGACATATGTTCTGCAGCCACATAGAGCACTTTTCACACTTTCTATAGTCCTCCTGACCCTATCTCTCTTACTGGTTGCTACAGACATAGAACCTAACCCTGGGCCTAGTCTGTTTCAGTCTCCTACCTTCTCCCTCCCACTTGGTAAGGTGTAAAAGATCTCAGAATAGCCCACTTAAACATACAAAGCCTCCTCCTCAAGTTGGATGAGCCCACCCCCCTGGAAAACCCACTACTAGCCTGATATTCTTGGCATCTCCAAAACTTGGTTAAAGCCTACCATACCCAGCAACCTTTGTGCCGTGCCAGTCTTCTTCTCCCTCTACTTTAAACAATCGGAAAAAAAAAAAAAAAACATTTTTTAAAGATGTGATAGGACATCCTCTAAAGGGGAGGGGGGGGCACTATGATTTACTACAAAGCCCACCTAAATGTCTTTGCCTATAGCTCCCTCTCTCCTGAAACTGGCCTGCAGTTTGAACTGTGTCACGCCACCTTAACCCTGGCTAACATAGAAACATAGACTTTGACGTCAGATAAGGACCATTTGGCCCACCCAGTCTGCCTATTTCCCTACCTACTGGATAAGCTGCAGATTCTAGTTAACCAACAGCCTACTTCCTGCAACCCCCCACTATAATTGCCTTATGTCTGTCCCATGCATGTTTGAATTCTCCAACTGTTTTAGACCCAACAACCTCCTCAGGAAGGCGGTTCCATGTATCCACCACTCTCTCCATGGAAAAAAATTTCCTCACATTACCCCTGAGCCGTCCCCCTTCTATCTTTAAATTGTGCCCCCTTGTTCTTACACATCTCTTTTTCTGAAATATGCTACCCTCTTGGACTTTGTTGATTCCTTGAGGTACTTGAAAGTTTCTATCATGTCCCCCCTGTCCCTCCTTTCATCAAGAGTATACATATTAAGCTCTCTGTCTCTCTTCATATGGTTTCTGCTGCAGACCCTGCACCATTTTAGTTGCCCTCCTCTGGAATGCTTCCATCCTGTCTGTGTCCTTGCGTAGATGAGGTCTCCAAAACTGCACACAGTACTCCAGATGGGGTCTCACCAACTGTCTGTATAGAGGGATAACCACTTCCCTTTTTCTACTTGTGATGCCCCTTCCTATGCATCCCAGTATCCTCCTGGCTCTCTTTACCGACTTTTCACATTGCTTACCCACCTTTAGGTCATCTGATATCACTACCCCCAGGTCCCTTTCCATTTTTGTTGTTGTTCGTACCTCCCCTGCTATTGTGTACTCTTCTCCTGGGTTTTTGTTTCCCACGTGCATTACTTTGCACTTCTTTGCATTGAATCTAAGTTACCATATGTCTGACCATTCCTCCAACCTTGCCAAGTCCCTTCTCATCTTTTCTACCCCCTCTTGTGTATTAACTATGTTACAGATCTTTGTGTCATCTGCAAAGAGGCATACCTTTCCCTTCAGACCCTCTGCAATGTCACCTATAAAGATGTTAAAGAGGACTGGACCCAGTACTGAGCCCTTAGGTACTCCACTAGTAACCCCCCTTTCTTCAGAATGTGTTCCATTCACTATTAACTTCTGTGTTCTGTTGTGCAGCCAGTTTGTTACCCAGGCTATCACCCTGGGACCCACTCCCAGGCTGGCTAACTTGATTATTAATCTTTTGTGCGGGACTGTGTCAAATGCCTTGCTAAAGTCTAGGCAGGCCATATCCACAGCCCCTCCCTGGTCTATTACTTTGGTCACCCAGTCAAAGGAATCAATTAGATTCGTCTGACATGACCTTCCTGCTGTAAATCCATGCTGCTTTGGGTCCTGTGCCCCCACTGGCCTCTAGGTACTTTCTTTCTTTCAAGTGATTCCATCATTTTCCCCACCACTGAGGTCAAACTTACAGGTCTGTAGTTTCCTGCTTCTGCCTTGCTCCCACTTTTGTGAAGGGGAATCACATCTGCCCTCCTCCAGTCCTCAGGTACCACCCCATCCTGCCATAATTTGTTAAAAAGCGTGGTCAGTGGTGTCACTAGGTCCTCCCTTAGTTATTTTAGGATTCTGGGGTGAATCCCATCCGGCCCCATTGCTTTGCCCACCTTGAGGTTTAGGAGTTCTTTCAGGACTCTTTCTTCTGTGAATGGACTGGTGTCAACACCCCTACCCAGAGTGCTTCTATTGTCTGGTTTAGGTAACTCCTCCTCATCTTCTTTTGTGAATACTGAGCAAAAGTATTCATTCAATATCTCTGCCTTTCACTGTCTCCCTCTGCCCACCTCCCTCTCTTTATTAATCTTCACTATCCCTCCCTTAACCTTTCTATGCTCCTAATGTACCTATAAAATGTTTTATCCCCTTCTTAACTGAGTTGGCTATTTTTCCTCAGTTTGGGCCTTTGCTATTCTGACTGCTTTCCCACTTCTTTCTGCTTTAATTGATACAGTTCCCTGTCATGCTCCTTCTGTGATTCTTTATACTTTTGAATGCAAGCCTTTTCTCCTTAACCTTCCCTGCCACCTCTTTTGAGAACCATAGTGGTTTTTACTCCCTTTGTTTTCTTTATTTGTTTAACACAAAGGCTTGTTGCCTCTATGATGGCAGTTTGATTTTCTCCATTGTTCTTCCACCCTTCCTTTTGGCCATTTGCTGTAGCGTTCTTCAGGTATTCACCCATTTGCCAAAGTCAGTCCTTCTAAAGTCCAGTATCCTTGTTTTTGTATGGCTTATCTCCATGGTTGTGCTCACTGTGAAGCACACTGTGCAGTGATCGCTTGTTCCCAGATGTCTACTGACGTCTAAATTTGTGATCCTCTCTCCATTTGAGAGTACCAGGTCTAGTATTGCTCCCTCCCGAGTGGGTTCCAACACTAGCTGTCTAAGGCCTGCCCCCTGCAGGGCATCGAGAATGACCCTGCTCTTGGATGTGGCTGAAGTACATGTCATCCAGTTAACATCTGGCATATTCAGGTCCCCCATCAACAGTATCTCCCCTTTTTTATCCATTTTGAGAATATCCTCTATCATTTTCTTGTCCATTTCCCCCCCTTGAGATGGGGGTCTGTATACAACCCCTGTGTGGATTGTGATGCCATTCCCTGTCTCCAAGGTGACCCAGAGTGCCTCTTGTCCTCCCCCTTTACTTTTTAGTTCTGTAGCTTTGATCCCTTCCCTTATGTATAGAGCTACTTCACCTCCTCTTTTACCTTCCCTGTCCCTTCTGTAGATTGTGTACCCTGGTATGTTGACATCACAGTCATGGTTCCACTAAGAAACTCCACTTCTTTTGCATACACCTTCCTCCTGCTGGCAGTCACTAAGCACTTCCATCCCTTATCAGCATAATTGGCCCCTCGCTCAAGGCAATGAATTTATCCTTTATGGGAATTTCAGTGTTGACTGGTTAAAATGTAATAGACACTTGATTGTTTTGTCCTTAAACAAGTTGCTGCTCATTCAAGTAATCTCTTACCCTTCTAGGCTATCCAGTAGTGGTTAGTGTGCCACCCTCACAGACTGGGTGCTAGTGTCGAAGACTGACAGAGTAGTCTGTTTGGGTGTACTTCCTGACTTAGTGATCACTCCCCATTCTACTGTGTTTGGCGTGCGAAACCCCCTAAGGTGCACGATCGCCTGATTCAGGTCCCCGACTTCTCTCACCTAGACCCATCCCAGTTCAAATATAAAGTTGCCAACCTAGACTGGTGTTACCTGTGGGCAACCTCAGATGTTAACCCGGCTGTCTCACATTTCTGCTCAGTATTTGCTGGTCTCCAGGAGAAACATGTTCCCCTAGGAGGATTCATGGTCCAATAACTAAATGGTTGGACTGCACTTTTTTTTATACTGGTTCAAAAAGAGATAAATCTTGACAATCTTCAAGCAATCAACTCAGTTTCCAACTGGATAAACCATAGAAAACTCAGGAAAGAATGCAAACGGGTCATCTGACGAGCAAAAGCAGCTTTTGTAAAACCCTGCTTGACTCCTCCATCGACAAACCTCATAATTTCTGGAGTTGTATTAAGAAAACCCCAAATCGGGATAGAACCCCCACCCCTACTGACATTGAGGTTGAGGGAGAAAATTGCAACAACTTGTGACTGGGTTGAATAAGAACCTGTCCCATTTGATGTGCAGAAAGAGTTAAACGCAAAGATCTGTTATGTCCTCTCCTTTTCTGTCTCTTGGCTGTCTGGTTGGCCAACCAAATGTTCTTGTGAGACCTAGGAACTGATCACTCTTACGGTCTCGCGATTCTCCACCTCTCGCTATCCCTCTGCCTTTACTTGCTGTTTCTGTCTTTTCTTTCTCCTTGTGTATTTGCATTTATAAAAAACGTGAATTTTTGTGTGAAATTGTAAGTGACAGTGAGATCACTTAGGTTGAAACTGTATACAGTTATACTGTTGAAATGATTGCAAAAACCTTGTCATGTAGCACAAAGTCTTTGCAGAGTTGTCAACAAGAGTTCAGTTTTGGGACACCATGTACTGTTTTGTTGAATCTGCAAGGAGAGAAACTGACAAGAATGTTTTCTGAGAAACAGAATATTCTCTTAATGAGTTCCCAGGCAAAGACTTATAAAAAGAGCAGCAATAATTTTGCTAGAGAGAGAAAGATTGAAACTTGGAATTAGAGATATCCTCAGATGTAGGACTTTGTTTTCTATGTTTGTACTGCCTTTGTAAATAGCTATGCTGAACAGTTTTATTTGTTATTTTACTGTTATTGGAAAAAATAAAATGTTAATTGTGAATTTTATAACCTGTCTTTCTATGCTTCCTGACCTGTGCCTCTGCAACACAACCCCACCACAATCTTAAATGTGTTCAGTAAATTATTTTCTGACCTCTCAGCCTGTACAGGGGCTTTTTCCTTCTCCTTACCTATTCAGACATCCTCCTCTACTCTAGTACCTATGCAACATCCTCCTTTTTATCTAAAATACATCAGGGTCTCTGAGGTGTGTAAACTCCTCAGGCATGTCCCAGAATCTAAACCTTCTGGCAGCAATGGAACCAAGTCCAGACTCCTTAAAATTGCTGCTTACGAGTTGACTTCCCCTATAGTTAGAATCTTCACCCTGTCCCTCTCCTCCTGCATTGTTCTAAATCTTCAGAAGATGTCTCATTTAGTACCAGTGTTTTAAAAAGACAATAATAAAAACATCAGTAATTATAGACACATTGCCATCTTACTTGTTCTTAGTAAGGTCCTTGAAAAAAATAGTAGCCATGCAACCCCAAGACTGTCTCTCTGCCCATGATCTCCTCTCGCCTGCTCAGCATGGTTTCCGTGGGAACCACAGGACCACCTCTGCACTACTTACCCTCACCAACAGTATTTCTAACTCAATCAACAAAGAGGAGTTTACTGGCGCTGTGTCCATTGATCTTACAAAGGCCATTGATCACTCTTTACTTTGCAGTAAATTAGTAGCCCTGAGAATTTCAGATTCTGCCCTCCCCTGGTTCAGAAGTTACCTGTCCAATAGGCAGCAACATGTCAGGTTTGGATCCTCCCTCTCTGATCCTTCCCCTGTCACAGTTGATGTCCCTCAAGGCTCAGTACTTGGGCCCCTCTTCTTCTCCCCCCTCTACATTAACTCTGTCCACAACCGTATCTCAAATAATATTCCACTTTTGTACTCTGAAGATCTGGTTTTCTTCTCTAGTACCCTTAATGTAGCTAGTATCACCAACAAACTGTTGTCAGACCTACAGGCCATCCAAAAATGTCTCCTTGAAAATATGCTCCTAATGAATGCAACTAAGTCACAGGCTATGCTGTTTGGATCTGCCCTTTGATTAAAGAACATCCAAACTCTTCTCATAGTATTCAGTGATATCGGAACACTCTTAGTCACTGTCTCACTAGTTATCTGGGTGTTACGCTTGACCCCTCTTTTAGTCATTCCTTCCACGTGGCATCAACCTGCAAGACATTCAATGTCAGACTTGGCCTCATCTACAGAGTTAGCCAAAATTTCTCTCCCAGAGCTCACATTGCTATTGCCCAAGGTATTTTGCTCACCAAACTCTGATGGTTTGCCTGTTTTTTTCTGAAGCCTCCAACTCTATTTTACACAAATGGGATGTGGCATATAACAGTGTCTGCCATGTTGCCTGTGGTGGTAATCAAGTAGCTCATCACTGCATCTTGTATTTGAAGCTTGGGTAGCGTCCCCCCTTCTGCTCCGCGGGATCTCTCCCGGGTGGCTTGACACATAGTGCAGTTCAGAACCAGGCACCATAATCGTTTGCCTCAGTTTTGTCACCCTACAGAAATGCCTACCTACTCAGATCTTCTGATCTAAACCTCCTTGTCATACCTAGAACTGGGACCAAACTAGGGAAGTTTGCCTTCTCAGGCTGAGCCCCTAAACTCTAGAACACCATCCTGGCTAATATCAAACGCTGTTCTGCTACCCACGCTTTCTGGAACCAGTATCGCTCCCACTTACAACAGCTAGCTGTATATACTTGCTCCTAGTCCTAAACTCTGATAAAATTGCCTATGTATACCTACATCCTAACGTTTGTCACTTTGAATATTCTGTTATGTTGAATTTATGCTTGCTATAGACTACTGAATTTTACCATTGTGATACTATTCTCTTGTTTCTACTTGTCATTGTCATGTACTGTACTGCTTATTCGTTTTGTACTCTCCCATGTCATGCCTGACAATAGGCAAATGTTTGTCTAACACACCCTACCTGATTAATAAAAACTAAATAAATAAACATTACAATCTGGGCATCGTCTCTTGTAGACATGCTGGTTTTAGGCTTGTTGTACTGGAAGGCCTTCTGTCCTGATCACATATCGGACTTTGCCATCCTTCCAGTTTCTTTGTACTGCTTGGGAGTAGTTCCAAAGGTGTGGCCTAGTGGAGGAGGTATCCACAATGAAGCTAGAACAGTTACATAATAACTTAGCGTAACAGTAGATCTTGTAGAGAATCTCCTCCATTAGGCCATGCCATACCCTCCCTGCTTTCCACTCTCAGGATCCAGAGGGTAATAGCAGATGCTGTGCCTAAAACCTTACTCCGTGCATCCTGCTTCCAGTCCCATGCCTCTCCTTGTTTTCCTGATACTGGTCTAATCTCCTAGTGCCTCATGGTTCGAGGCCCTCTGAGGCTAATCTCTGGCAGAAAACTGAAAAGAGTAGTAAGTGTCACCATTATATCGCATCAGCGCTGCACATCGCCAGCCGGTTGCCCCCAGCTAGCAAAAAGTTTCCGTGTAATCCTGATGCTGAAGGCTTACAGTTCCAAAGGTGTGGTCTAAAGGAGGAGATTCTGTCAAAGATATACTCTTCCGGTAAGTTCTTACGTAAGTATTCTTTCTAAAATCTGTACTCTGTTGCACTGGTAACCCATTAAGAATGGCCAGGGCAGGAGTACGGGATTGGATTTTTTGAGTCCATTGTGCAGTCTTGAAGCAGTATTATAAACAATTTGTAACTGCTGAATATTTTTAAGGGGTAAACAAGCCATGATCAAATTACTGTGGTTGATCTGAAAAACAATTTAATAAGGTTAACTGCATTATCATTGTTTCAGTATGCTCATATTTAGCAGCATGTCTCAATTAAAAAAAGATTGTCTAAACAATGTACAGTAGCTGATTTGGGTGTCTAGTTATGGCATAAAACCTGATTAAAGAGGACCCCAAATTTATGTAGAGCTGCTGAAGATCTAATAGCAGCATAGCCAAACTGAAATCTCAGTTCAGACAGTTTTAACAATTTCACTTTCATTCTTGTGTCACATATCCAATGATCTTACTTCGAGAGGGCTTTTGCAGTAGGTAATTACATATAGGACTGACATCGGCAGGCGGCAGGACCCCACGGAAAAACTTCTAGCTAGCAGTCTCTGGCAAGGAACCGCCCCCACATCAGGTGACTGGCGTCAGGAGATGTCGGTATAAAGGGGCAGTCCCTCACACCCACCTAGCAGTTTTTTGCCGCCGTTAGCTTATGCCAGCACCTCACGGAAAAGTTCCCTGCTCGTCAGGCTCCTTCATTGGTATTTTAACCGAGTATTTTCAATTTTTTATTATCTTTCGTCAGGTATTCATCAGTGTATGTTGTTCCCTACACCCTCCGAGCACAAAAACAAGTGCGACTCGTGCAGCGCCCAACTCCCGCACAAGGACGGCCGTTCCCTGTTCCTTTTTTGCCTAGGCCCCGACCATCTGGTAGAGAAGTGCCAGCACTGCCTCAGCTTTAATGCGGCCACCCGGAGAAGGCGGCAGCAGTCCCTGGGGGCCCATATTTTGAAAAAGAAGATGAGCTCCATGGAGAAAGAACCGAAAAAGCTTCGGCAGGCGTCAACTTCCCCTGAAGGCCATCGCAAGAAAAAGGATAAAGAAAAGCACAGGGACAAGGGCTCCTCTCCCACCGTGTCTTCCTCGGGGTTATAGAAAAGGTAACATCCCGGGGACCACTCCCACGGCGGTGGCCCACCGTCTGGCTACTTTTCGGGCCCTTTGGGCACCTCCGAGCTTATGGAGGCCTCCACTCCCAGTAAAGCCATGGTTTCGTGGCCTACTGGTGTGGCGGCCGATAAGCCAGGCGTCGGCTCCACTGGCGTCCGCGGGAGAAGGTCGGTAAAGTCGCCCCGACCCTTCAGGGGCGACGCAGCCCCATTCCACCCGACCAGGCCTGCCTTCGCCGCGGCCTGCCTCCGGCAAAGGTCCATTAAGTTGGACGCCCGGACCCTCGGCGCCCGCCGAATCCAGCTGATAACCCGCGTCGATTCACCCGTCCGCACAGCCGATGAGCCAACGCCAGACCCCCCACGTCCGGCTGCTCCCGGCTCCCCACAGCCTTCACTGCCCTCCAGGGACCCTGAGTCTCCTCAGCCCGACCCGAGATTTCTCCCCAATCCCAGGCGATGCTGAGGTTCTTGTTCCACCTCCGTCAGACTGTCCACCTTCTGGTCTGACCGACCTGATCGTCGGTTCCCCGGATGCTGGCTCAGCGCCAGCTCCTCGGCACGCCCGCTCCGGCGCGGCAACATCCCACCCCGATGTCGCTAGCGCAGGCCCTCCACCCCCAGGCCTTCCTCCCAGAACCGCCCGTGGGGCCTCCGGCGGGGCCGTCTGCTCCAGCAGCTCCTCCAGCTCCCGGGTACCCGACCCCGCCATACCTGGGACCGCAGTATCCAGCACCTCAGTACCCAGTGCCGACATATCCAGTGCCACAGTACCTGGCTCCTCAATACCCAACGCCGGGCTTCCCACCATCTGGTTATGGATACTTGCCTTTTGGGTACAGTCCATACCTGTATCCCCCTCCCCCTCCTCCTCCTCCTCAGCTGCCAGTGGACCTGCAGGAGATTCTGGCCTCCTGGTGGGCTGAGTCCAAGGCTCAGCTCACCAGAGAGGTGGAGAGTCGTCTTCCAATGATGGTGCCGGTTCCCGTACGTCCACGACGACACACACTCTCCCCACCTCCGGACACCAAGGCTAAACCCTCTGGGTCCAGAGAGGGGCAGGACACCGTTCCCGAGGGATTCCCAAGGAGTCCGTTTCCTCCCCTCATCGGGAAACGGAGTCTTCCTCTTCCTCATCATCGGACACCTCGGATGCTTCCAGCGGTTGTTCCGAGCAAGACGACAAGCCATGCTCTCCATCCAAGCCCCAGCCAAGGGCTCCTCCGGAAGATCCTTCCTTCACGGAGTTGCTATGGAAAATCCAGGAAGTACATAAGTGGCAATCCTTGGAGCCAGAACCCCAGCGTAAAAAACTCGCTGAGCATCTGCCCATGACAGCTCCCAATTTGGTGCCACCCTGGATCGAGCCTCATGCCGACCTTATTACCACCATATGGAAACAACCGTCGGTCTTAGCCCCACTTCCCAGGACGTCGAACAGACTATACCAGGCTCCCGAGGGTGTTGACTTTTTAGACTCCCACCCTCAAGCTGACTCGGTTGTGATTAGCGCTGCTCATGGCCGGTCAGCTCAACCCATACACCTCAGCTCGTCTCCACCTGACAAGGAATCCCGCCTTCTGGACCAGCATGGCAAGAAGATTTTTGATTCTTCCACTCTGGGTATTTGGACCCTGAACTATGTTGGCCACATGGGTGATTACCAGAAGGCGATTCTCAGTGAGGTGGAATCTAAATTGGACTCCCTTCCGGACTCTGTGGTCAAGCAGGAAGTGGCTGACCTCATCCGCTCTGCACGTTTGGCCAGTCGGTATATTCTTTGTGCGACCTACGATGCAGTGGACACTGCTGGTAGGAGCTCAGCTTTCGCCATAGGCCTATAGCGTCACGCTTGGCTCCGAGTGTCAGGGTTGGTCCCGGAGGTGCAGTCCGCCATCCAGGAAGTGCCCTTCCAGGGTTTGGTGCTGTTCGGGGGTGATGTCAAGGACATCATCACCGACCTACAGGAGAAAGGGACAGCACTAAAGTCCATGAACTCTATGTATCATCCCCATCAATCGCAGCACCTTCCCTTTCGCAGACGGAATCGGCCCAAAGCGAGACCACAGGGAAGGAGGGCCATTAAACGTTGGGCCCCCCCAGCTGCCAAGCCGCCCCCACCCAAAAAAGCAGCGGGAGCTGCATCTGCGGCGCTGCCCCACACCACCTAACTCCTTCCCTCTCCCACAGCCTCTGGGTTCCCGGAGGAACCGGTAGGAGGGAGGTTTTCCCTCCACCTTCCGGGCTGGGAGAGGAGAACATCAGATTCATGGGTGCTCTAGCTAATCGGAGAAGGACACTCAATAGAGTTTCTGCAGAAACCACCTCGTCACCCTCCCCCAAGGTTGTCGTACTCTCAGGAACATCTTCTTCTGGTCCAGGAAGAAATTTCAGCACTTTTGCTGAAAGAGGCGATAGAACCTGTCCCCCTTTCCCTGCAAGGAGCAGGTTACTATTCCCACTTCTTCCTGGTCCTGAAGAAGACAGGAGATGTAAGACCTGTTCTAGATCTCAGTTCCCTGAACATTTTCGTGGAGTACAAGAGGTTCAGGATGCTCTCACTGCAGAGTCTTCTGCCCCTCCTCCGCTCGGGCCAGTGTCTGTGCGCTCTGGATATGTAGGACGCCTACCTGCACATATCTATCTGCCCATCTCACCGCAGATATCTCCGTTTCGCTTTCCGGGGGGACCACTACCAGTTCAAGGCACTTCCTTTTGGCCTGTCCTCGGCTCCCAGTATTTACCAAATGCCTGCAGGTGGTGGCTGCACCTGCGTGCCGGGGTACAGGTTTTCCTGTACCTGGATGATTGGCTCCTGGCAGCCTCATCCAGGGAGGAACTCCTGCACTGCCTCTCCCTCACCCAGCAGGTTTTTGCCTGTCTGGGTATTACCATCAACCATTCCAAGTCTCACTTGATCCCATCCCAGAGGCTCCAGTTCATTGGGGCGATACTGGACACAACCCTAGGCAGGGCCTTCCTACCACTGGTCAGTGTGACCACACTCTAGACTCAGGTAAGCCTGTTGTCCGGCCACAGGTGGGTCAGTGCAAGGTCGGTTCTTCGCCTCCTCGGGCTTATGGTGGCTGCTATCCCGACAGTCCCTCGTACTCGGCTCCACATGAGGGTCTCTCAGTGGACGCTTTGCTCTCAATGGGATCAGTTGGTAGATGACTTGGACCAGTTGGTCCTGGTCTCCTCTCCCATGATTCGAGACTTGCAGTGGTGGATGGTTTGAGAGATCCTTCTTCGGGGAGTTCCATTCTTCCTTCCTCCTTCCTCTCAGACTCTGAGCACAGACGCTTCGGACGAAGGTTGGGGAGCCCATCTCGGTCTACATCGGACTCAGGGCTGTTGGTCTAAGCTGGAGCAATCCCTGCACATCAGTGTGCTCGAGCTTCGGGCAGTGCTCTACGCTCTCCAGGCTCTCCACCTGCATCTTCTTCCAGGCCACCTAGCCGTCCAGACAGACAATATGTGTGTGGTATGGTAAATAAACAAACAGGGTGGGACTCGGTCCTACTCTCTTTGCAGGGAAGCGATGAGAGTCTGGGATTGGGCAGCACAACACGACCTTCACCTCTCGGCAATTCATGTTCCGGGGGTCGAGAACTCCTTAGCAGACAAACTAAGTCGCTCATCTGCTCAAGCTCACGAGTGGGAACTGGATCGGGGGTCCTAGATGATATCTTCCTACGTTGGGGAACACCTCAGGTGGACCTGTTCACTTCACCTCTGAACGCAAAGCTTCCTGACTTTTGCTCGCTCGTTCAAGAGTGAGGCATTTTCTGGAGAGACACTCTGTCTCTAGATTGCAGGGACAGATTCATCTATGCATTCCCCCTGATTCCTCTGATCCCGCGTGTCTTGCAGAAACTTGGCTCAGAAGGGGCACGAATGATTCTGATCGCTCCTTTCTGGCCCAGGCAAGTTTGGTTCTCTCTTCTGCAACAATACTCAGAGGAACCTCCTCTTCCTCTTCTGCTGTCACAAATTCTATTGACTCAGGATCAGGGGACCCTGGTCCATCCAGATCTCAAGTACCTTCATCTACATGCGTGACTCCTGCAGACATAGCTCAAGCCCGTTTTGGGGTTTCTCCCCTAGGTGGCTGAGATCTTGGTGGAGGCTGGGAAACCCTCCACTAGGTCTACTTATGCCATGAAGTGGAAATGGTTCTCAATCTGGGCTGCTTCAAAAGGCTTCGAGCCTTTCTCCTGCTCAGTTGGGCGACTGCTGGAGTACCTGCGCTATCTCTTCGACCTGGGTCTTAGTCACTCGTCTCTGAAGGTACACATGTCAGCCATTTCGGCCTACCATGTTCCCTTCGCAGATAGGACGTTTGCTCAACTGGAAGTCTCTAAGACTTTCCTCAGAGGGGTTCTTCACTTGAGACCCCCTATCAGGTTCCACCCTCCTTGGGATTTGAACGTTCTTGAGAAACTACTTTGCCTCCTTTTGAACCCGGTGACCTCAGCAGACATGAAATTCCTTTCATGGAAGGCGCTCTTCCTAGTGGCCATTACTTCTGCTCGGAGGATTTCTGGGCTCCAGGCCCTGATGTGTAAAACCCCGTACTTGATTTTTAACAAGGAACGTGTGGCTCTGCGCACTAATCCTAAGTTTCTCCCCAAGGTGGTAGTGGAATCTACATTAACCCAGTCCATAGAATTACCCGCCTTCTTTACGCAGTACTCCAATCAGGGGGAGTATCTACTTCACACTATGGATGTTCACCAGATTCTGAGATACTACACTAACAGAACAAAGGATCTCAGAAAGACTGATCAACTTTTTGTCCCTTTTGCCCCCAGATGAGAAGGCAATGCTGTTTCCAGGCAATGCCTGTCTAAATGGTTGGCTCATTGCATACCTTCTGTTATGACAAGTACAACAAGACCCTTCCGGGTCAAACAAGAGGTCACTCCACCAGAGGGGTTGCTGCCTCAGCGGCATGTTTCAAGAATGTGTCAGCAGGACATTTGTGCTGCTGCCACTTGGACTTCTGTCCATACTTTTACAAAACATTACAGTTTGGATATTGCCTCTCACCGTAGAGCAAGCTTCAGGCTCGCTGTTCTGCAAGGCCTCCTTTCTTAAGGCCTTCACAACTAGAGGATCTACTTTGAGTAGCTTTCCTCCTCCTGTGTGCTTCTTCTTGTTCCAGACTGCTTGGGACTCAGTCCTGTATGTAATTACCTACTGCAAGAGCCCTCTCGAAGTAAGATAGTACAGTTACGTAAGAACTTACTGTAACAGTAGATCTTCAAGAGAGGCTCTTGCAGTAGGTAATACCTTCCTGCCTTCCATCCCCCTAAGCTTTTTCAGCTCCTTTTCCAGTGAGGCAAATATCCGCTTCTCTCTCATCTGATCTCTTGTGGCCTGTGGCAGGAAAGAACTGGAAGGCGAGCGTGAGGGACCACCCCTTTATACCGACATCTCCAGACGCCGGTCACCTGACATGGGGGCGGTCCCTCGCCAGAGGCTGCTAGCTAGAAATTTTTCCGTGGGGTCCTGCCGCCTGCCGACGTCAGTCCTATATGTAATTACCTATTGCAAGAGCCTCTCTCGAAGATCTACTGTTGCGGTAAGTTCTTACGTAACTGTACTTTCTCTAAAGATTCTTTATCTTCTTCTCAAGGACCTTTAAGATTTTCATTTTTAATTTGGGAGTAAGGCACTAAAATTTCTCTCTCAGTTAAATAAGGAATATGACGATGTAGGTGTTGTACCCTGTTGCCATCCCTTCGGTTTCTGACGTGGAACCTTTGTAGACGAGCAGTCCCTGCTCAAAGGTACTTGTAATCCTAGAGTTAAATAAATAAATTAATAATAATAAATAAAAGAGATGTCAGCCACAACAGGGGATGTTAATGTGTATGACGCCCACTCCGGAGTGTCTTATTATACTTAAAGAATGTTTTTAGTAAAACAATGAATGATCTTCTTCGAGGATATATGTTTTATCAGGCCACAGCCATCAGGTGCCAGGAGCACACAGAAACTTGCCAGCAGTTCACTAGGGGCCACCCACAACGACGTCTTACATTGATGTCCTCTATATAAACGTGGGCGGCCCCTCTCCCTCCTCAGTTCCTTTCCCACTGTCGACCATACTGGCTGGACTCCACGAAGATGCTGCTGCTACAGTCAACTGTGCAATCTTCAATTTTTTAAGTTTTATTATTTTTTTTCACCCTAGTAATCACTTTATTTTAAAGTGATTGCCATCGTCATGTACATCGACAAAAGACGGTGCTAAACTCTCCCATTACTGCAAGTGCAGTGGAAAAATCTACTCCAGTGACGACCACAAAGTCTGCGTCCACTGTCTTGGAGAGGCCCATGACATTAAGGACTGCGAGATCTGCCTGAAATTTAACCATGCTACGCAGTGATGCCGTCAATGAGCCCTAATTTCTTTCTTACTTGAGCAGCAGGTAGCCAGAATGGAGAGAGGGGTCCAGGCAAAGAGCTCCTCCTCGTCACCAGCCCATTCCTCGGGCACTCAGTCTTCCAAGGCCTGAGAGAAGTCCTCAGTAAAGTACAAACACCTGGAGAAGGAGCAGAGCAATGATAAATTCCCCCCACCCCCACCCGCATGCTCAAGGTTGCCACTTCAATCAGCACCAACCATTGCAGCGTTGTCAGCCAATCGACATCAACACCTCCTCCACCCAGACCTCAGCTTCCTCAAGATCGGCTTTGGCAGTGAGTTCCACCGGACTTCTCATGATCCGGGGCTACTGATACCCCTCTCGACGTCAGATGCCCTGTGACTCAGACCTCGGTACTCTCAAGGTCAGCTGACAGTGAGTTCCGCTGGATCTACTACAGCCACCAATGGCCCATCAACTTCAAGGCTCCAGTCACCCCTGTCGACATTGCAAGGAAGCCTAGCAGTTTACTAGGTGAAACGTAAGGTTTATTCTGTCTGGTCTGACCACTACACTGTGAGGTTCAATTTTCGCACCCCCCTGAGAAGACCTTCCCCTGTGGAGATGGTCAGGTACCACTCATTACGGAATAGTACTTCCCAGGGCCTTGCGGTGGTCCTTGACCTCTCATCCCTCGTGTTGGCTAGTGGTAACCCAGAGGCACTGGTGTCAGCCTATAATACGGCCGTTACGGTGGCCCTGGATCTTAGTGCTCCTGTTCGTGAGCGCCCCCTATCCCTTCACCCCAGGTCCCCTTGGTTTGATGGGACACTGAGGGAGTTGCGGAGATGGGGGCGAAGGTTACAGCGTTGTTGGCACAAGTCCGCCCTTGATGCCGACCACCTTAGATTGATGGAACATTATTCTATCTATCAATCTGCAGTCACCCATAAGAAGGCAGAATTCCTGTCCAAGGAGATTGCAGTTGCACAGAATCGACTGGCTCAGCTGTTTCGAACTGTAGACAGACTGTGCAACCCAGCCTGTCTTCAAGTTCGAAAAGCTTTTTTGCAATTAGAGTGCAAGGAGCTCGCTCGTTTTTTTGCAGGTAAGGTGGCTGACATCAGGGCGGACTTGCGTCCGGCAATCTCTAAGGTTGATGTTGTGGAACAGTGCGAGTTCACAATACCTCAGTTCTCTTGGAGTTCCTTTTGCCGACCTGAGGTCGTGGATATTATGAGGATCATCCATAGTGTGTGGCCCACAAGCTGTAGTTTGGACCCTGGACCGACTCCCCTAATTTTGGGTTGTTCTGAGACCATCAGTCCAGTTTTGGTGCAAATAGTCTGGTGTTCCTTAGAGTCAGGTGAGTTTCCTAACTCCCTGAAAGAGGTGGTAGTGACACCCCTCTTGAAGAAAGCTACTTTGGACCCAGACTGTTTTTCAAACTACAGACCTATCTCTGACCTTCCCTTTATTGGGAAGGTTATTGAGAAGGTAGTGGTAGCCCAATTGGAAGACCATTTAACCATCCATAATGTCTACGAATCCTTCCAATCTGGTTTTTGTAAAAGACACAGCACTGAGACTGCGCTGGTTTGGGTGTTAATGATCTTCTGAGGGCGAGGGATCAAAAGAGACATTCCGTTCTAGTTCTCCTTGATCTCTCACCAGCTTTTGACACTGTGGATCACCTGGTGTTGCTAGCATGCCTGAGGCTAGTCTGTGGAATGTCGGGAACTGTTTTAAAATGGTTCACTTCATTCCTTACTGGGAGATCACAAAGAGTTGTGTCGGGGGTTCATTCCTCCAGCCCAACTTCTTTGTTGTGCGGGGTGCCTCAGGGTTCAATGCTGTCACCCATGTTATTCGCAGTGTATATACTGCCCCACGGAGACATTATAAGACGGTATGGGCTGAGGTTTCATTGCTATGCAGATGATACCCAGCTATACCTGTCTTTTGCACCTGACCAGGATGGAGCTCTCTCGGTGTTTAATAAATGTCTGGAAGAAATCCAAGGGTGGATGGATTCTAGTTGGTTAAAGTTGAACTCAGAGAAGACAGAGGTGTTAGTGGTGGACCCGGGTGGTCAGATAGTGAGGTCGCATGATGGCACGCCCTCTGGAATTTTTCTTGGCGGTGTGTCACTTCCGAGCTCTGAATGGGTGCTCAGCCTTGGGGTTGTCCTAGACGACAGGCTGACCCTTCAATTTCAAGTGTCGGCCGTTGTCAGGACTTCCTTTTATCATCTTAGGAATATTGCCAGGGTGCGTCACCTTGTTCCGTCTGACTCTTTGCCAATGCTGGTCCACGCCTTTGTGTCCTCGCGCTTGGACTACTGCAACACCCTTTACTTTGGGCTTTCTGGGGTTGAAATCCGTCACCTTCAGCTGGTGTAGAACGCTGCAGCCCGGGTTTTGACTGGGACAAGGAGATCCAGTCATATTAACCCGGTACTGCGCGAACTGCACTGACTTCCTATACGGTGGCAGATCACCTTTAAAGTCATTTTATTCACTTTCAAAGCCCTTCATGATCAGGGTCCGACCTATCTGAAAGAACTTCTGGTGCCTTACTGCCCCGGCTGATCGCTCCACTTGGCCGACAAGGGGTTGCTAGAGATTCCAAGAGTGAGTTTAAAATCTTCTGGCAGTAGAGCATTTTCTTATGCTGCACCCACTCTTTGGAATTCTCTACCACGCCGGTTAAGGGACTGCACCTCCGTGGAGGTATTTAAGAAAGATTTAAAAACTTACCTGTGGCATATGACTTACTCAGAGGATTAATGCAGTTTGAATGCAAATATTGTGTTTTGATTTTATGAGATATTTTATTGCTTGTTTTTAATATGTGATGTTATGAAATCATTTTATTTATATGTTTTATTAATTGGTATTGTATGTTGTGGTTTTGATATGTTCAGTGCTTTTATATATTGAAAGGCGCTTTAAAAATAAAGTTATTATTATTATTATTACCCCAGCTATCCCTGATGCTGTATGCTGTGCCATTTTTTAAGAGAAGATTAAACAGTTTTTTGAATTCTTATCTTTTTGCTGTGCTTCTCTTTTATTCCGTTTGGATGGGTGCTTTTCCTTTGACTATTCTTGCAATTTTTGTTATATAGCACCATCCATTGCCTGGTGCTCCTGGTTCATTCCTTTGCTCCTTTCAGAGGGTACAAGCTCTTTGGGGCTGATGTGCAGGATATCTTCTCTGACCTGCAAACCTCCGACTGGACACTGAGGGTCAGTCCATTCCCTGTACCACACACAACCCAGAGGTGGGTGCCATTTCATAGGGCTACCAGCAGGCCCAGGTTGGGGGGCTACACAACAGAGCAATCCAGAGCAGGGTCAGCTTTGCTGGCCCCAACTTCCTCCACAGGTGCCCACTCCAGAGCCCCTAGAGGTGGAGGTGTGGCTGTGGCCACCAGATCTGCTTCAGTATGACTCCTTCTTAGACCCCCACATTCCAATACCAAATTTGGAGGTGGTGGTATGGGGTCACCTTTCCCCTCAACCTGGAACATTGGAGGGGAGTTACAACACATGCTTGGGTCCTGCAGTTAATGAACAGGGCCATGATCTAGAATTTCTGCAGTTACATCCAGACCTTCCTCCAGTTCCTTCGACTTATCTTCCAGACCACATGCCAGCGCTCCTAGAGGAAACATGTACACCATTGTACAAGAAGGCTGTAGAACCAGTTCCCTAGGAACAAAGGAACAGGGGGTTCTATTCTGATTTCTTTCTAGTCCACAGATCCACAGGGGACTTGAGGCCTATTCTGGATCTGAGGAATCTGAACTTGTATATTCAGTACAAGAAATTCAGGATGGTCACTCTGCAGGGCCTGCCACTTCTCCTTCAAAAAGGGGACTGAATATGTTCCCTGGACATGCAGGATGCCTGCGTTCAAGATTTGCCCACCCCACAGGATGTACTACAGGTTCCTGTTTCAGGGGGAACACTATCAGTTATGGGTATTGCCCCATGGCTTGTCATCAGTAGAACGGGTATTTACCAAATGCTTGGCAGTTGTGGCAGTAGCTCTCAGGAGAGAGAGGGACTGCATGTCTTCCCTAACTTGTACGACTGGTTGCTCATAGCTCAGTCCAAGGAGCAACTGTCTCACACACTAGCATGTGCCAAATAGGTGTTCGATATACTAGGGATCACGGACACTCTGCCCTTGTCAGTCTTGACCTCTTGTCAGCATCTGCAGTACACTGGCAGTACTGGACACAGCCCAGGGCTTAGCCTTCCTGCCCCAGGACAAGGCGTAGTACCTCATGATACAGGCCCAGCTGCTTTACAACAGCAGGTATGTCACAGCCAGAACATTCCTGTGAATGTTGGGTCTGATGGCAGCAGCCATTACACAGTACCCTTGGCCAGGCTGCACATGAGAATCCCTCAATGGACATTAAGAATTCAGTGGGATCAGTGCACCGATGATCTAGAACAGCAGAGTCTAGTCACATCTTCTGTCCGAAAGGTGCTCCAGTGGTGGATGGAACCCAGCAGTTTGCTGAAAAAGGGGTTCCCTTCCTTGTTCTGTCACCTCAGCAGATTCTCACCACAGATGCTTCAGGGATGAGCTGGGGGGGCACATCTGGGGCCCCACCAGACACAAGGAACATGGACCAGAGTGGAGGCTTCCCGCCGCGTAAACGTCCTAGAGATGAGGGCTGCTCTGTATGCTCTGCAGGCCTTCCAGAACCATCTGTTCCCTGGGCATCTGCTGGTGCAGACGGACAACATCAGTGTAGTCCCCTACATAAACAAGCAAAGGGACACTCATTCTTACCCCCTATGCAGAGAAGCGATGAGAGGTTGATACTAGGCTCTAGAACATGGTCTAGAGTTGTCAGCCATCCATGTTCCAGGTATCCACAATGTCCTGGCAGGCAAGCTAAGCAGGTTGCAGTCCAAAATGCACAAGTGTGAGCTGCTGAACCCGGTGGTTGAAAACCTATTTGGCAGATGGGGTTGCCCTGAGTTTGACCTTTTTGCGCCCCCACTCAGTACAAAACTGTGCTTTTCTGCTCGCTCGTTCATGGACTGGAGTTTTCTGGCAAGACTCATTGTCCCTCTCTTGGACAGAGAGGTTCCTTTGCACTTTCCCTCCCTTTCCTCTGATTCAGAGGGAGCTAATTAAGCTCCAAATTAAGGGTGCCACTCTGACTCTTGTGGCCCTGTCAGATCTGGTTCCCCTTACTGCAGCAGTTGGCAGTGGAACCCCCAGTACCCCTGTTCAAGGGCTTGCTATCACAGGAACAGGGAATCCTGGTCCGTCTGGACCTCACGTCACTCCACCTTCATGCTTGACTCCTGAAGACATATCCATTGTGAGGTTTAGCATGTCCCCTATACCAGGAAGACCTCCACCAGGGCCACCTACTCCATGAAGTGGGAGCAGTTTGCTTTGTGGGCCGCTTCTCATCACCTGGCCTTCTTCACTTGCCCAGTGAACCAGATTCTAGAATATTTATTGTCCTTGTCAGACACATGACTACAACAGTCTTTTATCAAAGTGCACTTGGCTGCTATTTCAGCTTTCCATATGCCTATTGATGGCCGTACGGTGGCTCAGCACGAAGTAGCCCATACGTTCTTGAGAGGCATCCTGCACTTGAAGCCTTCCGTCCATAATCCAGTCCCGGCTTGGGACCTGAACTTTGTGCTACAGAAACTCACTTTGGCTGCTTTTGAGTGAGCCATGACTTGTGGCTTACGCTTCCTTTCTTGGAAAGCAATATTTTTAGTTGCTATTACTTCTGCTCGAATGATTTCCGAGCTTCAGGCTGTATGTGTGAGCCTCCTTATTTGATTTTCCATAAAGACAGGGTGTCTTTATGAACCAACCCTATGTTCCTTCCTAAGGTAGTGTCGGAGTTCACTTTGAATCAAACTATTCACCTTCCAGTTTATTTTCCAGGGGAAGCATTGTTCCATACCTTGGATGTACATAGAATACTAAGATATTATGTTCATTGTACAAAGGACTGCAAGAAGTCCTCACAGCATTTTTGTTTCATTCGCCGCTGGGACAGAGGGGCATACCAGTTTCTAAACAGGGGTTTAGAAACTGGATCTCGCTTATTCTTTGTTGTTCATAGGTATACAGTGTCCCAGTGTTTGTTTTTTCGACATGCTCTTTGTACATTTAAAATGTAACTGCCTTGTATTTCTGTAATATGTGTATTTCTGTAAAAACTGTATTTTCTGTACTTGTGTATATACAGTATTCACCTATGTTTTTGTTATAACTGGATGCTTTGAAAATGGCCATTTTGCCCACATACCATTCCAGTATAAAATAAAAATTAAATGAAATAAAATGAAACAATGCTTGTTCGGATGGTTGGCCAACTGTATTACTTTTTGTTATAGGAAGTACGGTAAGGAACTTCTGGAGTCATTCATGGCCATCCAGCCAGAGGCATGGCCACTTCTGTTGCCTGTTTCAGGAATGTTTCAGTTGCAGAAATTTGTGCTGCTGCAACTTGGAGTATTGTCCTCATTTTCATTAAACACTGCAGTCTGGGCATTGCCTCTAGAAGAAGGGCAGGCTTTGGCCTGGCTGTGCTTCAAGACCTTGTTGTCGAGACACAGGTCAGGAAGCATAGGATAACCAGGAGCAGTTGTAGAAGTCACCAAAAATATTTATTTACACTAGCAGTAACATAAAAAAAATATTGTTCAGTATAACTATTTACAAAGGCCAAATACATAGAAACATAGACTTTGACGGCAGATAAGGACCACTTGGCCCACCTAGTCTGCCCATTTCCCTACCTACAGGATAAGCTGCAGATCCTAGTTAACCAACAGCCTATTTCTTTTTAACCCCCACAAGAATTGCTTTATGTCTGTCCCATGTATTCTTGAATTCTTCCACAGTTTTAGACCCTACAACCTCCTCAGGAAGGCTGTTCCATGCGTCCACCACACTCTCTGTGAAAAGTTACTTCCTCACATTGCCCCTGAATCACTCCCCCCATCTTTAAATTGTAATAAACAGAAAAAATCCATCTGAGTTTTTCTTCAGTCTCCGTGTCCCTTTTTGTCTCTTTCAAGCAATTGAAGCTCAGCTCTCTTATAAGTCCTTCCAACCCCCATTCTTAACGAGCATCATGTTCTTGTAAGTATCAGGCACGTGCAGCTAGAACACAATGTCCCAGAAATGAGGCCCCTTTTCCACAGCTTTTCTGCAAAAGGCTTAAAAATTTGTGCTCAGGCAACCTCTCGAGTTTCCAGTAGCTTTTTGCAGTCATCTCAAAATATAATTATATACATTTCAGCAGTAACTCTGGGGTGTCACACAGACAAGACACACTGATGAGTCCTGGTAGGATGAAACACATGTATGTGTCTTCTGTTGGCACCCTTTGCAGACTGTGTGAGAGATCTTTTGGTACCGTGCATTTCTGCCTAAAGTTGAACCAGCATAATATTTTACGGTGATTTGCATATACAGCCCATGGTGATTTGCATTATGGGGGTATGTGTGATTTTTGTATTTCTTTGAAACTTGGCTTCCCAGCCAGTTCCCTTTGGGGTAACCATTGCCTCACTGCTTGCTCGCTGAGGTTCTTTGTCTTTTAGCTTGTTTTTTGGTTTTATTGGATTCCCACAACATAACCCAGATAGACCATCTTAGGATAGCTGGTTCATGCCACTGGGGTGTCACACAGACGAGGCACACTGATGAGTCCTGGTAGGGAAAACACGTGTATGTGTCTTCTGTTGGCATCCTTTGCAGACTGTGTGAGAGATCTTTTGGTATCATGCATTTTGGCTTAAAGTTGAACCAGCATAATATACTGTGGTGATTTGCATATATAGCCTATGGTGCTTTGCATTATGGAGGTATGTATGGTTTTTGTATTTAAAGGGTACCTAAACAAGCAGTTTTTTAAAACTGCAAACTCCAAAATCGGGCTTCATAGTGAGGTAAAGTAAAGGCTGCTGTTTACATTCATGCTAAAACTGCATATAACCCCCCCTGTTACCCGGGGTTACTAGAATCCCAGTAAGACCTAGTGGTAGGCAGGGAAGGCAGCTTGTGAAACTCCAGTTAAATGGATTTCACACTGTCTCACTCTGTTCTTGGTCTCAGCTGAGACTGAGGGATGCCATCATTTTAGAACTGTCACAGCTGCATAAGTCACACTGGAATATTGCAGTTGGAGGTTAGAGTAGAACATTGGGGAATTTGAAGCCAGTCTGTGTGCAGTCTGAGTGAGAGACTGTAGTGCAGCAGAGTGTGTTCAGGCTCTCAGAGCTTTAAGCTTTGCTTAAGAGCTACTTTTGGTAAGGTGGGTGTTTCCACCTGAAGAGGAACACAGGAACTGGTAATTGAAGTGGTGGAGACCGCTTTCAATGGTTCAGTAGGCCCATCCCTGAGGGGATGGGGAAGGTGTTTCCCTGTTTTCCAGGGGCAACCCCCTGGGTCCAGCTAAGGGAAAGAAGCTGCCTGTTCAAGTTGTGCTGAGGCACCAGAAGCTCTGAGAGGAAGATTCCTTGTGGAGGAAAGCCTGTGGGGCACCTGCAGCCAAGGGTGAGTTCACTCTGAAAAAGGGCCAAGTGTTTTCACCTGAACAGAAGGAAACTAAAGGGACTGTTACTGTGGGGTCAGGAAAAGACAGCCAAGTACAGTTGGAAGATGTGGGGATTGGACTGCTTAACTCAGTGGGGGGTCTAGAGTAATGGACGAGGCCACGTATAAGTATGTTCAAGTCCAGTACAAATGGGAAGCAATGCAAGCAGAGGGAATGTGAAATACATTTAGCAAGAATCTACACAGCATAGAGCTAAAGGATGAGGTGTTTACTGTCCAGAGACGTGGCCGGGTGTGAATTGTGGGAGCGAGAGGTGGGAGACCCCCCATCAGTAGTAACCAAATTCACCTCTACGGATTTGCTCTGAGACACCTTTTGCTTTCCCTCAGGTACTTGGCCAGTGCCTGAGGAAAGCACCCAGACGTGGGATTGAAAGAAAGATTCCCTGATGGAGCCGTGGTGCTCTTAGGTGGTTTAGGGAGCCACCAGAAAATGTTTCCATGAAGTATGGAAGGTGTCCAAGTGGCTGGCAAGGGAGCCAAGCCAGGGAAAACCCAGAACAGTGTACAAGTTGGGGCTGTGTAACCCAAAGCAGCGTACAAGCCCAGGCTGTGTGCCCAGTGTGTGGTAGAGCCTGAGGGCTAAAGTGATGAGGATGTGTTCTGGTCTCTTTTAATCTGCATTACCAGGAGTGTAGCCCCGTGGGGATCCATCTATGCTTTGTTTATTCTGTTTGGATGTGAATAAAAGCCACACTTAGAATCCCCCTTCTGGTATTGGACATTACAGTTATTGCTTCCTGTGTTCGGAGTTACTTGGGTGCCCCTGTGCAGAGTAGCCAAACCTAGCCTTTGTGCCGAGTGACCTATTCCTCCCTGAACCCAGCCCACCTGGTATTGCTGTCAGATACAAACGGCATACCGGCCTGGGGTTACATGCATTTATGTAAATAACATAAATGCAGTTTCATAGCTTTTGGAAAATGTAAGCTTCAGCCTTTTACTTTCAAAAACAGCCTTGGTTTCTCCCTAAGATGGCTGCCAAGTGTGTTAAGTGATGAGTCATGATGACATCATCAGAAACAGAGATCCACATACATTTCTCTAGTGCTAACTAGTTGTTCTTCTTTCCCTCTTTATTTTGAATTGTTGTACCAGAATGATCAACACCATGTATTACATAGTGGATTATTTTGATCAGTACACAGTAGGCTATGATTTTGTTCATTTTCTTTACTTTAACTTGCAGAAAATGTTTTGCAATCCAGCTGACTTTTTCTTTGGCAACTGCATTACAGTACACCACTTCAAATACCTGATGATCTAGTGGTTATATGATGCACTGAATTTTGTTTTTTGTTAACCAGGAGAGACGCACTAAGCTGAAAGCTTGTTTACAGGTGTGGCCTGGGAGCACAAGGAAGTTTAGTGACTAGATCAGGGTGACACAGCAAAGTACTGGTCTTGTTAGTTCCAAAGCTCATGCTCTCTTGTTAATCCACAAATAAGGCATTCTTTTTCCATGTGAACCCCCTTCGCCTAGCCTGCCTTCTGTTGAGCACCCCACCATCCATACCCTGTTCTTAGTACTGCCTGGGGCTGCATATGAGCTTGCGGTCTCATGAAGAGAATTATCACACAATTTAGTTTGTAATCTTGTACCTCAGAGAGTTGTGCACACCTATACTGATGTGCATCATCAGCTGGCACTGTTAAGAAATGCCTCCCAAATCACTCTGCAGTGTACATTCTCAATGTTTGACTTCTGCTCCCACAATAAACATTGAGTGGCTCCCCACCCTTCTGCACAGTGAAGGTAATATGTACAGCTCCCTGTTGTGTTTTTTTCCCACCTCATTAACCAACAACTAGGTCTTCCTGGAGGGCCAAGCAATAAGCATCATGACCCACCAGAAAAACTGCCATTCGTGCCCTCATAAGGGCTGCACTTACAATGGATAACAATGTTATTAGCAGGAGAGGCATACTAGTACCTCGAGCGAATCCACCTGACTTCCAGTGTCAGTCTACTCCTTTACCTGTTATCTTCAGAACCCTGCAGGACAGTTCCCAACAATTCTTCTCCAGTACTTTTCTGTGCTCTACTCCACAATGCGAGTTGGCTGGCTGCAACCCTTCCAAATCTTGAATGAGCCATACACAACTCCCTCAATACTGTCCTAACAAATGTCAACACCCCCCCACCCCCACCTGAGGGTAATTTCCCTACACTGAATTCAAGTAGCAGTTTAGGTGCATCCCTGCCTCTCTGAGTATTTGTCATCACTGGCTACTCTCATCCACAGTCAGGTAGTGATCACGATGCTGGCAGCCCCACATTTCAGATCTCACAGTGATCTGCTCAGCATCCTCCTTCATGTCTTCAACTAACCTGAATATAACTGCACCCTGCTGGAATGGCTTCTTCAGTCCCTCTCTGGCATTTATTCTTCTCACCTGCTACCAACACCAAAAACTGGTGCGTTCACTACCCTTCCGCATCATGAATGTGGTTAGTACAGTCTCCCGTGTTATATTTACATATTAATAATAAACATGATCTTCTGGTAAGCTAGGCTGATAGCAGCATGGCACAAGTGGAAAAATACGCTTTCCTACTCATATAAGATCTAAGCCATCTATGATTAGGCACTGTTAAATGATGTGCATAATGATGTGCATACCTATCATTTAATAGTGCCTAATCAAAGGTATCCTAGATCTTTTAAGGATAGGAAAGCCCATCATTTCATTCCCCTTGTTCCCTGCTGCTATGAGCCTGACTTACTGGAAAGATATGTTTATATTTAATATGTCAAAATAAAATGGGTACTGTACTACTTGCATTCATGATGCAGAAGGGTGATGAACTCACCAGTTTTCGATATTGAGGAGGAATAGTGAAGAATGAATACCAGAGGGACTGAGAAGGCCACTCTTGCAAGGTACTGCTATATTCAGGGAAGGGGAAAGACAGAAGGAGAGAAATATGAGCAGATTACTGTGAGAAATAAGATGTGGGGCTGCCAGCACCTTGATCACTACCTGGCCCCATTGTCCTGGCCAACATTCTGCTTCCCATGAAACCAGTTCATGCAGTTGTCCAAGGTTGTGTGTGGATATTAATATATGAAATGGCTGCCACTACACGTTCAGTCACTTCACTACCAGTCTAGTATTGCTTGTAAAGCACTTTGGGAAACAATGTGTATGAAAACCACTATATAAATGATGATTTTTCTTCTTATCATTATTATTATTTCCCATGGAAAAAGAATACAAGACATGCATATATTTGAGTTTTGAGAAAGTATGAACTCTAACATTGGACTGCACAAGAAATTTGCCACAAAAAAAGTGGTGGCTCTAGGGGGTGATGAAGGGTGTGACTGCACCCCCCCACACACACACACACGTAGTAACATATTTGCTTGCTGCTGCATTTCACTTTGTTGAAGAAGTCTGATTTATTGATTGTACAAATATTTACATTCAAACTATGGATTACATTTGTAGGTTCTGTCAAATACGTACTATAAAAGAATAATAGCAGAAAATATGAAGGTTTAATAAAAATGTTAAAAAGTGCATATTAAGCATGCACACCACCCCAGAACCCCCATTCTAGCATCCTGGATCCACCATAACCACTAGACCACCAAGTTATTCAAGATTTGTACTGCACTGTGGTTTGCCAGAGAAAGTCGGGTGGATTAAAACACATTTTCAGCATGTTAAAGTAAACAAAATGAACAGAACCATAGCCCAACATGTGCATTATACAAAATAATGCACATGGTTTTGACCATTTGGGTGAAACAATTCCATACAAAGAGAAAAAAGAACTAGTTAGCACTATAGAGCGCCATATATCTCTCTGACTTTGGCTCCAATGATGTCATCACATAACACATTTGGCGGCCTTTTTAGGAAGCAGGTAAGACTTTTTTTTTTTTTAATTGGAAGGCTGATTTTACAATTTTCAAATGCTCTGGAACCACATTTAGGTAAATTATGTAAATGTAGTTTTAGCATTATTGAATACAGCAACCTTTTCTTTAGTCACCTATGGAGTCAGATTTTGAATAGTTTATTGTCAAAATGTTGTTTAGGTATCCTTTAACAGTAACACTATATATTTTCAAAACAAAGAGATCCCAATATCAGTTGCATTTGCACGTAATGATTTGCATACATTTTTATATCAGCAGATATGCAAGGGAGGAAAAGACAGACTGCAAGGGAAGGTTGAGAGACAGTGAAAGGCAGAGAATTGCGAGACTGTCGGGGTGATCAAGTCCAAGGTCTCACAGGAAAATTTGATTGCACAACCAGACAGACAAGAGACAGAAAAGAAGAGAATAGAACAGATCCTTACATTCAAACTCTTTCCATAACAACTGGGACAGGGTCCTGTTCCATCCTGTCACAGGTCTCCTTTCCTAGGCCTATAGCTCTCAGCCACCCAGACTGTCTCTCTGTCAGTACTGCTGGGGACTCTTTCCATAGGTGTGGCCTGACGAAAGAAATATCTCGAAGAAGATAGAACAATTATGTACTTACCATAATAGTAGATCTTCAAGAGAATCTCTTTCATCAGGCCATGCTGGCACACCCTTGTCCCCCTTAGACTCAGAGCCTCTTTGCTACTCTCTCTCTCTCTCTCCAGAACAGACTACCTGCTGTTTCCAGCCTTGCCTGGTAGCTGGAACTTCAGCTTTCTCCTGGTTCTGTAGAGGGAGGTCCTCTGAGTATAATCTCAGCAGGGAACAGAGGAGGGAGAGGGTCCACCCACGTTTATATAGAGAGGACATCGACGTAAGACATTGTTGTGGGTGGACCCAGTGGACTGCTAGCAAAAATGTTTCCGTGTGGTCCTAGCGCCTGAAGGCTATAGTTCCATAGGTGTGCCTGAGAAGAGTTTTTTTCTCAAAAAATCTACTGCTACAGTAGGTACGTAACTGTTCTTTTTTCTCAGTCAGATCAGTAGGACATGAATAAAAGTATTAGTGTGTCTTTAAGCGATTTGCATGTGGTGAAGTAAGAGCTGTTATTGTATTGTAAATTGAGCACTCACCAAACCATCGGAGCACTCCTATCCTCCCTGTATAAAACAGTTTTATTCTATAAAGTATGTCTGATATGCAGGTGTTTTTTTTTTTAATGTATTAATATGCAACCTTGAACAATAATATATTACTACAGCCACCAAGGCTTACTCACATTTTTAGGGCCAGATCTATATAGCAACCAGAATATGGGTGATAAGAGTATTTCTAGGAGCGTGGATATGGTTTACTTATCCACATGATGGCAGTTCTTCCTTAAGAGCTGATTCACCAGAACATCTTTTCAGCATTGCTCCTCCCATCACGCAGGTGGTATGTACCTCCGCTCCACACCGTAATGTCAGATCTTCCTTTCCTCTGCAGCTCTGTGCATTGTAGGGCCTGTTAAGTGTGCCATTGGCAAATGTGGTGCCTTTTCTCTACTTTACAAAAAATTAAATGTTCCTTGGTTCTGCTCTCAGCACTCAAGCAAATTATGGAACACAAGGAAGCAAAGCCCACTCCTGGCTTCAAACAGTACATCATGTGTTGGCAGAAGATGTCATGGACAGAGTCACACGTGTCGTGCTTGTACTGCCTTGGGCTGGCATTTAATGTTGCGTGTTGTGGCTTTTGCCAGATATGTTGCTATCATCATTCAAAGACAGATGGGCTCATCTTCTGCTTGGCAGGCTGATCAAGACCCTAAATTGTGGGCCAAGAGTGGTTGTAAGGTGGCCTCCACTGCGGCAGGGTTCGCAGCCCAAGGGTGCAAAAGATATAGCAGGAACCTCGTTGGCCTTGGCACAGCTCCCAGCTGGGGCCAGCATCAGAACTTCCTTCACTGGGAAGTTTCCAGACATGTATTGGGCCCTTCAGTCCTTCGGGAAGAGCCCTGCCTACCATGGTAAGAAACAAAAAAGCAAGAAACACCACTGTTGGTTGTGGGATTGGGAGCAATCACCCTCCTCCCACTCCCTGGACTCCGCAGGCCACTCAGTGACTGTTGAGCGCTTGGCTTTGGTTGAGCCACAATTGCTCGAGGGGTGGGTCACTGGCTGCACAGTACCCCCATCAGGCTTGCTGACCTTGACACTAGTTGATCAGGCAGTTGAAATTTTTCTCGACCCTGCCAACCCATTGTTGGAGGGGTTAACAGTGAGTCAGTCTCCAAGAGCCCAGTGATCCCGGTCCTCATTCAGAAGGTTGTGGAGTGGTTGGTATCCCCGGTCATTACAACTCGAGATCAGCCTCCACTGGATGTCATGCAGTCGAGACCAGTGGAATTTGTGTATACTTGTGTGTACTGCACCTCCTTCACATCAACCCCCAGGTTAACAGTTGAGATGCAGGTCGAGATTATGGGGCTCCTTGAGTTCTCGATCTCACTTGACTGGGAGGCATCACTGTTGACGTTTCTCATCCTCTTTATCTTCGTATGACCAGAGGCTCTGCTGGCAGATGCAGTGGCACTACGAGGAGCTCCTCTGGCAGCAATGGACCTTGGCAGGGCTGGGTAGGGCTATACCCCAGCACCTGTGGTCTGCTGGCCAGTGCTGATAAAGCCCACGCCTGTCCACCCAAGACAGCTGTTGCCGACATGTGCTTCTCCACCCTTGCTGATGGCAGTGCCTCCACAGAAGCATGTGTGGGATGCTCCTTCTAAGGACTCCCATCTGGGCACCAACTTGCCAGGCCAGTAATCAGTAAAAATGACCCACTTGGATGACTCCTGGGTGGTCCATGGCAGGAAATGGTCAAAGACCATCTTTGATGAGTCCTCTGACTCCGGTGGGTCTTCCATGCAATCCTTGAGGATGCATACATTCAAGGAATCAGTCAAAAACTGACCAGCAAGCATGGGCCAGTGTCTTTTGGGACTGTCATCCAACTCATGTCAGAGTCCATGAATATTCCTTTGAAACCAGTTTAAAGAAAAAGCTAAATACCCTTTCACTGACATCCTGAATAAGGGCGAATCCCTGGGGGTTGCCTTTCCCATGGCTGAGGCCATTATGGAACTGGCTCTGGAGCTTTGGCTGTATCCAGCATCTTGCCCGGCACCCTCAGCCCACATACTCCACAAATTGTGCACCCTGCTGACTCTTTTTCTGGATTCTGTGACTAGCCCTTGACCAAGGGCCTGGTCTCTGACTCAGTTTTCTGGAAATCTGACAATACTGGGAACATGGACAAGCGCCCCGACAAGAAGATCTGCAGGGCTGCCACCTAGAAGTCAGCACACGCACCTTCATCTCCTGTTACATCATCAACCTAATAGTCTCACCGGGATGCTGCATTTGGGGCCTCGGTTCTCCAGACTTTGTTTGCTAAGTAGAGGTGTGTGCCTTGCCCCCTTCTCCTGGAGAACAGCTGGAAATCTGCCATCATGTGGAACCATATCCACGCCCCTAGAAAAATAGGTTACTCACCTGTAACCCTAGATCTTCCACGGGGTGATCTCTTGTAGCAGGTAATACAATTGAGTCATCACCAGAGGGTGTTGTGGTGCACGGCAGCTCTTTTCTAGCAGTCTTTTTCCAGGGGCCGCCCACATGATATCATCTTCCTGCTTCCTATATATAAGTGGGCGGTCCCTGGTATCCTCAGTTCATTTTCCCGTCGTCTTCAGCTCACACGCAGCAGCTAGTTCAGAGAGCAGCAGTCATCGAAGAGAACTTGAGCTAGAAGCTGAATCTTTCCGTTTCACTTACAACATCTACGAATGTCCAAAGAATCTACAAGCAAGTTAGCGTTATTTCGCTCCTGTCGTTGCGGTAGAAAGATCTTCTGCTTTGACAACCACACCATTTGTGTTGGGTGTCTGGGACCCACACACAACACCATCTCCTTTATTCATTGCCAGGAATTCAACTGGGCAACCCGTCGACGACAGCTGCAGGAGATAGAATCCTATCTTATGGAGCAGAAATTGTCTGTACTAGAAAACCAGGGGGCCCGTCCCAAGGACCCCCCCCCTTCTACTGCTTCACAAAAGCACAAACGTGAGATGGGGAAGCCCTCCTCTTCATGTTCCTCGGGCAAATGCTTGTCGACGGCCACCGTCACAGGCGCTCCACCCTCGACAATGCCCTCCACAGCTTCCTCTTCATTGACTGGGATTTTCACCCTCTCGTCGACAGCACTTTCCGGCGCTCTTTCGGCAGTTCAAGATGAACCCTATATGGGTTCCGTCAACAGGGGACCTTTTCCCGTCGACGACATCCACTTTTAATTACTCTAATGCTTCTTCCCTTGCTGCCTCATCGATGAGGGGTCACATTTCAATGGGGAAGCCTACTGCCTTCACAACTCATACTGCCCCATCTCCTTCACAACCACTCTCTCATGAGGCAAGGCAGATGGAGATCGGGACCCTGGGCTTTACCACCCAGGTGCTAGACCTGCCTATACCTCATGTCCTATTTCTTCCACAATACCCCTGGTTTCCCAGAACCTCTTCAACCTACCCCCCCAACTGGATGTAGCTACAGTGGTACAACAGATTCTACAAGCCAAAAGGCAGTCTCAGCCTCCCACCCCAGGGAGCTGAGCCATCTTTCCCATTCTCCTACCCCTCCGCTGAAACACTTCCAGGGTGACAGGGACCCTTCTCCAACCTGGTCACCCCCCTCATGTGAAGATGAATTTCTGGCAGATTTCACCAGAGATTCTGAGGATGCGGACCTACCAGACTTGGACTCCCACCCCCCAGTCCCCTCTGTCTGTTATTTCCTCATTAAACAAGCACCTCTCCCGCCAGGCGGCTGCCTCTCCTCCAGATGACCCATCTTTTCATGAAATGATGGTCCAAATTCAAAAAGTCATGGGATTTTGAACTACTGAACATGATAAACAAAGAAAGGACATGGCAGATTATCTAGAACTGCCAGAGGAGCCAGTAACAGTGGTACCCCCACTTATACAAACCTACCAAAATGCAATGCTAGCGGCCTGGAACCAGCCTTTCGCTGTTCCGGCCATTCCTAGGAAAGCGGATCACCTTTATCAGGCTTCTCTTGATCATCCTTTTCTTTCAACTAGCCCTGAAGCAGATTTGGTAGTGATTACCGTGGCTCATGATCGTACTAAACGACCGAAGCACATGAACTCCTTACCTCCTGATAAGGTCTCTCGTAGGATTGATTACCTAGGGGAAAAAGGTGTTCCATTGAGGTACCATGACTCTTAGGATTATAAACTATATGGGACACGTGGTTTAAGTATCAGCGTACTCTGTGGTGCTCAGTTATAGAGCTAGTCAATAAACTCCCTCTTTCTCAGGAGAAGGATCAATTATTGGCTACTATATCTAGTGGCAATTCCATATCCCGACACCTGCTCCGGGTTATGAGGCGGTTGATATTTCGGCCCGCACGTCTGCAAAGGGGATTACCCTATGATGCCACACTTGGCTTTGCGTCTTGGGGTTCACTACAGATGTACAACACAAAGTTGTAAATGCCCCCTTTAATGGGTCCAAACCTTTTGGTCCAGGTACCCAAACACTCTTAGAAGATCTCCAGTCTTCAGAACAGACCCTACGTACAGTACATGGCATGTACCATACCTCACAGTCATCTTACCATCCCCAATTCTCATTTCATGCAAAAAGAGGTGGTAAATAACGATGCTTTTACAGAGGCAGCTCCTGTGGTCATTCCCAACCTTCTTCCAGGACTGCCACTTCTGCTGCCAGGGGCTCCTGCTCCCACCCTCTGGGTGGAGCTGGCAGCCCCCTTCCTAGTGACCAACTGGGGCATTGCCCAGGCTTCCTCCACCAGGTCTTGGAAGCCAGGGGCAGTTAATTTGCCCTCCATTTAGAGGCCTGGCAAACAATCACGTTGGACGAGTGGGTACTTCAGATTATTCAGAGAGGCCACACGCTGGAACTCACATCCATGCCTCCCTCTCACCCCACCTGCTCCATCCACTACCCTCCCGACCACATTCCTATTCTCCAGGAGGAAGTCCAGGCTCTGCTACTTAAGAAAGCAGTCTATTCGGTCCCTCCATCAGAGCATCAATAGGGCTTTTAATCCCACTTCTTCCTGGTGCCCAACCAAACTGGAAATCGCAGACCTATACTAGACCTCATACAACTGAACTTACACATGTAATACAAAAGGTTCTGGATGATCATCTTAACCTCCATCATGCCAATGTTAAAACAGGAAGACTGGCTCTGTGCCCTAGAAATGAAAGATGCCTACCTACATATCCCCATACACCCTGCCCTCCACCGGTTCCTTCGCTTTTACCTGCTGGGACAACATTACCTATTTCAGGCATTCCCATTCAGTCTCTCATCCTCCCTGAAAGTGTTTACGAAGTGCCTAGCAGTAGTGGCAGCAGCCCTACAACGGGAAGGGCACTTTGTCTTTCCGTATCTGGACAACTGGCTCATAAAGGCAGAGTCCAAAGCCTCTCTGCTTTCCTCCCTTCAAGCAACACTTAATCTGTTTCACTCCCTAGGGATTACGGTCAGTTAGCTGAAGTCCAGTCCGACCCCTACCCAGTCACTCCAATATATAGGAGCAGTCCTAGATACCGCCTCTGCCAGGGCTTACCTCCCTGCCAACAGACAAGACAGGCTGTTATCTCTGACTCCCAGATACAAGCTCAACATGTTGTCACAGCCAGATGCCTGTTATGCCTTCTAGTATACATGGCCGCTACCATCCCTACAGTAGCGTTTGCCCGCCTATGCATGAGACCAGTCCAATGGGTTCTTCAAAACCATTGGTCTCAAAGAACTGCAGACTTCGAAGACACAGTCAGAGTTGTTCCCACTCTGTGGTCCTCCCTGTCCTGGTGGACCCAATGTGTCAAGCTCTCTCAAGGCATGCCATTCCAATCTCCCCCACTCTAGCAGATGTTGACCATGGATGCTTCTCTAGAAGGGTGGGGTGCACACCTGGGTCCCTACAGGACATAGGGCAGGTGGTCCCGTTCCTCCACTTATCCCCACATAAATCTCCTAGAAATGAGAGCGGTCCGCCTAACCCTTCAGGCTTTTCGACCCCACTTATCCCTGGGTCCTTTGCTGATTAAATCAGACAATACCTCAGTGGTATTTTACCTCAACAAACAAGGAGGTACGAAGTCCCAAACACTCTGCAGAGAGACAGTTGCAATTTGGCAGGAGGCCATACAGCAACATCTTTTGTTGACAGCTGTCCATCTACCGGGACACCACAAGACCCATGCCGATATTCTCAGTCGCTAGTCTTCCACACACTAATGGACACTTCATCATGAAGTTCTTCAGACAACCTTTCACTTGTGGGGGACCCCGCAACTTGACCTGTTTGCCTCCACTTTCAATCACCGTCTTCTCAGATACTATTCCATTATCCCAAACAAAAAGGGACGGTCTATAGATGCCCTATCCCAACCATGGACAGGACTCTTCTTATATGCTTTTCCCCCGTTCCACTCCTGCAACGAACTCTACTGAAACTACGACTCAAACCTGCCACCATGATTCCCATAGCCCCGCTATGGCCTTGGCAGATATGGTTTCCCCTACTTCAACAGTTCTCAGTAGTGTATCCCATTCCATTACGAATCAGATCAGACCTGTTGACTCAGAATCAGGGGACCCTTTTTCATCCCAACCTGAGATCACTACACCTTCATGCTTGGCTTGTGAGGACGCTTTCAAACAACATGAAGTCTTGCTGTATTCTGACTATTGCAATTAGCCCCTGCCTTTAAACTGCCTCAGAAAACAAAGGGTTAACTTTCTATGCAGGGCATAGCTGAGCTCGAGCTCGGTTGAGGTCTCTGTCTGGAGCCCTTTGAAATCCAACCGTCAGATTCTTTACTCCGCCTCACTGAACAGTCGATCCGGAGATTTCTTCTTCATCTCGGTTAAATTGTCGGTTTTAAACCGAATTTATTTCCGCACATTCAGTTCAATCTCTGTCTGTGGTACCGTGAGTAATAGATAGGTTTTGTTCTTATTTTCTGTGTGAAAATTGTAAAGTGTTAGATCGGTTTGGCTGAACTGATCACTTGTAGTGAATCCTTGTGTTTTACTTTAGATTGTGGTTACTGGTCCTTATCGGTTCTAAAAAAACGTGTTTTGAACAGTTTTTTACAATACCCGTGACACAGTTAGGAACCGATAAGGGAGTCTTGCCTGGCGGTTGCCATAAAAAGGGTAAGTTTGGTTAGGTTGGCCATGTCTGAGAAACCCAAGGAAAAAAATGGGCCCACTGGGTTTCAACACTGCAGTGAGTGCGGAGAGGTCTTTGCTAAGGCTGATCCCCACACCACCTGTGTTTATTGTCTGGGGTTTGAACATCTCGATACAGACTGCCAAATTTGTAAAAATTTTCCTAACCCTACCCTTGAAAAGAGATTAGGTAGACTGAAGGAAAAGGAGGCTGAGAAGTCTGCTGACCCGGATGGCCAGCCCGGTTCGGTTCCGACCGAGCCAGGAGGAGTGCCCTCTGACCAGGGCGATACTTCGGGCAAGAGGAGAGCCGATCCTGAGGGGTCGATTCCTACAAAAAGGAAACACAAAGAAAAATTGACTGGTTCGGATCCAGAGGTTCATGTTCCGACCGCCGAGGAGATAGCTAGAGCGATTCAAATTGTGGAATCGCTTTGCCCGGGTCCGACCGATCCGGCACCTTTTGGCAGGGGTTCGGTTCGGTCGGTTCCCCCGGTTCAAGATTATACCCCTGAAGATTTTTATGAAACGGAGTTTGAGGAGGAGGGGGAGTTTGAAGATGATGGTGAAAGTCTGGATGTGCCTGTGGAACCGGACATCTTCCCAGACAGACCTTCTGGTGTTTCCCCTCCTAGGCTTTCTGAGTACCCTTCCCATTTTCTGTTTTACAGAAAAGTGGCTGAAACCCTCCAGCTCCCTATGGAGGAGGAGGCAATGGAGGATCAAGAGGAGCCTGATTATGTGGAAATGATGGACATCCCAGAGTCCAGGAGACTGTCTATTCCCCTTCACAAATCCTTTGGGAAGCAGACACAAAAAATCCGGAATTCTCCCAATTCTGTACCTCCTGTTGACAGAAGGTTGGACAAGAGGTACATGCTATCAGGCTCAGATACAGAGTTTTTATACCAGCAGTGCAGCCATGTTGGGGGTAGTGCAGGCTGCTGCCTGTGACGAGGCAAACATTCCCTTGGCGTCACACCCCCCAGACAAAGACTCCAGGAAGATTGATGCCATGGCTACAAAACAGTACATGGCATCTTCCTTGGGACTCAGGCAGGCTAATTATATGGCCTATACAGCCAGGTACCAGAAGTCCAGGTGGGACACTGTACTGGCACTGGCTAAACAGGCCTCCCCCCAGCTAGCCAAGGAGCTGGAGGAGGTGGCTGCAGATGGGATTGAGGCATCAAAAGTACAGTTTCATGCTGCTGTGGACTCCAGTGATGTGTCATCAAGAGTCATGGCTACATCTGTGGCTCTTCGGAGAATGGCTTGGCTCAGATGTACTAGCCTCTCACAGGACACCCAGGCTAAGGCTATAGATTTTCCTGTAGTGGGTAATTCTCTGTTTGGGGAGCAGACAGAGAATTACATGAAGAAAATGGATGAGTACAGGACCACTTATAGGAGTGCTCATGCCAAGGAGAGGCAGGCCACTCCTCAAAGGCAGCAGTCTAGGGGCAGGGGCAGGCCTTTTCGTAGGCCTTTTTACCAGGCACAGGCCTCTTCTCCCTTTTCACAGAGGGGGTTCTTCAGAGGGAGAGGCAGAAGGGGGATGGGCAGGGCTGCATCCACTCCTCAGCCTAAGGCCCCTCTCAAGCAGACACCCTGATGGGTCTGCCCGGGTCGACTCTCCTATTCCAGTAGGGTGGCAGGCTGGCTTACTTTGTCCAGGACTGGATGTCTATTACCTCAGACAAGTGGGTCCTGGAAGTAGTAAGTCAGGGACTGGTTCTCAGCTTCAAAAAATTTCCGAAGATGAGAGCCAGATCTTTTCTACCTGCAGGTCTCTCAGAAACCCTTGTCCTAGAGGCAGAGGTTTCATCTCTTCTGGCCGTAAGAGCCATAGAGTTCCTACCCTACACAGGGGCAAAGGTCTGTACTCCAGGTACTTCCTTACCCCAAAAAAGACAGGGGAGTGGTGACCCATCCTAGACCTAAGATACCTGAACAAATATCTTTTAAAACCAAAGTTTAAGATGGTAACTCTGGGAATAATTCTTCCCTCTCTGAGGCCAGGGGACTGGCTAGCCTCCCTGGACCGCAAAGATGCCTGTTTTCACATTCCCATCAGGTGCTCCCACAGAAAGTACTTCAGGATCGAGTTGCCCTGAGGCCACTATCAATTCAAAGCAATACCCTTTGGTCTAACATCAGCCCCAAGGGTTTTCACAAAGTGCCTGGCAGTAGTTGTTGCCTTTCTAAGAAGGCAAAAGATTTCAATTTTTCCCTATGTGGACAAGTGGCTCATAGTGGGCCAGTCTCCAGACCAAATCAAGTCAGACCTCCAAGTTGCCTAGCAAGTGCTCACTTCTCTAGGATTTCTTCTCAACCTTCCCAAGTCAGTTCTCGACCCAGTGCAGCTCCTTACCTTTATAGGGGCAGAGCTGGATACTGTCAAAGCAAGAGCCTTTCTTCCCCTGGAAAGGGCAAGAGTTCTTATAGAACTGGCTTCTTCCTTCAGCCTTCAGGTGTCTCGACCAGCAAGGCATTTCCTCCTGCTCTTGGGCCACATGGCAACTTCTACGGCAGTGGTCCAAGGGGCAAGATTCCAGATGAGGGACATTCAGTTCCATCTGAGGGCCTTTTGGTCCCAAAGGAAGGATTCCTTCACCAAACTGATCCCAATGACTCGGACCCTGATCCAAGCCCTTCAATGGTGGCAGGATCAGGACAATTTAAGGTGAGGGGTCCCATTTGCCATTCAGTCTCATTCAGTGGTCCTTACCATGGATGCTTTCCTTCTGGGCTGGGGAGCCCATCTGGGGGCCCTCAATGCCCAGGGACTGTGGTCCCCTCAGGAATCCCTTCTCCATATCAATCTCCTGGAAGTCAGGGCAGTTTTTCTGGCCCTGCAAGCTTTCTCTCAGTCAGTGCAGAACAAGGTGGTTCAAGTCAGAACAGACACCACCACCACCATGTGGTACATCAACAAGCAGGGAGGCACTCGGTCTACGGCCTTGTGCACAGAAGCCATGAAGTTGTGGTCCCTGGCTTATTCCCTGCAAACCTCTCTGACAGCAGTCCACCTTCCAGGGAAGGCTAACATGCTCTTAGATACACTGAGCAGGATCTCACATGGCCATCACGAATGGTCCCTGGACCCTCTGGTCTTGAAGGTGATTTTTTCAAGGTGGGGCACTCCAGAGATAGATCTCTTTGCAGCCCCAGACAATCACCAACTTCCTCTCTTTTGTTGCAGACCCCCAGTCTTGGGCTCAGTCCCTCTGGATGCTCTGATTCTGAACTGGGAAGGGAAATTTCTCTATGCCTTCCCTCCCTTTCCTCTACTGTTCAAAGTTTTAGTCAAGAGAAGGTCACAACCTTGTAAAGTGATTCTGATTGCTCCAGACTGGGCCAGACAGCCTTGGTAACCCCCTGTTGCTGTCCCTAGCAGTCCATCTTCCCAGGAATTACAACCTATTAACCTCCTCTCAGGGGAGGATTTGGTACCCCAATCTTCAATCTCAAGGCATGGCTCTTGAACAGTTAGAGTATGCAGATTTGCATCTGTCTCAGGGAGTTCTGGATGTTCTCAAAGCCTCTCGAAAGCCCACCACTAGAAAAACGTATAACTCCAAATGGAAGAGAGTCAGCATTTGGTGTTCCAAGAAACATGTTTCCCCAGACACTGCTGAATTGCCTACAGTTCTGGATTATATGGTCCATCTGGATGGCTTAGGCCTCAGACCAGCTACTTTCAAGGTGCACTTGTCAGCTGTTTCTGCTTTTCTGTCAGTGGGGAAGTCTTCCTCACTATCATCTCATCCTGTGTTCTGTAATTTTTTTAAAGGATTGCTTCATACCAATTCTCCCTTTAGAGACCCTGCCCCTGCCTGGGATTTAAATGTTTGCATTGCTCAACTTATGCAACCTCCCTTTGAACCTATGTCCTCAGCAGAGCTTAAGTACTTGACTTGGAAAACTGTGTTTTTAGTAGCCATTACCTATGCCAGACGTATCAGTGAATTGCAAGCCCTGTCAGTGGAACCTAATTTTATCTCCTTTCATAGGGATAAAGTGGTCCTTAGAACCAATAGAAGGTTCTTGCCCAAAGTGGTTTCAGATTTCCACTTGAATCAGTCTATGTCTCTCCCTGTTTTCTTCACCGATCATTATTCTTCAGGAGAAAGGAGGCTACACAGTTTAGATGTTAAAAGGGCCCTTAGCTACTATATGGAGCATGCCATGGGTCACGAGTTTGATTCCCTCCAGTTGTTCCTCACTTATGGAGAAGTGGGAAAGGGCAAACCTGCCACCAAGAGAACTATTGCCAGGTGGATTGCGTCTTGTATACAATTCTGCTACAAGAAACTAGGAGAAATTTCACCCTCAGGCCTGAGGGCTCACTCCACCAGAGGTACAGCTACTTCCCTAGCTGCTGCCAGGGATATTCCTCTCTTAGAAATGTGTCAAGCAGCCACCTGGAAAACAGTCCATACCTTTACCAAGCATTACTCTCTGGATATCCAGGCTAGGAGTGATACTCGGTTTGGCACAGCAGTACTTCAGAGCCTATTCCCAAAGTAGGTTCTGTCCCTCCTCTTGCTTGGTAGTCTGCAATAGTCAGAATACAGCAAGACTTCATGTTGTTTGAAGAAAAAATTACTCACCTTCGTAGTTATGTTTTTTCTAATGGAGTCTTGCTGTATTTTGACCTCCATCCCTGCCTCCCCTCTCAGAACCTGTTTTTGGGAAGTGGGTGGGCAGGCGCAGTGTTGCACCTCAGGGGTGCTCCTTTTACACCCTCTTCTTTTTGCTTGGGTGTTTGTTTTATTATTATTATTATTTGCGTTGGTTTTGGGTTTCCTGACTTGAATTTTCCTTTGGGAATCCAAAACTTTTTGTTGCCACTTGGCTAGTAAAAGTTTTTACAATTTCCACATAGGATAGTTAGTGAGTTTTTGCTCGTAAGAATCTGACGGTTGGATTTCAAAGGGCTCCAGACAGAGACCTCAACTGAGTTCGAGCTCAGCATTCTATGCTCTGCATAGAAAGTTAACCTTTTGTTTTCCAGGGCAGTTTAAAGGCTGGGGCTAACTGCAATAGTCAGAATACAGCAAGACTCCATTAGAAGAAATGTAATTACTAAGGTGAGTAATTTTTTCTTCGTAGCCTGTCTCCAAGTCTCCTCACCTGTGGCCAATATACTATTAGCCTCATGCAAACCAGTGACCAGGGAAACCTATAATGCCACATGGAAACGCTCTTCCATTTGGGCTGCTTCCCAATCGTTGGACCCTTACTCTTGTCCACTGACTAACATTTTTGACTACCTGGTCTCGATTGCCGAGACAGGATTGAGCTGCTCCTCTATTAAGATCCATTTGGCCTCTGTTTTGGCCTTCCATGAAACTCTGGATGGAAGATTATTGTATCAACATCATCTGGCCAAAATGTTTCTAAGAGGAATGTTACATATTAAACCACCCATTAGACGACCCACTTCTCCGTGGGATCTCAGTTTTCTTTTAGAGAAACTAACCCTTGAAATTTTTGAACCGGCAGCCACCTGTGACCCATGTTTACTTTCTTGGAAAACATTATTTTTAGTGGCTGTCACTTCAGCTCGCCATATAGCCGAGCTTCATGCCTTCATGTATAAAGAACCTTACTTGATTTTTCACAAAAGCAGAGTGGCACCTGGGGCAAATCCTTCCTTCTTACCTAAGGTGATCTCAGAACACACCTTAAATCAGTCCATGGAGATGCCAGTCTATTACCCTAAACACTGCAATCAGGAAGAATAACTTTAACATACCCTGGATGTCCATCGTATATTACGATATTATACTAATCATACCAAATCGATTAGAAAGACCTCTCAACTATTTGTTACTTTCACCTCAACCAGGGGAGATCTCCCGGTCACTAAACAGACCCTCTCCAATTGGCTAGCACACTGTATCATCTTTTGCTATAAGAAATATAACAAACCATTACCAAGACTTGTCCAAGATCACTCTACTAGAGCTATGACCACCATAGTGGCCTGCTTCAAGGGAGCTTCTATCACAGATATCTGCAATGCAGCCACATGGTCCTTAATACATACCTTCACGAAGCACTACAACTTGGACGTTGCTTCACGCCATAAGACGGCCTTTGACCAAGCTGTCCTATAAGGCCTTCTGTCATAATTCCACCCTTCTTGGGTTCACTGCTTGGGAATCATCCCAAGTGTATTACCTGCTGCAAGAGATCACCCCATGGAAGATAGTATAGTTACATAAGAACTTACCGTAACAGTAGATCTTTGAGGCGTATCTCTTGCAGCAGGTACAATCCCTCCGTCTATCCCTTTCCTCCTCTAAGAGAACAACTTTTGATCCAATTATTTATGGGTAGGGATACCTATGGTACCTCGGATATCCCTCGGTCCTCGCTTAGCCAGCTGAATCCAGCGGGGGGCCTGAGGATACCAAGGACCGCCCATTCTTAAATAGGAAGCAGGAAGATGATGTCGTGTGGGCGGCCCCTGGGAAAAAAGCTGTCATGCACCACAGCACCCTCTGGCGATGACCCAAGTGTATTACCTGCTGGAAGAGACACCCCTCAAAGATCTACTGTTACGGTAAGTTCTTAAGTTACTGTACTTTCTATTTTTTTTATTTTCATCTTTATCCTCCTCCTTCTGACCTCCGGTGCCCCCTCCTTCCGTCTGCTCATGTCCCCCGGTACCTACCTTAGGGATCTGCCCCTAGATTGCCCATCCTCCTCTCCTGACACAGTGGGGTCTGTCCTGTAGATGGTCCTGGTGGACTTAGGGCGGACTTCATCTAGGGCTGCCGGAGGGGATTTTCCGGTTTTCTCCCCTTACGTCCCCACTCCCCTAGGATGCCTTGCGCTTGGGGCGTACATCCCAAATGGTGGCGTGCTACTGCATCGCCGAACCCTCATCGCCGCCAAGCGTCCCCCCTCCCCGACTCCGACAGGCGAAGCCGCCTCCATCCCTTCACTGCCGGTGCTTCCACCGGCTACGGAAGGAATGCAGAGCGCAATGCGCTCATGGTAACCCGGCCCTGAGGGAGGAGAGCATCCGTTGGGATGCTTGATCCTCCCTCTCCCCGCCGACCCCGGCCACCCGAGTCCGTCCAGAACCCGGTGGCTGCAGCTGCAGCGGGTGTGGCGTCCGGCGCCTCAACCCTCAGCGCCACCAGGCCGGCTTACTGTACTTTCTAGGAGTGTTATATGGTTCACATCCACACCTACCCACCCAACCTCACCTGGCAAGTGGCACACAGATCCCTGCTTTCAATGTGCAAGATCTGACGTCACGGGGCATATACCACCCAGGTAATGGGAGGAGCTTTTCTTAAAGGCTTTCCCGTGAATCAGCTTTTAAGGAAGAACTGCCATAGTGTGAATGTGAACTATATACCTCTCCTAGAACTATGGTTACAGGAGAGTGACCCATTTATCTGTGTCGCAGAGCTCCTCACCCTGATTCCTGTCCACACAGGACAGCATCCATAGACCCTGACTGCTGTGCTCCATAAGTGTGGAGCTTCATGCAGGGGCGGCAAGGGGGTGGCGCTGTGCCGGACACTGGGCATCCAGTCAGATGCCTATGAAGACTCATTGGGGACTCACTGTCTCACCATGGAGCAGAAGCTGGGCGGGGGTGCCAATCCTCCAAAAACTGCCATATCCTCGTAAGAACATTTTTAAATCCATCTTCGGCAACGGCCAGTGCTGGTATGGCCCCCAACCCTCTGCAGAAGCTGTGAGGGCTGGGGAAGATGGTATGGCTACCAGTCAGGCAGTGTAGATAGTCATGTGGTCTATGCGGAGGGGGGCATTTAAGTGCTACTACTGCTGTTAGAGCTGCATAGCCTATGACGGCCCCTCCATACTATGGAAACACACTCATAAATGGAAACATGTGCAACTTCCAATCCCTGTCCCAGTTGCCCACATAACCATGCACATAGCTGAAGATTGGAGTGGAGGGGCATACATCCAGGGCTGTGGACGTGCAGAAGGTCCCACATGTGCAGAGTGGGACCTGCATGCTCCAAAAGCCTATGCAAGCTGTCCTCGGCTGGCGCGGATTATTTTTATGGATGGGGCCGTTAGGGTGCCAGAACTACTTACCATCAGTTTGGGACTCTTATTCCGTAAGAATGTGTACAAGACCACTCTTACTGTACAACCGTAATTGTGATCGCCACAGATGTATTAAAATACAGATGAGCTGTTAGATCCAAGAACATCAAGGATGATATCACCAGGCTCCATATCAAAAAAGGCTGCTTGACAACAGTTTAATTGGGCAGTGTACACACTGCAAACAAAGCAGCGCTGGGTAAATGCTTTAGTCATGGTTCTCTATTCAGATTTTGTAGCTTTGCAGTGTTTAGATACTGTTGAATCCATGTGCTTCACTTTGAAGTTGTTATTTTGGGTCAGTTTGGGGATTGTAAAGAATGAAAATGTTTGGGATGACTCATTTTCTGCTGGGGCGGGGTTACTTTAATGAAGTTGTATTTTTCTGTGAATTTAGTCACACACAGAATAAAAAGAGGTACCTAGGTTTCTTTTCTTTGTAGGGCAGGGGTGGTTGTTGGGTCTGTGTTTCACAGTACTTTTGTGATATGTTTTACTGTGCATTTGTTTGTTTTGTTCTTTTGATATTTGGAATGTGGTCATTCCATGCAATAAAATTGTGCACCTAGTTTTTAGGGCTGCAGTGGGCATAGCCCTGCAGACCTCTTGCTATAAAAAAAAAAGGACTTAGCGCATTCCTTCCGACCGAACAACATGTTGGAGTTGCACCACAGTCACCTTCACATCCATGGAGCACTCCGCTCATTGTCTCTATTGGAAGTAGCACTGCACTATTTGTTGAGTGTCGGTGGTCACGGCGGAACATGGCACACTGTGCTGTGTCCAGGATGGCCTCCAAACTGTATTGTGCATGCCCAACTACAAGTGCATGCTCAGTGCAGTGTGGCGGTTCATCTTGGTCATGGTGGACTGTGCTGTGTTCTGCCGTGACCACCGAGTTCTTTTTTTTTTAAAAATTATACATATCCACCCCACCAGACCCTCCCTTTCAGCACCTCCCTGAGGTGTAATAGTGACATTGAGGGTGCCCAATCCCACAATCACAAGTCCTCTTACTGACCCCCCGTCCACTACCCTGCATGCGCAGCTAGTTGTGCTTTTTTTATATACATTATACAGTCCAACCCCATTTATCCGACCCCCCATAAACTGAACCTCCCCATCTAACGAACTGGCTGCTTGTCCCCCAGTGTTTCCAATGAAATTCATGTTGATATTCTCACCTTGTTAAAGCTGTTGATCGTTCCCATTGTGATTGCAGGTAGCCATTAACGGTTGGTCCCAGCTACCTATAGTCACAATGGTAGCGATCAACTGTGTTGCAGCTTTAACAAGTGAGAACCACCGTGTTGTTTCAATGGGCACACTGGGGAATAACTGTACAACAGTTTCCTTTTCTTTTATCCCACACAAAAAAGAGAGAGAGAGAGAGAGAGAAGTGAAAAGCTATATTTTTGATAGGCTTCACAGCATTTTCCTTCAGTACTACCAGTGCTTGATTCGGACTGTAACTCTGGTCACTGTGAGTGTGTGTGTGTCATCGAATCAACTGGAGGAATATCACGGCATGCGGTTACTGAACCGAACACACTACACCCCATGCTGTTGTTAGTACAGTTCCTCCTTCAGACACTCTTCCCAGAAAAAATAAAGTCACACTTACATGAGCTGCAGATAAAATGGAGTAAATGAAGCATTAAAAGAGCCATAAAATTTAACTTGAAGAGCCGCAGTGAGTATCACTGGTGTCATCGGATCAACTGGAGGAATATCACGGGCATGCGGTTACTGAACTGAACACACTAAACCATATGCTGCTTATGGTGAAATGGAGGGCATAGGCAGGTCTGTGTGTCAGTGACTCGATCGTTGCCTAGTGTCGTGTTTTTGTACTACATGTACTGTATATACAATATTATAGGTAATCTGGCGTATCCTAACTCCCGTTTTTCTGAACCAATCAGGTGTCCCCCAGGCAGTTTGGATAAATGGGGTTGGACTGTATGTATTTATAGATCTTCGTCAGGGGTATCTCAGTCATCAGGCCACAGTGTAGGAACTGCACCATCGGTGAAGCAGGTTCCACACGAAAGGTTTTCAGCAGCACAAGTGGGGCCGCCCACGCCATTGACATCCGTCAAAAGGTGTGACCGGCCCCACTCCCTCCTTAGTGCTTTCCTGCCGTTGACTCAATCGCATGGGTCTCCGTGAAAGCTCTGACTCAGTACTTGCACCTTTTTTTTCACCTAGGGCTTTTTCTCTTTAATTTCTCAGAATCTCTTTTATTAAAAAGATTCCTTTATTTTGTTTATGTCGAGAGTTAATCCTTATACCTCTCTTTTCCTTCACTGCCACTTTGGAAAGAAGATTGCCTCCGCAGATGAACACTCCCTCTGTGTCTGCTGTCTTGGGTCTGACCACGAAGTTTCTGACTGTGAGCTGTGCCAGATGTTTAACCAAATAGCCCGCAGGCAATGCAAAAAGACACTTAAAACTTTTCGGATGGATCAACAGGTAGCCAGTTCCTGGCAGTGATCCTCTGGGGTCCCAGCCTCTCAGTCACCGACAGGGTCATCGATTTCCCAGGCCTCTAAGGCCCAAAACAAGTCCTCAGGAAAAGTCATAAAAAAGATCGACATCGTACCCACTCCCCCTGGCAGCAATCTCACTCCCTGAAGGCCTCTTCTCCTTCCTCCAGGGGATCCTCGTCAGCTGCGGCTGCACCGACACACAAAGTCATTGTCCAGGTCTCTATGCCCTCCAGACACATACCGACATCTCACCTGCCCGATTCTCAGGGTAGGCGGTCGTCGACCTCTGGGTCATTGGCCCTTACTTCATCGATGATGTGCTCATCGTCAACGGCCCTTCCGTCGAGGCCTGACCCCTCTTCTTCCAGGGCTACAGGCTCTTTGGGTTCACAAGACCCTTCAGGCGAGTCATCGATCACTGTACCTTCAACCCCCATTGACACAGTCTTCAACTGTCGACCAGAACGATATCTTAACTAAATTTACTTTGGAGATTGTGCTGCAGCTAGGCGCATTCAGGCCCACATCACCGGCGCTGTCGATGGTGGCATCATCGTCGACCCCTACTCATTGGCTGCTGGAGGCTCCCCGCAGGCCATTGGTGGTGCATCTGACATCAGACCTGAATTTGGAAGAGATAGATGTCAAGGAGGAGTACCATCCAGACCTCATGCTTCTTGATGATGATGAGGAAGAAGAGGAAGAGATCCTGGTCTCTGACAGGTCCACAGCTTCCTCTGTCAGTGAGAATGTTGTTAAACATACTCCTAGATCTCCTGCTGAAGACCCCACATTTTTCAGTGTGATGAAGCAATTGTCCTCAACCATGGGCTTCCACACTGAGGAGAAGGAGGATGTCACCAGGAAAGAACTGGTGGACTTCTTGGAGTTCTCAGAGTCTCCTCTCCCCAAAATCATTCCTCCCATCTTACCTGCCTTGAAGAATACGACCACGGCAGCCTGATATATGCCAGCCATGCCCCGCAGCGTGGATAAATGTTACCATGCCCCCCAGGAGTTCCTCTGCTATGCTGCCCAGCCCAAAACAGACTCAGTGGTCATTAAGGCAGCCCACAATAGGTCTGAGGTGCCTGAGCACCTTAGCTCCCTCCCCCCGATAAAGAGTCCCACACAATTGACCTCTGGGATAAGAAGGTTTATGCCTCCTCCACTGACTGGAAGAAGGGCAAGGCTGCTGCCCAGGCCCTCCCAGATGGACACAGAAGCAGGAACTTTTTAAGTATCTACAAATGGTTGAGGATATCAGCAAGCATGTCCTTAGGACCCTCTATGACATGGCTGACACTATTGCCAGGGCTGCTGCCATGGGCATATGCCTATGTAGGCACTCCTGGTTGAGAGTTTCTGGTTTTGCTGCTGATGTTCAGCAGGAGGTGCTTAATGCTTCTTTTAATGGCACTAAGCTGTTTGGTGCTGACGTCCAGGATATTATCAATGATCTGCAGGCCTCTGACAAGGCTATCAAGTCTGTCCACTCTATCAATCATCTGTCCACTCACTCTATCACACTCAGCTGAGAGGTAGACAGCACCCTCCCTTTTGCAAGCAACCAATAGACCTGGTGCAGCCTCTTGTCCCCAAGGGAAGCGCAGAGCCTCCGCTGCCTTGCCTCCGATGCTGGAGCTGCTGCCAAGCATTTCAGAAGTGAGGGACCAGCCCCTGTAGCTGGATCCGCCTCTGCTTGACTCCTTGCCAGACCTCCCCCTTTCCAGTCCCCGACCAACAGGTGGTGGTCGGAGGTTGGTTCTCCCATTTAAATCAATGGAGAACCATAACTTCAGATATCTGGATCTTGCAGATCATAGAAAGGGGTCACACCTTGGAACTCACCGAACAACCTCCAGACACTCCTCCCCTGCCCTCCACTTACCCATCAGGTTACTTGTCTGTTCTTCAGGAGAAGGTACCATCCCTTCTGTGCAAGCAGGCCATCGAGCCAATACCCAGGCACGAGAAAACGAGGGGTTCTAGGGACATGGATATGTTGTTCATCCACACTTATTGGCAGGTATCCTTGCCGCTTTAAATCTTGCCGGAAGGTCTTCAAGCTGGCTCCTCCCACCCACCCGGGTGGTATAACTCTTGGCTCCGCCCCATGACGCTAGATCTTCCTTACCGCTTGGAAGCTCAGGTTCCCTCCTTAACGCTCTGCGTTTGAGACTGGTTCCTATTTCTTCCTTTTGCGAATTTGAAAGTTTTTGCTAAAAGACTTCAGTCTTCGATCCCTGGCGGCTCGCGATGGACAAATCGACTCCCGGTTTCGAGATGCCCTAAGATCGAAGATGTCTCGGGCGGATCCACACTCCCACGTGTGTCTACTGTTTAGGCCTTGAGCACGACCCGCAGGACTGCGACTTGTGCTCTTCCTTTTCGGCCTATGTCCTCGAAGACCGTGCTGCCCGATTGCATCTGGGCCGTCCCGAGAAGCGTTTCCCTCCGGTGAAGTCTAAGGGAGGCCCGGTCGGTGTGTCCGCGGCCGGCGGCTCGCGGATCAGCTGAGCAGATGATCGCCCTCGAAGAGGAGGCGGCGCGGGCCGTATCTTCCTCGGCCGCGGCATTTATCCCGCTCTCTCTGGGTTCTTCCTACACAGCTTCCTTTAAGGAGCTTTGTCTGTCCCTCTCCACTAAGGGAGAAGGGCCAACATCTGCTGGACCTTTTTCTCGGTCCAAAAAGAGGGACAAAGGTAAATCCCTCCGTCGACGCTCTTGGGAGCGGGAAAGGTCCCTCTCCCCGAGTCGTCGACCGTCGACTTCGGTCGACCGCTCGGCTTCGGCCACTGGTCTCACGGTGTCCCGTCAGGTCAGTTGACTGAGACTCCCGTCGACGCAGTCGAGATTTTTCTCGATCCGTTGGACGGGTTGTCGCCTATAGAAGCCGAGACTCCCCTCTCCCTGGTTCCCCCGGGGGGAGTTGAGGATCCCGTGGGCTTGCCTGTGCCTCCGGTTCCGGAGCCCTCGGATGAACCCTCCGAGCCGAAGGGAGTGCCGGTTCCTGCCGACACTTCCCCGCACCGACCTCGGAAAAGCCGAGGCTCTCGGTCTCGGACCTCTTCGCGGTCCAGCCGATCCCGCCCGTCATGGCGGCCCCGGTCTCGGCACCGCCGACAGCGGTCGCCGCTCGTCCTCATCCTCCTCCTCGGACGAGGGAGCTTGCGTAGATTATGTCGACGATGCGAGGACCTCATGTGGCAACAGTTCCTCCTGACGGGAATAAGCCCGGCCTTGATCGCCTTCGACCATTAAGTGGCTGTCACGGGCGGCCGACACAACCCCTCGACTTACCGAGGCCTGTACCCAGGCCGGTTGTTCGGCCAAAACCAGCTGCTCCACCGATTCCGGTGGAACCTCCGCCTCCACAGCCACTATTTGGGCTCTCGACCAGGATTCTCGGTCGGCTAGGGTCTACCCATAGGCTGTCTGTTACCCTCACTCCCGACCGACCTCGGCAGGTAGAGGGTGGCTCAGGCCAGAGGCAGCTCTTCGAGGACTTGTCCGAGTCCGAGGATAATTCCTCCTTTTTCTCCAAGCGACTAGACTTGGAGTCCTCAGGAGGACAGTCAATGGACGATAGCCCGTCGTCCTTCCTAGGACTGCTTCGGCTCATCTCGGAGTCCACCGGGATGAAGCTCGAACCCATTTCCAAATGGGCCAGGTATCCCCTCACGGAGATTCTGGACCGAGGGGATTCTCCAACGGAGGCCTTTCCGGTGGCCGAGGCCATAGTGGGTCCGGCCTTGGAGCTTTGGCAGCGCCCTGCTTCCTGTCCTGCGCCGGCCAGGATGGCCAGGAAAGTATCGGTCCCTACGGTTCCCTGTCCGGTTTTGAGCACCCCTCTGCTGAGGGTTGGTTACCGACAGCTTCCGGGCCCGGCAACGCCAGGGATGTGGACAAACCTCCCGACAAGGAATCCAAGAAATTGGATTATGTCGGGCGAAAAGTCTATGCTGCGTCCTCTCTCGGCCTTCGTCAGGCCAGTTCGGCCGTCCTCATTGCACATTTTTCTCATGCCCTGTTGGGCTCCCTGGATGAGGTCATCCCTCATCTTCCCGCGGATCTGCAGACTACGGTCAAGCAGGTGCGGGACCAGGGCAGGGCAGTGGCCAAACAGCAGCTCCAGACTGCTTTAGATATTGGGGACTCATGTGCCAGGTCGGTGGCGGCCACCGTGGCTATCGTGCGGCGAGGGCTTGGCTGAGGATATCCACCTTTACTTTGGATACCCAGCACAGGTTGGCGGATGTTCCTTTTGGGACTGACCTCTTGACCCTGGGGTGGAAGGTCACCTGCAGAGGATCGAGAAGTCCAATGCTACCTTGGACTCGGTCTCTTCCGCTCAGAAGGACAAAGGCCGCAAACCACAGCCTAAGCCCTTTAGGTCCTTCTGCTGGCGCCCGGCCTAGCAACGCCAGGGCCAGCAGGCTCGGCCTTGGCATCCCAAACCCAAGCCGGGCTTCCTCTAACAGGAGGCAGGAGGAAAGGGCCCAGGAGGTCCCTCGGCGGTCCCTCCTCCAAGCCTGCCCAGTGACGGACTGAGGGTGTCGCCCATCCCGTTCACCTTATCCCTGGTTCCCCCCGTGGGGGGACGGCCCACACTTCCTTTCCGCCTGGTCCGCTGTTACCACGGACAGGTGGGTACTGGAGGTGGTGGGAAAAGGCCTGCCTCTGGAATTCGAGCAGGCCCCACCCTTCAGAGCCGTCGCACCTCGGGGGGCCTCGGGGTCCGTAGCCTCACTGTCGGCTCGTCAAGCCGACATCGCTCTCCTCCTCCGAAAGGAGGTGATCAGGGTGGTAGCGGACCCCCCCTCAGACCCAGGGTTTGTGTCCAGGTACTTCCTGGTTCCGAAACGGACGGGGGGCTGGCGCCCCATTCTCGACCTACACGACCTAAACAAGTTCCTAAGGTCTCGAACCTTCAGGATGGTCACTCTGGCTCAGATACTACCATCCTTGGAACGCGGCGTGTGGTTCTGCTCTCTGGACTTGCAGGACGCGTTTTTTCACGTCCCTATCCGTCCGTCTCACCAGAGATTCCTTCGCTTCCGAGCGGAAGGATCATCCTTTCGAGTTCCGGCACCTGCCCTTTGGCTTGTCTCCAGCTCCAGGGTCTTCACCAAATGCATGGCAGTGGTGACAGCATTCCTTGCGCCAGGGGTCCGGGTACCCTTACCTGGACGACTGGCTGATAGCAGCTCCCTCCAGGCAGGAGGTGGAGTGGTCCAGAGATCTGGCCCTCCAGGTCTGCTCTCAACTGGGCCTCCTTATCAACGAGGCCAAGTCGGAACTCGAGCCGAAGCAGGTGATTCTGTTCATCGGGCGCAGCTCGACTCTCTTCGAGCCAGAGCTGCTCCCGCGGACAGGGCCGAGGTTCTTTCCTCCTTTGCCCAATCATTCTGGTTGGGCAATTGCGCCCTGCCGGGACTTCCTGGCGCTCCTGGGTCCTCATGGCGGCCTGCACCAGCGTGGTCCGTTGGGCCCGCTGGAACATGCGTCCCCTTCAATGGGGACTAGCCAGTCAGTGGTCACAACGCTGCGATCCTTTGGACCAGCTTGTGTCGGTGACACAGGGGATGTGGAACGCTCTCCAGTGGTGGATCGTTCCAGGTCATTTGCAGGAGGGCATCCCGTTCGTCCGCCCCGAGCTGACGGTCTCTCTATCGACCGATGCCTCTCTGATGGGTTGGGGTGCCCATCTGGGGGAACACCGGGCTCACGGCCTCTGGTCCCCGCGGCAGTCGATGCCACATCAACCTGCTGGAGCTCCGGCGGTCCGCCAGCTCTCACCGCCTTTGCTCCGTTCCTCCGGGTCAAGTGGTCCGGTCCGAGCGGACAACACCCACGACCATGTACTATCTAAACCGCCAGGGGCGGGGCGCGCTCATGCTTCTATGCGGGGCGCTCCGCGTTTGGTCACTCGCTGCAGCCTGGAGGCGGATCTCCTAGCCATTCATGTGGCAGGAGCCTCCAACACCCTGGCCGATGCCCTAAGCCGGATAGGGGCTGCATCCCACGAGTGGTCTCTCCTGCCGGAGGTAGTACAGCATCTGTTCTCCCATTGGGGCACACCTCAGGTGGACCTGTTTGCCTCCAGGGAGAACGCGAAGCTGAGGCTGTTCCATGCCCGCCCCCCTCAGCAGGGCTCGCTGCAGGGGGATGCCTTCTCGAGGCAGTGGACCCCGGGCCTCTTCTACGCCTTTCCCCCATTTCCCTTGATCCACAAGGTGCTTCTCAAGGCGAAGAGGGACAAGGCGCAGGTGATTCTGATAGCCCCAGACTGGCCTCGCCAGTTCTGGTACCCAGATCTCCTCAGTCTCAGCTCCAGGACTCCGCGGCAGCTTCCAGCTCGCCCGGACCTGCTCTCAGTCAATCAGGGGAAGGCGTTCCATCCGGACCTTCAATCCCTGCACCTGACGGCCTGGTTCCTGAGCGGCTAGAGTTCCAGGCCTTGGGTCTTTCCGACGAGGTCCTCAATGTAGTTGAGGCGTCCCGTAAGGAGTCGACCAGAAAATGCTATGCCTTCAAATGGAAGGTTTCCATTTGGTGTCAGGGCAAGGGCTTGGACCCTTCCTCCTGTTCCTTGGCAAGCTCTTGGACTATTTGGTCCTTTCTAATCAAGGGCTCAGGTCGGCGACCCTAAGGTGCTGCAGCCATCCCTGCTTACAGGCGGGCTGGGAAGCAGTGGTGGCAAGGAGAAGGTGGTCTGAGCGCTTTTCAAGGCCTTGATCACATTTCCTCGGTGCGAGAACCTCCACCTCCGTGGGATCTACTGCTGGTACTGGAAAGCCATGGGCAGCCATTGAACCTATGCACAGGTGTGCTCTCTCTCACCTGTCGTGGAAGACCCGCCTTCTTGGTGGCTATCACGTCAGCCAGAAGGATGGGAGAGCTCAGGCGCTTTCCATCGAGTCTCCTGCCTGGTCTTCCACAGGACAGGTTGTCCTGCGCCCCGAAATTCCTTCCGAAGGTGGTGTCGGAGTTTCACCTTAACCAGGTGTTGACTCTGCCGGTGTTCTACCAATCACCTCGGAGGCCGAATATGGCTCCATACTCTGGACCCTAGAAGGCTCGCCTATTACAAAGAGTGCACTGGCTGAAATGGGAGAGGTTCGCAGCTGTTTGTCACCTATGCTGAAGCCGCATCTGGCAGACCTGCAGCGCAGACGATAAGCAGGTGGGTCACCTCCTGCATAGAGCTCTGCTATAAGTTGGCGAGCATGGAGCCTCCCAGAGGATAAGACTCATTCTACGCCATGTACTGCTACAGCAGTAGCTGCTTCCAGGGACGTCCCTATCCAGGAAATCTGCAGGGCTGCTACCTGGAAGTCAGCACACCTTCATTACCCATTACCACATCGACCTTGAGTCACGCCGGGATGCTGGTTTTGGGGCCTCGGTTCTCAGTCTCTCTTTCCCAAGTAAGTATTGGGGTGTGCGTCTTGCCTCCCTCCTCCCGGAGAACTGCTAGGAGTCTGCCAATAAGTGTGGATGAACAACATATCCATGTCCCTAGAAATACAGGTTACTCCACCTGTAACAGGAGTTCTAGGAATGGTATATGTTGTTCATCCACACGACCCCGACCTCGGCTTGACGCGTACACTGAGTTCCAAGCGGGCCAGATCTGGCGTCATGGGCGGAGCCGAGAGTTATACCACCCGAGGGGTGGGAGGAGCCAGCTTGAAGACCTTCCGGCAAGATTTAAAGCGGCAAGGATACCTGCCAATAAGTGTGGATGAACAACATACAGTGGCGTGAAAAAGTATTTGCCCCCTTCCTGATTTTCTCTATTATTGCATATTTGTCACACTGGATGTTTTCAGGTCTTTAGACAAAATATAATATTAGATAAAGGAACCTGAGTGGACAAATAACACTTTTTTTTTACTTATTTCATTTATTTAATGAAAAAGTTAACCAACACCAACTGGCACTGTGTGAAAAAGTAATTGCCCCCTAGTTAAATCAACCCAATTAAAGGGATAATTAGAGTCAGCTGATTGAACACAGCCAGGCTTGATTACAGCCAGCCCTGCTCAATATAAACCTCACTTATTTTGGCCCTTACCATCAGAGTCACATTGCCAGCACAAAGATTCAACAAGCACATTATGCCATGATCAAAGGAAGTTCCTGAAAAGATCAGAAAAACATTTTGTTGCCCTCTATCAGTCTGGAAAGGGTTACAAAGCTATTTCTAAGGCTCTGGAACTCCATCGAACCACAGTGAGAGCCATAATCTCCAAATGGAGAACACTTGGAACAGTAGTGAACCTTCCCAGGAGTGGGCGGCCTGCCAAAATTACTCAAAGCGCAGTGTAAAATCATCCAAGAAGTCTCAAAGGATCCTAAACAACATCCAAAGAACTGAAGGCTTCTCTTGCCTCAGCTAAGGTCAGAGTTCATGACTCCACAATCAGAAAGAGACTGGGCAAAATGGGCTTCATGTGGAGTAGCAAGGCAGAAACCACTGCTAACCAAGAAGAACATAAATGCTCATATCTCATTTGCCAAGAAGCACCTGGATGACTCACAAGCCTTTTGGGAAAATGTTCTATGGACAGATGAGTCCAAAGTGGAACTTTTGGACAACATGGATCCCATAATGTCTTATGTAAGCAAACACAGCATTCCACAGTAAGAACACCATACCAACAGTCAAACATGGTGGTGGTAGTGTGATGGTGTGGGATGCTTTGCTGCTTAAGGACCTGGATGACTTGCCATAATTAAAGAACCATGAATTCTGCTCTGTACCAGAAAATTCTTAAGGAGAATGTCCAGTCATCCTTCCGTCAGCTGAAGCTGAAGCGTAGTTGGTCATGCAGCAAGACAATGATCCAAAACACAAAAGCAAGTCCACATCAGAATGGTGAAAAGAAGTAAAATTAAAGTTTTGGAGTGGCCTAGTCAAAGTCCAGACTAAACCCAATAGAGATGCTGTGGCAGGATCTGAAACGAGGCAGTTCATGCTCGAAAACCTACCAAATGTTACTGAATTAAAGCAGTTCTGCGAGGAAGAGTGGTTAAAATTCCTCACAGCGATGTGAAAGACTGATATTGAATTATAGGAAGTGTTTGGTTGCAGTCATTGCAGCTAAATGTGGCATAACCAGGTATTAAGTGTAAGGGGTAATTACTTTTTCACACAGTGCCAATTGGTGTTGGTTAACTTTTTTTCATTAAATAAGTGAAATAAAAAAAAAAACAAGTGTTATTTGTTCACTCAGGTTCCCTTTATCTAATATTACATTTTGTCTAAAGACCTGAAAACATCCAGTGTGACAAATATGCAATAATAGAGAAAATCAGGAAGGGGGCAAATACTTTTTCACACCACTGTATACCATTCCTAGAACTCCTGTTACAGGTGAGTAACCTGTATTTTTATTCCACGTACCAAAAAAGACCGGAGATTTGAGCCCATTCTGGATCTAAAGGACCTCAGTCTTTATATCCAGTACAAAAAGTTCTGAATGGTAACTTTGCCAGGCCTGCTGCCTCTCCTCAAGACAGGCGATTGGTTGTGTTCACTGGATATGCAGGATGCTTACCTGCACATATCGGTCTTTGCTCCTCACAGGAGACTTCTCCGTTTTGCATTCCAGGGTGGGCATTATCAGTTCAAGTGCTGCCCTTCAGCTTGTCCTCTGTGCCACGGGTCTTTACCAAGTGCTTAGTGGCAGTAGCAGCAGTTCTTAGAAGGGAAGGAGTGTGCATTTTTCTTTGTCTGGACAATTGGCTTCTGAAGGCCCCATCCAGGGAACAGCTCCTGCTGACTCTGGAGAGAACTCTCCAGCTATTTCTCTCCCTGGGCATTACTGTCAATCTGCCCAAGTCGCTTCTAGTACTGTCCCAAAGGCTGCAGTCTGTAAGGGTGGTTATAGACTCAGCGCAGGGGAAGGTTTTCTGCTCAGAACAGGGCAGGATGCCTCATAGCTCAGTCTCAGGAAGTCGCTCAAAGCCGCTATGTCCCTGCCAGGGTGTATCTGAGAATGCTTGGTGATGGCAGCTGCCATACCCTCTGTTCCGCTGCCCACGCTCCATATATGCTTCCTCCAGTGGACCCTCAGTACAGTGGGACCAGCACACGGATGCATTAGATCACCTAGTCCTTGACTCTTTCCCAGTCCACAAGGTGCTGCAGTGGTGGATGGACCCCTTGAACCTGCTGCAAGCCATCCCATTGCAGATCTCCTTCCCACAACAGACCCTCACCACAGATGCCTCCAGTCTGGGCTGGAGAGCATACCTGGGACCCTTCCAAACTCAGGGCTCTTGGTCCCAGATTGAAACCTCCCTGCATGTCAGTGTCCTGGAGATGAGGGCGATGCTCTATGCCATGTAGACCTTTCAGAACCACCTTGTTCTGAGTCAGCTGCTGGTGCAGTCCGACAGTCTTGGTGTAGTGTACTACATCAACAAATGGGGAGGACCCATTCGTACCCCCTATTCAGGGAAGCCATGAGAGTGTGGTGCTGGGTATTAAATCATAGTCTGACACTCTCGGTGGTCCATGTACCAGACATGCTAAACACTCTAGCAGACAGCCTCAGCTGGACTCAATCCAGCATGCATGAGTGGGAGCTTCTGTCATCCATTGCAGAAGAGTTGTTCGACAGATGGGGTCATCCAGAGTTGAAACTTTTTGCATCCTTACTCAATGCAAAACTGCCCAGTTTTTGCTTGCTAGATCCAGGGCCTGGAGTTTTCTGGTGAGATGCGTTGTCCCTCTCCTGGAGCAGGAGGTTCCTCTACACCTCCCCTCCATTTCTTCTAATTCAGGGAGTGCTAATCAAGCTGCAGATGGAGGGGCCAGCATGATCCTGGTAGCACCACTCTGTCCTCAATAGATATGGTTTCCCTTACTTCAGCAGCTGGCAGAGGAACCTCCAGTACCTCTCCCCCTCTGCAGGAATCAGCTGATGCAGGCTCAAGGGACTCTGGTCCATCCCAACCTTAAGTCCCTTCATCGGCATGCTTGGCTCTTGAGGACATAATCATCGCCAGGTTTGGGGTCTCCAGCCGAGTGGCGGATGTCCTGGTGGCCGGCCAGAAGCCTTCCATTCTAGTCATTTATGCCATGAAGTGGAAGTGGTTTGCCATCTGGACTGCCAAATGTAATTTGAACCTTTTCACCTGTCCGGTGAACCACGTTGTGGACTACCTGATCTGTCTGTCTAACTCAGGTCTGCAGAACTCCTCCCTCAATGTGCACCTTTCGGCTATTTCTGCTTTTCATGAGCCCATTGGTGACCACACAATTGCTCAGCTGGATGTCTCCATGCCTTTTTAAGGGGCATCCTGCATCTGAAGCCCCCAATCCGTTCTCCTGTCTCGGCTTGTGATTTGAATTTTGTTTTGGAGAAATAGACCAGGTCTCCTTTTGAGCCAGTCACAACTTGCAGCCTATGCTTTCTGTCTTGGAAAGCATTATTTTTAGTTGCCTTTACCTCTGCTCAAAGAATTTCTGAACTTCAGGCCCTCTGGTGCGAGGAGCTTTATTTGATTTTTCACAAACACAGTGTCTCTTTGCGCTCAAATCCTAAATTTCTCCCTAAGGTGGTCTCTGAGTTTATACTCAGCCACTCTAGCCACCTTCTTGTTTATTTTCCCGAGCATGCCAATCCAGGGGAAGCACTGCTCCATACGTTAGATGTGCACAGAACATTGAAGTACTACCTGCTTCACACCAAGGAATGTAGAAAGTCGAAGCAGTTGTTTGTTTCCTTTACCCCAGGTGGAGAGGGTGCTTCAGTTTCTAAACGGTGTTTATCCAAATGGTTGGCAAATTGCATTGTGTTCTGCTACAACCAGTACGGCAAAGAACTGCCTGGAGTGGTTAAGACTCATTCCACAAGAGGCATGGCTACCTCTGTGGCTTGTTTCCGAGGGGTCTCAGCCACTGACATCTGTGCAGCTGCCACCTGGAGTACCATCCCTACTTTCACTAGCCACTACAGTCTGGACATTGCCTCAAGAGCCCGTTCAGGTTTTGGCAACGCTGTACTGCAGGGCCTTCTATCTTAAGTTTATGGCTGACCTTCCTCCCAGACTGTCTGTTTACACCTGTTGTTGCTTGGGACTCATTCCTATGGTGTGACCTGATGACTGAGATATCCCCGATGAAAATAGAATACTTACTTAAGAACTTACAGCAACAGTAGCTCAATGGGATCTCAGTGATTAGGTCTGCTTTCCCTCATACCATCTCCTTCTTGGGGCTGTTGTCTTGGAATTGGCTGTCGGGGTATCCAGTCTTTCACATAGGCCTGGGCACATTTCTCTCTCCTCGGTCTCCCATGGCTAGAGCTATGCTCCCTTTGTCTCCAGGGAAAAGAACTGAGGAGGGAGCAGGGCCGCTCATACCTTTATAGGATTGATAACGTCGATGGCGTGGGCAGCCCCAGTTGCACTGCTGAAAATCTTCCATGAGGAACTTGCTTCACTGACAGTGAAGTTCCTACAGTGTGACCTGATGACTGAGATCCGTCGTCGAGGTACAGGTCAGGAAGCATAAGATGACCAGGAGCAGTTGTAAAATTCACAAGGAGTGTTTTATTTTTCTTGGTAACAGCAAAATAAAAATGTGTTCGGTGTAACTATTTACAAAGTCAGTACAGAGAAAACAGTCCTCCTGAGTATTTCTTCTCAGTTTCAAATCTCAGTCTCTCGGAAAACATTGCTGCTCTTTTTATAACAAGTCTTTGCAGAAAGCTCGTTAAGGAGACAGCATTTTTTTCACAGAATGTTCTTGTCAGTTTCCAATGTTCTTGCAGGTGCAACAAAAAGAACATAGTGAGCCAGAACTGACCTCTTGTTTACATCTCTGCAAAAGGTTTAAAAACTGCATCTCAGGTTAACCCCTTGAGTTCCAAATAGCTTTTTGCAATCATTTCAGCAGTATAACTATATACAGTTTTAAGCAAAGGGATCCCAGTATCACAAACAGTTTTACACAGAGATTTACATACATTTTTATAACTGCAGATATGCAAGGGGGAAGAAAAGACAGAAATAGCAAGTGAAGGCAGAGAGTTAACGAGAGGCGGAGAATTGTGAAACTGACAGGATGATCAGTTCCTAGGTCTCACAAGAAAATTTGGTTGCACAACCTGGCAGACAAGAGACAGAAAAGGAGAGGCTAGAACAGACCCTTGCATTTAAACTCTTTCTGCATAACAAATGGGGCAGGGCCTTATTTAACCCTGTCACAAGATCCCCTTTAAGATCTACTTTTATGGTAAGGTCTTACATAACTGTTCTTTTCCTCCCCCCAACGACCCTCCCTCTCAGCTTCCATAACCCCCAAAACGTAACAGTGACCCTGGGGGATGCCCAGTTCCAGTGCAGGAATCCTTGTTTTGTTGTTTGTTTTTTTTGTTTGTTTGTTTTTTAACTGTTAAAAAAAACAAAAAAAAAAGTCCCTCAATGTCTTTTGCGGCTGTTACACTCACCCCTGACCCTCTTACTCAGCACCCCACCCCCATCCCCCAAGCCCTTAGTTATCCATCATGGGTCCAAAGCCATAATCCCCTCTGGACCACAGACATGTCTTCACTCTTAAAAGCCAGACCACGAACTGAAGAATCAGGTATGCGATTCAATGTATTTCAATGGTGTTTTGAACTTAGTGAAATAACTTGGCCATTTTTGTTTTCATATTTTTGGCCCAGATTTTCAAAATGCCTTTTTTTGGGACCCTGCCTCATGAACAGTTGCACTGTCATTAGGCAAATCTGTCCCGAAAGGTGATTTTGCGGTCTCTGAGCGAAATCACCTTTCGGGCAGGAGTTAAACATGTTCTCTGCTCTTGTTCATGAGGTGGGGTCGTAAGAAGGCTATGTTGAAAATTTGGTGTAAAAATATTTAAAAAAAAAAAAAAAAGTTATGAGCCTATGCTGAATTTTGTGAACACAGGCTCATAACTTTTGTAATTGTCAGTGTTTTTACCCCCAAATTTACAACATAGCCATTATCTTTATAGCACCTCATGAATGTGACAGCTGTCATTTTTTAGATCCTGGACAAAATGTTTTTTCACATCCCGAAAGGTTATTTTGGGGTCCCTGCATGCAATCACCTTTCAGACAGGAGTTGAACATTTTCTCTGCTTTTGTTCATGAGGCGGGGTCATAAGAAGGCTATGTTCTAAATTTGGTATAAAAATATTTAAAAACAAAAAAAGTTACGAGACTTTGTTGAATTTTGCAAACGCAGGCTTGTAAGTTTGGTAATATTGTATATTTTTACCCCAAATTTTCAACATAGTCATTTCTTTAAAGCAGCACCTTATGAATGTGACAGCTGTCATTTTTCAACTCCTGCTCAAAATGTGTTTTGCATCCCGAAAGTTGATTTCCCTGCGTGAAATCACCTTTGGGCCAGGAGTTGAACATGTTCTCTGCCCTTCTTTATGAGGCACAGTCATAGCAAGGCTACGTTGACAATTTGGTGTCAAAATATTACAGAATAATGCGCATTGGGCACAAAAACCTACAGGCCACGTACACATTGGGAGGAGAAGAAGTTCTGGTAATGGAACGAGAGCGGGATCTGGGGATTGTCATTTCAGACGACCTAAAGGTGGCTAACCAGTGCAATAAAACAGTAGGTAAGGCAACTCACATGCTGGCGTGCATAGGGAGGGATATAACAAACAGGAGAAGGGAGGTGTTAATGCACCTGTACAAGTTCTTGGTGAGACCCCGCCTTGAATATGGGGTCCAGTTCTGGAGACCTCACCTATGTAAAGATATTGATAGGGTGGAGAGAGTCCAGAGGAGAGCGACCAAAATGGTGCATGACATGCAGTGGAAGACCTATGAGGAGAGGCTGGAAGAGCTTTATCTGTATCCCCTGGAAATTAGTTTGGGGGGGGGGGGGAGACATGATTGAGACATTTAAATATTTGAAGGTTATTGACAAGGTGAGGGAAGGAAGCATGTTTCATAGGAACGTAAGTCCGAAAACTAAAGGATACAATTTGAAGTTGGAAGGAGAAAAGTACAGAGGGAATAGAACAGGGTACTAGTTCACGGAGAGCGTGGTGGCCCCCTGAAACAGACTGCCTGCAGAGGTGGTGGGGGCCAAAATGTTAGGTGAATTTAAGAGGACATGGGATAAACACATGGGAATAACCAAAAACGGGGGGGGAAGGAACCTGGGAAAATAACAGGAAATGGAGACTCCATCGATTGGGGGAGGGGGAGACGACGGCCAGGGGATGGGAGCAAAGGGTTGGGTCTAAGGTTACCTGTGGGGCCGTTTAATGGGCAGACCGAACAGGCCTAGATCTCCTTTTCTGCTGTCAGATTTCTGTTTCCAAAACAACAAATTTATGAGCCTACATTACATTTTGCAAGTGCAGGCTCGTAACTTTGGTAATTTTCAGTATTTTTAACCTAAATTTCTCGGCTGCAACCCCATTGGCTCTGGCCTTGTTTTATAGCTTGGGGGGTCCAGGTGTACTTTAATGAAGTTGTGTGTTTCTGAAAATTTGGTCATTGGATGCATTAAAAATATTTAGCTTGCCTTTTCTCCTGGTGAGGGGGTAATGTTGATGCAGCTGCTTTGGAGTTGCAGCACATACTTATGTCCTGGCTGTTAACAGTTTAATAGCATACCCCCAGCCGTCATTTATACACCATTAGCATAACCCATATCAGGTGTGGACCATTCAGGAGACAGAATTCAATGCCTTTGCAACCCGTTTCCTTCAGGAGTGCATATACAAGGTGAAACGTGCTGTGCACAGCCTTATTCAGAATTACCTCTGCAAACTGAATGAACCTCTGTAGTTTAAGAACTTTTCAGTCTGTTCACATATGTGGGTTACAGAGTCTGCCTATTCTAGGAGGAGTACCAGACTGAACCTGCATATTGGGAGGTGTCTGGACTACCCATAAATATTATATTTTGCAGAAGCATCAGGAGTGACTGAGTGGTCTGATGTAACCCTGGCCTCTAACTCACATTCTTACAACCTACAAGGTCAAAATGTGGGTATCTGGTTTGAGTGTTTTCAAATAAAAGGAATATTGTACCTCTCTGAACTGTGTCAGTCTCGATTCATCTACTAGATTAGTGTCAGTTTACTGTGTTTTCCACCTGTCTGTTCCCTGCCCAAGTCATTTTATAGGGATGTGTGGGAAATTTATATAATGTTCCAGCTACAAAAACATTTAATTGCTCCCTCATGGTTAAGTGGCAGATATGTATGCCAGCAGCAGAAAAAGCCATATGCTAACTTGAAGCATTACTTTACACCTTTGCTAATCCACAAGAAACTATTAAGATAGTTAAGGGAGCAGCACCCTGGGGGTATTTAAAAGAACAGTGCTTTGTTTCTTCAATGGCCTTCCTGACTGGCAAGATCAAATCTGTTTTTGGTAAAGAATTCTGTGTTTTTTCCTTGTTGCCACAACATCAGAGGTATGATTTGTGACTGCCTCAGCCTGAGTGACAGGACAGAGCAGGAATGCTGTCAAAATGGCCATCAAACTGCAAGATGGTAGTAAGTGACAACAGCTGGAGTGGTAAGAAATGTGTCCTTCTCTGATGCCTGAGGGCAACATCATTCAGCATCCTGACTGTTGCAGTCTTTGGTACTAAGCAAAGGAGCTAAGTGGGTGAGTACAAAGACACAGAACATTGCTGATAGCTGGAAAGTAGAGTCCTTAAGGAAAAGACCATCCGTCAGTTCTGTCAGCAAACTTCTTCATGTTGACATTTTCTGTAGCTTACTGTTTAGCCTAAATGCATTCAACTTCTGTTTTTTAGCATAAGTGTTTTAAAGAATTACAAAAAGTATATAAGTGTAGACAGGTTCCACTGAATAGGTATGGTTTAAGTTTGCATCATCTTCTTATGAGCAGATTTACCAATGCAGAGTTCCTACAGATGTTAAGTTTAGTGTTATTAGTACAATTTCATTCCATGTCGTCCTATATAATGATTACAAAAATTACATCTTAAATGCTGTTTCTGGAATGTAACGGCACTGTGAAAAGACATTTCTTTTCATTGTAATGCATTTTTTAATTTTGTTTATTTAGTTATTTTAGATCAAGAGAGCACTGCTAATCAGTCGCAACACTGCATTAACCTGAGTATGAGACACTAATTCATCGCAGAGCATCTCATGTATAGCTGCCCTGGAAACATGCACATTCACAGTCTCTGCTTTTTTTTTTTTTTTTTAACAAAAATGGCTGAGACCAGCCCAGTGGCGCTGAGGCTCTGGATGCCTTACCTCGCGCCACGCCAGCAATCCGTGTTCGGGAGCGAGCATGGGGGTTGGCAGGGGAAGAGAAGGATTGAGCATCTGATGGACTGCTCTCCTTCTCCAGGGAGGGGGATCACCAACTCTTGGTGCTCTACTGGCTCCTGACGGCGGCTGGTGGGCAGTGTGCTGAAAGCTCAGAAAGGGGAGGGAGATGGGGCAGATGCCTGGAGGAGCGCGTGTGGATGCGTGCACACTCTCTCCACTGGTGTCACTGTACGCCCCACCTCCTAGGTGAAAGAAAAATGGAAATAGGTGCTGGCCGGGCTGAATGAAGCTGTCCCTGTAGGTGCTGCCCCCCGGGAAGGCGTCTCCCTGGTCGGGTCTGTGTTAGGTGGGTTGAGTTGCTCCCCACCACCCTGCCATGAAGGGTAAGTCATGGGGACTTGGGGGGGGGGATGTGTTCCTCGGGGGATGGCCCTGGGGGTCAGTGGATAGGGAGTAGACGTACCAGCCAGCACCACAGGAGAAATACCATATATAAAAAAAAAAATGGCTGAACTCACTTAACCTATAATGTATTTATTTTTATTTTTTATTTAAACATTTGGTGACTGGGAAAGGCACACTGAGCCAAGGCTTGTTTCCAGGCGCAACCCAGGCAAAACAGGAAGTGAGCATGGGATAACAGTATTAATACATCGCTCGGAGACGCGCATTAATTGTGGTTTCCTGTGCATCTGTTGGGTGACAGAGGAGCTCAGCTTCACTGTCTCTCACCCATCAAATGCACTGTGAAACCAGTCTTGTATTGTGAGTGGCTTCAAGAGACTTAACTCACAGTATAGCCCACCTGGGCCGGCTCATCGGCGCAGTGGTAGTGGTACAGCTTGCAGCACGGTGACCAAGTTTGGGAGTGTGCTTGAGTCATGGGGGAGCATTCAGTGGGCTGCTGTCCTTTTGGTGCGGGGCTAGCTAAATCCACTGTTAAACTACCCCCTAGCAAAAGATGGGTGACAGCGCAGCTGGATTGGCAGAGACAAGGAAGAGCTGATTCATGGATGTAGGTCCTGGGCATCACTCTATGGCTGCATTTAAGGGGAAGCAGAAATTGCAAATTGACACTGGCTTGGTGAAGGAAACCCTGCCTGCATTCCATCCACTACCAGGCTTCCCTACCCTGATTTCTTGTATACTCCTAGGCTTCACCTTCACCGTGAGCAGCTAGATATGTGACTGGAGCTGCCATGGAGCAGAATGTCAGGCCCTGCCTTGGGGGGGAAGCTGATTGAACAGCACGGTGGTGAGTCGCAGGTGGCATGAAAAGTTCCAGGAGCCCAGGTAAGAGGAGCTTTGATGAGATGGAGAAGGCACTAGCAAGTGACAGAAGGAGGTTCTAGCCAGAGGGAAAAATAAAATTTAAAAAATGTGTGTGTATATTCTGAAATGTACTTTCTGTATTGCTCCATGTCAGTTGGGAAGGTAGTTAATACTGTACCTATACTGTAGGTAATGTGCACCCCTACCAAGGGATAGTGGTACTGTATGTTTGCACTGTGATTGAAGGCATAAGATGACTGAAAATTAAGTTGCAGACTACACAGTTTCTAATTGTTTCTAGCCTGCTACCAAAACTCCCCCAGCTCCAGGCCTGGGCTGCCCAACATAATCCTGACATTATCGCACACACAGAAACTTGTCTCTCCCTTAAAATACCCAGTTCCACAGTATCCCTTCTTGGCTATAATATCTTCCATATGGACTGATTATCCAAACGAGGGGGTTGTTGCCTGGTATATCTAAGAAATGGCATCTAAGGCCAGGTACTGTCAAACAGTGTCAACACAAGAGAAGCCCAAATTATATCCATCAAGCTTACAATAGGATGCCAAAGTAAAACACTGGTGCTCATCACCGTCTGTATACCACCAGCAAAACAAGGACCATGCTTGGAACATTTTTACGATCACTTTAACCAGATTAAGCAAAACTGGGAATAGGTGATCTTAAGTGACTTCAACACCAACTGGCTAGTGCTGGGCACTGTAGCCACCAGAGACAAAATAAACAGCCTGTACCTCATGCATATTGTCTCCCAAACAAGCAGGATGAATTACCGCATTGGTACCAGGACCCTTATCGATTGGCTTCTCACCAACTGCCCCAAGCACATAACAGACGTGTCTTTCCTTCCGGAGTCTCTAAGTGACCACTCGGAGATCATCTGTTCTTGACAAACAAGGGTCCAAAGGATGCCCCCAAGCTCACTAAATACCGATCTTTAAGAAAGGGGCAGCTAGAACACTTCAAATAGTATCTAAAGAGCTTTGATTGGACCCCCCTTGATGTCATAGATGATGCTAATCAGGCCCTAGATTATATCACTACAACATTCAACAATGCCTGCAACCTTTTTGCCCCTATAAAAAAAATCTAAAATCAAAGGCACTACCAACCCTTGGCTCATGGGTTCCGTAACTGAGCAAATGAACCTACGAGACAACCACTGGCATAAGGCTAGGGTGACCGGAAGACAATCCGGCTATATTGCATACAAAGCAGCCAGAAACAGGTGCACTAGACTGGTGAGGAATGCAAAAGCAACATACTATAAGGCGTTAATGGAAAAAAGCTGGAGCAACGGGAGGAACTTTTGGAATGTCTTCAGCCTAGAGAAGCGTTTTCTCAGTTAAGATGTGAGGAGTTTGCTCGGTTCTTTGCAGATAAGGTTGCTGGCATTAGGTCTGGCATTGGTCCGATCCCTCCTATGGGGGACTGCGATGGTCGATTGGAAGTGGCCTGCCCTCAGTCTGTCTGGTTAGATTTTCACCGGCCGGAATTTGAGGACATTGTGAAGATCATCCAAACAATGCGACCAACTAGTTGTAGTTTGGATCCGGGTCCTACACCACTTTTAGTAAGTTGTGTAGAAGTTGTCTACCCAATCCTTGCAGACATTGTCTGGATGTCCTTGGAAAGGGGGGTCTTTCCTGACCCCCTTAAGGAGGCGGTAGTTCGACCACTCCTTAAAAAATCCTCCTTGGACCCAGATTGTCTTGCTAACTACCGCCTATCTCTAACCTGCCATTTGTTGGTAAGGTTATTGAAAAGGCAGTTGCGTTACAATTGGATGATCACCTTATATCTCACAATGTCTACGATACTCTCCAGTCTGGTTTCAGGAAAAGACATAGTACAGAGACTGCCCTTGTCCGGGTATTGGCGACCTCCTGATGGCCAGGAGATCGAAGGCATGTACTATTCTGGTCCTTCTCGATCTGTCTGCTGCATTTGACACTGTAGACCATGGAGTGCTATTGGATCGCCTATGGTCTTTTGCAGACTGTCTGGTACAGTCCTCAAGTGGTTTCGTTCTTACCTCACGGGCAGGTTTCAGAGAGTTGTCACGAATTTATTCCTCTGACACTCACTTCCTGCCTTTGTAGGGTACCACAGAGCTCCATTTTAGCTCCCATGTTGTTTGCAGTGTATATGCTGCCATTAGGAGAAATCATCAGGCGATACAGTTTGGGTTTTCACTGCTATGCAGATGATACTCAACTGTATCTGTCCTTTCTCCCAGTCAAGGTGATGCACTCTCTGTACTTAATAGCTGCCTTGATGAGATCAGACTGTGGATGAGTTTGAGCTGGTTGAGACTCAATCGGATAAGACTGAGGTGCTGGTTGTGGATCCAGGTGCGTCGGGGATGGGGTGTGGGTGTTGGGCAACCATCAGGTTTATTACTTGCTGGCGTACCACTCTCTACCTCTAAACAGGTGCGAAACCTGGGCGTTATTTTTGATGATGGTTTAACCCTGAAATCTCAGGTGTCAGCTGTCAAGTTCTCTTTTTACCATCTGAGGAATATCGCCTTGTGAAACATCGGATTCCCCCGGATGACCTTTCAACATTGGTCCACGCCTTTGTCACTACCCGTCTTGACTACTGCTACTCCCTCTACCTAGGGCTACCAGGGGTTGATATCCGCCGCCTCCAGCTGGTGCAGAATGCGGCAGCCAGGCTATTGACTGGGACTTCTAGAACCAGTCATATTACGCCTGTGCTCCGCGAACTGCACTGGCTGCCGGTTTGGTGGCGGATCACCTTTAAGGTTGGTTTACTAACCTTTAAAGCCCTACATGACCAGGGACCCGGTTACCTGAAAGATCTTCTGATTCCCTATTGCCCCCTCCGCCCTCTCTGTTCCGCCAACGAGGGATTGCTGGAGATTCCCAGGGTTCAATTGAAGTCATCAGGATCTCGTGCCTTTGCTTTTTCAGCGCCGACCCTGTGGAATTCTCTACCTCGTTGGTTGAGAGAATGTCCAACCGTTGAACATTTTAAAGTTGCTTTAAAAACATATCTTTTTGGATTAGCGTATCTCTGCTAGTTGTGGCTGTCTTTTAAATGTTGTGATTTTATTATTTTAAAATTTTGTACAGCGCCTTGATTTTGAAAGGCGCTTTATAAATAAAATTGAATTGAATTGAATCACTTTAAATCCTTGACTGACGGGCTCTAGAGCTCCACCTGAATTCACTGTCACAACTTCAGGCTCTTTACAAGAGCCTAAGGGCATAGCTTCATGGACCTAAGCTCTATTCTACCTCCAGAATATTTAAAAACCTTATCCACTAGTATGTCCTCTCACATAAACCCACACACCACTCAAACCTGGGTCAACCCCTATATTATTTCAAAAAAGTAACTAGGACAGAAACCATTAAATACATCAGGAGGGTCCTTTGCAAAACCAGGATTGCAAGTGACATGATAGATATGAAACTCGTAGCTCTCACCCTGTATGAACTAGCTGTTCCTCTCACTAAGCTATTCAATATATCTTTAAGAATGGAAGTGTTACCTGATAGATGGAAAACAGCCCTTGTCACCCCAGTGTTTAAAAATGGGGACAGAACCAACCTGGGTAACTACTGACCAATTTCTATACTAACCCCTCCTCTTCAAAGCCCTCGAGTGGATCGTATCCAATCAACTAACTGAGCACCTAAATAAATACAATCTGCTCTGCACCCAACAACATGGGTTCCACAAAAACCATAGCACTATAACAGTCCCAATAGCCTTCATTTCCCATTTATATGATGCCCTAGACACTGGTAAGTCAGTGGGGGTCTATCCTCATAGACTTCACCAAGGCATTTCATATTGTGAACCACCAGATTCTACGTAACAACCTCCTGACGCTAGGTTTGCCCCATGACACTATCTCCTGGTTCAGTAGCTACTTGCCCTACAAATTACAGAGGGTGAGAATAAGTGAGGCAGTGTCCGATCCCAGGGAAGTATCCTTGGGGGTCCCCCAAGGGTGTATTCTCGGCCCATTGCTATTCAGTTTATTAATAAACTCTCTACCATCTGCTTGCCCAGTCAACATGCTGCTGTACACAGACGATGCCTTGATCTTTGCACCAGGTAATCATCCTACTGACATAACAGTTGCTCTGCAGGATAGCTTCATACAGCTTGAGACTTGGTTTTCCCAACACAGACTCCTTCTAAATTATAAAAGATGAAAGTTATGTACTTCACAATAAGAAAAAATCCAGCCCACTATCCTTCCTTAGTCAGAAAGGTGACACCCTAGAACAAGTAACTTCCTTCAAATACCTAGGCATCCACCTTGACGACACCCTGTCGTACAACCTCACACATTGATTATGTAGTTAAAACAGCTAATACCAAGCTTGGCATACTCTGTCATCACAGGCAATGTCTCCCGAGGCCCTGAGCCTTGTTACACAGAGCTCGATACTATAAACTATTGACTATGGGCTTGCCATCTACAGCGCTGGCACTGAAACTGCTCTGAAAAGGATGAAAGTAATACTAAACAAGGCCTGCAGACTGGTTTTAGGGGCACATAAACTGACTCACTCCTGTAGTCTTGATTCTGAAACAGGTTGGCTCCCACTGCACCTACGGGTCAGATACCAGGCTTGTCTAATTGGGAAAAAGGCCCTACTTGGTCTAACCACTGACTCAACTGGAGGAATTTTCCAGCGCTCCATAACCTCACAAATGACAAGGAGAACAATTAAAGGTGTTCTCAAGGTCCCTTTTAAGTGCACCTCATTCGCCCAGCATGCCCTCGCTTACCGTGGGCCTCAGTGGATAAATGAACTTCCTGTCCCCCTCATTGAATGTGAAAAGATTGGTCCTTTTAAAAGAGACCTCCACCTTCTGCTAGCCAAAGCTAATCACTACGACTGCACATCCTAGCCACTTGCTATACCTACCTCTGACTCACCCTCTCCCCCCTCAGTCTAATGATTTCACCCCCCCACCTCATCCCCCTCCTGGACAATGTCTGTTTGGGCTACTACCACCTCCACTTGCTATCCCAACCTCTGGTTGACCCGCCCCCTCCGTTCTAACATCTTCCTCCCACCTACCCTTACCCACCTCTCCTCCCTCCTAGACAATGTCTGTTTGGGCTGCTACCACCTCCACTTGTTATCTCTACCTCTGGTTGACCCCCCCCCATTCTAACATCTTCCTCCCACCTACCCTTGCCCACCTCTCCTCCCTCCTGGACAGTGCCTATTTGGGCTGCTTCCACCTCCTTTGCCCTGCACTTAGCAACCTGATGGCATCCACATAACTTCATTACAGTGGAACTACTACTCCAGTCCACCTCCACCTCTCATGTGTAATGATGCTATTGTCAAATTCTTGCACTTGTTGCAACTGCCAAATCTTTTGATCTTACTTCGAGAGGTGTCCTGCAGTAGGTCTTCACATATAGAACTACGCCCCCGGTGTCAGAACCGCATGGCAAACTTGTAGGTAGCAATCATCAGCGGGGACCTCCCCCCCCCCATCATCAGGTGACGCAACGTCGGCGTGACTATAAAAGGGGCGGTCCCCCGCCCTTCAGTTCTTTCCTGCCGCCACATGATATAGTTTGACAAACACAGTAGAACAGTTTTCAGTCACCTGCCATTTTCTAATAGTGAATTTCCTATCAGTTACAGTGTATGTCGTCTAGTCGGCCCAAGAAGAAGTGCTCCTAGTGCAGCGTGCAGATTCCACACGGGGACGACCATTCCGGGTGTGTCCTCTGCCTGGGGCCTAGGCACAACTCTGCTGAGTGCACCATCTGCCAGGGCTTCAACCAGGCCATGCGCACCCATCGCACAAGAGGACCCTCGACGCCCATCTGCTGACCCAGAAACTGGCTTTAATGGAGAAAGAGCTCCAGGAGTTGAGGGAAAGATCATCGTCGCCGGCCCCAGAGGAGAAAAAGAAGAAGGACAAAGAGAGATGCCAGACAGCTGACGCCGACCAGGGTGGGCCCTCCACTTCCGTGAGTACCTCACCTGCAGGGCCTTCTTCCACTCCGACGGACTGGATGCCCTCTCTCCCCCCCCCCAACGAGGTTAGCAAGTTGTCAGGGGTTGCCTCTTTGGAGGTTCCTTCAGGGTCTCCTGCTTTGAGCTCCGCTGCTAAGTTGCCCTCTGGCTCCGCCACCGGGTACCCAGCCCAAACCGATCAGTCTGACACTAGCATGCCAGCTTTTGTCAGCCCGGCTGCGAACAGTAAGTTGGTCAATGGCTCCTCCGTCGACCACGTGGACGCCTCCTCTCTCCCATCTGACTCCCTTGTGGTCCCTGATGCTGAGCAGAGAGAGCTCGCAGGTACCTCCTCATCCCCTTGGGGTTCTCCCCCAGGGATTCGCAACCAGTATCCGACATCTCTGTGGTAACCCTCCCGTCAACAGTATCCAATGCCAGAGGGTCCATCGCCGGGTTACAACCCGCTGAAACTGGGCTACCCAATGCTGGGCTATCAGGCTCCAGAACAGGCGTATTACCAGTACCCTTATTGGTACCAGTCTCCCAGCTACCCTCCTCATGTAGGGTACCCAGGTTACCCACCTCCGCCTCCACCGCAGCCTGAAAGTGAAACCATTCCTGCGTGGTGGAAGGACGCTAGGTCCCAACTACTTCTAGAGTTGGGACAGCCTCCAGTCACAGTCATGTCCACCTCTCCTATCAGGGTGCCCCCAACTAGTCTGACACCCTCTAGTCGAGTCTCTGAGGGAGACTTGGGTGCTCTGCCTCTTGGAGATCATAGACCCCGGACCTGGGCTCTGGAGGCATCCTTGCCCAGTAGACCGGAATCCTCAGACTCGGATGAAGGCTCGGATCTAGGGATTCAGTCTGAACCTCATTCCCCGGTTGAGCCTCAATCCAAAGAGTCCCCAAAGTCTCCTCCTGAGGACCCCTCCTTTGTGGAGCTCGTCAGGTCCATTCAAAAATCATGCGGATGGGCCTCCAAGGAATTGGACCCCAAGCGCAAAAGGCTGGCAGAGCACTTGGACCTTGTTAATGTGGACCCCTTACCCATTCCACCCTGGATGGGTCCACGTCTGCGGCGCCGTTCACGGTGTCGTCCGCGGCGTCGTTCGCGGCGTCGGCCGCGGCGCTGTTGGCCGCGCCATGTGCGGCGTCGTCCACGGCACCGCCCGAGGCATTTCGCGAGGACGCGTGCCTCTTCGGCGCCGTGCGCCTCCTCGGTGCCGTCTTCAGCCCGTTTTGCCGTCTCGGCGCCGGCAGCGCCAGGGACTCTCCTTGTTTTCTGCCATTTCCTCCTCTCTAATTTTCACTCCTTTCCTGTCCAAACAGTCCTTTCTGGACCATCAGGAGATGATGTTGAGCCTGACCCAGACCTTGGTTGGGTGATGAAGTGGAGGAAACAGGATCTTTCTTTGCTACAGAGCCTGTGGTCGAGGACCTGTCCTTTAAGTCTCTGTTGAAGAACCTGGGATCCACTCTTTCTCTCAGACTACAGACATCGATCCTGGGAAGATATTAAGACTCCAGTATCTTCATGCTCGGAGATCCCTCGGTTTGACTCCTCCGATTCAGCCTTCCTTGAGGCGCTGTCTCAAATGGTATGGAATAACCCTGCTCTTATTCCCTCAGTGGCTAAATCCATTGATAAAGTATTCAGCTCCCAAGGATCGTCCCATTTTGGCATCCCAAGCCTTTGCGGATCCTATTGTAGTCCTGGCAGAGAATGACAAGGTCGTTCTTCCTCAAACTACTACAGCTCGACCTATTAACAAAGAGTCTCGTAAGATTGATACATTAGGTAAGAGAGTCTTTGCTGCCTCCACTCTAAGTATGCGTATTGCCAGTTATCAAGGCTATTTTTCTCAGTATGAGTATATCCTGTGGCACTCTATGAAAAGAATGGTTGAAGCTCTTCCAGATTCGGATTCCAAGTCAGAGCTTCTTCTGACCGTTATTAGAGGTATTGAGTCCAATAACCAACAGGTCAAAGCCGCCATGGACGCTTTCGACACTGCTTCTCGCTCAGCAGCCGCGGGATTTGTACCGCGCGCCATTCCTGGCCTGCGTACTTCTGGCTTCACGAATGATGCTCAGCAGCAGGTGATGGCGCTGCCTTGATGGCTCCTTTCTTTTTGGCCCTCAGGTGGAGCAAGCCTTAGAGGCCACTCAGAAGACTAGATCGGCCATTAAGTTGGCCAGACCTCCGCCTGCCCCCTCTCGGGGGCATGTGAACAGACGTCCAGTTTCATAGTCGTCAGTCCTTTCGAGGCAGAGGCAGGAAGCTTCCATAAAGCCAACCTGCCCAACCTCAAAGAAGAGCAGCAGAAAGCGCGGGACCTAAAGCTCCCAGCGCTACCTTATAGATCATTGGCCCAAGTTCCATCCACTCTGCCGAGGTGGAACTTTCTTCTCAGTGGGGTGGGTCTGATGTACTTCTACAACCAGTGGAAGTCATAACCTCAGACAAATGGGTCCTTCGGATAATTAGCGAGGGTTATTCTCTCAATTTCTTGAAACCCCCGAATTGTCCTCCCATCGACAACCCAGGTTGTCGGCCTCTCAATCAGACCTCCTCACAGCGGAGATCCAGGGCCTTCTGAACAACAGGGCAATAGAACTGGTGCCCCGCATCTACGAAACACAGGGTTCTCTCATTACTTTCTGGTTCCAAAGAAATCTGGGGATGCCCCATTCTAGACCTCAGAAAGTTAAACAAATTCCTCCCAGGGAGAAATTCAAGATGATTTCCCTAGGTACCCTGTTACCCTTGCTGCATCAGCACGACTGGCTGGCCTCTCTGGATATGCAGGATGCTTACCAGCATATCCCCGTCCACCCGACCCACCGCAAATTCCTCAGGTTTGTAGCTTTGGGTCAGCATTATCAGTTCAGAGTCCTGCCCTTTGGGCTATCCTCGGTGCCGCGAGTTTTTACAAAGTGTTGTGCAGTTCTCGGGGCGCATCTCAGGAAAGTCGGACTCCGAGTGTTTCCCTACCTGGACGATTGGCTTCTAGCAAGCCCTTCCGGCCAAGGGACTTTGGAAGCCGTGCAAACGACTTCTCGTCTTCTCACGTCCATGGGAGTTCTGCTGAATTTGAAAAAATCTCAACTGCAACCCTCCCAGAGGCTCCTTTTCATAGGGATGCTTCTAGACACCTCTTCAGCGAAGGCTTTCCTTCCAGAGGACAGAAGACTCGACATCCTTCGAATGGCCCGTTACATCAGGGAGAACCAATCGGTTACAGCTCTCTCGATGCAACGCATGTTGGGTCTCATGGCGTCCTCGGTCTTCACTGTCCTCTGGCCCGACTGCACATGAGAACCACCCAATGGATGCTCTCCACTCAGTGGTCCCGACCTCTCACCCCAGTCTTATCCCATCAAGGTGCGGGCCTTGAAGGTCTCTCACCTGGTGGTCTCAAGAGAACAATCTCCTGGAAGGATTCCCCTTTGCTCCCCGGATCATCAGATCTCCATCCCACAGATGCATCGCTAATGGGATGGGGAGCTCACTGTCTCTCCTCCACACTCAAGGTGTATGGACTCAGTTGAAACTCATCTCCACATAAATGTCCTGGAGATGAGGCGGTCCTATGCAATCCGAGCTCTGAAGGATGTCCTTTGTCACAAGAACATTCTCCTTCAAGCGGACAACAAAGCAGTGATGTATTACATCAACAAGCAGGCGGTGCTCATTCTTATCCCTTTGCAGGAAGCAATGAGGGTGTGGGAGTGGTGCTTGAGCACAAGTCTCTGATTCAAGCGGTTTATCTGCCAGGTATACAAAGCGACCTAGCAGATCACCTCAGCAGAAGCAGACCCTCACAGTGGTCTCTCGATCCAGCCGTAGCTCGGTCCCTGTTCAAAGAGTGGGGACTCCAGACCTGGACCTTTTTGCATCCCCACTCAGCATAAACTGCCTCTCTTCTGCTCCAGAAATCCAGGGCCTGGCATTTTCTGTCAGGATGCGTTCAGGCTGCGGTGGACAAAGCAGCTTTCTTCGCCTTTCCACCGCTTCCTCTAATCCAGAGTACTCCTCAAGTTCGAGTCTCAGGGGACCAAGATGATTCTCATTGCTCCTTCCTGGCCTCGGCAACTATGGTTTCCTCTACTCAACAGTATGTTGGCAGCCTCTCGAGACCACTTCCTTTGCAAATCAGTCTTTTGACTCAGGGTTCGTTGGTCCATCCAACCTGAAATCACTTCACCTTCATGCTTGGCTCCTGAAGAGATAGAAGTGAATCGGTTCAACGTCTCGTGAGTCTCAGACATCCTTCTGGCTGCTCGGAAGCCAGCCACCCAACGTCCGCTTCCAAATGGAAGCGTTTTTCTCTCTGGTGTGCAAAATCCTCTTGGAATCCCTTTTCCTGTCCTCCTGGCAAGGTTCTGGAGTATCTTTTGGACCTATCAAACTTAGGTCTTCAGTACTCCACAGTTAAAGTTCACCTTAGTGCCATCTCACGTTCCATGAGCCGGTTTCTTCCTTAACTCTGGCTCAGTTACCTATGGTGAAGAGAGATTTCTTGAGGGATTCTCCATACAGACCCCTGTTAAGCGTCCAGTTGCAGCCTGGGACATTAACCTGGTGCTGGACATGCTCACTCGGAAGCCTTTCGAACCCTTAGCTACCTGTGAGCTAAAATTTCTTACCTGGAAGACTGCCTTCCTGGTGGCCATTACCTCAGCCATAGGGTCTCTGAGATACATGCCCTGGTTACGGACCTCCAGTATACTGTATTCCATAAGGACAAGGTAGTTCTCGTACTCATCCTAAATTTCTTCCCAAGGTTGTGTCAGAATTCCATCTGAACCAACCTCTGGTACTCCGCTTACTTAGCTAATTTCCAAAATGAAGGGAGCGAGCTCTTCATTCCTTGGATGTTAAGAGAGCCTTGCGGTTCTATTTAGATAGAACCAAGGATGTTATGAACTCAGCAACTGTTCGTTTCTTTCAGCGACACCCGGCTGGGTCAACCTGTCGCTATTAGATGTATCTCTTCATGGTTAGTGGCATGCCTTCGTCATTGCTATTCCATGGCTCAAGTTAAATTAGAAGGTAGAGTGTACGCTCACTCTACTAGGGCGGTCGCGGCATCCCTAGCGGAATTCGCAATGTTCCAATTGCAGATATATGCACGCCGCTACCTGGAGCTCAGTGCATACTTCGTTAAGCACTATGCACTGGATATTCATGCCAGGCGACATTCCGCGTCGGCAGAACTATCATAATGGGCTTCTATCTTGAGCCGCGTGAGCTCTGGCTCTCCTGCGCCCTTTTGGGGGATTATCAACAGTACTCTCCCACTAGTGTGAATGAGGGTGGAGACTTATGTCCAGGAAGATAGGAAAATTACGCATCTACCGTAATTCTTGATCTTCTTGGACGAGTCTCCACCACTCATTCACACGCCCACCCTCCATCCCCGAGCTCACTGGCTGTATTGGTCTTCACTCCCTCAAATCTTAGGCCGTGAGGACTTCTTTGCTGACCCTTCTTACGGGTCACACGGACTATCTTATGTCCGTTTTTAATGTTGAGTTTACCCTTTGTTAGTTAGCTGCACCTCCTTGGTAAAAAAGGTACTGAGGCGGTTGGAGGGTCGTCGCCGAGATGGTCATTACCGCTCGAGCCGCTGCTCGCGGCGCCGTGTCTCGCGGCGCCGTCTCTCGCGCCGACCCTCCAGCAAAAAGTTTGCTCCCGATGGGTCTTAGTGCCTCCGGCGCCAATCCCACTAGTGTGAATGAGTGGTGGAGACTCGTCCAAGAAGATCAAGAATTACGGTAGGTACGTAATTTTCCTTTCTGTGCTCTCCAGGCTTTCCTAACTCCAGGAACACTTCTCATTCAGACAGACAACATGGCCACTGGTGTCTAAACAAACAGGGAGGCACCTGGTCGTACCCTCTATGCAGGGAGGCGATGCGGGTGTGGTACTGGGTGATACAGCACAACCTATCCTTGACAGCAGTCCGCATACCAGGTGTTCACAACATTCTGGTGGACAGTCTCAGCTGATCAGTCGCCAGAGCTCACGAGTGGGAACTAAAGCAGGCAGTAGTAGAAGACCTGTTTCTTCAATGGGGTCAGCCAGATTTAGATCTGTTCGTCTCCCCATCCAATGCAAAACTACCCAGCTGTTGCTCGCAAGTTCCCGGGCATGGTGCTTTTTGGCGAGACGCACTGTCTCTATCTTGGACAGGGAGATTTCTATATGCCTTTCCTATTCTGCAGAAGGTTCTGCTGAAGCTACAAGCAGAGGGGTCTCACATGATCCTCATTGCCCCACTATGTCCTCGGCAGATATGTTTCCCGTTGCTACAGCAGCTGACACTGGAACCCCCAGTACCTCTTCCTCTCTCTCTCTCTCTCATGTCCTTCTGTCCCAGGAGCAGGGCACCCTGGTACATCCAAGCCTCAGATCTCTCCATCTTCATGTTTGGCACCTGTGGACTTAGCAATTGCTCGCTATGGAGTATCCTCAGGGTAGCTCAGGTCTTAGTGGAAGCCAGGAAGCTTTCCACTAGATCCGCTTATGCCATGAAGTGGAAGAGATTTCTATGTGGGTCTCCACTAAAGGCCTAGATCCCTTTTCTTGCTCGTACTCCCAGGTTTTAGAATACCTCTTGCATCTGTCAGAGTTGGGCCTCAGCTATTCCTCCCTGAAGGTCCATCTCTCTACGGTTTTGGCCTACCACCTCCCGGTGGAGGGTAAAACCCTAGCTCAGCTAGAGGTTTCCAAGACTTTCTTGAAGGGGATCCTTCATATCCAAACCTCCAGTCTGAAATCCTGTTCCTCCCTGGGATCTTAACTTTATGTAGAAAAGCTTACTTTGCCCCCCTTTGAACCGGCAGCAAGCTGTGATATACGTTTTTTAGCGTGGAAAATGCTCTTTTTAGTTGCTATCACTTCAGCTCAGAGTTTCAGAGCTTCAGGCTCTAGTTTATAGAGAGCCTTATTTAATTTTCCACAGAGATTGGGTGGTTCTGCAGACTAACCCTTCGTTTCTTCCGAAAGTGGTTTTGGAATTGACCCTTAACCAGAGTGTTGAACTGCTGGTGTTCTTCCCAGAGCACTCCAACAGGGGTTAATATCTCCTGCACACCATTGATGTGCACAGGATTTTGAGGTATTACACCTCTCGGACTAAGGAGGTTCAAAAGTCGAACCAGCTCTTCGTAGCCTTTTCCTCCCTGTGCCAGGGCAAGGCTATTATGAAACAGACTCTGTCTCAGTGGCTGGCTAATTGTATCCATTACATTTACCAGAAGTACGAGAAACCCCTTTCAGAGATGGTTAAGGGCCACTTCTACCGCCTTTTTCAGGAATGTGTCCACTGTGGACATCTGTGCAGTGGCCACTTGGTCTTCCGTCCATACCTTCACTAAGCATAACAGTCTGGACATTGCCTCTAGGCATAGGGCTGGCTTCAGCCTTGCAGTTCTGCAAGGTCTTCTGTCTTGAACATACCTTTAGTTGGCAGACAATGTCCTCCCCCCGGGACCTCATCTCTGACTCCTTCTTTTGTGTTAGACTGCTTGGTATTCAGTCTTATATCAGGAACCCTCTGAAAGTAAGCTATAGCAGTTACATAAGAACTTACCGTAATAGTAGATCTTCGAGAGAGGTTCCTGCAGTAGGTCTAGTTTCCCACACACCTTTCCCCCCGCTCCAGTGTTTTTTCTCTTATTCCCTGTCCAGGACTCTGGCTCTTCCAGGGCACAGGGTATCAGGAGTTTGTCACTCCTCTTTTCTACTTCCTTTGTATAGGTCTCCAGTGGAAAAGAACTGGAGGGCGGGCAGGGGACCGCCGCTTTTATAGTCACGCCGACGTCGCGTCACCTGACAACAGGAGGCGGTCCCCACTGATGATTGCTAGCTACAAGTTTCCCCTTGCAGTCCTGATACCAGTGGGTGCAGTCCTATATGTGAAGGCCTACTGCAGGAACCTCACTTGAAGATCTACTGTTACGGTAAGTTCTTACGTAACTGCTATTTATACTTGTATATCAGTTGTCCTGCACATTGTAACAAACCTATTCCTTTTGTATTTGTATTGTGTTTCTTGACTTGGAGCCTTTGTGAAAGAGCATCTTGGCTCAAAGATAGTAATTTGAACCTGAAATAATAAATAATGTGTAGTATTGCCAAAATTCATAAAAACAGATGCACTTTTTTAAACCGTCATATAATGTTACAAAAACTAGTATTGATACAGTCTATTGGTAAAATAAATCATATCAATACTATGTCATTGCCGTTTGTTGGCAGTGTCACAGCTAAAAGAAAATGTATTGATAAAATACTCTAAAAGCATTTTGAAATAATTTTGATACATATATAATAGTATTGGTGCATAAAAATTGTATCGATAGGACTGCTTCTTACTGCTCTGATTCCCAAGCTTCCCTTTAAAAATAATTGTTGTAGCACCAATAGTTCGAAATGTAGACCTTTCCAAATAAACAAGATGACAATTGGGTGTTTTTTTGGTGCAGTATTAGCCACTGTTAAGCAATTTAAATCACAAAGTGTGGTAAGGAATATTGTGACCTCCTGGGAATTGAATCCAAGGTCCATGTAATACAGTCCTGGTGCTCTAACCACTGAACTACAGGCTCATGTGGTTGAACCTGGGGTTCCTGGACACACTTCCTTTCTCTGGTATTGCACATCCTGGAATTAGGAATAATCAAGATGAGAATTAGATGTTTCTGGTGCAGTATTAGCCACTGCTAAGCTACTGTAGAATAGACTAATCACGCATAAATTATATTTGGCGCTGGTGCAGCTGTGTCATGTTTGCAGTCTTTTAATATTCGCGATGTCGCGCTGATGAGCATTAACCACAATTCACAGTGACAACCTCTAACTGGTATGCTCCTCTCTGAGGCTTGGCCCCCTCTGTATTGGACCTCTCTAAAGATGCAGGTCATCTGGCCACCAGCATGATATTTCCACCACAGGGCTTTATAGATTGGGATCCAATCAGCAAGGAACAGGCAATACAGGGTGAGACTGCAAGTGCCTTTGCACAAGTATCAAGAAAACACTGGGTACTGCTCCTTTTTTGTAGCTCTGCCTATGGGTAAGGTAAAGGTACTCTTTCATGATAATTAAAGATGTTTCATTTAGCTCCTGATATACTGTCGGTCTGCTCAGGGTAACCACTAGCACACTTTGCGCCCACTATCGGAGTTTCAAGAATACTGTAAACTAAACTATGCAGAGCTAACAGCAACCAAATGAATACCTATAGGAACAGTCCATTAACTTTACTTATGGAGACTTTTAAGCTGATCTAGATCCCTCCAGAGCATTGAGAGATAAACCCTGGTCCCTATTCACAAAAGCGGCTGCTTTTTTTTAACATGCATGGTGCTCACTGCCTCGTGGATGTATCGCGATCAATTCAGGTTTGCATTCCGAAACTAATTGGGATATGCTGTTATGACAAAAATGGATGAGACATGGTGGAGTGAGGTTTTGGTGGGGAGAGAATAAAAAATGCAAATGATGAGTGAAGACTGGGAGTGCTATGCGGTAACATATGTTAGCGGTTCTTTATTGTTCGCAGTTCCACCTCAGTCAGCGAACATAGCGAAATATAAAGAACAGCAAACATTTTCTATTCTACAATATTTAAATCACAAATTGTAGTGAGAAAGAAAATTACGTACTGGGAATTGAACCCAGACTCCCAGAATACCATTTCAGTGCTTTGACCAGTGAGTCACAATATTTCTTTCTCACAACAATTTGTGATTTAAATTGATTAACAGTGGCCTCATGATACACGTCCCCATGGAGGCACATACATCTGTGCCCAATTCTGTAGACAGAGCTGCCAGAAGGAGCATACACTGCTCTAGATGCTGACTAAGCACTGAACCACGCTTGGAGACCACACCACTCGGGCAAGTCCTGCTAGCAGACAGGAATTTGTCCAAAGCTAAGCTGGCAGTTGCATTAAAGAAAATACTGAGTGATTTCTGTGTTCTGTCTCTTGCAGGCTTCTGCTACAAAAATCAGAAAGCAATCTTTCGTGCCATGATGTGAGTTAGTTTAAATGTTCTAGAATCAACATTTCACTTATGAGAATATTTATGTATTTAAAATAAAATACAGAGTTCAAATATTTACATTTAATTTAAAATGTTTTTGAGTTTAGCTTATTCAGGGTAGACCAATTTAAGGTGGAGGAATTTTTTGAACTAGACAATTAGCATATTGTCGTCACTTAAATAATTATTTTAGAGAAATATTTAACAGTATATTCAAGACACTATTACTGAGCGGATGATAGAAGAGAAAAAAATAGGTGGAAAGTTTGATCTTAATTGCAGCGTGTATGCATACATCAAATATAAAAGGTAAATAAAAAAGGGATAATATTTAAATAGAAATTTAGTAAAAATAAAAGAAAAGAGAATATCAATAAAAAGGCTATTCTTCAAGGTATGGTTGCATAATTTATTATTTTATTTTCTACACAAGATATTAGATTACAAAAAATTTAATTAAATTAAAAAGTAGATCTATGCTATGTTTATTTATAGAAAATAACCAGTCTCCCTGAGGAAGGGGACATCATCCCAGAAACATTAGCAGTTTAATAAAATTAGCAATTTAATAATGACTGTAGTCCAATATTTGAACAAAGTATTGTGAAAAATCACATTAATAAAATATCCTCATTTTTATTGAACCTGATGTGGTGAGAGAGCCTGGTGATCCAATTTGTTACCTTACTTTGGAACCATCAGGGCTAGAAACATAATTTTTTAACGAACGCTTGGAGAGAGGATAGTTGCAATATCGATACATGATGTTGCTACGTCATCAATATATAAAAACATGAAGTGATTAAGAACATATTACAGTGGAGCCCTGTTATAAGCATTCCCTAAATGCCAAGGAAAAATGTTCTTAAAACCGGGATGTTCTTATAAGAGAGCTTCATTGAAAACAGTAAATATAGAAACACAGAATCATGGACAGTGATGGCAGAAAAAGACCAGTGATCCATCCAGTCTGCCCAAGTTCCCTATCTAACCCTGGGACCTACTGCCCAGCCAGGATTTTAGACCTCTTCCTACTCCCCTCATTCTTCTTCCAGATTCTGTCACCCCGGGTGACCACTATACCCTTCACTCTGCCCCAGCTGTGCTTGAAACCATCAACTGTTTTAGTGCCCACCACTTTGGCTGGTAGACTGTTCCGTGGCTCCACAGTTCTTTCTGTAAAATAATACTTCCACATGTCCTTCCTGAACCACCCTCCTGTCAGTTTCCTCTCACTCCCTCATGACCTCTAAAGTAGCATTCAAGCTAAATAGTTCCTTGCAATTTACCTTGTTGAATCCTTTTAGGAACTTGAAGGTCTCTTCCATATCTTCCTTCCCCCTTCAGGTCTCTAGCAAGTACCTGTTCAGTGCCTTGAGGCATTCCTCATAGCACCAGCCCTGTTAGCCTTGAATCATCTCTAGCCTGTGCCTATCCCTCCTTAGGTGAGGACTCCAGAACTGAGCACAGTACTCCAGGTGTGGCCTCAATAAAGATTTACAAAGGGTTAGTATTACCTCATTCCTCCTGCTATCAGTACTCCTTCCTATATACCCCAGCATCCTATTTGCCTTGCCATAAGTCTTCTTGCACTGGCTCGATTGTGTGAAAATGTCACTGATGGTAACTCCCAGGTCTCATTCCTAAGCCGTAGTTCTAAGTCTCACCCCATCCATCCAGTACTCTCTCCTAGGGTTCTTATTCCCTAGGTGCATCACTTTGCATTTTTTGTCATTTAATTTCAACTGCCAAACCTTAGACCGCTTCTGTAGCTTTTGTAAGTCACTCTGCATTTCTGTGATTCCCTCGTCGCCATCCACCCTCCCACAGATCTTAGTGTCATCTACAAAGAGATACACCCTGCCCCAGGTGGAGGAACTGTGGGGGGAAACTAAAAAGGGACATAGTGAAGGCAACAAACCTCTGTATCAAGTAAGGGTGCAAAAGAAAGAGGAAAAAGAGACCGCTGCGGTTCTCGAACGCGGTTGCAGAAAAGGTAAAGGCTAAAACGGTTGCATGAGGAGAATAGAGAGGTGTATTAAGGGAACAGAGAAAAGCAAGGGGAACAGTAAGGAGCGCAAGAACGTAAAATGAAACGAGAATAGCCAAAGCAAAAACAAAAGGAAAAGAAGACATTTTTCAGGTATATAAGCAAAAAACAGAAGACCGAGGTGTGATTGTAAGGTTAAGAAGGGAAGGGGGGGGACTGTGCAGATGGGGTGCAGGAAATGACAGACATCCTGAACAAATACTTTTGTTCAGTGTTCACAGGGGAAAAAGACAGGGAGGGGCCACAAAAGTGTTACAGGAGCTTTGGAGGGAGGGAAGTGGACACTAGTCGATTTTCAGAGGAGAGAGTCCTGAAGGGACTATCAAATCTGAACGTGGATAAAGCAGTGGGGCCAGACTGGGTCCACCCAGGGGTATTGAGGGAGCTCAGAGAGGTACTGGCTGCACCTCTCACGGCCCTATTTAACAGCTCATTGGAAACAGTAGTGGTCCTGGAGGAGGGGAGCTATAGTCCCACTTCACTGAAATGGTAGCAGGTAAGAGGATGGCAGTTATAGGCCAGTCAGCCTGACTTCCGTGGTGGAAAAGTTATTGGAATCACTGCTGAAAGATAGGTTTGTCGGAGATCTTGAATCCAGTGGCTTACAAGACCCAAGCCAGCATGGATTCACAGAGTGGGGTCACGTCAAACTAATCTGATAGAGTTCTTTGACTGGATAACCAAGGAACTAGATCAGGGTTGAGCGATGGACATAGCCTACTTAGATTTCAGTAAGGTATTCAACACCGTTCCACATAGGAGACTAATAAGCAAGCTGGGTAGCTTTGGAGTGGGTCCGAAGGTGGTAAATTGGGTAAGAAATTGGTTAAGGGATTAGCGGCAGAGGAGTGTGGTAAACGGAGTTCACTCAGAGGAAGGGAGGGTGACCTGTGGGGTGCAACCGGGATCAGTGCTGCAACCAGTCCTCTTTAATGCCTTTATAAGCGACATTGCAGAGAAGCTGGAAGGGAAAGTCTGCATCTTTGCTGATGACACCAAACTCTGCAGTAGGGTGGACACTTCAGGGGGGGTGGGGTAGAAAGGATGAGCAGCGACCTGAGAGAACTCAAGAAGTGGTTGAGGGTGTGGCAGCAGGGTTCAGTGTGAAAAAGTGCAAAACAATGCATTTGGGGCACAGACACCCAGTGGCGGCAACAAGATGGAGGGGTGGTACTAACGACTACCAATCAGGAAAGAGACCTGGAGGTGATCATATTGGATGACCTAAAGGTGGCCAGACAGAGCGACAAGGCAGTTGGGAGGGCAAGTGAGATGCTGGGGTGCATAGGGAGGGGTATTTCCAATAGAAGGAGGAAGGTGGTGTTGCCTCTGTATGGATCACTGGCAAGACCCCACCTAAAGTATTGTGTCCAGTTCTGGAGACCACATGTCAGAAAGGACATAGACAGAGTGGAAGTGGTCCAGAGGACGGCAACTAAAATGGTGCAGGGTCACTCTTAGTCATTCTACAGCAGCTGAGCCTCATTGCTGGTGCCAGCCTCTCCTGCAGGGGAGCAGTCCAGGGACGGTGGTTCTGGAACCTTAAGGAGCAGTATTATGCAGAAAAGTATTCTGGAAATCCAGACAGTGCATCCAGAGCAGGCACACGTCCATGACCAGGCTTCGATCCTTGGCAGTGAAGGTAGGATCAGGTAACATCATCACCATCGCACACATACACAATCAAGAAGGTACAGGATGCTGCTGGTTGAAAGAAAATCTACTGAGATTGATTACCATTCACCTAGTGGAGGAACTAAACATAGAGGGAGATTGCTCAGCTGCAAGAGGCCCCCCCCCCACGAACAAACACACGCTATGAGGAATGCACCCAGCTAGGGTATTTGCGTTCATAAGAAGTGATCTCTAAACCTGTAGGTGTCATGCTTCAATGCAGAAGTTTTGGACAATCTCAGGTAGACATATTGCACTGACAGACAATGCACTGGTTCTGAGGATCTTCGCTGATCTTTGGTGCTTGTATCAGAAAACGGCTGGGGATGATGGTTGAACATAAGAACATAAGAATGTGACGGCAGATGGGGATCACTTGATCCATCTAGTCTGCCCGTGTGTTTGTTTAACTACCCCCTCAGGATATACTTTTTTGTTTCATTATCCATGGGATGCTTTGTTGAGCATCCTATGGACACTTGCTTCCTCAGGGGAGGGAGGGATCCTGGTCTCCACCGAAGTTTTGCCACCTGGGTGACCACAGGTAGCAGAGCAGCCTGGAGCCAGAGCACCAGGAGGGGAACGTCGTCACTCTGACATCTCAGTATCTGACACACCATCTCCACAACACTCGGGGCAGTCAAGAAAAAGGAGGAAATTCCTAGTTGAGCAGGATGCTGTCTGCTGCTCAGCTGTAGGTCCCACACTGCTGACCATGACTTTCGCTCTCCCACCAACACTGTAACTCTGTCCAGGGGTAGGGGTTAGCTCCCTGCCAGCTCTTCCCATAGGGGCCACTGATGGGGGCACAAGGAGCGCGGTAGGTCCCAGGCATGGTGGGTGATGGGGCCGGTTGAAGTTCTGGGAAAAAAGTTCATAAATAAAAAAAAAAAAGTGATGCAGGTGGCAGCCTGGTTCTTGAGAAAAGGAGGCTACCCAGACGAGACTTTTGATAAGCTGTTGGGTACCTTATGGCCTCAAGGAGGATTTTCCTCTTCAAAATTCTGGTATCCTCATAAAAGCTAGAATGGAAAAGGGGGCTCCTCTCAAATTATCTTGCGAGGTCAAGTGTCTGTTCTTGAAGCCATCCTGTGTTCTGTATCAGGGGCTTCTTGTGGGCCAACATGAATGGTGTGCATTTTACCTTTAGGACAGCTAGTTAGTCTCAGCTGTCTTCTGATTCCAAGTCTTTTTCTTGGGCTTTGAGCCTAGTATTACAGGGCTTGTGTAAGCCAGTCACTGAGCCTTATTTTCCATGTCTTTTGATGTCATTGCCTATAACGTTTGTTTATGGTAACAATTTGTTCAGCCAGGAGACTCGGCAAAGTACAAGACAAATTTTGCATAACAAACCTTTTTTCTTATAGTGCATAAGGACAAGGTAGTTGTTGACTGGTGCCGGTTTTCGTTCTAAAGGTTCATTTTTCCTTCATGCAAACTAAGAGGTGTGTCTTACAAGATCCTCCATCAAGAAGGCATACGTGGCAGGAAAGAGGAAGACATTCACACTGTGAAGAGTTCGCTCCACTAGGGTACTCGGGTATTCTGAACAGAGAGGGCAGAGGCCCACATTACTGATATGTGCAAAATGACTACATATTCTTCCATCATACCCTTATGAAGCACTGTAGGTTTGATTTTCAGAGCTCCGCCAGTGCATCCTTGAGCACAGAGCCCTACAGCCTTGCAGGCTGTGGTTTAAAAATGAATCCAGAACATACCCTTAAACTGACTAATGAGGGGGAAACTCGTAGTTTTTCCTGTCTAAAGTCCCGATCAGATATTCATATTGTAGCTAAGGGGCATATGAGTAATACGGGCAATAATGAAATAAAAGGACTTCTGTTGAACACTTGGAGCTTGAACAACAAACTTGATGAGATTTTGGCTCTGTGCTCGTGACAGTCCTGAGTTAATAGTTACTACGGAAAGTTGGCAGTCTATTTCTGATATATGGGAAAGAAAAATACAGGGTTAGGACTTGGTCTACAGTAAAAGACTCACTAAAAGGGTGGTGGCATAGCCTCATATATAAACTCAGGTTTCGGTGCTATTGATATTTCACATAAAATGAAGGTATCTACACTTCCAGAAATCCTTTGGGTTAAATCATATACTAATATTCCCAATTCCCCTGTTTTCAGTTTATGTTATCGTCCTCCAGATTCAAATGCAGATGTAACATTTGAAATCACTATAGAAATTGAAATGGCTACTGACATAGAAGTTTTCATTGCTGGGGATTTCAACTTTGGTGGTCTAGATTGTGTGCAAGCATCTGTGATTTCTGGCATGAGTAAGCAGTTTCTTACAGTATGCAAACAGGTTCATCAGCAATAATATGTTTTAGAACCAACTAGAAATGACAAAATTCTGGATATAATTTTAGGTACCAAAAATATTAATATTGTAAGCTGTAAAGTTGAAGCACCATTTGGTAACCATGAACATAACATTGTCAGTTTTTGAAATTAAAGTTCAGTCATAATTGATTTTTAGGAGGAACTGAAATATTTATATATGAAAATGCAAACATTGATCAAATTGATAAAGCATTATCAGATGTGGATTGGGAAGAATTATTTAAAAAGTGCACCATAGATACTATGTGGGATAAACTGAAGAATACAATCCTGCTAACCACTAATAAATATTTACCTAAGATTATGAAATACAAACATAACAGATTAAGATCTAAATGGCTTACAAAGAAAATCAGCAAAATTATCACAAAAAAGAAAAACATGATATGATAAATAATACACAAAACTTCTGTGAGGTGGGAAGCTACACGGCATAAGTCCAGTGTCGGGATGTTGGTATGTCAAGCAGCCAGTGTTTTGGGACATCGGGCTCAGGCTTCTGTGGCTCAGGATTTCACTGTTCAGGATTTCCGTAATATATATCTGCGGGAAAGTATAGTGTGCAAGCTTATGGAAACCTGAAAGAAAGATTGATAGACATCAAGAGGAATATGACCTCCAGGAGCAGCATGGTTTTATGGGAGGGAAGTCTTGTGAGACTAATCTGATCGATTTCTTTGACTGGGTAACCAAAACAGTAGACAGAGGCCAAGTAGTCAACGTCTTAATACCTGGATTTCAGCAAGGCCTTTGACTCTGTACTACGCAAAAGGCTGATGAGGAAATTGGCGAACCTCAGAGTAGGAGAGAAGTTGGTTAAATGGGTGGAAAATTGGCTAGGGAACAGGTCCCAAAAGGTGATCATTGGAGGAGAGTTGTCTAGTACCAGGGAGGTCACAAGTGGCATCCCACAGGGCTCTGTGCTAGGGCCAGTGGTGTCAGCATTTTCATTAATGATATTGGGGACAGCATCAAGGGAAAAATGAGTCTGTTCAGAGATGACACCAAGCACTGTGGGAGGGTGGACTCAACAGAGGGGACACAGGACCTTAAGGAGGACTTAAGAAAACTTGAAAGGTGGTCAGGGATTTGGCAACTAGGCTTCAGTGCCAAGAAGTGCAGGGTCATGCATGTTGGAACCAAAAAACCCAGGTCAGAGTACTACCTGGGAGGTGTCCGAGTGACTCCCACAGTGGAAGAGAAAGATCTGGGAGTGATGCTATCTAGCGACTTACAACACTCTGTACAGTGCAAGAAGGCAGTGGCATAAGCAAACAGGATGTTGGACTGCATAACCAGGGGATCAGCCGTAGGCGACAGGAAGTGGTTCTGCCCTTGTACATGTCATTGGGGAGGCTACATCTGGAGTATGCTGTGCAGTTCTGGAGCCCTCACCTTAAAAAAGATAACCTTGTGGAGACGGTTCAGAGGAGGGCTACAAAGCTGATTAATTGCTTGGAAGCAGGGTAGATCATAGGAGAGACTGGGGGCCCAGATCGTGTACTCCCTGGAGGACAAAAGCGAGAGGGAAGACATGATTGAGACCTTCAAGTACATGAAAGGATTCAATAGGGTAAGCGAGAAAGGTCTATTCAGGGAAAGCTGCATCAGAACTATGAGAGGGCACAGCCTTAAGCTGGAGGCAGGGGTGTTTAGGAGGGTGGTTAGGAGGCACTTCTTCACAGAAAGGGTGCTGACCAAGTGGAATGCACTGCTAGAAGAGGTGATCTCATCAAGGATGGTGGGTAACTTCAAGAGGGACTGGGACAGATATAGGGGGAGGATTAAGATCGGGAGAGAGGAGGAGGAAGAGGATAAGGATAAAATTGTCAGGGAAGGGGCAGCAGGGACATCAGCCTGAGCAAACCTGCAACCCCCGTACAACGAGCAGACTTGATGAACCAGAAGGCCTTATTCTTCTGGCTACTTTATACAGTATGTTCATATGTTTATACAAAAAGTAGACAGATGATGTGAGAAACAAAGCACATTCTGTCATGGGCATAGAGCATCCTACTGTTGATCTTGGCCATCGCCTTAGCAGGGAAATTAATCCAACAAGCAGATTGACTAAGCAGGCAGAAAATACATGATCGGGAGGAGTCTGATAACCTTTGCCTATCTCTTCAAGACATTCAGCGAACCTCTGCTAGATTTGTTTTCCAGAGGTCAGAACACAAAATGCATGCAATGCCTCTGCAAATTCAGGAATCCAAAGTCCTTAGCAATAGATATTCTGTCTCAGATTTGGAATTTCTGTCTGGTTTACGCTTTCCCTCCTATCCCTTTGATTAAGCAATAAATCACGATCAGGGGTTAGATTAACAGTTTACTAATCTAACTCCTGGAAATGCCTTTTTGTTATTACTAAGGGCAGCCCTCTCTCATAAACCATTTTTTTTTACTTTTTCTTTAACCTTTTTATAGAAGTTTTATTCAGTTCTGTGGAAAAATAGTCCTTTCACATTGACTGGATTGTTGTGACATGCTGCAGTATTCAGAGTGTCCTTTTGAGATTTGTAGCTTCTATTGCCACCAGTAGTTTATAGCACTTTTAATCTTTGCAGCTAGAGCAACACTCGGGCAAGTGGCTCCCCTGCCACAAACTGCAAGACCAGCAAGAGTCAGGAATCAACAGGGATGGAGAGTTGAAAAACAAATAGATGTACTGCGATTCCCTGGCACAAAAACAGCAGGGAGCAGACCAAGAGAACAAACAGTAGTCTGAAATCCCTTCCTGGATCCCCCCCCCAAACAAAACATTTCTGAGCTGTGCCAAAGTGCTTTTGCAGGGTTTTAGTATATGTTGACCAGGGGTTGTCTTGCGTAAAGCTCCATTCTGTTCGGGAGGTTAGATGACTTCACATACTAAGGTTCAAAGTAAGGAGCAGAAAGCAGTGGCCCATGTGAGCTCTTGTCAATTACCCATAATAGGAGAAATTTGTGCCGGCCAATATCACGCTATCGAGCCTATTTTTTTTTTTCAAGTATTTTTGATTCGCTAATAACAACCTCCAGTGGGAGAGATTCCCATGGGTTCACTACTGTCTATGAGAATAAAATACTTTCTTTTCTCCTTATTAAATGTCTTGCGGTTTAACTGTAATGGGTATCCCCTACTATCCATTATTGTTTGTTTAAAATACCCATTTCCATCATTATGTACGGGTCATGTAGGTCACCTCTCAAACTTCTTGTTCTAGTGACATAAAACTGAGTGAATTTAATCCATCTTTGTATTCTAAACCTTTCATACCATAAATTTACCTAGTCATTTTCTTCTGTATGTTCTCCACATGAACTATATCGTCTGTCTTAAGGGAGCACCAAAACTGCAAAGAAAAATCCATATGTGGGCAGACATATATAATAGAAGTGTAACTGAGCAGTCTCTTGATCTGATGTTTCTTCTCACGACTAACAAAATTTTATTTGTTTTACTGACAATTTCTGTTGTTTGTTTATCGCAACTCAAGTCTTCAGCTGTGATAACTCCAAAGTCTTTTTCATAGCTTGTGTCTTTTAGTATGTCACCACCTAGATAGTATTCCTGTCTAGGGTTATTCAGGCCAGAATGCATAACTCTACACTTATCAAGGTTGAACCTCAATTCCCATTTAGATATTCATTGAGAGTTTATCCTGATCTGACTGAATTCTGGCTGTTTCTACAGGGTTAGTACAAGTGCCCCCCAGTTTTCAATCATCTACATACTTCGTCACCCAACTGTCCAGATGTACAGATAAATCCGAAACAAATATCTGAAAAGCAAGGGTCCCCAGCACTGACCCCTGTGGTATTCCACTAGTCACAGCACCCCAATCAGAAAAATTACCATCCACCATCCCACGTTTTCTATTTGTTAACCAATTTGAAATCCAGTTTATTTATCTAGGATGAATATGTAGAGCATTGCGTTTCTCTATTAAAGCCCAGTGTGGGACTAAATCAAACACCTTGTGCAAGTCTAAAAAAACTTAAGTCCCACAGTATTCTCATATCAAAGAGTAAACTAACTGTTTCATAAAAACAGAGATTTGTAGTACAAGATCTTCCTTGAGTAAACCCATGCTGATTCTTAAGTTCTCCCTATAATGACATTAACCTATCTTTAACAATACTTTCCATTACCTTACACAAGACATAGGGGTAAGACTTATGGGTCTATAATTGTTCAATTTTTGTTTATTACCTTTTTCGAACAAAGGAACAACAGTTAGCAATCTTTAGTCCTTTGGTATACACCCACTATTTATACTACAATCAAGGAGTAGCTTAAGAGGTGGAGCTAAATGATTGCTCATAATTTTAATCATGTTACCAGTTATGCCATCTGGACCTGGGGATGAACTGATCTTAATGTTGGTTAGTTTATTCTTAATTTAATCCATATAAAATACAATTTTGTTTTCTGAACTAATATCCACTTGGAACAGGATTTTTTTCGTGTTCCAGAAAGACATCACAAAAATGTTTATGTAGGATGTTGGTCATGTCATTTGGTTTACTAATACTGTCTTTGTTTATTAGTAAAGGGCCTACTTTGCATCATGGTTTTTTAAGTAAGTCAATGTAGCTATAAAAGATCTTGCTGTTATTTTTCATTGCTTGTTGAGCCAGTAATCTTTCCATATTTCTTTTTGATCTTTTAATTTCTCTCTTGCACTGTGATTGAATTACTTTTTTTTTTTTTACTTAGTATGTTTTGTGCTTCCCGGTGACGTCCCCTTCTGCTTTTTTGTTACACCCTGCGAGCTGACCCCAGCGTCCTCCACCACAGTGCCACATGGATTGTTCCCCATGGCGGAGTGCCAGGAGCCACACCTTTAACTCCGGGGGTGCCAGTCAGTGGATACGGCAAGGATCCAGGGCCGCTATGGGGTGGAAGGCATCACTTAGTTGCCAGGAGGAATCTTCTAGTGTGTTGCTGGGGGGGCGGGTCCAATGGATGGCGCGACGCACCCACATCATGCGTCCGACCCACCCCTCTAGTGAAACATTAGTCGGTGCTCCAGCAAACGGCGTGTCCTGTGGTCACCCGGGAACACCAAACCGGAGGCACACAACCCCCCCTTCCCTCCCTCAGGAGTGGAGAGCTTGCAATGGCCACTCACCCGACCAGCCCTTGAGCATCCTGGGCTCATTCCGAACCTGAGGCGCCTGTGTCACATCGGTAAATCTATGCGCTGCACCGATGGGCTGGCTTGAATTTTTTTTAAACCTTCCCGCCTCACTGAAGTTTTGTGTATTAAGTATTTACCATATAACCTTTCTTTTTTTTTTTTTTGATCATCTTGCTGATTTTCTTGGTAAGCCATTTAGATCTTAATCTGTTACGTTTGTATTTCATAACCTTAGGTAAATATTTATTAGCACCTAGCAGGACTGTATTCTTCAGTTTATCCCTCATAGTATCTGCGGTGCAATTTTTAAATAATTCTTCCCAATCTACAGCTGATAATGCTTTATCAATTTGATCAAAGTTTGCATTTTTATATAGAAAGATTTCAGTTTCCCCATAAAATCTATTATGATTGAATTTAATTTCAGAATTGACAATGTTATGTTCACTGTTACCTAATGGTGCTTCAACTTTACAACTTGCAATAATAATACTTTTGGTACCTAAAATTATATCCAGAATTTTGTCATTTCTAATTGGTTCTAAAACATATTGTTGTAGATGAAGCTGTTCACAGACTGTAAGAAACTGCTTACTCATGCCAGAAATTGCAGATGCTTGCCAACAATCTATATCATTAAAGTTGAAATCACCAGCAATGATGACTTCTATGTCAGTAGCTGTTTCACTTTCTTTAGTGATTTCAAATGTTACATCCGCATTTGAATCTGGAGGATGAAAATCTAAACTGAAAACTGGGGAATTGGGAATATTAGTAAATAATTTAACCCATAGGGTTTCTGGAAATGTAGATTCTTTAACTGTATGTGAAATATCAATAGCACCGAAACCTTGGTTTATATGCAAGGCTATGCCACCGCCCTTTTTAGTGAGTCTTTTACTGTAAAATGAGTCATAACCCTGTATTTTTCTTTCCCATATATCAGAACTAGATCACCAAGTTTCAGTAATAGCTATTAACTCAGGACTGTCATGAGCACATAGAGCCAAAAGCTCATCAAGTTTGTTGTTCAAGCTCTGAGTGTTCCGTAGAAGGCCTTTTATTTTGTTATTTCCCGTATTACTCATATGCCCACTTAGCTATCATATGAATATCTGATCAGGACTTTAGACAGGAAAAACTACGAGTTTCCCCCACATTAGTCAGTTTAAACTCATATTGTTAAGTGAACTCTGAAGACAAGAACGCAATTCCTTTGCACCAGTCCTATTGAGATGTAGGCCATACCTTGAAAACAGATGATTTTTATGAAAAAATGAGCCCCAGTAGTTAAAGTGTATTGCTTCATTTCTGCACCAATTCAATAATAGTGCATTAATTCTTGAAATTGTGTTGTTCTTTTCCTCTGAGGCTCGTGGAATCGGTAGTATTCCTGATATTGGCTATTTTGTATCCTTTGTCTGCAACTTTTTTAGCAAGCTATATTAATTCATAGCAAATATCTTTTTCATGCAGGTGATCTGTAAGCATTAAACCACAACAGATCATGGTTCTGCTGTAGCATTAATCCATGGTTGGGCTGGTTGTCGAAGGCCTCGTGTGTCCAACCTGCCAACCATGGATTAATGCCACAAGTACCATGCTGTTGAGTGGTTTAATGCACTTGTAACATGGCAAACGCTGGTAGGAGTAATATGTTAGACAGAAAATAAAATGGAAAAATCACACACTATGATTGCTTTCTAAAACAGCTGAAAAGTGTAATTTTAATAAAACTATATGGGTTCATCAGCTATGTCTGTTTTACATTGTTATTGCTGCCAATATTCAACATTTTTGATAACTCTCTTTATATTTATAAATGTTTCCTAAGTATAACTACTGTTTTTTTTCCTTTCCTAAGTGTTGTAAATATTGTAAATATGCTCCGTTTCTAACAATTCTTCAACAGTGGTGCTTGCTATGCTTTCTGGATAGCGTTTTAAAATTTTTTTATGATTTTTTTCCCTCTTTCATAGTGAGGACTTAACAAACTGTTTAACTTAAAACGTTGTAACTTACATTTCCTTTTGTTAACTCTCTGCAGTGGACTCGTGCTATGCGTTCTGGTCTCCCGTTCTAACTACGGAACCTGTGGGTATTGTACAGTATTTATGCCATAGTTAGAATGGGAGAGCGGAACTTTTTAAAATTGAAAAAACATTGGGAGACTAAACACAGCTCCAATAAACTTTGCATTTCTGAGGTATGCTATCAATGAAAACATTTTCAAACAAGTAGATAAGGGACAAAATATACTGCTTGCATATTCAATGCTGTTCTTCCCAATTTCACTACAGAATGGCATCCTGCTGGCGGGTGGGTGGGAAAACTGAGAATTCTGCTGTTTGATTTACTGTGGATGATTATGGTGGTACTACACGAGCAACCATGGTTCTGCTGTGACATTAATCCATGGTTGCTTTTTGGTCAGCTGCTGCTGTTTAGCCAATCCATGTCAGTTATTTCATTATGCTATTTTTGCCATGTTACAAACATCATTTGATCCCACATATAAAATAATACTTGAATTTTTGTGGTCAACCAGTCGATCTGTTCTTGCACTGATATCCACTCTCTTAGCCCCAAACAACTTATGGTAGTATAAAACCTATCTTGATTACATAAATGGGAATCAGTGTAGTGAATTATAGAGTCTCCTATAACAATCTTGTTTGCTATCTGGATGCTACTTGAATTAACGCCAGCAGTAGAGGACCTATGGGACTGTGAACTAGTAGTTGCTAAAACATCCTTGCCATCGTCTAAAGGGCTGAATCTATTAGATATTTCCCAAGGAGCCTTACAATCTGAAATAGTTCTACAATTTTTGACTTTTTCTGGCAGCTATGCTCCAGTCAGCCGCCTTGTCTGACACAGTGTCTTATCTAACTAATTTTGTTGTTTGTTCATCATTACTAGCATCTGCAGAATCCTCTCTTTCTCTTGTTTTTTTTAATTTGTTTTACCTTTTTGTAGAACCAAGTTTTCTTTTGCAACTGTATTGATAAAATGTTCTGTTTTGTTCATTTCCATATGCTTATCTCGTTCTCCTTTAACATAATTTCTCTCCTTCATTCGCATACTATTTTCAGTGCATTTGTTACATTCATATCCAATCCTATCCATTCCCTGCATTATTAATTCATACCTACTGCAAGTCTTACACTTTACCAAGGAACCCTCCCAGCAAAGGAGCTCGAGTATATCTCCTGTTGTATCCATCTTCATGGATTAACCTTCTGTATCAGAAAATGCCTAGCTTTACTAAATAATAGAAACAGGATTCACTTGAACTACCTTGGAAAGGAGTGGCCGCCACCCACAGCAGATGCCGCTCCCCTCTGCTGTGCAGAGCCTCCACCCACACGTCGGCTCTGCTCACTATGAACAAAGTTTTAAGGGCAGACCTGGAAGCAGGACACTCTAGGAGCACTCAGTGAGCATCTCCAGTAATTCAATTTCAAATCAGCCCAAAAACAAATAAAACAGCTGACCTGTGCTAGGTTGCTGCTTTTAAGGTCTCAACACGTTAAAAAAACTAAAATCCCCAACACAACTTGTGTACTGTAGTCCCCGTAGATGGAAGGAACTACAGCCCCCAGCACTCCCTGGGGTGGTACTGTGGCACTCCCAACACATAGGGAACCCCTTTGTATATATTTCGTTTTTGATATGGTTTTAGTTAATTATAGCTCATCACAGTAATGCACACACAGACAGGTTTTGGGGATTTTAGTCATGCAGTCAGACAGCTAAACTGTGCACTTCAACTCCCAACTAACTCGGCACTGCCCTCATGAGCTGAGCTTTAAGGGCGGACCCAGAAGCAGAGCACTCTGGAAGCTCTTGGTGTGCATCTCCAGTAATTCAACTTCAGATTAGCCCGAAAAGAAATAAAACAGTTGACCTGTGCTGGGTTGCTGCTTTTAAAGTCTCAACACTTTAAAATAAATTAAAATCCCTGACACAGGTTGTGTACAGTAGTCCCAGTAGATGGATGGAACTATAGCCCCCAGCACTCCCTGGGCTGTTACCGTGGTAACAGTCCATGTCTTACACTCCCAGCACACAGGGAACCCCTTTGTAGACATAGACTTTCTGCCAGGACTTGTCCTGGTAGAGGCCTCAGTCATCTGAGCCCTGTGTGACTATCTGCCTTCAGGTGGGTGGCGAAAACTCCACCGGTGAGGTGTTTCTGCATGGCTTGCACTGCTGCAATACTTTTTTTTTTAGTTAATCTGTTTCTGCTCCTCTCTCACTGGCGGCCCATGTTCAGGCGGGCACCCCAGCAACTTGTTGCTCAGCGTGCCTTCCTTGTGAAACATTTCAGTAAATAAATAAATTAAAAAAAATCTGCTGGCACTCGCTCAGCCTTCTTATCCCAGGGCTTTCCCCCCCCCGGTGGGGGGAGGGCTCATCCCCACCACACACAGAATCCGGTTCTGGCTGATGAGTCTGACTAGCACGGGGCAGAGCCCGCTGGTGCCCACCATCATCCAACTGCCAGCAGTGTTTTTCCTGCTTTTCTCCCTGCAGAGGGGGGGCATACAGGGACACCAATGGCAGTGCCACCGACACACCCCTATGTGTCCTGCCAAACGTCTGCCCTGCCTCTGCCCCTTCTTCTAACAGTGTCAGTGTGCCAACCCCTAGCCTCCGCTAGGGGCCAGGCTAACACCGACTACTGTTCCCCCCCGGAGGGGGAGAGCTGTCCTGGGGATGCTCAATCCTCCTCCTCCTCCTCCTCCCCGGCTGACTCCCGATGACCTTCCTGCACTGTAAACATGGGTCACCGGCATGGCAGGAGATAAGGCATAGGTGCGTCAGCCCTCCACACCACTATGCCGGCTACTGCTGCAATACTGAAAATACAGTTAGCCCGCCAGTCTAGCTTTCAGCTCATCAGCCAACTAGTATCACTAAGTAGGATGCTCTAGAGGTACTACATCAGCTGCTGTCTTCCAGGTCATGAGTACACATCAGAGCCCTTACCTGCAACTTTGTGTAGTTAGGTCGGGAATAATTAGCTAGATAGATAGGCATTCCTGTGCGTATTGTAGAACTCTGCCTAGCAGCTTGTGCATTAAAGAGCAGCTACATAAGGACTGTTGTATTTCCTTTTTTGCAATTTATTCTTTATTCACACTGGCAAAAGCTTCACCTTAAGCCAACTTGGCCCTGACCCCCGAGCACTGCTCAACTGCAGGACTTCCAATCCCACAAGTTTATCCCCGTGTGGCAGAGCCACTCCATGGGACGGTAATGCCCAGGGTACCCCATGGTCCCAGGTGGTAGTGCAGTCAGACAGCGGACATGGGAGGGGATGTCTTACAAGGCTTGCAGAAGCACATGCAGGGGGGGATTACCCGGGAGAGGTAGAAGCACAGTGTAAAACAATAAGGGAGGGCATATTTAAGGAATTCAGCCTCAGCATGAAAGAAGTGACCAAAAACAGAAAGGAAAAAAAGACGATTATTGTTCTCTAGGGGAGTGGCCAAAGTGGTGAAGGAAAAAAAGGTGGCATTCAGCAGGTATAAGGCCCTCGGCCTTGACTCAAGTCTTCAGTCTGGCCCTCCACAAAAAATAGTTGTGCACCACTGCCCTAACCACTACACCATCGCAGCAACCTAATGTTCTAAAGTTAACTAGTTCCTCTCAAACCTCCGTTGTTATTAACTACAATGCTGCTAGTACCATTTAAGCTTATTGCATCTCCCAGTAGCATTTAGGCTGGAAACTGTTTTAGGGTAAGAGGACAAACTACAGGGAGGGTTTTGGAGGGGGCACTAATGCTGTGTGATCTGTACTGAGAGTTGTTAAATCAGTGTGATCTGTACTGGGGAACTGTTAAATTGTGAAAGGGTTAAATAGTGTGGGGACAAAGAACGAAATGAGTCTTGTAGAGGGAATAACTGCTGTGTGACCTATACTGGAAACTGTTAACTAGTGGGAGGGGTAAAGTCCTGAGAGGGACTGAAGAGGGCATTACTGCTGTATGATCTGTACTGAGAGCTATCAAATAGTGAGGGGGAAGTCCAGAGAGGGACTTGTAGGGAGCTTAAAACTGTGTGATCTGTACTGAGAATCTGTTAAGAAATAGTGGAATTTGTAAATTTTGTGTTTGTTTTGTTTCACCTTAGCAGGAGTAATATTAGGAGCCTTGTGCATCTTTGATAGATGATTGGGTAATAGGCATCCAAGGTGTCAGTTTGAGTACAAACATATAGATCTGTTGCTGTACTTGTAGAAGGGCTGTGGAGAATGGAGGGGAAACCAATTTGGCAGGGAAATTGGGGAGGGCCAGAGACTGGGCTAGGACAAGGTACCCAGACTGCAAGGGCAGGAGGTATATTTGGATGGGTGGTTGGTGTATTGGGTATGGCTCGGCCATAGTGCTGTAGGCTTGGAAGATGGGGGACTGCATGGTGTGTAGGCAGCTGGCACAAATAAGGGAGGAGGTCAGGTGGTTGAGGTAGAAGATGGGATGGGTAGGGGTGAGGGTGGGTCGGGGAGGATAGGAGATCCACAGAGGGAGTAAGATGGGGCAGGGGCAGTAGAAGATGGAATGGAGGAGTTGTAGGGAGACTAGGAGCGGAAGCAGAAATGGGCAGGAGTCGGGAAGCTAGCAGGAAAGGGGGTATGGTGGGCAATAGGGGGCTCTTGGGGATTCAGGTAGAGGCAGCGAGACGGGCAGAGGGTACTGGAAGGAGGTAAGGCACAAGCATCCTAAGCCTTCACATAAGGAAAGAGAAGGGGGGCACCAGCAGGAGCAACTAGGGCAGCAGGCATTGAACACGCTAACAGATTTGCTCCACTAGTTGCACTGAATGGGGGGATGAGACCGAAGAACTTGGAGCAGTAGAGGACTATGAGGGCAGGAGTGTCAGACAAAATGGAGAACTCAGGAGACAGGAGGAGAGGGGTTGTTCCCTCAGGAAAGAACACAGAGGAGGGCACTGTGACAGGGTGGAATAGGACCCTGTCCCAGTTGTTATGGAGAGTTTGAATGCTAGGATCTGTTCCCCCTTTTCTGTCTTGTCTGTCTGGTTGTGTAACCAAATTTTCCTGTGAGATCTAGGACTTGATCGCCCCTACAGTCTCACAATTCTTTGCCTCTCAGTCTTCCCTTGCTGTTTGTCTTTTCCTCCCTTGCATATCTGCTGATATAAAAATATATGCAAATCATTATGTGGAAATGTAACTGATATCGGGATCCCTTTGTTTAGAAAATGTATGGTGTTACTGTTGAAATGTATATAATTATAGTTTGAGATGATTGCAGAAAGCTATTGGAAACTCAAGAGATTACCTTAGTGCAATTTTTAAAGCCTCTTGCAGAAGAGCTGTGGAAAAGAGGCCTCAGTTCTGGGACACTGTTCCTGCCACCACCTGCCTGATACTTGCAAGAACATATTAGAAAAAACAGGATGCTTGTTAAGAAAGGGGGTTGGAAGGACTTATAAGACAGTGCTGCAATTGCTTGCAAAAAGGGACAGAGATTGAAGGAAAACTCTGATGGATCTTCACTATTTTATTCTACCTTTGTAAATAGTTATACTAAACAATTTTATTTTTTATGTTACTGCTAGTAGAAATAAATACTCTTGTGCATTTTTTGAAAACTGCTCCTGGTTTTTCCTATGCTTCCTGACCTGTGCCTCGACGACAGATGATATCAGCCTAAGTGGGATTTATGCCGTGCATACTGTAAGCCAGGAGTTGTGTGTGTGGGTACTGGACCTAGTACAAGGGAAGCATAGAGAAAGGTATGGATTCTGCATCAGCAAGTCCAGGAGTGGTTACCAGGAGAATGGCATCCAAACTAGCAGAGACAGAAGTCAAAGCTGAGATTGTACAGCCAGCACAAGTCATGGAAAAAGAACAGGCAGTGACAGAACCTGAAAGCCTGATGGACTTTTTCAAATGGTGGGCTATACAACAAAAAGAGACAGAGAAGCAGAGAGCAAAAGAGTTTCAATGTTTAGAAATACAGCGAAAAGAAGAAATGCAACAACAGAAAATAAACTGTTAATGAACTCACAAGGGCCTTATAGAGTGCTTAGATGTACTGGCATCATTAACTACGAGTTTGAGACCCCTGACAGGAAAAACGTGACTAAGATATACCATGCTAACCTCCTCAAGAAATGGGTTGAAAAAATGACAAAAGCTACTTTGCTAGTTTTACCAGAAACTGATAAAGAAGATATTGATGTAGCTTATGACAGACTGGAGCAAACTGTAAATGCCGATGCTGTAAAGGTGAATGTTTCCTTAACCTCAGAACAAACTGCAACATTCATAATGTGCTAAAGACATTTAACAGTACTTTTATCACAGTACCAGGCATAGCAAAAGGGGTCGAGCACGTAATAGTGACAAGGAATGCTCGTCCTATTAGGCAAAAGACATACAGGTTACCAGAGCGGTTAAGAGCCGATGTGGTTAAGGAAATACAAAAAATGAAAGAATTGGGTATCATAGAAGAGTCGAGGAGTGCTTGGTCATCTCCCGTGGTAATTGTAAACAAAAAAGAAGGGGGTGTTAGAATCTGCCTTGATTTCCAGAAACTTAATCAAGTGTCAGAATTTGACATTTATCCTATGCCCAGAATAGATGATTTGGTGGACAGACTGGGGAGTGCAAAGTATATCAGTACCCTTGATCTCACCAAGGGTTACTGGCAAATACTTTTAGCTAAAGAATCCAGAGACAAAACTGCATTTGCCACTTCTGTTGGATTCTATCAGTTCACCACCATGCCCTTTGGTTTACATGGTGCACCAGCTACATTCCAGTGGTACGTGGATGTAATTTTATCTCCTCACACTGCATATCGTGCTGCATACCTGGATGATATCATGGTGTACAATCAAGACTGGAAAAGCCATCTGGAACACCTAAGCAGTTGTCCAAGCTATCAAAAATGCAGGTCTGACTATTAATCCTACCAAATGTGCATTGGGCATGCAGGAAACCAGGTATTTGGGCTATGTGTTGGGAAATGGAGAAGTTAAGCCAGAAATTTCTAAAACAGAAGCTGTAGCTAACAGCTCTGTCCCTAAAACAAAGAAACATGTCAGGACATTTTTAGGCTGGCTGGTTATTATCAGATATTTGTTCCCAACTTTGTTGAGTTAGCTACTCCCCTCACTGAACTTACGAAAAAAAGGTACCCAAATAATGTGAAATGTACCCCAGAGTGTGATGAAGTGTTTCAAGCCATTAAGACTGTATTATGTTCAGCCCCTGTTTTAAGAAGCCCAGACTTTGAGAAACCATTTTTGTTACAAACAGATGCATCAGAGGTAGGCCTAGGTGCAGTTCTGAGTCAAAATATAGATGGGAAAGAACATCCTATTCTGTACATAAGTAAGAAATTGCACGACGGGAGAGAAAAGGTACTCCACCATTGAAAAGGAATGTTTAGCAGCAAAGTGGGCCATGAAGTCTCTTAAAGAGGGGGTTTGGCCAAAATTTCTAGCATCGGTAAATTCAGAATTTGGATCAGCATATCCCCAGTCAGCCACATGCCAAAAATGAGATCTCTAAGTTACTTTTTTTAAAAGTTATGAGTCATTTTGTTACGCTAAATTTACTACCTGTTCAAAAAAGCCAGTTTCAGTAAAGAGCTACTGATAATGTCACAACCAGAACTCACAGCCTAGTCCTTCTTGCAAACTACCTTACAAGACTTATTTCTCCCACATTACATTAAAAACTGCAGTGGTATTAAACATCTGGAAGAAGAAAGCTGACAATGGGTGAGTAAGGGCATGCATTTCCATAATGCGCAGATGCAAGGTACAGTACCTAAGAATGTGCCGGGGATGGAATACAGCAGCAAACATGGCTTTAGAATGACAAAAATATGTGCAATTTTTGTAATAGTGCAGGGATGAGATTTTGAAATGTCACCAGACTGCAACTGTGGAATGCAGCAAATACACAATCTCAGAAAGAAGGTGGGACTCACAATTTTGGAAAGTGGCAGGGATGCTAAAATTCTTAATATAGTATATGGTTAGGGCTTATTGTGTGTGTGGAACACGGTGGTTTTCAAATCTTGTTGTAGGACAGTTCGAAGGTCAAAAAAGTTGTTGTACTATCGTTCTGATGTTATAGCAATAGTACAACTTTTCAGCCTTGAGCTCTTACCTGATTAGTTAAAACAACAGTGATCAGAAAATATACTCGAAAATGGCGGCAGCGCCTAGCGCACACACAGGTAATTAGGATAATTTGGACACGGACTGCCATAGTGGGCTCCATGTGTCCAAACTATCAATTTGCCAGGTTTCTTTCTTTTTCTCAATCAGTGACACAGTTACAGGTTCAAAGCAGAGTGGGACAGCAGCAGGCAGGAATGGCGTATTTGGAGTAAGCACTGGAGCAGAGCATTAATGTGGCGAGGACAGATCCTGGAGCATTCAGGGGTAAGCAGGAGCATGGACACAAGGTATGAACCTTGTGAAAGTCAACTTTGTGCATTTGGGGGAAGCCATATACTATATAAAATAGTGAATGGGTCTTTTCCACAACCAAGGCTGGTATTCAATCTCGGCAGTTGGTGACATCATAGTAACCTCTTGGGCTTTGCTCTCGAGGTCTCTATGATGTCATCAACTTCCTCGATGGAAACACAGCCTTGTGGTGGATGGCCACCCATCCACTATGCTATATGTGGTGGTGTCATATAGTTTTAGAATTTGGCAGAGATACACAAGAGACACACAGTTGTGGAAGGTGGTAGGGATATGTAATTTCATAATGTGTCTTGAATGGATTTATTTGGCATGTGGTGTAGTGATGCAAAATTTCAAAATGTAGTTGGTATGCTTGATTTCAGATTGTGGTGGCAACATTCAATTTCAGAATGCGGTGTGGACATGAAATCTCAGAAAGTGTCAGTGACGTCGTTTCAGAACCTGGTAACCACATGTAATTTCAGAATGAGGCAGGGATGCATAATGTTTGAATGTAACTTGAGCATGTAATTTTTGAATGTGGCAGTGACACTCATCTTCAGAATGTGGTGGGGATGTGCAGTTTTGGAATATGGTGGGAATGCACATTTTCAGAATGTGACAATGACAGGCTATACTGGGGCATGGAAGTTTACACACAATTTCAAAATGTGGAAGGCAGGTACAATTTTAGAATCTAGAAGAGTCATGCAGTTTCGGAATGTGGCAGTGACGCATAATTTCAGAATGTGGCAATGACGCACAGTTTTGGAATGTGGTGGTGACGCAAATTTCAGAATGTGATGGTGATGCGCAATTTTGGAATGTGGCAATGGCGCACAAATTCAGAATGTGGCGATGCACAATTTCAGAATGTGGCTGATGCTCAATTTCGGAATGTGGCTGATGCACAATTTCAGAATGTGGTGGTGATGCTGATGTACAGTTTCACAATGTGCTTATGACGCGCAGTTTCACAATGTGGTGGTGACGAGCAGTTTCAGAATGTTGCAGTTGCACAGTTTTGGAATGTGGCAGTGACTTGCAGTCTCAGAATGAGGTGGCAATGAACACTCGTGCTGTTTCGGAATGTGTGGTACCATGCAATTTTGGAATGTGGCAGTGCCGAGCGACTTTGGAATATGGCGGTGCCACATGACTTCAGAATGTGGCATTGACGCTTGACTTCAGAATGTGGCAGTGATGCTCGACTTTGGAATGTGGTGGTGATGCACAACTTTGGAATGGGGTGACACACGACTTTGGAGGGGTGACGCATGACTTCGGAATGTGGCGGTGACGCACGACTTAGGAATGTGGCGGTGATGCACAACTTTGGAATGTGGCAGTGACTCACAGTTTCGGGTTGCAGTGGTGACGCACAGTTATAGAATGCAGCGGTGATGTTTAGTTTCAGAATGTGGCAGTGACATACAATTTTGGAATGTGGTGGTGAGGCACAGTTTTAGAATGTGGCAATGCCACAATTTTGGAATGTGATGTTGACAGTTTCAGCATGTGGCATTGAAACACAACTTTGGAACGTGGTGTGGATATACAATTTTGGAATGTTGTGAGGATGTGCTATTTTGGAATATGGCTGGGATGCACAATGTTGGATTGTGGTGGGGATGTGATGCACAGTTTTAAAATGTAGTGGAAACATACAAATCCTGAATGGGGCAAGGACAAGCAGTTTCAAAATAAAATAGTGTGTCCTGTCATATTCCAACAGTGTACATACTTATATTCCAGAATTGCCAGTTCCCACTAAATTCTTCAGTGTGTGTCCCTGTCGCATTCTGAGATGAAGTGTCCCACCACACTGTGAGATGGCACATCCCTGCCACATGCCGATATTACATGCCCCTCCCACATTCTAAAATTGTGCAGCACTTTGACAGTTTATACCTTTGTCCAGCGCTGCATTCCAAAACCACCTCCTAATGCATTCTAAAGTACAGTACCATGCATCTGAACATTCTGGAAATGCAAGCACTGCAGGTAACCCTGTGTCAGTTTTTGGTTTTTAAATAAATACTACAGCTACAGTTTCGATAACTTTGAAGAAATCGGTCCTATAAGGTTGCTGATAGGGAGCACTAGTCTGAGTTCTGGTTGTGACATCATCGGTGGCGTTTCATTGAAACTGGCTTTTTTGAACAGAGTGTGAAATCAGGAAATCGGTGTTATAAAGCAGCTCATAACTTTAAAACGAAGTAATGTAGAAACCTAATTTTTGGTATGAGATTTATTGGGGGTAAGCTGATTCTAGTTTTGCAAGGTAATACTTTTGACCAGACTCCCTCTTTAAGTTTTATTTGCTAGGAACTGACTTTTGTACTTATAACCGATCACAGTCCTCTTTGTTTGCTTAACCAAATGAAAGATAAAAATTCTGGAGTCACAAGGTGGTACCTGGCACTACAGCCATTTAAATTCACGGTGATACACAAATCTGGTAAAAAGAAGAGCAATGCTGATTTTCTGTCAAGATATGGATCAGGAATTGAGGGTTCTGAAGGTTGAAAAACAAATGTTTGACTTTAAACTTTAATGTTTGCCGTACTGTTGTAAAAAAGGGATAATACACATGTGCTTAATTTCTGAAAGTTAAAAGCTAATATTAGTATAGAATTACTAGAAAGTTTTGGAAACCTGTTTAATAAAACAGGTTCCCTCTTAAGGAGGGGGTATATGTGACAGGGTGGAACAGGACCCTGTCCCAGTTGTTATGGAGAGTTTGAATGCAAGGATCTATTACCCTTTTCTGTCTTGTCTGTATGATTGCACAACCAAATTTTCCTGTGAGACCTAGGACTTGATCACCCAGACAGCCTCGCAGTTCATTGCCTCTCACTGTCTCTCAGTCTTCCGTTGCTGTTTGTCTTTTCCTCCCTTGCATATCTACTGATATAAAAATATATGCAAATCATTATGTGGAAATGTAACTGATGTTGGGATCCCTTTGTTTAGAAAATATATAATGTTACTGTTGAAATGTATATAATTATAGTTTGAGATGATTGGCAAAAGCTGTTGGAAACTCAAGAGGTTACCTTAGTGCAATTTATAAGCCTTTTGCAGAAGAGCTGTGGAAAAGGGGCCTCAGTTCTGGGACTCTGTTCCTGCCACCACCTGCCTGATACTTACAAGATCATATTAGAAAAATCAAGATGCTTGTTAAGAAGGGGGGTTTGAAGGACTTATAAGACAGAGCTGCAATTGCTTGCAAAAATGGACACAGAGATTGAAGGAAAACTCTGATGGATCTTCACTATTTCATTCTGCCTTTGTAAATAGTTATACTGAACAGTTTTATTTTGTATGTTACTGCTAATAGAAATAAATACTGTTGTGCATTTTTTAACAACTGCTCCTGGTTTCTCCCTATGCTTCCTGACCTGTGCCTCGAAGACAGGCACAAAAAGGGATAAGGTAGCTGAGGCTGTCACACCCCAAACAGGGCAAACCCACGAGAGGAAGGGGACAGCGAGAGAAGGCCTTGGGAGCCATAAACAGGACGGTAATGGGGAAGCTACCCAGGCATTGGAAATTTCACTTGGGTCAAGGGAAAGGAGGAGACGGGGGGGGGGGGGGATAGAGCCAATGGATGGTGGAAAAAGGGGAGGTGGTTCAGAGAACAATGCCTGTGGTGGACTGGGAACATGTAGGGTGGAGAAGATAAGTGTTCAGGGGAAAGGAGGGGAGATAAGGGAAGTGGGATGGGTGAGGTTAAGGAAATGCAGGGGGTTGGGAAAATGACAGAGAAGTATTCAAGCAGAAGGCAGTGGAGGGAAGGGTCTTAATTACTGGGGACTCAATAATAAAAGGAATTTGTTGGGGGGGCATGGGGGACAAAAAAAGTACAATATGGGTCGAGTGCCTACCAGGTATGACAGCAGCTGAAATCATCCATTATATCCCCTCATAGGTGAGACAGCAGGATGGAAGGACTCACCTAGTGTTCCACCTTGGAACAAATGACTTGGCAGGGCATAGCCTGTTGGAAGTGCAGACAAGGTTTAGGGCACTTGCGAGGTTCTGCAGCAACCTGAGGTTCAGATCTTTGGCTTTTTTAGAAGTGTTGCCCATACCAAGAGCAAGCACAGAGAGGTGGCTGAAGATTGAGGAATTAAATAGGTGCCTGGCGGGATGGTGTGTACAGATGGGGTATGGGTTAGTAGGGTACTGGGGGACAACGTGGAGGGATGACAGCCTATTTGCCCCGGATAGGCTGCAACTGAACAGGGAAGGCACAGCAGTGCTAAGGTGCAAATTGGGAGATTTGATAGAACAGAACTATAATTTAAACGGACTCGGGGGTGGGGGGGGGCTTAGGAAAAATCCCACACCGAGGGATGGGAGAAATGGGGGGCTACCAGCCCTACCCCCAGGTTGGAAAGGACAAGATCAGAGGAGCAGGGTAGGCAACAAGCAGTGAGGGACAGCTAAATGGGTCAAGCATATGGAGAGCCATGTGCACCAATGCCAAAACCTGGCAAACAAGATCCCAGACTTAGCGGAGGTCATGGCTGAGGCGAACCTGGATATCGTGGGAATCACGGAGACATGAGAGCCAGGACTGGGACATGGCATTACCGGGGTATGTACTTTTTAGAAAGGACAGGATGGATAGGAGAGAATTTGCCCTATGTGAAAGCAAATGTTAAGGCTACGGAAGTAATGGGTAAGTGGGAGGGGTAGAGGCTTTATGGGTATCATTGGACACAGGGAAGGGAGAGGTAATACATACTGGTGTGATTTACAGACCACCAGTGCAGCAGGGGTAGTGGCTAGGGAATGATGGAGGAGATCCAGAGGATGGCGGACAGAGGGGAGGTGCTGCTGTTGGGGAACTTCAGCTTGCCAGTTGTGGATTGGGGCAGCATCTACTAGCAGCAGGGAGATCATGGACCCCTACAGGAGGCACTCATGAAACAGTTCTTAAGAGAACCGACCAGGGAGGGTGCGGTCCTTGATTTGATAATTATGAGTGGGGGAATTCAAGAATGCATGGGACAGACATAAGACAATTCTAGTAGGGGGTAGGAGGAAGTAGGCTGTTGGTTAATTAGGATCTGCAGCTTATCCGTTAGGTAGGGAAATGGGCAGACTAGGTGGGCCAAGCAGTCCTTATATGCCGTCAAATTCTATGTTTCTATGAATGGGGAATGGGTGGGTGAGATATCCAGAGAGAACGTAGGCACAAGTGACCATAGCAATGCCTGGTTCACTATTAAAAGTTTGCTGCTGAGGTGCATCAGCCAAGAGTGAAGGTACTAGACTTCAGGCATGCAGGCTTTCAGAAAATGGGGGAAAGTGTTCATCAAGCACTAGCTGGGGTGGGAAAACTAAGGGCGGTGGAGGAAATGTCGGGTAAAATAAAGGGGGCAATAGTGGAGGCCACTGGCCTCTATGTCAAGAGGGTAACTAAAAACAGGAAAAGAAGGAAGCCCCTTTGGTTCAATAAAGAGGTGGCAGAGAATGTCAGGGAAAAGAGAAAGGCATTTAGGCGGTATAAGGGGACACAGAGGGAGGAGGAGAGGGCTTTATACCATGAGAAGCAGAGGGAAGCAGGTAGGGAGGTCAGGAGGGCAAAGGCAAGAATGGAAGAGAAAATAGCCAACACAGTCAAGGTGGGGGAATGAAACCTTCTTCTGGTATGTGATTGAAAGGTCAAGGGCAGGGATAATCAGGCTGAAAAATGGGGAAGGGAAGTTGATGGAGGAGGACTGTGGGAAGGTGGAAATACTCAATAGCTACTTTTGCTCAGTGTTCACAATTGAAAAGGAGGGGGAGATCAAGAAAATCAGGGAACACAAGGTGATTGGCGAGGGGGGCTTGACTCCAGTCAGTTCCAGATTGAGGAGGTCCTGAGGGAGCTTGAGGGTTTGAAGGTGGATAAGAATATTGGGCCCAATTTGGTGCACCCCAGGGTACTGAGGGAGCTCAGCAAAGTGCTAGTGGAACCTCTGACCAGCCTCTTCAGCAGGGTTTTGGAGAAAGGGGAGAGCCCTGATGACTGGAGAAGGGCAGATGTGGTCCCCCTCATAAGGGGGGGAGGGACAAGGAGGAGCCAGGCAACTACAGGCTGGTGAGCTTAACATCGGTGGTGGGTGAGCTCATGGAGTAACTGCTCAAGAAGAGAATCTCAGCTACCTGGAGACCAATGGTCTTCTGGACCGGTGGCAACATGGTTTCACTGAGGGAACATTGTGTCAAACGAACTTGATAGAGTTCTTTGACTGGGTCATCAGGGTACTAGATCAGGGGGGATTTATAGACATTGCATATCTCAATTTCAATAAGGTGTCTGATTATGTGCCACACAGTAGACTACTGCACAAAATGAGATGCCTTGGGCTTGGGTAACTAGTGGTTAGGTGGGTGCAAAACTAGATGGGGGAACAGAAGGCAGAGGGTAATAGTTAGTGGGGTACCATCAAGGGAAGGCATGATCACCAGTTGGGTACCTCAGGGGTCAGTACTGTGGCCACTCCTTTTCAATATATTTATAAGGGACATAGCAGAGGAGCTAGAGGGAAGAGTTTGTCTATTCATGGATGACACGAAGGTCTGCAATAGAGTAGATACGCCTGAGGGGGCTGAGAGCAGGCACAGGGATCTGGAGAAGCTGGAGGAATGGTCCAGGGAATGACAAATGACATTTAACAACAAAAAATGCAAACTCGTGCATTTAGGCAGGAATAATCAGGGCACGAACTACAGTATGGGTGGGCAAGCCATCAAGCCCTAGTGGCTACCAAGTTGGAAAGAGACCTCGGCATATACATTTCATGGGGCCTAAAAGTGGCAAAGCAATATGAGAAGGCAGTGACAAGGGCCAGTAGGATGCTAGTTTGTATCGGCTGGGGAATAACTAGCAGCAGCAGGAGGAGAGAGGTTATAATACCGTTGTACAGGCAGCTTGTCAGGCCACACCTTGAATACGGAGTCCAGTTCTGGAGGCCATGCCTTAGGAAGGATGTGGAGAGGGTGGAGCGCACCCAGAGACGGGTAACAAAAATGGTAGGGGGACTTTGGCACCTGTCATATGATAAACGGCTTAAGGATCTCAACATTTACTCCCCCGAACAGAGGAGGGAAAGGGGGGACATGATTGAGACCTTCAAGTATATCAAGAGGTTTTGACAAGGTACCAGCAGGGGATATCTTCCAGCTAAAGGAAAAATCAAAAACAAGGGGACACGATATGCAGATAGTAGGGGGAGATTCAGGGGAGAACATCAGAAAATTCTACTTTACAGAGAGAGTGGTGGACAGCTGAAACAGACTCCCAGGAGAGGTGATGGAGGCAGTAACTGGGGGGTTTCAAGAGAGTGTGGGGGCCAGCCACAAGGGACTGGTAGTTCCACGGAGAGGGCGGGCGGAAGGGAAGTCCTAGCAGTTTGCTAGGCAGACTGGGTGGGCCTGGCAGTCCTTTTCTGCTGACAAGTTCTATGTTTCTATAAAATCTCTAATAAATGGCACTCAGAATGTGCAGTGATCTTGGAAACTCAAGGCGTTTTCAAGAGCATGGCAGTTGGGGTTCAGTGCCAAAAAGTGCAAAATTATGCGCCTAGGGCATAGAAACTCAGGAGTGGAGTATAGGATGGGGGTGGAGGTACTGACATTCACAAAGCAGGAAAGGGACCTTGAGGTTATCATAATTGATGACCTCAAAGAGGCAGGGTGGTGCGACAAAGCAGTGAGAAGGGCTAGTGGAATGCTGGGGTGCATAGCGAGGGGTATCTCTAGCAGGAGGCGGGAGGTGTGGTGCCACTCATTGCTCACAGGTGAAACCCCTACCTTGAGTACTTTGTTCAGTTTTGGAGGCAATACCTCAGAAAGGACATAGACATGGAGAAGGCAGTCCAGAGGAGGGCAACTGAAATGGTGCAAGGGCTGCAAGAGAAGCCAGATGAGGAGAGACTGAGGGATCTCAACATGTTCACCCTAGAAGAAGGAGAGCGAGAGGGGACATGATAGAGACCTACAAGTATCTCACAGGAGTAAACAGGGTATAGAAGGGGAACCTCTTTCAAATGAGCAAGAGCACCGGGGGCATGAAATGATGCTGGATGGGGAGTTTAAGAGGGATGTGAGGGCGTACTACATCACTAAAGGAGTAGTAGATACCTGGAAGAGACTGCCAGCAGAAGTGAAGGTGGAGGCATTCACAGTGGGGGGGCTTCAAGCATGCATAGGATAGACATGGGGTGTATTAGTAAATGGGCGGGGGGGAGGGTTGCCAGAGACCAGCTGGGGTCTGCAGAGACAGATTAGGAAGGAACCATCTGAGCAGTTTGAGTGAGCCAAGCAGACTTTTCTGCCAACAAATTCTATGCTTCTGTGCCTCCACCCAGTGATGTCTCATGGATAGGGCTTACAACAGTAAAAGGCTCATGCATCATAAACCCCTGGAGTACTCGAGGCTTGGCCCCAGCCACTGTTCTCTGTAAGAGCATCCAGGAAGCCTCCACCTCAGTGGTATTGGAGTAGGCAGAGGATTGGTACCAGCTCAGCAAGTCCCCACCACAAGGATAAATGGCCACAACCCTGGGGGATGGGTCTGGGTCCACCTGGGAGGAGCTCGAGCCTGGTGGATAAAATGTAAATTAAAAAAAAAAATACCAATAAACAAGTCTTCAATACCACCCGAACTCCAGCTCCATTCACCCAGAAGTCTAAAGATTGCCATTTATGCCATTGCCCTGGTCAGTCTCGCACCTCATGGGTGGAGGGTTATACTTTGTTTAAACAAGCTGTGTTTCAGTTGGGGGGGGTGAATCCAAACTGTTGAGAAAGCCACTGGGAAGCAGACAGAGAGGTGATATAACCCCTTGGCATCTTGCAAGATTTCCATTTTATCTTTGTCCAAAGAAAGATTGATGTTCCTTGAGCTGTGTGTGCTGCTGCACTTGTCTGTTCTACAGAACCCAAAGATCACAGCTTGAAACACATATTAGCGTCCAGATTGTCTGATTTTTAAGGATTTGCCAAATCTAGTCAGCCTTCTTGGGCTGTATGCGCTAATCTTAATTCTAGAATTAAAACCAGATTTTTACCTTATTCTTTTCATCATATATGTCATATAACTTATCCCACAGAGTTGTACTGATATGGCCAATTCATTTGTAATTGTTTCCCTAATCCCTTTAAGTATAGTGGCATTGTTGTATACTTTTTTCTTAATAATCTATTTTCCGTAAATAGTCTGCCAGAAATGTCATATCTCATTTACAGTAGGGTCCTGTGTTTATCCAATGTTATAGATACATACTGTAGACACATAGAAGTAGATGACAGATAAAGGCCAGTCAGTCCATCTAGTCAACCCATCCTGCCTTAATGCCCTGTTCTGGCCATAGCTGGGAGTACTGATGTACAAGGATATCAGGCGACTGACTCAGGGTCCAACAGAGAGCTAGTGTCTCTGGTAAAACTGAAGTCATAATTGTGTTCTACAGCTCTAGATTAAGGGATTGCCCCAGTTGTTCATGGCTATATTATAGTAATACTTTACCCTCCAAATGTAATCATTTTGTCACTGCACAGCCAACATCTGATTGCTTTTAAAGATTGCATTGAGATGTAGTTTGCATGTTTGGTGCTGAAGAAAGTGGGGTGTAGTGCAATAAGGGAGACTTGATGGGTCTTCAGTCTCCTTTTGCCATCAAATTCTGTTTCTGTGTTACATTTCATTCTGATCTAACTTTGAAATTCACAGTTGTTTTTAGGCATAAAGACATGAACAGTGGTTTGGTTTATATCACTTAATTTAACCTGGGGGGCAATGAGGCATGAGGTAAATCCTAGTGCCTTATGCCCCTGCGGTTAGATTAATGAAGGTAACTCGGCCCCCACTTAATGCTATTTAAGAATTTGTATTTATATAGCATGTTTCATACCTATTAAACTGTTTTTTAATGGATGTTTATATTGTTGAAATGTTATTTGTTCTATTGTACATGATACATAACATTTTTAGAATGTCATTAGAAAATAAGAATGCTCCTTTTCTAGCCATTGTTTTTTAATTAAATTGCATCATTAAAACAGCACATGGCATTGTCAGTGGGAAGTATGAAGACCTTTTATGTGATGTCATTAAGTTATTTATCACCTGGCACTGTGATTCTGGAAGGTAGCAGTTTGTGTTAATGTACAGGAAACCTGGACTATCCTTTGTCAGCCTGACTCTTGTCACATCTCAGGCTGGGGAATTTTAAGAGTGCTGCAGAGGCTGCAGTGCCTCATATGGCAGGCTTAAAGAGGGAGTCTGGTCAAAAGTATTACATTGCAAAATTAGAATCAGCCTACCCCCAATAAATCTCATACCAAAAATTAGGTTTCTGCATTACTTTATTTTAAAGTTACGAGCTGCTTTGTAACACTGATTTCCTGATTTCACTCTCTGTTCAAAAAAGCCAGTTTCAGTGAAGCGCTACTGATGATGTCACAACCAGAACTCAGACTAGTCCTCCCTATAAGCAACCTTATAGGACCTGTTTCTTCAAAGATATCAAAACTGTAGCTGTAGTATTTATTAAAAAAACAAAAACTGACACAGGGTTGCCTGCAGTGCTTGCGTTTCCAGAATGTTCAGATGCATGGTACTGTACTTTAGAATGCATCAGGAGGTGGTTTTGGAATACAGTGCTGAACAAAGGTATAAACTGTCAAAGTGGTGCACAACTTTAGAATGTTGGGGGGGCATGTATTATCGGCATGTGGCAGGGATGTGCCATCTCGCAGTGTGGTGGAACACTTCATCTCAGAATGCGACAGGGACACACACTGAAGAATTTAGTGGGAACTGGCAATTCTGGAATATAAGTAAGGATGTACACTGTTGGAATATGACAGGACACACCATTTTATTTTGAAACTGCTTGTCCTTGCCCCATTCCGGATTTGTATGCTTCCACCAGATTTTAAAATTGTGCATCGCATCCCAGCCATATTCCAAAATAGCATATCCTCGCAACATTCCAAAATTACATATCCACACCACGTTCCAAAGTTGTGTTTCAATGCCACATTCTGAAACTGTCAACATCACATTCCAAAATTGTGTCATTGCCACATTCTAAAACTGTGCATCTCCACCACATTCTGAAACTGCTCACCACCACATTCCAAAATTGTATGTCACTGCCACATTCTGAAACTGAGCATCACCACTAAATTCTGAAACTAAGCATCACCGCTGCATTCCATAACTGTGCGTCACCACTGCATACCGAAACTGTGTGACACCATCACATTCTAAATTGTCCGTCACTGCCACATTCAAAGTTGTACATCACATACATTCAAAGTTGGTATCCTGCCACATTCTGAAGTTGTGTGTCACGCCACATTCAGTAAATCCGTCCACGCCACATTCAAAGTCATGCGTCCGCTCCATTCCAAAGTCGTGTGTCACCCCATTCCAAAGTTGTGCATCACTGCCACATTTCGAAGTCGAGTGTCACCGCCACATTCTGAAGTCATGCAGCACTGCCACACTCTGAAGTCATGCAGCACTGCCACATTCCAAAGTCGAGCGGCACCGACACATTCCAAAACTGCATGAATGTTCATCACCACTTCATTCTGAAACTGCGAGTCACTGCCACATTCTGAAACTGTGCCACTGCCACATTCTGAAACTGCACATCACCGCCACATTCTGAAACTGCGTGTCGTCTCCACATTCTGAAACTGTACGTCAGCATCACCACTACATTCTGAAATTGTGCATCAGCCACATTCCGAAATTGCGCATCAGCCATATTCTGAAATTGCGTGTCACTGCCACATTCCGAAATTGCGTGGTATCACTACATTCTGAATTTGTGCATCATTGCCACATTCTGAAACTGCGAATCACCATCACATTCCGAAATTTGCTTAACCACCACATTCCAAAACTGTGCGTCATTGCCACATTCTGAAATTATGCGTCACTGCCACATTCTAAAACTGCATGTCGCTTCTAAATTCTAAAATTGTACCTGCCTGCCACATTTTGAAATTGTGTGTAAACTTCCATGCCCCAGTATTGCCTGTCATTGTCACATTCTGAAAATGTGCATTCCCACCATATTCCAAAACTGCACATCCCTACCACATTCTGAAGATGAGTGTCACTGCCACATTCAAAAATTACATGCTCAAGTTACATTCAAACATTATGCATCCCTGCCTCATTCTGAAATTACATGTGGCTACCGGGTTCTGAAACTGCATCACTGATACTTTCTGAGATTTCATGTCCACACCACATTGTGAAATTGAATGTTGCCACCACAATCTGAAATCAAGCATAGCAACCACTTTTTGAAATTTTGCATCACTAAACCACATGCCAAATTAATCCATTCAATACACATTATGAAATTACATATCCCTACCACCTTCCACAACTATGTATCTCCCATATTTCAAAATTGTGCATCTCTGCCACATTCTAAAATTATATGACACCGCCACATATAAAATAGTGGATGGATGACCATCCACAACAAGGCTGTGTTTCCATCGAGGGAGTTGATGACATTATAGAGACCTTGAGAGCGCGGCCCAAGAGGTCACTATGATGTCATCAACTGTCGAGATGGAATACCAGCCTTGGTTGTAGGAGGGACCCATCAGAACGTAAGTAAAACAATTCTTTTCACCTTTGAACTGCTCTACAACAAGATTTGGAAAACCACCGTGTTCCACACACAATAAGCCCTAACTATATACTACATTAAGAATTTTAGCATCCCTGCCACTTTCCAAAATTGTGCGTCCCACCTTCTTTCTGAGATTGTGTATTTGCTGCATTCCACAGTTGCAGTCTGGTGACATTTCAAAATCTCATCCCTGCACTATTATAAAAATTGCACATAATTTTGGTCATTCTAAAACCATGTTTGCTGCTGTATTCCACACCCCCCCGACACATTCTTAGGTACTGTACCTTGCATCTGCACATTATGGAAATGCATGCCCTTACTCACCCATTGTCATCTTTCTTTTTCCATATGTTTAATACCACTGCAGTTTTATGTAATGTGGGAGAAATGTCTTTTAAGGTAGTTTGCAAGAAGGACTATGCTGTGAGTTCTGGTTGTGACATCATCAGTAGCTCTTTACTGAAACTGGCTTTTTTGAACATGCAGTACATTTAGGGTAACAAAATGACTTGTAACTTTTAAACACAGAAACTCAGAGATCTCATTTTTGGCATGCAGCTGACTGGGGATATGCTGATCCAAATTCTGAATTTACTGATGCTAGACATTTTGGCCAGACTCCCTCTTTAAGAGCAGACTTGGACTTCATGGACTTAAGACATCCTTCCCCACCCAGACATAGGAAAGCTAGACTGAAGCAAAGAGGTTAAAAGCGGAAAAAAATGGGTGGCAGCATGGTGGATGTGCAGAAGGGTAAACGGAGAACCCTTGCATATAAAGAACAAGGATAGCAACAGTGACTTAAAAAAGTGCAACCTAACCTATTGTAAGCATAGGGAGAGGGGAGCAGAGTGGTTAAGGGGTGCCCAAGTGCTACTGTTGCTAGAGATCTTAAAAGCATATGTTCATTATGAACAAAAGCCTTACTTTGGCAGCTTTTACATTTTAGTTCTAGATGAAAGCCTTCAGGTAGTAGTAATAAAATATGGCCTTGTAATATTATCCCTCTGTCTACTTTATAAGATGTAAACTACCAGGTAAGCCAGATTCTGTTGTCCAAATTCAGGCTACTCTGTTTACACTCATGAGGACCCCACCCGATCAGTGTTCTGTTTATTTTCTGGAAAGCTCCCTAATGCCTACATTTCAGAATTCAGGGCTAATTTAGGGTCAGATACGTGAAACAGCCATCAGAAACGAGTACTGTACTGCATTTTACTAGTATCATGGAAGGCATCTGTTTTTACTTTGGTGGGCTTTGTCTACTGCTGACTTTAATTTGTAATACTTTTATCAAGGACTATTACAAATTTTGCTTCTAGGCATATGCAGTGCATCTGATGTAAGTGAGACTCCGAGTTGAAACAATAGGTGTAATGTTGTATAGTATTGTTCTAGCACGTGGTTCAATTTGGCTTTCAACGTACATTGTCCTTTCAGGCCTTTCCCTTAGATGATATGGCAAATTGAGCATGACTTGCCAGGAGCAAGTATTCTTTACCACACATGCCAGTTTTTGGCTCCAAATTAAAAAAACTGAATTCTGGGCATGGTACTCCAAAATTCAGTCACATTATTTTCCTGTATTTATAGCTTAATTTTATATTTCTTCTCTCCAGCTATTTTGTTTTTAGGTCATATAATTACATGACAACAGTTGAGATGATGTGAAACAGATTTAGAGTATCTTTAAGCAACATGAGAGCTTTCCAGTCTCCTCACTTCATTGCATTTCTTTGCTTTTGTTTGTACTGACTTCTCTGCTGCTTTTTCACTGTTTTGATACACTGAAAGTTTGTTTTTAATTAACTCTGCAGTAATGTAGAAAACATAAAAATGTAGACAATGATGACAGAAAAAGACCAAAGGCCTATCTAGTCTGTCTGGAGTTCCCTATCTGCCCAGGACCTATTGTGCTTATGGGGTTTTATCCCCCTGCTCCTCTTCCTACTCGTACCAGCTTGAGCAATCACCAGACCCTTCACTTTGTCTCAGCCATGCTTGAAACCACTTGCAGTCTTGCCGCCCACCACCTCCTCTGACAGACTGTTCCCAGCTCCACCACCCTTTCTGTAAAACAGAACTTACTCACATCCCTCTTAAATCTTCCTCCTGCTAGTTTCCACTTGTAACTTTAGGTTCTTGACTCTGTACTCCAGCTAAATAGTCCTCTGCAGTAGTGAAACATATATAAACGGCTCCCTCTCCCCTTTTCAATCAGGGTTCAGAAAATCTCATTCTACCACCACCACCACCTTACTACGAGTAACCGACACCATTCTCTCCACCACAGAGACCGGGCAAACCACTACTGCCATTTTCACTGACCTGGCAAAAGCCTTTGATTCGGTCTCCCACCCTCTACTACTAGGCAAATTGAGCTCCTTCGGCCTTGCCCAGCCGGCCATAAACTGGTTCCACTCCTACCTCCAAAACAGGATGCAGCAAGTACAAATAGGAGACACCCTCTCCAACCCTCGACCCATCCTCACGGGCGTCCCCCAAGGCTCCATCCTTGGCCCTATCCTTTTCTCCCTATTAATAAATGACCTCCCCTCAGCCTGTCTCACCTCCGATGTGCACCTATACGCTGATGATGCCATTATCTACTCCTCAGGCCCCTCCCATGACAGTGTTCACCCAAACCTCCAAAGCGATTTTAACCGAGTACAAGCCTGGCTCCTGAAAAACCAGCTAAAACTCAACGCAAAAAACACAGTCTCCATGGTATTTGGCATCAGACAAAAACTCACTTCCCTGCCTGCCCCCACTCCGATCTCCACCCTGGATGAAATACCCCTTTAGTCTGTACCCACTTTCAAGTACCTGGGAGTCTGGCTGGATACAAACCTCAACTTCTCCACCCACGTCGATGCCATCTGCACCAAACTCTGGCCCAAACTTGCCATCCTCTATCGCCACAAAGCCTGCCTCCCCCTCCCTACTCGGAGTGAACTCATACGTAAAACCATCCTACCAGCACTGGACTACGCAGATGTAATTTACGGCACAGCCCCTTCCTCCTCCCTTGCAAAACTCGACGTCCTGCTAAACTCCTTCATGCGCTTCGCCACTGCCTCCCCCCCACTCACTCATCACTGCCAACTATTCTTAACTCTATCTCTGATGCCACTCTCGCATAGGTGGACCACCCACAGCGCTTCACTCGTAGCTAAATTTTGGCTTGGCTCCTTTCCCCTCTACCTCTCCTCCCGCCTCTCTCAAGCCATCTCCCCTGGCTACTCACTTCGCCATAGACACGCACGTACCTTCCACCTCTCATGCCCCCTCTCTGCCTCAGGGTTAGCTGCCTTTTCCTGCTCTCTCCCACTCCTATGGAACAACCTCCCACCCAACCTCCACCAGGCCCCCTCCCTATCAGCCTTTAAACAGCTACTCAGGCTTCTCCCTCCCACTCCCTGCCGAAGCTGTGCACCCAATCCCTCCTTACCCGGACCTAGTACTACCCTCAGTGGCCACGCCAGGTAAAAAATAACTCCACATGCCAGCTCTTACTGCTAAACCCCACCACCACCACCGGTACCCTTTCCCTGCTAGTCCACTTTTTGGACAAACCACTACTGTAAATATGTCAAGACATGCACTTGTAATTTACGGTAAAACAGTCTAGAAATGTAATGGGATGATTTTTTTCCACTCAGCTGTTCAAACAAAAGTGTAACCTCACAGCCTAACTCTATGTAATGTACTATACTGTATTATTCGTTTGTTACTTGATATTTGCTTGTATTTCTCTGTCTCCCACCTTGTACTACTTGTACCCGGGTCGCACCTGAAACGAGCCTCGGCTCAGTGTCCCTTTCCCAGTCACCAATTTTAAATAATTAAATATTATTTGCACCCTGATGACAATTGTCATGATTGCTTTACTATGGCTTGGAATGTGCTTATGCAGAAGTGTAATAACAGGTAATGCTAATTTTTTTTTTTGTTTTGTGTTATTGTCCTAAACTCAGTAAAAGAGCACTGTAAAATATTGGACCATTAAATAACTCTGTACCATCTCAGAAATACTGAGAGTATTTCAGCCTCCATCTTGATTTGCTCTTTGGGAAATCCTTTTTTTTTTTAACAACTTAGTAAGCCAAGATAGCCTAGCTGAAATGCAACATCTCCCTCTTTCTCCAGCTGGACAGACTGGAGAACTGAGAGGTTATATGATTTGCTGAGGGTTACACAGTGAGTATTTGGCTCTAGCAGAGTTTGAACCTGCAGTCTTCCAGTTCCCAAGCCGGTGCTCTAGCCGCTAGACCACACGGCCATTTGTTAAATCGTAGGCATAAGCCGATTGGCTTGAGTCTGATGGTAAGTCTTTTCTGTTGTAACATGAGTACAGTACTTTATGATATTTTTACTTTTATTGTGAGTTAAAAAGCAGCCGTCAAATAAAATGAGTCAGATGGTAACATTTTAGTCAAATACTGGCAAAAAAGCTGGTCACTTATCAGTCTTTCGAACCTATATAAGTGCTTTACGAGAAAGATTAGCTTTAATCTGACCCTAACACTTTAATCATTACTGCTTTAATCTTGTAGCTATGCAGCCATATCATTTCTGTAGGCTCTCTAAGGTTCTGTGACTTTTTTCTGTGTTGGCATTATGTATGCAGACATACTCTTATCATATTTGCTGGCATATATATCACCCTGGATTATAAGTTAAAGCTACCACAGTAGACTCTCATGAGAACATATCTGTGTGTGTGTGGGGGGGAGGGTGGCCCTCTCCCACTCTGTCTTCCCTTTACCACTACCATCCACCATGCCAAAGGAAAAAAAACAATGCTAGCAAGTACAGTAATAGAACACTGTAATTCTGCTTAAATTTACTTCTAAAACATGCTTTCCTTTTTTCTGCAGAGAAAGAAATGGCCCCAAACATTGCAGTTGCAGAATATTTTCAAGAAAGAAAGAAATATGAGGAACTGAGAAAGCAGACAGTAAAGAAAGGATCCTCTCGAGAGGAACAGGTAATTGGTGTGCTCTTTTGATCACAGAACATAGGAAATGGCCCAGATGATCCCAGTAAAAATGTATAGTCAGGATTATCCTTGTACGGGCACTGTAAATGTTAGTCATAGGAGAGGCAATGAAGTAAGAAAGCTTTCTTCCACTTTGGAGGTAATTACTTGTTTAGAAAATGTTACATGTGCCATTAGAGCGAAAACAATGATTATACTACTATAAATTTTTAAAATGTGACTGTTTGTGATTAGTAAAACTGTATAACATATTTGTAGTGCCATAGCAACAAAGGTAAAGGTTCCTCCTGATTAGTGTTACAACAACTCCTGCTTACGGTAGACACTGCTCCTTTGCCTTTGGCACATCAGTTCAAAGTCCCGCTCAGAAAAAAAGCCTGGAGACATCCTGAACAGGTGGTCATAAAAAAGTCCAAGGTGGAATAAATTCCAGAAGCCTGAGCACAGTTCATATTAGTATACAGGAGCACACATTAGAAAACCTCCCCAAATGCAAACTGTGCCAGCAATCCTAGCTCTGAAAAAGGATCTCCCGAACTGAGACTGGGGGCTATTGAAAATGTGTTCGAGGAGGGGAGAGGGTCAAGATGTACCAACTGGATAGTAAAAAAGAAGGCTTCAGTTCTCCCAGTCTTTAACTGCAAATGAAATACAAAATCACACATGCCCCCATAGTGCATAACTTTAAATGAAGTTGGGGATCATCTGCAAATAAGTGAATCAAGTGTTTAGAGCATCGGTTTTTCTTTTAAACTGTTCAAGAGGCAGCAGGCATGTACCAAGTTACAAAATAGCTATTATCTAATTGCAGACACTGGCACTGCTGGACCGGTTCAAATCAAAGCTAGTTCAGGCAATTTCCCAAACGCCCCCAAACGAAGCTGGTGAAGCAGATATAGAGAATGATGAAGGATGGTAAGTGTTGGGTTTAGAACATCATTGAAGTGACTCCTGCCACAGGCACAAAATGGGACAAAACTGTGTTGAAGATAGGACTGTATTTTGTTTTTGAGGGGTGGGAAGAGTATGAGAATATTGACAACACTGTAAAGCTTCAGGCTGCCAACACTGGCGCAGCAGAAGTGCTACTGCTCATGATACTGGCTACCCAGCTTCAGGAACAAGCATGGGTCATCAGAGGCTGGGGGGGGGAGGACTGAGCGTCCCAGAGGACACTGTCCTCCAGGGAAGGAGGTCTGTGTGCTCCACCGTGCTGCTGCCATCTGGGTGGCCAGAGAGGTGGTGATGCAGGCTGAAGCCATGATGGGAGGGTAGCCATGGTGGGACAAATTAGGTAGCCAAGTGGCCATTGGCTATTAAATTTGTTTGGCTATCAGATTTTGAAAGTTAATGGTGGTCAACTTGGCTACCTGCCTACAAAGTGATTTTTGAACCCTTAAAGAGGATGGCCACTCAGATATTATTTTGGCTTTCAGATTTTGAAAACTAGTGGCCAAATTAACCACCAGTTCACAAACTGATTTGTCCCGCCCGTAGCCCCTCCTAGCTGGTCCGCTCAATCAGTAGCCCACAAGGTGCCGGGGAGAGAAATGTCAGGGAAAACACCTCAGTCACAGCAGTGTGGCACTGCATTCCCCACTGGACCACCTGCCACAACAACCAGACTAAACTACTCCCGGGCCTGGGGAACCTGGGAGACTCCACCATGGAAGGTACATTGTGGAGCACTAATGGTGGTTGACTGTATGTCCTATAGTCTGAGGGCAGTGGTGGATCCAGGATTTTGCAGTGGGGTGTGCATATTTGCTATGTAATTAAAAAAAATCCTTTATATTGTCTTCTATTATGTTTTTCATTACATTTTTGACAGAAAATATAAATGTAATCTATGGCTCTGAATGTATATTTTCTTACAATCAATAAACCAGACTTCTTTGACAAAGTGAAATGACACCTCTAATCTGGGTTCAGGAACGAACCGGGGTCATTGGGGGCCAGCTGGAGGATGGGGTGATTGAGCATCCAAGCAGATGCCATCCTCCTGGGAGTCAGGGTTATGCTTTCCGCTGCCACTCTGCCACCTGGGTGACCACAGATGGTGGTGCAGCTGTAGAGTGACATGGGTGGTAGGCAACGCAGCCTGGCTCTGAGGCAGAGTCATGCACAAACTTGCACCTATAGCACTTGGAGCCTGTGCTGGCAGTGTCCCCAAGGATGAAACCATTGCAGCGGAAAAACACCTATGTGTGGCATAATGGTGACAACACTCCAGGGGGCACCTCAGTCTCAGCAGCCCACTAGTCCCCCTACAAGATGGGCCTAATGAAGATCGTTGCCAACAGTACTCCAAAAGGATCCCACCACAGGAAAAATGCCCCTCGTGGGCCCGTCCTGGGATCAGGTAAGTGACAGAGATGGGAGCAGAGAGGGCTGTGAGATGGCCTGGCTGAGAAGGGTAGCATTGGAGACCAGGAGAAGAACGTACAGTGTGGAAAACAAATCGTTTCCAGCCTCAGGATGTTGACTATGTCGCTTTTACTCCTGCTCTTGAAATAAAATCCCATTTGAAGTTGCACTACATTGTATCACCTCGTCAGCTAAATCCATTATGAAGGGCTGCAGAAAAGTAAGGCTGTAAAATATCAAGGTCTTCCTCCTCACTGTATGTTTTATGCCACTGTCAGTGTCCTGCAGCTTTGGAATAAGATTGCCTCTCAAAACAATGTTTTTATATCTACTCACTGGCCACACATGGAGGTATAGTCGTCATCTTGTATCAACCTATAAACTATCACAAATTTGTTATAGTTTCTGGTCTTTGGCAAACAATTCTTCTTGCATTTTTGGCTGAGCTGCTGTCTTGGCACAGGTTACCCCCAGACAGTTGGGCACTTTTCAACAACAGTATACTATATAAATATACAAAGATGAAACATGATTCCCTTGTAAGCACAAAATACCATGTTTAATAATCATTACCAGAGCCTAGTGCCTTGCACTATGCATTGTTAAGAATTTGACAAAAACGGAAAAGAAATGTTACTACAAGGATATCTAAGCTATAATAGCCAATATTCTGGTCATTTTCTGGTAGTCAGAGACCAGCTTCAAGGTTTGAAAGGAAAAGGCAAAGCGGAGGATGTGTAACCCAGCTGATTATTACCTGACTAATGAGAACATAATGGATTTTATTATTGCTATTATCAGCTGTGTATGCAAAATTAATTAAAGCAAAGTCTTTAGTGATTAAAAAGTTCTTTTTTCTCATTGACACCCAGTCATTTCCTGGAGTTTGGGGACAAGTAACTGGAAGGGGCTGGGCAGACTAGAAGTTTGCATGAACATAACTGTGAGATACGGAAATGTTTCATGACATGTTTGCATTTTGAAAAGTGCGGAGGGGGGCTTCTACATTTTGCCAGCACCCATAATGGACACCTTGATATAAACCCTGTGCCCCAACTGTGATGTCATCAGAGCATTGTTTCCTGATGGACAGAATAAGCCCACTACTACCACAAAGGCCCCCCTATTAACAAGTATTGTGGGGTGGCAGAGACCCAACGATCAGGGCATTTTTTATTACAACATTATTTGTACCACCTCTGCGGACTGCTTGGGGGCTACGACCCAGGGGTACATCCTCCGGACCATCAGAGCCATCATGGGTCCTGCCAGGTCCTGGTATTTTTCCTCCATTTTCTCCCACCCTTGCCCATGCAGTGGGCACAGCAGCTGTCTCCACCTCTGCGGAGGCAGCAAGCACCCTGGGCGTGGGCTGAACCCCTCTTGTTGTGCTAACGCACGCAGCACAGACCCCCCAACCCGAGGAAGGAGAGCAGTCCTCCAGACACTCAAGCCTTACCTTACCTCCCCGGCTGACCCCTGAACGATTCGAGTCCCTTCCCAAACCCGGGTCGCCGGCATGGTGATCAGGGCATTTTGAAGTTCAGTTTGGGGGCATTGTTACGGTGACCAGCAACGACAACAGAAAGAGTGACTCAACCACCAGTATGGCACATAAGGACAGCCTGCAGACCTGTTTAAAGGGAAGGGTTGAGGTGATAAGATGATGGGTGGAGTGCTGATTCTGACAGGATGGGGGGTGCATATACTGTATGTCATGAAGTAAAGTTAAATCCCCTGGTAGGGATGGTTTGGTCCCTAAACTAATTCCCTACACTGCCTTTATAATCGCTCAGCTTCCTGCAGCGTCTTTTAACTTGTCGTTTTGTACAGGCCAAATCCCAACAATATGGAAGCATTCCTTTGTAGTTCCAATTCATAAGGGTGGGTACACAACATGCCTTGATAATTATAGACCGATCTCAGTTCTGCAAATCTTGGCGAAAACCCGGAGAACTTAGTTCATATGCAGCTTGTTGAATACTCAAAGAAGTATACACTTTTGGGTGACAGCCAGCACAATTTGGAAGGGGGCATGAAGCAGACACTGTTTTGTTTAGGTTCACAGATGAACTGTACTGGGCCATGAGCTTGACTCGTGCTGTCTTTGTGGACCTGACCAAAACATTTGATCTTGGCTCGAGGGGGATTCTTACAGCAGGACTGAAGCCGCCAGGTGCCAGGACCACACGGAAAACTTCTAGCTAGTAGTCTACAGCAGGGGACCGCCCCCACCAACGTCAACACGCTGATGTTCACCTATCCTATAAAAGGGGCAGTCCCCAAGACCTACCTCAGTTCTTTTCCCGCCATTGACCTGCGCACATCAGACCTCCATGGATGCTTGCTTCAGTTGACTGCCATTTCCTTTGCGCTTTACCCACAGTTTCTTTCTTTTCAGTGTCTTTAAACATTGAATTTCAGTGTTTTTCTCCTTTTTGTTTATGTCGTCTTCTCCAACTTCATCTTCCAACTGGCCTACGTGATGTGCCTGCGACAAGCCAGTATCTGCCAAGGACGGCTACTCTTCCTGCCTCCTCTGCTTAGGCCTCAACCACAACACCGAGGCCTACAAGCACTGCCAGGACTTCAACCAGGTCACATGGAGACGCCACTTGAAGACCCTCCAGAACTACTTGCTGCAGAAGAAATTAGCCGCAACGGAGAAGGAGCTTCAGGCTAAAAATTATTCTACCTCCCCGGCATCTGGGCTTCATCTTCTTCTTCCCAGAAGGAGAAGTCATCCAACAGGAAGCACAAGCACCGGGACCATCCATGGTCAGCCTCTCACTCGCAGTTGCCACATAGAATGGCTTTCATCTCAGGGTCTTCCTCCCCCGGGGGGTCAGCCCCTACTTCCTCGGCAGCCCTTACACCCTCCGGGTTGCCAGTGGTACAGTCGCCCGCCCTCATCTCTGTCTTGGGCGGTGGCTCTTCAGGGCAGCGGTCTTCTTCAACTGTCTCCCAGTCCCTGACGCTCAGTCCCTTAGTCCCCACAGGTCCCCAGCCAGGCAGCTCGACCAGGGTTGACTCCTCCAGCTGCAATGTCTTTTCCCATCTCCCCCTACGGTCACAGCATTACCTTCATAGGTCTCCGATTCCAGGGCCTGCGCCAGCCCTTTCAGGCATTGCCCGGAGCAAACACTCGCCTCCTCTTTAACACAGGTGACTCCTCTTGATGCTTACATCGGCTCCTTCTCTGGTCTGGCACCAGCCTTCGCCCTCTAGGCCGGCACCGGCTCAGCTGACACCCACACCAACGATGCCTCAACCGTTTTCACCTCTCCTCCAGCCTACGCCTCAGCCGACACCTGCTGGGCCAATGCCAGGGTATCGTATGCCACTTCCCCCTCCAACGTACCAGTATTCTCCACCTCATTATCATTATCCACCATATAATCCTCCTCCTCCTCCGGTGGATTACAGTGCCTTGTTCACAGCCTAGTGGGCCTTTATGAAGGACAAGGACACACCCAAGAGGCTGCCCGGTCCACACCCCGGGGGCCCCCCTCTTAGAAACCTAGATCGGGTGGATCCCAGCAACTCCCATACTACAGGGACGTCTGGGGGTCATATCAGCATCTCCCTCCCATGTATGGAGGACCGTTTCCCAGTGACGCTGGTCCCAGATAGTGACTCTTTGGGAGACGATTCCTCCTCAGAGTCATTGGAAGGCTCCGGGTGCTCCACTGATACTCAGGGGCAAGCTAAGTTAACCCCCAAGTCTCCCCTGGAAGATCCATCCTTCATGGATGTGATGCACCATATCCAGTCCTCATGGGATGGGATACTGAAGAACTGGACCTGGAATGCCATCACCTGGCACTTTACTTGCGCAAGATGGAAACCCTTCCTTTGGTGGTTATCCTCTTGATTGAGGCATATGATGATGTTACCAAGGTGAAGTGGAATTACTCTTCTTCCACCCCAGTCTTGGCTAAGAAGGCAGACCATCTCTACCATGTGCCGGTGGGCAAGCCTTTCTATGGTGAACAGCCCACGGCTGACTTGGTGGTCATGAATGCTGCCCACGATGGTACTGAGAAGCCCAAACATTTAAGTACCCACCCTCTGGACAAGGAATCCTACCAGTTGGACCACTTGGACAATCTGGTATACTCTTCCGCTACACTGACTATTTGGGCCCAGAACTATTTAGTCCATATGGTGCAGTACCAGAATGCCATTTGGGATCAGGCAAGGGATTTGATGGCAGCCCTGCCTGATGATTCCACCAAAACACAGGCAGCCCAGCTTCTTAAGTCTGGATCTGCGGTAAGCACGCATGTCCTCAGAGCAGCCTACGACACTGTATTTTTTTTTTTTTTTTATAAATTTCACTTTAATTATGTTTTTCCCACATATATACATACATGTCCTCAGAGCAGCCTACGACGCTGTTGATGCTGCCAGACGTGGGGCAGGGGCAAGAGTCTGCATGCACCGCCATTCCTGACTCAGGGTATCTGGGTTTGTGCCGGATGTTCAGGCCAAGATCATGGATGTTCCTTTTCAGGGCTCAGTCTTTTTGGGGGGATATGCTCAGGATATCATTTCCCACCTCCTGAAATCGGGTAAGGCCCCGAGGTTGGTACACTCCATGTACCGCTCCCAGCCACGATCCTCCAAGCACCAGCCCTTTTGCCAGTCCTCCCCCCAGGCTTCCAAGGGCCAGCAGTCGAAGGGACCCTTTAAATGCAAGGCAATCACCCCACCTTCTGGAGTAACTGCCCCTAGGTCCCCCAGAGCACCCTCAGCCACTCTGCCCACCTCCAGCTCCACTGCCTGACTGCTTGCCTGACCCCCCCGCCTCCAGCAGAGGACTTGAAGGAGGTGGACGAGGGTCGGTTTTCCCTATATCTAGATGGGTGGCACACTGTTACCTCAGATCAATGGGTGCTTCAGATCATTGGGCGGGGCCACACCCTCGAGTTTCTGGAACGCCCCCCGGGAAAGCTGTCCCTCACCCTCCCATTACCCACAAGCCCACATCTCCCTCATCCAGGCCGAGATTCAGGCACTCCTACACAAGAGAGCCATAAAACCCATCCCCCCAGGTCAAAAGAGAAAAGGATTCTACTCCCACTTCTTTCTAGTCCCCAAGAAAACAGGGGATCTATGACTGATCCTGTATCTAAGCCACCTGAATCTCCATACAGAGTACAAGCGCTTCAGGATGGTGACTGTTCAGGGACTGTTACCCCTCCTTCACCAGGAGGACTGGCTCTGTTCCCTGGATATGCAGGATGCCTGTCTCTATTTCCTGGTTTCCCAGCCCACTGCCGCTTCCTCCGTTTCTGCTTTCAGGGGGACCACTTTCAATTCCGGGCCCTCCTTTTGGCACCTCAGGTCTTCACCAAGTGCCTAGCAGTGGTGGTGGCGCTCTGCAGAGACAGGGTTTTTATGTGTTCTCTTACCTGGATGATTGGCTGCTAATGACCCCCTCCAGGGATCATTTGCTACAGACCTTGAAAGGCATCTTTTATATATATATTTATATATATATATATATATAGGAGCGGTCTTGGACTCATCCCAGGGGAAGGCTTTCCTGCCAGAGGACAGGGCAGAACGCTTGAGAGTGCGGGCCCAGCTGGTCTCTTCCAGTCACCAGGTTCCGGCCGCAGCGTTCCTTCATTTACCGGTGCACATGGCAGCGGCCATAACTATGGTTCCCCTGGTCCGCCTGCATATGAGACTTCCCCAGTGGACCCTTCAGGTCCAATGGGACCAGCACACCGATGAATTGTAACAGCTGGTGCTGGTTTCCAACCCAGTGAGATGGACCTTGGAGTGGTGGCAGAACCCCGCCAACCTCCTGATAGGGGTTCCCTTCCGCTTGGTATCCCCTCAGCAGATTCTAATGGCAAGGCAAATTTTATTTAAGAGACGCCCAGTTCTGGAGACTCCGGGCACCGTACACAAATCAAATCAGTAGCAATAGTAAAACCAACAATACAATAAATATTATAATAAATAGGACTAAATTAGATCACACAATTACAAAATTTAAATAAATAAGTAGAAAAATAACTGAGAATAACTGAATAAGTGGCCAGGGACAGAGTTGAATCACAGAAGTCCGGCCAGAGCAAAATTATAAAGCAAAGTCTGGGAAAGCCTGATTGTACAGGAAGACCTTGAGGTGGGCTTTGAATACCTCTACTGAAGGGACTCTCTTACAGCTGGAGGTAGCGAATTCCACAGGACAGGGCCGGTGACACTGACAGCTCTGTCGCCAGCCATTTTTAACGTCATTCTGGGAATCATGAGGAGGCCCCCAGCGGAGGAGTGAAGGGAGCAGACAGAGACAGCAGGTGTAAGAAGGTCCACCAGGTAACCAGGACCCAGGCCATATAGGGCCTTAAAGCTGAGCAAGCCCACCTTGAAAAGACGCTCCACCTGATCGGCAGCCAGTGCAGTTCACACAGCATTGGGGTGACGTGGCAGTACTTAGACTACCCCGTCAACAGCCTGGCAGCTGCGTTCTGCACCAGCTGCAACCAGCAGAGGGTACCTCCAGAGACCCCAAGATAGAGCGCATTACAGTAGTCAAGCCTTGATATCACAAAGGCATGCACAAAGGTGGGGAGGTCCAGGGGCTATTCTAGGGGCTTTATCCTGGCGATATTCTTCAGATGGTAAAAACTGCTACAGACAACAGATGATACCTGGGATTCAAGTGTCAGTCCACTGTCAAGAATAACACCACACTCGCGCACCCTAGAGGAGGCCTTCAATGGTTCAGATCTAAGAAAAAGGCCCGTCTCTGCGCCAGAGGCAATCCTATCACACCCTCTGTTCGACTCCACCACCAGTACCTCCGTCTTGTCATGGTTCGGTCGCAACCAACTGGAGGCCACCCAGTCATTGATCTTGGCAAGGCAGGTGTTTAGCATGTCCACTGCATTGGATGTCCAGGGGCAAAGGAGAGATACAGCTCAGTATCATCAGCATAGCAATGAAAACCCAAGCTGTACTTCCTAATGAGCTCTCCCGGGGGCAGCATGTACACAGCGAACAACTTTGGCGACAAGACAGAACCCTGGGGTACTCTGCACGACAGAAGGCTAGGGGAGGAAGAGAAATTCCCCATCACTATCCTTTGCCTCCAGTTGGTGAGAAAAGACTCAAACTAGCAGATGACAGTGCCGGCGAGTCCGCAGTATTCCCTCAGGCGGTCGAGTAACATACGATGGCCCACCGTGTCAAATGCTGAGGAGAGATCGAGAATTGTCCCCTTTCCTCGATCTCTCGCCCTGAGGAGGTCATTATGCACCCAAACTAATGCAGTTTCTGTGCTATGCCTCGCATGAAACCCAGACTGGAGAGTCTCATATAGATCATTGGCCATGAGGTGCTCTTCATGCTGAAGTGCTACAACCTTCTCTACAACCTTACCCAGAAATGGAAGTTTGGAGATGGGATGGGACGGTAATTTGCCTTGACGTTACACATAGATACATAGACAGTGTCAGCAGATAAGGGCCTATGGCCCACCCAGTCTGCCCATTTGAGCTTGTAAGTTCAGTTTATGTTTTCCTAGAAGTCTGTTGCTCCATACCCCTGACCTCTAGAATTCCTTTGTGTCTATCCCATGCATTCTTAAATCCCGTGATTGTAAAGGGTTAGGGTTTAAAAATGGTTTCTTCTGAAGGGGTCTCACCAGTGCCTCCTTCAAGGCATCAGGGAAGACCCCCCTCCAACAAAGAAAATTGGACAATCAAGACAAACACTGGACCAACGGAGTCAACACATCCCATTAAGAAACGTGTTGGCACCGGGTCCAGTTCACAAAATGTGTGCCTCAACTTGGAAGCAACCTCAGCCACCTCCACTGGTCTAAACTTGCCCCAACTAGGTGGAGCGATCTCCGGACACCCATGGCGACCACTGTCGGCCACAGTGTGGCTCACTGGCGGAATTCCTTGTTAGATAGCAGACACCCTGTCCGAGAAGAATCGAACAAACTCTTCGAATAAAGCGTCAGAAAAAGCTTTTTTCGGTTGCAGACAGGCTGGATGAAGAAGCCTGTCTACAGTCCAAAAAAGCACAGTTGGTAGATTCCTCCCAGCGGGAATCTCTCTGTATAGGCACTCTACCTTCTTATGGTTGATTGCCCCCTGGTACACACCATAAAGTGTGCAGGGCCAGTTTGTCCGCCTCCAGCCCGGTCTTCCACCAGCAGCGCTCTAATCTCCAACCTATAATTTTCATCGCATTGAGCTCCCCATCAAAACACGGGGACCTCAAGTGAGAGGATTTGGGTCGTACATAGACCAGTGTGAGGGAGTCGCACGCACTACACATCGCCTTGTTATAGGCAGCAACTGCTGCGCATATACCCCCAGTGCATGCATTGTCCATACTAGATAGATCAGCCACCGCCAGAAAACCCTCAGGGGTCAAACCCCTCAAAGAGCGGTAGCTAACCATCTCAGCAGGGGGAGGGCTGTCAGGGCTGGGCTGGGGAGCTCACCTAGGAGACCACCAGACCCAGGGAGATTGGTCTGAGTCAGAACAGCTTCTCCACATCAACGTGCTGGAGATGCGGCAGTTCTTTACGCTCTGCGGGCCTTCCAGACCCAAATTCTTCTAGGCCCCCTACTGGTGCAGATGGATAATATGTCTGTAGTCTTTAACATCAACAAACAGGGGTATTCACTCTTACCCCTTTTGTCGGGAAGCCATGAGAGTCAGGTACTGGGCCATTGAGCACGACCTGAAACTCTCAACTGTCCATGTTCCAGTTGTCCAAAATGCTTTGGCCGACAGTCTGATCTGGTCCAGGTTGAGGGCACATGAGTGGGAACTCCTGCCCTCGGTGGCCGAAGATCTCCTCGACAGGTGGGGATGCCCAGAGTTGAACCTTTTTGCCTCTCCACTCAATGCAAAACTGCTGCTTTTCTGCTCGCTCGATGCAGGGCCTGGAGTTTTCTGGCGCAACACGTCGTCCGTCTCCTGGAAAGGGAGGTTCCTGTATGCCTTTCCTCCCTTCCCACTCCTGCAGAAGGTTCTCCTGAAACTCCAGTTGGAGAGAGCGGTGATGATTTTGATAGCCCCCTACTGGCCACATCAGATTTGGTTCCTTCTACTTCAGCAGCTGGCAGTGGAACCTCCAGATCTTACTTCGTGTTGGAGCTCTTGCAGCAGGCAGTAACAATAAGGACTAAGCCACCAGGTGCCAGGACCTCATGGAAAACTTCTAGCTTGCAGTCTTCAGTGGGGACCGTCCCTGACATCGGCCCGCCCCTGACGTCGGACAGTGATATAAGCGGGGCTGTCCCCAGCCCCGCCTCAGTTCGTTTCCTACCGTTAACCCGTTAGCATCAGCTTCACGAATGTATCCTGCTATAGTCGACCACCATTACGCATTTACCTGCGGTTATTTTACCTTTTCTACAAATTGTGATTATTTTCCTTTTTTCTCTGCATGTCTTCATCACCAACCTCCTCAGTCGAGCAGCACAAGTCTAAGTGTGCATGCGGCAAGCAGCTCCCACCAAAAGACGGCTATGCAGCCTGTCTTTTCTGCCTGTGCCCGAACCACGACACAGATGGTTGCCAGCACTTCCAGAGCCTTAACCAAAGAACTAGGCTTCACCACCAGAAGGCCCTTAAAGCCCACCTTCTCGAGAAGCAATCTGCTGCCATGCAGAAGCAATCTTCAGGGAATTGTCCACGACTCACCTGGAGAAGATGAAGTCTTCAGGGAAGCACAAATCCTGGGACAAGGAGAAGGCCTGGACACGCTCCCACTCATGGTCTCCCCCATAAGAAGAAGACCGCCTCAGATTCCTCCTCCCACGGGGGATCGGACTGTCCTAACCGACCTGCTGTCACCTCCTCTGGGCAGCTGACAGACAAACCTCCCACCTTAGTCCTGACGTCAGGTTGAGGTCAGTTAGGGTCCGAGACTCCGGTCTCGACCCTGCAGCCCCTGAAGGTAAAGGGGTAAAGGCCATCTCTAAATCCACAGGCTCTTCCTCAGGTGGCAGGGCCGTTACCTCTTCAGTCAGCAGGTCGGTGCCCAGCGTCAGCCATGGCCTCTATGTCTTCGGACAAAGGCCACCGACGCTGGGAGCATGTGCCTGCCTCAACGGCCTCTGTGGCACTTCTGCCCTGCTCTACAGTGATGTATCTACAGGCTCCAGCTAAGCCAGCGTCTACCACGTCCTCGGACCAGCACAAGCAAATGCCTGCTACTCTGATGCTGAACAACCTGGTGTTGAACCTGGCGAATCCCTGGTTGTCGCCGGCTTCTCCAGCATCGCTGGTGGACATGCATGCCTCCCCCATACCAACGATGGAAGACCTGATGCCCGTGGCCCCTAATCCAAAGAACCAGATCCCTGGACATCCGACACCAGCTGCATCGATGCCTGCTGATCCCCAGCCCCAGGCACCCGCTTGCCCTTCGGGCCCTCAGATCCCTCTTAGCGAGTTTTATTTATTTGTAAATTGGTTTACAACCTTTGAGCCAGAGGCTCATTTCCAAAGGTATCTCGTCACATTGAGGACAGACATAAAAAATTTAGGTTACAGAATACAAGTCATGACTTAGAGTTACACAGAATGATTTCATACATTATACAGTTTAGTAGCAATTACAGTAATACAGCTGAGTACATGCTGGTTTAACAGAGGTAGGATGCACAGGGGGAGAAAGTGGGGGGGGGTGAGATGGCATTCCGCCCAGTGGGCGTTGTCAAGTGTGGAGAGATCGAGGACACAGTTAGAGACAGGAGCAGCTGCGAGTGTTAGTTGAAGGACCTCTTCCACTTCCTTTGGAACAAGATTAAGGGTGCCTTCTCCCACCTAAGCCTTCCGAGCCAGTTGTAGTTTAACCTGACCTGGAGCCTAGGGAGCCTACCCTTCAGCCTAAAAGCCTTCCTCACGCCTTGATGGCGGGCGCAAGGGCCGATCCAAGCAAAAGGCCATAGGCACAGATATTCGTCTTCTCGGTCATCAGGCTGACATCGGCATCGCTTCACAAGCGGGCATCGGCATGAGTCCTCTGCCTCTAGTTCGGAGGATTCGATCCGCAGCTCATCTTCTTCCTCCTCCAGAGCCTTTGAGCCCAGGGATCACCCCCCCTCCACATGCCAGATAACTGGGGCACCCCAGGTCTCCTCCTGATGACCCATCATTCATGGATGTCATGAGGCACATCCAGAGCATCAGTGGCTGGGAGACGGAGGACCTGCATCCCGAATGGTGCAGACTGACCAAGTGCCTATGCCAGAAGGAACCAGAGCCCTTAGTGGTACCCCCGCTGGTGGATACCTTCCAAGACCTTACTAGGTTAACTTGGAAGCATCCTTCATCTTCATCAGCAGTATCAAAGAAGTCAGACAGGCTCTATAGGGCACCCAGAGATGAGCCTTTTCTTGTGGAGCATCCAGTGGCTGACTCCATAGTCATAACCGTGGCCGACAACAGGTCAAAGAGGCCCAAACGCTTCAGTAATCAGCCTCCTGACCAAGAATTCAGGCATCTGGATCAGCTGGGCAAGAAGGTATTCACCTCAGCTACTTTCTCTATCAGATCCCTAAATTTTCTCACCACATGGAGCAATATCAAAATGCCTTGTGGGAAAAGAGCATGGAGTTAGTCCAGGCCCTGCCGGACATGCCTCAGAAGACAGAACTCCTAGACTTACTAAAATCTGACTCTGATGTGGGCACGCATATTTCTAGGGACGTGGCTATGTTGTTCAATCCACACTTATTGGCAGGTTCCTTGCCGCTTTAAATATTGCTGGAAGGTCTTCAAGCTGGCTCCTCCCACCCACCCGGGTGGTAAAACTCTCGGCTCCGCCCCATGACGCCAGATCTTCCTTACTGCTTGGAAGCTCAGGTTCCCTCCTTAGCGCTCTGCGTTTTAGGCTGGATTCACACTCTTTGGTTAATTCAAAACTTAGTTTAAGATTTACAAGACTTCAGTCTGTATCTTCCCTCGTGGCTGCAATGGACAAATCGACTCCCGGATTTCGTCGGTGCCCCTGTGGGCAGAAGATGTCCCGGACCGATCCGCACGCCACTTACGTTTATTTCCTGGGACTCGGCCATGACTCACAGGCTTGTGAGTTGTGCAAATCCTTTTCGGCTTCGGTCTTGGAGGACCATACTGCCCGGTTACTGTTGAGGCGACCCGTAAAACGTTATCCTCCGGTTAAGTCTAAGGAGGCCCATGGGCGGTGGTCCTGCTGCGTGCTCGGCGGAACAGCTGGAGCAGATGATCGCCCTCGAGGAGGAGGAGGCCGCCCAGGCCGCATCATCATCATCCTCGGTCATGGCATTTATCCTGCTCTCCTTGGAATCCTCCTACACAGCTTCCTTCATGGAGCTTTGCCAGTCCCTCTCCACCAAGGGAGAAGGCCCTTCGGGACATTCCTCTCGGTCCAAAAAGAAGGACCCCAAGGGTAAGTCCCACCGTCGCTGTTGGTGGGAGCAGGAGAGGTCCCCTTCCCCGGATAGTCGACACTCGACTTCGGTCGAGGTTGCGGCTAAGGCCGCTGGCTTCACGGTGTTCCCGTCAGGTCAGCCGGCCAAGACACCCGTCGATACAGTCGAGATTTTCTCACCTGTTGATGGTCTGTCGACTGGAGTAGCCGACAACCCTTCTTCACCAGTTCCCCCGGTGGAAACTGAGGACTTTCCTGTGCCGGAGTCCCAGGTTAAGGTCCCTGAACCGAGGGAGGAGCGGGTTTCCCCCCCTCCCAGACCCACCCACGGAAACACCGACGGTCTCGGTCTCGGACCTCTTCTTGGTCCAGCCGATCCCGCCGACATCAGCTGTCTCAGTCTCAGCACCGTGGAAAGCGGCAGCTCTGCTCATCCTCATCTTTGTCCTCTTCGGAGAATAGGCTCCGGTGCAAATTGCGTTGGTGCTACGAGGAGCTAATGTGGCAGCAGCTCCTTTTGATCAGGAATAGCCCGACTTCGTCGCCTTCCCCGGCCATTAAGTGGCTGTCACCAGAGCAGCCGAAACAACCCCTCATAGTGGTCGAGGAGCCGAAGCTGGAACCGGTTGTTCAGGCGAAACCAGCTGCGTCACCCATTGTGGTGAAACCCCCGCCTCCACAACCAGAATTTGGGACTCCGATCAAGGATTCTCGTTCGAGTCAGGGCTTGCCCCATCAGTTGTCGGTCACCCTCACTCCCAATCAACCTCAGCAGGTGGAGGGTGGCTCATGCGCTTGGCAGCTGTTCACAGACTCCTTGGAGTCTGATGGTGACTCCTCCTTGTTCTCCAGGCCGCTTGACTTGGAGTCCACCGGGGTTAGTCAGTGGATGAGAGCCCATTCTCATTTTTGGGAATGCTTCTGCTCATCTCAGAGTCCACTGGGTTGAAGCTCGAACTCGTTTCAAAATGGGCCAAGTATCCCCTCACAGAGATACTGGACCGAGGGGATTCCCCCACGGAGGCCTTCCCGGTGGCCAAAGCCATTGCTGGCCTGGCCCGGGAGCTATGGCAGCGGCCAGGTTCTTGTCCAGCACCTTCGGCCAGGATGGCTCGGAAGTATGCTGTCCCCACCGGTTCACTCTCCGGTTTCTCGGAGCACCCCTCTGCGGAGGGGCTCGTGAGTGATAGCGTTTTCCGGCGTTTCGGGAACGCTCAGGACGTGGACAAGCCTCCCGACAAGGAGTCCAAGAAGCTGGACTGCTCTGGGCGGAAAGTTTACGCTGCTTACTCCCTAGGCCTTCATCAGGCCAGCTCGGCCATCTTGATGGCACACTTTTTACATGCCCTTTTGGGCTCCCTGGATGAGGTGATTCCTCATCTCCCAGCTGACCTCCAAACTACGGTCAAGCAGATGTGGGATCAGGGAAGGGCGGTGGCCAAACAGCAGCTCCAGACCTCCCTGAACATCGCTGATTCATGTGCCCGGTCAGTAGCGGCTGCAGTGGCCATGAGCCGCAGAGCTTGGCTGCGGATCTCCACTTTTACGGCAGATACCCAGCACAAGCTGGCAGACGTTCCCTTCCTGGGCACCGACTTCTTCGGTCCCGGGGTTGAAGGGCATCTTCAACGGATCGAGAAGTCCAGTGCCACCTTGGACTCGGTCACATCTGCCCAGAAGGACAAAGGCCACCAGCAGCAGTGTAAGCCCTTTCATCCTTCAGCCCCTGCAGCACGTACAACCCAGCAACACCAGCATCAGGGCCAGCAGGCTCGCACTTGGCACCCCAAAGCCAAGCCTGCCGCTTCCTCCAACAGGAAGCCGGGAGGGAAAGGTCCGGGAGGCTCCTCAGCCGGTCCTTCCTCCAAGCCTGCCAGTGACGGGTTGAGGTGTCGCCCCAACCTTGTCCTCCTCCCGTGTTCCCCGTGGAGAGCAGCTCCTCACTTCATTTCTGCCTGGTCCGATATCACCACGGACCGCTGGGTGTTGGAAGTGGTAGGAAAGGGTCTGCCGCTGGAATTGAGCAGTCCCCACCCTATCGAGCTGTCGCTCCACGGGGGGCTACGGGGTCCACAGCCTCTCTGTCGGCCCATCGAGCCGACATTACCCTGCTCCTCCAGAAGGAGGTGGCGGATCCTCCTTCAGACCCAGGGTTTGTGTCCAGGTACTTCCTTGTCCCAAAACGGACGGGGGGCTGGCGCCCCATTCTAGACCTCCACGACCTGAACAAGTTCCTAAGGTCTCGAACCTTCAGGATGGTCACTCTGGCTCAGATCATCCCATCCTTGGAACGAGGCATGTGGTTCTGTTCTCTGGACCTTCAGGACACGTTCTTTCATGTCCCAATCCGTCCGTCCCACTAGCGATTCCTCCACTTCAGAGTGGAGGGATCCCTTTACGAGTTCCGGGCCATGCCCTTCGGCCTCTCTCCAGCTCCCGGGGTCTTCACCAAATGCATGGCAGTGGTGACAGCATTCCTGCAGCGCCGAAGGGTCCGGGTGTACCCTTACCTGGACGACTGACTGAGTGCAGCCTCCTCCAAGTTGGAAGTGGAGCGCTCTAGGGATCTGGCCCTCCAGGTCTGCTCGCAGATTGGCCTCCTCATCAGTGAGGCCAAATCGGAACTCATGCCAGCGTAGGTGATCCAGTTCATCGGGGCAGAGCTCGACTCTCTTCGAGCCAGAGCACGGCTCCCGGCGGACAGGGCCGAGGTTCTTTCCTCCTTTGCCCAATCATTTCTGGTTGGGCAGTTAGGCTGTGCCCGGGACTTCCTGTGCCTCCTGGGCCTCATGGCAGCCTGCACCAGCGTGGTCCGTTGGGCCCGCTGGCACATGCGTCCCCTGCAGTTGGGACTGGCCCGCCAATGGTCACAGTGCTCCAGTCCTCTGGACCAGCCAGTGATAGTGACCCAGGAGATGGGGAACGCTCTCCAGCGGTGGATCGTTCCCGCTCATCTGCAGGAGCGTATCCCATTTGTCCGCCCAGAGCCGACAGTCACTCTAACGACCGACGCCTCTCTGATGGGATGGGGTGCCCACCTGGGGGAGCTCAGAGCGCACGGCCTCTGGTCCCCCTAGGAGTCTCGATGCCACGTCAACCTGCTGGAGCTTTGAACGGTCCGACTAGCCCTCACTGCCTTCGCTCCGTTTGTACGGGGTCAAGTGGTCCAGGTCCAGACGGACAACACCACGACCATGTACTACCTAAACCGCCAGGGCGGGACGCACTCCTTGCCTCTGTGCAAAGAAGCTCTCCGCACTTGGTCTCTCGTGGGCAGACTGGAGGTGGATCTCCTAGCCATCCATGTGGAGGGAGCCTCCAACACTCTGGCCGATGCCCTAAGCCAGATAGGTGCTGCATCTCACGAGTGGTCTCTCCTGCTGGAGGTAGTACACGATCTGTTCTCCCACTGGGGCACACCTCAGGTGGACCTGTTTGCCTCCAGGGAGAATGCAAAGCTGAGGCTGTTTCATGCCCGGCCCCCTCAGCAGGGCTTGCTGTAGGGGGATGCCTTCTCGAGGGTGTGGATCCCGAGCCTCTTCTATGCCTTCCCATTTCCCTTGATCCACAAGGTGCTTCTCAAGGCGAGGAGGGACAAGGCGCAGGTGATTCTGGTAGCCCCAGACTGGTCCCGTCAGTTCTGGTTTCCAGATCTCCTCAGCCTCAGCTCCAGGCTCCCAAGACGGCTTCCAGCCCGCCCGGACCTGATCTCAGTCAACCAGGGGAAGATATTCCACCCGGACCTTCAATCCCTGCACCTGATGTCCTGGTTCCTGAGCGGCTAGAGTTCCAGGCCTTGGGTCTTTCCGACGAAGTCCTCAGCGTTGTTGAGGCATCCTGTAAGGAGTCGACCAGAAAATGCTATGCCTTCAAATGGAAGAGATTCTCCATTTGGTGTCAGAATAAGGGGTTGGACCCTTCCTCCTGTTCCTTGGCCAGCATTCTGGACTACCTATGGTCCCTTTCTCAGCTAGGGCTTCGATCGACGACCCTTAAGGTGCACCTAGCAGCCATCTCTGCTTGCCGGGCGTGGGCCGAAAAGCAGTTGGTGGTGCAGGAGAAGGTGGTCGGGCACTTTTTCAAAGGCCTTGATCACATATCCCCTCCGGTGCGAGAACCTCCACCTCCATGGGATCTACTGCTGGTATTGGCTAAGCTCCTGGGCAAGCCATTCGAACAGGTGCACAGGTGTGACATCTCTCACCTGTCATGGAAGACCACCTTCTTGGTGGCTATAACGTCAGCCAGAAGGATGGGAGAGCTCCAGGCGCTTTCCATCGAGTCTCCTTATCTGGTCTTCCACAGGGACAAGGTTGTCCTGCGCCCCCACCCGAAATTTCTTCCGAAGGTGGTGTCGGAGTTTCACCTTAACCAGGTGTTGACTCTGCCGGTGTTCTACCCCAATCACACCTCGGAGGCCGAATATAGGCTCCATACTGTGGACCCTAGAAGAGCGCTCTCTTATTATAAGGAGCGGATGGTTGAAGTTCGAGGAGAGGTTCGCCAGCTGTTTGTCACCTACGCTGAAGCCGCACCTGGCAGACCTGCAGCCAAGTGGACGATAGGCAGGTGGGTCACCTCCTGCATAGATCTCCACTATAGGTTGGTGGGTATGGAGCCTCCCAATGGGATAAGAGCTCATTCTACCCGCCATACAGCTGCTTTAGTGGCTGCTTCCAGGGAAGTCACTATCCAGGAAATCTGCAGGGCTGCTACCTGGAACTCAGCACACACCTTCGTTACCCATTACCACATCGACCTAGAGTCACGTCGGGATGCTGGTTTTGGGACCTCGGTTCTCCAGTCCTTATTCCCTAAGTAGGGCGTGCGCGCCTTGCCTCCCTCCTCCCGGAGAACTGCTAGGAGTCTGCCAATAAGTGTGGATTGAACAACATATCCACGTCCCTAGAAATACAGGTTACTCACCTATAATAGGAGTTCTAGGAGTGGTATATGTTTTTCACCTACACAGCCCACCCGACCTCCCCGGCTTTGACACGCAACCTGGCTTCCAGTGGGCTAGATCTGGCATCATGGGGCGGAGCCAAGAGTTTTACCACCCAGGTGAGTGGGAGGAGCCAGCTTGAAGACCTTCCAGCAACATTTAAAGCGGCAAGGAACCTGCCAATAAGTGTGGATGAACAACATATACCACTCCTAGAACTCCTGTTACAGGTCAGTAACCTGTATTTTGTGGGCCTCCTACAATACCGCTGATATGGCTGCCAAAGCAGCTGCCACCAGCATCTGTATCCGACGCCACTCGTAGCTTCAGGTCTCGGGATTCACCAGGACCTTCAGGCTGGAATCATGGACCTCTCTTTCAGTGGCCCTGTCCTCTTCGGGGACAAAGCTGAGAAGCTCATCGTTTGCCTCCAGAACTCCAGCAAGGCTGTCTGATCTGTCCAGAAAATGTACAAGGCCAACCAGATGCCATTTAAGAAGCAGTCCTTTAGGAGATCCTCTGGACAGCAATCTTGGAACCAGCAGCAGCAGCGAGGTGGCTATAAACGCAAGGACACCTCCCAGACTCCAGGAGGTTCTATGTTTCCTCTTCCAGATCCACGAAGTCCTTCCAGGCTGCTCTCCCCACCCAAGAGCCTCAGCCTGACTTCTTGCCAGACCTCCCTCCCCCAGCAGAGACTCTGGGAGAGGCAATGGGGGGGTCGCTTTTCCCTTTATCTGGAGTGATGGAGCAAAATAACTACCAACCAATGTGCACTTCAAATCAGAGAGAGAGGATATACATTGGAGTGCCCGGAGAAACCACCAGAAAACGTGCCAGTGACCTCCCACTACCCCCACACATCGCCTTGATCAAAGAGAAAATTCAGGTGCTTCTTTGAAAGCGGGCCATAGAGCCAGTTCCCTCAAGTCAGAGGGGAAAGGGATTTTATTCCCATTTCTTCTTCATACCCAGAAAGACGGGGGATCTTCTCCCTATTCTGGATCTCAGCCATCTGAACAAATATGTCAAGTACAAGATGTTCAGAACGGTCACTCTGCCAAGCTTACTTCCCCTTCTTCACCAAGGGGACTGGCTCTGCTCCCTGGATATGCAGGATGCCTACCTTCACATCCTGGTGTTCCAGCCACACAGAAAGTACCTGAGCTTCCTCTTCCAGGGACACCATTACCAGTTCTGAGTCTTGCCATTCGGCCTGTCCTCGGTTCCCAGAGTTTTCACTAAGTGCCTAGCAGTGGTGGCTGTGGCCCTCAGGAGGAAGGGCCAATATTTTTTTCGCTATCTAGATAACTGGCTCCTGGCAGCACCTCTGTTGGTTCAGCCACTAGGAACTCTCGCAGACACCTCTACTCTCTTCCGAGAACTGCTGATCACTCTGAACCTGCCAAAATCATCCCCATGGCCCAGCCAAAGACTCCAGTACATCGGAGCAATTCTGGACACAGCACAGGGCAAGGCTTTTCTGCCACCAAACAGAGCAGACTGCCTTCTGTCTCAAGCTCGGAAGGTGTCCATGTCCATGCAAATCTCAGCCAGGTCATTCTTACGAATGCTAGTTCACATGGCAGCTCTCATACCGACCATTCCCCTGGCTGGCCTGCACATGAGGGTCCCCCAGTAGACACTCATGGTGCAGTGGGACCAACACTAAGATGACCTGGAATAACTGGTTTCGGTCTCCGACCCAGTTCGCTGGGTCCTGAACTGGTGGATGGACCCTATCGACCTCTCCATAGGGGTCCTTCAGGCAGGAGTCCCTGCAGCAGACCCCAACCACGGTTGCCTGGGAGCAGGGCTGGGGCACCCACTTAGCAGATCGGCAAACTTAGGGGACGTTGTCCTCTATAGAGCAGACCCTAAATGTCAACATTCTCGAGATACGAGCAGTCCTCTACATCCTTCAGGCGTTCCAGATGGACCTTCATCCAGGCCCTCTTCTAGTCCAGACAGACAATATGTTGGTGGTCTTGTACATCAGCAAGCAGGGGGGGATCTCACTCGAAAAATGTCTTGACCGACAGCCTAAGTAGGTCTCGGTCCAAAGCCCACGAATGGGAATTACTCCAGTCATTCGCAGAGCAGCTGTTCGACAGATGGGGATGACCAGAGTTGTACCTGTTTGCGTCCCCACTCAATGCTAAACTGCCCAATTTCTCCTTGCTAGATCCAGGGCTTGGTGTTTTCTTGTGAGACGCGTTGTCTCTCTGTTGGACAGGGAGGTTTCTCTATGTTTTCCCTCCTTTCCCTCTACTGCAGAGGGTTGTCCTCAAGCTGCAGGTGGAAGGAGCAGAAATGATTCTCATTGCTCCCTACTGTCCTTGTCAGATTTGGTTCCTGCTACTATAGCAGTTAGCAGCGAAACCTCCGGTTCCCTCCCTTGCCTCTGAGCTCGCACTTGCTCTCCCAGGACCAGGGCTCTCTAGTCCATCCAGACCTCAATCAATCAGTCTTTGTTTTACCAGGCGAAACACCATTGAGGCAGACTCATTTACAAGGTGGACCTGGATAGGTACACATTTATAAAATAATATACAATACAAAGCCACAAAGATAATCAACAGTACAATACAAGAAGCCAAAAGAAGAGATTGTCATACAATACAACAATGCACATCAAATAAAATATTTACAATATATACAAAAAAGACCTTGAGCTGGCAGAGATACAGCAAAGAGTGGTTGGGGAAAACCAAAGTCGAGGATAACCAAGGGAGGCAAGGTAGGGGAGGAGAAGCACTAGTCTGAACGAGTATCAGAGATGTAGAGAACTAGTAACAGAACAAGACTAAGGTGGAATTAGTCCATACACAGGAGTAGGGTGCACTCAAGGGAAGCAATTACAGGATTCCCTGAATGAACTTAAGAACAGGGTCTTAAAGGCCAGCTTTACTGGAGTTGCAAGCTTCAAAGTCTTTTGCATGTTATTCCATATGACAGGGAGGGCATGGCTGATAGCTGCTGCACCAAACTGCGTTCTGACCTTGGGGACAACAAGAGAAATATAGGAAAGACTTCTCAGGGAATAGCATCCAGTAGTAGAAACAGTCATACAATTGGAAATATACTGTGGGACTTTGTTGATTATATAGCTCTGTAGGTCCAGAAAACTGCGTTTTAGTGTCATCTAAAGCTGAGTGAATACCAGCCTAATTTAGCATAAAGTGTACAATGGGGGGTAGAATACAGTGCTCCAGTAATAAATCTAAGTGTACAAATGGTACAGTGTCAAGTTTGGACGAGGCAGTGCTCGGGCCTTGACTGTAAGTGAAGTCTGCATAGTTCGAAAGTGATTTGAACCAGCCTGGTTTTAACCTTATTTTAACCTCAAGTCCCTGCACCTGCATGCATGGCTCCTGTAGACCCAGCAGTTGCCAGATTTGGGGTCTCTCCTAGAGTAGCTGATGTCCGAGTGGTCACTAGAAAGCCTTCCATTAGGTCCACTTACACCATGAAGTGGAAGCATTTCTGCCTCTGGGCCTCTGCTCACCATCTCGATCCTTTCGCTTCTCCAGTGAATGCCATTTTAGAGTCATCTCCTCTCTGTCTGACTCTGATCTGAGCTACTCCTCTGTCAAGGTGCCCCTTTCTGCCATCTCTGCATACCATGCACCGGTAGAGGGAAAGACCTTTGCCCAGTTGGATTTGTCTCACACCTTTTTGCTGGGCATCCTTCACCTGAAACCTCCCATTTGGGCCCCTGTCCCTCCCTGGGATCCTTTGTTTATGTTAGAAAAACTTACCTTGCCTCTCATTGAACCAGCCACGAATGCAAGCTATGCTTTCTGTCATGGAAAGTGTTATTTTTTAGTTGCAGTTACTTCCGTTCAAAGAATCTCCAAGCTTCAGACCCTGATGTGTAAGGAGCCTTATTTGTTTTTTCATAAGGACAAGATATCCTTGCGAACTAATCCTAAGTTCCTGCCAAAGGTGGTATCTGAGTTCCTTCTGAATCAGGACATCCATCTTCTAGTTTATTATCCAGAGTATTTGAACAAAGGGGAGGCTTTACTCCATACTCTGGATGTCCACAGAACGCTTATTTACTACCTCCAATGCACCGGTCCTATCAGAAAGACTGCTTAGTTGTTTGTTTCTTTCGACCCCAGATCAGTAGGGGCACCTGTTACGAAACAGTCACTAAGTGGTTAGTTAACTGCATAGTTTTCTGTTACCGGTGTTCCGGTAAAAGGTCACTCTGTCAGGGTGTGGCTACCTCCTTTGCCTCCTTAAAGAATGTTTCCACAGCAGACATCTGCGCAGCGGCCACCTGGAGTTCTGTTCACATCTTTGTTAAGCACTACAATTGGACATTGCTTGCAGACACAGGATTGGTTTTGGCCTGGCTGTCCTTCAAGGCCTGGTGTCCTGAAGGCCTATGGCTACCTTTAGTCTCCACCCGTGCCTGTCATTCTCTTCTTCTTGACTGCGTGGGACTCAGTCCTTATGTTTATTGCCTGCTGCAAGTGTTCCAGATAGGCCTTGTTGCATACTCTTGATGTTCACAGGGTGCTACGTTATTACACTAACTGCACCCAACATGTTCGCAAGACTGATCAGGTGTTTGTTTAGTTTACTCCTAAGAGGGAAGGGGCACCCATTTCGAAACATTGTCTAAATGGTTGGCAAATTGCACTGTGTACTGTTACCGTAAGTATGACAAGCCCTTGCCTCGGGCACTTAAGTGCCACTCTACTAGGGGTATGGCAGTCTTTACTACCTGCTTCAGGAATGTGTCCGCTGCAGACATTTGTGCAGCTGACACTACAGTCTGGATATAGTCTCCAGACGCATGGCCAACTTCGGACTAGCTGTCCTTCAGGGCCTTCTTTCATACAAGGCCTGCTGTCTGTTTTTGCCTCCTCTCGGCTGACTTATGGTCAGTTCTGGTACTGCTTGGGACTCAGTCGTACCAGTGTTGCTTGCTGCAAGAGCCTCCTCAAAGGAAGATAGTACAGTTATTTTAGAACTTACCATAACAGTAGATCTTCGAGAGGAGCTCTTGCAGCAGGCACTGCTTTCCCTCCCTCATTCCCCCTGATTTTCTTCTCCTTGTCAGCGTTGCTGCTTTTCAATGGGTGTGAGGAACCGCCTTGGTTCTCCATTTTTGCTTTCTGCGCTGGGTTTTCCGGCAGGAGAACTGAGGTAAGTCTGGGGGACCACCCCTTTTATAGGATAGGCGTACATCAGCGTGTTGATGTCAGTGGGGGTGGTTCCCGCTGTAGACTGCTAGCTAGAAGTTTTCCATGTGGTCCTGGCACCTGGCAGCTTCAGTCCTACCAGTGTTGCTTGCTGCAAGAGCTCCTCTTGAAAATCTACTGTTACGGTAAATTCTTACATAACTGTACTGTCTTGTTGAGTATGGTAGTTTATTGATGAAATTAAAGTCTTTGACTCTGGAGACATCATTAATAGATTAGTCTGACTACCTATCTAATGGTATAAACCATAAAATTTGTTGGCTGATGCTCCCGGTGAGTATGATTCATTACACCATGCCACAGGATTTATTGTTGTTTTTCATTATTTTTTTTTACCCAATTGCTATTTTTCCCAATGTAAAATGTTATCCATATGCAGATAACACAGTGTTATTCTTTCTTGTTTCCTCTCTGAAACAAACCATTTGGATGCAGAATTTTTTGAACTCCAATCCTGGGTGGCAAGCAGTACATTAATTTTAAATAAAACAGAAAACAAAGCTATGTTGTTTTTTGCGGAGGCGGGGTTGGTACTCGTGGATGGCTGAGTAGTCAGAGGACCAGGTCAACCAATTAAATGCAATCTGCCTCAATGAATGCCATGATAGAGTGTGTGGAATTGTTTCAATATCTTGGTATGTATATGGATTTTACCTTAAAGTGCTGCTGAAGCCTCAAAGAAAATTTTGAAAAACGTAATATTTAGGTACAATTCAGCTTGTATTCCATACATATTCTGCAGATTTCTCCTCAGCATTAAAATTACTGAGGAAATTTGCATGAATACATACGCAGGACCCAGAATTGTAATTGTGTATGAGTTTCATTTGGGAGCACAGCGCCCAGAAGCACTCCCATCTATACAGAAGTGTAGAGAAATTCCAATGAAATCTCATCTTTCTGTGGGAGTGCAGGGCCCAAAGTACTGCATAATGGATGGCCCTGCATTCCCATTATTGCTCAATGATATCCCTACGTGGGAGTGCTGCTCCCATCTACCCATAAGTATAAGGACATAACGCAGGCCTAGAAACATTCCGAATAACCCTTGTGCTACAAATGTGATAATATCTCAGTAACCATGGGAACTTTGCCTGCAAATAAATCCGTATCTGGAACCATTTTCGAGATACAGGTGCTGAAAGGTACAGTACCTCACCCACCACAATGTTATCCTATGGGAAAATTTGAAACTTTGGAAAAATTGTAACTATGGAACCGATGTAAATTGTTTCACCAAACCAGTAAAAGGCATGTCTGTGGGGCAAGGACTTGCCACCCTACAAATTTCAGCCCAAAAGTTGATTAGATTCAATGCTAAGAAGTGCAAAGTAATGCACCTGGGAAATAAAAACCCAGGAGAAGAGTACACAATGGGGGGTGAGATACTGACAACAACAAAAATGGAAAGGGACCTGGGGGTAGTCATATCAGATGACCTAAAGGTGGGCAAGCAATGTGAGAGGGCAGTAAGGAGGACTGAGGGTATACTGGGATGCATAGGGAGAGGCATCACCAGTAGAAAACAGGAAGTTTTTATCCCTCTATACAGACAGCTGGTGAGACCCCATCTGGAGTACCGTGTGCAGTTCTGGAGACCCAGTCTCCACAAGGACATAGACAGGATGCAGACAGTCTAGAGGTGGGCAACTAAAACGGTGCAGGGTCTGCACCAGAAGACGTATGAAGAGGGACTTAAGGAGCTTAATATGTATACCCTTGAGGAAAGGGGGGTGGCATGATAGAAACTTTCAAGTACCTCAAAGGAATCAACAAAGTCCAAGAGGGTAGCATCTTTCAGAAAAAGGGATGTGCAAGAACAAGGGGGGCACAATTTGAAGATAGAGGGGGGACGGGTCAGAGGTAATGCGAGGAAGTATAATTTCACGGAGAGGGTTGTGGATGCATGGAACGGCCTTTCTGAGGAGGTTGTGGAGTTGAAAATGGTGGGGGAATTCACGAATGCATGGGACAGGCATAAGGCAATTCTAGGGGGTGGGGTTAGGAGAAAGTAGGATGTTGGTTAACTAGGATCTGCAGCTTATCCATTAGGTAGGGAAATGGGCAGACTGGGTGGGCCAAGCGGTCTTTATCTGCCGTCAGATTCTATGCTTCTATAAGTCCAAACCATGTAGTTGCAGTGAGGTAGCAAAGAAACTGCTTTTTTGGGGAGTTGCACTGTTGCAAATGGCGACACTTTCGCAAATTATGCGAAAGCGGTCACAAAAGAGTGTCGCAATTTGTAAAAATTGTCAGAAAGTGTCGCGACCGTCTGTCACAAATTGCGACACTATGAATGGGAAAAATGAGAAAAACATATTTCCGAGCCTTTTTAAAAAAATCTGAAGCCCGAATTGTGTTCCTCGGACCCTGGTTAGGTTTGGTGTTTACCAAGGGCCATGATTGTTCTAATTACAATGTTTTTCTCCATCGCTAACTGAAAACAAGATGACCGCCGCACGACAGTACCGAACCCATTTGCAACAGAAAAAGGTGCTTTTGCGAAGTAAAACGTGCTTTCACACGGCACATATATTTTTTTCCCATAGCCTATAATGGGAAACTTATATCTTTAATAACTCTTGAAGAGATTAATATTTTTTCACCAAACCTTCAAAAGGCACATCAATGACCCAGACCCCAAATTCCCTGAACATTTCAGACCAGACGGCCAAACTATTTGGGCTTTAGCAGCAAGCAAAGAAATTGCCCAAAAAGTGATATTAGTCACATTTTTTCGCACTGCGCAGCTCCACAACCGCACATCCAACTGAAAGTATCTCAGATTCAAGCTGGGGAACTGCCAATACCACCAGTTCACAGCTTTTTCCTTCAACCTTACCTCAGCTTCAAGGGTATTCACAGAGTGTTTTTTTAAGTGGCTAGTTTTCCATTAGCAGGTTATACAGACCTGCCACTAAAGGGATTCTTGGTCTTTCTACACAAATCAATGTACTCAATCATGGGCAATATGGCCTGCATTATCATTCTACTTCTAATCCTGGCAAAAATTATGAGTCATAAAGCACTGATCCATGCTAAGTCAGAAGTCATCCCAGCCTGGGAACCCACAATCATAGTTCCTGCTGCATCTTCATATTGCTTTCCTACTCTTAATCTGTCGGGTTATCATTTGAATTCTCATCCCTCTCCTCTGGCCCTCCTCCCTTCGCCAATGTCTTTCCGTGCACTTCCCCTGCTAGCCTTGAACGGCCATGTCAGCATCTCCTATGCCCTGGCTAGACATACCTCGATGACTGAACACCACACAAGAACCCATACGAAAAGAGCCCACTTCTACCTGATAAATGCCCTCAAGAAAATGTTTCTAATTCTCCTTTTCTGTTCAGGCAATGTCGAACTAAATCCAGGTCCCCCAACTCAAATCACTTCTCCATCGGAGTTTGCAGCTGCTCCTGGGATGAAACTGATGATGGTCAATATTCTAAACCTGCTCAAAAAACTTGATCATCTTCAAGTTTGGGCAGCCCACACTGACCAGATCTGATTATAATTACCGAGTCATGGCTAAAAAAGACCAACACTGATCCGCAAATTACTATACCGGGCTTCAAGCTCTTTAGGGCTGATAGGGATTCGAGGGGGGGGGGGTTGTATACGCCAAATCAAAATTTGATGTTAGCAGCATTTCCTGTAAAGCTAAGCCCAAGGAATACGAGATTGTCTTGCTTAAATTTCACCTTCCACATCCTCAGAGTGCATCACAATCATTGGTGGCTATAGACCCCCGTCAGGAGGCACAGAAATTCTTAACGTGTTGAAATTCATAACTTTGGCTGCTAACACGGAAACATTAATCTTAGGGGACTTCAATATGGTTTGGCTCACTGCTAAATCCCACTCCCTAAAAGCCATCTGTGATGAGCTGGGTCTTACACAGATAGTAACTGAACCCACAAGAATCAATGCTTCTAACTCTGCCAACAGCTGACTCTTAGACGTCATCTTAACTCCGCATCCCCATAAAATCTCACATTCTGCAGTTTTCCATAACGACATGAGCGACCACAGTATCGTTGTATGTACAAGAGTCCAATCTAAAACCCTAAATTCAGAATCAAATGCTCGTTCCGTAAATTCAACTCTGTAAACTTCCTAACCGATCTAGCTACGATCAGGTGGCAAGACCTATATCTTGCCAAATCTGCTGATGCCGCCGTCTCTGTCCTAAATGACAACCTCACCACCCTAATTAACAAGCATGCTCCTCTTATTGAAATGAGGGTGTGGAAAATTTTGCATCTGTGGTTCACCCAAGAGCTCAAATCTGCACTTACCAATAGAGACAAGCTATGGGCTAGGGCCAGGCACACAAAGGACCCTGCAGACTGGCAGGCATTTAGAACTGCCAGAAATGCCTGTGTTAAAAGTGTACGTGCTACTAAAGCAAACTTCTACATCTCCACTCTGGAGCAGGCCAAAGGGAACTCCCAAAAAATCTGGAAGACACTGAGATTCATTGAAGGCCATCCTGCTGCTTCCTCCCTTCCCACCAAGATTCTGGCCAAGGACGGGATGGTTGAAAATAAACTGCGAATCCTCGAAGAACTTAACCTTCACTTTGCCACTGCCAGGTTGGCATTCGACTCCTCCCCATATGCTAGCCGAGTGAATAGCAACACTAGTCCAGATACAACACATACTACTCCACCTCATCCCTTCCAGTTGTGCCTGTTTAGCTACAAAGAAGTCGAAGACATAATTCTTAGCCTTGACACCAAGAAAAGTGCAGGGGACGATGGCCTTGAATCATTTTTCTTGCTGTTAGGCTATGCACAGCTCACAGCCCCCATCCTTCACATCTTCAACCTCTCTATTACCACAGCCACTGTTCCATCCTGCTGGAAATCTGCCCATATTCTTCCTCTCTTCAAATCAGGAGATCCTTGTGACTTAAACAACTACCGTCCTATCTCTGTCTTGCCTGTTCTCTCCAAAGTGCTGGAAAAACTTATATACAACCAACTAAAAAAATCTCGAAGTGCACTCACTCCTAAACCCGGCCCAATCTGGCTTCAGGTTGAAGCACAGTACCATCTCAGCCTTGTCTAAAGTCTCTAATGACTGGATCCATGCTATGGACACCAAGAAGGTTACTGGTGCAGTCTTTCTAGATCTCAGTAAGGCCTTCAACACTGTAGACCATCACCTCCTAATCACCTGTCTTGCCTACATAGGTGCCACTCCACTTACCTTACAGTGGTTTAACAGTTATCTCACAGGAAGAATACAAAAAGTCAAAGCTGATGGACTACTATCTGCCCCCCTTCCAGCTGCCAGAGGAGTCCCTCAAGGCTCCATCCTAGGACCAATCCTTTTTTCCCCTGTACATCAACAACCTTGACTCCCACATAAAGAACTCTAGCATACATTTCTTTGCGGACGATACGGTTTTGTATGCATCAGGCTCGTCCTTAACTGAAGTCAGGGAAGCACTCCAAGCTGACTTTATCCAGTTAGAAAGCAACCTTATCAATGCCAAGCTTCCCCTAAATGCCAAAATAACCAAGACAGTGATTTTCTCGATACTTGCCTTGTCTGGTGCCCTACCTACCCCACCTAAAAACTTCGTAGTTACCTCTCTAGGTGAACCCTTGGAAGTCGTACCTAAATTTAATTATCTAGGTATGTGGATAGACAACAAGCTTTCCTTCAACGACTACATCGAGGATCTATCAAAGAGGCTTAAAGCACGCTTGGGTTTCTTCTTTAGAACTAGGACCCTCTTTTCGCTTGCGACCCGAAAAAGACTTGTCCAAGCAACATTCCTTCCCTTGCTTGACTACGGAGACATTATCTTTATCTCCTCCCCAACCTTGAGCCTATCTAAACTGGACGTACTCTATCACCGTGCTCTTCGCTTCATTACTAACTCTGCGTACAGGACCCACCACTGTGATCTTTATGCAGCAGTTGGGTGGACCCTCTTGCCACCAGGCGCCTCCTGCATGCTGGCATTTGGACCCTCAAATTACTACTCCACAAACTGCCTGTCTATTTAACGCCTCTCTCATACACATCTCGCATAGCGCCTACCCCTAAGGAATCCGACCTTATCCTACTAGATGTTCCCAGGACACGTACCACAGCTGGCCAAAGAGCTGTCTCATCGCCCTCCCAAACATTTGGAACCAACTACAAGCCATGCTGAAGCTAATCAGCATCGTATCAATTAACTCCTACAAACACTAGCTATCTCTAAATTAAAAGACATATGTAGGTGCTACTAGGTCCCCAACGCCAAGTCAACTTCCTAGGTACCAACTGGCCCTCTACTTATTAAGCTGAAATGTGTTGCATAATTTAGGGCAAGGTTAAAGCTGGAATGTACTGCATATATAGCATAAGGACTTCTATTGTGTATACCTCTTGTATTATATATTTGTTTTTTCTTTGTTGTTCTACATTTTATATCTCCTGTCTATGTAATTGCGAACTGTATGTGTATGTGCCTCAGGACCTCCTTGTGAATGAGCTTGCTCAACGGAGTCTTTCCTGCAATAAATTTGAACTTAAACTTGACTGTGGTGGCAGCACACCTGAGAAGGCAAGGTGTGATGTTTTCCCCTATCTCGATAGGCTAATCCCGGGGAAAATGAAGCAAGAGACTAAGGTGCTCACTTCATACTATAAAAAGCACCTTGGAGAGTCTGGAATTCTTAATCAATCTGCATAAGTCCCAAGTAGAACTTCTTTAAGTACCAGACTTCATAGGAGCAGAGCTAAACACCCTGCAGGGGAAAGTCTTCCTCCCGTCGGCCAGTGTTGCGGCTTTGATAGCTACAGCAGAGTCCTTCACAAAAGGTCACCCAAGATTTGCAAGGAACTTCCTGCAATTACTAGGACACATGGCCTCATCCACAGCTTTGGTTCCAGTGCCATGTTTCAAATGAGACACATCCAGTATCACTTAACAGACAATTGGTCCCAAAGATGGGACCCAATTTCAGAACTAGTGCCAATGACAGAAGCACTGGTAATGTCACTAGAGTGGTAGAAGAAAGAAACGACCCAAAGAGATGGCATTCCCTTCATTCAGCAGTCACCAACAAGCATTCTTACTATGGATGCTTCAGTCATGGGTTGGGGAGCCCACCTGCAGGACCTTACTGTGAGTGGCATATAGAGCCCACAGACGTCCTTGGAGCATATCAGCCTCCTGGAGCTCGGGCAGTGCTACTAGCATTTCAGTCGTTCTCCTCCCAGCTGCAAGAACAGTCTGTCTAAATCAGAACAGATAATACTACAGAAATATACTACATAAACAAGCAGGGACGAGCAAGATCCTCAAAACTTTACAGAAGCTTTGAGGATATGGGACCTGACATACTCCGTAGAAGCAAACATTTATGTTGTGCACCTCTCAGGCAAAAACAATGTGCTGGCAGACTACTTAAGCAGAATCGGAGAAATCACAAATAGGTCTTAGTCCAACAGATTCTGGCCACACTTTTCAGAAGCTGGGGCATTCCCAAGATAGAGCTGTTCACCCTCTTGGGAGAACAATCAGCTGTCACTGTCACATGGGACAGGAGGCCATGTAGGTACAAGACCAATAAACCATGCTACGATGGAGATCCCCAGGGGCCATAAAACTAGCAGGCTAATTTAGAATAAAATCCTACTAGCAGACAAAGGGAAGGACACACTAGGATAACACAGACAAATGAAAACAGTGCACATGTTTTTGCAAATTTTGACTGTTCTACTCCTTTAAATAGGACTGTCAGAGGTGCAGCCAGTACCACCCTGAACTCCCTCAATACCATTGAATGCAACCCACCTGGCCACATTGCTTTGCCTTGCCCACTGATCCTCCACCCACCCAGATTATCCCTCCCCCACCACCACCACCACCACCAAGTTGTCCCAGGGGCATTCACCCATCTCTTTAAAATCTGCCCTTCTAAAGTCCTGGTACTCAATACTCCTGGCCCTGTCCAGCCATCCTGCCATTAAATCACAGTCTGCTGACTTTTTCCCAGGACAGAACCCGTCATGGTTCTTCAAGAGTTAAAATACTCTAGATTGGACCTCTTGTAGGAAGTCCTGAAGGTGCTTAGGGGTTTCAAGGAAACCAGCAACCAGGACAGCATATTCCTCTAAACAGAAAATATTTTCTTATTGGTGTAACCTCAGGATAATAATCCCAATGGAGGCAGGTTGCCTATAGTCTGAGAATACCTTGTAGTCTCTAGGCTAAATGCCTTCAACACTGAAGGTGCACTTAACAGTGGTGTCATCCTACATATCAGCAGGCAAGGGAAAGTCACTGGGCTCACAACCTATTTTCAAAAGTTTTTTTAAAGGCCTCAGTCATTTGTGCCCACCAGTAAGGGGCCCAGTCCCACCATGGGATCTCAGTGTCTGCCTTTTCCTGCTTATGGAGGCTCCATTCGAACCTATAGACACTGCTAACTTGAAGTATGTCATATGGAGAACCATATTCCTGATTGTTATAACCTCTTTTAGGAGGGTAAGTGAACTGAAGCCATCTGCACAGCGCCAAATTACATAATCTTCACTAGGGTTAAGGCAACATAAAAACCTAGACTTTGATGGTTGATAAGGACAGCTTGACCCACCCAGTCTTCCCATTCCCCTACCTATTGGATAAGCTGCAGATCCTAGTTAATCAACAGCCTACCCCCACCAGAATTGCCCTATGTCTGTCCCATGTATTCTTGAATTCCCCCACTGTTTTTGACCGCACAACCTCCTCGGGAAGGCCATTCCATGCGTCCACCACCCTCTCCATGAAAAAATGCTTCCTCACATTGCCTTTGAGTCATTCCCCCTCTATCTTCAAATTGTGCCCCCTTGTTCTTGCACATCTATTTTTCTGAAAGATGCTACCCTCCTGGACTTTATTGATTCCCTTGAGGTACTTGAAAGTTTCTATCATGCCCCCCTTCCCTTTCCTCGAGTGTATACAAATGAAGCTCCTTTAGTCTCTCTTCATATGGCTTCTGGTGCAGACCCTTCACCATTTATTTGCCCTCCTCTGGACTGCCTCCATCCTGTCTATGTCCTTGCGAAGATGGGGTCTCCAGAACTGCATGCAGTATTCCAGATGGGGTCTCATCAACTGTCTGTGCAGAGAGATAACTTCTGTTTTCTACTGGTGATGCCTCTTCCTGTACATCCCAGTATCCCCCAGTCCTCCTTACTGCCTTATCACATTGCTTGCTTACGTTTAGGGCATCTAATATGACTACCCCCCCAGGTCCCTTTCCATTTTTGTTGTTGTTAGTACCTCCCCCCCCCATTGTGTACTCTTCCCCTGGGTTTTTGTTTCCCAGGTGCATTACTTTGACTTCTTTGCATTGAATCAAAGCTGCCATACTTCTGACCATTCCTCCAACCTTGCCAAGTCCCTTCTCATCATTTCCACCCCCCATTGTGTATCAGCCCTGTTGCAGATCTGTGTGTCGTCTGCAAAGAGGCATACTTTTCCTTCCAGTCCCTCTGCAATGTCACTAATAAAGACATTAAAAAGTACCGGACCCAGTACTGAATTCTGTGGTACCCCGCTAGTAACCCCTTGTAAGCCCCCCAAGACAGGCTTACCTTTGGTGGGGCTCCAGGCTCCCTTGCGTCTTCCCCACTCTTCAATCCTGATCCTGGGTGTTCTGGTGGGAGGCACGCCTGGTGACTTCCCGTAGCATCATGCAGCCATCTCTCTGGGTGCCGCAGCCCGCTCAGAGTCGGGTCCGCACCGGAGCACTGTCGGTGCCACCAGGTGCGGCGTCGCATGACCCCGGGTCCAGTGAGGTCCAGAGTAAGGCTCAGGGCCCCACAAACACAGCAGGGGCAGCAATACAAGGGCTGAGCAGTTCTGGGGGAAGATGGTGGTCCCGAGCGCTTTGCGCATGTGTGCGGACCGACAAAGAAATTTAAAGGGACGGGCTCCCTTTCTGCCGCAGCCATGCAGGCGAGACTAAACTTACAAGTTTCCCGGTCCCCAAGCAGCATGCGGGACGGGAAAATGCATCTAGTGACGGACAAGCTCCGGTGCTCAAAATAGCCACATAGCAGCCCGATTTGTGGGCTAAGTTACCCCAGGAAGTCTCGAAATTCCCCAGGATAGTGGGAAAACCAAGATAGCGGCCCCCATGCTTCCAGGCGACCTCAGGCTTCTGGGAAAATTATCAGCAGCAGCCTAGAGGTCACATGGGGCTGAGAGCCAATAGGAACGCGCTGGGGGTTTAAAAGGCAGGGACTGGCGCAAAACTAGGAAAGAACAAAGGGGACAGAGAAAAGAAAGGAGAGCCACCTGGGAGGAGAGAGAGGGAGCATGAAGAAGAGAAACTCCAGGCCCCCCACAAGAGAGCAGAGCTGAGTAGGCTCCCTGCCTGATAGGGACTCTCGGGTTGCACCTCTCTTCCCCCGTCGCTCTCCACAAATTGCAAGCAGGGACAGTGAGGGAAACAGACAGCAGCTGTGACTGTGCAGGAAGGACCCACAGGTTTTTTCCCTGAAGGCGCTGGGGCCGACTGTTAGGGCCGGAAGGTGCAGTGACATTCAGCCTTGGGCCTCGGGGACTGTGCTGCACCATGGTCAGTGGTTCCTGCCAGGGGAGAAGCTGGGGAAGCGGGGCTAGTGCAGAAAAGGCCCCGAGGGGGATTGAGCAACTGTGCCCCCCCTTGCCAAAACCAGTGGAGCAGAGGGAAGAACAACAAACGGGCCTGCCTAGTAAAAGCCATATACAAAGACCTGCGGGTGAAGCTGGAAAGGCCAGGCAGGTGAAGGATAGTACCTCCCCTCATGGAACGCCGTGCTGTGGACAGCGAGTGTCATCATCTTCTAAGGGCACCGTGTGTACACCGCGCTGCAGCTCTGGGGAGACCTTTGTTGCTTCTGCCAGGAGGGTCAGGGGGGAGCCGCTCTCCACACCAGCTTTATCTTCTTATTTGGAACTTGTGTTATTGTGCAAGGGCCCCAATGGCATACGGCAGGCCTGCAGACTAAGGGACGGTGAGGTACCCACTGATGGTGACTGGTCTGGGTGCACCCAGGGGAAGGGGAAGAGTGTGGATAAGGGAGTGTTTGGTATCCTGGAGGTTTGGAGGGAATAGCTCCCACCTCCTCTGTATTACAGTGTGATAATCAACTGGTTATTTATTGTTCATCTGCTTCTATCTGCTATGTGTGGTTATAACCATTGTGGGGAGGGAGTGTGGGTCCGAGTGGTCCACAGGCAGTCATAAGGGGAAGCCATTACTGATCCTATGGGAAAGGGCTAACCTGTTCTACCCACAGAAGGTGACACCGGGGCTCTAGGTGTAAAGACCACGATACTACAGAAACTCCGGTCAGGACTTGGCCCAGCCCCTCGGGGAGGTGTTGCGAGAACCCCTGAGAATGCTGGGGCAGCCCAGATGAGTATCGGGGGGGGGGCTGTTACTTTCTTCAGAGTGGACTCAGTTTACTATTACCCTCTGTGTCCTGTTGTCCAACCAGATCTTACTTCGAGTGGGAGCTCTTGCAGCAGGCTATAACCATCAGGACTAATGCTGCAGGCCTTAGGACTCACCAGAAAAATTCTTAGCTAGCAGTACCCAGCAGGGACCGTCCCCTAATGTCGGCTCCACCCCGACGTCGGTCACAGTACATAAGGGGGTGGGCCTCGGCTCCTCCCAGTTCTTTTCCTGCCACGACCCACTCACGTTGGGGAAGTTCCTTGCTGCCAGAGCAGTTTCCAGAAATATTGGATTTTTTCTCGGATTTCGACCGTTTTCTTTCCCTTTTCAACCTCAGTGCAGCGTATGTTGTCCCCGTCGTTAGTATCCTCCTCTGATCTCAAGAGGAACAAGTGCGATTGTGGCCAAGAAATACCATCCAAAGACGACCACTCCAAGTAGGTCTTCTGCCTGGGTCCAGACCACTGCAGCACGGCCTGCAGCACTTGTAGAGGCTTCACCAGCAGGACGAGAATTCGACGCTTGCAGGCCTTAAAAGCCTACCTCCTAGAAAAGCAGATGGATATCCTGCACACCTCAGGGGCGAGGGTAAACCCGGGACAAGCCCCGTAAGCGTTCCCGGGACAAGGACTATAGCCTTTCCCATCATCGGTCCCGTTCCTGCTCCCCCCAGGAAAGCCTCTTCATCCTTTGGCTCGGGAGAACATCGCAAAGACCTCAAGAAGCAGAGTCCTCCCACCAAAAAAACGACGCCAGTCAAGGCGGGTCCATCCGGTGAAAAACAGGCGAAGCCTAAGGTGGCGCTGCTTTGCGTGACTAAGGCCTCTTCGGCACAAGCCTCAGCCCTGCCCAAGAAGGCCTCAGCTCCACCGACTTCGGACAAGCTGCTAGGTGGTTCAGATGCCCAGACAACACCTCCGGTGAAACTGATGCCGGTTCCAACACCGATGCCGGTGGAGGTTCCTCCTGCGGAAGACACTCCGGGAGAATGGTTCCCCGCTAACGTTCCGGCAACCCCCATATCTTCCACTCCGCAGGGCTCTACGGGGAACTCCCCCATTCATGCCCTCCTGGATCCTCCGGCTTCCCCGGGTCCCTTCCTGAGAACAGCAGCTGTTGTTTTCAGCAAAGAAGTGCTGCAGGAGCTCTTGTCGTTTTGGTGGAGACAGGTTAAGAAAGAGGAGACTCTACCAAAGCCGGACCTGACACCAGTTCCCAACCGACCGGATAACCCTGAATCAGAGGGCTTCCCGCTCCTTCTCCGCAGAAGACCCCCGAGCAGCCGCTATCTTGCCTGCTCTTGGAGGCTCGTTCCTGGTCTATGGACCATAATCGGCGCCCCTCCTAGTCGGGCAGCCATCGTTGGTCCTGATCTCAGCCCAGGAGCCGTTCCCGCTCTCCCAGGTGGGCCCGCTCCCGATGCTGGTCCACAGTCCGGCGTCAGTTGTTGCTCTGTCGTCGGTCCAGTAGCTACTGACACTCGAGCAGGGGGAGTCTGAGACGCAGCTCAGGGTATTCTAGACCCAGTAGCAGGTTGTCTTCTCCTTCTTCTGCTTCCTCATCCCTTTCAGGGGTTGGAGGTTCCCTTGGGGAGAAGAACCAACCCCGCTTGCCTCCTGATGATCCGAGTTTTATGGATATCATTAGGCACATCCAGGCCTCCAATGAATGGGAGATGGAGGACCTGGATCCGGAACGCCGTCGACTGGCCCGTCACCAAAGACAAAAGGAAGCCAAGCTTCAGGTGGTACCTCCTTTAGTGGACACCTTCCAAGATCTCACCAGGATAATTTGGAAGCATCCAGCCTCAGTCCCGGCTTTCAGATAAGCTGTATAGAGCCCAGAGGGATGAGTCTTTCATGGCGGAACCCCCTCAGGCAGACTCCTCGGTCATTACGGCTGCTTATGACAAGTCTAAGCAGCCTAAGCACCCAGCCTCCTGACCCAGAATCCCGCTACTTGGACCAGGTGGGCAAGAAGGTCTACTCTGCCTCCACCTGCTTCATTAGATCCCTTAACTTCCTCACGCATATGGTCCTGTACCAGAATGCATTGTGGAAGAGAGGGCAGGAGCTAGCCAATGACTTCCCAGACTACACACAAGAGTCGGAGCTTCTGGACATATTAAAATTGGGCTTGGACATAGGCACGCATGTTCTTCGTGCCTCATACGACACTACAGATACGGCGGCCAGAGTGGCAGGTGTCTGCCTCCAGTGCCATGCCTGGTTGAGAGTCTCAGGCTTTCACCAGAATTTGCAGTCCGGAATCCGGGATCTCCTGTTAAAGAGTTCCGTCCTTTTTGGGCAGGAGACTGAGTCTCTTATCTCTCATCTCCAGGAGTCGGGCAAATCTTTCTGGTCCGTCAGACAGATGTATAGAGGGGACCAGAAACGCGTGAGACGACGGCCATTTCACAAGCCCTCAGGTGCTCAAGTCCATGGAAACCAACAGGATCAGAGAGGTGGCTTCAAAAGGAAAGCCAGCAACCTGGAGGCGCCTTTCGAGGTCCCAAGTCCTCCCAAGCCTCTCTGCCCACCCTGGCTCATCATGACTCCTCCCGACCCCTCCGGAGGAGGAGGTTCCAGGGAGGCAGTAGGGGTCAGCTTCTCCTTTCATCTGAAGGGTTGGAGCTCTATTACAACGGACCAGTGGGTCCTAGACATTATATGGAGGGGACATATGCTGAAGTTCACCAGAATTCCCCCAAACACTCCACCAGGGTCCTCAAAATATCCTCCTTCTCACATACCCCTTATAGAAGGAGAGATTCAGGCTCTCTTGCAAAAAAGGGCGATAGAGCCATTTCCTCTGCAGCAGCGGGGAAAGGGATATTACTCCCACTTCTTCCTAGTTCCAAGAAAGATTTGCTCAGGGTGCAGTGGGATCTATGCTCAGATGAGCTAGACCACATGGTCAGAATCGCAGAGCCAGTCAAAAGGACACTACTTTGGTGGCTGGACCCTCTCAATCTAGAGAAAGGGGTCCCTTTCCATTAGGAGCCCTAAATTAGGCCCCTAACGACAGATGCATCAGATTTGGGGGGGGGGGGCACACTTAGGGGTCCAACAAATGCAAGGGGTCTGGACCCCAGAGGAGCGTGACCTCCACATCAGTGTCCTGGAGATGCGAGCAGTCCTCATTGCACTGAATGCCTTCCAAGAGGACCTTGTTCCAGGCTCTCTCCTAGTTCAGAAGGACAACATGGCGGTCGTCTTTTACATCAACAAGCAAGGGGGAACGCACTCCTACCCCATATGCAGGGAGACGATGAAGAGTCTGGTACTGGGCACTTGAGCGTCATATCTCTCTGTCCGCAGTGCACGTTCCAGGTGTCCAGTACGACTTGGAGACACCCTAAGCATGTCTTGGTGCAAGGCACACGAGTGGAAGTTGCTACAATCTGTAGCATACCAGCTCTTCGACATTGGAGTCATCCAGAGCTGGACCTCTTTGCATCCCCACGCAACGCCAAACTACCAGATTTCTGCTCACGAGAGCTCGCGCCTGGTGCTTTCTGGCCAGACACATTGTCCCTTTGTTGGGCAGGGAGGTTTCTTTACGCCTTCCCTCCCTCCCTTCCCTCTCATTCAGAGAGTGCTGTTGAAGATGCAGGCCAAGGGGGCTCAGATGATTCTAATCGCCCCATTGTGACCTCAGCAGGCTTGGTTCCCACTACTTCAGCAGCTGTCCTCGGAACCTCCAATTCCGCTGCCAATATGCTTGCAGTTGCTGTCCCAGGAGTGGGGCACACTGATCCATCCAGATCTCAGGTCTTTGCACCTTCATGCTTGGCTCCTGCAGACGTAGCAAAATCAAGGTATGGGGTCTCCCAGGAGGTGCGGATGTCCTCGTCACAGCGAGGAATCCCTCTACTCACCCACTTATGCTATGTAAGTGGAAGCTTGCTTATGGGGCATCACCGTCTGGAACCCCTTACCTGTCCGGTGAACTCAGCATTGCAGCATCTCCTCTCCTTATACCAACAAAGCTTGAGCTACTCATCGATAAAGGTGCATATGTGGGCCATCTCTGCATATCATGTCCTCTTGTGGGATAGAACCTTAGCCCAACTGGATGTGGCCTGCACCTTTTTAAGGGATATTCTGCATATGAGACCTCCCATTAGGGATCCTATCCCTTCCTGGGACCTCCTATTTGTGTTGGAGGAGTTCACTATCCTCCCATTTGAGCCAGCGGCTGATTGTGAGTTGCATTACCTTTCCTGGAAGGTTTGTTTTTTGGTTGCTGTTACCTCAGCTTGAAAAGTTTCTGAGCTCCAGGCTCTGATGTGTAAAGAGCCTTATTTGGTTTTTCACAGGGAAAGGGTTTCCCTTCGAACAAATCCTAAGTTCCTTCCCAAAGTGGTCTCGGAGTTGAACCTCAACCAGTCAGTTGACCTTCCAATTTACTTTTCTTCTCCTTCCAATAGAGGAGAAGCTCTCCTTCACACACTGGACGTTCACAGGGAGCTGAGGTACTACCTCAAGCGCACAGCTTCACACCATAAATCGGAGCAACTGTTTGTGGCCTTTGCGCCACAATACTTGGGCAATCCGGTGTCTAAACAGACGATTTCTAAGTGACTTGTCCACTGCATTGTGTTTTGCTATGAGAAGCACAACAAACCCCTTCTGGGCCTGGTTAGGGGGTCACTCCACCAGGGGAGTCTCGGCTTCTTTTGCTGCCTTGAAGAATATCTCTGTAAGGGACATCTGTGCGTCAGCCACCTGGAATTCTGTGCACACATTTGTGAAGCAGTATAACCTGGACATTGCATCCAGACGCTGTGCTGGTTTTGGCTTGGTAGTCCTTCAGGGACTCCTGTCCTGACTTGCTGTGTGGTCAGCTTTATTACAATCCTTCCTTATCCCGGGGTAAGGCACCTCCTTGGCACGGGACTGCTTGGGATTCAGTCCTAATGGTTATAGCCTGCTGCAAGAGCTCCCACTCAAAGTAAGATAGTACAGTTACGTAAGAACTTACTGTAACAGTAGATCTTCGAGAGGAGCTCTTGCAGCAGGCACTGCTTTCCCACCCTCCATCCCCTGGGTGAGGTGTTCTGCACATCGCCTACAGGCTTCACTTCTTCTCTCAAGTAGCCTGCCGGGTCTCATGGGAACTGGGGAGCCGGGTCCCGCCCCCTTATGTACCGTGACCAATGTTGGGGTGGAGCCGACGTCAGGGACCGGTCCCTGCTGGGTACTGCTAGCTAAGAATTTTTCCTGTGGGTCCTAAGGCCTGCGGCGTTAGTCCTAATGGTTATAGCCTGCTGCAAGAGCTCCTCTCGAAGATCTACTGTTACGGTAAGTTCTTACGTAACTGTACTTTTTTTACCCAGGCTGGCTAATTTGTTTGTTAATCTTTTGTTTGGGACTGTGTCAAATGCCTTGCTAAAGTCTAGGTAGGCCATGTCCACAGCCCATCCCTGGTCTACTACTTTGGTCACCCAGTCAAAGAAATCTGTTAGATTTTTCTGACATGACCTTCCCGCCGTGAATCCATGCTGCCTTGGCTCCTGTGCCCCACTGACCTCTAGGTACTGAACAATTCTTTTTTTCAGAAGTGATGCCATAATTTTCCCTACCACTGAGGTCAAACTTACAGGTCTGTAGTTTCCTGCCTTTGCTTTGCTCCCACTTTTGTGAAGGGGAATCGCATCTGCCCTCCTCCAGTCCTTCGGTACTATACCATCCTCCCATGATTTGTTAAAAAGGGTAGTCAGTGGTGTCACTAGTTCTCCCTTTAGTTTTTTTAGAAGTCTGGGGTGAATCCCATCAGGGCCCATTGCTTTGTCCACCTTCAGTTTTAGGAGTTCTTTCAGAACCCTTTCTTCTGTGAATGGACTGGTATCAGCCCCCTGTCCAGAGTGCTTCTATGATTGGATTAGGTACCTCCCGCTCCTCTTCTTTTGTGAATACTGAGCAGAAGTATTCATTCAGTATTCCTGCTTTTTATGTCAGCTTGCATGCACGTGCAATCAACATCTTTCAGTAGTAGCACATTTCAGAGGTGTGTCAGTGTTGTGGCCAAGGCAAGGGATGCTTTAGTGGGTGCATCCCTCAGCTGCCAATCAGTGAGCATGCTGGCAATGACAGAAAACTTCAAAGAGAGCCATAAACTTGAAAGAAATATACCGCTGCAATCACAAACAGTTTGTCATTGCAGTGGCACCTCCCTCCCCCCTCACAACCCTGTCAGCTCCTGCAGCCAAGCACTCTGTCCCTGGGCCTTGCTCCAGGAGCAAACGGTCGGCTCCTGACGCCGAGCACTCAGTGCCGAGCTTTGCTTCAGCAGTAAGGCGCTTGTTTAGTGTGCCTTTCCAGGTGAAACATTTCAATAAATATGGTGGCTCCTGCAACCCGCCACACATTCCCCAGAAAGCCGACATCGAGGTGCCCAATCCCCATGTTGGCATGTATCCCCCTCCCGCCATTATTGTGGCTGAAATCATGGTTTAATATTTCCTATACTGAGATGCCCACTCCCAGTGTCAGATGCGCCCCCCCCCCAGCCCAAACCTGTCTTGTGTTATTTGCCAACATTGGGGTGCCCAAATCTCCTGTCGGCATGCACTCCCCACTGTTGTGGCACAGTGGGGAGCCCACCCAGGTGTGCCTAAATGCTGTGCCCCCAGCCCAAACCCATCTGTGTTATTTGCTGACATCGGGTGCCCAATCTGTGTCGCATGCACCTCCCCCCACACACACTGTTGTTGTACACTGGGAGCCCACCCCAGTGTGCCTAAATGCCTTTAATTTTTTCCCTGTAAAATAAAAGTTTTTTTTATTTTATTTTTCTATCTGTAAACAGAGAACAGTCCATCATTGTGTCCCCATCCCTCCCCATCCCAACCTCCTCTGAGCACAAACCTCCCGCACCTCCCACCCCATACTTTACCTCCGGAGGTCGGAGCAGCGATCTTCTCTGAACTGGGACGTCTGCGCTTTTCAAAGCAGAACTGCAAAGTGAGGAATCTGATAAGTGCTGTATAATGGGAGTCAGTGGGGGGTTTCAACTTAGGTTGATATCTCAGCCATTTTTAGGAATTTTGGCCCCAAATTTCAACATGGGGTTCTTGGGACCCCACCTCGTGAACTTGGCACTGTCATTTTGTTTCTCAGTCCCAAAAGGTCTTTTCACTGTCACTGCGTGGAATGACCTTTCCGGACCGATTTACAAAATGACAGTACCACTGTTCATGAGGAGGAGTCTCAGAAAGCCCATGTTGAAAATTTGGTGAAAAAATTCCCCAAAATGACCACATTACGGGCATGCTTTACGCATTATGTACGTACGCTCGTAACTTCACCAATTTTTAATATTTGCACTCCAGATTTTCAACATTGCCATTTTTCACACCTCCTTATGGACAGTATATTCGTCATTTTTCACATCCTGCTCAAACGTGTTTTCGCACCTGTGGCGCAGAATGGCACGGTCGCTGTGTGAAATCAACTTTTTGGACAGATTAACACAATCACAGTGTCACTGTTCATGAGGGGAGGTCCCAAAATGTCCATGTTGAAAATTTGGTGGAAAAATTCCAAAAAATGATTGCATTACGGGCATGCGTTGCGCAGTTTCTATGCATGTTTTTAACTTTACCAGTTTTTCATATTTTCACTCCAGATTTTCAACATTGCCATTTTTTCACACCTCCTCATGAACAGTACAGCTGTCATTTTTCACATTCTGCCTGAACTGCGTTTCCGCACCTGTGGCGCCAAATGGTGCAGTCACTGTGCAAAATCGCCTTTCAGGATTGAGTAGCGAAATGATAGTGCCCCTGTTCATGAGGTGGGGTCCCAAAAAGCCCATGTTGAAAATTTGGAGTGAAAATACCAACAAACCCCTGGGGCATTGGGGTTTCCAACCATAAGGCCCCAACCTGTAGAGACTGACAGGTGTCGGACTGTGACTTGGGTTCTTTGGCCATAATGCTCACGGCATTCCACCCGCACCCTGCAGCCATTGACATGCATCAAGGTGTGCCTTGGGGTCTTCGGCCCTAACATTCTCCCCATTCTCCTGTGCTGTACCCGTCTCAGCTTATTTCTTTATGGAATGGGGTGAGCGTAAGGGCCGAAGACCCCAAAGCACACCGTGACACCTGCCGGTGTCTGCAGGGTGGGGTGAGGTGAGGTGGAATGGCATAAGCATTATGGCTGATGGCCCAAAGACACACACCCAACACCTTTCAGTCCCTGCAGGGTTGGATTGGCCTTACTTCAATACTTCACTGCCATTCCTATTATGCAGCTCTCTAACTCCTGCACTACCAATGCCAATACTAGCAAGCCAACATTTGGCATTGACAAATGCTTGTTCACTGTCACCCTCTGCCCACCCACTCTCCCCTTAATTAAGTCTCACTATCCCTCCCTTGGTCTTTCTTCGCTGTACAGTATTAAGCTGATGCACTGAACAGTTAAAGCTTGTGTTATCAAGTTTATCCACACCGCTGCCAACCAGATCTGTCACAAATGCGCTCAGCAGGTCAGGCCCTCTGCTCCCACAGTGCCGACCTCTGAGCGCAGTATTGTGACCAGGTAACAGATAGGGTAACCCTCCTGTCTGCTTGTGGGTCCTAATCACCTTTAGTCTTAAGTTCTGTGGGGATTCAAACTGTGAACCTTGTGCTAGCATACCCAAATGTACAGGCTCAGATAATCTGTTCTTCAGGGGGATGTCAGATATCTTTTGCCTAAGGGCACCTAACCAGGTATCCAAAAATGAACCCTTAAAACTAAAGACCTTAGGTATATTCTTACCTTTTCCCAGTTTAGTAACACCATCAAGCTTTGAACAGTTTTTGTCAGTCTTAACCCTCTATACGTCACATGCAAAAAGAACTTCAAAGACACACCCAGGTAGTCTTTCAAAATGATATTTTTACTAAAATGGATAAAAATGTGTAAAATAAACACATAACACTATGTCAAAAATCATACAATCACTTAAAAGAAAAAGATAACTACAGACAAACTCCTACCAACATACAGTTAGACTTTTTTCTATCTAATGTATTACCTCTGTAGTGCTTATAGTTAAAACTTGTTTCTTAAGAGCCCCAAAAGATATGACACTCAGTTCCAACACAATACAGTTCAACACTCTGTGTTTCCACACCCCTTCTATGATGTCATCTAGCTCCTCCTTTTAGAATATAAAAAAATATGCAAACAATGATCTTCTTGTCAGGAGATATTTTAAATATTGTGACTTCAGCAAAAACTAATTTCCCAAATTATGGCACTTTAATTAACATCCCCTCTTTGATCTCTAACAGTTCCTATTCCCAGGGCACATCAAAGAATTTTATGACTTTTAGCACCATAGTGATATGACATGTTTTTTCCTCTAAGACAGCATAAAAGTTTGCAAGCCCTATATCCTGGCAGCTGGGTCAGTTCTATTTAAGATAGGAAAACAGGACACCCTTAATTAAGTCTCTCTAGTATTTTAATTACCTCCTGGTTTCAGGTTAATATATCCTGTTATTTCCACTAAAACCTGGGGAGGGGGGCACCCATAGCACAGGATGTTTTATGTGAGACACTCACTTACCACGTTCTATACTACAGATATCATAGAACAATCATAACCAGCTGGCCAAGCGTCACAGGTGGTAGCTGGGTGGAATGCGTTACCAGCAGAAGTGGTATCCAATAGAACAGTGGACTGCTTCAAAAGGGGCTGGGACAGGGCAAGGGGGAAGGTTAATGGTGTGGAAGGGAGTGGCAGCTGTAAAATAAGGGGTGCTAGCTGCACATTCAAGCAGACTTGATAGACCTCTAGGCCTTTATCTGCTGGAAAATTTCACATGTTCGTATGTCTCTCCAAATTACCCTGTTTGTGGACATCTCTTGCATTGAGTGATATAAACAACATTACGTAATGTACAGGTACAATTCCTTTGTATCCTGAATAGCCAGTTTTGTGATGTAACCACACAATCTGAAGTGGAAATGAGCTCACATGTCCTACATCTGGGTTGATAACAGGGTTGTTTACCATTTAGTGTCATGGTAACCTGTTCTGGTGCAAGTTTACTCCTAACAATCAGGTTGGCTAAATTAGGTGGTTGTTTAAAAGATGATAGTGATATTTCTTGAAAAATAACAATTCAGGGTCTCATCCTCATTAAATATAGTGTGGAGATCCTTAATAATTTTACATAGAAATTCAAGGTCAGGATGATACATGACTACTAGAAACATAGAATTTGATGGCAGATAAGAACCGCTTGGCCCACCTAGTCTGCCCATTTCCCTACCTTATGGATAAGCTGCAGATTCTAGTTGATCAACAGCTTACTTCCTCCTACCCCCCACTAGAATTGTCTTATGTCTGTCCCATGCATTCTTGAATTCTCCCACTGTTCCCAACTCCTCAACCTCCTCAGGAAGGCTGTTCCATGCATCTACAACCCTCTCTGTGAAAAAATACTTTCCAACATTACCTCTGAGCCATCCCCCCTCTATCTTCAAATTGTGCCCCCTTGTTCTGGCACATCTCTTTTTCTGAAAGATGCTACCCTCTTGTACTTTAATTCCCTTGAGATACTTGAAAGTTTCTATTATGTCTCCCCCCTCTCCCTCCTTTCCTCAAGGGTATACATATTAAGCTGCTTTAGTCTCTCCTCATATGTCTTCTGGTGCAGACCCTGCTCTATTTTGGTTGTCCTCCTCTGAACAGCCTCCACTCTATGTCTTTGCTGAGATTGGGTCTCCAGAATTGCACGCACTACTCCATATGGGGTCTCACCAACTGTCTGTACAGAGGGATAACAACTTCCTGTTTTCTACTGTTGATGCCTCTCCCTGTGCATCCCAGTATCCCCCCAGCCCTCCTTACTGCCTTCTCCCATTGCTTGCCCACCTTTAGGTCATCTGATATAATTACTCTTAGGTGTCTTTCGATTTTTGTTGTTGTTATTATCTTACCCCTCATTGTGCACTCTTCCCCTGGGTTTTTGTTTCCCAGGTGCATTACTTTGCACTTCTTTGCATTGAATCTGAGCTGCCATATATTTGACCAATCCTCCAGCCTTGCCAAGTCCCTTTTCATACTTTCCACCCCACCTTGTGTATCAACCCTGTTGCAGATCTTTGTGTCTTCTGCAAAGAGACATAGTTTTCCTTCCAGGTGCTCTCCAATGTCACTTATAAAGACATTAAAGAGGGCCGGTCCCAGTACTGAACCCTGAGGTACCCCGCTAGTTACCCTCCTTTCTTCACTGTGGACTCCGTTTACTATTACCCTTTGCGTCCTGTTGTCCAGGCTACCACCTTGGGACCCACTCCAAGACTGGCTAACTTGTGTATTAATCTTTTGTGTGAAGCTGTGTCAAATGCCTTGCTAAATCTAGGTAGGCCATATCCACAGCCCCTCCCTGGTCTACTACTTTGGTCACCCAGTCAAAGAAATCTATTGGGTTCATCTGACATGACCTTTCTGCTGTGAAACCATGCTGCCTTGGGTCCTGTACCCCATTGGCCTCCAGGTACTCAACAATTCTTTCCTTCAGAGGTGATTCCATCATTTTCCCTACCACTGAGGTCAAACTAACTGGTCTGTAGTTTCCTGACTCTGCCCTGCTCCCACTTTTCTGAAGTGGAATCATATCCACCCTCATCCAGTCCTCAGGTACCACCCCATCCTCCCATGATTTGTTAAAGAGAGTAGTCAGTGGTGTTACTAGTTCTACCCTTAGTTCTTTTAGAATTCTTGGGTGAATCCCATCAGGCCCCATTGCTTTGTCCACCCTCAGTTTCAAGAATTCTTTCAAAACCCTTTCTTCTATGAATGGACTGGTATCGACCCGCCTATCCAGAGTGTTTCTCTTGTTTGGTTTAGGTACCTCCCCCTCCTCTTCCGTTGTGAATACTGAGGGGAAATATTTGTTCAGTATCCCTGGTTTTTCACTGTCACCCTCTGCCCACATTCCCTTCCCTTTATTAAGTTTCTGTATCCCTCCCTTGGTCTTTCTTCGCTCCCTAATGTACCTATAAAAGGTTTCATCCCCCTTCTTAACAGAGTTGGCTATCTTTTCCTCAGCTTGTGCCTTTGCTATTCTGACTGCCTTCTCTGCCTCCTTCTGCTTTAACTGATAAAGTTCTCGTCCTACTCCTTCTATGTTTCCTTATATTTCCTGAATGCTGTTCTTTTCTCCTTAACTTTCTCTTCCACCTCTTTTGAGAACCATAGTGTTTTTTTCCTTCGTTTTGTTTTGTTGATTTGCTTCACACAAAGGCTTGTTGCCTCTGTGATGGCTGTTTTGATTATTCCCCATTATTCCTCCACCCCTCCTTCTTGTCCGTTTGCTAGTGCTTTTCTGAAGCACTCTCTCATTTTCCCAAAGTCAGCCCTTCTAAAGTCCAGTACTCTTGTTTTTGTATGGCTTGACTCTATGGCTGTGTTTATTGTGAACCACACTGTTTGGTGGTCACTTGTTCCCAGATAGCTACCCACTTCTAAATCTGAGATCCTTTCTCAGTCCCCATTTGAGAGTACCAGGTCTAAGATTGCTCCCTCCCTCCCTCCCAAATGGGTTCCAGCACTAGCTGTCTGAGGCATGCCCTCTGTAGGGCATCAAGAATGACCCTGCTCTTGGATGTGCCTGCAGCAAAGGTGCTCCAGTTAACATCTGGCATATTCAAGTCCCCCATCAGCAATATATCCCCTTTTTCTGCCATTTTAAGGATGCCTTTTATCATTTCCTTGTCCATTCCTTCCCCCCTGAGATGGGGGACTGTACACAACCCCCATACGGATTGTGGTGCCATTTCCTGTCTCCAGGGTGACCCATAGTGACTCATCAACTTCCTGTTTACTCTCTAGTTCTGTTGCTTTAATCCCTTCCCTTATATAGAGAGCTACTCCTCCTCCTCCTCTTTTACCCACCCTGTCCCTCCTGTAGGTTATGTATCCTGGTATGTTGACATCCCTGTCATGGTTCTCTGTGTACCATGTTTCAGTGAATGCCACAATATCCAGCCATCCCTCTTCCATCAAGGCCACTAGTTCAGGGAGCTTATTACACAAACTGTAGGCATTGGTACTCGTCACACTCCATTTTTTGATCGCCTTACACCTTTTAGCCCCATCCCTGTCCTTACTGCCTTTTTCTGCATTTACCCCTGCCCTGCTCCCTACTGACTTCTCTACCTTGGTGTTTACCTCTCTAACTACTGTGTTTTGTGGGGGGAGGCTGGGATTTCCTGCTCCTTTCAGTGCCTCCCTTGGCTACTTTAAATGCTTGCCAACAATGCATTTAAACCTATCACGTGGATCCTGGTTTCTCCCCGGACAGATGCAGACCATCGCACCAGTATAGGCCTACATCCCTCCAGGTGGCTCCCCAATCCCCAATGAAGCCAAAACCTTGAGCTCCACACCAGTTTTTCAACCATTCATTGAATCTCATGGTGCAGAGTACCCTAGTATCATCCTTGCCATAGACAGGCAGCAAGTCCTAAGAGTATTTTGTTGGTAGTAGTCCTTTTCTTATACTGAAGTAGTTGCTCTCTAGGTACCTGTGTTGCACATTCTACTGCTCTTGTCTGTTTCTCTGGAAGAGTGTCCCTGCTCCATAAAGGTGTTTTTCAACAGAGCCAAATGTGTATCTCTCTCTTCCACATTTGAACAGACACGGTGATACCAAAGTGCTTAATTATACATAACAAGATTTTTTTGTGTGGCTCAGGTGATTACTATTCCTGTGTAAGTATCTCTGTCTGTCTGTCTGTTGGCTTCCTGTAAATACAGGTATGTAAGGTTCCGTCCTTGATGGTGGCAGTGGTGTACAGAAAATGAACACTGGTGGCAGAATATTCCAGGGTAAGCTTTATGGCAGGGTGGAGGTTATTAAATTCCTGATGAAAATCTTGAAGTGCATCAGTGCCCTCTGTCCAAAGTATAAACAAATCATCAATGTAATGGAAATAAGTGAGTGGTTTTTGAGGATAGTGCCTTAAAATGTGCTCCTCCAAATTCACCATAAAGAGATTAGCATACTGTGGAGCCATCCTAATGCCTATTGCTGTTCCCATAGTTTGAACATAATAGTTTACTATTGAAGCTGAAGTTATGTGTCAGAATGGATTCAGTTTCCCCACCACTTCACTGTCAATATTTTGGTCTAATCCTTTTTCATATAGGTACTTAAGGCAGGCTGAAATGCCATCCATGTGTGGAATATTAGTATAGAGGGATGTTACATCTATCGTTGCTAAAATGGTATTAGGTGGTAAACCTTATAACCAGATAGTTTACGCAGGAAGTGTGTGGTGTCCTGGATGTAACTATCCCTTTCTGTAACCAGTGGTTTTAAAATGATTTCTGCAAATCCTGAGATCCCCTCAGTCAGCGTAACATTGCCAGAAACTGTGGGTGTCCCAGGATTGCCAGGTTTATGTATTTTAGGCAGCATGTAGAATTTCCCTGGCTTGGGTTCAGTAGTGATAAGATCCATTAGTCTGACTTGGACATGGTTAGGAAATGATCTAACAAAGTCCTGTAGTTCTCTTTTATATTCTGTGGTGGGGTCACTTTCCAGTTCTCTGTAGAGTGTATGGTCAGTTAGCTGTCTATGGCTTCATTAATATAATCCTCTTGGTTTAATATCACCACTGCGGAGCCTTTATCAGCTTTTTTTATGACATGTTGTGATTCGATTTCAGTGTTTGTATAGCCCTCCATTCCAATGGAGAGAGGTTTGGATCTGACCAGTCACTCTCTGGCGAAAGCAGTGAATGTAATTGTCCAGTTTCTTATTACGCCCATGGGGGGGGTTAAAATCAGATGATTTCTTTTTATTATCCATTGAATTATTACTGATCTCTTCCCCGCCTGTGATTTCTTCTCTGCCATGAAAGAATTCTCTAAGTCTCAATCTATGTAAGTATTCTTCCAGTTCACCACAAAACTGTATTCTGTTCAGTGGTTTTGTTGGGCAGAAAGTGAGTCCCCTAGAAAGTACACTTAATTCCCTAGTAGTCAGTGTGTGGGTGGACAGATTAACCACTGAAGGGTGACCATTTGTGTGGCTTTGTTGTTCAATCTATTCTGTTCTTCATGGTTGTTAGGAAGTATGGTATGTTGAAGGGTATCTAACCTCCTGTTTTTAATGAGCATGGCTTGTCTTACGGTCCTTTGGTACTTTGTGTATCTCATGCAGGGTGTCTGTAATAGGCTTACCAGACATCCTCTCCAGTGTGGTAACAATTCCATCAAACTGTTTCTTTAAAAATGCTTTCTTGGCATATGATCTATGGATCCTGTGAGTTCTCAATTTCTCAGAGGTCCTACAACAGAGTTTCAGCATACTTAGAATTATCAGTGTTCTTTAATGGATTCCAAATAGTTAAACCTTTAGGGATAATGTTGTTCCTCTTGCACTGGGTTAAAAAATAGATGTCCAGGGGTGTAGTGCTATGGGGTCACTTGGGAGCACCGACCCCTTACTTTTTAATGAGAGGGAGTGCCGCTCCCGCACTTTTTTAAAGTGCAGTTATCCTTTTTTTTTTTTTTTTTTTTTTTTCTTAATGTTTTCGGCTTCAAAATCATGGCGTGCATATTATTTCTGAAATTTCTCGGAGCTGGCCTGTGCGCATTAATGCCAATTCCAAGTCCTCCACAAATCTTGATACAGAACTTGGGATTGTGACAGGATTGAATGTGGCCCTGTCCCAGTTGTTATGGAGAAAGAGTTTATATGCAAGGATCTGTTCTATTCTCTCCTTTTCTGTCTCTTCTCTGTCTGGTTGCGCAACCAGATTTTCTTGTGAGACCTAGGACTTGATCACGCCATTCTTGCAATTCTCTGCCTCTCGCTATCACTTTACCCTCACTTGCTGTTCTGTCTTTTCTTCCCCCTTGCATATCTGCTGGTATAAAAATATATGTGAATCATTATGTGGAAATGTAACTACTATTGGGATCCCTTTTGTTTAGAAATGTGTATAGTTATACTGTTGAAATGATTGCAAAACTAAAACTGTATATAGTTATACTGTTGAAATGATTGCAAAAAAGCTGTTTGGAACTCAAGGGGTTAACCTGAGAAGCTAGTTTTGCAAACTCTCTGGGAAGCTGTAAGCAAGGGGTCTGTTCTAGGTTACAATGTTCTTTTTACTGCACTTGTTGAAACTTAGAAGAACACTGTGTGAGAATCATGCTGTTTTCTTCACGAGCAGGGGTTGCAAAGACTTACAAAAAACAGAGCTGCAATTTCTCGCAAGAGAAGCACAGAGACTGAGATTGGAAATTGAGAAGAAACCCAGATGGACTTTCGCCATTTATACTGCCTTTGTAAATAGTTATACTGAACAATTTTATTTTTTTTATTTTATTATTAATAATAAATCACTTGTTGCGAATTTTACAACTGCTCTTGTTTTTCCTATGCTTCCTGACCAGTGCCTCGACGACAAGTAGTGTGAAAAGTGGGATTTTTCCTATCGGGGGGTCTTAATCTCATAGCTGTGCCAGTATGTCTAAGCACTTTCTAAGGCCCTTGCCACTTCATTAGCAGTTTATTTTCTGTAGTGTGTATCAGTAGTAAGACCTTTTCACCTGGCTCAAAAACTTTTTCTTTTACCCCGCAGTCATAATACACCTGCTGGTTTTGGGCCTCTTCCTGATTAGTATGGGCGATTTCAACATATTTTGCAAGCTTCTTTCTCAGGGCACACATATAGGATGTAAAAGATTGTTTTTGATGGGGATTATCTTTCCATGTTTCTTTTATTACATCTAGTGGCCCTCTAGGTTGTCTACCATACAAATGATAAACAACTTGATAATGCCTGTGGCACTTCTCTGTAAGCAAAAAGCAGGTAAGGCAAGTATTGGTCCCAATCCTTTCCTTCCCCTTTTACAAACCTTTTTAACATGCGTTTTAGTGTTTGATTAAAATGCTCAACAAGACAGTCTGTCTGAGGGAGATAAGGGGGAGGTTCTCATGGCAGTGATGCGTAGCATTCTGTTCAGCTCCTTAAGTAATGAAGCACCAAAATTACTACCCTGATCAGTAATAATTTCTTTAGGGGTGCCCACTCTGCTGAAAATTGTGGCAAGCTCTGCTGCCACTTTTAGGGCTGTGACAGTACGCATTTGAACTGCTGCTGGGTATCGAGTAGCATAGTCACATACTGCCAAAATGAGTCGATTACCCTGTTTACTTTTGTCTAAGGAGCCAACCACATCCATTGTAATTCTCTCAAAAAGGCACATCTATCAAGGGTAGGGCACCTTGTCTTTTTTAGTCACTGGGGCTACTTTCTGACACTCGGCACAAGAACTGCAATAGGTAGCAACATCTTCATGAATTCCAGGCCAGTAAAATCTGTATAGCAATCTGGCAAGGGTGCGATCCCTCCCCAGGTTACCAGCCATAGGACTATCATGTGCTATCTGTAACAATTCAGATCTATACTTTTGTGATATAACCAATTGTTCTATCTGATCCTGTGTCTGAGATTTAACCCATATTCTGTGCAGTAACCCATTACATTTTTTAAACATATATTCACCCTGTTTTGGTTTCACCCCCAGCTACTTAAAATAACCCTGGAGAGAAACATTGTTGGCTTGTTCTGAAAGAAAATCACAATCAGTGATCAGTTTACTTTCAGCATTTTCATATGTTAACCCCTTATGTCCATTAGTCTTTTATTGCCACTGTTTCTTCAGGCATTGTCTTTCTTTCCTGAACTTCCGGATCTTGGAGTTGTACTCAAACAAGTCCAAATCAAAATGAGCCAAAGGAAAAGAGTCCCCGTCATCTGAGATTGAGTCACCACAACTGCTGAAACATCAGGATTTACTCCCTCTTTGATTAACTTAGTAAATCCTGGAAAGTAATTTCCAATAATCATAGGTACAGGTAACTTAGGTACTACCCCCACTTTCATTTGGTGCGACACCCCATTAATAGTCAGAGTCACTTGGCTGATGGGATAGTATTGAGTGTCCCCATGAATGCATATGACACTAGTACCTGGTCCTTTTGGACATTGTTTTCCTAGCACATCAGTATGTACTAGAGTCTGCCTGCTTCCTGAATCAATGAGTCCCATCACAGTCTTATCTCCCACTTTCACATCAATTAAGTACTTGCCCCAATTTGCTAAAGACAAATCTACTCCAGTGTCACTCTTCTCGCTGCAATTTCTTGCAACATGACCTGGCTTATTACAGTTATAGCAGATAACGTCTTTGGGCACAGATTTGTTACCCCCACCAGAGTTATCATCAGACTTGGAGTTTAAATGGGAAAAAGAGTGTCTTACCGGTGCTTGGCTGTTACCTCGCTGCTGTGGCGTTTGTCTGGCCATTTGGTAGTCTTCGGCCAAAGAAACAACCTTTTCCCCACTTTCTGGTGGTGTTTGTTTACCCAGAGCTGCACTTATGTAGACAGGATGTTGATGAATTGCTCCATTGCAAAATTGTCAATGATCTGTGGGACTGTTTTGCTCTCTGGTTGGAGCCATTTTATCAGGAGTTCTCTGAGTTGGGTGAAGGCTTCTCGAGGATTGTCCACAGAGTTGTACTTCAGAGATCGAAATCTGTGCCTGTAGGGCTCTCCTGAGATGTCGAATCTTTTCAGGATTTTGTTTTTCACCAGGTCACAGTTTTCTGACTGTGCAGTGTCCATATTGCTGTAGGCAAGTTGGGCTTTACCTGTCAGGTAAGGTACCAGTCTGATTGCCCATTGGTGCTTTGGTCACTGGCAGCCTGCGGCAACCCTTTCAAAAGTTGTCAGGTGTGCTTTGATGTCATCAGAGGGACACAACTTTGTAAGCTTAATGTATTTCATGTTGCCCGTGTTCTGTTGCTCATCTGGATCTGTACCCAATCCTCTGCCTTTGATAGCCTGCAAGGCATCCAGGCACCACAGCATCTCTACTTTTCTCTGCTGTTCGAGTTGTTGCATTTCTTCTTTTCTCTGTTCTTCTAAACGTTGAATCTCTTTGTCTCCCTGCTTCTCCATCTCTTTTTGTTGTATAGCCCACCATTTGAAAAAGGCAGTCAGGCTTTCAGGTTCTGTCACTGCCTGTTCTTTTTGTATAACTGGTGCTAGCTGTACAGTCCCAGCTTGGACTTCTGTCTGTGCTAGTTTGGCTGCCATTCTCCTGGTTACCACTCCTGGGCTTGCTACTGCAGAATCCATACCTTTCTTATATGCTTCCCTGGTACCAGGTCTAGTACCCATGCACAAAATTCCTGACTTAGAATATGCACGGCGTAAATCCCACTTAGGCTGACACCATTTGTCGTCAAGGCACAGGTCAGGATTGTTGTGAATTTTACAACTGCTCCTGGCTTTCCTATGCCTCCTGACCTGTGCCTCAACAACAGGGCTAACTTCCTGCACATGCGAGGCATCGGATCGCGCACACACTGTGCGTGCCTTCCTTCCCAGTCAGTGACTCCTGTGAGATCTCCTTCGAGCGTTATGGGCTGCTAAAACTTATTAATTTGTGGCTTTACACTGCTCCGAGAAGATTAGAAGGTTCCCTGTCTTGAGGAGGTGGCTTTTTGGGGCTTCCTGCAGTGTCAGCCGACTCCAAATTGACGAGAGTCTGTCCGACGATTGACCGTGCGATTGCCTTGGACGGGATGGCCTCTCAGGGCCGGAGCTTCTGTTAGGTTTTGTTTTGGTGGCTTTCGTTTTTTGGTTGGCAGCTGTTTACTTTCCGGACTCTGTGCGTGGCAGAGAAGGATTCGTGGTGGGGTCGGGTGTGAATCGTTGGCATCCTGGTGAATGTTAACAAAGCGGCCTGTGACTTGGAGGCTGTGCTGTGCCTGTGAGTATTTGTTTTTTGTTTATATGGTCCACAAAGAAACCATGAATACCTTTCTCTATAGACTTTGTACTGTGTTTACAATTTGTAAACACAGTACAAAGTCTTAGAAATTAAGCAAAACAATAACCTGACTAGCCTGCCATTAGTACTGTACAGCAGAGATAGGTTTAATAGGAGTCAGGGGGGATGGGAATTACAGACTTTTCACTTTGCCAGGTTTCAACTTGCAAGGCTGTTGGAAATGTTTCATACAGTCATTCAGGACAGCATTACTGAAATAAAGGAAGAGTCTGCCTTTTTTTTTTTTGCTGTCACTACGACCTGCAAAACATATGTATTTGCCTACAGACAGTAACTGTGGCTCACTTTCATGGCTTTTATTTACTCCCACCATCCCCTGGTACCACACTCCTGGCCTGCCTAAGCCCCTCTCCAGTGGAGGCACTCAGCTCTCTTTCCGGTGCCATCTCCAGATATTTTTAGGTGATCCCACCATCAGAAGCTCAACTTTTGATCTATTAAATCATGAAAGACCCCTGCTTTCACCAGGGATGTGTAAGACTGACACTGTCTGTGGAAGGGGTGGTGGTGGACCCAAAAGCTGACCTGTTGAAAAGCAGTGTCCACCATCCAATATACAGGGCTGGAATTTTTCCTTTCTGTTTATTTCTGGTAGGCACTGTGATGAGCATGACTTCACTCCTAACCAACAGTCACACCTTGAGCATATCCTTTTATATAAAAATATTTTACCACAGAGATAGTGAATCATTAGGAAGTAGCTAGATTAGCAGTGGTATGAGGTGGCCAATTAGAACATGAACTCTGATGATGGCAACTAACCAGCAATAATGCAATGCACTATTTTATAAAGAGCTCAGTTTTAAAGGGAACATAAACCTTGATTTACGTATTTACCTATTTAACATATTTGGCAGTGTGTGTGTGTGTAGCCTCTTTAGAAACTCTGTGACTCTTCCCCCTGTGGGTTACTATGCCTTTTAGACTCACTGGCTCCCTAGACATTAAAAGTATCCCCTTCTGCAGATGGACCTGGCACTGTCCTCCCATCAGTTATTGGCCTGGGCATCACCTGATTTACCTATCACCACCATCAGCTGTGACTGTGCACTCATAGGACTGGCTTGGGGTGTCCATGTAGGATTGAGTTGTATGTTAGTAGGGCAGCAGCTAGTGGACTCGGAGTGGTATTTTCAGCTTCAATTTTTTTTATAAGAAAGTAAACTAGTTATTTTGATACTGATATTGGTTGTTTGTAACAAGTAAGAGAAGGCTTTAACAGCAGCAAGATAGTGTCAAACTAGCCCTCTGAATGCACCAGAAAGCATCTAAAACCTCATAGCTTCTGGGGGTCGACTAGGCACCCAGACCCCCGACCTATCGAGGGGTTTGGGGAGAACATAATTTGTAGAGAACCCCACTTCTTAATTTGCTTTCACCACTGTAGATGTTACTGTCTAGATGGGCGAGTTTCTTCTTGATGATGTGCAACTGCCATATTCTACGGTATCTTCCATGTTGACATACAGAAATAGATTAGTTGCCGTATTGGTAAGAACAGATCCAGAAGCAAATGGTTTGATACCTTTTATTAGACCAACATAGATGTTACAAAAAGAAAACAATGTCTGAGCTTTTGGACCAACCAAGTCCTTCCTCCGGTTCGTTCCAATTCCTATGAATTTACCATAACAGCAGACCTTCGAGAGAATCGCTTTCATCAGGTCATGCCATTCTGACCACATCCCCCTTTTGGACTGGGCCTCTGTTCTTTTCTGTGTCTCTGGTTCCCTCTTTTGTGGTTGTCCTCCAGTGCATGGTATGCCGAATGCTTGTATGATCTCCTGGTTCCCTGGACTTCAGTCCTCCGTGATTCCTCTTCAGCAGGGAACTGAGGAGAAAGGGGGCAACCGACTCCTTATATATATTTTTTTTTTAACCAGGAGAGAGACACTAAGCTGAAAGCTTGTTTACAGGTGTGACCTGGGAGCACAAGGAAGTTAAGTGACTTGCTCAGGGTTACACAGTATGCAAGTGGGGGCTGTGGGATTCAAACCCAGGTCTCCAGGTTTGCAGCTGAGAGCCTTAAACCACTGCATTATACTGCCTCCAATATATGGAAATGTGACATCACCATGGGCAGCCCCAGATGACAAAGTTTCCAGGAGATCCATGTGCTGACATGGTACTAGTTCTATAGGTATGACCTGATGAAAAGAGATCATCACAAAGATCTCCTGTTATGGTAAGTTCCTACATAACTGTTCTTTCTCTACACCTCTGATCCCTCGACTGCATCTCTGGAAGTCTTACTCCAGCAAGACTTTCACAGTGTTCTACACAGGTTCCAGTCCAACCAACTTTGGATCAGCACAAACAAATACTGTGTCTTTGACCTTTGATACCATCCAGAAGCTGGCCCGGCTTGCCCCTCTCCCTGTCTTTTCCATGTTGGATGGCACACCACTTGCAGTAGTCCCAACTGTCAAGTACCTCGGTGTGAGGTTAAATAGCAAGCTTGACTTCTTTGCCCTCATTGATGCCATCCATGCCAAACTCAGTGCCCTTTCTCCATAGGTCTCCTGGGAGCTGGTCACAAAAAGTGGTTCTCCCAGTTTTCAACTGTGCAGATGTGGTTTATGGCACTGCCCCCTCTGCATCTCTTGCCAGACTAGACACCCTCAGCAGTGACTTATGCCACTTTGCTACCAACTCACCCTCTTGTACCCAGCAGTGCTCCCTTTTCTCCTCCCAGTCCATGGTCCCTCACCTTCTCCCTCCTCACCCGGACTCCTCAGATGGGCAATCTGCTTTCTCGTGCTGCCTCCCTTCCCTCTGGAACCAGATACCCTCCTCCATCTGTCTCTCTTCCTCCCTTCCCTCCATTAGACGCCAGCTAACCGCCCCCCCCCTTGTCAACCCTCTTCCTGAACCTTTCCTTACTATTGCCTGGCTTTTGACCACCCCTCCACCCAACCTCATAGTGCCAGCAACCTTGTCGAGGTTTGTCAATCTGTATGACTTTCAACACCAGCTCAGCCTCCCTTTACTCTGTCACTTTGCACTTTTTGAGTTTGCCCAATTTGCACAGATGATCAGTATGCTAATTTATTTGACCTTCATATGCCGTTTTGTCTATACTGCACTTAGTGTATGCTCTTTGTGTCATCGTCATTGTAATCAGTAACCACATCACCTGATTGGTTGTATTTTATTTGTAATTGTGCTTCTCCCCTTTCCTGGGGGTTGCCCCTGGAAACAAGCCTCATCTCAGTATGCCTCTCCCAGTTACCGATTTTTAAATTAATAAAATAAATAAATTCAGAGATAATTTTTCTTTGCATTTTTTAGCCATGCTGTCACGAAAATATGTGGCTAGTTCTTATTGCTGGGCATTTTCATGAAAGAAGATGCAGACAAACGTAGAAGTAGACTGAAAATGTCCAAAGCCAAGCAGGGAAGATGCTGTTGTTCCCTGAGCATATACTTATTACAGTATGCGCTCCATGGGGAGCTCAGTCGGCAGTTGGCTGCGGTGGTGCGGGTGGGTTTGGCAGTCGCTGACTTGGTATGGGTCATGGGGGGACGGGTGGTCTTGCACTGTCGAGTGGGGGGCACTAGACTACCAGGAAATGTCCAGTATGCGTACTGTACATACTGTATAGTATATGGCCACTTAGGTGCGGGTCGGGATCTCGAGAGGCGGGGGAATCCTTGGGGCACTTACAGTGGGGGTCCTCTAGTCAGCAGGGCATGTACAGTAGGTGGGGGGTCCTCTAGCCCAGTGGGCCTCCTACAGTAGGTGCAGGAGTTCCTCAGTCCACAGGGCTGTCTAGTGGGGCAGAGGTGGGGCTGGGGGTGGCTCATACTGGTAGATCGGGGCCGCCGGCACACAAGCCTGGTGGACGCAAGTTACACCAGCTATTTGCTGGTGTAACTTTTCATTGACGGATGTCCACCGGGGGGGGGGGTGTTTTCTAGAATAGCAACATTGGGGACTTTGTTGCTACCCTTCCAGAATAGGGCGCAACAGCTGCCGTAAACCCCCTAGCACAATGTTGCAGTGGGTTTAGGGCATACCTGGTGCCGTAAGTCCACAGGCTGCTTTACAGAATACTGAATGTCGCAACTCCTGGCACAACTTGCTCCATTTTGTTTGGCATAAGTTAAGTTACGCCAGGCGTATCCCTTTGAGAATCAGGCCCAACAGGTGTTCAGATACAGCTGAGGGTACTGATGAAAACCTTGAAAACCTGGGGTAGCCATATTAAATGGAGCTTACCATTAATTATTTGAAGTCTAAAAAAGGGTAAAGCAGACTCAAAATAGGGAAAGGAATGTCTCAGAAAATAGGGAACTCTATAATGGAATAAAAAGGATTTGCCATAACACGTACTGTTACTTTAAATCAGTTATATAATTGTTATTTGTCTTTGTTTTATATGATTACTCATGCCCCCCATTCTCCCCACCTTCCTCTTTTCTCTTACCCCCTTCACCCTTCTTTCTCCTTTCCCTCGAACCCTCTCCTGACAAAGCTCTCTGAGCCACCTACCACTTGTACTGTATAAATAACTCGCACCACAATTCCTTGACAATGCCTTTGGCTGCTATTATTGTTACCTTACTTGCCTGTTTTGAAAGTTCCATTGTGATGATCTTGTTAAGTTTTATACCTTCTTGTACTTATTTCCTTGACGTGGAACCTTTGTAAAAGAGCCCTCGGCTTAAAGGTGTCATCCGAAATACAAATAAATAAAATAAAAATATTCAGTGCAGGGGAAATCTGTGTTTCTGGATTTGTTTTTTCTTCCATGGATGATGAAGAAATATTCAGAAATGAAGCAGCCTCCCAGACAATCAGTGAGACATCAGACCCATATACCGTAGGCATTGACTAAGCTAATCCATACTTTTGTAACGGGTACAATGCAGTAAGGGCGAAGGAACAAGGACGATAGCAATTATGGTGACAAGCACAGCAGATGGGCGAAAGTGTAGGAGCACTCGTACATGCGGGGGGGGGCTTTGCCCTCCGCACCCCTATCACTGTATATAACCATCATTGGGGCCACAGCAGTCACCACACGCAGGGCATCAGGAGGACAGTGCGACTTCACCCTTTTTGCTGGTGCTCTTTTTTCCTTCGCCCTTATCACCCAACACATTTGGAATAGTAACCTCTTCAAGGCCTGGTTTACCCCAAGTACCTCTACCTTTCCTATGTTACGATATAGTTTTTGCACCATTTTATGTTCAGTGTGAAGAGTATGCAGTGTAGTAAAATTTTCTATAACGCTTAAACCATTACCTTACCCATTATCATAAAACTTATGTTACTGTGTTCATTTGTTTACTTTAGGATGTCCCATGTTCTTCAGTTTGATGATCAGTCCAGAAAAGTTAAAGATGCAGCCATGCAGGATGAGGATACCTTTGAGATTTATGACCCTCGCAATCCTGTAAACAAGAGACGAAGAGAAGAAAGCAAGAAGATCATGAAAGAGAAGAAAGAAAAGAGATAATTTATCATTTGTTACAATAATCAAGAATGAAGCACAAATCAAACATGTTAAAGGACTTAAGTTTTGGGAGCCATGATGCTTGCAGTGGCCTAGTTTATGCATGTTCCGATGGCGGCATTCTTCACACATCCTGGAGCAATCTTTTAAAGAGCTAGTGTACTGCCTAAAACTAATATGTTTTCAAAAGCAGTCAACTATTACCTTTTATATGCAAGATGCTTTTTCTTTTCTTGTTGGTTAATTAGATTTTTTACCTGATGTTAGTAGGCGTGGTGTGTAGAACAGCACTTTGCACAACAGCTGACATATCAAGCGCTGTTCCTCCCATTACATCATCAGCATTGTGACCTCAACAACTGTGACATCACAGCTGCTTAGGAAGAACCACTCAGCAGCTGCCAGGTCAGTCACCTGTGATGTCACAGTCAGGTCACAGTGCAGATGATGTAATAGGATGAATAGAACTAGATATGTCAGTTACCAGGTAGAGCGCTATTCCACACATCCAGCATGATACTATCACATAGAAAACTTCCTAATGAGCAAAAGGAAAAAAGAAAAATGCTTCCAAAATAAAAAGTTAACAGCTGACTACTTTTTAAAATTTGTAACATTTTCCTGTCTGTTGTTTTTGGTTCTACTAGCTCTTCAAGAGCCTGTTGTGTACGTTCTCAAGTGATCTTTGGTATTCATTATGTGCACAATATAAACTGAAGTTAACCGATGCATGCCAGCAGTGTCCGGATCAATTGGCTCTATTACTGTGCATTGTTGCCTAGGTTAATTTCCATTCATTGTAATGCACTGATCCTGTACAAATCACAGATTTGTTCGTAAAACCGAGAGCACTGAAGAGGTATATGTTGATCAGGATATTCTCTGAATCACAAAACATGCATCCCTCCTTATGAAATACAGTGTATTTTAAAGGAAAATGTTTTTCTTTCAAAAAGTGCTGTCTGCAGAATGTTCATTTTGGTGGTTGTTTCATCATCAAGATTTTATTAATATAACTATGCATTGCTGCCAGAAAACATTAAAACATCATTTTTGTAGAGGAATTGAGCATTGTCTAAATGAACTCAGTTATTCAGATGTCTTAAAATGAAACACTACATCTTAGTAGCATAATTGAAACTCTCACTTTTATATAGGACTACTAAAGAACACGAATGGGTCCACATTGTTAAAGGTGCTTTTAAAAAGTCAGCATAAGAGGCCAGCCTGATGGTGCTGAGGGTTGAGGTGCTAGATGCCACAGCTCATGCCATGCCGGCGACCCGGGGTCGGATGTGACCTCAAGTTGCCAGGGGTTGGCAGGGGAGGGAGAGGATTGAGCATCCAAAGGACTGCTCTTTTCTCCCGGGGAAGGGAGGATTGTCTTCTGGCTCCTTGGCTGCCCCCTAGTGGAGGCCAGAGGGCAGAGCCAGTGGTCGGGATACACAGAAGCGCAGATCTTCCTGGACATAAAGTCTCCACCACTCATTCACACTAATGGGACTATGCCAGAGGCGCTAGGACCCAGCGGGAGCCAAACATCTTCAGGAGGGCTGGCGCCGAGGTAGGGCCGCGAGGAAGCAGCACTGCGAGCCTGGCTCACACCATATAGGCTACCTTGGCATCGACCCTCCAACCACTTCAGTTCCTTTTTTCCCCGCTGTCGAGTGCGCATCAGTGACAACATCGCTCGCCCGCCGCGAGTCAAGTCTTCATGTCTATATGGCAGCAGCTATAGTCGTTTTTAGGTATTATTTATTTTAGTAGTTCTTAAATAAATGAAGTAATTTTTCATCAAAGAAGAAGTCTTAATAATAATAATCTTTATAATGCGCCTTTCAAATTTCAAGGAGCAGTACAGGTTAAAACAGATTAAAACAGTAGTACACCACAATAAAAATATACAGTACTATAGTATTCAAAACTATTTTCTGCATCACCATATGCCTTGCACTATAAAAACATCTTAAATGCCTGTTTAAATCCCACCAAGGACATGCACTCCCTTATCTGATGGGGTAGAGAGTTCCAGAGGGTTAGTGCCACAAACATAAATGCCCGGGCCCCGGAAGATTTTAAAGCAGCCCTCAGAATCTCCAGCAACCCCTCGTCAGCCGAGCGGAGCGGGCGCACAGGGCGGTAAGGAAACTTAGAAACATAGAATTTGACAGCAGATAAGGACCGCTTGGCCCACCCAGTCTGCCCATTTCCCTGCCTACTGGATAAGCTGCAGATCCTAGTTAACCAGCAGCCTACTTCTTTCTACCCCCAACCCCTAGAATTGCCTTATGACTGTCCCATGCATGCTTGAATTCCACCACTGTTTTGACTCCACGACCTTCCTCCGGAAGGCCGCTCCGGCATCCACAACCTCTCTGTGAAAAATACTTCCTTAAATTACCTCTGAGCCGCCTCTGTCTTCTTAAATTGTGCCCCCTTGTTCTTGCACACCTCTTTTTTGAAAGATGCTACCCTCTTGGACTTTGTTGATTCCCTTGAGGTACTTGAAAGTTTCTATCATGTCCCCTCTCCCTCCTTTCCTCGAGGTTATACATATTAAGCTCCTTAAGTCTCTCTTCCTATGTCTTCTGGTACAGACCCTGCACCATTTTAGTTGCCCTCCTCTGGACAGCTTCCATCCTGTCTATGTCTTTGCGAAGACTGGGTCTCCAGAACTGCACACAGTACTCCAGATGGGGTCTGACCAGCTGTCTGTACAGAGGGATAATAACTTCCTGTTTTCTACTGGTGATGCCAAAAGCTCTTTCAGGTAGTCAGGGTCCAGTCCGTGTAGGGCTTTATATGTCAGTAAACCAACTTTGAAGGTGATCCGCCACTGAACGGGCAGCCAGTGCAGTTCCCGCAGCACCGGTGTAATATGAAAGAACTGGGAAGTCCCCATCAACAACCGCGCTGCAGAATTCTGCACCAGCTGCAAGCGGTGGATATCAACCCCTGGTAGCCCAAAGTAAAGGGAGTTGCAATAATCCAGATGCAAAGTCACAAAGGCGTGGATCAGTGTAGGAAGGTCACTGGACGGAACCAGGTGCTTGATCCTAGCGATGTTCATCAGATGATAAAAGGATAACTTAACGACAGCCGACGCCTGAGATCAAAGTGTCAGCCCTTCATCCAGTATCATCCTAAGGTCTTGCACCTGTTTAGCGGTAAGGAGCTCAGAATCCCCCAGAAATGTTCCCGAGGGTTGGCCTGCCCCCAACACCCCTATCCAGCAAACCGGATCCACAACCATCACCTCAGTCTTCCCTGGGTTCAAATTCAGCTAGCTGGACTTCATCCAATCTTGGATTTCAACGAGGCAGTTGTTAAATACCGCGAGTGCTCCATCCTGGTCGGGTGCAAAAGACAGGTAGAGCTGGGTATCATCAGCATAGCAATGAAACCTCAGCCCATACCGTCTTACAATGTCTCCGAGGGGCAGCATGTACACCACAAACAACATGGGGGATAGTACCGAGCCCTGGGGGACCCCACATAACAGAGAGATTGGTTCATAGGGAAAAAAAAAAAATGACACCACCCTCTGAGTTCTACCAGTGAGGAAAGATGTAAACCATCTGTGGACCACCCCAGAAATCCCACAGATGAATCTCAGGCGCTCAAGCAGCGCCCCATGGTCCACAGTGTCAGAAGCTGATGACAGATCAAGAAGTACCAAAATGAATCATTTTTTTCTGATCTCTCACCATCAGGAGATCATTGAGCACCCGAACCAGCTCAGTCTCAGTACTATGCCTCTTTCAGAAACCAGACTGGAGAGGTTCGTAGATGCTATGGCTGGTCAAATAGTTCTCCAGCTGTACAGCCACTACTTTCTCAATAACCTTCCCCACAAAGGGAAGGTTAGAGATTGGTCTGTAGTTTGCAAGAGAGTCTGGGTCCAATGAAGCTTTCTTCAACAAAGATATCACGACTGCCTCCTTCAAGGAGCAGGGATACTCACCCAAGTCAAGGGAGCACCAGACTATCTGTGCCAGAACCGAGTTGATAACATCCCAACAGCACATAATTAGGGCTGTAGGGCCCGCATCTAAACTACAGCATGTAAGGCGCATACCTTGGACAATCCACATAACGTCTACGATTTCCGGATGGTTGAAAGAGCTCCAGGAAAAAGGAGGGACAGTGACCAAGCATCGAACATCAGCAGCTCCCATGGAGTGTGCTGAATGGATCTCCAACCTGATGTCAGCCACCTTATTAGCAAAGAATCAAGCAAGCTCTTCACACTGCAACTGTGAAACTGCTCTTCAGACTTGCAGACAGGCTGGGTGACACAGCATGTCCACAGTTCGAAAAAGCTGAGCTGGTTGGTTCTGAGTGGCAACAATCTCCCCAGACAGGAACTCTGCCTTCTTACAGGAGATTGCTGACTGATAGAGCCGATAATGCTCTAGCAGTCTAAGATGGTCGGCATCTAAGCTGGATTTCTGCCAGTGTCGCTCTAACCTACGTCCTAGTTGCCGCAACTCCCTCAAAGTCCCATCAAACCACGGAGACCAAGGGTAGAGGGAGAGAGGACATACATGGACTGGAGCAATGGAATCCAGGGCTGAGGCAATGGCCTGATTATAGGCCAAAACCAAAACCTTCGGATCAATGCTTGCCCTAGGAAATTCTGATAGATCAAGTACTGTTGCTAGGCCATCAGGAGTCACATCCCCTAAAGGGCGATACTTGACCATCTCCACAGGGGTTGGCCTACGAGGAGGGCTGCAAAAATTGAATTGCACAGTGTAGTGGTCGGACCATCCGACGGGTTCTCCCCCACATCAGATGCCTCGATCCCCAGGAGGAAAACCAGGTCAGTCGAGTGTCTGTATTTATGAGTAGCAGAGGTAACCACCTGTGTAAGGCCCAGTGAAATCATCAACTGGAGGAAGTGTTGTCCAAATTGCGAGAGTGCGTTGTCAATCCAGGCGTTGAAGTCACCCAGGACCAACAGCCTAGGTGACTCAAATGCCAGGTCAACCACAAAGTCCGCCACTTCCTTAAGGAATAGATCCCCATCACCGGGTGGACGGTAGATGATAGCCATCCTATAACCCACACCTGCTACAATGGCACACTCAAATGATCTGGCATCCTCAACTGGTACACTTGTGAGATTCAATTCGGTCTTAAAATAGACTACAACCCCCCCCTCCCCTGCGGTCCAGTCTTGGGCTGTGTATCACCAAATACCCGGCCGAAATAGCAGCCTCCAATATGGGTCCCTCATTTCCATCCAGCCAGGTTTCGATGATGCATGCCAGATCCGTTGTCCTGACAAGATCTGCAATAATTGCAGTCTTATTCTTGACAGATCTGGCATTGCATAACACTGCCCAAGTTGGACAAAATTCCTGGGCCGCCCTGGCCTCCTGCCCACCACTAATGGAGGTGCCCTTGGGTATGGGGACTAGGCAAGATGGCCCACGCTCTAGACTCCATTTCACCCCAGGGCGTCTTCTGGGCTTAACCACCCCAATGTGGGTGCCCCGCTCTTTCAGCCTCCGCTGTTCACACCCTCCACCCCACCTCCATCTCTTACGAGAAATACCCAAAGCTCGACAGCACTGATAGATGGAAAAAGACAGCGGTAGGGGGAAGAAGGGGCAGAGGGCGAGAAGAGCAGAGGCTGAGTAGCGCATGACCTGGGGGTGGGACGATAACATAAATCCCAGGTCCAAGACATGGAGCAAAAAACCAATATAATTCAAATACAAGCTGTACACAAATTCACAACAATGCGAAAAGGATACAACCCCTTAAATCTTACCCTTTCCCAAAGTTCCTCACTCATCAATTCCCACCCCAAACTTACAATAACATACAACTAAATTAACCGATGAATTAAAATTAACTAAATACATAGCCAAACATTTAAAACATTTATTAGCCCAGGTTCTCTCACTACCTAGGGCCCAATAAAACCTACACTAACTAAATTAAGTAGAACCCTAAAACATTTAAGCATCGCACAGATCCTCTCACTACTTGGTGACGATTAATAAAAGCACTCTTACTGCTTAACAAAAACAAACTACATATTACTAAACATAATAAAACAGAGGGGAACCTGAGGAGATAATGTAAAGAAACCGCACCCCAGACACTATCTCTCACATATGTCTGAGATTGGCAGGATATCAGCTGTAAGGCACTCTCTCTGCCAGCACAATTTCCAAAAGAAAATAGGGTAAAATCACAGAGTACTTGCAGTCAAAAAAGACAGGCTCAGCTGTAGGTTCATCAGCAGGCAGCCTTTCCACACTAAAGTTCCGAGCTTCACAGTACCGGTCCTAGTATCACTGGGAACCTCCAAACGGCCAAAAAATTCCAGAAGTATTCCAATTTCAAAGTTCTGACCAAGATCCCAGAAAAGCCATCCGCCAGGCCCAAGTTTCTGCCAGAAATTCCAGAGGTGACTACCCAGGCTATAATAGCGGCCCACCACCTTGACCCCAGGCTAAATCAGCCCCCTGGCTGACTACACCAGGAGTCTAAGGAATAGGATCAAGGGGCAAGCCCTCCAGCAAGCCCCGATCCCCACCCCTGTGTGGGTCGCTAACCCACAAACACCTCTGGAGACCAGCAAGGCCCAACAATCCAGATCCAAATCCTCAGTTAAAACGGGTCACTAATATGTAACTTAAAGCCTCCAAAAAAGAAAACTACAGGAACCTTTTACAGTCTTCACAGTCTTATTAAATCCCAAAGGTAATGCATTCAAGATCCTTGAATAGACTTATCCCCAACGGATCCCTACTTCTCCTGATCCCATCCATTGCCTGCTAATCCTCCAAAGTCGCTGGGAGAGGGCACACTCGAGAATGGTGACACTGATCAAATCCCATACTGAAAGGCAGTCGTCAGGCCACAAGACCACCCAAGTTCTTCCAGCAGTCCCAAATGCCAAACTAAGCAGCCAAATAAAGCAATACTAGAAACTTGAGCGAACACGTCCAGCTGAAAGTCCTCACTTCATAATCCTGGGCAATACAGAATGCGGAGAAACTTAAAAACACTTCTCGTTTAAGAATTGGCAACTTCAACCGTACTCAAACGCTGTGGTACTAACAAGCACACACGCTCACGAACACACAGCGAGAGTGCAAACAGAACTTTAAATCCTGCACTTTAAAAGTGCAAAGGTGCTTTTAAAATGGCAAAATGGCAGAACAGTAAAGTAAAACAAATGCTCAGCAGTTCGACGGCTAGCACAGCATGGCCGCCATCTTCCAGTCTAAGTGGATAATAGGGGTAGGTGGCATTCAACCACCTCCCTTTCCCCTCCTTCGCTGGAGTCGACCATGAACGGGGCAGGTGACGGTAGGGAGACTTCGCATGAAAGCTGTGTTTTCAGCAGGTCTGGGTCTGGTCTGCCATCCTCTGTTTGGGGGGGGTCTGAGTACGGACTGTCTGGTGCTCGGAGAGGAGAGTTGGATGGTGCTCCCGAAAGCACAAAAAGAAGTGGTTCTATTTTTGATCATAATCGAGGACTCAGCACCGCTTGACCTCGAGTTCTTCCTCAACCTCCCAGTCGAAGAAGACACAGTACCACTTGAGGTCGCCCTCTGGTATGTCTGTGCGTCGATCGTCAGTGGCCAGGGGCAGGGGTTCAACTCCGATTCCTCCGGGGTCTCCTATGACCTCTGTTCCTGGTGACTGGCATCCTTGAATCCGGGGTCCCTCCCTGCCCCCGGGTGGTCTTCCAGTAAGCAGTTTCATCATTGGGCTGCTCTTATGAAGCAATGTGTTCAGCAGTTGTCCCACCTGCCTAAGCCAGTGAGTCTGTCACCGAGGCCTTCGGACTTTCCAGTCTCGGACCTGCGGGCAGGGAGGTTGGGGCTTCCTAGTCTTGCGGCACCTTCTTCAGTACCATTGACGCCAGGCTCTGGTGCTTTTCCCCCTCATATGGCTGTGGCGCAGGGGCCAGCACAGGTACCACTCTCTCCTGCTGAATTTCTCTGTTCTTCATCCCTGAGTGGATTGTTGGGAGCCCCTGATCCTCTGGTGCCGGCGTCACCTGTGTTTTCAGTGCCACGCCTGTGCCAGTGCTGAGTACCTGGGTGCCAGGTGCCGGGTTCTGACTCAATTCGTGAGCCCTCCTCCTCCTTCCTCCCTTTCTATTTATTCTGTCCCTCTGGGACCAGTAGGAGATGATATTGAGCCTGACCCTGAACTTCGATTGGGAGATGACTTTGATGACGATTCTTATCTAGGGGTGGTGCATAAGCCTCTTCCTACAGAGCCTTTGGTCGAAGACCTTTCCTTTAAGTCTCTGCTTAAGAACATGAATACCACTCTCTCTCTCTCCAGACTTCAGAGATTGATCCTGGGAAACTGCTGCGTCTGCAGTATCTGCACGGTCCGGATATTCTGGTGGCATTGACTCCTCCCATGCAACCCTCTTTTGAGACCCTCTCACAAATGGTGTAGAATAATATGGTGCTTATTCCCTCTGTGGCCATATCCATTTACAGAAAATATGCCCCTCCCAAGGATCATCCTATTTTAGCCTCGCAAGCCTTTGCTGATGTCATAGTTGTCCTGGCAGAGAATGACAAAGCTGTTCTTCCTCAAGAATCTACGGCACGTCCAATAAACAAGGAATCACGCAAAATTGACACTTTGGGGAAGCAAGTCTTTGCTGCCTCCACCCTGGGTATGTGAATTGCTAACTACCAGGGTTATTTCTCTCAGTACGGGTATACCCTCTGGCATTCACTCAAGGCCACTGCAGAAGCTCTTCCAGAATCGGACGTTAGCACAGAGCTTCTTCAGACCATCACTAGAGGCATTAAATCTAATAATCAGCAGCTTAAGGCCGCTATGTATGCCTTTGACACTGCTTCCAGGGCAGCAGCAGCTGGTATATGCACCTGACGCCACTCTTGGTTACGTACGTCGGGATTCACGAATCATGCCCAACAAAGAGTTATGAGTTTACCATTTGATGGAACATATCTGTTTGGCCCCCAGGTTGAGCAGGCACTAGAGGCCACACAGAAAACTAGAATGGCTATCAAAATGGCCAGGACGTCATCTGCAGCCCCTCAACGAGGCGGGAACAGGCAGTAATTTCATAACTGTCAGTCCTTTCATGGCAAAGACAGAGGGGGCTTCAACAGAAATCAAGCCCCCCAGCCACAAAAGAAAATGCAGCAGAAGGCACAGGGCCCCAAAGCGCGTAGTGCCACCGTCTGAGATTCTGGCCCAAGTCCCACCTCAGCTGTCTGAGGGGGATTCTTTCTCTGCAGTAGGAGGGCATCTGACTCCATTTTGCAGCCAGTGGAAGTCAGTCACTTCAGACAAATGGGTACTCAGGATGATCCGCGAGGGTTACTCTCTAAATCTTTCAGAAACCCCTCCGGATCATCCACCCAAATAACAGCCCCGGCTGTCTGTCTCCTAGTCAGATCTTCTTGCTTCCGAGATTCAAGGTCTTCTGAACAATAGGGCAGTAGAAGTAGTTCCACTGGATCAGCAGAACACAGGTTTCTACTCCCATTACTTCCTAGTTCCAAAGAAAACAGGCAGCATGCGCCCTATTCTTGATTTAAGGAAGTTAAACAAATTCCTTTACAAGGAGAAGTTCAAGATGATATCTCTCGGCTCCCTGTTACCTCTGATTCATCAAAACGACTGGCTGGCCTCCCTGGACATGCAGGATGCCTACCAGCATGTTCTCATACACCTAAACCACCGTATGTATCTCAGATTTGTGGCGTTGGGTCAGCACTACCAATTCAGAGTCCTCCCTTTTGGGCTATCCTCGGCACTTCAAGTCTTTACAAAGTGCTTTGCAGTTTTCGCAGCGCATCTCAGGAAACTAGGAAGCCAAGTGTTCTCATATCTGGATGACTGGCTCCTAGCAAGCCCCTCCAGACAAGAGACTCAGGAAGCCGTGGCTACGGCTTCCAAGTTCCTCACGTCCATGGGAGTTCTGTTGAATTTAAGAAAATCACAACTGCAGCCCTCCCAACGGCTCCTCTTCATGGATTCCTCCAACGCAAAAGCCTTTCTTCCAGAGGACAGAAGGATCAACATCCTTCAGATGGCCCACTTCTTCAGAGAGAACGACTCAGTTCGAGCTCTCTCAATGCAGCGGATGCTGGGTCTCATGGCATCCTCAGTGTTCACTGTGCCTCTGGCTCATTTTCATATGAGGACTACCCAGTGGATGCTCAACACTCAGTGGTCCCCACCACACATCTCCAGTCCTTTCACATCAAGGTAACGGAACCTCTAAAACATTCTCTCACCTGGTGGACTCCAGAGGATAACCTTCTGAAAGGTTTTCCCTTTGCCCCACTGGAATCTCAGATTTCCATCACCACAGATGCACCCCTACTAGGATGGAGAGCTCACTGTCAAGATCTCCACACCTAAGGTCAATGGAATCAGGTCGAGCATCAACTCCACATAAATATCTTAGAAAAGAGAGCTGTCCTGTATGCAGTCTGAGCTCTGAAAGACATTCTGTGTCACAAGGTCATTCTCCTTCAAACGGACAACAAAGCAGTGATGTACTACATCAATAAACAGGGAGGAGCACACTCTTACCCCTTATGAAGGGAAACGAGAGTGCAGGAGTTGTGCCTGGAGCACAAAGCCCTGATCAAAGTGGTTTACCTGCCGGGAGTGCAGAACGATCTGGTGCATCATCTTAACAGAATGGAAACAGATCCTCATGAGTGGTCTCTTGGCACAAGTGTCGTGCAGTCTCTCTTCAAAGAGTGGGGAACTCCAGACCTGGACCTTTTTGCATACCCACTCAACGCAAAACTGCTTCTATTCTGCTCCAGAAATCCAGAACCTGGTGTTTTCTGTCAGGATGCATTCAGACTGCAGTTGGCAAGCCACTTTCTGTACACGTTTTTATTTCTTTTTTCAATCTCGGATTACAAATACCTTTGAGCTAAGGCAGCTCATTTACAAAGGCTCTATGTCAGAGGAAGGGGTTATATCAAAACAAAGGAGGTACAGACACAATCAATGGTTACATCAGAACATATAAAATCAATAATATATATGTGGAAACATAGAACAGAAGGGGAGAGGGGAGGGGAGGAAGGGCAGAATTAGACCAGGGAGGTTAGAGAGAGGAGAAGTGAACTATCTAGGTAGGATAGGAAAATAGGGCAGCCAGAGACCTTGTCATAGAAAGTGAAGAGAGGGGGAGGCTAGAGTGGGAGATGGTGGTGTGGGGGGGGCAGCGAAATGGGGAAGAAGGGATAGCAAGAGTAAGAGAGATGGTGATAAAAAGGCATGGTACGTGCATGGAAGAGGGGAGATCAGAGGAGAAGAGAAAGGAGGGGGTGGGGTAAGGGAGGCAATGACCGAAGGGAAAAAGGGATTGTAATGGCAAGAGAGGGCAATGACCAGGAGGTCTAGCATTTCCTCCTCTTCCCATAGCTCAGAAGGTGCTGCTCAAACTGGAGGTGCAGGGGGGCAGAATGATCCTCATCGCCCCATTCTGACCTCTTCAGATCTGGTTTGCATTAATCAACAGATTACTGGAAACTTCACTGATACTGCTTTCACTTCAAATTAACCTGCTGACCCAGGGCCCTGTGGTCCATCCCAACCTGAGATCCCTTCACCTCCACGCTTGGGTCCTGAGGAGATAGAGGTGAGTAGGTTTGACGTTTCACGTAGGGTCTCAGACATTCTGCTAGCGGCGTGCAAGCCAGCTACTAAAAAAACTTACAAGGCTAAGTGGAAGCGGTTCTCCATCTGGTGTGCAAAGTCCTCCTTGTACCCCTTTTCCTGCCCACCAAACAAAGCTCTGGAGTATCTTCTGGACCTGTCAAATATAGGACTGCAATACTCAACTGTGAAGGTTCACCTCTGCGCAATCTCAGCGTACCACAAGCCTGTACACTGTGTGTCTCTGACTCGGTTACCTTTGGTCAAAAGGTTCCTTAAGGGCATACTCCACACTAGATGACCGGTAGCCGCCTGGGACATTAACGTTGTGCTAGACATGCTCACATGTAAACCTTTCGAGCCCCTAGCTACTTGTGAGCTAAAGTTCCTGACCTGGAAGACCGCCTTCCTTGTGTGTGAATTTAACTTTTGTCTGGTTCCTAGGAAGGCCGTATTGTAGCACAGTTCCTGCCATTAGGGAACTGCTTCATTTTACTTTAAAAAAACCTTTTTGTTTAAATTGTACTTCTCTGTGGTATATTGATGATATTATTTTCGGTTCTCTTTTTCGAGAACCAAGGTGATAATTGGCTTCAAATTGCAGTGTAAACACCATTAGGTGTTCTTTTTCTATTGCAGTTCTATTTTAAAAGGGGACCAAACTGCATTTTTGTATATTTGTACCCTTTTAAACTTACATCAGGTTTTTTATTGTTGGAAATAAATGTTTTTGGGAACTGGAATGGTCTTCCCAGGGTCGTCAGTGTTTGGCATGGCTGACAGGCTCAAACAGAAAATGGGACGCACAAGCTTTAAAAACTGCAAAGTTTGTTTTCAGCTCCTGACTAAGGCAGACTGCCACAACTTGTGTTTAAGGTGCCTGGGTCCAGATCGCAACTTCGTCAGTTACAAGCTTTGTATTACGTTTTGTCCTAAAACGCAAAAGAAAACGGCTAAAAAAATTAACAGATCTTCACCGTGGGTATCTCAGTCATTAGGTCACACATGTCTGGAGCACAGAAACCCAAATGAGGAGTAAAAGATGGAGGGGAGAGGTACTGACGGCCACCAATTAAGAAAGGGACCTGGGGTAATCATATCTGATCACCTAAAGGTAACCGAACGTCAGAATGCTGTGGGGAGAGCCAGTTGGATGCTAGGGTGCATATGGAGAAGTATCACTAGCAGACAAAAGAAGGTGGTTATGCCACTGTACAAATCACTAGTGAGACCTCTTCTGAGGTACTGTGTCCAGTTCTGGAGGCTGCATCTCCAGAAGGACATAGACAAAATAAAGGCTATCCAGAGAAGGGCAACAAAAATGGTGCAGGGACTGCACCAAAAGTCATATGAGGAAAGACTACAGGACCTCAATATGTATTCCTTGCAGGAGAAGAGAGAGAGGGAGGATATGATAAAGACATTCAAGTACCTCAGGGGTATAAACAAGGTACAGAAGGGTAACATATTTCAGAAAAGAAGGTGACAAGAACAAGGGGGCATGATATGAGGATAGAGGGGGGTAGGCTCCGGGGCAATGTGAGGAAGTACTTTTTCACAGAAAAAGTAGCGAATTGCAGAGGTGGTGGGGGCAAAAATTGCAGGGCAATTCAAGAATGCATGGGTTAGACATAAGAGTACTCTCGCAATAGGGAAGAGAGGATAAGCCACAGGGTCTGCAGTATTGCATTAGGTAGGGAAAAGGGGCACATGGTCCTTATCTGCTATCAACTTCTGTGTTTCTGTATGGAACTTCACTGTCAGTGAAGCAGGATCAACACAGAAGATCTTCAGCAGTGCCACTGGGGCCGCCCATGCCAATGTCATCTGCCGATGTCACCAACCCCATAAAGGTGTGAGCAGCCCTGCTTCCTCCTCAGTTCTTTCCCACCATCAACTGTGTAAGCATGGGTCTCCACGGAAGCTCTAACACAGTTTCGTGCCATCTTGGCCTGCGACTTTATTTTACCTTGTTTTTTAGAATCTTTTTTATAAGAGATTCCTTTACCTTGTTTATTTCAAGAGTTAATCCTTCCACTTCTGTCTTCCGTCACTACTGCTGTGGAAAAAAAAAAGATTGCCTGTTCAGATGAACATACTCTCTGTGTCTGCTGTCTTGGGCCTCACCACAACATCTCGAACTGTGAGCTCTGCCACAAATTTAATCAAACCACCCACAGGCAATGAAAAAAGGCTCTCAGAAAATTCCTGATGGAACAACAGGTAGCTAGTTCTGGGCAGGGGTCCTCGGGGATCCCTCCTTCCCAGTCACCGGTGGGTTTGTTGAGCTCCCAGGCTGCTAAAGCCAGACATAAGTCCTCTGAGGGGGTCACAAAAAAGACCCAAGATCGGTATCGCTTCCCTCGACAGCTTCTTCCCCCTCTGGGGGTACTTTGTTAGCTGTGGCTGCAGCTGCGCCAACGCCTGTCGCTGTCCATGTCTCTGTTCCTAGCACAACCATAACGACAGTGCCACCGCCTGCCTCTCAGGGTGGCCAGTCATTGACCTTCGGGTCATCATCCCCCAGTTTGTCGATGCTTGGATCATCAATGGCAGCCCTTCCGATGAGACCTGATGCCTCTCCAGGCCTTCAGTTGATGGCTTTTCGAGCTCCCAGGGCCAGATTGATGGGTAGTTGTGCCCTGTGCAGTCGATCCCTCCTCCATCGATGCAGCAGTCTGCTGTAGTCGGCCTCAATGATATCTTGGCTAAGTTTACTACAGTCTTTGTCCACCAACTGGGCGCTTACAGGCCTGGGTCCCCTGCGCCATCGACACCACTTCAGTCTCCTCAGGAGGTTCCCCATGGACCGTCGCCAGTTCATCATTTGTTGGACCTAATGTTGGAGCAGAGTAACGTCGAGGAGGATTATCACCCGGACCTCATCCTGCCTGAGGAAGAGGAGGAACCTCTTTCTTCTGACAGGTCCATGGCCTCTTTAGTGAGTGAGGACTCTGTCAAGCATACTCCCAGGTCTACCTTCTTTAATGTCATGAAGCAGCCATCCTCAGCCATGGGTTTCCATACTGAGGAAGAGGATGCCACCAGATGGGAGCTGGTGGACTTCCTGGACATCCCAGAATCTCCTCCTAAGGTCATTTCTCCTATCCTCCCAGCTCTGTGGAATGCCATTACTGCCACCTGGCACAGACCTGACATGGTCCCGGACATGCCCCACAGGGCAGACAAGTTATATCATGCCCCCCAGGGCCTTCCTTACTATGCTGCCCAACCCGAGGCCAATTCCATGGTCATGGCAGCTCATGTCAGGTCTAAGATGCTTTAAAAAAGAAAAATTATACCACTGACACTGAGAGTGCTAGCTTTATTTATTCATTCTGGACTTTTATTTGCTTAGCACCAAGTCTGCTACTTTGAGCGCTGCTGTTTGTTGGAAGCCAAGGTACCTAAGCACCTCAGTTCCCTCTCCCCGACAGAGAATCCCTATGGATTGACCTTTGGGGTAAGAGGGTATACGCCTCCTCCACCTTGGGTCTGAGGATTGCCAGTTACCTCTCTCATATGGTCAGATACCAGATTACCATCTGGAAGATAGGCAAGGTGAATTCCCAGGCCCTCCCTGACTGTTCCCAGAAACAGGAAGTTTTTAAATGCTTGCAGAGTGCAGAGGATATCAGCAAGCATCTCCTCAGAGCCTTGTACAATATCTCTAGGCCTGCCAGGATTAGATTTAAATCGGTAAATGTCGATAAATGTAAATTTCATTACACAAACACAAACCAATGAAAAAATATTTCCATTTATAATAATCTAAATTTACAGATAGACAAAACAAGTTATATTGCTATTTTGACGTGATAATAATTTGTGTTATTAGTTTGTAAATCCTTGGCAATTTCTGTCATTAACAGCAACTGTGAAAATTAAATCTACGTAGAGTGAAATAAATGCTTGAAAACCCATAATTTCATGCAACTGTGAAAATTTAAATCGATAAAGCTTGGGGAAAGGTTGAAAAATAAAAAATCGATATATTCCATCAAAATTATAAAAAAATAAAAATCAAATTCAGGCAACCCTAAATATCTCAGATACTGGTACCAGGGCTGCTGCCACAGGCATTTGCCTTCGTAGGCATTCCTGGCTGAGGATCTCAGGCTTTGCAGAAGATGTCTAGCAAAAGGTGTTTAACGCCCCTCTCAACGACTCCAGGCTTTTTGGGCCTGATGTTCAGGACATCATCACTGACCTACAGGCATCTGGGAGGGCTATTAAGTCTGTCCACTCACTCTGTTATGCGCAGCCTAGAAGCAGACAGCGCCCTCCCTTTCTCAAGGTGTCCGACAAGTCCAGAGCAGCCTGCTGTCCTCAGGGCAAGGGAAAGGCCTCTTCTGCCTTGCCTACCCACTCCTCTGGCGCTGGCACCAAAGTGCCCTAGGGGTGACGGATCAGCCCCAGTGTCTAGAACCGCCTTCTCTTGACTCCTTGCTGGACCCACCTCTTCTTATCCTCGACCAAGAGGTGGTGGTCGGAGGTCAGTTCTCCCTCCATCTCAATCAAAGGAGAACCATCACTTCAGATGCCTGGATTCTTAAGATTATTGAGAGGGGGTCACACTCTGGAACTCATAGAGATGCCCCCAGAGACTCCTCCAGTACCCTCCACCTACACTCTGGCCCAGGAGGAGGTACAGTCCCTCCTGCGTAAAAAGGCCATTGAGCCAGTGCCAAGGCACCAAAGGAACTGAATTTTATTCCAGGATCTTCCTGGCCCCGAAAAGAACCAGAGATCTGAGGCCCATTCTAGATCTCAAGGACTTCAGTCTGTATGTTCAGTACAAACAATTCCGTATGGTCACTCTACCAGGCCTGCTGCCCCTACTTAAGCAGGGCAACTGGCTGTGCTCCCTAGACATGCAGGATGCTTACCGATATATCTCGGTGTTTCCACCACACAGGAGATTCCACCGGTTTCTTTTTCAGGGTGAGCACTACCAATTCAAAGTATTGCCCTTTGGCTGATCCTCTGTGCCACGTGTCTTTACAAAGTGCTTAGCAGCAGTAGCTGCCGCTCTCAGAAGGGAGGGACTGTATGTTTTTCCCTGTCTGGATGACTGGCTCCTAAAGACTCCATCCAGGGAGCAGCGCCTTCGGACTCTGGAAAGAATCCTTCCGCTGGTTCTCTCCTGGGCATCACTGTCAGCCTGCCCAAGTCTGTCTTGATCCTGTCCCAGAGGCTGCAATATATAGGGGCGGTTCTGGACTCTGCTTAGTACAAGGCCTTCCTGCCTCAAAACAGGGCAGAGTGCCTTATTGCCCAGGCTCAAGAGGTCATCCAGAGCCATTATATCCCTGCGAGTGTATACCTGAGGCCAGGGTGGGACAAATCAGTTTGACGACTAGCTTTCAAAATCTGATAGCCAAACCAATATTTGTAGTGACCATTTTTTTAGGGCTCAAAAATTACTTTATAGGCAAGTTGCCAAGTTGGCTAATAACTTTCAAAATCTGGTAGCCAAACCTGTTTTTTAAGTAGCCATTGGCCACCTGGCTACCCTATTTGTCCCACCCTGCCTGAGGCTATTGGGTCTGATGACTTCGACCATTCCCACAGTTTCCATAGCCAGGCTGCACGTGCGAGTCCTCCAGTGGGCACTCAGAGTGCAATGTGACCAACACACAGTTGAATTAGATCAGTTAGTGCTGGTCTCCTCCCCAGTCTGCAAGGTGCTCCAGTGGTAGATGGACCCACAGAACCTCTCAAAAGGAGTCCCATTCCAGATTTCCTCTCCCCAGCAGATCCTCACCACAGATGCCTCCAGTTCAGGCTGGGGAGTGCGTCTGGGTCCCTTTCAGACTCGGGGGTCTTGGTCCCAGATAGAAACCTCCTTGCATATCAACATCCTGGAGATGCAGGCGGTTCTGTATGCCATGCAAGCCTTTCAGAACCATCTCCACCCAGGTCAGCTGTTGAGCCAGTTGGACAATCTCAGTGTTGTCTGTTATATCAACAAGCAAGAGGGGATGCACTTATACCACCTGTGCATGGAGGCCATGAGAATATGGTACTGGACCGATAGACCACAGTCTGACCCTCTCGGAGGTTCACATCCCCAGCATGCTAAACATCCTGATCAACAGCCTCGGCAGGACACAGTCCAGCATGCATGAGTGGAAACTTTTCTCATCTGTCGCAGAAGATATGTTCACCAGATGGAGTTGTCCAGAGTTGGACCTTTTTGTGTCCCCAATCTATGCAAAACTGCCCAGTCTTTGCTCGCTAGATCCAGGGCCTGGAGTTTTTTGGCAAGACACGTCCCTCTCCTGGAGAGGGAGGTTCCTTTATGCCTTCCCTCCATTTCCTCTGATTCAGAGGGTGCTCATCAAACTGCAGATGGAGGGGGCCAGCTTGATCTTACTAGCACCATTCTGGCCATGGCAGATATGTTTTCCATTACTGCAGCAGTTCGCGAGAAGCATCCGATCCCTCTGCCCCTCTGCAGGGATCTGCTGACGCAGGCTCAGAGGACCCTGGTCCATCCCAATCTCAAGTCCCTTCGTCTACATGCCTGGTTCCTGAGGACATGGCCATCACCCGGTTTGGGGTGCCTCAGAGTGTGGCGTTGGTCCTCGTGGCAGCTTGAAAACCCTCCACTAGAGCCACATATGCCATGAAATGGAAAAGGTTTGCCATTGGGGGCTGCCACGCATCATCTGGACCCTTTCACTTATATGGTGAACCAGATTCAAACAACATGAAGTTTTGCTGTATTCTGACATAATGCAGTTAGCCCCAGCACTTGAACTGCCCTGGAGAGGAAAGAGTTAACTCCATGCAGAAGCATAGAATGTTGAGCTCGAGCTCAGTTTTCAAACCTCTGTCTGTGGTACTTCCCAGTGTAACCGTCAGATTCTTTACTCTGCCTGACAGTGAAGTTGCTCCAGAGATTTCCTCTGCTCGGTTTGGTAAAAGTAAAGCGTTTGGTTTAAACCTTTCCGTTGTTTTCAGATTTCCAGCCTCTGTCTACGGTGTAGGTAGTGTTGTAGATAGGTAGTGACTGTATTTATTTGAGAAAAAAGTGTGGAAATTGCTTTTACCTTGGTTTTTTTTCGGTCGGTCCAGTTTGGAACCGACCTTGTAGTTCTTTGTTTGTAATAAAAAATTTTCTCGGATTAGAGTGGTGTTCCGGTACCGATCGGTTTCAAAAGAACCAAGCTTTTTTCTGGTTCTTTTAAAACCCGTGACACAGTTTGTAACCGATCGGTTATTTTATTACCTGGCTTGAAAGCTGCTATAGGGTAATTTGGTAGGTTGGCCATGTCTGAGAAACCCAAGAAGAAAACCAGTCCCACTGGGTTTCAACACTGTACTGAGTGTGGGGAGGTATTTGCCAAGGCTGACCCCCACCTCATCTGTGTTTATTGTCTGGGATTTGACCACCTCAAGTCAGACTGCCAAATCTGTAAAAATTTTCCTAAATCCACTCTAGAAAAAAGACTGAGTAGGCTGAAGGAAAGGGAGGCCGAGAAGTCCGTACATCTGGATGGCCAGCCCGGTTCGGTTGCGGCCGAACCTGAGGAGGTGCCTACTGACCTAGGCGATACCTCCTCAGCAAAAGGAGAGCCAACCCCGAAGGGCCGGTTCCTTCAAAAAAGAAACGCAAGTCTGCCGGTTTGGATCAATGTATCACATTCTCCAACCGCGGATTAAATAGCCAAAGCAATTAGCATTGTTCAATCACTTAGACCGGTTCCATCCGAACCGGTATCACCAGTTAGGTGGTCGGTTCGGTCGGATCCGTCTCCTTCGGACTATGATCCAGATGCTTATTATGAGGAGTGGGAGGGAGACGAAGACTATCTTGATGATTATGATGACATGGGGGGGTCTGGATGTGCCCATTGAACCGGACATCTCCCCAGACAGGCCCTCGGGTGTCTCTCCTCCCAGGCTCTCTTGAGTCCCTTTCACACTTTTTGTTTTACAAAAAGGTGGCAGAAACTCTCCAGCTTCCCTTGGTTGAAGCTGCAGAGGAGGAGGAAGAAGAGCCTGATTTTGTGGAAATGATGGACATCCCAGAGTCCAAAAGGCTGTCTATCCCTCTTCATAAGTCCTTGGGGAAACAGACACACAAAATTTTACAAATTCCTAATTCACTACCTCCTGTGGACAACAGAATGGACAGGTGGTATATGTTATCAGGCTCAGCTTCGTGTTCCTTTATAATCATAGCAGCCATGTTGGAGTACTGCAGGCTGCAGCCTGTTACAGGGCTAACATTCCTTTGGCTTCACACCCCCCAGATAAGGACTCCAGGAAAGTGGATGCTATGGCCAAAAAAACAGTATTTGGCATCCTCTTTGGGACTCCAGCAGGCCAATTATATGTGTAACCCCCCTCTGTAAATGGGGGTTCCCAAAAGTCTTCCAGGAGCTTGCCTGAATGCTTCAAGTCTGGGCGGTGTTCGGCGTCTGAGCTGTTTAAATGTGGCTCCAAGTGAGTGCTATTTGAGCCTCCGTGTACTGTCTCTTTAAGAGCTGTCTGCTTGCAGACTTAATTAGTTTGTATGGGGGGGGACTGTGTATTTAATGCTTGAATCCCGCCAGAGCTGCAGGGAAATAGCACCATTTCTGCAGTCGCTAAGAGCGCAGAGGGAGCCTAAATGAAAGATGTAACTGTTTGCCTGAAACCAGTTAGTGTTAAGTAAAATGCAGTTTGTCTAACCTGCCTTTCTTGCAGCTGGGACTCTGTGTGTGTTACCCCTCCATTTTGGACCTAAACTGCTGTGCTGGGCCAGTTGGGTTAAGGGTTCCCTAAAATGGAGCCTGTGGACGAATCAGAACTTTGACTTTTAATTTTGAGCCAGCCACAAGGGATTGTAGGGCAGTGACTCTGGGAAATGTAGTTTTGACCTTGTGCCTTTTTCTACCAACAGAGGAGTTTTACTGTGAGTGACAGCTGAATCAGCCAACAGAATAGTGTGGAGCTAAAGGAATGCCCTGCTCTGTGACTGGAAAGATCAGATCAGTTGTGGCAGTGAAGAGAGAAGGAGCTGTGTGCTTCTGAGGTGTATAGTTTCACGTGGGAAGCGCGTGTGAGGCCCTGAGTTACGGTCTGCAGCCTTTGTGCGTGCCAGTTTGGACCGAATCCGAGTTGTGAGGAGAAAGAAGCACTAGAAGTGTGGAAACCAGGCTCACCCTGTAGAAGACTGGAGAAATTGCTGAATTGCGCTCGGTCTGTCAGGAACTGAAGCTGCTGTGTGTGCTTCCGGGTATTTTGCAGTAATTGCGATCGGGATCGAGGAGCAGCTTGCCTGGTGTAGTACTTTCCTTTTACATATAAATGTGCGTCGTGCTTGTGAGGAATTGCTATTTCAAATCTCCTGTACAGTGAATTGTGTGCTAAAGCTGGAAGTAAACCACCAGCTTAATTCGGACTACATCCGTTTGCTATCAACTACAGTGGGGTCCAGTCACAAGGACCTTGTCCTCGTGCCCTGCTCTTCTGGCAATCCAGAGGGACATTCCCCATCTGATCCTCAGCTTGGGTGTTGTGAGTACAAATCAGGGTATTGCCCTACAGCTTGTTTTCAATCACAAGTGTGTCACCTAATTCTTGTTGTTTCACTGTTTCATGGACTGAGCCCTCCGGCTCCGGATTACAATTGGGTGTTGTGCATATATTTTCTTCTAAAGGGCCCTATCCATCTGCACCTGCCAGCCAACCCCAAGCAACGGACCTGGCTAGCCCCCCCCAACCTGGGTATCCAGAGTGTGACTTTTCAGACCCTGTATGTGTGCACAATACTGTGATTTGAATATTTCCAAACCAAATCAACCTGATTGCCCCCCGTTACTGTTTCCTAAATAAATCAGATTTGTTGTTGTTATACTATATACTGTCTGTGGTGTTGGTACTTATGGAAACAGTATTGTGTTTTGCTGTGTATGTTGTTTAACCTTACTTTACAGGGGGTCCTCAGAGACGTGCTGCAGAATCAGTCTCGAGGGTAAGTGGTATCTGTATGAGTGAATAGTGTGTATACGTGGGGTATTGGGGCTATAACTCCGGTGTACTGTGTGAGCCACTAGAGGGAATAAAAGGGGGTCTCAGTGTCCCAGAGGACTGTGACCAAGCTAGTCTAACCACTACAAACCCTGACCTCTGGGTGGAGGCACCCGCCATAGGACCTAGGCCCCTCAACCCTTCCATAGTCAAACAGGCAGGGGTAGTAGCCCTTCGGATAGCGCCACCTAGGGGTTACATATGACTTACACAGCCAGGTACCAGGAATCTAGATAGGATACGGTTCTGGAACTGGCTAAACAGGCCTCCCCCCAGCTAGCCAAAGAGCTGGAGGAGGTGACTGCTGATGGAATTGAAGCATTGAAAATGCAGTTTCATGCTGCTGTGACCTCCAATGATGTGGCATCTAGAGTCATGGCTACATCTGTGTCTCTCAGAAGACATGCTTGGCTCACGTGTACTAGCCTTTCACAGGATACCCAGACTAAGGCTATGGATTTTCCTGTAGTGGGTAACTCTCTGTTTGGAGAACAAACAAAGCTTACATGAAAAAAATGGATGAATACAGGACCATGTACAGGAGTGCATAGGCCAAGGAAAGGCAAGCCACTCCACAAAAGCAGCAGTCTAGGGGCAGGGGCAGGCCCTTTCACATGCCTTTTTACCAAGCCCAGGCCTTCTCTCCCTTCCCACAGAGGGGGTTCTTCAGAGGGAGGGGCAGGAGGGGGATGAGCAGGGCTGCTCCCTCCTCCTCCCAGTCTAAGGACCCTGCCAAGCAGAGACCCTGATGTGTCAGCCCGGGTCAACTTCCCATTTCTAGTAAGAGGCATGCTGGCTTACTACTTCCAGGCCTGGAAGTCTGTGACCTCAGACAAGTGGGTCCTAGAAGTAGTAAGCCAGGAACTGGCCCTCAGCTTCAAAAAGTTTCTAAAAAAGAGGGCCAAGTCTTTCCCACCTGCATCAATCTCAGAAACCATTGCCCTAGAGGCAGAGGTTTCCTCTCTTCTAGCTCTCAAAGCTATAGAGAAAGTTCCTACTCAACACAAGGGAAAAGGACAGTACTCCAGGTACTTTCTTACCCCAAAGAAAACGGGAGAGTGGCGACCCATCCTAGACCTAAGGTATTTGAACAAGCACATTTTAAAGCCAAAATTCAAAATGGTAACTCTGGGAATAATCCTTCCCTCTCTAAGGCCAGGAGATTGGTTAGCATTTCTGGACCTCAAGGATGCCTACTTCCATATCCCTATCAGGTGCTTCCACAGAAAATACCGCAGGTTCGAGTTGCATTCAGGCCATTACCAATTCAGAGCCATGCCATTCGGCCTAACATCAGCTCCAAGGGTGTTCATAAAGTGCCTTACAGTAGTGGTGGCTTACCTCAGAAGACAGGGTATCACCATCTTCCCATATCTGGATGACTGGCTCATTGTGGGTCGGTCATCTCTACAGGTCAAGTCAGCTCTGCAAACTACCCAGGACCTACTCAGTTCCCTGGGTTTTCTGCTCAATCTTCCAAAGTCTGTCCTCGAACCAGTTCAACTCCTCACCTTTATAGAAATAGAGTTGGACACTGTACAAGCAAAAGCTTTCCTTCTCCTGGTAAGGGTGAAGGGCCTAGTGGATCTTGCTTCATCTTTTCGGCCTCTGGTCTCTCGCCCAGCAAGACAGTTCCTCCAGCTTCTGGGCCACATGGCAGCTTCCACTGCAGTGGTGCAGGGAGTAGATTCCAGATGAGGGACATTCAGTTTCACCTAAGGTCCTTCTGGTCTCAAAAAAAGGATTCACTTACCAAACTGATTCCAGTGACTCAGACTCTGGTCCAAGCTCTCCAGTGGTGGCTGGACCAGGACAACCTCAGACAAGGGGTTCCATTTCTCCCTCAAGTCCCATCAGTAGTTCTAACTATGGATGCTTCTCTCCTAGGTTGGGGAGCCTACCTGGGAGGACTGACAGCTCAAGGGGTCTGGTCTCCACAGGAGTCTCTCCTTCATATCAATCTCCTGGAACTCAGAGCAGTTTTTCTAGCCCTTGAGGGCTTCTCAGATTCAGGCAAGGGCAAAGTGGTCAAGTCAGAACAGACAACACCACCACAAAGTGGTACATCAACAAACAACGAGGCGCTTGGTCCTCGGCCTTGTGCACGGAAGCCATGAAACTGTAGTCTCTGGCCTATTCTCTTCAGACTTCCCTAGTGGCAGTTCACCTTCCAGGAAAGGACAATGTACTGGCAGATGCTCTGAGCAGAATATCCCAAGAACATCACGAATGGTCCCTGAATCCCCTCATACTGCAGATCATCTTCTCCAGATGGGGCACTCCAGAGATAGATCTCTTTGCAGCCCTGGACAATCACCAACTCCCTCTGTTCTGTTACAGACCTCCACTTCTGGGGACTGTGCCCCAGGATGCCCTGATTTTGGATTGGAAGGGCAGGTTCCTCTATGCCTTCCCTCCATTCCCTCTGCTGTTCAGAGTCCTGATCCAGATCAGAACTCAGCCTTGCACAGTGATCCTAGTGGCTCCAGACTGGGCCAGGCAGCCTTGGTACCCTCTGCTCCTGTTCCTGACAGTGTCTCGTCCTCTGTCCCTTACCAAGAGACACAATCTTCTGTCCTCTTCTCAGGGGAAGATCTGGTATCCCGATCTCCAGTCTCTCAATCTCAAGGCCTGGCTCTTGAGGAGCTAGAATATGCAGACCTGCATCTTTCTCAGGCAGTCATGGATATCCTGAAGGTTTCCAGGAAACCATCTACTAGAAAGACTTATGATTTCAAATGTAAGAGGTTTACCATTTGGTGTTCTCAGAAAGGCATTGTCCCTGATTCTGCAGGCACTTCCACAGCCTTATATTATCTGGTTTACCTCAATGACCTAGGTCTTAGGCCTGCAACTCTAAAGATTCACCTAGCAGCAGTTTCCGCTTTCCTTTCAGCAGGGAAGGGCTCTTTCCTGGCCGCTCATCATGTGTTTAAAAAGTTATTCAAGGGTCTGGTTCATACAAACCCTCCATTTAGAGAACCAACCCCTGCTTGGGATCTTAATGTCTGCATTGTACAGCTCATGCAGCCTCCCTTTTAACCCATGGCTTTAGCTAAGCTGAAATACTGGACCTGGAAAACTGTGTTCCTGGTAGCCATTACTTCAGCCAAGAGGATTAGTTAATTACAGGCCTTGTCAGTGGAACCTGACTTCATATCCTTCCATAGGGATAAAGTGGTCCTAAGAACCAATAGGAGGTTCTTGCCCAAGATGGTATCGGATTTTCGTCTGAACCAGTCTATATCTCTCCCTGTGTTTTTCACTGACCATTCTTCTTCAGGGGAAAGGAGATTACACAGTTTGGATGTTAAAAGGGCTCTTAGCTACTACATAGAGCATACTAAGGCGCACAGAAATGACTGTCTTCAATTGTTTCTCACTTATGGTGAAGTGGGGAAGGGTAAGCCTGCCACTAAAAGAACTATTGCCAGGTGGATTGTTTCTTGTATACAATTCTGTTGTGACAAATTGGGTAGAACACCCCCTTCAGGCCTGAGGGCTTACTCAACTAGGGTTACAGCTGCTTTTCCAGATGCAGTCAGAGATATACCATTGTTAGAGAACTGTAAAGCAGCCACCTGGAAAACAGTACATACATTCACCAAGCATTACTACCTGTACATCTAGGCTAGGAGTGATGCTAGGTTTGGCACAGCAATACTGCAGAGCCTGTTCCCAAAGTAGGTTCTGCATTCCCTCCTCCATAGGGAACTGCTTGGTAGTCTGCATTATGTCAGAATACAGCAAGACTTCATGTTGTTTAAAGAAAAAATTACTCACCATAGTAATGTTTCTTCTAATGGAGTATTGCTGTATTCTGACCTCCCCCCTGCCTCCCCTTTCAGAACCTAGTTTTTGAGAAGTGGGCTGGCAGGTACAGTGTTGCACCTCAGGGATGTATCTTGTACCCTCCTTCTAGGGTGGGGTAGCTGTTATTGTTTCTTTCTTGTGTTTTTATAGTTAAATATTGTCACTACCTTTCCTTCTTGGGTTCTTGACTTGAGTCTTTTTGGACCCAAAAATATTTTGCCCTTTGGCTATGTGTTTGAACAATTTCCATACTATAGTACTTAGTTACTTTGCTTGTAAGAATTTGACAGTTACACTGGGAAGTACCACAGAAAGAGGTTTGAAAATCGAGCTCAACATTCTATGCTTCTGCATAGAGTTAACTCTTTCCTCTCCGGTGCAGTTCAAGTGCTGGGGCTAACTGCATTATGTCAGAATACAGCAAGACTCCATTAGAAGAAACAACATTACTATGGTGAGTATTTTTTCTTCTGGACTACCTGATCTCTCTGTCAGACTCAGATCTCCAGTACTCCTCCCTCAAGGTGCACTTTCAGCTATCTCTGCCTTTCATGAGCCTGTGGGCTGCCGCACCATGGCTCAATTGGATTTATCCCGTACTTTTTTCAGCGGCATCCTGCATCTGAAACCTCCAATCCATTCCCCTGTCCCGACTTGGGATTTGAATTTTGTTTTGGAGAAGTTGACCCTGTCTTCATTTGAGCCGACGCAACTTGCAAGCTATGCTTTCTCAATTGGAAAGCATTATTTTTGGTTGCTATTACCTCTGCTCAAAGGATTTCTGAGCTTCTGGCTCTCTAGTGTGAGGAGCCTTATTTCATTTTTCACAAAGAAAGGATGCCTTTGAGCACAGATACTTAATTTTTTTCTTTGCCCCGGTCCCTGATTCCCAACTGGTAACCTTGCACACTGCCTCACCATGCCCAGGCTGTCCCCCATGGGCGGGGCTGCCGGACCAATGGTCACGTGGGATCGAGCCCTGGCTTACCCTCCAGGGAGGGGCAACAGGAGCAGGGCCCCCCCAGCAGACAATCTGGGCAGCAAGACCAGGGAGGAGCAAAGCATCATGCTTTGGGGACTGGGATTTTTGAAATGCTGTTTTTGTCCACAGGAGGCGGGACGTACAGTGACGTCTGATGTCTGTCCCACCTCTGATGTAACTTGGCACCTGTCATTTGTGGATCCCCTGGCCTTCACCAGAGGCCGCTGACACACCAGATACACTCACCCCCCCCCCCGGAGAAGTCGAGCCGCTCCGTAGGCACTCAGTCCTTCTCCGCCCGGCTGGCCCTCCAACTCCTGGGTCCGTTCCTGAACCCGGGATGTGGGCATTGCATGCGGATTTGCACATGGATTGTAAGTTTCTCCATAAGGTGGTGTCTGAGTTTACCCTGAACCAATCTATCCACCTACCAGTTTTTTTTCCCGAGAGTGCCAATCCAGGGGAAGCACTGCCCCATACATTAGACGTGCGCAGAATTTTGAAGTATTATCTGCTTCAAACTCAGGAATGCAGAAAATCAAAGCAGCTTTTTGTTTCTTTCGCCCCTGGTAGAGAGTGCATTCAGGTTTCTAAACAGTGTCTGTCCAAATGGTTGGCACATTGTATTGTGTGCTGCTACAACGAGCATGGCAAAGAGTTGCCAGGGGCAGTGAAAGCCCATTCTGCAAAGGGCATGGCTACCTCTGTGGCCTGTTTCAAAGGGGTCTCAGCCACTGACGTTTGTGTTGCTGCCATCTGGAGCACCGTCCATCCTTTCGCCAAGTACTAAAGTCTGGACATTGCTTCTAGAGCCCGTGTGGGTTTTGGCAGGGCTGTCCTGCAGGACCTCTTGTCCTAAGCTTTGATTGGACTTCCTCCCAGACTGTTCTGTTGCATCTGTAACTGCTTGGGACTTGTTCTATATGTGTGACCTGATGACTGAGATAACCCTGATGAAGCTAGAACAGTTACGTAAGAATATACCGTAATAGTAGATCTTCGAGGAGATCTCAGTCATCAGGTCTGCCTTCCTTCCTACCACCCCTCCTTTTTATGGGGATCTTTTTCAGAACTGGCTAACTGGTGTATCCAGCCTTTTATTTAGGCCTGGGTACCGCTCTTTCTCTCTCTCTCCTTGGTCTCCCATGACCCAGGTGTGCACCTTTAGTTTCCAGGGAAAGAGAACTGAGGAGGGAGCGGGGGCCGCTCACGCTTTTATAGGGTTGGTGACATCACCGTGGACAGCACTAGTGGTACTGCTGAAAATCTTTCATGTGGATCCTGCTTCACCAACGGTGAAGTTTCATCTATATGACCTGATGACGGAGATCCCCTTAAAGATCTACTGTTATGGTAAGTTCTTACGTAACTATTCCACATTGTGGCTTCTCAGTCTGCCTGCATGTCATCTAAATGAACAGATGAGGGTCCAGATCCTCAAAACAAGCAGCAGTCCCTGTCAAAGGGGCCAGACAAGAAAGAAAAGGCAACAAAAGATGATTCAAAAGTCGGGGTGTCTGAAAGGGGGAACCCTGATTCCAACAAAAATCAAAAAGCCTCTGAGCAAACACCGGAGACAGTGCCTGCCAAGAAAAAACAAAAAGGAAAACATGTCACTGTCTCTCCTCCTGAAGAAGGAAAGCAACCACCAGTAAACACAAATAAAATGCCCTTACTAGAGGACATGACTAAGCATGGCAATTTGTGCAGGCATTCCAAGCTATGGGGAATTTCATAAATATGCCTTCTCCCCCTCCCCAGGTTCCATTCCCAATGCGTGTGGAAGAGGAGGAGGTTGAACTGTACTATGAGGAAGAGCAGGATGAAAGAGAACCCATAGAACCAGATGGTTCTCCAGAACAAGAGTTTGGCTCCCATCCTTGACCCTCTGATGACTACCTCATACTGTACTGTTGTAATGGATATGATAAAACACCCTCAGCATCACTTAACAGGGGACTGAGGAAGATAAGGTGGAATTTATGGATATGATGGGCTTAACCCCCTCAAAAAGGTTGCTACTGCACATCCATAAATCCATCAAGGCCACTTGTGCCAGCCCAGTGGTATAGAGGGCTGAGGCACTGAATGTCTTACCTCTCATCACACCAGCGACCCGTGTTCAGGAACGAGCATGGGTTGCCAGGGTTTGGCTGGGGGAAAAGGCTGGGAGTGGTTAGAGTGGCCATTAGGCAGCTCTCCTCTCTCGGATTGGGGTAGTAGGCCTTCCTGGCTCTTGCCTGCCACAGAGTGGAGGCTCAATGATAGTGTTGGGCAAATAGGGGTCTGGCAGTAGGCTCGGTGGGTGGAGCAGGGCCGTTGTCAGTTCTGGCATGCGTCTGCGACCATGCATTGCCAAGGCCTCGGGAAGTAACAGGGAGAAAATTGGAGGAAACCCCCCCCAGTGACAGGATGATGACCGACCCCCCGCAGACCCTGCATTAATGGCCAGGCATACGCCACAGTCCTGTGGGAGAGGATGCCATCAGAAGGTAAGCCCTAGAGGAGCCGGGTGATGAGGCTGGGGGGGTCGATCAGAAGAGGGAGACGGAGGATAAAAAGCGATATTAAAAAAGAAGGCCACTTGTAAACTCATGTCAGCACCCACTTCAGCTGCTGGCATAGATAAGAAAATCGGCAAAAAGTATCAGGTAGACAGGTTTCTGAATACCAGTATTCTCACCCTGATCATGAGGGTGTTGTCCAGACTGCTGCCTGCAACAAGGCCAAGGTGCTGGTTTCCACCCAGCTTCCTAAAAAGATTCCAGGAATCTGGATAGCATAGGCAAAACAGTTTATACATCAGCTTCTGTGCTATTAAGGCAGGCAGCATTCTTGTCCTACACAGACCAGTACCAAAAAGTCCTTTGGAACTCCTTATTGGCAATGAGGGAGGGTGATACTGGTGACTCGGCCCAGGATTTGCCTGACACACCAAGGGCAGCCACAGATGCCACAGAGTATTGGTTCCATATGGCAGTGAACACTAATGACACTGCATCCAGGGTCATGGAACATGCAGTGTGCTTAAGAAGGCTTGCCTGGCTCAGAACTACCTAACTATCCCAGGACACTCAAACAAAAGCAGTTCATTTTCTCTACAAGAGAAATTCAATGGTGACAAGACAGAGGCTGACATGAAGAAGGTAGATTAATACTAGACCACCTGCAAGAGCAACACTGAGAAGGAAAGGGCCTCCACTTCCTATAGTCCTCCTTAAAGAGGAGGCAGAGGATGCTTTCCCTGTGCTCACATCACCTATGACCACCCTCCGCAGAGGTTTTTTTTTCAGAGTTAGGGTTAGAAGAGGCACCAGGCATGTAGCTGCACAACCGATATCAAAGGCTCATACTAAGCAAAACCCATGACAAATCTGCACAGGTCACCCATCCATTGCCAGGGGTGGTGGGGTTGGAGACTGACTCACTAGTGTCAGGAACAGACAAAAGTAGCCATAGACATGTGGGTCCTGGAAATAGTAAGTCAGGGTCTGTCGATGCAGATCAGAAAATTTCCAAGACTGCAGAGCTGCAAAAGCTTCCACCCTCACTTTCCAACAGAAAGAATCATGTTGGAGATAGTGGTCAAAAAGTTGCTACAAGCAAATGCAGTGAAAAAGGTACCTCCCTCATGATCGGAAAAGAGACTTTACTCAAGATACTTCCTGACCCACAAGAAAAGTGGGGAGTGGTGACCCATTTCACACTTGAGATATCTGAACAAGAACTTAAAAAAGGAAAAGTTCACGATGGTAACACGGGGCTTAGTGATTCCATCGATGCTAAAAGGAGACTGGCTGAGGTCACTGGATCTGAAAGATACCTACTTTCACATACCAGTCAGGCCTAGCCACATGAAGTACCTCAGATTCAGGATAGGGAATTACCAATCTTCTTCTTCGAGGATATCTCTTTCATCAGGCCACACCTATGGAACTATAGCGCCAGGCACTAGAACCACATGGAAACCTTTCTCAAGCAGTCCACTAGGGGCAACCCATAATGATATTCTACATCGGCACTTCCCATGTAAATGTGGGTGGCCCCTTTCCTCCTCAGTTCTTTTCCTGCTGTCAACCATACTCACTGGACCCTGTACAGATCCACCACCATTACAGTGGACCATTTTCACAGGCATTTCTCTTTCTAGTTTGTCATCACTTTTAGTGATTCCTGATGTCCTGTGTGTCGACTAAAGAGTCGTTGAAGCTCTTCAGATACTGCGAATGTGGTGAGAAGATATATTCGGGTGACTCTCACATCTGCATGTGCTGCCTCGGCACAGCTGATAACGTGAAGGCCTGCCAGATCTGCTATAAATTCAATTCTGCTACCCGGCAATGCTAAAAGAATGCTTTGGAGACCGACTTACTGAAATAGCAGGTAACCAGAATGGAGAAAGAGCTCTACCATGTCGCCAGTCCGATCCTTGGGCTCCTACTCCTTGAAATCTTGGGAGAAGACTTTTTTGACAGCATAAACACAAGCACCAAGAGAGGGAAAGCAGTAAGGAAGAAACCTCCCCGGTTTGCTCACTGTCAACCCTTCAGTGCCGCGTGACCACTTCTGCACCATTGGCTGCCCCAGCGGCAACGTTGCCAGCCACTCAGACTGTTGACCCTCCCAGGTTGGAGCAGGCTGCAAGCACCACAAGACCTAGCACATCTGGTGTGTTGCCATTAATGTCTGGGACCGTGCCTCCCTGTCATCATCTGGCGTTCCCATTGACCATGTGGGCGCCAATGTCCAGGTGGTATGTTCATCCTTTGCAAACGTACTTAAATGCCTGCTACCTCCTCCTCCTGTAACAGGAGACATGTCGGTGGGGCATTTTCATCAAACCCCAGTGCCAACAACAAAAATAAACTAGGTGTGTGGATACGGGAAAACAATTAAACAGTGCCCCACACTGAGTGAGGAACAGTCACGATGGGCTTCGGCCTTCTTCTTTTCTACTGTACCAAGTAATACCAAGTAAGTAACACCTGTTAGGCCGATGTGCCAGCTCACATCTTGGGCGTCAACGGCATCACCTGCTCCCTCCTTGTGACCTGCTGAACGCGTCGATGAGGATCAGTAGTACAGTCCTGACCTTCTTATGCAAGGGCAGAGGAGGAGGAAAAGTATGTGGAAAGTTCCTATGAGATGAGATGTCCAGTTCCAATATATCTATAGTGAGTGAAGACTCAGTAGTGTATACACCAAGGTCCCCTCCTGAAGATCCATCATTCATCTCCATGATGCAGCAACTTCAGATTGCCATGGGGTTTGAATCAGAGGAACAGGACATCACCAAGAGGAATTTGGGGGAGTTCCTGGAATTGCCTGATTCCCCACCCATCATTGTTGCTCCTCTCCTACCTGCCTTGGAGAATGCCACCCTTACTGCCTGGCATAGACCCAGTATGATACTTGCCATACCTAGGAAAGCAGATAAGATGTATCAGGCCTCCTCAGAGAAGTCTTTTTTTTGCAGGCCAACCTGAGGCTTATTCGGTGGTCATAAACGCTGCCCATGACAGATCTTAGGCACCAAAACACCTTTGTTCCTTCCCTCCTGACAAGGAGTCCAGGAGGCTAGATGTTCAGTGAAAGCAAACCTTTGCTTCTGCTACTTTGGGCCTGAGAATTGCAAATTATCAGGCCTATATGGTTAAATACCAAAATACTTTCTGGAGGATGGCCAAGGCAGCAGCCTGAGCCCTCCCAGAGGGTACTCCTAAGCAGTGTCAGTGGCTCAGTAGGTAGCACACTCGCCTTTGAGGCCGGGAGATCAGAGGGCTGTGAGTTCAGTTCCCACATCTGGCACTTGGGTTAATATCCCAGTACTGACACTGTAGTGCAGCACGAGAGGGGTGCTGCACTTCTGAGGTGCCGTCTTTTGGATGAGACGTTAAACCGAGGTCCCATCTGCCTGGATTGGTGGTAGTTCAGGTGGATGTTAAAGATCCCATGGCACTTATCGAAAAGAGTAGGGGAAGTTTATTAAACAAAAAAACATAACATCACCATAAATCAGAGCACAATGCATACATACAAAATACTATTAACAATAGTTCTTATAAGCAACAGAAAATCAAACAGTGAATATCATAGTCATAAAAAGAAATGATTCCAAAGGGAGCAAAACTTAATATTAGAAAATCTCTGCTTATCTTTGCATTTAACATTCAGCAAACCATCCTCAACCAGGGACATTATAGTGGAAGATAATACAAGCTGTTGTTGGAATATAAATTGACACCGAGATTGCCATAAATAAAACTGAAGAAAAGCAAAAAAAACATTCAAAGTACTAGGATGATAAATTTTCCAAGCCCCGGTATAATCCCCTAAAATTAAAGTATTATAAGTAACATTCGAAAGTAAGGGCATGCTCCAATGGACAGCAGCATCATTCCAAAAACATTTAATAAAAGAACAAGTAATGAAAAAATATGATAGACTCTCCACTTCATTAGTGCATAAGAGTCTTGGACAAAATCTGTCCATTAAAGGTTTATATTTAAGGTTGCCACGCACCCCTAGCCTACCCTGAGCTGACATCCATACTATATCCCACACAAAGACAGGGAGCCTAAAGTCAGTTAATTTATGGAGGGCAAAGGTCATTCTAGTCGACACACAGTCTGGAAAAAGCAAAATCATGTCCTGAACTTCAGAAACTATAAATGTATAAAAGGATTTCCTAGAATGTAACATTAAAGTGTGAAACGACAATTTCTATTGATGACATTTCTTTAAAGTGGAAATCCCATAAACTGCTAAATGATCCTGTGGTAAGATCTTAGGGGGCAAGACAGTCCACTTTTGAAAGAATCAAGCCTAAACAAAGTGTGACCAAACCTGCCAGGATAAAGTTATCGGCCCCCATAAATAACTAAATGAATTAAACAAGAAAATGGAGTGATAAAATACAATCTGATTAATCATGGCTAAACCACCCATTTTAACAGGCAAATAAGTAATCTCTCGTCGCACTGGGTTCAGTCTGTTGCCCCATACCATTTGAAAAAAGATGCTATAGAGTCGTGTTTCTAAATTAACTGGAGGTGGATAAAGATAACTTAAATATAAAAAAACAGGTAACAGCAATTTTTTAATAATAAAAATACGTTTTTTTTTTTTCCAAATTTTCATTGCTTCCATAAATTAACTTTACCTTCACCTATACTCAACTGCTGCTCCCAGTTAAAAGTAGCCAAATCACCAGGGCCAAACCATACCCCCAGAATTTTCCGAGGCGTAGATGCAAAAGGAATACCCATAACGTCAAAGTGACACACCTGAGCAGTGTGTAAAGAAAAAATAAAACTCTTAGTCGTATTTATTTGTGCTCCAGAATAACATCCCCATGTCTTGAAGCAGTGTAGTGCGGTTTGAAGGGAAGTCTCATTTCGCATCAATAGAGTCACATCATCCGCATATGCAGTGATTTTCTCTAAAGGTGGGGAGATATCTGGGGCAATCCCTATAATACAGTGATTTCCTTGAATATAGAGACTTAAGGGATCTAAAACATACGTATATAATAGGGAGCTTAACGGACAGCCCTGACGAACCCCTCTAACAAATGGAATCTCCGACCCCATTAAACCATTTACCAACGGGAGTACTTTAGCATCAGAATAGAGCATAGCAATCCATTTCATGAAGGAGGTGGAATATTATAATGAAGTAATAAATTAAACAAGTAATGATGTTTAACTCTGTCAAAAGCTTTGACCTGATCTAGTGCAACAATAAAGCCAGATCCCTTCCCCATATTACTGTGCTCAAATAATTCTCTTAAAAGATATAGGTTATGCTGAATCTTGCATTTAGGAATAGCGCAAGTTTGTGCAGGATGAATAAGAGAATCTGAAACCAATACCAGTCTATTTGTAAGAATTTTAGAAAGAATCTTATAATCGCTGTTAAGGAGACTAATGGGCCTCCAATTTGTCAATAGAGAAGAATCACCTTTCTTATGAATGAATTTCAATAAAGAGACGATAAAATCCGGGAATCCTGAATCAGAAGTTAACATAAAATTAAACACAAGTGGCAAAAAAAAAACTCATAAAAGGGAGACATTTTTTATAAAACTCATTAGGTATACCATCCAAACCAGGCTAAGTTTTGGTATTTAAGGCTTTTATTACACCTTCCACTTCTAGGGAAGAAATAGGCTGTACTAAAATTTTCTGAAGTGTGTCATCCATAACAGGGAGGAGGGCCGTGAATTCAGCTGGAAAAGCTGCACTAGAACCGGGATCCCCACTAAAAGATTCAGAGACAAAATTCTGTACCACAGTCAACATCTCTAAATCGGTGGTTACCATTCTACCCATAGGGGACAATAACCCAGTCATCAGTGTTTTATCCAGGCGCTGTTTACAGGCTAAGAGGTCAAGTTCAGGACCCACTCTTTTGACTAAAACTGGCCTTTCTTTTTTTTTTCCTTTCTTCCCTTTTTTTTCTTTGGCAAGTTCAGTAGTCTTACTTTCCTCGTCCTCCAAAATCAATTCAGATCGATGTGAGGCATCAGATTCCAAATCCAATTCTCTCCCCTCACTTTGTAAAGGGGAAAAAGAATTTTCTGTAGTAATAGGGCTAACTACTGGTTGTTTAAGAGAGGCCCTAGTGAATCGTCTGGTTTTAACAGTTTCAAACGGCGGAGGCATTAATAAAGATGCCGGCCTTAGAGCTGTAACTGAACTCTGAATGACAGGGGAAGCAGAAATCGGCGGAACAGGGGTCACAGAAGCAGTAACCAAGGGAGACACATCGTCTTCAACAGGGTGAAGTCCGTCCTCACCTTCCTGTATAGTTCCCACATCAGAATCATGAGTTTGCACAGGAGGGGCAAAATCCCTCCTCTTTGCCTGGGCTTTATTTACCAAATCCTCTTGATCCCAGCCTCCCGACCTATTATGTTTAGCCCAAGGGCATTGGTGAATGGCATGTCCTTTTTTGTCACACAAATTACATTGAAAAATATTTTCACATCTATCCACTGAATGCCCATACCCCCCACATGGAGAGCATTTAAATAAATCACAGGAACTACTAATATGAGTTTTAGCCCCACATTTATAACAAGCGTGAGGTTGTCCCCCATAAAAACAGACCCCTCTGTCTTTTCCTAAAAAAAAAAAAAAAAACTATTCGGTAGATGTATGACCTTGCTATTAACCTGGAACAATTCACCTTAAATCTCCAACTACCAGTCCAGATGCCCTCTAAATCCAAAATAGCTTCAGGGGGACCTAAAATATCACATCTGTTCTGTAACCAATGATAGATATTACTGACATTCACCCCTTCATTTCTAAACATGATGGTAATGTGTCTAATTTGGGGTTTAGTAAGGGCAAGAGCATAGAAAGGGACCCAAAGAGGGGTGGATTTTAAAGTGGAATATTTGTGATGTTTTAAAACTAACATCAAAGGAGTCTTCTCCAGAAATACGGATCAGCGCAAAGATATCTGCTGGCAAGAAGTTCATAGAACCCTTCAATAAGTTATTAGCAATATAATATCTGTCAGAGTGGTCTTGCAACCCACCCCTATAATGCAGTCTAACCGCGTTCCTTCTCGGGGCTTGTTCGAGTTTGTTTTTAAACAAGTCAGACATTGGTACCCTAGGTTTTTGCTGACTTGCCCTTGTCTCCGAGGTATCTGAATTAACAACTGCCTGCAAACCAGAAAAATTATCAACAGACTTTGTGAACGTACTTGGCCTAGATAAGGCCGAGGAACACTCCTCTAAATGCTGCGCAGCCATTACAGTATCCCCAGAACCCTCATGGAAGTCCATACCTGAGCTCAGTTTAGTAACAGCATTGGCATGCATAGTTGAAACTGGAGAAGCCGTAGGAAAGTCCTTCCACTCTGGATCAGGGATCCATTGTCCCGCTGCAGTGCGTAGCCATCCAGAGTCACAGAGAGCCTCTTCCGCCAACCAGTCAGTTGCAGGAAAAGTATGTCTAGTTTGTGACAACCCAAACTGCCGCCTCACCATCTGCAAAGCACTTTCAGCCGCAGGATCAATCTCAGGCACCGCATCCGGAGAGTCTGTAGGTCGTAAACCCGGAAGTTCCTTTTTCGTCGTTCCTTCCGCAGAATCCAAGACAGTGCACCTCGTCTCCTCCCTACCTGCAGCCGACTGCTGCGCCAATAGTTCCGATGATAGTTTCGGGGATACCGAAAAAACGCCACCTGTCTCCAAATCTGGTTCCAAACCAGCATTCTCTGTATCAGACTGAGACCCAGTCTGAAGCATCTCAACACTCTGTTGTTCTAGCCCATTATCCAGAATACGAATCTCCGTAACATCTTGCGTTTCCATATCATTCTCAGGCGAGCTCAAAACAGCAACCTCCTCCTCCATTACGTCCATGAAGCACACTGAGCAACCTCCAACAGGCTGCAAACAGCGCCCCCTGCCACCAGCAAAGCAGAGTAGGGGAATTTCCCCGGTGTCCTGGCCAAATTTCCCTCATTCACTAAAAATACCACCAACAGCTTAATCTGGTTCAAGGTCAGTTGGCATTCATTTGTATCCCCCTTCCTCGGGTCGTGCCTGAAAATAGGCAGGATTTGTCTAGTGCACTTACCCGGTCAACAAAAGAAAAATAAAAAAAATAAAATGAGCTCTTTAAAGCTCTACAAGCAGGAGCAGACATAGGTAAACATAGAATTTGATGGCAGATAAGGACCGCTTGGCCTACCTTGTCTGCCCATTTTCCTACCTAACAGATAAGCTGCAGATCCTAGTTAACCAACAGCTTACTTCCTCCTACCCCCCACTAGGACTGCCTTATGTCTGTCCCATGCATTCTTGAATTCCCCCACTGTTCTTGACTCCACGACCTCCTCAGGGAGGCTGTTCCATGCATCCACAACCCTCTCTGTGAAAAAATACTTCCTCACATTACCTCTGAGCTGTCCCCCCTCTATCTTCAAATTGTGCCCTCTTGTTCTTGCACATCTCTTTTTCTGAAAGATGCTACCCTCTTGGACTTTGTTGATTCCTTTGAGGTACTTGAAAGTTTCTATCATGTCCCTTCTCTCCCTTCTTTCCTCAAGGGTATACATATTAAGCTCCTTTAGTCTTTCTTCATATGTCTTCTGGTGCACACCCTACACCATTTTGGTTGCCCTCCTCTGGACAGCCTCCATTCTGTCTATGTCTTTGCTTAGATGGGGTCTCCAGAACTGCACACAGTACTCCAGATGGGGTCTCACCAACTGTCTGTACAGAGGGATAACAACTTCCTGTTTTCTACTATTGATGCCTCCTCCTATGCATCCCAGTATACCCCCAGCCCTCCCTACTGCCTTCTCACATTGCTTGCCCACTTTTAGGTCATCTGATATAATTACCCCCAGGTCCCTTTCCATTTTTACTGTTGTCAGTATCTCACCCCCCACTGTGTACTCTTGCCCTGGATTTTTGTTTCCCATGTGCATTACCTTGCACTTCTTTGCACTGAATCTGAGCTGCCATACATTTGACCATTCCTCCAACCTTGCCAAGTCCCTTCTCATCCTTTCCACTCCATCTTGTGTATCAGCCCTGTTGCAGATCTTTGTGTCGCCTGCAAAGAGACATACTTTTCCTTCCAGTTCCTCTGCAATGTCACTTATAAAGACATTAAAAAGGACCGGTCCCAGTATTGAACCCTGAGGTACCCCACTAGTATCCCTCCTTTCTTCACTGTGTACTCCATTTACTACTACCCTTTGCGTCCTGTTGTCTAGCCAATTTTTTTATCCAGGCTACCACCTTACGACCCACTCTAAGGCTGGCTAACTTGTGTATTAATCTTTTGTGTGGGACTGTATCAAATGCCTTGCTAAAATCTAGGTAGGCCATGCCCACAGCCCCTCCCTGGTCTACTACTTTGGTCACCCAGTCAAAGAAATCTATCAGATTCATCTGACACAACCTTCCCATCGTAAATCCATGCTGCCTTGGGTCCTGAGCCCCACTGGCTTCTAGGTACTCAACAATTCTTTCCTTCAGAAGTGATTCCATCATTTTCCCTACCACTGAGGTCAAACTAACTGGTCTGTAGTTTCCTGATTCTGCCTTACTCCCACTTTTGTGAAGAGGAATCATATCTGCCCTCCTCTAGTCCTCAGGTACCACCCCATCCTCCCATGATTTGTTGAAGAGAGTAGTCAGCGGTGTCACTAGTTCTACCCTTAGTTCTTTCAGAATTCTTGGGTGAATCCCATCAGGCCCCATTGCTTTGTCCACCTTCAGTTTTATTAGTTCTTTCAGAACCCTTTCTTCTGTAAATGGACTGATATTGACCCCCGTCTTCAGAGTGTTTCTCTTGTTTGGTTTAGGTACCTCCCCCTCCTCTTCCTTTGTGAATACTGAGCAGAAATATTCATTCAGTATCCCTGCTTTTTCACTGTCATGCTCTACCCACATTCCTTCCCCTTTATTAAGCCTCAGTATCCCTCATTTGCTCTTTCTTCGCTCCCTAATGTACCTATAAAAGGTCTTATCCCCCTTCTTAACAGAATTGGCTATCCTTTCCTCGGTTTGGGCCTTTGCTATTCTGACTGCCTTCCCAGCCTCTTTCTGCTTTAACTGATAAAGTTCTCTGTCCTGCTCCTTCTGTGTTTCCTTATATTTCCTGAATGCTATCCTTTTCTCCTTAACCTTCCCTGCCACCTCTTTTGAGAACCATAGCAGTTTTTTCCTTCATTGTGTTTCATTGATTTGCTTTACACAGAGGCTTGTTGCCTCTGTGATGGCTGTTTTGATTACTCCATATTGTTCCTCCACCCCTTCTTCTTGCCTGTTTGCTAGTGCTTTTCTGAGGCACTCTCTCATTTTCCCAAAGTCAGCCCTCCTAAAGTCCAATACTCTTGCTTTTGTATGGCTTGATTGTATGGCTGTGTTTATCGTGAACCACACTGTTTGGTGGTCGCTTGTTCCCAGATGGCTACCCACTTCTAAATCTGAGATTCTTTCTCCGTCCGATTTGAGAGTAGCAGGTCTAAGATTGCTCACTCCTGAGTGGGTTCCAATACTAGCTGTCTGAGGCATGCCCCCTGTAGGGCATCAGGAATGACCCTGCTCTTGGATGTGCCTGCAGCAAAGGTGCTCCAGTTAACATCTGGCATATTCAGGTCCCCCATCAACAATATTTCCCCTTTTTCTGCCATTCTAAGGAAGCCTTCTATCATTTCCTTGTCCATTCCTCCCCTGAGATGGGGGTCTGTATACAATCCCATGCGGATTGTGGTGCCATTTCCTGTCTCCAGGGTGACCCAGAGTGCCTCATCTGCTCCCTGTTTACCCTTTAGTTCTGTTGCTTTGATCCCTTCCTTTACATAGAGAGCTACTCCTCCTTTTTTACCCTCCCAGTCCCTCCTGCAGATTGTGTATCCTGGTATGTTGACATCCCAGTCATGGTTCTCTGTGTACCATGTTTCTGTGACTGCCACAATATCCAGGCAACCCTGTTCCATCAAGGCCACTAGTTCAGGGAGCTTGTTACACAGACTACTGGCATTGGTACTCGTCACCCTCCACTTTTTGATAGCCTTACCCCTTTTAGCCCCATTCCTGTCCTTACTGCCTTTGCCTTTTTTTACATTTACCTCTGTCCTGCTCCCTAATAACTTCTCTACCTTGGTGTTTACCTCAATAACTACCATGTTTTGTGGGGGGGAGGCTGAGATTCCCCCTTGTCTAGTTTAAATGCTTGCCAATGAAGCATTTAAACCTCTCACCTAGGATCCTGTTTCTTCACCAGACAGATGCAGACCATCGCACCAGTATATTTATGCATCCCTCCAGGTGGCTCCCCAGTCCCCAATGAAGCCAAAACCCTGAGCTCCACACCAGTTTTTCAACCACTCATTGAATTCCCTGTTGAGGAGTACCCTAGCATCACCCTTGCCATAGACAGGCAGCACCTCCGAGAAGGTTACCGTATGCGCTACTTGTCTAAGGCCCCTCCCCAGCTCTACAAACTCCTCTTGCACTGTTCTGATCCCATTCCTAGCCAGGTCATTTGTTCCTAGGTGGACAATGACATCCATCTCCCTCCCTCATGCAGCTCCTCCCATGATCCTGAGGATTCGCTTCCTGTCCCTCCAAGCCATGGTACCAGGAAGGCACCTTACCTCCCTCTCCCCTTCCTCCCCCATTTCTACCCCCCCTAATGATTGAGTCCCCCACCAGGAGTTGTTTCTTTCCCCTGTGGGGTCCCATGCCACCATCCTGTGGGTCTCTCTTGTGAAGGTTCCCAGCATCCTCCTTGGTCTCCACTGCAGGTGCCTCCATAGAGGAACCACTATCCACCAGAAGAGTGAATGAATTGTGGAGAGGTACAGCTGGAGGGATGCAACTCTGTTCCATCACCCTCTCCCTCCCTGAGCCCACCCTGGTCCAGCCTCTCCTATGTTCTACCTATGGTATTTCTGATGCTTCTGCAAGGGCACCAGCTTCTGGAGAATGCCTCAGGAGACATTCCTGGTTAAGAGTGGCAGGTTTTACAGATGATGTTCAACAATCCATTCTCAGTGCCCCCTGTATAGGATACAAATTGTTTGGTGCAGACATAAAAGATGTCTTCTCCAACCTGCAGGCCTCGAGCAGAACCCTGAAGTTAGTGCATTCCCTCTGTCACACTCAACCAAGGAGCAGATAGAGGGTGTCTTATCATCCGGCCTGTAACAATCATCGTTTTACTGCCAGACAGCAGGGTAAGAGTATAGGAGCAATAGCTTTGCCTGCCTGAAGAGCCATCCCAGGTACCCATTCAAAAGCCCCTAGAGATGGGGGAGGTGCAGCTGCAGCCACAGCATCCAGCTCTGCATGACTCCTACAACCCCCAGCCACCAGTGCCTCCAGGGGTGGTTGTCGGGGGTCTCCTTTCCTTCCACCTGGAACAGTGGAGGATGGTAACATCAGGTGCTTGGGGTCCTGCAGATAATAGAACAAGGTCACACTCTAGAGCTTCTGGAATCACCTCCAGGTCATCCGCCAGTGCTTTCCCTCTATCCTCCAGAGCACATCCCATAGCTGCTAGAGGAGATCCATACATTGCTCCAGAAAAATGCCATAGGACCTGTTCCCTGGGAACAAAGGAACATGGGTTTCTATGCTCAGTACTACCTAGTCCCAAAGTGGACAGGAGATCTGAGGCCCATTCTAGATCTCAGAGACCTGAACTTTTTCATCCAATAGTAGAAGTTCAGAATGCTAACTCTGCAAGGCCTTCTCCCACTACTGCAATTAGGGGACTGGATTTGTTCCCCAGATATGCAGGATGCCTACCTGCATATCAAGACTTGTCCCCCTCACTGAAAATATCTTGGGTTTCAGGGAGTACACTACCAGTTCAGGGTATTGCCCTTTGGCTTATCATTTGTGCCATGGATCTTTACCAAATGTTTAGCAGTGGTGATAGCAGCCCTCCACAGTTAAGGACTATATGTCTTCCCCTACCTGGATGACAGGTGTCTCAAAGCTCACTCCAAGGAGCAGCTTGTTCACACCCTAGCATACACCAGGCACCTGTTCGATGCTCTAGGAATTACTGTCAGTGTGCTGAAGTCGGTCTTGACCAGGGACACTGGTTTACCGCATTAACGGTGACGTGGACGGAAACCCGGAATTGCGATTGGCCCGTGGGAAAACGGTGCCAAAACGGAAATAGCGTTTGTTCTCGGGCCTCCCGTGATGTGCAGTCTTTAAAAGTGAGTGCGGTAGCGTGCGTCTTTTCTTACTGCCTGCTCAGTCATTTTGTCAGTATTGTCCTGGAGTCCTGGGGAAATCTCGCTGCTGGAGTCCTGGGGGAATTCAAATGTTTTCTGGTTCTGTGAGTATTTGTTGTTACTTTTTTCACTGTTCCTGGATGCAGTGAGATTGCCGGTCTTGGCAGAAGGAAGAGGTTGCATTAAATAGATAAATGCTGCAGTCGCTGTCCGGGGGTGAGGTGAGGAGAAGGAAGCACTTGCAGCTTCAGCTGAGCAGGTAAGGGAAGAGATTTATTAAATAAATAAAATTCAGCTGTTGCACGCTGTCCGGGGAGCTCAAGGTTAGATTAAATAAATAAATGTAGCTGTCGACGCTGTCCGGGGAGTCGAGGTTAGATTAAATAAATAAATGCAGCTGTCGCACGCTGTCCGGGGGGGGGAGTCAGAGTGAAGGGAAGGAAGCACATGGTATACGGTACCCTACTGTGCACAAGTTCTAGGAGGAGGAGAAACTGATCTGAATGCCTGGGAATTTGGGATCAATGTGGGGGGGGTTGAGCCTGGATGTGCTAGTGAGGTGGGAAGAGTGATAGAGAAAGTGGCTGTGCTGAACTGGTCTATTGGGGTGGGGATAGTGACTGGTCTGATCTGGGGTTACTGCTGGTCAGGCTAGTCATGGTATGAATAGTGTCCAGGCTGAACCATTGGAGTGTGGGTCATCCAGGTAAGGATCAGTTTCGGTGGGCAGAGTGGCCATGCATCACCATCAGGGTGAGGACAGTTGCTAGCCTAGTCCATCGGGGTGGGGATAGACAGTGTCTGTTCTGGTCTGTTGATGGGAAAGTGTCTGCACTGGTCTATCAGGGTGGGGAGAGCTGGGCTGGATCTGTCTGGGTAAGCTGTGCATCAGCATTGAGATTGGGATAGTGCCACCCCCATGGATGGCCTATAGGGGAGGAGAGAGTGGCTGGGCTGGTCCGTTGGGGGAGTGGCCCTGGTGGTCCGTCGGGGTGGGAGAAGTGGCCCTGGTGGTCCATCGGGGTGGGGGGAGTGGCCCTGGTGATCTGTCGAGGAGGGGGGATTGGCCATGCTGGCATGTCGGGGAGAGGAGAGTGGCCCTTGTGGTCCATTGTAGTGGGAGCAGTGGCCCTGGTGGTCTGTTGGGGTGGGGAGAGTGGCCCTGGTGGTCTGTTGTGGTGGGGCAGTGGCCCTGGTGGTCTGTTGGGGTGGGGAAAGTGGCCCTGGTGGTCCATCAGGGTGGGGGGAGTGGCCGTGCTGGCCCGTCTGTGCTAGGAGAGTGGCTGGGCTAGTCTATCTGAGGAAGCAGAGTTGATGTGCATCAGCATCTGGATTGGGATACTGCCCTGGTGGTCCATTGGGATGGGGAGATTGACCCTGCTGCTACACTGCAGTGAGGAGGGTGGCCCTGGGCATCTGTCAGAGTGGGGAAAGTATTCATGCCGGCCCGTCGGGGTGGGAATAGTGTCCACTCTGGGTAAGCAGAGTGGTCATGCATCACCAGCATCTGGATTGGGATAGTGCCATGCTGCTGCAGCTGCTTGTGGGTTGGAGTGGCTGTGGTGGTCCATTAGGGTGGGGATAGTGACTGGGCTGGTGTGTCGGAGGGGAAAGATTAGTGAGTGTCCGGGCTGGTCTGTCAGGGTGTGAAGAGTGGCCGTGCTCAACTGCCCTGCAAACGCTGTGCTGCTCACCTGCCCTACTGTACTAGCAGCCTGGTGCTCCTGACCTGCACCTTTGTCTGCCTTGTGCTATAGACCTGCCTTGCCATCTACTGCTTTTCTGTGTGCCTGCTGAATTTAAATGTTATGTGTTTCGGATAGCCCTGCTGCTGCTTTTATTTGAATGGGAAAGCAAGGTGGGAAGATGTTGGGGAGGGGGTTGAACAGTCGGCAGATGGGCAGGCTGGGCGGACTGGTTCACATGCTGGGAAAAATGGTTCTGGCCTCGGAGGGAGGGGTGAATGGGCAGAGCGGCACAGAAACATTTTTCCCAGCATGTGAACCAGTCTGCCGGGTCCGTGCCACGCTCCATTGGTTTGTTGGTTGAACAGTCGGCAGATGGGCAGGCTGGGCGGACTGGTTCACATGCTGGGAAAAATGGTTCTGGCCTCCGAGGGAGGGGTGAATGGGCAGAGCGGCACAGAACCATTTTTCATAGCATGTGAACCAGTCTGCCGGGTCCGTGCCACGCTCCATTGGTTTGTTGGTTGAACAGTTGGCAGATGGGCAGGCTGGGCGGACTGGTTCACATGCTGGGGAAAAATGGTTCTGGCCTCGGAGGGAGGGGTGAATGGGCAGAGCAGACAGAAACATTTTTCCCAGCATGTGAAACAGTCTTCGAGGTCCGTGCTACACGCCCATTGGTTTGTTGGTTGAACAGTCGGCAGATGGGCAGGCTGGGCGGACTGGTTCACATGCTGGGGAAAATGGTTCTGGCCTCAGAGGAGGGGTGAATGGGCAGAGTGGCACAGAAACATTTTTCCCCAGCATGTGAACCAGTCTGCGGGTCCATGCCACGCTCCATTGGTTTGTTGGTTGAACAGTCGGCAGATGGGCAGGCTGGGCGGACTGGTTCTACATGCTGGGGAAAATGGTTCTGGCCTCAGAGGGAGGGTGAATGGGCAGAGTGGCACAGAACCATTTTTCCCAACATGTGAACCAGTCTGCGGGTTCGTATGACGCTCCATTGGTTTGTTGGTTGAACAGTCGGCAGATGGGCAGGCTGGGCGGACTGGTTCACATGCTGGGAAAAATGGTTCTGGCCTCGGAGGGAGGGGTGAATGGGCAGAGCGGCACAGAACCATTTTTCCCAGCATGTGAACCAGTCTGCCGGGTCCGTGCCACGCTCCATTGGTTTGTTGGTTGAACAGTCGGCAGATGGGCAGACTGGGCGGACAAGTTCACATGCTGGGGAAAAATGGTTCTGGCCTCGTAGGGAGGGGTGAATGGGCAGAGCGGCACAGAAACATTTTTCCCAGCATGTGAACCAGTCTGCCGGGTCCGTGCCATGCTCCATTGGTTTGTTGGTTGAACAGTCAGCAGATGGGCAGGCTGGGCGGACTGGTTCACATGCTGGAGAAAAATGGTTCTGGCCTCGGAGGGAGGGGTGAATGGGCAGAGCGGCACAGAACCATTTTTCCCAGCATGTGAACCAGTCTGCTGGGTCCGTGCCATGCTCCATTGGTTTGTTGGTTGAACAGTCGGCAGATGGGCAGGCTGGGCGGACTGGTTCACATGCTGGGGAAAAATGGTTCTGGCATCGGAGGGAGGGGTGAATGGGCAGAGCGGCACAGAACCATTTTTCCCAGCATGTGAACCAGTCTGCCGGGTCCGTGCCATGCTCCATTGGTTTGTTGGTTGAACAGTCGGCAGATGGGCAGGCTGGGCGGGCTGGTTCACATGCTGGGAAAAATGGTTCTGGCCTCGGAGGGAGGGGTGATTGGGCAGGCGACACAGAAACATTTTCCCAGCATGTGAACCAGTCTGCTGGGTCCGTTACCACGCTCATTGGTTTGTTGGTTGAACAGTCGGCAGATGGGCAGGCTGGGCAGACTGGTTCACATGCTGGAAAATGTTCTGGCCTCGGAGGGAGGGGGAATGGGCAGAGCGACAGAAACATTTCTCCCAGCATGTGAACCAGTCTGCCGGGTCCGTGCCATGCTCCATTGGTTTGTTGGTTGAACAGTTGGCAGATGGGCAGGGGCGGACTGGTTCACATGCTGGGAAAATGGTTCTGGCCTCGGAGGGAGGGGGTGAATGGAAGAGGCACAGAACCATTTTTCCCAGCATGTGAACCAGTCAGCCGGTCCGTGCTCACGCCCATTGGTTTGTTGGTTGAACAGTCGGCAGATGGGCAGGCTGGGCAGACTGGTTCACATGCTGGGGAAAATGGTTCTGGCCTCGAGGGAGGGGTGAATGGGCAGAGCGGCACAGAACCATTTTCCCAGCATGTGAACCAGTCTGCCGGGTCCGTGTCTATGCTCCATTGGTTTGTTGGTTGAACAGTTGGCAGATGGGCAGGCTGGGCGGACTGGTTCACATGCTGGGAAAAATGGTTCTGGCCTCGGAGGAGGGTGAATGGGCAGAGCGGCACAGAACCATTTTTCCCAGCATGTGAACCAGTCTGCCGGGTCCGTGCCACGCTCCATTGGTTTTGGTTGAACAGTGGCAGATGGGCAGGCTGGGCTGACTGGTTCACATGCTGGGGAAAAATGGTTCTGGCCTCGAGGAGGGGTGAATGGGCAGAGTGGCACAGAACCATTTCCCAGCATGTGAACCAGTCTGCGAGTCCACGTCTCACGCTCCATTGGTTTGTTGGTTGAACAATTGGCAGATGGGCAGGCTGGGCGGACTGGTTTACATGCTGGGAAAAATGGTTCTGGCCTCGGAGGGAGGGGTGAATGGGCAGAGCGGCACAGAAACCTTTTTCTCAGCATGCATGCCAGTCTGCATGAATAATAATGATGATAAAAAAGAGACACAGTCAGACATAATAACTTTATTAAGCAAGCAAGCCACATCAAACTGAATAACCGCAGGAATGTCTACTGGAATATTATTGGAAGTGTTGGGGAATTACAGAGAATTGATGATAAGTTCTTAAAGGTGAATTACTGGCAGAGGTGAGCCCTGACCACTGTGCAGATTGAGGCTTCACCTCTTCCCTCAGGCACTATATACAAAAAAAATAGTCTTTGCTTTTCAGTGAGCACTCAAATTGGTGATTGAGCACAAAGATAGATTTATTTCTGTTGACTGCAAAGGGGCTAGGACATGATGAAGCTACGAGCTGCACAGTGGTTTTATGGCTTTACCTCTGCCGTTAGAACACCTTTCAGCAGTTGAGCTCCGACTTGAAAACTAAGAGGCTCCATTTTCATGAGGTCCAAGTTAGAGAGTGCCCAATTTACTGTTGGTGCAATTCCTGATTGGTTTATTCTTCAGTACAGATTACTGATCTCTCTCCATTAGCATCCTCAATCCCAATCCTCATTAATCATTGTGGATTTTTGTTTTAATTGGATGCACTTTGTTTACATATAAATAAACCAATCCAGGGAGCTAGATGTTAGGGACTGAACCGACGGAGTCCATCTTGGCGTCTGGTGGTTCAGCTTAATTCACGTCTGAGCTCTGTAAAGCTTTGGTACATGGCATTGGATGAGTACTGTCATTCTAACTCTGTTGCCGTCACTCCTGGGCGGTGGGGGCTGCACTTGCTGCTGTCACGCCTGCGGGGTGGGGGCTGCACTTACTGCCATCACCTGCAGGTGGGGCGCACACTGCACCGTCCTCCTGGGCGGTGGGGGGCTGCCTTGCCGTCACTCCTGGGTGGTGGGGCTGCACTTGCTGCCGCCACTCCTGGGCGGTGGGGGCTGCACTTGCTGCCACACTCCTGCGGGTGGGGGCTGCACTTGCTGTCGTTATGCCTGCGGGGTGGGGGCTGCACTTGCTGCCGCCACGCCTGCGGGGTGGGGGCTGCACTGCTGCCGTCTCTGGGCGGTGGGGGGCTGCACTCCCTGCTGCTGTCATGCCCGCGGGTGGGCCTGCACTTGCTGCCGCCACACCTGGGCGGGGGGCTGCACTTGCTGCCATCACTCCTGGGCGGTGGGGCTGCACTTGCTGCGCCACGCCTGCAGGTGGGTGGGGGCTGCACTTGCTGCCGCCAGGCCCGCGGGGTGGGGCTGCACTTGCTGCCGCCGCTTCGCGGGGTGGGGCTGCACTTGCTGCCGTCACTCCTGGGCGGTGGGGGCTGCACTTGCTGCCGTCACACGTGCGGGGTGGGGTGCACTTGCTGCCGTCACTCCTGGGCGGAGGGAGCTGCACTTGCTGCTGTCACTCCTGCAGGGTGGGGGCTGCACTTGCTGCCATCACGCCTGCGGGGTGGGGGCTGCACTTGCTGCCGTCACGCCTGCGGGGTGGGGGCTGCACTTGCTGCCATCACGCCTGCGGGGTGGGGGCTGCACTTGCTGCTGTCTATCCTGGAGAATCGATGAACCTGATGTTGCCATCCATCTTGCTGGGAGTCAGAAGGTGAAGTCTTCATGAACATGAATGATGCCTGTGCGCTGCTGCAGATTCCTTCTGACATTGAACCACCTGCCAGCACTGCTACCAGCGCCTCATGCTCGTCCCTTTGCACCACTCTTCAAGTAAGTAGGCGTGGGTGTTGGTGGAAAACTGTAATTGGAGAATGCATTGATGAGGATGAGGATGTGGATGATGATGATGATGATCTTTTTAAGAGTTATGTGTACAGTTTTCTGTGGGCCACATGTAAACATTTCAATTACAATTTCAGGCCTTGAAGTGCTATCGGACGTGATCTGCTGCAGGGCTACTGTCCTCCATTGTAAAAGGTACAGTTTGCTTTCTTTTTGCCCACTAGTGGGTCTTCCATGCTAAAAATGTGAATGCTTTGGTGTTGCAGAGTTAGGACTTACTGTGTTTTGTTTTTTTAGGTCAAACTGTGAAAGTGCTGTTGGTGGTCTGCTGCTGTGAGTCCTTGCCCTTCTGAAAAGGTATTGTTGTACTTCTTTGCAGTCACAGTGACTCAAAGGTCTAGATTGTATGTTTCTGACGTCACAGTGGTTTCTTTTGGTACCCTTCTCCACATAGCCTCACATTGTAGTTAGTGAGATTTGGCAGAGACATGCAAGTAACTCTGAAATGGTGGCCAGGAATTGGCTGAGAATGGGATAGATGTAGATAAATAGCGATATTGTAGTCTGGAATTTAAGTGGCTGAGGTCGGCGTAAAATCTGTAGCTGCTCCTCCCACGCGTGACATGGTCTTGTTTCTTACTATAGATAGTTCTAGTCTGACTGTAAACTTAAGGGCAGCATGATTTCTGTAGCTGTTCCTCCTGACTCTCAAAGCTGGACAAGAATTTATTAGCTGATATATTTCAAATGCCGTTCTTGTACTCTTGCTGTTGTACTGTGACATTCTGAGGTCAGGTGATTTTGTCAGCTACTCCTAACTCTGAAATGGTGGCCAGGAATTGGCTGAGAATGGGATAGATGTAGATAAATAGCGATATTGTAGTCTGGAATTTAAGTGGCTGAGGTCAGCGTAAAATCTGTAGCTGCTCCTCCCCACTCGCGTAGACGTGGTCTTGTTTCTTACTATAGATAGTTCTAGTCTGGACTGTAAACTTCGAAGGGCAGCATGATTTCTGTAGCTGTTCCTCCTCACTCTCAAAGCTGGACAAGAATTATTAGCTGAGATATATTTCAAATGCCGTTCTTGTACTCTTGCTATTGTACTGTGACATTCTGAGGTCAGCATGATTTTGTCAGCTACTCCTAACTCTGAAATGGTGGCCAGGAATTGGCTGAGAATGGGATAGATGTAGATAAATAGCGATATTGTAGTCTGGAATTTAAGTGGCTGAGGTCAGCGTAAAATCAGCTGCTCCTCCCCACTCGCGTAGACATGGTCTTGTTTCTTACTATAGATAGTTCTAGTCTGGACTGTAAACTTCGAAGGGCAGCATGATTTCTGTAGCTGTTCCTCCTCACACTCAAAGCTGGACAAGAATTATTAGCTGAGATATATTTCAAATGCCGATCTTGTACTCTTGCTATTGTACTGTGACATTCTGAGGTCAGCGTGATTTTGTCAGCTACTCTTAACTCTGAAATGGTGGCCAGGAATTGGATGAGAATGGGATAGATGTAGATAAATAGCGATATTGTAGTCTGGAATTTAAGTGGCTGAGGTCAGCGTAAAATCTGTAGCTGCTCCTCCCCACTCGCGTAGACATGGTCTTACATTAGCGGGGGGATTTGGATGCTTGTTTCTACCATAGATAGACTAGTTCTAGTATGGACTGTAAACTTGAAGGGCAGCATGATTTCTGTCTTGATTTGAGAGATTAATTAGTTGTGCTGCACAATTGTAAATATATTTTCTATATCTCCCAACTGTTTCAATTTTAGTTTGTTGGGGTCATCATCCACCTACACGTGTAGCAATGGCAACACCACCACCAAGCAAAATGGCAAAATCTCATCTCTTACTCACTAAAGACCGTGCGTTGCAATTCAAGTCCTATGGCATGTATGAAGATGGAGGGAAGATGTTCTGTCGCTCTGTGATCACCCTGTTGACCACATCAGGAAGAACACAGTGGTGGATCACTGTAAAAGCAAATAACACACCAAGAACACAAGCCAGAAGAGTAACAGCAGACAGGTGACCCTGCACACCAGTTTTAATGCCACAACAGCTGCAGCTGCTGCAAGGGAGGAAACCGTTTTGGACATGTTAAGGGCTTGGTGTGGTGCCAATATACCAATTGAAAAGCTGGATCAGCCCTGCTTGAGAGACTGGATGGGGAAGTATATCAAAGGAATTGGAGCGCTTCCAAAGGCAGACACTTTACGACAGAATTACTTGCCCCGACTAAATAGGGAAATGGAGGAGGGAATTAGCCAGCTGGTAAGAGGAAAGACACTCGCAGTAATGTGCGATGAAACAACTGATGCAGACTCCCGCTGTGTAATGAACATTATTTTTGTAATGGAGGGTGCAAAATCTATAATAGCAGACACCATAGAGCTAACAGCGGTAAACCACTCCACTGTTGCCCAAAGTGTTTTAAAGACCTTGCATAAATATGGAGTGGAGATGGGACAAGTGGTAGCATTTGTTAGTGACAATGCACGTTACATGACAAAGTGCTTTAATGATGTATTACGTGGCCTAATTGGTGACCACGTAGTCCATGTGGGTTGTTGGGCACACATTTTATCATTGGTGGGCGATACCTGGATTGACCACTTTCAGCAGGTCAATAAGCTTGTGGCACTTATAAAATATGCCTTTCAACAATCACCAAAACGTAAACGAGAGTACATTGCATTCCTGGAGGAGAGGGGTGTGGAAAAAACAATATTGCCTCCTGTTCCTGTCTTGACCCGTTGGAAGACCTGGTTCGAAGCAGTAAAATACCACTCTGCATATCTGGAACACCTGCGAGAGTTCTTCAAGGATGAAACCAGTGATGCCAACTCCATGAGGTCCTTAAAAAAACTATTTGAAGACTGGTTCACAGAGCTGCAGGTTCAAACTGCATTCATTGCTGAAAACTGTACTGACCTTATTGATGCAATCGAGCTTTTGCAAAGCAAGGAAAAGCCTTGGCTGTTTTGCTGTATGACATTATTAGCAAAATAAAAAGCGGTTTGAAGCAGGAGTGTTGAAGATGGAGCGATTTGGTGACAGAACTGATGGGTACTTGCAGGCTATGAGGCCACGGGTCAAGCAGGAAAATGTTGCCCTTTCAAGGAGCATTTGTGTCGCTTTAAACAAGCTTTCTAAGCAAATGGACACAAACCCATCAGTTGAATTCTTTAAGGCTTGCCGTATTTTGGACCCCAGAAATGTACCAAAACTGAATAGGATTTGACACGGCATGCCAGTGACATTCCTCTGTTAGCACTGCACAACCAAACAGAACTGCAAAATGACTGGGATGTATATGCTAGGGAGGATATAAGGAACTTCCAAGCATATTGGAGTTGGATGTTGGGCAGTACTGGCTTTCAAGGCAGTCACAACTAACTGTACTCTCAGAGCTGCTCTACAAGCTATCTGGATTCCTGTGTCAAGTGCAGATGTGGAGATCCTTCTCTGTATATGGACAGATCCACACAGATCAAAGGGAGGAACCTGCTGGTATAAAATCTGAAATTGCTATCCCAGCTCATGTACAACAAGTAGCTGGATTATATATTTTGCATAGTTTCCTCAACATGTCTGATTCCCATTTTCATACTTCTATTAGCGTAGTCAAGCCAGTCACCAGTGCCACCCTCACCATGAAATAATGGGCTGACTCCTCCCTCATGTCAGACTGTTGCCCTGTTGTCCTTCCCTCTTTTTGGCCTCTTCGGTACTTGAAGGTCTCACTCATGTCCCGTTCCTTTCTATCTTCTAGGTTGTACATGTTGAGCTCCCTCTCTCTCCTCATGTGCCCTGTCTGTCACTCTTCCCCAGGATAATTCATCACCCAAAGTTGGAACCCTGTCCCCCACCATCACTGGTAAACACTAAACAGTACTTGTTTAGTACTTTCACCTGCTCTGACCCTTGCTGTACCCACCCTCCTTCTTAACAGTCTTCCTTTCCCCTTCCCTTCTTTGCCGAATAGAGATTTGATTGCTCCCTCCTTCTGCCTGTCTATTGGGGGGCTTGGAGACTGATGATGGACTTTGCATGGTGGTGCGGTTTATCGCCCACACCCACACAATCACCCTGCCAGCTTTAAGTTATACTTTTCCATAATAAACTGTCCCAGATTTTTCTTTAGAATCCCTAGGCTCTACAAACTCTGGTGCAGCATATGCTGTGCATACATGTCTTAGTTCTCCAGGACACCATATCTATATACCCATTAATACACATGACATGATGTGAGGAACACCTTTTATACTATTGCCCAGTTTTCCATATTTCATATAATATGCCTTTGCACATTTAATGTATTTATAGTTGGTTAGATACCATATTTTTATACTGTAGGTTTTAGTTCACTTGCTTTTTCACTGTAGTTAGTCAGGTTTTACACATTTTTTTTGATAAAGCTTTAGTTTAATTGCTGTACTTATATGTTATGTTCCACATTCTGCATATTTTATCGTATATGAGTTTCCATTCAAATGTCTGTTCTTCACTGTTTCTACACTTTCAGTGTACCGTTTTATAACATTTTTGTATAGATTGTATAGAATGTGGTTTCTCGTATTACACCCGCACCTTTTTATGCTTTTTTTTAATACTTTTGCATATTTTTTCTGTATGGATGTTTTTGTATTTCTATTTACTCTTTCTGCACATTTTTTTATAAACACTATTTTATTTAATGCAGCTGTTCTCTATTTCATTTCTGAATTAGTGATATGACAAGACATGCAGAGCAATGATTCCTTGATGTATAGCATAGACCAAAGTACAAAGTCATGGTACCAATGTCATAGAGGGGCCAAAGCCTGGTTGGGGGGCTTTGGGGAAATATCCCTGCCCAACAGGGAATTACCATGGCATTGCTCAGTAGAGAACCCATTGAAAATGGGTGACTGGGCAGGGGAAATTCTGTTCATTAAACCGTGGATTTGGTTGCATGAGTGGCTATCCTGTATGTTCAGGGCTGTCTGTGTTGGTGCTTGGGGAAGAGCTGACTGCGTGCAATTTTTGGGGACTGGATTGGCTGTATTTGTGTACACTGTTGCATCTGGGGGGGCACTGTGGGGAGAAGCTGTGTTGGCACCTGGAGGAGTTGGCTGTGTTGGTGTCACCATGTCATCTGAGGGATGAGTCCATGCTGCAGTCAAACCTGAGGAATAGGGACATAGTGCTGTTGCTGCTGCTGTTACACCTGCGGAATTGGAGCCGTAGTCCTTCTGCAGACAATGCAATAGAGGGTGGGGGCTACAGTGCAGTATCTGAGGGATAGAGTGAGGCCATAGTGCTGTTGGACACTGCCGTCGCAGACTTGAGGGTTGGGCACAACTGTGCTGTTGCTGCCATCACATCTTGTACCTATCAAAATAACAAAATTGGTGCAAGGATGGATCTATGTACAATAGTGGACATCAAAATTGGTAATATGCATGGTAGCAGAGCAAATATTTGTTAAATAAATTACCCAAAACAAAACACCGGTTAAAACGGATTTTGGATTCGCAGACACCGGTGACAATACCGGTTTTTCCAACGTGCAAAACGGAATTTGCTCTTTCTCAATCACGGTAAACCAGTGTCTCTGGTCTTGACCCCTTGCCAGCATGTGCAGTACATAGGGGCAGTCCCAGACACAGCCCAAGGCTTAGCCTTCCTGCCACAGGACAGGGCCGAATGTCTGATTGCACAAGCCCAGATGGTCTACAAAAACAGGTATGTCACAGCCAGGACATTCCTGAGGCTATTAGGCCTCATGGCAACAGCCATTGTCACAGTACCACTGGCCAGAGTGCATATGAGAATCCCGCAATGGATGTTTAGAGTCCAATGGGACCAATGCACAGACAACCTAGAACAAACTGTCTTCTGCCAATCTAGTAATAAACACTGACCATGAATTAGACATAGAAACTCTATGGCTCACTCTAAAACCCATCAATATGCCTAAATTAGTTTTGGTGGTATGTTATAGGCCTCTAAATAGTGGCAGTGCTTATAATGCGATGTTATTACACAAAATCGAGGTGATGTCTGAGTTGAGTGACATCATAGTGGTTGGTGATTTTAATACACCAGGTATAAGCAGGAATGTGTTAACCGGTAAAACACACTTTGAAAAGCAATTACTCAACACTTTAACATCATGTGGCTATGATCAGTTAATTTGCCTACCTACACGAGAAAAAAACATCTTAGATTTAATCATAACAAACTGCCCTTAGCGCTTGATAAATCCTATGGTTAGTGCCCCATTGGAATCCAGTGAGCATAATATAATCAAGTGTACTATACTGGCAAAAAGGACAACAATTTATAACACTACTAAAATCCCCGATTACAAAAACACTAATTGGTCTAAATTACGTAAAAGCTTGGGGCAAACCCAATGGACGAGGGTACTTGATGGGTTGAATGTGGATGATGTGTGGAACAGATTTAAAAACATTGTTCAAGAGGCCCTTGATTTATATGTTCCCTTGTGACCCAGGTGCAATAAGAAAGGCGTGATACCATTATGGTTTAATAAAAATATCAAAAATCAAATAAAAAAAAGTGCAATGCATTTAAAAAATGTAAAAAAAATCCATCCCTAGAGCTTAAAATATTATATAAGAAACAACTATCTAAGGTTAAGAAATTAATCTGAACTGCTAAATCTGAACTTGAACCAAAACTGTTTCAAAAGAAAGACTATAAAAGCTTTTATGGGTACATAAATAATAGCAAAACGTCAACTAGAATTACAAGCATTATACATGATGGGCCCGAGATTGCGGATAATATAAATATTGCACAATGCTTTAATAACTATTTTGTATCTGTGTTTAACACAAAATGGGAGACTATATCAGGTCTATGCACAGCTGGAAGTAACTTAATACACTTCAAGGAAAAACAGATCTATGAAGAGTTATTACAACTAAAAACATCTACCTCCTCGGGGCCTGATAACTTAAATTTGACTGTGCTTAAAGAACTGGCCAGCGTACTAGCTGGACCCATGTCAATCATATTTAATAGATCGATTCAATCTGGGTTGGTCCCCCAGGATTGGAAAAGGGCCATTGTCGTTCCAATTTTTAAAAAGGAAACAAAGCAAGTGTTGCTAATTATAGGCCAATCAGTCTCACTTTGATTTGTGGTAAGTTAATGGAAAAACTTAAAAAAAAAAATAAATTGATAAGGAGATACTAAATCTTGGCCTAACCGACTATTCAAAACATGGATTTCTAAAAGGGCTGCCTTGTACCACAAATTTGATCTCGTTCTATGAATTTGTTAGTACAAACCTGGATAAAACTATACCAGGGGATGTTATATTACTGGATATAAAAAAGGCCTTTGACACCGTCCCACATAATTTATTAATTAAAAAATTGATTAAGATGGGTTTAAATAGCTACATCAACTAGATTTCAGATTGGTTAAATAACAGAAAACAATCTGTCAGCTATGCTGTAGCCACAGCTGGCAGACCAGCAGCAAAGCAGATGATTGGCAGGTGGATTGTATCCTGCATCGACCGCTGCTATAGGTTGGCTGGTAGGAAGCCTCCCGTAGGGCTTAGGGCTCATTTCATCAGACATACCGCTGCCTCGGAGATCTGCAGGGCTGCTACCTGGAAGTCAGCGCACACCTTCATCTCCCATTACTACATCAACCTTGAGTCAGGCTGGGATGCTGGGTTTGGGTCCTCGGTTCTCCAATCTCTGTTCCCTTAGTAAGGGTGTGTGCCCTGCCCCCTCCTCCCAGAGAACTGCGACGAGTCTGCCAGAAGTGTGGATAGTACACCATATCCACACCCCTTGAAAAACAAGTTACTGACCCGTAACTGTAGATCTTCTACGGACTGGTCTCTTGCAGTAAGTCATTACTTATGGGAGTATCCACCAGGTGTTGCTGTCACACAGCAGCTTCTTCCAGCAGTCTTCCATGGGGGCCACCCACACTACATCACTTCCTGTGGATGTGTATAAGAATGAGCGGCCCCCAGGTCCCTCTGTTCACTTTCCTGCCAGCTTCAGCTCACACAGTCAGCTCTCCTGACCTCCTGGGTTGCAGTCTTCGACTCAAACGTGAACCGATTGTTCTACCTTCTGTTCTGGGCCTGTGACCTACTCACAGTACCCCCGGACTTCTTTTATACAGCAGGCCCGGTGTTCCATTAGAGCTCCTGGTACACCTGCTGCTCCCTGACCCAGGCACTCTTGCTGGGTCTGGGGATTCACTAGGGCTACTGTTAACAGGCCCGCCCAATTTTGCTTCTCTCTGCTGGGCCTGTGGAACACTCCCAGGTCCTGGCTCTTCTACCTTCAGGACCCAGGCCTGTGCACCACTTGCTGCCCCCCAGCTCCTGCCTCTAGTCCTGGGTATGTGTACTACTCCCAGGCCCTGGCTCTTCTACTTCCATTAGGCCAGGCCTGTGCTCCTCACAGTGCCCCTGGCCCTCCTTGCTCAGGTTCTCTTTCTGGGCCTTGGGACTTGTTCATGGCTGATCATCCAGCCAGGCAGGAACAGACCTCGGTGGGGCTGCCTTAAAGGCTCCCTGGTCAAGGGCACTCATTCCAGACATAGGAGGGAGCAGTATTCAGACTCCTCACACTCCCTCTACCTTACTCTATTGATGGTGGCTCTTACATCATTGACGGAGCGTTCCTCATCGTTGAGGCTGCTCCCCCCATCAACTGAGCCTGCTGGGCTTGTTTTATCTTCGGCCGGCCTCGTCCCGTTGATGGAGCTTGTTTCTGAATGTCTCCCATTGACGGTCTGTGTTCCCCCATCAACGGAGCATTCCTTCTTGATGGGGATGCTTCCCCCATCAATGACACGTGTTCTTTGCTCTCCCTCATAGATGCAAGCTCTTCTCCCATTGATGGGACATGATTCTGCTGTTCTCTCATCAATGGAGGCTTATTATCCGTCAACGGGACACTCCTCTTCAATGGGGATGCCTCTCCCATCGACAGAATGGTGTGTTTTACATGCCTCGTTGACGGGACGGCTTCCACCGTTGACAGAGGAGCCTCTCATCCTTCCCTCCTTGACAGGGATGCTTCCCTTGGTGATAAGGGCCTCCCACCCTGGGACACCCCCTGCTCAGGGCTTTGCTCCTGTGCCCCCCCCGTCCCGGCACCGGCACCTTGTTTCGGCTTCTTTGGGGGCCTCCCCTCCGTCGCCCATTTTGCACCCTTTGGATACGACTTTTTCCGGGCCTTCAGCCCCACTGAGAGGACACAACCCTGAGTTCCATACCCCTTTGCCGGTCCCGAACCTCAAGGGTCAGAGTGCCTTCCCCCGCTATTCAGAGTCAGTGGTTCCCGGGATGGCTCACCGTCTTCCTAGCATTGCCCTTGGGCGCCCTCCATTTCTGGACCTCCCCCATCACAAGTGCTGGGCATCGCCCGCATTGTGGTGGAGGTCCTATGGTCCATGAGCCAGGGTCCGGCCTTGTCCCGATCCCCCTTCCCTCTGCCTGGGCGCCTGCGCCTGGATCCTACGCTTCCCACCTGGTCCCCCCTCCTCCCATTTATGTGGATTCCCTTTATGGGGATTCCAGGATGGGGGATCTTTTCATGGAGGATGTTCCTGGCGGGGACCTTTCGGACCATGGGAACCTTGCTTCCCCCAGTCCACCTCTTCCTTTTTGGAGGCCGCCCCGTCTGAACCCCTGATCCCTCCTCTCTCCTGGATCCCTCCTTCATGGAGCTCATGCTGCAGATAAAGCACACTTTTGGCTTCCCTGCTGCAGATCAGGACTCCTTTCGTCGGGACATTGCTGCCTACCTCAACATTCCTGAGGAGCCTGCCATGGTTGTCCCACCTTTGATTCCTGCATATTTTCATGCACTCTCTCATATTTGGTCTCATCCTGCTTCCAGCCTGCCCCCTCGTTGCCCTGATCAGCTCAGCCACTGTCTGACATGCCTTCCCTTTCCTGTCACCTGCTCCATGAGTGCTTCGATGCAGTTGACACATTGGCCTGCCTCTCGGCCTCCGGCGTTGCCCTTTGGCACTTTGCCTGGCTGCAGGTTTTGGGTTTGCCACCCGGCATCCAGCTGTCGGTCCCCAATGCCCCTTTTTCTGGGAACCTGCTGTTTGGACCTGGTGCTCAGTCCATCCTGGATTCCTTTCAGGCTTCAGGGCATACTCTCTGGTCTGTTCAGGACCTTTATCACTCCCCCAGGTCCCACCCCTATGCTCCCGCAGGTGGACTGCCTCATGCCCAGCCCCCCTACCGGGGTGCCTCTCGGGACTGCGGTAGGGCCTCCGGGGGAGCGGCTCAGTCTGCTCCTCCACAGCGTGCCTGCCCCTCACACGGGGTGGGACCCGCTTCTGTGCCTTAAACCACTTTTCAGGGTTTCTCTTGCCTCCTTTTGCAGGCCTCAGAGGCACCTGGGCATCTCTTTACCTTTTCTTGGAGGCTTGCTCCTGGACTGGACGCTTCGCTGCTCCTCCATGCAGTTCTGATTGGAACTCCTGCTGGAGCCCTTCAGTTGTTCCTTCCTCTGATCATCCTGGATGTTTTTTCCCCAGTGCTCCTCTTTCTGCTTTCTGATATGCTCTACTTGTCTTTGTACTGGATTTGACTTTTTGCTATAACCTGTGGACCTCTGCCTTGTCAGGATGAATCACTGTGCCTGGCCACCTACAGTTCTTTCTACATCGTGCCTCCTGCATGTTGTCCTCACCCACCTTTGAGCCTATCTGCCTGAGCAGTTGTGGTTTTAGTTGACATTTCTCTTTGATTTCATGCTAACTGTCTTTGCCAACCATTGGCCTATCTACTTGCACAGAAGAGGTTTGAGTTGCCATTTCTCTACAATTTCATGACAGTTGTCTTCACCTAACCATTGGCCTCTGCCTGCATGGAAGAGGTTTGAGTTGACATTTCTACTAAATATCATTCATGTTGTCCTCCCCATCTTTGGCCTATCTGCCAGAGCGGATGCAGTTGCAGTTGATATACTTACTGTGAAGTTTGCTTCTTTGGCGTCGTGGACAGCTGGGGTTTGCAAGGGCTCGACCGTTGGGTGTGCCCTATGGGCCAGCTTCCAGCCTTGCCTTTCCTCCCATTTGGATTTTACTGCTTGGTAATCTCCCATAAGTAATGACTTACTGCAAGAGACCAGTCCGTAGAAGATAGTACAGGTTACGTGAGAACTTACTGTAACAGTTGATCTTCCAAGGACTAACTCTTGCAGTAAGTCCCCCACCCTCCATCCCCCTGCCCTGTTACCTCAAATCTGCAACTCAGGACATTGGGTGGGATCGCTGTTCTCTTTTTTTGGCACTCGTTTACCTCAGTGCAGGCCGTGCTCGCCAAAGTCGACGGTGAACAGAGGGTACTGGGGGCTGCCCACTCTCATACACATCCACAGGAAGTGATGTCGTGTGGGCGGCCCCCAAGGAAGACTGCTGTAAGAAGCTGCCATGTGACAACGCCACCTGGTGGATACTCCCATAAGTAATGACTTACTGCAAGAGACAGTCCTCAGAAGATCTACTGTTATGGTAAGTTCTTACATAACTGTGCTTTCTAGGAGTGGTATATGGTGTACATCCACACAACCCACCTGACCTCACCTGGCAAATGGCACACTGGTCTGGCTTCCAGTAGTTCAGATCTGATGTCACGGGGCGGTGCCAAGGAGGATTTCACCTTAGTAGGTGGGAGGAGCCAGCTTGCAGACCTTCGGCAAGTCTTAAAGGAGAAAGGAAATCTGCCAGAAGTGTAGATGTACACCATATACCACTCCTATAAATACAGTTAGAGGTGAGTAACTTGCTTTTTTCTGCTTGCTCGTTCCAGGTCCTGGGGTTTTCTGGCAAGACACGTTATCTCTATCTTGGAAGGGTGGGTTTCCTATTTGCCTTCCCTCCTGTCTCTCTAATTCAGAAGGTGCTACTCAAGGTCCAAATGTAGGGGACAACTCTGATACTCATTGCTGCCCTATGGCCTCATCAGATCTGGTTCCCTTACTGCAGCAATTGACAGTGAAACCACCAGTACCTCTGCCATTATGACAGGGCCTGCTGTCACAGAAACAGGGAACCCTGGTCCATCCGGACCTCAAGTCACTCCACCTTCATGCATGGCTCCTAAAGACATAGCCATTGCCTGTTTTGGGGTGTCACAAAAGGTGGCTGCCAGAAAACCTTCCACCTTTCCAGTAAACCAGGTTCTGGGGTATTTACTGTCCTTGTCAGATGCAGGCCTGCAATACTCTTATATCAGAGTGCACATGGCTGCCATTTCAGCTTTCTTTTGCCTGTTGATGGTCTCAGCTGGAGGTAGCCTGTACATTTATGAGAGGCATTGTGCACTTGAAGCCCCCATCTGCAATCCAGTCCCAGATTGGGACTTGAATTTAATTTTGGAGAAGCTTATTTTGGCTCCTTTGTAGCCAGCCATGACTTCTGCCCATCACTTTCTTTCTTGTAAAGAATTATTTTTAGTTGCTGTTCTGCTCAAAGAGTTTCAGAGCTTCAGGGTCTTATGTGTGAGCCTCCTTATTTGATTTTTCACAAAGACATGGTGTTTTGTGTACCAATCCTAAGTTTCTCCCAAAAGCGGGTCTGAGTTTATTTTAAATTAAATCATCCACGTGCTAGTTTATTTTCCTGAGCATGCCAATCCAAGGGAAGCATTGCTCCGTACTTTAGATATACTGTACACAGAATACTCAGGTACTATATACACCATATGAAGGACAGCAGGAAGTCCTCACAGCGTATTGTTTCATTCATCCCTGGGAACGAGGGTGCTAAATACTGCCCCAAGAAGGTAAGAGCCAATTCCTTTGTCCATGAGGAGTTGTAGATCTTTGAAGATTTCAGCTTGTGTATTCTGAAGAAAAGGCCGTTGGGCTGGGGCTGCTGATGTTACTGTAATCCAGTGCACTGAAAGATAGCAGTCCTTTACTTGGCTTGGGTATGCTTCTGAAAAGTTGACTTTAAATGAAAATGCTGATACCTGGCAGTGATGAGTTGCAAGAATTATGCCCAAAAAGCTTTCACAGGTGAGATGTGCAAAAGTGGTATAGGTGCTCCAGCAGAAAAACATAAACAAAATAAACAAAATTAATCTATACAGACACACACAACCACCTACCCACACAGACCAAGGAGGCGAATCAACAAGATCCTCTCTGCAGATATTCCATTTGGTTAGTGATAGTGGTTGGATGTGGGTTATCTTCATGACATCAATACCACTGTTTTGAAATTTGAGTATTTTGGACATTTAACTGTATGTACAGACTTTTGTCCTGAACTTTGATAGCAACCGTTTTATGTCATGCAAGCTGAACTTGTTCTGTTATTTTGGTCTTCTTTTTAGCATTAGTTTACTTAAAGGTTAATTTACAAATACCCAAGTGGGAATTATTTTTTTGGGAGAATATATTGTTCTACTACCCGTCACTAGAGCTAGTACTGTAAGGAAACAGAGAATTGAAGAATTTAATGGTTGGTTAAGGGGCTGGTATGAGTCAAATGGGTATGGATTGGTAGGGGATTGGGGTGGGACTTTGGATAATAAGGACCTATATGCACCAGATAGACTACATTTAAATAGAGAAGGCTCCAGGGTCTTATTAAGCTGGAGGAATACATGTCATCAAACCTTAATTTAAACTGACAGTGGGGGGGAAGGGCAATATGATGTGCTGCAACCATAGTCTCTAGGGGCGGGAGACCAAAGGGCCTTCCCCCCATTAAGTCATCAGAAGAAAATAAATGGGGAGGGGGGAGATGAATAGGGTGGGTCAGTGGTAAAGGTGTATAGGTGGCATGGTAGAAGGTGGTGTCATTAAATGCTAGGAGCCTAGCAAACAAAATGATGGAAATTCAAGCACTGATGGCTGAGGGAGGGGTGGACATAGCGGCCATCACAGAGACATGGGCCACCCAAAACCATAACTGGGACCTCATAATCCCTGGGTATAGAATTTACAGGAAGGACAGAGAGAAGGGGGAGGGAGAGGAGTAGCTTTATTCGTGAGAAAAGGGATCATATGCACCAGGGAAGAGGAGGCTGAGAGTACGCCTGAAGCTTGTGGGTTCAGCGTCAGAACACCAAGGGGAGAAAGGTTAGAATGGGGGTGGTATACAGACCACCTTTGCAAGATGAGGAGTTGGACAAAGCTTTGGAAGAGCAGATTAGAATGTTATCTAGTAAAGGAAACGTAGTCATAACAGGTGATTTCAACCTACCTGGAGTGGACTGGAGGACACCTGTTGCCTCTCCAGCTCCAGGGAACAGGTCATTTTGGAGGTTTTCCAGGATAGTTCCTGGTACAGGAAGTCACAGAGCCTACCAGGGATGGAGTCACACTAGACCTAGTACTGTTCAACAGTGAGTATGTCCTGGAAATAATGGTAGAAGATCCTCCTGCAGGCAGCGACCACTGCATGGTGTGGTTCTGCCTAAATCTGGGCAGATAAATAGCCAGGACTAAAATAAGGGCAGTGGACTTTAGGAAGGCTGACTTTGGAAAGATGGGTGAAATCCTAGAGGGACATCTTGCCAAAATCAGTTTGGTAATGGATGTGGAGCAGAAATGGTCCATTATAGAAATGGGTCTGATTAAGGCCACTAATACTGTATGTGTACCAAGGCCCAGAGCAAGAAAGCCAGGATCAAAAAAGCCAGGCTGGTTCAGCAATGAGGTGGCAGCAAAAGTGAAGGAAAGGAGAGTAGCCTAGCATAAGTACTAGCGTACTCTGAAGGATGCAGATAGGGAGGTTTACTCAGTGAAGTCAAGACAGGCAAGCAGAGCAGTTAGGATAGCAAAGGCCACGAGGGAACTAAAACTAGCTCAAGGAATAAAAGTAGTGGAAAAGGATTTTTTTCAGGTACATAAGGGAGAAAAGGAGTATCAAGGATGGGATTGTTAGAGTGAAGTGGGAGGGGCATGGGCATAAAGTAGTGAGGAACATGCAGAGGCACTGAATGAATAGTTCAGCTCAGTTTTCACTAGGGAGAAGGATGGACTGATGCCACAGGGAAAAAATAGGAGTTTGGAAGGGAGGGGGGTGAAACAAATGGTGCAATCCAGGAGGACTTGGTTTTAAAGAGCCTTAGGGCTCTTAGGGTGGACAAAACTCCTGGACCAGGTGGCGTGCACCCAAGAGTTCTGAGTGAGTTGGCAGAAGTCCTGGCTACCCCCATAGTGGACCTGTTTAGCACCTCACTAGAGACGGAGTGCATGCCTTAGGACTGGAGAATGGCACATGTAATGGCTATCTACAAGAGTTTACCCAGGGATGAACCAGGTAACTACAGACCAGTCAGCCTTACCTCCATTGTAGGCAAATTAATGGAGACAATACTAAAGGAGAGACTAGTGGACTTTCTGGAGCTTAATGGTCTACAGGATGAAAGGCAAGATGGGTTTGTCTTATGGAGATCCTGCCAGACCAACCTGATAGACTTTTTTGATTGTGTCACAAGGACTGTGGACAAGGACCAGGCAGTTGGTGTCCTGTATCTGGACTTCAACAAGGCCTTCGACTCTGTTCCACATAGGAGACTGCTCAATTAGCTGCAGGACCTGGGAGTTGGAGTGAAGCTGGCAGGGTGGATCAAGAGCTGGCTACAAGACAGAAACCAGAGGGTAGTAGCATGGGGGGAATTCTCAAAGCCTAGGCCAGTAACCAGTGGGGTCCCACAGGGTTCAGTGCTTGGCCCAGTGTTGTTTGAGATCTTTATTAGTGACATAGGAGATGGGATCAAAGGTAAAATCTGCCTATTTGAAGACGATACTAAGCTCTGTGGGAGAGTGGACACAGATGAGGGGAGATAGTCGCTCGGGGGATCTGGCAAGGCTCAAAAACGTGGTTGGGTCTCTGGCAGCTGGGGTTCAATGCCAAGAAGTGCAGGGTCATATACCTGGGAGCTAAGAACCCAGGGACCAGTTACTGGCTGGGTGGGGTAAAGGTGTCCAGTTCTGAGGAGGGAAAAGGACCTGGGGTAATCATCACAAGGGACCTGAGGCACTCTGAGCATTGCCATAAAGCAGCAGCCAAAGCCACCAGGATGCTGGGATGCATCGCCAGAGGAATCACTTCCAGGAAAGGGGAAGTCATTCTGCCATTGTACAGGTCCTTGGTGAGAATGCACTTGGAGTACTATGTGCAGTGCTGGTGGCCATTCTGAAAAAGGACATAAATTTACTGGAGGGGATGCAGCGTAGGGCAACCAAGATGATCCAGGACCTGCAGGACAAACCGTATGAGAGGCTGCAGGTGTTCAACATGTATTCCCTGGAGAACAGAAGAGAGAGGGGGAACATGACTGAAACCTTCAAGTGCCTTAAAGGTATAAGCAGGTTTAGTATGGAAGGCATCTACAATCTCAGGGGGAATGGGTCCACTAGGGGGCACTTTCTTAAATTAGTGGGAGGAAGATTCAAAACAGAAATGAGAAGGCACTTTTTCACAGAAAGAGTGGTATCCAAGTGGAACAAATTGCTGGAGGAGGTCGTATCATCGAAAACAGTGGGCAGCTTTAAAAGGGGTTGGGACAGAGTGAAGGAGAGAGTCATACCGGGTAGGGAGATGAGCAGGAGAGATAAGAGGGGGAATGTGGAAGACTCTGTGTGGAAAGGGGAGGGGGCAGTTCCAGTAAATTCATTTGAGAACTGTACTCTCGAGCAGACTAGATAGACTGAAATGGCCTGTTTCTGCTGGCATTTTCATATGTTCATGTGTACTTTTACTTTAACGTAATTTGAGTTATTTAATTGTACTGGTTAGTTTAATGTTTGAGTTGGGATAGAGTGCTTTGTTAGCCCTGGTTTTGTATTGGAGGAGGAGTGTGTGTGGCATTATTGGGGGGCATGGGGGCTCTTTTAGTAGTGTGAGCTGCTCAGCGGATAGAGTTGGGTTTTTTCTTTGTATCTTTTATGAGCTTGTTTAGTTGCTTTTTTTCTGTAGTACTGGGTGCTTTCCAAGACTTGAGTTTAATCCATCTACTCCCCTGATCAGCTTCAGCAACTGCATCCTTTTAAGGGATTCCATTCTGCCCCATCTGTGAAGTTCTCATTCACTACATGGAGCTGGGAATCCTGAGAAGGCACTGCTATGGCAGTTTGCCTGGTCCAGAAATAGATGTTGGGGAGGGTCAGATAGGGTGTGTGAGGATGAAGAGATGCCCTGGGAAAAACTGTACTCAATATAGGGATCCTCCCTGTCTAATTCCAATCCAAAGGCCCCCACTTAATTCCAGTAACAAGGTAGCTCATGGACCATCTGACACTATTGCTCCCCTCTGTCAATTCTTTTTCACCACAGGCTGCTGAGGAATAAAACCACGATGCCTGAGGACTTCATTGAGGATTCCTCCACTGACCTCACTTATGTCACACAGACCTCATTGGAGATTACTCTGGTCTTGCACTGGAGGAATCCATTCTGGCCAGATATTCCATGATAGATTGCCCTAGGTGGAAGCATTGGGGGGGGCGGCATGTGTTTTAGATCTACTTTACCTTGGGATGCACAATATACCCTATGGGAATAACCAGGTCATTGGAATGCATGCCAGTAAAAGGAGAGTCAGGTGCAGGTTGCAAGAGGAAGGGAGCTAAGAAGTCTGCAGAGAGCTATAGTGTAACTCTTACAGCTGTCTTTGACTTATGACACTAAAAAAAATTGCAGTGGGAGAAGAGGTGCTCACAATACAGCTCAAAGACAGTAAAACTGCAGTTATCGGGCATTCACCACCTTTCAGAAAAAAAACTCCAATCCACTAGAAGTTGCTGTGCAAAAAAGCACAGATTTTGTGTCCAGGATGACCTACTGTAATTCATGATACATAGATACATAGACAGTGTTGGCAGATAAGGGCCTATGGCCCACCCAGTCTGCCCATTTGAGCTTGTAAGTTCAGTTTGTTTTCCTAGAAGTCTGTTGCCCCTTACCCCTGACCTCCAGAATTCCTTTATGTCTATCCCATGCATTCTTAAATCCGTGATTGTTTCAGCCCCACCACTTCCTCTGGCAGGTTGTTCCACTTGTCCACCACCTCGCTCTGTGAAGAAATTCTTTCTCATGTTTCCTCTGAATCGTCCTCCTCCAACTTCATCCCATGCCCTCTAGTCCTGGAACATCTTTTCGCTTAAAATAGTGTTTCCTGCACCCTGTTCCTCCCTGTAAGATACTTGTATGTCTCTATCATATCCCTCTCCCTCCTCTCCTCCAGGGAGTACATATTCAGTTCCTTCAACCTGTCTTCATAGGGACTTGTGATGCAATCCATGCACCATCTTTGTTGCCCTCCTCTGAACCTTCTCACCCTGTCTATGTCCTGCACGTAGGTATGGTCTCCAGAACTGTACACTGTACTCCAGGTGGGGCCTCACTAGTGTCTTGTATAGCGGAATTATGACCTCCTTTTCCTGCTGGTGATGCCCTGCCTATACATCCCGGCATCCTATTTGCTTTACCTGCTGCCTTGTCACACTGTGCCTCTACCTTGAGGTCATCAGAGATGATAACCCCAAGATCCCTTTCCTGCTTGGTGCATGCTATATCCTCACCCCCAAGTGATATATTGTGCCAGGTTTTGTGCCCCATATGCATTATCTTGCACTTTTGCATTGAATTTTAACTGCCAAACCCTGACCATTCTTCAAGTTTCTGCAGGTCGCTTCATTCTGTCTACACCCTCTGGTGTGTCTACTCTGTTACAGAGCTTTGTGTCATCAGCGAACAGTGAAATTCTGCCTTCTAGGTCCTGCGCCATGTCACTGATGAAGATGTTGAATAGGACCGGTCCCAGCACTGATCCCTGTGGTACCCCACTGGTCACTCTTCCCTCTGTGGAGTGACAGCTATTTACTACCACCCTCTGTGTCCTGCCACCCAGCCAGTTACCTACCCACCACACTACTGTCCTGCCCACACCCATATTCCCCAGTTTGTGTAATAGTCTTCTATGTGGCACAGTGTCAAAGGCCTTGCTGAAGTCCAGATAGGCCATGTCCACTGCCCTCCTGATCCACCTCCCTAGTCACCCAGTCAAAAATTCAATGAGGTTGGTCTGACATGACCTCCCCTGGTGAAACCATGCTGCCTTGGGTCCTGTAGTCCACTGACAACCAGATGTTCCACCAATCTCTCCTTCAGTAGTGCTTCCATGATCTTCCCCACTACCGAGGTGAGGCTGACTGGTCTGCAGTTCCCTGCTTCCTCTTTGTTCCACTTTTGTATAAGCGGACTACATCTGCTGTCCTCCAGTCTTGGGTACCTCCCTGTTTCCAGTGACCCGCTAAACAGGATAGCCAGAGGTTCAGCCACCACCTCTCTTAGTTCTTTATGACCCTGGGGTACACCCATCTGGCCCCATTGCTTTATCAACTCTTATTACTTCCAGTTCCTTCAGGACCTTTCGTGTAAAGGACTTGTGTCCATTTCTGCACCATTCTCACCCCTTGTACTCCCTTCAGACCCATTACCCTCCTCTTCCTCAGTAAAGACTGAGTAGAAATACCTGTTCAATATGTCAGCTTTACTGTTGTCATCCTCCACGTGGCCCCCATCCTCCCCCTTCAGTCTCACTATCCCTCCCTTTGTCTTTCTTTTTTCACTTATGTACCTGTAAAAGGTTTTGTCCCCTCCAACCACTGATTTTGCAATGTGTTCTTCTGTCTGAGCTTTGGCTTCCCTTACTGACCTCCCTGCCTCCCTTTGCTTGTCCTGGTACTTCTCCCTATCCTCTTCTGCCTTTGTCTTTTTGTATTGCCTGAATGCAATCTTTTTGGCTTTCACTTTCTTTGCTACCTCTTTGGAAAACCATAATGGTCTCCTCTTCCTTTCCTCTTGCTAACCTGCTTAATACATACTTCTGTTGTTCTTGTAATCCCCATTTTAAATACTGCCCACTGTTCCTCAACCCCTGATTCCTGTCCCATTCCCCTTAATGCCTCTTTCAAGTATCTCCCCATTTTCCCAAAGTCTGCCCCCCAAAAATCCAGGATACATGTTTTTGAGTAGTTTGGTTCTGCTCTTTCTGTGATTTCAAACCACAATGACTGGTGGTCACTGTTTCCCAGGTGCTCCCCCACTGTTACCCCCATCACACTGTCCTTGTTTGTGAGCACAAGGTCCAGTATTGCCTTCTGCCGAGTTGGTTCCATGACCAGTTGCTTGAGGAAGGCTCCCTGAAGGGAGTCCAGGATAAATCTGCTCCTAGTTGATGCTGCTGCTGGGATGCTCCAGTCCAGGTCTGGAATATTAAAGTCTCCAACCAGTACTACCTCACCCTTGTCTGCCATCCTTTGGATGGCTAGCATCAGCTCCCTATCTGTTTCTTCCTAGTGGGCTGGTGGTCTATAGACCACACCTGTGCGGATGGCTGTCCCCATTTTCCTTTCCAGCTTAACCCACAGTATCTCTCCCCCATTTTGTTCCTCCTGGATCTCTGTGGCCCTTATATCATTTTTCACATAGAGTGCCACCTCCTCCCTTCCTGCCTGCTCTGTCTCTTCTGAATATGTTGTAGCCAGGTATGGCCATCTCCCAGTCGTGGTTATCATTACACCAGGTTTCAGTGATGGCCACAATGTCCAGGTCTGACTGCACCATGACAGCCTCCAGATCTTCCATCTTGTTGCTAAGGCTCCTGGCATTTGCACACATGGCTTTCCATGATTTGACCTCCCTAGACTGTTTCACTGTTCTACTCCAGCCCCTTCCTTGGTTGTCATTTATCCCTGGTTCTCCTTGCTGTCTGCCATTCTGCTGAATTTTGCCCTTTTCTGCTTATCCACCTCTTGGGCACTAATCTCCATCTTTTGCACACTGCTTTGCAGAGATAGCCACTCCTCTGGTTCACTGGTTCTACTGCTAGCTGTGGGGGTGAGCAAGTAGGTATCCTCCTTGCTGGCCTGCCACCTTTGCTAGTTTAAATGTTGTCAATGTAGCATTTAAACTTATCATTGAGTCTTGATTCCTCTCCAGGATGGATGTAGTCAGCCAGGCTTGAACAAACCTCCATCCCTCCAGGTGGGTCCCCAGTCACCAATGAATCCAAACCTTCCTCACAGCACCAGTTCTTCAACCATGAGTTAAAGTTCCTGGTGCATGCACTCCATGCTGTCCCTTACCTCTCACGGGTAGTACTCTGAGAAAGTGACAGAAGTAGCTACTTGCTTGAGACCCTCCCCAGTTTCTAAACTCTTCCTGAACTTCCTTTTGCTCCCATTTGCAGGTCATTAGTACCTAGGTGGATAATGACATCCAGCTCACCCTCCCGTCTTGCCTTCCCAGTGATCCCCAGGATCTTCCTTCCATCCCTCCATGCCATGGCACCTGGTAGGCACCTCACCTCTGTCCTCCCCTCCTGTGTTCCTAGCTGGATCCTCTTATGATGGAGTCCCCACCAGGATTTGCTTCCTCCTCCTCTGGGGTCCACTGCTTTCCCGCTGAGGTCACCTCCTTGGCTAACCTCCACATCCTTTCCTTCCACTTCTCTGGGTACCTCTATTTGGTTGTCCTCGTTTGCCAGTGTGGCATATGGTTCTTGAGTGGAATAGGATCTGGGATGTGCCTCTGCCTGACCGCTCTAACCCTCCTGAGCCCACTGTCATCCAAGTGCTCTCGTTCTCAGCATCCTTTGAGGCAGTTGCATTGGACTGGGTGGTCCCTGGATAGGGGTGATGGTACTCCTGACCCAGTTTACTTCCGCTCGAGTCTGGCTACCTCATCCCGCAGTCCAGAGAGATGCATGCAGATAGGGTAGCACCTCAGTGTCCAGAAGGTCTGCCTGAATATGGCTGCCCCACAGCCACTGCACTGCACCACTCCCCACATTATACTGCAATTCCACTACTTGTCTGCTACTGAAGCTAACCTAGTTCCCTTTTTATTAATTTACTGTCCTAAAAATCCTGCCACTGATCCTCAGATAATTTTCTTAAAGAAACCAAGAAACTAATAAATAAATAAGTCAAAACACTTGTCGTGCTGAGGGTGGGCTTCTTCCCCCTTATGCCCCTCCTACTTCTCACCCCTTACTATACCCTGTGTTTAGCTCCTGTCAATCAGATTTAACAGGGCATATAATTAAGAGTTGGGGGAAGGGGGGGTAAAAATTTGCAGCAATTAAAGACAGCACAGAATTACACCACCACTATGTTTTAAATTTTCAACAGCCCAAAAACAATTATAAGTAAAGACAACAAAGAAAGTATAGTGTCACTAAAAGCCCACAATCTAAGTATAAAAGAAAAATAGCAATTACCAGTTACTCTAAAGCACTGAATTGAATATGTTTCCTTCCTTCCCCTTCTGGCTTCTTCTGAGAAATTAAAACTCTACTTGCTACTTCAACTCTGACTAAGCCCCACCCCAGTTATCACGTAGCTGAGGTCAGAGGCCAGACAATTAACACCCTTCACCCAACTACAGGGCAGTTAGACAAGCCAAGATAAAATTTGCAGCAATTAAAGACAGCACAGAATTACACCACCACTATGTTTCAAATTTTCAACAGCCCAAAAACAATTATAAGTAAAGACAACAAAGAAAGTATAGTGTCACTAAAAGCCCACAATCTAAGTTTAAAAGAAAAATAGCAATTACCAGTTACTTTAAAGCACTGCATTGAATATGTTTCCTTCCTTCCCCTTCTGGCTTCTGTGTTTTGGATCAACCAACAAGGTCTGCTATCAATGTTAGCAGACAGTTCCTGACATGCTTCTTAAATGCTCGAGTATCATTTGTTCCCATAGCGTGGTTCTTGGGGCAGAGCTGCCCCCGGGGCAGCACCCTTTAGGTCCTTCTCCACCTTACTCCTGTTGGTGGATTTCGTCCACTGGTAGCGCTCTGCCTCCCACCTATCCATATTGGTGGATTTCGTCCCCTGCACCCAGGGTAGCAAACCGTACGTTAACTCCTGCCTAGCTACTGTTTGTATAGGACTACAGTTCAATTTGCTAGTTTGACATGTTGACAACTGCCTAGCTACTCTCTGTATAGGACTGCAGTTCATCTGCTGTATGGCACTGCCACCCTTGCTAATTGTACTCAGTGTCTCTATCTTATGTATTATTTGTCTTTGAATTTTCTTGCAGTATCTGCATTCACTTGTGCATCTTAACATAGAACCTTTGGAAACAAGTTTATGACTCCAAGGGTTGCAATTCCATTGTGATTATAAATAAAGCTGTAGCTGTTATATCTTACAAATCTGATTGTTGCAAGTCTAAGGAATTGAGGGTTTTAAGTGTAGATGAGAATGTTATGGAAATGCTCCCCCCAGCAACGTGCACTGCTTGTCTTTGAATTTTGGTGGCTCAAGATGTATGTCTGTCTGCATCCAAAAGAGACAGACTTTAAAGGTTCAAATCTTAACCAGGGACTTTTTTTGTGCTTTGTGTCAAACTCAGTTGTGAGCATTTATTTATTTTATTTATTTATTCATATATTGGATTTACAAACCTTTGAGTCAGAGACTCATTTACAAAGGCACCTCGTCGCAAGGGAGGGGAGACAACATAATTGTGAAGCAAGACAGTGGGAACAGCACAGGTGATACACAAATAGCATATATATAACAGGCATTTCAAGAGTAAGTGAATATAGCCAAGTTGCAGAAGAGCTCATGAAAAGGATAAATCATACAGGGACAAGTGGGATTTGAAGGCACACTCGGATAGCCCTAGGACAGGCAACTACAGCTACGAGTACTCCTGAGGTGTTTGCATAGGGAGGTTTTGAAGGGGCCAATTTTGGGGATGTTTGTGATGTGCATGGGGAGGGAGTTGTACCAGGATGGTGCTCTGTGGTGGAAGGACCTTTGTGCAAATGAGGTCCTGGCTCTGGGCACCTGGAAGATGGCTTTGTTGGTATTATGGGTGGCGACCGAGTGAGAGGCCCCTAGGAGCGGTGTAGCGACTCCTGTGGGGCCTAACCCAAGTAGAGCCTTTTTTGCCAGTATACAGGTGTGCTATTGCAGGCGTTCTTCAAATTGAGTATGTTTGAGGTGGAGTAGAGCTGGCATGTGTGAGTTCTGCTGGGGGCACCAGTCAGGAGCCTGCAGGCTTTGTTGATGGAGGTCTGTATTTTAATGAGGGCAGTAGGGTCAGCGGCTGCGTAGATGGGGAGTCCGTAGTCAACCAGAGACAGGATGGAGGAAGAGATAGCCAGCCGTAGGGCGACCTCGGGAGGCAGTCTTTGTGAAGGTATAGGAGTCCAATCCGGGCATTCATGACAGAGGACAAACTGACATGGGCATGGTAGGAGAGGCCAGTGAAGGGTGATGCCCAGGTATTTGTATGCTGATACCTGCTCAAGAGGGTGGAGGGTGCTGGGAATGATGCAAAGGGGAGCATTTTTGGAGTTACTCTGTCCGTGTGCAAAGATCATTGATTTTGTCTTTTTGAGATTCAGAACCAGGCGATGGTTGAGGAACCATTTTTCAGCTTGGCTGAAGGAGAGTTGCAGGGAGCTCTGGAGGGTGAGTGGGTCGGGGTGCGAGGCAACTAGGACTGCATCGTCAGCATAAAGAAGCAGTTTGCCTGTACAGGAGCTGGGAAGGGTATTTAAAAAGAGACTGAATAATGTGGGGCCCAGGATGGAGCCTTGTGGGACCCCGGAGCATACAGGCAGTGCAGTAGATAGGGTTCCATTTAATTTAACCCATTAGGATCTATTCCTGAGGTAACTGGAGAACCAGGCCAGAGGGCCAGGTGAGAGACCCAACTGGTGGAGGGTGTCAAGCATTAATGGGTGACTCACAGTGTCGAAGGCCTTGGATAGGTCTATGAACACTGCCCCAGCAATCTCCCCTGCATGTAGTGCAGAGTGTATTTGGTGGGAAAATTCCAGTAGGGTGTGGTGGTGCTGTGACTGAGCGGAAGCCGCGCTGCTCTGGGCAAAGTATGTTGTAGTTGGATAGGTAATCCACGAGTTGTGTGGACACTATTTTCTCCAGAGTTTTGGGGGGGGGGATGGAGATAGGTCTATATTTGTTGGGTATTGTGCAGTCTCCATTTTTATGGATAGGGGAGATTTCGGCCTGTTTCCATGCACTCGGGAACTGGCCGAGGCACAGGGAGTGATTAAGAAGGTCAGTGAGGGGGGCTAGCATGACATCCAGTGTCAGGTGGAGTATCCTGGAGTCAAGGGGGTCACTGCTCGGGTTGTGGGAGGTGAGGATTTTTAGGAGGAGTGGTTTAGCATCTTGGGGGGAGATAGCCTTGAAGAGAAAAGGGGGGCGTGAAGCAGTTGGGAGGTTGGTTATAGGGACGGGGTCAAAGAAGGTAGTAGGAAGGACTGCACTAAGGTCTGAGAAAGTTGTGTTGAGGCAGTCAGCAACATGGGATAGGTCAGTATTAATTGCGCCATTAATAACCATCTGAGAGGGAGGAGGGGTGCGGGTCTTCCCGTTTAACTCCTTAATGTTATCCCAGAAGGCTCGGGCAGAGCCCCAGGAGGAGATTAAGGCGGTTTGATAGTAGTTGGCTTTGGCTTGTCTTATTGCCTAGGTGCACTGGTTGCGAGCTGCGTTGTAGGCTTGCCTGTCTGCTGACCTGCCGGTCTCGACAGCAATGTGCCATAGGTTATCACACTGCTTTAGCTGTTGGATCAGGGAGGGGGAAATCCAGGCAGCGGTGTGTCTCTTGGGGTGGGTGTTGGTGACAGGGGCAAAGATGTCACAGGCCTTACAGAAGGTATTGGTGAGGAAGGCTAGGGCAGTATCCATGTCTGTTGCAAGGAGATTGGGGACCAGTCGACCTGGGCAAGGTACTGCTTTAAGCTTGTTAAGGCCCCGGGTGGAAGCATTGACGGGGTTGCTTTGGTACGCAGGAGCACGTGGGAGAGGACCAGAAGCAGAGAATAGGTGAGTGGTCACTACGAGCGCCGGCTAGGACGCTTAATTGCCTTTACTTTGAAAGCGGACGGGTTTGAGAGCACAATGTCTAGTAGGAGCTGGTCCCACTAGATTGGTTAAATCTAGTGGGCCGATTCACTAATTGGGATAGGTCAAGGGCAGAGAAATTGTCCTTAATTTGCGCTGAAGTGGAGCCAAGCCAATTGATGTTGAGGTCTCCAAGGACAAGCTGATCAGCCTTGTGTGGCAGGGTAGAGAGATAGTCGGTGAGGGAGCGGACCGCTAGATTTTGTACACGTGGGGGTACACAGGTGGTTGTGAGGTACAGAGGGCCACGGCCTGGGTCGGGGGTGATTTTTAGTGTGATGGCTTGTGCCCCGTGGTCGAGCTTGGGGGTCGGTAGCGCATGACCAAGGAGGGAGTTACTTAGGTAGACTGCGCAGCCGCTGCCACGCTTACCCACACGATCTTCTCTGAAGAGGGTGAAGCCAGGGAGGGAGGGAGACAGCAGAGTCTGGGGTAGATTGAGAGAGCCAGGTCTCCACTAATGCAAGAATGTCGGGCTTGTGTTGAGAGATCCAACACTGGAGAGCAGCATTCTTCTTTGGGAGACTACGGATATTCGTGGAGGCAATGCGGATTCCATGACCTGTAGGGGGCGATGCTGGTGGTCCTGGTCCGGGGTTAGGGTGGACATTCCCAGAGAGCAGGAGAAGTAGGATGACGAGTCGGAGGAAAGGACTACGCGGTAGTGGTAGGGGTATCTGGGCTGTTGTGAGAATCTGGGGCAGTGCAGGGATGGGTAGGGAGTTGAAGGAGGTAGGGCTAGGACAGAGGGAGACCACCGACAGTGTGTACTGAGGGTGGGCACTGGTGGAGGGTGGGGTGGGGGATAGGGTGGTCCAGTGTGTGAGGTGCACTAGTGGTGAGCGGAAGGAGACGGGAGGGCTAGGAGCGTGGGGATGATCTAATGGTGGCTGTGGTGCTGGCAGATGTGTGTATGCAGGGGTGACAGAGAGGTTTTTGGTAGGTGTGCTGGGGGGGATAGGAGAGTGAGGGGCAATGTGAGTATACAGAGACCTATGAGATACATATTGCTTTAAGATATAAATGTAGGGGAATAGGTGTTAGCAGGCAGGATCCCCCTAGTGTTCAGCGGGTATAACCGGCAGGTGGAAAAGTGGGCTGATTGGTTCTGCAGCCTCACGTGACACCACCTATATAATACAAAGCCGACCAAGGGTGGTGGTGGTGGGGGCGGTGGTTCTGCAGCCTCACGTGACACCACCTATATAATACAAAGCCGACCAAGGGTGGTGGTGGTGGGGGCGGTGGGAGCCGGCACACAGTGCAGTGGGGTCCAACAATGCGCCTAGAGTTGCTGCTGGTTGGAGCTGCTCCCGCAGCCGCAAGTTAGCTCGTACCTTGGATCGGTTGTCCGGGGGTGAGTCTCGATGCCTTGAAGTCTGTGGGGAGGGCGGGCAGCGGTTCCTCCAGCCTTCGCGACCCTCCAGGAGCTTGTGGACTAAGGGAAGAGAGAGGGGAGATTTTATAGCAGAGCTGTGCAAGGTGCGGCAGGTAAGAACAAAAAAACAGCTTAACTCTCTAGCAATTCTCTAGCGACTACACTTAAATTGGCTCTAAGGTGAAAGGTAAACTTTTTAAGGCTACTTTTCTACAGCAGCAGCATAATTAGCTCTAGGCATAAAAAGAAAGAGAAAATAAAACAGCCTGCAGTGCTGCGTCGACTTTAGGATTAAAGGCAGCTTTTTCTTTTCGGAGGCAGTTAGTCCAGATATGAAAAGTTTTGGCGCCAAGTCCAACAATGTGCCTAGAGTTGCTGCTGGTTGGAGCTGCTCCTGCAGCTGCAAGTTAGCTCGTACCTTGGATCGGTTGTCCGGGGGGGGGTGGCGAGTCTCGATGCCTTGAAGTCTGTGGGGAGGGCGGGCCGCGGTTCCTCCAGCCCTCGCGACCCTCCAGGAGCTTGTGGACTTGGATCGGTTGTCCGGGGGGGGGGGCGAGTCTCGATGCCTTGAAGTCTGTGGGGAGGGCGGGCAGCGGTTCCTCCAGCCCTGCGACCCTACAGGAGCTTGTGGACTTGGATCGGTTGTCCGGGGCGAGTCTCGTTGCCTTGAAGTCTGTGGGAAGGGGCGGGCAGTGGTTCCTCCAGCCCTCGCGACCCTCCAGGAGCTTGTGGACTTGGATCGGTTGTCCGGGGAGTCTCGATGCCTTGAAGTCTGTGGGGAGGGCGGCAGCGGTTCCTCCAGCCCTCGCGACCCTCCAGGAGCTTATGGACTTGGATCGGTTGTCCGGGGAGTCTCGATGCCTTGAAGTCTGTGGGAAGGGCGGGCAGCGGTTCCTCCAGCCTCGCGACCTCCAGGAGCTTGTGGACTTGGATCGGTTGTCCGGGGGCAAGTCTCGATGCCTTGAAGTCTGTGGGGAGGCGGGCAGCGGTTCCTCCAGCCCTCGTGACACCTCTAGGAGCTGTGGACTTGGATCGGTTGTCCGGGGGAGGGCGAGTCTCGATGCCTTGAAGTCTGTGGGGAGGGTGGGCAGCGGTTCCTCCAGCCCTCGCGACCCTCCAGGAGCTTGTGGACTTGGATTGGTTGTCCGGTGGGGGGGGGCAAGTCTCGATGCCTTGAAGTCTGTGGGGAAGGCGGGCAGCGGTTCCTCCAGCCATCGCGACCCTCCAGGAGCTTGTAAGTGTCACAAATCATTACCTTTTTTTTATATTTGCTAAATTCTCACTTCCTGTACTCTGTTCACTCCCCGTGAGGTATTTAAAAGTCTCAATCCTGTCCCCCCCCCCTGTTTTCTTTCAGGGTGTATATGTTCAGATCCCTCAGTCTCTCCTCATATGACATTTAGTGCAGCCCATAAGCCATTTTTGTTGCCTTTCTTTGGATATCCTCTACCCTGTCTATGGCCTTTCTAAGGTGTAGTCTCCAGAAATGGATGAAGTACTCCAGGTGTGGTCTCACTAATGACTGTAAGTGGTAACACCACCTTCCTTCTTCTGCTAGTGACACCCCTCCCAATGCACTCTAACATCCCACTGGTGTTCCTACTGCTTTATTGCACTGCCTTGCCACCTTGAGGTCATCTGTTATTATCACGCCAAGGTCCCTTTCCTGTTTGGTGACCACCAGTATCACTCCCCATTCTGTACTTTGCCTCTGGGTTCCTCCACCCAAGGTGCATGCTTCTGAGCTTTTTTTTGCTTTGAAACCCAGCTGCCATACCCCTGACCATTACTTGAGCTTTTTCTGGTCTCTTCATTTTCTCTCCACACCCTCCAGAATAGCTATGCTATTGCAAATCTTGGTATCATCTGCAAAGGGGGAATACCTTACCTTCCAGTTACTGTGTAATATCACTTATAAAGACATTAAGAAGGACTTGACCGAGTACTGATTTCTGAGGAACCCCACTGGCCACTGTCCCTTCCACCGAGTGAGAGTCTTTTACCACCACCCTCTGCCATCTATCCGTCAGCCAGTTACCTATCCAGTGTACCACCTTGGTTCCCACTCCCAAATGGTCCAGCTTTTTTATGAGCCTCCAATGTGGCACTGTGTTGAAGGCCTTGCTGAAGTCTGAGTAGGCCATGTCCACTGCTCCCCCTGATCTATTTCTCTGGACACCCAGTCTAAGAAATCTATCAGGTTTGTCTGACATGATCTCCCTTCTAGGAACCAGTGCTGCCTTGGGTCATATAACTCACTGGAAGCAGGGTCTTGTATGAGCCTTTCCTTTAGAAGTGACTCCATTTGCCGGCCCGGTAGCGCTGTGGGTTGAAGTGCTGGACGCCACACCTCATGCAACGGTGGCAACCCGGGTTCGGTGACAGATTCAGGTCACCGGAGGTCAGCCGGGGGAGAAGGATTGAACACCCAATGGCTTGCTCTCCTTCTCCGGGGAGGGTGGGTTGCTTGCTCTGCCACTATACCGCCACCGCCTGGGTAACTATGGGTATTGCTGGTGCGGGCAGGGAAGCAGACAAGCAGGGAGTTGCCAACATCAGCCGAGGACCAGAGCGGATGCACATCTCAGCGTGTATCCGTCTCATTGGTCCTCCTTAAAGCAGCAGTACTACGAAAAAAAAAACTGCGCTTTTTTGACAGTTTATTCCCTGTGCCCTGCTAATCATATACCTGGTACTCTTTCCCGCCGGCATTGTACTATCGCTGAGTAATTTGCTCAGTTATTCTGTGCTTTAGTTTACATTTCTGCCACCCAGCATGTTGCACTGGAACCCCCTCTGCTGCCAACTGCACATGTGAATGACTTGCAGGGACATCGGGAATGGTCAGCAGAGGGTCCCTCTGCTGTTGTCAAAAGAGGTGATGCGACCTGTAGAAAAAGTGCAGCTGAAATTAGTCAGCCGCCATATTTGTTGTAGCGCTACAAGCATTCAAATAAATTGGAAATATCTAAAAAACTAAAGACGCCTGGAAAAAAATATTTACAGGTATGGAAACTGGAACTTTGGCCACATGCTTACAGCCAAAAAACAGAATTTTGATAACTCACTTCCTGATTTCGTAGTACTGCTGTTTTAAGCACCGAAGTCGGAGGTGATGGACCAGAAAAAGGAAAAATACCCCATGACCAATCCAGGTGAAGGGCTCCCACACCAAAGGCAACCATGAAGGAACTGAGGAGGAGCATCGGTTGCACACTCCCTTGAGGATTCGGAGGAGAGGGGGACTCTTCTGCCCCACTAGGGGGATCACCCGAGTCTCTAGAGGTATGTACAGGAGCAGGGCACCTATGGGATCTTCCTCCCGATCCACATGGCACGTTGGGGGCGCATTGGGATGCCTGGAGAGAGGGATTGGCCACCGTGTTGGGGCTTAAAAAAGAAATAGTTGGCTGGCCTACTGGCACAGGGGCAGGTTGCCTACCAGTGATGCTGGCGACCCGGGTTCGGGAACATACTCAGGATGTCAGAGGACTGGCTGGGGGAGAAGGATCGAGTATCCAACAACTGCTCTCCTTCTCCAGGGTGGAGGGGGTAGAGTGTTTGGCGTAACACTGATACCTAGCAGAGGCTGGGTGTACCGAGCATGCCGATGCCAGTTGCTCGGGGAGGCAGGGTGGACACTGGTTGTCATTGAACATCCCCACCCCCGTACATCAGGGGGAAAAAAATGCTACTGGCCACCCTAGATGAAGCCCGTCCTCAGCTCTCAGGCTGGTTCCTCGAGCTATCCTGTCATCTGCGGCACTATATGGCTGGTGATGCAACCCCACCCTGGGGGGTAAGCCAGGGGATATAGAGGAACCGCAGCTAAAATATGGGAGTGGAAGTGAGGGGTCCATGACTGGGCTGAGGTATCTGGTGGCTGTCGGCAGAAAAAAGTGTCATCAATTTTAAAAAAAGAAGTAACTCCCCACTACTGATGTCAGACTAACCAGCCCATATTTGCCAGTTTCTCCCCTTCTACTACTCTTAAGGAGCATGGCTACATCTGCCGTTCTCTGGGACCACCCATGTACAGTATCTAGTGAGTTATTGAATAGGGTTGTCAGAGGTGCAGCCAGTACCTCCCTGAGTTTCTTTAAAACCCTTGTGTATACCCCATCTGGCCCCATGGCAATGTCCACTCTCAGATTTGTAAGTCCTGTCAAGACTTTTGCTCCATGAATGGACTAGTGTCTACTTCCTTCCCTCCTGTGGTTCTGCATCCTATATGTGGCTCACCCCCTTCACCTTTCACCATGAAGACCGAACAGAAGTATTTGTTCAGGATATCTGTTTTTTCCTGATCATCCTCTGTACAGTCTCCCTCTTCTCTCCTCAGCTTCACAACCCCCCCCCCCAAATTTGGCTTTCTTTTTGTGCTTATATACATAAAAAAGGTCTTGTCTCCCTTTGTTATCCCTCTGGTTATTTTTCCCTCTATTTGTGCGTTACCACCCCTCACTGCCTTCCCTGGTTCCCTCTGCTTTTGCTGGTACATCTCTCTGCCTTCTTCTCTCTGTGTCTCCTTGTATCTCCTGAATGCTGATCTTTTTTCCTTTACCTTTGCTTCCAACTCCCTTAAGAATCGTAATGGTCGCTTTTACCTCCTGCTTTTGCACACCTCTTTTATGCAGATGTTTGTTGCCTTCACTGTTCCATCCTTTAATGTGGCTTACTATCCGTCCACTCCACCCAGGTAATTCCCCTCCACCCTACCAGTGTGTCTCCGAGGCACTTTCTCATATTTTTAAAATCTTCCATTCTGAACTCCAGGACCCTCATCCTTGTGCGGCTCACTTCTACTGCCATCCTAATGTTAAATCACACTGTCTGATGATCACTGGTCGGTCCCCAGGTGGCATCCCACCCTCATGTCTGCAACATTGTCCCTGTTCATAATCACCAGCTCCTGTATTGCCCCATCATGAGTGGGTTCCTTGACTACTTGCCTCAGAAATGCCCCTTGCAAGGAGTCCATGGTAACCCTGCTTCTAGCTGAGGCAATGGCCAGGAGGCTCCAATCAGTATCAGGAAGATTAAAGTCCCCCTTAGCAGTACCTCCCCTTTTCTTATATTCTGCTAATGGCTTTTGCCATCTCCTTGTCTAGATTCTCCCCCTATTCATGAGGTCTGTAAATCCTTCCAATGCAAATGAAGGCTCCGGCTGCTGTCTCCAGGGTGACCCATAATATCTGCATCCCCTCCTTTCCCCCTGCATTTCTGTTGTCTCGATATTCTACCTGAAATATAATACAACTCCACCTCCTTTCCTCCCTTCCATATCCCTCCTAAACTGCATGTATCCTGGTATAGCCATGTCCCACTCTTGGTTTCTTGTTGACTAAGTGATGGCCAATATATCCATGACTGCTTCCACCATGATAACCTTGAGGTCTACGTTTATTTCTAAGATTTTTTGCATTTGCCCACACTACTTTCTACATTTCCCCCCTCTCCCACTTATAACCCTCCCTACGTTTCCATGTTACATGCTCAGCTCTGACATAACTAAGGCTGCCACTTTCAATGGCCTGACAGTGCACACCAACCCTCACTTTGAGACTCCAAATAGTATTTGCCTACATAGAAGGCATTGCAACTACATTGTGCACAATATATAACCCCCTTGGAATCATATGTTGTAAATTGTTTTTATCTGAGACTTTACTGATAAGTAGCAGGAAAATCCCAGCCTCCCCCTACAAAACAGGGTACTAAATGAGAAAAAGACCAAGGTAGAAAGGTCAGTGGGGGATGCTGCAACTGAAGGTAAAGCCATCAAAAAATGGAGAGCAACGAGTACCAATGCCCGTAGTCTGGGTAACAAGCTTCCTGAATTAGTGGCCTTGATGGAGGAGGAACATCTGGATATCGTGGCAGTCACAGAAACATGGTACACACAAAACCATGACTGGGACATAAACATACCAGGATACACTGTCTACAGGAGGGACAGGGAGGGTAAAAGAGGAGGAGGAGTAGTTCTTTACATAAGGGAAGGAATAAAAGTAACAGAACAAAAGGTTAAACAGGGAGGAGAAGAAGCACTGTGGGTAAATTTGGAGACAGGCAATGGCACCACAATACGCACAGGAGTTAAGACAGACTCTTCTCAGGGGAGGAAATGGACAGGGAAATGATAGAAAGTATACTTAGAATGGCAGAAAAAGGGAGATATTGCTGATGGGTGATCTGAATATGCCAGATGTTAACTGAGTGCAGTTGCAGCTGCCACTTGAAAAGTGCAGTTATTCTAGATGCCTTACAGGGGGCATGCCTTAGACAACTAGTACTGGAGCCCACTCGAGAGGGAGCAATATTAGACTTGATTCTCTCAAATGGAGATGGAGAGAGGATCACAGATGTAGAAGTGGGTAGCCATCTGGGAACTAGCGACCATCGAACAGTATGGTTCACAATAAACACAGCAATAGAGTCAAGCCATACAAAGACAAAAGTACTGGACTTTAGGAGGGCTGACTTTGCCAAAATGGGTGAGTGCCTAAGGAATGCACTAGCAAATGGGCAGGAAGGAGGGGTGGAAGAACAATGGGGAATAATAAAAACTGCCATCAGAGGTAACGAGCCTTTGTGTGAAGCAAATAAACAAAACAAGACGATGTAAGAAACCACTATGGTTCTCAAAGGAAGTGGCAGTGAAGGTTCAAGAGAAAAAGAAAGCATTCAGGAAGTACAAGGAATCGAGAAGGAGCAGGACAGAGAACTGTATCAGTTAAAGCAAAAGGAAGCTGGGAAGGCAATCAGAACAGCAAAGGCCCAAACCGAGGAAAAGATAGCCAACTCAGTTAAGAAGGGGATAAAACCTTTTTAGGTACATCAGGAGCGAAGGGAAGACTAAGGGAGGGATAGTGAGGCTTAATAAAGGGAGGGAGGGCAGAGGATGACGGTGAAAAGGCAGAGATACTAAACAAATATTTTGCTCAGTATTTACAAATGAAGAGGAGAGGTACCTAAAACAAACAATAGAAACACTCTGGATACTGAAGTTGATACCAGCCCATTTACAGAAGAAAGGGTTCTGAAAGAACTCTTAAAACTGAAGGTGGACAAAGCAATGGGGCCTGATGGGATTCATCCCAGAATTCTAAAAGAACTAAGGGTAGAACTAGTGACACCACTGACTACCCTGTTTAACAAACCATGGGAGGATGGGGTGGTACCTGAGGACTGGAGGAGGGCAGATGCGATATCCCTTCACAAAAGTGGGAGCAGGGCAGAAGCAGGAAACTACAGACCTGTTAGTTTAACCTCAGTGATAGGGAAAATGATGGCATCACTTTTGAAGGAAAGAATTGTCGAGTACCTAGAGGCCAGAGGGGCACAGGACCCAAGGTAGCATGGATTCACAGCGGGAAGGTCATGCCAGATGAATCTAATAGATTTCTTTGGCTGGGTGACCAAAGTAGTAGATCAGGGAGGGGCTGTGGACATGGCCTACCTAGACTTTAGCAAGGCATTTGACTCAGTCCCACACAAAAGATTAATATACAAGTTAGCCAGCATGGGAGTGGGTCCCAAGATGATAGCCTGGGTAAAGAATTGGCTGGAGAATAGGACACAGAGGGTAATAGTAAATGGAGTCCACTCTGAAGAAAGGGGGGTTACTAGTGGGGTACCGCAGGGTTCAGTATTAGTACCGGTCCTCTTCAGTGTCTTTATAAGTGACATTGCAGAGGGACTGGAAGGAAAAGTATGTCTCTTTGCAGATGACACAAAGATCTGCAACAGAGTTGATGCACAAGGTGGGTGGAAAGGATGAGAAGGGACTTGGCGAGTTAGAGGAATGGTCAAATGTATGGCAGCTTAGATTCAGTGCAAGAAGTGCAAGGTAATGCACCTCGGAAACAAAACCCAGGGAAGAGTACACAATGGGGGTGAGATACTAACAACAACAAAATGGAAAGGGACCTGGGGGTAGTCATATCAGATGACTTAAAGGTGGGCAAGCAATGTGAGAGGGCAGTAAGGAGAGTTGGGGATACTGGGATGCATAGGAGAGGCATCACCAGTAGAAAACAGGAAGTTGTTATCCCTCTGTACAGACAGCTGGTGAGACCCCATCTGGAGTACTGTGTGCAGTTCTGGAGACCCAATCTCTGCAAGGACATAGACAAGATGGAAGCTGTCCAGAGGAAGGCAACTAAAATGGTGCAGGGTCTGCACCAGAAGACAAATGAAGAGAGACTAAAGGAGCTTAATATGTATAGCCTCAAGGAAAGGAGGGAGAGGGGGGACATGATAGAAACTTTCAAGTACCTCAAGGGAATCAACAAAGTCCAAGAGGGTAGCATCTTCAAAAAGAGGTGTGCAAGAACAAGGGGCACAATTTGAAGATGGGGAGGCTCAGAGGTAATGTAAGGAAGTATTTTTTCACAGAGAGGGTTGTTGATGCATTGAACGCCTTCCGGAGGAGGTTGTGGAGTCAAAAACAGTGGTTGAATTCAAGCATGCATGAGACAGTCATAAGGCAATTCTAGGGGGTTGGGGTAGGAAGAAGTAGGCTGCTGGTTAACTAGGATCTGCAGCTCATCCATTAGGTAGGGAAATGGGCAGACTGGGTGGGCCAAGCGGCCTTCATCTGCCGTCAAATTCTATGTTTCTATGTTTACCTGTGTGTGGAACACTGAAAAAAATATCGCTGGGCAATATATATGAACACCGAACACTTTTTACAAGGATGACACCCTCTGACACCACCGTTTAGCCATGTGGTGGTTATTTCCAGTGGCAACTGTGGAGCAGTGTGTCATTCTGAGTAGTTGCCCTCCTGTAGGACATACATGGTGGTTGTGCTGTTATGCCAGTTATATCCATGTCTCCTTGCAGTACATGCCAGTGTTCCTTAGCATTCTCTCAAAGTAACCTGAATTTACTGAATAACTCTTAACAAATTTAGATCTACCAGCATCTCTTTCCCTGTTATGTTCCCCAAACAGGAGACCGTGTCTGTCTTGGCTTCCTGCAAACTCTCTAGCATGGTTAACAAAACCGTGACTATACAGTACCTCACCTCTGCAAATCTGTCTGAGATCTGTGTCACTTTTTTCATAACTATCGTGAGTGGAAAAGTTCCTTCTCAAATGTCCTGCCCTTTAGGGATGTTGGTGACGGTGTGGCACAGGAGGCAGCTCGATGCTAGAAACAAAATATTGCTATCAGTTTCCTTTCTAAAGACCTCTGTGATGATAGAGCCATCCTCTCTTTTCATTATAGTGAGGTCCAGAAAGTTAACCTGTTTTTACTGGCTTGGTACATGAATTTCAAATGTGGATTCATAGTGTGCAAACATTGCACAAACACATCCAGTTCCTCAAGATCCCTGTGCTGCATTGCCACTACCTCATCAACAAAGTGCCTCCACAAGGTCAAATTGTAGAGGAAATGATTACTTTCTCTGTCCTGCACATACTGCTTTTGCCAGAGTCCCACAGACAGGTTGGCCAGGGAGGGATCGAACATCGCCCCCATGGCCATCCTCTTAACCTGTAAGAAAAAGCTGTCACAAAAATGTGAATATATTATATTTTAAAACATATTCAGCTAATTTCATGAGAAATTATGTAGGAAGATTGTCAGTGGAGGGCTTTTGATTCAAGAAAAATGCATTGCCATCGAGGGTGCCCTTGTGGGGGTTGTTTGTATAAAGGGATTCAATATCTAACTAAATATGAATCCCCTTCCAGTAGTAAGCTCATTGTTTGACTCTGGAGTATTTTGTATCTCTGTGAAACTTATCTTAGCCTTTCTTTGGAAGGAGGACTTCAAACTAAGATAACGACAGGCCACCTGGAGGTCTGTTACACTTAGAAATGTGTTTATGGGCATTGTGGCGGCAAAGGATGCATCTTTATTTAGTTGTGATTCCTCTGCCGGTGTTAGCTGATGGTGTCTTGGACTCTCTTTCACCTTACTGTGTTCATCTCATGATCTTCCACCTTAGCTTGCCATGGTATTGTGTTGAAAAAGGATGGAGGCTGGAGCATTCTTGGAGGAAATCTGTCTCTGTGGAGAATGCATTGATGTTGAGGACTCACTATAGTGAGTATCAGCAAATAATCATAATGAAAACGACCGAGTTCCTGTCACAGTTGATTACTGCAGGGAGAAATGAATGTGCTTAACTCTTCCACACTGTGGACAGGTTGTTAAATCCCCCCCCTCCCCGTCTTCAGTCTGGAGGGGTATTTTGAACAGAAAACCGTGAGAAGATTAATCAGATCTTCCTTGACAAGATATCCCATAATAGGACAGGGATCTCCACAAGTGGCCTTTCATGGGCTGGCAGTACACAGTTCTGAGTGAGTACGCAACCTGTTATCTTAGATGAAATTTGAGCCAGTCTCCATGGAAGGGTGTTCCGGGTGATCTCCAGGCTGCGCCACATCCAACTGTTTTCATGATCTAGGTCCCACTTGGTTGCTGGTGGGCTGCCAGGATGCTCTCTGTCCAGTATATCACAAATATTGTGAGGTGTGACCTGCAGGAGGGTATGTTCCCAGCTATATTGAAAAAGGCAGACGTGAGAGCCTTTCTAAAGAAATCATCTTTGGACTTTGATGTTCTTGTGAATTACAGACTAGTCTCAAACCTTACCTTTCCAAGGAAGGTAATCGAGAAGGTTGTGATGGTGCAGTCGGAGATGTACTCTCAGAAATGCAACATCTATGAGCCTCTTCAATTGATGCACTTGCAGAAATACGTCGCCTATGAGCCTCTTTAATCAGGATTCAGTTTAACGCAGTATGGAGATGGCCCTTGTTAAGGTGTTTAATGATCTCATGGCGAGAGATGGAAGATAATGATAAATCTTTCTTCTTCTGGATCTCTTGTTGGTATTTGACACAGTTGACCATGGGGTGCCATTGGATCACCAGAGGCACTATGTAGGGCACACTAGTACTGTATGTTGATGCAGTGGTTTGAGTCTTACCTCACTGGCAGAGCAGAGCAGCCTTCCTTGGGCAATTTCAACTCAGAGGTTGTTATGCTAATGTGTGTAGTGCCACAGGGATTAATTCTTGCCCTAAAGTTGTTCACCACATATATGCTGAAGCTGGGTCAGACCATCAGATGGTATGGTTTGGAGTTTCAATGCTGTCCTGATGAAACCCAGCTGTCCCTGTCCTGTTCACCAAACAGGATCAATGTAGTCTCTGTGTTGAGCTGTTATCTGGTTGAAGTCAATGACCAGATGGCCTCCAGATGGCTTAGTCTCAACCCTGGTAAGACAGAGTTGATGTTGATCGAGCCTGATCTTCATGGGTCAGCAAGGAAGGATAATAGCAATATTTTACTATATTTAAATGTCTAGCTTTAAATAGTACTATCTTTAATATTTCTAAATGGTATTACATTCAGAGTTGTGGAAAGGGAGAAAAACCTGAGGGTCATTGTGGGCTGCAAGCTAACTCTGGAACACGTTTCAACAGTAGTCCAATTTTTTATTTACTAAACATCGCATGGATTAAGCCCTATCTAGCGCTTGGTACCTGACCATGATAATTCATGCCAGTATTACAGCCATTCCAAGAAATTCCAAAGAAGTCCACTCTTTATGTGGAACCAAAGGGGTGCAACAAGAGGGCAGCTAGCCCTAAAAACAAACCTGATACAGGATACCATTGCACTCCAAGGAAAAACAAGAAGAGGCTCACTGGTTGTGTTGAATCACAAATTCAGTGTATTTTTCAAACTGCTCAAACAAATGAGCCAAAGCCAATAACCAAAATGGAACACTACTCCAGTGCTTTGCCTTCAGCCAAGGCTTCATGAGGGGGCAGATATCCAGAGACATACATACACAGGCATTTGTGCCATAAGTTCCAAGAACACAGTAGAGCCTAATAGAAGGATGCCACACTTGATAAAATAACTTACACATTTATAATATTCACGACCAAATGCCTGACATGTTTTGGATGTTACTCCTTTATCAACACACACAGGCATTTATAGTCCCTACTGATGACATCATAACAAAGCGTTAATTACAAAATCAAAAAAGCAAAATTAATCAAAATGAAAAATATCAGTGAGAGAAAAAAATTAAGCATTTAGAAAAACAATTGAAACAAAAGACTGCATTACAGGATTCCTAATATATTGAAATTGTATATACATATGTAGCTAGGATAACACAGCAAACAAGTGTAAGGAAAATAATTAGCTCACTTCATATTCAAATTCTGCAGTTTTAAGGATAAGTAAGGGTCATAGTCACTGTGACATTGTAGCCAGAAAATCAAATTGTCAAAATCCCACCAGCAACTGAGTCTTGTGATCTCCCAACTAGTTTTAAGGGGACAGTCCCAGGGATCAACTGGTACAGAGTTGCAAATAAGTATAGAATTCATCAAACTTCACATTTCTGACGAAGCATCTCAGAACATGAAAATAAAACAACCCAAAAACAGAACAAAATGATTACCATATACAAATACAATTCAAAAGACATTTTTGACAAAAAAGGTATTTAAAGTTTGAATCGATAAGTAAGAAAAAATTCACTAACTTGAGAATTTCTGTCTTGTGGGGGGAGGCCCGGGGGAAATAGAGGGAAGGATGAAAAAAGCAAGAGTATAATAAAAGAAAATACAGAGGAAACTTACTTGTACTATAAGTGTTTGGCGAAGGGGAGGGATGATTATAGACAATGTCTATCTCAGAGGTGTGGCTTAAGGTCCCACATTTCATTGAGACCATTGGGATTTACTACGTTAACTCAATATATCCAGTAACACTCTTTTGAGGAGTAAGTTCAACCTATCACCCCCTCTTCTGCCACATTTAACACATTCTAGCCCCATGCATTTAAGATCTTTGGGATCTGCAATGCACACTTCTACAAAGTGCCTCTCTGCAGCTTTGTCCGTTCTGGTATTTACAGTGTACCGAATATGTTCCTGGATTCATTCTTTAAAGCTTCTGATCATTCTACCTACATAGCCAAGTCCACAGCTACACCATATCAAATACACCACAAAGGTGGTATCAAGTCCCTGACTGTAATGTTTCTGTTATTCTTAAAAGTAGAGAGATCCTTTCTTACATTAACATACTGACAGATATTACATCTTAAACATTTGAAATTCTCTAATGGTTTACTAGGCAACCAGGTGCTCTGTTGTGGTTTCTAGATGGAAAATTGACTATGTACTAGTTTGTCATGAATTCTAGGTGCCCTTTTGAATGTAACTCCGGGGACCATCCCTAACGCTCCTCCCACCGATGTGTCACCTGGAAGAATGGGCCAATTTTTCCAAATAATATTACCTATGGCTCCAGATATATTATTGTGTTTAGTAGAAAATGTGATGGGACCTCATTCTCTACCCCTAGGTGCACAGCCCTCTTCCTGTAGCAGGCTTCTTTGTGTTTTGTTTTTAACATCAATTTAAGATTTCTCTAAAATATCTGCCCCATAACCCCTCTGTAAGAACATATACTTAAGTTCATGTGCTTGTATATCAAAGTCTGAGTCTTTAGAACAGTACCTTTGAATTCTCAGCATTTGGCTGTATGGTATGGATTTTTTTAGGCTGACTGGATAGGCACTATCATACCTTAGAACACCATTTGTGGATGTATTCTTCCTAAACCCCTTGGTAGTAACTTTTGTGAATAGTGGTCTTCCATCAAAGGGATGTATTGGCCTCAAATCTGGAAAGACAGAGTTTATGTTGATTTTGCCTGGTCTTCATGGATCAGCAAGGAAGGGTAATGGCACTATTTTACTAGCTTTAAATAATACTATCTTTAACTCATTTCTTCCTGATGATGCCATATGGCGTCATAAAAAAACATACCTCTTTTTCCTGATGACGCCATATGGTGTCCTAAATCATTTGCTGTAGTGCCTGATGACGCCAATTGGCGTCCATATCTTTCTCTTGGTGCAGCTCAAGCATTTGTTTACATTTGATGAATTGAGTTGTACCAGCTAATAGGGACATCACCCTTTACTGATTTTACCTAATATAATATGTGTTCCCATTGGCTATTTTTGAGAAACAAGCTTTAATACATAAATAAATAAATTTACTATTTTTGCATGTGCTGTGAAAAATGTATTATGTTCATTCTGCCATTAGTTTGTATCGTAACAGCAAATCATCTTGTTTTAGTGTAACATGTTAACCTGATCAGGTTTACACTATAATTAATTTAATAATTTATTTATTTTTGTTTTTATTCGAGCAATCCGATTGGCCGTCACCACTTTGGTGTATTTTTTTGTCTTTTGGGGTATTTTTCTACAATAACATGTTGTCACTGATATCATGATTGTTATAACTATTAGTCCATTTATACCACTAAGTGAGCTGAATATTTCTGTATTTAAAAATCGAGCTCTGTGATTGGTCGGATTTTCTGACATCATCAATTCTGAATTTAACTGGTATAAAGGGATTGTCTTAGATGCAGGCACCATCCCACTGATGAAGCCTTAGTTGTCGAAGCGCCAGGGAACCTGCACGCAGATCTTTTGTTGTGCCTTCCACTATTCTATTCAATGTGTGTGCCTGAAACGTTAGACTAAATCCTTATTTAGCATTCAAGCAAGGACTTGTATTTTTTTACAACCGTCACTGGAGGGAAAGTGGCTCTCTGGGCTCTGGAGTGTACAGTGATTTTTTTTGATGTTTCAGTTAGGGGTGACAGCCCTCACCTGCACCCGCCCTAGCTCTGTAGTGCGTCACCATTTGGTCATATTGATCCTCACTGTTGCCATGCTTGCTCTATGCTTATTGTACACGTCACTATTTCCATTAACCAGTCAGAGCACACACTGGGGCAGGAAGAGCATGGTGACTAGAAACTTAGATTCAAGATGGAGGCGCTGCTGTTATCCTAAAATACTCACTTCATTTCAGTGCCAAAACCTCGATTTGTAATCTGTATTTACTTTATTTGTTTTTATTTTTATTTATAATAAAAGTTTTCATAGTTGTTACTTTGTTCATTTTGGGATAATTTCTGGTCATCCTGTGTGATCACATCTTATGGATCCGGCTGGCATTCCTGATGGGAGAGAGTTCTTGTGCATGTACTAGATGAGGTCACATGAATTCAGCACCTTTGTTGCTTTTTAAAGAGTTTATGTTCGGATTATGCTATATTAAAATCTATATGGCATGTTGCTCCCTGCGTTATGGATGATAAGTGGGTTAGGGTCAGTAGCATGTTTGTCTCATGCTCGGCACTTGAGTTTTCTCCCTAATACGTAGTTGCTGATTGTTTAAAATGAAAAAAATAATGATGCTGCCTTCAACTTAACTGGCATTAGTCCAGCCCCAATCTCTGATGCATTGTAAAGGCCAAATCAGTTTTGAATCCCTCCACAGTCACTGGTGTTGTCCATCGACTCGTATGACGTCAGTCCAGACTCAACCTCTGATGCACTGTAAAGTGTTCTTCAGGTTAAAATCCCTCCACAGCCACTTGTAAGATCTAGCTCCTTACCATGCATCAGTCGAGCCCCAAACTGTAGTGAACAGGGAAGTGCATTTCAGGTTCAGATCCCTCCTGAACTGATGGTGTTGTCCATCAACTTACCATGCATCAGTCCAGACCAATCCCATAATGCACTGTGAAGTGCATTTCATGTTCAAAACCCTCCACATCCACTGGTGTAGTCCATCAGTTCAGCCCCAATCTGTGATGCACTGTAAAGTATTCTTCAGGTTCAAATTCCTCCACAGCCACTTGTAAGATCTGTCTCCTTATCATGTGTCATTCGAGCCCCAAACTGTAGTGAACACTGAAGTGCATTTCAGGATCAGATCCCTGCAGGGCCCACAGCTGATGGTGTTGTCCATCGACTTACCATGTATCAGTCCAGACCAATCCAATAATGCACTGTGAAGTGCATTTGATGTTCAAAACCCTCTACATCCACTGATGCAGCCCATCAATTCATATGACATCAGTTCAGCCCCAATCTCTGATGCACTGTAAAGTATTCTTCAGGCTCAAATCCCTCCACAGCCACTTGTAAAATCTATCTCCTTATCATGCATCCATCGAGCTCCAAACTGTAGTGAACAGTGAAGTGCATTTCAGGTTCAGATCCCTCCACAGCCAATGGTGTTGTCCACTGACTGATCTGGTGTCAGTCCAGCCCCAACCTATACTGCACTGTAAAGTGCTGTTCAGGTTCAACTCCCACCAGAGTCACTGATTTTGTCCATCTGTTCATCAGTCTTCAGTCCAACCTTTATCTCTGACACTCTGTGATGTGCATTACTGGTATGGATCCCTCCTCAGTCATCATGGTGTAGTCCATTGTGCACATCAAGATTCATTCCAACACTACCCTCAGATGCACTGTAATGTTCTATTCAAGTTCGAATCGCTCCACAACCACTTTAGTCCCTTGTGCTCATAATGCTTCAGACCATCCCTTACCTCTGATGCACTGTGATGTGATCGGTGCTAGTGTATGACATATACAGTCCATTCAAATGAAACATAGCACACAGTACACATGTGCACCAATGAGCATCACTCCATGGTGCAGGCAAACCCACACTCCTTCCCACCCACACAGTGCGCCATACTGAATGTTGCAACATATTACATGTGTATGCAGGCAAACCATGTGACACAGCACATAGTACACAACCTTTACAGGTGTACATGTCATCACCCTGTATGTGTACCCACAATGTTTCTGCATGGCATATGAACACCATTACCAGGTGCAGGCAGCCCCACCTGCTTCCCTACAACTGAGTATACCCCAAGGACAGGTGCCAATTCATGACACAAAATGACTGCAGTGCCTGTGAGCATCATTCCTTGGTACAGGCACACCCACCCCCCTTCCCCATGACACAGTATACCCCAAATTACCAGTGCCTTTTCAGCAATTTCATCATCCTATACGTATACCCATAATGTATCTACAGTGTCTGTTAGCACCATTATTAGATGCATACAGCCCCTCTCATTTCCCCAGAACATATGAAGTGCATCTGAGCCTGTATTATGAATGCAGGACCCCCCCCACCACTAACACACAGTGCTTCCTCATACAGTCATTCCCTCACCTTAAACCACCCCATAATACAACCCCAAAAAAATAAACTATGCCAGGAAATTAAATAACACAGATTTATGTAACATGATGTTTACTGAAAGACTGTGAACCTTTACATGAACAACATCATGCTTCATTTACAGTATGATAAAGCAAACAGCACAAATAAAATACAGTTTCCTATACTTATCATGGGATTTTATTGCAAAAATAAAATAAAATAGTTTATTTCAATGAAATTATACATTTTAACTACAGCACATATGCAATTAATCATAGAGAGCCCTCCAGCACTAACAAATGTCTCCATTTCCTGTGTCAGCTCACTGACCTACACTGGAAGTGTTCTTCCTATTTACATCACTTGACCTCACAAAGCACTTCCTTCCTGCATCACTTCCTGATATGTCCTTCTAAGGTAATGTGTAAATATGTTCTTATTAAACTAGGGGAAAAACCAAAAAATTGATAATCAGATTCAGAAACTAAAATCAGTGGGTAGGAAGAATTGAACACTGCAAAATTCCAACCAGTGGAGTGGAACAAAAAACTCAAACTGTAATAACAAGAGATTCAGATATTGCTTTCTGACTAAAAATGGTAAAAAACGTGAAAAATTTATATTTAGACAATGAGAGATGTTTACTGTATACTTTAACAATTTTAATCAATAATTTTACAGAAATTTAATATTTTTGCATGACCAAGTAAACAGAGCATAATTATATTTAGATAAAATCATCAGAATTTATTAAAATATGAAAACAACCTTACACAACATTAAATCCAGTTAAATAGACATTACCAAACCTCAATCATTTTCAAAAACCTTTTGTCCTGAAAAAGTTTCATTTTTACAGTTTTAAAATTGGATGTATGGTTTTTAAGATATGTAGGTTTAAGCACAGTGTGTTTGTATGAATGCTGCAGATCTAAAACCCCTTCAGGCACACAGGTGTTCTAGCAGCAGGCAGAGGGCACCTGAACATTCTAAGTGACAATAGGATAGAATGAGTTAATACAGTATCTCTAAATGGCCTTACACTCAGAGTTGTGGAAAGGGAGAAGAACCTGGGGGTCATTGTGGACTGCCAGCTGACTCTGGAACACATGTTTCAGTGGTAGTCCACAGTGGCTTTTTTATTTACAAAACATCGCCCGGATTAAGCCCTATCTAGCACTTGGAACCTGACCATGATAGTTCATGCTGGTATTACAGCCAGACTAGGTTATTACAACACACTTTACCTAGGGTTATCTGGAGGTCTGATAGACCATCTGCATCTGGTCCAGAATGTGGTGGCCTGATTGACTGCTAGGACTTCACATTTTGAACAGATCATGCTGATGCTTTGTGTTTTGCACAGACTGCCTGTTAGGTGGTGTGTCGACTTCAAGATAGGCTTGCCAATGCATATGGCCCTGCATGTTTTGGCTCCTAGCTACCTGAAACATTTCCTGTCCATGTATACCTCTGTTTTAACATTTTTTGCTGTAAGCTAAAGGGTGCTTTCCTTGCCTTGTTTCACAGTACACACCTTCACTTTTCACATCTGGACATGCAAACTGGAAGGAATGCCAGTTTTGTTGCTTCTGTGCTTAAGAACCTTTTTCCTAAATGTGTTCCAGATGTTGCCTCCCAAGTACTACTTGGAGTCTGCAAATTATGACATCACAAATACACTCTCATTGTTAGAAGAAAACATTATTAACTGTAGCAGTAATGTTTCTTTTAGAGGGTGTATTTTTGAGTCATACAAGCCCTCTCTGCCTCTCTTTATAGAATCTGCATATAAAAGGTTCCACAAATCAAAACAAATCAAATATTTAAAAATGTTCTTGTTTGAGCATTTTACAATTTTAAACTTTGCAGTTTTTCATATTTTGACTTTTTATTTCTTATTGCATTTACATTTCTTAATACATACGGTAGCATAAGTTAGTTGAATGGTTGCTGCTCTCTTCTGCTATGAATCTGCCATTGTAGGGTCACGCTGAGCATGACCACACTGCAGAGTCTGATCTTTAACATTCTAATGTTCTGTCTCTGGAGTAGCACCCCAGGGAAAAGATAATGCAAATTGTATGACTCACAATACACCCCCTAGAGGAAACATCGTTGCTATGGTTTGTAATTTTTTCTTTCAGAACATCCAATTTATTTTTTGATTACTGTTTGCCTCCTTGGTCATGATCCCTCCAGTCTAAATCTGCAGCAACCTCCCAACCCTGTTGTCTCAACCACCCTTCCAGGCTACCCCACAAATTACCCTTTTTGGTGGAGTCCTCAGGATTCCTCTTCTAACCCCCTCATTGCACTCTAAATTTGGTGCCTGTAACAGTGGCATCACTTTAGAGTCTGAGGACACCACTCAGCATGTCATTCTCTAGGCCTCTGGTTTTTCCACTTTTTCTGCCCAAGTTGTCTACAGCATGGGCTCCATGCATATGCATGCACACAACTGTGTGACATTGTCTAGGGTCAACCGGCATCCTCCCTGCTACTCCTGCATGCACTACCACCCATGGTCACCCCGGTTGCAGTGTTGTGGTAGTGTCATTCTCCCTTCCTCCCTGGAGGAGATCATCCTCTGGAACGCCTAGTCCTCCTCCCTCTGGTGACTTACTCTTGTTCCAGGACCTGGGTCACTAGTGTCACAAACACCAGCACTGCCACTGTGTAAATAGCATGGCCAGCACATTACATTCTGTATTAATTTGCATAAAAATGTGTTCTTTGCTACCTAGACTTTACCTATTCCTGTTAATTTTCCTGTCCTGAAGTCATCATCTTTTACTTGTGATATCAGAATCTTTTCCACAGCTATAGACTGTGATGTTATAAGAACATGATTTTGATTTTGTGGCAGGCATAAGCAAAGTGAATAGATGAAATATAAGGGAAAAAGTTCCTGTTTTAAGGAAAGTGTCATTAGTAAAAAAAAAAAACGGTCTTGAAAGTCAGTTTTGTACTTGAACTATTTTGCTCATTTTAGACAAGGTCACACATGTAAATATGTGTTTACTCTCAAACTGTCATACCTTAAAGTGAAAATCTGGGGGAAGGAGGATTTTCTATAACTGAGTTCTATTAATACCAACTGAATTTTTGCTGGAAATTGAAAATATCTTTAAGAACTACACAGTGTTGTGTTTCTGCACCCATGACCTGAGTTCTGGAGCAAACTCGGGAAGCTGGCTGGGCAGTCTGGAGCTGCGGGATGGTGTTGATGTGCAGCAGTGTTCCAGCCTGATGAGGGATAGGCATCATGCCCCATTGCTTGAGCAACCCCCTATGTTTGGGCCAGGGAGTTATTCCTCCTCAGGGGATGCTGAGTGTCTCAAGGCCAGAACAGGGCTTCACATGATGTCCATGGAGGTGGGCGTGGCAATAACAGAAGAAAATCCCTGCAAGGCAGGGTGATGCCTCACCAACTTGGCAGGTCCTGAACTACCGACTGGGCTCTGGCTGGTGATCTGGATGTGTAACTGACAGGGAGGGTATTGTCCTTCTCCCTGGCTCTGCCACAGGTGGGTATTCTGTGGGAGATCTGGACCAGTGCAGATAAGCCCAGGGGATAGTGGGTGCTGGGACTTAGGGACAGTTGAGTGCCAAAGGGGGCCCTGCAGAGAACAAAGTGAGGCAAAAAAACGATATGTAAAAAAAGAAAAACTACACAATGCTCCCTTATATACACTGAATCATCGGTAATATATAGAAATTTATCATCAAGAAATATGCTCTAGTTTATCTTTAATGGTGCAAGGAGGCTTCAACAACAACCTGCAAAAGTCAAAATAGCAAACAGCAAACAGCAGTGTACTAGTAAACTAATAAAGGTGATGTAAAAATAAGAGTTTGTCTGATGCACCAACGTGCATTGGGACCTTTACTTCCTTTCTTACTGGTCCAGAAGCCAGTAAAGGTTTTTCCCAAATCTTGTTTTAGGACATCTCCCTCCATAGAGCCACACATGTGAACTGTAAACTGTCAGCATCAGGACCAGTTAGTATACATAATATGGGAGGCGGCCATGTACCTGCTCAATTTTTTCTGCCACCTTAACTGCTTGTTTGTTCATGGAAATGCCTTCATCAGTTTCTGTCGTCAAAGTAACCGAGGATATGTGATGTCTTTTGGATTGTTCTCTCTGCATCAACATTCTGGAGATGAAGGCAGTTCTTCTTGGCCTATGATCCTTTACCCCTCACAGTCAGGGCTATCCTTTGATAGTACAGATGAATAATCTTTATGCCGTGCACTACCTTTAAAAAAAACAAGAAGCACCTACTCTCACCCCTTCTGCACAGAAGCCATGAGGGTGTGGTATTGAGCCTTGGCACACTACATACACATTGTCACCATGTTTCTGCCCATTTTCTAAACATCCTGTGCTAGACTCTGAACAGGTTGGTTGCTGTGTCCTACAAAATTGGAAATTCCTGGATAAAGTGGTCACAGACCTCTTTGCCTACTGGGATCATTCAGATTTGTACGTTTTGGCATTCCCACATAACTCTGGAACAGCCTACCAGCACAGGTGGTGGGTGCAAGAACCATTAACAGTTTAAAACATAGCTGGGACTGAGTAAATGACCTGAGTTTATTATTTATTTATTTCAAATGTTCTATCAGGAAAGAGATAGTAGGCTGGTAGCTCATTTCCAGATGTGTCCTGAAATAGTTACACAGTTGAAATCAGTAGGTCAAGGGGGTAGGTGAGGACAATAACCCCAACTAGTCCGCAGGTCCCAGGCTAGGATATGGTAAAACAAGGCAGACTGGATGGACCAATGGTCTTTTTCTATCAACATTTTCTATGTTTTTAAGTAACTCAAAACACCCATGTTTCTGCTCACTACAGGGCTTTGGGTTCTTTGGGGAAACACTGTCCCTCTCTTGGAAGGAGAGATGTCTGTATGCTTTTCCTCCAATCCTTCTGATTCAGCAGGTGTCAGTCAGTATCTGGAAGGAAGGGGATACCTTGATACTTGCGACACCTTTCTGGCCCAGACAGATTTAGTTCCCACTGCTCTGGCAGCTTGTTGAATGTCCTGCTCTCTCTATGAGCAGCGCTCCTGACATAAAACCAAGGTAGTTTGTTGCAACCAGACCTTCTGCCTTTTCAAATTCATGTCTGGCTCCTGAGGATGTAGTACTGGCCCACTTTAGGGTTTCCCTGTCAGTTTCAGATGTTTCATTGGCAGCTTGTAAACCTTCTGTGTATCACATTTATTTCCAACAGTGGAAGTGCTTCAGCATGTGGTGTGCCTCAAGCACCCTGGATAATTTCCCATGTCCAGTGCAGAGCATTTTGGACTACCTCCTATCCTATCAGGCTTTGGTCCTCATTACTGTTCAGTGTAGGTACATCTTTCAGCCATTTCTGCCTTTTATGCCCTTTTAGGAAGCAAGACTGTGGCCCAGTTGGAAGTGTACCACAGGCTCCTTAAAAGGCTCCTGTATCTGCGTCCCCTAGTCCATAGGCCAGTGCAGGTGTGGGACTTCAATTTAGTTCTGGAGTCTCTTACAGAGGTTCCTTTTGAACTGGTTACCACTTGTGATGTGAATTTCTTTTCCTGCAAAATGCTTTTTATGGTGGCTATCACCTTGGCTCGAAGGATTTTTGGTCTGCAGGCTTTGTTTACAGATCATCCATACCTTGTGTTTCACTAGGATCAAGTTTCATTACATGCCCATCCTCATTTCCTTCCTAAGGTGGTTTCTGGGATCACATTGAACCAACTTAATCCTCTAACTTGTGTTTTTTCCTTCCCTTCTGCCAGCCAGAGAAGTTATGTTACATTCTGTTGAGAACCATAGAGCCATTTGCTTCTAGTTTGACTGCATGAAGAACAACAGGATATCCTCTTAGCCTTATGTTTTGTTAGTGCCCTCCCATGTCTCTACACAGTACTTTTCTAAATGGTTGGCATATCCCATTTTTTGTGTTACTGGAGGCAAGGGAAGGAGCTTCCTGGTCTGTGAACTTGCCATTTGTAGCATGGCCACTTCTGTGGCTTGTTTCATTCAGCTGCAGCAGCTGACATATGATGTCTGCCACCACATGACATTCTGTCCAAAGAGCAACCACAGTGAACATGCAGTTTTAGAAGTGAGTAGTTGCTTGCCAAACAAATAACTCGGAGACCAAATACAGGAGGCAGCTCTCAAATGAGAAGGAACATGTAAAATAAAGTGACAAATACAAAAGTGTAGCCATACAATCCAAAACTTTATTAAAGCCAGTACACAGCACTAAACCCTGGCACTTCGTGTCATTAACATCATCAGGAAGCATCAAGGTTTAGTGCTGTGGATTGGCTTTAATACATTTTTAGACTGGATGGCTTCATTTTTGTATTTGCAAGGCTTTTTATATTTTCTTTCTCCTTTGAGTGCTGCCTTGTGTGTTTGGTCTCCATGGCATTCTGTGCATACTTTCCCTAAGTACCACAGTGTGGATCTAGTGTCCAGTAGATGAGTTGGCTATGGACCTGCCATCCTTCAAAGTTTACAGTCATAAGGGTCTTCTAAGTCCTGCTGTATGACCTTTCTCCAGCTCTGCAGAATTGTGGTGCTTGGAAATTGTTCCAGAGGTGTTGCTCAATGGAGGGAGATGTCCTCGATAAAAATAGTTTACTTCTCACCCCAGGAATACTCCAATATTCCTAACTCTTATGCAGTATGCCTTTAAGCCAGATCTGCCCAGAGATGGAATGGTATGCTAATGATGGAATCATTGACTTGTGTCACTTTTCAAATGCTGCCACTTATCAACTGCCTACATTCCAACCCTCAGATTTCTCTCTCCGCCTGTCAAGACTAGATGCTCAGAAATCCTCTCCTCATCACCTCACTGTGAAACTTTAAAAAATACAATGTAAGTATTATTTTATTTTCATTTGCTGCCTTTATCTTTCGTTAGTTACTTAACCGTTAGCTTTAATTTTATTTAATTGCTTAATTTTCTTGGTTTCTCCCGGTTCGGGATAACAGGTGGGGAACTGAGACTTTTTCAGTCTTAGCGGAGTTTTTTTCTGCCTAAAACTCCTTTATTTGTGGTAAATTGTTTATCAAAACTATTCTTTTAGTAACCGCTAATATCGGTTATTGAATCGCTAATCCCGGTTCCTTTTTTCTCTCGGTTCACGGTTCCCTGATTGGTTACTGAACCAACTGCAACCACTAGATTTGTTTTAAAAAGTTCAAATTTAATTGCAGTTGTGATTTTTGGATTCTTTTGCTTAACATGTCTGAAAAATATAAGGAAAAGACTGGTGAACCCAGTTTCAGAAATTGCACAGAGTGTGGAGTAGTGTTTGCCTGGGCAGATAAACACACTTCTTGTGTTGTCTGCCTTGGTTATGATCATTTAAAGGCAGATTGTGCAATCTGTAAAACATTTCTAGAAAAAAAAAAACATGAAAAGTGTTTGGAAAGGCTTAAAAAGAAATTGCCTCCACCTAAGGGTCCTTCAGGCTCTGATCAGCCGACACGCTCAGTGGCTATGGGTGAAACCACAGAAGCCACAATTTCTACTCCTGATATGGGTACAAAGATCACCAAAAGGCCTGCTGAACTGGCTAGCTCTCTGGTTCCCATGAAAAAGACCAAGAAAACAAAACACACTGAACCCCCTGCTGGTTAGCCTATGGGGACTTCTGCTGTGTCTGTAAACATGCCTTTCTCCTCTGGAGATTGCACAGGCATTTAAGGTCTTGCAGGCCTTGCAGGGTCTGCTGCCTACTGGACAGCTGTCTACAGCTCAGACCCCTGATGAATTAACCCAGTCCTCCCTGACTGAGAGGGAATATTATGAAGAGGATGAAGGAGAGCCTATAGAGCATGAAGTCTGTCCAGGCTGAGCAAGAGTTTGGCTCTCCTCCCAGGTCATCAAAGGATTATTCATCTCATTTTTCCTTTGTCAGGAAAATGGTGGATGCTCTGGATATCTCTACCACTGAGATGATAGAGGATGAGGAGGAGGCAGAGTATTTGGAAATGATGAGGTTAACACCCACCAAAATTTATTGATTCCCATGAATACGTTTTTTAAAAGGGATGCAATAAAGCTCTTCCAAACACCTGGGTCTGTCCCAGCTTTGGATAAAAGGCTGGGCAAAAAGTACCACTTGCACAGGGAAGGGGCTGAATTTTTATTCTTCCATCCTGACCACCAGAGGGTGGTACAATCTGTAGCCTGTGACAAGGCAAAGTACCTCTTGCTTCTCGCCCACCAGAGAAGGATTTGAGGAAAATAGACAGTATGGCCAAAAAGGGCTATTTATCAGCTTCTTTGGCCATAAGACAGGTTAATTTCCAGGCCTATGTGGTCCAATACCAAAAATTCCTCTGGCAGTCTGTCATGGCTATGGCAGACAAGGCTCTTTCCACTCTTTCAGCAGACCTTGCTGATGATGCCAGATTTGGCTTGGAAGCTGCCAAATATCAGTTTCAGATGGCAGCAGACACAGATGACAGTGCTGCCAGATGGATGGCCAATACAATTACCCAAAGAAGGTTTGCCTGGTTAAGAGCCACAAACCTTACTCAAGACACTCAAAATAAGGCTCTGGATTTCCCCATTGAGGGTAACTCCCTCTTTGGGACTCACACAGAAGCCTACATGAAGAAAGGAGGCAGTATAGTGCAGTGGTTTAAGGCTCTAAGCTGCAAACCTGGAGACCTGGGTTTGAATCCCACAGCCCCCACTTGCATACTGTGTGACCCTGAGCAAGTCACTTAACTTCCTTGTGCTCCCAGGCTGCACCTTTAAACAAGCTTTCAGCTTAGTGTGTCTCTCCTGGTTAAACAAAACAAAAAAAAACTGGACAAGTATAAGGCCACTTACAGAAGTAACTGCTAAAGAAAAGGTTCCCCTGTCCACAAGACCATATGGAAGCAGAGGCAGGGGCAGACAATTTAATCCCAGGCCTTTTTATCAGGCCATGGCTATACCCTAAGTACAACAGTACCCTCAGCAAGGGTACTTCAGAGGCAGGGGCAGAAGAGGTTCTAGGCGTGGTTCCCATTCTCAGCCCCAGGCAAAGCAGGACTCCTGACTTGTCCTCCCACGCCACCTCCCCACTTCCAGTAGGGGGCAGACTGACTCACTATTTCCAGGTTTGGAAACAGATCACCACAGACAAGTGGGTCCAGGAGGTAGTGAGTCAGGGATTGTCCCTAAGTTTCAAATCCCTTGCCTCTCTAAGAACAAGAGTGTTCAAACTGTCTTCTAATGTGGAAAGAAAGCTGTTGGAAAAGGAGGTTCAAAACCTATTGTTGTCAAAAGCAGTAGAAAATGTGCCTCCACAGCAAAAGGTAAAGGGGCTTTATTCAAGATACTTCCTCACAACAAAGAAAAATGGGAAGTGGCAGCCTATTCTAGATCTAAGGGTGCTAAACAGGCACTTACTAAAGCCAAGGTTCAAAATGGTAGCCTTGTCACTGATTCTGCCAGCTTCCAAAAAGGAGATTGGCTAGCATCCCTGGACCTAAAAGATGTTTATTTCCACATCCCCATATGGGAGTCTCACAGAAAGTACCTCAGGTTCAGACTTGCATCGAGTCATTACCAGTTTTCAGCCCTGCCATTCAGTCTCACTTCAGCTCCAAGAGTGTTCACAAAGTGCCTGGCAGTGGTTGTGGCACACCTGCGAAGGCAAGGTGTCACAGTGTTCCCCTATCTGGATGACTGTTTGGTGGTGGGAAAATCACCACAACAGGTAAAGGAACATCTGCGACTCACCCAAGGACTCTTGGAGTCTCTGGGTTTCCTGATAAATTTCAAAAAGTCAATCCTTCTCCCTGCACAAGTGCTGCAGTTCATAGGAGCAGAATTAAATACCCAGGAGGGCAGGGCTTACCTACCTCTGGACAGGGTAAAATGTGTTCTGCAGATGGCAGGCTCCTTCAGCCTGAACAAACCATAAACTGCAAGACAGTTTCTGCAGTTACTGGGCCACATGGCAGCCACCACTGGCACAGTTCTAGGTTCCAGGTTTCAGATGAGAGAAATCCAGTTCCACTACAGAGCTCATTGGTGTCACATAAGGGATTCTGTCTCAAAGCTGGTCCAAGTAACAAAAGCATTACTACTGGCCCTTCAGTGGTGGAAAGAGGAAGCCAACCTCAGTGAAGGGGTTCTCTTTCAAAAGGAACCTCCGTCAGTGATTCTCACAACAGATGCATCACTTCTAGGGTGGGTGCCCACGTAAGGGATAACATTACTCATGGCACTTGGTCCAGTGCAGAGTTGCCCCAGCACATAAACCTCTGGAGCTCAGGGTGGTGTTCCGGGCATACCAAGCCTTCACACCATTACTTCAGGGAAAGGTGGTACAGGTCAGAACAGACAATACCACCACTATATATTACATAAACAAGCAGGGAGGAACAAGGTTGGATCCTCTCTGCACAGAAGCTATGTGAATTTTGACTCTGGCCTACTCCCTAGGAGTTTCTCTTCAGGCCATTCATCTGCCTGGCAAGTACAATACCCTAGCAGATGCCCTGTGTCAGATCAACCAGACCCATCATAAATGGATCTTAAACAGACAGGTGGTGAAAGTCAACACCTGTCACAGTATTGTTGCAGACCCCCACCTTGGGGAACGGTTCCCCTGGATGCTCTGTTTCTGGACTGGTCAGGGAGGTACCTGTATGCATTTTCTCCATTCCTTTTGGTATACAGGGTGCTGCTCAAGCTCTGGTCCCAGTCAGCCACAATGATCTTCTTAGCCCCAGACTGGGACAGACAGACATGGTACTCTCTGCTGCTCTCCATGTCTGTGGATAAACCAATACAGCTTCCTCGGAGGCACAACCTGCTAGCCTCCAGCCAAGGTAGACTCCTGTACCTGAATCTCAAGTCACTCAGACTCAAATCATGGCTCTTGAGGACCTAGAGTATGCAGGTTTGCATCTCTCTGAAAGTGTTCTGTATATTTTAAAAGGGTACAGAAAACCTTCCACTAAGAGAACCTATGCCTGTAAGTGGAAGAGATTTTCTGTCTGGTGCTCCACCAGTAATATGATGCAAACCCAGGCAGGGGTTCCAGCTGTGCTGGACTACCTTACTCATTTGCACTCATTGGGCTTACAGCCCACTACCTTAAAAGTTCATCTAGCTTCAGTGTCTGCTGACACTTCAGCAGGGAAAAAACGCCTCTATGGTATCAAATCCTATCTTTAAATGATTCCTTAAAGGTCTGGTCCATCTGCACCCCCGTAACAGGGAACCAGTGCTAGTGAGATTTAAACATCTGTATTGCCAAACTCATGGGTCTCCCTTTTGAACCCTGTCTTCAGCTCATTTGAAATATGTCTCACGCAAAACTGTTTTCCTAGTGGCAATCACTTCTGTTAAAAGGATTAGTGAGCTCCAGGCTCTCTGTGTGGAGCTGGGGAGCAGGATTATATTTCTTTTCATAGGGAAAAAGTGGTCCTGCAAACTAACATAACATTTCTTCCAAAGATGGTCTTGGTCTTTCATTTGAACCAGTCCATCACCTTACCTGTTTTCTTTACTAAGCATTCAAGCTCTAGTGAGTGTAGACTGCATAATCTTGATGTCAATAGAGCTCTTGGCTGCCACATGACAGTCACCAAGACCCATAGACAGGACAAGAAACAACTATTCCTGGCTTATGGGTATGTGGGAAAAGGAAATCCAGCATCTAAGAGGTTCATTTCTCACTGGATAGTTCAGTGTATTCAGTTTTGCTATGCAAAAGCTGGGAAGGAGGCCCCAGCAGGGCTGAGAGCCCATTCCACAAGGGGTACAACTGTTACTATAGCATACATGTGATAATATAAAACTGTGTGAGAGAGAGGTTTTACGAAGTTAGGAAGGAGACTGGCCCTTTAGGAGGGAGAATGCGTAAATGCACTTGGTTGGACATTAAATAATGAAAAAATATATATAATTTATATATATATAATGTTTCTCCCATTGATATAGAGTTGCACTTGCACAAACAGAGCCTGTTTCTCATCATCACAGCCTGTGGAAATACCAACATCCACAGTCCATTCTCCTTAAAGTATGCTTCCAAAAATAAAATAAAAGCTTATGTTTACAGCTAATCTAATATATATATATATATACATATATATATATATATATATATCTTACAGCAGTAATATCCCAACACGAACTGCGAGCAACAGCTGTACACTGGAGGCAGAGTGTGAGTTACAACATCAGGAGGGGCAGAGTACACAAGTGCCGCTCCAGAATGGAATGTGCTGTTGCTGCTGCAATGCTTGACACCAGGGCACCACAGAATTCCTGCCATCACACCACATGGAGAGAGAACGAGAGAAGCACAGAGTACAGACTGTGAGGAAAGAGTGAGTAGAACTCCAGTTACCACCATCAGGGAGCCTGCGAGTTGGGAAATTATTGGAAATGTCACATGGTACACCTTTGTCTGTTTCTTGTTTGTCCCTCTCACTCAAGTTTTCAGGTGGCCGCTGCAGACCAAGAATGCCGATTCTTTTCCTGTGACCGACTGTTTCAGTCAAGAGATTTACTTTCCCGTGTTGGGGGGCGGAAATTTAGTTAAAATAACGGGACTATCCCGAGCAAAACAGGAGACATCACATGTATGCTATAGCAGCTTCCAGGGATGTTCCTTTGATAGACATCTGTAAAGCAGCTACCTGGAGAACAGTGCACACCTTTATCTAGCAGTATAGCCTGGATACACAGGCTAGGGGTGATGCCAGGTTTGGCAAAGCTGTCCTGCAGAGCCTATTTCCAAAGTAGGTTCTGTGCCCACCTCCAAAGGTACTGCTTCTTAGTCTGCATAAGAGTTAGGAATATTGGAGTATTCCTGGGGTGAGAAGAAAATTTACTTACCACAGTAATCTTGGTTCTTCCAAGGGATACTCCAATATTCATGCCTTTTCCACCCTGCCTCCCCTACTAGAACCAGTAGCCTCTGCAATCCATGCTTGTAATACCATGGGTATGTGTGCCACACTCTGGCACTTATATTTGGAACTGTGTTAAATGGTTCTTCCCCTCTTTGGGTGATTCTGACATTAGAGGTGTTTTGTTAATGTTTTTCCCTCCAGTTGGAGGTTTTCTGGGTGTTTTGTTATTATTATTATAGATACAGGCATCCCGCTTGGTGGCTGCCACCTGGACAAATCATGAGTGGCAACAGAGGCAGAGGGTGCACAATGCATCATTGCATGCACTGTTGGCCTAGAGGAGAAACTGGTGGAAAAAATTCTGACCACTGCTGGATGATGGCCCGGTCCCCCGCAGGCCCCATAATGACTAGGCACCTCCAATTTCTGTGGCAGAGGACAGTCGGAGCACAAGGTAAGTCCCATGGTAGTCAGGTGATGGGGTTGGGGGGACAGTCTGGAAGGGGGCAGGCCAGGTGACAACAGAGATTAAATACTGATAAAAAAGACAATCCACTTGGTCTTTTCCTTTTCTCCACACTTCCAAATGGGCTTTTTTTCAGGCCACCCTCTACCTCTCCTGTTGACTTGTTTGGGGTTCTGATTTCCTGTTTCTGTCTAAAATAAAACTCTGAGCTTGTCTGCAGCTGGAAACTGAGGTGGCGTGGGGCTGCATGATTTATAGACTGTGTCAACGTGTGTCAATGTAGGTGGCCTCATTTAGGTAAAAGTTTACAAGTGGTCCTAACACAAACAGCTTACAGTTCAAATGTATGGCTCTGTGGAGGAGATTCTTTTGAATACCTACTGTTACTACTCCAGAAAGTAATCACTGTAAACTTTTCAGTTGTTCAGGTCTTCCAAGAATCAATCTTTTCCATAGATTCCCACTAAATGATCTGAGCCAGGTGCGCCGGGACCGTAGGTCCCGTGTGCATGTCATCACATGCGCCTGCTGTTATACAATAGTACCAACCCCCAACCAACTCAGTTCCTTTTTTCCCCACCATTGAGTGCACAGAAGTATTGCTGCTCTCCTTGTCGGGGCCAGAACTTCACTGTCTGTATAACAACAGCATTCAGTTTTATGGTTTTAGGTTAAATTTAATTATATTTGGTTATTTTTTTGTGTCAATTTAGTTTAAATTCATACAAAAGTCTACACTTTTCTCTCAGTCCTACCTTGTGGAAACAGTTGATGACATAGAAAATAAGGAGAATGAACAGGCAAGTTGCTCCAGCAACTGGGCTGTGTCTAGCCACCTCCTCCCTCTCTGGGCAGATGCTCTGGTAATGGGCAGCCCAGCTCCTGGAAGGATAAATAGTCCTCCTGGAGTGGCAAAAATAAATGATCCAGATCCTGCATATGCATGGCATCAGGGTCTTTGCACCATTTAACCTCGACCTCTTCCCACAAAAATCATAAGGGGAAGAAAAGACATCAGTCGAGGTCATCCTGTAGTCTTTCTACTGTGAGACACTTGACTTCTGTGGATCCAGATACCCCACCATCATCTGACAACACTGGGGTCACCTAGGCCTGTGGGGTCAATGTCTTCATCCCAGAACTCCTCTCTGTCCAATAGAGGGGACTTCAGTGGGCAGGCTGGCCATTGGGCAGCTCTTCTGAATCAGTGGGTGTAGCATATTAGTTTGGTGGCAGCATTGTTGGTGCCTATTTCCTGGCCCTTCTGGGCCAGTTGAGCTGGCACTGTCTTTGTTGCCTTTGGACTTAGGTGCTTTACTGACTTTGACTCCGGCCTCAGTGTTGGGGCCGTCATCTATGCCTCTATTGCCTGCTGTACTTGCGGTGTCATCCCTGACCCCTACAGGGATGTGGGGTGCCACAGTGCCTCTGCCAGTTCCTTCAGGGCTAGCAGGCCCCTCAACACCTTTGTTGATGCCATGACTGGTGCCAAGGGAAGGCCCTTTGGGGCCCTACCTTGGTGTCAGCACCACCCTCAGTACCATATGGGCCCTCAGTGCCAGAATCTTTCCCTTCAGAGCCAAACCCAGGCCCATCCTCAGTGCCACTGATGGTGCTGTTCCCAAGACCCTCCTCAGGGGCAGGTCTGGTGTCACCTGTGTTTCTGAGGCTGTGGCCAGCACCATCACCCTTTAGGGTCCCTTTCTATTCCTCCCTGGGGACAGAGTGAGGTAGTCAGATCTGGACCTTATCATCACGGATGGGGAGGATGAAGACTCATTCTATGGCCCTGAGAACCCCGAACCAGTTTCTGTCATTGTACCTCAGGAGGCTCTCTGCTTTCAGGCTCTGCTCAAAAACATGCATCCTACCTTAAATTTTGAGCCATCAGCAATAGACCAGGTTAGGTGCCTCCAAATGGAGTTCTTAAATGTGTCTACTATCACATTCTCTCCAGTTTATCCCATCCAGCCAGCCTTGGAAATTGTCTTGGAGGTGACCTGGAGGAGGCCTGCTACTGTGACAGCTGTCCCTAAACAGGCAGACAGAAAATATGGGGCTCCTAAGTCTAACCCCTCATATTTTACTCCGTGAATAACAGAGACCATTGATAACCTAAAAGAAGACACAGTTGAAGACACAGGTGCCAAAAGACCTCAGTGCCACCATCTGAAACTCTGGTCACAGGTACACTTCAGCTGACCGAGGCAGGCCACTACTTCCTAGTAGGAGGGGGCCTCACCCAGTTTTACTGTCAGTGGGAATCGAGCTCGATCGACAAATGAGTTTTAAAGATCATCCAAGAGCGTCACTCCCTGAGTTGTTGGAAACCTGACTGGACAATCTGCATATGAGATTGTGGGCCTGCTGAGAAACAGGGCAGTGGAAATAGTGCCAGAGTAAAAATGGAACAAAGTGTTCTACTCCCACTACTTACTAGTACTCAAGAAATCAGGAGGCATGCACCACTTCTCAGCCTCAGAAAACTAAAGAAGTAGGAGGCTGGTGAGCAACATGGAAAGCCTGGGGTTGGGTGGGAAAATAACATGTTGGGTGGAGGCTTGGCTGTCAGGAAGAACTCAGAGGGTGGTGCTAAACGGGGTGCACTCCTGGACAGCAAGGGTGAAGAGTGGTGTGCCACAGGGGTCAGTTTTGGGTCCTCTTCTCTTCAATATTTACATCAGTAATATTGCAGAGGGTTTGAGGGGGAAGGTGTGCCTATTTGCTGATAATATAAAAATATGCAATAGAGTTCACACCCCGGGGGAGGGGTGGAGGACATGAGGGAGGACTTAAAGACACTTGAAAAATGATCTGGGACGTGGAAGCTAAAATTTAATGCCAAGAAGTGCGCTGTGATGCACTTGGGGAGTAGGAACAGAAGAGGAGGGTACACCCTAGGTGGGGAGGAAATTAAAGTAACAGAACAGGAGAGGGATCTGGGGATCATAATCTCCTCGAGCCTTAAGGTAGTAATCCAATGTACCAGGGCAGCAGGAAAGAACAATGGAATGTTGACATGCATAGGCAGAGGATTACTAGCAGAAAGAGGGAGGTAATAATGCCCCTTTACAAAGCCATGGTGAGGCTGCACTTGGAGTATGGGGTTCAGTTCTGGAGGTCACATTTCCGCAAGGATATAGATGCGTTGGAGAGGGTTCAGAGAAGGGCAACCAAGATGGTGCAGGGTATGCAGGGTAAGTCATTTGAGCAGAGGTGTAAGGAGTTGGATCTGTACACGCTGGAGACAAGGAGGGAAAGGGGAGACTTGTTTTAAACTTTTAAATATGTAAAGGGACTCAATAAAGTGGGAGAAGAGGGTTTACTTAAGAGGAAGGGAGGGGGTCAAAACTAGAGGGCACAGCTTCAGACTACAAGGAAAAAGATACAGGGGCAATGTGAGAGGGCGTTTCTTCATGATGCAGGTGGTGGAGCCCTGGAACAGACTACCAAACAGAGTGGTGGGGGCTAAATCGGTGGAAGAATTCAAGAGGGCATGGGACAAGCATATGGGGCTGATTATCGGGGGAGGTGGGGAAAAAAAAGGGCAGACTAGATAGGCTGGTATGGTCCTTTTCTGTCGTCAAGCTTCTATGATTATATGATACATGGATCAAGGAAAATTCAAGGTGGTTTCCCTGGGATCACTGCTACCTTACCTGAAACAACAGGATTGACTAGCATCTTTGGATATGCAGGACATATCAACACATACTGGTACACCCCAACCACCTCAAGTACCTATAATTCTGCATGGAGGGGCAGCATTATTAGTTCAGAGTACTACCCCTTAGGCTTTCCTCGATGATGTGAGTCTTTACAGAATGCTTCACAGTATTTGCAGCACACCTCAGAAAGCTAAGACTACAAGTCTCACTGTTTCTGGATGACTGGCTGCTCACAAGTATGTCCAGACAGAAGACAGAGCAGGCAGTGTCCACTGCCTCTCAATTTCTAACATCCAAGGGAGTGCTTCTGAACCCTGCTAAGTCTCAGTCTGAACCTATCCAGGTACTGCTGTTCATAGGTGGCATGCTTTATCATGGAGCACAAGACTGTGCCAGCTCACTCCCTGCAATGCATGCTGGGACTTGTGGCATCCTGGGTGTTCACAGACCCCCTAGCCAGAATGACTCAGTGGATTATCAGTGCCCAATGGTCTCAAGCATCACACCCTCAAAACATACTCCATACAGGTGACCAAGCCTGTGGTGAGGTCCCTGATGTGGTAGTCTGTGGAAGAAAACCTCCTCCAGGGCTTCTTCTTCTCCTCTCCACCAGAGCCAGAGATGAGCCTAACCACAGATACCTCCTTACAGGTGTGGGGATCACATTACCAGGTTCTGCAGACACAAGGGGTCTGGCACTCCTCAGAAACACATCTTCATGTAAATGTGCTGGAGATGCATACAGTTTTCACAGTCTGAAAGCCCCAGTTGACTTAGTATGCCAAAAGAGAGTCCTCCTTCAGATGGATAAATATGTCATGTATTATGTCAACAGACAAGGAGGAGCACACTCTCATACTCTTTGCAGGGAGGCAGTGAGAGTGTGGTAACGGTACTTGGAGCAGGGGACCCTGCTCCAAGCAATCTGTCTGTCAGGAGTCTAGAACACTCTGGCGGATGAACTAAGTCAAACAATAGCAGAGCCTCATGAGTGGTCATTAGCACCAGACATGGTGAGATTGCTATTCAGTGAATGGGCAACCCCAGATGTGGACCTTTTTGTAACCTCAATCACTGCCAAACTGCCTCAGTTCTGCTGCAGAAATCCAGGTCCTCACGTTTTCTGTCAGGATGCATTCACACTGCCTTGGCATGGCACAGTCTGTTTCTGTGTGCATGCCCTCTCATTCAGAGTGCTGTTCAAGTTGGAGGCACACAGGGGCAAGTTGATTCTAGTGGCCCCCTGCTGGCCTCTGCAGATTTGGTTTCCTCTGTTGAATCAACTGTCAGTGAACTAAGGATTCTGCCACTCCAGAATCCAGATGGACTTATTATCCCAAACTCAGGGCCATCTCGTCCATCCCCATATGCACTCCATTCACCTTCAGGTCTTGCTCCTGAAGAAATAGAAACAAACGGGTTTAAAGTATCTCAGAGCATTTCTTTGGGCTATCACCTCTGCTTGGAGTGTGTCTGAAATCCATGCTTTAGTCACAGGTCCTTCATAAAGACAAGGTTGTGCTCTGTACACATCTCAGTTTCTACCTAAGATGGTGCCAGAATTCCACTTGAATCAATCCCTGATTCTACCTTCCTACTTTTCCACCTTCCAGGATGAGAGAGAGAGAGGACTGCCCACTCCCTGGATGTAAAATGGGTCCTCAGATTTTACCTGGCCAGGACTAAGGACAACAGGCAGGCCAAGAACTCTTTCTTTTGACCCCAGTCAATAGGGGAAGCCTGTCACAATCAAGTGCATTTCAGCCTGGATTGTGAATTGCCTTGTCCACTGCTATGCCATGGCATGACTTAAACTAGAGGGCAAGATGGATGCCCACTCCACCAGGGCAATAGCTACTTCTTTTGCAGACCTACACTCTGTGCTGATTTCAGAGCTTTACAGGGCTGCAATTTGGAGCACATTGCATACTTTTACCAAGCACTATGCTCTGGATGTTCACACCAGGCAGTATGCCACCTTTGGCAGGACAATTCTGAATGGGTTACTATCTTGAGTGAGTCCTAATCTCCAGCATCTCTAATGTGGGGGACTTTCTCTGAGCTTGGTACTCTGACCCATTAGTAGGAATCAATAGAGACTGATTCCTGGAAGATAATGAAAATTACATACTTATTACTCTGGCCCTTAATAAGGCCAGCTGACTCCTCACAGGTGCTGCATGGCTTACTCATACCCGTGAGCTCTATTCACAGGCAGGGTGGCACTAGCTAAAGAGCAGAGTTAAGTACCATACCTTTCTACTGGCCAAAAAAATCACAATAAATCTGATGCCACCAGGAGTCCAGAATCTGCTCACATGCCATGTAAGTGCCAGGCTGACTAGAAACACCCACAGCCAAATTTTCAGCAAACCTAGATGCTGCACTGCACAGGGTCAATGTGCATTTTACTACCCTGCACCACACTGGACCAACGCCCTTCCATCAGCCATCTCTGATACCAGAACCATTGGTGCTTTCAAACAAAAAGCTCTGGCAGCACCTTGCCACAGATAACAACTGTGACTCCTGTGGCCATTCATGATGACCAAAAGAAGCTCTCTTACAGTTGGACCACCATAAAGCAGTAGCACTTAGTGTTCCACCTAATCCTAGGGGCACCTTCCTTTACAGCACTGCATTGTCCCATCCCCCCCATCTACCTTCCTCCCCTTTCCACTGGACACCCATTCCTCCCTCTGTCCCCACCTTCATGCCCCCCTGTCTGCTGCTGTCCTAGCCCCACTGTCTCCAACCTTCCTTAAATCTGTTCTTAACCCCTTATGCAGGCATGTACTTCACTATACCGCAGCTGTGCCTGTTCTCCACATTGTTGCTCCCCCCACAAGTAGACTTAACTCTCTGATGCAGGCACCTTCTCACCAATGCTGAAGCAATGTCTAAATGTTATACCTTAAGCTAAATGCTATCCCAATCTTGTAATCCGCACCAATTTATTGCCTGCCTAGCTTATAATGTATTGTTTTGTACCAGTGCCGTTTTTTGTACTTGCTTGTAATGTAATGCCTTGTATGTAATGCTATGTACCTGCTCACTTTCTTCTTATAACTGACACGGATTCTACAAATGAGCATTCACTCACAGGTGTTCTCCAAGATATCATTAAAAAAAAAATTACAACTGTTGATCTACCTAAATATCTTCTCCATAGATTACTATACACACCTACCATTCCCTGGACTCACTCTAGTATTGTTACATGATGGTTTTCACCATGTTTCTCTTGGTTTGGGCTGAGAAGATACTGTGTTTCTGATTTGAGGGACCTTCTTATACAGGGCAGTAGGGCTATCTTATGCCCTTAGGTTAAGTGCATATGTTACTCATTAGGTTCATGCTGCTTACCTCCTTAGTAAAAAAGACACTGAGGCAGTTGGGAGTTAGTGCCACTGTATACCAGCAGGCATGTGAGGGAATGTATGTGGGGGAATGCCTAAATGGAGTTACCGGAGGGGGAAGGAGACCTCCAGAGAAGGAGGAAGCAACTTCTAGTGGTGGCTCTGTAATCAGGGGGCTAGAGTTGGTGGAAGAAAAGGGGTAGAGAGGGAGGTTAAGTGCCTACCTGGCGCATCGGCTCAGAGAGATGGAAAACATATGCAATGGATTGCGAGGGCTATAGGAAGGAAGGGGGAGCTGGATGTCATTTTCCACCTGGGGATGAATGACCTAGCTCTGGAAGGGACAGGGGCAGAGCAGGAACAGTTTAGGGAGCTGGGAAATGCTCTTAAGCAGGTAGCATGCACTGTAGCCTTTACGGAAGTGCTGCCTGTGTATAACAGAGGGAAGGAGAGGGAGGTCTGCACTAAAGCCTTCAACTCATTGTTGAAAGAATGGTGCAAAGAGGAGAAGTATGGCTACATTGGGGACTGGGGCTCCACTTGGAGGGATCAGAGTTTGCATCCATCTAGGAAGGGAGGGAGTGGCAGTCCTCAAGAGATGTTTTAAGTGTTACTTTGACAGGCATTTAAACTAGCCAAGGGGTGGCGGAAGGCAAAGGGGTGGCAGAACCTGCCCCCCCGGGCTGCGATGGAGGGGAAAGGATTCCCACCAAAATGAAGGACACACAAGGGTGCAAGGGATCAGTGTGATAGGAAGGGGGGAAGAGAAGCAGGCAGTATGCAAAGGAGAAGAAGGGGGAACAACTAGACAACATGAGAAGGGACACGAGTAGGACAAACAAAATATTGATAGCCATATGTGTGTCAATTCTAGAAGTCTGAGAAATAAGATACCAGACATGGAGGCCACCATGGCTGAGGCAGGCCTTGATATTGCGGCCGTCACCAAAACATGGTGCACAAACAACCATGACTGGGGAACGGTCATACCTGGCTTCAAAGTTTACAAGGGACAGGGTAGGAAGGCAAAGTTGGGGGAGTGGTGCTTTATATTGAAGAGCCCCTGACCCCATTGGAACAACTTTATAAAAATGTAATATTTAGACACAATCCAGCTTATATTTCATGTTTCTTTCTGTAATCATCCTCCTCATGTCTTCATTACTAAAGACATTTGCATGGTAATATGATTTTTGCCCTATCTGCTGTGGCTGCTTACCTACACATGACATCACAATTCTTTTTGTGATATCACTGTTTGTTGCTGTAGCGATAATTACAATGTCATAAACTGGAGATTATGATGTCAGGTGTAGACAACTGTCAGAGTAGATGAAGTCTAAATATTTTCATGAAACTGACTCAGTAATAATGAAAAAGGGAACATAATTGCAAAAAATTAGAAATATAAACTGATGGTGAAGTTCCTGGAGGTAAATGGTTTTCAGGATAAAAACCAACATGGTATGTCCGGGGGAAATCATATCAAACAAACCTGATCGAATTTTTCGACTGAGTGACACGTTCCCTGGATGTAGGAAAGCCGGTTGATGTTCTGTATCTGGACTTCAGTAAGGCTTTCAATTCGGTCCTGCACAGAAGGCTAGATTGGAAATTGAGGGAACTTGGGGTGGGAAAAATGTTGGTGGGATGGGTAGCAAATTGGCTTGGGAATAGGCAGCAGAGGGTGGTGGTAGGGGGTGAAGTCTCGACACCCAGAGTGGTCATCAGCGAGGTCCAGCAGGGTTCAGTTTTGGGCTGTCTTCTTTTTAATGTTTTCATTGCAGATGTTGGGGAGGGGGTTGGTAATGAAATTAGTTTATTTACTGATGACACTACATTGGAGGTGGTGATAGATAGTGAGGAGGGTAGGAGGGCAGCGCAGGATGACCTGGACAGGTTGGAAAATTGGGCCCACACGTGGCAGCTGGGGTTTAACGCACACTGATGTAGCATTCTGCACCTAGGTGTTAGGAACCCTGGGTATACTTATCACTTGGGGGGGTTACAGCTGACTTTTGTGACGGTGATGAAGGATCTGGGGGTGATGATTGATGCTAAATGGAACCATTCAGGGCAGTGCAGGAGAGCAGTGGCTAAGGCAAACAAAATGCTTGAGTGTACTGCCAGGGGGATAACATCCAGGAGACAGGAGGTTATACTTCCCCTGTACACCACACTGGTGAGGCCACATCTGGAGTACTGTGGGCAGTTATGGTGCTCTCACCATAAAAAGGATATCACACTGCTGGAGAGAGTCCAGAGAAGGGCGACGAGGATGATTAGTGGTCTGGAGGAGTTGTCGTATGAGCATAGACTTAGGGAGCTGAATATGTACTTTCTGGAGGACAACAAGTGATGGGGAAACATGACTGAGATCTTCAAATACCTGAAAGGGGTTCAATAAAGGGAACAAAGAGGGCCTGCTCAGGTTTTTGGTTTTACAACTCTATTTGTGGCACTTCAGACCTTGGAACTCTCTTGGGCTGCCCAGCAACTGGCAGCTTCTACCGCTCACCATGACCCCACCTCCTCAAGGGCATTTTTTTCTCCTCAGTGGACCGTCTCCGTCCAGGGCCTGCAAGGAGATCGAAGGGGGGCAGAGGTGGAGGTCCGGTATCAGGCATGTGGTGGCTGGCACTGGGAGCCGTCACCTATTCAGGCGGGAGGGGATTTGTTTTCTTGCATTACGCCCCAGATGTGGGGCATGCAATACCGCCTAGCCCTTAACATGGATTCTCCCACCCATGTCCGGAAGGCAGCTGCCTGACGTCTTCCTCATCCCTTGCAAGCCCCTGTGCATCGCAGTACCGCTGATCTCCACTGGGGGCCGCTGCTACACCGGGCTACTCCTGCATCCCACCCCGAGAGAGTAGAGCAGTTCTCTGGATGCTCGATCCTCTCTCTTCCCTGCTGACCCCCAGCAGTCTGGGCTCGCTCCCGAACCCGGGTCACCGGCGTGGTGCGAGGTGTGGCACCCAGCACCTCAACCCTCAGCGCCATTGGGCCAGCCTGGATCTGCTCAGATTGAGGGAGGAAGGGACTATGAGAGGCAATAGTCTAAAGTTAGCAGAGGGGCGGTACAGAGGGGAGGCGAGGTGGCATTACTGTATGGAGAGGGTGGTGGCACCCTGGAATGTGCTTCCAGATGATCTGGTAAAATGGGGAACTGTGGGTGATTTCAAGAAGGGACGGAATAGGCACAGGGACATGGTACAGGGTGGGGGTATGAAGATCACCAGAGCTGTGCAGGGTGAGGAAGTGGGTGGGAGGGGGATATAATGGGGGGGGAGGTATAGCAGCTACTGTGCACTACCAGTGAGCTGCATCGGGCAGACAAGATAGACCATTAGGCCTAATCTGCTGGCAACTATGTATGTATGTATGTATGTATGTATGTAAATCTTACATTTTTCAAACTTATCCCAATGGTGTCATGGGTTTTTAAGGAAAACATCAAAAGTGATAGCGGTACAGGGAGGATGGGGGGGTGATGTGTTGTGGGTCAACTCAAGTCTGGAAATGAAGCCACCATTTGCATGGGAGTAGTATACAGGCCTCCGACACAGGGAGAGGACATAGACAAAGATATTGGAAGACCTGGGCAAAATGGCTAAGAAAGGGGAGGTGGTGCTGGTGGGAGACTTTAATCTGCCAGATGTAGAGTGGAGTCTATCCGCTGCAGCATCAGCTAGGAGCAGAGGCGTCTTGGACTCCCTGCAGGAGGCATTCCTCAGGCAGCTGGTCAATGAACCCACTTGGGATGAGGCAATACTAGACCTGGTACTTATGAATGGGGACAGTGTAAGTAAGTAGTAAAGTAAAATAGTTTATTCTGCATTTTCAGAAAAGGATAGCCCAATTGTGCCATGGCTCATTTACAGTGGGGTCCATGTAGTGTGGTGGACATCAGAGTGAGGAGTTACTGATAAGCTTTTAAACTAGTCAAGGGGGGAGGCACTGATAAGCAGCAGGAAAATCCCAGCCTCTCCCTACAAAACAGGGTACTAAATGAGAAAAAGACCAAGGTAGAAAGGTCGGTGGGGGATGCTGCAACTGAAGGTAAAGCCATCAAAAAATGGAAAGCAATGAGTACCAATGCCCGTAGTCTGAGTAACAAGCTTCCTGAATTAGTGGCCTTGATGGAGGAGGAACATCTGGATATCGTGGCAGTCACAGAAACATGGTTCACAAAAACCATGACTGGGATGTAAACATACCAGGATACACTGTCTACAGGAGGGACAGAGAGGGTAATAGAGGAGGAAGAGTAGCTCTTACATAAGGGAAGGAATCAAAGCAGCAGAACAAAAGGAAAACAGGGAGTAGAAGGCACTGTGGAGTAAATTTGGAGACCGGCAATGGCGCCACAATCCGAATAGGGTGTAGATATAGACCTCTTCTCAGGGGAGGAAATGGACAAAAAAAATGATAGAAAGTATACTTAGTAAGGCAGAAAAAGGGAGATATAGCTGATGGGCGATCTGAATATGCCAGATGTTAACTGAAGTGCAGTTGCAGCAGCCACTTGAAGAGTGGGGTTATTCTAGATGCCCTACAGAGGGCATGCTTTAGACAACTAGTATTGGAGCCCACTCGAGAGAGCAATCTTAGACCTGGTTCTCTCAAATGGAGATGAAGAGAGGATCACAGATGTAGAAGTGGTTAGCCATCTGGGAACTAGCGACCATCGAACAGTATGGTTCTAATAAACACAGCAATAGAGTCAAGCCATCGAAGGCAAAGGTACTGGACTTTAGGAGGCTGACTTTGCACAAATGGTGAGTGCCTAAGGAATTCACTAGCAAATGGGCAGGAAGGAGGGTGGAAGAACAAGGGGAATAATAAAACTGCCATCACAGAGGTAACTAGCCTTTGTGTGAAGCAGATAAACAAAACTAAACGATGTAAGAAACCACTATGGTTCTCAAAGGAAGTGGCAGTGAAGGTTCAAGAGAAAAGAAAGCTTTCAGGAAGTACAAGGAATCACAGAAGGAGCAGGATAGAGAACTGTATCAGTTAAAGCAAAAGGAAGCTGGGAAGGCAATCAGAACAGCAAAGGCCCAAACTGAGGAAAGATAGCCAACTCAGTTAGAGGATACAACCTTTATAGGTACATCAGGGGCGAAGAAAAGACCAAGGGAGGGATAGTGAGGCTTAATAAAGGGGAGGGTGGGCAGAGGGTGACTGTGAAAAGGCAGAGATACTAAACAAATATTTTTGCTCTGTATTTACAAAGGAAGAGGGGGAGGTACCTAAAACAAACAGTAGAAACACTCTAGATACAGAAGTTGATACCAGCCCATTTGCAGAAGAAAGGGTTCTGAAAGAACTCTTAAAACTGAAGGTGGACAAAGCAGTGGAGCCTGATGGGATTCATCCCAGAATTCTAAAATAACTAAGGGTGGAATTAGTGACACCACTGACTACCCTGTTTAACAAATCATGGGAGGATGGGGTGGTACCCGAGGACTGGAGGAGGGCAGATGTGATTCCTCTTCACAAAAGTGGGAGCAAAGCAGAAGCAGGAAACTACAGACCTGTTAGTTTAACCTCAGTGGTAGGGAAAATGATGGAATCACTTCTGAAGGAAAAAACTGTCGAGTATCTAGAGGCCAGAGGGGCACAGGACCCAAGGCAGCATGGATTCACAGCGGAAGGTCATGCCAGACAAATCTGATAGATTTCTTTGACTGGGTGACCAAAGTAGTAGATCAGGGAGGGCTGTGGACATGGCCTACCTGGACTTAGCAAGGCATTTGACACAGTCCCACACAAAGATTAATATACAAGTTAGCTAGCCTGGGAGTGGGTCCCAAGATGACAGCCTGGGTAAAATTGGCTGAAGAATAGGACACAGAGAGTAATAGTAAATGGATTCCACTCTGAAGAAAGGGGGGTTATTAGTGGGGTACCACAGGGTTCAGTATTAGGACTGGTCCTCTTCAATGTCTTTATAAGCGACATTGCAGAGGGACTGGAAGGAAAAGTATGTCTCTTTGCAGATGACACAAAGATCTGCAACAGAGTTGATGCACAGGTTGGGGTGGAAAGGATGAAAAGGGACTTGGCAAGGTTAGAGGAATGGTCAAATGTATGGCAGCTTAGATTCAATGCTAAGAAGTGCAAGGTAATGCACCTGGGAAAAAAAAACCCAGGGGAAGAGTACACAATGGGGGGTGAGATACTAACAACAACAAAAATGGAAAGGGACCTGGGGTAGTCATATCAGATGACCTAAAGGTGGGCAAGCAATGTGAGAGGGCAGCAAGGAGGGCTGGGGATACTGGGATGCATAGGGAGGCATCACCAGTAGAAAACAGGAAGTTATTATCCTCTGTACAGACAGCTGGTGAGACCCCATCTGAGTACTGTGTGCAGTTCTGGAGACCCAGTCTTAGCAAAGACATAGACAGGATGGAAGCTGTCCAGAGAGGAGGGCAACTAAAATGGTGCAGGGTCTGCACGGAAGACATATGAAAGAGAGACTTAGGAGCTTAATATGTATAGCCTCGAGGAAAGGAGGGAGAGGGGGGACATGATAGAAACTTTCAAGTACCTCAAGGGAATCAACAAAGTCCAAGACGGTAGCATCTTTCAAAAAAGGGGTGTGCAAGAACAAGGGGGCACAATTTGAAGATAGAGAGGCAGCTCAGAGGTAATTTAAGGAAGTATTTTTTCACAGAGAGGGTTGTGGATGCATGGAACGGCCTTCCGGAGTAGGTTGTGGAGTCAAAAACAGTGGTGGAATTCAAGCATGCATGGGACAGTCATAAGGCAATTCTAGTGGGTGGGGGTAGAAAGAAGTAGGCTGCTGGTTAGCTAGGATCTGCAGCTTATCCAGTAGGCAGGGAAATGGGCAGACTGGGTGGGCCAAGCGGTCCTTATCTGCCGTCAAATTCTATGTTTCTATGTATCTGGGGACCAGTGGTTATCGCACAGTATAGTTTAATATAAGGACAACATGGAATCCAGATGCACAAGGGAGAGGGTCCTGGTTTTCAGAAGGACTGACTTTACAAAGATTGGGGAATCTATCCAAGAAGACCTGGTGGGGGAGATGTCATGGGGGGAGTGGAGGGAAAATGGGTCAGAATAAAAGACAGCATAGTAAAGGCTACAAACTTGTATGTCAGGCAAATAAGCAAAAGCAGAAGGAAGAGCAGACCATTATGGTTCTCAAGGGAAGTGGCAGAAAAGGTAAGAGCAAAAACAGTGGCATTCAGAAGGTATAAAGAGTCCCAGAGAGAGGAGGACAGAGAAGTGTATCTGGGGAAATGGAAGGATGTAGACAAAGCAGTAAGGAGCACAAAAGTGCAGGCTGAAGAAAAGAATAGCCCAGACAGTATAAAAGGGGGGACAAGACATTTTTCAGGTATATCAGTGAAGAAAGGAAGGCCAAGGCAGGAATTGCACAGTTAATGTAGAAGGCAGGGGGCTATACTGAGGAGGACAAAGAAAAGGCAAATATCTGAAACAAATATTTCTGCTCAGTATTCACAGTTGAAGGGGAAGGGGAGGAACCACAAATAAGCACCAAGAAATTGGGGGGGGGGGATTGACACAGTCCCTTTTCTGAGGAGAAGGTCAGGAAAGCACTCGCTAATGTGAGGGTGGACAAAGACATGGGACTGGATGGGGTGCATCCAAGAGTGTTAAAGGAACTCAGGGAAGTGATAGCTGCACCTCTGACAGACTTGGAGACCGGCGTGGTCCTAGAAGACTGGAACAGGGCGGATGTAGTCTCATTTCACAAAACTGGTAGCAAGGGGGAGGTGGGAAATTATAGGCCTGCCAGCCTGACATCTGTAGTAGGGAAACTGATGGAAACACTATTACTGGAAAGAATCACAGAACACCTGGAATCTAATGGACTACAGGACCTGAGGCAGCATGACTTTACAGAGGGGAGGTCAAGACAAACAAATCTGATAGATTTTATTGATTGGGTAACCAGGGTGTTGGATTGGGGGGTGTTGTGGTGGACATGGCCTACTTGGACTTCAGCAAGGCCTTTGACATCATTCCACATAGGAGGCTGGTAAACAAGTTGGGTAGCATGTGGGTGGGAAATAAGATGGTAACATGGTTAAGAAACTGGTTAGGGGATAGTAGGCAGAGGGTGGTGGTAAATGAACTTTGTCCTGAGGAGGGTAGAGTGACCAGTGGGATACTGCAGGGGTCAGTACTGGGGCCAGTCCTCTTTAATGTTTTCATTAGTGACATTGCAGAGGAACTGGAAGGGAAGGTCTGCCTCTTTGCAGATGACAACAAGATTTGCAACATGGTGGACACTCTGGAGGGGTTGCAAAGGATGGAAAGAGACTTGAAATGACTGGAGAAGTGGTCAAAAGTTTGGCAGCTAAAGTTTAATGCAAAAGAGTGCAAAATAATGCACTTGGGTCACATAAACCTGGGGGGTGCAATACAAAATAGAGGGAAAGATACTAGCAGCGACCAAGCAAGAAAGAGACTTGGGGGTAATTATATCGGATGACCTGAAGGTGGCCAGACAAAGCAATTGGGAGAGCTAGTGGGATGCTGGGATGTATAGGTAGGGGTATTACCAGTAGGAAGAAGGAAGTGGTGTTGCCACTATATAGATATTTAGCAGGACCCCACCTGGAGTACTGTGTCCAGTTTTGGAAGCCATATCTTAGGAAGAATATAGACAGGATAGAGGTCATCCAAAGGAGGGCTACCAAGAAGGTACAGGGTCTACATCAAATGTCCTATGAGGAGAGGCTAAAGAAATTAAACATGTACACCCTGGAGGAGAGGAGGGAAGGGGGATATGATCAAGACCTTTAAATACCTCAAAGGGATGAATAAGGTACATGTGGGAGGTATTTTTCAGAGGAAAGGATGCTCCAGAACAAGGAGCCTTGGTATGGAGCTGGAGGGAGTAAGTTTAGGAGAGATGTGAGGAAATACTTCTTCACAGAAAGGATGGTGAATGCCTGGAATGGTCTTCCAGCAGAGGCTGTGGGGGCAACAACAGGGGTGGGATTGAAAAAAGCCTGAGATAAGCACAAGAGAGAGTCATAAGGGGTAGGTAAGGGGGTAGCAGAGAAAGTGCCATAGACCTGGAGGGGTCTACAGTGTAAACAATGCAACAAAAAAAGGGGAGACTGGATGGGCCATGCGGCCCTTATCTGCCATCAGCTTCTACATTTCTGTTTCTGTGATGTGCACACAAGGACTACTGACAGCTCCCTCCAAAAAAATGCTGGCTCCTGCGTGATCCTAGTGTCTCCAGCTCAGAGCCATCAGCAATTACAGTAAATGCATAACTTTTTTATCTTAAACATCCTTCTATAGGCAACATTGCCATTATCAGAATATGTTGTTGCATTCCAATGAGATTTATTGCTCATTTCTTCAGGGATGAGATACAGTACTGGAGCTTTACACTGTAGCCAAAATAAGGGGATCTCACTCCAAGTGAGTCAGACTTGGCAGATTTGTACAGAAACAACTTTTTGTTTAATAGTTTTGCCTACTATGTTTCCTCTTCTTTCTATAATTTCTTGGTAGTAATCACACATTATACAGAGTGAAACTTGAGCCTTGTTTGATAGAGGGCAACAGTTTGGAGTATGCTGCATCATCCACGGTCTCAGATTAGGACAACAACTCAAAATTAAAGTTCACTAGCACTGCGCTTTAACAGCCAGCATGTGACACAGCCACACACATGCAGTCACATATCAATACAGGCACACAAACACAAATTAGTTCAACAATGATTTTTTTTTGCCCCATGGGATAAATAATGACCGGTAGGTGGGTGGGTTTCTTCAGTGTCTGTATGCCTACACCTTCCTGCTTGCTGGTAGATGTAACTGGGACACCAGTGAGGGGAAGCAAAACATCTTCTGCCTGTGTGCCCCATCTCAGTTCCCATATACAGATAAAGTTGGGACCATAGCAGGAAGACGAAGATAATTTATTGTTACCTATGTGTCCTGATTCCGTAAGTGAGGTCCCTGGCCAAGCCATTCCAGACTCTCAAGCGCCAGGAAGAATTCATATCTGAAATGAAATGGCTAAGGAGGTAGGTAGTAGCATCAATTTCATTTTTTTGGAAGAGAGGATAATGTCATACTGGTTTAAGTGCAGACTAGCAAATTTGTAGTTATGCCCTGAAATCAAGCCCTGACTTTAATTATGAATAAATGGAGAGCATTAAAAAGCTAGTGTACTGCCTGACATTAATTTTCAAAAGTAGCAAACTATTATTTATATGTTCCCTTTTACTAATTAAATTTTCTTCCTGACAGTGTTAGGTGTGATGTGTGGAATAGTACTCTGGCTGGAGGCTGATATGGCTAGTTCTATTCCTCCTCAAACCTCATCAATCCTATGATGGCACTGTCTGTGACATCACACTTAACCAAGAAGAACCAGTTACCTGCTGCAAGATTGTTCACTTGTGATGTCATAGTGAGTAAGGTCACAATGCTGATGAGAGAGGCATGAAGTGGGATAGAACTAGATATGTCAGCCTCCAGCTGAAGTACTGCTCTTTACATCACACCAAATACTACCAGGTAGAAAACCTTCTAATGAGCAAACGGAAAAGGAAAATACTTTAGAAATAAAAAGTAATAACTGACTGCTTTTACAAATTAACAACATTTTCTACCAGCAATTTTTGTGGCACTACTATCTCTTTAAAGGATACCTTACCCATCTTTTTTACACATTTTGTTTTTTCCAAAAAATACTCCATAGGCTTGTAAAGAAGAGGTTGTTGTTTACGTTTTTACTGAAACTGTATTTATTACAGCAGGATAAATGCAGTTTCATGGCATTTGAAAATTGTAAACACAGCCTCTCCTGATTCAAAAATCCTGCACTAAGAATCCTAAAATGGCTGCCTTGATGATGTCATTAAAGAGAGTGATGCCCAGCTGTGCAGATGTATTCTAGCTGTGCTAACTGTATATAAAAGCAAATAACTTTAAAATGAAAAATGATAGCAAGGTACTGTGAGCACAAAAGTTGTTCAGCTAAAAATATCCACACGATGATTGGTGTTTCATTTATAGATACGGTTTAGTTTTTTAAAAATTAGCAAAAAAAAAGCAGCAGAAAATTCAATTATGATTCACTTTTTCAACAAACAAATGCAAATAATATTAAAACAAAATTGAAATCATGGTACAACATTTATTCAGCACAAAAATATTTACAAAATGAGCAGTGTTTCATTTACAGTTTTTTTTAATTAGCAAAAAACAGCGGAAAGTTCGATTATTTTTCATTTTTTTCAACAAACAAATGCAAATAGCTTTAAACTGAAAAATGATAGCATTGTACTTTTTTTTATTTCATTTTTATTATTGTTTTATGAACATACAGTACAAATGTAATGATACATAAAAAGGAGTGTTAGGTACGCAGACCCCTGCACAGCATGCAATATACATTTTTAACAATCCTCAGTACGAAGAGTTACACTTATTCATGCAGCACAGGTAAGCCTCGCAATTTAACTTAAGGAGTAAAGTCCAGGTGGATTAATATGTAGGTTAAGGTTACTCTCACCTCACCTCATCAATTCACTTTACAAAGCTATATCACCATATTATCCTCCTCCTCGCAGAAATATAGTCTTAGTGGGGAGACTGTAACGTTTAGGAAATGGTGAACAATAACTATATAGAGAGCATGGACTCAGTTAAGCTGCGTTTTCTAACCTGCACTTATCAGTGAAATAAACGCCCTGCTGGTTTTCAGATTTTAACATAGAAGGCTGTTTTTAAGCTCACAAACTGAGAAGTGCAAAACGCACCATCATTACCCCTCTCACCTCTCCTGAACTATTACCTCAATTGGACAGTAACAACATACTAGAGCAGCACCTGGATGAACATGTTAGGTATATTATTAGTAAAAGAAAGAGATGTCATTTGTCTCTCAGAATTAAATTCCCATAACTTTCAAGATACTGAACTGCCCCTATTAAAACAACATAGGAAAGGCTTTAACTATTGTAACCCCACCATCCCATACAAGATGGGAGTTTATGGGGTACTAAGAGTATTACTTGGAGTTCCCATTTATAGTCCCTTTCAGCCTTCCTCATCTTCGTCGAGGGTCACTGGATCAGGATTCAACTTCTGGATTAATTTTCCCGCAAATTCTGTCACTTGTAGTGGATCCACAAAAATGTGCAACTTGGATTCATGACGCACCTGCAACCTTGCAGGGTAAATCAACTGGGCCTGGATACCATTTCGTAAAAGGTCCTTCTTTATGAGTTGCAGTTCCTTCTTACAGGTCTGGGTCTGTGCTGACAAGTCTGGGAATAGAGCCAGACGACAGTTCTCCCAGACTATGTCTCCCCTGGCCCTGGCTGCTTGCAAAAGAGGAATTCTTGCCTCTGCGGATGACAGTGTAACGATCACTGTTACAGGCTTTTGGGACGTCTCTCCCCTAAGTCGCGGTCTTTGCGGAATGGTGAAGGCCTTAATTATGGTGACCCCAGAGTCCAGTGGCAGTAATTTTAGGTCTTCAAAGATCATTCTCTTCAGGTTATTTAGAAGGTCGAGTCGGCCCGCGAGTCGCAGGGGAAATCCTACTACCCGCACTTTAGTCTGTCGTTGGGAGTTCTCTAGAAACTCCAACTTGTTCTTTAAAAAGTGTAAGTCCTGGACAAAGAAGGCATTGCATTCTGATTGTTTCATTTTTGCTTCCGATAGGTCACTGATCGCTATTGAATGCTCTTTAATTATGTAATCGATTTCATTAAGTTTAGCCTCGACTGCCGTCAGCCGCTTGAGGGTTTCCTCTCCATTCGCTTGTATTTTAGTAAGTAGGGCCATTACTTGCAGCGCTGACAACTCCATGCTCGCAGTACCACACGATGAGCCAGGCCCTAAGGCTGATGCAGGACTCATTGAGGAAAGAAACAAATCCAGTCCACGGGACCCATATTTCCCATCTTTCTTGGGTCCCATTTCATGCTACCTTACTTCCGATCACTATTTACAGCAAATTTGAGGCAGTGATCCAAATATATGAGTTTAAATTCAAGTTTCTGCAAGACCAATTCTGGAGACAAATTAGGAAGACGTCCATCACTGTGCTGTTCCACAGCGCCCCCCGATAGCATGGTACTTTGAGCACAAAAGTTGTTCAACACCATAATATCTATCAAATGAGTGATGTTTCATTTATAGATGTCTTTTAGATTTTTTATATTCAGCAAAAAAAAAAGGCAGGAAATTCAATTTTTCTTTCACTTTTATTTAAGGTAAGGCATAAATTGAATATGCTACTTCCCTACTAGAAATATTGTTAAACAGTTTTGTTCACGTGCCCTCCTCCAATTAACCAAACTGCAATGTGCTTTTCAAATAGCTCCCACTTCCTACCTTCCAGATGGGGGAAGGGGTGCAAAACTGTTGTATGCTTAATGTTTCCATTTCTATTTTCCCCTCTCTGTCAGCCTTGCTGTGACAGGTTGAGCCACTGATTCTTTTTATTTATTTATTTATTTATTTATTTATTTATTTATTGTTGAGATCAGTTTTACAACCTTTGAGTCAAAGACTCGTTTACAAAGGTACCTTGTCAAAAAAGGGGGGGGGACAACAATAGAGTGAGGTTAGGACAGGGATGACGAACAGGTTAGATACATAAAATATACATTTGGAGAGTGCAGACAGCGAAGCTGTACTGGAGCAAACTTGTATAAGGTACTAACATTCGTAAAACAACAGGAGATACATTATTCAATTTAACAACATGTCACAAACTAATATGTAGAGTTAAAAGGACCGGAAGGCGAGGGGCTTGAAAAGGTCTCATTTTCCCACGTTACGTTATCAGGATAAGTGTTCTAGTGCATGCTGCATTTCTAATGCAGCCACCCATCGACACTTCCTTGTCTTCCTTGCATTTAGTTAGTGCACATGAAAACTGCCTTTGCCATACTACCCAGAGCTACAGCTCACTCTGATGCCATTACCTCTTTTTCCAAAGAAGCCAGGGGCCTGGTCCTCCTCAGAACAGCCACCTGCTTACTTTCCCACATCCTTAGCATGCACTTTAATGGTAGCATAGGTGCCTTTGGCACCTGAGTGAAGACATCCACACTTCTCAGGTGGTTGATGGCACTCAGCTGCACCTTGTGCCTCAGAACCCCCCTCACAAACCACCTGGAGCTTGTGGTAATTTAGCATTACCACACACCCTGTTGTGTGTTATTGCTTACTTACAATTTATAATGGGATCCTATGGAAACTTTATATTGTACTTCCCAGGTGGTTGAAGACACTCAGCTGTGCCTTGTGTCTCACAACCCACCTGGGGCATGCAGCAATTTAGCCTTGCTGGCCACCCTGATGTGTGGTACTGATCTCTTAAAATTTATAATGTAAGCTTATTCAAATTATATACTGCACTTCCCAGGTGGTTGAAGGCACCCAGTTGTGCCTCATGCCTTATAACCTCCTTGGGGCATGCAGCAATTTAGGCTTGCCACACACCCTGCCATGCGTTATAGCTTACTTATAATTTACAATGTGATCCTATGGGAATCATACACCACACTTTCCAGGAAGTTAAAGGCACTTAACTGCACCTCTTGGCTCACAACCCAACTAGACCATACAGAAATTTAACATTGTCCCACACCCTGTCATGTGTTATTGCTTACTTACAATTTACCATTTGATCTTATGGGAATCATATACTGTACCGCACCTCCAAGGTGGTTGAAGGCATATGACTGCACCTCATGCCTCACAGCCCACCTTGGGGGTTCAGTAATTTAGCACTGCCACACACTCTGCCAAGTGTTATTACTTACATGCTGTACCTCAAAAAAAAAAAATTAAAAAAATTGAATTTCCAGCCATATTTTGCTGATTATAAAAAATCTAAAAGGTATCTATAAATGAAACACCACTCATTTGGTAGATATTTTTGTGCTGAACAACTTTTGTGCTCAAAGTACCATACTGTCATTTTTCAGTTTAAAGTTATTTGCATTTGTTTGTTGCAAAAAGTGAAAAATAATTGAACTTTTTGCTGTTTTTTGCTAATTATAAAAAAAACTATAAGGCACACATAAATGAAACACTACTCAGTTTGTAGATATTTTTGTGCTGAACAAATGCCATGATCACAGTACCATGCTATAATTTTTTGTTTTAATATTATATGTAATTGTTTGTTGAAAAAATTAAAAATAATAGAATTTTCTGCTGCATTTTTTATACTAATTTTTAAAAAACTAAATGGTATCTATAAATGAAACACCAATCATTATGTATATATTTTTGTGCTGAACAACTTTTGTGGTTACAGTACCATGCTATCATTTTTCATTTTAAAGTTACTTGCATTTGAATATGGTTAGCACAGCTAGAATACATCTGCATAGCTGGGCATCACTCTCTTCAATTACATCATCAAGGCGGCCATTTTAGGATTCTTAGTGCAGGATTTTTGAATCAAGAGAGGCTGTGTTTACAATTTTCAAATGCCATGAAACTGCATTTATCCTGCTTTAATAAATGCAGTCAGTTTCAGTAAAAATGTAAATAACAACTTCTCCTTTTCAAGACTATGGAGTCATTTAAAAAAAAAGTGTAAAATAGATGGCTTAGGTATCATTTAAGGCCATTTTGGTGCATGCTGTGTCTTGTGGTGTATAGTCAGGAAACTACTGGAATTAGAACCAAAACTGAACAAGAAATAGAAACATAGAAACATAGAATTTGACGGCAGATAAGGACCTCTTGGCCCACCCAGTCGGCCCATTTCCCTACATACTGGATAAGCTGCAGATCCTAGTTAACCAGCAGCCTACTTCTTCCTACCCCCAACCCCCAGAATTGCCTTATGACTATCCCATGCATGCTTGAATTCCACCACTGATTTTGACTCCACCACCTCCTCCGGAAGGCCGTTCCATGCATCCACAACCCTCTCTGTGAAAAAATACTTCCTTAAATTACCTCTGAGCCGCCCCCATCTTCAAATTGTGCCCTCTTGTTCTTGCACACCTCTTTTTTTGAAAGATGCTACCCTCTTGGACTTTGTTGATTCCCTTGAGGTACTTGAAAGTTTCTATCATGTCCCCCCTCTCCCTCCTTTCCTCGAGGCTATACATATTAAGCTCCTTAAGTCTCTCTTCATATGTCTTCCAGTGCAGACCCTGCACCATTTTAGTGCCCTCCTCTGGACAGCTTCCATCCTGTCTATGTCTTTGCGAGATTGGGTCTCAGAACTGCACACAGTACTCAGATGGGGTCTGACCAGCTGTCTGTACAGAGGATAATAACTTCCTGTTTTCTACTGGTGATGCCTCTCCTATGCATCCCAGTATCCCCCAACCCTCCTTGCTGCCCTCTCACATTGCTTGCCCACCTTTAGGTCATCTGATATGACTACCCAGGTCCCTTTCTCATTTTTTTGTTGTTAGTATCTCACCCCCATTGTGTACTCTTCCCTGGGTTTTGTTTCCCAGGTGCATTACCTACACTTCTTAGCATTGAATCTAAGCTGCCATACATTTGACCATTCCTCTAACCTTGCCAAGTCCCTTCTCATCCTTTCCACCCCACCTGTGCTTCAACTCTGTTGCAGATCTTAGTGTCATCTGCGAGAGACATACTTTCCTTCCAGTCCTTCTGCAATGCCGCTTATATAAAGACATTGAGAGAGGACGATCTATACTGAACCCTGCGGTACCCACTAGTAACCCTCCTTTCTTCTGAGTGGACTCCATTTACTGTTACTCTCTGTGTCCTATTCTCCAGCCAATTCTTTATCCAGGCTGTCATCTTGGGACCCCTCCCAGGCTGGCTAACTTGTATATTAATCTTTTGTGTGGGACTGTGTCAAATGCCTTGCTAAAGTCTAGGTAGGCCATGTCACAGCCCTCCCTGATCTACTACTTTGGTCACCCAGTCAAAAGTATCAGAATCATCTGGCATGACCTTCCCGCTGCGAATCCATGCGCCTAGGGTCCTGTGCCCCTCTGGCCTCTAGATACTCGACAGTTCTTTCCTTCAGAAGTGATTCCATCATTTTCCCTATCACTGAGGTTAAACTAACAGGTCTGTAGTTTCCTCTGCCTTGCTCCATTTTTGTGAAGTGGAATCACATCTGCCCTCCTCCAGTCCTCGGTACCACCCCATCCTCCATGATTTGTTAAAAGGGTAGTCAGTGGTGTCACTAGTTCTACCCTTAGCTCTTTTAGAATTCTGGGATGAATCCCATCAGGCCCCATTGCTTTGTCCACCTTCAGTTTTAAGAGTTCTTTCAGAACCCTTTCTTCTGTAAATGGGCTGGTATCAACTTCTGTATCCAGAGTGTTACTACTGTTTGTTTATGTACCTCCCTCTTCATTTGTAAATACTGAGCAAAAATATTTGTTTAGTATCTCTGCCTTTTCACAGTCTCCCTGCCCACCCTCCCTCCCTTTATTAAGCCTCACTATCCCTCCCTTGGTCTTCCTTTGCTCCCTGATGTACCTATAAAAGGTTTTATCCCCCTTCTTAACTGAGTTGGCCATCTTTTCCTCGGTTTGGGCCTTTGCTGTTCTGACTGCCTTCCCAGCCTCCTTTTGCTTTAACTGATACAGTTCTCTATCCTGCTCCTTCTGTGATTCCTTGTACTTCCTGAATGCTTTCTTTTTCTCTTGAACCTTCACTGCCACTTCCTTTGAGAACCATAGTGGTTTCTTACATCGTCTTGTTTTGTTTATTTGCTTCACACAAAGGCTCGTTACCTCTGTGATGGCAGTTTTTATTATTCTCCATTGTTCTTCCACCCCTCCTTCCTGCCCATTTGCTAGTGCATTCCTTAGGCTCTCACTCATTTTGGCAAAGTCAGCCCTCCTAAAGTCCAGTACTTTTGTCTTTGTATGGCTTGACTCTATTGCTGTGTTTATTGTGAACCATACTGTTCGATGGTTGCTAGTTCCCAGATGGCTACCCACTTCTACATCTGTGATCCTCTCCATCTCCATTTGAGAGAATCAAGTCTAATATTGCTCCTCTCGAGTGGGCTCCAGTACTAGTTGTCTAAGGCATGCCCCCTGTAGGGCATCTAGAATAACTGCACTCTTCGAAGTGGCAGCTGCAACTGCGCTCCAGTTAACATCTGGCATATTCAGATCACCCATCAGCTATATCTCCCCTTTTTCTGCTATTCTAAGTATACTTTCTATCATTTCCTTGTCCATTTCCTCCCCTGAGAAGAAGTCTTATCAACACCTGTGCAGATTGTGGTGCCATTGCCTGTCTCCAAATTTACCCACAGTGCTTCTTCTCCTCCTGTTTACCCTTTTGTTCTGTTACTTTTATTCCTTCCCTTATGTAAGAACTACTCCTCCTCCTCTTTACCCTCCCTGTCCCTCCTGTAGATAGTGTATCCTGGTATGTTTATGTCCCAGTCATGGTTTTGTGTGTACCATGTTTCTGTGACTGCCACGATATCCAGATGTTCCTCCTCCATCAAGGCCACTAATTTAGGAAGCTTGCTACCTAGACTACGGTCATTGGTACTCATTGCTCTCCATTTTTTGATGGCTTTACCTTCTGTTGCAGCATCCCCCACTGACCATTCTACCTCGGTCTTTTTCTCATTTAGTACCCTGTTTTGTAGGGAGAGGCTGGGAGTTTCCTGCTGCTTGTCAGTGCCTCCCCCTTTGACTAGTTTAAAAGCTTGCCAATGAAACATTTAAACCGATTGCTCAAAGACTTGTTCCCTTCCTGGACAGATACAGACCATCCTGCCAGTATAGGCTGGTGTCCCTCCAGGTGGAACCCTAGTCCCCAATGAAGCCAAACCCTTGTGCTCTGCACCATTTTTTCAACCATTCATTAAACTGCATGGTGCCAATTACCCTCGCCTCCCCCATGCCTTTGACAGGCAGCACCTCTGAGAAGGATACTGTGTGTGCTACTTGTCTTAGACCCCTCCCCAACTCTGCAGTGTCCTCCTGCACTGCTCTAATCTCATGATGAGCCAAGTCATTTGTCCCTAGGTGGACAATTACGTCCATCTCAGAATCCCTTGCAGCTGTTCTCGTGATCCTGAGGATGCGCTTCCTGTCCCTCCAAGCCATGGCACCAGGCAGGCACCTTTCTTCAGTTTTCCCAGCTCCCCCCAGTTCTATACCCCTAATAATTGAGTCCCCCACCAGGAGCTGCTTCCTTTCCCTGTGGTGTCCTCTGTCTCCTTCCTGTGGGCCTCCCTTGTGACAGTTGTCATCAGTCTTCTCTGCGGGTGCATCCATAGGGGAGCTATGCTCCCCCAGAATGGTATATGGATTGTGGAGTGGAACAGTTGACTGGGTGTGCCTCTGTTCCACCATCCTCACCCTCCCTGAGCCCACTGTGGTCCAACTACTGTGCTTTCTTCGCAACCTCTGAGGTAGTGGTGGTGGCACTAGTGTTCTCTGGATGGGGGAGGTTCCCTTCCTACTGTCCAGTGTGGCCTGGGGGAAGGTTTCCTTACTACTGTCCAGTGCGGCCTGAAGACGGGCAACTTTCTCCCTCAGGGCAGATAGTTGTCTGCAAATAGGGCAGCATCTCAGCCTCCAGAAAGATTCCCGGAAGATTGCTGCCTCACAGCCATTACATTGCACTACTCCCCACATGCTTATCTACCTTTTTTTTTTGTTTGTTTGTATTTGTGTGTGTGTGCACGTGTGTGTGTGATTTATTATATAGAAATATATATTATACAATGTGTATGCTTATATTGTCAGTGCAGTGTGCTAGAGAGGATATGACAGTGAAATGCACCTTGCACTCGAGGAAATGATGTCAGAACCCAGGTATTTCCAGGTGGGGGGGTGGGAAGGGGTTGGGCCTAAACTGTGCCCTCACAAAACAATCAGCTAAAAGCTCTCACCCACCGCTGCGATGAGTGCCTTCCTGTCAGCAAGATACCCTACACAACAATTTGACAGAGAAACTACCCTGCTAATCAAACAGAGAAAAACCCCAGACATCCAAGTCAGACACAGGTAAACCTCTCCAGCCCCAAAACAGCCTGGTGGTCTGTTAGCCACAAAGAAAAATCAAATATGCAGTTATTTCAGCCCTTCTGAGGATGCTGACAAGATAAGCAGTTTTAAAAAAACCCTTCCTGAATTAAAAACTAAAATAAACACAAAGCAATATCACTTTAAAAGTGAGGAAAACTTCTCTCAGATGTAAGCAAGAGAGAGAGATTAGTTACAGATATTTAGTCCAAAATAGTATATCCCACGCAGTTTCTCAGTTGTTTCAAAAGCACACCCTGTACACAACTTGGAAGAAGATGGACTTCATCTCTATTACTTTTCTCCCTAATTTATGTGTACCCTTTTTAACCTTTACTAGAGCCCCCCAACCTTTTCAAGTTCACTATATCTCTGCTACAGTAGGAATACCTTTGTCAGCAGCTTCTGCTCACCACCTATGAAGTCCCGCTATTTCATCCCCATGTTGGGGCCATCTCGCAGGGAACAATGAATAAAGTTTGCAGCAGTTGGTGATACACATCTGATGATGGGCCCTGCATGTGACAACATCATGTAGGGATGGAGCCAGGGCCATCAACACAGCCCCAAATTAAACCTCCAACTAAGTGTTGTGGCGGGACATAGAAGGGGATCTGTTCTGCCCAACTACCACTCTCCAGGCATGTAGGGAGCAGCTGGGCAGCGGCATAAACCACATACCCACCCCAGAGGCACTGCTCATCCCTCAGAGACTGCACAGCCTCTGTACTGACTGACTGAGATCTTGGAACCCAGACAGGAACCCAGATCCCCTGTACGTGAGTGGATGTGCTTACCACAACACCATTGAGTTGGTTCATCTCTTCAGTTCATGGTGATAACTGGAAGCAGTGACCCATTATCCAACCATGACATCTTTATGGCACCCAAAAGATTTTGCACATTTTGGAACAATAAAGCAAGCTTAAATGATCCAACAGATCCCATAACTACTCTAGTGGAGGTGCAACAACTCCCTCACTTCTAACTACAGTCACTGGTGCCTTGCACAATATTTTATATCAATGATGAAACTAACTACAGTATACATACTCATGATCATTTATTCCTACATTTACTTACAATAGTTGAAAGTTGAAATATCACAGTAGGTAACTTCTTGAGATATAAAATCTTTTTTATGGGGAAAAGGACAAAAGACAGCAACAAGTTAGGCTGACATGATGACATGGGGTGGAGTACACAATATGATCATAAATATGAGGCCACTAGTTTGCCCCCAAGGGTTCACTTATCCAGACAAACAGCAACTTTAGCTACTTTGGGTGGGCTCTGTCAGACTGGAGCACGGCCATCCTTGACTCTCAATAAGGACCTTTTCTCAAGCAACTGGTCAAGGTGCCCACTGGGGATGGGGAAGTACTGGTCCTGGTATTTGCAAACAGAGATGATATTGCAGATGTCACAATGGGTAATCTCCTATGTACCCGTGATCACCATATAGTGTGATTTATTATTAAGATGGAAACAGAGGCAAACCACACAAGGGCGAGGGTCCTGGACTTTAGGAGGGTGGATTTTAAGGAAATGAGAGACGGCCTCACAAACTGCCTCATGGGGGGATTGCCAGGGAGGGGTAGAGGTACCGGGTTGGGGAAGGGATGGCAAAAGTAAGACAAGCAACCTCATTGTGAAGGAAATGAGTAGAAGCAGAAGGAAAATGTGACTGTTAAGGTTCTGTAGAGAAGTGGCCAATATGGTGAAGGAAAAAAAGGGAGGCATTCAGGAGGTATAGGGAAATGCAGAGGGAGGAAGACTGGGAGCTATACTAAGTAAAAGAGAGGTAAGCAGGAAAGGTAGTGAGGGGTGCAAAAGTGCAGATAGAGAAAAAGATATCCTAAGAGGTTTCTTGAGGGGATGACTTCCTTCGGGTACATAAGTGAAAAAAGGAAAGGCAAGGGAGGAATAGAGAGGATAAGGGGAGTGGCAGGGGAGACTGCATAGAAGAGAATCAAGACAAAGCAGACATCCCGAACAGGTACTTTGGCTCAAGTCTTTACACTGGAGGGAGGGGGTACGGACCACCAGAGAGCAGCAGGAACAAACAAGATGGGGGGGGAGTGGACACAAGTCCATTTTGAGAGGAAATAGGAAGGGACTTGCAGCTCTGAAATTGGACAAGGCTATGGCTCCAGACAGGATACACCCAAGGGTACTAAAGGAGCTCAGGGAGGTGCTAGCTGTCTCACTGTCAGCTTTATTTTGCTCCCCCTTCCTTCTTCTCCTCCTATCTTCCTGTTGTCCTGTACCCTCCACTCCATCTCCCTTCTTAGCCACCCTAATTCAGCCTCCAGTATCCCCAGTCTCTGACAGATTGAACACCCTCTTAGGGGGAAAAAAAGAAAGCCTTCAGGGCATACAAAGATACTCAAGGAATGGAGGAAAGGGAAGTATACAGGGAAAGCTTTGGGTAGCATGGCAAATAGTCAGGAGGGCAAAGTCAGAGACAGAGGAGAGAATAGTGAGGGAAGCCAGGAGGGGGACAAAAAGTGTTTTTTAGGTACATTAGTGAGAAAAGAAAATGCAAACAGGGTATAATGAGACTAAAAGGAGGGGAGAGCTTTGATCGAGCAGGATGAAGATAAAGCGGGCATGTTAAACAGACACTTTAGCTCAGTCTTCATGATCGAGGAGGAGGGAAGTAGACCAGTACTGAGTGATAGGGGAAAGGAGGGCAGGGAGGTAGACACAAGTCCTTTTACGGTAGGTAGAGTATTGGAAGAACTAGGCAAATTAAGGGTAGAAAAGGCAGTGGGCCCTTATGCACTACATCCCAGGGCACACAAGGAGATGAAGAAGGAGCTTGCGGCACCACTCACAAAGCTGTTCAATCTATCCTTGAAAAAGGGGAAAGTTCCAGTGGACTGGAAAAAGGCAGACGTGGTGCCATTGCACAAGGGCAGAGGGAAGGAAAATCCAGGAAACTATCGTCCCATCAGCTTTACCTCCATGGTAGGTAAGCTAATATAGACACTCATAAAAGAGAGACTAGTGCACTATTTGGGGGAAGGAGAGCTCTTGGACGACAGCCAGCACGGGTTTACAAGAGGAAGATCATGCCAAACAAATCTGATCAAATTCTTTGATGAGGTGATGGGAGTATGTGATCAGGGAGAGGTGATGGATATGGCCTATTGGGACTTCAGTAAGGCCTTCAACACCGTCCCTCTAAAAAGGCTCATAAACAAGCTGGGTAGCTTAGTGGTAAGGAGGAAATTAACAAATTGGGTGGAAAATTGTCTAGAAGGCAGAACTCAAAGGGTGGTTGTCAATGGTACTTGCTCTAGAGAGGAAAAAGTGACAAGTGTGGTGCCCCAGGGGTCAGTATTGGCCCCAATACTGTTCAACATCTATATTGGGGCTGTAACGGAGGGTCTACATGGGAAGGTGTGTCTTTTTACAGACGACACAAAGATCTGTAATAGGGTGGATACAACAGGGGGGTATAGAAAATAAGGGATGATCTAGGCAGGCTGGAGGAGTGGTCAGAGAGGTGGCAATTGTGATTTAATGCAAAAGAAGTAAAAGATTATGCACATAGGATGCAAAAATACAAAGGTAAGCTACAGGCTGGTAGAAGAGGAAACTGAAACAACAAAACAGGAAAAGAATTTGGGGATCACGATTTCAGATAACATAAAGATGGCAAAGCAGTGCAACAAGGCGGTGGGGAAGGCAAATGGAATGCTGGCATGCATAGGGAGGGGTTACACGAGTAGGAGGAGGGAGGTGATCATGCACTGTGCAAGTCCATGGTTAGGCCACACCTGTAATATGGGGTTTAGATCTGGGGACCACACTTGCAAGGGGACAGAGATAGAGTGGAGCGGGTCTGGAGAATGGCTACCAGAATAGTGCAGCGCTTGCACAAGCGATCATATGAGGAACGGCTTGAGGAGCTTGGCCTGTACACACTGGAAATGAGGAGAGAGGGAGACATGACAGAAACTTTTAAATATTTGAAGGGAGTAAACAGAGTGAGGGAAGGGAGCATTTTCAAAATGAGTGATAAGACGACAACAAGGGGGCACAGCCTAAAACTGGAGGAAGGCAGTTTCAGAGGAAATATGAGAGGACAATACTTCACTGAGAGGGTGGTGGGTCTCAGGAATAGGCTAACTGGGTGGGTGGTGGGAGTGAAATTGGTGGGGTGAATTCAAGAGGGTATGGGATTAAACATGAGAGGCAAGGGCATAAAAGAAGGAAGGAAATGAGGACAATATGGCAAAGGAGCCATGGGGAGGCAAAAGGGCAGATTAGACAGGCCAAGTGGTCCTTTTCTGCCGACAGATTTCTATGTTTCTGTAGGACTGCAGGAGAGAAGATGTGGTCCTGCTCCATAAGAGCAGATGCAGGGAGGCTAGCAACTATAGGCCCATCAGTCTCACATCAGTGGTGGAGAAATTAATGGAAACCCTGTTAAAGGAAAGGTTGGTAGAGTATTTTGATCCAGTGAGCTACAAGACCAAAGGCATCATGGATTCAGTGGGGGTGGTCGTCATGCCAGATGAATCTAATACTTTCTTTGACTGTGTGACCAGGGAAAAAGATCGGGGGAGGGCAGCGGCTGTGGCCTATCTGGACTTTGGCAAGGCCTTCAGCATTGTGCTGCACAGAAGACTGATAAAGGAACTGATCAGCCTGGTGGGGGGGGGTATCCAAAGTGGTGAACTGGTTAACAGGTGACAGAGGGTGTTGGTTAATGGCACTAATACTAATGATGTAAGAGTGACCAGTGGGGTGCCGCATGGCTCAGTACTGGGACTGGTCCTCTTCAGTGTCTTCATAAGTGACACTGTAGAAGAACTGGAAGGAAGGGAATGCCCTTTTGCAGATGACACCAAAATCTGTAATAGGGTGGACACTCAGGAGTGATGGTGAAAATGTGTAGGGACATTGGGAAACTAGAAGAGTGGTCAAGGGCATGGCAGTTGGGCTTCAATGCCAAAAAAATGCAACAGCTGAGCATGGGGGGAGGGGGGGTGGCACTGGTGTTCTGTTTACAAGTTTACAACCATTACACCACAGACCAGTATGAAAGTAAGGGTTCTGAGGATTCTACTTTGGGAGCCTCCTTCCAGAAGACTCCTTCCATAAGTGGTGGGCTCATACACATTTTCCAAAAGAAATCCAATTAGCTAGGAGACTAAATACCTTACTTGTAACTGTTGTTCAATTGGTACTCCTTCCACATTTACATTGCCTACCCAGCCTCCCCTGTGCTGGAGCACCTCTTGGTATTGGAATTCAGCTTCATCCTGTCACAGTTTTTTCATCTGGAATGTAAAAGTGTGAATATCTGAGGACAGGGTGGGGTTGGTGAGGCCTTTGTACATGCTCAAGGGACACTGTATTACTGTAAATGTGAAAGGACTACCAGAAGAACTATAGATCTTCTTCGAGAACATCTCCCTCCATTGAGCCACACCATTGGAACTGTAAGTCATTGAAATCAGAACCACTCGAAAACCTTTGCTAGCTGGGGTCATACATGTTGACGTGTATGATCGCCACCTATATAATGTGGGTGTCTCCATCATGCTTTAGTTGTAGCTCCCTCCGTCAACCACTCATCAGATCTCTGCAAGAGGAACACCACAACTCATCATCTACTGTGTATTTTATTTCTTTTATCATTTATGACACAGATGAAGGAAAAAAAAACACTTTTCATATGTGTCATTGCAGTAAAATACAGATATATAAGGATGATCTTGACTCCTTGTGCGTCTGTTGTTAGGGCATAGTGCATGACGTTACGGCTTGCAACATATGTCAAGGCTTTAACCAGGACCAGAGGAGACATCATCACAAACTCTAAAAACCTTCCTTAAAGTAAAAGCTATGGAAGACAAACAGTAAGCGCATCACAGAAAGTGACACCAGCCTCACCTAATTCTTCTGCTGGCCCCAGGTCACCAACGTCCCAAGCTGTCAATGGATAAATGCTGTCATTCAGGGAAGAATAAAGACTCCAGATTGGAGACCTCTCACCATTCCTGTTCTTGTTTAAAGAAGAGAACCTAGGTAAGTCCAAAGACAGAGCCCTGTCCTCAGATAAACCTCAGGTTCTGCTGCCCCTCAACTATCGCTGAAACAGCAAGGTTGGGGTCTGGCACTGGTGCTAAGTTCCCTTTTCAGGGAACTCACTGCTCAGCAGTTCTGCCATCAAAACCCTCTACAAGGGTCGTCGATGTTCAGCTGTTGTTGCAATGTCAGATCTGTTTTCCCGGCTGTTGGCACAGGCTCTGACATTGAAGCTTGTCCCACCGCCATTGCCTGTTGTCCCATCAGCATCATCATTGTTGCTGGCCTTTGGGCCTGCTTTGTCAACACAGATGGTCAATCCACAGCCTCCTCCTTCAGTGCCTTTGCTGTCCACAATAGTACCCCATAGGGAACCCCCTCCATCTGTCCTGCTGCCTGAAAATGAGGAGGAGCAGCTGGGGTATAAGCCTGACCTTACAGAAGTTGATTATGATGAGGAAGAGGATGATCTTCCACTACCTGATGTGGTGATTTACAGTTCCACCTCTCTTCTTGCAGTGAAGACAGTGCTCACCTTTTCAGGATGCCTCCTTTCAGGCTTTTCTCAGACAGCTACAAGACAAACTGGGCTTTACTGCTCAAGAAGAGGAATCTTTTAAATATTTATATGAGTTTCTGGAGGCCCTTTCTTTGCCCACAGAGATTATCCTTCCTATTAATTCTGCCTTGGAGGATACAGCAATGACTTCTTGGCACAGCCGGCTTTGCTTCTGGAGGCTGAAAAGCAATATCCAGCCCTGTCTGCTTAACCTTATTATGCCTCATAATCAGAGTCAGACTCAGTGGTCATTATGGCTGCACAAGACAGGTCCAAACAAAGCACCTCTTCACATGAGCCCCATTTCCCGGACAAGAAACCCAGATGTTGACTTTTTCACATCCGCATAGAATGCAAAAAGGCCACATTTCTGCTTGTTCACTCCAGGGTGTGTTTTTTTTTTTTTTTGCCAAGATCCTTTGTCCCCCTCCTGAAGAGGGAGGTTCTTCTACACTTTTCCTCCTCCTTTCTGATCCAGAGGATTCTGGTCAAATTGAGGGTAGAATTAGCCACTCTGATTCTGGTGGCCCCATTCTGGCCTAGACAAATTTGGTTCTATCTGCTACAACAATGGAAACCCCTACCCTGTTCTCCCTCTCTATCAGCAGGGCTTCTGTCACAGGAGCAAGGCTTTTTGGTGTACCTGGATCTCTGATCACTGCACCTCCATGCTTGGCTTCTGAGGGTGTAGAACTTTTCCACTTTGGGGTATCCCCTGCCATCGCAGCAGATCTGCTGGTGGCTTGTATGCCATCTTTTCCGTACACCTACTCTCAGATATGTAAACATTTCACAGTCTGGTGTATTCCCCATCAGCTGGACCCTTTTATGTGTCCAGTCAGTCATATTCTAGATTACCTCATGTCCCTTTCAGACTCAAGTCTCTGGTACTACTCAGTAAAGGTGCATTTGGCTGTGGTTTTTAACTTTTTCTGCACTCATTAATGATAAAACATTTGCCCAAATTGAGATGTCCTGCAGATTCCTTAGAGGGATCATGCTACTTCATCCCCGATTCCTGACCACGTACTGGTGTGGGACCTTAATATGGTTGTGGAGACTCTTACGGTGCCTCCCTTTGAACTGGCTGTTACTTGTAACATGTACTTTCCTCTCATGGAAAACATTGCTTCTCATGGCTGTTACATCTGCAAGAAGAATTTCTGAATTGCGAACTCTGGTTGCAGAGCCCCCTTACCTTTTTTCCACAAGGACTGGGTCACCTTAAGGACCAGTCCTTGTTTTCTGCTGGAGGTCATTTCTGTTTGTACACTAAATCAGACTATTGACATTCTGGTATATTTTTTGACTCCCATAGATATTTGGGAACATTGGCTCCATACGCTTGACATCCACATGATGCTGCATTGGTAGCTTGATCATACTAAGGACTGTAGAACCCCTCTCAACTATTTGTGTCTTTCAGTCCCAGGATGATGGATTCCTCTGTGTCTCAGCAATGCCTGTCAATGTGGTTGGCATCTTGCATTACTTTATGTTACCGGAAGCACAATAAGCAACTTCCCAGTTCTGTTCATGCCCACTCCATTCGTGGCATAGCCACTTCCATACCATGTTTTCACAGTGTGTTTGCTGCTAACATTTGTGCTTCTGCCACTTGAGGTACTGGTCACATATTCACTCAACATTACAGTGTGGACATCATCTCTCATAGACATACCTGTCACAAATTTGCTCAGCCGGTCAGCTCTCTACTCCCAAAGTGCCAATCTCTGAGTGTAGGATTTGTGGACAGTTAACAGTACAAGGCAACCCTCTTGTCTGTTTTTTAGTTCGAGCCACCTTAGTCTCAAGTTCTGGAGGGATTCAAACTGATAACCTCTTGTCAGAGTACCCAATTATCAGGCTCAGATAATTCTGTCTTTGGGGGGCCAGATATCTTTGCCTACGGGCACCTAACCAGGTCTACAAAATGAACCCTTAGAACTCTATGCAAGACCTTAGAGAACTCTGTCCGTTTCCCAGTTTGGTATAACAATAAGCTCATACACAGTATCAACTATAACCTTTAAAGCTCCACTTATATAAAAAGAAATTTCAAGGCAAACCAGGCAGTTTCCATTTTAAAATATATCTTTACTTTAAAAAAATATGAAAACAGAAAATATTACAGAACAAAATATCCCAACACATACAGCCTTAAAACAAGCAGGTTTAAAAGTGCAGATTCCTACAAATAATAACACTCAGACTAATCTTGTCTAAGGTAATTACTTCTTAATCTTTCTCTCAGTGCTTTGATATTCCTCCTCTCTCAGTCAGAAATATGAAAGTGTGTCTCAAGGTTTTCTCAGTAGGTTTAAAACAGTCCTGAGCTGGCCTTCTCTCTGAGGTCACCAAACTCTGCCTTGGTGTAGAAAAATCTTTATTTTACAACACATGATGGCCTGCTAAGGTATTTAAAAAATAATAGATGGCAAAATAAATCTCCTCTTCTCATGTTGACTGGTCCAAACCGGTCTGGGCTCTTGCTTCACACACACACATCAAAAGTCTCTTTGATGTAAGTCACTGTTTATTCAAAGCAAAAGTATTTTGGCCTCCTTAATTTCTTCTGGGCCCTGGTATCTACAGACATCAAAGGTCTCTTTGATGAAGTGAGCTGGCTTCCTGGGAGACACCCAAAACACAAGCATGCTCTTTCCATTATGACACCTAGTGCAAAATCAAAGGATTTCCCTGAGGACGTCATGAATGGCTAATTTTATTTCCTGGGATCAAAGCAAATTGACAAGGTAACTGCATTTTATAAATCTGCAGTTTAAAATACCTCCTGTCCTTTGAACCCTGGGTTATTTTTTTTGTGTCAACTTCAGCAAGACAGCATTTTTTTCTTGACATAGTCCATCACACATTGTTTTATATTTACAAAAAAATGATACAGGGATCCGAACCAGCTGTCCAAGTGTGACAATTTTTGGCTTTTCTATTCTACAAAGCCTCCTGTCATAGAGTCATTTGATCCTTCCTACCTCCCACAGTGCTTTGGTACTACATGGCAATCATTCCAATGATGTGGCTCAATGGAGGGAGATGTCTTCGAAGAAGATAGAGCAGCTACTAACCGTAACATACAAAATAGCCAACAGAAGACTTTACAGTTTATCAAGCCTGCTTGATTGTGGAGCCCCTGATCCAGCAATTACTGTAGGTCCTGCCACCCCTCCCTAGCAACCCTGACCCTCCCGTTCACCCTGTCGCACCCTCTCTTGAACCCCCCCCACTGTCTTGAGTGACTACCTCAGATGGGAGTTCATTCCAGCCCATCACCTCTTGCTATGTAAAGAAGTATCTCCTGACCTGCTTCTTGAACCTTCCCCTGCCAGCTTATGGCAGTGCCACCTTGTGGTCTTGTTCCCAATGAGACAAAAGAGGTCTCTACATCCACTTTGTTAATCCTTTTCAGGTACTTGAAATTTTCAATCATGTCCTCTCTCTCCCTCTTCTTGAGTGAGTACATGTTGAGTTCTCTCAGTCTTTCCTCATATGCCTGCAGCCCCTGAACAGAAGAGTTATGCAAGAATTTACCGTAACAGTAGATCTTCAAGGGAATCTCTCATCAGGTCACACCCATGGAACCCAGCCTTCAGGCACCAGGATCCCATGGAAGCTCCCTCTGCAGCAGTTCACTAGGAGCTGCCCACATCTATGCCACCCTCCACTTAAAGGCATAAGAACAGAGCTTCATGAGAATCTCCTCTACTGAACCACAGCTCACCCTCCCACCTTCGCTTAGGTGGTTTTACGGGAAGCCCCGCCTGCTCTCACATGCTTGTTATATTTCTTCAGCTGAATTAAGACATGATTTATCTCAGGTTTCACAATCTCTTCCATGTGCCTGATTCTAGTCCTGGTTGTCTTAGTCCCTTCTGGTCAGATAATCCTCCAAGCTTGTCTTCAGTGAAGAACTGAAGCGTGATGGGACTGCCAAGTTATATACAGTAGGTGGTGACACCTCATATCAACATGGATAGTCCCAACTAGCAAATGATTCAGGGCTGTCTCTATGCCAGTGGCTTATAGTTCCAGTGGTGTGGCTCAATGGAGGAGAATCTCTTAAAGATCTACTGTTACAGTAAGTGACTGCTCTTTGGAAGTACAGTATTTGAGTTACATGTTTTTTAATTTGTATTTCTCTAAAGAAGTAATATCATTGGCACATGCACTCAGAAATTTGCTGTCAACAAACACTTTATATTATAGCATTAGTTCACTCAGTATTTTGTCATGATGAGTGAGATTTAATTGATCAATTAAACAAGTATCACTCACAGTGTGCTGAATAAATATTTCATAGAAGTTTATTGATAAAAAGAACCTTGAGTGAAACTTTTATGTGTTTGGAGAGAAAGTCAACTGAAGGCAGCGTATAATTGGCAATGGCAGCTATTTAATGTAGCTGTCAACATAGAAACATAGAAGTTGACGGCAGATAAGGACTGCAAGGCCCATCCAGTCTGCCCATTTCTTTTTCTGCTTTATGAATGTACCATTGGCCTTTGCTCTGTCAATGGCCTATCTATTCATACTCATCTGTATTGTTCCCTTATGCCTATCCCATGCCTGTTTGAAGCCCTGCACTGTATTCATATCCACCACTTCCTAAGGTAGGCCATTCCATGCATCCACCACCCTTTCTGTGAAAAAGAACTTCCTCACATTACCCCTTAATTGGCCTCCCTCTAATTTCATGCTGTATCCTCTTGTCCTGCTATTTTTCTTATATTGAAAGATGTTAGACTCTTTCACCTTGTTAATGCCCTTAAGGTGTTAAGATGTTTCGATCATATCACCTTTCTCCCTCCTTTGCTCTAGGGTATACATATTGAGCTCCGTTAATCTGTCCTCATGTGTTTTCTGATGCAGTCCCTGCACCATTTTGATTGCCCTTCTCTGGACTGACTCAATTTGGTTAATGTCCTTGTGAAGGTGTTGCCTCCAGTACTGCATGCAGTACTCCAGATGGGGCCAAACCAGTGTCTTGTAAACAGGGATTGTTACCTCCCTCTTCTGACTTGTGATACCCCTACTAATACACCCCAACATCCTTCTAACCTTACCTACTGCTTTAGTGGTCTGCTTGGATGATTTCAGGTCATCGGTGATGATGATGCCCAAGTCTCTTTCTTCCCTTGTGACTGCCAGCAACTCCCCTCCCAGCTGATAGGTGGCTTCAGGGTTTCTCTTCCTTATGTGCATGATCTTGCACTTCTTTGCGTTGAACTCCAGTTGCCACTCTTCTGACCATTTTGCTAGTTTATCCAGATCTCTTCTCATTCTGCCCACCCCATCTGGATCATCTACTCTGTTGCAGATCTTGGTGTCATCTGCAAACAGACAAACCTTACCCTCCAGTCCATCTGCAATGTCACTGATGAAGATATTGAAGAGGACTGGCCCCAGGACTGATCCCTGAGGTACCCCACTTGTGACTTGCATCTCTTCTGACTGTAGACCATTTACCACCACTCTCTATTTTCTGCCCTTCAACCAGTTTGCCACCCAGTTGACCAGCTTCTGACCCACCCCGAGCCTACCCAGCTTATTAAGCAATCTTCTATGTGAAACAGCATCAAAAACATTGCTGAAGTCAAGGTAGGCAACATCAACTGCTCCAGCTTGGTACACCACTCAGGTTACCCAGTCAAATAAATCTATGAGATTAGTTTGACAGGACCATCCTTTTGTAAACCCATGCTGTCTTGAATCCTGTGCTCCTATGGATTCCAGGTGTTGCACTATCCTTTCCTTAAGGAGTGCCTCTATAATCTTGCCCACTACTGAGGTAAGACTGACTGGTCTGTAGTTCCCTGCCTCCTCCCTGCTACCACTCTTGTGGAGCAGGATCACATGAGCCCTTCTCCAGTCTTCTGGGACCTCTCCTGTGCTCAGAGACTCATTAAACAGTTCTGATAATGGCTCTGCTAGTTCCACCCTTAGCTCCTTTAGTACACTGGGATGTATGCCATCAGGTCCCATTGCCTTGTCCATCCTGAGCTTATTGAGCTCTTGTAGGACCCTTTCTTTTGTGAAGGGACTAGTGCACACCTCCCTCCCTACTGTGTCCATGGTGCTGAACTGTGGGCCATGCCCTACCTTCTTTTCAGTAAATACTGAGCAGAAGTATCTATTTAGGATAGATGCTTTTACATGGTCCTCCTCACATGCCCCCTTATGCCCTTTGATCTTAGCAATACCCCTTCTGGACTTTCTCCTTTCACTAATGCATCTCTAGAAAGTCTTGTCACCTTCTTTTACTGTTTGTGCTAGTGTTTCCTCAGCTTGGGCCTTTGCCTGCCTTACTATCTTCCCTGCTTCCCTTAGGAAAGTTTAGTATGCCTCCCTATGTTCATCCTGCTGCATTCCCATATATTTCCTGAAGGCCAGCCTTTTGGCTCTGACCTTTTCTGCTACTGTTTTTGAGAACCAAAGTGGTTTCCTTCTTCTTTTGCACTTCCTTTTCTCTCTAACACAATGGGATACATAGAAAGTGTTGGCAGATAAGGGCCAACGGCCCACCCAGCCTGCCCATTTGAGCTTGTAAGTTCACTTTATGTTTTCCTAGAAGTCTGTTGCCCCTTACCCCTGACCTCCAGAATTCCTTTATGTCTATTCCATGCATTCTTAAATCCTGTGATTGTTCCAGCCCCCACCACTTCCTCTGGCAGGGTGTTCCACTTGTCCACCACCCATTCTGTGAAGAAATTCTTCCCCATGTTTCCTCTGAATTGTCCTCCCTTCAACTTCATCCCATGCCCTCTAGTCCTGGAACATCTTTTTCACTTAAAAATAGTGTATTCCTGCACCTATTCCTCCCTGTAAGATACTTGTATATCTCTATCATATCCCCTCTCTCTCACTCCTCTCCTCCAGGGAGTACATATTCAAGTCCTTCAACCTGTCCTCATAGGACTTGTGATGCAATCCATGAACCATCTTTGTTGCCCTCCTCTGAACCTTCTCTACTCTGTCTATGTCCTTACGTAGGTAAGGTCTCCAGAACTGTACACTGTACTCCAGGTGGGGCCTCACTAGTGTCTTGTATAGTGGAATTATGACCTCCCTTTTCCTGCTGGTGATGCCCTGCCTATACATCCCAGCATCCTATTTGCTTTACCTGCTGCCTTGTCACACTGTTTCCTACCTTGGGGTCATCAGCGATGATAACCCCAGATCCCTTTCCTGCTTGGTGCATGCTATATCCTCACCCCCCAACTGATATATTATGCCAGGGTTTTTGTGCCCCATATGCATTATCTTGTACTTCTTAGCATTGAATTTCAGCTGCCAAACCCCTGACCATTCTTCAAGTTTCTGCAGGTTCCTTCTCATTCTGTCTACACCCTCTGGTGTGTCTACTCTGTTACAGGGCTTTGTGTTATCAGCAAACAGGGAAATTCTGCCTTCTAGGTCCTCATAAGTCACTGATGAAGATGTTGAATAGGACCGGTCCCAGCACTGATCCCTGTGGTACCCCACTGGTCACTCTTCCCTCTGTGGAGTGACAGCCATTTACCACCACCCTCTGTGTCCTGCCACCCAGCCAGTTATCTACCCACCACACTACTGTCCTACCCACACCCATATTCCCCAGTTTGTGTAATCGTCTTCTATGTGGCACAGTGACCATCACATGATATGGTTCAGTTTGACCACTAGAGCTAAATCATCCCATTCCAAGGCATCAAGTATTGTTTTAATGCTTGCCTACTTTGCCTGTACCCCCTCACCTGTATTTCTTTTTGCCAGGGCTAGCTTAACTCTGTTGGCCATCTTATCAAAGTAAGCTCCTCTGAAGTCCCATAGTTGTGCCTTCTAATGGGATGATTTAGTTCTAGTGGCCAACTTGAACCATATCATGTGATGGTCACTGGCCCCCAGGTGACCTTCTACCTGGGGATCTGTGATTCTTTCCCTGTTAGTCAGTACCAGATCTAGGATAGCTCTGTCTCTTGTGGGTTGTTGTATCAGTTGTTTGAGTCCCTTCCCTTGTAGGGAATCCACCATGTGTCTAGTTCTGGCAGATGTTCCTGCTGGTATTGACCTGTCTGTATCTGGCATGTTGAAGTCTCCCATTATCAGAACCTCCCCTTTAGCTGTCACATTTTGTATATCTTCTAACAGTAATGTGTCTATGTCCTCCCCCTGGTCTGGAGGCCTGTACACAACCCCAGTTCATATGGCTGTCTCATTTCCTGTTTCCAGGGTGACCCACAGTTCTTCTGTCTCCTTATGTGTATTCTGAATTTCTGTAGCTTCAACACCAAAGGACAAATACTACTGTAAATGGTATTTAATTTTCAAAGTTCAGTGGTAATAGTATTAGAAAAAAACAAGGGAGTCATAATCATTTAGAATGCAAAAAAGGCCCAGTCTGTTTTATTTAATCGATCTCACGAGTGGTCTGTTGGTGGGGATTTCTGATCTGGCAGGTGCAATCTTACAGACACTTGGGTATCTGATTAGATGATACATTAAGTTGATCAGTTCATACCAACAATTTAATCAAAACAGTATGGAAAAAATAGGAGCATTATACAGAGTTAAACCTTGTATGAATTTGGATGCTAGGAAAATAGTGGTAAATTCTATGGTAACTCCAATTCTTGATTATGGGGATTTTTTTGTTTGCTAGTGGTAAAAAGTGAGACTTGGAATGGTTAGAAGTCTGCCATGGTAGACTAGCTAGATTTATTTTGGAAGCTCCATGTTATACATGTAAGTGTTTCTTATACAATCAGCTAGGATGGATTGTATGAAAGTAGACAGGAACACCTTTTGATGTTCGTGAGTAAAGGCCAACATGGCTGACTCTCCCTATTTTTCCAATAACCTGTTTTACAGGGATAAAATTGCACCCCTGAGATCAGCTTTAGTTTCTGACTTGACAATTCCGAGATGTAATCTCAAAATTGGCTGTCATTCAGTTCTTCATAGCGGTCCAGCTGAGTGGAATAAAATCCCATCCAACATTAAATCCTCCACAGGAACTAAGCCGTGGTTAAAGATTCAATCCTGGTTTAGAAATACACAGGACAACACCAGACAGTGTTGTCATATTTCTCCATGAAAATCTTAGAGTAAATCTTAAAATTTATTGCATGTAATGATTTGTTAGTCCTGTCTAGTCTGTCAATTGCGAAGTTTTGTATTTAATTATGTATTGTTATATATATTGTCCTTGGAACTTTGTATCAAAGTTTTATTGTTTTTATGTAAAAGGACTTCATTGTAAATGAGATTTATCTCAATCAACAGTATCCTGGTTCATATAAAGATATGAATAAAATGTTTTACCATACCAATCAAGAGAGGGCAATGATGTTCCTCAAGTGATTGCTATGCAGACCTCTGTCATCAAGACAGTACTTTAGTCTATAAACAGCTCCAAATTTCTTGTTGGTTGTTTTACATAAGGTAGTGGTAGGCTGTGTGTGTCAGACAATAGTCCAAGTAAAGAAAAAAGTATATACTGTATATAATTAAAGGGGAACTGTCATAAACAGGGTTTCTTAATGTCTGAAAGATCATAAAAAGCTAATTTGAGTAAGCCATTGTGTTTATCTGTGAGCCTTTGTAGTCCAAAGTGATTCATATGTAAATCAGTGTATAATTAAAGTAAATGTGTGATGTAATTAAAAAACAGTTTGGGCGTCATAGCCTGCTACCTTGGGGTGACACCAGTCCCTCTGTGCTAAAATTAACATTTTTAATGTAGCTTATACAGTTTGGGAAGGGATCGTAATGCTGGCCAAACTGCCAGCCAACTGATCCCTTCCCATTTCCTTGTCTGCCTGCTCCGACCCACGATCCCCCGTTTTGTGACATAGTACCAGGGAGAGTGCAGGGACACACTCCATACAACTATAGGGGGCTGATTTTCAGAACAATTTTACAGAACTTTAAAGTACCTTTTAGTAAAATGAAAGCCACTGCTCAACTAATAGGGACCTATTAGCTGAGCGGTGACTTTCATTTTTATTAAAAGGTAATTTTAAGTTTTGTAAAATTGTTCTGAAAATCAGCCACATAGAGTTGTATGGGGCATGTCCCTGCACTCTCCCTCGTATGTCACAAAATGGGGAGCGCAGGGGCAGAGCAGGCGACAAGAAATGGAGGGATTGGCTGTCTGTTCAGCCAGCATTACGATCCCTTCCCAAACTTTATAGACTGCATTAGAAATTTAAATTTTAGCACAGAGGAGCTATTGCCACCCCAAGGTAGTGGGCTATGAAGTCCACATGCTTACATCACACATTTACTTTAAGGGCTGGGGGCAGTCATATGTTTTAGGCTCCCGACAGGAAATGATGTCATCGAGGATCTTGGCCCTCCATTGACTGTAGGTTAAATAGGAAATAGACTGTTTTATTAAGTGTGTTTTAAGGTGTTATTACAACACTTTCTACATTTATAATACTTGTTTAGTATGTGCATTGAAACTAGTGAGTTATCACCCTTACATTTCAAACTGCTAGTAAAAATAATCCATTTTTAGGATTGTGTTAACCTCTAGGCTATACTACTAGCTGATCATTAAAAACTATGCATCTCAAGGCCGGCTCCATGGTGCCAACAGGTATTGGGGCCCCATACTGTATCAGGATTTCTAAACCCTGGCTGTGTTCATGTCAGTGAAAATTTCTGGGGCTGCCACAGCACTAACTTTTGTCTTATTCCATTCCCTCTCTTGCAGCCTTTTCTCTTACAATTTTGGGTGTGAACTCAGGTCTACAAGATGCAAATGTGGCTACATACTTACTGGCCTGGCATCATGGGGCCAGCCTTGAAATATGTAGTTTTTGATTAACAGCTGACAGTGCAACATAGAGTTTAAAGCAAAAAGCTGTGAACAAGCTTCATTCATCCAGCAGAATGTGGTTTGATTCCAACACACTCTACTTATATGTTGTGTGACCTGAGTAAGTCACTTAACCCTCCTGTGCTCCCAAAACGCACCCAGAAGCAACCTGTAGCTGTATGCCTTTCCTGGACAAAGACAGTAAAAACAATCTGAGCATGTGTTGTGATTCTGAAAATATTATGCTCTTTCTAACCAGATTTGACATGAAAAGAAAAAAAAATAGGACACCATTGCTGGTTTTTTAATTGCAAAAACACATGGATAGACAACATTGTTTAAAAAAAGCATAATCTGAATTTCATTATTAAAATATAGAATAATATATGGGTGTGTGTGTGTGTAACCAAACCTTTACACACACCCAAGGTGTGGGATGCTATATTAACCCTGATGGCAAAGTCTGAGTGGTTTATAAAAGCATCTCACACCGAGGGTGTGTGCAAAATTCTGATTTTTACACCCACCCACCTGTATATTATTTTATTTAATTAATGGTGATAATTTTTTCCCTTTCAGCACAGTTCAGATAGTGCAGCACGGTCTGTCGGCATAGCTGCGGAGTGTAAGACACGCTCGAAGGGTATGGGTGGGAGGATCAACCAGATTGATTTTTTTCCTTTACGGTAGAAAATCCCATTCCATCCAAAGTATTTCAGTAAGAAATTATTATACTTTTAACTTCATCAAAAGAAGTAAAATACTCTTTTAATAATGCATTTCAGGTTATGCATGTTTTAACTGCGTTGTCTATCTATGTGTTTTTGCAATTAATAAACAAGTAATGGTGTCCTATTTTTTCTTTTCAAGTCAAATTTGAATAGAAATAGCATAACATTTTCAGAATCATAACACATGCTGAGATTGTTTTTACTGTCTTTGTCCAGAAGAGGCACACAGCTAAAGCTTGTTCCTGGGTGTGTTTTGGAAGCACATGGAGGTTACGTGACCTACTCTGGTCACACAATATACAAGTAGAACATGTTAGAATCAAAATTCATTCTGCTGGATGAAACGTAGTTTGTTCACAGCTCTTTGCTTTAACCTCTAGGCTGTACTGCTAGCTGATAATCAAAAACTTCACATTTCAAGGCTGGCCCCATGATGCCAGGAGAGTAAATGCGTAGCTACATTTGCATCTTGTAGACCTGAGTTCACACCCAAAACTGTAAGAGAAAAGGCTGTAAGACAGGGAAGGAAAAAGACAGAAGTTGGTGCTGTGGCAGCCCCAGAAATCTGTACTGACATGAACATAGACAGGGTTTAGAAATCCTGATATGGGGCCCTAATACCTGTTGGCACCACTGAGCCAGCCTTGAGATGTGTAGTTTTTTGATGATCAGCTGGCAGTATAGCCTAGAGGTTAAAGCCACCCTAAAGATGAATTATTTTTACTAACAGTTTGAAATGTAAAGGTGATAACTCACTAGTTTAAAAGCACATACAAAACAAGTATTATAAATGTAGAAAGTGTTGTAATAACACCTTAAAACACACTTAATAAAACAGACAATTTCCTATTTAATCTACAATCAATATAGTGCCAAGATCCTTGCTGACATAATTTCCTGTCAGGAGCCTAAAACATACGGCTGTCTCCAGCTCTTAATTACAGGCTGATTTACATATGAATAACTCTAAACAACAAAGACTCACAGATAAACACAATGGTTCACTCATATTTATTTATTTATTTATTTTATTTATTTACTGTATATTCGGAATTACAAACCTTTGAGTCATAGACTCTTTTACAAAGGCTCCACGTCAGTTACAGAGGGTGGAGGGGGCAACAAGAGTTGGGGAAGAGAAACGGAACAAGGAAATTATATACAAGCAAAATTATATACAGATTTTTTGTTCAAACATTTTTTTTTTAAACAGTAGCTCCACGGTGGTTACAGCGGGTGGAGAGACATATGACAGTAAATGGCAAATGGAAAACAACTTTCAGTACAAAATAAAATAGTTTATAGATTACATTGCTGGCATGATAGCAGAGAGACTTTTTTATCCAGTTAGAGCAAGTAGGAGACATACCTGTGACCCCTAGACTGAGATTTGGGGGGGGGTTCGACGGGCCTGGAGGGCCCCTGAGTGGGTGCGAAGGGGTGGGGAGGAGGACAGAGGTTAGGCCAAAATAGCATTTAGAGCTGTCCAATAGGAAGGTTTTAAGGCCTGTTTGGAAGAGTTGAATGCTGCGGGACTGGGAGAGGGAAGGCAGAAGAGTGTTAAGCCATTTGGTGGCACGGTAGCAGAGGGATCTCTGCCCAAGGGATGTACGACATGGAACTGTGAAGGATGTGGTAGCCGAGAGTCTGGTAATACGCCTGAGAAGGGCCGGTTTGATGATGGGGAGTAGAACGGCTGGCGCAAGCTGGAGGTGGATCTTTTTTGATAGTATGCAGGTGTGGTACTTGAGTCTTTGATGGAAATTAAGCCAGCCAGTCAGTTTGTATAGGTCGCAGGTGTGGGTGAGTCTGTCACAACCCGAGACAAGGTGACAGGCTTTGTTTAGCGCAGTGATTATGCAGCTTAGGGTGGAGTTATCAGCAGTGCCGTAGATAATAATCCCGTAATCGATAAGGGAGAGGATGGAGGATGTGACAGCTATCTGCATGGCTTGAGCAGGCAGGCTGTTTTTGATCCTGTAGAGGGCACCAACTCTCGAGCTGATCGCTGCCAAGAGGAGGTGTACATGTCTGTGGTAGGAGAGGGAGGTATCTAGGGTGACATTAGCTGTTTATGGTCTTTCAGACATTCAGACATTAAGAAACCCTGTTGATGACAGTTCCCCTTTAAAAGTCATGACTTTTCCTGAATCTGAAGATTACTGTTTTCCTGTTTGAGTCTATGCCTGGGCCATACGGGTATACATTTAGTTTTTTTTTTTTTGGTACTTACCAAATGCTTACCATTTTGCAACCACTGGTGAATAGTACAGTCTTCACACTGTGTGAAGGAGATGTCACACAGCCTGGACCTGGAAATAAATGGTGTGGTCATCAGAGTACAGCAAGATGTTACTTTACAGAAATGCAAAAGTACACATACAGTTCCCCCATGCATCATGAGTAGTTTATCTATATCACCATGAGGACATTTAAGCTAGTTAGACTTTAAGTGGGACTGTATGGTGCCAAAATACCTCACACACAATCTACAAAGACTGAAAACCGTAAACTACAGATATTTGTGTCCTTGTTAGGATTCATCATTGTGAAATACAGTATCTGTTGCCTTAGGCAAGTGTGAAGTGGAAACCACCTAAATAATGCAGGAATTTATATCATGGTGAGCCCAAAGTGGGGAAGTAATTTAAAAGACAAAAACCTCAGTGCAAAAGCACTGAAGCAGGTTTTACCCTGGATGAGCCACAGAGCAAAGACAAAACCAGGCTGCACTCATCCTGCTTAGGAGATCCAATGGACATCTATCTGTCTTATTACTCATATCTTTGACATGGATTTTTATCTGCTTGTGGTTTTCATTTAAAATAACTCAATTTGCTGGCCCACTGGCGCAGCAATAGTGGTACCGCTTGCAATGCCAATGACCCCAGTTCAGAAGTGAACCCAGGGATTCAGAGGGCCAGCTAGTGGGGAGGAGGATTGGGTGTCCCATGGACTGCTCTCCTTCTCAAGGAGGCAGGGTGGGGATGCCACCAGCAGTCAAGTGACTCCTTGCAGAAGCTGGGGGTCCAACATCTGGGTCTGGATACAGCTCAGGAGGCATGTCAGACATTCAGTGTGTGCACTATCAACATCATTACACACCATGCCTCAAGAGGAAGAAAATGGGAAGATGGTGATCTGTCTGCTGCACAATGACATCTGCCCCCACATCACAGACCCCACATTGCTGACCAGGCTCTCACTCTCACTGTACTATGTCAGTCTCCATTGGGGGATGCACCCACCCAGTAGCCCTAGCCTGGTGGGGGGGGGGGAGCCAGGGTGCTTGGGAGTTGAGATAAGTCCCAGGATGAATGACGGGGTTGAGTGTTGGAAGCAAGGGCTGATGGGAGCCTGCTAGATAGTGGAATATAAAGTACACTAAATAAAAAAAAAATAATTTAACTTAATAATCTTGAAGAAGTGGGACTTCTGATTTTCACAAGCTATGAATAGGCATATGGTGAGTACATGGACTTTTGTATTGATCACCGGGGGAGCACTGTATATCACACCATATCACAGGACATCACCTTTGATGCCAACCTTTTTCCTTTAATTAATGTGCAATTGCTCCTACTTAAGTCACTCTTCATGAAAAGCTGTTTGAATTTGTTCAGCTCTTATCTCTTTTAGTGATGCTGCACTATAATAAATTAGATAACCATTTTGTGTTTGAGCCCTTGACACATCTCTAAATTAAAGGTTGATGTTTCTCTCGAACTGTAAGTAATTCAACTAAGTGTAGGACAGAATCCACATTGGGTATTGAATCTAAATAGTATTTATCAAAGTAGTCAAGAAACGTTCTGCTTTAAGGGGGACTTCTAAAGACTAGCACACCAAATATAGAATATCAGACAGTGATGATTGCCATTATAGACAGCAGCAAAGTAATGATTTTACTGATGCAAAACAGTTTTGGAAAAATATAAATAATTTGATAAAAGCAACAATGCAAAATAAAATTCATAACATAAACAAGATGTGATAGATTACAATAATACTATTAAACTGCTGACTTTTTTTTTTTGAAAATAGAAATCAAACATTTACAAATCTTGATAGCTATGTGGGAAACAGGCCCCCATTAAATTGTTTAGACAAAATTGATATTTTAGACAGGACAGAACTATATTCTTATTTATTAAATTTAATACGAACATACGAACATACGAAATCTGCCAGCAGATAAAGGCCTAGAGGTCTATCAAGTCTGCTCGAATGTGCAGCTAGCACCCCTTATTCTGCAGCTGCCCCTCCCTTCCACCCTTCCCCTTCATTAACCCTCCCCCTTGTCCTGTCCCATCCTCGTTTGAAGCAGTCCACTGTTCTACTGCATACCACTTCAGCGGGTAACGCATTCCACCCAGCCACCACCCTCTCTGTAAAAAAGTGTCTCCTCATCTCCCTCCTGAACCTTCCTCGCTCCAGTCTCATATCATGGCCCCTGGTGTCCCTCCCCCTCCCTTACTTTGAACAGCCTCTCTGTACCTGTCTTGTTTATTCCTTTCATGTATTTAAAGGTTTCAATCATGTCACCCCTGTCTCTCCTCTCCTCCAGTGAGTACATGTTCAACTCCTTCAACCTCCTCTCGTATGATAAGTCCCCCAGCCCCTTGATCATCTTTGTCGCTCTGTGCTGCACCCCCTCCAGTAACTTAATGTCCCTCTTCAGATACGGATGCCAGTACTGCACACAGTACTCCAGGTGTGGTCTAACTAATGACCTATACAGTGGCAGAATCACCTCCTCCCTCCTCGAGGATATACCCCTTGCAATACAACCCAGCATTTTGTTGGCCTTTGCAGCTGCCTTCCTACATTGTGCCAAGTTGTTCATTGACCCTGTAATGAGCACACCCAGATCCTTCTCCTCCTTTGTCTGGGCTAGCTACACTCCCCCTTGCTGGTAACTCCTCCTTGGGTTCTTCATCCCAAAATGCAGCACCTTGCACTTTTTGGCATCAAAGCCCAGTTGCCAGGTGTCTGACCAGGTTTCAAGCTTTGCCAGATCATCCTGCAACCCCTGCCATCCCCTAGGTCATCCACCACCGCGCCTACCTTGGTATCATCAGCAAACAGACTGATCTTGCTCTTGATGTCCCATGATATGTCTGCAATGAATATCCCAAACAACACTGGTCCCAACACGAGCCCTGTGGAACACCTCTCACTGCCCTTGGGTGTGAGCTCCCCACCCACCACCACCCTCTGTTGCCTTTCCTGCAGCCAGTTTCCTACCCATCTCACCAGTTTTGCACCTGCCCCTGTGCCTACTAACTTCCTTCCCAGCCTTCCATGTGGCACTGAGTCGAATGCCTTACTGAAGTCCAGATACAGGACATCCACTGCATGGCCCCTGTCCAGTTGCCTAGTTACCCAGTCATAGAACTCGACCAGGTTGGTTTGGCAGGATCTGCCACATATGAAGCCATGCTGTCTGCTGTCTTAGTCCTTTGGCCTCTAGGAGGGCCACCAGCCTCTCCTTCAGGATAGTCTCCATTAGCTTACCCATGATAGATGTGAGGCTCACTGGTCTGTAGTTTCCCGGTTCATCCTTGGGGCCACTCTTGTGGAGGGGCACCACATGAGCCATCCTCCAGTCCTGAGGTACACACCCTGAATGTAGTGAGGCATTAAATAGGTCTGTCAAAGGTCCTGCAAGGACCTCTACCAGCTCCTTCAGTACCCTGGGGTGGATGCCATCTGGACCTGGCGCCTTGTCCACCCTCAGTGCCTTCAAACCCTCTCGAACTCTGCTCTCCATGATTTCCCATCTGTCACCACTTCCCACCCTGCTTCTGCCATTTCTCCACCTTGGGTGTCACCCCCTTCTCTTTAGTAAATACTGAGCAGAAGTACTCATTTAGTGCTTCCGCCTTATTAGCCCTGCTTCCACCCAACCCCACCTTCCTAATACTTACTATGTGATCCTTACAGCTCCTTTTCTCCTGATGTACTTAAAGAAGTCCTTCTCCCCTTCTTAATGCCTTGTGCCAGCCTGAGTTCGTAGATGCTTTGGCTCCCTTACTCCCTTGTCACCTCCTTCGATGCTGTCAAGTACTCCTCCTGTCCTCCCTTCCCTGATTTCTTGTACTTCCTAAAGGCAGCTCTTTTCCTCCTTACCTTTCCATGACCTCCTTGCTCTACCAGATTGGTTTCTTAGCCCTAGCCTTCTTGCTCTGGGCTTTGCAGCAGTTTTGGTTGCCTCCACTATCCCCAGCTTTATGAGCTCCCACCTCTGGTTAGTGTCCATACTAGATTGAATTCTGGCCAGGTACCCTTTACCACTTCCCCATCCTCCCAAAGTCGGCCCTCCTGAAGTCCAGCACTATTGTGCCAGATTCCCTCCTTCCTTGCCCATATCCAATATGAGCCATACTGAGTGGTGGTCACTCTCACAGCGGTTCCTCCACTGTAAGTTCTCTCACAAAGTCCTCATTTGCCAGCACAAGGTCAAGGGTATTCCCTAACCTGGTTGGTTCACTGACCATTTGCAGCAGGAAGCTGCCCTGGAAGGCATCCAGCAGTACCTGCTCCCTTCTGTTCCTGGTTGTTGGGGTGCTCCAGTCCACTCCTGGCATGTTGAAGTCCCCCACAATCACCACACTCTGCAGTTTTTCTCCCAAGGCTCCTAGCATTAAGGGTAACCACCTTCCACCCTCCCCCCCCATCCTGCCCTCCTTTCCTAGCATCACCAGCAGTACTTGCCATTTGTCCTTTGTCACTGTTTTGGGGGGTAAGCTCATATGGTTTCCCAACCTGTGGTCTCTGCATATCTCTTCCCCAACTGCCACCCCCCACTCCTAGTTTAAATTCCCAACTTCCTCTATGTACTCCTCCATCCTCTGTTTCAACACTTTCTTTCCTCCTCACTCAAGTGTAGTCTGTCCTTGGCATAGAGACTACTGTCCTCCCAGGTCCCTCCCACCCCAGACAGCCCATACCCTTTAGCACAACACCAGGTTCTTAGCCATCTGTTAAATTCCTCTATTCTCAGCTTTCTTGTTGTGCTTGCCTTTGGCACCGGAAGTATCTCTGAAAAAGTTACTGATCTTCCTGCACCCCTCACATAATTGTGCTAGTTCCTCAAACTTCCTCTGGAATGTATCTACTGTCTTGTCAGCCAGGTCGTTTGTCCCAAGATGTATAATTAAATGAGGCTTGTCCCTACCCCTTCTAGCATATTTCAGAACAGACTGTCCCACCCTTTCTGCTGTCATTCCTGGCATGGCCTCCACTCAAATGCGACTGTGCCTCTCCCCCTTGCTACCCCATCTAACTCCTCTTAGTATTGAGTCCCCCAGCACTAAGATTCCACCCCTCTTACTCCCTGCTTGCTTCCATTCATCTCCCTCTCTCATTTCCAGCTCCTCTTCTTCCTCCTGCACATTATTTCCCTTTACCCTGTTGCAATTCTCCCAGCAGAACTTCCCCGCTCCAGTTTGGTCCAGGCATTTATCAATTACTCCTCTAATTTCATCATTTCCTCCTCCACCTTCTTTCTCTCTAGCAGTGCACAACTATTTTCTGAAGGCCCTTCACAAATGCCGCTCCTCTCTCTTCATAGTAACCTGTTCTCTCCTTTCCATTCCATGACTTTTGCCACTTCTTCACTTCCTCAAAAGTCCCTATCTCCTCCTTCCATTTGTCTTTTGTCTCCTGACCTGGTTTCCCCGGCAATTGTTCTTCTGGCCTGGGCCCCTTGTCTCTGCTTCCTTCTTCTGACCCTCTCCTCACCACTGTTGGCTTAAATCGCCTCCCTCATCTCCCCTTCTTCCTCCCTCCAGTATTGGGCTAAACACACCCCAATCTGCCTTGCCTGTCTTAGTTCCTCCTGCAGACCCTCAATCTCCTTTCTAAGTTTTTCTATGTGGTTGCACACTAAACATCCTCCCACACTCCAGGCAATTTTTAGAAAGATTGGTGCACCACAGTTGTTGCAGCCTACCACCCTACCCATTGCTGTCGTTGCCCACCAGTGACCCCCCACCCTTCCAGATGTAGGATACCAAACACTCCCCCAAGTCTCCCCTCTCCCTCCTCTATCAGTGCAAAACATTTTCTTTATTTCCCTTACCTCCTTTATTGCACATGTTTAGGTATATTGAGCAACTGCTTTTTATATTCCTATCCTTCCTATCCACACTCAAACACAGACTTTAAGTAGCCATTGCACAACCTTCTTCAAACTCTTACTCCTCCTTTCCCCAATGCAATATCAATGCGAAGAAGTAATAATGAAAGCTCCTAGATTTGCATTTACTTCCCTTCCACTGAGAGAGCAGTCACCTCTTCACTTGCTGCTGTTCCTTTCCTGGTATGGTAAAATTAATATTTTAAAAGGACCTGGATATGATGGAGTTGAATCTAAAATTTCTGAAAATAGCTGCAAGAGAACTAACCCCTTTGTAAAAATCTTGAATCTAGCCTTTGTTTTGAAGCATGTTCCTGATTTATGGAAGACAGCTTTTGTAATACCAGTTTATACAGGGGGAGATGGAGGTGCTTCAGAATTTTAGACTAATTTCTTTATTGTCTAGTTTAGGAAAAAATCTGAAAGTATTGCTATACAATGGAATCTTATCCTTCATGTAGATGATGCAGTGATATATTCAACTGAAAATAATGTATTTAATTAAAAAAATTAAAAATAATAATTTTGAGTTCCAGAAAGTACAAATTTGTGTTTTTGAAAACAGATTAATTCTGAACAGGAAGACAATGAAGGCCATGTTCTTCTGTACCCTCTTTTGTACCCCCACCTAACATCAAACAAAAATATTAGTTTTTAAAGTACCGATGAATAATAATGTTTCACTTGACATAGTTGATAATATTAGATGCTTGGGTACAACTGTTGATTCAAATCTGACATACAAAAAGAAAATAGAAAACATGACCTGTCAAATTCATAGAAAACTGGCATCTTTATAGAGATTGCATGATTTGCTGATGGATGATATATGGAAAATTATTGTATGGAGTAGCCTGTTACTACTACTGGATTATGGAAATATACATTGGGGCACAGCCTCAGCTATGGTACAGTCTAGATATAGAATTCTGTACACTGATAATAAGTAAAAGAGAGCATCATTGCAATTTATGTGGCAGACTTCATTGGCTTTCACTGCACAAGATGGATTTACTGGGCATGGGCTCCTAACTTATTTATTTATTTTTTATTTTAAAGTTGTTGCCTCTCGCTCAGAGGTCAATTGATAGATATTTTAAAAATACAACAATCATAATGAAATTTGAGATAATAAGATAAGAAATGTTCGGTTATAAAAATAGGACAAAAGGTATTTGCTTATTTGGCAAAACATACATGGAACAGTATCCCTTTAAGTCTGAGGCAAGGTACTACTTATTATATGCTTAAAGCTCATGTGACATAGTACCTACTGTATCTACCAAAACAAAATGTAAATGTTACTATGTCTGTACTTATTGCTAGTGGTTTATGGTATCGTGAGTCATGTAAATTTTTGGCGGTTTGTAATTGTCTTTGTACGTACCCAGGCTGTGCCTGTAAATAGACCACATGGCCCAGTGTACCCATTTGGTAATCAAATACTAAAATGAAAATAAACTAAATAATACTAGACTACCTATGGAACCTTCTATAATGTTTTGAGTTATATGTAAACTCCATCATATCTGTGAATACTTAACCTGTGCATTAGAGTAGTTTAATCCATCAGCAAACAACACATATTGAAATATGGTTACAGATCAACTCACTTACACAGGGTTGGCAATACATATGACCCATAAACATAGCAAAAATTCATTAGAAACAATTTCAAAATATGATCCAGTTCTTAAAAAGGGTAATAAACTGGTGACCATAACCATAAATTAAAAAATGTGTGTTAAACCTCAAAAATCCCTAGACACTAAAAAATGAAAGAAAATGATGGCAAATCTTTCAAAATGTTTTATTTCCTCAATGATTGTAAATAAGAAATTACTTAACAGATCAAAATGACATTTACAGACTTGGTAGTGTGGCATACAGCATTAAGCATGAGGTTTATTGTTTAGCTGCCGCCCCTTTAAGAGCACAAACAGCACTCATGTTGCCATTTATTGCACTGCCTGGCAGTGCCATGTTATTCCAGGGGCTTTGGGAAACCCCTCAGTCTAAGGCATAGCCTCATGATGTGCAAAAGCCTCCTGTGATGAATAAAGACTGTTCTATTGTTATTTTCTGCATCTGACTGAGTTATTTGCATGGGTCCAGTAAGGTGACGTCTGCCAGTACAGTCAAAGATGGGCATGGTAGACCTGAAAAGAAAGTAAGGGTCCTAGTGGCTCACCAACACCAAAATGCCACAGTAGATTTTGTTACCAACACCTAACTCTATAATTTTCAGCATGACCAGTCAATCCTAGCTGAACTACTGTACATATGGTCAACTATAGTTGCAGACATACTGACTTAGTGACATACTGTACAACCCTGTTTGAAACGTGAATGCCAAAAGATAAGTACAGACTCTTAGCAGAAGTTTTATGATTAAATGATTTGTAGTATTGGCTGTGGATTCGAGCAAAAAACAGAAATAAGATAATAATGTTTATGCAGTTTCAAGCACCTCTCATTATTGCCCCTTTAATTGCTACCCACTTATTTCTGCCCCCCCCCCCCATTTTGTGTATTTCCTGATCTTCCATTATTACTTTCATTTTGTCAAAGTCAGCCTTCCTAAAGTCTGACACCAGGATGCTGGATTTCAGTTACTGTGACTCTAGCACAGTGTTTAATTTATTACTGTTGTGGTTTCTCTATGTCTGATTGGTCCTCAGTCAAGGCATACCTCTATACCTGATACTGTTTTGGTTGGACAGCACCAGGTCCAAAATTGCTTCTCCCCTGGTTGCTTCTCTTACCTATTCTGTGACAGAGCAATCCTGTATTACCTCTATAACTTTCTGGCTGTTTTTATCTTACTGCTATTGGAGGCTACGTCTGGGAGATCAAAATCTCCCATGAGAATAGTTCTGTGCTGACTAGCTGCTTTCCTAATCTTTTTTTATTAGACAAGAGTCACAAATGTATCAGCATTCTGTGCATTAGCAAGATACAGAATCATCAATACAAGTAAAAAAAATGTTATGAAATAGGAATAAAGCCACTACAGACCTGTTGAGCATGCTGCTTTTCATTTGTTAAATATTGCCAAATAAAGAGGAATGCTGTAAATTGCTCTGTTTAGGAAGAGAATCAAGGAGGAAGGAGGACAATACCAGACGAAGGGTAGAGGGGAAGAAGAAGAAGAAGAAGAATCAGCATTTATATAGCGCTTTTCATACACAGTATCCCAAAGCACTTTACAAGCAGTGCTAGACTGGTAATGAAGTGACTGAATGTTTGGTGGCGGCCATATCACACAGCATCACCCACACACAGCCTGGATAATTGCATTAACTGGTTTATGGGAAGGGCAGTGTTGGCCAGGACACTGGGAATGCTCCCTGCTCTTTACGAAGAGTGCCCTGGGTTCTTTTACTTCCACCTGGTCACCCACCAGGACAACACCAGGATGGGCAGAAGGGACCTCGGTTGAACGTCTCATCCGAAGAATGGCACACCCCAGCAGTACAGCACCCCCCAATACTGCACTCAGATGCCAGCGATTTTTAGGTGCAAGTCCAATCCCAGTGTGGGACAAGAACCCACGACCTTCTGGTCCAGAGGCGGATGTGCTACCAACTGAGCCATGCTGACACCTGGAAGGAAGGGAAGGAGTTCAGTGGCTGCAAACCAGTACCACTGGAGGGCAGAGAAGGTCACATGGCTTCAGCCAGCCAGTAAGGCAACTGGAGTTTGTATTTAATATCCACAATCCCAAGCGACCCCTTCTCATGAGTGCCTCTAAAGTGTGAGTGCTACAAAGCAGGAGTGAGGCATCTAACTCAATGGCTTTTAGGGGGTTCAGCAGGCTGTCCACATGGAGGACTGCAGGTTGCTGGCCGCTCTGCCCAGTGGCAATCAGGTAAGGCAAATGTGGGGGCACATATAGTAGTTAGCAGTCAAGAACTGCCAAGGGGTTGTAGCAGGTCCCTATCTTGGATCAGTCTACAAGGGAACTGATTGACCGGGATCTTACAGGGAATGCAGCTGGTCCCTCTTTAGGGTCAGCGAAGGGCCAGACTTAAGGGGTTGCAGCTTTACAGCCATCCCCATATAGGTTAACAAGCTTCTAACTAGGGTAAGCCATCGGAATGAGTAAGGGATGCAGCTTTTCAGCCATCCCACCGAGGTTATTTGACAGGGAGGTAAAGGTGAAGGGAATCTCACAGGGAATGCAGAGGGTCTCTATCTAGGATTAGCCTACAAGAGTACTGACTGACAAGGATCTTATAGGGAATGCAGCTGGTCCTTATCTAGGGTCAAAGAACAGCCTAATTTAAAGGGTTGCAGCTTTACAATCCTCCCCATATTGATTAGTAGGCTTCTATCTAGGGTAAGCGGTTGGGGAAAAAAAGGGGTGCCGCATTTCACCCATCACCCCTCGGTTAAAATACTAGGCTCAAATTAAAAGTTCCAAGAGGCTCATAGAAAACTTCCATATAGGGTAAGCTACACAGAGATACAAGGACTGTACAGGTGCTCTATACTGGAGGAGTTACAGCATCACAATGTGGAAAGGGAGGCTGCTGATGGAGCAGGAGGGAGTGGGTAGAGTAGTGTGTTGCAAGTGGTGTGGGGCAATGCTTTCTTGGGTACTCTCTGGGATGTGGTGGATCCTAGGTCAGCTGAGGACAGAGGTATGGCAGCTGAGATGGGAGTTGGAGCATTAGTGGAAAGCTGATGTCCCAATGGAGTGTGGGGAGCAGGGCAAGGGAACTGGTGGGAGGGATTAGTGGTAAAGCCCAGATTGGGTAGGGGGTCTGGCAGGGGATAGAATCAAAGAGGAACCATGCTCCCTGGGTCCCCCTTCCCCAGCTGGAGAGGAGGGCTAGGTGAGGGGGATGGACACTAGTAAGAAGAACATGGAGGGCCAGGAAGGAATGGGGACTGGTGGGATCATCCCCAGAGGTGCCGGCATGAAATAGATTCAACTCACTAACTAGAGAGGGTAAAGAAAAAAATTGATATGAGGGAGATGGACACCAGCAGTGGGAGGAGGACATGAATATTAGGGGAGGTGGCACAGAGAAGAGGGTAGGGGTGGGTAGAGGTAGGAGTAGTGGTTTTGGGGCATGGAAGGGGTGGAGGCAGGCAGGGAAAGGGCTGAGCGGAGGAGGCAGGCTGGGAGAAAAATAGCAGGAGCCAATGTAGGGGGGATGCATGGGGATAAGGCAGGAAGAAAGCAGGGGTTGGGGGAACCTGGGACAATCAGGGAGGGAGGGAGGATTGGGACTCAGGTGGAAGATGGGGATAGGAGGGTTGTAATCTTGGAGGACTCCATAGTTAAAAGAGTGAGATGGGGTGATACAAGAGCTAAGACAAACTGCAGAAGGGTGCAGTGTATGCCGGGGTGATCTCAGGGAGGGTGGGGCTAAAGATAGCTGACAGCACAGGAAAAGAGGGGCAGCCACATATCATAGTTCACCTTGGTATGAAGAACTTGGCTGAAAGTGAGTTAGGGATGTGTCAAGAGAGGTTCAGGAAAGAGGCTGTGCAGTAAGGTGGGGAAGTCGGTAGCCTTTTCAGAAGTGCTACTGATACCAAGGGTCAGCACTGCAAGAAAGGCAAGGATTGAGGAGTTGAATGTCTGGGTGGGACAGGGAGGAAGGATACAGGCTAATTGGTGGCTGAGGGGCACGTGGGAGAACAAGGACCTTTATGTGCCAGATAGGCTGCACATTAACAAGGAGGGGCACGAGTGTGCTGAAGACCAGACTTGAGTATGTAGTCAAGGAACTGAGTTTAAACTGTTAAGGGGGAACAGCAAGGGTCATAATACCCTTAGTCTCCTGCTGGAGGAGGCCAACCAGCCTTCCCCCACATCAGGGCAAAAGGTGAAGGGAACAGATGACAGACAGAGTAATAAGGGTAGGTGGGTGGGGCTAGGATCAGGGAAGGGGAAGGCAGTTCAGGGGTGGAGGGGGACTCGAGTCATGGTGGAAGGTTGTGTCTCTGAATGCAGGAAGCCTGGGAACAAGATGGCTGAGCTGTATCCACTGATGGTGGAGGGAGAGGTGGACATGGCTGCCATCATGGAGACATAGGCCATGCTGAACCATGACTGAGACCTCTCCATCACCGGGTACAAGCTGTGTAGGAGGGATAGGGGATGGGTGGAGGAAGGAGTGGTTTCATATGTGAGGGAAGGGATAGTCTGTACTAGGGAGGAGGAGACAGATGGCAGGATCAAGGTGATGTGGGAACAGATACAATCATCAAAGGAAAAAAGCTTAGGATAGGAGTGGTATACAGGGCACCATACCTGGGTGAGGAATTGGACTGAGAGCTAGGGTCCAAAATTGTGGAGATGGCCAGTAGTGGGGAGGTAGTGATTATGAGTCTTTAATCTACCTGGGATAGATTAGAAGGTCCATACTGCTATCTGTACCTGGACTCAGAGGCTGCTGGATGCATTCCAGAGTGGATTCCTGACACAATGTGTCCTGGAGCCCTCCATGGGGGAGGGCCATACTTGTCGTGGCTCTGTCTGACTGAGAATGTGTCCAGGAAGGTGGAAGCACCTCTAGCAGAAAGAAACCATCACTATGTCTGGTTTTACCTGGACATGTGCAAGGAGAAAACTGTCATCAAAACAAGGGTGCTAGACTTCAAGAGGGCAGACTACAATAGAATGGGGAAGATCCTGGGAGGACACCTTGCTAGGATCAGGAAACAAATGGGGTAGATCAGAAATGGGCTGTTACCAAGGAGGGGATGTTGGCAGCTACTAATGAGTGAGCCAAGAAGCCCAGCTGGTTTGATAGGGAGGTAGCCCAGGTGGTAAAGAGTAAGAAGACAGCATTCAGAAACTATAAATGCACCCAGAGGGATGAAAACAGGGAGGAGTACTGTACTAAGACAAGGGAGGTGGGCATGGAAGTAAGACTGGCCAAGGTCAAGAGAGAAGCTGCAGCTGGCAGAGGGGATGAAATTGGGGGAGAAGGCCTTCTTCCAGTACATCAGGGGGAAGTGGGATATCAAGAATGAGATAGTCAGGTTGAAAAGGGAGGGGCGGTGGGCGGAGGTTAGTGAGGAGAAAGCAGAAGTACTTAACAAGTACTTCTGTTCAGTCTTCTCTAAGGAGACAGATGGCCCAGTCCCATGGGGAAAAAGGGGGGGGAATGGGGTGGGAGGAGTCACAGATGTGGAGATTGAAATTGACAGGGTGAGGAAAGGCTCATAGGCCCTAAAGATATGTAAGTCCTGGGGACCAGGTGGCATACATCCGAAGGTGCTGAGGGCCTTAGCAGGTGTTCTGACGGGTCTCCTGGTAGGCCTGTTAAACACCTCTCTGGAGACGGGAAGATACCCCTGAACTGGAGGACAGGTAGTGCTGTTGCACAAGAGTGGGCCACGGGACAATCCTTGTAACTTTCGTCTGGTCAGTCTGACCTCAATAGTGGGGAAGCTCATGGAAACCATACTGACAAAAATGACTGCTAGACTTTGTGGATGAAAATGGGCTCCATGATGAAAGACAGCATGGGTTTGTGTCAGGATGGTCCTGCCAGACCAGACTGATTGAATTCATTAACTGGGTAACCAGGACAGTGGACAGGGGCCAATAAATGGACATACTGTATCTAGATTTCAGTAAGGCCTTTGATTCTGTCACCCACAAGAGGTTAATTGAGAAGCTGGGAGACCTGGGGGTACAGGAAAAACTGACTAGGTAGGTTAGAGACTGGCTACAAGGTAGAAGTCAGAAGTTAGTGGTTGGGGAGAAGTTCTCAGAAGCTAGACCAGTCACTAGCTGGGTCCTATAGGGCTTGGTACTTGGGCTGGTGTTATTTAACATTTTCATCAGTGATATTGCAGGTGGGATAAAAGATAAGATATGCCTGTTTGCAGATGACAGAAAACTTTGCAGGAGAGTGGACACAGAAGAGGGGAGACAAGACATCAAAAAAGACTTGGCCAAACTGGAGAGGTAGTCAGGTATCTGACAACTAGAATTCAATGCCCAAAACTGTAGAGTAATGCACTTGAGGGTGAAAAACTCAGAGACCAAATACTGGCTGGGAGATGTGAAAGTTACCAAGTCAGAAGAGGAGAAGGCTTGGGTATGATAATTATGAGTGACCTGAAGCACTCAGCACACTGCAAGATAGCTGCAGCCAAAGTGAATCTGATGTTGGTCTGTATAGACAGGGGTATAACCATCAGGAAAGCAGGATCCATGACAATCAGTTGACAAATTCGTTGTCAACCGACATTATGATGACTCCTTTATGTCGACCGCATTTGCTGTCCGCACGAAGGCAGTCACTCAGACTGTTTTCTTTTGGGGGCTTTTGCCCTGAACCCCCATGCAGGGGCTCTGCCACCCACACCCCTGAAACTAAATTATAATCAACTCCGAGTTGGAGTTGATTCGGGGAAGGGGTGCAAGACCCCCAGAAAGCAGTGCCAGGGTCCTGCTCCGACACTATAGCAACCTGGCGCTGTTGTCGCTGTGGTGTCAGTCATGGTAAAGTTGTCACCATAGTGATGGCATACCAGGAAAACAGAGATCAGTCTGCCACTTTACAGATCAGTGGTGTGACCACATCTTGAGTACAGTGTGTAGTATTGGAGCCCTTACTTACAGAAGGACATCAACCTACTGGAGATGGTCCAGAGAAGGGCTACCAAGATGATCCAGTGACAACAAGGCAGACCATACGAAGAGAGACTCAGAGATCTTAACATGTACTCCCTGGAGGATAGAAAGAGAGGTGGGTGACATGATCAAAACCTTTAAATACCTTAGAGGATTTAACAAAGTGAGCATGGAGGGTCTCTTCAACCTTAGTGAAAAAAGGACCACTAGGAGGCACTGCCTCAAGCTGGTGGGATGACGATTCAGGAGGGAAATGAAGATACACTTTTTCAGTCAGAGGGTGGTGGCAAAATGGAACACATTGCAGGAGGAAGTGATCTCCTTGAAGACTGTGGACAGCTTCAAGAGAGGTTGGGACAGAGTAGAAGGGAAAGTTGCATGGGGGGGAGCATGGGGGCATCTAAGGGAAGGGAAGAATGGGTAAGGGGGAAGGGGCAGATACCTCAGTAGACACTGGGGGGGTCTCTGCAAACTCAAGCAGACAAGGTAGATCTTAATGCCTTTTTCTGCTGGTGCAATCATAAGCTCATATGTAAATAAATAATTTAACAACTAAGTAACACTGCAAAACCTCAAAACTCTGGGAGATTTGTAAACATAGAGGGGTAGAGTTCCAAAGAATTACTGTAGTCCAGACAAGAACTAGTCCAAACAAATAATTAGTCTAAACAAAGAAAAAGCATGCTGCTGAAGCCAACCTATATTTGATTTTGGGGCCAGTAGTAAATTCATCAGCAGAAAAAAAATGGGCAGGAAGGTATATACCACTGTAGGCAGGAATCAAGGTTAGCTGGCTGCTCAATATGGAGAGCCAAAAAAAACATTTAAGAATGACGAGAAGTGCTAAATAGCCCAATATCAGGGGGCAGCTGCATTATGAATATGTAACCAAGGGGCCAATTTTGAGCCAGAATGTAGTCAAGCCTGAAAAAAAAACAGGCCGTTTACAATCATTTGGTAGCCTCAGGAGTCAAATATTTCCTAATGCACGTGAAATTAATTTAAAACCAGCAGGATTTAGAAATGACGGAAATGTTGAACTGTAAAAAAAATCAGAATCCACATATTATTTATTGAAAATGTCAGAGAATACCTTTGAGCACAAGTGCTCTTTTACAAAGGTTCCACATCAGTAACAGAGATTACAAATCAACACAACAAATACAATAAGCGAGTTCCAGTGGAATGAAGTCAAACAAGTACAAATATAAAAACAAAAACAAGGTGCTGCATCAGCATGTGGTCTGAATGTAAAACAAAATGGTAATATTAAATGCACGCTGAAAACAGAAAATAAAGTACAAAATTGATGCTTCGACCTTAGGTCTTCATCAGGAAGTATCTAAAAGAGAAAAAAGCAATGTTAGTGTAGAGGGGAGGTAATGATAGGGTGTCAGCGTGGCTCAGTTGGTAGCACATCTGCCTCTGGACCTGAAGGTCGTGGGTTCTCGTCCCACACCGGGATTGGACTTGCACCTAAAACTCACTGGCATCCGAGTGCAGTATTGGGGGGTGCTGTACTGCTGGGGTGTGCTGTCCATCGGATGAGATGTTAAACCAAGGTCCCTTCTACCCATCCTGGTGGGTGTCCAGGTGGAAGTAAAAGAACCCAGGGCACTCTTTGCAAAGAGCAGCGAGCATTCCCGGTGTCCTGGCCAACATTCCCCTTCCCATAAACCGGTTCATGCAATTATCCAGGCAGTGTGTGGGTGATGATGTGCGATATGGCTGCCACCACATTCAGTCACTTCACTACCAGTCTAGCATTGCTTGTAAAGTGCTTTAGGATACACTGTGTAAGAAAAGCGCTATATAAATGCTGATTCTTCTTCTTCTAAAATATGTGGGGAAAGGGAAAAAAAGGGGGAGGCTCTGGGAGAAGAAGTGAAAAAAGGCAAGATAAAGAGAGATTTTGGAAAACAAAAAGGTGATGATGGGAATGACAAGGCATAATAGCAGTGAATGAGCTAGAGAATAATAATAATAATAAACTTTATTTGTTGAACGCCTTTCAAATGCCAAGGCGCTTTACAATGTTAAAAACAAATTCAGTAAAAATATTACAATTAAAAAATAGACCACTAATAAAAATCATGACAATTCATAAAAGACTCGACTCCTCAAGAAAGTCTTAACTGTCTGTTTAAAGCTCCCCACGGTTGTACATTCCCGGAGCTGACAGGGCAGAGAATTCCAGAGAGTAGGGGCCACAAACATAAAAGCACAGGCCCCAGAAGATTTCAAGGTAAACCTCGGAATCTCCAGCAACCCCTCGTCAGCCGAACAGAGTGGTTGCACAGGGGTGTAGGGAATCAGAAGCTCTTTCAAGTAGTCAGGACCAAGTCCGTGTAGGGCTTTGCAGGTCAATAAACCTGCTTTAAAGGTGATCCACCACTGAATCGACAGCTAGTGTAGATCGCGCAACCCAGGTGGGGACTAATTAACAGGGTAAGAAGGCTGAAAGGTGACAAATGTGGGGGAAGGAGACAGAGATGGAGACATCTGGTGAAAATGAAAATAGATGTGTACAGATACAAACAGACGTTTGGGAAAACAAGGGGTGGCTGAAAGATGTTAGTAGAACTTCTCCCAGAGCCTCCCCCTTTTTTATTTCCCCATATGTATATCCCTTATTTTATCTCCTCTCTACACTAACTTTGCTTTTTTCTCTTTCAGATATTTCCAGAACAAAACCTAAGATCGAAACGTCAATTTTTAACTCTATGTTCTATTTTCAGTGTGCATTTAATAAGTACAAATATAGTCAAACTAGTACAAATAAATTGCCTGGATCAGTTGCATACAATTTTACAATAAGGCAGGTAGGCAGAATCAGGGTAGCACAAGCTGGCACAGTTCAACGAGTATACTGGGAAGGACTTTAGTTAGGGTGATTAGCATTTACAGTTGTAGACACCTAGGGTTCTTAACAGTATTCAAAGGGAGAAGCTTAGAGAAAACTGCTTTTTATGTTGATTGCGCGCATGTGCAAGAAACATGTTGCATCAGCTTTCTCCACAAGCAGGTTGTGGAGGCGTGGCACTGTTGTGCCCAATGCCCCCACAGCCTGCAAAGGCTTGTCCCCTGCCCCCCAATGCAGTGGCACACTGCTGCTGACACTAGTTCAGCCAGCGTGCCACAGCTTTCTAAAAAATCTGCAGCTGCAATCAGGGGCCGCCTCGTCATTGCAGGGTCAGCCATCCGCTGCAATGAGGGAGCGACTTGTCATTGCAGGGTGGGATGTGGGATCCCTGATATTGTTTGTGAACATAGCGGTGGGTTACGTATATTCACAAACAATATACCCCTCCCCACCGTGTTTACTTGCCACGGCCAGAGGCCCACTCCCTCGGCATTCTGTAACCCCCGTTGTTCCTGCCGATGGGGTGCCCAATCCCGTCGGCATAATGATTATCCCCGTTTTGTTCCTGCCGATAGGGGTGCCCAATCCTGTGTCGGCAATGATTATCCCCACCCCGTTTTGTTCCTGCTGGCGGGGTGCCCAATCCCCATTGGCAAAATGATACCCCTTCCGTTGCTGTGGCTGAGGGGTCCCCTCCCCAATCCCCTCGGCTCCTGTATCTCCCTCCCCCTTGCCTTGTTTGCCACCAGGGGTGCCCAATCCCCCGTTGGCTAACCCACCCACACAGGTGGCATGCTGGGAGCCCACCCCAGTGTGCCAAAGCACCTGTTAAATCAGAAAATGGTCCCCCGATGTCTTATTTTTGTTACAACCTGTAAAAAACAGTCCCTCGTGAGTCTCTCTGCCCCCTCCCACAACCCACACCCACCCACTGCGCACCCTGCCTCCCCACCCTCCCATACCCCATACTTACCTCCGAGCTCTGCGCGGCGATCTTCGCTGGACCGGGAACAGCGTCTGCACTCTTCAAAGCCGACCATGAACTGAGGAAATGCTGGTAAGCTGTATAATGTAATAAATAGGGTTTTTACAACTTTAGTGCATATCTCGTGCATTTTTGGGAATTTTTTCACCAAATTTTGAACATGGGGTTTTTGGGACCCCTCCTCATAAATTCTTGAACTGTCATGGCATTAATCGGCCCCGAAAGGTGGTTTCTTGGTCACTGTGTGGAATCACCCTTCGGGGCCGATTAACGAAATGACAGTGCCAGTGTTCATGAGGTGGGCTCTCAAAAAGCCTATGTTGCAAATTTGGTGGAAAAAATCCCAAAAATGACTGTTTTACGAGCGTGCGTTGCGCAGTTGCTACGTACGCTCGTAACTTCGTGAATTTACAATATTTTCACACCAGATTTTCAACATTGGTATTTTGTCACACCTCCTTGTGAGCAGTACAGCTGTCATTGTTCACATCCTGGCTGAAATGTGTTTTCGCTGTTCCGGCACAGAATGGCACGGTCACTGTGGGAAATCATTGTTCAGGACAGATTAAGAAAATGACAGAGACACTATTCATGAGTAGAGGTCCTTAAATGCCTATGTTGAAAATTTGGTAATGATATTCCATAAAATGACTGTGTTACGAGCGTGCGTTGCGCAGTTGGCACGCACTCTCGTAACTTCGCAAATTTATTATATTTTCACTCCAGATTTTCAACATTGCCATTTTCCCACACCTGCTTATGAACAGTGCAGCTGTCATTTTTCCCATCCTGGCTGAAATGTGTTTTCGCATTTCCAGCGCCAGAATAGAGTGGTCGCTGTGGGAAATCACTGTCTGGGACAGATTAAGAAATGACAATGATACTGTTCATGAGCAGAGGTCCTAAAATGCCTATGTTGAAAATTTGGTGATGATAGCCCATCAATTGACTGTGTTACAAGTGTGCATTGTGCACTTTCCATGCACCCTTGTAACTCCGCAGATTTTTAATATTAGAAACATAGAATTTGACAGCAGATAAGGACCGCTTGGCCCACCCAGTCTGCCCATTTCCCTACCTAATGGATAAGCTGCAGATCCTAGTTAACCAGCAGCCTACTTCTTTCTACCCCCACCCCCTAGAATTGCCTTATGACTGTCCCATGCATGCTTGAATTCAACCACTGTTTTTGACTCCACAACCTCCTCCGGAAGGCCGTTCCATGCATCCACAACCCTCTCTGTGAAAAAATACTTCCTTACAGTACCTCTGAGCCGCCCCCATCTTCAAATTGTGCCCCCTTGTTCTTGCACACCTCTTTTTGAAAGATGCTACCCTCTTGGACTTTGTTGATTCCCTTGAGGTACTTGAAAGTTTCTATCATGTCCCCTCTCTCTCCTTTCCTCGAGGCTATACATATTAAGCTCCTTTAGTCTCTCTTCATATGTCTTCTGGTGCAGACCCTGCACCATTTTAGTTGCCCTCCTCTGGACAGCTTCCATCTTGTCTATGTCCTTGCGAGATTGGGTCTCCAGAACTGCACAGTACTCAGATGGGGTCTCACCAGCTGTCTGTAAGAGGGATAACAACTTCCTGTTTTCTACTGGTGATGCCTCTCCTATGCATCCCAGTATCTCCCCAGCCCTCCTTACTGCCCTCTCACATTACTTGCCCACCTTTAAGTCATCTGATATGACTACCCCAGGTCCCTTTCCATTTTTGTTGCTGTTAGTATCTCACCCCCCATTGTGTACTCTTCCACTGGGTTTTTGTTTCCCAGGTGCATTGCCTTGCACTTCTTAGCATTAAATCTAAGCTGCCATACATTTGCCCATTCCTCTAACCTTGCCAAGTCCCTTCTCATCCTTTCCACCCCCACCTTGTGCATCAACTCTGTTGCAGATCTTTGTGTCATCTGCAAAGAGACATACTTTTCCTTCCAGTCCCTCTGCAATGTCGCTTATAAAGACATTGAAGTGAACTGGTCCTAATACTGAACCCTGCGGTAGCCCACTAGTAACCCCCCTTTCTTCAGAGTGGACTCCATTTACTATTACCCTCTGTGTCCTATTCTCCAGCCAATTATTTACCCAGGCTATCATCTTGGGACCCACTTTCAGGCTGGCTAACTTGTATATTAATCTTTTGTGTGGGACTGAGTCAAATGCCTTGCTAAAGTCTAGGTAGGTCATGTCCACAGCCCCTCCCTGATCTACTACTTTGGTCACCCAGTCAAAGAAATCTATTAGATTCATCTGGCATGACCTTCCCGCTGTGAATCCATGCTGCCTTGGGTCCTGTGCCCCTCTGGCCTCTAGGTACTCGACAATTCTCTCCTTCTGTCGCACCAGATTTTCAACAGTGCCATTTTTTCACACCTCCTTATAAGCAGTACAGCTGTCATTTTTCACATCCTGACCAAAATGTGTTTTCACAGTTCCGGCGCAGAATAATGTGGTTACTGTGGGAAGTCAATGTTTGGGACAGATTAAGAAATTGACAGTGGCACTGTTCATGAGCAGAGGTCCTAAAATCCCTATGTTGAAAATTTGGTGAGGAAACTCCATAGCATGACTGTGTTACAAGCGTGCGTTGAACTGTTTCCACGCACCCTTGTAACTTCGCAAATTTGTAAAACTGTCACGCCACATTTTCAACAGTGGCATTTTTTCACACCTCCTTATGAACACTACAGCTGTCATTTTTCACATCCTGGCTAAAATATGTTTTTGCACTCCTGCTGGACAATAGCATGGTCACTCTGGGAAATCAGTATTTGAGACAGATAAAGATCGACTGAGTGAGAGGGCGGAGAGACCGAGCTCAACTGAGCTCTGTCGGGACTGCTGTGGATTTATTTGTGGGCAGACAAAGGCCTCAACACAAGAGTCCAGTATGAAAGGGCAGCCTGCAGCACTGGGAGAAACAGAATGGGAGAGCGAGTGAGGTAGGGGGAGTGAGCGAACTCACCCGAGGAGACTGCATGACCTCAACAGAGCTCTGTTGGGACAGCTGCAGATTTCTTTGTGGACAGACAAAGGTGCCAACACAGCCAGGAACCCCATACAAAAGCGCAGTCTGCAGCGCCAAGAGAAACAGAATGAGCGAGTGACAGAGCAGTAGTGAGCGAGCTCAACAGAGCTCTACTGTGACTGCTGCAGATTTCTTTGTGGGCAGAAAATGCGGCAATGCAGGCAGGAGCCCAGTACAAATGGCCAGCTTGCAGCGCCGGCAGGAACGGAATGTGAGAGTCACAGAGGGGGAGTGAGCGAGCTCAGTGGAGCTGTGTCGGGACTGCTTCAGATTTCTTTCTGGCCAGAAAAAGCTGCCAATGCAGGCAGGAGCCCAGTACAAAAGGACAGCCTGCAGTGCCAGGAGACACAGAACGAGCGAGTGGGGGAGTCAGTGAGCTCAACGGGGCTTTGTTGGGACTGCTGCAGATTTGTTTGTGGGCAGAAAAAGGCAGCAATGCATGCAGGGGCCCAGTACAAAAGAGCAGCCTGCAGTGGCATGGAAAACCAGAATGAGCGAGTGAGTGAGCTCAACAGAGCTGTATTGTAACTGCTGCAAATTTCTTTGTGGGCATAAGAAGGCAACAACGCAGGCAGAAGCCGAGTAGAAAAGGGCAGCTTGCAGCGCCGGCAGAACAGAATGAGCGAGTGAGAGAAGGGGAATTAGTGAGCTCAACGGAGCTTTGTCGGGACTGTCATAACATGACTGTGTTACCAGCGTGCATTGAACTGTTTCCACGCACCCTTGTAACTTCGCAAATTTGTAATACTGTCACGCCACATTTTCAACAATGGCATTTTTCCACAACTCCTTATGAACACTACAGCTGTCATTTTTCACATCCTGGCTACAGTAAGTTTTTGCACTCCTGCCAGACAATAGCACGGTCACTCTGGGAAATCAGTGTTTGGGACAGATTAAAATCAACCAAGTGAGAGGGGGGGAGTGCCCGAGCTCAACTAAGCTCTGTCAGGACTGCTGCGGATTAGTTTGTAGGCAGACAAAGGCCCCAACACAAGAGCCCAGTACAAATGGGCAGCCTGCAGCACTGGGAGAAACAGAACGAGAGAGCAAGTGAGGGAGGGAGGGGAAGTGAGCGAACTCAACGAAGCGCTGTCAGGACTGCTGCGGATTTCTTTGTGGGCAGAAAAAGGCGTCAATACAGACAGGGGCCCAGTAAAACAGGCCAGCTTGCAGTGGTGGGAGAAACAGTATGAGTGAGTGAGACAAGGGGACTTAGTCGGCTCAACGGAACTCTATCAGGACTGCTGGGATTTCTTTGTCGGCAGAAAAAGGCACCAATGCAGGCAGGAGCCCCGTACAAAAGGGCAGTTTGCAGCGCCAGGAAAAACAGAATGAGTGATGAGAGAGGGAGACTGCGCAACCTCAACGGAGCTCTGTCGGGACAGCTGTGGATTTCTTTGTGGACAGACAAAGGTGCCAGCGCAGCCAGGAGCCCCATACAAAAGCGCAGTCTCGGCGCCAAGAGAAACAGAATGAGCGGTGACAGAGGCGGTGAGCAAGCTCAGCGGGCTGTAGATGTGACTGCTGCAGATTTCTTTGTGGACAGAAAATGCGTAGCGCGAGGCAGGAGCCCAGTATAAAGGCCAGCTTGCAGCACCGGCAGAAAGCAGATGCAGCGAGGTGACAGGCGGGGGAAGTGAGCAAGCTCAGTGAAGCTGTGTCGGGACTGCTTCAGATTTCTTTCTGGCCAGAAAAAGTCGCCAATGCAGGCAGAAGCCCAGTACAAAAGGACAGCCTGCAGCACCAGGAGACACAGAACAAGCGAGTGAGGGAGGGGGAGTCAGTGAGCTCAATGGGGCTTTGTTGGGACTGCTGCAGATTTGTTTGTGTGCAGAAAAAGGCAGCAATGTATGCAGGGGCCCAGTACAAAAGGGTAGCCTGCAGTGGCAGGAAAACCAGAATGAGCGAGTGAGTGAGCTCAACAGAGCTGTATTGTAACTCCTGCAAATTTCTTTGTGGGCATAAGAAGGCAGCAACGCAGGCAGAAGCCCAGTAGAAAAGGGCAGCCTGCTGCGCGGCAGAACAGAATGAGCGAGTGAGAGAAGGGGAGTGAGTGAGCTCAATGGAGCTTTGTCGGGACTGCTGCACATTTCTTTGTGGGCAGAAAAAGGCGCCAACAGAGGCAGGAGCCCAGTACAAAAGTGCAGCCTGCAGCGCCAGGAGTAACAGAATGAGCGAGTCAGAGAGGGGGAGTGAGCCACCTCAATGGAGCTCTGTCAGGACAGCTACATATTTCTTCCTCAGCAGAACAAGGTGCCAACGCAGTCAGCAGCCCACTACAGAAGAGCAGCCTGCAGCACCAGGACAAACAGACTGAGCCAGTGACAGAGGACCACTGAGCGAGCTCAACAGACCAACGCAATCAACATTCGGCATTGACAAATGCTTGTTTACTTAAGGTTTGTACACATGGCTAAGTGGGAGTCTGATGTGGCTGACACAGGAGAAATAAAGACTTGAGTTTTATTTGGGTTAATTTTGAGGACATTTTGGAAAACTGAAGTAAAAATTGCACTTATTAAGGCTCTCAGCAATAACAGCAGAAAGATTTGGAAAGGATAGGACTACACTTGGAAGTACAGTAAATCCTTTGTGCATTCAGCCCCTAAACCCTGGAATACCCAAGACAACCTACACTCAGCTGGTTCCTTAGCCACTTTTCACATGGGTCTAAATACACACCTCTATGTGCAGCACCAATATACCTGCTAGTTGTTGCATGTAGTTCCAGCACTTGCTCCCTAACCCTCTACTGCACTCAGCTTCCCCAAATGTTTAGTCTAGCCCTACCCTATGAAGTTGCTCAGACCTGCTTGCCTCTACTGTATGAATGTAACCTGCTGTAAATAACAACTGTTTGTTGATTGTCACTGTTATGAATTTACCTATCAACTATATTCTTCTTCGGTACCACTTGTTATGATATCTGCTCTACCTACATGTAACTAATGCCAGGTTGCCCCTGAAAAAGGGACCTCTGGTTCCAGTGGGTCTACTCGGTTACTAAAATAAAATAAATAAATATGGTTGTCATCGGTATAATACTGAAAGAAAAAAATTTAAAGATCTGATCAAATTACTTATGGGGCAATTCACAAGGTAAAATGAAAGGACCCAAGGATGGACACCTCAAGGACACCAGAGGAAAGTGGATGAGACCCAGATAACAATCACCCAAAAGAAACTTGAAAAGACCTATTTGACAAATAGGATTCAAACCAGGTTAAAGCCATATAGAAACATACAATGTGATGGCAGATAAGGATCGCTTGGCCCACCTAGTCTGCCCATTTCCCTACCTAACGGATAAGCTGCAGATCCCAGTTAACCAACAGCCTACTTCCTCCTACCCCCCACTAGAATTGCCTTATGTCTGTCTCATGCATTCTTGAATTCCCCAAGTGTTCTTGACTCTACGACCTCCTCAGGAAGACTGTTCCATGCATCTACAACCTCTCTGTGAAGAAATACTTCCTCACATTACCTCTGAGCCATCCCCCATCTTCAAATTGTGCCCCTTGTTCTTGCACATCTCTTTTCTGAAAGATGCTACCCTCTTGGAATTTGTTGATTCCCTTGAGGTACTTAAATGTTTCTATCATACTCCCCCCCCCATTCCTCTAGGGTATACATATTAAATTCCTTTAGTCTCTCTTCATATGGCTTCTGGTGCAGACCCTGCACCATTTTGATTGCCCTCATCTGGACAGCCTCCACTTTGTCTATGTCTTTGAGGAGATGGGGTCTCCAGAACTGTACACCGTACTCCAGATGTGGTCTTACCAACTGTCTATACAGAGGGCCAACAACATCCTGTTTTCTACTGGTGATGCCTCTCCCTATGCATCCCAGTATCCCCCCAGCCCACCTTACTGCCTTCTCACATTGCTGGCCCACCTTCAGGTCGTCTGATATGACTACCCCCAGGTCCCTTTCCATTTTTGTTGCTGTCAGTATCTCACCCCCCATTGTGTACTCTGCCCCTGGGTTTTTGTTTCCCAGGTGCATTACTTTGCACTTTGTGTTGAATCTAAGCTGCCATACATTTGACCATTCCTCCAGCCTTGTCAAGTCCCTTTTCATTCTTTCCACCCCACCTTGTATATCAACCCTGTTGCAGATATTTGTGTCATCTGCAAGGAGACATACTTTCCTTTCAGTCCCTCTGTAATGTCATTATAAAAACATTAAAAGGACTGACCCGAGTACTGAACCCTGCGGTACCCACTAGTAAGCCCCTTTCTTCACTGTGGACTCCATTTACTATTACCTGCTGTGTCCTGTTGTCCAGCCAGTGTTTTACAGGCTACCTGGGACCCACCTCCCAGGCTGGCTAATTTGTTTATTAATCTTTTGTGTGGGACTGTGTCAAATGCCTTGCTAAAAGTCTAGGTAGGCCATGTCCAACCCCTCCTGGTTCTACTTTGGTCACCCAGTCAAAGAAATCAATTAGATTTGTCTGACATGACCTTCCTGCTGTGAATCCATGCTGCCTTGGGTTCTGTGCCCCACTGGCCTCTAGGTACTCAACAATTCATTCCTTCAAGTGATTCCATCATTTTCCCTACCACTGAGGTCAAACTGACAGGTCTGTAGTTTCCTGCCTCTGTCTTGCTCCCACTTTTGTGAAGGAATCACCGCCCTCCTCCAGTCCTCAGGTACCACCACCCTCCCATGATTTATTAAAAGGGTAGTCAGTGGTGTTACTAGTTCTTCCTTAGTTCATTTAGAATTCTGGGGTGAATCCCATCAGGCCCCATTGCTTTATCCACCTTCAGCTTTAAGAGTTCTTTCAGAACCCTTTCTTCTGTGAAAGAACAAATATCAACCCCCTTATCCAGAATGCTTCTATTGACTGGATTAGGTATCTCCCCCTGCTTTTCCATTGTGAATACTGAGCAGAAGTATTCGTTCAGTATCCCTGCTTTTTCACTGTTGCTCTCTGCTCAACCACCTTCATCTTTATTCAGCCTCAGTATCCCTGCCTTAGTCTTTCTTTGCTCCCTAATGTACAGTATCTATAAAAGGTTTTATCCCCCTTCTTAACCCAGTTGGCTATCTTTTCCTGGGTTTGGGCCTTTGCTATTCTGACTGCCTTCCCCACTTTCTTCTGCTTCAACTGGTATAGTTCTCTGTCCTGCTCCTTCTGTGTTTCCTTACACTTCCTGAATGCTACCTTTTTCTCCCTTATCTTCCCCGACACTTCTTTTGAGAACCATGGTGGTTTTTTCTTTCTTTTTGATTTGTTTAGTTGTTTCACACAAAGGCTTGTTGCCTCTGTGATGGCAGTTTTGATGTTTCCCCATTGTTGCTCCACCCCACCTTTTTGCCTGTTTGCTAGTGCTTTTCTGAGGCACTCTCCCACTTTGACAAAATCAGCCCTCTTGAAGTCCAGTACCTTCACTTTTGTGTGGTTTTACTATACAGATAAGTTTATCATGAACCACACTATTTGGTGGCCACTTGTTCCCAGATGGCTACCGACTTCAAGATCAGAGATCCTCTCTCCGTCCCCATTTGAGAGTACCAGGTCTAAGACTGCTCCCTCCCGAGTGGGTTCCAACACTAGCTGTCTGAGGCATGCCCCCTGTAGGGCATCAAGAATGGCCCTGCTCTTGGATGTGGCTGCAGCAAAGGTGCTCCAGTTAACATCTGGCATATTCGGGTCCCCCATCAGCAATATGTCCCCTTTCTCTGCCATCCCAAGGATGCCTTCTATCATTTCCTTGTCTATTTTCTCCCCCTGAGATGGGGGTCTGTATAGAACCCTGTGTGGATTGTGGAGCCATATCCAGTCTCCAGGGTGACCCAGAGTGCCTCCTCTCTTCCCTGTTTACCCTTTAGCTCTGTTGCTTTGATCCCTTCCTTTACATAGAGAGCTACTCCTCCTCCTCTTCTTCTTCTCTCCCTTTCCCTCCTGTAGATTGTGTACCCTGGTATGTTGACATCAATACCTCTCAACCTCTCAGCATTAAAAATCATAGCACTGGCCTTCAAAAATCATAGCAAAAGGTCAGAATGTGGAGCACTTTCTTATTTTAAACAATATTATGTCTACAGATAGTGGACAGTAAGTGATAAGGAATATTTCTGTCAGCTTAGTTCAATGATTTAATACTTTGTGTGTCCAGAAATAGCTCTAACAGTATGAGGAACATCGGTAAACTTGTGAGGAGCAAAGGTAAATTTGAGTGTGAAAATCATAGCGCTATGTGGAATTCATAGCAGTTGAGAGGTATGTTGACATCCCAGTCATGGTTCTCTGTGTACCATGTTTCTGTGACTGCCACAATATCCAGACATCCCTCTTCCATCAAGGCTACCATTTTGGGGAGCTTTTTACCTAGACTATGGGCATTGGTACTTATTACCATCCATTTTTATGGCTTTATTTCTTTTTGCCCCATCCCTGTCCTTACTGCCTTTGTATTTTTCTCCATTTACTCCTGCCTTCTCCCTATCGACTGCTCTATCTTGGTGTTTACCTCACTAACTACCCTAATTTTTTTGGGGGGCTAGAATTTCTCTTCTCCTTTTCAGTGCCTCCCCCCTTGGCTAGTTTAAATGCTTGCCAATGAAGCATTTAAACCTATCACCTAGGATCCTGGTTCCCCTTCTGGATAGATGCAAACCATTGCACCTGTATAGGCCTGCATCCCTCCAGGTGGAGCCCCAGTCCCCAACGAAGTCAAATCCCTGAGCTCTACACCAGTTTTTCAACCAGTCATTGAATCCCATGGTGGGGGAGTATCCTAGCCTCATCCATGCCATAGACAGGTAGCACTTCCGAGAAAATTACCGTGTGTGCTACTTGTCTAAGGCCCCTCCCCAACTCCACAAACTCCTGTTTCACTGCTCTGATCCTATTTTCAGAAAGGTCATTCATCCCTAGGTGGATAATGACATCAAGCTCCCTCCCCCTTGTAGCTGCTCCCACGATCCTGAGGATTTGTTTCCTGTCCCTTCAAGCCATGGTGCCGGGCAGGCACCTTACCTCCCTTTCTCCTCCTTCCCCCACTTCTACCCCCCTAATGATAGAGTCCCCCACCAGGAGTTGTTTCCTTCCCCTGTGAGGTCCTGTGCCACCCTCCTGTGGGTCTCCATTGTGGAGGTTCCCAGCATCCTCCTTGGTCTCCACTGTGGGTGCCTCCATAGAGGAACCATGCTCCACCAGAGTGGTGAATGAATTGTGGAGAGGCACAACTGGAGGGATGCACCTCTGTTCCATCACTCTTACCCTTCCTGAGCCCACTGTGGTCCAACTACTCCTCTTTCTTGGCAACCTCTGAGGTAGTGGCGGTGGCCTGGGTGGGGGAGCAGGTTTTCTGAATCCTTGCCAGGTCAGCATGGAAACAAACAACCTCCTCCCTCAGACCAGAGAGGTGCCTACAAATAGGGCAGCAATGCAGTCTACAGAATGTCTCCCGGAAGACTGCTGCTCCACAGCCAGTGCATTGCACCACTTCCCACATGTCTGTGTCTCTTCCTGTTACAGATTATTTTCTTTTGTTGTTTAGTTGTTCTTGTTTTAGTGTGTGCAAGCTTGTGAGTGTCTCTACCCCCATTCAGTGTGCTGTGCCTTTATATATGAACAGGTGTATGTTAGCAGTTTTGGGGAAGTGATGTCAGAACCCCTGCTATAAAGGAAGTTATGCGCTTAGGGCGGGTGGGGTGAGGAGAAGGGTGGGAGGGAGTAAATCTATGCTGTCCAGAAACAACTAAAACTCTGACCCTCCACCCCGGGGAGTGCCTTCCTTCCTTTCAGACACCTACTTCACAGAAGTTAAGCAGCCTAAGCTCCTAGCATTTGTATACATTACTCTCCATTTGCCCTTGCACTCACCTCTTGTCCTCTTGATCCCTTCACCCCCTGAATTAACCCTGTTGAATTCTGATTTGCTACTGTTACCCCAATGCCCCTTACATACCTTCTGTATGTTTTTTTTGTTCTGTGTGTACTGTTGGGTAGCCAACATGGCTTTTTTGTGTCTTCTTGGGTATTCCTGTCTTCCATTTGTTACACTGCCCTTCCCCTTGTCCAATTTAAAATCTTACTGATTAATTTCCAAATTGAACAATGAAAATGTTGTTTGTCTGAAACTACAGTTATTGTCATTGAACATGTATGAAGTTGGACCATGAAACTGTACACTGCTATTGTATGAATTTTTGCAGTATCTGTCTCATTAGCACTCATATTTGCCTATGCCTGCTGTCACAGTATTAATCTAGATTTACCCACTGTATATTTTCTTTCATCACCACCGAAGGTTCGGGGTGTGTGATTATTGCATCCTATATGTACCATTGTATCAGGTCATGACTGAAAACTGTCCTCTGGATCAGTGCACCTGCCCAATTACCAAAGACATTAAATAAAATAAATAAATAAATGTTACATCCAGTGTTTATCCATTTTCCTTTTTAATTTACTGCAGTTTTTCCACCTGCATCCCTTACTGGTTACCATCAGTCCAGTTGCCCACCCAGCCCCATCACCCATCATCTCTGGGACTTACCACTACCTCGCATATTCCCCCATGGATACTCCCCCCCCAGTGGGAAGGGCTGTTGGTGATCAGGCCCTTACTCCCCTGGCAGAGGAGTTGAAGTGTTAGTGAGGCAGAGAACCCAGTCGGCGGAGCGGAGCCTACGATGGGTGACGGACAGCATCCTGGGTTGGTCAAGGGATTTTTTTTCTGTCCCTCCCCCTGATGTTGTGAGGACCCTGCTGACGCGGAGCATCATGCCACCAGTGTCCCCCTCTCTCGATCTATGGTTCTGGCTGCACCTCCACCTGTGATTACCCAGGCAGCAGTGTTGCAGTGGAGACCATTCACCCTCCCTCTCCAGAGGAGGTGAGCATCCCTGGGAAGCTCAACCCTCCTCTCCCTGGCTGGCCCTCCAGTGTCCCAGGCTCATTCCCAAACCTGGGTCATCGGTGTTGCAAGCAGTAGTACTACCACTGTGCCAGTGGTCTGGCCCCATCCAGCATCTATCCTAATACACTGGTTCTTCACTTGTTTAGATGCAGGCCATCCTATGCACACATCCTGCTAGATTCCCAGTCCCCTGAAAAGTGGAACCCCTCATCTAGAGACAAGATCATCAATTTACCCCACATACTGTAAAGCATTAGAAACAGACATTAAACATAGAAATAACTTTATGTAACAATTGTAAAAAATAAGACTCCAACCCCAAATTGTTTTAAACCACTATTTGCCAAAAATGATTACACAAATCAAATGCTATAAAGCCAGAAACTGTATTCAACAAGATCTTACTATACAACATATGAACCTATCTCTTAAGCAGGATCAGAAACTACAGACCCATTACATTACACTGAAACTCTTCAAATGTAGTACTTTATCTTGCACACAAAATTGTTACTGACTGTTCAGGCTCAGCATGTAAACTGAATACTTAAATATGTACAAGAACAAAAACAAATTTAAACTTCTAACTTCCTAAGGAAATCCTTCCACACCATAAATTATCATGGTGGATATTTTCAAAATTATATTTGTAGTACATGGTTAAGACTTATTATGAATGGAAAGCCGTGGCTTTCAAAATCTTGCTGTAGGACAGTTCAAAGGTCAAAAAAGTTGTACTATCGTTCTGACATCAGATTGATAGTACAACAACTTTTCAGACTTGTCCTGCCACCTGATTGTCTGATTCGATGTGTGATTCAAAAAATTCAGGATTAAATGCCGGCAGTGCATAATGAGCGTTCTAGCCAACAGTTCACTAGCACAGTTTGGACATGGACTCCATGGTCAGCTTCGTGTGTCCAAACTATCCATTTTCAGTGTTTCTTCTTTTTTTTATTTACTGGTGCAGTTATGGGGTTGGAGCAGAGCAGAACTGTGGTGAGGAGAACTGGTAACCTTGGGGGCAGGACTGCATCGAGGAGACCTGGATTCTTCAGGGACAGGAGTGGAGAGAATATCAATGTACCGAGGACCGATGTGGGAGCACCATGAACAAGGTATGAACCTTGTGAAATTACACTCTCCACATTTTGGGTCACCAAATACTATATAAAATAGTGGATGGGCAACCATCCACAACTAAAGCTGTGTTTCCATCTTGGGAGTTGATGACATCATAGAGACTTTTCGAGCTTCGCTCTCGAGGTCTCTATGATGCCATCGACTCCCTCGATGCAAACACAGCCTTGATGTGGATGGTCACCCAGCCACTATTCTATATTTTGCAATTTGTTTCTACATAAAGGGGAAACTGTTAACCAAATGGAAAAATTCTCACTTTGCATTTTTTTTCCAACAGCTCCCATTCAAACCTAGCTAAATCGATTGATGTGATATTTATGGGGAAGGTATATGGTGCAACCCACACCAAACTCTGAACATTTCAACCTGATATGTCATCCCACCTCTGTGCCTGAAGCAGGCAAAAAAAGGTTTAACATAGAACTGTGCCATGACTGACTATAGTGGTATTACCATGCTACAATAATTCTCTATTGTTGCCCATCTTTCACTTAGATCCTGCATCATCATTGCCATTCCCTGATGCAGTGTGAAATACAGTCAAAATTATTACATTTTGACTTTCCTATAGTAGAGGTCTATGGGAATGGCTAATACACAGCAAACAGACAGTTATGGGTAGTATGCCAATGAATCACAGTCTGTCATCAAGAACAATGCATGGACCATCCAACCTATGTGTGACATTGGAATTTCTTGCATTCAAATATAACATTTTTATTATCTGTTACATTTCTGTATTTCACCTATGGCATTAATAACATCATTTGTACTTTGGGAACTCAGAAAAGAAATTCAGCTCCTGAGACATACATACAAACATACAAAAACAGATAAGAAAGAAGATCTTTTGATCCACTGAGCTCTTGCCTCTACCGACTTGGTAAGCATAATTTAGTAATTTTTCCTTGAGGTAGTTATCTAGCCATAATGTGAAGATATGGATTGTTTTAGCTGATACTACTTAAAGGGAAACAATGGAAAAGACAAAGCTTTCCTCAGACACTGCAGAAACTCTCAGTGCTTTCAGACAGTAACAACTTTATTTACTAATTTAGAACAGTTACCCACAACTTTCACTACCTGTTGCTGGCAGCAGCCATTTCATGAGCAGCAGTGAGCTTCCTGAGCTCACTGTATGCTAATATGCCTGTTTGACCTCAGCTATTGGTTGGCGGGACATGTTAGCATAAAGTGGCTCAAGGCTCTCTGCACTCATGAGTGAGTGGCTGCCAGCAATAAGAAATGAAAGTTGAAGGCTACTGTTTAAATCACTAAAAAATCAATTAGAGTTATTTGTTAAAAAATGTTACCATCTGAAAACACTAATCAGGCATTTTTGTAGTGCCTGCGTAAATCGGTGCCTTTTCCACTGTTTCCCTTTAAGGTTGAAGTCTAGTCCAGAAATCTATTGCTCTTTCTGTGAAATATGTTCTAATATTTATTCTAAATCATCCTAGCCTAAAGGGAATATATGCTTTTTTTTGTTTACATTTTTAATATAATTTTAATACCACTGGAAATTAGGAGATATATACTGTCTGTTTCATACCCCCAATGTACTGCGTCATGTGTTTATTTAGAAAAAGTCTAATTTTTCTGTGTTTTGGGTCCTTTGTTAATACTGCTTTTTCCTGCCCAATATACATTTTTTAATTGTCTATGAGTTATGGAACTCAGTGACATCAGTGTAGTGGAAGCCTACAATAAAGAATCCCATGCAGGATTTCTGCTCAACTGATACTACTGGATTCTGTGGAACAAATAAGTAATTGGAAAATGAGATAGTATTGGCCTGGAAAATGCTGCATTGTCAGGGGAACCTTAGCTAAGGAAAAATATTTGAAAACAAAGACATGAAATAACACACTGGAGGGTACTAACCAGGTTTATATTCTCTTTTATTGCCCATACCTCCCCTTCTCTCTTCTTTCTACACTATACATTTAGTAATCTAGTGTTCAGAGATAGCTATTTTCTTGATCTGTTTTATTTTTGTATCCTGTTAATTTGATTGTACAGTGCTCTGGATCTATAGAAACAGACAATAAATCAAATACATTTCCTATCTTTATTTTCAAAAGGCATTTTCGAAGGTTTGACTCAGCTAAGTTTCTGTCCGACTTAAACTACATTAACCAGCATAACTTTTACCGGGCATCTTCAGTCACCAAAGTCTATATTTTCTTCCAGAATACCCTGCTTGATATAATTAATAGACATGGCCTCATCAATAAGTTTAGAGTAAAAAACACATGTGTCCCTGGTTCACCCTTGACCCAAAAAAAGCCTTTCTTAAAAGAGATAAGCTGTGGGCTAAAGCTAGAGTCACAAAGACAAACTCTGACTGGTCTGCTTTCAGGAGGGCAAGAAATTCCTTTGCCAGTCTTGCTAGAACCGTTAAAACCCATTACTACATAATGCTCTGGAACTTGTAAATAACAACAGCACAAAAGTCTGGCACACCTTGAGGCAACTAGAAGGGAAAAAAAGCACTACCCTCCATTCCAACTAAAATCACCAATCAAGGTATAACGTTTACTGATAGACCTACCATCTTAGAGGAATTAAATAAACATTTTGCCACTGCAGGACTGGCATTTGACAAGTCTCCAGCTGCAACCTTCCAGTACCGCCCCCTCACAGCATAGAAATCTGAACCCTCCTGGCCCTGGCCCATGCTAAGTTTAGTTTCAAGCTTATCACTTTTAAGCAAGTGGAAAACCTTCTGCTCTCTCTGGTCACCAGGAAAAGTGTCAGAGCAGATGGAATAGACCACTTCATTCTGAATTTAGGGCACTGCCACCTCACAACTACAATAATGCACCTCTTTAATATGTCTCTTGTGCAGGGAGAATTTTCTGCTTCATGGAAAACCATGCATATCATCCTACTAATTAAGTCTGGTGACCCCTGTGACCTAAACAGTTATAGGCCCATTTCTATCCTGCCCACCCTAAGCAAGCTTCTTGAAAAATTAGTAAATTCCCAGTTAAGAGATTACTTGGAATTCTCAAACCTTGTTCTTCCATCTCAATCTGGGTTTAGACCTAACCATAGTATGGTCTCTGCTCTGGCAAATGTGACCAATGACTGGCTTACTGCCCTCGATAATAAGTACCACACAGGTACATATTCTTGGATTTAAGTAAGAACTTTGACACTGTTGACCACAACATTCTTCTCAATAAGCTAAATGACACCAGTCTGGATGCACAAGCCTCAACTTGGTTCAAAAGTTATCTGACAAATGGATATCAGCAAACAAAAGCTGTCGATGAGTTCTCCTCCCTTTCCCCATTTACAAGGGGAGTCCCTCAGGGTTTAATATTAGGCCTCTTACTTTTTATGGTCAATATTAATGACATACATTTCAACATCACCAATGCAAAACTTCACTTCTTCACCAACGACACTGTACTATACAGTTCAAACCCCTCCATAGCCAGTGTCTGCGTGGAGCTTCAAAGTGAATTCAATCAACTGCAATCTAACCTATTCAAGGCCAAGCTCCTACTGAACATTAAAAAACAAATGTCATATTCTTCACTCCTCTTCACTATAGAAAAAAAATCACAGTCCCCTCACCACCTTTCTGCAATTACAACCTTGTTAGTAGAATGACTTGAGATGACTGAGAAATTCAAATACCTCGGCTTCTGGTAAGACCATAACCTTACTTTTTCTTGTCACATAGAGACCCTCTGCAAAAAGCTAAAATCAAGACTGAGATTGTTTTACAGGAACAAACACCTCTTCTCACTTGATGTCAGGAAAATACTTTTTCAATCAACGTTTCTTCCCCTCGTAGACTACACTGACCTCATCTACACAAACGGACCTCTTTCCACCCTTCATAAATTAGATGTGCTCTATCACTGAGCTATTTATTTCATTACCAATGCCCCTTTGAAAATACATCACTGCCTGCTATATTCTCAAAATGGTTGGACCTCCCTGGCAGTCAGAAGACAAAAAATATGCTTTTTTGGATGTACAAGACCCTGTTAGAAAAGCTATCATAATATATCTCAGAATTCTTCAGTCGCTCCACCAGTAATTGTGCTCTCTGGAAAAATTCCTACATCATGTTTATTATACTGTACCTAGAATTTACTCTCACTACAGGAAGGCAGCCATAAATTTCACCCTCCCTGCCCTTTGGTATAACCTTCAGGATGTGCTTAAACTTACTAGCCTTGTAACATTTCCTGTATTCAAATCCCTCATTAGCTCCCTCTGCTTGGATAAGTGCAATTGCTTCTGAGCACCAGGAACATTTCTGAACTCAGCTTGTCTAACTCTGCTTATAATTTTTCCTGGCCTGTCATATGTCTTGCTGCCTCTCCTTTCTTTTGTATATTTTTCCCCATGCATTGTATATTGTTGTCTCATTTACTTTAATTGTTGTATATTTACCACCATGTACTATATATTGCTGTCTCTTTTTGCATTGCATAGTCCTCCCAGGACCGCCTTGTAAATGAGCTTGCTCAATTGAGTCTTTTCCTGGTGCCAAATAAGCTACAACTGAAACTGAATGGAAACTATCCTACCCCAACCTATTCTTGTGTATTCCAACATGAAAACACATTTGTCAGTTCTTTATTCATTCCCTAATTTATTTAGGTCATTCTGGAGCTCATTTATAACCTCCTGTGAACTTTCTACTCTTCCAAATTTGGCATGATCTTTAAATTTAGAAACCCAGTTAGTCACTTCACTATGAAAAACAGAAGGCTACAAGGGTGTCTCTTTCCTTTGTATGATGTTAATAAAGACCAGCAATTATGAAAAAGTCTTAATGTGGAATGCAAAAATGAGACAAGAACAAGAGGTCATAATACACTGTTTAAAAACACTTAGTTCAAGCTAGACAGCTGCGCCAAGCCCTGCGTTGAATCTGCTGGTTGTCTCAGCTGCGTTGAATGTTTTTGAATGTTAACAAATGCACAGTTCTGTTCTGTAAACCACTAACTGATGACTCTTTAATAATTATGCAGATGATGATTTGCATTTATAGCATTTAAAAACAATGGCCCCAATTCACAAAGGGAGATGCAGGGCTTGTGCCAAGCTCTGTATCAGATCTGCTGGTTGGTTCAGCTTCCCATTGGCTTTGCCACACAATGTACCCAATTCAGGAAGATCGGGCACATTTGTTATAGTTTTCCTGATCTATGACAGCTTGCACCAAATATTTGCCACAAGCCTTGTAAAATGGGCAGCCAACATTCCTGCAAGCTAGATCAGAAAAAACTGGTCTAGCTTGCAGCAGTCAGTGCACGGGATCGAGAATCCAGATCGCTGGCCAAGGAATGCACCAAGCCCTGTGTGCCATATGTTCAGCGCAACTGGGGCTTGTGGTATTCTGGGGACTTTCATGAATCATCCCCAACAACGCCAAACAGTATAACTAGTTGTGACTAAGGACATCATGGCAGTAGTATTAGAATATATCTTTAGCCATGATGGAACCTGATGCCTGGCACCTCTGTGTTAACTCACTGTAGTGCATTTCCAGTAATATTTTACCCTTTCCTGTTATGAATTTACCCCGTATGCAGCATCAAATCAGCAGATTTAGTAAAGTTCAAATATACAATTTCCTGTAGGGTAGAAGATACAGTACCATTTGACTAGTATTTTACTCCATTTTGCCGTCCTATGAACTAGGATCATAGAGAAATTAGTATTCCAGTAGTTCACAACTTGATAGAGAAGGAATCAACAGGTACATGCGATGTAGTTCATCTAGTTGCTTCACTTTCACTAACACAGTCATTATTCATAGAAGACTGAGTCAAATATGACATCCATCTGGCCTCTTCCTGGTAGGCATCTTCCTTTTGCAGTGTAGCTTTTCTGCCAAGAATTTCTCGACTGAGACCAGGGGAAAAATAAGTATGGCAGAATCATCAGTACAAGGTCAATCTAATGCACATAAGCCACAGCCTCAGTTTTTATTCCCAGGATATAGACTATGTTAATCTAGTTATCAGTTGAGGTAATATAAGAATCAAGAATCTAAAATAATGCAGGCTTCTATTAAAGTATTGCAGAATACCTAATGATGTGCTCAACAGTCTTAAAGGGAAACATTTATGAGCAGTGTCCCTCAAAGTTTGAAAGTCTAGGAAGAGATTTTTTTTTTTTAAATTAGGTATTTGGCTGACCTATAGCTGACAGCAGTCCAATTATATACCTGACTCTGTCTGCTCGAGTGTTCAAGCTGCCACTTGGAAAATACTGTAGTATTTTGCTAATTATTTCTGTATTCAGATATAGTACAATAGCACTGGCCATGTAGCCAAACAACTGCTACTACCAATCCACATAATGCAGATCCAAATTTAGGGATTTTGCATGGTTTGGATAAGAGACTTGTCATTCGGATAAGATGCTCAGGTGGCAATTAGCTGAAGTTCTACAAGTTTTTTTGACTTGCAGCTTAAAGGGACACTAAACATTGTAGCAGTCACCCAAACTGTGAAAGCCCTTGAAAAGATCTTTCAAATAAGGTATTGGGTTTACATGTAGGGGACAGGGGTCTTGAGATAAGAATAGCTAAGTTATGTGTAAATCAACTCATAGCAATAGCCATTTCATGCAGTCTTGAAAACAGTAAGTGATGTCACTGAGGGGGCTAGCTCTATGTTGTAATTACAGCTTGCCCCTCAATGACATCACTTTCTGTTATAAGATTGCATGAAATGGCTGCTGCTTTGTTTTGATTTTCAGATGATTTAAATATTCATATCTTGGGACATTTGACACCTACAAGGAAGCCAAATACCTCGTTCAGCATCACTTTTCATGGGCTTTCACAGTTTGAGAAATCCCTGCAATGTTTACTGTCCCTTTAAACATCACTGCCCTGTATCAGTACTATACTGCCACTAATTTAAGAGTCCATTGTGATGTTCTGCAAAGTGAAGCCATACCTAACTGCACTATAGTTAGGCACAGCTTCCCTCTGAATGACATCACAAGGTTCCAAATATGGTGGTACTCTAATATCAATATAAGGCAGACATAGGGACATCTCTGGACTGCAGTCAGCTACAGGTAATCCTGATATCTCATTTAAAAGAGACATAGGCTTTCAAGTTGTGAGGGACACTGCTCATAAATGATACCCTTTAAGCAATAAACAGGTGTTCAAAACAGCAAGAAATCCCCAAACATTCATTAAAACCTCCAGGTTATGGTTAGTAGAATACACGGATAAAAATGTGGGTTGCAATGACCTGTACTTAACAGTATGCATCCCACCGAGGCATCCCACATCAATCACTGGGACTCTCACGCAGTGGTTCTTTCTCTCAGACATCCGAAAGGCAGAATGGGGCAAATCTTGTTTAAATTATGAAAGGTAACCTGGTGACAAAGCAGTCTATCAATCATCTGGGGGGAGTTACACATTTGCTGTGCTGCTTGGAAGTAAAGCTGTGGAAGCAAACTCTGCCTCTTGACCTCAGAGTAGAGGTAGTCAACCTGCAAGTGGTACACAACTCAAGTGCTGACATCTTCAGGCAAGAAACTAATGACTCCAAGTAGCATATGTCTTGCCGACCATAATTAGCATGATGCTACACAGATACAGAATACTGACAGCAGCATTGTCAAAGTTAAAATAAAATGTGAGAAGTTCAAGGTTCTGGCCCATTATGTGTGAACCAAGTTGCCTGGCAATACATACGTTTTCAATTCTCTGTTATATCTTTCATAGGTCTACCTTTGATCCAATAGCTCACTCAAAGATCAAGAAAGATATTGTGCAGGTTAAATGAATAGCCCCATGCTATTTCTGATAACCTACGTTCTTGGACAAGGCTAACTCATATATTAAAATAACTAATATATTTTATTTCTGAAACACCTGATTTTCTTTTATAGTAATGGCAACAGTTATACTTAAAATAAGAAAGTTCCAATTTGGATCAAGTGAATAATAAACTCTTTTTTAATATATGGGGGTCAAAAGAACCCTAATCAGGAAGGGGCAGATTGTTTAAGGAAAAAGGGGGTGCATAGACACTGAATTACTACTTTCAGCCAAAAGCCAGGGGGCAGGGTCAGCTGGGGTGAACAATGTGGGAGATGAGCAGATTGAGCAGGAGACAGCACTGATTATATCAGGATTAGTGGGTAAATACTGTATCTTGAGGATGTTAAACCATGAAAGTGTCAGTGGCTTAGCAGGTAGCACACTTGCCTCTGAGGCTGGGAGATCAGAAGGCTGTGGGCTCTATCCCCACACCAGGCACTTGGGTTAATATCCCAATACTGGCACTGTAGTACAGTATGAGGGAGGTGCGGCACTCCTGAGGTGCCGTCTTTTGGATGAGACATTAAACTGAGGTCCCATCTGCTTGTTCTGGTGGTAGTTCAGGTGGATGTTAAAGATCCCATGGCACTTCTCGAAAAGAGTAGGGGAAATTTTTATTATAACAAATAAAAACAACCAGCATAACATGACTTGGTTAAAGAAATTATATACAGTTAGAGAAGGAAACTAGACAAAAATCTAGAAATTTATGTACATCATTAAATTGTATTACATGCAGTAATACCCTGTCCAGGGACTAACTTATCTAGTCATCCTATTTTATCTTTCAAGAAAGGAACATCCTTCCATCTTGCTATCCATTCATTGTGTATCAAATGTTGCTTTTCATACATACATTGGTTGGTCAGATCATGCTCTGTCCTTTCAACAGCACAAGTAGGAGCTTGGTAAACTTGCTACAAAACATATTTACATCTGGCTTGCCATAGATTAAATTTTAAAATAGCAAATATAAGCCTCACAACCCCATCATCAAGGTTATGTTGTGCCGATAGAAATCCACCCACAACTTCCCATAAGTAACAGCTTGCCATTTAGAATCTTTCCACTTACTGGGTAGATCCCTCCAGACTTCTTGTACAAAAGGACATTGTATTAAAAAATGGGTCATGGTTTCTTCTTGCGCCACACAAGATTGTCTAGGACACATTCTTGCAGATAAGATTTTATGCTTAGCATTTCCTTTTACGTTTTAAGTCTGCTATGATTACAAAACCACATGACAGCCCATATCCTGGGGGGATCCTTTTATCCTGTAACCCCTTAAGCACCTTCCCATGGCATTGTTCTGGTATGCCTTTAAATTCAGGGATAATAGTATGTACCTGTGATTGTATGGTACTATAGATGTATTTACTAGCTTTGGACAACACCTGGTCTGGTAATATTTTCCACTTTTTTAATTTTTTGAGAACAAGCTGAAGGTATACTGGGAAGGATTGTACTGTTAAGGGCCTACCTCCCTGTAGGTTCCATACTCTGTATAACTGTCTGAGTCAGTTTTCTGCAAATACTATCCAGACATCAGTTTGCGGCCTAACCAGATCTACAATATTTCTTTGAAAGAATATACTAAAATAAAACGTAATGGGATTTACAAAGTTTAATCCACCTTGTGCTATGGGTGAATAAAGCATATCCCTTTTAATGGGGTTCAGCCTACTACCCCTAACAATTTGAAAACATAAACTTAGAAGAGTTGTTTCCAGATTTTGTGATATGGGCTAGACTATGCTAAGATATAAAAAAATGGGGAGCAAAAATGTTTTAACAATCATGACCTTCTTTTGCTTTGTTTGTTGCCATGTTTTCCATACTGCCACCCTTTGTTTAGCAATCTCATCTTTCTCATTCCAGTTTAGGGAAGCATTATTCCCACTCCCAAACTGTATTCCTAAAACCTTGATGGGCTCCCTTGTTACAGCTATATCCTGTAGTGAATCAATTGCAGGAGATAAATCACTAATAGGATAGATAATGCCGCAATTTTTACTGATAGAGGACCATTTTTGGGTTGAATGCCCTATATTAGGTTATCCTGATTTATTAATCTCAAAAGTGGATCTAAACAAAAAATATACAGTAGGGGGCTCATGGGACACTCCTGTCTTACCCCTCTATTAATTGGTATGCATGAGCCCAAATATCCATTTACCAAGGGTATTGCTGATGCTTGCTGGTATAATAATTTAATCCACCAACAAAACTCAGCTGGAATGCCATAAGATTGAAAGGCATGTATAATAAATTGATGCGGAACTCTATCAAACACCTTCTCTTGATCAAAAGACGTAATATACCCAGTGATATTATTTTCCTTTTTTTGTTCCACTAGTTCCCTAATAAGAAGGAGATTGTTTTCTATAGATCTTTCCAGAATAGAACATGTCTGTGTGATCGATAGTAAATATGGGGCCACTTGTGATAATCTTGCATTTAGTATTTTCATTAAAATTTTCAAGTCAGTATTTAATTTATGTAGAGATCTCCAATTGTTTAGATAACTTCTATCCCCCTTTTTATGGATTAGAATTTGAACAGCTATGCATATATGAAAGTCAATTTTATGATTTTGCAAACACCAATTAAATACTTCTGCAAGCACCTCCCTAAGGACTGCACTACAGGATTTATAACATTCAGATAGTAATCCATCTAGCCCAGGGGCAGTGTCATTTTTTAATTGAGCTATTGCTTGTTGCACTTCATTACTATGAATCGGAGAATTAAATAGTGGAAGAATGTCTGCAGAGCAATCTGGTATTTTTAAAGAAGACAAAAATTCCACAATTTTATGGTCTTCTATAGTTGAAGATTTATACATGTCTTTGAAATACTTGGATACTTCTGTTAAAATCTCTGGTGTTGAAGTATGTACAGTACCATTTCAGGATTTTACCTCTGTCAGGATCCTGACTGATGTTTTCTTATTACAGGAATCAAAGGCATCTCCAAACCCCTTCTTCCCTTGTGAACAAATCCTGTGTTCATTTAACATGGAGGCTGCCCTAGAATATTGTAAGGTCTCCATATCTTTTTTGACAGCCTGTACTTTTGCTCAGTGTTTACTGAAGAGAAGGTAGGGCAGGGCCCACAGCTCAGCACCATGGACACAGGGGGGAGGGAAGTGAGCACTACTCCCTTTACAAAAAGAAAGGGTCCTACAAGAGCTTGCTAAGCTCAGGGTGGACAAGGCAATGGGACCTGATGGCATACATCCCAGGGTACTTAAGGAGCTAAGGGTGGAACTAGCAGAGCCATTAGCAGAACTGTTTAGTGAGTCTCTGAGCACAGGAGAGGTCCCAGAAGACTGGAGAAGGGCTCATGTGATCCTGCTCCACAAGAGTGGTAGCAGGGAGGAGGCAGGGAACTACAGACCAGTCAGTCTTACCTCAGTAGTGGGAAAGATTATGGAGGCACTCCTTAAGGAAAGGATAGTGCAACACCTGGAATCCATAGGGGCACAGGATCCAAGACAGCATGGGTTTACAGCTGGAAGGTCCTGTCAAACTAATCTCATAGATTTCTTTGACTGGGTAACCAGAGTGGTGGACCAAGGGGGAGCAGTTGATGTCACCTACCTTGACTTCAGCAAAGCTTTCGACACTGTTCCACATAGAAGACTGATAAATAAGCTGGGTAGGCTCAGGGTCGGTCAGAAGTTGGTCAACTGGGTGACAAACTGGTTGACGGGCAGAAAACAGAGAGTGGTGGTAAATGGTATACAGTCAGAAGAGATGAAATTCACAAGTAGGGTACCTCAGGGATCAGTCCTGGGGCAAGTCCTCTTCAATATCTTCATTAGTGACATTGCAGATGGACTAGAGGGTAAGGCTTGTCTGTTTGCAGATGACACCAAGATCTGCAACAGAGTAGATGATCCAGATGGGATGGGCAGAATGAGAAGAGATCTGGATAAACTCTAGCAAAACGGTCAGAAGAGTGGCAGCTGGGATTTAATGCAAAGAAGTGCAAGATCATGTACATAGGGAAGAGAAACCCTGAAGCCACCTATAGGCTGGGAGGAGAGTTGCTGGCAGTCACAAAGAAAGAAAGAGACTTGGCATCATCATCACCGATGACCTGAAATCATCCAAGCAGGCCTCTAAAGCAGTAGGTAAGGCTAGGGGATGTTAGAGTGTATTAGTAGGGGTATCACAAGTCATAAGAGGGAGGTAATAATCCCTCTTTACAAGACACTGGTTAGGCCCTATCTGGAGTATTGCGAGCAGTACTGGAAGCCACACCTTCACAAGGACATTAACCAAATTGAGGCAGTCGAGAGAAGGGCAACCAAAATGGTGCAGGGACTATATCAGAAGACATATGAGGACAGATTAACGGAGCTCAATATGTATACCCTTGAGTAAAGGAGGGAGAGAGGTGATATGATCGAACATTCAAACACCTTAAGGGCATTAACAAGGTGAAAGAGTCTAACATGTTTAAATATAAGAAAAATAGCAGGACAAGAGGACACAGCATGAGACTAGAGGGAGGCCGATTAAGGGGGAATGTGAGGAAATTCTTTTTCACAGAAAATGTGGTGGATGCATGGAACGGCCTACCTCAGGAAGTGGTGGCTATGAATATAGTGCAGGGCTTCAAACAGGCATGGGATAGGCATAAGGAAGCAATACAGATGAGTATGGATAGATAGGCTACTAACAGAGCAAAGGCCGATGGCACATTTATAAGGTAGAAAAAGAAATGGGCAGACTGGATGGGCCTTGCAGTCCTTTTCTGCCGTCAACTTCTATGTTTCTATGAGAGGTTAAGTTGATACGCTGTGTATTTATAGTAGTATATAGTTTCTGTAATTGGCACCTCAAAGCAAGGTATTTTTTATATTGGTTAGTATTATGTGTCCTAGAAAAATATGTAACGAGGTTCTTTATTTCAGACTTGGTTTCAACCCACCAGATGCTGAAATCATCCATTATCACAGCTACTGTCATACAGGCTTTCAGAAGCTCTTGAACAGATTGAACAAGTAGTTCATTATCTAATAAAGTAATATTAAATTTCCAGTATCCTTTCCCATGAGGTACTTGTGTCCCCAACCCTAAGGTGACAGTCAGGATGACATGGTCAGATGTCTCAACAGGGATGGTTTTTGCTTGCAGAACATGTAGTAGCTGATCTATAAAAATAAAATCTATCCTCATGGACAGCTAACCTTTAAAAAAAGTGTGACCTCCCTGTGGATAACATGTTCTGTAAGTATCTTGTAGTTTACAGATAGAAAGAATATGTTTAAGGCAATCTGTGTCACAGAAGTCTTTATCAGTAAGTGCTCCTCTGTCCTGTTTAGCAACCACACAGTTAAAGTTCCCTCCCCAAATGATGTGTTTAATGATAAATAGATAAGGCTTAATTGTGTTAAATAGATCTACTCTGTCTTTTTTTCTAACAGGAGCGTATAGGTGTATTATCCTCCAAGCTGAGTTTTGGTAGTTAAAGTCTAATGATAGAGCCCTCCCAGGGTAAATTCCCACTAATTTAATTTTCTGGAACCCATCCCCTCTGAACAAAATCCCCAAACCATCACACGTGTCCACTCCAAAGGAAAAAAAAGAAGATCCCCAGCGCCACAGCCTTTTTTCAATGTGTACCATGGATAAGGTGTTCAATCTAGTATCCTGAATAAGACATATATCAAAGGCTAGATCCTTCAAGATATTAAATGACACCAGCCTGCGCCGAGCATTTTTTATACTATTAGTATTCAGAGTGGCTACACTCAGCATACAGTTATGGGCCATTTAAAGGAGTCACACACAAAAAAGGGGGGGTCAGGTAACTTTCTCTAATCTGGTACTCCTTCTAGGCCTTACTCCTAGCCTCTTAGGCCTTGCTTTCCCTCTCAGTGTTTTGCAATTTATCCCCCTCTGAGTCAGAGGAAAGAAGGGCCTGGGAGGAGGTTTCAGAGTCCCCTCCCTGATCTGAAGACTGGGATTTCTTTGAAAGACAATCAGATTTATTACTGAGGGGGATACCAGTGTCAGGAGATGAAGCCTTAGCCATTTTAGATCTGCTCCTTGTTTGTTTTACAGCCCTTCTTTTGGTCGCCAGTCCCATATCAGGAGGTGGCATAACCACTTGTTCCTCAGGAGTTTCAAAGATCTTATCAGGGATCAAACAACCTGCTCCATCATTTGGAGTAGTGTCACTAGATTCTTGGTCCATGGGGGTCTCTTCTGGAACCTCATTGTCCTAAACTGTAGGAGGAGGTGGGATGGGGGGCCCTTATATGATAAGACCATATTTGGATGGTCAGCTGGTGTTGGGGGGTCTGGGGTTACATTAGTATGATCAGGGATAGGCCTGTTAGAAGCAATATCTTTCTTTTGAGCCTCAGTAAGAATGTTATCCTGATTTGGATGATCAGACCTATTATGTGTCGCCCAAGGGCATGCCCTAAAACCATGCCCTGTTTCATCGCATAAATTACACTTTAGCACATTTTTACAATCCACACTTGAATTACCATAAGAGAGACAAAAATTACATCGCAGATGATCACATACAGAACTTAAATGCATATAAGACCCACATTTAAAACAAGTTCTGGGCTGTCCCACATAAAAACAGTGTCCTCTCTCCCTCCCCAAAAACAAGCTATTGGGTAGATGTATGGGGCCTATATTGTTATGTTGCAGTCTCACCCTATATTTCCATCCCCCTGTCCAAAGATGTTCAGCATCAAAAATCGGTTGTGGAGTACCTAGTATCTCACATCTCTGTTGCAGCCAGTGAGAAATATCATGAACAGCTACATTCTCATTTCGGAACAAAATGGTGAACAATTTAATTGCAGGTTTAGTTAATGGGATTGCCCTTAGTGGTAACCATAGGGCAGAATATTGGATTGTTTTCAAACCTGGCCCAAAACCAGTCTAAGCCCTGGGGGTTTTTAAAGCTTGTATCAAAAAGACTGTCACCCGATACACGAATAAGGGCATAAATCTCATTTGTAAAAAAAAAAAACAGTGACTCCTTAATTAGTTTTTTTCCCACATGAATCCTAACAGGGGTATTTGTTAAACTCCCTAAATACTGTAATCTGACTGCATTTCTCCTCTGCATAGGAGAAGGCTGTCCAGAGTAATTGTCCCATCTTCTAAACTCTTCAGAAGTATTTTTTGCTTGTTCCCATGAATCTGAGTAAAGGCCCTGTGGGTTGGAGGCTTCATCCATTCGTTCCCCCCATGTAGGTGGTCGAGAGCTAGGACCCTCATCCCCCGAAGATGAGCTCAATATTAATGGAACCCTCAGTAAATTAATAGTTTCTGGCACAGTAGGTTGCACATCATCAGCATGCAAATCTAAGTCTGAGTCTGTGATGAAGGGTTTATGTTGTGAAAAACTCCTCCCCTCACAGTTTCCAGCTTGCTACACAGCTGTCCGTTGTTCTCCAGGTATCAGGCTATGCTGCCGGTCTGGAATCCAGTGACCCTCTGTTTCAGGTTTCCACCCAGCACTTCTGAGAGAGCAATCTAGGGAATGGGAGAGGTCACCCGGCCTGTTTGTTTGCTCATTAGAAGTCTCCGTTCTCCCCTTCTGAAGTTTTATCTCCCCAGTATTAGTGATATCATTAGCTTGCAATACATTAGGTTCAGTACTTACAGGAGCCTTTTTTTCTGCTTCATCAGTTGTTCATGAAGCCAGCTGGAGTACAGAATTAGCTCTGTTGGATGTCGAAGGTGCTGAGTCTTACAGGCGGCAAGTCTTTGATGCTAGTGCGTCATCACATTATTTGACAAGTGGCCATTCTACTGGTGGTACACCTGTCAGTGGCTCTTCCGGAGAGGATATTTCTTTGTATATTCCCTCATGCTGCAGCTCCAAACCATCCAAAAGGTATTTTTTCTTGTGTAGTCATGGAATGCTCTTCTGCCGCAGTTACAGCTAATACTTGCTGTTTGTTCATTATAAGCATGTTTTTTAGCCATAATTCATCAGTCGGCATTAAACTCGAAGGCACATTTTCCACATTTTCTACCATTTCCGTGACCATATCTTCAGATTCCACAAACACAGCGCTAGAAAAGATCTCCATAGCTGGACCTGCAGGAGTGGAGATCAGCTCTCCTACAGGTACACCAGCACACTGAAAGTTCTCCTGGGTCGAGGCCATGGGTTCAGCAGTTCCCCCTACCAAAGAGTAGGGGAATTTTATTGAAAAGTAGGGCTTCATAACAAAAAGCAGTCAAAGATTACAAACAGAAGATATGCCAAGATATCCATACGTGAAATCCATTTTGCTGTAGAACCCCAAACATCTTGCTTCTCATAAATGATAACGAACAGTAACTAAGATCACATACATATTATCTGCATTATATCTTGAGCTCAAAACCTAATTACTACCATACATTAATAACGAAAATTCTGGCTCACCCCAGCTGGCACCTAAATAATCCCAAGCACTTGCCACAAACATACATTCATTAAATAAATGAATTTGAGTCTCAACAATCTGAGAACAGGATATCCGAGGGCAAAACCTCTCAGCCAATTGTTTGCGTTTATGATTACCTCTGACACTAAGTCTACCAAAATTCCCCAACCACAAACAATCCCACATTTTGGCAGGTATTCTGGGATTACATAAATGTCGCAGTAGAGAGGAATGCTGCACAGAGCTACACATGGAAAATTCTACAGAAGAATGACACTCAGCATCCAAGATTTTACGATAGACAGCCTTCCTATGCAAAACTAAAAGATCCTGTGAACTAAGCTTCCATTTTATAGCCAACTTAAAACTATCCACCCCATAGTCAGGCAACGAGGATCTCTTCCCGAATAACCTAGCATTACCTAAGTCCCAAAGTCTGAGATGTGGTGTAATCCATTCTAGAAACAAAGGACGCCATAAGGCAGTTCCGGGTTGAAGAGCTAAACTGAAATTATAACTAAAAAATATACTGTAATAAAAAGCAATTGGATGAACCATACCAACACCCCCTTCTGAAATAGGCCTATAAACAATATCCCTCTTTATCGGGTTCAACTTAGATCCCCAAAATGCATGAAAAAAAATGCTCAACAATTTAGTAAATAAACCTTGGGGTGGCGGAAAAACATAACTAATATACAAAAAGATAGGCAGAAGCAAAGTTTTAATCAAAAGTACCCGCTTTTTCTTACAAATCAATTTATTCCGCCAACCCTGAACCAAACGTTCTGCCTTCCCAAATTGCAGCATCCAATTCAAAGAAGCCATATCCCAACCTCCAAAGTGTACCCCAAGGATCGTCAAGACTTCATCCTTAATTCTAAAGTCCACTATAGATCCAGAAGTGGGAATTGGGGTACGTCCCAGGGGAATACCTAGACTCTTATTCCAATTAATCTTAGAACCTGAGACAGCTGCATATCTCTGCAATACTGTAGAAAGGGCATCTTCCTTTGTTGCAATCCCTAATGTAAGTACCATATCATCAGCAAATGCTAAAGCCTTAACTAAAAAACCAGAGCCAGGAACCTGTATACCCTGAATATCTGGAGTAAAATGTATAAGCCGAAGAAGAACATCAATACAAAAAGCATATAAAAGGGGGCTAAGAGGGCAACCCTGTCTTACCCCTCTCCTGACCATAACTTTTTTACCATACCACCCATTAACATTAGGGCACAAAGTAATATCCGTATAAAGAGCTCTAATCCAAGAAACAAAAACAACAGGGATACCAAATGCTGTCAAAACAGCAAATAAAATCTCATGCGAAATCATATCAAAGGCCTTTTCTTGATCCACACTCACCACCCACCGAGAGAGATGTAAAGATTCTGCCTACTGAAATAGCTCCCTAAGTACTATCAAGTTATCTTTCATCTGTCTACCCGGGACTGCACATGTCTGTGCAGGACTAATCAAGCCATCAGAAACTGTATTCAATCTATTCAATAAAATCCTGGCCACAATCTTCCTATCAGTGTTAAGAAGACTCAAAGGTCTCCAATTCCCCAGTTCATTGCGAGCACCTTTTTTATGCAGTAATACCAGTACAGCTTCCTGCATAGAGGCAGAAAAACTAGCAGAATGCAACATATGATTAAAAAGGAGAACCAAAGCTGGGGCCAAGTCTTCAAGAAAAAACTTATAAAACCCCGCCCCAACCCATCCAATCCAGAAGCAGCATCAGAATTCATTTGAGAAATAGCTTGCTGAACTTCAGATTCAGTAACGGGAGCTGTTAATGGAGGAACTAACTGGGATGGTACTTGTGGCAACTGTAAATCTGTCAGAAGGCCTGACAGATCACCACTCGTTGGTTGAGGTTGAAACATAGATCTAAACCTATCCTTTGCAATGGATAAAATTCCCTCGGGGTAGAGACACTGTGACCCGCAGAAGAAAGCAGTTCAGAGAGAAATCTATGTTTGACCCAATCCTGGCAACTGGTATAGGGATCTATAGAAGATTTTCTAATCTGTGTACCAAATCTAGCCTCTTGTACTAATGATTTTGTACGATCATATTGAAGAGACATCATCATCTGCTTCACATGTCGAATCTGAGTACCATAATCCTGTCCAGTAGTTACTGATAAAGATATCAAATGTTGTAAATGATGGCATAATTCTAGATACTGTAAATAATCTCATTTACTCCGGGATGCAGCTGTGGATTGAAACAACACTTTCCAGCCCTTTTTGGAATCCTCCCACCAGTCTGAAATATCCTCATAACAGTCACTAACCAACAATCTGGCTTTCCAATCATGACACCAAGCCTTCTGTACCTTAACATTCTGTAATAAGGCAGTATTCAGCCTCCACCCATTTTTATGACATCTATTAGTGTCTTTCTGAGAAATTTTGGATTGTAACAAAACATGATCTGAAAATTCCACCACCCTAGTACAGGAATCCAGTACCTGTAACACTTTAGATGCAAAAATAAGATCAATACGGGTCTTAAGTGTACCCTTTAAAAAAGTATACCCTCCTGTAGAATGCACACTACGATAAGTATCCCTTAAACCAGTAGTTTGCAAAATCCTATTAAGAGCAATAGTATCACAGAAAAGCTTAGAAGTCGTCAGACCCCTATCTGAGTGTTGGAGACCGCAATTGAAATCCCAAACCCAAAGTACCAACCTAGAAGTGTGCAAATATTGATGTACATCCTCAAATAAAGCAACCCTAGAGGCCTTAGTTTGAGAAGCATAAATAGCTATTAAACAAAACCTTTACCTGCAAAGGAAAGATCCTGCAATAAAGCTCTCCCAGGAGATACCTCAACCAACCTGGTAACTGTAATAGCAGAAGTAGTAAAAATAATTCCTATCCCATCACAGGTATCAGTACCTATAGACCAAAAAGAAGCACCTAGAGGTCAGGCCCTTGAAGCAGCTTGTAATTCAGCATGGGCCTTCAATCTAGTATCCAGTAAGCAAACAATATCACAAGTAGTCATCTGTCGTGAAAATAGTGTACCAGTCAACTTTTTACCCCCTTTAATACTATTAACATTAATAGTGGCTATAGAAAGAACATCCATAAAGAAGGAAAAAAATACCAAAAAGAAAAACAGAAAACCTAGGTGAGCCTAGCTTTTCTACATTGCCTGGTCCTTTTGGCTATAGAATCAGTTCCCCCTCAATCCTCAGTATCAGTATTAGACAACAAGGAGGAAGTATCAGTACCCTCATCATCCGTCTCTCTATCAGTGGGATCGGAATGTAGTATAGCAAACTTATTGCCCTGTACCCAACCCACTGATGTACATTCGGTGTCTTGATCTTCAACAAAGGATGGTTTCACATGTCTCCCTAACCGAGGTAGTTTTTTAGACACAGTTTTAAAACCTAAATTTTCCTGAGGGGGAGGAGGGACCGGGGGAGGAGGAGGTGGAATAGCAGAGAGTACCACAGGGATAGGGTCAGCCGGAGCTACAGGGTCAACCTGAATTTCGACAGTTTGTTCAACTATAGGCGCAACTACCCTAATATCCTGTGTAAGGCTTACAGAATCCTCAGTAACCTCCAGAATGTTTTTTGTCTTGTAAATCAGCAGAGTTCACTGCTTGCTGATGTTGTGCTCTAGAAATAATGCCTTCATGAGAAGGACAATCAGCTCTATTATGAGAAGCCCAAGGACAAGAATCATAAGCATGGCCAGTGTTTTCACACAGATTACAATGACAAAGATTCAGGCATTTGGAAGATCCATACCCAAATTCAAAACAATGGCTACATCGAAGAGTATCACATGCTGAACTAATATGTTTCCAGGAGCCGCACTTAAAACAGGACTTGGGCTGATCAACATAAAAAATAGCACCCCTATCCCTACCTAGATAGAAAGAACTAGGTAAATGCATAGTACCAGAGTTCGTGACAAACAGTTTTACTCGAATCCTCCAACCTCCATCCCATATCTGTTCACTATCTAAACTAGGGGTGGGGGTATCCAGAACCTCACAGTGTTTACGAAGCCAGAACAAAATGTCCTCTATATTAACGCCTTCATTTTTAAACATGACAGTAACAACCCTGACAGCAGGCTTCGTAAGAGGAATTACCAAAAAAGGGACCCAAAGGGGGGAACTCTTAAGGGCAATATAACGGGCCCAAAACCTACCCAAACCAGATCTAGTTTTAAAATTAACGTCAAAATTAGAGTTACCAATATTAATGAGGGCAAAAATCTCTGAGGAAAAAAATGTCAAGGAGTTTTTTAACAAGACATGAGAAATATAAATCCTATCAGGGGATTCCTGTAAACCCCTTTTACACAAAAAACAGACTGCATTTCTACGGGGGGGGGGGGCAGGCTCTTTCCTATTCTGAAAGAGATCAGAAAGTTTGAAAGACGAAGGCTGCTGAGTGCTAGACCAAGAAGGAACAGCCTCAGGAAGGGGACCCACCCACCTGCCACCGCCCTCAACCCCAGAAGTCGAGGCCTCAACCACTAAATCTGAAACCTGTGGACCCTGGGTAACTGCATCAACAACATCAGTAGTGGCAGGAAAAGCAGAAGATACCTCAGGAACAGACACATGAGATTTAACAACAGTAAAGTGAGTATTAGTATGAGAAAAAGTCATACCCTGGGGTGTAACGTTGGAGCTCAAATCCGTAGAGTCGGAGGCCACAGCACTGGTAACAGAGTCCAACATTTTCACATAGACATGGTCCTGAGGATCTGGGGACCAAGTTCCATTCACAGCCTGTTCCCAACCAGCCTCCGGAAGCGCCCGCTGAGGAGACCAAGAAGGGCCACCCGGCAGTTCTTGCAGGCGACTAGCCAAGACCTCCAAAGAACCAGGAAGTAAAATAGTCAGAACACAAACCGGAGTCCTACCTGGTCGATGTTTGTGCTCCGAAAAAACACAGTCGGCTGAAGCAGGAACAGAACAAGCAGTATCAGGGAGAGAGACAGTATGTGACTGCAAAGCAGGCTTCGTAACCTCCAGTTCCACAGGCTTTAGGCACATGGTCGAAACACTGGATGAACTGCCAGCCAGAACACAAGCCAAAGGGACAGCAGGAGAACTAATGATATCCACCGCAGCAGAAGGAGCAGACACTGCCAGCACAGGTACACTAGCATATAACGTCGTCACTGTCGGTGCAGAAGCAAGGGTTTCCAATTCACGGTCCAACTTTTGAACCTGAAGCAACAACTGTGATCTCTGCTGCATCAAAGACGCAGCATTTTTGCCCACCAGTCTTGTAGGGCTGTTCCCCTGCAAATCCCTAGATGAAAGCCCAGAAACTTTGCGAGCAGTCAAATCCATATCCAGTAACTCAGGTCCCAAAGCAGCAGATTTATACCCCGCTGCAGCAAGCTCGACATCCATAGCCTCTAGCAAAATAGGAACAGGAGAGGAGGCTAACTCTCCTGCACCAGTGACATCCATCTCCTCCAGTGAAGCAGTAACACTGGCTATCTCGTCACAGATGACCAAGGGGTCCCCCTACCATCAGAGTAGGGGAATTTCCCCGGTGTCCTGGCCAAATTTCCCCCCATTCACTAAAAATACCACCAACAGCTTAATCTGGTTCAAGGTCAGCTGGCTTTAATCTGTATCCCCCTTCCCCGGGTCGTGCCTGAAAATAGGCAGAAGTTGTCTAGTGCACTTACCTGGTCAACAAAAACTAAATAAATAAATAAAATCCCAGGGTCTGAATGGCAAATACCCAAGGGTAGCAGTGGAGTTCAAAGGGGTTCTGCTGAGTCCTTTATTGATTTCTTGAAGAATTCCTAACAGACAGGGATAGCAGCTGTGGACTGGAAATATGGTCAGTGTAGTCCTCCTGCTCATGAAGGGGAGCAAGGTTGGACCCTGATCAGTTCTTATCTGTAAGCCTTATCTCTGTGCTCAGCAAAGTACTTTTGTTTCTCCATAATGCTTTTTACTGTCCAAGTTTAGCCGAGCAGGCTCTCAGCCTCATCCTTTCTCCTTCCAGCCATTGCATACCTCTTCAGTCTCTGTGGGCGAGCGTCCCCCACAGATTGCCCCCCCACAGGGGGGAGGGCCATCCTCCCACATGATACATAATCCAGATGTTCTTTGGGGATCTGGCCGGTGGTGCAAGCAAGAGAGGGAGCATCCAGGGCTTCATAAAGCCTGGGCGACTCACTTTCTTCCAGTTTTCTCCTTCATTCCCCTGCCTTGTGGCACACCATGATGGCACCACCCTTCATGCCGCCCTCAGCTGCACTGCTGCCAGCCCTTCGTCTGGTGGCAGCCTAAAGCTGGGCTGACAAACCACCCCTCTCTGGGAGAGGAGAGCAATCCACTGGATGCTTGATCCTTTCCTTCCCGGGCTGACTCCCGGCAACCCGAGTTTGTTCTCAAACTCGGACCACTGGCGTGGCAGGAGGTAACGCACACTGCACCTCAGCACTCCAAACCACTGGGCCAGCCAGCAAAGTGTTTTAAGTTAATCATAAAAGATGTGATGGCTTGGAAATGGGCTGCTACTAAGCATACAACATTGCTTCACAAAAGGTAGGTCCTGCTAAATCATCTTAATTGCTTTCTTTAGGGAGGCAACCAGGGAAGTGGATAGGGACCACAAAGTGGATGTATTGTAGTCTATCTGGGCTTCAGCAAGACCTTTGATACCATATTGAATGGGAAACCCATGAAGAAAGTAGTGCAATGCAGTATCCTAAAAATATACTGGAGGTGGATAATGAATTGTCTCACAGGTAAGAAGCAGAGCTTGGGGTGGATGGTTATTATTCAGAGTGGAGGGATGTACTAAGAGGAGTAGCACAGGGTTTAGTACTGGGTCATTTTTATCAGTGACCTGAAAAAATGAGTCAGTACAGTAGAATGCTTCTAATTTTGGTTGATGACACCAAATTGGTCTAAAGAAGGGATACAGTAGGGGTGGAGGAAACTGAAGGGGGATCTGCATACATGGGCAATGGGACAAGAATTGGGGCTCTGGTTTAATTTGGGGAATTCAAAGGTACAGTACTTCACCAAGGAGTGATGAATCCAGATCATGCACATATAGTACCTTTTGTAGTGCAACAGTGGCCAATGTAACAGAGGAAAAGGATTTGGAGTATATGCGAACAAGCTGATAACAGACAGGAAATATGGTGGGACAGGTGGTATAGTCTTGAGGTTAAAGCACCAAGCTGTGAACCTGGAGAACCAGCAGACCTTTGTAAAACCTGTGCAATTGCAGAGAATTAAGATATGGGCATCAGAACTTGTTTAGCCAGTCAGGAAGCAGGAAATTTCCAACTCACTTTTAAAAATTATTTGGCCTAGAGAAGAAATGGCTGGGGGGGGGTGGAATATGATCACAATGTTCCAAAAATTAAAAGGGACAAACTGTACAATGTGAAGTTGTATGAGTTGCTTGCTGAGTGTAAGCAGAACTACAGGGTATGTGCTCAAACCTGGTGGGGGGGGGGCAGGACAAGAAGAATTTCTGAAAAAATTGCTTCCCCAAAAGAGTGGCCAGCATGTGGAGTTTTCCTGTTAAGGCAGTGGAAGCTAGCACTATTTAGGTTTTTAAAGCAGGATTAGACAGCTTACTGAGGGAGACTATCAATTCAGTTGTGCTTACGCAACTGCAGGAGATGTATGCTTGTGTGACTTCGATACATTATGGCTGTTAGCCTCTCTATCTGTGGGATATATCACCCTGTAGGGGTACGACGCAAGGAATCCTAGAGGAGGGATCCCCCCTATAGGTGCTGTGGGAATAGTTCCCTTGGCTAAAGGTAGCTTAGGAAGAAGCCCAAAAAGAATACCCAAAAGGGTGTCAAGCATCAAAGAGGTGAGAAATCAGAAGATGTTGAGACTGGAAAGTAAGGCAATAGATGTAGAAGGGAAGGACAGGAGAAGAGTGAGAGATGATGAGGATGAGGAACGAAAGTAAATCAGACAAGATGAAGAAGCGTGGACTTCCTAAGGAGATGGGAAAGAGCCAGGGCCACCATCTGACTCCATCCAACAGTGGAACCTAACTACAGAACCTATGAAAGCACTAACCCTGACTAATGTTATGACCATCGGCACAGAGGAGAGGAAAACCCCCTTTGAGGAGGAAACCTTTGAGGATCCAAGGCCTAGGTCACCTTCCCTCCAGGCTGAAGGATGTTTTAATTAGTGATGGCTCAGCTATAGCAGTTTAAATTCGAGACTGCGGAAGGAGAAAAAGTCCAATTTAGAGAAAGCTCTTGTTCTGTCCTTCTAAATGGACAACTGTTGAGGGATGCGAGCGATGTTTATGCAACAAGACACTCAAACGTAAGAGAGGATGTAAGATGATGGAAAGAAGCCTTGAAGGCCTGAATAGTTTAAGGTGAGGAATGAAATGAGGTCAGAAGGCCGGAACGGTTAAGGTGAAATATGAAGAGGAAGATGAACAATGATGGAGTGAAGCCGTGGCAGCTGGTACATTTAAGGTGAGATATGAAATGAATGATGTACAATGATGAAGAGAAGCCTGCCAGCCCCGAGCAAAGGGGCAATAGACAGGAAGGCAGATCTCCAACTGGAGAGCAGGTTGAATTGAGGTAGCATGGACCTGAGAGGGTTATGCTCGAGTAGTCGATGTGAAGGAGTAGACCCACATAGTGGTCAGATGAGCAAGGGATACCCAGATGCGGTCCTGAGAAGACTGATGGTGATAATAACCACAGGAGTGCAGCTGTTCAATGAGGTAGCATAAGATCCAATGAGAGGTATGCTTGATTAATCGATGTGAATGAGTAGATCCTGAGGTTGGACTGAGCGAAGGAGAACCAGACTTAGGTACCGGGACACCAGACAGACTAGGGTAAGAGGAGGATACGAATAGGGAGGGTGATGGCAGGGTAGGGAAAACCCAAAAGAAAGCACAGGACGAGGAAGGAGAAGAGGTGAGGGTTGAGGGAGTGGTAACGGTAGCATAGTAGCTATGCATGGCGATGAGGGACTCAGAACATAGGACCATGAGGGCAATAGGAAGCAAAATGGATTTTCCTGGTCTTTACCACCAGCATAGGTTGGGCAGGAGCCCCACAGCAAGATATAGATTCCCGGTACCATGGCATCCCAAACAATGCTCCAAGGTGGGACCTGGTTCCAGGTACATGCTTGGCTAGGTACCTGGCTGTACTATGGAGATCTCAAAGGCCATTTTGCAAGCAGTGGAAAAGGCAACTGGAGGAAAAACACAGTAAGGCAGGAAGCCTAGGGCAATTTACCTCCAAGTAGGGTCCCAACTTACAACCTCAGTCTGACTCTGTAGCGCCTTGGTGCCTTCCTTGATCAACAGCCCCCAACGAGTGAGGCAGGAGCAAACACTGTTGCAGTAGTGGTGTGAAGGGACCTATGGTGAGGATCCTGGTCAGTTTGGGTTTGATGGGAAGAATTTTTTTTTTTGTTTATTGATTTTGCAGCACCACAAATTTAGCTTAAGCCGAATACAGAATTGGTCTGGTACGAACAGGAAGACTGCCACACAAAATGTTTAAATCATAACCTATGGACCTGTATTTGATGCTAGGCATGTTATTAGGAAGAAAAGCACTGTTTATGATGGTTTACCAAGGACAAAAAATCAAATAATACATGATTGGTTTGGGTTTGGTCCACAGCCGAACCCGGGCTTTAGGTACAGGGCAGGCAGCAAGGCCAGGAATGCAGGCGGGATGATGCCATCAGTAGCCCAAAGAGGATGAGAAGCCAGGCAGACTGGATGACCCAGAGCAGTGGAAGGTGAGGAGGAGAAATCAGGTGGGGAGGGCTGTGGTGCTTGCGGGGAACGCAGGCAGGAAAGGGAGCAGTGAAGAGGTCCCCCAAAGGGGAACACAGCGGCGAGAAAAAGGAAACTGCGAGGTGATGCAGATTCCTGTGAGCCCCACGATTGTAGTGGTTGGGCACTACGGGAGCAGGCCCGACAAGGAAGCACCATGGCAGAGCTGGAGCAGCGGAGCCGAAGAACAAGGAAATGCAAAAGGAAAAAAGGAACAATGGGAAAGAAGACAAGAAACAAGGTACTAGGGCAAACAGAAACAAGGAGGAGTGGGAAGGGAAAAAGAGGGAGAGACAATGAGAATGTTACTGGTGGAAGGCAGGAGAATGGGCAGGCAACCAGATGGCAATGAGTGGCTGGAGGCACGAGGAAAAGGAGAATACAACCCAGAGTGAAGGAAGGTGGCGCCTCTGGCCGCAATGAAGAAACAAATCCTAGAACAGTCCAGGAGGAGGAGTGGCTTTTTAAGGCCTGATGGGGGAGTGACGTTGTTGCTCTGCCCATTGAACCTCAGGTTTATAGCCTTCCCATTAGAGTTATATGGTATGAGTTTACAGTTGGAACTAGCAGAAGTCAGTTATGCATAATTCCCCAATGATGTAAACCCCGATCTATAGGAGCAGTTCGGAGTGTTCTGGAAAGACCAGAGTCTGAGTTGAGACCGGATGAATACTCAGCCCATCTGGTATGGAACTGCCCACTCTGTGCATATACAAGGAGTGGACACAAGTGTTCTGTGTGCTTGACCTCTGATGCTGCCTGTCGGTGGCAGTTGGGAGTTCAGCTGTAGAGTGAGATCTAACTTGCCTTTTCTTTGTGTGGCTGCTGAGTGTTGGTGAACTGTGGATCACAGACTGGAGAAGGGAGAGGGAAATGAGTTATCGTACTCGCCCAGAGAGCTTCTTTGGCACTTGCTTCAGTTGGTTAATCTACCTGGATGGCATAGAAACATAGAATTTGACGGCAGTTAAGAACTGCTTGGCCTTCCCAGTCTGCCCATTTCCCTACCTATTGTATAGGACTCCAGATCCTATTTGATCTGTATTTTACCTTCTCCTTCCTACCACAAGGGTTGCCTTCTGTCAGTCCCATGCATTCTTGAATCCACCTATCATTTTTGCACCTACGACCTCCTCAGGGATGCTGTTCCATGCATCCACCACCCTTTCCATGAAAAAATACTTTCTCACGTTCTCCCTGAGTCTTCCCCCCTCCAGCCTCATGTTGTGACCCTTTGTTCTCGTACATCTTCTGTTCTGAAAGATGCTGCCCTCCTGAACTTTGTTAATCCCCTTGAGATACTTGAAAGTCTATATCATGCCCCCCCCCTTTCTTCCAGGGTATACATGTTGAGTTCCCTCAATCTCTCCTCATAAGGTTTCTGGTGTAGTCCCTGCACCATTTTCATTGCCCTCCTTTGTACTGCCTGTACCCTATCTATGTCTTTTCGGAGATGAGATCTCCAGAACTGTACACAGTACTCCAGGTGAGGTCTCACTAACTGTCTGTACAGAGGTATCACCACCCCTTGTCTCCTACTGGTGATACCCCTTCCTATGCACTCTAGCATTCCACCGGCTTTCCTTACTGTCTTCTCACATTGTTTGGCTACCATTAGGTCATCTGTTATGACTACCCCCACGTCCCTTTCCAGTTTGGTTGTTTCTGGTACCTCACCCCCCCATTTTGTATTCCTCCCTTGGGCTTTTGTTCCCCAAGCGCATGATTTTACATTTCTTTGCATTAAACTTGAGCTGTCACACTCTTGACCACTCCTCCAACCTGCCCAAGTCCCTTCTCATTTTCTCCACCTTCCCTGGAGTGTCAATTCTATTGCAGATTTTAGTATCCTCTGCAAAGAGACATACTTTTCCTTCTAGTCCTTCCGCAATGTCACTTATAAAGACATTAAAGAGGACTGGCCCCAAGACTGAACCTTGTGGCACCCCACTGGTTGCCTACCTCTCTTCAGATTGAGCTTTGTTTACCACCACCCTCTGTGTCCTATTCATAAGCCAATTTCTGACCCAGTTTACAACTTTGTGATCCACTCCCAGATTGCTCAACTTGCTTACTAACCTTCTGTGTGGGACTGTGTCAAATGCCTTGCTAAAGTCTAGATAGGCCATGCCCACCACCCTTCCCTGATGTACTACACTTGTTACCCAGTCAAAGAAATCTATAAAATTAGTTTGACAAGACCTTCCTGCTGTAAAGCCATACTGCCTTGGGTCTTGTGCCCTGCTGGTCTCTAGATGTTTTACAATTCTTTCCTTTAACATTGATTTCATCATCTTCCCCACCACTGAGGTCAAGCTGACCGGTCTATAGTTTCCCACTTCTGCCTTGCTGACACTTTTGTGAAGGGGTATTACATTTGCTCTTCTCCAGTTCTCTGGCATCACTCCCTCTTCCATTGATTCATAGGACTCTACTTGAAGGCTGTGGGCAGTGAGAGAATCCATGGGTTCAGATCTCCTGCATTTCTTTCAAATTTGGTTGTGACATTGCTTTAGGTTGCAGTGGGAGAGCAGCCTAGAGCATCTTCATTGGTTTTGAGTTGTGTGTACTTGCTCTGGTGAGAGCAGAGGCTTTGATTCTGCATTTCTGTGATTACTGAGTTGGACATATTTTGAACATTACTTCCAGACATTTACCTACACCTAAATTGGCACAGTTATTTATGGATTCTCCTTTTTTAAAGTTCTGTAGTTGCAGTATTATTCTAATTTGTAATTCCTGGGTGGGAGAGGGTTGGTTGTGAATGGATGAGAGTAGATTTGAATATTTAAATGTTTGGTTAGTGTTTTTCTGTATTAGCTAGTGTAGGTATGTGAGGAGACTGTAGTGTCAACTGGGTGGTTAGATTGTGTTTGCTGGAATTGTAACTGTAAGTCATGCAGGACTGTGGTTGGAGAGTGGGAGGGTTGTTTAATGTGGTGGCATTAAGTGTGTGGAACTCAGGGCCCCTAGACTTACCCATCCCAGCATAAGGTAGCATAAGGTGAGCCTGATTAGCAAGATACATGTGTTGGTGTCTCTGCAGGATATATTTTTTTATGGGTTTTCAAAATATTTTTTTTAGAAAACAACAGAAACAAAATGGAGGCCATACAAAAAAAGATTTTTATTTCATAAAAAAAGATTATCACCATATGAAACGATCTTTTTCATATGGTACAAATAATTTTTTCATATGAAACAGCTATCCAAAAGAAGTGAAAATGGTCCATCCCTACAAAAAAAAAAGACCAGGAAGCACATAAATTGCTTTTCTGGTGTAACAGAAGCACTGGGCCCTGGGTGACCCAGTGGCACTGAGGGTTGAGGCTCTGGACACCATACTTTGCACCACGCTGGTGACCCTGGTTTCGGAATGAGCTTGGGCCAGCTGGGAGTCAGCAGGGGAGGGAAGGGATTGAGCATCTAGAAGACTGCTCTCCCTTGCCAGGGAGGGTTCAAGGGGAAGTGCTGCTCCTGACTGGCCCCTGACAGTGGTCAGAGGATGGCCAGGAACAGGCAGCACTAAAGAAATGGGGCAGAGCTGTGGTGGATGTTGGCACGTACGTGCCCTGACATCAGTGCATGTCTGAGCTCTGCAGGGGAAAAACACAAGCACAGAAAAACCCTGCAGCTGCAGTGGAGATAATGCAGACCCCAGGGACCTGCCTATATCCTGAAAGTTGGACCTGCCTGCACCGATACATCCCATGCCTAACCCATCCCCATGGTAAGCCCCTCTAATTTCAGACAAGCCACCAAGGGAGGGCAGACCATCCCCTAAGGGGGTGATCTAGGGGGCTGGACATGCCATGGGGGTTGGGGAGGCTGAAGCAGGGGGTATCAGACAAAGGAGTAGAGGCAAGTATCATGAGGATACTCCAGAAGGATGCCCTGGAGCTGCAGAGCAGAAACAGAATAAAAAAAAAAAGAAGCGCAGGGCCCTCTTGGCCCTGCACTTCCATGCCCACATAACATGTGGATAAATGGAGGGATGGAAGTGCTGGGCTCCTGCACTTACTTGATCATGTGGATGTGTTCACTCAGGTCCTAAAGTGACCTGTGTGAATGATGATACGATTCTACTATCTCAAAGAGTAAGAAAATTAATTGCAAAAAACTTTGTTAATGCACCAGTTAGGGTTAAATTAACAAAATTAGGGAAATGTGGCGTTAGAGTTTCCAACCCTAATATCTAACCCCTATCCTGCAAGCAGCAAAAGGAAAAAATAATTACAGTTTTGGCTGTCCTGTATCTTGGCAAATCAGGCATAGGGTCTTCCTTGGGGTTATCAACCCTAATGCCCCCCATTCCATCAGAAAATAAGCTCAGATGTGCAGACTATATATGAAAATGGGGTGAGTGTAAAGTTGAGAACCCCAAGGAAGACCCCAGGCCTGATTTGCCAAGAATCAGGACAGCAAAAACTATAATGTTTTTTCCTTTTGCTGCTTGCACGGTGGGGATGGGGTGTAGGAGTTGGAAACCATTGTATACCATTGCCACAGTGATGGAAATACCATGAAGACCATTACAGCAACAAAATCGGCAGTTTGCTGTAATGGTCTGTGGTATTGCTGACACTGCTTTCCCAAGGAATTTCGCCCCCTTCCCGAAACAACTCTGAATTGGAGTTGATAATCTATAATGTGGAGGGTGCGGGGTGCAAAGCCCCTTGCAAAAAACAATTGCAGTAGTCATTAAGATCTTTTATTGCTATATACATTATCTGTTAACTTCAAAGATTGATAGAGTTACAGCTTGTTAAAGTAGCAATGTTATCCTATGGGAATTGTAATTATTTATGTTTTATGCTTTTTATATGGCCCCTAAATTCTTTGAGGGATCTTATATATTAGTGTTGTAGTACTCATTATGACCTTTATGTGAAAAAAAACTAAGTCTGAATTCTTTTTTCATATGAAATAATGGCCATACGAAAGAACTTCGGGTCATGAAAAAAGATTTTAAAATCTATTAAAAACAAATTTCTCGACCCGGGTTCGGGAATGGACTCAGGACGCTGGGGGCTGGCAGGGGAATGAGAGGACTGAGCATCCGTAGGGACTGCTCTCCTCTCCTGGGGTGGGTTGTGGGTTGGCATCGCTCTGCAGTGGTCCCAGGTGGAGACTGGGAGCTCTGCAGCGAGTGACGCTTGGGGAACATTGCAGAAAAAAAGTGGAAACTTGCCTGGCAACCGACCGGATGACAGCTACCGGTCCTCTGTCACTGCCGATGCCCTGAACGAGCCTCTCAGCTGCAGCAGCACCCTGGTGCCAAGTATGTGCTGACTGCCCCCCTCTGCTGCCTTCCCCTCGAGGAGGGGACCCGCTCATGAAGGGTTACATCTGGATTACCCTAGGGATGACTGCGATATGCGGCTGGAGAGGACTCAGGATCGGACAGGCAGCAATGGAAGTCAGACCTAGGTAAGCCCGAAGGAGTGGTGGGGTGCGAGGCCTGAAGGGGAGATAAAGAAATAATACAAGATGCATGTATTGGTGTCCCTGTAGGATATAGTTTTTATGGGTTTTCAAAAGAATTTTGTTAGCAAAAGACAGAAATAAGATGGCGGCTGTACAAAAAAAAGAAAATTTCTCATGAAAAAAGATTACCCCCATAAGAAACATAATCTTCTTTCATGTGGGACAAATTCTTTTTTCATATGAAACAACTATCCAAAAGACTGTACTGAACATGCTTAGAACCACAATTTCAAATCCTTATAACTCTGGAACAGATTAATGTTTTCTCACCACACTAGCAAAAGACACCACTCTGGCCCAAGCACTTTCTACCCTGAAAATCTCAGAGCAAAATTCCAAACCATCTGAACATTAGGCGATGACAAAAAAAACAGTGGAAAAAATCCCAATTTCTTTCACTTTTTTCACTATCTGAATCTTAGAACCCACATATCTGAGTGGAATGAAACTTGGCAAGTCAAGAGACCATGCCCCCGAGACCATACTTGCAAACTTTTGTGCAAATCTGTTGAATGGTGACAAGGCTATTAAAGTGCACAGTTTAACATTAAACAGCCTGCTCAACCCTAACTATAGTGACCCTACCGTGCCACTATAATATAGGGTAAGGGTCCCTTTGGGGCCCTTCCACCAACCAAAAAAAAAGTAAAAAATTGACAGAAACAAGGGTTGTTGGTTTTTTTTTTTGTGGAAGGTGGCTCCTTTCTCCCTGTTTCTTTCTTGTCCTCCAGCATACGGTGTTTAATTTGTTTAATTTGTTTATTTGTTTAATTAGTATTTCGGAAAGACCTTTGAGCGTGAGCTCTTTTACAAAGGTTCCACGTCAGGGTGGACAATAAGACAATACACATATTCAGTGGTTACAGAGGCCTGATCATTAGGCATTAAAGAGCGATTACATGACAATTAGACAAATAGGAGAAAAAAACTGAGCAGTTGTAATTGAATACTAAACTATTTCTAATCGGTTGCCCTAGGTAGCACACCCCTGGAAACCTCCAAATCCGTTGATAGACTATGGCAGAGTAACTGCATAGGGTTTAATGCTATCCCAGATGGCGAGAGGCTGGGTGACAGTGAAACAAGGGGGATTGGGTTTGAAACCAACCGCAGAGAGCGAGAGGTGGGGGATAGTGAAACGGGGTGAGCCTGTGATGGGGGGAGCAGCTCCAGAGGGCTTTGTCGAGTATGGTGTGTGTGTGTGTGGGGGGGTGGTTTGGGAGGGGCAGTACCAAGTGTGGTTAAAGAGACTGATAGCTTACTTAAGCCCTTGTCTAGGCTGGAATGGAGGCAGGGTTCTCTAGGTAGCCCTGCTGGGCGTTACCTTGGGGGCAGGCCTGTCTATCAAGTGGGGCCTGAGAAGCAGGTGCATTTTGAGTTAGGCATTAGGTGCTGTTTGAGGCCTACTTTGAATTAAGACAGGCTGTTGTTTGCTTGTAATTTCATCGGGAGTTAATTTATCCAGAGGGGGGCCCAATAGGAGAAAGCATGCTGCCCTAGTGAGGTTCGGCAGAATGGTATGGACAGTGCTCCATTCTTCCTCCGTCTGGTGATGTGTGTTGAGAGAGAAGCCTCGAGCAGGTTTCCTATACAGTGTGGAGTTTTTCCCGAGGAGTGCCTTCTTTCCCAGGAGGCAAGTTTGGTATTTGATCCTGTCTTTTAGGTTAAGCCAGTTTGTACGCTCATACAGGGTGCAAGTATGAGTGTAGTGATCTGCACACAGGGTGAGGTGGCATGCCTTATTGAGTGCAATTTGGACCCTTTTGAGCACTGTATCAGTAGCAGCTCCACAGACCACCAGCCCGTAGTCTATCGTGGAGAGTATGGAGCTGGAGACTGAGATTCAGAGTGCTTCTGGGGTGAGGGATTTCTTATGCCTATAGAGGACCCCGATCTTTGCGTTTACCTCTTTGACAAGGGAGTCTATGTGGTGCATATAAGTGAGAGAGTCATCAATGGTGACTCCAAGGTACTTGAACAAGTGCACCTGCTCAATCTGCTCACCAGCCTTGTTGGTGATTACGAGGGGAGCATGCTTGTGTTTGTTGTAGGGGCTGGATTGTAGCATGGCCTTGGTTTTCTTGTAATTTAGTAGCAGCTTTTGCCTACTGAACCAGTCCTCGAGTTTATTGAAAGAGTTCTGTAGTTCTGTTTGTAGGGCAGCCTGAGAGGTGCTGCTGCTCAGCAGCACGGCATCGTCCACATACAGAATAAGTTTGGTGTCACAGGCTGTGGGTAGGTCATTTACAAAGAAGCTGAAAAGCAGGGGCCCTAGATCCTTGAGGGACTCCTAGGAGTACATCTCTGGAGCTGGATAATGTCTGCCCGATTTTGACTCGCTGGCTCCTGTGTGTTAGGTAGTCATTGAACCAATTCACGGCATTTGGTGCCACACCCAATCTTTGGAGCTGGAGTACTAGTAGAAGGTGGTTGGCGGTGTCGAAGGCTTTGGTGAGGTCCATGAAGATGGACCCCACCAATTTGCCTTCATCCAGCGCCTTGTGCCCATAGTCAATATATTCCAGCAGTGCCGTGGTGGTACTGTGTTTTTGCCTGAAGCCATGTTGGTTTGGGCAGAGCAGATTATACTTATTGAGGTATTCTGTGAGTTGACTTGCCTCGATTTTTTCCAAAGCTTTGGATAGTGGGGAGAGGATAGATATTGGCCTGTAGTTTGACACCAGCACCTTGTCACCATTCTTATGCACTGGAGTTACCAGGGCTTGCTTTCATACCTCTGGAAATTGAGCTAGGGCCAAGGATTTATTAAATAGCATTGTTATGGGCATGATAAGAACATCAAGGGTGAGAGATAGCAACTTTATGTCTAGCCCGTCACACCAGTCTGGTTTTGCCTAGGACTTTCCTGACCATCATTAGGGCCTGCTTCACCATCACCTTCTTAAAGTAGAAGGTTGGGTGGTTAGTTATGAGCAGGTTGGCACAACCTTGGTCCTCCACAAGCAGAAGGTAGTCTGGAGGCAGCACTGTGGACAGGTCTGTAAAGGCCTGGTTAAAGGCATCAGCAATGGCTAGCAGATCTGAGGAGGATGAGTTATTAATGTTGAGCATCTTAGGGTGCTGCTTTTTGATCTTTACCAAGGATGTTCTTGATGTTGTCCCAAAACCTCTTTCCATCTCCTCATGCGTTGTTAGGCTGGGTCTTATGGAAATTGGCTTTTGTGAGCCTGATAAGTTTGGTGCACCGATTTCTAGCAGTTTTGTAGCACTGCAGGTCATGCTTGCTGCCTGAGTTTAAGGCTTTTTCCCAGAGGCAGTCCCTCTCCTTTAGGAGGGAGAGGAGCTTGCCATCAATCCAGCCGTTAACCTCCCCCCGAATTTTCCGTTTTGTGCGTGGTGCATAGATATCACAGATGGAATTGAAACCCTCAGTGAAAAAACTAAGGGCCTGGTCCAGCGTAGGTGCCTTGTTGATGAGGGACCAGTTGTAGGCAGACAGGGCCAATTTGAGGGATCCAAGTTTGCCTTTCCGCAGAACCCTGCTGTCGATGAGGCGAGGTGGGCTTTTGGCAAGTTTAGTGGTCCATATAAAGGAGATTGGGGAGTGGTCACTTTGCACGTCTGGGAGAACCCTGAGTTTGGAGAATTGAGTCGGTGAGCTAGCTAAGACCCAGTCAATGAGGGTGCTGGTACCAGCCTTGTAGCTCTGCCTGGTGGGGTGAGTTACGAGTTGCGTGAGATTGTGGGAGGTGATGAGGTCTCTGGAGGGTGTTGCCTCCTTACATAACCAGTTGCTATTAAAGTCACCGGTCAAGATGAGTTCTGAGCCCTTTCTGAGTGCACTAAATTCTTCCATTACAAGAGGAAGGCCTTCCTTGGCTTTCTTGGGGGGCAGGTAGGTTGTGGCGATGGTAAGGGTCTTGCCTTTTAGGCTGACTTGTATTTTTACCACTAGTAGCTCATAATCCTCCACAACTTTGGAGATGGGGAGGACGGAGCAACTCAGTGAGTTTCTGGCATATAAGAGGCAGCCACCATCTTTCCTGCCTATTCTATCAAGTCAAAATGCTTGGAATCCTTCGATGGCCACCTCACCATCTTTGATCGTACCCGACAGCCAGGTTTCAGTTAGGCAGAGTATGTCAGAGGCATGGATGGTCATCCAAGCCTGGAACTGGTCAAATTTGGCAGTTAGGCTGCAGATGTTTAGTGATGCTATCTTTAGGCCATTCACTGTATGGAGCCCCCTGCTCCTCAGGGTTGTTGGTCCAGGGTTTAGGTGAACATTGACAGAGAGTAGTAGTAGCAGAAAGATAACCTTTCTGGCAGATAGGGTAACATAGAAACATAGAATCTGATGGCAGATAAGGACCGCTTGGTCCACCCAGTTTGCCCATTTCCCTACCTAATGGATAAGCTGCAGATCCTAGTTAACCAGCAGCCTACTTCTTTCTAACCCCACCCCCTAGAATTGCCTTATGACTGTCCCATGCATGTTTGAATTCAACTACTGTTTTTGGCTCCACAACCTCCTCCAGAAGGCCGTTCCATGCATCCACAACCCTCTCTGTGAAAAAATACTTCCTTACATTACCTCTGAGCCGCCCCCATCTTCAAATTGTACCCCCTTGTTCTTGCACACCTCTTTTTTTGAAAGAAGCTACCCTCTTGGACTTTGTTGATTCCCTTGAGGTACTTAAAAGTTTCTATCATGTCCCCCTCTCCCTCCATTCCTCGAGAGTGATGTTTATCTTCCCTCATGTCTTCCATCGCCTGCGCTTCAGGTGGGGGAAGTGACCTATATGTAGGTGTAGCACCCCCAAACAACATAACTCCTGCACTGGACCACCACAGTGCAGTTGTTTCCTGAGGAGCACAGGACTCCCACCTTGGAGGAGAATGGGTATCCTTTGGGCTACATCTATTCGTCCTGCCACAGCTGTCTGGGACTGTGGGTCAAGGGCATTGATCTATGGTCCCTCAAGAGGAAGATAAGCACCTTAACTGCTAGGCCACCACCACTGTGGCCCAACACAGCCCGTTATGTGCACCTCTTAATTTTCTTTCTTCTTTGTGTCCCCACAAATATTGAAGTAGTAAAAACGAAACTGACAATAGCCTGTAATATCACAAAGTGTTGTTCATAAGTTCATAGGTTCATAGGTGATACAGACAAAAGTAGGCATTTGCCGTTCTAGTTTGTCTGCGGCTATCTCCGCAGTAGATTCTATTTAAATATTTTTTCTCCATATACTTGTCTAGGTTATTTTTGAATGCCACTAAAGTCTTACTGCTGACAACCTCCCTTGGCAATCCATTCCATACTTCCACCACCCTTTGAGTAAACCAGTGCTTTCTTCTTTCTGTTTTGATTTTTTCCTTCCATCGTCTCCATTCTGACAATATCTATCCTGTCTGAGGGCTCCAAAATTGACCACAGTACTCCAAATGTGGTCTAACCAGGGATTTATACAATGGCAAAATCACCTTCCTGTCCTTGCTAGTAAAATTCCTTCCTATGCAAGCCAGAATTTTGTTTCTTTTTTCAATCACGGTGTCACACTGTTGTCCTTGCTTTAGAGTGTCTGAAATCAGGATCACCAAATCTTTTCCCAAGTTAATGTATATATTGTCCTGATATTCTTTGTTGTAAGTCTGGGACTGCACATTTGTCTGGATTAATTTTTATTTTTGGCCTCTCTGCCCATTCAAATAACTTATCCATTTCCAGATGCAGGTTCTGTATTTCCACTTGCAAATCCACCTAGTATCCAATTTTAGCATTCTCCAAGACATCTAACTTTTGTGACATCTCGTAATGGGGGACTGTATCAAAGCCCATACTGTAGTCCATGTATACCTCATCACTAGTATACCTCTGTCCAATGGCCTGCTCATACCTCTCAACCTCTCAACATTACAAATCACAGCACTGGCCTTCAAAAATCATAACAAAGGGCCAGAATGTGTAGCACTTTCTTATTTTAAACAATAATATGTCTACAAATAGTGGGCCCCATATAGTTAGTGATAAGGAATGTTTCTATTAACTTAATTCAATGATTTAATAGTTTGTGTGTTCAGAAATAGCTCTAACATTATTAAGAACATCAGTAAACCTATGCAGAGCAAGGGTAAATTTGATTTTGAAAATCGTGGCGCAACACGAATTTCAAAGCAGTTGAGAGGTATGGGCCTACTAACTGGCTCAAAAAATGTAATCTATTTCCTAAGGCACAATCTTCTTTTTCTGAACCTTTGCTGAGTTTTATCCTCTAGACCCTTTTCACATATACCGATAAATCTCTGTCTGGTCCCTCAGTATTGCTTCCATGATTGTACCCACCATTGATGTGAGGCTTACCACTCTGTTGTTTCCCTTACCATTTTTCACACCTTTGTTCTTGTACATTGGTATGACTACTGCATTGCTCTAGTCACTTGACAGTGCTCCCTCTGTAATACTACTTGCAAATATTTGCCTGGCAGGGTCTGCAAGAACATATGCTAATTCCTTCAGTACATGTGGGGGAATGTTGTCAGGACCGGCCAACTTCACTGGGTCCAATGCCTTTAGTCTGTCCTCCCCCATTTCCTTGCTTATTTCAATACCCTGCCCTATACGTTCTAAATTATTGTTGTTCCTTTTGGTAGCTGGATTAAATATGGAACAGAAAAAGTTAATTGAAGTACTGGCTATATCCTGTTCATTACTCGGTAGTGTCCTCTCCTCTAACAATGGCCCCACATTTCTCAAGTTGCTCTTTTGGGCCTGACATAGTTGTAAAAAATTTTTGTATTAGTCTTTTTTGCAGTCAATCTTTTTATTGGCACATTCCATTTGTTTATAGTACAGCACATAATCATGTGCAGCATTAATGCAGAATGAGCAATTCATAAAGCATTGGATTTCTGAATAATGAGGAACAGAGTTCATACATAAACGTGACAAGTGATAAAGGGCTCCTAAATGAATGTAGGACTAAGCAATAAATATGCACTTTTTTACTAGTAAAACCTATTTAACCAGAGCATAAACTATGCAAAATGTGTAAAAGTAACAGTTCAGAGGTTGAATATATATTAATCACATACATTATGTTAGAATATTCCTACCTGCCTATCATAGAATTGAGAGAACATTATGCACCAAGGTTACTGCACACCTGTCTTGGGAGGTATTTGAGAAACGGTAGCCAGCATCTATAATAGTTTTTCAAAGTACCGATAGCTAGGTGGGAAAGCTGATCCAATGAAACTGTTGTGCCAGGCTGGCCACCAGCTCGTGTGGTGGGGGTACCTCAGAAGTACAGTATGCCATCTACAAAAGTAATTGCCTTTTTGTCTGTATGCTAAGAAGTGCCAGCCATTTGTGGTTCACAGGCTTTATGTGGGGTGCCTCTTATATGAGGCCCAACAGCAATAGAGGAGTGGATTGTGGCATCTGGCATTGTAAGACGTCTGCTGACAGCTGGCATACTTTGTTCCACAAAGGTTGAATGGTGAGGTGGGACAAAAATACATGCAAAAGATCTCCATCTGGCGAGCCACACCTCTAACAGTTATCTGTGGGTGTTAAGTTCATCTTATGTAATATCTCAGGGGCTGTACCAGGAGTGGAGCATCTTGTTCTGTATCAGCCTGCTGTGAGCATCTTTTAGGCCCTGTGCCAAAACACCCAGCAGGCCTTCCAGTCATGCTTAGAAATTGTGATACAGTTGTTCAATCTCTTATCCCTTCTAGTCTTGTATAGACAGGGGCTCACCCCACAACAGGTGCAAATAGACCACTGGTGGGGCAATGTAAATGATAGATACAGAATGGAAAAGATCAGTTTTGGTTTAAATGATAAAACCGAGCTGTTCACTTCTAGATGGACCAAGTGGGCAATGCAAATGATGTTGTATGATCCCTTGTTTGTTCTGTAGCCTCATGGAATCTGCCTGCAGGAAAGACTGCACATCTTCAGGTGGACAGTCAGGGGAGAGAATCTGTTTGATGTTTGAGTGTGATAGACTGGTAACTTCTCCTTCACAGCTGACATGAAAGCTTCTGATAGCTTGACACGCGATGCCCTCCCCCTACAAGAAGAAGTGAAGTGATTTTTATTATGCAGAGAATTTATGTTTTATCAGAGTTTGCTGCCCCCCAACCATGGTATCAGGCGGGCCGAGGTCCTATGAATGTTTTCATTGTAATAACTTCTTCTACCCTGTAATCTAATTCATAACTGCAAACTTATGTGTGTTTCTGTAATGACCAGCACACAAAATGTTTACAATTAAAATATATTTACAAAAAAAAATACAGTATGTACACAGAGAAATCAGTGATGCTATCTGCCACACTTGGATGTCTATTGTTTGAACTCCCTGGTTAAGAGGAAACAAGTTCTATCCCATCTGAAGAGGCTCAAAACATACTCTGCTTTTTTGCAAGAAACAAAACTACTTTCTGATGACCACTCTGTTACAAGAAACTAGCTTGGGCAAGTGCTGCATGCATCTGCCCCCACCCAGAAAAGAGGGGTAGTTATATTAGTACATAAAACACCAAGATGGTCCCCTTCCTCAGTAGTACCAGACCCACAAGGACACTGGGTTTTGGCCCTGATGGACATTCCATCCAGCCCTATTTTTCTTGCCAGCATTTAGCCCCCAAATGAGGACAACCCTGCATTTTTCCATGAGATTGCACAAAAAATAAGGACCCTTACCACTACAGCCATCCCTTTTTTGCTGGGAGGAGACTTTAACCTCACCTTTATACCCACCCTAGATAGGAGCAACCCCAACTCCAGTGCTGAACCCCACAGTAGGGGGAGCTCAGGTGGTCTCACTACACATGTAAGACTAGGGCCTGGCTGATGTGTGGCACCTCCTCCACCCAAGGGACAGAGGTTATTCATGCCACTCTGAAGTGCATGAGACATATAGTCATATAGAATTTTGGCTTACATCGTCCCACATCTCTCAAGTGACTATAAGCTCTACCATCATGCCACTGGTCATATCTGACTATGCCCCAGTATAGCTCCATTTTATCTGGGTGACCCTTACCCCAAAATCTCCTTCATGGACAGATGAAGGATGGACCCACTCCTCCTTAAAGACCCAGACCTGATACCTTGGCTTCACAAAGAAATCTCACCTTTCCTAGATGATAACAACCTCAAGACACCTGAGCTGGCACACCTTGGGAGGCCTATAAGGCAATGCTCTGGGGAAAATAGCTTAAACTGTGGATAGTATGGCGTACCGATGTTGTTAATATATGTTTGTTTGAAATGTTCTATGTGTGACCTTTTTCTTTCTATTGTAAAATTTATTTTATAGTCGATTCACAATTATAGTCACTGTATTGAGATAGCAAAGAAGTGTTACCTTATGGTTGTTTTATATGTGATTGTTAAATATATTATAGATTAATTTCTATGATAGTCCATGTATGTTAGTCTTTGTATGTATGTATGAAACTGTGTTAAGATTTGTATTTTCTTAATATGTAACCACTTGCTTATACAGGACAACTTTGTAAAACAGGGCTTTGCAGTCCTAAAGGTTATCTCCTGTTAAAAAATAAACATTTTTATCTGTCTGTCTATCTATCTATCTATCTATCTATCTATCTATCTATCTATCTATCTATCTATCTATCTATCTATCTAAATAATTGGATTTGCTGCCCATCAGAGACGTCAATGAGAACAAACCTTTTATACCCTGGAGCAAGACCCCCAGATGAAGGAAACCTTGTATAAATCAGACCCTCACCCTAACCCCTCACCCAACCTTCACAATTACATTATCACGCTTCTAATGGAGAATAATACCTTGCTGTCAAGGAAGGCCAAAGTGCAACCTCCAACTTAAGCACAGATACTGGAAAGGGGGAGGGGAGGCAAAATCCTAGCTCACAGTATGTTCTCTGCAAGCAGCAACTGGAGTGTTTCATTGCTGATCTCAGGAATACTCCAGGTAGGTAAAGACAGCTCCAAAGGAAGCCAGTACTATCATTAGTTTTGTGCTCATTTTTATACCCGTTTGTTTTTATTCTTCTAATTCTTCGGTGTAGCGACTTTATGCATTGGGTTGACTACATACTGGTCGCTATTTTGTCTTTGCCATGTAATACTGGACTGCCATTCAGTGTTGGTCGAGACTCGGTTTGTTATCGGTGTCCTGATTACTATTGCTGTTACCTGGCCGTTTCTTTTTATTGGGATGACTATAGACTGCATATAACCTGCACACTGTTGTTTTGTAAGACTGAGCTTTTATTCGGTGCCGGTCGAGGCTCCGTTTAATACGGGGCCCAAATACTTTTATTGCTGTTGCTGCTTACTTCCACTGGTACTGTTTGTTCCGGTACTTCATCTCAATTCGTATACAGACTACATTGAGTATGCCGAGCCCGGGTAACTGGACTGTTTACACTATTGGCGTTCCGATGGACTAGATGGGAACTGGAGTGGGAATGTTGAAAATAGGAGGCTGAAGTGTGTTTAAAGCTGGAACAGCATTCAGTTATAAACAACTCAAGAGAAGAACTGTGGATTATAATTTCTGGTTTTTCATGGGGAGAACTGACTGTCTGTATTTAAAACAGATGGTTGGTGGTAAGATAAATTGTTTGATTTGGTGCTGGGTGTTGTAAGCCCTGATCTTGTGGGTGGGCTGGGCGTGGGTTTGCAGTGGTGCAGGGGCCCATACCCTTTTCTGCTGGGGAGCCGGTGGTTTGGGTTGGTGGCCTCTAAGGATTCCTTATGGGATCTACTATTTAGTGGGTTTGGTTAGGGACCCGTGGTAACTGCTGTAGACCAGGGTCGGCTGCCCATATAGATTTTTCCGGGTTCACACCCGACCCAGAGCAATCCACCTATTGAAGAGGTTTGCTGGACTTCTCCATCTGTTTCTTTAGTCTGAAGGATTTATTTTCTCAAAGAGGAGGAAGATCCTCAGAGACCGTTGAGTTGGGGCAATTTGTTTCGAACCATTTCTTTCACTGAATTGTTATTGGAACTTATATAATTGCTTCAAAAGGCAGTGAGGAACATAGAAACATAGACTTTGATGGCAGATAAGGACCACTTGGCCCACCTAGTCTGCCCATTTCCCTACCTACAGGATAGGCCGCAGATCCTAGTTAACCAACAGCCTATTTCTTCCTACCCCCCATAAGAATTGCCTTATGTCTGTCCCATGCATTCTTGAATTCTCCCACAGTTTTAGACCCCATAACCTCCTCTAGGGAAGGCTGTTCCATGCATCCACTACCCTCTCTGTGACAAAATACTTCCTCACATTGCCCGGAACTGCCCCCATTTTTAAATTGTGTCCCCTTGTTCTGCACATCTCTTTTTCTGAAAGATGCTACCCTCTTGGACTTTGTTGATTCCACTGAGGTACTTAAAAGTTTCTATCATGTCCCCCCTCTCCCTTCTTTCCTCAAGGGTATACATATTAAGCTCCTTTAGTCTCTCCTCGTATGTCTTCTCTTGCAGACCCTGCACCATTTTAGTTGCCCTCCTCTGGACTGGCTCTATCCTGTCTATGTCCTTGTAGAGATAGGGTCTCCTGAACTGGATGCAGTACTCCAGATGGGGTCTCACCAACTGTCTGTACAGAGGGATAACAACTTCCTGTTTTTCTGCTGGTGATGCCTCTCCCTATGCATCCCAGTATACCCCCAGCCCACCCTACTGCCTTATCACATTGCTTGCTAACCTTAAGGTCATCTGATATGATTGCCCTCAGGTCCCTTTCCTTTTTTGTTGTTGTTACTACCTCCCCCCCATTGTGTAATCTTCCCCTGGGTTCTTGTTTCCCAAGTGCATTATTTTGCACTTCTTTGCATTGAATCCTAGCTGCCCATACTTCTGACCATTCCTCCAACCTTGCCAAGTCCCTTCTCATCCTTTCCACGCCTCCTTGTGTATCAATCCTGTTGCAGATCTTTGTGTCATCTGCAAAGAGGCATACTTTTCCTTCCAGTTGCTCTGCAATGTCACTTATAAAGACATTAAAAAGGACTGGACCCAGTACTGAACCCTGCGGTACCCCACTAGTAACCCCTCTTTCTTCAGAGTGGACTCCATTTACAATTACCTTCTGTGTCCTGTGTCTAGCCAATGTTTTACCTAGGCTACCACCCTGGGACCCACTCCCAGGCTGGTTAATTTGACTATTAATCTTTTGTGTGGGACTGTGTCAAATGCCTTACTAAAGTCTAGGTAGGCCATGTCCATAGCCCCTCCCCGGTCTACTACTTTGGTCACCCAGTCAAAGAAATCTATTAGATTCATCTGACATGACCTTACCACTGTGAACCCATGCTGCCTTGGGTCCTGTGCCCCACTGGCCTCTAGGTACTCAACAATTCTTTCCTTCAGAAGTGACTCCATCACTTTCCCTACCACAGAGGTCAAACTGACAGGTCTGTAGTTTCCTGCCTCTGTCTTGGTCCCACTTTTGTGAAGTGGAATCACATCCGCCTTCCTCCAGTCCTCGGGTACCACACCATCTTCCCATGATTTATTAAAAAGCGTAGTCAGTGGTTTCACTAGTTCCCCCCTTAATTCTTTTAGAATTCTGGGGTGAATTCCATCAGGACCCATTGCTTTGTCCACCTTCAGTTTTATGAGTTCTTGCAGAACCCTTTCTTCAGTGAAAGGGCTGGGATTGACCCCCCTATCAAGAGTGCTTCTGTTAATTGGATTAGGCACTTCCCCCTCCACTTTTGTGAATACTGAGCAGAAATATTTGTTCAGTATCCCTGCTTTTTCACTGTCCCCCTCTGCCCACCCACCATTCATTATATTCAGCCTCACTGAATAGTGCTTGGTCCTTTACTGTTCCATATTCTGGAAGTAAACAGTGTGGCAGTGAGAGGGCTGCTGTTTCTTATGGAAAAACTTTGTGGAGGAGGGGTAGGTGGGAGCTCCTCCCCTTCCCATTGTAAGTCAAGTGGAAGAAAGGATTTGGACAATAATTTTGCTGACTGTGGGCTAATATATTAGAGGTAAATACCTGTTTTTTGAGACTTGCCACCACATGAGAGGTGGATTGGGGGTTTTAAAAGCCCCCTCTTTTCTGCAGTGGTGAGAATGTGTGGGGGGGGGGAGGTGGAGAAATAAAATAGCAGTCTTTAAAAGAGATTTGAAGGGAAAATGTTCTGGTCATTATATTAGCACAGAATCTTCTGGGGTTATAAGTTTTAAGTAAAGAGGAAGGTAGGGGTATTGGATGTGTGGGGTTGTTGGACTGTTTGAATCATGTGCTGGGGTGTCAGGGATATGGTCAGGCAGTACCCCCCCTCAAGACTTAGGGATTTCTGTCCTTTTGAACATCTTCTGCTTTCTTTGGAAGTCTATAATCGATGTTGAGGTTTTGGCATCTTGAGATGAAGGAGCGGTAGGAGTTGGGGATCCCGGAACTCTTGGGGGGGGTGGGGAGGAGTGGGCAGATAGGGACAGTGAGGACCAGGAGATGCCCTGGGGCAAAATAGGTACAGAAGCGAGGTCCTCCTTGCCTTGTACCCATACCCAAGGGCTCCGACTTTGTCGGGCAGGAAGTGGGGCCATCACTGGACTCTTGTTCCTTTCGGGCAGTGTTAAGCAATGCCAGGTCGACTAAGAATAAGACCACAGTGGTTGCGAATCTTGTTGCTTCTGTCGACTTGGCTTGCATCACCGAGACTTGGCTGGATGAAAATGTGGGCCCTATTCTGGAGTCTGCAGTTCCGGCTGGGTTCTCGGTGATTCACCGCCTGAGAGTGGACCATGGGGTGGGTGGGTTGCGGTCTGTTTTAGACAGGAACTGGATCTCAGGGAGGTGCCAGTTGGATGCACCAACTCTTTTGAGTGTATAGTGGGTGCAGGTGCAGGCTACAGAACCCTTCTCATTTACCATCCACTAGGTGATGGGAGGGAGTTCCCGAAGGAGGTTGTGGACTTCATCGCCAGGATGATATTGGAGTCTCCCAGATGGTTGATTCTGGGGGATTTCAATGCCTGGGTCGACGATAAACTCTTGCCATTTGGACAAAACCTCCTCCAATTGATGGATTCATTGGGACTGTCACGGGTTTTTACCTCTGCAACTCACGAGAGAAGGCACACATTGGACTTGGTGTTCCATCTGGGGATGGAGATCTCTGACGTGGAGGTGGAGCCACTTGGTTGGTCTGACCATCATGCCCTGAGGTTCAGTTTCGCAGCCCCTTGAAATAGGCCTGTCCCTAAGGAGTTGGTGCAGCTCCGTTCTTTGAGAGGGTTACCTCAGAAGGCCTAATGATGGAGCTGGACTTCTCGGGACTTCTGGTGGATAGCACTGACCCAGGGCCCCTGGTCCTGGCCTATACTAGGGCTGTGGTGGGGGCCCTGGATCTCATTGCTCCAATCTGTGTTCACCCTCTTACTCTTCACCCGGGGGCCCCCTGGTTTAATGGGGAGATCCATGGGTTGAAGAGGTTAGGGCAAAGATTGGAGAGACGCTGGCGGAAAACTCACCTGGAGGTGGATAGGCTTAGATTGTGAGATCATTATAGAATCTACCAATCAGCAATTTCCTGTAAGAAGGCAGAGTTCCTGTCCAGGGAAATTGCTACAGCAAGGAATAGACCTGCTCAGCTCTTCTGGGCTGTGGACAGACTGTGCAACCCAGCCTGTCTACATGCTGGTTGAGCATTGTCACAAATGCAGTGTGAGGAGTTTGCGAAATTCTTTGCTGACAAGATATCCACCATCAGGGATGAGATCAGCCAGCACCTTCCCATTGGGCCTTGCACTGATCAGTCGGGTGGTACTGATGCCCAGTTGACCTGGTTCACCTTTAGCCAACCGACAGTCATGGATATAATGAGGATCATCCAGACTCTGTGATCTACCTGTTGTAGTTTAGATCCGGGCCCTACTCGCCTACTAGTGGGGTGTGTAGAGGTCATCAGCCTGGTCCTGGCTGGGATAGTGGCAGGATCCCTAGAGAAGTAATTCTGGATCCCTTAAAGGAAGGGTAGTAAGCCCTGAAACCTCTGGATCCCGACTGCCCAGCTAACTACAGACCAGTCTCTAACTTGCCCTTTATAGGGAAAGTTATTGAGAAGGTGGTCGCTCTGCAGCTGGAGGACCATTTGACTAGCCACAATATCTATGACCCTCTCCAGTCTGGCTTCAGGAAATGGTATAGCACTGAGACGGCACTTGTTCTGGTATTAAATGATCTCCTGATGGCGATAGATCAGAGAGCTCATTCCATCTTGGTTCTCCTTGATCTTTCAGCTTCATTTGACACCGTGGATCATGGGGTGTTGCTTGAGCATCTGTGGTTCTTCTGTGGACTGAGAGGAGCAGTCCACAGTTGGTTTCGATCTTTCCTTGAGGGCAGATCACAGACAGTGGTGTCGGGGATGTATTCCTTGGCCCCTCACTGGCTGTCCTGTGGGGTTCCACAGGGCTCTGTGCTGTACCCCATGTTATTTATGGTGTATATGCTTCCATTAGGGGATATTATTAAACGGTATGGGTTGGGTTTTCACTGTTATGCAGATGACTCTCAGCTCTACCTGTCTTTTGTGCCTGAACAGGAGTCCGATTCCACCACAGTGTTTAATAACTGCCTCCTGGAGATACAGGATTGGATGAGTACCAGTTGGCTTTGGTTGAACTCAGGTAAAAAAGAGGTATTGGTGGCGGACCCTGGTTTTAGGACAACTGGGGTATGGGTGGGGAAACCCTCATGTTTACACCTTGGGGGGGGGCCCGCTTATGGCCTCTGGCCAGGTGTGCAACCTGGGCATGGTATTTAATGAGGGCTTGACCCTGAAGGCGCCGGTGTCAGCCGTAGTCAAGTCTTCCTTTTTTCATCTAAGGAATATAGTCAAGAGTGAAACACCTGGTCCCGCCTGAAGATCTTCCCATCCTGGTCCATGCCTTTGTTACCAGTCGTTTTGACTACTGCAACGCCCTTTATCTAAGGCTGCCAGGGGTGGATATCTGCCACTTGCAGCTAGTGCGGAATGCGACGACCAGGTTGTTGACTTGAATCTCTGGATCCAGTCATGTAACACCTGTGTTGCGTGAACTGCACCGGCTGCCCATACAGTGGCGGATCACCTTCAAGTTCGCATTGCTGACCTATAAGGCCCTACACGATTTAGGACCTCACTACCTGAAAGAACTCTTGGTGTCTTACTGTTCCTCTCACTCGCTCCGATCCTCTAATGAGGGGTTGCTAGAGATTCAAAAAGTTATTGAAAGCCTTCCTATTTAACCAGGCATTCTCAGAGATTTGGTGAATGATTGTATTGACTGCTGTTATGGTTTTATTGGTTTTAAATTATATTGTATTTATGTTGTTGTATGGAATACTGTAAAAGTGTGATATTGTAAAAGCACCCTGAGTATTGGAAGGGCGCTTTATATAAATACATTTTTACTTTACTTTTACTTACATAAGAGAGTTCTATGCCAACCTCTACTCTTCCTTGAACCCGCCTCACTGTGAAATCATACAAGTATTTCTGAATTCTCTGGACCTCCCAAAACTCATGCAAGAACAGGCAGTGGCAATGAATAAACCACTTACCCCTGAAGAAATTCAGGTAGCCCTTCTCGCATTGAACCTGGGCAAAGCTGTTGGAGGGATGGATATTCAGCAGAATTTTTCAACCCACTGGCTACTTTTATCTGTCCCCTGCTTTCTTAAGTATATGCAGGGGCTGAGCAAAATGGGGTACTCCCCCCTACAATGACAGAAGCCAGAGTCACTATTCTCCCCAAAAAAGGGAACGATCCTACCCTTACAGCTAGCTACCATCTCATCTCCCACATCAACATGGACAGTAAGGTATATGCAATGGCCATTGCAACCAGGCTTGATCCCCTCCTTCGGTTCCTGCTCAATTTAACCCCTGCTCCTACCACTCCTGGTGCACCCTTCCCAGTTGGTCTTCTTCAAGAGTTGGGTTTGCTCCAACCACATCTGCTCCTTGATGAGTCTCATGCATGTAGTGAAACCGTATGATTCTCCAGCAGCAGCAGTGGCAATACATTTTGAAACAGCCTTTGATCCAGTTGAGTGGAGCTACTTACATCTTGCAACAAGGAGGTGGCTACTTAAAAACTATTCTGGAGGCCAGACATACAGTATGAAATATACGTAAAACAAAAGTGAAGAGTCGGGCATCACAGAAAATTGGCTCTACGACTTGTGTTAGGTTCCGTTGTATAAATTTATTGTTAAAAAATCACAGATTAAAAAATAGCAGCATTTTACCACAAGCACCATTTCACGTCTCACTTGACGCTTTATCAAGCATCAAGTGTGATGTGAAAATGTTGGTGCTTGTGGTAAAATGCTGCTGTTTTTTGATTTGTGAATTTTTTTTTATCTAGCTTTTTGATCCCCACCACCGTGGTGGTGGTGGAGGATCAAAAAGCTAGCTAAAAAAAAATTCACTGCCTACTTGGCGACAGGGAAAAACACCTGCCTACTTGGCGACAGGATACATAGTAGTTTTTGTGTTTTTTTTTCTGCCCGTACACCCATGGCCCCACCACACAGCCATGTTTGCATGTGGCGGCGCACATGCACCCCATGGCACCAGCTCAGCCCCTTTTGCCCCTCTCCTGGCATTCACCGAGCCCCCCTGTAGCCCAAACTGCCATCCATCCTCCACCAGGTGGCAGCAAAGGGCAGGGGGAAACTTTAGATCTCTCCCCAGGAGAGGAGAGCTGTCCTAGGGCTGCTCAGTCCCACTCCTCACCCCCTGCCAACCCCCGCCAACCTGGGCCCATTTCTGAATCCAGGTCACCGGTGTGGCGTAAGGTATGGCATCCAGCATCTCAACCTTCAGCACCACCTGGCTAGTCAATCTGTGATTTTTTTAACAATAAATTTATACAGCGAAGCTTATCACAAGTCATAAAGTTAGTTTTCTGTGATGCCCTATTTAAGCCTTGTCCTGGCCACCTGGGAATAGGTGCTCTGTTCCACTCCAGGTTCCAAACCCTTTACTCCTTCCCTGGCACTAGAGTACTTACTACCTCCCTGATATCAGAACCCTTCCCACTTGTTAAGGAATGAAACAGGGATGCCCCCCCCATTTATGCTTGCAGTGGAACCCCTTACAGCTGCCATATGTCAGAACAAAAGTATCACAGGTATCACAACTGGACCCAACATGTATTCCGCTATGCTGTATGTGGATGATTTGGTTGTTCTCCTTAGGAATACTGATACCTCCCGCATCACCTTTTAGATCTCTTCACTCAGTTCTCTGCCCTATCAGGACTGAAAGTCAATTTATTTAAAACCGAAGCATTTCTGTTTAATCCGAAGTGCTCAGCCCCCCCAAGGCGACGAGCCTCACATGGTTCCCCTGCAGCCATCACATACTTGGGCCTCCAAGTTACATGTGACATATCTAAGTTGTATGAAACAAACCTCTCCCCTCTTGTGGCTGAACTCAAAATGGAGTGTGATAGGTGAAAGATCCTACACCTGATATTTGCTGGCAAAATCTCAGCACTTAAAATGGTCACTGCTACCAAATTATTTTATCTATTATCACACATTCCCCTCACACTTCCTCCCAAATGGCTACCCCTTTTGGACAAACTCATAGGGGGATTCCTCTGGGAGGGCACCAGGCCATGATACAACCACAATAAGCTGCAGACACTGATCAGCAGAGGGGTGGAACCTCCCATGGTTCACAGGATATTTATGAGCATTCAGAACCTCCCAAACACCACACAGGATTCACCCTCACTCCTCAGGCATGCCTTAGTGAGTGCTTGTGGAAAGCAATCAGCTTCAGGGATGAATACGTGCCTCCCTCATCTTCTCAATTACTCCCAAGGACCTCAAGAGACACCCCACAATAACACCATTGATCAACTACTGGTTCAAAACTCACAAGTGGATAAGCACCAATCCTCTGCCTTTAGCATACACACCTCTTTTGGGGTAACACTGAGATCACAGTGGACAAGAAAATGCTTTGCTGGCCCTCTTGGCAGGCCAAAAACCTACTCTTCTTGAAAGATATAAAGGGGGAAAAGGAAATCTGGCTATAGACTCCTTTCAGGCCCTACAGACCAAATGAGGCATCCCAAAGACTGATTTCTGGTGCACTATACAAATACTCAGTGTCACACAGCACATTTTGCAAAAACAAAACACTCTCCCACAACTTCCCTCTGTGCTGTCTCATTGGTCACCACTCACAAGAGGCTTAGCTGGAAAATTCTATGCAACTGTTAGGGATGGTATACCCAGCCACTCAAACGAACTAGTGATACATTTCTTAGCTGCAAGGAGCAGGATTCCTAGGATGTAGTTTGTGGTTCTATCCTTCAGCTTCTTAGGGTATATGTAAAACAGATACATCTCTGGAGTTAATTGTATACGTGAAAAAAAGGACCTCAGTAACAGCCCTTTACAGGTCTGTCTAAAAGGACTGCAATTCGGGACATGCTCACATTATGTGGGTATGCCTTGCCCAAGGTTCACCACAGTTCTGCCAACATGCTACAAACCATCCTCCTCCCCCAAGTTTGGTTGTGATAGCGAGGGTATGAAAAAATGGATTGTATGTTTCCATGCATACTCATGCCAGACATGGAACAAGGTTATCCTACTAGCTTCATAACATCCTCTGTCCTCGTCCTTCAGTTGGATTTCCTTCTGTAATCCCCCCCCCATTTAAAAGCTACTTATAACACGCATCTCTGCTGTGATCCTGTAGTGCTTGTAGATGGTAGAGATAAGATGTTATGTTATTTGGGTTCTAATGTGAGTGGATAACACTTGTATTATGGCTGCAGTTTTGAACTTGTCTCTGTGGTCTGGGTATCGAGCAGAGTGATAATGTCTCAGCTGAAGGTAACAGAAAAAAAATCCCACTGTTCAAGGCTAAATTGCTGCTTGAGCTCTTCACAAGACTTAAGGGTGGCACTTGAACAAAGCTGGCCAAAGTATATTATGTTTTTCCTTTGCCAGTCCTGATTAATGTGATCTACGTGGGCTGGAGAGAAGTCTTCCAATTATGCCAGTGGGCACACCCACACTAACTGTGCCAGTAGGCCAAGTGTGGTGATCACATCCTGCCAGATCTCCCTCACTATTCAGATCCATGGGTTGGCATTTCCTAGCAGCTGTGTGCCCATGTCTGTACCAAAGATATACTGGGTCATGTCACTAAAAGGCAGTAGCAAGCAAGCAAACTTTATTTATAAAACAGTGCTATTCACAAAAAGACCCTAGCACTAGCACAATAGATCATATAACCACAGCTAAAAAGTCCTTAAAGAATTAATAAATATCAACATCAAAAATGATTCAGAATCAGAAAAAGCAAGATTAAACAAATATGCTTTCAATGCAGATTTGAAACTCTTCACAGCCAGGCACTCTCTTATCTGACAAGGTAGAGAATTCCACAGGTTGGGTCCACAAACTCAAATGGCCGGGCCCCAGAGGTCTTCAAGTGAACTCTGGGAATCTCTAGCAATCCCTCATTGGTGGAGCAGAGTGGGTGGAGAGGGCGGTAGGAGCGAAGAAGCTCTTGCAGATAGCACGGCCCCTGTTCATGTAGGGCTTTGTAGGTCAGTAAGCCAACCTTGAAGGTGATCCGCCACTGAATAAGCAGCCAGTGCAAGCCACGCAGCACAGGCATGACATTACAAGCTTGAGGGATCCCAGTCAACAGCCTAACTGCCGCATTCTGCACCAGCTGCAAGTGGTGGATATCAATCCCCTGTAGCACTAGGTAAAGGAAATTGCAATAGTCGAGGTGAGAGATCACAAAGCCGTGCACCAAGGTTGGAAGGTGATGGGCGGAACTAGGTGCTTAATCTGGGTGATATTCTTCAGATGGTAAAAGGAAGTCTTGACAATGGATGACACCTGGGATTTAAGCATCAGCCCCTCATCAAGAATAATGCCCAAATTTCACACCTGTTCAGAGGTCATCAACTGGCAGCCTCCAAGCCAAAGCACATATGGCCATCCAGCCAACAGCCTCTTTACCCAATGACCCAGATCCACCACCAGAACTTCAGTTTTGTCAGGGTTCAACCTCAACCAGTTAGCACTCATCCGATCTTGAATCTCAGAGTCAGTTGTTAAGGCTCGGGACAGCTCCCACCTGTTCGGGCACAAAGAACAAGTATAACTGGGTATCAACTCAACCCATACTGCCTTACAATGTCTCCCAATGGCAGCATATACACCACGAACAACATGGGTGATAGCACAGAGCCCTGTGGCACCCTACACGACAGGGAGAACTTGTCAGAGGAGTACATCCCCGATACAACTCTCTGAAACCTGCCGGTAAGGAAGGATTGAAACCATCTGAGGACCATACCAGACAGTCCACAGATCAGCTGCAGGTGCTCCAGTAACACACCATGGTCCATGGTATCAAAGTCCACAGAGCGATGAAGAAGAACCAAGATGGAATGGCTCTTCCGATCTCTCGCTATCAAGAGATCACTGAGGACCCGAACAAGGGCCGTCTCGGGCTATGGTTCTTCCAAAATGCAAACTGGAAAGGACTGTAAATGTCAGGGATGGTAAGGTGGTCCTCCAGCTGCAGCATGACCACCTTCTCAATAACCTTACCTACAAAGGAAAGGTTAGAGATGGGTCTGTAGCTGGCAAGACAGTCTGGGTCGAGAGAGGGTTTCTTAAGGAAAGGTGTCACCACTGCCTCCTTCAGGGTGTTCGGAAACACACCTGACTCTAATGAGCTGCAGACTATCTCAGTATGTTCCTTACTATATCCAGCCACTGAGGACCCAGTCCCACCATGTACAGTACCAGGTAAAGAGGACATGAATATGAGCAGCAGCATAAAAGAGCTGGAGATACAGGAGTCCGAGACCACCCTTTCCTTTAGGAAGCTATAATGTAGTCAGGCACACTCATGGTCTATTACCTTGCTAAATAAATCTGGATATCGCTATCTTCCATTTCTGCCACTCACCTGTTGGGATAGGAAGAGGGACATTTTGGAAGACATAGAGCAGCTGGGGTAAAACCACCATTCGCACTGCATGTACTCATCTGACAAGGCTCAACGGCAGTGCATGCCACTGTTGTAGGTCAGTCAGCATTTGAGCTGTTTGAAGCCCATAACTGATCTCATAAAGTGTACTCAAGTTTCAGGGAAGCTGAATTCCCAAATATTTCAAATTGGTAAGGTCCCATCTAAATGGGTACGCTTGGGTGAGGTCTGCCATTGGGGTGGAATACATGGAGAGGGCTTTCGTCTTTGTAGTGTTCAGCTTATAGGAAGAGCTATGACTAAACTGATCTAGGATCCAGAAGGCCTCAGGAAGTGTTGTCTCATGGTTGGTGACATAGAGCTGGACATCATCAGCATATAATGCCACTCCTTGCTCCTGAGCTCCCAGTTGGATACCCTGAAAAGTGGCACTCTCCTGAATTGCCTGGGCTAGAGGCTCTATATAGAACACAAACAGTAGATGGGACATAGGGCAGCCTTGCCAGATACCCTTTCTCAGCACAAAAGATGTGGACATGTGACTATTTACCTTAATAAAAGTCTGCAGGGATGCAGAGACCCTCTGCAGGAGGGAGACAAAGGATGGTGGGAGTCTCATCCTCTCCATTACTGTGAACAGACAGGGCCACGATAAGCTATTGAATGCCTTTTCAGCATCTAAACCTAGCACTACAGAGTGCAGTCTGTCATGGCTGATATGATTTAAGATGTGTAGGGTACACCGGGTGTTATCAGTCATCTGTCTAGCCTGAACAAAACCAGTTTGGTCCCAATATATGAGGGATGGTAGGAGGGGGTCCAGTCTTTGGGCCAAGATGGCCATAAAGACCTTTTAGTCCATATTCAGGACAGAAATCGATCTGTAGGAGGTGAATTCCATGTTTTTTCCCAGTTTTAGGGATGAAAAAGATTGTGGCATATTGCTAGCTGGGCAGAATCTCTCCTCCAGCGAGGACTTCATTACAAACCATCAACAGAGTGGTAAGGGCCTGTTCTCACTGGCTGTTATAGAACTCAGCAATATAGCCATCCAGCCCAGGGGCCTTCTGGGATTTTGCTCTCCTGAGCATTCCCTCCAGCTCAGACATCAAAATGGGGCCTGTAAGCCTCTCTGCCTGTGCCTCAGACCAGCCAGGGAGAGTCAACGGTGCCCAAAATGCTTCTGGTAATTCCACTTTGTGCAGGCTATCCAGGGAAAAAGAGGGGCAGAGTAGAAGGAGCAGAAGGCCTCTGATATCTGAGGGGTGTCCCTAAGGTTCTAACCTGTGTGGGTGTGTTTTAAATAGGCAACCGTTGCCCTCACTTTCTGTTTTCTTAGAATGCAAGGAGCTGCGTAGCTCTGTGACCCACCTTATAATATTTATGATTCAAGTAAGACAAAGCTACAGCTATTTTATGTAGAAGGAGGGCATCTATTTCATGCTTTGTGCAGTCTAGTTAGACCTTTATTGAGGCATCTTCCTGCTTATGGGCGGTTTGTAAAAAATGGAGAAGATCTTGCAGTTCTTGCAAACATTGTGGCTTCTGTTTTTTTTCTGGTTAGTGCTCTTGATGAAATGACCCTGAAGGACCATTTTTAGGGTGTCCCATTGGATTGCCTCCTTATGGTCTTCCCCTTGATTAGAATCTGGTATTTTGGGAACATGTCAATTTGGTCTGGTCAATTCCCTCCCTGACAAGTCATTGCTGACAATTACCTGTGGTGACAGCTGTGTCCCTGCCAAATTTGTTCCCCAGCAATTTGCTTCCAGGAGACATTAAATTGGACTCAAACAAAAATGCCAGCAGAAGAGCCACTTTTACAATACTCAGGCATATTGGATCATTTGGTAGACAAATGGTGCCCACCTGAAGGGTTTATTATAATATCTATGGCAAGAGCAACTTGCCAGGGAATGAATGTGGCAGGGCTGCGATTGTCGCCACAGCTAATTGTTTGGAGCGACTTGTTGGGTGGGCAATTGAGAGAAGCAAATTGACATGTAGCCCCATATTTCATTGCCTTTGTCTGCAAGAACCCTACAGAATTCCTCTAATCTAAGGTGGAAGGCATTCAGATGCCACTGTCTGTGGTTTCTCCTGATTTAGCCAAAGGGTCATACGAATGGGTCATGATCTGATAAAAGAATATCATCCAGTTCAAAGGCCCTGACTAATTGCATGTGTTCCTGCTGCACATATGCATAATCAGTGTGTGTGTATACACCGTGGACTGCTGAATAGTATGTGTAATCCTTAGTGTGTGGGTCCAAGGCCCTCCATAAACATATGTTCAACCCAGATCACGCAGACGAGATGCACAAAACTGATGTGCTGCCACTGCCTAGGTGGTTGGGGGTTGGAGGTATCCCAGGTGTTAGAGTGGAGCATATTAAAGTTTTCTGCTAGAATTAACACTCCTGGGTGTTAGTAAGCAGCATGTCAAAGAGCTGCTTGACTTCAGGGGTATTTGTGCCTTGGGCAGATATACAGAGGCTAAAAGAACCTGTCTGGTTCAAGAGGCTTTGAACAATTATAAGCCACCCCCCCTTATCATGGATTACTTTATGTTCCTGGAAGGGAGTGCTATGAGTGATAAGTATGGTCACTCCTCGTCGTTTTCCCCCAGGCAGTTCTGAACTATATACTTTCTGGAAGCTAAATTTCTGGAGTGACCCGTGTTCCTTTGCCTCAAGATGTGTTTCCTGTAAGCATATAGGATCTGGGCACTCCCTTTTAATACAAGATAACACTTCAGACTTTTTGACTGGATTGTTATGTCCGCTGACATTCAACGAGTAAAGTGTGATATCAGTCCTCATCTGGTAATCCATTAGTATGTCTATCTGATTGCGCACAGAGGTTCTTTGTCTTTTAAATAGTTTTTTATTTTAATGGGTTCACCACAATATATCCAAGGCACATTGCCTATAGGGTAGCTGGTCCATTCCACTGGGGTGTCAAACAGACGAGGCATACTGATGAGTCCTGGTAGGACGAAACATGTGTCTATGTCTTCTGTTAGCACTCTTTGCAAACTGTGTGAGAGGCCTTTCGGCACCATGCAATTCTGTTAAAGTTGGACCAGCATAACATTCTGTGGTGATTTGCATATGCAGCCATGATGCTTTTGCATTGTGGGGGCATGTGTGATTGTAGTATTTTCTTGAAACTTGGCTTCCCAGCCAAATGCCCCTGGGGTAACCCTTGCCTCAGTGTTTGCGCACAGAGGTTCTTTGTCTTTAAATAGTTTTTATTTTAATGGGTTCACCACATATATCCAAGGCACACTGCCTATAGGGTAGCTGGTCCATTCCACTGGGGTGTCAAACAGACAAGGCATACTGATGAGTCCTGGTAGGACGAAACACGTGTCTATGTCTTCTGTTAGCACCCTTTGCAAACTGTGTGAGAAGCCTTTTGGCACCATGCAATTCTGCTTAAAGTTGGACCTGCATAACATTCTGTGGTGATTTGCATATGCAGCCCATGATGCTTTGCATTGTGGGGGCATGTGTGACTGTGTACTTACTGGATATACCATTTCCGGTAATATATCCTGACCAGGGTCATGTCAAGCCCAGTACTGGATTGTTGGCTAACTTAACTAGCCTGGGACAGTTGGGTGAGCCATATTCTGCCTGGCCTAACCAAGGCTCAACTGAATGACATATGGTTTTAGGTCATAATGATGATTGTGGAATAGTGATCGCCGTTTGTGAGTGTACATCACCGAAAATGAATTAAGGAGATGTACACTTGTGGCGAACTGCAAGGCAGCGACTGGAGTTACATGTATGCGGAAGGGTTATGCCCACCGCATCCCCCTTCTTACGGATTCTAAACTCCAGGGGGTGCATATTGGGGGGGAGATTCTTTAAAAAAAGGCAAGCTACCTGCTGGCACAGAAAAGAAATGCACTGCTTCGGACCTGAACCTAGCACACCCCAACTGACCACCCTTCCCACCACATTAGCCAACCAGCTCGGCAGCTGCCGGCCACACTCCCCCCCCACATACCTCCCTGCCCCTTCCTCCCCCCCACACATGTGTGCATGTGTATACTTCCCACCATCCTACCTCATCCACCCAGGTATCCGGTAGCTACCCTGCCAGCTAGCCCTGAACACACACACCGTAATTGAGTCACCATTTTTGTAAGCATTCAATTGAGGTCGCCTTGTTCAATGGATGCCATGACATACTAGTTCAACCCCCCCCCAACCAAAGGGGTAGATCATGCAATTTAAGCAAACATATTGAACTGGCCCCCCCCGATCTGGAGGCACTCATCAGGCCTGCTCCTGCCATCAGAAACACTCACAGCTCCACCAGATCTCTCCTTCAAGTCCCCAGATGCCGTACCTCCCTCTTCCAGTGCTCCTTCTTGTACCATGCTCCAACTTGGATGAACTCTCTTTCCAGCTCGCTAGTCTCCAGTACAAGACTGCCCTAAAGGACCACCTCCATGCGGCCAGTCCCTGCGACTGTTTTTAACCTCCCTCTTTAACCCCATACCCCCCATTTTTGACAAGAGACCTCCTCCTGCTTGCCTCCCCATCATCAACCCCCTGGTCTTCCGAGGATGACCCGGATACGCTTGCCCGCATAGTCTTATGTTAAGATATCTCTATACCTCAATGAAACATTCTTTGCCTTTGCCTCAGCTGTCTATAATCTCTGTTGCCTGTCTACTGTTGTGTGTTGTTATATACAGTAGACTGTTGTATTCTGTAAACTATTCTGTTTTATTGTAATGACTGTTGCTGTAACTGTCTCTGATATGGAACCTTTGTAAGTGAGTCCTTGACTCAAAGGTAATTTCCGATAGATAAATAAAGAAAGAAACAAACAAAATATAAATACAATAAGTAACTTTCAAGTTATGAGACCACATCTGTCTGTGTAGAACTCCCTTCCTCCAAACAGGGAAGAGCGTGTATAGAGCAAAAGTTACTAACAAAGATCAACTTCCAAAGCCATGTTCAGAGGGCCCACTGCATATTCCTTACAGATGGTGAGGAGGCATATGGGGCTTCAAAGTTCTGGGATCCCAGAAATCATTATTTGACATCTCCATGGTCAACAGAAGTGTAAGTGGGGTGTGCAGCTCAGGAAGGTGGAGCCGGGGCAGCCCCTATCTGCTATCCACGGGGCCCTTCTGTTGGTGTAGAAGATAACTTAGACAAAAAGCAAAGGAGGCCTAGGTAACACCAAGGTGGACGTTCTGCAACAAAACAGATGGCCTGGGTTCCTGATAGCCGCATCCACAACCCTGGGAGTTGTCCACTCTCCATGTCTTCAGGTCGAGCACTCACTCCTCTGGAGCCCTCCCCCCACACCCCCGAGAGACCATCCACTCCCAGTGCTTTGATAGAACTGCATCCCGGCAAATGCCTGCCCCACATAACACTTCAGATATGACCAGGACTAAGCCTACTAGCGTGAGGAACACAATTCAGTGATACCTTACCAAGAAAAATAAAGGGCAAGCAGGAAGGCAGGCTCACCAGCAACCTCCAACAGTGTTGGTTGTGCCAAGGTGCCCCCCCCACTCTAGACACTAAAGGATGCATGGTGCACCCTTACCAGCCTAGTCTCAATACCAGCCATTGGGCAATCTGCTCTCATTTTTACAGATTTGTTACCTAACACTAGGTTTACCTGGGCCAAAAGCACTGCTGGGGGGGGGGCCACAAATAAAAAGCTACAAGCTTACCTGGCTCTGGAGGGCTATCTGAGATGGTCTCCATAGCTCCCTGGGGCACTAAAAGAAGAGGGGCACACCCTACAGCTATTGGGGCCCCCCAAAACAAAGCTTAAACAGTCTGCGGAGGTGACAAGGAGAGGAGGTGTATAATAATGGTATGGCATACCTAGACAGACTGCATATTTCTCACTGGGCCTCAATATGAAGACGGATCCTCTGGATGTTCAGGTAGTTGATGCCTTCATCCCTGGTACAGAAAGGTGGGAGCTCTGGAGGCATTGTTTTATTTCTCGAAGGGCAGTGGCTGCCTGTTATTTTTTGCATCTGTGGAGCACCATGCTTGGTGTACCAGCTGGGAAGCAATAGAGGTGGTAGATGCTGAAGGTTTCGCTGGCACTGGGGGAAGAGCAATATCCCTTGCTAGTCAGTCCTTGAACAGTTTACTTCACTCTTTTAAAAGTCTTTTGTCGCTTTACCTCATCCCATGCCAGCGACCCGGGTTCGGGAACGGACTCAGGACGCCGGGGCTGGCAGGGTGGAGAGGTTTGAGCGTCCGTAGAGACTGCTCTCCTCTCCTGGGGGGTGGTGTAGGTTAACGCCACACTGCAGTGGCCTCCTGGTGGAGACCAGAGCACCGCGGACGACGGAAGGAGGGAGTAACTAGAAAAGTGGAAATACCGCTTCACGGTAGCCGGATGACGGCTGCCTGGCGCTCTGAGGCCATCAAGGTCCTGCCGAGCTCCCTGTCTCAGCAGCATCCCTGGGGCTAAAATGGTGTGCTGGTCTGTGCCCTTGGCTGGTGCCTTCCCCCTCGGAGGAGAGGGACCCATCTGGCGAAAGGTTACGCAGGGTCACCCCGGGGGTCGGCTGCGATCTGAGGCAGAATCTCGGAGGATGGATGGGTCGGAGGACAGCCTTGGTAAGCCCGAAGGAGTGGCTGCCATGGAGCATGTAGGGTAGAAAAGAAATAACACACAAAAAAATTAAAATAAAAGTCTTTTGTCCTTCAGCAAATGGATAGCCAGTTTTGCAGGATATGGAATGTAGGTTTATAGCCCTGTCCTTTCATTACCTTTAAGGAAGGGGCATAAGCTTGCCACTTGGCCTGTAGAGTTGGGGGATAGTCACAATCCAAAAATATTCTGCGATTCTTGTACATTATTGTTTCTGCTGTCTACACTGCTGCTAGAACCTCTTGTTTCTCATTCCATCAGAGGAAGTGGGCTATGATTGGATGGGGGCAGGCTTCAGAGCTGGTTGGTTCAAGGCCAGGGGTCCAATGCGCCCTCTTGATTTACAGGGAGCATGACTGAGGAAGATTTAATGCCTTCTGAAAAAAACTGCTGAAGGAAGGGTATAAGCATGGCCCCTTCCTCACCCTCCAGCAAGCCATACAGTCTCAAGTTATTTTGTCGATTGTGGCTCTCGGCCTTTTCCATTTTCTTGTCAAGGTGCTGTACTGTTGCATGAAGTTTAGTAGGGCTGCCTTGGTGGCATCCATCCACTGGTCTGTAAGAGAAAGTTGTGTTTCATGCTCCTATGTCTGCTTTCCGGCTTTGTGATGTCTGGTCTTAGGCAGTAATTGTGTTACAGGACTCCCAGTGAAAGTCCTGGAGTTCAGCTATAGGTAGATCAAGCTTGCGATTAAGTTGCTCAGTGAGAGTGTCTTGTTTTTTTGTTTAGTTGTGCCCTGCCTTTGACTGGATTGGGAGGAGGCGACTGAGGCCTGTGAGTGCTCTCTCTCCAAACCTCCCTCCTTGAGTCAGCTGCCATCCTTCAGGTCTGATCTCGACATCCCCAGTCCAGACTTCTGCATAAAGTGATTATAAACCTCTGGTCAGTTGTGGAGTGCTTTAGCCTGGATAATGGTCGGTTTGAGAGATTTGATCTGGAATGTGGTCCACGCTATAGTCCTCAAGGTGCTATCTTGAAGGTGATGTCACTGGAAGTCCTCTGTGCACATATCTTAATGTTTATGTTGAGGTTATGTGATTTCTGACTATGTGCAAACAGACTACAGTCAAACTCCCAAGCCAAGAGGTTCCAAACAACATGTAGAGAACCCGAGCCAAAGGAGAGGGGCAGTGCAGGGGGGGTATAATTTATAAGACAGAGGAACCCATCAACCATGCCATATCTATATACAGTATTCCACCTCTGTGCAGAACTAGTAACAGCTGAACTAGAACAAAAAAAAAAAAAGCTAAACAACTGTGTTGTAAAGAGCTTTGATAAGAAGAGTCAGTCAGATATCTTGGCTGGCAGTCCCAGATTAATGGATGTGGGAGCCCTATTCCAAGTTATATTTCATGGCTCGGGGGCCCCTAAATGCGAACTTCACACTCTTCCTTGGCGCCGTGCCGGCAAGAGTCCAACAACCAGGGTACTCAAGCAGAATGTCATTTTCACTAATGCTATGTGTTATGCCACATAACTTGACATGTCACATGCCATTATAAACAATACAATTAAGAGTGCTGACAATAAAATCACAAATTAACTCATCTTTGACAATATCCTTTGAAAGATATCACTTGAGGTAATGTAGATACACCAAATGATGCATTACATCTTTGAAATACAAAAAATACCAAAGATTTTTTCTACATGGATGCTTGGACTGAAGCGTTATATTTTACTTCTGTATATATGCACTCACTGTTTTTAGTTTTGCATGCAGTATGCACCATTTAATATTTTTTGGTTAAAAAAAGAATATGAAATTCTGCAGAGAGATATAAGCAGTACATACAAGTGCAGTAATACAATTCATGTCAGTCCAAGCAGCAGGTATGTATAACAGCCTATTATGAAAAGGGTCTGAGAAATACAGCCTTCTGATTGGTTGTAAACATTCTATCAGCCCTATGTTAATCTTTGATTAACATACATGTACAGCCTAATCATATGCTGAACAAGGTTTAACACTATTTATACATGCTCTCACTTACAGCTTGTATGGTGTTCAGCCAAGGAGGTGAGAAGAGGGCTATGCCAGTCGCTGTAGTAGCAGGGTTCCCTGATCAATAGACACACAGTTAAGAGGGTGGGTGTGGGGTGATAGTATGTGCACACCCAGGATGGGCGAGGAGGGTCACTGGACCACTACTGATTCCTTTTCCTTTGGTAAATGGGTGATTGGGAGGGGAACCACTGAACACCAAGGATGTCTTTACATTCATACTGTAGATTTGGTGCTAATGTTGGTGGGGGGGGCAATGTACTGCTAAACTCCAGTGACGTCCTTCCATTGTTTCATGGATTGAGTGATCGAGATGGGGTACCAATACATACCAAGGATATTTTATTATAATGGGTGACTGGGTGGGTGGGTGACACTAGACACCAGGGATAACTCTTAAACTGTAATGGCAGGAGTGTTCAACTGCATTACAGCCACATTGCCTTTTTTTTTCTTTACAGAAAGTGATCAACATGCTTGCAGAGGAATAGGAGGGACACAAATAGGGAAGGAATAATGCATAAGGGGCAGATTCGGGGACAGGATTAGGGAGGATTAACATGGTCATGGACACTCTCTCAAAAACACTGCCACAGTTAGACACTCTGGCAGACAACTGGGCAGTGAGACACTAGGCCTACTAGCCGCCATTTTCTATGTTTCTATCCATTACACAAAAAATGTGGGGTCAAATCTAGTCTGTCTGTGACTCAGATGGAAGTAGTAGCCCACCTTATGACCTTAATGCCATAATGTTAAATGGTTTGCCCTACGCTACGTACTCCTAATAGTTTACAGCCAATATTGAAAAATACAGAGTATGAGTTCATGACATGTACAGTCACTCAATACATTATATGTTATTATGAACAATACCTCTTTACCCAGTGAGGTACTACATACAGTACAGCTGTCAACTTAGACTAGCTAGCTATTGAACATGAATTGCTGGCAGCTGCTTTGAAAACTAAAGGTTGTGGGGGTGAGTAGTGACCAGGTCTCAGAGAGAGTGATCCCCAGAGAATTATTTATATCAGTCTAAAAGACATAATAATTATTCTACTACTGAGATATATAGTAATTAAGGCTGGTTCACTTTTCTGTTGCAAATAATGTAGTCACTAGGAAACTACCAAGTTTGTGGTTTATTGATTTTTTATTTATTTAGTTTTTGTTAACCGGGTAGGTGCACTAGCCATAAAATGACAATTTTCAGGCACGACCCGGGAGAGTACAACAAAAGGAGAACAGTTGAACAACAGCAACATGGGTACAATAGTACAAATAGAGGAACAGTACAGCAGTGCTACAAAAATGCAATGGGTAGAAACAACAAAAAATAATGGCAAGCATTATACAGATAATGGCAGTACGATATATAATAAGTGCAGAAACCATGGACCCGACCTGTGGAGTGAAAGGGTTAATAAGATAGTAAGGTTATATAGAGAGAAATGTGAGGAATGTTCAAATATAACAAGAAAGACTGACAGAAGGAAGGTCAGGGTGGTAATTGGCAAAACAACAGTGGATGGTCAGCAACAAGGTTCAAGAAGGAAGAGAGCTAGTAGTCAAGAAGTTATTTACAAAGAGAAGGAAAAATATGGGGAGCAGAAGAGGAGACAGTCTTGGAGCTGGATTAGAGCAGGGGTGACATTACTGGTAAGTCTCAGGAGCTTCAGGTTGGGTCAAAGCATATACAAGCATCAGCTAAGGATAGATAAAGCAGCGGTACAACAAAAAATGTTTTATTCAAAAAAAAACTTGTTTTAGCTAGGATTAATAAAAATAGTAACATCTGTCAAACCCACTTTTTCTAGGTAGCTCCAATGCTGCACCATTTTTAGGTTTGTTTTTGGTTAATTCACTGTGAGTTTTTTATTTTCTCAAACCTAAATCTTGCCGGGTCAGAAATGCTATTTCTAGCCCAAATGTGGTGGCCATCTTTAAAATACTTTGATTTTGGTGGAACTAGAAAACTAATAAAACTGAAAGATGATTTGAATCCTTTATAGAGCAAACAAGTTGGGGTCAAATGGGTTGCCCAATTTTACTGCACCAAAAGGTCTAGCCAACAACCGAGGCAGGGGTAGAATTAGAAGGCTCTCCTTAGGGTCTGTGGCTTTTATAGTAGGCAGGGAAACATGGGCAGACTAGATGGGCCTAGTAGACCTCATCTGCCATCAACTTCTGTTTCTTTCATGTCTTCCAAACTGACGGTGCTCCTCATCCTCATCCTAGTGAAGTCCCCCAAACAAATGGAAACTGTACCATATATTGAACAGGATCCCCTCCATGCCCTTAGGGAGCATGTGAGGGTATTTTGCATCTATTTCACCAGATTGTGGCATTAAAATATATGTATATGGTTTCATCAGTGTGGCTGGCTCTATACCTGCGTCAAAACAAGGCTGGCCACAACTATTGTCAAAGTGTATGTTGTTTTCGTGGAGATTGTTCATTGCTAGACCGTGGCTTATTTTACATTTTATTTTTACATCCAGCCATGATCCCTGAGAGAGTGATCATCCAGCCAGAATTATTTGTGCCAGCCCAGTTGCCCAGACAGTTGGCCGTGGACCATACGGAAGGCCTCTTGTTGTCAAATATGGAAAGCCATTAATTTCCCAGCATTTTCTCCCTGGTCAAAGTATTTGACTTTTGATCTGTATTTAGTTTGTACTGCCACCTCCCTGTTGAGTTCCATGTAGGCTGCCCTGAGGGAGTTCAGCTCAACCCATGTCTTTGCTGAGGTGAATCAGTATAATGTTTTTTCTCTCTGCCTAATCTTAGCAAGCAGGTCTTGAGCTTTCTTCTCTCGTCTTTTTCCTAACACATACAAGCCTGATCAACTCCTCCTGAACACTACATTTGAATGCCATCTAGAAAGTGTTTACATTTGTTACAATATGTGTAATGTTTGTGATAAAATCTCCTATGCACTTCTGTATGTGTTCAGTAAACTCAGGATCTTTTCAGTACCTGATTATTGAGTCTCTATTCTTATGATATACTTTTATCAAGTTGCAGGGAAAGGACAACTGGGGAATGGTCCGAGATGATCCTGGGCTACGGTTCACATGTGTGTAGCCCCTGCAGACATTGCTTGTTAATTAAAAAAAAAGTTTAACTTACAATTAAGGTATGATGGGCAGCAAAATAAAAAGTATACACCCTTGTCTCAGGTCACAAGGTGTGTCAAAGGTCTACTAACCCAGTAGTATCTGTCTAGTATTTAAATTTTTACATACCTTGTCTGTTGTCATCAACCTCCTCTAGGCTCTGTCTCTCTCTCTCTCTCTCTCTCTCTCTTCTGTCATCACAGACTCAGTCTAGAAGACTCACCCACCCTGTCCCTCACCCACAGGCAGTGGGACAAAGCAAAGAGGCACTCACTCTCGACGACTCGTCACTCACTGTGTAGGAGTGGGAGGACTCCGACCGACCGACCGATACAACACACTGCAGCTCACCGACGAATCAATGATCTGAGTCGAATCATTCTACTAACTTGGACTATGGCCCGTGGGCCCAGGGCACCTGCAGCTCATCACCTCACATCACTGTTCCTGTCGCATCGACGATCGCTGCTCTGGTTGTCAAAAGCGGGTCGTTTACTCTCCGACTGAGGCTGCTAGGCTGTAAAATGCTGATCTATCTCCTCCTGCTCCTGGCTCCTCATCTCTCAAGTTTAAAAACAACTAGGGACGTCCACACAGCCCTCGACCCTGACTGACCGAATGAGATGCAAAACGCATGCACTGCCACCAGGCTGCCCCACAATTCCCGCTCCTCAGTAGCCACACCTCCTTGCCACACATTCTGAAGTGATTGGTGTGTATGTGTGTCCATCTGTCATTCACAAAAGTATTCAGTGCAGAGGCGGAGCCGAGTGAGAGAGGATCGCTTGCTGGGGGGGTGGAGACTGCTTCAAAACACACCTCGGGGACTGCTTGCCATTTCAGAACAGTCACACAGGCGGGAGACAGCAAGGTCGGGAGGTGGTCCGTGTGGAGGAAAAATAGTTAGAAACGTGGTGGAGGAAAAAATAATGTAATAAGCACTGCACTTGATTACACTATACAGTCGAGCACCTGGCCGGGGCCTTCCTGAACAATGGGGCCCTACGCCATGGTGTCATATGCATACATATTAATCCAGCTCTGCTGGCTGGTGACTCTCCTCAGACTTCTCGGAAGCATGACCATATCATGAAAAACTGGCAGCGTCAAACCAGGAATGAGATCTGGGAATCATAATCTCAGATGATTTGAAGGTTAGTAAGCAGTGTGAGAAGGCAACAATGAGGCCAACAGAATGCTGGGCTGCATTGGGAGGGGAATCACGAGCAGGAATAGAGAGGTGGTACTACCACTGTATAGATCGCTGGTCAGGCCTGACCTGGAATACGGAGTCCAATTCTGGAGGTCTCACCTCAGGAAGGACATTGACTGGGTGGAAACGTACAGAGAAAGGTGACAAAAATGATTCAAGGTCTGCAGTACATGTCCTACGAGGAAAGACTTAGGGAACTGAATATGTACTCCCTGGAGCAGAGAAGAGAGAGGGGGGACATGGTTGAAACATTCAAGTACATAAAAGACATTAACAAGGTAGAGGCACAGGAACTTTTTCACTTCAAGAAGAGCTCTAGGACCAGGGGACATGACCTCAGGCTGCAAGGAGGGAGGTTCTGTATCAACACCAGGAAGTTTTTTTTCACAGAAAGAGTGGTGGATGCTTAGAACAGCCTGCCCCAAGAAGTTGTGGGGGTCAGCACTGTGGGGGGATTCAAGAATGCGTGGGAAGACACAAGGGAGCCCTGACTACAAAGGACAACTAGAGCATCAAAATAGGTCTAAAACAAATGGGCAGACTAGACGGATCTAGCGGTCTCCTTCTGCCGTCAGCTTCTGTGTTTCTATGTTTCTATGTGTATAATGTTGCTGAAAGCTTAACACATAGAAGAGTCAGAAGCAGACCAATCAGCCCTTGGCAGTCCCCTCCCCAGTTTCCCCAAGACAGAACAAGAAAGACCAACAGTTGACATCATAACTGTACGGTGTAGCATACAAAGCTCCTATATGTCATGGAGTTATCGATTTACCTTTGCTTAAAGATGTGTGCAGTCTTGTAAATCCATTTGGGGGTGGGGTCTGGCTGACATTCCCTCTAGGTTTTGGGTGCAGTCTGGCTGTGTCCTGGCATATCCCAGAGAGAGGAGCACCCACAGGAGTGAGCACTATGTCCATGGTGGCATCCCCAGGTGTGCCTCATGTCCTAATGCACCCCAGGCACCAGCCACCAGGATTGGAAAAGAGGTGGCCTCCTCCACTCAGCTTGATATGAACCTTTTTGCTAACTGTAAGAATTTACCTCTCTACTTGGACTGCTCCAGGATAAAAGTCCCATGCAGATCGGGGGGAAGGTGTCTCATACCAAGCTGGTGAGTCTGAGTGCACGGGACAGGGATATACCCCAGGTCAGCCAACTGTACCTGCAACCTACATGGCATTCAATTTGCACTGTTGGTGGGAGTCCCCTGGGGTCATAACCTTAGAGAGCATTGTGTACCCATGAACAATGCTGTAATGACAAAAATCATGGGAATATGGTGCCACCTTCAGATGTGTCAATTACATGTCCATGTTGCTAATCATTGCTGACACACCTTGGTTCAAAGAGTGTTCATGAAGCGTAGGAAGGGGTCAAGCCTGGTAACTTAAACAATTTCAGAACGGCTTGTTTAAAAGTAAAATGGGACAGGCACTGCTTCCCAAGTGTCTTGTTCCACTGTATGTATGTGTGTGTGTGACTAGTTTGATGATTCTTGGAAGTTACAGTATTGGATTCCACTCTGGATTCTTCAGCTTACTATGATGACATTCAGCAATGTCCAAGGGGCATCCTGACCCCAAGTTCTAAGTCCAGGTGAGCCATGGTAGATCTGGAATCAGAGGGTTCAAACAGGGAGAGAAAAGAGGGATAGGTGTACGAGGGGGCAAAGTGGTGGTGTTGGGAACTCCCAGGATCCTGAAGGTCAGACCTAGTGTCCTACATGACCCATCAGACACAACTAGATCCCCCACTCCATGCTCCCTCTCCAATAACCCCACTCATATAGAAGAAGGTACTCACAGATCTCAAATTAAGTCAGGTATCTCAGTGTGGGAGAGAAAAAACCTGGGCTGCAATTGCTTGCAGAGGGTCTGGGGTTGTATACTCTGTTCTGGAAGAACCTGACGTCAGTGGTGGGATAGTCACAGCTACCACTGCAGCCCCTAAGGCAGCTTGTGGATCTTAAGTTTGGGGGATATGGTGTTGGGCTTTTGATGGCAGAAGACTTGGCTGAGGTGTGCTCCATAGGGTCAGCCTATTTGGTTGATGAATAGGATGGAGAGGAAGCCCTCAGGGGAGCATATTTGCTGTTCACTAAAATGGTTCCCAATCCATCTGATGAATCATTGGTGTCTTCCCCTCTGCTGTTGCTTTGGGACTGCAGTGTTTGGTTCAGATTGTCCTTTTTCTGGTGCTGACAATTCCTCTTCTTCCCTCTCAGTGGCGAGAACCATCCATCTGCATCTGTATTGGTTGCTTTTTGGCCAGCAGAATGACTGGTGACATGTGATGGAGCGCTGGTGTCAATGTCCTCTGAGGGTGATTGGGTGCTGTGTTGAGAGCCGTATTGTGGTACCCTGAGTCCTGTAGGCCATTGTTTATGGAGGAAGTCCTTAATGGTGTCTGGAATTGAGAAAAGCAAAAACATTGAGACATTTAAAAAAGGATTGGATTTATGGCTAAATACTAACTAAGTCTTTAATGTTCCACAAAATTGTGGTGGACATTCTTGATGGGCTGGTGCCTACTTATGTCCCAAAACACCTAGTAAACCCTTTGTGTGTAACTCTCATGGAGGTGGGGAACCACAGTGAAAACTTTAGCCCCAGACGATGCAACACATGGTGGATTTCAGTGTATACTTTCTGTTTTAGTGGGAGTTCCTTTGAGAAGTGCTGGTAAATGTGAATTATATGATCTTCCTCTCCCAACTTCCCCAGCTCCCTAGATCATCACAATATCATCTACTTGGTGGTATAGCTGAGGAACCGGGCCAGTATGGATCAAGGGTGTTCCCCTTTCTTTGGGGGGAAGGACAAGTGAGTGGCGGGCCCTCTCAATGTTAAATTGATGTTCCCCCTTTAGTTGTAGAATGGCAAGTAAAACATGCTGCAGGAAGACCGTGGCATCCTTGAGCTCTGCTCCCTCTGGAAAACCAATGAAGCGCAGGTTGTTGTGGCAGTTGTGGTTTTCCAGGTCATCTACCTTGTCACGCAGAGAATATATGAGGCAGCTTTGTTCCTGGACAGATGCTTTTAGTTCCTGTATCTCATGGTCATGCCCCTTGACTCTCCACTCTGTTTGTGTCAGTTTGGTATAGATCTTGGCTATTACCTGTGTGATGTGGTCAGAAGCTTCCTTTACTTTGTTTAACTGAACCAGACATCTGCAGAACATTGCTTTTATGGCTCCAGCATTGAGTGACAGATTCCTGCCTATTGCCATCATGCCTGGTTTCAGCTGCTTGCATGGATGATTTTGGATAAACTAGCTGGGGAGTGAGGAGATTCAATTTAGTCAGCCAACTTGCTGTGGGTCAAACCCACACAGAGAGGTTTGAATGGATCTGAATGGATTTACAGTTGGTTATATTGTGTGGCCAGTAACTTGAATGAGAGATGAAATAGCTTGCAAACAGCCTGTAATTAAAAGTCCAATTTCGCCTTTCCCTTGAGAGAAGAAACAGAATTAGAACACCTCCTTGAGACACACTGATTAGCTGCAGGAATAGGCTGTGTAACAGAAGTCTCAGATGGAAAAATAGGATTCTGTTTTCCCTTCTTTTACTTTATTTTGAATAAGGTTATAATTTGTCTGAGGTGTGTTCTGTTAAACCTGCACACACTCTTCAGGCCTGCCTTATTTATGGACCTTAAGAGCAGGCAAAAACGACGCTCCACAAGCTAAAGACTGTGACACAGAAGAACAAACAAGCAAAAAGAACAGCAAAATCCAGGCACTAGTCTAGCTATCCAAAATTGATAAATACTTTATTACTGCAAAAAAAGTTTGACTCATGAGACACAGCTCACAGTGTGGAAGCAGCAGCAACAAGTGTGTGAGAAACAGATCCCCTAACCGGTTTCGCCAGAAGGCTTCCTCCGGGGGTCACGTGAGCCAAACTTTTTGTAATAATAAAGTATTTATCAGTACAGATAACTAGACTAATGCCTGGATTTTTGCTCTCTTTGCTTATTTGTGGACCTTGCCAGTCAGAAGAGGCTCAGTATTTAAATGCTGGAAAAGGATGGGGCACTTTCACAATGCACCAGTTCGGGTATTGGGAAGGAAAAATTAGGTAATCCCCTACAAAATGTTTCTGCTAGACAAGGGATGTGAAGACAAAAAGTTTCTGTGAGCCCTGGTTACCATAGTAGTTCTGGAATATAAACTGGGATCTCTGTGTTCTGGTGCTCGCCGAACTTGTTGGGCAGACTGAAGAGGCACCAGGGTGATTGCTCGGCGGTGCTAAGGTATGAACTTGTGCAGGACGACTTTGCCATATGCCACCTCAAACATTCATAAAGGTCTGGGATCACTCTTTTCATTTCCTTTTTGACCTCTGTATGGTGGGAGACTGTTGGATGTTGAGTCAGGGCCATTGGTTTCTCCAATTCAATGTCTACTGTATGTTTGGGAGGGAGGTGGGAGGTGGCAGGTCGTGCACCACTGACAGGAAAAGGCATGATGCGGTCAGCTCCTGCTCAAATTCTCCTCCATCATTTCCTTACTTATTTCGATACCCTGTGTCACAAACCCACTCAGCAGGTCAGGCCCTCTGCTCCCACAGTGCCAACCTCTGAGCGCAGTCTTGTGAACAGGTAACAGAAACAACAGTATCTGCTACCATCAGGGCATCCATGAGGTTCTGTTTGGTGGCTTTCACCTCATACGGGACTCCTCTGTCCCTGCACGACTGCTTTAAGTAGTCTACAGTGTGCCCACTGTAGTTGGAAGCCATCTTCTTCCCTAACTACGGCTACACTAACTTGCACTTTATTTTATTTATTTATTTTTTATTTTATTTAAATCTAGGATTACAAATACCTTTGAGCAGGAACTGCTCATTTACAAAGTTTCCACGTCGAAGGAATGGGGGTATACATACATACAAAGGTCAACATAATAATACATAGTTAGACAATAAAAGAAGTAAGAGACTGAGGCTCAGGAAATTCCAGTAATTCAAAATGTGCCAAATGTTAGGTAGCATGACATACCAGCCAAGGTCAATCTTAGAAATAAGTGCTGCAGGTGATGGGGGGGTATGCAGGCAGGAAAGCCATTGTTGGAGGGTAGAGGGTGAGGGTAAGAGCTCTAAGGGGAGGGATAAAAGTCAGAAAATGCCGGGGAGGAAAGGAGAGGGGCAAGGGGTAGGCAGGTGGAAGGGGGCAAGGTGGGGAGAGGTAGCTGTCAAGACTGAAGTGGAGGGCAGTGAGCAGTGGGCCCCTGATTAGGCGAGGCAGTCACAATGACTAGTTGAAATGAGATGAAGTCAGAGTTGTCTCTTAAAAGGGCCAAGTGCAGCAGCAGTAAGAGTTTCTTTGTTGAGAGTATTGTACCACTGCAGTGCTCTGTGGGCAAAGGCCCTCTGGCCCATGGTAGTCCGGCATCTGGGGACAAGGAAGGTTAGTTGTTGTGAACTTCTAGTTTTCTGGGTGCTGTAGTGGTCAATGAGGAGCTTTTCAATGACCGGGGGCATGACCCCGAGGAGGACTTTTTTGGCTAAGAGGCAGGTTTAATACTGTATCCGGCTGATGAGAGGAAGCCATCCTGCCTCAGTGTACAGGTCACAAGTGTGTGTAAGTCAGTCAGCCCCAGTTAGCAGCCTGCATGCTTTGTTGAGTGCAACTGTAATTCTGCGGAGGGCAGAGGCAGAGTCAGAGCCATAAATTGCTAGCCCATAATCGATGATGGAGGTGACAGAGTTGTTGATAGCCAACCGGAAAGTGTCAGGAGTCATGCAGTGTTTGTGCCTGTAGAGCAGGCCTATACGGATGTTGGTGGCTTTGGCGACAGAATCTATGTGCCGATGGTAGGAGAGTGAGCTGTCCAATGTGACACCTAGGTATTTAAAATCAGGAACGTGTTCAAGTAAGGTCTCTGTTTGGTTTAGGGTGGTGAGGTCACGGGATTTCTACTTGCTCCTGGCGTTGTAGAAGGTCATAACCTTTGTTTTGCTGTAGTTCATGACCAGTTTGTGTGACTTAAACCACTCTTCGATGCACATGAATTCAAGCTGTAATTGTTTCTTGAGGAGCTCTGCGTTTTGGTGGTTGGTGAACATGACTGTGTCATCGGTGTAGAGCAGTAATTTCTGGTGGCAAACACTGGGAAGGTCATTGAGGAAGAGGCTGAAGAGTAGTGGCCCCAGGATGGACCCCTGTGGGACCCCTGAAAGGACTGGCTTTTCTTCCGAAGTGACACCGGCAATCCTAACCCCCTGGACCCTCTCCCCAAGGTAGCTTGAAAACCAGAGCAGTGCTTCATTGAAGAGCCCAATGTTTGATAATTGCTTGAGTAGGAGTGGGTGGTTCACAGTATCAAAGGCTTTTGTAAGGTCGATGAATACTGCCCCTACACAGTTTCCTTGATTGAGCGTGATATGGATGAAGCCAGTGAATTCTAATAGTGCAGTGGTGGTACTGTGCCCTTTTTGGAAACCATGTTGCTCAGGACACTGGATGTCGTATTTTTCCAGGTACTTGACTAGTTGGTCTGGTGATGTGTTCAGGGCCTTAGACAATGGAGGGAGGATGGAGATAGGTCTGTAGTTGGAGTGCAGTGATTTGTCTCCACTTTTGTGTACCGGTGTGATGGTTGCCTGTTTCCAGCGAGATGGGAACTGGGACATCCTTAGTGATAGGTTGAGGACCTTTGTCAGGGGTTCAAGGACTTCTTCAAGGACAAGTGCTAACAACTTCAGGTCAAGGGAGTCACCGCTGTAGCCTGCTTTGTGAATGGCCTTCCGAATATAGGTTCTGGCTTCATGCACTGGGATCTCCTTGAAGTAGAATTGTACTTACTTTTTTTAGAAAAAAAATAAAACAGGTAGGGACTTGACTGTAAGCCAAGTGATATAGTTCTGTTTCCTTCTAAAAAATAAATCACTGCCCTTTCTTTGCAAGTGAGCAGTACAGTATCGAGCTGACATACAGAACAATAAAAGCTTGTAATACCAAAATTATCCACACCGCTTCCAACCAATCTGTCACAAACCCACTCAGCAAGTCAGACCCTCTACTCCCACAGTGCCAACCTCTGAGCGCAGTCTTGTGAACAGGTAACAGAAACAGGGTAACCCTCCTGTCTCTTTTGTGGGTTCAAATCAACCTTTGGTCTCAAGTTCTGGAGGGATTCAAACTGTTATCCTCTTGCTAGTGTACGCAAGTGTACAGGCTCAGATAATTCTGCTCTTTGGGGAAATGCCAGATATCTTTTGCCTACGGGCACCTAACCAGGTGTACAAAATGAACCCTTAAAACTCTATGAAAGACCTCAGATAAACTCTTACCTTTTCCCAATTTGGTAAACCAGTAAGCTATGCACAGTGTCAATTTCAACCATATATGCTTCATTTGTCAAAGAATTTTGAAGGCACACCAAGTAGTCTCTTAAAATAGAGGTTTACTTCAAAATAGATAAAAATATGTAAAATGTAAATTCAGAACAATATATCACAAAACATACACTCACTTAAAAGAACAAAGTTTAAAGTGCAAACTCCTACCAACCATACACTTAGACTTGTCTATCTAGTGTATTCTTATCTTCTTACAGTGCTGATAGGTGTTGTAGCTTCAGAGTCCAAACATGAATGTCTCTAAAGGTCAGTCACAGCATAATTAAAAAACTGTCTTGAACCTGCCTTCTCCATGGAGTCACCCAGCTCCTCCCCTGTTTATTAAAAATCATACAACCAGGATGTCTCATCATTCAGAAGGTAAATGAAATAAGGTGACATCAGCAAAAATGTGTTTCCCCATATGACTTCTTAATCAGGTCTGTGATTTTCCAATATCTTCTTTCATCCATGAGCAGTTTCCTGCTTTCACAAAGACATCAAAGACCTTTTTATGACTAACTGTCAGATCTCATTGAGGTGTAATATGCTTTGTAACACCAGGTGCAATTAACTGTGCTTCCTCTGAAGACACCATAAAATGGATATTTTTGTTTTCTTTGACTTTAAAGAAGCACAGCTCAACAACAAGACCATAACATGCGAGTCTTTGTAAGTTAGTCACATTACAGAGATCTGCTGTTTAACATATATCCTGTCAGTTTAAATGATACCTTGGGGGGGGGTTGGGTCATCCCAGGCACAGGATTTCTCACGACAAACACATTACATTTTTATATTACAAAAATCATAGAGTAATCAGAACCAGCTGTCCAAGTATCACAATCCTCCCCACCTAGACTGAATTTGGGAGCTCTATCCCCTGCATGGGATGAGCTTCCCAAATCAGTTCACTCATGGACACGAGACAAGCCATCTGAGTTCTGATTTTTTGCTCCAGCCCTGTGTAAGATTGTCATGTCATACCCTTGCAAAGCAAGACTCCATCTTAACAATCTAGCATTCATCTTTCCCATTTGCATCAGCCAAACCAGGGGCTTGTGGTCAGTTTGTACCACAAAATGCTGCCCATACTAGTATGGCTCCAACTTCTTTAAGGCCCACACTATGGCAAGACACTCCTTTTCCACAGTAGAGTATGCCTGCTTCCTGGGAAGTAACTTTTTACTCAGGTGATCTTTCCCTTGGTTGGATGTCTGACTCAGTACTGCCCCAATACCCACATCTGAGGCATCATTCTGAACTATAAAGGGTCTGCTATAGTCAGGACTTGTCAAAACAGAAGCACTGCACAGTGCCTCCTTCAATTGGGTAAAGGCTTCTTCACAGGCTGGTCCCCAGGTATTTTTCTTTGGCATCCTTTTCTTTACCAGGTCAGATAGGAGAACAGCCAGGGCACTGTAATTGGGTGCACATTTTCTATAGTACCCTGCTGTCCCTAGAAAACTCCTGATCTGCTGCTGCATTTCTGGTCTTGACCATGCCTAGATCACCTCTATTTTTATTTGGTTAGGATGGAGCTGTCCCCAGCCTACCACATGCCCGAAGTATGCTACTTCTCCCATGGCCACCTGGCACTTCTCAGCTTTGACAGTGAGCCCGGCCCTCTATATCCTGCCCAGCACTTTCCTAAGGTGGGACAGGTGTTCCTCCAACTGGCACTAAAGATGGCAATGTCATCCAGGTACACCACAGCGTACTCCTCAGCACCATTTAACACCTGGTTCACCAACCTTTGGAAAGTGTCCGAGGCGTTCTTCATTCTGAAAGGCCTTACTTTAAATTCAAATAAACCTATCGGAGTGATGAAGGCTGACCTCTCCCTAGCTCTGTCCATCACCTCTACCTGCCAGTACCCCTTGGTCAGGTCAATGGTCGTAAGGTAGGTCGCCCCTCCCAACTTGTCCAGGAGTTCGTCTGTCCGGGGCATTGGGTGGGCGTCTGATTTCATGACTGCATTCAATCCATGATAGTACACACAGAAATGAGTAGAGCCATCTGGCTTGGGCACAAGGACTACAGGTGAGGCCCAGGGGCTGTGGGATCTCTGGATTACCCCTAAATCCAGCATCTCCTCCACTTCCCTCCTAATGTCCATTTGGACAGCCTCTGACACCCAATATGCTGTCCGCCGTATGGGCGTCTGTGTTCCTGTCTCCACATCGTGAGTCGCTAAGGGGGTTAGTCCAGGTTTGCTGCTAAACAATGGGGCAATGTCTGCTAAAACCTCCCTTACTTCCTGGATCTTGTCCAGGGCCAGCTGGGGGGACAATTTTACTGCCTTCACAGAGGACTCCCATTTGCTTTCTTCCAGCAAGTCCAGAAGGGGGTCTCCTTCATCCATCCCTTCCCCAGGACTACACACTGCAAACACCATGTCAGCACTATTAGCATATGGCTTCATCATGTTGACATGGTACATCCTGTCTGTCTGTCTTCGGTCAGGTAACTCTATAATATAGTTCACGTCATTTACCTTCCTAACTACTTTGTATGGTCCAGCCCACTCAGCCTGCAGCTTGTCTTTCCAGACTGGAATAAGGACCATGACTTCCTGTCCCACCATGTATGAGCGAGCACTGGCTCTGTGGATGTACCACACTTTTTGTTTCTGTTGGGCAGCTGCCAGGTTGCTCTGGGCTGTCCCCATAAGCTCCTTCAGCCTTTCCCTAAACCTAAGGATGTAATCCACTATGGGAGTTCCTTGAGTGGCATGCTTGCCTTCCCAGTCCTCCCAGATCAAGTCTAGGGGCCCACCTACCCAGCGTCCATATAAAAGTTCAGAGGGAGAAAATCCTGTCAACTCTTGGGGCACCTCCCTGTATGCAAACAACAGGTGGTGAAGGTATTTCTCCCAGTCCCTACCATGCTATTTAGCAAACACCCGGAGCATTGACTTCGGGGTACCATTGAATCTTTCCACAAGTCCATTGGCTTGTTGGTGATACAGTGTCATGCATCTCTGCACCCCCCCACACTTCTCCCACAAACATTTCATCAGGTCCGACATGAAGGATCCCCCTCGATCGGTGGAAACCTCCTGCGGAAACTCAACACTGGAGAAAATCCCAAGTAAGGCATCTGCCACTTTGTCCTCAGTGATGATAGGGTGACTGCCTTTGGGTACCGTGTGGCATAATCCACCACAGTCAGGATGAACCTCTTCCTGGAAGAGCTGGGGGTATTTAAAGGCCCCACAATATCCATTCCAAGCCTCTAGAATGGCTCCTCCACTATGGGCAATGGAATCAGGGTGGCTTGGGTTTTCTTGCCAGCCTTCCCTATTTCTTGGCACAGGTGACAAGACCTGCAATATTCCTTCACCTGCTGGGTGAAGTTAGGCCAGTAGAAATTTTGAGCCAACCTCTGCATAGTGCATGTGATTTCCAGATGACCAGACAAGGGAATTTTATGTGCAATCTTGAGCAACTGCTCACGATACTCCTGGGGAACGCAAGCTGCCTGCCTAGCACCCCTTCCTCTGTCTGCACAGCCTGAGTATACATCAGTCCATTTTCCCAATAAACCTTATGTCTGCCATCACCTCCCTGTGAGCCGTCAGAGTCTGCCCAAGCCCTCAGCTTCTCTAGACTAGTGTCACTTCTCTGAGCAGCTGCAAACTCCTCACACATTCCCGAGGTATGGGACAGGTCCCCTTTAGTCTCTAACCTAGGGTCCCTAGAACTAGCATCAGGTCAGTCAGAATCACTGTCAATCCTAACCCTCTGACCATGGGTCACCCCTCCCTCTTCAGAGTGACCCTCTGTAGCTGTGTGGTTAATTGCTACTGGGGAAATTTCTACCCCCTTTTCATTAGTCTCCCCACCTGGAGACACAGGCTGGGGAACCAGCCTCTCAGTGGTTTCCACAATGGCTTCTGTGGAGTTCAGGGAACTACAATTTTCCCTTGCCACTTGGCTACGGGTAACTGCATGCACCATCCCCTGTTTGAGATTGTTGCCAAGGATGACATCCACTGCTAAGGTTTTGGCTACAGCCACCTGTTGCACAGTTCCCCCTGTTTCACCCCAGTCTAGAAGAACACTAGCGAGGGACAATGTTTTCTCCCCACCAGTAAAGTCGTGTACAGTGACATATTTATTGGGTATAAGCTGACCAGGCTGTACCAGATCCCCTTTTATCAATGTCAGGGATGCCCCTGTGTCCCTTAACCCTTGTGTCTGTACACCATTCACCATGACTGGGTGCATGTGTTCCCTCATGTTCATAGGCATGCTTCCAGGGACACACAAACAACCCACTTCCTTCCTAGCACCACCATGCGTATTGCTCATCCATTTGGGACACTGTCTGGCAATATGCCCAGTTTCTTTACACAACCAACATTCATTTCTTTTCTCAGAGAAATCTTTTCTCTGAAACCTGGGTCTAACTGGTTTCAGTGGAGGCAGTGAGGGTTTTAGCTGCCCTGAAGGTGCACTTTTCCCCTTCTGCACTGCCACGCCCACCCCATTCAATCTCAGAGCAGGTCTGCTCTTGGCATAGCAGTCCGAGAGTTCAGCAGCCTCTTGCACTGTTTTGGGATCTCGGTCCTCCAGCGAGGTTTTCAGCTCTGCTGGACATGCCCAAAAAAACTGTTCTAATAAAATCACATTTTCAATTTTATCAACAGAGTTTACTTCAATTCCTTCCCACCAACATTTTAAATACTAACGTTGTTTTGTGGCTAGCTCCTCATAGCTCATATCAGGGCTTCTCCTGAGCTTACAGAATTTAGCTCTGTATGATTAGCAGTTAATTAAAATTTTTTTAACAGTGCAGCTTTAAGTTTGCTGTAATCATTACTGTCCTCATTGTCCATTTGACCCAATGCATCCTGAGCTTTCCCGGTAAGTAGCGCAGATAGCTGGAAGCTCCAGGACTCCCTAGGAATTTTAGCCTAAATACAAACTTTTTCAAAAGAATTTAAAAAGGCATCCATATCCTCCCACTCTTTAAATTCGGCTATCAGTTTGGAATTCAATTTGTAACCCAGTCCTGTAGTCCCAGTTAAACACAAGCCACTTACCGGCTCTGGTGCGGGTGGTTGGAGTCGTAGCTTCTCCAGTTCATGTCACCTCTGGTGCACACGCTTCTCACGGTCTTCCTCCCGCTGTTCACGGTCTGCCTCTCGCTGTTCTTGTTCCCTCTTCTCCTCTGCAGCTCGCTGTTCTCGCTTCTCTTCTCTCTGGAACCCTAGCTCCATTCTGTGCAACTCAATATACAGCCTGAGTACTTCTGGATCCAGAATGCTGGTGACCTTCCCCTGCTGCTGTGGCCCTTCACTGGCACTAGCCCTGCTGCCCTCCTTATCGGATCTGGACACTGCACTGGCCGCTAGCCCTTCCACATTCAAGGTTCGGTCCCTTACAGTCACTGTCTGTGACTCGATGCTCTGGGTATCCGCTACCATCATGTCATCCATGAGGTTCTGTTTGGTGGCTTTCATCTCATACAAGACTCCTCTGTCCCTGCACAACTGCTTTAAATTGTCTACAGTGTGCCCACTGTAGTTGGAAGCCATCTTCTTCCTTAACTACGGCTACACTAACTTACACTTTAGAAAAAAAATAAAACAGGTAGGAACTTGATTGTAAGCCAAGTGACATAGTTCTGTTTCCTTTTAAAAAATAAATCACTGCCCTTTCTTTGCAAGTGAGCTGTACAGTATCAAGCTGACACACTGAACAATAAAAGCTTGTAATACCTAAATTATCTACACCGCTGCCAACCAATGTGTCACAAACCCACTCAGCAGGTCAGGCCCTCTGCTCCCACAGTGCCAACCTCCGAGCACAGTCTTGTGAACAGGTAACAGAAACAGGGTAACCCTCCTGTCTGTTTTGTGGGTTCGAATCAACCTTTGGTCTCAAGTTCTGGAGGGATTCAAACTGTTATCCTCTTGCTAGTATACCCAAGTGTACAGGCTCAGATAATTCTGCTCTTTGGGGAAATGCCAGATATCTTTTACCTATGGGCACCTAACCAGGTATACAAAATGAACCCTTAAAACTCTATGAAAGACCTCAGATAAACTCTTACCTTTTCCCAATTTGGTAAACCAGTAAGCTATGCACAGTGTCAATTTCAACCATATATGCTTCGTCAAAGAATTTTGAAGGCACACCAAGTAGTCTCTTAAAATAGAGGTTTACTTCAAAATAGATAAAAATATGTAAAATGTAAATACAGAACAATATATCACAAAACATACACTCACTTAAAAGAACAAAGTTTAAAGTGCAAACTCCTACCAACCATACACTTAGACTTGTGTATCTAATGTATTCTTATCTTCTTACAGTGCTGATAGGTGTTGTAGCTTCAGAGTCCAAACATGAATGTCTCTAAAGGTCAGTCACAACATAATTAAAAAACTGTCTTGAACCTGCCTTCTCCATGGAGTCACCCAGTTCCTCCCCGTTTATTAAAAATCATACAACCAGGATATCTCATCATTCAGAAGGTAAATGAAATAAGGTCACATCAGCAAAAACATGTTTCCCCATATGACTTCTTAATCAAGTCTGTGATTTTCCAGTATCTTTCATCCATAAACAGTTTCCTGCTTTCACAAAGACATCAAAGACCTTTTTATGACTGTCAGATCTCACTGAGGTGCAATATGCTTTGTAACACCTGGTGCAATTAACTGTGCTTCTTCTGAAGACTCCATAAAATGGATATTTTCATTTCCTTTGGCTTCAAAGGAGCACAGCTCAACAACAAGACCATAAAATGTGTCTTTGCAAATTAGTCACATTACAGAGATCTGCTGTTTAACATATATCCTGTCAGTTTAAGTGATACCTGGGGGGGGGGAGTGTCACCCCAGGCACAGGATTTCTCATGACAGCCACACTACATTTTTATATTACAAAAATCATAGAGTAATCCAAACCAGCTATCCAAGTGTCACGCCCTGCACAATGAGTTCTATATGATTGCTGTTCCCTTCAGTAGCTGGAGTAAATGCAGAACAGAAACAGTTATCTGAAGTACTGGCTATATCCTGTTCATTACTCAATAGTTTCCCCTCCTCTAACAGTGGTCCCCTGACATAGTTATAAAAAAAATGTTGTGTTACTCTTTACCTTCAGTGCAGTTTGAGTTTCCATATTACATTTTGACTTTCGAATAGCAAACTTACAGTCCTTCTGAATTTTGTAAAATTATTCCCAGTGTTCTCTTATAAATTTCTGTCCACTCAATATAAATTACTCTTTTCCCTAATCTTCCTCATGATCCTTGAATTTAACCAAGCTAGTACCCTGCCTTTATTGTTGTACTTTGTAACCTGTGGATTCTATTTTACCTCTAAACTTTTGATTTTATTCTTAAAGGTTGACCACATTTCCTTAGTTTTGCTCCCATAAACTCACTTTCCCACCACTCTAATAATGATATTGCCTTACCTTCAAAATTTGCCCCTGCAAAATTCTGTGACTATTTTTTTGAACCCACAGTCTCCTCAGGAAGGCTGTTCCATGTGTCCACCACCCTCTCTTTGAAAAAATACTTCTCACATTGCCCCTGAGCCTTCCCCCCTCTATCTTCAGATTGTGTCCTCTTGTTCTTGCACATCTCTTTTTCTGAAGATGCTGCCCTCTTGGAATTTGTTGATTCCCTTGAGGTACTTGAAAGTTTCTATCATGTCTCCCCTCTCCATCCTTTCCTCAAGGGTATACACATTAAGCTTCTTTAGTCTCTCTTTGTATGACTTCTGTTGCAGATATTGCACCATTTTAGTTGCCCTCCTCTGGACTGCCTCCATTCTGTCTATGTCCTTGTGGAGATGGGGTCTCCAGAACTGCACATAGTACTCCAGATGGGGTCTCTCCAACTGTCTGCACAGAGGGATGACAACTTCCTATTTTCTACTGGTGATGCCTCTCCCTATACATCCCAGTTATTCCCCCTGCAATCCTTAGTGCCTTCTCACATTGCTTGCTTATCTTTAGGTTATCTGATATGACTACCCCTAGGTCCCTTTCCATTTTTGTTGTTGTTAATAGCCCACCCACTGTGTACTCTTGCCCTGGGTTTTTGATTCCCAGGTGCGTTACTTTGCACTCCTTTGCTTTGAATCTAAGCTGCCATACCTTTGACCATTCCTCCAACTTTGCCAAGTCCCTTCTCATCCTTTCCACCCCACCCCATGTATCAACCCTGTTGTGGATCTTTGCGTTGTCTGCAAAGACTGATTTTCCTTCCAGTCCCTTTGTAATGTCACTTATAAAGACATTAAAAAGGACTAGACCCAGTACTGAACCTTGCAGTACCCCGCTAGTAAGCCCCCTTTCTTTGGAGTGGACTACATTTACTATTACACTCTGTGTCCTGTTGTCCAGCCAATTTTTAACCCAGGCTACCACCCTGGGACCCACTTCCAGGCTGGCTAATTTGTTTATTAATATTTTGTGTGGGACTGTGTCAAATGCCTTCCTAAAGTCTAGGTAGGCCATGTCCACAGCCCCTCCCTGATCTACTACTTTGGTCACCCAGTCAAAGAAATCTATTAGATTCATCTGACATTGCCTTCCTGCTGTGAATCCATGTTGCCTTGAGTCCTGTGCTCCACTGGCCTCTAAGTACTCAACAATTCTTTCTTTCAGAAGTAATTCCATCATTTTCCCTACCACTGAGGTCAAGCTAACAGGTCTGTAGTTTCCTGTCTCTGTTTTGCTCCCACTTTTGTGAAGGGGAATCACATCCACCCACCTCTAGTCCTTGGGTACCACACCATCCTCCCATGATTTGTTAAAAAGGGTAGTCAGTGGTGTCACTAGTTCTTTTAGAATTCTGGGGTGAATCCCATCAGACCCCATTGGTTTGTCCACCTTCAGTTTTAGGAGTTCTTTCAGAATCCTTTCTTCTGTAAAAGGACTGGAATTGACCCCCCTATCCAGAGTGCTTCTGTTGATTGGATTTGGTACCTCCCCCTCCTCTTCTTTTGTGAATATTGAGCAGATGTATTTGTTCAGTTTCCCTGCTTTTTCACTGTGCCTCTCTGCCCACCTACTCTCCGCTTTATTAAGCCTCACTATCCCTCCCTTGATCTTTCTTCGCTCCCTAATGTACCTATAAAAGGTTTTATCCCCCTTCTTAACCGAGTTGGCTATCTTTTCCTCAGTTTGGGCCTTTGCTATTCTGACTGTCTTTCCCACTTCCTTCTGCTTTAATTGGTACAGTTCTCTGTCCTGCTCCGGCCGGGTACTCAGTGATACACCGCCTGAGATTGGACCGCAGGGGTGGGGGGGGTTACAATCTGTTTTAAGACAGAATTGGGCCTCATGAGTGTGGTAGTGGGAGAGGCTGAGTCCTTTGAGTGCACAGTGGTAGCGGGTGTTGGCGTTCGAATCGTACTCATCTACCGTCCACCAGGAGATGGGAAATGGTTCTTACAGGAAGTGGCAGACTTCATCATTAACATGTCATTTGAGTCACCCAGATTGATTGTTCTGGGTGATTTTAACGCCTGGGTTGACGGTGAACTCTTGCAATTTGGTAATCACTTCCTCCAATTAATGATTTCTTTGAGCTTTACATAGGTGGTTTCCACTGCTACCCATAAACCTGGACACTCCTTGGACTTAGTCTTTCTCCTAGGGAATTGATATTTCCAATTTGGGGGTGGAACCAGTCATTTGGTCAGACCACTACACCATGAAGTTTAATTTTAGTACCTCCCTGAGAAGGCCTACCCCTGTGGAGATGGCGAGATACCACCCTTTACTGGATATTACTCCCCAAGGCCTTGTGGCAGTCCTTGACCTCATGTCCCCTGTGTTGGCGAGCAGTAGTCCAGAGACCTTGGTGATGGCCTATAACAGGGCTGTTGCATTGGCTCTGGATACTATTGCTCCTGTTCATGTATGCCCCCTTTCCCTTCATCCCAAGGTGCCCTAGTTTGATGGGACGTTGAGGGAGATGTGGAGACAGGGGCAAAGATTAGAACGCTGCTGGCGCGGATCCGCCCTTGATGCCGACCACCTTAGATTGATAGACCATTATTCTGTCTATCAATCTGCAATCTCCCATAAGAAGACAGAATTCCTGTCCAGGGAGATTGCACCTGCTAGAAATCGACCGGCTTAGCTTTTTTGAACTGTAGACAGGCTGTGCAACCCAACTTGTCTAGAAGTTCAGAAAGCTTTTTCGCAATTAGAGTGCGAGGAGCTCACTCGTGTCTTCGCTAATAAGGTTTCCAACATCACGGCGGATCTACATCCAGCAGCCTCGAAGGGGGATGCTGTTGAACAACATGAGTTCACAGTACCTCAGTTTTCTTGGTGTTCCTTCAGCAGACCTGATTTCATGGACGTCATGAGGATTATCCATTGTGTGTGCCCTATGAGCTGTAGTTTGGATCCTGGACTGACTTCCCTAATATTGGGTTGTTGTGACACCATCGGTCCAATCCTTGTGCAAATAGTCTGGTGCTCCCTGGAATCGGGTGAGTTTCCTAGCTCCCTGAAAGAGGTGGTGGTGACACCTCTCTTGAAGAAAGCTACCTTGGACCCAGACTGTTTCACAAACTGCATACCCATCTCAAACCTACCCTTTATTGGGAAGGTGATTGAGAAGGTAGTGGCGGTCCAATTGGAGAACCATTTAACCATCCATGACATCTACGAACCCTTCCAATCCAGTTTTCATAAAATACGTAGCCTCGAGACTGTGCTGGTTCGGGTGCTTAATGATATCCTGAGGGCAAGAGACCAGAAGAGACATTCTATTCTAGTTCTTCTTGATCTCTCGTCAGCTTTTGACACCGTGGATCACGTGGTGTTGTTAGCACGTCTGAGGCAGATTTGCGGAATATCAGGAATTGTCCTCCGATTGTTCACCTCATTCCTCACTGGGAGATCACAAAGAGTTATGTCGGGGCCTTTTTCCTCTGACCCAACTCCTTTGTTGTGTGGGGTGCCTCCAGGTTCTGTGCTGTCTCCCATGTTGTTCGCAGTGTATATGCTGCCCCTCGGAGACATTATAAGATGGTATAAGCTGAGGTTTCACTGCTATGCAGATGATACCCAGCTATACCTATCTGTCGCTCCTGACCAGGATGGAGCTCTCTCAGTGTTTAACAACTGTCTGAAAGAAATCCAGGATTGGATGGATTCTAGTTGGTTGAAGTTGAACTCAGAAAAGACAGAGGTTTTGGTAGTGGATCCGGGCTGTCAGATAGAGGGGCCGCCTGTTGGTGCACCCTCAGGAATGTTTCTTGGGGTGTGTCACTTCCGACCTCCGAACGGATGCGTAACCTAGGGGTTATCCTGGATGACAGGCTGACACTCCAGTCACAGGTGTCAGCAGTCATCAAGACTTCCTTCTACCATCTTAGGAATATCGCTAGAGTGAAGCACCTTGTTCCATCTCACATGTTACCAATGTTGGTCCACACCTTCGTGTCCTCACGTTTGGACTACTGCAACTCCCTGTATTTTGGGCTTTCTGGGGTTGAAATTCACCACCTTCAGCTAGTGCAGAACATGGCAGCCTGGGTTTTGACTGGGACAAGCAGGTCTTGTCACATTACCCCGGTGCTGCGTGATCTGCACTGGCTTCCTGTTCGGTGGCGGATTACCTTTAAAGCCTGTTTACTGACTTTCAAAGCCCTACATGATCAGGGTCCAGCCTATCTGAAAGATCTTCTGGCTCTTTACTGCCCTGGCCGATCACTCCACTCGGCCGATGAGAGGTTGCTAGAGATTCCAAGAGTGAGTCTAAATTCATCTGGTTGCAGAGCTTTTTCTTATGCTGCTCCCACTCTTTGGAATTCTCTACCCCGTCGGTTATGCGTGCACCTCCATGGAGGAATTTAAGAGGGGTTTAAAAACTCATTTTTATCAAATTGCCTTCTTGGAGTATTGACTGTGTTTAAGCTGTTGATGAGATTGTAGTTTTATCTGTGTTTTATATTGAATTATGTTTGACTTGTATTACTTGTTTTGTATAGCACCTTAAAAATTTGAAAGGCACCTTTAGAAATAACATTTATTATTATTATTATTCTGTGTTTCCTTATACTTCCTGAATGCTACCTTTATCCCTCTAACCTTCCTCATCACTTCTTTTGAGAGCCATAGTTTTTTTTCTTTCGTTTTGATTTGGTTATTTGCTTCACGTAAAGGCTCGTTTCATCTGTAATGGCACTTTTGATGTTTCCCCATTGTTCCTCCACCCCTCCGTCTTACCTGTTTGCTAGTGCTTTTCTGAGGCACTCTCCCATTTTGACAAAGTCAGCCCTCCTAAAGTCCAGTACTATCAGTTTTGTATGGCTTGACTCTGTGGCTGTGTTTATAGTGAACCACACTGTTTGGAGGTCACTTGTTCCCAGATGGCTACCCACTTCTAGATCTAAGGTCCTCTCTCCATCCCAATTTGAGAGTACCAGGTCTAAGATTGCTCCTTCCTGAGTGGGTTCCAATACTAGCTGTCTGCAGGCCAGCCCGGTGGCACTGAGGGTTGAGGCGCTGGACGCCACACCTCGCTCCACGCCGGTGACCCGGGTTCGGGAGCGGACTCGGGTCGCTGGTGGACCAGCCGGGGGGAGTTAGGCTTGAACATCCCATGACAGCTTGCCTACTCTGGGGAGGGTTAAGGCATAGCTCAAACACTTGTCTGACTCCGAGCGGAGGCTCGGAGTACTACAAGCCCCCAATGTTAAGGGGAAGGGCTGCCGACATACAGCGTGATGTCGGCACTCAGCGCCTTGATGTCAGGGGGTCCTATGCTGTAGGGGGTGGGAGAAAGTGGAAAAATGCCTGCCATCACCGGGAAGATGGAGCCCCCGGAGACGTGCCCTCGATGTGCCTTCACCCGCCCGATGGCCCCGGGAATGATGACAGTTGATTGTTGTGGTAAGGGGGCCCTGCCCCATCCCCGCTCGGGGGGTAAACTGAAGCTTCATGGGGTTCCTGTGGGGTCATATGGGCAGGGTGGAAGGCAGAGGGATGTCTACCTTGGGGCTCCTGAAGGGTCGGGGATGGCAGCCAGGAAGGCGAATAAATAGTAACTTAAAAAAAAAATACTAGCTGTCTGAGGCATGCCCCCTGTAGGGCATTAAGAATGACCCTGCTCTTGGATGTGGCTGCAGCAAAGGTGTTCCAGTTAACATCTTGCATATTCAGGTCCCCCATCAACAATATCTCCCCTTTTTCTACCATCCTAAGGATGCCTTCTATCATTTCACTTTTCATTTCCTCCCCCTGAGACAGGGGTCTGTATACAACCCCCGTGCAGATTGTGGTGCTATTTCCAGTCTCCAGGGTGACCCACAGTGCCTCCTCTCCTCCCTGTTTACCCTTTAGTTCCATTGCTTTGATCCCTTCCCTTATGTAGAGAGCTACTCCTCCTCCTCTTCTACCTTCCCTGTCCCTCCTGTAGATTGTGTACCCTGGTATGTTGAAATTCCAGTCATGGTTCTCTGTGTACCATGTTTGTGTGACTGCCATGATATCCAGGAATCCCTCTACCATCAAGACCTCCAGTTCAAGGAGATTGTTACCTAGACTATGGGAATTGGTACTCATTGGTACTCATTACCCTCCATTTTTTGATGGTCTTACCCCTTTTTGCCCCATCCCTATCCTTACTGCCTTTGCCTTTTTCTCCATTCACTCCTGCCCTTCTCCCTATCAACTTCTCTATCTTGGTATTTACCTTGCTAACTACCCTAATTTTTGGGGAGGGGATAGGATTTCCCTGCTCCTTTTCAGTGCCTCCCCCCTTGGCTAGTTTAAATGCTTGCCAATGAAGCATTTGATCCTATCACCTAGGATCCTGGTTCCCCTCCTAGACAGATGCAGATCATCACGTCAGTATAGGCCTGCATTCCTCCAGGTGGACCCCCAGTCCACAATGAAGCCCAAACCCTGAGCTCTGCACCAGTTTTTCAACCATTGATTGAATCCCACGGTGCAGAGCACCCTAGCCTCACCCATGCCATAGACAGGCAGCACCTCTGAGAAGGTTACCATACGTGCTACTTGTCTAAGGCCCCTCCCCAACTCTGCATACTCCTCCTACACTGCTCTGATCCTTTTCCCAACCAGGTCATTTGTCTCTAGGTGGACAATGACATCCAGCTCCCTCCCCTGTGCAGCTGCTCCCGTGATCCTGAGGATTCGCTCACTGTCCCTCCAAGGCATGGCTCCAGGGAGGCACCTTATCTCCCTCCCTCCCCCTCCTACCCATTTAACAATGGAGTCCCCCACCAGGAGTTGTTTCCTTCCCCTGTGGGGTCCCATGCCACCCTCCTGTGGGTCTTCTTTGTGGAGGTTCCCAGCATCCTGAAGAGAAGGTAGGCCAGGGCCCACAGCTCAGCACCATGGACACAGGGGGGAGGGAGGTGAGCACTACTCCCTTCACAAAAGGAAGGGCCCTACAAGAGCTTGCTAAGCTCAGGGTGGATAAGGCAATGGGACCTGATGGCATACATCCCAGGGTACTTAAGGAGCTAAGGGTGGAACTAGCAGAGCCATTAGCAGAACTGTTTAGTGAGTCTCTGAGCACAGGAGAGGTCCCAGAAGACTGGAGAAGGGCTCATGTGATCCTGCTCCACAAGAGTGGTAGCAGGGAGGAGGCAGGGAACTACAGACCAGTCAGTCTTACCTCAGTAGTGGGCAAGATTATAGAGGCACTCCTTAAGGAAAGGATAGTGCAACACCTGGAATCCATAGGAGCACAGGATTCAAGACAGCATGGGTTTACAAAAGGATGGTCCTGTCAAACTAATCTCATAGATTTCTTTGACTGGGTAACCAGAGTGGTGGACCAAGGGGGAGCAGTTGATGTCGCCTACCTTGACTTCAGCAAAGCTTTTGACACTGTTCCACATAGAAGATTGATAAATAAGCTGGGTAGGCTCAGGGTGGGTCGAAGTTGGTCAACTGGGTGGCAAACTGGTTGTGACGGCAGAAAACAGAGAGTGGTGGTAAATGGTATACAGTCAGAAGAGATGCAAGTCACAAGTGGGGTACCTCAGGGATCAGTCCTGGGGCCAGTCCTCTTCAACATCTTCATTAGTGACCTTGCAGATGGACTAGAGGGTAAGGCTTGTCTGTTTGCAGATGACACCAAGATCTGCAACAGAGTAGATGATCCAGATGGGGTGGGCAGAATGAGAGAGATCTGGATAAACTAGCAAAATGGTCAGAAGAGTGGCAACTGGGATTTAATGCAAAAGTGCAAGATCATGCACATAGGAAGAGAAACTCTGAAGCCACATATAGGCTGGGAGGGAGTTGCTAGCAGTCACAAAGGAAGAAAAAGACTTGGACATCATCATCACTGATGACCTGAAATCATCCAAGCAGACCTCTGAAGCAGTAGGTAAGGCTAGGGGGTGTTAGGGTGTATTAGTAGGGGTATCACAAGTCATAAGAGGGAGGTAATAATTCCTGTTTACAAGACTCTGGTTAGGCCCCATTTGGAGTACTGCGTGCAGTATTGGAGGCCACACCTTCACAAGGACATTAATCAAATTGAGGCAGTCCAGAGAAGGGCAACCAAAATGGTGCAGAGACTGCATCAGAAGACATATGAGGACAGACTAACAGAGCTCAATATGTATACCCTTGAGCAAAGGAGGGAGAGAGGTGATATGATCGAGGCATTCAAACACCTTAAGGGCATTAACAAGGTGAAAGAGTCTAACATGTTTAAATATAAGAAAAATAGCAGGACAAGAGGAGACAGCATGAGATTAGAGGGAGGCCGATTAAGGGGGAATGTGAGGAAATTCTTTTTCACAGAAAGGGTGGTGGATGCATGGAATGGCCTACCTCAAGAAGTGGTGGCTATGAATACAGTGCAGGGCTTCAAACAGGCATGGGATAGGCATAAGGGAGCAATACAAATGAGTATGAGTAGATAGGCCACTGACAGAGCAAAGGCCGATGGCACATTTATAAGGTAGAAAAAAGAAATGGGCAGACTGGATGTGCCTTGAGGTCCTTATCTGCCGTCAACTTCTATGTTTCTATGTTTCATCCACTTTGGTCTCCACTGCGGGTGCCTCCATAGAGGAATCTCACTCTGCCAGTATGGTGTACAAATTGTGGAGAGGTACATCTACAGGGATGCACCTCTGTTCCACCACCCTCACCCTCCCTGAGCCCACTGTGGTCCAACCACTCCTCTTTCTTGTCAACCTCTGAGGCAGCGGCCATGGTGGTCCCTGGGTGGGAGAGAAGTCCCCCCAAATCCTGGCCAACTCAGCCTGGAGATGAGCAACTTCCTCCCTCAGCCCAGAGAGGTGTCTGCAAATGGAACAACACTGCATCCTCTAGAACGTCTCCTGGAAGACTGCTGCTCCACAGCCACTGCACTGCACCACTCCCATCATGTTTTATTTGTGGCCCCTCAACTGTTGTTTTGTATGATTACTCTTTCCTATCTCTGTTTATTTATGTTCCCTACTTTCCTACTACATCTGTTCTGTTAAAGCTCCTGCTCTTCCTATTCTGGGACAGGAAGTTCCTATATTCCTCAGTAGTCTCCTTCTTACTTGCTCAGAGTCAGACCTCCAGCAGCTAGGGTGGATGGAGAGCTGCTCTTTTCATTTTAGGACAGTGAGACTTTTGTGCCTCTGTGATCACTCCCTTCCTGCTCCCAAACAGGAAGTTCCTGTTGTCAGTCAAATCCTGTGCCTCTAAAAGTGGAACTGGCTAAGGGTGGGGGGGATGGAAGGAGGTTATATAGTCCCAGCAGAGTAGTAAAGTTCTAACAGCACCTCCTTCCTCTTGCTGTTCTCTGCCAAAAGCTATCTAGGGCAGTTTTAAATCCAAACACCTGGCTTCCTGCTGCCTAAGCCATTCCCCCTAATTCACAGTGCCCTTCTTCGCCTAGCTAACTGCACAGATAACAGTTTCCTTCACCCAACTCAGACAATCACACTAAATCTTTTTTTTGTTTGTTTTTACCCTAAATTGAAGGTCCCAGTAATAGATTTCTAGTACTTAAAGGTCATATGCAAAGGTTTTTAAAACTAAAAGAAACAGCACCATTCAATAAACACTGCTATAAAACCTATTTGTATTCCACATTTTGTAACAAACGTCAACAAATTAATGCATTTAGTGTCTTTTTGTTGTGGTCCATTTCCCCAAGGTTGCTGGATGCTGAGTCACCATGCCTCCTGGCTGCTGATGTCATTTGGGGGTGCTTGCCTGTTAGGAAATTGTATTGCTTCTAGTAATACAATGCTGGTAATTTCACTGCTGTTGGTCAGTGTCTGCTTTACAATAATTTAGATGTAATAGGGACCTTATCTGCACCAATTCCTGCTGGGGATAACTGTGCTAGCCCTGGTAAAAGGATAATTTTAAAGTGATTTATTGAGGTTTGGCATAGAAAATGGGAGAAGTGACCTGTGGGAGTGTACTCTACTGTGCCCACAGTGTCTTACTATGCAAATTAGTATACAGGCTTTTATTTTTCTGTGCTCACAGAAGAAATAGGAGCCAACATCTCGCAGTATAGATGTCCTGTAGCTAGATACAATATGTACAATGCATTGTTCTGAAAATAAACAAACAAAAGCATATATTGTTGACACCACCACACAAATATGGGACAGCATCTCAGAGTAAAGAAACTGTAAAACAGGCTACTATTTTACCCACAATGCCTTGCTACAGTTATTTACATATTACTGCTCACCACCAGCAACATAAAGGACTGTATGTCTGAGTAAGGTACATTTAAGGCAACATTTTAAATTTCCCAGAATTCCTTGCTGTATGTAAAAGACTGACAGCTCTCTGGTATGGCATCCTTTTGGTGGTGTGCCACACACAGGAAACTGGAGGACAAAATGCTGATAAAACATAATATAAAATGACTACAACAGATTTTTTTTACAAAACAAATTGCAGCTTCAGCATCTGAAGCATGTCTGGCAATGGCATACTATGTGTAAAAGGCATTTGGGGAATGTTACACATTTACTTTAACATCAAAGTGCTACTCTCCCTGACTTCTGCACAGGCTATAAAATTTTGTTTAAACTGTTATTGTGCATTACTGGCATTGAGCATGACACAACCATAATTAAACAACTTTCAGATTCTTGCAACAGACACAGTGCAAGGAATGGGATGTTTTTACAGACCTCAGCGATGTGACTGCCTCCACAGTGTATGTATTGAAGAAAGAGAATAACACCCCAAATGACATCACCAAGGCAGAGACATGCCGACTACCACAGGAAACAGAAAGTCTCAGTATCTAGCAGTGTTGTTGAAACACACAACACAATAAATAGCTATAAATGGTATGAAATGGTAGATTTTCATATAAAAAACTAGGCAGACACTGTTGTTATAACAATATTTAATGAATGATGCTGACAGTTTAATTTCTGTAAATTTCATTGCATATGATCTTTAAGTCCAAGTAGAATAGTAAAGTTCTAACAACACCTCCTTCCTCTTGCTGTTCTCTGCCAAAAGCTGTCTAGGGCAGTTTTAAATCCAAACATCTGGCTTCCTGCTGCCTAAGCCACCCCCCTAATTAACAGTTCCCTTCTTCACCTAGCTAACTGCACAGATAACAGTTCCCTTCACCCAACTCAGACAAGCACATTAACTCTTGTTTTTTTGTTTGTTTTTACCTTAAATTGAAGATCCTAGTAGTAGAATTCTAGTTCTTAAGTCCCAGTAGAGTAGTAAAGTTTTAACAGCAGCTCCTTCCTCTTGCTGTTCTCTGTCAAAAGTTATCTAGGGCAAAATGTATAATCCCAAAGTTTCCCTGTTGGTTCTGGGTAGATTTAGATCCTCCATAAATATCATGTGACCTTTTCACAGGCAGACAAGATATCATCTTGCATCAAACCATTTGACACACTAGGCTGGTTAGGCGGGCTATAGCATGTCCCTAAATTAAGGCATTTATTGATCTCTTTAGCCACGATTTTAAACCAGATGATTTCCTGGTCCTTCCTACAGTCTCATCAAATTCCTGTACTTTCAAGTAATCCTTAACATATAGTGCAACCCCCCCCACACACACTCTTGGCTGTTCTGTTCCTTCTAAAAACATTATATCCTGTCATTGTATTTGAACAGACATCCATGTCAGGATGGCAAATTTAAGTAATGCTGAAAATATCTGTCCTCCACAGCCAATTATGCCTCAAGCTCACCTGTTTTATTATTGATGCTCCTAGCATTGCAGAGTATGCAAATCAATGTCAATTTGTTAAAATGTTTTTGCAATCTTATTCCTACAGTTATGGTGCATGTCATACTTTGATCAGCTCTTCATCCCTGTACCACTTATTATTTTTGTTTAAATCTTTACTCAGGTTTCAAGTTCAAGCTTATTTAGGGTTCGGTCATTAAGCCAAAGCTCATTTATATTGAGCTCCCTACATATATTCATACCAATGTCACATCATAAAAATTTAAATACAGTAAAAAGTATCACTTAAAGTAATACATCGCAATATACAATCTGTACATTAATATTTATAAAAACAGTTACATTAATGAACACAAGTGTTCAGAAATTTCAGTGGATCAATATGTAAATCAAGTGTCTTGCAATTACGTTATCCCTTATGTACATTTAACTCACATTGTGGTAATGACAGGAACCATGTTTTTATTTGCCAGTTAGAAGGGGATTGTGTTCCCTGTGTTCAATATGTCTCAGGGAGAGAGTTCCACACTAAAGGCAGCCAGTATTTAAAAAAAACTCTTGGCTCTTTCAGCTACTGATTTGTGCATTTATCCTTTCTGCCAGTACTTGGCTCCCTTGTAATTTAGTTGCAACCCACCCTTTTCACAAAGGTCTGATGGAAATTTGAAACTGCCCCAATTTTTGAGGAACACAAAGATCTTCATTGAGCTTATCTCCTCTATTGGGCCACTCCTTTGGAACTGTAAGCCGTCAGCATCAGGACCCCTTAGAAACTTTTGCTAGCCATGGACCATCCATGATGACATGCAACGTCTGTGCCTATATAATCCTGGGAGGCCCCATTGCTCCTCAGTTCTTTCTCCCACCATTAACTGTTTGTCAGACCTGTAGAGAAATAATGCGATCATTTTCTTAATTTACTTTAACCTGTTGATGTCATTCATTTATGCCATCATCGAAAGAACCTTTGTTTAGTTTTTATACCAGTGGTTCAAGATCTGTAAGGATGATGCTCACACAGCTTGTGTTTGCTGTTTGAGCCTGTCCCAAATCAGGACCTGCAAGATCTGCCAGGGATTCAATCAGGCCTCAAGGACATAATGAAAGAAGGCTCTAGAAACCTTCTTTGCCATCAAGACCATGGAAGCTCAAGCTAAGACTGCAGGCTCCAAGATGGCTTCTCTGTCTCACTTGACCACCTCCTGGAAGGACACTTTCTAGTGTTCAGCGATGCTGTCACTGATGCAGTCATTCAAGACAATGGGCAAACACAAGGAAAAATCTTCAAAGTCCTCTTCCAGCCATCACCACAAGCATAAAGAAAAAGCTCATGCTTCCCTGGTGAGGTTGTGATCTCCATTGAAGGAGGGTAAGCCCTCATTGTTGTTCCCTGTGGCAGTGATGATTACAGCCTCCTGACTGTCAATGAGACACCAAGGTTGGGATCTACCTCTGGTGCTGCTGTACCTACTATGGATGGTATGCTGCCTACATCACTGGGTTTTACCACATCAATGCTGGTTGTCCCAGGCCCTTTACAGGGTGCTGTCGACTCCTAGGCTGTGCTGGCATCATTCTCTGAACTGCTTTGACAACTGTTACTGTCACTCACACTGATGATAGTGGCTATCCCATTAATAGGGCCATTGAGGGGATCAAAAAGCACATCTATTATTCCTCTATCACAGCTGCTGCCTCTGTTGGCTCTGTCTTTTGCTGCCATTGACATTTCAGACAATGATGAGGTGGGATACAATCCAGATCTCCTTAATGTGAAGGAGGAGTTGGAGGATGAAGAAAGGGAACATGATCCCTATGAGGGTGTTTACCTTTCAGTTCGACCCTCTCCTCATGCAATGAGGTCCCCAGTGGTCTTCCTGAAGACACCTCTTTTCAGGCTTACTCAGGCAATCCAGACTGTCATGGAATTTTAAGCTCAGGGGGAGGACTCTACTAACAGAAATTTAGTAGAGTTTTTGGAGGTTCCCACTGCACCCTTCATTGTGATTCCTCCTTCATATCTTGCTTTAGAGGATGCTGTCTTTGCTGCTTGGCAGAGGCCTAATACCTTGCCTGCAGTGCCTAGATAGGCTAATAAGCAGTACCCTGCTTCATCTGTTAAGCCTTATTATGTTTCCCAGCCTATAACAGACTCTGTAGTTATCATGGCCACTCACGATTGCTCTGGATCCCCTAGACATATGAGCACTTTGCCTCCTGATAAAGAATCAAGGAGGCTGGATGTTATGGGCAAAATAACTTATGCCTCTGCATCCTTTGGCTCAGAATTGCAAACTAGCAGGCATACATGATTAAATATCAGAATTGCGTGTGGAAATCTGCTCTGTATACTATTCAGGCTCTGCCTGATAGTCCTGCCAAGAGTGACTTATTTAAAACTGCCTTGACTGGGTGAATACTGGTAAGCATCTGTAACACTCTGCAAATTATGTTTTTGCCAGGGCTGCTGTCCCTAGTATATGCCTTCAGAGGTATTCCTGGCTTTGTGTGTCTTTGTTTTGCCACTGATATGCAACAGGCTGTGCTGAATGCCTCTTTCAGAGATTCAGTGCTGTTTTGGGGTGATGCTGAAAATGCTTTTATGTGCTTCAGTCTTCCAGAATGACTAATGTCACTCAAATCTCTGACCCCCTCAGCCTGTCAGAGAGTATGGTAAGGGCTCATTTCATAATCTTGCTGCCCAAGGTAGCCATGCCTCCCATCAGCAGTCCCATGAATGTGATGAGGTCCTCTTCCAGGTCCCTGACCCCCGGTGTCCATGCAAAGGCACCCAAAGATATCATTCAAGCTGACTCCTTGCCACCCTGGTACCTTCTGTCTCCACATCTCCTCCCCCTCTACTGCTGCCTCTGGGGTTGCAGGTGGACAGAAGGCTCTCCCTTCATCTTAAAAAATGGACGGAGATCATGACAGATGAGTTGCTCCTGGAAATAGTGAAAATTGGGCATGCTCTGGAGTTGCTGCCTAGTCCTCCAGTTTATTCTCTGCTTCCTTGTCATTATCCTCTGGGACACTTGTTCTCTGCTCCTAGAGGAGATCCAGTTGCTTACACACAAGTGGGCTATCGAACTAATTCTTCCCCAAAAAGGAAAAAAGGATTCTATTCCAGATACCTCCTGGTTCTGCTTGGTCTCCATGCTTTCCAAGAGCATCCCAGCCCAGGTCCCTTGCTGACTGGAACAGACAATGTCAGTGTCATGCACTATAAAAACAAGCAAGGGGCACTCACTCCTATCCCCTTTGCTGGGAAGTGATGAGGGTGTGGTACTGGGTGATGTCTTATGACCTCTATCTGTTGGCCGTGTTTCTCCCAGATGTCCAGGACATCTAGGCAGACAGGTTAAGCAGGTCTCAGTCTCTGGTACACAAATTGGAGATGCTGACCTCCTTGGTACATGACCTGTTTGCAAGATTGGGTTATCCAGAGTTGGACCTTTTTGTGTCCCAACACAATGCAAATCTGCTGCATTTCTGCTCGCTTGCTCCAGGGTCTGGAGTTGTTGGCTCAATTACATTGTCCCTCTACTGGGGTGGGAGGTTCCTTTAAGCTTTTCCTCTGATCTATCTCATACAGAAGTATTTGCTCAGGCAGTAGGCAAAATATGCCCCTCTAATACTGGTGGCTTCCTTCTGACCTTGCCAGATTTGGTTTCCTCTTCTACAGTATCTGGTAGTGGAACCTCTTATTCCACTCCCCCTCTATCAGGCTTTGCTGTCACAGGCTCAGGCTCAGGGGTCCCTGGTCCATCTGGACCTACAGTACTTGCATCTGTGTGCCTGATGCCTGAAGACATAGCCATTGTCTGTTTTGGGGTTCCCCAAGGTGGCTGATGTCCTGCTTGCAGCTAGAATTCCTTCTTTGAGATACTACTGTTTGAAGTGGAGGTGCTTTTCATATGGTGTGCTTCCCATTCAGTGGACCCTTTCACATGTCCAGTTTATATGGTACTGGAATACGTTCTCTCTTTATCTGACTCTGGTCTCTAGTCTCTTCTATTAAGGTGCATCTGGCTGCCGTTTCAGCTTTCCATGCTCCTACTGATGGGCACCTTAGACAACTAGAGGTGTCCCATACATTTCTAAAGGGTATTCAGTCCCTCGATTCGTAAACCGGTTCCACCTTGGGACTTGAATTCCATTCTAGAGAAACTGAATTTGAGACCTGTGAAGTTCATTTCCTTCCATAGAAAACACTGTTGCTGGTCGCTATGACTTCTGCTCAAAGGATTCCTGAGCTTCCGGCTCATATGCGTGAGCCTCCTTATTTGATTTCCCACGAGGACAGGGAGTCTTTGTGGATCAATCCTCGTTTTCTACCAAAGGTGGTCTGTGATTTTACATTGAATAAGACCATAACCCTCCTGTGTATTATACAGGGCATGCTAACAAGGGTGAGGCCTTGCTCCATACACTTGATGTACAGTACATAGAACACTGTATTTCTATCTTTATCTCATGAAGGACTACAGAAAGTCCTCTCAGCTTTTTGGTTTTTTAATCCCTGGGAAGGAGGGCACCCCTGTGTCTAAACAGTGCCAGTCCAAATGGTTGGCAAAGTGTATTTTGTTTTGTTATAGGAAGTACGGAACTTCCTAGTCCCACCCATGGCCACTGTATTCATGGTATTGCCACTTCTGCTGCTTGCTTTCAGAATGTTTCTACAGCTGACATATGTGCTGCTGCCACGTGGAGTACTATGCATACTTTCACTAAGCACTACAGCCTAGAAGTTGCTTCTCAGAGGTGTGCTGGATTTTGTCTTGTGGTGTTCCAAGGCCTTCTGTCATGATGACATAGCATACATTGCCATCCTCCCTGGGTACCCTGTGTGCACTGTGTGGGAATCATTCCAATGGTGTGGCCCAATGGAGAGATATCCTCCATTGGGCCTCAGTGTCTCACCTCCCCCTTTCTGAGGTATAAGCTAGCAGGTTTGTCAGATGCCTTGTTTGAAGGTGTCTATAAGTACCTTATGTGTACTGCATTTCCAGTCCTATGCCTCTCCTTGTGTACCTGGTACTGATTTGGTCTCCTGGTTCCTCATGGTAAGAGCTTCTCTGAGCTTATGTCCATGGTGGAACAGAGGAGTAGTGGGGTTGCCCACAATTATTTAGGTATCAACTTGGCACATCATCAGTGGGCGGCCCCCTGCTTAGCAATGGTTTCCAAGTGGTCCTGCTGCCGACGGCATACTAGGGTTGCCACCTTTGGAGGAGGCAAAAAACAGATCCTAAGCTCCGCCCCTAGCCCCACCCATTTTCATGACTCATCATGCATTGTTCCTCCTAAAAAGCCATTTGTTATATCAATAAAGACAACACTTAATGCAGCAGTTCAACAAAAATGTTATGATACTGTACTGCACCTGTTAAAGTTACTTTCCCAGGTTCTTCCTAGTTATTTATTTACTTATGTATTTATTTATTGACACTGGTTTACCAGATTAACATACAGAGATAAAAGAAATCTCATTTACAGATATGATCGGGGGGGGAAGGAGACAAGGGAAATACTATAAAGAGCATACAACAGTATACATTTTATATAATAATACATAATAAAGAAATAGTTTCCTGTAATGTGTTTTTAATATATTTTTCTGGCTTCATTTCCTTTTCGTGTCCACAGTACTATTTTAAGGCCAAAGAAGTGACCATACTTTTGTCTTGAGGTAAAAATTATTTAAAACATTTCAAATGCCTAAATTCTGTTAGAGATGAAAATGTTTACCAGCAAATGAAAGTGGAAGACAAATGGCTGTGTTGCTGTTACAAAAGGCGGGGGCAGCTTTGCTGCTATGCCACTTTAAGATGCAGTGGAAAAGATTAGGTTAAGTAAGTGCTAATGGTGTTAATGGCCATACTTTACACCTCCCAGTTTGACTTCTTTCACAAAGAAAAGTCTATACTGATGACAGAACTTGTTTATAACCTGGCCATGTAGTTGAAACAATGAATGAGAAGACATAATCTGTTTCAAAAGCATGTGAGCTCTCAAAATGGCTCAAAAACCTGACCAGCACAGAGCAAAACTGGATTACCTGATAGGGACCCTGAAAACCTGACCACCAGGTAAAAAACCTGACAGGTGGCAACCCTACAGCATACAGTTGCAAAGGTGTGGCCCAATGTAGGAGATTATGTCGCAAATCTATTGTTATGATGAGTAACTGTTCTTTCTCCCTTTTGTCCAATGCCTGAATCATGCATTCATCTTCCTTAATGTGATAATTCTACCTGGTTCTGACCTAGATACTGGAAGTATCTCCGACACAATAAGGGGGCATCACTTCTCTTTAATTCTCCTTCCAATCTATTTGAAGTTCACCTTTGTTTCTTGATAGAGCTGTTGCTAATGTGATTTAGGAACATATGAACATTGATTGGATCTACAGAAACAAGGGTGCATATGCCCATCTGGCCTGTCTGCCATTGACTCAACAGTGATGCCCACAAAACCCTCCCTGCTTTAAATATTTATCTATGTTTTTGCTTGCCGCCACAGATTCTGGCAGGCCATTCCAGGACTGGATCACCATCTTTGTAAAGCAGCATCCCTTCTTAGCAGTTTTTAAGTGCTTGCCATTTAGTTGTAATTTATGTCCCTTAGTACCCTTATATGATTTTCTTAGTTCCAAATGCAAACAGTTTCTTATGTCCTCATGTCACATGGATTTATACACGGTAATAAGATCCCCTCTTAACCTTCTCATCTCTAATAGTAACCTATCATAATTAGGTATTCCTTCCAAACCCTCTATCAGCCTTGTTGTTGTTCTTCTCTGAACCCCCTTCAGTCTATTAATGCCCCCACATTTTGTGGTGACAGAACTGCCTGAAGCACTCCAAGAGGGGCCTCGTCAGTTCTCTATATATTGGCAATATGACCTCTCTGCTTCCATGTGTGATGTTTCTCTTAATGCACCCCAAAATCCTATTGCATTGCTTAGTATGCTTCAGATTGTTTGCCACAGAGATACCCAAGTCTCTTTCACTCTCTATGACTTTTAGAACAGGATTTCTAATGCTATAGTCTGCTTTAGGGTTGTTATGCCCAAAGTGCATTACTACGCCCTTATGTAGGTTGAAACTCATTTTATTTTGAATTCACCACCCAAGAAGTTCCTCCAATTTGGCCTGTAGCAATGCCACCTGTTAAGCACTATCTATGTGTTCTATTTTTGTGTCTTCAGCAAACTTGCAAATCCAGCCCCCCTTGGAAATAAGCATACTGGATACATAAATGTTAAATAGAGTTGGTCTCAAAACTGAACCCTGAGAGTCACCACTGGTCAGTCCTGTTTTATCAGAGGCATTATTTTGGAGGCAGTATAGTGCAGTGGTTTAAGGCTCTGAGCTGCAGACCAGGAGACCTGGGTTTGAATCCTACAGCCCCCAGTTGTATACTGTGTGACCCTGAGCAAGTCACTTAACTTCCTTGTGCTCCCAGGTTGCACCTGTAAACAAGCTTTCAGCTTAGTGTGTCTCTCCTGGTAAAAAAAAAAAAAATCAGAGTCCTGTCCATTTACCCTTACCCTTTGTGACCTATCAGTCATATCCATCTTTGATCTTACTGTAGATAATGGCCTCCATCCCATTCCATCCAAAGTATTTCAGTAAGAAACTGTTATACTTTTAACTTCATCAAAAAGTAAAATAGTCTTTTAATAATGGATTTCAGGTTACGCATGTTTTAACAATGTTGTCCATCTATGTGTTTTTGCAATTAATAAGCAAGTAATTGTGTCCTATTTTTTCTTTTTAAATCAAATCTGGATATAAAGAGAATGATAATTTCAGAATCATAACAAATGCTCAGATTGTTTTTACTGTCTTTGTCCAAGAAAGGCACACTGAGCTACTGCTTGTTCCTGGGTGTGTTTGGGGAGTACAGGGAGGTTAAGTGACTTGCTCTGGGCACACAATATACAAGTAGAGCATGTTGGAATCAAAACCCATTCTGCTGGATGAACAAAACTTGTTTACAGCTCTTTGCTTTAACCTCTAGGCTGTACTGCCAGCTGATAAAAAACTACACATTTCAAGGCTGGCCCCATGATACCAGGTCAGTAGGTATGTAGACACATTTGCATCTTGAAGACCTGAGTTCACACCCGAAATTGTAAGAGAAAAGGCTGTAAGAGAGGGAACAGAAAAAGACACAAGTTGGTGCTGTGGCAGCCCTAGAAATCTGTACTGACATGAACACAGCCAGGGTTTAGAAATCCTGATATGAGGCCCCAATACCTGTTGGCACCACAGAGCCAGCCTTGAGATGTGTAATTTTTGATGATCAGTTGGCAGTATAGCCTAGAGGTTAAAGCAATCCTGAAGATGAATTATTTTTACTAACAGTTTAAAATGTAAAGGTGATAACTCACTAGTTTCAATGCACATACAAAACAATTATTTTAAGTGTAGAAACTTGTAATAACACCTTAAAACACACTTAATAAAACAGACAATTCCCTGTTTAACCTGTTGGTCTATCTACTGTCATAGCAGGGCCAAGATCCTCAGTGCACATCATTTCCTGTCAGGAGCCTAAAAAAACATGGCTGCACCCAGCCTTTAATTACAGGATGATTTACATATGAATAACTCTGGACTGCAGAGACTCACAGATAAACACAATAGCTCACTCAAATTAGTTTTTTATGGGCTTTCAGACATTAAGAAGCCTGAAGATGACAGTTCCCCTTTAAGACTGTTTATGAGTTCAGCATGTGGCACAGTGTCAAATACCTTACTAAAATCCAAACAGACCACAGCCACTAATCTACCCTCGTCCAATGCTTGACTAACTCTTTTGAAAAAAATCAAGCAGATTTGTCAGACATGAACATCCCTTTCTGAAGCCATGTTGGGCTTCATCCCACAAGCTTTCTTTACATAGATGTACCTCAATTAAATTCCTTAGAATAGTTTCTATAATTTTGCAGATCACAGATGTAAGGCTGACAGGTCTATAATTACCCCTTTGGCCTTGCTCTCCTTTTTATAGATTGTGAATACAATGGAAGAGCTCCATGCCTCAAGTGTCATACCTGATTCTATGAATTTGTTGAAAGTCCAGGTTACTGGTCCTGCTATTACAGAAGCTAATCCCTTTAATAATCTAGTGTGCATTCCATCCGGCCCTTGAGATTTATTGGTTTTAAGATTTGCCAATGCCTTGTACACTACTTCCTCCAGTATTATTGGCACATTATCAGTATCCTCCACTTCTACAGCACTTATTTCAGAGATCTGATACACCGACCCAAAGAATCCATTGAACAGATTTGCAGTTTCTAGGTCATTGCTGATCATATTACTATTCTACTTTAATGGTCTTACTGCCCTACAGCCACAGGAATTACTTTTGGAATTTCTCACTATTTCTTCTTCCTTTTCCCTCTTAGTTTTCCTTGCTAATGTTTTTCATTTCTTAGCACTTTTTAAGTATAGTTTCCAATGTTCTTTTTTTACCTGTATCTTTGGCCCTCTTAAATAGCCTTCTTTTGTGTTTAATTTTTCCATTACCTTCCTATTTAGCCAAGTTGGTATTTTACCATTTTTATTAGCTTGATTAATTACAGATTTTTCCTCCATATTCTTAACTTTCCCTTCAAGGATATTTCACATCTTATTAACCTTTCTTTTATCCATGTCCTGCTTCCACATCTACTTCCCTAACTCTTTTTTCATTAGTTCAAAGTCTGCCCTCTGGTAGCAACTGTATTTGGCTTTTCCTTTACCTTTCATGATTTGTTTTTCAGCCTCAAATATAATCATCTGATGGACACTGTCACTTAAGGGTTCCCTGGTTATACAGTTCTTGAGCCCATCAACTGAGTTGTGTAACAATATATCAGAAGTATTTTTACCCCTAGTTGTTTTGTATACATGTTGCTTCAGGTTTAAATCAAGGATATTAACTATCCTTCTCCAGTTTCTAGTTTATGGCAAGTACAATAAGTTTAGGTCTCATATTAATATAATGTTATTTTTCCCCCATGAAATAACCAAGGTCATTTGTTAGGGATTAAACCACAGATTCCAGTTGGTTAGGTAGCCTGTAACATATTCCAAGTACGATATTATAAAATCCTAATTACTGGATCCCACGCTGACCCAAACAGTTTCATTATCTATATGGGTCTGCCTGGTTATTTTCTCTGCCCATAAACTGTTTGTTATGGACAGTGCCACACCACCCTCTCTTTTTACCTACTTTATCTCTTCCGAATAATCTGTATCTATCAAGTTCCTTATTCCATACATACTCGCTAGGCCACCATGTCTCTGTAATGCCCATGATGTCTAACTTTTCAGTTATAGCTATTGTCTCCAGTTCTCCAAACTTGTTTTTAAGACTCCTTGCATTTGCCAGCAGGCACGCCCTTTTTCCACATAGATCACATTTGCTACTACTATCCCTACTTGGTTTTCCATGATTACCTACAGCATTACCAGTGTGGTTGATCTTTGAGCAATGTATCCCTACCCCTATTCCCCTCAGTACCTAGTTTAAATGTTTATCTACATGCTTGTTTAATCTGTCCCCAGCACTCCTGCCCGTGGTTTGTTCAAGTGTGGACCATCTCTCCTGTACAGATCCCTTTCATTATTAAAACACTCCAGTCTGGCATAAACTCAAAAGCCACATTTCTTGTCCATTTCTTCAGTCACTTATTTATCTTTTTAATTTCCCTCATTCTTCTGCCTACTGCCCCAGGCACTGGGAGGATCTTCAAGACCAATACTTTATATTTTCTTTGTTTTGGAAATTGGCCAACTGCTTCAAAATCAGATTTAATATCATCTTCCATTCTGTACCTGATGTCATTGGTACCTGTAAGAAGCACCACAGTCTGGGTAGCCCCTGCCTCTTGCAATAGCGGTTCCTATGTTCTCTCTTACAACACTTATTTTTGCAGCTGGTAGACAGCAAACTAACATAACTTCCTTCCTTCCTTCCTTCATTCCTCCTCCTCCCTCTCTTTTGTTTACATATATTATAGTGTTAGTATTTCTATAATCATGTCACTGGTTACCACCAGATTATTTTCAAAGTTCTCTACCTCCATTATTACTTCCCCTTCCTCCTGTTGCTGTTCTCCTAGTGACTGTTTTTTAATGTTACACTTGTGTGCTATCTATAATTTTGGATGTACTGTACTTTATATCAGTTGCTCCCTACTTAGGTTCAAATTTTCTTCCTCCTCCTCCTCTTGTTGTTCCAATGGCTAAAAACTGTTTGCCAGTGGCACTTGATGTACATCTGTCACCCTCAGTGCTGGAATTAAACTTTATGAGTTTTGGAAGCCGAGGGGCCCATAAAGGTAATTTCTTTAACTTGAGTCCCCTATCCCATTATAAGCCTATGGCAGTGATTCATGAGCTACTGAGGCTCTCTTTAGAGCTGGGGGGAGGGCCAGGCCCTGGCAAGCCCCCCCACCCTTAATTCCAGCACTTGCCTATGAGCCCTCTTTTAGCTTTTCCTCTTCTGTCCAAGTCAGAAGTCCTCCTAATTGCCCACCATCATCATTTTAATTTTCATAGCCCCTTTTCCTTTTTTCCCCATCCCCACTTTATTTTCAATTGTTCGGGAAGTATGCCCACTGTTTCCTTGTAGTGTTCCCCCATTTCTTGACTCTCACTTACTTGGTCTAATCAACTCTGTGAAGCTGCAAGAGTTTTGCTTATCAGTACTTGCAAGGGACTCAAAAATGCTGTCCATGTGTAACCATGAGGTGATGCTATTCTAAAGGGCTACTACCCCTGCCTGTATTGCAATACATAGGTTGAGGGGCCTGAGTTCTGTAAACGGGTGCCTCCATCTGGAGGAATGGTATTGGGGTAGATTAACTGCTTTGGTATAGCCCTCTGGGACACTTTATCCATTCACCAACCCTTCTAGTGGCCTAAACAGTAACATAATGGTACATTCACATTCAAGATTCAGCAGTAATAATATGCTCATGCCCCTTTCACTTCCCACCAGGGCTGGATCTGTTGCATCTGTCTTGGAGACCCCCTGGAAAATAAGATGAGCAATGCAACAATGTAATATTACCAATGTAACCCAACTAATAACATATACACAAGCCAGGTTAAATGTGAAAACAGACAATCTGGGTTATTTAGGGGAAGTGAACAAGGGAAGGGCGTGAATCTAGAGAAATGATTAGTACTCTGATTTAATTCAGGTTGGTTAGACATACACTGTAAGTCTCTTTCAAATAGTCCCATAACCCTGGGTACCCAGTATGTCATGGAAGCTAGCCTGTAGCGTTGCCTGGGGTGGCCAGTGTTGCAGCTGTTGTTGGGACCCTTAGGAAAGAAAAATAGTTAACATGCACACAACCAAAATATTTGTAGTACCGAGCCAGATGGCTCAGTCCTTTGCAATAACTCAAACAAACAATTAGATGGTACACAATGATTTGTTGCTGTCATTGCAGAGCTACCTTGAATTGTACTCATGCTACCCAGAGCCTGGATGCAGAACAGGCAAGATGAAGACCTTGTGGTGTTGTTCTGGAAGGCCAGGGAAGCAGGGCTGACACGATTCACCTCCTGGTGGTCACTACCTGTTTGATGGTGTTGAGCAGGGGGCCAAATCCCCAGGCTGGTCTTTTATTGAATGGTCTCTGAAGTGGGAGTAGTGGCCTAGGCCAAGGTGGCAGGGCCTAGGAAGGATGAACAGTTCTGCAATATTTCATGATTCTCTGCTGGTGAAGCCTCCAGCTGGCATACAAGATTCTGCCATTGGGGAGCCAAATTGCGACCCATGAAGCATATTCAGCACATTTAAATCAATTGTTCTCTAAGCCACAATTCGGATACAGTCTGAGTGCTAATTACAGCTTCACTGCACAAACCTTTCTCTCCGATGCTATTTCTCTCATCAGGCAGGCCAGTTGCTTCTGGAGCAAGTTTTCAGTCCAAAACCCAAGTCGCAACAATTTTTTTCTTTCTTCTGCTGCAGATTTAAGCCAGCAGTCAGAAAGGTCCAACTTCTGCAATGGGCATTTCAAAGGCAGGAGAACATAGCAGGCAGACCAGCAGTCTTCCCGCCGATTCCCCTAAGCTCCTTCTGGGAGCAGCTGCTCGAATGCTCAAGCTATTACCTCTTCAACCTCTAATTCTAACAGAGACACTGCTTCAGGCAGTTCTGGGGATTTCTCTTGAGATCCAAAAGGTTCAGTTGGCCGAGGGAACTGTCAGTCACAGTAAGGGCTCCCCTCCAGGTCCATTTGGGTGCCAACACTTAAAACTACAAAAACTACAGGATTTTCTTCCCACAAGGCCCCTGGGGACAGTCTCCATTTTAGGTTCCCAGTGGATTGCTTGGTCCAAATACTGGAAGTCCAGAACCCAACATGGTGGTTCCCATCCAAATGTTCGAGCTGCACCAAAAGCAGGTTAGACAAACTTCTCCATCTTTACTATAACAGCAATTAGACAGTAAATAATCACAGTTCCTAATAGGGCTCCCTCTGCACATATAGCAACTGCAGAATAGAGCAATATAACAAATGGTCTGGCTGGTTGCAAGCCTTAATCACTTGGACCCAGCCCAGACTGATTTTCAAACACAGAATAGGCGCTGTCTTAAAGAGACAAGAGTGGATGCTCTCTAGGGCACTCTCACGTAAAAAATAGAAATACTAAATACAGGACACCAGCCTGACCATGGGCATTAAAGGAACCCAGGAAGACATTCTAGTAAACCCTAATTTGTAGGGGGAGTTACACATGTATGCCTGTAGTTCTGATATTGTTGTATTTTCATTCAGCCTATCCCTTAAAGTAGTATCCTTCTCCGCCAAGGCTTTAACATATAGACACTTTTTGCATGTAAAATCAGTGACAGGTACTCTTCCCTTTCCCCCAGATGAACATTTTACAGGTTCCACACTCATTCTCCATTTTACAGTCCTCGATCTTTAAGTTAGTTAACAGTGCAGGTTAATACTCACTTCTACCTCCCCAATTATCATCACCTACTCTTCAAGACTCAGGAGTTCAGATTTCCGAACAATCAGCAGTTGCTGATCTCTGAAATAAATATTTTACTGCCTGTGCACTACCTGACCTTTCCGCCACACAAACCGACATCCCCATTCCCCCTCAGCCCGTTCACATCCATCTCTCCCCTATCTCCCACCTAGAAATCTATCAGGCAATTATGTCCCTAAACCAAACCAAGTCCAGCCCTGATGAACTCCACCCCAACCTTGTTAGAATATTAGCACCAGCTATCGTAATGCCCCTAACACACTTTCTAAACCTTTCTCCATATACACAGTTCCATTAGCCTGAAAATATGCCAAAGTTGTTTCCCTACACAAAGGTAGTGAGCCATCCTTTCCTAACAACTACTGACCCATCTCCCTTCTCCCATCCTTAGCTAAGTTCCCAGAAACCATCATACATAAAAGACTCAATGACTACTTCATGTCCTTGAACACACATATCCTTGAACACACTCTCTCCTGTCTAATCAGGGTTTAGAACATCTCATTCCACCACTTCCTCCCTATTATGTTTCACAGATTCCATCCTCTCAGCCCAAGACCATGGACACTTTACCTCAGCTATATTCATTGACCCTGCAAAAGCCTTCTATTTCATCTCTTGCCCTCTCCTCCTAAATAAACTCCACACTTCTGGATTATCATCCCCTGAAGTTAAATGGTTTAATTCCTATCTTACTGATAGGACTCAGACCGTGCAAATCAGCAATGTCTTCACCCCTCCCAATACTAACTGGAGTTCCACCGGGTTTCATCCTTTGATCCATCCTCTTTTCCCTCTTCATAAACATCTCCCTTCTGTCTGTTCCAACTCACACATCTGCATGTACACCGATGATACCATTATATGCAGTACCTCTCCAGCACCTCTGTTTCTGATGTCCAGATACCTCTTCAATGTGACTTTCATGCAGTGATCAATTGGTTCCAGGATCACCGCCTTAAAATGAACAAAATAACCATCGCCATGACCTTTGGTTCTAGACAAAAATTAGTCAGACTATCACCTCCTCCAGTTTTCACTACACTCAGTGGCACCATCCTCAACATCGTTCCTACCTACATATATCTTGGGGTCCAGCTTTGCCCATATTTAGATTTCTCATCCCATCTTGCTGCCACACATTCAGAACTCCACCCTAAACTGGGTCTGCTCTACAGACATAAAGGCAGCCTATCCCTCCCTGTCCAGCATGACTTAATAGGAAAATGGACTCTTCCTGCTATAAACTATGCCAACATCATATACAGCTCAGCTCCTGCCACCTCCCTTGCTAAGCTTGACATGCTCTTCAACACATTCTGTTACTTTGCCTTCAACTTCCCTCCACTGACTCACCACTGCAACCTATACTCCAGTCACTCATTCCCCTCCCTTCAACAGAGAAGACTAGCTCACATCCTCACCTTCATACCTAAATTCTGGTTCAATAACCTCCCATCTTACCTCTCTTCTTTCCTTTCTCCTGGCACCCCCTTCTCCTATTCCCTCTGTGCATGTTCTTTCTGTACTTTCTCCCTTCCCTGAGTCCACACTTCAGCAGGCTAACAAGCCTTTTCCTTTCATCTCCAATCTGGAACAAACTCCCCCTCTTCTACTCGTCTTATCCCAGAATTATAGTGCTTGCTTAGACCACCTCCAGTAACCTCCTGCTGTTGCTCATAAATCTCTATTAATTTCAAAACTTTCCCTAAATCCCCCCATCAGCCTTTTCTACCTTTCGTACTAAAGTCTTCACCTGGTGGTTTTCTTCCTTACTGTCCTCACCCTATACTGCAATGTATAATTTAGTGCTTATCTGTAATGAGTTAATTTGCTCATCAAAATCCATCACTCTGTACTCTGTTTTATCTCTGCATGCATATTTGAGAACTTTTACTATTTATTATGAATGTACATTGTACTATAATTCTGTTACTTTTATTATTGCTTATTACCTATTCCCCAAAACTCCCCCAGATCGCACCTGGAAATGTGTGCTTTTCCCGGCTACCAATCTTTAAATAAATAAATATGGGTCAGGTTGATATGGGTTGTGCATGGAGAAGATTACAACTGTTATCTTTCCTAATATTTATATTATGTCTAGTTATGTCCACAGCCTTAGTCTGCTTTTGAGCAGAAAAGGGGAGTAAAGAAGTGACAATGAAAGAAAAACAGATACTACTCTAAACAACTGGTATATTTACCCCTGAAAGTAGCATTTCCTGATAGATAATAGAAAAAGTAATCAAGTTCCCTCTGTTGTCCAAACCTAACCAATTTTTAATTTGTTTTTCAATTCTATTTTGGATCTCCTGGCCAGGGCAAGGATGTACCACACATCAGCCCACAGACCCATTTCCCACCCCCTCACCAGGCACTCCCACTTCTGTCCAGTCTGAGAGAAGCATGACTTTCCCCTCACAGAGAAGCTCCCTCCAGGGAGAGGCCAAGATCATCTTTGCGACCAGGCCGAGCCTTACGTGTGGTGGTTTCTGTGGTGTGGTGGTCTGTAGATCCTGTGCTTCATGCTGCACTTACCTGGCAGCTTTTCTCCTTGTGGTTTTCCCTGGAGGTGCAGACATGCAGTGATGTCAGTGCACAGATATGCATGCTCCCAGACATGTCCCACAGATGTCTGCCATTGCCTTCACACCTCTTTTATGTGGTCTCAGCCTCTGTACACCCAGTCTCCACTGGGTATCATTAGTGCACAGGGAGCTTACAGCCCCCAACCTGGAGGAGGAAAGTAGTTCATGGTATGCGCATCCTACCTTCCGTACCCAACCCTCTGATGCTCTGGGCTGGTTGCTAAACCTGGGTCGTCAGTGTCACAAATGGTAGCGTTATTGCTGTTTTGGCAGGCTGCTCTTAACCAATGGTTTTAAATCTCAAAGTGGTGTTCCTTCCTACTAAAGTTCTTCAGACAAGCAGGTCCCACTGCAGAGTGCCGCTGCCTATATATCTTCCATTGCTGACATGGAAGACACTTGTCTCTGCTGTGTCAGCCTCCACCCATGCTTGCTGACAGCATGTAGGGTGGCTACAGATATAGGATATGACCTGGAAGTCCTTAGTCTGAGGTTGCACTCCTAACTCAAAGAAAGCGGTCTAGTTTAAAAAATTAATAACAGAATATTAAGCCCAAGTCTTATTTAGACTCTAGGTCCCTTAAAATATGCCAGAACTGTTTTGTGAACTCTATGAGTTCTCCTAGTGTTAGCCCCTCATTTTTTGTAGTTCTCACTAACCACAGAGAACTACGGTTCCAATAATAGAAAAACTATTCAAGTTCCCTCTGAGGTCAAAACATAACCAATTTTTATTTTGTTTTTCAATTCCATTTTAGATCTCCGAGCCAGGGCAAGGATGTACCCCACATCAGCCCACAGACCCCTTTTCCACACCCTCTCCAGGCATGCCCAATTCTGCCCGGTCTGCAAGAAGCATGACTTTCCCCCTCACAGAGGGGCTCTTATCTGAGGAAGGATATCAAACTACTGGAGAGGTTCCAGCAGAGGCAACCAAAATGATCCAGAGCACTGAGGACAAAACATATGAGGAAAAGCTGAGGGACCAGTACACCTTCCCTGGAAGACAGAAAAGATAGGGGGGGGACATGATAGAAACCTTCAAGTACCTTAAGGCATAAACAAGGTTGGGTTGGAGGGCATCTTCAATTTAACAAAGGAGGTACAAGAAGGGAGCATAGCCTGAAACTAGTGGGAGGTAGATTTAAGAAGGAAATGAGGAGGAGGCACTTTTTCACTGAAAGGGTGGTGATGGGGTTGAGCAAGTTACTGGAGGAGATAGTTGTGGCAAATATAGTGGCCAGTTTCAAGGGGGGGCAGTGTGAAAAAAAAATAGAATGAGAGGAATCAGTAGTGAGAAGTGGAAGGGGGAGAGTAATGGGGTGGACTTGGATGACTCCAAAGGAGTGATGGGAGGGGGGCAGCTCCAGGAAACTAGACTGAGATGTACACTTGAGCAGACTTGATAGACCATTATGGTCTGTTTCTGCTGGCAATTTCATATGCTCGTATGTTTGTAGTTCCCAGCAGCCCTTGCTTCAACCCCTTGAAAGAGAGGAGGATTAGCTTACATTTTTGTTGTTTTTCCTTTTTTTGTAGAGCTGAGAGATAAAGATAGCTGATAAGAGATTGACACACTAATCAAAACCTGCAGACTGGCCTCTGCTGTGTCTGTGTCTGCCTGTGCTCACTGACAGCTCCCAGTGCAGCTATAGATAAAAGATGTGACCCTGAAGTTCTCAGTCTGAGGTTGCACTCCTAACTCAAACAAAGCAGTCCTATTTTAAAAATTCTTAACAGAATGTTTAGCCCAAGTCCTATTTAGACTGTTGATTTCTTAACATATGCCATAACTGTTTTGTGACTTCTGGGAGTTCTTCAAGTGTTAGCCTCTCATTTTCTGTAGTTCTCATAGAAAACTACAGCTCCCAGCAGCTCTTGCTTCAGCCCATCCAAAGAGAGATAGGGAAATAGGGATTAGGTCATTTTTTGTTGTTTTTCCTTGTTTTGAAGAGATAAGGGATAAAGATAGCTGATAAGGGGTAGTAACACTAAACAAAACCTGCAGACTGGCCTCTGCCATGTCTGCTTCTGCCTGTGCACATTTACAACACCAGTGTGTTAAGAGAGCCTTGACAGGGATCCCTCTAAATTCTTTCTCACATCCGATGCTCTTGCTCCAGGCAGGCAACTGACTGTGGCTATATCCTACCTGTCTTTGCAAACTCTGGTTTGAGTATGCCTAAGAATAGTCTCCAGTTACCACTGCATTCTTTCTGCTCTCATGAGATGGTATCACCCTGTTTCCTTTGACTCTCCCCTCCTCCATGTTTCTACTCAGTATTTCACATCTGTTAGATAAGTTGATAAGGTAACAATCTGCCACTCTGCCTTTCTTTCTTTCTTTCTTTTGCTTCCCAGATTAAAGAGACTCACAACAGATCCCGTTTGTTCCTCATCACCCTGTGCCCCTTTTTTGTTTTGCTCCCCTACCATTTGCCATTTACAGTTCATAATGGTTACCAGACAACCCTGCTCCTTCCAAGTAAATCTGGTAATGCTGTAATCCAGAAAGCCCCCCAGCTCACTTATTTTGTGCATTTCACCCATTATTTCCCTTAGTTCTGCCATTTCTTCCTCTAGGCTACAGATGTACTGGCATTTCAGACACTTGTAGTCTAAAATTCACAATAAATGAACATTTTACAATTTAGACACTATGGGATCCTACTAAAATCATTAATACAGGTTCCTACCTCCTTCGAAGCTGCCCTCCCAGCTTTTTCACATTTGGACTCCTACAGAGATCTCTGAAGTCACGTATTATTTTGGCAGAGTTCCCTGCCAACCCCTGTCCTCCCTAGGTGAGCACAGGTAGACACAAGTCTCTGCTGTGTGTACTTCTGCTCATGCTCACCACTCACTATGGAGCATTTTAAATACCACTGGAGATCCTATCTGACCCAGGAAGCAGCTGCTGGTGCCACACTAACAGCACTATCTAAAACTTATCTGATGTTTAAAATCAAACTTAGCTATTACACAGCAGACTGTTGCTGAGCCTATAGATTGCCAGAAGATTGAAACAGTAAATAGCAAATAACTATCAGAGTGCCTCCAGAGCTCCAGTGAGTTTTGTTGTCACTGGCTCTACTGGGACTACACTTCCCAGCAACCCCTACTAAACTACTACTCCTACAGATAATAATAGGGACAGAATAGAGAGCTAGGTATTTTTCTTGTTTTTTGTATTTAATATAGGTAGAGATCATAACAGATAAGTCTTCACAGAGTATTTCCCACTTAGATTTGCATTTCAGAGGCAACACCGCCTCTGCCATGTCTTCGTCTGTGTTGTCCATTACTATTGATGAATTTGAATGAATGAATTTATGTTTATTTTAGCAGGATAAGATTACTAGGTATAAGCCCATTTTCAGGACTGTCCTGCATGAAACACTTTACAGTTAGTACAAAAAAACAGAGCAGTAATAAAGTATACAAGTGCAGTATAATCACAATCAAGTGAAGTACAATCACAGTCAAAGGGTGTCCATTGGGCGTAGGTCCTGTGGCTCATGAACTCTGTAATATCATTAGTTGTACTTACATAGTATTTATCAGTGGTGGTTACGCTACTTTGATCTGCAACATAGACATTGGAAATGCTGATTTCATTTCCGCAGCTGGAGGGAATTCCTTGAAGAAATCTAGACTGCAGCTCAGTAATCTTACTTTATGAGCTGTAACTGATGTATAGTATTCTGGCTTTAAAGTATCTCACATTGCTGCAAGAAACTGCCAACTGCTGACTTAATCCTGTTGTAAATCCATTTGTACACACTTTCATCTGCATCTGGCTCTAAAGTAGAAATAATAATCTAATCCAAATAGCACTTTGAAGCCATAAATAGGGTTTTTAATACTGTCATATCTTTTTAACGCTTGTGTTCAACTGCTCTGTGGTGTGCTACAGTAGTGAAAAGTTACCACTGAGGGCATTAAAAGTCAGCTGAAACATAATTAAATTATTCCTGGTCTTGCTTTACACATCTAGAAGTTGTAATATTATTTAATGTGTAGCTTTTAATCAAGTGAATTGGACGCTGTTAGACCTCTAAAAATCCAAAAAGACAATATGATACTCAAACAATTGGGCCCACTTTAAATTCATGAAACCACACATTGTCCCTACTTAGTGAGAGTTAAGTGCAACAGTAGAGTCAGCCACTATTGATTCTATTTGTACAGGTAATTGTTCTTTGCACTTGCAGGCATACCTACTGCTACAGCGAGCATGAACATGAGGTAAAGCCATAAATGCTAGCATTATTGCAGTCTTCATTCTTATTTTGAATAAAGGGCAATCATACATAATTTAAAGGGCCAGACACACGTTGGACCTCCCGTCCCTCGAAAACCTCCATCTTGGATGTAAACCAGCACACAAGCCTTCATATTTATTTTTATTTATTTTATTGAAAAGTTTCACTAGAAAGGCAAACTGAACAACAAGTTGCTTGTCTCATGGTGCATCCTTCATGGGAGTTTGTGGGTGATATGACTGTAATACATGGTCATCAAGGTCAGGCAGTCACATCTACCCACAAGGACTGGCCCAGTAGGTAAATGTTCCATGATACTCTTGTGACTAATGCCAGTATAGTTAGGATTAGCCATGCTTGTGACAGAAGGCACCTGGTCACCACCTGTACCCCATCCTTACATTTCTTTGGATCTTGGGGCCACATGTTTATCTGCATAAATGGTTAAACAACTTAGTGTATCTTGGTTGCAAATGACCCTGAATAATTATCCCTTCCACACAGACACCTACCTCCTGGTCAGAAATTATAGCCCCTGCCTGGAGTCATTCCTTGTTCTGGCTTGCAATGTTTTATACAGATACTGCAGATCCTTGTGAAAAAGGATGATTTTGATTTTATCCAATGTGCAGCACAAATACCAACAGACTGTTGGTTAGCAGCATCCATCAGCTTTTAACCATAAGTAGCAATGTCAAGATTTTGTGACAACAGCTGGCCTGGTGGTGCTGAGGGTTGAGGCACTGGATGCCACACCTCATGCCATACTGGTTACCTGGGTTCGGGAATGGACTTGTGGCACCGGTGGTGAGCAGGGGGGAAGAGATGATTGAGCATCCAGAGGACTGCTCTTCTCTCCTAGGGAGGGTGGTTGGCATTCCTTGCTGCATTAGTGGCCCCTGGTGGAGGCCAGGAGACTGCAGCACATTGAGGAATTCACAGCAGGGTATGGAAGCTGGGTGGCAGACATCCTGCAGGTGGGCACGGGAGCATGCCCATGCTGAGCTGGACATCATTGCACATCCGTGCTCCCGGGGACTAAAAGTAGAAACCCCCTCCCATGGGGGATAGGCAGAGACACCTCCCTGATCCACACTCCCAATGCTGCATGCTCTCTCTCTGTTCCTGTGCCCCCCAGCCAAAAGCTCAATACTCAAGATAGAGTACCCTGTGTGGAGAGGGCTCAGACCCAAGGGATGTGCCAGGAGGGGGGAGTGGAGTAGGGGAATGTCACAGCAGGAGATAGAGATCACAGGTCATTGGAGAGAGTTCCCCAGATGGGAGGTGCATAAAGAAAGTTAAAAAAAAGATTTTGTGACAAACACTTCATGCTGAGTAAACTTTTGCTACCCATATTGAATGCAATTTCAAATGTAACTACCCATACTGGAGTCAAATTAGGGTTTTGTTACCCAAAGTGGATTCAAAATTAGGATTTACTACCACATTGAATGCAATATTGGGTTTTGCTAGCTATACTGGATGTAAACTTGGATTTTGTAATACATATAATTTTAACGCTTGTGTTCAACTGCTGTGTGGTGTGCTACAGTAGTGAAAAGTTACCACTGATGGCATTAAAAGCCAACGGAAACACAATTAAATTATTCCTGGTCTTGCTTTACACATCTAGAAGTTGTAATATTATTTAATGTGTAGCTTTTGATCAAGTGAATTGAATGCTGTTAGACCTCTAAAAAAAAACAAAAGACAATATGATACTCAAACAATGGGGGCCACTATAAATTCATGAAACCACACATTGTACCTACTTAGTGGGAGTTAAGTGCTACAGTAGAGTCATACTAGAGGCAATATTGCACAGTGGGTTAAGGCTCTGAGCTTCAGATCTGGAGACCTTGGTTTGAATCCCACAGCTGCCTAGGTGTGTATTGTGTGATATTGAAAAAGTCACTTAAGTTCCTTGTGCTCCGAGGTCACATCTGGAAACAAGCTTTGGTTTAGTGTGCTTCTCCTGGTTAAACAATGTTCCCTTTCCCTAAATCAAGTGTTGCTCAGACTGGATGTTAATTAAGCAATAATGCATGACAGGGGAACGAGGCACCGGGCTGAGTATGTCCAACACCCAAGAAGTGACATTATCCCAACATGACACACACCCTGGAGTGCATTATTGCTATTATACAATGGCTCATATGTAAAACAAACAAAAAAAAAAGATTAAGAACTAACTTTAAAATGCATTTTCAGCTCTTATATTGGTGGATAGGTTTACAAATACTAAAAAAAATACCTTGGTACTGCTATTGGCAAGTAGGTGGTGTAGTCCTTAAGTCCCTGTTTCCCTATGTCATTCTTTAAACCTTCCCATTTTCTGTCCTTTGCTGTTCGCCTTTCTGTGTTCTGGTACAAGGTCTCCCCCCATCTCCAGTAACAGCAGCAGTTTGAGATGTTCGGGTGGGCTGATGAGCAGGGGGAGTGTGTGACTCTAACTTTCTGTATCATGAGGCAGAACAGCTTCACTGAGGTATGTTGTGCTGGGCTGCTGAGCAGGGATAGCAGGAGGGATAGCAAGTGTGGCCGAGCAGGAATGATTTTTGAAAGGAACAGCAATGTGCTGTTCTTTTGAAGTATTGCTCTTTCGGTGAGTAGAAAGCTGGTTGGAGTTGAAGCTTTCTACAAAATGTTGAGAGATACTGATAAAAATAAAAGTTTAATTTGTACCGAGTGACTGTGATCGTTACTGGTAACAGACAGCCACGGGTTGTCTCCCACAAGTACCACTCAGTCGCTCGTTTACTGAAGCTGCAGTGCTCATTTAAAACAAACATACAAAACAAATACTATTTAAAAGACACTGCCAGTGTGGGAAAAGGAATGAGGAGCAAGGGATGGTGTGTGTGTGTGTGTGTGTGTGTGTGTGTGTGTAGGGGGGACAAGAGCCATGATGTAAGCGGGGATCAGTGAAGTGGGCTGTGTGCAGTGATTCCCTTAACAGCTGATGCAGTCATCTGTGTGCTGGGACTAGATCCGTGATGTTATACCTGGATAACATCATAGGTCCAGTCCCAGACTGACCAATCAGAGCCGAGAATTATTTTCTTGCCATTGTATAATATAGAGTTTACTACCCAGACTGGATGTAAATTAATGTTTTGCTACATCCATATTAGATTCAAACTCAGGATTTGTTATCCATATTGGATGTATACTGGATGCAAACTTGAACTTTGCTACCCAAACTTGATGTTAACTTGGGTTTTCTTACCAACACTGGATGCAAACATTCATGTTTTGTCAAATTGTCACCCAAATTAGATATAGACTTGAGTTTTCCTTCCTGCCCTGCCGTAGGTGTAAACTTGGGTGTTACTACAACTGGATGTAAACTCATGTGTTTATGTTAAGAGGGATATTTGACTTGTTAGTGGATGTTAATACATAATCTGTACAAATGGTAGAGCACTAAGGTGGGGGGATTTACACATGTAGTTCATGGACATAGTTTCCTTTGAATATAGCCCTTATTTCTCACTCAGTACTGCTTAGCAAGAGCACATATGACTGCTCTCATATACTAAACAAACATGTTCCATTGTGCTGCTACAGTACGTAGGTTTTTATGATTTATAGTATATTTTATTACATTAACACACAAGAAATGGAACAGCACAATGTTCCATACAGCAGCTTCTTCCATCAGGTAAGCAGTAGCGTGGTAGTTGCAAAATGCAGCTTGTGCTTAGATTTAGGAAAAGTTTTGAATACATTGGCCATAAGCACACCACACCACACTGCAATGCATGTATTATAAAGAACAAGAGTCTCTGCCCTTTGCCCAACACGTACAATAAGAAGCTGCAGTTAATTTAGTTGTCACATCTGTAGCCCTGGTTTTAATTAGGTTTACATTACTTCCAGAAGGAAAAGAGCTGGAAAATTCATGTCACATCATTTTGAGACTTTGCCTTCATCTAACTTCACCACCTAACTCCACACATAAAAACAAAATGCACATGTTGCTTTCAGCCTTTTAGAAGTGAGCTCAGGAGGGGAAACAGATTCTCAAATATTAACCGACAGGAGAAATGTACATGTCTGGTTCACTTCGGAAATGTCTTGCAAGCAATAAGGATGAAATTAAATGATACTTTGTGTTGTAGCTAGTATGTCGAGCAGCCTATTTTTGACATTGGCCAGTAGGTGAAAATGGTGTCAACAGCGATGGTGGCACCTTGAACTGTCAGATAAAGAGGGGAGCCTCTCTTCTAATGCCACTTGTATAATCACTGCAAATGGTGGAACTAGTACTAATGGCCCTAGAGACATCCTCTTCCTCAAAATACTGTACCTCCAGTGATATTGCAGTAAGTGTTCACCGAACCAGTGTTTCATCATTTAAGCTTCATAGTATAATATAATATAATATAATATAATATAATATAATATAATATAATATAATATAACACACTTAGCATATCGTAATCTAGCTGATCAGTACCTCCTACTAGTCAATCGGTCAGGCAGATTCCAAACCCTTTTTATCCTTCCCTCCCTCCCTGTCAGAAATCGGTGATAAGCTGAAGGACTGCTTCTTGCTTCATTTAGTTTCTTAATTGACATCTGAACTGCATGTACATCCAGCTGAGATCTCCAATAAAGATGCACATATGAAGTCCTGAGTACTGTATGTGTGGTTATGGCATAAGTATGCCACATACCTTTGTAGAGTAGATTTAGAAGAGTGTCACTGCAGATCAAGGTCATTAGAAAGTGTGAGGAGATGTCTGTTTTTGGAATGTGTTGTTAGAACAGGTTCAAGGAGGGATGGTGTCCTTATCAATCAGTGACTGCCAAGTTTGTTGATAGGGTCTGATGTGTGAGGTATATAAACCGGTATTGTATTAACTCACTGCACATGGCAAGGTTTGGTCGGCTCAACATACAACTTAAATGTGTTGTGTAATCAGTGAGATAACAGGAAAGAAAACAGAGGTGTCAAGTGAGTTATTATAAAAGTCTGTCACTGTCCTTGTCGTTGTATTAGTGGCTCATATTTGTAGGGGTTTATAGGAGTTAAGGGGATCACATTCCTGAATGCTGTAATTTGCAAGATGTGCACTGTTGTATTCTTGAAGATTCTTCCTGGTAAATGCTTAACAATTCCACCTGTGTTTGGGAGGGTTCTGTGTAAGTGCCTTTTTTTCCAGGTTCTTTTGCAGCTTGTTAATTAGTTTGGCTAGCTTCCTAATGCTGTGATAATTGTGTTATTAGTGGTGTCCCATAGGGTTTAATGTAGTGCAGCTGTATACGTTTTATTAGTGCAGGTATATACTTTTATTTGTTTGATTAGTGTAAGTATATAACTTTAATTAGTACAGGTATTTAGCTATAATTGATAGAGTAGTCACACATATACAGGGAAATAAATGATGGCCTTTTCTATGGGGAAAGGCTCCCATCCATGTATTCTTTCTATCTACATCTCTATCTCTCTCTCTCTCTCTATCTAGGTGTGGTAGCATTAGTGTAGTTACAGCTGAGTAAAATGTTTAATGTTAAATCCCGATTTTGCACCTTAATAACTTTGGCGGTGTTTTTGACAGGCCCCCAAATTCATATGCATTTTCATGCCAAGTTCACAAGATGAGAAGTTTCGTGATGGCAGCTTGTGCAGACTCTGATATACAGAATGTTGATTTTTAATGTCAGATTTGAGGTAGAAAGTTGATTTTTGGTTTCTCAGAATAGGCCACAAAGGGAAGGATCCAGATTCATTTCAGTGCAGTGCAGTAACTGCTCATTGCTGTTTTTGTTTTTAAATCTAGATGTGTGGGCTTTTAATGGTACTGTTATCCTTTGCTGTCTTTACTTAGAATTGTTTTGGGCTGTTGAAAATGTAAAACCTAGTTTGATGTGCTTGTAGTGGTGCTGTTTTCTTTTGCTGTCTTTACTTGCTGCAAATTTTGTCTTGTCTTGTTTCTTGCCCTGTAGTGCTAATTGTCTGACCTCTGACCTCAGCTACGTGATAACTGGAAGTGGGGCTAAGTCAGATTTGAGGTAGCAAGTTGATTTTTGGTTTCTCAGAAGAGGTCAGAAGGGGAAGGATCCAGATTCATTTCAGTGCAGTGTCATTAACTGCTCATTGCTATTTTTGTTTTAAACCTAGATTTGTGGGCTTCTAGTTGTACTGTTATTATTTGCTGTCTTTATTTAGAATTATTTTTGGGCTGTTGAAAATTAAAAACCTAGTTTGTTGTGCTTGTAGTGGTGCTGTTTTCCTTTGTTGTCTTTACTTGCTACAAATCTTGTCTTGTCTTGCCCTGTAGTTTGGGGGAGGGGTGCTAATTGTCTGATCTCTGACCTCAGCTATGTGATAACTGGAGTTGGGGCTAAGTCAGATTTGAGGTAGCAAGTTGATTTTTGGTTTCTCAGAAGGGGAAGGATCCAGATTCTTTTCAGTGCAGTGCAGTGTAGTAACTGATCATTGATATTTTTGTTTTAAACTTAGATGTGTGGGCTTTTAATGGTTCTGTTATTACTTTGCTGTCTTTATTTAGAATTGTTTTTGGGCTGTTAAAAATTTGAAACCTAGTTTGATATGCTTGTAGTGGTACTGTTTTCCTTTGCTGTCTTTACTTGCTGCAAATTTTCACCCACACTCTCTCCCCTGCCCCCACTCTCCCTCCCCTGCTCCCACTCTTAATTATATGTCCTGTTAAATCTAATTGACAGGAGCCAAGCACAGGGAATAGCAGTGGTTGTGGAGTAGGAGGGGCATAAAGGGGAGGAAGCCCACCCTCAGCACAATAAGTGTTTTGACTCTTTTTTTAAAAAGGTATCTGAGGATCGAGGGCAGGATTTTCAGGACATTAAATTAATAAAGAGGGAACTACAAGGAGAGTTTCAGTAACAGACAAGTACTGGAACAGCAGTAGAAGTCCAGTATAATATGGGGAGTGGTGTAATGCAGTGGATGTGGGGCAGCCAAATTCAGGCAGACCTTGTGGTCACTGAGGTGCTGCTCTATCGGCAGGCATCTCTCTGGATTGCAGAATGAGGTAGCCAGCCTCAGAGCAGAAGTAAACTGGGTCAGAAGTACCTTCACCCCTATCAGAGACCACCCAGTCCAACGCAGCTGCCTCAAAGTATGCTAAGAATAAGGAGCAGTTGGATGATGGTGGGCTCGGGGAGGGTTAAGGTGGTCAGGCAGAGGCACATCCCAAATCCTATTCCACTCCAGAACTCATATGCCACACTGGCAAATGGGGACAACCAAACAGAGGTACCCAGAGAAGTGGAAGGGAAGGGAAGGATGTGGAGGTCAACCAAGGAGGTGACCTCAGTGGGGAGAGCAGTGGACCCCAGAGGAGGAGGAGGAGGAGGAGGAGGAAGCAAATCCTGGTGGGGGTCAGCTAGGAACACAGGAGGGGGAGTACAGGGAGGTGAGGTACCTACCAGGTGCATGGGGGGATGGGAGGAAAATCCTGGGGATTACCAGGAAGGTAAGATGGGAGGGTGAACTGGTTGTCATTATCCACCTAGGTACTAAGGACCTGGAAAATGGGGAGCCTAAGAAAGTTCAGAAAGAGTTTAGGAAATTGGGGAGAGGTCTCAAGCAAGTAGCTACTTCTGTCGTCTTCTCAGAAGTACTACCTGTGAGAGGCATGGGAGAGCACAGAGCCTCATACACCAGGAAGTTTAACTCATGGTTGAAGAACTGGTGCCGTGAGGAAGGGTTTGGATTCATTGGTGACTGGGGACCCACCTGGAAGGATGGGGGCTTGTTAAAGTCTGATGGACTGCATCTCTCCTGGAGGGGAATCCAAGCACTTAATAATAAGTTTAAATGCTACATGGACAAGCATTTAAACTAGCCGGGGGGGGGATGGCATGCCAGCAAGGAGGGTACCTAAATACCCACCTCTCACAGCTTGCAATGGAACCAGTAAACAGGAGGAATGGACATCTCAACAAAGCAGTGTACAAAAGATGGAGATAAGCACCCAAGGGGTGAACAGACAGAAAGGGGGCAAAATTCAACAGAAGGGCAGACAGCAGGGAAAACCAGGGATAAAGGATAACCAGGGAGGGGGCTGGAGTAGAACAGCTAAACAGTCCAGGGAGTTCACATCATGGAAAGCTATGTGTGTCAATACCAGGAACCTTAGCAACAAGATGGAAGATCTGGAGGCTTCCATGGTGCAGTCGGACCTGGACATTGTGGCCATCACAGAGACCTGGTGTAATGATAACCATGACTGGGGGATGGCCATACCAGGCTACAACATATTCAGAAGAGACAGGGCAGGCAGGAAGGGAGGAAGAGTGGCACTTTATGTGAAAGATGGTATAAAGGCCACAGAGATCCAGGAGGAACAAAATGGGGGTGAGATACTGTGAGTTAAGCTGGAAAGGAAAATTAGGGTCAGCCATCCACACAGGGGTGGTCTACAGACCACCAGCCCAGGAGGCAGTATGGTGCAGTGGTTTAAGGCTCTGAGCTGCAAATCTGGAGACCTGGGTTTGAATCCCACAGCCCCCACTTGCATACTGTGTGACCCTGAGCAAGTCACTTAACTTCATTGTGCTCCCAGGTTGCACCTGTAAACAAGCTTTCAGCTTAGTGTGTCTCACCTGGTTAAATGATTGGGAAAAAAAGGGAAGAAACAGATAGGGAGTTGATGCTAACCATCCAAAGGATGGCAGACAAGGATGAGGTGGTGCTGGTTGGAGACTTCAATATTCCAGATGTGGACTGGAGGCTCCCAGCAGCAGCACTGACCAGAAGCAGATTTATCCTGGACTCCCTTCAGGGTGCCTTCCTCAAGCAACTGGTCATGGAATCAACTCAGCAGAAGGCAATACTGGATCTCATGCTAACAAACAGGGACAGTGTGATGGGGGTAACAGTGGGGGAGCAACTGGGGAACAGTGACCACCGGTCACTGTGAAATCACATAAGGAGCAGAACCAAACCACACAAAAACATGTATCCTGGATTTTAGGGGGGGCAGACTTTGGGAAAATGGGGAGATGCTTGAAAGAGGCATTATGGGAATGGGGAGGGAATCAGGGATTGAGGAACAGTGGGCAATATTTAAAACAGGGATTACAAGAGTAACAGAATATGCATTAAGCAGGTTAGCAAGGGGAAAAGGAAGAGGAGGCCATTATGGTTTTCCAAGGAGGTAACAGAGAAAGTGAAAGCCAAAAAGATCGCATTCAGGCAATACAAAAAGACGCAAGGCAGAAGGGGATAGGGAGAAGTACCAGGAGAAGTAAAGGGAGTCAGGAAGGTCAGTAAGGGAAGCCAAAGCTCAGACAGAAGTGTGCATCACAAAGTCAGTGGACAGAGGGGACAAAACCTTTTACAGGTACATAAGTGAAAAAAGAAGGGCTAAGGGAGGGATAGTGAGACTGAAGGGGGAGGATGGGGCCGCATAGAGAATGACAACAATAAAGCTGACGTACTGAACAGATATTTCTGCTCAATCTTTACTGAAGAAGAGGAGGATAACGGGCCTGAAGGGAGCACAAGGGGTTGGAACGGTGCAGAAATGGACACGAGTCCCTTTACATGGGAAAGCGTCCTAAAGGAACTAGAAAGAATAAGAGTCAATAAAGCAATGGGGCCAGATGGGATGCATTCCAGGGTACTAAAGGAACTCAGAGAGGTGGTGGCTGAACCTCTGGCAGTCCTGTTTTGCTGATCACTGGAAACAGGGGAGGTACCCAAAGACTGGAGGACAGCAGATGTAGTCCCCTTATACAAAAGCAGGAACAAAGAAGAAGCGGGGAACTACAGACCAGTCAGCCTGTCCTTGGTAGTGGGGAAGATCATGGAAGCACTACTGAAGGAGAGACTGCTGGAACATCTGGTTGCCAATGGACTACAGGACCCAAGGCAGCATGGTTTCACCGTGGGGAGGTCATGCCAGACCAACCTCATTGAATTTTTTGACTGGATGACAAGGGAGGTGGATCAGTTCAGCAAGGCCTTTGACACTGTGCCACATAAAAGGCTATTAAACAAAGTGGGGAATATGGGAGTGGGCAGGACAGTAGTGCAGTGGGTAGGTAATTGGCTGGGCAGCTGGACACAGAGGGTGGTGGTAAATGGCTGTCACTCCACAGAAGGAAGAGTGACCAGTGGGGTACCTTAGGGATCAGCGCTGGGACCAGTCCTATTCAATGTCTTCATCAGCGACATTGCACAGGACCTAGAAGGCAGAATTTCCCTGTTCGCTGCTTACATGAAGCTCTGTAACAGAGTGGACACTCCAGAGGCTGAAGACAGAATGAAGATGGACCTGCAGAAGCTTGAAGAATGGTCAAGGGTTTGGCAGTTGAAATTCAATGCAAAGAAGTGCAAGATAATGCATATGGGGCACACAAACCCTGGAACAGCATATCAGTTGGGGGATTGAGGATATAGCATGCACCAAGCAGGAAAGGGACCTTGGGATTATCTTTGCTGATGACCTCAAGGTAGGGAAACAGTGCGACAAGGCAGCAGGTAAAGCAAATAGGATGCTGGGATGCATAGGCAGGGGCATTACCAGCAGGAAAAGGGAGGTCATAATTCCACTATACAAGACACTAGTGCGGCCCCACCTGGAGTACAATGTACAGTTCTGGAGACCTTACCTATGTAAGGACATAGACAGGGTACAGAAGGTTCAGAGGAGGGCAACAAAGACGGTACAGGGATTGCATCACAATGTACTCCCTGGAGGAGAGGCGGGAGAGAGGGGATATGATAGAGACATACAAGGGAGGAACAGGGTGCAGGATTACACTATTTTCCAGCAAAAAAGATGTTCCAGAACTAGAAGGCATGGGATGAAGTTGGAGGGAGGACGATTCAGAGGAAATGTGAGGAAGAATTTCTTCACATAAAGGGCGGTGGACAAGTGGAGCACCTTGCCAGAAGACGTAGTGGGGGCTGAAACAATCACAGGATTTAAAAATGCATGGGATAGACATAAGGGAATTCTGGAGGTCAGGGGTAAGGGGCAACAGACTTCTAGAAAAACATAAAGTGAACTTACAAGCTTAAATAGGCAGATTGGGTGGGCCATAGGCCCTTATCTGCTGACAGTGTCTATCTATATATCTATGTAATGAAGTGTGTTCTCCAATACATATTACACTTTACTTCTATCCCCCACAGCCTAGACAGTACAGAATTATTTTCCCAATACTTTCAGGTTAGAAGCGGCCTGTACCAAGGTAGAACTACAAAAGATAAGAACCCCAGAGCAAACGCCCTGAGGCAAGGGCTACCCTAGAAAGGTATTGGCCATACAGCCAAATTTCAAACAGAAACACAATTGCATGTACCCCACTAATGCAAAGCAGCATGGGAAGCATATGCAAATCCCCATGAAGGAATTTGGACTGGCTCAACTTTAACCAGAATAGCATGGTGCTAAAAGGCCTCACAATGCAACCAAGGCCATAGATGTGCTGTATCTTTAGTGGAAATCATGCTGATCAGGGGTGAGCAAGTTGTATTTGTCTAGGTATGTCTAGGTATAAAGCAGAAAGAAGTGGGGAAGGCAGTCAGAATAGCAAAAGTCCAAACTGAGGAAAAAATAGCCAAGTCAGTTAAGAAGGGGGATAAAACCTTTTATAGGTACATTAGGGAGCATAGAAAGGTTAAGGAGGAATAGTGAAGATTAATAAGGAGAGGAGGTGGGCAGAGGGAGACAGTGAAAAGGCAGAGATATTGGATGAATACTTTGCTCAGTATTCACAAAGAAGATGAGGAGGAGTTACCAAACCAGACAATAGAAGCACTCTGGGTAGGGGGTTGACACCAGTCCATTTACAGAAGAAAGAGTCCTGAAAGAACTCCTAAAACCTCGAAGTGGACAAAGCAATGGGGCTTGATGGGATTCACCCCAGAATCCTAAAAGAACTAAGGGAGGACCTAGTGACACCACTGACCACACCTTTAACAAATCATGGGAGGATGGGGTGGTACCTGAGGACTGGAGGAGGGCAGATGTGATTCTCTCACAAAAGTGGGAGCAAGGCAGAAGCAGGAAACTACAGACCTGTAAGTTTGACCTCAGTGGTAGGGAAAATGATGGAATCACTTCTGAAAGAAAGAATTGTTGAGTACCTAGAGGCCAGCAGGGCTGGGACCCAAAGCAGCATGGATTTACAGTAGGAAGGTCATGTCAGACAAATCTAATAGATTTCTTTGACTGGGTGACCAAAGTAATAGACCAGGGAGGGGCTATGGATATGGCCTACCTAGACTTTAGCAAAGCATTTGAGCACAGTCCCGCACAAGATTAATAATCAAGTTAGCCAGCTTGGGAGTGGGTCCCAGGGTGGTAGCCTGGGTTACAAACTGGCTGCACAACAGGACACAGAAGGTAATAGTGAGTGGCACACATTCGAAACAAGGGGGTCACTAGTGGAGTACCTCAGGGCTCAGTACATTGGGTCCAGTCCTCTTTAACATCTTTATAGGTGACATTGCAGAGGGTCTGGAGGGAAAGGTATGCCTCTTTGCAGATGATACAAAGATCTGTAACAGAGTTGATAACAAGGGGGTAGAAAGAATGAGAAGGGACTTGGCAAGGTTGGAAGAATGGTCAGACATATGGCAACTTAGATTCAATGCAAAGAAGTGCAAGTAATGCGCCTGGGAAACAAAACCCAGGAGAAGAGTTTACAGTAGCAGGGAGGTACTAACAACAACAAAATGGAACGGGACTTGGGGGAGTCATATCGGATGATCTAAAGTGGGTAAGCAATGTGAGAAGTCAGTGAGGAGAGCCAGGGGATACTGGGATGCATAGGAAGGGGCATCACAAGTAGAAAAAGGGAAGTGGTTATCCCTCTGTACAGACAGTTGGTGAGACCCCATCTGGAGTACTGTGTGCAGTTTTGGAGACCTCATCTACGCAAGGACATAGACAGGATGGAAGCAGTCCAGAGGAGGGCAACTAAAATGGTGCAGGGTCTGCATCAGAAATCATATGAAGAGAGATGAGAGAGCTTAATATGTATACCCTTGATGAAAGGAGGGACAGGGGGACATGATAGAAACGTTCAAGTACCTCAAGGGAATCAATAAAGTCCAGGAGGGTAGCATCTTTCAGAAAAAGAGATGTGTAAGAACAAGGGGACACAATTTAAAGATAGAGGGGGGACGGCTCAGGGGTGATGTGAGGAAATCTTTTTTCATGGAGAGAGTGGTGGAATCGTGGAACTGCCTTCCTGGGGAGGTTGTTGGGGCTAAAACAGTGGGGAAATTCAAACATGCATGGGACAGACACAAGGCAATTGTAGTGGGGGTGGCAGGAAGTAGGCTGTTGGTTAACTAGAATCTGCAGCTTATCCAGTAGGTAGGGAAATGGGCAGACTGGGTGGGCCAAGTGGTCCTTATCTGCCATCAAAGTCTATGTTTCTATGTAACTGTGAAAAGACATTTTTCCAACAATTTAGCAAGCATTTGGAGAACTGGAAAGGGTATGAAATGTGAGGAGTTTAGTTTATCACTGTTCTTTTAGCCAGGAGTTACTGTAGCAACTTTCTATGAGGAGAGGACAGTATTGTTACTTAGAGACAGATTAAAAAGATATTGTAGGTGGCAGGTGCTGTTATTAGGGGAGTAGTGAGTCTCAATAATTTTTGGGAAGAGCCATCAGGAAAAGGTTCTTTGTTCACATTTAGTGAGACCAACTGTTAACAAACTTCTAGTTCTGAAACTGAAAGGATGTTAAACATGGGAGCTGGAATCTGTGGATGTGATTTCTGGAGCTTTGTCAAATCTTCAAGATCCACTTTAGTGGCTATTTTATTTAAAGCAGCAGTGCAATGAAAATGGGCAAAAATATGACCCTGCCTTTTTTTATTATAAAAGATTCAAGACATCTTTCAGTTTTATTTGGTGGTAAATTTTTCTAGGTCTACGATAATTTGAGTGTTTTAAGAATGTTTTATTTAGTCCACAGTTGGCTTATAAATAGGATTGTATATCTGCAAAGATTAGGACTGAGAACATAAAAACACAGTGTGGAGCACTGGAAAAGTTGACTTGACGATATGGTTAATATTTTTATTAATTACAGCGTAAACTAGCTTTTTGGAAAAACCTTTTACATTGCACGGCTGCTTTATGTCCTCACTATAGCTGGACAGATCAGCAAATATGTTGTTAAAATGATCTGGTATGTCAACATCTACATTAGGTTAGGTGCTATCAGAAGCTACTGAGTTAATGGCATTGTTAGAGTTAGGGATAGATAGATATTTGAATGTGCTTCAAAAACCAGTTGGCTCTTTGATATTTTTCATAGAAACATAGACAATGACAGCAGAAAAAGACCAAAGGTCTATCCAGTCTACTCAAGTTCCCTAAATCCCTGGAACCTTCTTTGGAACTTAATGTTCCTCCACAGGACACTAACCCTCCTGGTCCTTTCCCCATTCTGTTTCCTGAATCGGTCACCCCAGTCAACTGCGATCCCCTCCATTCTATCCCAGGCCTGCTTGAATCCGCTGTGTTCCTTCCCACTACCTTGGCTGGCAAATTGTTTGAAGGTTCCACCACCATTTCCATAAAAAAGTACGTCCTCATGTTCCTCCTGAACCTCCTGCCTGCTAATCTCAACTCGTGCCCAAGTGACTGCGAGTTGGTATTCAGGCTAAATAATTCCCTGCAGTTTACTTTATTAATTCATTTGAGGACTTTGAAAGTCCCAGTCATATCTCCTGTCTCCCTTCTGACTTCCAATGAGTACATATTAAGTGCCTTAAGGTGCTCCTCATGGGATCTACCCTGCTGTCAGTGAATCATCTTGGTCACTATGCACAGCACTGTCTCCAACCTATCCTTGTCTTTTCTGAGGTGAGGACTCCAGAATGGGGTGCAGTACTCCAGGTGAGACCTCACCAGGGATCTGTAGAGGGGAACTATTACCTCTTTTCTTCTACTATCAATCCCCTTTCTGATACATCCCAGCATACTGCTAGCCTTGTTATAGGCCTTGTTGCACTGACTCGTGTCATCCATGAAGTGACACAACCTGCCCCAGATTCCTTCACCAATGTCACTAACGAACGTGTTGAAGAGGAGCAGACCCAGGACAGATCCTGTGGAACCCTGCTCATTACATCCCTCTCCTCTGACTTAACCCCATTGGCCACCACCTTCTCTTGCCTCCCTGCTAGCCAATTACCTGCCCAGTTCACTAGAGTTTTAGCCACACCTAGGTCATCTATCTTCTTAAGCAATCTCTTGTGCATTACTGAATCAAAGGCCTTACTGAAGTCAAAGTACAGCAGGTCCACTGCGTGGCCCTTGTCTATGTCCTTTGTCACCCAATCAAAGAAAACTATCAGATTGGTCTGACAAGACCTTCCTGCCACAAAACCATGTTGTTTATTGTCCTGGAGCCCATTGTTTTCCAGGTAGTCTACGAGGTCCTCTTTGATCAGAGATTCCATTAACTTACAGATAATAGCGGTCAGACTGAAAGGCCTGTAATTTCCTGGTTGCTCCTTATCCCCCCCATGTAGCGACACATTGTCTGCCATCTTCTGAACCCCTGGAGCATCCCCAGACCTGAGTGAGCTGTTGCCAAATGGCAAGGCAAGGCAAGACAAGGCAAATTTTATTTTTCCAGGCACCCACTCCCGGAGGCTCTGGGAGCCGTACACATCAACATTATTATCTCAAAAATTAAAACAATAAAATTACAGCAATACATTAGATAGACCATATAAATAAGTAATCAGTCCTAAACTAAAAACAGTAGTTAGAAGGGGCCATCCCAAGAATAAGATCTAATACAGAGTGTCTGGGAAGGCCTGACTAAAGAAGAGGGTCTTGATGTGGGTCTTGAATTACTCAACTGAAGGGGCCTCCTGTACAGATGATGGAAGCAAGTTCCACAGGATGGGGCCGGTGACACTGAACTCTCTATTGCCGGGCAGTTTTCAGCCTCTTCCTAGGAATCGCTAGGAGGCCCTTACTAGAGAGCAGAGGGAGCGGATTGAGGCAGCGGGTGTAAGAAGGTCAGACAAGTATCTAGGCCCAGCCCATGTAGGGCCTTAAAGGTGAGCAAGCCCACCTTAAAGAGGACCTTCCACAAGACCGGCAGCCAGTGCAGTTCACGCAGCACTGGGGTGACGTGGCAGTATTTCGACTGTCCCGTCAACAACCTGCACTAGCTGCAGCCTGTGGAGGGTACCTCCCGAGACCCCAAGGTAGAACGCATTACAGTAGTCGAGTCTCGATGTCACGAAGGCATGTGCCAAGGTGGGGAGGTCTGGGGGGGGGGAATAGGGGTTTGATCCTGGTGATATTCCTAGGATGATAAAAGTTGGTCTGGACAATGGAAGACATCTGAGCTTCAAATGTAAATGTGGTGTCAAAAGTCACACCAAGATCACGCACCATGGAAGAGGCCTTCAGTGGCACAGACCCCAGGAACAAACCTGTTTCTGCAACAGAGGCCATCCTATCACACCCTCTGTTCGACTCCACAACCAGTACGTCCATCTTATCAGGGTTCAGTTGCAACCAGCTGGAGGCCTTCCAGTCATTGATCTTGGCAAGGCATTCATTTAGCACTTCCACCGCATTGAATGTCCGGGGCAAAGGAAAGATACAGCTGGATATCATCCACATAGAAATGAAAAGCCAAACTGTACTTCCTAATGAGCTCACCCAGGGGCAGCATATACATGGCAAACAAGATTAGTGACAAGACCAAATCTTGAGGTACTCCACATGACAGGAGGCTAGGGGAGGAGGAGGAATTCCCCATCACTACCCATTGCCTCCTATTTGTGAGATAGGACTCAAACCAGCAGATGACAGTGTCAATGAGTCCACAAAATTCCCTTAGGTGGTCGAGCAACACACACTGGTCTACTGTGCCAAAAGCTAAAGAGAGGTCGAGGAGCATGAGAATTGTCCCTCCCATTGATCTCTAGCCCTGAGGATGCCATTGTGCATCCGAAATAATGCTGTTTCTGTGCTATGCCTCGCAAAAAAACCCGACTGGAGAGGTTCATACAAATGAAAGACCACAAGGTGCTCTTCTAGCTGAAGCGCCACAACCTTCTTAACAACCTTCCCTATAAATGGGAGGTTGGAGATAGGACGATAATTTGACTTGACATCAGGGTCTAGGGATGGTTTCTTTAGAAGTGGCCTGACCAGTGCTGTCTTCAAGGCATCTGGGAATATCCCCTCTGAGAGAGAAAGCACCGAACAATCAAGGCAAACACTGGGTCAACAGTGTCAACACATCTCATTAAGAAATGTGCCGGCATGGGTTCAGTTCACAATATGTGTGCTTCAGCTTGTGAGCAACCTGAGTGACCTCAGCTGTTTCCACTGACTTAAGCTCTCCCCAACCAGGCGGTGTGTTCTCTAGATACCCAAGGCGACCACAGTCGGACATATTATGGCTCACTGGTAGTGCACCCTGCCAAATGGCGGACATCCTGCCTGAGAAGAAGCAAGTAAACTCTTCGCATAAAGCATTTGAAAGGGCTTTTTTTGGTTGTAGACAGTCTGGGTTTAATAGCCTGTCCACAGTCTGAAAGAGCACAGTTGGTCAATTCTTCCAGCAGCAATCTCCCTGGACAGGAACTCTGGCAAGGCAAAGTTTATTTAAAAAAACGCAATATCCTGGAGGCTCTGGGTGCTGTACAAATAGTAAACATATCTTCAGAAATAAAATAATTTATAAACAAAAAATTAACAGCCCAAAATAATAATACAAGATATAAAATTAATAATCTAATTAAATCAATAAATTTACCATTCAATCCAGAAATGCCTGAGCAAATAGGAGGGCCTTAAGGCGGGCCTTGAATACCTCTAAAGTAGGGGCTCCTTTAACCCCAAAGGGTAGCGAATTCCAAAGGACGGGAGCGGCGACATTGAAAGCTCTGTCGCCAGCAGACTTCAGCCTCATCCTTGGAATCGCAAGGGGGTCTCCACAAGAGGAACGGAGGGGGTGGACAAAGAGAGCAGGTACAAGAAGGTCAGGAAGATAACCAGGGCCCTGACTGTGTAGGCTCTTATAGGTGAGAAGACCCGCCTTAAAGAGGATCCTCCACCTGACCAGCAGCCAGTGCAGCTCACGCAGTACTGGTGTAATGTGACAAAAGTTTGGCTGCCCAGTTAATAACTGGGCAGCCGCGTTCTGCACTAGCTGCAGTCTGTGGAGAGTTCCTCTTTTGACCCCAAGATAGAGCGCATTACAGTAATCAAGCCTTGATGTAACTAAGGCATGCATCAAAGTGGGGAGGTCCGGAGGTGGAACAAGTGCTTTATCCTGGCAACATTTCTAAGATGGAAAAAACAGGAGCGGACAGTGGAGGATATCTGCGCCTCCATAGTCAAACTCCTATCCAGAATGACACCAAGATTTCACACCCTAGAGGAGGTCTTCAATGAAACAGATCCCAGAACAAGTCCAGTCTCCAATTCAGAGGCCATCCTATCACGCACTCTGTCTGACTCCTCCACCAATACCTCCATCTTATTGGGGTTTAGTTGCAACCAGCTGGAGGCCATCCAGTCGTTAATCTCAGCAAGGCAGTTGTTTAGCACATCTACCATGTTGGATGTTCCTGGGGCAAATGAACGATATAGCTGGGTATCATCAGCATAGCAATGAAAACCCAAGCCATACTTCCTAATGAGCCCTCCAAGGGGTAGCATGTACACTGCGAACAGCATTGGGGCTAATACCGATCCTTGAGGGACTCCGCAAGATAGGAGGCTAGGGGTGGAGGAAAAATTTCCCATCATAACCCATTGCCTCCTATTGGTTAAAAAAGACTCAAACCAGCAGATGACAGTGCCGGTGAGCCTACAGAGATCCCTAAGGTGGTCATGCAGCACACAATGGTCCACAGTGTCAAATGCTGAGGAGAGGTCCAGGAGAACAAGAATAGTCTTATCTCCTTGATCTCTTGCCCTGAGGACATCATTTAGTACCTGAACAAGTGCAGTTTCTGTGCTATGCCTCACCCAAAATCTTGACTGGAAAGGTTCGTATAACTCGAGGGTCACGATGTGTTCCTCCAACTGAAGCGCCACTACCTTCTCTACTACCTTCACCAAAAAGGGAAGATTAGAGATAGGTCGGTCATTTGCCCTGACCTCTGGGTCCAAAGATGATTTCTTTAAGAGTGGTCTCACCAATGCCTCCTTCAAGGCATCAGGGAAAGCCCCCTCAGATAAGGAACACTGGACAATCAGAGCAAACACCGGGCCAACAGTGTCGATGCATCTAATCAAGAAACGCGTTGGCACTGGATCCAGTTCGAAAAAGGTGTGCTTCAGATTGGTCACCACCCCAATGACCTCACTTACCTCCACTGGTCTAAACTCCCCCCAACCAGGCGGAGTGCTCTTCCTGCCTTCTTATGGGTGATTGTCCCCTGATACTCACCATAATGGGAGCACAGGGCCAGTCTGTCCACCTCCAACCCGGACCTCTGCCAGCAGCGCTCTAACCTCCGACCCAAAATCTTCATCGCCTTGAGCTCTCTGTCAAACCATGGGGAATGGGGACCTCAAGTGAGAGGATATGGGTTATACATGGACTGGTGCAAGACAGTTGAGTGCTGCCAACATCGCCCTAATATAGGCAGTGACAGCCTCATCTGTATCCCCTATGCACGCACTACCCACACTAGATAGATCAGCTACCACCAGAAAACCCTCTGGGGTCAGACCCCTCAAAGGACGGTAGCTTACTATCTCTACAGGGGGAGAGCTCTCAGGGGGCCCCCAAATAAGAACCCACTGTGCAATGAATGGACCAAATGATCTGATCAGTTTTGAGGTTACTAACCTCAAGCCCCAGTGAGAAAAGCAGGTCCAACATGTGGCCACCCTGGTGGGTTACGGAAGAAACTTCTTGCGACAGGCCCAGAGATGACATCATCTGGAGGAGGTTATAACTTAGCCTAGAAGATCTGTCATCAGTCCAGACATTGAAGTCCCACAGAATTAAACATCTGAGGGACTCCAACATTTCACTGATGATGAAATCGCTACCTTCTGCAGGAATTCACCTGCCGCCCCAGGTGGGCGGTAAATCAGAAGAATCCTGCAACTTGCACCTGGACCCCCTTGCATGGTTACACTTTCAAAAGATCCCAGTTTTCTCACTGAGTGCAAAGTGAAGCCAGGTTCATATCTAAAACAGATAGCCACTCCCCTGCCCTTGTGCTCCACCATGGGGCAGTGCACTACCAAGTACCCGGGGGGAACTGTGGTCTCTAAAACCGGACCAGCATCATCACCCACCCAGGTTTCAGTGATGCAAGCCAGATCAATTGAGGAAATCAAGTCCGCTATAATTGCAGTCTTGTTCCTGATCGATCTGGCATTGCAAAGCACTGCCCTCAGGGGGTTGGTGGATAATGTCGTCCTTCTGGTTACTAGCCTACTTGGTCTGGTGAGAACCCTGGGGACAGGAACCAAACATGTCTGGCATCTCTCTAGATTCCATCGGCACCCAGGGCACCTTCTGCACCTGATAACCTCAATCCTACCCCCACCTGCAAGGCACTGGGTGCCCACCATACCAGGTCAGTGCGGGACCTCTTAATCCCAACCTCCTGACAGAGATGAGCTGTAGTGGTGGAAATTGGGAGGTCGGTAAAGGGCCGCAGATCAAGAAGCTGGGACACCCTATACACAATCCTAGCCTACCCCTGACCCACGGGCCTTCCCAGCCACATACTGTACCACAGGATAACCCCTGTATACCACTAGCCAAATACCAGTCACACAAACAGCCACATAACTAATACAAAACTAACCCAAACCACTCTCACCACACAAGCACTCAATTACTTCTGAAACCACACACCCCAAACCAACCCCAACCCAACCTCCCAAAGGAAGCAAGAAACAACAGAAAACAGTTATTTCAGTTTAGGAGAGTAATGACCATAGATCCCTTTATAATAGAGTCTAAGCAAGACAAAGCAAAATTATTGTCAATGTTAAACACAGTTTGGTAGCAGAAAATTCTTCACTGCCCAAATAAATAAAGATGGAGGGCCCTATCACTGACCTGCACCTTAGGGCAAGATATTATAGGTGAAGTTATTGATAATTATAGAGCTGGAATGAGAGCGATCTATAAAATCACCCCCTCAGCTACTGTCACCAGCTTTGGGGGTCCAGAACGGAATTCAATGCCAGGGATGGAATAAGTTCTCAGTCCAAAGACTTACCATCCAATCCAACCCCCACCTTAACGATAATCCAGCGGGGGAACAGAGGGCCTCAAGCTGAAAACGATCTTCAGGCGGCTGGTGAAAAGATGCAGGACAGCCGGTGAAAATAGAGTGAAACTAAGATACCTGCAGCAAGGACTACTGCAACAAATTTGGTTTTCCCCAGGAGATGCACGCGCTGAACGCCCTCAGATTCCACGTTTCCCGGGGAAAGGTCCGATGAGCAAATAGTTCCAAGCTGTCCAGTCTGCCCACGCATTAAGGTGTTAGCGAAGCACCTTCCAGTGAGCTCGGTTGGACTGATGCAGATGGATCAGCAGAGAGGTCCAAGCTTCATGGTCAGAAAATTCGGTTAAGTCAACCCTTAGAATTAAAGGACACCTCCTTCCAAAAAAGTCCTCGCACCACAAGCTCCTGGTGGACCGCTGCAGCAAGAAGATCCGGGAGTCGGGACAGGAACAGGCACTAAACCTCACGTCCAACACTTGAACAGGTAGGTATCAAGGGTCTCTGCACTCGAAATAAAAAAGCTGGCTCCTGTTTCTTCCACATTTACTCAGCTCCTCCAAGCACTAAAAATCCCAGCTATACCCCTAACTCTAAGAAATGGCTCATGTTTTTCAGACCTCCGGTCACAAACGTGGACTAGATCAGCACAAACTAAAATTAGCTCTCCAAGAAAGGGAAACAACTAACAATAAAACATAAAATACAGGCGTGGAGAGGGCAGACTGCTCTCAAAACAGAAAGCTGCAAGATGCTCAGCAGAGTTCTGCCACCATCTTGCTCCACCATCTTACATGTTGAACAGCCCAGTCAGTGGTTCAGCCAGCTCCACTGCTAATTCCCTAAGTATCCTCAGATGCAACCCATTTGAACCTGGGACCTTTTCTATCTTAAGGGTTGTCAGCCCTTTCACTAGTAAACATTACTGACTCATTTCTGGGACTCCCCTTGTGGCTGCCTTGATACCGCTCTCTGGCATGGACCCACATTCCTCCTTGGTGTATACTGAGCAAAGGTAGTCATTCAGGAAGGCAGCCTTTTGCCCATCCTCCTCCTCTATCACCCTACCCGCTCCACTAGCTGTGTGATCCCCCCTTTGTTCCTTTTTTTACTTATATGTCTTAAAAACTATTTCTCTCCAGTCTTTTTTGCCATCATTTTTTTATTTTTTTTACTGGGTTTTCTTTTTTGGTTCACAAAATACATTCACAACAATTTCAGTTGCAGGTTACAGATCAGTACATGTTCACTTGAATTTGATAGCAAAGAAACATCAGCAATACCTTCAATATATATGAGTAACATTTCACATACTACAGAATACCTAACAACAGGTTACAGACTATTGGTCCAAGTAAGTAAGGAGTAAGGTTTAATGACAAGTGAATAGGGCCAAATTGTATGGCACCATACCCGACTATGTACTGTCATATAATTTTAGAACAAAAGAAACTGTGAGTGGGTTGTTAAAGTAGATTATAAAACAGGTATACCACTTATAACAAAACAAGTTTTATACTGTGTGCACCACTCAAAAGGGTCAATTCTGTTGACCTCTAATCTTGGATATATGATAAAGCTTGGACAGTCAAACTAACAACAGTTATCAAAATTTAAGCATTAGAGTAGGGTGTCTGTGCACCTGGGGGAAGGATGGGGAAAGAAAGTTAAATTGGTTACCTCTTGATTTAGAATATAGGTACAGTTGGTCTTTATTTATTTATAAATATAGGACAATTCTTTTAAACCACAATATAGCTAAAATATTGGCAGATAAAGATTCTGCCTTTAGGAAACATTCAGCTAGGGCTTTGTATCAAAATAGAATTGATCCAGACAAGCGAAAGAATACATTTGGGGATAGAACATTAGCATCACAAGCATCAGTATGTTGGAATATACTCCCTCCTTTATTACGATCAGAGAAAACTGTAAAAAATTTCTTAAGGGGTTAAAGACGTATTATGTGTATTCATGTGTATGTGTTTGATATTAATTTTGTTGTACTTGTTTAATGGTCTGCAATTTTGTGATTGTGTATTTATATATAGTTTATATTAGATTATCTGTAATTGGTGTGATTATGTGAAACTTAGAAAACTTGCACAGGACTGTCTTGAAAACTGGATTGTATTATCCAAATGATGTATTATTCCTGTATAAAAATAAAATTTTTACTACTACTACTTACATATCAGGAGAGCAAAGGGTTGGTTTTCAAATTATGTATGCATTTATTGACAAAAGAGAAATATATTAGCCAACTAGGGTGTTGCGGAGGGGTGTGTGGGATCTAGGTGATCTTTGTGTACCACAGTTTTACAATCAAAGTGGCAAGTAAAGTAAGAATAGTGCTGAATTAGTTGGAAGCCTGTGGTCAGCAAATAGGTTTCACCTGTGTGGGGGTAGTCGGCATTCCAGAATCACACAAGTCTAGGTAGGGTCCCTAGGCTTTCAGATATTGTGGCAGCTTACTCACTGCAATATGGACTCTTCTTTCATATCAAGAAGTAAGAAACATAGAAGTTGTCAGCAGATAAAGACCCTTTGGTCCATCTAGTCTGCCCATTTTCCCAGCCTACTGTGCCACTGCAGACCCTTCATGATCTCCGCTCGTCCCCACCCCTTGTGTTACTTCCAAGGCTCCCTTGTATCTGTCCCATGCATGCTTGAATCCTGCAACTGTTTTGGCACCTACCACCTTCCTCACATTCCCTCTGAGCCTCCCCCCACAGCTTCATAACGTGACCCCTTGTCCTTGCGTCTGTCTTTCTGCGGCAAATGCTACCTTTCTGTACCTTATTAATACTCTTTACGTACTTGAATGTTTCTATCATACCCCCCCTTTCCCTTCTTTCCTCTAGAGAGTACATATTCAGTTATTTGTCTTTCCTCATAGGGCTTTTGTTGCAGTCCTTGCACCATTTTGGTTGCCTGCCTCTTTACCGCCTCCATCCTATCTTTGTCCTTCTAGAGGTGGGGTTTCCAAAACTGTACACAGTACTTGAGGTGTGGTCTCACTAGTGACCTGTACAGTGATAATATTACCTGCTTTCTCCTACTGGTGATACCCCTCCCTATGCACGCCAGCATTCTACTAGTCTTTCCCACTGCTCTTTCACTCTGCTTGGCTACCCTCAGGTCATCAAAAATGATTACTCCCAGGCTCCTTTCCGGTTTGGTGTTTGCCATTACCTCCCCTGCCAATTGGTACATAGCCCCCTCTACCCTTCCAAGGTGTTCCCAGCTACTGCCACACCTTCCACTCTTGCATTTGGTTGCTCTTCTTCTGTCTGTCTTATGCTTTCTAATATGTGAAGTATTGCACCGTTGCACCCTTTGTACCACACACTAGGGTCATTGCCTGATCTTTTGCCTGCTGGCATCTGTTACTGGAAAGTCCTGCACACAAGACTATCAAAAGTTTGAACTTTATTGTCACCTAATGCAAACCTATCTAAGGCACACCATAATGTCATGTATTTGTTAATATATGTACTGTTTATTTATAACATAGCTTACGCTATACCTTTTATTTTCACCTCATGTGTTGAGGTGTGAGCATTTCTATGTAACTGATTGCACTGTATTTGTCTAAACTTGCGCCACCACATGGACCGGGTTGTGGCTGAAAACCGTCCTTCTGAACAGCTCACTTACCCAGTTAACAGACATAAATAAATAAATAAATAAATAAATACATAAATGCATGATTTTGCATTTTTTAGCGCTGAAACCCAGCTGCCAAACACTTGACCATTCTTCTAGCCTCTGCAGATCATTCCTCATTTTTTCTACCCCCCCGGTGTGTCCACCCTGTTGCAGATTTTTGTGTCATCCATGAACAGGCAGACTTTCCCTTTTAGCCCTTCAGCAATGTCGCTAATAAAGACCAGGCTTAGTACTGACACCTGAGGTACCCTGCTGGTCACCCTGCCTTCTCCTGAGTGGACTCCATTTACCACCACCCTCTGATTCCTGCTGCTCAATCAACTCCTAACCCAGTTTACTACTTTCTGTCCACTCCTAGACAGGCTAACTTGTTCACCAGTCTTCTATGTGGAACGGTGTTGAAGGCCTTCCTGAAATTCAGGTAGGCCACATCCATTGCTCCACCCTGATCCACTTCCCTGGTCACACAGTCGAAGAACTCAATCAGGTTTGTGTGTCAAGACCTCACCCCTGTGAAACCATATTGACTTTGATCCTGCAATCCACTTATTTTAAGGTATACCACTATCCTTACCTTCAACATTGATTCCATCACCTTGCCCACTACCAAAGTCAGGCTGACAGGTCTGTAATCCCCAGCCTTCTCCCTAATCCCATGTTTGCGAAGTGGGACCACATCTACTGTTCTCCAGTCCCTCTGAACCACGCCTGTTTACAGCGATAAGTTGAACAAAGCTGCCAGGGGTGTAATTAACACCTCTCTGAGCTCCTTTAGTATCCTAAGGTGAACTCTATCTGGTCCCATTGCCTTATAAACTTTTGATCTTACCCGTACCATAAGGACTTCCTCCTCTGTAAAAGGACTAGTATCCACCTCCTTACCAATTCTGCTCCTGTTCTTTATCTTTGGCCTGTCACCTATTCCTTCTATTGTAAATACGGAAAATAAGTATCTGTTCAATATTTTCCCCTTCCCTTGATCCCCTTCCTCACAGACTCCTCCTTCACCTTTTATCCTTGCTATATCCCTCTTGGTCTTCCTCTTCTTGCTAATATATCTGAAGTTTTATCCCCTTTTATTATTGACTGGGCAATATTCTCCTCTGTTTGTGCCTTTGCTCTCCTCACTGCCTTCACTGTCTCCCTTTGTTTCTCCTGGTAAGAGTCACCAAGGACTGCCGATCTTGCACAGTGGGGGCATTGGGGCCTGTCCAGTGTCTGAGTAAGACTCATTTTGCGGCTATTATTGCTCCATTCACCAATTGTAATTAGTGAGAAGCAAAGTATGTGTCTCGGTGGGGGAGTCCTAGAAGGCCAAGCTTGGGATCTCTAATCAGAGGTAGGGAAATGATCTTGTGGTTTGTATCCCATACCTTTTTCCAGTATCCCTCAATGGTAGGGAAGGACCACAGGATATGTGTCAAGTTAGCTGAGGAAGAGGTACATCTCCAGCAATTACTGTCCTTAGTAAGCCCTGTTTTGTATAGCCACTGTGGGATCCTGTATGCTCCATGTAAAATGTTGCATTGTATGGCTTTTGTCTGTAGTTCTTGATTAGCTTGGTATGCTGCTGGTCAGGTGGTGTTCCAATCTTCCGGAGGGATTGTGACATCTAGTTCTCGTTCCCAGTGGATTCTAGGCACCTGAGGTTGTGGAAGTGGTAATTCTATGGAGTCCTGGTGTAGGAAATGTCCTGCCAAGTAACTGACTTTCTTAATGCCCCATTGCCAGGAGTCCCAGATAGAGGATGGAGGGAGGGTATGGGTGGGTGAGCTTTTTAGTCTAAGAATGTTTTGGAGCTGGAGAAACTGCTGAAAGTGTGTATGAGGAATGCCATATGTGAGATGGAGATCTTCAAAGGATTTCAGTACTCCAGAGTTGGAGTGATAGAGATCTCCTAAGGTAGTAATTCCCTGTTTATGCCATAATGGCCACCAAATGGGGGCATTGCCAATCTGAAGCTGAGGATATGCCATTTAGGGTGTATCCTGGAGGTTTTATTACTCCAATGCAGCTGAGTTGCATGTTTAGTCCAGACAGCTCTCATGTGTCTGGTGCAGGCCGAGGTATCAGTGCCGAGCTTCCAGTCAGGCATGACTGGTACCTGAGGGAGAGTGACATTAGCTTGGTGAGTCTCGAGATCAATCCATCGATGTGGGGGCTTAAGTAAGTCAGGTTTGATAGAGGTGACAGCCTGTCGAATATTTGTGCTGTCATGAATAAGGCGGAGATTAGAGAGTTCAAACCCCACCTGGTGCCAGTCAGTTTGCAGGATTTGTAATTTTATCCTGGGTACTTTCTGCTCCCAAATGAAGGCTGACATTTTTGAATTTAGCTTTTAAAAAAAAAGGAGTTTGGGAGGGCTTCAGGTAGATTGGTAAGAATATATTGTATTTTGGGAAGAGCTACCATTTTTAGTGCATTGACTCAGCCACAGATGGACTAGTGTACAGAACTCCATTTCTGGAGGTCCAATGAAAGTTTGTTGATCATCATTCCCATATTGGCTTGTGTCATGTTTTTAATGGTGGGGCGGATTTGTGTTCCTAAACAAGTCACACCATCTGGAGCCCATTGATATGGGTAGGTGACAAAAAGATTCTGAGAGCATGAGGGAGTAAATGGCATAAACTGGGATTTACTTTCATTCAGTTTGCACCCTGACAGGGATGAGTATTCTAAAATTATAGAGTTCAGAGTCTGTAAAGCCTCTGATATGTTAGAGAGGAACAAGGTAATATCATCAGCAAAGAGTACTAGCTTATGAGTCATTTGTCCCGCAGGGATGCCTAGGAAGGCAGGGTGATGCCTGATTTTTGTGGCTAGTGTCTCAACTGCCAAGAGGACTAGAAATGGAGAAAGGGGACACCCATGTCATGTCCCCTGACCTAATGGGAATGCTGAAGAAACCACCAAATTTGTGAGAACTGAGGCTGTAGGTGCTCTATAGAGGAGCTGTATCAAGGCTTTGAAATGGGCAGGGAAGTCAAACCTATGAAGTGCGTCAAAAAGGAATACCCACTCAACCTTGTCAAAGTCTTTTTCTGCATCCAATGACAGGGTGGCAGTGGACAGTGGGTGTTGACTAGCTTCCCAGATAGTGTCTAGGGTCCTACAGGTGTTGTCTGCTCCAAGTCTACCTGGAATGAAACCCATTTGGTATGAGGGTCCCCATCACAGGTTACATTCACTGGGTGTCGTCAAGGCAAAGGTCAAGAAGCATATGAAAAACCAAGACCAGTTGTAGAATTCCCAAAAAGTATTTATTAGTACTAGCAGTAACATAAAAAAAAATTGTTCAGAATAATTATTTACAAAGGCAGAATAAACAGAGAAGATCCATCTGAGTTTTCTTTCAATCTCTGAGTCTCTTGCAAGAGATTGCAGCTTGTTTTTTTTTTTTGAAATTGCTGTTTATACCCCCCCCACAGTGCCAGTCTCCATTCTTTTTGGAGACACAGATTGCAGTCTCTCCCCACACTGCAACCTCCCTGATTCTGCCCCGGTGGTTCCCCATCGAGCCTTGGCTGTAACCCCCAAACGCCCCATGACAATCTTGCTGTGTTGGACCTACCGGAGATGTCAGGGAGGTGCGGGCAATCAGGGTCACTGCTGGGTCTCTATCACCTAGGAGATCAGCACTGGTTTTTCTCCTTTTTCTCCCCTTGGCATGGTGTGCATCCCTTGGTGTCAAGGCGCTATACGCCGATGTCCGCCATGTCTCTCGGATGGTCCCTTCCTGGTAACAGGACTTGCAGTACCCTGGGCCTCCACCCAGGGGGATCAGGCAAACTGCGGGCCTTGGCCTCCCCCCGGAGAAGGCAAGCAGTCGTGGGACGCTCAAGCCTTTCTTCCCCGCCCGGCTCTCCAGCGACCTGAGTCCGCTCCTGAACCCGGGTCGCTAGCATTGCGATGGGAAATCTAACCACTGCGCTGATGGGCTGGCCTAGCAGCTTGGTTTTTATAAGTCCTTTCAACCCCCCTTCTTAACAAGCATCCTGTTTTTTTCTAAAATGTTCTTGTAAATCTTAGGTATATGCAGCTAGAACACAATGCCCCAGAAATGAGGTCCCTTTTCCACAGCTTCTGCAAAAGGCTTAGAAATTGCATTTCAGGTTAGCCCCTTGAGTTCCAAATAGCTTTGCAATCTTTTCAAACTATAATTATATACATTTCAACAGTAACACTATATAATTTCTAAACAAAGGGATCCCAATATCAGTTACAGTTCCACCTAATTATTTGCATATATTTTTATACCAGCAGATATGCAAGGGAGAAAAATATGGAAACAGCAAGGGAAGCTTGAGAGACAGTGAGAGGCAAAGAATTGTGAGACTGTTGGAGTGATCAAATCCTAGATCTCACAGGAAAATTTGATTGCGCAACTAGATAGACAAGAGACAGGAAAGGAAAGAACAGAACAGAGCCCTGCATTCAAACTCTCCATAACAACTGGGACAGGGTCCTATTCTACCTTGTCACCTACACCCCCTCCTTAAGAGGGAACCTGTTTTATCGAACAGGTTTCCAAAACTTTCTATTAATTCTCTAACATTAGCTTCTAACTTTCAGAAATTAAGCACATATGCAGCATCCGTTTTTTCTATAACAGTACAGGAAACAGTAAAGGTTAAACTCATACATTTATTTTTCAGTCTTCAGAACCCTCAGTCCCTGATCCATATCTTGACAGAAAATCAGCATTGCTATTCTCTTTATCAGATTTGTGTGTCACATTGAATTTAAATGGCTATAGTGCCAGGTACCACCTTGTGATTCTGGAATTTTTATCTTTCATTTGGTTAAGCCAACAGAGAGGATTGTGATCTGTTATAAGTACAAAGTCAGTTCCCGGCAAATAAAACTTAAGGGGCTCCATGGCCCACTTTATTGCTAAACATTCCTTTTAAATGGTGGAGTATCTTTTCTCTCTGTCATGCAACTTCCTACTCATGTACAGAATAGGATGTTCCATCCCATTTATAATTTGACTCAGGACTGCATCTAGGCCTACCTCTGATGCATCTGTTTGTAACAAAAATGGTTTCTCAAAATCTGGGCTTCTTAAAACAGGGGCTGAACATAATGTAGCCCTAATGGCTTGAAAAGCTTTGTCACACTCTGGGGTCCATTTCACATTATTTGAGTACCATTTTTTCATGAGTTTAGTGAGGGGAGTAGCTAACTCAGCAAAGTTGGGAACAAATTTTCGATAATAACCAGTCATCCCTAAAAATGACCTGACATGTTTCTTTCTTTTAGGGACAGGGCTGTTAGCTACAGCTTCTAGTTTAGAAATTTCTGGCTTAACTTCTCCATTTCCCAACACATAGCCCAAATATCTAGTTTCCTGCATGCCTGATGCACATTTGGTAGGATTAATAGTCAAACCTGCATTTTTGATAGCTTGGATAACTGCTCGTACATGTTCCACGTGGCTGTTCCAGTCTGGACTGTACACCACGACATCATACAGGTACGCAGCACAGTAACCAGTGTGAGGTGATAAAATTACATCCATGTACCGCTGGAATGTAGCTGGCGCACCATGTAAACCAAATGGCATGGTGGTGAACTAATAGAATCCAGTAGGAGTGGCAAATGTAGTTTGTTCTGAGGTTAAGGAAACATTCAGCTTTACAGCATCAGCAGTTGCAGGTTGTTCCAGTCTATAATAAGCTACATCGATATCTTCTTTATCAGTTTCTGATAAAACTAGGAAAGCAGCTTTTGTTGTTTTTTTTCAACCCATTTCTTGAGGAGGTTAACATGGTATATCTTAATAGGATTTTTACTTTCGGGGGACTCAGTCTCGTAGTTAACGGTGCCAGTATGTCTAAGCACTGTATAAGGCCCTTGCCACTTCATTAACAGTTTATTTTCTGTTATGGGTAACAGTAGAAAAACCTTTTCACCTGGCTCAAAAACGTTTTCTTTTACTCATGGTCATAATATACCTTCTGCTGGTTTTGAGCCTCTTCCTGATTACTATGGGTAATTTCAACATATTTTGCCAGCTTCTTTCTTAGGGCACATATAAAATGCTATAGATTGTTTCTGAGTGGGGTTATCCTCCCACGTTTCTTTTATCACATTCAGTGGCCCTCTTGGCTGCCTACCATACAGCATTTTAAATAGTGAAAACACTGTTGATGCCTGTGGTACTTCTCTGTAAGCAAAAAGCAAGTTAGGCAAGTATTGGTCCCAATCTTTCTGTTTCCCAACAATTTTAACATGCATTTTAGGGTTTGGTTAAAACGCTCAACAAGACTGTCTTTCTGTGTGTGATAGGGGGAGGTTCGTATGGCAGTGATACCTTGTAGTCTGTACAGCTTCTTAAGTAATGCAGCACCAAAATTACTACCCTGATCAGTAATAATTTCTTTAGGTATGCCCACTCTGCTGAAAATTTGGAAATGCTTCTGGGTATCGAGTAGCATAGTTGCATACTACCTGGATAAATGTATTACTCTTTTTACTTTTGACTAAAGGGCCAACCACATCCATTACAATACTTTCAAAAGGCACATCTATCAAGAATAGGGGCACCAGGGGCACATTGTCTTTTCTAGTGACCGGGGCTACTTTCTGACACTGAGCACAGGAATTACAATAGGTAACAACATCTTCATGAATTCCAGGCCAGTAAAACCTATACAGCAATCTGGCAAGGGTACGATCCCTCCCTGAGTGACCAGCCATAGAACTATCATGTGCTATCTGTAATAACTCTGTTCTATACTTCTGTGGTATAACCAATTGTTCTGTCTGTTCCTGTGTATGAGGTTTAATCCAAACTCTGTACAGTAACCCATTACATTTTTTAAACATTGGTCCAACCTATTTTGGTTTCACCTTCAGCTGCTTAAAATAACCCTGGAGAGAAACATTGTTAGCTTGTTCTGAAAGAAAATCACAATCAGTGATCAGTTTAGTTTCAGCATTTTCATATGTTGTAGGTTCATAGGTGAATACGAGTTTGAGGGATTAGCCCAATTTGAACTCACCACCCTTAACCTGGGTCAGAAATTATATTGGGAGTCTCCCATATATAGGTGTAAATTCTGTTTGAATTGCTGCAAGTTAGCACTCTGCACCACATCCTGTAGTAAGGAGTTCCAAATTGGAACTATTCTCTGTGTGAAGAAACGATTTCTTTTAACAGACTTGTTTATATTTGATCTTAACTTTAGTTTGTGGGACCGAGTATTACTTACAGAGGGGTGCCAGTCCATACATATGGTCTCAAATAAGGCCGTATCTCTTGTTGCTTTGTAAGTTATACATAAGTCACCTCTTAAAGACTGATATTCAAGGGGAAAAAGGCTCAGTTTTTTAAATCTATTTTTATATGAAAATGTATTCAAATTAATGATGTGTTTTTGGCAAATCTCTGCTGAACCTTTACTATGGACAACTTGAACTGATGTTGGAGCACAGAAGGAAGAGCAATAATCAAAATGAGATCTAACTATACTGCAATATATAGGTATTAATACTTCCAGCTCCTGACTCTTAATATTTTTCAAGATACAGTTTATTAATCTATGACATTTTTTAACTGTTTTATTTGTATGTTCAGAAAATTTCAGATTATTTGTAATAAAGACTCCCAAATCCTTTTCAGAGGTAACCTTACTTAATAGAGTGTTGTTCATAAAGTAATCAACTAACCTGTTATTTTTGCCAAAATGCATCATTTTGTACTTAGGAAGATTAAAGGTTAATTTATTCACATTTGCCCAGATGGATATGTTATTCAAATTATCCTGTAGCAAATGTACTGAAGTAGTGTCATTAACAATGCACCCCAAGTTGGCATCATCGGCATATTTATTTAGGCACACTCCCTGTGCGGTAGTCATACTAGAAATAAGAATATTAAACAGAATTGGGCCCAGCACTGAACCCTGAGGCACCCCACTAGTAATCCCACTCCAGGAGGACTTATATCCCCTTATGCTGACTTGTTGCTTTCTATCTGTCAACCATGATGAAATCCACGTTATAATATTTTTGTGAAGCTTCATATTAATGAGGCATTCAATCAGGATTTTGTGAGACACTGAGTCAAAGGTCTTTTCATAATCCAGAAAAATGACATCCACTGGAAGGCCTGCATCCAATGCTTCACTAATAGGTTCAAAAAAGTTAATTAGATTGTTGTGGCAAGATCTACCTGATGAAAATCTGTATTGAGTTATATCTGTCTGTCCCTGACTTATTATATGCATGCTTATTTTTTGTGATAGAAGTTTCTCCATAACCTTTCCTATACAGGATGTCAAGCTAATTGGTCTATAATGTTTCACATTCTGCTTAGTACCCCCCATGACTAGGGATTACCAAAGCTTCTTTCTATTCCTTTAACACCACACATTTTACAATAGATTCATTAAACAATAAGGTGAGAGCACCAACTGCTTCATATGTTAACCCCTTATATCTAGCAGTCATTTGTTGCCACAGTTTCTTAAGGCATCATCTTTCTTTCCTGGATTTCCAGATCTTGGAACTGTGCTCAAACAAGACCGAATCAAAGTCGTTGAAAGGAAAAGTGTCCCCACTGTTTGAGATTTTCTTTGCCTGAGCTCTTGCTACCACTGCTGCTGAAACCGCAGGGTTCAGTTCCTCTGAGATTAACTCAGTAAATCCTGGACAGTCATTTCCAATAATCATGGGTACAGGTAATGTAGGTACTATCCCCCACTTTCATTTGGTGCGACACACCCTTACTGTTCAGAGTTACTTGGGTGGTGGGATAGTATCGAGTGTCCCCATGGATGCAGATAACACTAGTACCTGGTGCTTTTGCACAGTGTTTTTCCCAGCACTTCAACATGCACTAGGGTCTGTCTGCTTCCTGAATCTGTAAATCCCTTCACAGTCTTATCTCCTACCTTCACATCGGTTAAGTACTTGCCCAAATTCTCAGAGGACAAATCTGCTCCAGTGTAACTCTTATAGCAATTTCTTGCAGTATGACCTGGCTTATTACAGTTATAGCAAATAACATCTTTGGGCACAGATTTGTTGCCCCCAGAGTTCTTATCAGACTTGGAGATTAAATGGAAAAAAAAGTGTCTTACCGGTGCTTGGCTGTTACCTTGCTGCTGTGGCATCTGTCTGGCCATTTGGTAGTCCTCAGCCAAAGAAACCGCCTTTTCCCCACTTTCTGGTTGGTGTTTCTTTACCCAAAGCTGCACATCTGTAGCCAGGATGTTGATGAATTGCTCCATTGCAAATGTGTCGATAATCTGTGGGACTGTTTTACTCTCTGGTTGGAGCCATTTTATCAGGAGTTCTCTGAGTTGGGTGAAGGCTTCTCTAGGATTGTCAACTGAGTTGTACTTCAGAGATCAAAATCTCTGCCTGTAGGTCTCTCCTGAGATGTCATACCTTTTCAGGATTTCACTTTTCACCAGGTCAGTTTTCTGACTGTGCAGTGTCCATATTGCTGTAGGCAAGTTGGGCTTTCCCTGTCAGGTAGGGTATCAGTTCAATTGCCCATTGCTGCTTTGGCCATTGGCAGGCTGTGGCAACACTTTCAAAAGTTGTCAGGTATGCCTCGATATCATCTGAGGGACACAACTTTGTAAGTTTCATGGCTTTTAAGTTACTTGTGTGTTGTTGCTCATCTGGATCGGTGGCAGATCCTCTGCCTTTGATAGCTTGCAATGCATCCAGCCATCTCTGCTCTTGTCGCTGCATCTCTTCTCTCCTCTGTTTCTTTGTCTCTTTTTGTTGTATACCCCACCATTTGAAAAAGACCATCAAGCTTTTAGGGTCTGTCACTGCCTGTTCTTTTTCCATAACTTGTGTTGGCTGTACAAACTCAGCTTGGACTTCTGTCTCTGCTAGTTTGGCTGCCATTCTCCTGCTAACCACTCCTGGAATTGCTGCTGCAGAATCCATACCTTTCTCTGTCCTTCCCTTGTACTAGGTCCAGTACCCACACACAAAACTCATGGCTTAGAGTATGCACGGTGTTGACACAATCTGTCATCAAGGCACAGGTCAGGAAGCATATGAAAAACCAGTAGCAGTTGTAGAATTCCCAAAAAGTATTTATTAATACTAGCAGTAGCATAAAAAATAAAATTATTTAGAATAATTATTTACAAAGGCAGAATAAACAGAGAAGATCCATCTGAGTTTTCCTTCAATCTCTGTGTCTCTTGCAAGAAACTGCAGCTTGTTTTTTAGAAATCCTTGCAACCTCTCCTTCTTAACAAGCATCCTGTTTCTTTTCTAAAATGTTCTTGTAAATATCAGACAGGTGCAGCTAGAACACAATGTCCCAGAAATGAAGCCCCAGCTTCTGCAAAAGGCTTAAAAAATGCATTTCAGGTTAACCTCTTGAGTGCCAAATAGCTTTGCAATCATCTCAAACTATAATTATATATATTTCAACAGTAACACTATATAATTTCTGAACAAAGGAATCCCAATATCAGTTAAATTTCCACCTAATTATTTGCATATATTTTTATACCAGCAGATATGTAAGGGAGGAAAAGATGGAAACAGCAAAGGAAGCTTGAGAGACAGTGAGAGGCAAAGAATTGCGAGACTGTTGGGGTGATCAAATCCTAGGTCTCACAGGAAAATTTGAATGTGCAACCCGGTAGACAAGAGACAGGAAAGAAAAGAATAGAACAGATCCCTGCATTCAAACTCTCCATAACAACTGGGACATGGTCCTATTCTACCTTGTCACATACACATCCTCCTTAAGAGGGAACCTGTTTTATTGAACAGGTTTCCAAAACTTTCTATTAATTCTCCAACATTAGCTTCTAACTTTCAGAAATTAAGCACATATGCAGTATCCTTTTTTTTCTATAACAGTGCAGGAAACAGTAAAGGTTAAACTCACACATTTATTTTTCAATCTTCAGAACCCTCAGTCCCTGATCCATATCTTGACAGAAAATCAGCATTGCTATTCTCTTTATCAGATTTGTGTGTCACACTGAATTTAAATGGCTATAGTGCCAGGTACTACCTTGTGATTCTGGAATTTTTATCTTTCATTTGGTTAAGCCAACAGAGAGGATTGGGATCTGTTATAAGTACAAAGTCAGTTCTCAGCAAATAAAACTTAAGGGACTCCATGACCCACTTTACTGCTAAACATTCCTTTTAAATGGTGGAGTACCTTTTCTCTGTCATGCAACTTCCTACTCATGTACAGAATAGGATGTTCCGTTCCATTTATAATTTGACTCAGGACTACATCTAGGCTTACCTCTGATGCATCTGTTTGTAACAAAAATGGTTTCTCAAAATCTGGGCTTCTTAAAACAGGGGCTGAACATAATGTAGCCCTAATGGCTTGAAAAGCTTCGTCACACTCTGGGGTCCATTTCACATTATTTTAGTACAATTCTTTCATGAGTTTAGTGAGAGTAGTAGGTAATTCAGCAAAGTTGGGAACAAATCTTCGATAATAACCAACCATCCCTAAAAATAACCTGACGTTTCTTTGTTTTAGGGACAGGGCTGTTAACTACAGCTTCTAGTTTAGACATTTCTGGCTTAAGTTCTCCATTTCCCAACACATAGCCCAAATATCTAGTTTCCTGCATGCCTGATGAACACTTGGTAGAATTAATAGTAAAACCTGCATTTTTGATAGCTTGGATAACTGCTCGTAGGTGTTCCAGGTGGCTTTTCTAGTCTGGACTGTACACCATGACATCATACAGGTACGCAGCACAATAACCAGTGTGAGGTGATAAAATTACATCCGTGTACCACTGGAATGTAGCTGGCACACTGTGTAAACCAAATGGCATGGTGGTGAACTGATAGAATCCAGTAGGAGTGGCAAATGTAGATTGTTCTGAGGTTAAGGAAACATTCACCTTTACAGCATCAGCAGTTACAGGTTGTTCCAGTCTATAATAAGCTACATCAATATCTTCTTTATCAGTTTCAGATAAAACTAGGAAAGCACCTTTTGTTGTTTTTTCAACCCATTTCTTGAGGAGGTTATCATGGTATGTCTTAATAGGATTTTTCCTTTCCGGGTACTCAGTCTTGTAGTTAACGGTGCCAGTATGTCTAATCACTCTATAAGGCCCTTGCCACTTCATTAACAGTTTATTTTCTGTTATGGGTAACAGTAGCAAAACCTTTTCACCTGGCTCAAAAACCTTTTCTTTTGCCCCATGGTCATGATGTATCTTCTGCTGGTTTTGGGCCTCTTCCTGATTACTATGGGCAGTTTCAACATATTTTGCCAGCTTCTTTCTTAGTGCACATATAAGACGCCATAGATTGTTTCTGAGTGGGGTTATCCTCCCACATTTCTTTTATCACATTCAGTGGCCCTCTTGGCTGCCTACCATACAGCATTTCAAATGGTGAAAACCCTGTTGATGACTGTGGTACTTCTCTGTAAGCAAAAAGCAGGTAAGGCAAGTATTTGTCCCAATCTTTCTGTTTCCCAACATTTTTAACATACATTTTAGGGTTTGGTTAAAACACTCAACAAGACTGTCTTTCTGTGTGTGATAGGGGGAGGTTCGTATGGCAGTGATACCTTGTAGTCTGTACAGCTCCTTAAGTAATGCAGCACCAAAATTACTACCCTGATCAGTAATAATTTCTTTAGGTATGCCCGCTCTGCTGAAAATTTGGAACTGCTTCTGGGTATCGAGTAACATAGTTGCATACTACCAGGATAAATGTATTACCCTTTTTACTTTTGACTAAAGGGCCAACCACATCCATTAAAATCCTCTCATAAGGCACATCTATCAAGAATAGGGGCACATTGTTTTTTCTAGTGACTGGGGCTACTTTCTGACACTCAGCACAGGAATTGCAATAGGTAGCAACATCTTCATGAATTCCAGGCCAGTAAAATCTATACAGCAATCTGGCAAGGGTACGATCCCTCCCTGAGTGACCAGCCATAGGACTATCATGTGCTATCTATAATAACTTTGTTCTATACTTATGTGGTATAACCAATTGTTCTGTCTGTTCCTGTGTATGAGGTTTAACCCAAACTCTGTACAGTAACCCATTACATTTTTTAAACATTTGTCCACCCTGGTTTGGTTTCACCCTCAGCTGCTTGAAATAACCCTGGAGAGAAACATCGTTAGCTTGTTCTGAAAGAAAATCACAATCAGTGATCAGCTTAGTTTCAGCATTTTCATATGTTTGTAGGTTCATAGGTGTATACGAGTTTGAGGGATTAGCCCAATTTGAACTCACCACCCTTAACCTGGGTCAGAAATTATATTGGGAGTCTCCCATATATAGGTGTAAATTCTGTTTGAATTGCTGCAAGTTAGCACTTTGCACCATATCCTGTAGTAAGGAGTTCCAAATTGGAACTATTCTCTGTGTGAAGAAATAATTTCTTTTAACAGTCTTGTTTATATTTGATCTTAACTTTAGTTTGTGGGACCGAGTATTACTTAAAGAGGGGTGCCAGTCCATACATATGGTCTCAAATAAGGCTGTATCTCTTGTTGCTTTGTAAGTCATACATAAGTCACCTCTTAAAGAGCGATATTCAAGGGGAAAAAGGCTCAGTTTTTTTAATCTATTTTTATATGAAAATGTATTCAAATTAATGATGTGTCTGGCAAATCTCTCCTGAACCTTTTCTATAGACAACTTATCCTGACGTTATGTTGGAATACAGAAGGATAAGCAATAATCAAAATGAGATCTAACTATACTGCAATATATAGGTATTAATACCTCCAGCTCCTGACTCTTAATATTTTTCAAGATACAGTTTATTAATCTATGATATTTTTTAACTGTTTCATTTATATGTTCAGAAAATTTCAGATTATTTGTAATATAGACTCCCAAATCCTTCTCAGAGGTAACCTTACTTAATAGAGTGTTGTTCATAAAGTAATCAACTAACCTGTTATTTTTGCCAAAATGCATCATTTTGCACTTAGGAAGATTAAAGATTAATTTATTGACATTTTCCCAGATGGATATGTTATTCAAATTATCCTGTAGCATATGTGCCGAAGTAGTGTCATTAACAATGCACCCCGATTTGGCATCATCAGCATATTTATTTAGCTACACTCCCTGTGCGGTAGTCATACTAGAAATAAGAATATTAAACAGAATTGGGCCCCACACTGAATCCTGAGGCACACCGCTAGTGATCCCACTCCAGGAGGACTTATTTCCCCTTATGCTGACTTGTTGTTTTCTGTCTGTCAACCATGATGAAATCCACATTATAATATTTTTGTGAAGCTTCACATTAACAAGGCATTCAATCAGGATTTTGTGAGACACTGAGTCAAAGGTCTTTTCATAATCCAGAAAGATGACATTCACTGGAAGGCCTGCATCCAATGCTTCACTAATAGGTTCAAAAAAGTTAATTAGATTGTTGTGGCAAGATCTACCTGATGGAAATCCTTATTGAGTTATATCTGTCTGTCCCTGACTTACTATATGTATGCTTATTTTTTGTGATAGAAGTTTCTCTATAACCTTTCCTATACAGGACGTCAAGCTAATTGGTCTATAATGTTTCACATTCTGCTTAGTACCCCCCCAAGAATAGGGATTACCAAAGCTTCTTTCTATTCCTTTAAAAACCACACCTTTTACAATAGATTCATTAAACAATAAGGTGAGAGCACCAACTAACTCATATGTTAACCCCTTATATCAAGCAGTCATTTGTTGCCACAGTTTCTTAAGGCATCGTCTTTCTTTCCTGGATTTCTGGATCTTGGATCTGCGCTCAAACAAGTCCGAATCAAAGTCACTGAAAGGAAAAGTGTTCCCACTGTTTGAGATTTTCTTTGCCTGAGCTCTTGTTACCACTGCTGCTGAAACTGCAGGGTTCAGTTCCTCTGAGATTAACTCAGTAAATCCTGGACAGTCATTTCCAATAATCATGGGTACAGGTAATGTAGGTACTACCCCCACTTTAATTTGGTGCGACACACCCTTAATGGTCAGAGTTACTTGGGTGGTGGGATAGTATCGAGTGTCCCCGTGGATGCAGATAACACTAGTACCTGGCGCTTTTGCACAGTGTTTTCCCAGCACTTCAACATGCACTAGGGTCTGTCTGCTTCCTGAATCTGTAAGTCCCTTCACAGTCTTATCTCCCACCTTCACATCGGTTAAGTACTTGCCCTAATTCTCAGAGGACAAATCTGCTCCAGTGTCACTCTTCTTATGACAATTTCTTGCAGTATGATCTCACTTATTACAGTTATAGCAAATAACATCTTTGGGCACAGATGTGTTGCCCCCACCAGAGTTCTGATCAGACTTGGAGATTAAATGGAAACAAAAGTGTCTTACCCGTGCTTGGCTTTTACCTTGCTGCTGTGGCATCTGTCTGGCCATTTGGTAGTCCTCAGCCAAAGAAACAGCCTTTTCCCCACTTTCTGGTTGGTGTTTCTTTACCCAAAGCTGCACATCTGTAGCCAGGATGTTGATAAATTGCTCCATTGCAAATGTGTCAATAATCTGTGGGACTGTTTTGCTCTCTGGTTGGAGCCATTTTATCAGGAGTTCTCTGAGTTGGGTGAAGGCTTCTCGAGGATTGTCAACTAAGTTGTACCTCAGAGATTGAAATCTCTGCCTATAGGTCTCTCCTGAGATGTCATACTTTTCAGGATTTCACTTTTCACCAGGTCATAGTTTTCTGACTGTGCAGTATCCATATTGCTGTAGGCAAGTTGGGCTTTCCCTGTCAGTTAGGGTATCAGTCTAATTGCCCATAGCTTCTTTGGCCATTGGCAGGCTGTGGCAATGCTTTCAAAAGTTGTCAGGTATGCCTCGATATCATCTGAGGGACACAACTTTGTAAGTTTCATGGCTTTTAAGTTGCTTGTGTTTTGTTGCTCATCTGGATCTGTGGCAGATCCTCTGCCTTTGATAGCTTGCAAGGCATCCAGCCATCGCTGCTCTTGTCGCTGCATCTCTTCTCTCCTCTGTTTCTTTGTCTCTTTTTGTTGTGTAGCCCACCATTTGAAAAAGGCCATCAAGCTTTCAGGTTCTGTCACTGCCTGTTCTTTTTCCATAACTTGTGTAGGCTGTACAATCTCAGCTTGGACTTCTGTCTCTGCTAGTTTGGCTACCATTCTCCTGGTAACCACTCTTGGAATTGCTGCTGCAGAATCCATACCTTTCTCTATCCTTCCCTTGTACTATGTCCAGTACCCACACACAAAACTCATGGCTTAGAGTATGCATGGTGTTGACGGAGTCTGTCATCAAGGCACAGGTCAGGAAACATATGAAAAACCAGAAGCAGTTGTAGAATCCCCAAAAAGTATTTATTAATACTAGCAGTAGCATAAAAAAATAAAATTGTTCAGAATAACTATTTACAAAGGCAGAATAAACAGAGAAGATCCATCTGAGTTTTCCTTCAATCTCTGTGTCTCTTGCAAGAAACTGCAGCTTGTTTTTTAGAAATCCTTGCAACCCCCCCTTCTTAACAAGCATCCTGTTTTTTTTCTAAAATGTTCTTGTAAATATCAGACAGGTGCAGCTAGAACACAGTGTCCCAGAAATGAGGCCCCAGCTTCTGCAAAAAGCTTAAAAATTGCATTTCAGGTTAACCTCTTGAGTTCCAAATAGCTTTGCAATCATCTCAAACTATAATTATATACATTTCAACAGTAACACTATATCATTTCTAAACAAAGGGATCCTAATATCAGTTACATTTCCACCCAATGATTTGCATATATTTTTATACCAGCAGATCAAAAAATATTTATTGTTCGGTCATAGGCCATTACATGGTGCAAAAATATATAATCATAAAAATACAGTGCAATACAATACATACAGTAAAGTGCATTTCACATGAAAAATTACAATATACTAACAATACATCTGTTTTTTCCATACCTAAGATACATTCAATAACCATCAATCATATTTCATACAGATAACTGAAATAGCCCAAAGAAATCCTACCATTGTAGTTATTATGTAGTCATCTTCTGAAGAAAACATTATATTTAATGAAGTGCATTTCTCTGTTGTCCCTATCTTTACTCATAATGCATGTAGCCAATAGGACCTGGGTTTGGCATACCAGCTGCAAATGAATATAACGTGGTGTAAGTCTTCATTTTCTTTATATGTGCAATTGCAGCATTTTGCCAAAGGCTCTAATCTTATTGTATCCGACCTTAAATACATTGCTTTTGAATAATTCCAGCCTGTATCTTGTGTAAAGCTTCCTTTGGGTGCTATCAGTAATTGCCTCCAAATAGTATCTAAAGGCATGACAGTTATTATTTTGTACTAGCCACGGCGAGATCTTCAGACTCGCTATTATTTCTAAGTCTTTTTTGCTATGGAAGTTCACAATATTTTAGTATCATATGTCTTATACTTCAAGCTAACCCTTATTCCTTTAGCTACATAAGATTTCAGACATTGAAGGCCATAAGTTTGCAGTGAGTTGTTAAGATATCTATACCAGCTTGATTGTTTGCAGCCCTAGCGGAGCCATTTGTTTTTCTCATTTAAACATGCAAGGGGTAGGCTACGATTTTCCATTCTTGTAACCCTTATCCAATATTCAATTTTCCTAGCATCAGCCAGTGCCTTCAATTTTTGTGCATCCAGCTCTGCCCTCAACACAGCTGCTGGGGTAGAGCTTCCTACTCCCAAAGCTGCACGGTAAAGTTTGTTTAAAGGAGTTTCCAGCACTTTTGTTTTTTTTTCCGTCCCAAATTTCACACATATACAAAGCCTGTGGGATGTATTTAGATTGGACTGCTTTCATAAGGAGTATAACTGTGTTGCCCCATATCTGTTTTTAAATTTCACCAAGGCTCCCACAATTTGCTTAGCTTTTATCAGTTGAGATTTAATATGCAGTTCCCAGCTGCCATTAGATGTTAATGTTAAACCCAGGTAAATAAGATTTAACAGTTTTTATGTAGCTGTTTCCTATCTGCCAGGATTCATCATACTTGGTAGAACCAAAAAACAGAACCCGACTTTTGTCAGGATTTATTTTTAAGTTATATTTCTGCACATATTGATTTAGGGCAATTAATTTCCTCTGCAGTGCAGGTTTTAACAATGAAATAAGTACCACATCATCAGCATAGATGAGGGCTGGGCACAGACTGGTATCAACTGAGGGTGAATCTGAGTCTAATTCAAGAAGTTGTGTAAGCAAACCATCTAAATAAATACAAAACAAAGTGGGTGCAAGGATGCAGCTCTGTCTAACCCCTTTGTTTGTTTGAATTTTTCCAGACAGTTGTCCTGACATTCCTACTCTTATTTGTGCCCATGTTTTACTATACAGATCTTTTATAATGCTAATAAGTTCTGGTGGCTGGCTCATGAGATGTTATTGAAAGCAGCACTAAAATCAATAAAGGCCATGAAAAGCCTCTGTTTCCTTAACATCACATATTTTCACTATGGTGCAGTCAAATAAAACAATTGTCTGTCATGCTATAACCCACATGAAAACCAGCCTGCAATTCAGATAACTTACCTAGGGTATTCAGTTGTGCTAATAGCCTATTTAAAATGGCCTTGGCAAAGATTTTCCCACTGATGTCCAATAGTGATATAGGCCTATACATTTTTGGGTCACATTTGTCACCCTTTTTAAAAAAGAGAGACAATTATTGCTCCTTTCCATGTATCCGGTATGCAGGTCTTAAAAATACATATATTAAAAAAGGGAGCTAGAAGCCTTGTCCAAAGGGCAGGGGCAGAAAGAAAAACTTCTGGTGGTAAGCAATCAGGACCGGGTGTCTATTTCTTTTCAAACTTTCTATTGCTAGATACACTTCTTGATTTATAAGAGGGCTAAGATATGCCCTATTTCTATATATTTTTTTTTATTTATACTTTTTGGTGCCACCTACAACTGTTACCTCAGCTCGCTCATGGACCCCTTTAGATGCCACTTCCACATCAGCCGTGACTCCCAATACCCCTGGCTTGCCCCCCAGGGTGGGTTGTGGCACCCGACCCCTGTTAACGTGCCACAATCAATGGGATAGGTCAGGAGTTGGCATGGGAGCTGATCGTAGCTGAAGGGTGAGTATCATCTCGGTGGTAGGTAGCAATTTTTCTCACCCTGTTTTTGTGTGGGTGGGGACATGCAATGACGACCAGCATCCACCATGCCCTCCAAATGTGTGGCATTGGTGTAAGCGGTACACTGAGCCACCGATAGGTGTCTGTGTAACTGCCGACACACTCCCACCCTCCCCCGGAGAAGGACAGCAGTCCTCGGATGCTTGATTCTTCTCCCCCCAGACAGCCCTCCAATGTCTCAGGTCCGTTCCCAAACCTGGGTCACCAGCATCGCAGGTCGGTGCCCTGCCCCTGCAATAATGGGCCGGCATTGGCCTATTTTTATCTTTTTCCCATGTATAAATGTGTTCATTAATATCAGGGTAAAAAAAAAATATTCATGTAATGTATAATCCATTTTTCTAATGGCATATATGAATCAAGTTGGTATTTACTGTTCCTGGTACCTCTTGCCATAAGCATCCAGAATGATTGTTGATCGTTGTTATGTATAACCTTAAGCATATGCTCCCATTGTTTTAATTGATAGTCCCGTCGTTTGGTATTTAGAAATAATTTGTAACATTTCCTAGCCTCATTTAATGCTCTAAGTGTGCTTCTATTTTTTTATGTTCTCATTTCTCTAATAAGTTGGGTAAGTAATTTCCTTTGCCTGCGACACTCATTATCAAACCAAGTGCCTAAAACTCTAGATCTGGGTTTTCTACTGCTCTTGCAAATAATACTGTTTCTGATAGTATCCAAACAGTTAGGGACAATATTCAAAAATGAGTCTGGCATAGGTTCTTTATATGACATGATGTCTATTTCATAAATTACCTCCTGTATTATTGGAACAACACAGTCTAATTTACCAGCATCCTGTTTAATTTTTACTTGATTTCAAATTTCAAAACTTATTAAGTTGTCAGTGTTGTTAATACAGTTTTGATCCCACTTTAAACAGAGAGGTAAATGATCACTTTCACTCCTCACAGGAATATCAAGGGAGGTCCAGATTTGCATGTAACCACTCCAGAAGAAATAATCAAATGTTGACCCTCCGGCAGCATTAAAGAAAGTAAAGCTTCCAAGCGGGTCCCCAACTACTCTGCCATTTAAAGGTGCTAAATGATATATATTAAGATGTTCTATTAATCTTTTATGAGGGACATTGAATCTTATATCCAGCGAGAATCTCACATATTTATGTGCCTCCTCATGTAACCAATTGTGGATATCATTATCTGCATAATCATTGAAACCTCCCAACCTAGCATTAAAATCACCACACATGAGAATATCCTTACAGGCAGTGGTAGCCCAAGCATCATGTATTAAGGAATCCAGCTCTTCCCAAATCTCTGGGAAGAAATATTTTGAATTTGAAGGTGGGATGTACACATTTAGAAAACTGTAAGCAAGATCCCTTATTTGCATATGAACATATGAAATTTGCCAGCAGATAAAGGCCTAGAGGTCTATCAAGTCTGCATGAATGTGCAGCTAGCACCCCTTATTCTGCAGCTGCCCCTCCCTACCACCCTTCCCCTTCATTGACCCTTCCCTTGTCCTGTCCCATCCCCTTTTGAAGCAGTCCGCTGTTCTACTGGATACCACTTCTGCAGGTAACACATTTCACCCAGCCACCACCCTCTCTGTAAAAAAGTGTCTCCTCATCTCCCTCCTGAACCTTCCTCCCTCCCTCCAGTCTCATATCATGGTCCCTTCGTGTCCCTCCCCTCCCTTACTTTGAACAGCCCCTCTGTACCTGTCTTGTTTATTCCTTTCATGTACTTAAAGGTTTCAATCGTGTCCCCCCATCCCTCCTCTCCTCCAGTGAGTACATGTTCAACTCCCTCAGCCTCCTCTCGTATGATAAGTCCCCCAGCCCCTTGATCATCTTTGTCACCCTGCACTGCACCCCCTCCAGTAACTTAATGTCCCTCTTCAGATACAGGTGCCAGTACTGCACGCAGTACTCCAGGTGCAGTCTAACTAATGACCTGTACAGTGGCAGAATCACCCCCTCCCTCCTCGAGGATATACCCCTTGCAATACAACCCAGCATTTTGTTGGCCTTTGCAGCTGCCTTCCTACATTGTGCCAAGTTGTTCATTGGCCCTGTAATGAGCACCCCCAGATCCTTCTCCTCCTCTGTCTGGGCTAGCTGCACTCCCCCCAGCTGGTAACCCCTCCTTGGGTTCTTCATCCCAAAATGCAGCACCCCAGTTGTCAGGTGTCTGACCAGGTTTCAAGCTTTGCCAGATCATCCTGCAACCCCTGCCATCCCCCTAGGTCATTCACCACTGCTCCTACCTTGGTATCATCAGCAAACAGACTGATCTTGCTCTTGATGTCCAATGATATGTCTGCAATAAATATCCCAAACAACACTGGTCCCAACACCGAGCCCTGTGGAACACCGCTTGTCACTACCCTTGGGTGTGAGAGCTCCCCATCCACCACCACCCTCTGTTGCCTTCCCTGAAGCCAGTTCCCTACTCATCTCACCAGCTTTGTACCTGCCCCTGTGCCTACTAACTTATTTCCCAGCCTTCCATGCGGCACCGGGTCAAATGCCTTATTGAATTCCAGATACAGGACATCCACTGCATGGCCCCTGTACAGTTGCCTAGTTACCCAGTCAAAGAACTCCACCAGGTTGATTTGGCAGGATCTGCCCCATATGAAGCCATGCTGTCTGCTGTCCTTAGTCCTTTGGCCTCTAGGAGGGCCACCAGCCTCTCCTTCAGGATAGTCTCCATTAGCTTACCCATGATGGATGTGAGGCTCACTAGTCTGTAGTTTCCTGGTTCATCCTTGGGGCCACTCTTGTGGAGGGGCACCACATGAGCCATCCTCCAGTCCTGAGGTACACACCCAGAATGTAGTGAGGCATTAAATAGGTCTGCCATGCAAGGACTTCTGCCAGCTCCTTCAGTACCCTGGGGTGGATGCCATCTAGGCCTGTCGCCTTATCCACCCTCAGTGCCTTCAAACCCTCCAGAACTCTGCCCTCCATGATTTCCTCATCTGTCACCCCTCCCCTGTTTCTGCCATTTCTCCCCCTTAGGTGTCACCCCTCTTCTCTTTAGTAAATACTGAGCAGAAGTACTCATTTAGTGCTTCTGCCTTATCGCACCCTCCTTCCACCCAACCCCCCTCCTTCCTAATCCTTACTATGTGGTCCTTACAGCTCCTTTTCTCCTTGGTGTACCTAAAGAAGTCGTTCTCCCCCTTCTTAATGTCTTGTGCCAGCCTGAGTTCCGTAGATGCCTTGGCTCCCCTTACTGCTCTTGTCACCTCCTTCGATTCCATCAAGTACTCCTCCCTGTCCTCTCCTCTCCCCATTTTCTTGTACTTCCTAAAGGCAGCTCTTTTTCTCCTTACCTTTTCCATGATCTCCTTGCTCAACCAGCTCAGTTTCTTAGCCCTAGCCTTCTTGCTCTGGGTCTTGCAGCAGGTTTTGGTTGCCTCCACTATCCCCAGCTTTATGAGCTCCCACCTCTGGTTAGTGTCCATACTAGATTGAATTCTGGCCAGGTACCCTTTTACCTCTTCCCCCATCCTCCCAAAGTTGGCCCTCCTGAAGTCCAGCACTCTTGTGCCAGACTCCACTCCTTCCTTGCCCATATCCAATGTGAGCCATACTGTGTGGTGGTCACTCCCTGACAACGGTTCCTCCACTGTAAGTTCTCTCACAAAGTCCCCATTTGTCAGCACAAGGTCAAGGGTATCCCCTAACCTGGTTGGTTCACTGACCATTTGCAGCAGGAAGCTGTCCTGGAAGGCATCCGGCAGTACTTGCTCTCTTCTGTTCCTGGTTGTTGGGGTACTCCAGGACAGCTTTTTGCAATAAAAAAACTTGTGCAAATGTAGTACTGGCGATAGAGTGGGCTGTAAGGTTCTTAACAATTTTAACCCATGTCACTAGGCCTTCAGACAAACGGCCAGTTTTTCATTTTTTTATTGCCAGGTACATGAAAGCAAGAGTATCTATCCATTTAGTGCTATATTTAAGCTGTCAGCATGCCAGGTTTCTTGGAGGCATATTATATGCTGTTTACTAATAAAATCCTTCCAATCATCATCTGCAAACTTATTCACTAAGCCAGCAATATTCCATGAAAGTAATGCCCATGGGCAGTCACCAACCTGGCCAGACTCAGCCCCCTTCCTTTCTGATGTCTCAAGTCAGGCTTCCTCCTCAAGTAACACGTTATATCTGTTGTTAATGTCAACCATGTATGTGAGATTTTTGGGTGTTCCTTTTGGGGCTTTACTCTGTGTACATCTAACCTTAAGTTGTTTCTCAATTTTATTTGTGTTATTGTCATGTAATCTGATATTCCCTAGATCATCACAGTCTACAATATTTATTTATTTATTGAAGAGAATCAGAATTACAATCCTTTGAGTCATAGACTCCTTTGCAAAGGCTTCATGTCAGCACAAGAAAGCACAAACATAACATTTAATAGTATTATACATAGGTCACACAGCACAGTGTATATACGTTGGTGGGTTACCATGTCAAGGATCCTAAAGAAGACCCTAGGTCATAGTCATGAAACATGGTAGGTTACAGATTCAGAGGGTCATTAACTGAGCCCTGAGTCAGAGTTTATATACAGCAAGACTGTAGGACCTGAGGATGTAGTCATGGGATAAGGCTAGGCATTTTATCCCTAACATTGTGGGTTTTCTCCCTGCACTAGAGCTACAGGCTGCTTGCGATATGCCTCCTTTTGTGATTCAGAGAGGGGGAGGCGTATCGGTTGCAGTCACAAGCAGCTGAGTCAAGGAGGAGGTTATTGAGACCAGTCTTAAATTGGCCAAGACTGGGGACCAGGGAGATAGAGGATGGTAGGCTGTTTATCCAGAGGGGATCATGATATTGGAAAAACCTTTGCCCTAGGGAAGTCCTACAATGGGGGACTAGGAGAGAGGTGCTTGCAGGGCATCTAGGGGCCCTCCTGTGTGGGACTGACTGGATGAAGGGGTGGAGGCCTTTGGATGCTAGATTCAGAAGTATTTTTTTGGCTTGGAGGCAAGTGTGATACTTAAGCCTCCCTTCAAAGGTCAGCCAGTCCACAAGCTTATAAAACTTGCATGTATGGGTTACTCTATCGCATCCAGTGACCAGTCAGCAGGCTTTATTGAGAGCTATGTTCATGCAGCATAGGGCTATTTGGTCTGCAGATCCATAAATCACAATGCCGTATTCCACCAATGATAGGACTGAGCAGGTTACAGTGAGATGTATGGCCTGAGAGGGTAGGCAATGCTTATGTCTGTATATGATCCCCAGGCTGGTATTAACAGCGGAGAAAAGGTGTTGAATGTGTGTGTGTGGTAGGTGAGGGATGTGTCCAGAGGGACACCCAGGTATTTGAAGCTAGAGACCTGTTCAAGATGGAGGCCCTGAGAATTTGAGATGATTAGAGGGGCACTCCTGAGTGGGCTTTCGCGGTGGGCAACGATCATAGATTTCATCTTGTTGTAGTTGAGTACTAGGCGATGCTCAGTGAACCAGGATTCTCTTTGTCTAAAAAATCCTTGTAGGACAGTTTGGAGGGAGTTAGGATGGGGATGTTTCCAGAGAACTATGGTATCATCTGCATAGAGCAAGAGCTTCCCATTGCAGGATTTAGGGAGGGAGTTTAGGAAGAGGGTGAAGAGCAATGGACCAAGAATGGACCCTTGAGGGACACCCGTTAGGACTGATCTTTTGGAGGTGAGGGTGGTGTTAATTTCGACCTGTTGCGACCAGCCAGAAGGATAGTCTTTGAACCAGGAGGTGGCCTCAGGGGAGAAATACTGGGAAGGAAGGGAGTGGAGAAGTAGTGCGTGACTGATGGTATCGAATGCTTTGGTCAAGTTGATGTAGATTGCACCTGCTATGGACCCCTGATTCAGGGCCTCGTGAATGTATGAAGTAAATTTGAGGAGGGCAGTGACAGTGCTGTGTCCCCTCCTGAAACTGTGTTGTTCATGGCAGAGCACATTATGTTTGGCCAAGTAGTCGGTAAGCTGGTCCGACACAATTTTTTCGAGTGCCTTTGAGGGGGGGTTGGTAATTACTGGTGGCAGTGGGGTCACCACTCTTCAGGATAGGGGTTATAATTCCTCTTTTCCATAGAGTGGGGAATTGTCTGAGGCGTAGTGATCAGTTAAGTATTATGGTGAGATGTGGCAGGGTCACATCCAGCATTAGTCGGAGAATTTTGAGGTCAAGGGAGTCACTGCTATAGGGCGAGTTCACCAAGGCTTTGGTGAGGTCGCATTTTGCCTCACTGCAAGAGATGATTCACAGCCGGAAGAGTGGGGGACTGTAGTGGCTAAGGTGTCTATGGGGCAGCTAGGAATTGGGTCAAAGAAGTTTTGAGGGAGGATGTGACTGAGGTCTGAGAAGGTGGTATTAAGGGCATTGGAGATGGTAGTGGGGTCCTGAGAGACAGCCCCATCAACTAGAATCTGCAAAGGGGCTGGGGAGATGGTTTTCCTGTACAGCTCCTTAATATTGCTCCAGAATGTTTTCCCAGAACCCCAGGTGGTGGTGAGGGCTTGCTTATAGTAGGTAGCCTTGGCTAGACGGATGTCCCAGGTGCATTAGTTTCTGGCCTCTCAGTAGAGTTGTCTGTTCTGCGGTAGCTGTGAGTCCAGGGCCCTGTGCCAGAGGTTATCTCTTTGGTGCATCTGGTTAAGCAGGGACTGTGAGATCCATGTGGTATCCCTGTTTTTTATAATATGCTTTGTGAAGGGGGCAAAGATGTCACAGGCAGCATTAAAGGTGGTAATAAAAGAGATGAGGGCAGCATCTACAGTCTGGGCATTGTGGATAGGTGACCAGTCACAGGAAGTAAGGTACGATTTGAAGTGGGAGAGGGCCCAGTTTTTGATGCGCCTTTGGACTGTAACTTTAGGGAGGCTAGGAGGGAGTTTATTTGACCACCAGCAGGTGACAGGGGAGTGGTCACTTATTGAGTCAGGGAGCACTTTAACCTGGGAGAGGTTATTAGGATGGTTAATAAAGATGAGGTTGATAAGAGTAGAAGACCCAGTTCTGGGGTCAAGTCTGGTGGGGGACTGGACAACCTGGGCGAGGTCATAAGCTAGAACAGCATCTTTGTAGGTGGCATACCTATCCAAGATAGATGTATGGCTATTAGCTTGTTATAGGCATTCATACTAGCTATATTAATTACAATCTGATCATTCTCTGGGTCATGTCCAGTATTACATGCTGTAAAATAATCGGTCGTCAGGCAGGAAATATTTAGCATGTGTTCAAATAATGCTTCTGCAAAAGGCTTAAACATTGCATTTCAGGGTAACCCCTGGAGTTCCAAATAGCTTTGCAATAATCTCAAACTATAATTATATACATTTCAACAGTAACACTATATAATTTCTAGACAAAGGGATCCCAATATCAGTTACATTTCCACCTAATGATTTGCATACATTTTTATACCAGCAGATATGCAAGGGAGGAAAAGACAGAAACAGCAAGGGAAGGTTGAGAGACAGTGAGAGGCAAAGAATTGCAAGACTGTTGGGGTGATCAAATCCTAGGTCTCAGAGGAAAATTTGGTTATGCAACCAGATAGACAAGAGACAGAAAAGGAGAGAACAGAACAGATACCTGCATTCAAACTCTCCATAACGACTGGGACAGGGTCCTATTCTACCCTGTCACAGTAGGTAATAACTTTTGCAAATATTTTGGCATCTACATTTATAAGGGATATCAGTCTATATTGTTTAGTTTAGTAAAATTGTATTCTTATTCATAATAGTATGAACAGAAATAGGATAAACTCCATTGAGTAAAAAATTCATTTCCAAGTAGGTCTAGCCTTAAAAATCAAATGCATTCAAAGATTAACCAACTTTGGAGATGGTCCAGTACCATCCTTTGAGGGGAGTCACCCCATGTGGGTCTGATGACGTTGCTGGACCTATCGAGTCGGCCTGTGGAGTGCATGGATCTAGATGTCTTAGTAGTGCACTATAATACTATGGTGCTGAAGGCTCTGGATTCCATAGCTCCTGTCTGTGTTTGGCCCCTCTCCCTCCGTCCACGGTCCCCTTGGTTTGATGGGATATTGAGGGAGTTGAGGAGAGTGGGGCAAAGATTGGAATGCTGCTGGCAGAAATCTGGCCTGGAAGATGATAGACTTAGATTGATGGCCCATTGTATGGACTATCAATCTAAAATCTCCCGTAAGAAGGCAGAGTTCCTGTCCAGGGAGATAGCTGCATCAAGAAATCGACCAGCTCAGCTCTTCTGGACCATGGACAGATTGTGCAATCCAACCTGTCTGTGGGGTCGGTGAGCCTTTTCACAAATAAAGTGTGATGAGTTTGCTCGGTTCTTTGATGATAAGGTGTCGTCGATCAGGTCAGAGATCTGCAGTTTGTGTTCAAATGAGCATGGCGGTGGTCGATGCGAGGTTACAGGCCCTCATTTTTTCTGGATGGATTTTGACCAGCCAGAGATCCTGGATATTATGAAGATCATCCAGGGCTTGCGACTGACTTACTGTAGTATGGATCCTGGTCCTAGACGCCTCCTTGTGGGGTGTATGGATGTGATCAGATCAGTCCTTTCTGAGATAGTCTGGTGCTCTTTGGACAAAGGGGTGTTTCCAGAGTCTCTAAAAGAGGCTACTGTGACAGAACTTTTGAAGAAACCTTCCCTCGACCCAGACTGTCTTAGTAATTACAGACCGATCTCTAACCTGCCCTTTTGGGCAAGGTTATTGAGAAAGTAGTCGCGTTGCAGCTCCAGGACTTTCTTACTATCCATCAAGTCTATGATCCTCTCCAGTCTGGTTTCAGGAAGAGGCATAGTACCGAGACGGCGTTGGTTCGGGTACTTGATCTCCTAATAGCGAGAGATCAGAGGAGCAGTTTGATCTTGGTTCTCCTCGATCTCTCTGCTGCATTTGATACCTTGGACCATGGGATATTGCTAGAATGCCTTCGGCTGTTCTGTGGACTCTCAGGGACAGTCCTCAGATGGTTTCAGTCTTTCCTCATGGGTAGAACCCAGAGGGTAGTATCAGGAATTGTTTCCTCAGCTCCCTTTGCTCTGTTCTGTGGGGTGCCACAGGGTTCTTTGCTTCCCCCATGTTGTTCACGGTGTATATGCTGCTGTTGGGGGACATTATAAGGCGTTATGGGCTGAGTTTTCACTGCTATGCAGATGATACTCAGCTCTGTATGTCCTTTGTACCCGAACAAAATGACACTTTATCAGTCTTTAACAACTGCCTCGCTGAGATTCAGGGCTGGATGAGTGCTAACTGGTTAAGACTGAATCCGGACAAGACTGAGGTGCTGGTGGTGGACTTGGGTAACCGTGCAGAGAAGTTGACTCCTGGGTTTTCCTCCGGCCTTGTGTTAGGGGGTAACCAGTTGAGACCTTCTGAACAGGTGTGAAATCTGGGCGTAATTTTTGATGGCGAGCTGACACTGAAGGTACAGGTGTCAGCCATTGTCAAGTCTTCCTTTTATCATCTGAGGAATATTGCCCAGATAAAACACCTTGTTCCACACGATGATCTTCCTGTATTAGTCCACGCCTTTATCTCCTCACATCTTGACTACTGTAATGCTCTATATCTAGGGTTGCCGGGGGTGGATCTCCTTCGCTTGCAGCTTTGTGCAGAATGCTGCAGCCAGGTTGTTGATGGGGCTGCCAAGAACTTGCCATATCACACCTGTGCTGAGCGAACTGCACTGGCTGCCAGTGCGATGGAGAATCACCTTCAAGGTCGCATTGCTGACCTATAAGACCTTACACGATCAGGGACCGGACTACTTGCAAGATCTCCTGCGACCTTACCACCCTCTTTGCTTGCTCCGCTCTGCCGACGAAGGATTGCTAGAGGTTCCCAGGGTTCGTATTCAATCATCTGGGGCCAGAGCTTTTTCTTTTATGGCCCCAACCCTGTGGAATTCTCTACCTCGTCGGATTCAAGAGTGCCAGTCCACAGAGATATTCAAGGCATCCTTAAAAAGTTATTTATTTGAGCAAGCCTTTGATTAGGCCATCCCATTGTTTTTTAACTGTTTTTAAATTTATATTTATTATGTTGGCTGTTTCTTGTATTGTATCTGCGCTTTGATAATTTTGAAAAGTGCACTATAAATAAAATAAGATTTTTTTTTTTTTACAAAAGCATATCACAATTAAGATATTGTATAAAAGAACCTAATAGTTAGCATGTACAGGTTACTCGAGCACACATACTATCAATATACATACAATAATGACAATTATAATTTATACAGATGTTAATATTTGTACAACCTAGTCAATAATACCCAATCCACCTAAAGATAAGGTACTATATCAGGATTTCCATTCATTCTTTTGTATTAAAGCGCCTTAACTAAAGTCCAGCATTTCAACATATACTTTACTCTTGTAATTAGAGGAAAAACTTCCCCATAACCAATTATTGACAGCACGCTTTCAGTCTAAGTATAGACTCTGTAAACCCAATTTTTTATCATCCTAGAATTAATAGGAACACCTCCATCTCTCTTTTCTAGAGGCAGTGTGTTCCAGATTTCTAGGACCCCTACATAGAGGGGAAGTTCTATCCACCCATAAGTTACATTTTGGAATAATATATTGCATGTGTCTAGAAGATCGTAAGCCCTCTCCATGTTCCCTAGAAGCAAACATATTCAAAATATAAATCGGCAATTTTTTCCTATTTATTTTAATCATAAGGATTGCTAAATGCAAATTCCTCCTATCCTCCAAACACCACCAATTTAGGGCCCTATACAAATCACAGTGATGTGTATTTCTGGGGACATGAAGGATGATGCGGGCAAGTCTGTTGTACATCACATCCAGCCTTGCCAGCTCCATCCCCAACACAAACTCCCCATAAACCAGATCCCCATAATCCAATAATGGCAGAATCATAGTTTCCACAATCCTATACCGTGTCTCTTTAGTTGTATAATAATTTAGCTTGTAAAGCATTCCCAATTTCCTATTAAGATTTCCCAGTAAACAATACAAATACTTATCCCATTTTAACCTAAACTCCAACCACACACCCAGATATTTATAGCTTGGTACTTGTTGTACTTTCTCTTCCTTTTTAGTTCTAATATCTAGGGGTGGGTATGATGTTATTGGACCCCTAAAATGGACCACCAGTGTTTTCTTTACATTTAAAGTCAATTTTAAAGAATCAAAAACTGTCTGCAGCTCAGAAAGGTGAGCTGGAGCTTGGTATTAATGCCATCCAAGGAACTACCCTTCACATATATCAAAGTATCGCCAGCATATATGTGATATCTAAATTCAGGGTCGCTAAATTTTAGTCCATTTATGTAAATATTAAAAAGTAGGGGGCCCAAGATTGAACCTTGGGGTAACTCTACCATAATTGGAAGTATTGTGGATTTGAATTTCCCCAATTTCCACTATTTGTTCCCTACCAGCAAGATAAGCACTAAACCATTTTTGTTCTGACCCTGTTATACCCAGATCCCTGAGCCTGGACAGGAGGACATCGTGGTTTAGGGTGTCAAGAGCCTTAGAGCCTTTTTGTTCATACTATTATGAATAAGAATAACATTTTACTAAACTAAACTAAACTAAACTAAACTAGAAGCACTGTATAGGCAATGAGGAGTCCTCTGAGCACTATCTTCGTAGCCTCCGATTGTGTAGCCACACTCATGTCACGGGTTTCATTAGGCTAGAAATAGGATATTTCCCCCTGGAGCCAGGCTAAAGTTTGCTTGTTGCAGCAAGGAAACATTGAAATGCCATTTGTTTCTGGGACCCACCTGCCTCCCCCATGTTAAGGACAGGGAGGCTGGGGGCAATGTCAGTGACTATAATACTTCCTATGTTCACTCCCCAGGTTCATTGTATCAGCTCTGCTGAGACAAAAAATACATCTATATGGCTATATGAATTGTGTTGGGGAAAAGTATGTAAAGTCTTGTTTGTAAGGGTGGAGATTGTGTCAACTATCCTGCAGCCCTAGGTTGTTGAAATCAGAAAGCACCTGTGGACTTAATTGACCCTCTGTTTGATCCCAGTATGGCCATTTGGCTAGTCTGCTAGAACCTGTTGAAAGAATTGTCTAGTGGGGTTATTCAGTGCATATATACTTCCCAGGACAACTGGAGTACCCTGGTATGTGCCCTTTACAATCGTAAGCTACGGATCTCTCCTGGCGTTGTTTCGTGGATCGATGCGATCTTTTGGAGTGGAGACACCAGAGGGGTTTTTGCTTCCTTAACGGATGAATTTGAAGTAGAGATGCCGGAGGGGTTTTTACTTCCTCAAATGGATGAGTTTTGAAGAAGAGATGCCAGAGGGGTTTTGTTTCTTAACGGATTGTGGTGGAGACCTTGTGTGTTGGACTCTGTTCCCTCCAATGGATTGTATGGAGGGTATAGTTGGAGGAATTTAGAGTAAACTCGGACACTGTGAAAGCTGGCAAGACTCAATCGGAGTATTGTTGATGTCCCTGTGTGATTATTTTGAAATTTTTAAGTAAAACTTTTTAGAATCTCCTCTGCTCCAGCTGGTGTTTTCTAGGGTTTGCCACTCCACAGGGGGTTGGGGTATTTTCTAGTCAGGGAACTGAGTGGAGTACCCCCTCCCTTGGACCTTGGAAATTGCTACTATGGTGGCTTTTTCATAAGGTCCTTTGGTGTGAGTGACATAAATTGCCCTGGTGTGCACCTGATAGGGAGTAGTGGGGTTGAAATTGTGCTCTGGACAATTTCCCCTCTTGGACCTCCTGATTCTGCTACATAGAGTTTCTGTGGACCTCCGCTTCAGAGTGTTTCCCTTTTGGAGCTATGTGGCTGTCCTCTCTGGATTTGGATTTTTGAACTTAAGTGGATTTTCTGGATCTGTTGCAAGAGGCTGTGGATTGCTATCATCTTTCGGATTCTGTTTTGGACTCCCGGGTGGTGAGAGGACCCTGGGTCCCAAAATTTTTTTGTTTATTTTACAGTTTGGGGTTTTCTCCTAACAGGGAGAAAAATTGATATTATTCTCCCCAGTTGTGAGAGAACTGGGGGAGTTTATCCTTTTTTCCTTTTTGTTTAGAATTGTATATTTTATGTTGGTTTGGCAGTGAGAGTGCCATTGTATTCTCTTTTCCCGGTAGTGAGAGGACCGGGAGGAGGGATTATACAGAAATTTATTATTTGTCCTGTTTTATTTATATGTTATTGAAACTGGATAGTTAATTTAGTTTTTGTTAAGTAGTTTAGTTTGGTTTATTTTGTGTTTTATTTTAGTTAAGCAGTGTCATATGCTGGCCTTTATCTCACACGGCGGTGCGCTATTCATCCTCCTCTCTTCGCGCCCTTCGCCCCTTTTGTACTCCTCCCTTGCAATTTGAGGTTTATCAGTGGTGTAGAGCATTGGGGATAGCTCATGGGAGAGTGAGGGGGCGGGGGTGCACGAACAGTGGAGGATGAATGAGCGGGGCCATCGTATCAGGGTTATTAAGTCCAGAAGGTGCCCTGGGGTGAAATGGAATCATGATCAGGGTTCGCCCTGTCTGGTATCCATACCCAAGGGCACTACTGATTTCAGTAGGCAGATAGGCCTGACAACCTCCGAGGTTTGTCCAACTTGGGTGGTGTTATGCAATGCCAGGTCTGTTAGGAATAAGACTGCTATTATTGCCAACCTTGTTGATTCGGCTGACCTGGCTTGCATTACCGAGACCTGGCTGGATGAAAATTCTGGCCCTATAATAGAGGCCATGATTCCAGCCAGGTACTCGGTTATACATCGCCCGAGATTGGACCACGGGGGGGGGTTGCAGTCTGTTTTAAGACTGAATTGGGTCTCACGAGTGTGGTAGTAGGGGAAGCTGAGTCCTTTGAGTATTCAGTTGTAGCAGGTGTAGGTGTTCGAATCGTTCTCATTTACTGTCCACCCGGTGATGGGAAATGCTTCTTACAGGAAGCAGCAGACTTCCTTGTCGACATGTCGTTTGAGTCGCCCAGATTGATGGTGCTGGGTGACTTCAACGCCTAGGTCAACGATGAACTCTCACAATTTGGTAGTCACTTCCTCCAATTAATGTCTTCTTTGGGCCTCACACAGGTAGTTCCCACTGCTACACATAAATCTGGGCACTCTCTGGACTTAGTTTTCCTTCTAGGGATTGATGCATCCAACATGGGGGTGGAACCAGTCGCTTGGTCTGACCACTATACCGTGAGGTTCAATTTTTGCGCCCCCCTTAGGAGGCCATCCCCTGTGGAGATGGTCAGGTACCGCCCATTATGGAATGTTACTTCACAAGGCCTAGCGGCGGTTCTTGACCTGTCATCCCCCGTGTTGGTGAGCAGTAATCCAGAGGCACTGGTGTTGGCCTATAATAAGGCCATCACGGTTGCCCTGGATTTTATTGCTCCTGTTCGTGAATGCTCTTTTTCTCTGCACCCCAGGGCCCCTGGGTTTGATGGGACTTTGAGGGTGATGCGGAGAAAAGGGCGAAGGTTAGAGCGTTGTTGGCAAAGATCAGCCCTTGATGCCGACCGCCTTAGAGTGACAGAACATTATGCTAGCTATCAATCTGCAATCACCCATAAGAAGGCAGAGTTCCTGTCCAGGGAGATTGCAGTTGCTCAGAATCGACCGGCTCAGCTGTTTCGAACTGTAGATAGTCTGTGCAACCCAGCCTGTCTGCAAGTTCGGAAAGCCTTTTCGCAAGCAGAGTGCGATGAGCTCGCTCGCTACTTTGCAACTAAGGTGGCTGACATCAGGGTTGATCTGTGTTTGACAACCTCTAAGGGTGATGTTGTAGGGACGTCTGAGAACACAGTGCCTCGTTTCTCTTGGAGTTCTTTTTATCGACCTGAGTTCATGGATATTATGAGGCTTATCCATAGTGTGCTCTACTAGCTGCAGCTTGGATCCTGGACCGACTACCCTAATTTTGGGTTGCATTGATATCATCGGTCCAGTTTTGGTGCAAATAGTCTGGTGCTCCTTGGAGTCAGGTGAGTTTTCTAGCTCCCTGAAAGAGGCGGTGGTGACACCTCTCTTGAAGAAAGCTTCCTTAGATCCAGACTGTTTTTCAACCTACAGACCTATCTCTAACCTTCCCTTTATTGGGAAGGTTATTGAAAAGGTTGTAGCTGCTCAATTGGATGACCATTTAACCATTCATAGTATCTACGAATCCTTCCAGTCTGGTTTCCGTAAAAGACATAGTACCGAGACTGCGCTGGTTCGGGTGCTAAATTATCTTCTGAGGACGAGGGATCAAAAGAGATGCTCCATCCTGGTTCTCCTTGATCTCTCCTCAGCATTTGACACTGTGGATCACGTGGTGTTGTTAGCATGCCTCAGGCAAATCTGCGGAATGTCAGGAACCGTTTTGAAATGGTTCATGTCATTCCTTACTGGGAGATCACAAAGAGTTGTGTCGGGGATTTTTTCTTCCGGCCCAGTCTCTTTGTTGTGTGGAGTGCCTCAGGGTTCTGTGCTGTCACCCATGTTGTTTGTAGTGTATATGCTGCCCCTCGGAAATATCATAAGACGGTATGGGCTGAGGTTTCACTGCTATGCTGATGATACCCAGCTATACCTGTCTTTTGCACCCGACCAGGATGGAGCTCTCTCGATGTTTAACAACTGTCTGTGGGAAATCCAAGACTGGATGGATTCTAGTCGGTTAAAATTGAACTCGGAGAAGACTGAGGTGTTGGTGGTGGACCCGGGTGGTCAGATTGAGAGGTTGTGTACTGGCGCGCCTTCTGGAATTTTTCTTGGCGGCATGTCATTACCGACCTCTGAACGGGTGCGTAGCCTTGGGGTGAATTTTGATGATAAGCTGACTTTACAATCTCAGGTGTCAGCTGTTGTCAGCACCTCCTTTTACCATCTTAGGAATATTGCCAGGGTTAGGCACCTTGTTCCATCTGACTCCTTGCCAATGTTGGTCCATGCCTTTGTGTCCTCGAGCCTGGACTACTACAACGCCCTTTACTTTGGGCTTTCTGGGGTTGAAATCCACCGCCTGCAGCTGGTGCATAACGCAGCAGTCCGGGTTTTGACTGGGACAAGTAGGTCCTGTCATATTAACCCGGTGCTGCACGAACTGCACTGGCTGCCTGTTCGGTGGCGGATCACCTTTAAAGTCATTTTATTGACTTTTAAAGCCCTTCGCAATCAGGGTCCATCCTATCTGAAAGACCTCCTGGTTCATTATTGCCCTGGCCGATTGCTCCGCTCGGCCAACATGGGGTTGCTGGAGATTCCAAGAGTGAGTTTAAAAACTTCAGGCAGCACAGTCTTTTCTCATGCTACCGCCACTCTTTGGAATTCTCTACCATGCCGGTTATGGGAGTGCACCTCCGTGGAGATATTCAAGAAAGAATTGAAAACCTTTTTATGGAAAATGGCCTTTTTGGAGGATTAAGCTAGTTAGAACCTGATTGGATTTTATTGTAATTTATTAAGTTTTTATGATGTATTTATGATGTGTTTTTATAAGTTTATGTTTGTATGGATATTTGTATTCATGTTATTAATCTGTTCAGCGCTTTGATAATTCAAAAGGCACTATATAAATAAAATTATTATTATTATTATTATTTATTATAAGTCTACCATCTGAGTCTTTTTTATTCTTTATGAATCTCAATTTGCAGACCTTTAAGGCATAGAATTGCCACTCCCCTTGCTCTAGTTGAGTAGGCGTTATGGAAAATGGAGCCCACCCAGCCACACCACAGTCTGGTGGCCTCAGTTTCCAACAAATGTAACTCCTGTTGTAATGTAGCTCCCTCAGTTCAAGTAGTACTTTACATCTTTTATGGGAGCAATTGAGCCCCCAGTGTTCTAGGAAACCACTTGCAAGATATCAAAAGACATCATGGCATATATGTATACAGCTGCAGACCCCTCTTCCTCCCCACTCTGCCAGTCACCCAGAGCCACCCCCCGCACATCTATAACACAAGGCACTGATCACAATTAACACAGCTTTAGTAAACAACTGCATGATTACAGAACAATAACAAATGATTAAGGAAGTAACAAGTAAAACACCAGAGGGAACTAGAAAAAAAGAATAAACTGTACTATGAAGGTGATCCTCACTAGCCGAGGCAGGCTAGAAGACACCCCTAATGTATGTCTGGGGTGGCTCTTATGCCATCACCCACACAGAACCTGTAAACTTTCACCAAGTGGTGCTAGCCAGCCAGCTAATGTGTCTCCTCCCTTTGCCTGCTGTGGAGACCCTAACAAGAACAACCTCAGAATGCATGAGGCACAAACACAAAGGGCTCCCCAAACTGATCTTGTCCTGTTTATGGGAGACACAGTGGAATACCAGTAGACAATGGGAGTATTACTGAAGGCCCTCCCCCCCTTTTATCACTTATTTGTAGACCAACATTATATATGATGGTCAGTAAACACGTTGGCAATTGGTAAGACAAAAACAAAATAAAGATCGCTACTTCAGTAGGTGGTACATACAAATATATTGGAAGTGGGAGTTCACTAAAGAAATGTTCCCAATATCACAGTAATTAGAACAGTAGAGCACCCTAGAGTGGGGAATCTCAAACATCAGATTCTGAAAGTCCCGTATCCAGTATCACTCATCCCTGGTGGGTAATACTGTCTACAAAGTGGTGCGGAAATTGCACCAAGGGGAAGAAAGATGAGAAACAGTAGACAAAACATTTTGCAGCCACTGTCTCAAAATGATAATGAACAAGTGCAGTCCAAACAATTAGCAAACATCGCATACATTTATTTAGTGGAAAGATGTTTGAGGTAGCCAATGGGGGAGACTCGATTTACTGTCCCAGCTGGAAGATGTTGAGGCTAGTATTGAAAACAGCGACCATGGCCCTGTAGTCTACCAAGCTACAAGCTGAGAAAGGCAGACTGGGGATAGTCATTACAGTGTTTATGACCACTCAAAAGGCTAATTACCAGTTGAAAAGAGCCTTGATTAAGTCTGCAGAGAGAGGGCTCATAATGGAAACAGGACCCCTGAAAACCTCCCCAAACCCAAGGGGGTGGCATATTGGGTTTAGTTGGGGGCCAATGTTTATTTCCCTTTCCTGTCTGCAAGCTGGGGGTCACTAGGATCTTGCATCCATCAGCAATCATCTCTGGCACATAATAGGGTCCACGAGAAAGTGGGGAAATAGCGTCATGAGAAAAGAACTGTAGGTGCCATTTATTTTGCAGACACTAACTCAGCATGGCAAGCAACAAGTTTATTCTGAGCCATTAGCAGCAAAGCTCAGTAACTCCCTTAATGGAGCAATTTGAAGTAGTCAGTGACAGAGATCATAATTTACAGTCCTGACTGGGAAATGCTGTGGCTATGGCTGAAAGGAGGTAAACCAGGGATAGCAATTGCCAAGTTTGCACCCATTCTATAAGCTGATTGCCAGCTAGAAAGAGCCCTAATTAAGACCATAGATAAAGGGCTCATAACGGAAGCAGGTCCCCAGAGAAGCTATCAAAACCCAAGGTACTTACAGGATGTGTGGAGAAGGGACCTTCTTTTCCACATCTGTATGCTGGAAGGTCACTGATCCATATTGTCAGGCATGGTTCCTGCATCAGGTGATATTCTGGCTGGGCTATGGGGTATGTCTTGATCTACAGCCCTCTGGGTGCTTGTCCTGCAGTCTCCACCACAGAGACTGCTCATCCTGAGGTCTCTGTGGTAAATGCGTCGGAGATAGCTGGGCCTAGTCAGGTCTGGAAAAATGCATTGACTTCACTTAGCATTTGGAATTGGACTGTTTTTCCCTCATAGCTGACCTGCAGTATAGCCAGATAAAGTAATGAGTAAGTAAGATCTCTATTTCGTAACTCTTGCTCAAAGTGGTTTTGTCATGTTTGGCATAGCAAATGGGAGTAGTAACCGGTAGGAGTTGTGAATCAATCTCCTACCATTCAAACTGCCAAAAAGTGCTGTTTTCCATGAAAAAATGCTTTTAATTCTGCACCCTGTTTCATTTACATAACTCTGCACCTTTTCTACACCTACAGTGGGCAGAGCCTGCAGATGTTTTGCATGTACAAAATGGCTGATGTCATATTTTCTGTCTGTGGAAGTGGCTGAAGGTGTAAATAGTCTCCTCCGCCTTACCCTCCTCCAAGAAATGCTTTCCGCCCTCAAATAAATAGGCTTTCGTGTTAGTCAATGGGTGCAGGGCACTATTTTCTTTCTTAAATGGAAGGTACAAGAACTGGAACCTGAGTAGTGGGAGGCAACATTACCTTTTTTGGTGGGGGATAAGATCCACCCCCACCTCCACCTGAGAAGCTCCTAAAGATCCACTCCCACCTTTTTTTGGTTCATGTGGGAGGGGCATGAGGTGGATCTATCATGTTGGAACAACTGACTATCATAGCTGCCTGGGGCATCAGAGCTTAAGGTTCAGAAGGAAAGAAAAAGTAATTAAGGAGTGCCTGCAACTGCATCCTTATACAGCACTTGTGAAACTGCATCCTGAAATTACAGCTCTTGAGGAAAGCAAGCACTTGCAGTACAAGAATGACAATTAAGGTATAAGCCCATAAAGGAGTAAAATATGTCACCCAAAGAACATTATCCCATATTGGATACTAGAGTGTCTGTTTCTTAAAAGCTTTTTATAACCCCCTTCACACACACACACAGCTGAAGCACCCACCCAAATAGCTAGGGGAAGCTGTACATTTTTATCTCTCTGGGACTTGAAGTTTAGCAGTAATGTGTGAAAAGAATAAAGTCTTGTGTTTCGTGTATTTGAATAGGTTTGGTGTGTTGAAGTCAAACAATATAAATATATATATATATATATATATATATATATATATACACACACACACACACACAGTGTCATGGGCACCCAAAAAGGAAGGAGATACTATTGAAATAAATGTTATTCTGATTATTTATGTGTAAGATTTTCAGTGTAGTTCTGCCTAGGTCACAGACACATAAGATATAAAAAGTACATTTAAAGATGGACATATTAGTAAAAGCTTGTAGTAGCAAAATAAAGCAAGAAAAATAATATATTGTGTTTTTTTGTTCTTTCAATTGTTTAACCTGGAGTGGCACTCTAAGCTGAAAGCTTGTTTTCAGGGGCAACCTGGAAGCACATGGAAGTTAAGTGACTTGCTCAGGGTCACCCAGTATACAAGTGGGGGCTGTAGGATTCAAACCCAGATTTCCAGATTTGCAGCTCAGAGCCTTAAACCACTGTGCTTAACTGCCTCTCTAGTTATGGCAGTCATCTGTTTTATGGTTCATGATGTTGGTGTAGTAAGCAGCAGTACATTGCATAGCAGGTGTAAAATGTCAATAAGTAGGTCATGCAATAGATGTGCTGAACAGTTACTGAAGTAAGAAATGTATTTAGGATAGTAAAATATTGCTGTTAGAAAACTGATAAATGTGTGACATTTGCATCTCAGTTTCAAGGAGGTCCTTATGGGGTGTCAATATACAATATAACGTAGTTATAGTTTTCAAGTTGTCTGGGTAATTGTGTTACCACTGTAACTAAATTTAAATTATTCTACGAAGAAAATTAAGTTTATGTAACTGTCTATAATTAAAAACATTAACTTGTCCTTATAATTTAATGCATTAAATGCTGTTGCTAGGTTAAGAAGTCACATACCAATGCCCAGGGCATTAAGGTTTCTGACCATAACACCCTGCCCTAGGGACTGACAGACATCAGGGGTGTGACTTGGGATTGTCAACAGTAATGCTCAAGCCATTCCACCCCACATCCCCACCCTGCAGCCAGTGACAGGTATCGAGGTATGCTTTTGATCTTCAGCCCCAAAGTTCACTCCATTTTCTTATATGGTACTGTATCCATTTCAGCGTATTTCCTTATGGAATGGGGTGAGTGTAAAGCTTGAAACACCCCAAGGAACACCTTGACACTTGTCTGTGTCTGCAGGGTAGGATAAAGTGAAATGGCATGAGCATTATGGGCAACGACCCAAAGGCACACCCCAATGCCTGTCCATCTCTGAATGATGGGGGTTGGGCTGGTGTCACTTCAATACTTCACTGCCATTCCTATTCTGCCTCTCTGTCTGTCTGTTTGTCTCTCTCTATCTATATGTCTATGTAATTATCTATATTTCTATCAGTTGCATGTATCGCTATTTTTACCTGTTTCTAAAACAAACCTGCATATCACATTTGCCTGCACTCTGAGCACATAATTATGAAACTGTGCATATTTGTACTCCACTTCTGCATAGACCTCATACTTTCCTAGTATTCCCATTATCACAAGCATAACTACCTTAGCCTTTTCAAAAGTGACCCCTCTGAAAGTTACTATCACATTTTCTCTGCTAACAGTCCATCATTACACCTGACATCAACACATTGCTTAAATATAACTTACATCACCTCATGGACAAATACCCTGTTTCTCTGAAAAACAACAACTGTGTAAATAATCCCAAGGCTGAACATATGCCAGCCATTACTTTTCACGTACTGCCACCTTCTGTACCATCATGGGGATTTGCATATGATTCCCATCATGCTTTGCATTATTGGGATATGTGTGATTGTGTTTTCTTTAAAATGTGGCTGTCCGGCCAATATCATCCGGGATAACACATACCTCAGTAGCATTTGCTCTGGGGTTCTTTTGTAAACCTATATTGCTTCCTATTCCTTCCATTAAAATGTACACCTCCATATATTTTTCTAATAATGTGTATGCCTTCCTTAGAACAGAAACTAAAACAAATCTGACTACTTACAAATCATTGTGTTATTTCTCCATACCTCTTTAACAATTCCACACAACTTCACTATGCAGCCGTGGTGGATCTGACCAGATTTTGTTTCTCAGTGCTGCAAGCTCCGACCATGACATCATGCAAGAAAAACAAAGTTTTTAAGCACTGTATTGAAACGGAGTATTGAGACTGTTGGTCAGTCTTGGTATTGCAGACATCCTTTTTCTTTCACAGTTTTGGACCCATAGAAGAAGCTGGACACCAAAGAAAAAGAAAAGTAGTCTGACCCATAATTACACTCCTGAACTACTTTTAGTCATTCAGGCCCTATAACATAAACATCAACATAGAAAAGTATCATCACGCTCTCACATTCTGACAGAAGCTGTCACATCATACCTGTCATTTCACCAGCAGGCAGTAAAAGTCAAACAACATCTACACAGACTGGCAAATTGTCTTTTTGGCCTATCTGCATCACAAAAACAGTTTTCCAGAAACTTTTCTACAGATTGTACCGCTGTAAACACTACCGACATACAGTAGGAGACTCACTTTGATAAGGGAGAGAGAAAAATCAGCTATGTACTTTACCGACAATGCCTTGCTACATACATACATATATATATATACACATAAATACATACATACATAGATGTTAACAGCAGATAAAGGCCTATGACACACCAAGTCTGCCCATGTGTGCACATACTTAGCTTCTTCAAGCTTCTCTAGTACTAGGTTATACAGCATGTCTACATATTAGGTGTTATTCTACAGTCCCCACTACCAAAATAAGGGACTGCACTTTTGATTAACAAACATTTAAGTCAACTTTATAATTTACCCAGAATTTCTTGTTATTGTATGTAAAACATTGACAGTTTCCTTGCATGACATCATTCTGGGGGTGTGGCCACCCATAGAAAACTGGAGGGTGGGCAGAAACAAAAACATACACAAAAATGACTATGATGGAGTTTTTTTACAAAACAAATTGCAGCTTCAGGATCTGAAGCATGAGTGGCAATGGCATACTATGTGAAACAGGCATTTGCGGAATGTGACTAAATCAGTTTAATTTTGTGGAATCCTTGTCTCCGCTCAAGTATTGATCTAGGATAGTCCGGGTAGAAGGAGAGTTGGGCTCCAGCCACCTCAGTGTTGTGCAGTTCATGGGCTTTGTTTAAGATAATTTCTTTATCTACAAAGTACAGTAACTTAAAGATGAATGGACGAGGTCTGCTGCTGGTGGTTGCTGTATGGGCTCTCCATATTCTATGGGCCATTTTAATTTCAAATACATATTCTGCTGGGTCCAGTTGTAGCCACATTGGTAGGTTAGATTGTAAGTAGCACAATGTACCCTTTTCTTCCTTGCCCTCTTGTAGTCCCAGAATGTGAATGTTTTTGCGGTGACCCCTCCCTCTAAGTCTTCAAGTTTGCTGGTGAGCCATTCAGTTTGGTGTTCTGCAGGTATCAGGTGCTGCTCATGGCTGTCTTCTGTCTCTGCCTTAGAGCTGTTATGTTTTGCTCTTTGACATGACTTGGCTAGTTAAGGCAGAGAGGCTTGCCTGTGTATCCGAAATAGTAGTTCGTATTGTTTCTACGAGGCTACGATTTTCTCTAGCAGTGACGGGGCTGGTTCTTCTGATGAAGGATGGCCTCAGTGAGTTTGGTGCACCATCTTGGGTATGGGGAGCTGCAGAGCGGGTGGCGATTCTTCAATATATTTTTTCCTTTTCATTGTAGATTTCTCAGGTTCCAAATTATGTTGGACTCTCTTCGTGCCCTTAGTGCAATAGTTCTTAGACTTTGTCACAGTGAGCCTCCCCAAATCCATGGAAAAGATTTTGAGCCTCCCCCAAAAACTGAAATAATCTTGGGCTTCCCCAAAGAAAAATAACATTCTGTACTCTGCACAGTTCACCATGAATAAATTGAAACCCCTTTTAGTACTTGGCTCACAAACAGTTCTTTCATTCGGTTCTCTGTCTTATACTGATGTGGAACCTTTAAAAAACAGCTCTTATGCTCTCTTTGATACTGTTTTTACATATGCCTTTGATGCTTCAAGGATAGCTCCCTTAATTGCTTTCCATCTCTCCTCCACCCTGCCTATGTCATCCACCCCTGTTAACTTTTGGCTGGCAGTATAGCCTAGAGCAATAGTTCTCTGACTTTGTCACAGTGAGCCTCCCCAAATCCATGGAAAACATTTTGAGCCTCCCCCAAAAACTGAAATAATCTTGGGCCTCCCTAAAGAAAAATAACATACTGTACTTTGCGCAGTACACCATGAATAAATTGAAACCCCTTTGAGTTCTAGGCTCACATTCAGTTCTATGTCTTATACTGACTCGGAACTTTTGAAAAAGAGCTCATGTGTATGGTATTATCTGAATAACAAATAAATAAAATAAATATTATTATTCAGCTTATTGTAACCTCCCCCACACACAGGCTAACCTACTTGCTCTGCTATTTTCATTCTTGAACCACTGTTACCCCTTGTTGCAGTACCTTCATGGGTCAGACTACTTCCTCTGTTTCCTCTCTATATGAAATAACCTTCCTACATACTTTGCCTCTTCCCCTCTTCTCTGCTCCTAAGCAACATCTCGGGGATTACTTTGCTCCTTCCTGCTATTGCTCTTAGCACTTCTATCATAACCCCTATATTTGGGCTGTTCTGCCATCAGTTTACAAATTGATCAATTACCACCACTCATTATTCATTTATTCATATGTATTTGCACTATTGCTCATTGTATATTCCTTGATTGTTTTGCAGTTACCTTTTGAAATGTATTCACTCCCTACCCTTCCCTGGGTACACCTGAAATGAGCCTTGGCTCATTCACCTTCCCTTGTCACCTATTGGAAAATAAATACATACAATTCACCTACTATTATTATCCTCTTTCAGTTTGCTTCATCTCTTCACACAAAATATATAAAACCCAAAATTTAAATACAGTACTTTTCAGACTTGCTTGAGCCTCCCCTGGAACAGGTTGGGGCCTCCCCAAGGAGGCTGGCCTCACCATTTGAGAACCCCTGGCCTAGAGATTAGAGGAACGAGGTGTGAACGAGCTTGGTACATCCAGCAGACCAGACCTGAGTTTGATTCTCATAACCTCCACTTGTATAATGTGTGACTGAGCACAGTCCCACACAAAAGATTAATAGTCAAATTAACCAGCCTGGGAGTGGGTCCCAGGGTGGTAGCCTGGGTAAAACATTGGCTGCATAACAGGACATAGAAGGTAATTGTAAATGGAGTCCACTCTGAAGAAAGAGAGGTGACTAGTGGGATACTGCAGGGTTCAGTACTGGGTCCAGTCTTTTTAATGTCTTTATAAGTGACATTGCAGAGGGACTGGAAGGAAAAGTATGCCTCTTTGCAGATGACACAAAGATCTGCAACAGGGTTGATACACAAGGAGGCGTGGAAAGGATGAGAAGGGACTTGGCAAGGTTGGAGGAATGGTCAGGTGTATGGCAGCTAGGATTCAATGCAAAGAAGTGCAAAATAATGCACCTGGGAAACAAGAACCCAGGGGAAGATTACACAATGGGGGGAGATAGTAACAAAAACAAACAAGGAAAGGGACCTGGGGGTAATCATATCAGATGACCTTAAGGTTAGCAAGCAATGTGAGAAGGCAGTAGGGAGGGCTGGGGGTATACTGGGATGCATAGCGAGAGGCATCACCAGCAGAAAACAAGAAGTTGTTATCCCTCTGTACAGACAGTTGGTGAGACCCCATTTGGAGTACTGTGTCCAGTTCTGGAGACCCCATCTCCACAAGGCCATAGACAGGATAGAGGCAGTCCAGTGGAGGGCAACTAGAATGGTGCAGGATCTGCAAAAGAAGCCATATGAGGAAAGACTGAAAGAGCTTAATATGTATACCCTTGAGGAAAGGAGGGAGAGGGGGACATAATAGAAATGTTTAAGTACCTCAGTGGAATCAACAAAGTCCAAGAGGGTAGCATCTTTCTGAAAAAGAGACATGCAAGAACAAGGGGACACAATTTAAAGATGGGGGGGGGCATTCAGGTGCAATGTGAGAAAGTATTTTTTCACAGAGAGGGTAGTGGATGCATGGAACTGCCTTCCTGAGGAGGTTGTGGGGTCTAAAACTGTGGGAGAATTCAAGAATACATGGGACAGACATAAGGCAATTCTTGTGAGGATAGGAAGAAATAGTCTGTTGGTTAACTAGGATCTGCAGCTTATCCTGTAGGTAGGAAAATGGGCAGACTAGGTGGGCCAAGCGGCCCTTGTCTGCCCTCAAAGTCTATGTTTCTATGTTTCTATGAGCAAGTTACTTAACCACCCCGTGCTCCCAGGTCACCCCTGAAAACAGGCACTCATGCCTAGTGGGCCTTACCTGGTTACCAAAGACTAAAATAAAAAAATTAAAAAAAATAAATAACTTTTCTCTGACCAGCTCCCTCAATCTATCAGATTTTCATTTCAGTCTATCGAATTTTCAGTTGCTGATCCTGATAGTATTTTGACTAAGCTAACTTTTGTTGTCTTTTGCATTTGTTTCAAAGTTCTCTATAGAGCTGGAAATTGTAAGATGCTTTACCTTTTTGGTATTAGTTTCGCTATCTATCCTTTAGTCTTTAAATAATTCAGAGTTCATCTAGGGCATAGTATTACCAATCATTTTTTTTGTGAGTAGAAAATGTATATCACTTAAATCAGTGAAGAACTAAGTAAACAGTTGTACAGCAGACTCAACATTATTTGTGCTATAGAATGTTGACAAATGAACAACTTTCAAGTCACCAAGAAACAATTGTTCATTTTGATCTGAGAAGTTTTATGGGGGGAGTGTTACTCATAGTTATTTGCACATACAGGTAACCAGGCAGCCCTCAGATATATAATTAGCAAGCAGGCCGTTCTCCATCATTAGCCGAAGTCTATTAGTAAGGATCCAGTCTATTACAATTCCCACTGTATTCTTAGACCATATCCTATTAGGGAGTTGGACAAATTAAGTTAAACTATATTTAGAGATTTTGTTTCTGAGTTTTTCCCTAAATCGGGCATTACCACAGTCCAAGATAAGTCACCATAAGAATATGCATTTTACTTACTGTGCTTAGCAACATTAATTTGTCCAGTATCAGCAGATCTGTTGTGGCACACTTTGGAAGCATGTAAATATTAGAAAAATAGCCTTGCTTTGCAAGTTTGTTACCAAGCATGATTTTAGAGGTCACACAACCAGTGTACTGGCTAAGGTGGTCTGACTCCACCAGTGCAGCACTTACTGAGTGTTTGGTGTAAATGACAGCATCACCACCACCCATTTTATTCACTAGGTGAGCTGATTTAAAAATATACCCATCAGTTGAGACCATGGCGTCAGAGGCAGAAGATTTTAACCAAAATTCATTCAGGGCAACTGTATGATAATGCTCCATCTAAAGCCATGTTCAATATTCAGGAAAATGGGCCTGGAGATTACATTTATTCTGGTGGGTAAATGTAGGGCCTGCTGTTTTATATTGTGGGGCTGTAATGTTACCCTGGACCGGACCACAGTTGCATTCTGTGTCACCCACTAAGGGTTCCATATGATAACGGTGACCGCAGAATAGCGATCACCATTTGAGCGAGTGTATATCACCAAAAATATATTTTGGTGATGTACACTTGCAGCGAACAGCAAGAGGGCACCCAAGATTTAGCTTTCTTGCTTTTATGTGGGGAACTGTGCCCCCCGCATCCCCCCATGGGGGACTTCACCCCACGCACCCCCCTACTAAAGGATTCTCAACTCCAGGGGTGCATGTCGGGGGGGGGTAAAAGTAAAAAAAAAAAAAACCTGACCCTGTGCAAAAAAACATGAGCGCACCCAGAACCTGACCTGGCACCCTCCCAACCCCAGCCTGCCACAAAACCACCATGCCATATGGCCAGCTTGGAAGACCACCACCACACTACCCCCCATAAACCCTCCCTCCTCATCTGCCTGTCACACGGTGTGTTTCCTCCCCCCCACATGCATGTATACATAGCGGCATCCTGTCACTATATTCGCTGAACCCCCTATCTGGTCCCCCCTCTACCAGGTAGCCATTAGCCGAACCTCCTATCTGGTCTCTCCCCCCTGCCAGGTAGCCCTGTGCACAGGTGCTATGATTGAGTCACCCTTTTTGAAAGTGCTCAATTGCGGTCGCCCTGTACATGGTATACCCCCATGAAGGGAGACAATGATGAAACAATAGCCAGATATAATAGTGCTTCCATTTGACCCAGTGAATAAGAGAACTGAATGTTTTACTTTTTAGAATTTGTAGTAATGAATGTGCAACAGGTAAGAGCACAGACCATGGCAAACCACACATTTGGTAATATGAGTAAGTACTGAGATGCTAAACTTACAATATCATTTTAAAATAGCCATTAGCCGAACCTCCTATCTGGTCAGTTTATCAGTGTCAGTGGCTCAGTAGGTAGCACACTCGCCTCTGAGGCCGGGAGATCAGAGGGCTGTGGGTTCAGTTCCCACATCTGGCACTTGGGTTAATATCCCAGTACTGACACTGTAATGCAGCATGAGAGGGGTGCTGCATTTCTGAGGTGCCGTCTTTCGGATGAGACGTTAAACCGAGGTCCCATCTGCTTGGGTTGGTGGTAGTTCAGGTGGATGTTAAAGATCCCATGGCACTTATCGAAAAGAGTAGGGGAATTTCCTCGGTGTCCTGGCCAAATTTCCCTCATTCACTAAAAATACCACCAACAGCTTAATCTGGTTCAAGGTCAGTTGGCATTCATCTGTATTCCCTTCCCCCGGGTCATGCCTGAAAATAGGCAGGATTTGTCTAGTGCACTTACCCGGTCAACAAAAGCTAAATAAAAATAAATAAATAAAAAAAATGCTGCAGTGGTGCACTAAACAAACCATGACAATTCCCATGGAGCTAATGCCTAAACTTGCCCAGTTAATGGACTTGGGGATACAGCACTGTGTCAATACCTGTCACCACATAGTTATACAGAGCATGGTACCAAATTACAAACAGTTAAGATTTTATAGAGATTAAGTTACTTATGGAGCAGAGCCATAGGCTCAAGTTACTAACAAAATAGTTATCTATGGGCCCTGTGAGAAGCAGCAGACCTGTTGACTAAGGGACCTGTAGCTTTCTTTGTACAGGGCCCTGCAGGCCCTATGCAAAGCAACAGATCTGTTGAGCATGGGGCAAGGATTGTAGTGCTCACTCATTTGGTTGTTCACTTTCTTGTATTGGAAATGAAGATCCTAGACCACTGCAGGTCATGTCTACAAACCCCAGACAGAACCATTTTGCAGACTATGCCAAAATCTGCAGTCAGGAGAACAGTAAGGAATGGATGGAAAGAATGCATAGGGATCTTGGGAAACTCCAGAGTGTGGTCAAGAACATGGCAATTGGGGTCCAATGCCCAAAAGACCAAAATTATGCACCAAGAACCTAAGAACTCATGAACTGAGTATAGTATATCAGGAGGTACTGTCAGTCACTAAGCAGGAAAGGGATTTTGGAGTTATATCTGGTGACCTCAAAGCAGCAGGGCAGTGTGACAAAGCAGTGGGTAGGCCCAATAGAATGCTGGGATGCATAGGAAGAGGTGACTCCAGCAGGAGGAGGTAGGTGGTATTGCCACTATATCGCTTGCTGGTGAGACCATACTTGGAGTATTGTGTCTAGTTCTGGAGGCCACACCTCAGAAAGGACATAGACAGGAAGGAGGTAATCCAGAGAAAGGCAACTAAAATGGTGCAAGGGTTGCATCAAAAGCCCTACAAGGAGAGACTATAGGATCTCAACATGTACACTCTGGAAGACAGGAGAGCAAGAGGACACATGATATAGACCTACAAATACCTAACAGGGTGAACAGGGTGCAGGAGGAGCATCTCTTTCAAATGAGGAAGAACATCAGAACCATAGGACATGCAATGAAGATGGAGGGCATTTACGAGGGATGTGGGGACAGACTATTGAGCTGATGAAAGATCCACCAAGACTCACATCTTAGTAGTCTCTGTGGTCTGTCTCTCTCGTGTATCATTTTGGGTACATATTCAAGTGCCAAAAATGTTAAACATATAGGGTCCTTAACAGGCAAATGATTACAGTGGATGCATATGGCACTTTTATCAAGCCATTACAATTGGCCCATATGCTACAACATGCACAACTTGAGCTGCCTGGTTGTCCTGCCAACATACATTTTCTGAAAGGAGCACCAAGCAGTAACAGTGGCATGATCAGTGAAACAACTGGCAAATTGACAAATTTCTATGGGTTTCTCATGAGTCCTATTGCAGCCCCATTTGCCCTGCACTGCATAATTGCAACCAGTACACCTTTTGTAGGGGAAAAAGCCTGTCAGTTTGTTATGCAGCCACATCTCTGTAACAAGCTTGGTGTAGTGACTGTGTGCCAAGACGTCCCCTAGGTTGGGACCCTTTGTAAAGAATACCTTGGGTTTGGGTCCCACAATGGTTGCAAGATTGGGAACAGTTAACAAAATGGGTCAGCGTTTCAGCACAATGTCCTTGACCTTCACTGCCAAGACATTACACTGCATTAAAAGGTGACAGGATGTATGTCTGAATTCTGTTTTTGTTTCAGAACCAGTAAGGACTCCCAAGGAGTATTTCTGGCTCTCTTATAAACTCAACTGATAACCCTCATTGAGTATCCACTTGTCTTAAGGCAATTGCTAAGCTCCTCTGATGGTGCCTCAAATATTTCCTCTGTGGAGCAGTTCCTTCTGATCTTCAGGAACTGCCCCACAGGAATACTTGCGACAAGGCTGGGGGTGAAAACTATCTGCTCAGATTAAAGTAATTAACAGTAATCCACCTGAATACATGTTCTTAATTCAAGGATATGGGCATGGAGCTTGAAACATCTCTACTATTCTGTTTATTTCATTTTGCGCAGATCTGCAGAAATGAGGATATGAGATCATTACCACAAAAAGAAAGGAACTTCATTGGAAGAAATTAAGTTAATGCAGACATTAGGGTTGAAGAATACAAAGCAGACAAAGTAAGGCAATGAAAAACATTAGGGTTTGGAGTCTTGGGAGTTGGCATATTGGTGGTGTGGTGTTCCTTGCGGTTGTCATACCCAATGCCCAACCCTGTCATAGCAAATAAACATGATCTCTTGTTTCATGCAAGGCCCATGACTGATTCTGTTGGTCATGTGGTGGGACATACTTTTCTACTTTCAAAGACTATATGCCTATGAGACACTGGTTTGGAGCTGTACCTTGTGCTCCGGACAAGTGGCCATGCATGAGGGGGAGGTATTAGGGTTGACAGCCCCAAGGAACTCCACACCACTGATTTGCCAAGACTCATGACACTCCAAATCCTAATGTTTTTAATTCACTTAGTCTGCTATGCGTTCTTCAACCCAAATGTCTGCATTAGCATAGTTTTTTGCAATGAATATATGAAGCATAAATATTATACACTTGTATCAGATAATCCACGACAGGGTGTGTGGTCGTGCTCTGATATACGCACACCTTGGTGTACATTGTAATGCATGAGGCTGCAGGCCTAGTGCGTTCAACTACCCAGGGTGTGCATATATATATATATATCAGAGCACAACCACATGCTCTGTAGTGGATTATCTGTTTTATAAAATGGCCAACATTGTTTTGGGGGGGAAGGAGAAAAATAGAAAAAAGTGCAGGTGTGCGGTTATTGTGGGATAATGCATGGTCATGTGGTAGTCTCGTCCAATCAAGAGGTTTCATTTTTTCTGATTCTTCTCACCCTTGTTTTGATTAGATGTGCAGTTTTTGTGCATAGTGAAAAAAGTGCTTTTTTTTTCACCAGTTTTTCCTGAATTTTCCTCATCGCCCTGCACCCACACCGTTTGGGATTTTAGCCTGACATTTTCAGGGTAGAAAGAGCTTGCCCTAAGGAACAAGCCAGCATTGGTTTGGTGAGTGTTGGGTCTAAAGATCCCATGGCACATCCTGATGCTTGTTGGTGTGTGGAGGATGGTAGATGGAGTGGTAGGGTGGGGGGGGAGGTTAGGGGCTCAACCCTAATGCCTCATTTCCATACTTTTGTCACTTCAACCCTAACTGATGCATTAACAAACTTATATATATATATATATATATATATGTGTGTGTATATATATATATATACTGTACATATATATATATGTATACAGTAGCTTACATATTTCATTGTTTGGGACTTGCTCATATGCATTTCTAAATAGTTAACTATAGCACATAGCATCCCTACTTAATTTTAAGAATGTAACCTCTACAATTAGCAAATAATTTTGGTGCTGCATAGTTATATTTTGCATGTACTTTTTCTTTTAGTTTTAATAGTGCTTTATTCATGTTCTGTGGGATTGGTACATTGTGAAATCATAGTGTGTTTATTTCTGGCAGATCCTGTGAGGCAGTAATATACAACAACATGCAAACAGCGGAGGGAATTATAAAATGTTAAAGGATCTTTTTTTTTATTCTATTAAGTCAATCAGAATACAATTTAAACATAAATATTTTGAATTACTGACAGCAAAAGTAAGAACTTCACTGAAGTTGAAATCTCTGGCTTGTTAAACTGTTGCTAATTTGCAGAAAGTTAAGATGTTTATACTTCACTAAAATATGATTTTCACTCAGGCTCCCACAAAAACTATATTTTGAGGAGACAGACACCAAATTTTGATTCTGAAAAGTGACAACCTTACCTTTTTCATCAGTACAATGGCAGCCTTCACCACTTTGTTTACATATAGCCCTAAAATTTAATTGAGATGTTATCCGTATGTGCAGACATTCTAGCCATCCTGTCTGAAATGCCCCGTCAAAACATTTTGACAGAACATGAAACAGTAATGGGAAGGAAAAGTATAGAAGCATGTAAGACTGAAACACAGTTACCAAGTATTCAGGAGAAAGCTTCTTGAGTTACAATAAGATGCTTGTAACTTAAAGTATGTCCATTTAAATAGTTTAGTCATCTGCCTTTGCTCTTTCAGACATACCTCTGCGTTGTTCGTGGTTAGGCTGGTTAAATTCATGCGCTTGTGAAATGTGGCAAAAAACACTCATCTACTGGGGACACATCCAATATTCCCATACTTCAGACATTTTTTAAGACACATTTTTCTCACCAGTGGGACAAAAATATCTGGAATTCCCATTCTCTGAAAACAATATGTCATTCATTCAATATGCAGAAGTTGTTCACACATTGGGCAGTTTTATTGGGAACAATTGCTGCAAATTTCACATGCTGAACATGAAAAACATTTTCTATATTATTCTGTGAAATTTTATGATCATGAAGAGGCAATTTTCTGGGAATTTTGCCAGCAGAAATCAAAATGTTATCAAGCCCTGATTTTCAGTAATGCACCCAATTCTGATCCAGCAATTTCTGTTGTCTTTCCTGAAACTGATATTTCTGGCCTTAAAGAGTAGGGATTTAGAAGCAAAACAATAATGTAAAAGGTTTAAATTGCAGTCTAGTATACCTTCAGAAAATCTCGAAGTTAATAGCACCATATTTGATATGGTGTCCCTGATTTTGGTTGTTAGACTCTGATTCTTTTTTAAATAGTGTCCCTGATTTACAGACCAATGAGATGAGAACGTGCTTGTCAACCACTCATCACTTAAATGTGGAAATGTTTTTCAAAAGGTGGGAAAAGAGGCAAAATCTGGGACACATCTGCACATCTAAGAGACAGAAGCTTTGAACACTAGAAATGTATGTTTTTGTGTTCATAGCGAGGTCTGTTCATTGAGCAACATAGATTGTAATGAACTGTTATTTTAAAATGTGGCGAAGCTCCCTACCAATGGGATCCATGCATACTTACATTTGACCCTACATACCATGATACATAGTGTTTAGGTCCAAGTTATGCACATTCAGGGTGTCCACTGGATATCTGCGGATGTACTACTAACCCTCGCCACTGGGTTTTCCTCCCAGGCCTTAATTCCACTTATAGTTGTGTAACCAGCCTCTCTCTTCAATCAGCTTGAGGACAGATACTAGAGGGCTCTCAAATGGTTAAGTTTGACCCAGAGAGTTGTCCTCTAGAGGGGCCCTTGTTTGCTTGGTGACAGGATATCTGGATGTTTGTGTACAGGATGTTTGGATTCAGCTAGAAGCGGGAAAGTTCTGTCATGAATATTCATGGTTCTGTCCTCCCCTAATTGTCTATAAGAAGGGGAGGCAGGAGAGAAATGAGAGGCTCAGGTTATTTCAGAAACAGCATCTTGAGGAAAGACTCCATCCTCCAGCTGTGCCACAGTCAGGGACCTTCTGCCTATGGCAGATAACAGGGTCCCTGGGTCCAGATGGCACTGGTTCTTGTTTAGGTCTCTGGAGTTCCATCAGCAGGTGCCAGGAGGGTAGGTCTCCTAGAAAGGACTTGAGGACCCAGAGAGAATGAGAACCAGATGGCACAACAGGGATAGTGAAGGGCTGCCCCTTGCAGATCTACTCCTGCCAAAAGCAGCTGGAAGGTGACTTAAGAGTAACTGGAGCTACTGATTAAAAGAGCACATTTGTAAGTGTAACCCCCCCTATTGTGACCTCCCCTATCATAATACCTTCGGTACATCAGGACTTCTATTGCCGGCTCAGATTGTTCGCTGGTGCAGTCCCTGTACCAGTGGGGGAGGATGACCTAGATATATGGATGGACTATGCTACTCCACTTGTCCAAGAGTGGCAATGTTCAGAGGGGGAGAAGAGAAAGAGACATGGAAAGCTTAAGGGGCCCTGCACTGGAAGCTATCCGATTTCTCTGATCCATCAACACAGAGGCCACTGCAGCCGAGTACCTGTCTGCATTAGAAGGAGTGTTTGACAGCATGGAATTGGGGGAAGACTTAATGTGGAAGCTGAAGTCTGCTAAAGAATGGAAAAATGAAAAGTTGTCTGCTTTTGTCACCCAGATTGAATGGACCTTGTAGAGAACCCATAGAAAAGGGGGTGTTCCAGCTAATGAACTGAACTGAGTCAGGCTGAAGCACATTCTCACATTTGCCCATTATTCTAGTGTGCTCATGCTGAAGTTGAAGTTTCAGGACAGGAAAGCTAACCCTCCTGAATAATGCTGGCAGATGAAGGAGATTCGAGAGGCTGAGAACGATGAGGATGGATGGGAGCACTATGTAGGGGTTGCTCGCACCAGCTAAGTTCCAGACTGATCCAAAGAAAGGGAGGTAGCTGTTGAGACCCAGCAGGTTAGGGAACTGTTCAAAGAGGTAAAGGAGATGTGAGCCAGTCAACAAGCCATGGTTGAAGTGGCCAGAAGCTCCCACCCTTGCCAACTGCAGACTGAGACTAGAAGTGAGGCTCCACCAGGGGGTGTGGGGGCCCATGCCATTGCTCCCGAACCCCAGGCTGAGTCCAAATTGGTGGAAGAGATGAGAGAGCTGAGAGGGGTTTACCATGCCGCAATGACCCCACCCACAGAGACATTCCCGACAGCGACAGCCGCATTGCCCAGTGTTGGCAATGTGGTGTCAGGGATGCCTCCATGTTTCGAGGCTTAACTCTCCGGAAAACCTGTTGGAAGTCATGGCCAAACTGTTAAACTTAGTTCATCAGAGCACTATAAAGCCCCAGCAGGGCTCACAAAGAAAGCCTTTTTCCTCCAAAACTGCTGTGGGTCAGTCTGCTAAACCGACCTCTCTGGACTGGTCCGAGATAGTGGGCCCCTCCATGGAGAGCACAGGAACAGTTAATGGCATTTCCACTTGTGCTGTGCTAGACAGTGGCTTGCAGATCACCATGATATTTCAAGATAGGTATGACCAGCACTTATCTGACCTTCTACTCCAACCCCTTGAAGGACTGCATGTATGGGGGTTGAGAGAAAAATCCTATCTTTACCTGGGGTATGTACAAACTTGGTTATCCTTCCCTACAGCTGTAGTGGGCATGAATGAGCAAATGGAGACCCTGGCCTTGGTGTGCCCACAGACTGGACTGTATGACAGTGTCCCTTTACTAATTGGTACCAATGCACATATGTTTGGTCAGTTTGCCCAGCTTTGTCAGGAAAAGCGAGCTAAGTGGACTGGTAGGGCCCTGTGTATTCTGACCCTAGTACAGTGAGCCTACAATTTACAGATGCAAACACCAGAGATTGAGAGAGATTAACCCATGGAGGTATTCCGGAAAAAGAATCCTGACTCACTGGTACTACTTCCCAACGCTCAGTGCACCATCAGTGGTGAAGTGCGCCTAAAAGCAGATGTTAAAAATAAAATCCTTATGCTGAATGCCCCAGAAGAGGGGAAACTGCCTGAGGGACTCTTGGCCAAGCCTAGCATTCTACCTGCTCGGGCCCATGCCTATGCCCGGTTGGTAGTGGTGCAAGTTCAGAACATGTCCGATCGAGAAGTTTGGGTGAATTGAGGGTGCACCCTAGCCACTGTATATTAATAATAATAATAATAATAATAATATCTTTATTTATTGAGCACTTTTACATTATCAAGGTGCTTCACAAAATTTAAAAACAGTTCATTAAAACATAGTATCAAAATCATGGCAAATCAGGAAAAGCCTTATTCCACAAAAATGTTTTTAGAGCCTGCTTAAAGCTCCCCATGGTCCTGCACTCCCGGAGCTGACGGGGCAGAGAATTCTAGAGGGTTGGGGCCACAAACATAAAAGTGTGGGCCCCAGAAGAATTCAAAGTAACCCTTGGAATCTCCAGCAACCCCTCGTCAGCCAAGTGAAGCTGTCACACAGGGATGTAAGGAATCAGAAGCTCTTTCAAGTAGTCTGGACGAAGTCCGTGTAGGGCTTTGTAGGTTAATAAACCTACCTTAAAGGTGATCCACCACTGAATCGGCAGCCAGTGCAGATCGCGCAGCACTGGGGTAATATGTGATCTCCTAGATACCCCAGTCAATAAACAGGCAGCAGCATTCTGCACTAGCTGCAAGCGGTGGATATCAACCCCAGGAAGCCCTAAGTAAAGGGAGTTGCAATAGTCAATGCGTGAGGTCACAAAGATGTGGACCAGAATAGGCAGATCACTGGATGGAATGAGGTGTTTGATCCTGGCAATGTTCCTGAGATGATAAAAGGCTAACTTCACGACTACCGACACCTGATAATGGAGAGTCAGCCTATCGTCAAGTATCACTCCCAGGTAGTGCACCCGTTCAGAGGTAAGGATCTGAGCGCCCCCCAAGAATAAGCTGGAGGGCAAATCAGTCCTCAACCCCTCTATCCTATGTCCTGGGTCCACAACCATAACCTTAGTCTTACCCACGTTCAACTTTAACCCGCTCAAATTCATCCAGTCTTAGATTTCGGTGAGGCAGCTATTAAATGCTGAGAGAGCACTAACCTGGTCAGGAGCAAAAGACAGGTAGAGCTGGGTATCATCAGCATAGCAGTGAAACCTCAGCCCATACCATCTTACAATGTCTCCGAGGGGTAGCATATACACTGCAAACAACATGGGGGACAGCACTGAGCCCTGAGGGACCTCACAAGGCAGACAGAATGACTCAGAAGAAAAAATCCCCGAGACAACTCTCTGAGTTCTACCAGTAAGGAAAGATGTAAACCATCTGAGTAATGTACCAGTCAGGCCACAGATGGACCCCGTGCGCTCAAGCAGTACCCCATGGTCTACAGTGTCAAAAGCTGAGGAGAGATCGAGAAGTGCCAAGATGGAGCGGTTTCTTCGATCTCTCGCCATCAGGAGATCATTGAGCTCCCGAACTAGAGCAGTTTCAGTACTATGCCTCTTGCAAAAATCCAGACTTGAGAGGTTCATATATACTATGGATGGTCAAATGGTTCTCCAGTTGAGTTGTCACTACTTTCTCAATTACCTTTCCTACAAAAGGAAGGCTCGAGATATGTTTGTAGTCGACTACAGTATCCGGGTCCAACAAAGCTTTCTTCAGAAGGGGTGTCACCACCACCTCCTTCAGGGAGCATGGAAACGCACCTGATTCTAAGGAGCACCGGATAATCTGAGCCAAGACCGGGCCGATGATATCACCACAACCCAAAATCAGGGAAGTTGGGCCCGGATCTAAACTACAGCATGTAGGGTGCATCCCCTGGACAATCCTCATAATATCTGCGAACTCCGGCAGGTCAAAGGTGCTCCAGGAAGCAGGAGGCATAGTGACCAAGCACCGACCAACAGCATCTCCCATAGGGCGAGTCAGGTGGATCTCCAACCTGATGTTGGCCACCTCATTCGCAAACAATCGAGCAATCTCATCACACTCATTTTGTGAAAAGACTCGACGGAGCTGCAGACAGGCTGGGTTGCACAACCTGTCCACAGTTCAGAAGAGTTGAGCTAGTTGATTCCCGAGTGACAGTGATCTCCCTGAACAGGAACTCTGCCTTCTTACGGGAGATTGCTAATTGGTAAAGCTAATAATGCTCCAACAAACTAAAACAGTTGGCCTCCAGGGTGGATTTTTGGCAACGACGTTCTAACCTTCGTCTCAACCTCTGCAACTCCCTCAAAGACCAATCAAACCAAAGGGCCTGAGGGCGAAGTGGAAGGGGACGAACACAGACTGGAGCAATCAGGTCAAGGGCCGAGGAAATGGCCTTATTATGGGCCTGGACCAACGGCTCTGGACCTGAGCTGGCATCAAAGAACTCTGAGAGGTCAATCACTACTGCCAGGTGTTCAGGGCCAACATCCCCGCAAAGGGCAGAAACTGACAATCTCCACAGGATCGGACCAACCGACAGGTTCCACCCCCAAATCAGAGGCCTCAGTCCCCAGGAGGAAGACCAAATCCAGAGAATGACCACAATTATGGGTAGCTGAGGAAACAACCTGTGTAAATCCCAGTGATGTCATCAACTGGAGGAAGTGCTGTCCAAAAGGTGAGAGTTCGTCATAGACCCAGGCATTGAAGTCACCCAGAACCATCAATCTGGGCGACTGCAACTCCATGTCAGCGGTGAAATCCTCTACTTCCTGCAGAAATAACTTTTCATCCCCGGGTGGACAATAGACGAGAGCTATCCTGCAACCCACACCAGCTACCACAGTACACTCAAAGGATTTGACCTCCTCTACTGGTACACCCATGAGGCCCAATTTAGTCTTGAAACAGAATGCTACCCCCTCCCGCGATCCAATCTCAGGCGATGTATCACCAAGTACCAAGCTGGAATAGCTGCCTCCAAAATGGGAGCAGCATTTCCATCCAGCCAGGTCTCAGTGATGCAAACCAGATCAGACGTTTCAACAAAATCTGCAAGAAGTGCAGTTTTGTTCTTAATAGATCTGGCATTGCATAACAGCGCCCGAGTTGGACGGTGTTCATGAGCCGTCCCAGCTACTTGCCCATCCAATAAGGTGGTGCACTTGGGTACAGGGACTAGACATGGACTGCCACGTTCTGGGCCCCATTTCACACTAGGGCATCTTCTAGACCTAACTACCCCTATGCGAGAGGTCCGCTCATTCAAACTCCAATGTCCATACCCCCATCACGCCCCCCCATGTGCAATATTGTGTGGATACTGCTGTGCTACCCAGCAAGAAGTGCCCTGGAGAGGGTGATGAGGTGATCCCTGACCTGTTTGACTATGGGGAGTCCTCCCTTCCTGCAGAATGGAAAGACAGGATCAGGCAGAAGTTGGCTCAGAGAAGCCAAGTATTCTTCTTGAAAAAATGGGACGTAGGTTGTGTCACAGGAGCTGAACACTACATCTGACTTCATGATGAGAGGCTGTTCAGAGAGAGGTCTTGTCGCCTTGTACCTGCTGACATAGATGATGTTAGACTCCATCTTCAGGAAATGCTGGCTGCAGGAATTTTCAAGAGTCTCGAAGTCCATATGCCTCCCCAATTGTGGTAGTCCAGAAGAAGAATGGGTCGTGAGGATGTGTGTGGACTACCAGACGTTAAATCAGAAAACTATACTAGACCAATACACCATGCCCCATATCCAGGATGCCCTTGACTGCCTCAATAGGGACCAGTGGTTCTCAATACTTGACCTTTGGAGCTGGTATTATCAAATCCTGATGGCCCCAGAAGACCGAGAGAAAATGGCTTTCATTTGCCCCCTGGGTTTCTATGAATTTCTACATATGCCTCAAGGTATTTCGGGTGCACCTGCCACTTTCCAGAGGTTGATGGAATGAACAGTGGGATACATGAACTTACTAGAATGCCTTGTATATCTTGATGACGTCATTGTGTTCGGCTGGACCCTTGAGGAACATGAAGCTCGCCTGTTCAAGGTTCTTGATCGATTAAAAGTCTTTGGACTAAAGTTATCAGTAGACAAGTGTCAATTCTTCCAAACATCTGTGAAATATGTTGGTTACATAGTGTCAGCTGATGGGATTCAGACAGACCCAAGCAAAGTGGAGTCTTTGACCACCTGGCCTCAGCCTAACAATTTAAGGGAACTGCAAAGATTCTTGGGGTTCTGCGGTTATTACTGCTGGTTCATAAAAGATTACACCAAAGTCATCCACCCTTTGCTCAACCTCATTCAAGGCTATCCTCCTACAAACAAGAAATACAAAAAAAAGTGCAGTTAAGGAGGAAGACAAGGTTTACTTCCAGATACATGAAACTTTCAGAGCCAGGTGGACTCCTGAGTGTGAAGTGGCCTTCTATGATATCATTCACCAACTCACCCATGCCCCTGTGCTTGCATATGCCGACCCAACCAGACTCTATGCATTGCACACTGATGCCAGCTTGAAGGGACTTAGTGCTGTTTTGTATTAAGAGTATAAGGAAGGTTTACACCCGGTGACATTCGCCAGATGGAGCCTAACCACATCTGAAAGAAATTATCCGGTACACAAGCTTGAGTTTCTTGCATTAAAATGGGCTATAGTGGACCAATTCCATGAATACCTTTTTGGTGCCAAGATTCTGGTCAAAACTGACAATAATCCTCTCACTTATGTCCAGACATCAGCTAAATTGGATACCACAGGGCATCACTGGTTATCTGCACTTTTCACTTATGATTATTCAGTGGAGAATCGACCGGGCTTGAACCACACTGATGCTGACACCCTTTCTAGGAGACCTAACTCTAATACAAATTGGGTGAGAATGTCCGAGCAGTCTGTCACAGCCCTTTGCCAAAAATTTGACAAAGATGAACATCCCTCTCCTGAAACAGTTGATTACCTAGTAGACTGCTTAGGTCCTCCTGACACTTGCGTTCCCACAGCCTACTGCCATCTTGCAACCTTAGACCTCAGCATATTGCTTCAGCTTTCTCCTGACAACACACAGTGGGGGTACAGGCTCAAGACCCCATGATTAAGTCCATGCTCGATGCTATACATGCTGGGAATGATGTGTCCAAGCTTTGTTCCTCAGATCCACAAACTGCTTTGCTGTTTAGAGAGGGGCCCAGACTAAAATTGCGTAGCCAGCTACTTTATAGAGAGACTATAAACTGACAAGGTCAAACTGACAAACAGCAATTAGTGTTGCCTACAGCTTTCAAACATGTAGTCTTATGGGTCCTCCATGACCAGATGGGACACTTGGGTTGTGATTGAACTACTGACTTGGCCCATGCTTGATTCTATTGGCCAAAAAGGGGGGCTGACATTGAGACTCATATCAGGACTTGCAGCTGTTGTCTCCAGAGAAAAGCTCCGCCCCAGAGGGCTGCACCTTTAGTCAACATTTCTACCAGTGCACCTATGGAACTTGTGTGCATTGATTTCTTGTGCCTTGGACCAGACCACAAGAATATTGGCAATGTACTAGTGGTGACTGATCACTTCACATGTTATGCCCAGGCATATCCAACTAAAGACCAAAAAGCATCCACAGTGGCCAAGGTCCTAACTGAGAAGTTCTTTGTCCATTATGGTGCTCCTCAGAGAATTCTCTCCGATCAGGAGAGACTTTGAAAGTCATCTGATCAAGGAAATGCTGTCACTCTGGGGAGTGAGAAAATCCAGAACTACCCCCTATCACCCCCAGGAGGATCCACATCCTGAAAGGTTTAACTGAACACCATACTGGACATACTGGGCACACTTCATCCCCGGGACAAGTCAAAATGGAGCCAACAGATAAACATCTTGATACATGCCTATAATTGCACCGTAAGTGATGCCACTGGGTTTTCCCTCTACCGTCTGATGTTTGGTAGTGAAACCCAGTTGTCCGTATACATTTGCTTTGGAGTGTCCCCTGATGGAGTCAAAGCTGAAAATCATCTCCAATATGTTCAAAAGTTAAAGGCCCAGTTAAACCATGCTTACCAATTAGCACACACCATGGCAGCAAAGAGAAATTTGGCAAATAAAAAAAGGCATGACAAGCATGTAAAGGCTCAGGAATTGCTAACTGGAGACCATGTTCTGTTACAGAATTTGGGACTGCATGGAAAACATAAAATTGCTGATAGTTGGCACCACCTTCCCTATGTTGTTGTCAGTAAGCTGGAAGATCTGCCAGTCTATAAGGCACACCCTGAAAATGACTCATGAGCTACCAAAACAATGCACAGGAAACATTTTCTGCCTGTCGGTCAGATAATCATCGACTCTGCATCCCAAGACACTACCCCTCCTGAGCCTGTAACTAGAGCTGCAGCTAAAACAAAACAGGTGACCCCTTCTCCAGTTGTCAAGGTTTCAAGGCCTTCCCCCAGGCAGGCCCAAAATGACATTGACTGCCAGTCTGAATCTGGTGACAGCGAGTGTGAAGCATCCTATTATCCTTCTTATGAATTGAGTCAGTTGTTCCAAGGTAACCCCATGTACAATTTCGGAGATGAGGCTGAACCTTCAAGACTGCCTAACCCTCCAGCCTTTTTCACAAACTCTGTGCCCCCCGAAAGCGAGGTGCAAAGTGTGACTTCTGATGTAGCTGACTCTTTGTGTCTGGTGGAGCTATTTGTTGCAGGACGGAGAACCGGAAACAGAAAACACTGCTGGTGACATATCAGTAATAGAACTGCTTGCCGATAATGAAGCTGACAATGTTATGGAAACTGATGTGGATGACGTCAATGGTTCTGGAAACATCAGTAATGTGTTGCCAGACTTAAATTCCATGGAATTCCCCCAGATAACGAACCTGGAATTTCATCAGAGGCAAATGAAAGTAGTGTGGTAGAACCAGAAGCTGATGGTGCTTCCAGTGCAGAACAAACAGCCAGTGCAGAGGTACCCATTTCTTCAGATGCAGATCCAAACATGCCCGCTGAAAGGAATAAGCTTGTGCCTGTTCCTCCCAGAAAGTCTGGAAGAACCACCAAACCAGTGATACACCTCAGTTATGACTCCCTTGGGAGGCCTGTAGATCTTCCCTTAAATGTTGTTCATAAAGCAGTTTATAGCTCTGAAAACTCTCTTCCCAAGTTGATCTATTCTGCTACTTCCAAGTTACTAGTAAAGCCCTCAAACCCTGATGCCCTTGCCCCATGCAGCCCTAATGTAGCTGACAGGGATAAGTCCCAAGCCACATGGGTTAAAGTACAAGAGGTAATACAGACCCAAATGGTCAGAGTAATGTGATTACCTGTTTGAAACTGCTTGAATATGCTGATATGCTTATGAAAAAAATATGGAAACTGTATCCTTATAGGAAATGTTATAGTCATGGAAAAGTATAATAATGCTTAGAACCAGTTTATTTTTATTGATGCATCAGTCTTTTCTTTATGGTATACCAAATGAAACATGCATCTATTTTCGTACAATGTTTTCTATGTAGAATGTTATAGTAAGTATAGACTTGACGCGGATGCCAAGTTTTTCCAGGTAGGGAACAGTGTAACCCCCCTACAAATTGAGGTTTACTATAATATCTTCCTGGGCTCCCTAATGCCCACTGTCAGGATGGTGTCCTGTCTGCAGTAGCTCTAATTGTCTGCATGAGAGTTCTTCAGTAAGCCTCCGTACCTGTCTCTTTAAGAGATCACCTATGCTGTGTTAGAAAACCCTTCTGGGCTGGGTCCAAGTGAATTAAGGCTCATGACCAGCCAGACAGTCCATTATTTTGATTCATTCTGCAGTCGCTACATGCGCAGAGGGAGTTATGTTAGGGAAAGTGATTATTTACTGTTTATGTGCTATAATAATAATGATAGAGGAGTTTGTCTAACCTGCTTTAAATTGCAGCTTGAGCTTTGCATAGGAGCCACCATTTTGGTTCTGGACTTCCAATGTTGGACCAATCAAACTTCAGGGGACCTAAAATGAAGACTGTCACCAGAGGTCTTGTGGGAAGGAAATTCTGTAGTAACTGTAGTTTTAAGGGTTTGGCGCCTAAGTGGACCTGGAGGGGGAGCCCTTATGGTGACAGACAGTTCTCTCAGCAAAACCAGACTTTTGGGATCTCAGAAGATATACAGGTACCTAGAACTGCCTGAAGCAGGAGGAGTCAAAAGTTAGAAGTTGAAGAGTGAACAGCTCGAGCTGTTGAGCAGCTGCTCCTGGTAGGAGCACGGGAGAATCGGCGGGAAGGCTCTGCTGGCCTGCCCGTCATGTTCTCTAGCCTTGAGGGTGAAAGTTGGACTTCTCCAATTGCTGGTTAAGACCTGCATCAGCAGATGAGAGAAAACTGTGTTATTGCTACTTGCGAGTGGACCGAAGACTTGCTCCAGAAGCGATCAGCCTGCCTGACGGTAGAAGAGAGCCTCAGTTCAAAGGTTTGTGCAGTGAAGCTGTAATTGACAAATTGACTTTATCTGAACTGTGGCTAAAAAAACAGAGTGTAGTAGATGTGCTGAATGTGTTTTGTAGGTCATGATTTGGTTCCCCACAGCAAGTTCTGTTATGCCAGCTGGAGGCTTTTCCAGCATCCAACCACGGACATTTTCCAAACTGTACCTTCTGTCTGGGCCTTGCCCCCTCGGACTAGGCCACTGCTCCTGGTTCAGAGACATTCTCGGCAAAAGACCCACTTGGGGATTTGTCCCCCTGCTCAACACCAATGAACAGGTAGTGTCCACCAGGAGGTGAGTCGTATCGACCCTGCTTCCCCTGGCAATCCAGTGCAACACCATGAGGTCTTCATCTCGCCTGTCCTGCATCCTGGTCTGGGTAGCATGAGTACAAAACAGGGTAGCTCCCTGCAACAACAGCTGTAATCATTGTGTACCATCTGATTTTCTTGTTTTGGGTTTATTGCAATGGACTGAGCCATCTGGCTCCGGATTATAAATATTTGGGTTGTGTGCATGATAACTGTTTCTCCTTTCTAAGGGCCCCAACGAAAGCTGCAACACCAGCCTACCCCGGGCAACGCTTCAGGTTAGCCTGTCTAGCATACTGGGTACCCAGGGTTGTGGGACTGTTACAGGGGGACTTACAGTGCATGCTGAATCAATCTGAATCAAACCAGAAGTGCCAATCATTTGCTAGATTTATGCCCCACCCTTGTTCACTTCCCCTGAATAAACCAGATTGTTGGTTGTCCCATTTAACCTGGCTAGTGTGTACCTTATTGGTTGGGTTACAGCATCATTATTGTATTGTTTCATCACTGGTCTTATTTTCCAGGGGGTCCCTAGGGCTGTTGCAGAAGCTCCAGCCATGGTTGCAAGTGCAAGAGGCATGAGCATATTGTTACTGTTATTCAGTAAATGTGAATGCACTATTGCTTTATTGTTTAGGCCACTAGAAGGGCTGGTGGGTGATTATAGCATCCAGGAGGGCTATACCAAAGCAGCTACGCTACCCCAATACCATTCCTCCGGGTGGAGGCACCTGTTCACTGAACTCAGGCCCCTCAACTTGTGCCTAGTCATGCAGGTAGGTGTAGTAGGCCATAGGATAGTGCCCCCTAGGGGTTACATAAAGAAAAAACAAACAGGTGGTCTGCACTCGCATGGTGCTTGAATGCAAAAAAAGACTAATTGCCACTGTTAGCTAGTATGCAAAATAACAAATTTATTGCAATGAACAGACAAAATAGACTGGTTCAAGATTGCACAGGTGACCTGTGCAGTCTTGAACCAGTCTGTTCAGATCGCCTGTTTGTCTTTTGGCATTCCAGTTAAAGGGGCAGCATCCCTCTTGATCAGCACCCAGTCTCTCATTGGAGAGCGTGGACCCATTAACCTGTTTGGACTGTAAATTGACACATTTGTAGATAAGTCTTGCATTAAGGATGTCCTGTTCTGTGTTAAAAAAGGAAAGGGAAAGGGGAAATTGTTTAACCAGGAAAGGCACACTAAGCTTGTTTCCAGGTGCGACCTTGCAGCACAAGGAAGTTAAGTGACTTGCTCAGGGTCACACAGTATGCAAGTGGGAGCTGATGGGATTCAAACCCAGATCTCCAGGTTTGCAGCTCAGTGCCCATAACCAATATGCTATACTGCCTCCTATCCCAGGCAGCTTAGAGTACTTCCTCCTGGCAGTGAGGCTGAAAGAATGGTTGTCAGGTGGAAGGTGCCCAATAAGAGTTGGGGTTGGTATGTCCACGTGTGAGTGATCAGACATGGGAGTCTGTTTCTTTGGGCCACTGGGGCTATCAGGACACTGTTGGAGAGAGGTAGGTATGGCTTGGCCAACTATATATCAGTTTAGTAGTACTGTCATAATACTGATATGCTGTTCTCTTAAGTGTCCTGCAAGGGCATAATGAGACATGTGCAGGCATGGATTTGTCCTATGGATAATGCTTGCCCTACTTGAAAGCATGCCACTCAAAAATGGTCTTGGCAGTGCCAGAGCTCCAGGGTCCCATAGGGAGATTAAGGATATAAATTCAGTGTAAATGTACGGGGACTAGTTCCTGTGTTTAAATGTAAATATTATGACTCTTCAGAGCAGGGGTAAAACTGGAAAACATGTATGTGGAAGTATTTTAAGTGGGACATGCCATGGTATGGTGCGGATGGAAATTGGAGCCCCAGTTAAATTAGAGGGTACAGTGGATGCAAGTATTACTGTACTGCAAGAAAGATGGTACGGAGGAGTGATATGAGAGGCAAATGCCCTTTTCCAGTGTACAATCTGCAGTGACCAAGCAAATGCACCCAGCTTGATCCCAGCTCCATGTTTGGTCTCAGTTCGTGTGTAGTCTCTTGTGTATTGGTGCCCCAGTGTCTTGATTCTTGGTGCCCCAGCAGTGAGGTGATAGCAGTGATTATGCTGGTACAGGTTCAATGATGAAAGATGGGTCTAGTCCCCTGGTGAGACTACCATCATACATCCCTAGACAGGGGGAAGGGTGCTGGGCCCTTGAACTTGCATATCTGCACTGCGGGTCAGAGCTGGGAGTAGGGAGGGGGCATGTTAGGGGCCGGACTGGAAGAGAGCATCATGCAGTAAAGGGAGTGTGTGTTGTGGCCCCACTCACTGGTAGTGTTCTAGGATGGTTTGAATCCCTCCTTATAGGCTGAGCTCAGCAGGTGGTGCTGGATAATTAAACCTAGGCAGGCCCCACTCCTATGTGCTACACAGTACTGCAGTGGTGAATATCGTTCTCCATGATGTTTGCGGCATACAGGATATGCTGCCCTAGGGTGGCATCATTAAATAGTCCAGCTGAGAGGTTCACTGTAATGCAGATAATACTCTGCAGTATATGTCTTTTTCACTTGGCAAAAGAAATGCAGCCTCCATGCTGAACAACTGCTTAGCTGAAATGAATGACTGGATGGCATCTAGCTGGTTAAGGCTTAACTTCAATAAGGCTGAAACGTTCTGGTTAAATCAGGTTTCCTTAGGCTTTTTGGTGTGGATTTGGGAGCAATCAGGGTAAAACTCAGAGGCTTCAGTGCCACAGCTATAGACAGGGTAAAATATCTTGGAATGTTTGGGAAAACAGGATAGTGTTAGAACATCAGATGGCATATGTGGTCTGAAATGGCCTTTTCTATCTGTGTAACATCTGAAGACACTGGTACATGTTTTTTTGTTATAGCAAGTCTGGAATACTCTGTTGCTCTTTACCTCAGGTTATTAGTGAGACGTTTGTGTCACCTACAGCTATTGAAGAATGCTGAGAGCATATCATGTTGGTTCTGCAGAAGCTGCACTGGCTCCCATTGTGTTGGCACATAATTTTCAAGGTGGGTTTGCTCAGCTTGAAAGCCCTACATGGTTTGGGCCCAGGTGACCTGAAAGAGCTCCTTGCCTCATATACACCTGCCTTTCCCCTCCACTCTGCTAAGGCTAGGCTTCTGAGGGCCTCACCTTCACATCTGAAACAATCCAGAGATTGGGCATTTCTAGTTGCATCATAGAAACATTGAATTTGATGGCAGATAAGGAGCGCTTCGCCTACCCAGTCTGCCCATTTTTTCCTACCTACTGTATTTGTGTCCCTGGTCTTATGGAACTCTCTGTCCCAAGCTCTGACAGAAGCCACTTCAGTGGAGTCTTTTAAGATGGGTTTAAAGCCCCATTTTGTAATAATAATAATAAGCTTTATTTTTATGGCACCTTTCAAAAACCAAGGTGCCTAAGAAAGTTTAAAAACATATCAAACATCTCAGTATCTCAAAAAATATGTAAAACAACTGATACAGTTAGGAAGGAGAAATTAACCACCAAATGCTTGACACCACAGATATGTTTTCAGGGCCTGTTTAAATCCCTCCACAGTCGCGCACTCCTGTAACTGACAGGGTAGAAAATTCCAGAGGGTAGGGGCCGCATGTAAAAATGCCCTGGCCCCAGAAGATTTCAAGCACACCCTTGGAATCTCTAGCAACACCTCATCAGCTGAGCAGAGCGATCGCCCGGGGCAATAAGGGACCAGGAGCTCTTTCAAGTAGTCCAGGCCCTGTCCATGTAGGGCTTTGAAAGTCAGAAGACTGAATTTAAAGGTGATCCACCACTGTACTGGCAGCCAGTGCAGTCCGCGCAGCACGGGCGAAATATGACTGGACCGAGAAGTTCCAGTCCAAAGCCAGGCCACTGCATTCTGCACCAGTTGCAGGAGGTGGATTTCTACTCCAGGTAGCCCTAAGTAAAGGGAATTGCAATAATCCAGACACAAGGACACAAAGGCATGGACCAGCATTGAAAGATTGCCAGACAGAACAAGGTGATTAATCCTGGAGATATTCCTCAGATGATAGAAAGAGGACTTGATGACGGCAGACACCTGGGAATGCAGAGTCAGCCCTTCATCAAAAATTACCCCCAGGTTCCACACCTGTTCAGAGGTTGGGAGTAATAAGCCCCCAAGGTAAAGCCCAGAGGGTGAACCAACTCCCAGCCCCCCTATCCAGTGTGCTGGATCCACAACCAGCACCTCAGTCTTTTCCAAGTTCAACTTCAGCCAACTCGAGTCCATCCACTCCTGGATTTCTGCGAGGCAGTTATTAAAGACTAAGAGAACTCCATCCTTGTCAGGTGCAAAAAAAGGCAGAGCTGGGTATCATCAGCATAGCAGTGAAACCTCAGCCCATACCTTCTTACAATGTCTCTGAGGGGCATCATGTGCACTGCGAACAACATGGGGGATAACACTGAACCCTGAGGAACCCCACAAGACAGAGAAACTGGGTCTGAAGAATAAACCCCGGACACCACTCTCTGAGTTCTTCCAATGAGGTAAGATATAAACCACCTGAGGACTACACCCTATAGTTCACAGATGAACCTCAGGTGATCAAGTAGGACTCCATGGTCCACAGTGTCAAATGCTGATGAGAGATCTAGGAGAACCAAGATGGAACGGTTCTTCTGATCCCTAGCCATCAGGAGATCACTGAGCATCTGAACCAGCGCTGTCTCAGTACTATGCCTCTTTCAAAAACCAGACTGGAGGGGTTCATAGATATCATGGATGGTCAAATGGTTCTCCAGCTTTCTCAATCACCTTCCCTAAAAAGGGAAGGTTTGAGATTGGTCTATAGTTCACAAGGCAGTTGGGGTCCAAAGAAGCTTTCTTCAAGAGGGGTGTTGCCACAGCCTCCTTCAGGGAGCTAGGAAACTCATCTGTTTCCAACGAGCACCAGACTATCCATTCTAGGACCGGACCGATGGAATCAATACAACCCAAAATCAAAGAGGTTGGCCCTGGGTTCAACCTACAGCACATAGGGCACACACTGTAGACAATCCGCATGATATCCATGAACTGTCGAAGGTACTCCAGGAAAGCTGAGGAGCAGCGGCCATGTGCTGATCCAGAGCAACACCCTTAGAGTGTGCTGGATGGAGCGCCACCCTGATGTCAGCCACCTTAGTTACAAAGAATCGAGCAAGTTCGTGGCACTCTACTTGCGAAAAGGCTTTTCGAACTTGTAGGCAGGCTGGGTTGCACAGTCTGTCTACAGTGCAAAAGAGCTGACCTGGTCGATTCTGAGCAGCCGCAATCTCCCTGGACAAGAACTCTGACTTCTTACGGGAGTTTGCAGATTGATAGGCTTGATAGGGCTGGTCAACGCTAAAAATGTTTTATAAATAATCTATGATCTAACATTTGACGGTGTAATGGCCTGTACTCTTCTTTTTTAATGTCCTGCTGTTTGGTTAGAGCTGTGTTAACTCTCCTAATTTTAATGTGATTTTTTTTTAAATCTGAAGGGTTTTTTTATATTTTAAATTAAGGTGCTCTGAGCCCAAGGGATAGGGTGTCTTATAAGTGACATCTACTAGTTGTATACTACTATAATTACCGCTATTACTGCTACTACTTCTACTTCTACTCAAAGATAGTCCTGTGCTGTTGATTAAAAGTCCAGTGCTCAGATCATGTCTGCCCCCTCCCCTTTCACATAGGTATACATCTGCATGCTGGACCAGTCAGGGTTAATGCATTCAAGCCCTGTGTTTGTTGTGGTGTCAGGTGCATGGCTTATAGCTGTGTGGCTCAGTATGCATCTGCTTTTGGATATTAGGTCAGATAATGCTTAGAGCCCTATGTGAGACAGGGGGCTTTTGGGTGGAAATTGAGGGACTATCTTTTATAATGTTGAACAATTGAGAAGTACAGTACTGTATGCCTATGAGATATTTTTTCAGATTGTCTTACTGTACTAACTGTAGCTTTTTTCCACGTGACAGCCACAAACCCCAGAAAAAGGCAGATGATTGAAACTTAATGCAAACAGGACACCAAAGGGTTTGAGCCTGATTACCCACGCCCCCTTTGAGTGTAATGGAACCTGTAATCATGAATTAAATGAAACATATAGTCAGATTTTATAAAAAGTGAGTCACTTATACATCCCCTTGCATGAATAATGCACATTCTGTATAAATCTTAAAATCTATTTAAATTGATTCACGTTCCTATAATGCTGGTAATGAAACTGCTAGGATTGTGCAATGTAAGCTCTTGATTTTTCTCATGCCTGCTTTGTATATGAGTAGTCAGCTGAGGTAATATCTATATGCTTATTTACTATCTTTTAGCATTTTTGCATAAATCTATTTCAGATATTTCAGAATGTCCAGAGCCACTACTCCATAAAAATATAATTAATCTGGCCATACAATATATGCAAGCAATAATACCCGACAGGGTGGGCGGTTAGCAATACGGACCACCCAGGGCGAATGAGGCCCGACACCGCAGGCGGAGGGCCTTATAGCCCCTGGAAGGTCCGGTATTGCCCAATACCGCCCACCCTGGAGGGTATTATTGCGCTTAGAAAACAGGCTTGTCTGTAAATGTTAATTAAATTAAAAATATTAGAGGAAATGAGTTTTTGAATAGAAAGATTAGAAAAAGAAAACTTTTATAAGGTTAAATAGTCCCTGCCTTTTTGTGCTGTTCTATCTCCCTCCCCAACCACACACAGAGCCATTCCCTTCTACTTACACCCCCCCCACACACACACAGACACTATTAGCTTGAGAGACATGTTTTGTTAAACTTCCTATTTTTTGGGTCCTTTTAAGAAAAGAGTACTACTGTTCTTTTCCTGCAAAGCTTTTTTTTCTTTCAGAAGATGCTGCCGTTCAGCACGCGACGTTGTGTGACCCCGTTTGTGAAAAACAGGAAGCGGAGAATTATGAGGTGACACAGACTGCAGCAGTCCTTTTTTTTTTAATTTTAGACCTCCCTGGTGTTTTTTTATGATTTCTAGGGTAAGTGTTATGTGAAAAGTGACAGCTCCTTTTCTGGTAAGTTACTTAGCTCTTGCCATGTGTTGTGCTGCCAGTCGGCACCGGGGAATGCGAGTCAAGAAGGAACTGCACTGAGGTCTGTAAGAAATGTTGGGGAAAAAAGAAAGCCAATCGGTCGGACTGCTTGTCTGCTTTTCTTTTGTTGTGAATGCGCCCAGAAGAACTGAAAGAGGGGGAAAAGGTAGTGACATTTTTCAGGGAAATGTGTTGCGTTTGTGGGATTTCAGTTGTGGGGCTGATTCCATGCTGGCTGAAAGGGGTAACTGAGTAAGCGGTGGGATCATGCTGTGGAGAAGGGGGAGAGCGCTGCTGTCGTAGAGGAGCACGTTGGGAGAAACTCCAATTTCTCTTACTCCCTAACCACAGAATGAAAAATCTCTGTTGTCTCTTAATGGTTATTTTTTAAATATAGTGCTTCACTTTTACTGGAGATTCAGTTGTTAGAGGACTGTTTTTGGAGCTGTACGTTACTGCGAGCAGGATCAGAAGCAGCGCAGGTGATCAATGTATTGTACTGCACTACATTTGTTTTGTTTTTTTACTGAGACTGTTTTTTTATCTTTGAGAAACTGGCAGGGTTAGGGAAATGTGGGGACTTTAGGCTATGTGTGTCTATAAACGGGTGTTTTATGTGTGTGTGTGTGTGTGTGTGTGTGTGTGTGTGTGTTCTATCTCTCGCTAAGTGGGGGGAATGGCAGGATTTCAGATTTACTGGGGTGCTTTTGGCCAATGAGGGGGCAGTGTGGGCACAAAGATTTTAGAGTGGGTAAAGGGGCACTGGGGCTGGCACTTTTTATTTGCTGGGCTTCTACTGAAAGTTAATGTACCCCCCTGGCAGGAGTACCAGCCAATCAGAGCCCAGGAAATAAAAAGCCCATTTTTCTAATGTCAGTTATATGATAACATTCTCCTATAGACAGTGCCAAGCACTCATTTCTAATATTGTCATATTTAGAACAGTGCAAAACCACATACGCCAGGGTTGCAAATGAGTCAGCTCCATAATCACATTTCATATCCCTAGTTCTTGACTTGAACCTTTAGCCTTGTATCTTCTTTTTAGTATCTCGGAAGGAAATGTTTTAAGCCTGAATTTGATAAAAAATTATTTGATTGGAATATTAAGTATGGCTCTAAAATATGAGAGGTCTTGTTATTTGTGTACCATGAAAAAACAAAAAGGTACTTAAGTTCCCTGATTCTCGCACGTGCTCAGATGCTGATTGCTCTTTTAGTTGCTCAATAACATGCATGTAAAATGGCAAGATTATTATTTGTGTTGAGCAGTCATTCCAGAGATGATTGAAATCTGTTATGTCTAGGGTCTCCCTAACTTCATTCAACCATGGTGAGGGTGCTTCAGAGGAAAACCATTTAGTTTTTTAATCCAAACACATTTTTGAGAGTCTACTCTCCTCCATATACTGTATATACATTTGATCCAGAACACAATTTTCCTGTGCTTCATCATTGTTTCTGTTTGCTTTGACTTAACTCAGGCCTTGCTTTAGAAGAACAACCATCCCTCCTGTAGGGTGGTCTAGTGACTTATTTTTTTACTGCTTTGCTAGAAATACAATTGTGGCCTTCAACCCATATGTCCCTGGTAGCCCAAGTTCCTTGAAGAGCAATGATCATATTTTGTTTACTACATTTCATGCAATGCTCACCTGCAAGTTTCTTATGGATACCTGCTATGTTTCCAGTAGCGGATCTAGGGGGTTTTAAAGGTTGCAGGTACACCCCCCCATTGTAACTTGCTTGCTGCATTTCACTTAGCTGGAGAAGTCTAATATATTGATTGTGAGAAAATCTACATTCAAAACAATAGATTACATTTAGATTTTCACCCAAATATTTAATGGAAAGGATAATATACAGGATTAAAAAAATGTAAAAAAGTTGCATATCAAGTACACACACCACCACAGCACCCCCATTGTAAAATCCTGGATCCGCTACTGCATGTTTCAAGATAAAATTCCTTCCCCTGTATCAGAATCATGCCCATCTGATACGGGTGGTGAGGAAACTGCTGTATGCCTTACATTCACATTAGTTATTCCCATCAGTCACTCTAGTTCCCTTAAAGGGGCAAATCTATTATGTCATGGAATACCTGAATTATCTTGGGCCCATATTTCAGTTATTAAAGGAAGTTTCTGTTGGGGATTCTTATTCTAACTTTGATGATTAACTGAATTTATATCAGATACCTGTATCAGTTCCTGTACTATTGGCGTTGAGTTGGCCCTCCTTTCTGTTCTAGGTAGCTTGGCCATATCACAAACCAGAATACTGACAGGGGTAGTCTGTCAAGTTTATGTACCTCAGTTAGTATCTCCCTAGCTAACTGATTGTCCCTTATGGCTATCAAAACTTGACCACGTTCACTAAACCCATTTTTCCGTCAGACCCACTGTATTCCCTTACGGCCCAATTTTAATCCTAACATTTTCCAGAGCAAATAATAAACTGTCTGAAGAAATGAATTCTGAGCCTCATATTTGCTACATTTCAAGCTATGGATCAACAGCAGAACAGGTCCCTGAGCAGTACCAGTACCATCTATTTCCCAGCTGGAATTTAAAATGAGATTTTCTAGTTCCCTTACTGGCACTTGTTTTCCTTATAGTAATCTTTCTTTACTTTCACCAAGATATGATAATACAGAAATTGGTGTAGAAATCTCCACCGCTAGCTTTTTGAGCAGAGTATGCTGTCCCCATATCTATTTACAGCCACGCTATATTTTAAAGGGGGAAATCTTACATCTGCAGTGCTATTTGCTTACCTCACTCCTCCCACGTCATAGTCATTCCCTCTCTTATTATTTCCAGTTAGCAATTATGGATTAAGGAGCATTTGAAATGTAAAAAATATACTTTTTAAACTAAGTGATCTAGCTCTCCATTTTTCCAGTTGCTGAAGGGATGATATGTGTGTGTGTTATCTGGGCAAAGGAAGCATTCAGTCTACTTATCCCCCACAACATGTTACAACTATCTTAACAACTGTCTTACAGTGAGAGATGAGCAGCACAAAGAATTAAATTTTTTTGTGAATGAAATAATTTTAGATGCATTATTTGCTATACACAAACAAAGGCTACTAGTACTACACACTGCGAATGGCACTACTAGGCTGTCTTAAGCCATTGCAAACTTAAAATAAAATATGGATAGGAAACATTGAAAACCTTATGTTTTTTTCTGAGCTGCTGCTTCACTGATACCAATGAATGGAAGGGGTTGTATTATAAGTGCCTCATTTACATATAAATGGGGGCTTGCTTGAAACTTTAGAAGTTTGTATCAGAGCTTCAGAATCTAGACATGTGTTACAACAGAAAAAAGTGACTGCTCTTGCATTGACATACTTGCAATAATTGATGTAATGCATGAAAAAATATGTCAGAAATATCCAATTCATAAATAAACAGTAGTCTTCTCCTTTAAATCCAGGAAAGGAGTATTACCTAGGAGGCGAAAGACTGGTGGCCTCAAACCAGGAACGAGATCTGGGAATCATAATCTCAGATGACTTGAAGGTTAGTAAGCAGTGTGAGAAAGCAACATTGAAAGCCAACAGAATGCTGGGCTGCATTGGGAGGGGAATCACGAGCAGGAGGAGAAAGGTGATACTACCACTGTATAGATCGCTAGTCAGGCCTCACCTGGAATACAGAGTCCAGTCCTGGAGGCCTCACCTCAGGAAGGACATTGACTGGGTAGAAACAGTACAGAGAAAGGTGACAAAAATGATTCACTGTCTGCAGTGCATGTCCTATGAGGAAAGCCTTAGGGAACTGAATATGTACTCCCTGAAGCAGAGAAGAGAGAGAGGGTACATGACTGAAACATTCAAGTACATCAAAGGCATTAACAAGGTACAGGCATGGGAACTCTTTCACTTCAAGAAGGGCTCCAGGACTAGGGGACATGACCTTAGGCTGCAAGGAGGGAGGCTCTCTACCATCACCAGGAACGTCTTCTTCACAGAAAAGGTGGTGGACACCTAGGACAGCCTGCCCTAAGAGGTTGTGAGGGTCAACACTGTGGGGGGATTCAAGAATGCATGGGATAGACACAAGGGAGCCCTGACTACAAAGGGCAACTAGAGTGTCAAAATAGGCCTAAAACAAATGAGAAGAGTAGATGGACCTAGCGGTCTACTTCTGCCATCAACTTTTATGTTTCTATGTTTCTTTAAGTGTCAGTTTCAATATAACTGGGGGGCAGGTAATCATTAATTACATTTAACGGGTAATTACACTGTAATTACGCATTTGTTGCATGTAACTGCATTGCACCTGCAATGCAGTTACAGTGTAGTTAAGGAAATAAACTGTTGCCCTATTTATTTATCTCTGTTGCATTTAACAGAACATATATCTCTATAGCTACCATTACATAATTTCTGGCACAGTAAATAACATCATTTCAACCATTAGGCATTGTTCCTAACTCCGTTTCCAGTAACTGGTTAACTAGTTTTTGCAGCATCTCATGATTCTCATTAAAGTTTTTGTGGATTGCTGTAATTTTTAAAACTACTTAATTTCCTGGCAACCACAGGTAGTAAAAGTTATGGGTGGAGTTTTCCATATTCCCGTTGAACTTGTTCTCACATTTTTGTAAAATTTCTATAATTTCTATATCAATAATTTTCCTGTCATTACTATAACTTGGGTCAGTGGGCAGTACATCAATAATCAATCATCTGTCCTCTGGTACTATTAGTCTGTACTTCAGTATTGTTTTTATTTTTAGGTTTTACTAGATTCCTTTTCCTGTGCAGTCTCTTTCCCATCATATATTTCTTGGACTTCTGCTTGATTTTGTTTTTTTTTTCCTGAATATTGTCTATGGGCCAGATACTCAAAACTTTGCCCCAGGGCTAAATTAGCACTGCCCAGTGGGCAAACTTAGCCCGGAGCACAAAGCAAGCTATATTGAAAAGGAAATAGCCCTGTGCTAATCCTTCTGAATATAGCAGTCTAAGGAAGCCGGGCAAACCGGTCTGGGAGTGCAGGGCAAAGATAGCCCGGGAATAAGACAGCACTGAATATAGCAACAGGGAAGTGCAAACTGCAACTGCAGCTCATTAGACTCTGCAGCAAGCCAGTGTTGCAGGTGGAAAACATTGTGTGTGCTTGCACAGAGCTGTCTCACATCTACTAGTCTGCAAACAACAATGTAAGCCACACACTGCAGAACTGTGCTATGCTGAAGTGAGGTTTGCCCGGGGCTAACCTGATTGCTCAATGCTAACACATTAGCCCGGTGCAAACTGGTTAGCCCCGGGCAAACAGGAGCTATATTCAAAGCTCCCATGCAAATGAGCCTTCTTAGGTAATCCGTGGGCAAACAGGTACATTTGCATCTCATTAAGTGCTGCTTAGCATACATTACCATGCAGTTTGCTCGTGATACTGCATGGAGCACAAAGTTCCCCCTTTTTGGTCAGAATGGAAGTACAGGCTGGATGCTGCAGGCCGAGGCATACCCACAGCATCCCCTGTTGGTCAGAATAGAAGTACAGGCCCGAAGCAGCAGGAACTGTGTGCTGCCAGGCACAGTTGGTGCATACATACCTCACAATCCCTTGCCTCCTGAATCAGGGACAAGGCATAAACAAATCAGGGACAAAGGACCAAAATCAGAGACACATTAGAGATATCCACACAGAAAGCAGGTAGAATATGGGGCTTAGTGCAAAATGCATTTTCTAAAGAAGAACAGGTCTGTAACTTTAATGCTTGACACTATGTTGTGCTTACAAATGCCACGTTTAGCCATGGAAACACATCAGTGAGGAGGGATGGAGTTATATTTTGAGGCATATTCAGGAACGTATCTGAAAATCAGAGACAGTGGAGAGGTATGCTCCTGACCCATTCACAACAGAAGAAAGTTTATGCTCCTGGTAGTCTAGTGGTCCCCTCCTGCAGGAATCCCCACCCATTTCCTTTTAAATTATGGGCTATTTCCCTGGTAGTCTAGTGGTCCCCCCACACCCCTGCATGAATCCCGACTGGTTTCGATTTAAATTATTTGTTATGTCTCTGGTAGTTTAGTGGTCCCCCCACCTCCCTGCATGAATCCCGACCAGTTTCTGTTTAAATTAATTGTTATTTCCCTGGTAGTCTAGTGGTCCCTCCACCTCTCTGCATGAATCCCAACCGGTTTCTGTTTAAATTATTTGCTATTTCCCTGGTAGTCTAGTGGTCCCCCACCCCTGCATGAATCCCAACCAGTTTTCTTTAAAATTATGACTATTTCCCTGATAGTCTAGTGGTCCCCCACCCCTGCATGAATCCCAACCAGTTCCTATTAAATAATGAGTTATTTCCTGGTAGTCTAGTGGTCCCACCACCTTCCTGCATGAATCTCGACTGGTTTCTATTTAAATTATTTGTTATTTCCTTGGTAGTCTAGTGGTCCCCCCACCTCCCTTCATGAATACTGACCCCTGGCCATGGTCAAAGAATAGATATCCCCGGTAGTTTAGTGATCTCCCCACCCAGCTGTGCACCTCCTGGTACCTCCAGAACACGGCATCCCTCTGGAGCTTGGGTTCTTCAGCCCTCCTCTCTCCACCATGGCCAGCCGACGACTACAGTATTCAGGGTTGAATACTGCAGTCGGTGGCCAGCCGTGGTGGAGAGAGGAGGGCTGAGCTGGTCACTGGCCACAGAGGGATGCCATGTTCAGGAGGTACCGGAAGGTGCACAGATGGGTGGGGGGACCACTAGACTACCGGGGATATCTATTCTTTGACCACGGCCGGGGGTCCAGATTCATGCAGAAGGGTGGGGCAACCACTAGACTACCAGGGAAATAAATAACAAACAGAAACCGGTCGGGATTCGTACAGGGAGGTGGGGGGACCACTAGACTACCAGGGAAATAACAAATATTTTAAACAGAAACTGGTCTGGATTCATGCAGGGAGGTGGGTGGACCACTAGACTACCAGGGAAATAATAAATAATTTAAACAGAAACCGTTGGGACTGCAGGGGTGGGGGACCGCTAGACTACCAGTGATAGGTCTTATATTTTACATGGAATGGGGTCGGAATCATGGGGGTATCACTGCATTGGTCAGCTTCTCGGGCGTATCTAGTGCCGCTACACAGGATTGTGCCACGCCTGTAGCTGCAGCATAAATTTGAATATGCCACGCTGCTGGCATTCATGGGCGCCTCCTGTCCACGCCCCTGCATTACCTATTAGCGTCGGCGCTACCACACAGCGCTGGCACCAGTAGGGCTTTTCAATATTGCAGCCTTGTGCAATTCCAGTGCTATTCCAGCACTAGGGATTTACGCTAGGCGCAAAGGTTTGAATATCTGGCCCTATGAGTATTAAAGGTGAATCAGATCCCTTTATCTTCATTTTGTTTTCTCTTTTATTAATAGAGATTTCTCTATTAAGTTCAGCTTTGGCTGTCTCCCCACTCCCTGATTGCTTTGTGTTTTTGTGTCTCTTTATTTTAGGTCTTGTTTCCCTTTTCCTTTTTCCTGTTTTTAATTATTTGCTTCATTGTTGAACTGATGGATTTTGCTGCACGGAGTTTGTTATTAGGTTTGATTTATCTTCCTTGCCCTTTGAGTCATTCAGAGGATTTAACAACATAGAGTCATAGTCTGAGCCCAACTCCTGGTAATCAGTTCCCTAAAGTATTTCTGATAAGGGCTGCTTGGTGTGCTAACATTGTTTTGACAACTGTAAATTCATCTCATAAAACATAATTGTTCTAGGAAAAGCACATTGGCCATGTGGGGATCCTGTAGAGCCTTAATTAATATAGGGGTAAAAGGAACTGGATATTTTTTCACCTGCTCTAAAATGGAACTTGATCCTTTCTGATTAGCTACAGTAATTCCTCCATTTCAATTATATTACCATCATCTCCTCCTAGGGGATCTAAAAGTGGAGAATTTTGTAACAAATTCATTAAGTTGTCTATTCAGGTAACTAATATAGGGAATGGTTCCCATTTCTATTTAGTTGGAGGGGACGGGGCTTGTAAGATTCTCTGTGAAATATCTTCTGTCAAGTTAGTGCATTACCTTGCTTTCATATTATTCCTATTAGATCATTCAGTGAGCATGCAATCAAGTAATGACCTATCAGCGCCACTCTCTACTTCATTACAACACACAGTAACTAATTCCCCTCCATCCTTCCTGTGATCTTGTGCTGGAACTGATGAATTACTCACTAGTTTCCTGTGCTGAGGAGTAGATGTACATAAACATTTCTCGATAAGGCCCTACTTGCTTTTTTTTAACCTCCTCTAATGTTAAAGATGTGGGATTAATTAGTGTGGGTAAATTATCCAATTATTCTTTATTTCCTACTACCACTTTAATGGGTGTTCATTTTTCATTGCTCCCACCTCACTGACTTTTTTCCCCTCTTTCCCCCTGCTCCTTCTTTTTACCCACATCATTTCCCTCTGTTCCCTTGCGTCTCCTTTTTACCCACCTCTTCCATTTCTTCAAGATCCTGATCCTGCATCTTATTTATCCTAGTAATGACCACCATTCTACTCACTAATAAGGTGCCTCATGCAATAAAATGGTAGCATCGTCAATAAAACAATAACACAACTAAAAATAAAAAATATGAAATTAAAATAAGAAAAGGCAGCCAGCTCGGTGGCACTGATGGTTGAGGCGCTGGTTGTCACACCTTGTGCCACACCAGCAACCTGGATTCGGGAGTGAGTTCAGGCCACTGGGGGTTGGCTGGGGGATGAGGGCATGGACTTGGATTGAGCTGCCACCTGGCAGCTCTTCTTTCCTGGGGGAGGGTTGGAGGCCTTGCGCAGCCTTGGCAGCTCCTGGTGGCAACCGGATGTAGCAGCTCGCTGGGCTCATGGAAAGGGGTATGGGAGCTGCATCAGATAACCTGCAGGTGGGTGTGGGAGCATGCCCATGCTGTGCTGGAAGTCAGTGCAGATTGCGTTCTCGGGACCAAAGGGGGGAAAACATGGAAAAACCACCCCATCCCCTAGTAGGCAAAGGTGGGTCCAGTGGCCTCCCTCCACACCCAATGCTGGGTCTTCTGGCCTGCCTCCAGTGCTTCCTTACTTCCTGGTCCTCTGTCTAGATTTCTCAGAAAGGTCACCATGAGGAGTCGGCAGTCCCACCCCGGGGAACTTAGCTCTGGGGGGGTCAGAGGGCCAAGAGGAGTGTGGTGTGGAGTCCCTCCGGGAAGGTAAGATCAGGGATTTGGGCAGGGTGGGGCAAGGTGGGAACCGAGTGACCACACTGGAGAGAGTCTGGAGGTCAGTGAAGGAGGAGGACAAAAAGACTTGGGGAAACAAAAATAAAAAAAGTCCAAAATGATATTTCAATTATCGTCTGACGTTCTTAGCTGGTTTAAAAGCTACCTTTACCCCAGGTCACATCAAGCTCTTATCAACAGTGCCCTCTCAAACCCTTGCCCCATAAAGTGTGGAGTGCCTCAAGGGTCCATCCTTGGCCCTCTTCTCTTCTCACTTGTTAACTCCCTGCCCCAAATATGCTCCACCACTGAGCTTGTGCTTTATGCCGACGATGTGGCCCACTTTTGTAAAGATAAAAATCCCTCCTCCCTACTTAATAAGCTTCAGTTTGATTTCCTAAAACTCCACTCTTGGTTCTCAACAAAGGGACTTGTACTAAACTCTAAAAAAATGAAAACTGTTTTTTTCCAGCCCTGTAAACACCTTGCCTTCAACTTCCCCTTGCATGACAGTGACGGCAGCCAAATTGAGAGAGTGCAGGAATTCAAATACCTTGGCTTGCTCCTCGACTGCCATCTTAACTTCTAATATCACATTAACCTTACTATTAAGAAAGTCCACCAAAGGCTCAGCACACTCTACAGGGTTAAACCCTTCCTTACCAATGAATCCAAAACTCTACTTGCCTATAGTTTCTTGCTGCCACTTATTGACTATGGAGCTCTGGTGTATTTCCCACCTCTCTCCCAAAAACCTTTTAACAGACTTTATAGCACCTACCACTGCATCCTTCCCTTTGTCTCCAACCTCCCTAGAGTTACCCACCACTGTGACCTCTACAGACTCTCTCAAATGCCCTCTCTTCATGACCATCTAAATGGAAATATTCTCATGTTTTTTCACAAACTCTCTCTTGGACTCCAACCTGAAAGCATTAGATCTCTTTTCCCTATGGCAGCCCCCTCCAGGGCCACTAGACGGTCTTCCGTCTCCTTCCTTTTCATCCTCTTCTGCCACTTTCCTCATGACCAAAACACCCTCTCTTACAATGGTACCAAACTCTATAACAATCTCCCCTCCTTCTCTCAGCCAGTGTCCATCCACCCATTCTTTGAAATTTAACCCGAAGAGACACCAGTTCCTGGCCTCCGTGTGCAAGTTCCCCGGTCTTGACTGTCCCTCCTTACCTCTCTCTGCACCCTTCCTTTTGCGCTGTGCAGTAACCTAACCTTGGCACTTATCGAACCTTATTTTTACAGGTTGTTTTACTTGTATTACCGCCTTCTGATTTGCTCTTCTATTAACCTGATTTGATGCTGTATGTATGACTTCATGTTATTATTGTACCCATGTATTTAATTTTATTGCGTTGTATGACATCCCTGTTGTTATTGTACTCATGGTTTTCATTGTTTTTTGGTAACTGGACGCTTGTGAAAATAGGCAATTTTGCTCACATGCCTTTCCAGTATAATAAATAAACTGAAACTGAAACTGATTAGATGACAGTCTATTCTTGTCTTCCTTCCAGCGATTACAAGTCTTTGGTGCTCAGCCAAGTGTTCCACCTATTCAGTTCAATATGCATTTATATATATATATATATATATATATATATATATATATATCTTATGGTACACGGTAGTGCTACCATAGTTAGGGTTGAGGAGCCATTTACATGTTAAACCCAAAATTTTGCACCTTAATAACTTTGCAACCATTTAACAGATTTGCCTGAAATTTGGAATACATGATCAAGAACAGTACACCTTGGGATCTGCCAAGTTTTGTATTGGTAGGATACACGGCTGCAGAGTTATTAAGCGTGATCTGCGCGTGCGTTTACGCTTTTTCTGGAATTCTACGGTCGCGCCTACAGATCGCACAGTTTGCTCGACCAGCCCGAAATCTTCAGGGAACGTGTGGCCAGGGTCCCTGATGTGACTTTCAAAGATTTCGTGAAAAAATATTTAACGGTTCAAAAGTTATTCAAAAAACAATTTCCCATTATAAGTCAATGGGAAAAGTTAACAAAAAGTTCGACAGTGTCGCAAATGCATTTTTACTTTCGCAAATGGCCCTCTTACTTTTGCAAATCTACCATCTTGTTTTCAGTTAGTGATCAGAAAAATGCTTGCCATTTAAATTTGGGACCCTCTAGCAACCTAATTCTTTTTGTATTCACCTAGTCGGAGCCTGAGGATGCTAGCCATGTCTTTATTTTGGGGTAAAACACCCCAGAAATATATTTTTCAAATTTCTGGAAAAGTACTTTCATAAAGTACTTTTTGTGCTCATGAAAGTGTTGCAAATTTTTGCGAAAACTTTCTCAAATTGCGACAGTACTTTTCTAGGCTGTGGGGAAATGACAGCAATTCTTTGGCACCCCGTTGCAAAAGAACGGTTGGGAGTTTTGGGCTGAAATTTGGAGGAATGCAGCCAACATCTCCCAGATGTGCCTTTCAGTGTTGTGTTGAAAAAATATTACACAGCAGCAAAGTTACGGCACTACTAAGTTGATGGTTTTTCCCATAGGATAACATTACGGCGCCCAACGCATTACAGGAATCCTTTGGCACCCTGCTGCAAAATAATGGTTTGGTCTTTTTTCCTGAAATTTGGAGGGAAGACAGCCAACAGCCCACAGATGTGCCTTTCAGTTGTTTGGTGAAAAAATATTACAGGGAGGCAAAGTTATGGCACTCCGAACTTCTCTTTTTCCCTTAGGATAACATTAAGCATTCGCTGCCTTTCCAGGGCCCGGTATCTCGGATACGGTCAGGATACAGACTTTTCGTCGAGGGAAAATTGCTTAGTCACTTAGCAGGGGCTAAGTACAAACTAGCCAGGACAGTCAGAATCATATGACTTTTAAATTTTTTATACGTCAGACGGTTCCTGAGATATAACCTATTTAGTATTCCAAGTCCTCATTTCTGCTCCGATACCCATTATTATGCATACATTCTTTTGTACTTTCTGTCTTTCTCTATGCAGCTTTTTAGGGAAAAGCCAGCCTATGTAGCTTGTACATTACTGTTACCATTGCCCTTTCCACTTGCGGTTCGTCACCCATTTCACTTACCGTTGACGTCAACGCCACCATGTGCGTTATCCTTTGCGTATTCATTTGCGCTTGTGTTTCTGTTATTTTTTGCCATTTTTGTCTACAGTACTGTTTCTCTTTCTGTTTCACTTTGCGTCACCATGCCCATTGACATTTCTGTTTACAGGCACCATGTTACTATGTGACAACACATCACGTGGCAGACCGTTCCCACAAACCATGCAACCTGTAGGTGCGAGCAAAGAATGCGCTAAAAACTGTAATTGCGCACATGGATGTTGCTTAATAACTCCACAGCCATATATCCAACCAGTATGAAAGTTGGCAGACCACAAGATCTATGGTTATGCCCTGTGCCTTCCAAATTTCAGGCAAGTCTGTTGAACGATGGCAAAGTTATTAAGGTGCAAAGTTTCACCATTTAACCTTAAAAGGGCTACTCAACCCTAACTATGGTAGCATTACCGTGCCACCATTATATATATATATATATATATATATATATATATATATACACATATATATATAATTACCTAAAAGCACTAGGTAATTCCTGAACTAGCTCTGATCAACTGGACCTAAAACTAGTAAGGCTCACCCTGGATATAACTTTCAAACCCCACACCAAAACTAAATCTCTCCTTGGTATCAGTTACTCCTGTTTACAAAAGTGGTGACAGGGCCAACTCACAAATTTCCACCCAATATCTATCCTTCCTCCACTCTCCAAGGCCCTGGAGTTAATTGTGAGTGACCAAAGGACAGAATCTCTAGACAAGTATCATTTACAATGTCAACAACAACATGGATTTCGAAAACAACACAGTACCACAACCTAGTGGAGTTTACCAGCTTTATCCATAATGCTCTAGACAGAGGGCTCTTGGTGGGGGGCAACATATATTGATCTCACCAAGGCCTTCGACACCATCAGTCACAATCTGCTCCTGGATCAGCTCTCCAATACCGGCCTCTCCCCTGCAACAGTAGCATGGTTCAGAAGCTACCTCTGTGGGAGGGTCCAAAAAAGTGAAATCCTGGACACCTTCTCCGACATCCTTAGTGTTAACACAGGCATTCCTCAAGGCTCTATCCTTGGCCCTCTACTGTTCAGCCTGTTCTTAAACAACCTCCCTCATTCAGTAAATGACCAGCTACTACCGTATGCAGATGATGCGGTCCTATATTCATGTAATTCTGACCCATACAAACTGGAAAAGCAAATGCAGGCTAATTTCACTGCGGCTGAGGACTGGTTCCTTTAATCAAAGCTGCTCCTCAATTATAAAAAAACTAAGACTATGTTATTTGCATCATCACATAACAAACACTGCACTCACCAACTTTGAATTCAGAATAATCAGAATACTTTCCTGGAGGTGGTTCAAACATTTAAATACCTAGGATTGATACTGGACTGCACCCTCTTGTTTAACCAACACATAGACGCAGTTGCAAATTGTCAAATGCAAAACTAGGATTACTGTACAGACACTGAGAAGGCCTGATATCTGAGGCGCTAAAAACTGCTGTAAATAGCTCAGTCCTCTCAGTGATAGACTATGGTCTAGCAGTATATGGGTCTGCCTCCCAAACTGCTTTGAAACGTATCAAAACAACACTAAATAAAGCATGTCATTTTGTCCTAGGTGTACCCCATCTCACTCACACCTGTGAGTTGTACACTCAAACAAAATGGCTCAACATTGACAGTCGCCTCCAGTATCAAGTATGCATGCTCGCCAAGAAGTCTATGTTAGGACTTAGCACCCCAGGCCTGCAAAGCCTCCTTAGTCGACCTAATTCCATCAGATGCACTAGGGGTACAAACAACTCAGCTCTCTGCATCTCTTTCTGTAGAACCACACAAGGCCAATGGTCCTACGAATACCGGGTACTACTTTGGCTTAATGCGCTTGACCTAAGCATCACAAAAGAGGACAAAATAGGCCCCTTTAAAGATAAATTCTGAGTGGCCCTCGCCACAAACAGTAACTGTGACTGTAAGACCTGAACTCCCCCACACTCTCCCCTCCTCTTTCCTGCTACCCTCATTCTAACCTGCACCCTTGCCTCTCCTCTCTTCTTGCTAACTAACACCCCTAGTAGGCTCCAGGTCCCAGCCTCAGCACTCTCCCCCAGTGAGTCTAGCCCTCCTTTATGACTACCTTAGCACTTATGACAAAAGAACTGCTGCCCAGCAAGTTCTCACCTCCTTGCGTATAGTATTAGTTAATTATTTTACAGACTATATCATCCTCTGCTCCCTACCTGATTCACTCTATATCTTGTAGAATCTCAAGTTGTTCACTTAACAACCTGTCAGCCTAGTCTGCTTTAAATTATGTGTCTGTATATTTTTACTTATGCACTCCCTGTTATAATAATTATGTAACCTCTGTAACCTGATGTACTCATGTCTTTCTAGGCATGGAAACCCCTTGTATCTGCTTATACACTTGTAACAATTATAAATTTATGTAATGCCCATGTATTACTGCGACGTGGAACCTCTATAAAAGAGCCTTTGGCTCAAAGGTACTTCCTAGAAATAAATAAATAAAAAATAAATAAACTGTATATTTATGTCAGGCCGATTTATGGCTTTGTAGGAAGTAAGAAAGACTTTTACACTGCACCATTCCATAGTCCAGACCTCAAAGTATGTGCAAGATGAGTTTAGTTTAGAAACAGAAACATAGAAGTTGACAGCAGATAAGGATCACAAGGCCCATCCAGTCTGCCCATTTTTTCTACCTTATGAATGTGCCATAGGCCTGTACTCTGTCAATGGCCTATCTATTCATATTCATCTGTATTGCTCCCTTATTCCTTTCCCATGCCTGTTTGAAGCCCTGCACTGTATTCATATCCACCACTTCCTGAGGTAGGCCGTTCCATGCATCCACCACCCTTTCTGTGAAAAAGAACTTCCTCACATTCTCCCTTACTCGGCCTCCCTCTAATCTCATGCTGTGTCCTCTTGTCCTGTTATTTTTCTTATATTGAAACATGGCAGCTGGGGTTCAATGCAAAGAAGTGTAAGGTTATGCACTTTGGGGTGAAGAACCCAAGGAGAGAATACTGGCTGGGAGGGGTTAAGCTAGGGATCACTGAGGAGGAAAAGAACCTATGGATAATGATAACAGGTACCATGGACAACATTGCCCAGTGCAGTAGAGTGGCTACAGAAGCGAACAAAATGCTGGGATGCATAGTGAGGGGGTCTTCGTCCAGGCAAAGAGAGGTGATCTTGCCCCTCTACAGGTCACTGGTTAGGCCTCACTTAGAGCATTGTATACAGTTTTGGAGGCCATACCTAAAGCATGATATCAGGCTACTGGAGGGGGTGCAGAGGAGGGCAACAAAGATGATATGTGGAATGGAAGGGACAGACTATGACAACAGGCTGAGATACCTGAATATGTACTGTACACCCTGGAGGATAGAAGGGACAGGGGAGACATGATAGAGACATTCAAGTATCTGAGGGGAATCAATAAGGATTGGGCAGATGGAGTCCTTAAGTTAAGGAGGGGGAGGGTCACCAGGGGGCATGTGCTAAGAATAGAGGGGGGAAGATTTAGGAAGGAAATGAGGAGACACTATTTCACAGAGAGGGTGGTAGCAAAATGGAACGCCCTACCAAAGTGAGTGGTATCATGTAAATCTGTGAACAGTTTCAAAAGGGCATGGGACAGGGAACAGGGGAGAGTGAGGGTGGGGGAGGTGGGGGGTTGCAGTGGGATGACAAAGGGAGGGGGGTTGGGGCAGCTGCAAACTAGGGGTGTTGGCTGCACACTCGAGCAGACTTAGATAGACCAGGTGGTCTGTTTCTGCTGGCACATTCGTATGTTTGTATACTAGACTCTTTCACCTTGTTAATGCCCTTAAGATGTCTGAATGTTTTGATCATATCACCTCTCTCCCTCCTTCACGCTAGGGTATACATATTGAGCTCCGTTAATCTGTCCTCATTTGCTTTCTGATGCAGTCCCTGCACCATTCTGGTTGCCCTTCTCTGGACTGCCTCCATTTTGTTAATGTCTTTGTGCAGATGCGGCCTTCAGTACTGAACGCAGTACTCCAGATGGGGCCTAACCAGTGTTTTGTAAAGAGGGATTATTACCTCCCTCTTACAACTTGCAATACCCCTACTAATATACCCCAACATCCCTCTAGCCTTACCTACTGCTTTAGTGGTCTGCTTGGATGATTCAGGTCATCTGTGATGATGATGCCCAAGTCTCTTTCTTCCCTTGTGATTGCTTGCAACTCCCCTCCTAACCTATAGTTGGCTTCAGGGTTTCTCTTCCCTATGTGCATGATCTTGCACTCCTTTGCGTTAAACCCCAGTTGCCACTCTTCCGACCATTTTGCCAGTTTATCCAGATCTCTTCTCATTCTGCCCACCCCGCTTGGATCATCTACTCTGTTGCAGATCTTGGTGTCATCTGCAAACAGACAAACCTTACCCTCTAGTCCATCTGCAATGTCACTGATGAAGATATTGAAGAGTACTGGCCCCAGGACTGATCCCTGAGGTACCCCACTTGTGACTTGCATCTCTTCTGACTGTATAAAATTTTCCACCACTCTCTGTTTTCTGCCCACCAACCAGTTTGCCACCCAGTTGACCAACTTCTGACCCAGCCCAAGCCTACCCAGCTTATTAATCAATCTTCTATGTGGAACAGTATCGAAAGCTTTGTTGAAGTCAAGGTAGGCAACATCAACTTCTCCCCCTTGGTCCACCACTCTGGTTACCCAGTCAAAGAAATCTATGAGATTAGTTTGACAGGACCTTCCTTTTGTAAACACATGCTGTCTTGGATCCTGTGCTCCTATGGATTCCAGGTGTTGCAGTATCCTTTCCTTGAGGAGTGCCTCCATAATCTTGCCCACTACTGAGGTAAGACAGACTGGTCTGTAGTTCCATGCCTCCTCCCTGCTACCACTCTTGTGGAGCGGGATCACATGAGCCCTTCTCCAGTCTTCTGGGACCTCACCTGTGCTCAGAGACTCACTAAACAGTTCTGATAATGGCTCTGCTAGTTCCATCCTTAGCTCTTTTGGTACCCTGGGATGTATACCATTAGGTCCCATTGCCTTGTTCACCCTGTGCTTAGCGAGCTCTTGTAGGACCCTTTCTTTTGTGAAGGGACTAATGCACACCTCCCCCCCCCGTATCCATGGTGCTGACCTGCGAGCCTTGCCCTACCTTTTCCTTAGTAAATACTGAGCATAAGTACCTATTTAGGATAGATGCTTTTCCTTGATCCTCCTCCTTACACTCCCCCTTATCCCATTTGATCTTAGCTATACCCCTTCTGGACTTTCTCCTTTCACTAATGTATCTATAGAAAGTTTTGTCCCCTTCTTTCACTGTTCGTGCTAGTGTTTCCTTGGTTTGGGCCTTTACCTGCCTTACTGCCTCTCCTGCTTCCCATAGGGAAGTTTGGTATGCCTCCCTATCTTCGTCCTGCTGGGTTTCCTTATATTTCCTGAAGGCCAGCCTTTTGGCTCTTACCTTTTCTGCTACTGTTCTTGAGAACCAAAGAGTTTCCTTCTTCTTTTGCTGTTGCTTTTCTCTCTAACACAATGGGATGTTGCTTCAAGTATTGTATCCTTAATGCTTGCCCACTTTGCTTGCACCCCCTCACCTGTATTTCTTCTTGCCAGGGCTAACTTAACTCTGTTGGCCATCTTGTCAAAGTCAGCTCCTCTGAAGTCCCATAGTTTTGCCTTGGAATGGGATGAGTTAGTTCTAGTGGCTAAATTGAGCCATGTGATGGTCACTGGCCCCCAGGTGACCTTCTACCTGGACAGCTGTGATCCTTTTCCCATTAGTCAGTACTAGATCTAGGATAGCCCTGTCTCTTGTGGATTGTTCTAGCAGTTGTTTCAGGCCCTCCCCCTGCAGGAAATCCACTATGTGTCTAGTTCTGGCAGATGTTCCTGCTGGTATTGACCAATCTATATCTGGCATGTTGAAGTCTCCCATTATCAGAACCTCCCCTTTAGCTGTCATGCCTTGTATATCTTCTAACAGTAATGTGTCTATGTCCTTCCCGTGGTCTGGAGGCATGTAGACAACCCCAGTTCGTATGGCTGTCCCATTTCCTGTTTCCAGGGTGACTCGCAGTTCTTCTGGCTCCTTATACATATTCTGAATTTCTGTAGCTTTGATATTTTAATTGACAATAAGGGCCACTCCACCCCCCTTTTTGTACCTCGGTCTCTTCTGAACAGTACATAGCCATGTACTGAAGTCTCCTAAGTGTGGTTACTGGTGAACCATGTCTCGCTAATGGCTACTATGTCCAGTTTAGCCTCAGTCATTGTTTCCTGCAGGTCTGGGATCTTGTTTCCCAGACTGCAAGCATTTGTGTACATGATTTTCCATTGGCCAGATTTCAGTGTGTTAGTTGTTGGGCGAGGTCCGACGTTTTCCCTGTGCATCGTATGGGGAGCCGGACCTTTTTCCTTACCTGGTGATGCAAATGAACTACAAACATGATGAAGTCCTGTTTGATCACTAGCTGAGGGGGAAGAGTGTTCTTCCCATTTGATGCATCGGGTCCTGCACCCCTCTCCCCATTTGCTAGTTTAAATATTCTGCAAAGACATCAAACTTCTGCCCCAATGCATTGACTCCCTCCTTAGTCAGATGCAGTCCATCGAATTGAAAGAACTTTTGCTCCCAAAACTGTTGGCAGTTACATATAAATTTGTGTCCTTTTTCCTGGCACCAGCTCCTGAGCCACATGTTTATCTCTCCTATCTCCCATTCTCTGACCTTTCGTCCAACTACCCCCCTCTCCCAGACTGGCAAGATCTCAGAGAAGGAGATGCTGGATGAAATGGATGACAGTTCCTGACACAATTTCTTTTATGCTGGTGCTGCCTCCAGTCCACAACCAGACAGTAGTATTCTCTGGGGTATCTGGAATGGTCCTATACATGTGGGCTAAGTACAGAAAATTAAAATAATAATAGCCTCTGCTAAATAAAAAAAAATAAATAAACAGAGGATAATAGGCTACCTTCAGACTAACTATTATGACAGATCTCAGTTCCTGATCCTAATGTAATAAACTTTTCCGATACCAAACATTCATAAACTGACAAATTATGTTAATAACTCTAATAACTTACTGGGATCTGAGAAGCATATAACCAGATCTGACATATTTCAATATATCTTAAAAGCTGATGTCTTGAAGTGGGAAGAATTTCAGTAAGCAATGTTAAACGAAACACACTGATCAGACGTTGATGCAGTGGCTAAAATTGCCAAAATACCAAGTAATCCATTTTATAAATGCTGCAATTTAAGTAGCGTCTGCTCAGCCATACTTGAACTCTGATGCCAACTCCACTCCCTGGACAGTGTGACGTTATACTTCTTAAAAATGCGCTCATGTTGGCATGGAGAGTGTAAAACTTTATTGGGTAAAAGCCTACATGTGATTATAGCAGTGCAAATTTTGGCTATTAAAATACAAAATATGTCTAAGGTCAAAATATGTGTTTTCCAAGTAAACTACTAAAATTCATTACTGCATACATCTGAAAGTAGCCCAATAAACAACAATAACAAATAAAAAGGTAAATGCAGGCCAAGTCCGAGTTGAGAACACACCGATTTCTCAGATCCTCAGTACTCATCCCAAAAGCTGAGTCCAAACACAATCTAAGTGTAAATTAGGCAGGGTTCAGCACTTGTATTGCTTATTGCAGAAAATTGGGCTGAAGAATCAAAATACATTAGAGCCACTCAAACAGTCAAGTCAATTGACCTCCCAGATCCAAAGCCACTCAAACTTTATCATATGCCCTTCTGTCTCACTCTATCTCTCCTCATGGCTGTGAGCCTAGTAGCACTAACTCTCCACTCTGTTCCAGATCCTGGTGCAACTCCAACTATGACTCCCAACAGCTTAGGCTTGGTCTCTCTTCCCAGCTGAGCACTCATCCTCGGTGGATTCTTTCATCAGGGTTCAAAGACCTGGGCTCAGGGCTCAGTCTTGCCCAATGAATCACTAACATCTGCAGAAAAAAACAAGCTCAAATCAAGGTAGTATCTCTGCAATCTGGATTTAAAATGTAATTACTTGAACAATACCAGATTGGCAACAATATTATACCTGCTAAAATGTAATAAAAAGCCTTGAATCACCCAAAATTTCTGGGCTCCACATAGCTCAGCACCTCAGCAGCTCCTGCTATGGCTATAAGTTTCTTTAGTTCCTTCATCTGCTTTGGGAGCACTGGTGTGCGGTGAATAAAACAATCATAATGAATTTAAAACACATGGGATTCCAGTTTTCTACTAGTGTTTTCTGTATTTCTAGATATCATGGACCACGGCAGTTTACACATCTCCAGTGATCTGAACCAATTTAGTTTCTGCAGTTCTGTACTTTTTATCATTAAACTGTACAAATCAGTGTCTGCAGCCCTGAACAGTGTAATCAGGAAAGCAGCCACTGTAATGGGAAAGACTTTCACCCAGTTTTGATTGGCTTCTTCCTACTAGACAGCACAGACTATATTGTGCTTTGTAACATGTCCAAAACTGACCATAAGCCATACAGTAGCATACTAATTCATAACCAGCAGGAGTTTGAGGCAATGCACATTTGACAGTGATATCCTAGCTGTATGAGGTCATAATTAGTCATATTTTTGTTTCAGCTGTCAGTTCAGATGGATTTCAAAGAAAAGTGTGTAGCATAATCTTTGCTAGTGTCTTCCAACCCAACTGATGGGAACATACAGCTATAGTACCCAGAAGGCAGCGTACATGGAGCAGTGGGTTCAGGAAATGATTATCTTCCTGAAATGTGCCTTTTTCTGCCAGATGAGTATTAGCCATACATAATGCTGAGCCAGTCAAAATCATTACTTAATGCTGAAGAATTTGATACTGGAGTTCCGTAGCTTACAACTGTGATTACCATTTAACTTGCAGATGATCGCCGTGATAGGCGTTTCAATTCTAGTAATTTAAGTTTATGTAAATTGTAATCAGCGTTTGCAATGCAGTTTGAAAACATCCAGAAAAAAACCCAACAGCTTTCAAAAATGATTTTATATCAGTGAAATCTGAGTGCACATGTTTAATATGATTCAAACAAAGTACCAATGGTACTTAACAGTACAGCAATAAAAACACACACACACACACACACACACAAAACCTTACAAACATGGACGGTACAGACTGCAGTGGCAATGCTGTGCTCCAAAGGGGCTTTATAGTCATTGCAGTATGTGCTGGTTTCTCCTGTTTCTAGAAGGCTTTTTTTTTTTGTAAATATAATTTTTATTAACTTATTTCCTCAATATACATGGTATCGACAGTCACAAGTTCATTGGTTACCATTATGCTTTGATACACATGGCTACAGCTCAAAAGGCCTCATCAGCACAGAGTCAATAAGGTTCAGTCTCTGAACTTGAACACAAGCAAATCCACACCATACTTTGTACAGGCACCCCCCTCCCAATGACCCCTTCCCCTTGAGTTTTCTTAGCACTGTGCAGCCCCTCACCTCCGCTAATCAAGATTGTCCCTACCAACCCCTTCCAAGGGAGTCAATGAGCTTAGGGAACAATGTCTGGATCCTTAGACATGATGTATAAAATCCATCTATTCCACTTCACTGGACATAGTTCAGAGCAATCATTCAAATGGAAAGAGATCCTCTCTGTTCTGTAAATTCGGTTCACTATTTCTCTCTATTCAGATATCGTGGGGACCATAGCCGTAAACCAGTGTCTGGTCATGGCCTTCTTTGCTGCTATGTGGGTTATCCCCAGGAGGTAACGGGAATGAGAGCCCCTGTATTCCAGGAGAAAAATGTGGAATATGAAGAGGTCGGCAGTGAAGGGCATTGAGTGTCTAAATACAACCTCCAATTTCTGCTGCAGGGATGCCAGGAAGGGTTGAATTTTAGGACACAACCAAAAGATGTGCGTGTGATGTTCCCTTGGGTCTCCACATTGATGCCAACAGTTTGCTGTACCTGTTGTTAAAAAGTGAGATGTTATGACTGGTGTACGAAAATATCTTAGTAGCAATTGCTATGTGAATAATCGCCAGCTATTGAAGTAAGTGAGTTAGGAGGACAGATGGCAGCTATTGTCCCACTGCAGTGGGCTAATGTCCGTGCCCAGCTCTGTATTCCATTTCTCAAGTGTCCCCTCAGTGCCCGCTCCTGTTGCTTCACTAAGCCTGGTAAAAGACAGAGATTGCACGTGGCATCTCTGTGGAAAGTATGAGCTTCTGGAGTAGTGTTATGGGGGGGGGGTGACCCTCAGTGTTGAGTATTCTAGGTGGGAGAGAATAATAAAAGTGTCTCAATTGGAGATATCTAAAAAAGTCTATCTGCCTTAGTCCATGGGTCCGTAAGAGCTCCTGGAAAGATTTAAAGTCATGGCCATTCAGGAACTGCGATAAGGTAGTAAGTTGGAGGTGGTCCCAGGTGCAGAACATGTGATCAAGTTGGGCTGGGGGGAAGTTTTCCAGGACAGCAACCGGGCAAAGAAGCAACAAGTATGGGGAAAGAGAAGTGCCTATGGCTCTCATTCCATGTTCTGACTTGGTGCAAAATCCATGGACCTGTGACAGCCTGGTTTAGAGGGGGAGGGTTTTGATACAGAGTAGTCCTGATCATATCTTCATATGGGAGGAGGTCCTCCTCAATCTCTCTCCAAATGGAAGGGTTTGTCCTCATGTACCAGGCGGTAATAAAGGAGAAGTGGGAGGCCCAATTGTACAGCCTGAATTTGGGCAGAGCAAGCCCCCCTTTTTTCCTGGGGAGGGAGAGGACAGAAAACTTCACCCCTTGGTACCTTCCTGCCCAGATGTACCCCAGGATGGCCTTGTTCCACTTGTGGAATATTTTTGCTGGTATATGTAGTGGTACATTCTGAAAGAGGTAGAGGGCCTGGGGTAAGGTCACCATATGGATTACCTCTACTCTCTGGAGTAGATTAAGAGGGAGGACACCCCATTAGGTCTGGTCGAGTTGAGGTTGAGAGTAGAAGGGATCATAATTGTTTTGCATAGCTTTCTCAGCTGAGTGGGAAAGGTAAATACCCAGGTACTTTAATCTTTCAAGGTCCCAGTGAAATGGGTAGGCCTCCCTGAATGACGGGGGAAGGGTATAATGAAAAGCAAGAGCATCCATTTTGGATGTGTTAAGCTTGTACGCTGAACAGGACCCAAAGTCCACAAGGATTCTGAAGACTGCTAGGACAAACTCGGAGAGGGTTGATAAAAAGAGTAAAACATTATCCGCATACAAAGCCATGCAGTGTTCCATCCCATCCATCTGGCCCCCTCGGTCTGGGAAGAGAGTCTAATAGCCTGAGCCAGAGGTTCAACATAGATGTCAAAGAGTCCAGGGGACAGCCCTGATGGGTGCCTCTTAACAGGGGAAAGTAGGCAGAGTGGTGGCTGGATACCTTGATGCAGGCCTGAGGGGAGAAATAAAGTGCTTTTATTATGGAGATGAGGGGTATGGGGAATCCCATCTGGGACATAGTGGCAAAAAGAAAGGGCCAAGAGACCCTATCAAATGCCTTCTCAGCATCAAGGCTGAGAAGGACAGATGAGTCTTTGTTTGTCTGCATTTTCTGGACTAGGTGGAGTGCTCTGTGTGTGTTGTCCGAAGTGGATCTGGAGCTTACAAAACCAGTCTGGTCCAGGTTGATTATGGAGGGCAGGACAGTAGCTAATCGTTTGGCCATAATGGATATAAAATACTTATAGTCCATATTTAGGACCGAGATTGGTTGGTAAGAGCTGCAAGGGAGGGGATCTTTATCTGGCTTAGGGATAAGGGAAATAGTTGTGTAGGACCAGCTCGGGGGGGGGGGATGTCGGACACACCTTGTAGGACATCATTGTAGACCTGGAGGAGAAGTGGACTAACCATCTGGGGAATGCATTTATAAAACTCCGCCCCGTATCCATCAGGGCTAGGGGCTTTCATAGTTTTAGATTTAGAGATGGCTGTCAATACTGTACCTCCCTGGGGGTTATGGGGAAGATCAGATTGGCCTGCTGGTCCCGGCTAAGCTTGGGCAATCCCAATGGGGACAAGAAGGCTGTAATATCAGTAGGGTCAGAGGTATGGTCAGGAGTATATAGGGTCTTGTAGTAGTTGCAGAAAGCCTGGGTGATGTGCCCCAGTTTCGTGTGGAGGGCACCTGCGCTGGAGTCTCTTATGGTTGCCACAGTGGAGAGTCTACGCTGTTTGCACAGCCAAAAGGCTAGGAGGCGAGAGGCCCGGAGGCCAATCTCCCCATACCTCTGCCTCAGGAAGGCTAATGCTATCTCCGTCTGCTGGACAGATGCAGAGAGAATCCAGGTCCCTCTTGATCTGTCTGAGCTGTGCGGAGACTGAAAGGTTTCCCTGCTGGTGGGCAGTCTGTAGGAAGTGTAAGGTTTGTTCAAGGTGTATTTGTCTCTCTTTCCATTGCCTTGTGAGGGCAGCAGAGTGCTGAATTAGGTGGCCTCTCAAGACCGCTTTTAAAATATCCCATCTGATGGATGGAGAAATTTCAGGGTCCTGATTGTCCTCCAAGATTGCCTGCATCTTATCCCTGAGAAACTCCCGGAAGGGTTCACTCCAGAGATGAGCAGGATTAAATCTCAAAATGGCATTGTGTCTTTCAAGTCCTAGCTCCCAGGAGGTGATCAAGGGGGGGTTCCATGTCAAATCCGCGCAAACAAAATCGCTGCGGTTGTTTTAAGCGTGGTAATATCAGCGTCAGTAATTAGTGCACTGTACAATTTCACCGCTGACAATCTCAGCGCGGGTATACGATTTTTCCTTTGGTACCCTGCTGTCCTGCATGTCACCACAGTTGCAGGTAGAAAAGCAATTCCAGTCAGCCTCAGAAGTTCCAATATTAAAACAGCCGGGAGTTCAGAGCACAGCAAATACCAGAGCAGTGCTCACTGTATCAAATTGAACGTGTTCAATTGCTCTCTGGTCGTCTATAATATATGTTTCAGCTACATAGTCTGTTTTAAGGGTGCTTATCGTCCGTACTGCTACCGGACTCTTTGTTCATTATAGCCATAGTATTATTTGCCTAAAATTGCTTTGAGTTATTTAAGCATATTCCTGGCAGCATTCTCTAAACTGTGGTGCTCAATTAAATGTGTTACAGTGTCTTGGGAATGCACTATACTCAGCTAGCCATTGTTTTGCTCTTCTGCCTGCTTTTGATGATCTAGCTGTCTCCCTGCTCTCTCTCTGGTCTCATCACTGTCCCAGTCCTCTCTCTCTCTCTCAACACCCCTTGGCTCTGCATAATATAGCTATCCCACTCCTGCCTGGCTACTTAACCCTGTTGCTTCTCTCCCCAGCTCCCTGTCCCCTTCGCTGCACTACCGGACCTGCACAGTGGGTCCCTGTGGGCCGAAAATCAATCAGGCCCTCCCCACTACACCACCCTCCTATGGAGCCCTCTGAAGCACACATTCTAGGTGCTGCTCTCACCTCACCCCAGCAAAGCAAGATGAACACTGGGGTATGGCACCGCACAGTCTGACATAAAAATACTCCAGCATGCCTCTTATGAAATAAAATAAGAAAGAGATCTATGCTTAGGCGTTGTTGCGGTATGCGCTAAACTGTCATATACACTGTCTTTCATTACACGCATACCACAACGATGAAATGCTCGCGCTGAATTTGATGCGCGGTATTAACGTGATACCTCAAGGGGGCATGATCAGAATGGGCAATATCCCCCACGGTAGCATCCCAGAGAGTTCCAAAACACTCCTTTTGAGTATAACAATGATCAATTTTAGAACATGTACCATGCACAGCTGAATAAAATGTATATCTTCTATCTCTAGGATGAAGGATTCGCCACACATCCAGCCATCCCACCTCTTGGACAAAATGCTTAAAAAGGTTATGTGGGGCAGGCTGCCTACCCCTAGATGTATTCAAGGAGTCCAAATTGGGGCTCAGGGCAATATTAAAATCACCTGCTAAAATTAGGATCCTCCCAGTCAATTCCAAAATTTTGTTTAGAGATGCCGGATTGTCGGTATATTTGACCATGGGGCAAGGTAAATATTGGCCAGGGTTACCTCTTTATCTTATAGGAGGCCCTGAACAACAACCAGGTGGCCCTCTGAGTCCGCCCATTCATGGGTAGCCTGAAAGGGAGTATGGCTGGGAACCAGTATGGAGGCAACCCTCTTCCTTCCCCCAGCAAAGCCGAAGGAAAAACCTGGGTGAAACCCCTACCAATCAGTTTTTTATGCTCCGAGATAGACATATGGGTTTCTTGATGATAAGCAATATCAGTCTGACTCTTCTTAAGTAAGGATATCATTCTCGACCTTTTTATAAGATTGCCCAGCCCATTCACGTTTAGAGAGTATATTTTGAAAGGTTTGTTAGCCATTTAAAATAACTGGTGACATGGTGAGGATCGCATAATCTCAATATTCGACCCCAGGTCTGACTCTGACCAAGGAGCTGAGCTCTGTAGTGTGAAATGGTGACTGCCTGGGGAAGTGTGAGAGGAATAAAACCCCCCTCCAACATCGAACAATGAGGGTACAAAACTAACAAGGGGAATAAGGAGTAAACATGAGCAGAATCCCGCCAACTGGGCAGTGTCTGCCGAACTATGGGTGGCTTCTCTGGATTCGGATGCTAGGGAGCAACTGGCTCCCAGGGTATGCCAATCTTGGCTAGGTCCAACAGAGGGGCACTTGATGTATACGTCTACGGGTGAGGGGGTGATGTGGCCATGCCTTGGCTCCTCCAAGGCTGCAGGCTAATCCAGTAAATCTAGTTCTTGAATCAACTACTAATTAAAAGTTAGCAGCTATTAAGTGACTTCCAGACATGTTAACCATGTTTGACCTGCGGTGGGGGGGAAGTTCAGCTCAGGATAAGGCAGGAGGAGGGTTAGACTCAATCCCCCTCACCCCTCCGGTCTCCCTGATACAGCACTGGAGTGACTCAGAGTGTGTGAGGGAATACCAGCCGCCCCCTGCACATACATAAGAATATGAGAGTGTAATACCTCAGTGAATTCCACTGAACCCCCGAGGTGAATCGGGGTAAGGGGGTGCCTGCAGGCATGGCCTAATGTATCAGCCATCATCTCTCTATGCTGCCAATAGCCACTGCCCCTCCTTACCACAGAGGATGGCTTAAATGAAGCCAGTCCACATCACGGACCAGGGAAAAATGAAAAGAAAATGTTTTTGGTTCGCAGTAGGGGTCACTGACCTGTCTCAGGCCTCCATTCACGGCAACAGGGAGCCGAGTTGAGAGCCAGTCCCCCCCCCTTGCAGTCTCCCGGTCCCCGTCCCTCAATCCCCCCTCCAACAAAAGAACCTTAGCACCTCAGCAGAGAGTGTCAGCATCTCCGGAGAAGGCCTGCATAGACAACAAACCACGCCACCCGTGTAGCGTGTCAGCCGGCCCCAGCAGGCCCACCCAGAGAGACCAAGGAGCTGCAAGTTCATGCATGGGGAGGAAAACCCCTGTGGGAGACCTCCGTGGAGCTAGTGAGAGGAGGTGAGCAGGGGAGGGACCGAGGACCTAGGGCCACTAAGGCAGAGCCCATCTGGGGGAAAGAAGGCAAAACCATCTCACATGAAAGGAAAAAGAATGTTAAGTGAGTTCATGAAGTCCAGTCATTTAACTGCCTGGGGAGTAGACTCCCTTGAGGAGGATTCAGCTGCCTGTTTCTTTAGTTCCGGGAAAATCTGCTGGATAGCTACTGCTCCCGCGTTGTGGTGCTGTTTCTTCTGTGGTATTCTGTTCCACACCTTCTGGGCTAGTTTAGCTGCAAGTGATGTGCTAGCCTGCTTCTGGGCCAGTGCGACCTCCATGCCCCAGTGACACAGCTCCCAGGTGGCTTCCTTGGTGCTCTCATAGGTTTCTGGGCCTTCCTCAAACTGCACAGTAAGCTTTGAAGGATATGGAGTCCTGAATTTTATTTTTGCCTCCTTTAGCACCTTCAGGATGGGAGCATAGGCTCTGCCTCATGCAGCGATTGAAAAGGGGTCATCATTGTCCACATAGATGTGGCGATCTTGGAATGTTAAATCCCCCTGTTGCCAGGCCTTATGCAGAATCATTTCTTTTTCCTGAAAGTGCAGGAATCGCATGACCATCAAGCACGGGCGATTTGGAGCTTGCGGGCCCAGTGCTTGGTAGGTCTGATCCATCTCTAGGGTGTAACTTTCTGGTAAGTCCAGCTTTGTTTTAAAAAACTGCTGCAGAAACTTGATTGGGCTGCTGCCCTCGCAGCCCTTTGGGAAGCCCGAGACCCGGAGATTAGTTCTTTGACTCCGGGCCTCCGAATCCTCAACGCTCTCCTGGAAATCTTGGATAGCTTGATGTAGTTGGACTATAGCATGCTCTGCGCTGTCCATGAAGGCATCTGAATGTGTAGCCTGTTCTTCCAGGGAGTTGAACTGCATTTCGATTTTCCTGATATCTGTGTGGAGAGCTGCAAAGGTCGAGTGGGTCTACTTTCTGAAATCCCGCAGCTCCCATAGGACAATGTCCATCTGCTTAGCAATATTGGGACCATCTGAGAGGTCGGTCTTTGGCGGGTTGCTATGGCTTGAGATCTGCGAGGTGTCAGAGTCCGAATACAATCCATTGGGATCCCGATGGTCCGGTGGCATTTTTGACAGGTCTGGTTTTCGTCTGGGCATCCTGGCGATCAGCTGTGTCAGTCTTGTCAACTATTCAGGTCAGTTGTAGTTGAGAAAAGAGTACTTTTTAGCCTCCTAGGAGACGGAGCTAAGTGCTCAGGATGTTTCCGAGGGCATGACGTCACCGGAAGTCTAGAAGGCTTTCTTGATATTGCCACTAGCAGTGATGGATCCTGGTCACCGAGGGCCTTTATCTCTTTTTTTAAACTTTGTTTCTATTAAAATTTGCAGAAATTCACAATATAGTAACTATGCAGCGACAGCCAAGCTATATTCCAAATATATTAGACATTACAAAGCATAGAACCAGAGACCATTAGAGGGTGGGTAAGAACCCATGGGAAGGCCAGACAAGGGATGATCAGCACAGAGTTAAGGGAAGGGAGGGCCTGGCCATCACTTAATATCCCCAGGTAACAGTGTTTAGTAGAGGAACCTGTAAAGCAGTATTTATTATTAAAGCATGAAGTCTGAATCCTTGGCCATAATATAAAGCACCCATTTTGTCCACCTGGATGTAAATTGCTCCTGTCTGTTATTTAATGAATATGTGCTCTTTTACATTTTATAAATTTGATTTATCACATCCCTCCGGGCTCCAATGTAGGGGCTGCACTTCCAGCCATAGCCTTGTAATGCACTTTTTCCTGTGGCTATCAAGATGCCTAATTTTTTATATGCCTGTTTCAGCAGTCCCTTGGGTGTGTACTGTAAGTAATAATCATAATAAACTTTATTTATTTGGCGCTCTTCAAGTGTCAGAGCGCTGCACAGCAAACAATTAAAACCTTAAAATATTAAAATACAGTATAATAATCAGAATTTTCGGTAACAATCAATTACAAAATGACCCCAAATGCAAGCTGAAATAAACAGGTCTTTAAGGTGGTCTTAAAGCACAGTAAGAATAATAGTCTAGACATTAATGTAATCAACTATTGTAACACTTCACTCATCTCCACCCCCCCAAGAGCCTCCAAAAATGGAGTGCGAATGGGGCACCCCTAAAGGATATGTGGGTGTCCTGCCATCGGTTGTCCACATTGTCTTCAGCACTCCAAGGAGTTATCTGGACTATATGGCACCATAATCTGTGGGAATTTGAAGTATCTAATTAAATATTTTCACATAATGTAACCCCCCCCTACAAATGGGGGTTCCCAAAAAGTCTTTCTTGAGCTTGCCTAAATGCTCACTGCCAGGCTGGTGTCCTGCATTTTAGCAATTTAAATGTGATTACCAGAGCCTGTATAACCTCTGTGTACTGTCTCTATAAGAGCTGCCTAATTGCAGTTTAAGTAATCTGAGAGAGAGCTCTGTTGAAAGATGTAACTATTTACTGAAAATCATTTAGAGTGATAATAATAATGTAGTTTGTCTAACCTGCTTTCTTTGTAGCAAGGACTGTTTTGTTTGTCTCCACTATCTTGGTCCTGGACTGCAAATTGGACCAAACAGTACTGGTGGGACCTAAAATGTAGCCGGATTACAGGAGCTGTCTGAATTCAAAATCTATAGGAACTTTAGTTTGGATTTTTTTGCGCCTTTTTTGCAACTGAAGGGGGAGCTCTTGCTTTGACTGACAGCCAAATCAGCCTACCAAATCTTTTGGATCTTGGGGAAGTCCCGGGCTGCTTGCAGTTTTCAGTTAGATCTAAGCTGGAAGCTGAACAAGAAGGAACTGCAGTGATTCTGAGCAGCAATCCTGAGTGGATTTGCATGGGAGAACTCTGAAAAGGCTAAGTTTTTGGCCTGCATGTCGGTGTGCTGCTCTTGAGAGGGAGAGAAGAGAATTATTTTGGACTAAATCCAAGTTTGTGTGACTGAAGTAAGCTACTGAAGTGGGCCAGGCTCAACCTGAAGAAGACCGAAGATTTTGCTGAATGCGATCGGCCTGTCAGGAGTTCCAGCTACCCCTAAGCTCCTGGTGCGTGCAGAGACTTTGCAATTGTGACCAGGAAGCGCTTTCCTGGTACCATAGAATTCCCTTATATGTAAATATGCTATGAGCTGCTAGTGGGTCATGAGTTAGTCCCCCACTGTGCGAACTGTGTTCTGCTTGCTGGAAGCTGTATTCAGCCCAAAACGGACTGCATCCGAATTTGTTTCCTTGCGGTCTGGGTCTTGCTAGACTGGCCTAGCCAGACTACCCACTGCACAGAGAAGCCATCGATGAGACACCTGCCTGGGGATCAGCCCCCTGCTCCACGTTTGAACAGGAACGATGCCTCTGCAACTCATGTGGGCCCTGCTTCTCCTGGCATTCCAGATCAACCACCTGCAGTCTCGATTTTCGTTTAGCCTGTGTCCAGTCTTGGGTATCGTGAGTAAATACCAGGCTAGCTCCCTACAACAACATGTTAATCTGAGTGTGCCATCTGATTGTCTTGTTGTTTTTGTTTCTTTTATGAACTGAGCCCTCTGGCTCCGGATTACAAATATTGTGTACTGTGCATGTTGCGTTTTCCATCACAGGGCCCCAACCAGCTGCAACCCCGGGCATCGGTCCTGGCTAGCCCATCTCTTCTCCACCTGGGTACCCAGAGGTGGACTGTGTGGGGACTCAAAGCGCATGCATAACTGCTTGATTGATATAACCTTTAAGCTAATTAACCTGATTTTGCCCCTCCCTTGTTCAAGTCCCCCAAATAAATCAGATCTAACTTTTTCTGCATGTAATCTGACTGTGGTTCCAGTTTGTGCTCAAAGTACTGTACTGTTGCTATTTGCTGTGCATAACCTTGTTTTACAGGGGGTCCTCAAGGCTGAGCCAAAGGAACCAGCCCTGGTGGTAAGTGCAAACAGTGTGGGTACTTGTGTGGTGTGCCAGGGGTATTGTGAAAGTGATTATTATACAGTGTTCAGGCCACCTAGGGGTTACATCTTGGAGGCTCACTGCTGGGATTTTGTGTCCCCAGTGGCCAAATTTGCAAATTGCTGTTAAAAATAAATGTCTACCCCAACAGAAGTGGCTGTACACCAGTTGGTGGGGTTGTGTACTGGGCAGGAGATCGACCCCCAAAATGCTATACTTATCCTAGATATTCCCCTGGGTACCAATAAGGACACTGTAGAGGGAGTATTTTCCAAGGTTGAATGTTTACAAAACCCTGTGGTGGTGGGTCGACAGGCTAATCTGCTCGCCCAAAGTTTCATGGCATTAGTAGAGTGTAAGGACCCAGTAGACAGTTCCAAAGTGCCATGGACTATCATCCCTGAAGGAGCCCTCACTGCCTGGAGAGTGATAACTAAAGCCAGTAAAGACCCTGAGGAGAATGAGCCCCCACTATCTGAGACTTTTGAGGAGAAATTTGCTAAGTTGTTGCTGGAGGAAGGGAAAACTGTGGAGGACTTAAAGAAACTATTCCTGCTACCTGGGGGTGTTCCTCCCACCACCCTCCCACTCAGCACCTGTTATTACCCTCCTTCTGTGCCCGTGCCAATGCTGTCTCCTATGTCTGTATCTGCCATTAGTCACGACTCTTACCGAAGGTTGAGAATCTTCTCTGGCACCCTCCCCACCCCCCAAGGGGAGAATGATTGAGAGACCTGGCTAGGTTGTGTTGTCCCTTTGGTACCTGAATGGCAGTGTGCGGAGGCTGAGAAATGGAAAAGGATCATAGAAAGTTTGAGGGGTCCCACCCTAGAGGCCATTAAATTTCGGAGGTCCACAAACCCTGATGCATCTGCCCAGAAGTACCTATCTGCACTCGAAGGCAATCTTGGGAGCACTGAGTCAGGGGAGAACTTGATGTGGAAATTTCAAGATACAAAACAATGGCCAGGGGAAAGTTTGTCTGCATATGTTACTCATCTGGAAAGAGCGCTGCAAAAGGCTTACCGAAAAGGTGGGGTAGCCGCAGTGACTTAAACCATGTGAGGTTGGACACATACTGCAACATGCAAAGCATTCTAAATTGCAGATCCATCAATTAAGGCTCCCAGATAGAAGGGGTAACCCACCGGACTATTGTGACTTGATAAAAGAACTCCAGGAGGTTGAAGATGAAGAGGGGGATTGTAATTCTAAGGTGAACGCAGCCCAAGTGATCAAGGCATCGGAAGACCCTTCCGAAGTGGGGACCAATGAGGGTGTGCCACCATGGGATGAACTGCTGAGGGAGTTCAGGGAAATAAAAAACAGTTTCTTTATGAAGGCCACTCCTGCAAGTACAGGCACTGACCCTTATCCAGCTGCATCTGCTATGGGGGTGGGGGTGTCCACCCATGCATCTCCTGCTGACAGCAGCTCAAAACTCAATGTCTTGACTATGTAAGTAAGAGAATTGATGAGATGTCTCCAAATGCTCACCACACAGCAGACAGAGATGGCACCAAGGTTTTCAGTTGGTAGTACCACCGCCCCAGCTCTCAATGTGATGCCTCGGCCACCCCAAATCCCAGAAAACATATTTTGACATAATTGTGGGAAGGATGGGCACATGAAGAGAGAATGCTAGTAAGAGCTAGATAAAGACCTAGGTAAAGTTGTATATAGGCTTCAAAGTGAGCTTTGGAGAATGAATCAGCGGTCGAGGAGTGCCCAAAATGACCACAGTGAGGGTTCAAGAAGTAGTACTCAAATCCCTATGTGGCTAAATCATCTGTCCAGGCCCCTGCTGCTGTCCCTCCAGACTGGTCCAAAATAGTGGGCCCTTCAATGGAGACTACCGTGGCTGTGAATGGTACTCCTACTTGGGCTGTGCTGGACAGTGGGTCGCAAGTGACCATTGTATTTAAGGACTGGTATGACAAACACTTATCTACTGTGCCCTTACAATTCCTGGAAGGCCTACATGTGTGGGGGCTAAGCGACAAGTCTTATCCTTACTTAGGATATGTCCGCCTCTGGTTGTCATTTCCTGCAGCAGTAACTGGTGTAGAGGAGCAAGTTGAGACACTGGCCTTAGTGTGTCCCCCTACTGGACTGTATGATGGGGTTCCCCTTTTAACTGGGACCAACGCCCATATGTTTGGGAGACTGGCACAACTCTGTCACAAGAAACAAGGGCGATGGACTGGGGGCCCTAAGAATTCCCGCTCCAATCAAGAGGGCTTATGATTTGCAGCAGAACCCCAAGGGAGTGGACCAGGATGAAATGGTAAGGGTCGTGTGGAAGAAGGATCCCGATTCAGTGGTAATGGCCCCTAACACCCAGTGTACCGTTCAAGGGGAGGTCCGCCTCTGCAAAGATGTCAAGAACAAAATATTAATGTTGGATGCATCAGGCAATGGAAAATTTGCTGGAAGGATTATTGGTTAAGCCCAGAATCTTGCCAGCTTGTGCTCATGCCTATGCATGACGAGTGATGGTCCAGATTCATAATGTGTCAGATCGGGAGATCCAGGTGAACAGAGGATGCACCCTAGCTATGGTACACTGTGCAGACACTGCAGTGTTGCCCAGCAACAAGCCCTCTGGCAAGACAGATAGAGTGACTCCTGACTTGTTTGATTTTGGTGACTCCCCATTGCCAGCTGAATGGAAGACTAGAATTAGCCAGAAACTTGCCCAGAGAGATCAAGTGTTTTCATTGAAGGAATAGGACATGGGATGTGTCCAGGGTGTGGAGCATCACATATGCCTGCATGATGAATGGCCATTTCGAGAGAGGTCTTGACTCCTAGCCCCTGCAGACATAGACAATGTGAGAAGACACTTGCAGGAAATGCTCACAGCTGGTATGATACAAGAATCCAGGAGTCCATATGCTTCTCCCATTGTGGTTGTGCATAAGAAGAATGGAACAGTACAAATGTGTGTGGATTATCGGACCCTCAACAGGCAGACCATCCCTGATCAATACACCATGCCCTGTATACAAGATGCTCTGGATTGTTTGAATGGGAGCAAATGGTTCTCGATGTTGGATCTTCGCAGTGAATATTACCAGATTCCAATTGCTCTGGAGGACCATGAGAAGACAGCCTTCATCTGTCCTTTGGGGTTCTATGAATTCTTGAGAATGCCACAGGGGATATTGGGCACTCCAGCCACCTTCCAGCAACTGATGGAATGAGCGGTGGGAGACATGAATTTGCTGGAATGCCTGGTGTACTTGGATGATGTCATTGTGTTTGGGAGTTCCCTAGAGGAACATGAGAGTTGACTGTTCAAAGTACTAGACCGACTGGAAGATTTCAACCTCAAGCTGTCCATTGACAAGTGCTAGTTTTTCCAAACCTCTGTTAAGTATGTGGGGCGCATAGTGTCTACAGAGGGGATAGAGACTGATCCTAGTAAAGTTGAAGCCTTGACTACTTGGCCCCAGCCCCTCAATTTGAAAGAACTACAACATTTTCTGGGATTCTGTGGCTACTACCACTGGTTCATAAAGGACTATTCCAAAGTCATTCGGCCACTCTTGAATTTTACCCAGGATTACCCTCCTACCAATTGAAAATACAAAAAAGGGTCCATCAAAGAATCAGACAAAGAATATTTCTGCCCAGGTGAACTTTTCGGGTCCCATTTGATGCCTGACTGTGATGCAGCTTTCCATGAAGTCATATACCAGCTCACCCATGCCCCCATCCTCGCATATGCTGATCCCACCAAATCTTATGTACTGCATACTGACGCCAGTCTGCAGGCTCTAGGAGCTGTACTGTATCAAGACCATGAGGATGGGTTGAGACCAGTGGCATTCGCTAGTAGGAGCTTGACCCCATCAGAGTGAAACTACCCTGTGCACAAGTTGAAGTTCCTTGCATTAAAATGGGCCATTGTCGACCAGTTTCATGATTACCTCTATGGGGCAAACATATTGGTGAAAACTGACGATAACCCATTGGTCTATGTAGAGACTTTAGCTAAGTTAGACGCCATGGGACACCGGTGGCTTTCTGCATTGTCAACATATGATTATACTGTTGAATACAGACCGGGCCTGAATTATATTGATGCTGATGCCCTATCCAAGAGCGACTGGGTCACGCTGTTTGAACCTGGCATCTGAGCATTGTGCCAAAAGTTTGATAGAAATGAACAGATGTCTACGGACACAGCGGACTGCTTAGCAGATTGCTTGAGCCCCTCTGACACCTGCATACTGGCTGCGTATTGCCATTTTTCTGCTCTAGATATTAGTGCACTACCTCAGTTTGACAATGACAGCATTCAATGGGCTCAGTTCCAAGATCCTATGATTCAGCCAGCACTTGACGCCCTTCATGCAGGAAAAGATGTGTCCAAGTTGCGTTCCTCTGATCTGCGAACCACTTTATTGTTTAAAGAAGGCCCCAGATTGAAGCTGCTTAATCAGTTGTTGTATAGAGAGACAGTAGATCGGGGTGGCCAAATAGACAAGCAACAACTAGTCCTGTCCACAACCTTCAAAGATTTGGAACTGAGGTCCCTCCACAATCATATGGGCCACCTCGGTATCGACCGACCCTTGACCTAGTACAATCTCGATTATACTGGCCCAAGATGGGGGCCGATGTTGAGCACCCTGTAAGGACTTGTAGTCACTGCCTGCAGAGAAAAGCCCTGCCTCAGAGGGCTGCCCCCCTTGTCAACATTACTACCAGCATCCCAATGGAACTAGTCTGCATAGACTTTTTGAGTTTAGAGCCTGATCAGAGAAATATTGGCAATGTGTTAGTGGCTATGGACCATTTCACATGGTATGCACAAGCTTTTCCCACCAAAGATCAAAAAGCATCTACCGTGGCCAAGGTGCTAGTGGAAAATTTCTTCGTCCACTATGGTGCCCCCCAGCGAATTCACTCTGATCAGGGCCGGGACTTTGAGAGTCGGCTAATCAAAGAAATGCTCTCTCTATAGGGGGTTGGAAAAGTCAAGAACCACCCCTTATCACCCGCAGGGGGATCCTCAACCAGAACCCTTTAACTGCACCCTGCTAGACATGCTAGGCACCCTCCACCCAAAAGATAAGCATAAATGGAGCCAGCAGATTAGCACCTTGCTACATGCATACAATTGCACGAAGAATGATGCTACCGGGTTCTCTCCCTATCGCCTCATGTTCAGGAGAGAGACTCGGCTGCCTATTGATGTCTGTTTTGGGGTTTCTCCCGATGGGGTCTGAGCTGAAGATTACCTGCAATATGTACTAAAACTTAAAGCTCAGTTGAACCACGCCTATCAACTGGCCCAGACAATGGCCGCCAAAAGAAATCTAGCCAACAAAGAGACATGATAGAAAAGTAAAGGCTCAAGAGCTTAGGCCTGGAGACCGTGTGTTGTTGTGAAATTTAGGATTGCATGGTAAACACAAAATTACTGATCAATGACACCATCTTCCCCATGTTGTAGTTGGAAAGTTGGATGATTTGCCAGTGTACAAAGTGCACCAAGAGAATAACTCCAAAGCTGTCAAGACCATGCACTGTAACCAGTTGCTACCTATTGGTCAAGTTATAATCGAGGCTGAACCCACTGAAATTGATTCCCCTGGACCAGTGACTCATGCTGCTGCAAGAAAAAAACAGAGTCAGCCTTCCCCCGTGGTTGCCGATTTAACACTTTCCCCGCAGCAGGCCCAGAATGACAGTGACTGCCAGTCTAACTTGGATGACAGTGAGTGTGATAATGCCTATTACCCCTCATATGAACTGAGTCAGTTGTTTCATGGAAATCCTATGTTGAATTATGTGGATGAAGCTGGGCCTTCTGGACTGCCTAACGCCCCGACATCATCCTTGGAGCCAATGCTCCCTGAAGGTGAAGTGCAAAGTATCACATCTGAGGATGCTGAGTCTTTGTGTATTGTGGAACTGTATGATTTGTCTGAAGGAAAGGCTGATGGTATGAGTCTTTCTGGTGACATGCCAGAACTTGAGGAACACTATGAGAGTGCTGACAACCCCCCTTCAGTGCCAGAGTGTCTTCAAAATGAGCCAAGTGTTGTAGAAACACAGACTACAGAGCAAGGGGCTGACAGTGCTCCCAGCTTGGACATTCCCCTTCATGCAGAGGCACCCCTCACAAGTGATGAAATCTCCAAGACCATTGCTGAAAGTATAGAGACTGTGGTTGTTCACCCCAGAAAGACTGGCCGAGCTGTCAAGCCAGTGGTGCGCTTCAGTTACGATTCCCCCGGGAGGCCAGTTGATTTGCCTCTCAATGTAGTCCACAAAGGTGTTTATGTCTCTCAGAGCTCACTGCCCAAATTGAGCTTGACGGCCCATTCCAGGTCACTTGTTCTGCCCTCTCACCATGGTGCCCCTGCCCCATCCAGCCCTAAGTTAGCTGATAGGGAAGGGCCCCTTCTTGCATTGTTTAAAGTACAAGAAGTTATTACATGATTCTGTATAGTAATGTTCAATTTACCTGTGTGAAATATGCATACTATATTGTCAGAATGGGAATGATATAGTGGACTACATTGAAATGTATAGTAAAGTGACAAGTTATGCCAAGTGATGAATCAGATAGTACTTGTAGAGCATGCTAATGGTATAAATGTCTTATATATATTGCATTTTCAATGTTATGATGGTACAGACTTGACGCAGCCACCAAGTTTCCCCAGGCAGGGAAGGGTGTAACCCCCCTACAAATGGGGGTTCCCAAAAAGTCTTCCTTGAGCTTGCCTAAATGCTCACTGCCAGGCTGGTGTCCTGCATTTTAGCAGTGTAACTGTGATTACCAGAGCCTGTATAACCTCTGTGTACTGTCTCTTTAAGAGTTGCCTAATTGCAGCTTAAGTAATCTGAGAGGGAGCTCTGTTGAAAGATGTAACTATTTACTGAGAATCATTTAGAGTGATAATGATAATGTAGTTTGTCTAACCTGCTTTCTTTGTAGCAAGGACTGTTTTGTTTGTCTCCACTATCTTGGTCCTGGACTGCAAATTGGACCAAACAGTACTGGTGTTACCTAAAATGTAGCCGGACCACAGGAGCTGTCTGAATTCAAAATCTGTAGGAACTTTAGTTTGGAATTTTTTGTGCCTTTTTTGCAACTGAAGGGGGAGCTCTTGCTTTGACTGACAGCCAAATCAGCCAACCAAATCAGTTAGATCTAAGCTGGAAGCTGAACAAGAAGGAACTGAAGTGATTCTGAGCAGCAATCCTAAGTGGATTTGCATGGGAGAACTCTGAAAAGGCTAAGTTTTTGGTCTGCATGTCGGTGTGCTGCTCCTGAGAGGGAGAGAAGAGAATTATTTTGGACTAAATCCAAGTTTGTGTGACTAAAGTAAGCTCCTGAAGTGGGCCAGGCTCAACCTGAAGAAGACCGAAGATTTTGCTGAATGCGATTGGCCTGTCAGTCGTTCCAGCTACTCCTAAGCTGTGTGCAGAGACTTTGCAATTGTGACCGGGGAGCGCATTGTCTAGTATAGTAGAATTCCCTTACATGAAAATGTGCTATGAACTGCTAATGGGTCATGAGTTAGTCCCCCACTGTGTGAACTGTGTTTTGCTTGCTGGAAGCTGTATCCAGCCCAAAACGGACTGCTTCCGAACTTGTCTCCATGCAGTCTGGGTCTTGCCAGACTACCCACTGCACAGAGAAGCCATCGACGAGAGACCTGCCTGGGGATCAGCCCCCTGCTCCATGCTTGAACAGGAATGATGCCTCTGTGACTCATGTGGGCCTTGCTTCTCCTGGCATTCCAGATCAACCACCTGCAGTCTCGATTTTTGTCCAGCCTGTGTCCAGTCTTGGATATCGTGAGTAAATACCAGGCTAGCTCACTGCAACAACAGCTTCATCTGAGTGTGTCATCTGATTGTCTTGTTGTTTTCATTTCCTTTATGAACTAAGCCATCTGGCTCCAGATTACAAATATTGTGTACTGTGCATGTTGTGTTTTCCATCACAGGGCCACAACCAGCTGTAACCCCGGGCATCGGTCCTGGTTAGCCCATCTCTTCTCCACCTGGGTACCCAGAGGTGGACTATGTGGGGGGACTCAAAGCATATGCATATCTGCTTGATTGATGTAACCTTTAAGCTAATTAACCTGATTTTGCCCCTCCCTTGTTCAAGGCACCTGAATAAATCAGATCTAACTTTTTCTGCATGTAATCTGACTGTGGTTCCAGTTTGTGCTCAAAGTACTGTACTGTTGCTATTTGCTGTGCATAACCTTGTTTTACAGGGGGTTCCCAGGGTTGCGCTAGAGGAACCAGCCCTGGTGGTAAGTGCAAACAGTGTGGGCACTTGTGTGGTGTACCAGGAGTATTGTGAAAGTGATTATTGTACAGTGTTCAGGCCACCTAGGGGTTACATATATATTCCCTTCATATATACACAAGGCAAGGCAAGGTAATTTATTTCTTAGGTGCCCATGCAAAGCTCTGAGAGCCATACAGGCAACAGTGTAAAATCTAATACACACAATATAAAACAGATCAGCAAAAACATGCAGCACCCTAAAGAAAAGCATACTACCCAAAACCCAGAAAACTCAGCTGTCCCAAATGCCAAATTAAACAAATGTGTTTTTAACAAACCCTTAAAATGTTCCAGTGAAGGGGCACCTCTAATAGCAGCAGGAAGCAAGTTTCACAAAATAGGTGCAGCAATGCAGAAAGCCCTGTCTCATAACTCTTTCAAATGGGAACATGGAATGAAGAGCCCAGCTTCAGAGGAATTGGGGGCTGGCAGGTGTGCAATCAATAAGAAGGTCTTTCAAGTAACTGTGGAGGGCTTGCAGATTAACAAGCATATCTTGAAGCTGAAACACCACCTCACTGGCATCCAATGTAGTTTCCACAGAACCAGCATGATATGCATAGACTGGGAGGTCACTATAATCAGCTGGACTACTGAGTTCTGCACAAGCTGCAAGCAGAGCACCAGCCACACAGACAGCCCTAGGTAAAAAGCATTGCAGTAATCTAGTCAAGAGGTGATAAAAGCACGCACAAGTGTTTCCAAGTTGGAGGGAGTCAGATAGGTTTGAATTTGGGTTATATTATGCAAATGGTAAAAGCCACTGTCCAAGACAAATGACACCTTGGGCCTGATTTTCAAAAGAGTTGTGTTCGCCGCAAAGGACTTGCAGCAGAGAGTTTGACGAAAGTGATTTGTGTCAAACTATGACACAAATGCAATTTTAAAAGAACCCTGCCACAACCCCCCTGCCACAAGTCCCTTGCAGCAATGCAGCAAAGTTGTGCCAGCTCCCCCTGGTGTAACTTTGCATCCGTGGGGGAGTCAGTTTATGGGGCTTGTGCCACACCTTTGGTACAAGCTGCCATGAAATGAGGAACTGTCGCAACTTTCGACCAAGGTTATAAAATCTGGCACAAGTTGTGGCAAACCCTTTGGATGCAGGTGCGGCAAACTTTGCGGGGATGCAGGGCTTGGTCGCAAGCCCTGTGTCCCCATTTACAAATCATGCCCCTGATGTTTTAAAGTCAGTATGCTGTCCACAATGAGGAACAAATTCCTTACCTTCTTAACTGTTTGTAGTGTAGTGGCATTTAATGATGGCAACAGAGCACTATTACTGTTCACTGCTGCCACCATATGACCTGGTCTCACTAGTAGCATCTCAGTTATCAATGAGTTAAGTAAAAGCCAGCTTGAAGCTATCCAGTGTTGGATTTCTGCCAGACACTCATCTAGCACAGTCACCACGCTGACCCCATCAGGTACACACAACAAATAGTTCTGGGTATCATCTGCATAACAGTGAAACCCCAGATCATACCACCAGTTGATCTCTCTCCGATGGCAACATGTACTTGAATAACACGAGGGCCAAGGTCAACTCCTGAGGTACCCCACAGCAGAGAGCAGCAGTACTTGAGATGTTATGGCTTAATGCCACCTGCTGCACTCAGCCAGACAACTAGGACTCAAATCGCTGTATCACCATGTCAGTGAGTTCCACATAGTGCCTCATAAAGATTAACAGCACACCTTGATCCACCATGTCAAATGCTGAAGAAAGACCCAGCAGTACCCAGATGGAACACTGAGAACTGTCTCTCACCAGGAGATCACTAAACACATTGACTAGTGTGGTCTCCATGCTACAGTGAGGTCTAAACCTAGACTAAAATGTCTCAAAATCTTTTAACATTCCAAGCAGCCCTGTAACTATGTCACTACTACCTTTTCAGTTGCCTTCCTGAAAAATGTGAGGGTTGAGATAGGCCTGTAATTTGCCAGATTCTCAATGTCCAAAGATGGCTTCTTCACCAGAGACTTCACCACTGCCCTTTTCAGTTGAGTGGGGAAAACATTCTCCCAAAGTGAACACTTGATAATTTCAATGATTATTGGAACCAGGGTCAGTCAGCAACCTGAAAGAAAGCTGGGAGGCCCTGAGCCCAATGTACATTGTGTAGGGTACAGCCTCAAGACTATTCTGGAAACCTTCTTTGTCAGGACTGGCCCTAACTCTGCCCATGGTGGAATACTGCATAAGTTCCTCACCTCATGAATATTGTTGGCCCACAACAGACTGCCTTATCATCTCTGATAGAAGACACATTGTAAAGGAAAAATTGATTAAACTAATTGCATTTTTCTGCTGAAAAGACTCTTCCTGACTCAAGACAGAGAAGATTCGACAATCTGCCCATGAAGTTAAAGAGTTGAGCGGACCAGCTGTTCCCTTCAAGGATCATGCGTGACAGGAACGCTATCTTTTTTGCATGATTGCCTGCTGATATTCACCATAGTGGTTATTCAGCATTAATTTGTCCTCCTCTGACTTGGATCTCTGCCAGTAATCCTGCAGCCTCCACCCCTAAGTCATCAACCACTTAAGGTCATCCTCAAACCAGAGTGACCAATGATGGGACGTCGTGGGACAAACATAAATGGGTGTTAGAGAGTTGAAGAACACAGTAAGGGCTTTATTATAGCCCTCCACATTTTCCTCTGCAACCCCCCTTTATTATAGCCCTCCACAGCTTCCTCTGCAACCCCCCCACATGCTCATACTATGCCCAAGATGTCCAGAATCACCAGGATATTATTTGACTCCAGATTTCTCAAAGGGTGATATCTGACAGTCTCCACAGGAGGTGGTTGAAAAAAGGGGCCCCACATGGGAACTGTATGACATAATAATCCAACCACCCGATCGGATCAACCTTGACATTACTAATGTCAAGACCCAGCACGAAGACCAAATCTAAGGCGTGGCCTTTTTTGGTGAGTCACAGTGGCAACTGCCTGTACTGTGCACACTGAAGACATAAACTGGAGGAATTGTTGTCCAAACAGAGAGTCTTTATCATTGACCCAGGCATTGAAATTGGTCAGCACTAACAAGCAGGATGAGTCCACCACCAGGCCAACCATGAAGCTCTCCAGTTCCAGTAAATATTTTCTCCAGTGCTCCAGAGGATGGTACACAAGTATGATTTTGTAACCTGTACTCGGACCCCCTTTGATAGCCATGCATTAAATTGAGGTGGTATCCACCATGGGGTATGCCACCAGTCCCAGAGGGGATCTAAAGTAGATACCCACCCTACTCTCCCTCTGCCCCTGCCTCATGCAATGCACCACATAATAATCTGGAGGGATAGATGCCTCCTGCACAGGGCCAGAGTCATCACCTAATCAGGTTTCCAAGATACATACCAGGTCCACTGAGGAGTCTGCAATAACTCATTTATTTATTTATTTCAAAAGTTTCACCAGGAGAGACATACTGAGCTGATATCAGCTTATTTCCAGATATGTCCTAGGGGGAAGGGTAACGGGGGAAAAAAGAACAATCATAAGCAATAAAAATGACATAAAATTACATGCCAGGAGGAAGAGCAAGTAACAAATACTAAGCTATTATTAAATAAGCAAATGAAACAATTTATTCAATATTTGTGTAGTGTAAACAGGGGTGTGGAGAAGGTCGAACCAAGAGGGTATCATGGAGGAGCAAATACAGTGCAAGGTGCAGCGAGAGGGAGAGACAGTGAAGAGGGACTGAATCAAGGTGGCAGGGTGGCCTGGAAATAGCCAAAGAGGGTGGATAAGAGAAGAACGGGTAGAGGGGATAGCGGTAGAGAGTAGAGGGAACATGAACAACTATCAGGAGCAATTGCAGGTGTTGGTGGAGAAGCCATGGAGTAGATAGAATAATGAGTGCTGAGAAGGGCAGAGTGGCAGATGTTTAGGGGGAGATAGTTCCATAGTTTGGGGAAACTGTAAGAGAAAGCAGCCTGGCCAGCTGAAGATTTTCCAGGAGGAGTGCAAGGGAGTGATAGCCAGAGTTACAGAGAGTGTAAGAGGAGGGTGGGGGGGAGAGAGGTAGTAGGGGAGGGAACCAATCCAGAATTTAAAGATAAAGAAAGTGCAGTGAGTGAAGCTTCAAGGAAGGGTAGGGAAAGGGAGGAATAGAGGAAGCAATGGTGGGTGAGGGGTGGGCAGTGCAAAGCAAAGTGGAGTAAAATAGGGGGTCCAGTCTGGCAAGGGTATTCTTAGGAGCAGCACTGTAGATAACATCACCAAAACTGAAGATGGGGAGGATCATTTTCTGGACAATAGCCCAGCGAGCAAGAAAAGGGATGCATACTCTATTTCTGTATAATGCACTGAGTTTAGGATTAAGTTTTTTGTGGGTGGCATCCACATACCCCAAAAAGTCAAATACACCTAAGTACTTAAATGAGGGGACATCATCGATTACGGTCCCATCCAGGGTGTGGGGGGGAGGGCAGTAAGCTTTGAGAGCTTCTTTCTGGTGCCAAAGGTCATGGAGACCATTTTCTTGGTGCTGAGTGATAACTGGTTAGACTGGAACCACTGCTGGAGGTTGTTGAAGTCCAACTGGAGTCTGACCATCAGATCAGAGGGGAGGGGGGCATCTGGTGATGTCACGGCCAGGACCCAGCCTGAAGGGGAGAGCTCCCTTCCCTCTGAAGATTTAAATTCCTCCTCACAATATTTAAGTATCTTAAAATTGGAGAATATGGCATCAAAGGACAGAGGAGATGCCAGACATACCAGATTCAGGGCAGAAAAACTAAAACTTGCTGAGGATGGCTCCAGATATCGAGCATTGAGTTCTGATGGCAGGTGAAGTGTTTCACCTCTCAGCATGCAAGGCCCAGGATGCAATATTGATGGGAAAGATGAATGGCTTACCCACAATAGATTTGAGACACTGATAAAAGAAATCAAGGCTTCCCGGTCGGAAAGCAAATGGAGTTTAAAAAAATACTGGAGAGATTCTTGGGGGTTGTAAAACAGATCAAAGAGGCTGAAGAGCGGGTAGCGATAGTGGAGAATGGCACTGCACAGCTGAGTTTGGTGGTGGATGCCTTATTGCAACAAGCAGAGGCCCTACAAGAAAAATGCCTAGACTTAGAGGCAAGATCACACCAGGACAATTTATGAATATACAGAGCGCTGAGACAAATAATATGAGCACCTTCCTTCAGGATTTACTAACGGATGTCCTTTCACTCCCAACCAGCATGGATCTACGTATCGAAAGAGCACATAGGGCCTAGTATCCCAAACCCACGGACTCCTCTGCCAGACCTAGGAAATTCATCTTGAAATTTGCTAGCTATCAGGTGAAGGAGGAGGTCCTCAGAGTGGCATGGCAGAAGGGGGATGTCAGGTACAATGGAGTCCAGTTATATTTTGAGCCAGATTATCCCCTGGAAATTCAGAGACTGAGATTGCAATATTTAGACATTATAAGAGCACTATGTATAAAGCAAATTACATTTCAAACCCCACATCCAGTGTGGATCAGGATATTCTGGGAGGAAGGGGTATGAATCTACTCAACACCAGAGGAGGCAACTGCAGCTCTACAGGATCATGGAGTACAGCTGGATCAAAGAAAGATAACCCAACTGAATAGTCAGCATGGAGGAGAACCACAGAACTGGCAGACAGTTTCCCATTGGAGTTTACTTGTGGCAGGACGTGGGTCTATAAGCAAAACAATGGTGGACATTTGCACTCTTCTGAAACAGCTATCTAACTCCTTGGGACAGCGATGTGAATGGACTGCCACAACATGAAGAGAGAAGTGCTGGAACTGATCTGTGTGGTGACTGTTAAGAGTATATGGAACTGAAACCGGATACCAAGATGGATCTATAATATTGAAGAAGAATGACTCTGGGGATTTTCCTTTTTTTGCCCACCGCTTGTGTGCCCTATTTGCTCTGCTCTTTCCCTCTCTCTGTCTCTCTGTCCATCTTTCTTTCATCTCTCCTTCTCTGTCTCAGACTCTCAGTGGATTAATACCCACCATTCTAAGTTTTATCTCTCTTTTCTATTGCAGTACTTTGTAAGGAGCAGGTTAAATGAAGCTGCTGAATGTATCCATGACCTGGATTTGACCGGAATGCAGGGGCTGTGGAGTAAGGAGAGAGAGATCTACAATAGGGTCTTAATACAGAGTAGCAGATGCCTCAGCAGTATAGCTAAAGGAGGTAAGGGGAGGCATGGGAGAGGGAGGGAGGGATGAATGATGTAATAAGTATGCTACAAGGGGGGGAATGGGAAAAAAAAAACACAGACCCATTGAAATGTACACACCATTTGTTCTTGGGAGAAGAGAAATAAAGGGGCAGAAGGGGAAGTACAACTTACAACTCCAGAGCAGCTTTTACAACATTGGACCACACTTGGATCCTCACAACAACTGATAAAAATAAATATGAGTTGCTTCAAGATTTATATATTTTATATTTACAACCTAATTTTTGAAATTACATGTTAAAAGTGATGTGGTTGTTCCTTCTCTTTTTTCTCAATCTATCCACCATGGATAGAAACAACTGGGTACAGTGAAGGTAAAGAAGACTCCACCAGCATGGTGATGCATGGACGTTTGGTGCTGCAAAATCCATGATGGGGCCCTAATGGAGATGTATGCAGAGGCTGATGCCTGGACAACACTGATGCAGGAGGTAATGGGGGGTTGGGGGAACTAATCACGAATATAAAAATACTGCAATGTGTACTGGTGGGTGGACTGGGGTGGGTGGGTGCAGGAGGGGATGGAGATACATATAAAATAAGTTAGACGCTAGTAGGACAAAACCAGTAAAAACAACAGTACAGGTGGGAAATAGGGAATAGAATGTACAACTTAAGGCATAGAAAGAAGATTACATATCGAAAAAAGCAGGGGAATAAGTAATTAAGTGAAAATACGGGTCCAGGACAGAAGACAAAGGGGACTTGAGTTATGCTGAAACATAAGGAGAGGTAGGGTAGAACAATAACAATAAAGTACAGTAATAAGATACTGCAGGGGGGGTTTGAAAAGTTAGAGAAAATAAAAGCGAGAACAGGGGAAAAGTGTCTGGAGAACTGAACATCAGAAGAAGAATGGATAGGAATTTTAGTCATATAGTCTATACTAAAGGTGTTTACCACAGAAATGTTACCTTGATACAGTGTCATTTGGCAAATCACAGTCAAGGGATCTTTGGGGGGGGCAAGGGAACTTATATTTAGGGCTGATGTTCCGACTCTGGTGTACCATAATACTTATGACTGGCCTTTGGATGAGGGAGGGTATCCAATACCAACCCTCATACCCACAAATGGCCTTGGTAGTGGCTCTTGAGTGTGTGTGGGGGGAAGTAGCACCACTACCTCTTTGGGTGTAAGGGAGGAGGATGCCAGGAGAGGGCCCTCACCCAGAGGTAGGAAAGATACGATTATCTTCCTCTACCTTAGAGGTAAATATAGTTGTGTTAAGAAGTTCAAACATGTAATTAGCCCATTTGGCAAGTTTGTACCTGTTAAGAGGTTATTATATACAGAGCACAGTGAAAGATGGCTGGGTGGGTCTCTGACAAGGAGAGGGGGGTGGGCAAGGTTGGCCTCCAGATGTTTTGAAGTGGCCACTGGCTAAGTCAGTAAATTAATGGTGGCTAATACAGGTACTAAACTATTGACATATAATGTGAATGGCCTGTCCAACCCTGTCAAAAGGAAAAAAATAATGACCTATTTAAAGCAGACCTAGGCAGAAATAGTGTTTCTGCAGGAAACACATCTGACAGAAGTTGAGACAGTTTGGCTGTGAGGGAGTTTATTCCTCCTCATACAAAATGGGGAGAAGAAGAGGGGTGGTTATATACATTCTGCGTTGGACATCTTTCAAGTGCTTAGAGAAAGAGATAGATAAGGAGGGCAGATATGTAATTAGTCTCGGTATATGCTCCCCCAGCATCCCCCTATGGATTTTACAGGACAATTTTAATGAAGGTAGTGGAAAAGGCTGAGTGCCCTTTAATATGTGTGTGTGTGATGGGGGGTTGAAACCTTACGATGGACCCACAGCTAGACAGTACATCATCCATGCCTAGGATGGCACATAGAGTAGCAAAACAAGTAAAAACATTAATAGTGAAACTAGGGTTACAGGACACATGGCAGTATCTAGAGGGAACTAACAGGGGATATACTTATTTCTCACAAGTCCACCAGATGTATTCTAGACTAGATATTTTTTCTTATCAAGGGAAGCCCTCTCTAACTTGATTTGATGTGGAGTGGGGCCATTGGGACCCTCAGATCATGCCCCACTACACATTGAAATGAACCTGCAGACAATACAGAAATCTATGTTTTTGGAGACTTAATGTTTCCTTGTTCTGGGACAGAGAGGTTCTGGAGCAAATACCTAAACTGATAGATCAAATGGTTCAGGACCACAGCAACTCAGATGTCAATGGGTGAATAATGTGGGATGCTATAAAAGCAATACTTAGAGGCAAACTAATTGCAATGGGGAGGTGAGGAAAAAACAGAGAATGGAGAGGCAAAGAGAGCTGGAATTAAGAATACTATCAATGGAAGCAGTACAACAGAAGAGGTTAGGCAAAGAGGAAAATATCTCCTTCAGCTTAAAGAAGAATTAAACTCCCTACTAGACCATAAGGTAGAACAAAGCTTGAAATTTCTCAAAGATACTATGAAGGAGGCCCAAAGATGTTGAAAATATTAGTCTGCAGATTTAGAGCTAGAAGAGCCAGAGCACAAATTATAAAAATCCAACATCCAGTCTCAGGAAAATAGGTATACAAAGTAGATAAAATATTAGAGGATTTCACAAAATATTATCAAAAACTGTACAATCCAAAAGCAGAGATCCCAAGGAACAGATAAATTCCTTCCTACACCACCTTAAGTTGCCCAAACTAACCGAAGAGCAGGACGTGGTACTATGTAGGCAGATATCAACAGCTGAGGTTAAAAATGTGATAGGCAATAGTAAAACTAGGAAATGTCTGGGAACTGATGGCTTCCCCTGTGAATTTTGTAAAAAATTATCAGACAAGATGGCTCCTTTATTCCAGGAAGCATATCAGGAAGCAATGATGGGGGGAGGGGGGGTTCTCTCACTGTTGTGGACACAGGCAGTAATCTCAGTGATCCCCAAGCCGGGCAAGGACCCCACCATATGTGCGTCATATAATCCCATATCCATACTCAGTGTAGATTATAAATTCCTAACTGCTATATTGTCAAAGAGGCTGGAGGAGCTAGTCCCACAATTAGTGGACGTAGACCAAACAGGATTTGTGGCTGGGTATCAGGCAGCAGACAACGTCAGGCACACAATGCACCTTATTGACCATCTTAATTACACAAAGACACCGGCCGTTATTATAAGTCTAGATGCCGAGAAGGCATTCAATCAGGTAGATTGAAAATACTTGTCCGGGGTCCTTGCTCAATTTGAGTTTGAAAATACATTTAAAGAAATTATCCAGAGACTGTGTAACAGTCCACAAGTATATGTGAGAGCAAAAGGCCACCAATCTGCCAGACTCGAGCTGGGGAGAGGTACACTGCAAGGGTGTCCATTGTCACCCTGTTGTTGGCCCTGTACATAGAACCATTTGCATAATGGATCTGATAAGATCCAGACATTAGGGGAATAACTATAGGGGAGCAGGAGCACAAAATGGCCCTATATGCAGATGATGCGCTCCTGTATCTAACAGACCCTGAGAGGTCTATACCAATGCTTATGGATATGGTGAAGGAATTTTCTAACCTTGAGGGGTACACCTTAAATTCTACTAAAACAGAATGCTTATATTTAGTTATACCCCATCCCCACAAATCAAAAGTCCATAACCAATGAAATGAACTTTACCATGTTTAAAATACTTGGGTATAATGTTAAGAAATTCAGATAAGTTCATCTTCCAAGACATCCTTGTTCCATTGATAAGGCAGGTCAAGGAGGATATAAAAGGGTGGAACCTTCTGCTACTTCCTTTACATACTAGATTACAAACTGTTGAAATTAATCTTTTGCCTAGGTTCTTATACATCTCCCAATGTGTCCACATTCAATTAACCAGATAATGGCTGACAGACGTACAACAAATGCTTTATAAATTTATATGGGTGGACAGAAAACCCAGAGTGAGAAGTAAGGTATTATTAATTAAAAAGAAATGGGGGGATGGGCATTGCCGGAATTGGGAGACTATTGGGTGGCAACACAAATTCAATGGGCCCTCCTGTGGAGACATATGAAGTTGAAAGCAGACTGGTACAAGTTGGAAGAGACTAGGCCAGGGGACAGACCCTTGGACTCTTATTATTTTTAACCCAAGGACTTATAATCTGGTACATAACACATGGTTCTCAGCAATGAGAGTCACTGAGATGGCTTGGGCACAGTTTCAGCGCTACCACATGGTACAAAAACATAAATGGTGATATAGGTGTTTGGTTTGGAACACTGAACTTTGGCCTGGAGACTTGGATCCCTGGTTTGAAAGACAGGCACAAAGCGGGGTGAGATGTCCTGCACAGGTTCTAAAGGGGGACAACACGTTAACATTTGAGGAAGCTGCATACAATATGGCTGGACAGGTGCAAATAGACTGCAATATTTACAAATTAGAAATTATATACAAACCCAAATGAGAAAATATTCCAGTATACAAATCATGTCTGAAGGCACTCCTAACTTAGAAGATCTATTAAATATAGTCTCCCCTAAGGGGCCAATCTCTTGGATTTATCAGTTTGTGAACTCCCATAGAAAAGAAGGGGCTCAGCACATAATGGCGAAGTGGGAAGGGGGGTGGGATTTCATTTAACTAAAGAAGAGTGGAGTAAGATTTGAGAAGGATCCTTTAAAACAACTTATTCACTGAGATGGCATGAATTTTCTTGAGAAATCAAATCCAGATACTTTATAACTCCAAACATGAACTCCAGATGGGAGGTAGGGGCAACTCAACATGTTGGAGGAATAGTAGGGAACAAAAAGCAGCTCATGAACATATATTCTATGCCTGTCCAACTATAAGCAGTGTCAGTGACTCAGTAGGTAGCACACTCACCTCTGAGGCCGGGAGATCAGAGGGCTGTGGGTTCAGTTCCCACATCTGGTGCTTGGGTTAATATCCCAGTACTGACACTGTAGTGCAGCATGAGAGGGGTGCTACACTTCTGAGGTGCCATCTTTCGGATGAGACGTTAAACCGAGGTCCCATCTGCCTGGATTGGTGGTAGTTCAGGAGGATGTTAAAGACCCCATGGCACTTATACAAAAACAGGTAAATCAGAAACTAATACAGAAGGTAATAAATCAGAACAAGCAAAATGAAAACCCCAAGAACCCCCCCCCCCGTAAAACATAATACAAAATATAGAACCAAACTAGAATATACTCAAGGTGACAAAAGGTCCCATCTGTAAGCAATGAAAATAATGAAAAAAGTGAAAAAAAAAACCTGTACAGTAAGTAACTAGATCACCAAAAACCCCAATATTGTTCCCAAATGTTCCGTTTGAGAAGTTTCTGTTCCCCCTCCCTAATACGATCAATATTATTCACAACTTTGTGAAACAGATCTGTAGGGGATACAGAACGCTGTTGAAACAAAAAGCAACACCGAACTTGCCAAACCTAATATAGTATAACAACAGCTATTAAATTTAAGATACTAGGGTCATACCTATCCCATGAGGCTGGAAATAAACCAAAAAACAAGGATCTCGGGTCCCACATTTGCCACACCCGGTGCCAATATTTATGGCACCACTAAAAACAAAATTGTTTAATAAAGGGACAAGAAAAATATAAATGAACCATAGCCTCAGTCGTCTCAGTACAAGAATCCCTAAAACAGTAACGATCCAATAACTGTTTGTGTTTATGATTCCCCTGAACATTTATTTTGCTATGCACACCCAGCCATGATATATCCCACATAGCCAAAGGAATTCTAGTATCAGTAAGATGACTACCAATCTTTGCCTTCTCTGAAACCGTAAATTCTGGAAAAACTTTCTCCGAAAACCAAGAATCCACTATGACCATGTACAAACATCTTTGAGAAAGCTCAGTTACCACTGATGCCGTAATATGCCATGTCTTAAGCATGTCAAATGCCACTACTCAATCGGAGGACAAAACATAATTCCGCTTATTTTTGTGCACAAAACTCACCTTAAACCATTCCTGTGAAATCTCTGAAAGAGAAGCACTGACCAAAGGGACCCAAAGTTGAGAGGAGCGATAAACCAAAGGTTTTAAATTAGTGGAAAAAAAATGGAATAAAAGAAAACAATTGGATGAATCATATTGACCCCCCTGATGGTAGTCGGTAAATAAAATATTCCTTTTAACCGGGTTTAGCCGGCTACCCCAAAAACAGGAAAAAAAGAGACCCATAAGCGGCACAAAAAATGTTTAGGCAATGGAAAAATATGAGCAACATACACAAACAAAGGCAATAAACAAATTCTAATCAAAAAGACCCTCTTCATTTTCCCCATAAACCATTTGTTCCATTTACAAACCTTTTCCTTACCAAAATTCAGACGTAATTCCCGATTATACTGTGCCATGTCAGACATACCAAAAAAATACCCAAAAGTTGGAGAATCCACCAACTGTATACCACCAAGATGGGAAATTCCAACAGAGGGTCCCACTAAATTGAAACAAACACTCTTCCAAAAATTTAAACTAGAACCAATATAACGTAGAAAAACAGGAAGAGTATGACATAATAAACGTCCAACCTGTACGGTCGGTACCAAGACACATAGATCATCAGCATAACATATAATTTTCTGATTATATAAACCCAAACTGAAATACCCGGAAGTCCAGGAGATCTTTGAAGTAAATGAATGATAGGGTCTAATGCCAAAACAAACAAAAGCGGGCTCAGGGGACAGCCTTGTTGGACACCCCGATGGATGTAACAGGGAGACCCAATCCACCCATTCACATAATGCCTGACATAAGCCAAAGAATAACATAAGCTAAGCCAATTGACAAAAATCTGGAGGAAACCATAAGCTCGAAGGGTTAACCAAATAAATTCCTGTGACAAACCATCGAAAGCCTTAGATAAATCAAAATTAAACAAATAACCAGTAAGAGCCCCCCGTGCCCCTGAGAAAACAATTCCGTTACCAAAATCAAAGCATCTCAGATGGACCTACCCGGAACGGAGCAATACTGAAAGGTAGAGATCAAAAAGGGCAGTAATTTCGAAATCCTATTACCCAGCAATTTGCAAACATTTTAAAATCCATATTCAACAGTGTAATCGGACGCCAATTACCTAAATTGGATCTATCGCCCTTTTTAAAAAGAAAAAGCATCAAACCCTCATACATTTGGTCTGAAAAGTGGTCCTCAGACAAAAAGGCATTAAACACAGCTAATAACTGAGTAGGTATAATACCCCATAAAGATTTATAAATTTCAGATGACAACCCATCTGAGCCAGGTGCCACCATATCCCTTAGAGTCGTGACAACCGCCTTCACTTCTGCTAATGAAAAGGGGTCCAAAACTGCCTGCTGTTGAACCAAAGTCAAGGTAGGTACATCCGAGGCTTGTAACAATAAATGCATTTTGGCCGATTCCGATACCGGGGATTCAAAGGTGTGCTTTACAAAATCTGCAACATACTGCAAAAGTTTTGACTTCCCCTTAACAAGGTGACCTTGGTGATCAATGAGCTGAAACATCTGCCTATCATAAACCTTCCCCCTACAGGTATCATAAGGGTTAAATTGACTCTGTTTCCCAGAAGTCCGAAATCGCTGATCAAAATCTAAAGAGTTCTGTCTATCATACTGTGCTTGTGTCAGAGCCACTTTGACATCCCTGATACGATCTCCATAATCAGACTGTAACAAATAGGTTGCAGAAAACAGCTCATACAGTTCAGCCCAAAGGAGCCGAGAGTGGTGGTGCCTTCTATCAGCTAAGAGTCTAGAGTGGAATTTAAAATAGGCCATTAAGCACGTCTTAGTATCTACCCACCAATCAATCATAGAATCATAAAGAAAAATCACAGAAGCTCGATTCGAGAGCAGGTCCAAATACCCCTTATGAAACTCTTGATCTAATAATAAAGTTGTATTCACCCTCCAAACCCCAGGCCCTTGAGCAGTCACCTCTCCCAAATGGATTTGCAACCCCAACAAATTATGACCTGAAGTCACAAATGGCAAAACTACACCCTTAAAATCCCTTATATTCCGTGAGCAAAGCCAAAAATCTATCCTAGAGGTCAGGTTACCTTTCAAAAAGGTATGCAATGGATTTTGGGCAAACACATCAACCAGATCCAAGTCTGCAATAATAGTTCATAATGCATGGGTATCACAATATACTTTACTGGTAGGGGGAACATCTAAACTGGAGTTAAAATCCCCTCCCCATAGAACTATCCTATTTGTAAACAAATAAGGCTTAATTAACCAAAAAAGCTGTACTCTAGTAGCCTTTTGTTGAGGGGCATAAATATTAATAAACCTATAAGGCAGAGCATGCCACAAAACATCCAAGAGCAATACTCTTCCAGGGACCAAATCCACCAGTTTTTGAAAAATAAACCCCGAAGTAGAAAAACAAAACCCAGTACCAGAACAGAGGTCCTGACCAAGTGACCAATAAGAAGGCTCAAACCCCCAGTCCCTAGTAGCCCTATCAACCTCCATGGTAGTATAAAGCAGAACATCCTGTAAAAAATAAACCTCATAAGGTAAGGAGTGCAAGGCCGAAAACGTAGTCTTTTGTTTATACAGTGACCTAATACTATTAACATTCAGACTAGCTAAATGAATGGCAGGTGATACTAGAGACATAACAAAAATGGCAAAAAAAGAAAGAAAGAGACCCCAGAAAAGAGACCAAATCATTTCTTTATCCTAGTTCTGGTAGACCTCTTTTTCAAGGTAGTCCTAGGAGTGTCAGCTAAAGGGATAGGCACTGAAGGAGCCTCAGATTGAGAGGACGAAGGGAGAGACTCAGCTAGATCATCCCTGTCCATAATGTCTCCCCAGCTCTGTAAGGGTTCATAGGGATTATCCACCGAAATGGAAAACTGTTGCACATCCTCCACCAGTTTGGTGGAATAAAGTCACATACCAACGGGGGGGGTGAAGTCTTCAGAACCACCTCTGACCCCAGATCCACTGCCTTCGGAAGGGGTGGAGGCGGGATCGAGGTAAGAACAGAGGTAACAGGTGGAGGAGGGGACTCAAGGGGAAGGGGGAACTACAGGGGTCTCTCACCTCCAAGGGGTGACAGGGTCACCATCGGCCAGTCAAGACGGTCGAATGCACAGAGTTAGGAACCGGACCCGGGCCGGAGGGGGGGGGCCTTAGTGGATGAAGCAGATTTGGCAATGTAAAAATCATGTTCCATATAATCAGTGGTATTGTGGGCTGCCCATGGGCAGGCTGCAAAAACATGAGTATCCTCACCACACAAGTTGCAAGTGGGAAGAACAGTACAAGACAACACTGAGTGACCCAATACACCACAGGCGGCACACTTCAGCTGATCACAATCAGAGCTAAGATGGGACAACGATCCACATCTATAGCAGGAGCGAGGCTGGCCTGGATAAAACAAGATACCACGATCCCTCCCCAAGTAAAAACAATTAGGAAGATGTTGAATCCCATCTTCAGTCATTTTTAGTTGAACATTAGACTTCCACCCTCCAGTCCAAAATCCATTGTCATCAATTAGGGCATGAGGCACCCTATTAACAGTACAGCGTTTCTCTAACCAATACAAAATATCCAAAACATTGACCCCTTCATTTTGAAAGAGAACAGTAATGACTTTAGCAGTAGGCCTAGTAATGGGAATAACTACAAAAGGCTTCCATATAGGGTCCGAGCGGGCAGCATAATATGCAGCCCAGAATTTATCCAACAAATTAGCTGAACGAAAAGAGACATCAAAGTTATGGTCCCCCGAGGTATGGCTAAAAGCATAAACCTCAGTTGGTCTTATACCCAGGGAGTTAATGATTAAACATTTGCCCACATAGTTGCGGTCGGGGGGAGAGGTCCAAAGCCCCCCTATAATAAATATGAGCCACAAAACACTTCCGTGCAGGAATATCTGATGGTTTAAATAAGGAAGCATAACTGGCAGGTTTAGAAGATTCATCCTGGAGAGCTTGAGGCACTGCACCCCCAACAGGACCCGAAACTGGGTCGTCACCCACAGCTGAGAAGAACTGACCTGCAGAAGTAGAACCAGGCCGCTGGTTGGAGGGCCGTTGATCATCCGTAGAAGCCACTGGGGCAGGAGAAGCCTGCGTACGAGGTTCCGGCTAATGAGAATCCAAGCACGGAGCAGGAACAGCCAAAGCAGGACACACAGCTCCTCCACGAGCAACCAGAAGTGACACAACGTCCTGGTCCGGCTCTGAAATAGGAAACCCCTGCTGACATTGTGATGCAGAGGGTTCCGGGGCTAGAGGCAATCCTTCACCGGGCAAAGGAATACTAGGGTCAGGTATCCAGGAGGTGGGGGTCTTAACCCACCCCGCCTTCTCGAGAGCTGACTCAGGGGACCAAGAGGCAAGTTGTGCCAAAAATGGAAAAGAGTTCTCATCCGAGAGGGTGGCCGACACTACAGCCGGGTTGACCACCGAGTCCTCCATAGGATCTAAATTACTTTTCTTCGCCATCCCGGGGGCGGCTGACAGCAATCAGGACGTTTACGTTTTTTCTCATCCTTCAGGGGCAGAACCCCAACCGGGTCAGACGAAACAACCACCGGAGAGCACTCAACAGCATTATGCTGAAAGTCCACAGCATCAGCAGGTAAGGAACCAACAAGACCATCCACCAAATCCATCAGAGCAGGTTCTTCCGAAAGTACATCAGCAGGGTCCTTGGAGTGCTCCACCAACACATCCACACACACAGCAGTCCGAGACATACTGAGAGGAGTCCAGTCATCCCGGGGGAGGGGTCCCCCTACTGCAAGAGTAGGGGAATTTCCCCTGTGTCCTGGCCAAATTTCCCTCATTCACTAAAAATACCACCAACAGCTTAATCTGGTTCAAGGTCAGTTGGCATTCATCTGTATCCCCCTCCCCCAGGTCATGCCGGAAAATAGGTAGGATTTGTTTAGTGCACTTACCCGGTTAACAAAAACTAACTAACTAAATAAATTAATAAAGAGCTTTATAAAGGAAGTAACAGATAAGTTACAGGTCCTATTTCAGATAAGCATCCCATTAAAACTCCATTGTGTAGTCCTCGGTTTTCTACCACAAGAAGTAAGAGGGGCCAACACAAGGTACCTATGGGTTGTTTGTATAGCCCCATTGGGGAAGGCTATAACACTTAGGTGGCTTAACTCAGAGTTACCAACACAACAGAAGTGCAAAAAAGATAGTGAATGAAATTCAAGAAATGGAGAGATTAACATACTTAACGTAGGACAGGTCAGAAAAGTTCATAGAGAGGTGGACTAAATGGATAGTGGAAACAGAATAGGTGAACAGAAATGGAAAAACTCAGAAATGGTCTAAGATATACAGTATAACAGGGCCAGGCCCAAACTAGATGAACACATCCAAATAAAAAAGCAGATTAAAGATCAACAGAAACCAAATGGCCTTTACGAACCGCTAGAGGGCCCATTCTGTAATAATCTTGAAAAAGAAACTAAACAAATGCTAGAAGATTTTTCAATAAGCTCTTTTACATTTTGAGTAATCTGGTTGATCATGCTTGACAGAATGTATTAATGTCATGAATGTTTTATTGTAACTGAGCATTCTTTGATAAGTGCAATGTATATAAAGAAAAGAAAAATAAAGCAAGTAGAAAAAAAAATTTGAGTGGGAGGATCCAGAGGTAAATATTGCCATATCATCTGCATACATGTGGATGGAGGCAGAGGAGCAGGCAGCAGGGAGGTCATTGAGGAAGACTGAGAAGAGTATTGGACAGGGGCGGACCCTAGAGGGACACCAGTTTGGCTAGGGAGTGGGGGGGGATAGGGAATCTTCAATTCTAACTGAGTCCTACCTTCAATGTAGAAGTGGAAACAATTAGTTGAGGAGTCAGAGAGCCCTGCTGCCTTAAGCTTGTCAAGGGGAGGGGGTGGCTACTGTGTTGAAGGCTTTGGCCAAGTCGACAAAAATGGCTAAGTTGAGAAAGCCCTGATCCATTCCAGAAAGAATGGAGTCAGGGATCTGGAGAAGGGGGGAGGAGGAGGTGGTGGAGTGGAATTTACAGAAATAAGACTGGAAGGGGGTGAAGAAAGAGGTGGATCCAAGGAAGGAGGAGAGCTGAGCTAACACAAGGTGTTCTTGTAGTTTAGCTAAGGTTTGGAGCAGAGAGATGGGGTAGTAGTTACCAGGGAGGGTGAGGTCACCTCCTTTGGGGAGGGGTATTACAGTGGCCTGTTTCCAGGTGTTGGAAACAGAGGCTAGGGAGAAAGAGAGGTTAAGAAGGGAAGAAATAGGCAGGGCAATGGCAAGGTCAGATAGGAGGAGGAGGAGTTTAGGGTTGAGTCCATCAGGGTTCTTACCCTTGAGAGGATTTAGAGCCAGGAGAGCATTGAAGGTGTCAGTGGCGGAGACAGGAGAGAAATAGGAGGGAGACTGGGTGGTATGATGGGGGGGTGGTGGTGGTTGGGGGAAGGGAGGAGAGAAGGAAAGAGGCACAGGAGGTGAAGAATGAGTTGAACTCAAAAGCTATGGAGGGGTCATAAATTGGGGTGTTACCCACCCTGAGGACCTGAGCAGAGGACTGGCTTGGATGAAAGAAGATAGCCTCTTTCACAGCAGTTTTATTCCTCAGGGACCTGGTGTTACATAGAACTGCACGAAGAAGAAAGCAGGCACAGCTGGCCTTCTCATTACCTGTTCTGCTGTAATCTGGACTGGCCTTGGGATCTGTACCAGACTGGAAGGATCTCTATTCCTGGACAGATCTTTTCCTAGGGTGCCTCTTTGACCTTACATGTCCAATCATGCCACCTTTCCCTCCTCCCCACTGGGCAAGCCGCTGTCTCTGTCCATGTCCCCTAAGTATGCACAACCCACAGCAATGGTCAATGACTGCAACTGGCAAGGTACATTGGCCCTCCCCAAAGGGATACAGTAGACACAGCTGTGCTGGTGAATAGGAAAAAATGGGACCACTACCTAAACCAAACATTATTAGCTAAAATCCCACTAGTTACTCTCCCCAACACAAACCACCATCAACAAAAGAACAAACCAAAAAAACAAAATATAAAACAACCACTCACAATCAGACATTAATACAAAATTCCTACTACACATGTAATCCATAAACAGACCAGACCACAGCACATACATGCATCCCAATCACAACATATTACAGAAAGATATAATAAATTTCACTCAACACTCTTACTCCTAAACACATTACCCACACTCATATAGCATCAGATATACCTAACAATTTATGTGTTCTAGGTATGTTGTGACATATTAGTCTCATGAAAATCTAGTACACTTTATTTGTGGTAATGTCTTTCATTAGACTATCTGAAGAATATTCATACAAGCTTTTGAGACCTTCCTTGGCCCATCATCAAGTGAAAACTAACCAGCATTTCAGAATACTGTATAATCCCTTATTTCTGTACATTTATTTTTTCTGCATGGTCAGAGTCATTCGGCAGTTTGGCATAAACTTTTATTAATGGGTTTATGACTGTCTGGTAGATGTCAGTCAGCTGCCAGTAATCAGTAATCTACAAATCAGTAGTCTACAAAAATGGCAGAGACACAGTCTCTTGGCACTCCGTTTGCATTATGCAACATGTCTTTACTACAGTGGCTAAACAAAAAGCCTGTGGTGAAATGGGACCTTTGTGGTGAGCCACTTACTGCTGAAAATCTTAGCCAGAGTGCAGCTGTGCCACTGAAAGTAGCAGTCTGTTCTTGATGAACTTACAAGTCCTCCAGTGAAAAAGCACTGCCCAGAATATGATTTCTATTCAGGATCTGTATGGTTTGAAATCGGCAAGTATGCCATGGAGAATGGTGTAATAAAAGTCGTCGGCTACTACCATTTAAAGTAAAAAAAAAGTTCCAAATGGAACACCAAAAACAAGCAATACCTGGCCAGTACTGCACCACTAGAATGGAGGTGGCTTTCCTCCACAAGACAGAAATCCAAGAAAGTTGTGGTGAGCACATTAGGAAGAAATACTGAAGCTGCTTGTTAGTTTAAAAAAAAAAAAAGTTTTTTGCGTAAGCACTTCAAACTTTTATGAGAGGATCTATCTCAACCCTTACAAGATAATATGATTTGAACATAACAAAAACATAAGTTTCATGATTTATTAGTGCTCAAAACTGCAAATCTTTATATATCTTTATAACTACATTCCTAATGTATTTTTTATCACAACATTCCTTATGACAACATTCCTAATGTATTTTTTATCACTCCAAATTAAATTGTTAAATTGTAACGTTTCAGAACTCAAAGTTCCTTCATCAGACTTGGAGTTTAAGCTGTAAACAGAAATGTGAAAAACAAAAAATATATATATTAAAATATTGTCATCTTATATTTTTTACATAAATACTGTAAGTGTATCATATTATCACTAAATCAAAAGTTAATACATTTTTTATTTATTATTATTTTAATACATTTTTTAGTAGGTGGAACAAACCTCTAAACTGATTTATAATGTCCTGAAGGCGTGGGTTAAAATGTTCATGGCTTGCTCCTCTAAGATGGGGGGTTAACCCTTTGTATATATTTGAAAATAACCAGAGGTGTCCTATAAAAAATAAATGTCTAAGTTAATATGAAAAATTGACAATAATTTTAATAATATCAATGCTCAAAATAGGCTGCTTACTTATTTTTAAAGCCTTTAAATCTAAACGCTCTTCATGTGAAAGGTATCTATTTCTGCCAGAGCTGTTTCAACTTTTAACCTTGAAAGAAATGTAAATAAATATCTTTTAAATGTTGTTTCATAAAATGTGAAACATACAAAGAATAAGTTTAATGATTCTTACCAGCTTTCCGGTATTAGAAATTACGAGCGCTTAGTAGTTTAAATGAGAAAACTAGGTAGCAAGCCGCTGCCATTACCCAAAAACGCCTTCTGCTTACAACGCACCAAACTGGCTTTACAGGTGTGTTTCTAAGAGAGGTAAGGGGGCCGGACCACACAGGTATACACTCAAGCGTGTTCACGTCACTAAATGATGTATAACTGGGCAGTCTGGTCATTAAATGAAAACTCCTATGAAATAATGGAGTTTCCCCCTTCCATAGTACTTAACTGAGTACACATAAGTCATTGCTTAGTATGGTGCGAACAGAAGCTAAGTATTAATTTAATAGAGTGGCTAAGTAAAAGGACATATGTCCAAAAGCAAAAAATGAATGAAATTCTAATAAACTATGTTCACAGGCCATAATGGATCTAACTTCATGTTTCTTTTAGATCAAGTAAAAGGGGGCAAACCTGTAATAATTAAATTGATCATTTACTTATTAAAAAAAAAAAAAAGAAACTACCCGATGTCTAGCATGTCATCATTAAGTATAAATTTAATATATTTGTAGTATATATTAGCTCACATGAGGGAGCCAAACCTTTACTATGGATTTATCATTATAAGTAATAAGAATAGATTTTCTAGGGAAATAATAAAGGTTGCCCCATCTGAATACCTGATCTTATGTATATGAACTTTGCTACACAAACCAATGTCTGTAAGCCCTTACTAATAGGACACAACAATAGAACAAATGTTTAGCTTATACATCTGAAACAAAGTAATGACAAGTCACAATTTTCTAATCATAAACAGTCCAGTTAAGTGTTTCATTTAGTCCATATCTAGGGAGATGGGTTTTCAAATGAAAAATCCACCACGCTTCTCGTTTGAGTAGAATCCTTTCTCTGTCACCACCTCTCGGTAGTTCAGGTATTTTCTCAATACCGAAACATTTCAAGCTGGATACTTGATGTTGTCTTTCAGTGAAGTGTCGGGCTAAAGGAGAGCGTAAATCTTGTCTGCGAATTGTATTCTTGTGTTCTGAGATTCTTATTTTTAAAGGTCGAGTAGTTTCACCAATGTAGTATAATGAACAGGGACAGATAATACAGTAAACAAAATACTCTGTGTTACAAGTCATAAAATCCATAATGTTATATATTTGATCATTCCAAGAGCTCTTAATGGTTTTCATTTTAATACCATTATTACAATGGATACAATTTCCACAAGGAAAAAAGCCTTTCACATCACTTTTCAACCATCCCATGCCTTCTTTTTTTCATGCCAATGCTGTGTTTTAATAATTTTATTCTGTATAGTTGTTGTTCTTTTAGCTGTAACCCAAGGTTTATGTTCAAAGATCTTCTGTCCAACCTCTGTGCTTTGTAAAATATTCAATTGGATAGTAATATATGTTTTATTTTCCCAAAATGTACGGAAAATTTTGTAGACATGTTAATCTTTTCTGTGGTGGGACTCGAACCTGATACCCCTTCTATTAGTAAACTACTACGTTCTTTGGAGTTAACTCTCATTTTAGCTTGATCCAGAATACCTCTTGAATAACCTCGATTAATAAATCGATCAGTTAATTCATCTATGTTTTTTTGGTATTGATCTGGATTGCTAGTATTGCGTTTTACCCTCAGCATCTGACTATAGGGAATATTATGTTTTAGATTTGTGGGATGGAAGCTCTTAGAGTGCAAAATGATGTTTTTAGTTATCTCTTTTCTAAATAAATCAGTGTGGAATTTACCATTAATATTCATACTTTTTAGATTCAAATATGTAATTTCATTAGAGTCATAATTCAAGGTAAATTTTAGATTTTGGTTACTTTGTTCTAAATAACTTTTGAAATGAAGAATTTCTTCAACAGTGCCATCCCAGATGATTAATATATCGTCAATATATCGTCAATAAATCATTTGTATAAAACAATAGTAGTAGTTTACTAATAGAAGGGGTATCAGGTTCAAGTCCCACCACAGAAAAGATTAACATGTCTACAAAATTTTCCGTACATTTTGGGAAAATAAAACATATATTACTATCCAATTGGAATATTTTACAAAGCACAGAGGCTGGACAGAAGATCTTTGAACATAAACCTTGGGTTACAGCTAAAAGAACAACAACTATACAGAATAAAATTATTAAAACACAGCATTGGCATGAAAAAAGAAGGCATGGGATGGTTGAAAAGTGATGTGAAAGGCTTTTTTCCTTGTGGAAATTGTATCCATTGTAATAATGGTATTAAAATGAAAACCATTAAGAGCACTTGGAATGATCAAATATATAACATTATGGATTTTATGACTTGTAACACAGAGTATGTTGTTTACTGTATTATCTGTCCCTGTTCATTATACTACATTGGTGAAACTACTCGACCTTTAAAAATAAGAATCTCAGAACACAAGAATACAATTCGCAGACAAGATTTACGCTCTCCTTTAGCCCGACGCTTCACTGAAAGACAACATCAAGTATCCAGCTTGAAATGTTTCGGTATTGAGAAAATACCTGAACTACCGAGAGGTGGTGACAGAGAAAGGATTCTACTCAAACGAGAAGCGTGGTGGATTTTTCATTTGAAAACCCATCTCCCTAGATATGGACTAAATGAAACACTTAACTGGACTGTTTATGATTAGAAAATTGTAACTTGTCATTACTTTGTTTCAGATGTATAAGCTAAACATTTGTTCTATTGTTGTGTCCTATTAGTAAGGGCTTACAGACATTGGTTTGTGTAGCAAAGTTCATATACATAAGATCAGGTATTCAGATGGGGCAACCTTTATTATTTCCCTAGAAAATCTATTCTTATTACTTATAATGATAAATCCATAGTAAAGGTTTGGCTCCCTCATGTGAGCTAATATATACTACAAATATATTAAATGTATGCTTAATGATGACATGCTAGACATCAGGTAGTTTCTTTTTTTTTTTTTAATAAGTAAATGATCAATTTAATTATTACAGGTTTGCCTCCTTTTACTTGATCTAAAAGAAACATGAAGTTAGATCCATTATGTCCTGTGAACATAGTTTATTAGAATTTCATTCATTTTTTGCTTTTGGACATATGTGCTTTTACTTAGCCACTCTATTAAATTAATACTTAGCTTCTGTTCACCATACTAAGCAATGACTTATGTGTACTCAGTTAAGCATTATGGAAGGGGAACTCCATTATTTCATAGGAGTTTTCATTTAATGACCGGACTGCCCAGTTATACGTCATTTAGTGACGTGAACATGCTTGCGTGTATACCTGTGTGGTCAGGCCCCCTTACCTCTCTTAGAAACACACCTGTGAAGCCAGTTTGGCGCGTTGTAAGCAGACGGCGTTTTTGGGTAATGGCGGCTGCTTGCTACCTAGTTTTCTCATTTAAACTACTAAGCGCTCGTAATTTCTAATACCGGAAAGCTGGTAAGAATCATTAAACTTATTCTTTGTGTGTTTCACATTTTATGAAACAACATTTAAAAGATATTTATTTACATTTCTTTCAAGGTTAAAAGTTGAAACAGCTCTGGCAGAAATAGATACCTTTCACATGAAGAGTATTTAGATTTAAAGGCTTTAAAAATAAGTAAGCAGCCTATTTTGAGCATTGATATTATTAAAATTATTGTCAATTTTTCATATTAACTTAGACATTTATTTTTTATAGGACACCTCTGGTTATTTTCAAATATATACAAAGGGTTAACCCCCCCATCTTAAAGGAGCAAGCCGCGAACATTTTAACCCACGCCTTCAGGACATTATAAATCAGTTTAGAGGTTTGTTCCACCTACTAGAAAATGTATTAAAATAATAATAAATAATAAAAAATGTAATAACTTTTGATTTAGTGATAATATGACACACTTACAGTATTTATGTAAAAAATATAAGATGACAATATTTTAATATATATATTATTTTTTGTTTTTCACATTTCTGTTTACAGATTAAACTCCAAGTCTGATGAAGGAACTTTGAATTCTGCAACGTTACAATTTAACAATTTAATTTGGAGTGATAAAAAATACATTAGGAATGTTGTCATAAGGAATGTTGTGATAAAAAATACATTAGGAATGTTGTCTTAAGGAATGTTGTTATAAAGATATATAAAGATTTGCAGTTTTGAGCACTAATAAATCATGAAACTTATGTTTTTGTTATGTTCAAATCATATTATCTTGTAAGGGTTGAGATAGATCCTCTCATAAAAGTTTGTTGATTCTCCCATATCTATTTCTCCTTCTATACAAAGAAATAAAAGGAACCTTGGGAAACTTTATACATTTGTAGATTACTTAAGCACTTCACTTTAGTTGCAGTACAATACAATTTCCAGATAAGACTTCCTGGTTCAAAGCATTCCCCTAGGGCCTTGACTCTCACGAGTCTTCAGTGTCCCCACTGAAGACTTGAGAGTCAAGGCACTAGGGGAATGCTTTGAACCAGGAAGTCTTAATTGGAATTTGTATTGTACTGCAGCTAGAGTGAGGCACTTCAGTAAAAAACTTCTTTTTTAAACTAACAAGCAGCTTCAGTATTTCTTTCCTAGTGTGCGCACCATCACTTTCTTGGATTTTTACCATTCAAAGTACAAAGCCACAATAAATGAAAGCATGGTGTGTGGCTTTAAAAAAGACTATCTCACAAAACTCAGCAAGACACCGGACCCCAGAAAAATCACCCTCGAACTCCCCACAAAACCAAAAGGCAGGTCAGCACTGCTCCTGGAGAATGTTGAGCAGAAGCTGAGAAACATTATCAAAAGCCTGCAATCGGAGGAGGCAGTGGTAAATGCTAGAGTGGTGTCTGCAATAACTACTGGCATTGTCAAAGCATACAGTGCTGAGCAGCTATGTGAGAATGGTGGCCAACTTTCTTTCAGCCACCAATGGTCCTGGAAACTACTGAGCAGAATGGGGTACTCAAAGAGAAAAGCTACAAAGTCTGGGAGAAAAGCACTGTTAGACTTCTCACAGCCAAAGTCCACATTTCTAAAGCGAATTAACACTGTCTGCATTCAGGAACTGATTCCACCAGTGCTGATAATAAACATGGATGAGACTGGTGTCCAGCTAGTCCCTTGTAGCCAGTATACCATGGAAACCTACAGAGCAAAACAGGTCGAGGCAGCAGGCTTGAGTGACAAGTGACAAGTGTCAATAGTGCTTGCTTGTACAATGACAGGAGATCTACTTCCTCCACAAGTCATATACAAGGGTAAAACCGACAGCTGCCTTTCTTGCCTTTACTTTTATGAACACATGAACATATGAAATTGCTGGTAGAAAAAGGCCTACAGGTCTGTCAAGTCTGCCAGATTATGCAGCTCTTAGTTTCATATTACCACAGCTGCCCCAGCCCCACCCAAACCCCTCCCTTCCTCCCCTTTCCTGGTCTTCCCCCCCCCCTTTGTGTTCTTGTCTGTACCTGAGGGTGCCTGATAATTCACTTTGACAACCACCGGGCAAGCAACCAGACCATGCTGCTGTATATCAAGAAGGTGCTTGTACCCTATATTACAAAACTTGTATTTATTTATTTCTAATTTTCAGATACAGGCTTTGAGCTCAGAGCTCATGTATGAAGGCTCCACGTCAAGGAGAACAATACAGTGGCAGACAAGCATATTGGGTATACAGCAGCAAGTATGAATTATTACAAAAATTAAAGAGCAGCTGGAGTTACATAGAATCATAGACTTTGATGTCAGATAAGGACCGCTTGGCCCACCTAGTCTGCCCATTTCCCCTACCTATTTGATAAGCTGCAGATCCTAGTTAACCAACAGCCTACTTCTTCCTACCCCCTACCAGAACTGTCTTATGTCTGTCCCATGTATTCTTGAATTCTCCCACTATTTTTGACCCCATGACCTCCTCAGGAAGGCCGTGCCATGAGTCCACCACTCTCTCTGTGAAAAAATACTTCCTCACATTGTCCCTGAGCCGTCCCCCCTCTAGCTTCAAATTGTGTTCGCTTGTTCTTGCTCATCTCTTTTTCTGAAAGATGCTACCCTCTTGGACTTTGTTGATTCCCTTGAGGTACTTGGAAGTTTCTATCATGTCCCCTCTCTCCCTCCTTTCCTCAAGGATTTACATATTAAGCTCCTTTAGTCTCTCTTCGTATGGCTTCTGTTGCAGACCCTGCACAATTATAGTTACCCTCCTCTGGACTGCCTCCATCCTGTCTATGTCCTTGCAGAGATGGGGTCTCCAGAACTGCATGCAGTGCTCCAGATGGGGTCTCACCAACTGTCTGTACAGAGGGATGATAACTTCCTGTTTTCTACAGGTGATGCCTCTCCCTATACATCCCAGTATCCCCCCAGTCATCCTTACTGCCTTCTCACATTGTTTGCTTACCTTTAGGTCATCTGATATGACTACCCCCGGGTACCTTTTCCATTTTTGTTGTTGTTAATACCCCCCCCCATTGTGTACTCTTCCCCTGAGAGTTACATGAAGATCATCTGTTCATATTCGATTTCTTAAGGGCGGCATACCACTGAGGATGTGATTTCATTACTTGAGAAACATAGCATGATACCCATCTACATAATGGCATCCTGTACTGACCTGCTTCAGCCTCTTGACCTGACTGTGAGCAAAATCTTCAAAGATGAGCTGAAGCAGGAGTTTACAGCATGGTATACTGATGCCGTATCAAAACAGGTGCACAATGGACGCGCTGCTGGGGGCACTAATTTTGATCTATAGATGCAGACTCTTAAGATTAAACATGCAGAGTGGCTTGTTAAAAGTTTTAAGAAAATGAAAGAAAGGCAACAGGATATCCTGAATGGATTCTGGCAGGCTGGAATCCTAGAAGCTCACACATAGTGGCTCAATATCCACTAACAAAGTCTGAACTGTGAAGTATTACATTGCCCCTGTTTTTTTTTTAATGTTTTCCCACAATAAAGTTTACATTGTTAACAGTTGCCCTGTAGTCGTACCATGAACAATAAATGAAGAAACCATTACATTGCCCCGTTTTGTGTTTCCATGTTTAACATTTCCCCGGTAGGCATCTCAGAAGCAAAGTGAACTGAGAAGCATTACATTGCCCCATCCTCTCTAGGCATCCCACCAGTAGTTACTGTACCTACACAGTGCCACATAAAGTAATCCTCCATCCAAAATAGAGAGACTCCATATTAAAGAGGAAAACAATTGGAAAAACTTAACTGAAAAACAAGCACTTTTGTTGTGGGCCGCAATGTGGACACGTGGTGTAGGCATGTCGGTATTCTCTGAGTGTTCTCAAGTGTTCTTCGAGTGTTCTCAGTGTTCTCCTGTGTCAGTGTTACAGAGAACTTACAAACAAGACAAGACTGGGCAAGAATGGGTGAGTGAGTGATAGTCCAAGGCACAATTCATACAAAATACTATACTGTACTTGAGTCGTGTATTACATTGCATTGCCAGCATTACCAAATGTAGAAAAGCACTATGTGGTCTTGGTGGCATCATCCTTTTATTTTCGCGGTAAATGTATATCCACAGGTGTCGTCTGTCCTGTAGATATAGCGGATATACATTTGCCATGAAAATAAGGGGTTATACAGTATATACAAGAGTCTGTGGGTCCCAGATTGCTTAACAAAGGGGAGGGTACAAAGGAAACAATAAAATACAATACAGATGACTACCAAGAAATAGGACTCATGTCATTAAAAGGTGAGGGATCAGACATGAAAAGGGTGAGCTACTTCAAAATGATACCACAACAGAAGATCAATGGTTGAAAAAATTTCCATTAAGTAAGTAGGATGTATAATGCTGCCTGGTCAGTCAATTAATTAAGCAGTGTCTGTGTATGTGGCTCCTTTAAGTCAGTTATGTCCCAACAACAAAGGAAGATTTAACACTAATAAATGAATCAATCAATAAATAAAATACATTTTAAATGGTAGGGCCTGTTTTTGTCTACTCTGGGTTCACCTATAGTACCTAGAGGGTTTGAATGCCTTACATTAAAGGTCTCCGTATCCCTTAATGAGTCTATACTCATTATAGGGTGCTACAGACCACCCGCAGGGGGACCTGAATTGTTACCCCACCTCCACACCATCTTGGATGCTCATAGCATGGAAATTATTATACTGGGCAATCTTAACCTTGATTGCTTCTCTCCGAGTTCTACACCTATAAAGGACTTATGTGATGCCTATGGTCTCACGCAGCTCATCCCTGAACACACTCTCCTAAATATCAAAAATCAAGCAAACAGCAGCCTACTCGACTTAATCCTCATAAACAAACCTCATAAAATCCCTCACACTGGGGTATTTTATAATGATATCAGTGACTACAGAGCCATTGTATGTGTGAGGGCCATACCAAAGCATGCATCCGCATCCAGCTTCATTTATAAAAGGAATCTCTGCAAATTCATTTGCTCTGACTTCCTGACTGAACTGAACCACAGAAGATGGCAAAACTTCTACCTTGCTGCCACAGTCTCTGAGGCCTATTCCCTCTTCCAGAACATTGTCCTGAATGTGATAAACAAATACGCCCCACTAGTTAGAACAAGAACAAGGAAAACATCTTGGCCCAGATATTCAAAAGGGTTGCGCATGGCACAACAGTGTTGCACCATGCGTAACCTACTGATGCACCCCGGCGCGATATTCAAAAGGGAATTGTGACTGGCACAAATCCCGATGCACTGGAGCGCATCAGTAATGTATGCGGTGCAGGTAGTGGGGCGTGCCCATGCATACTCTGCACATCCCAATATTCAGCCCGGGATGTGCTGAGTCCATGCATGTGCAACCCCTACTTGCGCCGCACAAAGTTGATCCCCAAAAGGAACAACAGCTGGCCACCTACAGGTGAGCTGCCGTATTGCAGGGCACAACATGGCAGCTGCCACCTGTGGGTGGCCACCCGAGCTCAGGCTGCACCTCCGTGGCGGCGCCCCCCCATACCCGATTGCAGGCAACTGTTCAAAAAATCCCATCCAATATCCCTGGTGGTCCAGTGGACCACTGTCAGCCCGATCGTGGGCTTCAGTATAAATAAAATTAATTTCTATATCCCTTGTGGTCCAGTGGACCGCTGTCAGCCTGATTGCGGGCATTTATGATAAAGAAAATTCGTCCAATATCCCTGGTGGTCTAGTGGTAACCTCCCCACCCACCCACTGAGCCCCACAACCCGCTCCCCCACCCGGTGGGCGGCAGGCGGCAACACCCCACCCTCCTGCTGCCCACCACCCACCGACTGACACCGTAGGTAGGGCTGTATGCTCATTGGTCCACAGCATGAGCCAATGGGCATGCAACCCATACCATACAACACATTCCAGATATGTGAATGGATCCATTCACATATCTGGAATGTGTAGTACTGTACGGGCTGCACACCCACTACAGCCCTACCTACGTTGTCAGTCGGTGGGCGTGTGGGGCGGCAGGACGGTGGGTGCTGCCACCTGACTGGGGAGCGGGTGGGCTCAGTGGGCGGGTGAGGGGGCCACCAGACCACCAGGGATATGGACGAATTTTCTTTATTACAAATGCCCGTGATCGGCTGACAGTGGTCCACTGGACCACCACTGATATAGGATTCATTTTATTTCTACTGAAGCCCGTGATCAGGCTGTGGGGCACATTGCCACGCTGTGCAGTGGGCGTCAGTCCCCGATGGCTGCTGCCTGGCAGGGTGCCAGGTGCAAGTCGCTGGGGATCGGCACACCTGCATGCAAATGTGGCCATAATGACATGCAAATGGCCCCATTTGCACCTTGCATACATTATGGCCCCATTGCATGTGCACTTTTGAATATCATGGTTGCTGCGCATAGCGCAACGGAACTTGCGCTAGTGCATTCTCCTGCTCCACTCTGGCCACTTGCGCTGGTGCAGTGCCACTGCGCCATGCACACTGCAGGTGGCCAGCGTGCGATATTCAATGATGCTATGCCATGGTGCAGCTCTGTTGAATATCGTTCAGTCAACGCCCCTACGCAGCCAAGTTGCGCTGTGCCCAGGCTTGCACCACAGCCTGGCACAGTTTGAATATCTGAGCCCTTGTCCATAGTTTTCTAGGGTACTAAAAACATCTCTATGTGCCAGAGACATACTGTGGAAGAAGGCTCGGAAACCCAAGCTTGTGGACAGCATTAGGGTAGCAAGAAACCAGTCCGCCAAACTCATAAGGTCTGTTAAAGTGAAATATTTCCAAAAGGCCCCAGATTCCTCTAAAAACACCACTAAATGTTGACAGTTCCTAAGGGAAATTGAAGGGCACAGTGCATCCCCATCCCTGCCCACTAAGATTATTTCTTGTGCAGACATATTTACTGATAAGCACCACATATAGTATTAGAACAATTAAATAATCACTTCACTACTGCAGGGCTCGCCTTTGACACATCCCCAGCAAACCACTTTCACATGCAATCCTCTTGTAATGACCCCCACTCAATCATCCCCTCGGATGTCCAACCACCTCCTGAGTTTAGTTTCAGCTCTGTCTCTTTCAAACAAGTTAAGGACCTTCTAACCTCATTGGATATGAAAAAAAAGTGCTGGTCCTGACCAGCTTGAACTTCTCTTAATTAAATTGGGACACCATTTCCTTACAGCACCCATTACTCACCTATTCAACTTGTCTCTTGCACAAGGGGTCCTTCCTTCATCCTGGAAAATAGCGCACATAATCCCCCTTTTTAAGACAGGTGATCCCTGCAATCTCAATAACTACCAGCCCGTATCTTTGTTATCAAGTCTACCTAAAGTACTCGAAAAATTTGTCAGCTTACATCTAAGACAGCACCTGGACACTTCCAACCTTTTCAATCCCTTACAGTCTGGATTTAGACCACATCCTAGCACGGTACCTGCTCTGGAAAAAGTTACTAACGACTGACAAATCACACTTGACACTAAGCTCCATACTGTGGCAGTCTTCCCGGTCCTAAGTAAGGCCTTTGATACTGTGGATTATACAATACTACTACACAAGCTAAAAGATAATGGATTAGATGCTGCCATTATGTGTTGGTTTTTGTGCTACCTTACTGATACAACAACAAGTAAATGCGCAAGGTGACCTCTTCCCTCTCAAATCCCTACCTAGAGGAGTACCCCAGGGAGCCAGTCTCTGGCTCTTAGTATTCATTATTTGTATAAACAATAGCAACAGGAAAGTCAGGATGGCAAACATTTACCTTTCTGCCGATGACACGATACTATATGTCACCAGGCCTTCCCTTGAGCTGGTACACACAGACCTGCAATATGAATTTAATCAGCTACAACAAAAAATCTCTTCCATCTCAAACTGTTACTAAAAGTGAAAAAAACTAACAGTTTGCTTCTTTCCCCTCCATGCCTATGCTGCAAATGCGTCCACCCCATGTCCCACCTTCCAGATAATGACTCTTCTTGGAGAATCACTTGAGGTTGTGGACAAATTTATATATCTAGGGTTCTGGCTTGATTGTAGGCTATCATGCATTGCCCACTTTGAGGAATTCTCTAAGAAATTAAAGCAGAGGTTAGGCCTTTTCTTTAGAATTAAGCACATCCTCAACCATGAAGCAAAAATAAGGCTGGTCCAGATCATCTTCCTTCCCCTCTTAGACTATGCTGATTTTATCTATAGTCAGTGTCCTGAATCTGCTCTTGTTAAGCTGGACACACTTTACCATAGAGTATTAAAGTTCATTACCAATGCCTTCTACAGAACTCATCACTGTGTCCTTTATGCCCAGCTCGGCTGGTCTTCACTCCACATTAGAAGACTAAAAAATGCCACCTTATGGTCCTACAGAGCCATCCTAAATAAACTCTTTCCCTAAATAACAGTACTTTTTAAGTGCATGTCATGCGCCTATTCACTTAGGAGATATTCTTACATATTGCTGGACATATCCAGGGCAGGGATCCATTATGGTGCATTTGCAGTCAGCCATGCCCTTCCGGCATGTGGAATACTCTCCAACACTCCTTGAACCTTACAAAAATGATCTGTCTGCAGATCTTTAAATCGTTATTGGACTGTTTTTTTTTTTCAGAAGTGCAACTGCTACTCTTAACCTGTGTGGGGATGCATGTCCCGTATTGCATCACCTATCTAGCACTTGTAACTCTGTATCTATTATGGTGTATATCTCTATGGATTTGTTTTTCTTTCCAAATTGCATTGCCTGTCTAGTACTTGTAACTCTCTATCTATTATGGTATATATCACTAGGGATTTGTTTTTCTTGTCCTTTTTCCAAATCATTATGTTTCATAGTATATTGATCCTACAGATCCAACTGCATTGTCTTTCATTGTACTACTGTAGATTCCTATGTTTGCAATGCATGATGTTGTTGTTCTTGAACAACATATGCACTGTATCTTATTGTCTTTTATTTTTGTGTCCTTCCAGGTCCACCTTGTAAATGAGCTTGCTCAATGGTGCTATTCCTGGTAAAATAAAAATGATTGATTGATTTTCTACTCTCCATTTACCAAACAGGAATACAAATTAAAAGGGTCTTTCTCATGTAATGCCAATAGTTTGACTTATCTAATAAGATGCCAAAAATGTCCACATGGGTGGTATATGGGAGAAATGGGACAACCAATCCATACATGCATGAATGGACTCAGATCCACTATGAAACATTCGGATAAACAGGCACCAGTGGCCGAGCACTTCTCCCAAAACAGCCATTCTCTGAAGGATCTTACAGTGGCAGTTTTGAGAGAAAACCTCAAAGACATTCATACAAAACTTCTCTGGGTAGCAAAACTCATGAGTTTTTTTTGGAATAGATAAACATGGGCTGAACAAAAATTTGGGCTTCCTCACATATTACCAGATCCCAAACTGAGTTTTGACAGTTTTCACTGCAGATCTGAGCCCTGCCATTTATTTATTTTAAATCTTCCTCTGTTGTTGGGACATAATTGACTTAAAGGAGCCACATACACGGACACTGCTTAATTGATTTACTGAACTGGCAGTATTACACATCCTACATACTTACTGGAACTTTTTTCAGCCACTGACCCTATTGTTTCTGTGCCACTTTGATGTAGCTCACCATTTACTATACATGTCTGATCGCTCACCATTTAATGACATGAGGCCTATTTCCTGGTAGTCACCTGTAGTGTATTTAAATAGTTACTGACACATCAAAGACAACTTTAAAAAGCATAATAATTAGATATAATTCTGCCTGCATTCCATTTATATTTTATATATTTCTCCTCCCCATTATTTATTACAAGGGACATTTGTATGAATATATGATCTTTATCCCTTAGAGTTTCTTTAGAGTACATCTGCTGCTATAGCTGACTCCCTACTTCAAGTCATAATCCTCTTTTGTAACATCACAACATGTTGCCATGGGAGTAACTGTGATATCACAAACAGTGCTCGGTGACTTCAGGTAGGGAGAAAGCTGCAGGAATAGACAAACTCTTCAGGAGCAAAGATCCTATTTTCATACAGATGACCTCAGTAATAAATGTATTATTTATTTTTATACCATGTACCTCGGACTCCGACCAGTCAGATAAGCAGGCTGGTACCTTACCTGCATTGATTATCTACCGATAATCACCTCAAAAGGTGCCAGCCAGCCGCATGTTCAAAAAAAAGCAATCCGATGGCAAAAATCACTGAACTCCATCAGCCATCTTGTTTCCCCGCTAAGCGGAGACTGTAAAACAGCAGCTCCGTACATCAGGGGAAAATAAACAAAAACACTGACTGCTCTACAACTGAGTTACTTATTTAAGCATTATAACAAGTACTGTTTTTTTTTTAAATAATAAAAAAAAAAACAGTACTTGGTATAATCATAATAAACCACTAGGGGATCTGGGTTATCGAGTTTACCATGGTGGTGCAGATTTACCCACGAGGCGTAGCCTCGTGGTAAACCACTCCAACCATGGTAAATCCCCCAATGACCCACACCCCCTCATGGCTTATTGCTTAAATTTAGCTTTTGTTAACCAGGTAAGTACACTAGACAAGACAATTGCCTATTTTCAGGTAAATAATGGGGGAGAATACAGCACTAATGGGAAAAACAAGCTGGACTGTGTCTAAATATTAAGTTTTGTTAAAGTTCTTCTGAACATGTCCCCAGCTCCTTAACTGCTTCCTTTACACCCTCCCTTTTGTTAATGTGCAGGTTTCTACATATGGCCACTCTCTCTCCCCTTAACTGGTTTAATAGCTTACCCTTCAGTTTAGCCATCCTTCTGAGCGTGTAATTTTCCAAGCAGTAGTTCTTTGTTTTAATCCTCATAAACTTGGATCACCCTACCTGCAGCCAAAATGTCCTGACTTCCTATACTGGAGGCATGCTCTCACGCTGCCGTGTTTTATGATGTCAGTACTGGAACTGCATGGAGGCGTGCACCATAGACTATATATGGGGTGGTTTTTACATGAATTTTTAAATACTTTTAAGTGCCAGTTTTGATAAAAGAAGGCCACTGCACAACTAACAACAACCTTGTTAGTTGAGTGGTGGCCTTCTTTTATCAAAACTGACACTTAAAAGTGATTACAAATTCACGTAGAAACCAGCCCCTATACAGTCGATGGAGTGCACCCCTGTACAATTGCAGTACTAACATCATGAAAAATGGCACTGTGGGGGCATGCCTCCAGTATAGGAAGTCAGGGCATTTTGGCTGCAGGTCTGGAGATCTAAGTTTACGAGCATTAAAACAAAAAAATTACTTGTTAGAAAATTACACCCTCAAAAGAATGGCTAAACTGGAGGGTAAGCTACTAAATTAGTTAAGGGGGGGGAAAGAGTGGTCATATGTAGAAACCTGTTCTTTAAGCAATCTAGGACCCACAAACTATTGTATATGTTGAGAACTGCTGGTTATTTTTTTTTCTGCACCTTATGAAGGAATCTAAGAGGTCTCAGAAGCTTGTATAAACATTCTTTAGTTAGTTTAGTGAAAGGTATTACCACAAATAAAGTGTACTAGATTTTCCTGAGACTAATGCAGCACAAGTGACCTGCAACACAGTATGGAGGATACCACATTTTGCCATCTACAGTGGAAGCTTACCGGCATGAAAAGAAAGCTAGCACAGCTAGACAGTGACAGTTTCTTTCTACAGGAATTCAAGAAAAATAACACAATCACAAAAAGAGTTAGGATGAAAAACCCCTTAGCCTCAACCTGTAACACAAATATAGTGTATAGAAGGGCTCTACGATGCCGGTTCGACAAGAAACATGTCAACCGGCATCACAGTGCCAGGCTCCATGTCGATCGTGAGTTGCTGTCGGCATGATGTTTTCATTAGTCTCTTCTGCACCCTCAGACATAGATTCTAACTCCAGGTCAGAGTTAGTTCAGGGAGAGGGTGCAGGTTGGGGGAAGGGGTTGCCCAGTCCCAGTGGCACTTCTACATCTGCATGGCGCTGTTGTTGATATCGACGCATGTCGCCATAGAGTTGTCGCTGTTCGGGGGGCATACCATATAGATGAAAATAGTTCAGCATGGATTTCCATGCTGTGTAAAAAGTTATTCTGCTGCACTTGTGACAACCATATTGCAGCAGAATGACTTTTTGTTCTGCTTCAGTAGTGACATCAGCCGACAGTGCTCCCTACCAGTTTCTCACTCGCGCAGATTAGGGAGTGGCTATGGAATGAACAGACATAGGCAGGTCAAACCTGATACCAGAAGAAAGGCAGGATCAACCAGC